>CM057456.1:676800000-679300000 GCA_016271365.2 Neoceratodus forsteri | reverse complement strand
CTGGAATCAGTTGGGATCCATCCTGGTACCAATGGAAACTCCCCTGATCTCACTTTTTTGGTACCAGATTGCACAGGGTCATAGGCACACACAACAAAACAGCATGGCTAAAAATGCAGCAGCAAAACAGCACCAGACCAAACCAGATTTGAGCAAAACACTGACCTGTTCCATGCATTGCACCTATTGATCACAATGGGCCTTTATGTGTTTTTTTTAAGGGGGGGTACGCTTTGCCTCTCACAGCAACAGCATTTTGCCTTCTCCAGAACTTAAATAACCAACTCTGGGGGGCTCAGTGATTGAGAGAAACTCAGTAAGGGTGTACTTTTTTTTAACATGGCAAAAAAATGTAGCAAGGGAGATGGGGGAATGAACCATGGTCCCAGGCCTCCCAACTGTGCCGTGTGCTGGTACCCTAGCCACTCCTTCATGGGAGCACCATGGTCCCAGGCCTCCTGACTGTGCCGTGTGCTGGTACCCTAGCCACTCCTTCATGGGAGCACCATTGTCCCAGGCCTCCTGACTGTGCCATGTGCTGGTACCCTAGCCACTCCTTCATGGGAGCACCATGGTCCCAGGCCTCCCGACTGTGCCGTGTGCTGGTACCCTAGCCACTCCTTCATGGTAGCACCATGGTCCCAGGCCTCCCGACTGTGCCGTGTGCTGGTACCCTAGCCACTCCTTCATGGGAGCACCATGGTCCCAGGCCTCCCGACTGTGCCGTGAGCTGGTACCCTAGCCTCTCCTTCATGGGAGCACCATGGTCCCAGGCCTCCTGACTGTGCCGTGAGCTGGTACCCTAGCCTCTCCTTCATGGGAGCACCATAGTCCCAGGCCTCACGACTGTGCCGTGTGCTGGTACCCTAGCCACTCCTTCATGGGAGCACCATGGTCCCAGGCCTCCCGACTGTGCCGTGTGCTGGTACCCTAGCCACTCCTTCATGGGAGCACCATGGTCCCAGGCCTCCCGACTGTGCCATGAGCTGGTACCCTAGCCACTCCTTCATGGGAGCACCATGGTCCCAGGCCTCCCGACTGTGCCGTGTGTTGGTATCCTAGCCACTCCTTCATGGGAGCACCATGGTCCCAGGCCTCCCGACTGTGCCGTGAGCTGGTACCCTAGCCACTCCTTCATGGGAGCACCATGGTCATAGGCCTCCCGACTGTGCCATGTGCTGGTACCCTAGCCACTCCTTCATGGGAGTACCATGGTCACAGGCCTCCCGACTGTGCCGTGTGCTGGTACCCTAGCCACTCCTTCATGGGAGTACCATGGTCACAGGCCTCCCGACTGTGCCATGTGCTGGTACCCTAGCCACTCCTTCATGGGAGCACCATGGTCCCAGGCCTCCCGACTGTGCTGTGTGCTGGTACCCTAGCCACTCCTTCATGGGAGCAGCTAGACCACACACCAGCACATAGTAGCTTGTTCAGTCTCCTGATTTGAAAGCAGTAACAGGGGCAACAGTATTAATCTGCCACTGTTCTATCCCTGTCACTGTAATCCCAGGTGCACATTATATAACACAGTTAATACTGCACTCTCTTACATGCGTGGTATTGACCTGGTAGGCTCCTAGATCCATTTTCTTCCCTCACACATATATCCCTTATTTCTTCTTATCTCTCCATTGTCTTTGTTATTTTTCTTTTGAAAGTCATTCCTGAGAAGACCTATGGTCAAAATTTCAATTCTAACTCTATTTTCTATTTTCATTGTATATTTAATTCTACCATTTTGTTTGCAAAGCAGACACTGACACAGCACCTTGCTTTTTTGTTCTTACATTTTATGTTCTACATTTGCTGTGACCCACTCTGTCTACTCTGAAATCTCTTCTCAAATCTGTATGATGTTCCTTCATTTCCCCAATGTTTGTGCTCCCTTCTCATATTTCTAAATCTTGATTTACTTGGTTTTGTAAGACAAAAGAAGGCCAATAGCCCATCGAGGTTGTCTTTCACATTGAGTGGGCCATTATTCCTAGATCAGCTTAGATGAAACTAAAGGTCAAGGCCATGTTTTGTAGCAATTTAAGTTATTGATGTTTACTAGTTCTAGGGGTAGGGTATTTCAAATTCTAGAAGCTCTTAAGGAAAAGAAGTTGTACCTTTTGTTAGTTTTTGCTCTCTTAACCTCTAACTGCTTATTATGTAGCCTCGGGCCAATACATCTATGGGAGTAGGTAATTCCACATTGTAGTATAAGTTCTGGGGACTGGAGAATTTTAATAAGACCAGTATATTACCTCTGCTTTGTCTAGTGTGCAGAAAATGAAGGCTTGTTTCTTGTAATCTACATGCATAGTCTTTGGAGGCTAGATGAGAGACCAATTTAGTAGAACGTCTCTGAATTTGTTCAATGCATGGGGGAACCATAGTCTGAGTAAGGTCTGATATGGGTCCTATAAAATGGAATCAGGCAATGTTCCATTTTAGTATAAAAGTGCGATTAATGCATTTAAGTACTACATTAGATAAATGGGCAACTTTATTGCAGTGATCTGATAAAGAAAGTTTATTGACAACTAATGTGCCTAGGTCATGCTCACTACATGATGTGTTAAGCATTGTGTTATTGAGGAGATAAACTGTATTTGAGTTGTTTTTACCAAAGAGTAAAACAGTGCACTTACAGGTGTTAGAGAGCATACTGTTGCACTGTGCCCATTGCTCAATAGTTCCTAGGTGGTTGTCAACAAGTATTGCCCTATTTATAGAACAGTCCACCCTCCCTCCCAGCTTAGTACCATTAGCAAATTTTGAAAGACTGTTGTGTGGACCTATTTGCATGTCACTAATAAAAATGTTGAATAAGGTGGGACCAAGGACTGAACCCTGGGGCATCCTACTTGTTACCAATCCATTGTTAGATAAGATACCGTTGATTCTCACTCTTTGTTTTTTTATTTTGTTTTTTCCAATTGTTTAACCAGGTGAGACACACTAATCTGAAAGCTTGTTTACAGGTGCAGCCTGGGAGCACAATGCAATTAAGTGACATGCTCAGGGTCACACAGTATGCAAGTGGGGGCTGTGGGATTCAAACCTGGGTCTCCAGATTTGTAGCTGAGAGCCTTAAGCCATAGCGCTATTGTTAGTCAAGCATTAACCCATCTGACTAGGAAAGAGGGAAAGCCTAGTGTTATCAGTTTATGTAGTAATTTGCCATGAAAAATCTTATCAAAAGCATGGCTGTAATCCAGCAGGACTACATCCATAGGAATATTACTATCAAGTCCCTGCCTTGTATGGTTGTAGAATGCAATTAGTTTGATTGTGCAAGAGTAGCCTGGCCTGAATCCATATTGCAAGTTGTCCAAAATATTAAGTGATGTCGTCTCTTCTTTCAGATAGGATTTAATTATTCTTTCCATTAGTTTGCAGATTATTGAAGTAAGGCTGATTGGGTGACAGTTTTCAACATTAGATCGGATTACATCCTTAAATATGGGTGTCACAGTTGCTTTTTGCCAGTCTAGCGGAATTATACTTTTGTTTAAAGATTTGTTGAAGATGATTGACAGTGGATGGGCTAATGATTCTGACATTTCAATTATCAACCTAGCATTAATATTGTCTGGACCAGGACTTTCTTTTTTTTTTAAGTTTTTAAGACCTGAAGAATATCAGTGGTTGTATTAGTGTATGAGTTAGAGCTGCTATCAGGGGATGTAGGAAGAATATGAATGTCTTTTGTAGAAAAGACTGAGCATAAGTATTTGTTGAAAGTGTTAGCAGTGACCATGTCTGATGTTAAAGAAGAGTTGCTTATGATTAAAGGACCTATTTTCTATTACTACCCTTTTTGCTACTCAGATATGAAAATAAGGATTTATGTCAATCCTTACAGTGTGCTAACCTTAATTTGAGATTCCTGTTAGAGTGTTTGATCCTATATTTCAAGTGTTTTAATGCTGTTTTATATTTGGATTAAATTTCAGCTCTATCCTTGCTGCTACAAGTTTTTAATTTGTTAAATTGTTTTTCCTTTAATTTGATTTGAAATTTGACAGATTTGTTAAACCAGATGGGAATCTTTCCCTTTGTATTACAGTATATATATATTTTTTGATAGGGACATAGCTGTCTTCAAATTTGTGATTAATTGATTTAAGTTTGGGCCAGACATCTTCTACAGAGAGATGCAACAAGATTTCTTCCCAACATATTTTGTTTAAATGGTCAATAATTTCCCTGAAGTTCATTTTCTAGTAGTTTTTGTAGGTAGATTGATTTATTAAGTATTGATGCTCATATGCTAAGTTAAGTAAGATGGAGCAGTGATCACTATTACATAATGGATCTTTAATTACTGTATTTGAAATGTTATCTTCGATATTAGTGATGAGGAGATCAAGGATATTACTTCCTCTGGTTGGCTGGGTGGTAAGCTGCCCAAGACCTGCATCAATGAGGGTTCATACCAAACATTTGTTGTGTTGATTGCTGCCAGTTAAAGAGATCCAGTTTATAATAAGCATGTTGAAGTCCCCTAGAATTATAACATCCCACTTGTTAAATAAGATTTTAGGAGCAGGAACTGCTAGAGTAAGCAGGGGTGTGTGAGGCTGAACTAAAGGGAAGTATATTTTATCTATTTATTTTTTTGTGTGTCCTCCTAAAGTTGCTTTAGTCTGAGTAGGTTGTAGTAGGAGAGGGATATATATTTGGGTGCTTAGAACATACTGCTTGTAAGGGCTGTATGTTGGGTGTGTAAACAGGACTGTATTTTGGAGTTCAATTCTGTGCCAGTTGAGAGACAGGAAATTGCAGAGTTTGGATTGGGGGAGGGGCAGGAGATAAGCAAAGTAATTTTAAACTGCTTCTGTTTGGAACTGTTACTTGTAGCAGCAGAGACTACTGGATTAAGCAGGGGCATGCAAGGCTAAACTAAAGGGAAGTATATTTTATCTATTTAATTTTTGTGCGTTCTCCTAAAGTTGCTTTAGTCTGAGTAGATTGAACTGAGAGTGGGATATATATTTGGGTGTTTAGAATGTCCTGTTTATATAAGGGCTGTTTTTTAGGTACATAAACAGGGCTGTAGTTTGGAGTTTAATCATGTGTCATTTGAGAGACAGGAAGTGTTTCCTCCTGCCTGAAGATAGGGACTGTGGTAAGCTGTTATGTAGGGGCTGATTGACTCACATGGGAGTGGCAGTAGACACTAATCCCACCAACTCCATTCCTCCCTCCCTCAGCTTGTGCATACTTATTTGTGTGGTGCTGCATTTGGAATGGTAGATAACACTACCAGGTGCATCCACTAATGTGCCCTAATAGAGGGGATTGTTCTTTGTAATGTTCTAGAGTAATGTTATATATTATCCACCTGGGAACAGAAGAGGGAGGTGTGTTCACAAATGTGGTTGAGTTTATCTTCTGTTTTAACTGTAATATTTGAATAATTTGTACTGTATATTAGTGCTGTGATTTACAAATGTTAAAATTACTACTTTGAGTTACAACTGTTACTTGGGCTATGATATTGTAACTGTTGGCACTTGCATGTGCTGGTTGGAGGAAAAGTTGTTGGCAGTGATATTTAGAGTGAAATTTTAATCTGTGCTGTTTGCCTAGTGAGGTAGAGTCCTCTCATCCACCCTCTGTTGGAGGTTTTCTTAAGTACTGGAAAGTCACTGGGGATTGGGCTTGAAGGGCTGCATGTTTCTGTCTGTGACTGAAACCTGAAGCAGTAGGAACTGGGAGCCTGTGACATCATAGGGTACTTGATCTCTGCATGCACACACTGTTAACTGGACTGGACACACACTGGACTGTATGTGTTTTTTAGACTTGGGAACACTATTGGTGGGGTTGTAATTGAGTTTGTAAACAACTACAGTCAGTACAGAGAGACTGCATTTCACTGTCCTGTATAGGTAGTGTGAATCATGGGTAGGATTGTAGCATACAATGCTTGTGGGGCAGCAGTGTGGATGAACATACAGTGGAGGCTGGGAGGGTGCCCAAAATGTCACAGGCTATGGAGGCTCAAGGAAGAGGTTCAGTAGCTTGGTAGGGAGCTGGGGAGGTTGAGAGGTGAGGGAAGGGTTGCATTTGTAGAAGAACTAACCTCTGAGAGTACTGGAGGCATGATGGAGAAGGAACAGTGGGTCAAGGGAGGGGGTTGGGGAGGGGACAAACTAGATAGGAAGCCAGCTGAGGAAAGGTGGATGCTGGTAGGGCCTAGAAAAAGAGGAGCAGCAGCAGGTAGAAGGGAGAAGAAAACAATTTGTAAGGCAAAGAGGGTAGGGAACATGTTTGCTGTACCAGGGACACAAGAGGGAGAGAACACAGGAGGAGACTGAATAAGGGATATACTCACGAATAGGAGGGAGTGAGGGGCATTACTAGTGGAGAGATTGAGAATAGCATGGCAGGGGGAGAGATAATATTCAGAGAAGTGAGGATGGAGAGGGAGGCTGACAGTCAAACAGGAGGAGGGGAAGGGCAGGGGGAAGATACAGGAGAAAATGGTAAAAGCACCATCTTGATTGGCCCCAGGAATGAGAACATGGGTGGGTTAGTGGTGTGGGCACAAGGAAAGAGGAGGGGGATGTACTGGAGTTGGGGGGCATCATATTCAAGGGGAACAGATGGGGCAGCAAGGGGGAAAGACACAGTCAGATATGGGTGGAGTCCATACCAGAATTAAAGGAAGACAAGGCAGGACAGGCAATCTTAAGGTGCACAAGGAGGGGTAGGAGAAAACTACACATTGTGGTACATGTGGGGACAAATGACCTAGCAGGCAAAATGGTGGAGGTAACAAGGAAGAGGTTTGAGGAAGTGGGAAGGTTGTTCAAGGAGATCGGGAAGTCTGTGGCCTTCTCAGAGGTGCTCCCAGTACCCTGCACAAGCGCAGTGAGAAAGGAAAGGATTAGGGAGTTGAACACATGGTTGGTTGAATGGTGCCAAACTATGGGATATGAAGTTGTGTGCAGCTGGGGCAGTATCTGGGATAATAACAATCTGTTTGCAAGGGACAGGCTGCACCTGAGTGGGGATGGAAAGGAGCTATTAAAGCAAGGACTGTGAAGGTATATTGTAACAAAAGTGGATTTAAACTAGATGGGGGTGGCAATTGGACAGCCGGTAGTCAGGAATCCAATAGAGTGGAGTCACATCCTACCCCCAAGCTAGCAGGGAAGGACACAGAGTAGCTGAAAAGGAAGGGAGTAGAAGGGAGGACAATGAAGGTGATGAAGGGAAGGGGGTAGGATCTAGAGTGGTCTTACTGAATGTGATATGCTAAGGCAAACAAATCAGCTGAGCTATAGACAGTCTTGACAGTGTGGAGGGTGGATATTGCTGCAGTCATAGAAACATGGGCAATTGAGTGCCGGGACTGGGATATGGCAATCCCAAGGTACAAATTATACATGAAGGACCATAAGGAGGGAAGGGGGGTGGGGTGGCAGTTTATGTGATAGACGGGATCAAATGCATAAGGGACGGAGGGAAGAAAAGAGAACAGAGACAATCTGGCTGCAGCTCCTAGACTCAAGAGGTAGGAAATTGAGGCTTGGGGTGGTATATAGGCAACCATCCCAGTCAGAGGAGCTTGACAGGAAATTAGCAGACAACTCAGAAAGGTATGTAGAAAAGGGCAAGTGGTCATTATTGGGGATTTCAACTTGCTGGGGGTTGACTGGAGCATTCCAGTCACCTTCTGTGCTAGGGAGCAAATACTTCTGACACAGTTGGTCAGTGTACCTACTAGGCTAAAGAACACTTTATATCTAGTATTGTCGAATGGAGAGGCAGTAAGGGAAATAAGGGTGGAGGACCCACTAACTGACAGTGATCAACAAACAGTGTAGATTAATATCACCAAGTGTAGGGAGCCAAAACAATCATTAACCAGGGAAGTAAACTTCAGGGGGTGGACTTTGGGAGGATGTGAGAAGTGCTGAAAGGGAAAGTGGAGGGCATAAGACAGGAGATGTACATGGCGCAGAAATGGGATATTATTAGACATGGGATGACAGGCACAATGGAAGCCTGCACCAAGAGCCAGAATAAGAGGAGCAGAACAAGGAAACCATATTGGTTGAACAGCGAGGTAGTGGAGGTGGTAAGGGCAAAATGAGAGGAGCACCAGAGGTATAGGACAACAGAAAAAGAAAGGGGCATGGAGGAGTATGCAAGATGGTCCCAGGGAGGTGACCAGAAAAGTGAGAGAAGCCAAGGCTCTGAGGGAGCTGTGATTAGCGTAGAGAATTAATGGGGGAAGATAAAGATTTTTTTCAGATACATCAAGGAGAAAAGGAAGTACAAGGAGACAATAGTGAGGATAAAGAAGGCTGGAGAGTGGACAGAAAATAGTGAGGAACAGGTTAAACCACTGAATTAATACTTTTGCTCAGTGTTCATTGAAGAAAAGTGGGGACTGTGACACTCAGACAGCTGGTTCTGATTAACCTGTGCTTTTTGTAATATAAAAATGGGTTATTGAAGGTCTCTCATGAGAGATGCTGACAGTCTGTGGAATGACAACCCCCCCTCCCAGGTTTTAGCTAGTAGGTGTTACCTGGATGGCTAAGAGATAATTATAGGCTAGAAGAGATCTCAAATTTAGGATCTCCTTTTTATGTGACTAATTGCAGCTTGCTAGATCATAAACTTTTATAACGTTCAGAGGTAACATAATAAAATTCATATGGTGATACAAAGCATGTTGCACCTCTGTGAGATCTGGCAGAGAGACATAACAAGTCCCTTTGATGTCCTGTAAAGGGAGAGCTGATCATAAGATCAAGAAAGTCATATGACAAAATGAGTTGTGCTGAGATCACAGAATTTACCTTTGATAAGACATCCTGTTTTGCATAGATATATATTTTTTTAAATTCTAACAGGGAGGAGCTAGGTGACCTCATGCAAAGAGGTTGGCAAACCAGTTTTTAAACAGTATTCTGTTTTCCATTTACACACAGATGATTGGACTCTGAAAGAGAAACATCCACCACACCGTGAGATAAGAATGCCTTAGAACAGGCAAGTCTGAGTTTATTAGTGGTAGGAATCTGCAACCTGTTTTGTTTAAGTGATTTGTATGTTTTGTGATATATAATTCTGTATTTGCATTTTACATTTTTTATCTATTTTGAAGTAAACCTCTACTTTAGAGACTACTTGGTGTGCCTTTGAATTTATTTTTCTTGACAAGGGAAGCATACATGGTTAAAGCTGACACTGAAAGCTTACTGGTTTTACCAAACTGGGAAAAGGTAAGAATTTTTTCTGATGTCTTTAATAGAGTTTTAAGGGTTCATTTTGTATGCCTGGTTAGGTGCCCATAGGCAAAAGATATCTGACCCCCCGAAGAGCAGAATTATCTGAGCCTGTACACTGGGTATGCTAACAAGAGGTTCACAGTTTGAATTCCTTCAAGACTTGAGACCAAAGGTTGATTTGAACCCACAAAACAGACAGGAGGGTTACCCTGTTTTTGTTAACTGTTCACAAGACTGAGCCTGGAGGTTGACACTTTGGGAGTAGAGGGTTGACCTGCTGAATGGGTTTGTGACAGGGACCACTACCACCATGGACTGGGAAGGTGGGGACGGGGAGTGGAAGTGACAGATGGAAGAACTGAGGGAGGTAGAGTCCCAGTGGGATTGAGGGCACTGAGGGTAGACAAGGCTGAAGGGCAGGATGATATCCACCTCAGGGTGCTAAGACAGATGGTGGAGGTGTTGGCAGAGCCACTGACAGATCTATACAGCACTCACTGGAGTCAGGATGTATACCATGGGAAAGGAGGATGGCACACATAGTGCCATTACGCAAGAGTGGACTAAGGGATGAACCCGGGTAATTATCACCTGGTAAATCTCAACTCCATAGTGTACAACCTCATACAAATAATACTAAAGGAAAGACTGGTGTCATACCTTGAGGACAATGGCCTCCAGGATGTGAGGCAGCATGGGTTCATTTTGGGGAAGTCTTGTCAAACCAACCTGATACAATATTATGACTGGGTGACAGGTGAGCTAGATAAGGATCATGCGGTGGATGTTCTTTACTTGGACTTCAGCAAGGCCTTCGATTCGGTGGCTCATGGGCAACTTGGAGGGGGAAGCTAACTAGTGTAGGGGTAGGGGCAAAAATTACAAACTGGATTACAAGCTGGCTGAGTGGGAGGCTACAATGGGTGATAGTGGGACGGGAGCTCTCAACCCAAGGTCAATGATGAGCAGCTGCATACTGATTCTGCTAGGGACTGCCTTTATTTGGGCTTTATATCAGACATTGTGCACAGGTGGTGACCAAGGTAAGTCTGTTCTCAGATGACACCAAAATGGGAGCAGTAGTGGATGGATTGGAAGGATGGAAGCAGCTGCAGGGGGACCTAAGTAAGCTAGTGGAGTGGTCAGCATGGTGGTAGCTGGGGTTCAATGCAAAGAAGTGTAAGGTTATGCACTTTGTGGTAAAGAACCTAAGAAGAGAATACTGGCTGGGAGGGGTAAAGCTGGGATCACTGAGGAGGAGAAGGACCTGGGGATATGGTAACAGGGAACATGAATAACACTGCCCAATGTAGGAGCATGGCTACAAAAGCAATCAAAAATTCTGGGGTGCATAGTGAGGGTTTTTTCATCCAAGTGAAGATAAGTGATCTTGCCCATCTACAGGTTACTAGTAAGGCCACACTTAGAGCATTGTGTGCAGTTTTGAAGGCCATACCTGAAGCTTGATATTAGGCTTCTGGAGGGAGAACAGAGAAGGGCAACTAAGATGATATGTGGAATGGAGGGGAGAGACTATGAGAGCAGGCTAGGAGATCTGAATATGTACACCCTGGAGAACAGAAGGGATAGCAGGGACATGATACAGACATTCAAGTATCTGAGAGGAATCAATAAGGAAGGAGCAGATGTGGCCTTTAAACTAAGGAGGGGAAGGGACACCAGGGAGAATGGTCAAAGAATGGAAGGGGATTTAGGAGGGAAACAATGAGACACTATTACACAGAGAGGGTGGTAGCAAAATAGAATTCACTACCAGACTGGGTTGTATAATGTAAGTCTGTGAACAGCTTCAAAAGGGCATGGGACAGGGAACAGGGGAGAGTGACGGGGAAGTGGGGACAGCATTGGGAATGCAAAGGGAGGGGTGTGGGCAGCTGTAACTAGGGGTGCTAGCTGAAACTTGAGCAGACTTAGATAGACCAGTCTGTCTGTTTCTGCTAGCACATTCATATGATCATATGTTCATAAGATTGAGATATCCTGTAATAGTTTAGAAGTGTAATAAAAATTCACCAATGGGGGCCTATAGCAGTTATCTATAATAATCTGACATTGTCCATTGAACTGGATTTGAAACCAAATACTTTTTAGCAGGGCTTGATTTGGAAGTTCCTAAGAAGGAATATCTTCACTGACATAGATGCAACTCTCCAATTTATCTGACCTGTCTTTGTGGTAGAGTTTAAAACCTGGAATCTCCTTAATCCATTATGATGTAGAGTCCCATCATGTTTTTGTGACAGCTATGATACCTATAGCTGATAGTTTACATTTTGCCTCCAGTTCTGCCATCTTGATAAGGTTTAATACTCTAGCATTTAAAGAAAGTATCTTGCAAGTTTTTTGGCCAATGGAAGAGGAAACCCATGATAGAGACTTGGGGACATTCTCACTTCCCCCTTGTCATTTAGTTTAAAGTGTTGGTTAATGAGGGTTTCAAGCTTTTAACAAGTATGGCACTGCCCTTCCTGTTGAGGTGGAGACCATCACAGCAAAAGGGGAGAGCTACATTCTGGAAATGTTCCCAGTGGGTAATGCAAGGAATTGGCTGCCTAAAGCACCATGTTCTGAGCCGTTCATTGAATGATTTAATGCTGCGTGTAATTGAATCAGTGGCTCTGGGTACTGGTAGTAACTTCTCATGAATTATTTTCTGCCATTTGTACTAAGACTAAACTTTGCAGTTTCTTACTGTTTCTTTTCACATATCACCACCAGTGAATTATTCTTCAAGGTTTCCATTTGAAATTCTACCCTTGTTCTTTTGCATATGAGGTACATGCTTGCTCCACTAATAAGCCATTGAATACTTTCTCCAGGAAGCAAAACACTAATACAGTTTTCTCCATTAAGAAACCACTGATCTCTGTGGACAAAACTGTCTGGAAGAAGAAGTATTTCTTACAATGAAGAGCCCATCACAGCCTTCCTTATATTAAAGGGACACTGTCAACTTGCTTTTCAGCATATTATTTCTAGTTGAAACCCCGCATTTTATGATCGCTTGCCTTCTCTAAAATTCACTGATGTTGCTCTTTGTTTTGTCTGTCTCCTTGCATAGAAGAACTGAAATACATGGCAATGTATATTTATAATTAACTTTGTTTTGTTTACAATCCTGGATCTATTCTTACTGCATACTTCCTGAGTATTAGAAACACACCCAAACAGTGCAGTCACTCATAAGGCAGTGACCTCTTAAACTCACACTGCATCCTGAGGGGCTAGGCTATGTTGTGCATGTTCCTAACTCCAGGAAAGATGCAGCTGGAGTTGATCAAGGCATGTAAACAAGCCTGTTTTGGTATGGTAACACCAGTGTGTTGTGCAGTCTGTTTTTTACTTTTTTAAAGAAAAAGAGTCAGAATCAAACTACCAGCTACATCAGCAATCTTTTGCCAATCATAAAATGTGTTTTTTAAATCAGGGACACTTTGAGACTTAGGGGATTGACAGTGTCCCTTTAAGCACTGCAATTAAAAACTTTACTGTCTTTCTGTTCCTCAGTGTTGCACCTGAGTTATGCCCCCTATCGTCCCACATACACCTTATACTATATTCCTGGTTTATTGTACTGTGATACTGCTATTTTGCACTAACATGTACATTTAGGCACCCGTCATATAAACATGAGTGCCAGGAATGTGTGTTGCTGCTAATATTTGCTAATGTTCACATCCTTTATAGGATTAGATCATGCATGATTATTATACCTCACTATAATGCATTATGTTTGTCTTTTATATATATTCCATATATAATCTACCTAATTACTGATACTGGGTTCACCACAACATAACCCAGATAGACCATCTTAGGGTAGCTGGTTCATTCCACTGGGGTGTCACACAGACAAGGCACACTGATGAGTCCTGGTAGAATGAAACATGTGTATGTGTCTTCTGTTGACACCCTTTGCAGACTGTGTTGGAGGCCTTTTGGTAGCATGCATTTCTGCTTAAAGTTGAACCAGCATAATATTCTGTGGTGATTTGCTTATACAGCCCATGATGCTTTGCATTACAGGGGTATGAGCGATTTTGTATTTCTTTGAAACTTGTCTTCCTGGCCAGTGCTCATTGGGGTAATCATTGCCTCAGTGTTTGCGTACTGAGGTTCTTTGTCTTTTAACTTGTTTTTTGGTTTTTATTGGGTTCACCACAACATAACCCAGATAGGCCATCTTAGGGTAGCAGGTTCATTACACTGGGGTGTCACACAGGCGAGGCACACTTGCATTATGTGGGTATGTGTGATTTGATATTTCTAATTATTGATTTGATGACTCTGAGGGATCATCAGTGATTACTTTATATATCCAGATATTCAGACTGCGCTAGACAGTGGCACAAGCCTGGGTGCAGCACAACTGGGCTGCACTGGGGCCAGGACCAGGTGATATTCAATGGTGCTGTGCCATGGCAAGGTTGGTGCACATATTGCATATGGCACAGTGGCAATCTGCTAGCCCAACTCACAGATAAGGAGCACAGGGATGCACCAGTGCAAGTGCAGTTGCACTAGGTGCATCACCAGTGATATTAAGCAGGGACCATGCAAATGAGGCCACAAGATATACAAGGCACAAATGGAGCCATTTGCATGTCATTATGACCCCATTTGCATGCCTTGTGCAGGGCAGCCTGGCAACATGCACCTGGCATCCTGCACAGCATGATGTGTGCAGTGGAGAACTGGGGGCATCCCCAGCCCATTGCCGCGATCGTGGACATGTGTACCACTCAATCCCTGGTAGTCTAGTGGCCCCCCTCCTGAGTCCCAGAATCCCTGATAATTGTAATGGAAGACCATCCCTGATGGTCAAGTGGTCCTCCCTCCCACCAGAGTCTCCAAGGAATGCAAAATGACCATCATTGGTGGTTTAGTGGAACCCCCCACCCCAGCCATGATCATGGTAATCCTCTGTCAGGAAAAGCCCTGGTGATCCAGTGGTACCCCCCACCCCTCCCATCCACACCAAATGCCTTTGCCCACCCCACTCCCACCCATCATCAGCGGGCTGCTGCAACCCACCCACATACCACCCAGCCACCGAATGACAGGTACAGTATGAGTTTTAAGTTTATTGTCTCAGTAAGACCACTAGTTGCTGGTAATACATTGTACTAGATAGTCGCAAATATGTGAATGGAGTAATTCACATATTTGGGACTGTCTAGTACAGTATGCCCTGCAAACCTATTGGTCCACACTGGGGACCAATTGGCTTACAGCCCATACTGTACCTGTCATTTAGCAGGTGGCCAGGCAGTATGGGGGAAGCAGGGGTGGGCAAGGGGTTCGGTGTGAGTGGGAGGGTTGGGGGTGCTACTGGATCACCAGGGTATTTCTTTATTGAGGAGTACCGCAGTTGCGGTTAGGAACAGGGGGAGTTCCACTTGGCCACCAAGGATGGTCTTTCATTATGATCATTGGGAATTCAGGGACTTGGGAGGGGGGCCACTAGACTACCAAGGCTTGCTTGGTATACATTACCATGATTGCAGCTATGGACGGGGATCCACTTGACCACCAAGGTTGTGTGTGTGTTTGCCAACAGTGACCTGGATGGGCTGGTGGCCACCTATGGCTGGGCTGCTGTGTTGCACCCTGCAATACTGCAGCCCACCTCTGGGTAGCCAGGAGTTGTTCCATCTTTTCTGGGGCTCAGCTTTGAGACCCCCTATGTGGCACAATGCAGGGTTGTGCCAGTTTATGCGCCGCACATCCCAGGCTGAATATTGGGCTGTGCCGTATATGCATGGGCATGTCCCCTGCATTTGCACTGCATACATTAGCATTGTGCCCTGGTGCATCAAAATTTGTGCTGTGCCGGGCAGCCCTCTCCATATCCCACCAGGGTGCAATGTGGGGTTGTGCCAGTGCAACATTGTTGCACCAGGCACAACCCTTTGAAATATCCTGGCATCTATCTATATATATATATATATATATATATATATATATATATATATATATATATATATATATCTATATCTGTGGTGATTTGCATATGCAGCCCATAATGCTCTGCATTCTGTGAACATGTGTGATTTTGTATTTTCTTGAAACTTGGCTTCCCAGCCAAATGCCTTTTGGGGTAACCCTTGCCTCAGTGTTTGCACACAGAGGTTCTTTGCCTTTTAAATAGTTTTTTATTTTAATGGGTTCACCACAACATATCCAAGACACACTGTCTTTTTTTTTTAAATACCAAATTTTATTAAACCACAATACACAAAAACATACATGAAACAAGTTACAGAATTAGTGGTTCCTTGTTTTTAAAAGAAAAGAGAAAAGAAAGCCCTTTTACCCCCACCCTCACAACCCCTAAAATTAAGAAGAAAATCAACCTTCCCCCCCAGCTATCCAACCCGAATAAAACCCAACATTTCCTTCACTATAGATGTAACAATAATTATATAAGACCCCCACCAGGAATTCAATAAGGAGAAGCTGTCAAAAACAGAACATACTCATAAATAAATAAACTTTTACTCTGCCAATATATCTTGAACATACAAAGAAGATTTCTTACCAGAATGCAAATTCATATATAACCCCCAAAACAGAAGTGCTAGTGAAACATATACACTATATCTGGACAAATAACACAATTACAGGTAATTTGAAAGTAGAAAATAAAAAGGGTTGTAAAGACAGGAAGTAAGGAAGTTAAGAGAGAGGAAGGGAGAGGGGGGAGGGAGGAAAACAAGGAAAAACATATATTTAGCCCCGAATTCCAAAATTAGACTTGAGGTACTGAAAAAGCCTTTCCCAGTACCTAGAAAATTTAGATAGAGTTCTCGATAGACTAGCAGCTGATTTTTCCGCATAGAATGTGTTTAGAAACTCTTCCCACCATTCCTTATAGGAGGGAGTCCAATCCTCCCGCCAATGGTGCAGAATTAGCAACTTAGTAACCGCAGAGATTAATGCTAGCTGATATTTCTGCTCCTTCCTTAAATTTAAAACATATCTCCCCAATATACAGGTTTCAAAACAGAAAAATGGAGCAAGATCGGTGTATGGGCCCACCCAAGTGGCCACCAGGGCCCACAACCTTGTATTTTTGGGCAAAACCAAAACTCAAGGAATAGTCGCCGCTAAAGGGTCATTGCAGTCAGTACAGGACAGAGAGGTCAGCTGACCTACTCGGTATAATCTCGCTGGAGAAAAATACATATTATGTAGTAGTTTAAATTGTACATCTCTCAACCTTTCTTGTTGAATATAGAGGTAGGTGTCCTTCCACAAATTCGCCCATGTTTCCACTGACCAATCCAAAGTCAAGTTAACTGACCAGTACATTGGAGATTGAACAGATGGGGGCGTACTTTCTTCCAACAAGAATTTGTATATTTTGGAAACACTTTTGCCCCTTAAAGAGAGGTTACCTAACACTTTAAAAAGCAAACCTGCACTGTCAGAACAAGTATTTTTCCCCAAAAATACCTTGATAACAGAGTGAAGTTGTAGCAGACAAAACCCAAAATTGGGACTCACCCCAAATTTTAAAAACAGTGTCGACGGTGGCAACAAAAAATTTCTAGAAACAAAGTCAGCCAGGTGCGGTTTAGGGCAGGAGGTGAGAAAAGACCGTCTAATAGGTTTCTTATTAATTAAAAAATTAGGGTTGTTAAGTATTGGTTGGGCAAGATCAAATTTTTGGCGAATATTAAACTTTAGGCACATTGATTATTGCACGAATGTCCCAACCCAAAGGTGAATCTCTAACTGATTTGGGAACTTTCGCTCAAGGAGTATATAATAAGGCCTCTAAATCCAAATTAAGATTTCTGACAACTACCCTGTCAAGAGCCAAGGATGGCATTGTTACACTCCAGATCTTGGGTCCATAAGGCCCCTTGCTGCATGTATTGCCAGGTAATATATAAAAAAATTTGGTAACTGTAGACCCCCTTTCCCCCCTTGTATAACACAATTTATAATACCCTCTACAGGGGCAGGATCCACCCCATAGAAAATTGGAGCAGATTCTTGTCAGGGGCCTAAAAAAGGACTTAGGCAAGTAAACGTTTAAACAGGCAAGGGGTTAAAAAAGTCTGCGTAAAACTACCTTCTTAATCGTATTGGCTCTACCAGAAAGGGATAAAGGGAGTTTCATCCATATAAGTCATCCTTAATGGATTTTATAACTGGTTTCAAATTTAGATTTGGCAAATCTTGTAAATTCCTGGAAATCTGAATACCTAAGTATGGTAAGGCCTCTAGCTGCCACTGCAGCCCCAAGGACAAACACCAACTTTTTGAAAGACATGGAGACAGTGGGTATAGCATGGTTTTTGACAGGTTTAGTTTATAACCCGAGAGTTTCCCAAACGTTGAAATGAGATTTAAAATTTGGGGAAGTGAGCTAGAAGAGTTCTGGATATGAAGCAATAAGTCGTCCGCAAAAGCTGACACTTTAACTTCTTCGGATCCAATTTTTATACCTTGAATCTGGGGGTCCACATTAATGGCTCTTATTAAAGGTTCAATATATAAGTTGAACAAATATGGGGATAACGGGCATCCTTGATGGGTTCCTCTGTTAAGGGGAAAGGCCTCTGAAATCAGGTTGTTGCACTGGATTCTGGCTGAAGGATGACGATACAACACTTTTACCATATTAATAAAGTGCTCCGGAATACCCATTTTATATAAGGTTGCAAACATAAATGACCATTCCACCCGGTCAAATGCTTTCTCTGCATCTAGAGAGACCAGGGATGCTTCCAACCCTGGGCTCTCCGATGCATGGATTAGGTAAAATAGTTTTCTAAAATGGTCAGACGGAGAACACTCCTCCACAAAGCCTGCTTGTTCAGGACTAACCAAACCTCCCCAAACTTTTTTCAACCTAGTTGCCAAAATTTTGGCAAAGATCTTAACGTCTAAATTCAACAAGGATATAGGTCTGTAATTACCTACTAATTTATCTGGCTTTGGAAGAAGAATGATCTTAGCCTCAAATAAAGAACGGTCTCCAACCCCTTTATCTATCCAGAACCAAAAGAGTTGCTTCAGTAGGGGGATTACAAATTGTTTGAAGGATTTATAAAAGAAGGGCGTAAAACCGTCTGGGCCTGGCGCTTTTCCACTTTTAAGGGAATCAATTGCTTGCTCAATTTCTAGCTCTGCGATAGGAGCTGCTAGGCTGGGTTTTAAATCCTCAGATAGGCAGGGGAGAGGAATACTAGACAAAAGGCCCTCTATATTAAAACCGTCTTGGGATGTAGCTGACTTACTCGAATAGAGTTCTTGATAGAATTCGACAAATCTCTGTAATATGCCTGCAAGGGTAGTTATTAGGTATCTGTTACAGGGTGTCGGAGAGCTGTTACCCATCTGGATGCGGCTTCTGTTTCAATTGCCAGGCTAACAATTCCGGCCTTATTGCCCTGACCTATAGAGGGCCCGAATTTTAGCTGCAGAGGCAATCACCTTTCCTCTTAGAGTGTCAGCATACCATGCCTTCAAGGACGCCAACTCCTGCTCCTGAGACTCAGGAACTTTACCCCCTGGACACTTTCCAGCCTTTAATCCTCTCCAAGCAATCCTCCATTTCTGCCCCTAGTTTAGCTTTACGCTCGATGCTATCCGAATCAATTCACCCTCCAGACCGATTTAAGAGCTGCCCAAGTATAATCAACAGCCTCTATAGACCCCAATTCGACTCAATAGAGGCTAATAGGAACGCCTTAAAAAGAAGCCGCCTCTGAGTCCTTCAAAAGGTTCTCATTTAGAGACCAAGAAAAACCTTGGGAAGGTTATAGCTCCACCCAAAAGTATTGGAGAATGGTCGAAATGACCGCGTAAAATAGTTACTTCATTAATACCAGCCAAACAATCCTTACTTACAAAGAAATAGTCTATCCTTGAGAATGACCTATGGACATGAGAGAAAATGTAAAGTCCCTTATGGAAGGATTAATCAACCTCCAGGGTCTACTAACCCCAAGGAAGATTTAAATTCCTCTAAAGCAGACTGAGTTGAGGAGGGTTTCACCCCTGCTCCATGACTGATCCAGCTTATTCGATTGAACTAAGTTCCAATCACCTCCCAAGATGATTGGAACCCTCTAAAGGAAGCTAAAGTAATTACAGTTGCACAAAAAGGATGGGGACTCCTGGTTGGGTCCATACACCGATCCTAGTACCAAATTCACTCCATTATGTGCCAGAAACAAATATGTACCTACCATTAGGGTCTGTAATAATCTCTGACTGGATAAATTGATTCCCTTTGCTATCAAGATAGCCACTCCCCTACTATTAGAGGAAAAGCTGGACCCATAAACTTGCCCAACCCATTTCTTTTAAAGTGCATCAATCTATCTGTTAAAACATGCTTTCCTGCAGAAACACCACTGCCGGTTTGTAATGAGCGAGATGGTTTAGTATAATAAATTTCGTACAGTTGTCCCTCCCCCCTTTAATATTCCACAAAATCAGACACAATCCACTAGCCATGAATGATTAAATATTTCTTCTCTATGGGCATGGATAGCTGCACCCCCAATAACAGATCCCGTAACCCAAAAATAAAAAAAAATTGAACCACCTTATCTAAAGCCCTAAACAATTCAACCCCCCTAGCATAAACACCCCAACAAAAAACCCCAGCCTGAAGCCTACTCCACTGCCTCCGAGTCATGAAGCGCTATGGACGTTGGGCCCCCCTCCATCTCCATACCTCAATATAGGGAGGAGTTTCCACAAGAAGGAGGCCAATAGAAGAAAAGAGAATGAAAAAAATAAAAGTGTACTCCCTATACCCTTGCCAAGTTAGAACACACCCAGCCAATATCTCAAGGGCTCTGTAAACTTACTTATGTTGAATTAAGTAACTGAAGCAATCATATGTGTAGACTTAAGATAACCTTAACTGCAATACTATTTGGACCTTAGACCTGCAGTATAACAGTTGCAGTACATATAATAGCAAAAACACATTAGTAACACTTAATATCAGCCCCATTAGCACTGCCCTATGAAGTTGACATAGAGCACCCCTGCTATGACCCAAAAATATGGGGCTCAGATCAGTAACATAAATATTGGGTGCATAATCAGCCTTATGAAAGGGCGAAAAGTAAAAAGTCCAAAGGTCCATTAAAGTTCTTTTTTTTTTTTTCCCAATATAGGAGTCTCTCTGGGCTTTCACAAATGAGAGGTATTAAATGCCCGAGGAAGAGTCCACGAATACAACCAAGAAATCAGGAAAACAGCTTCCCACCAACATTCCCTCATCCCTTATTTTTAGGGAATAGATCAGGAAAAAAAGTTTCTAAGGAGACACGGGCATCCTCCACAGATTCGTAACGCTTGGCTCCTTCTTTCATTGACACCTCCAGTTTTGCAGGATATAGTAACCTATGGTGAATTCCAGCTGCCCAAAGTTTTGAAGTTAAGGGACGAAATGCCTGTCGTGCTTGCCTCATCTTCCACGTCAGATCTGGTGCCAGGTGAAGCCTTTTATCTTCCCACTGAAAGAGGGCTAATTTTCTAACTCCTTTCAAAATGTGTTCACATCCAGAAAGTTTAGCAATTTGAATATTATTGGCCTTAGTGGCTCTGAAGGCGCAGGCTTAGCTCTCAATGATCTATGGCCCCTTTCAATTATATATTCAGGGTCATTGGGTGAAGGGCCCACCATTTTATTTAACAATTTTTGCAGGAAGATTATTGTGTTTGCCCCTTCCTCACCCTCTGGCAGGCCCAAAACGACCAGATTATTGCGCTTGCTTCTGCCCTCCAAATCATCGAGGCGGTCTGCTAGCTTCTCTCTAGGCTCTTCTTACACTCCTTCGTTGCAGGCCCAGCTCTCTCTAAGATCCTTTCGATCGACGAAATTCTTGCCTCTGCATCGGTAACACACCTGGCTAACTGTGTGAGCGCCGGTTTGAATTCTGCCACATCTTCAATGAGTTTAAATAAAGCGTCCTTTATCGTTGCCAAATCATCGTAGATTTTTGCTGGAGCCAGTTTCTCTGGTTCTCCGTCTGGCGAGGAGCTTCTCCGTGGTTGCTTAGCCTCCAATTCCGGTTCAGCAGCCTGCATTTTCTCGCTGCAAAAAACGATCGCCTGAGACTCCTACTGACACTCACAATCTGGACTGGTAGGAATTTAAAATTGGTACAATGAATATCTCAGAAAAAGGTCCAAAAACAGAGCACTGGAGAGGGATCCCCGCAAAGTCACTGCTACTCGTCCATGCGCATCACGTGATCCCCCCAAGACACACTGTCTTAGGGTAGCTGGTCTATTCCACTGGGGTGTCAAACAGATGAGGCATACTGATGAGTCCTGGTAGGATGAAACACGTGTCTATGTGTTCTGTTAGCACCCTTTGAAAACTGTGTGAGAGGCCTTTTGGCATCATGCAATTCTGCTTAAAATTGAACCAGCATAACATTCTGTGGTAATTTGCATATGCAGCCCATGATGCTCTGCATTCTGTGAGCATGTGTGATTTTGTATTTTCTTGAAACTTGGCTTCCCAGCCAAATGCCCTTTGGGGTAACCCTTTCCTCAAACCCTTTCCTCAGTGTTTGTGCACAGTGGTTCTTTGTCTTATTATATATATATATATATATATATATATATATATATATATACACAAATATATATGTTCATGGCAAAAAAACTCGGTTTAATGCATCAGTTAGGGTTGTTCCTAAGTGACAAAAGTGATTAAATTTGGTGTTAGGGTTGAAAACCCTAACTCTGAATTCACCCCCCCAGCACCACACAGACACACACACATATGCAAGTAGGGGGGAGGACCAAGGCAACATGATCAATGACAGACAACCAGCATCAGGTGACAGAAATAAAAAACAATTGTCTAAATGTACTACAAGACATCCTCACCCACCTGACCAGGCACTGCATGCTTAGTGGAGATCAACAGCAAAACTGAGGCCATGTACATCAAACGTACACATTCCTGATTGCAGGTGCACACAACATACTACACTTAGTAGTTGCATGGCCTTACCTAGGACAGTAGCAGTTAGGATGGTTTGAAGGAAGGAGAAGGGGGCAACTAGAATCCATCGCTGCAAGCCTGAGGAGGGAAAATTCAGGGGAAAAAGGAGGAGGGTGGTGGATCCATGTAATGAACTGCAAGGGGGCTGGTGCAGGCAGAGATGGTGCAGAGGTTCAAGAGGATGTGGGACAGTTATAGGGTAACTTTTCCAGAATAAAAATTCAATGCAGTCAGAATATCTGTAACTGGGAAGGTAGCAGCCAGAGAAGCCCAAGGGGAGGCGGCAAGCTCAGCTAGCAGGGCAGTGGCTGCCCAAATGAGGAGACGCGATAGACTGTAACACCTATTCTACTGGCATTCTTAGTATGTTAGTATACACTCAGAAGTACTACTTGTACTTTACTGAGCTCATTTAAATGCTCAACAACTGCCACTCACAGTTTGGTTGCCACATCACACCATGCAACATGACAGCTGACAGCTCTGAGTGACCTCCCAAGCTACAGCTGCACCTTCACCTTGCCCCCCATGCTGACTGTGTGTATTATTATAGTAATTATGCTTCCTATGTCCCTGGTGTCCCTGTGCAACACTCACAGTCCTATTGCAGGAATCTCTGCAATATAATATCAAAGTAAAACATCATTTGTTAAGTTGTTCCACACCGCTAGTCTCCCAACCACTAACCAGCAACATGTACACTCCCCACCCCTTCACTTCTCTCAGTGGCAATACGTACCTGCATGCCAACTTGTACGCGTGATGCATAATTACTGAGTCTGTGGAATAGGGCTGTACACACATTGTCCACAACAGAAGCAAATAAACATGAAACTTGTACCATACTAGTGAACAGAGATGTATAATGTATTCATTTGCATCTCTGAACAATGTAGTACTATACAGCCTTCACATGCATACTTTAAGTTATGAAAGAATGCTGAACAGTATTACTATATGATATCAGTCATTATACAATGGCAAGGAAAATTCCTCTATTCTGATTGGTCAGTGTGTGCCTGGCACAGTGATGATATTACACAATAACACCACTGTATTAGGACCAGGCACACACATAACCACATTACACGGCATAAAATCATGCCTCCTGTACACAAACAACTGCCAATCTCACCAGCCCCTGTAAAGCACTACAGTCCTCCTCCGCTGAGAATGTCACGATCCCAAAACACCAATTCCTCAGACAACTTAATAAAGCAAAAGACAAAAGTAGCCTAATGTTTATGCCCATTTCTTTTCATATGTTTACGGTTTCACAAAGCAAGTGGCTTCACTAAACCCACGGAGACCGTAACTTCCAGTCGTGCAGTTCACTGAAGCTGCTCTGTTCAAACTGCCGTAGCCTCTCATCAGTTTACTTTCACTAATAGTGCGAAAATGTCACCAAAACATGACATTCAGTTTCTTGCTGCCAAAAAAGAGTAGCGAGAAGAACGACAACACTACCATTCACTCTTTATTGCTCCATCAGTGTGTCTGTGCGCTCCTCAGTGCTTCCTCATTCCTCCACACATTGCCATTCAAAACCCCATAACAGAAACCAAGAAACCCATCTTACTTGAACTACATGCCAACAAACAATCCTGTTCCTATATGTCTATGTCTCGGAGGTGTTGACTGACAAATACACAGAACGACATTGGGCACTGGACCATGAACCACCAGCACCACCTACTGGACTACTTTTTGTTATATTTATAACATATGCCTCCTACACAAAAATAAAAGACAAAAATGTCACAGACATTTTTTTACTTTATTATTATTTTTTAAACAAGCCATTAGATATGAATAATAGCAGATTTCCAGGGTGTGTGTTATTAGTATCGTCACTCCTGGTGTGTGGAAGCACTCGGCTTCACCTCGTGCTTCGACCCACCCCAGGAGTGACGTTATTACACAATAACACACACCCTGTCATGCCTTATTGCTTAATTATGCAACTGCCTAACAAACACACAATAATCATAACATACATTGTGGGTTCCGGATAATGTAACACTATATCTTGTATGAATATCTGTTGTGATGGTACTTACATGGAGAGCTGGTGCCTGGCTCCTGCTTCACCTCCACTGGTCTCAACCTCAGCTTCCTCTGCCTCTATAAAACAAACAAGTAAAAAAAAATGATTACATATACCTCAAAATATTACGGTAAAACTATACTTTTTGTTATGAAATTAATTTTTTTTACTCTGTCATTGTGTAACTGAAACATGTAAACACAGCCCTCTTTGCAATGACACTTCTGTGTTTATATGGTGTTCTGTTATTAATCAGCAGTGACATGTACACAACAACTCTTCTCATTTGTACAGTGAGAAAGTGACCTACATTAACAGTATCAACAATGTCACAGATATTCCCTACAACTTGTGACCACATCATTATTGTATGCCCCAGTGCAATTTCAACACTGTGTGTGTACATTGCTGTAGATATCCATAGACCTTTTCAGTGATGCCCACCCCATTTCTTGCTAGTACGGCAGTGTTATGATACACATAGGATACTGTCCATTCACAAATTCACAGATTCTGATAATATGTAACAAGGACACAACTGGTTCAAAATCATTATCTGTAACACATACATGGATCACATCACCGAACTTCATAAAGAAATGTTACTATTTTTGTCATCTCATATCACTATCTGCATAACAGAAAATGTTCTTGTGCATATTGTATCTGGTGACATCAGTATGTATCACATAAGTGAGTAGTATAGCAATATGTAATAACTCTCTTCATATACTATACAAAATCTAGGTAACATATATATATTGTAGTAAGTACCTGTATTAGTCATTCGTATGATGACATAACACAAAAATAGAATACAAATGTGTACAAATATATTCTTACACTAGAATGACAACATTCACTTATTTAGCAAGTCAAAAAATTATAGTACTACAATAGTGTATATGTTATTCTAGCCCACAACTGCCATGGACAGTTATGGTTCATCTTCAGTTAAACCAAACTGAGTAGTGTATAACTGATGTTTGTCTGTCCATGATATCTGTTTCTTCTAAATCGCAATTAATATAATGAAATACCATGTTTTTTTTTCCTTTTACAATTCTCAAGTAAGAGACTCCAATATGGTGTTTGTTTACTGTAGATGCCTCATGACTGCTGTAGTTCAGTCACAAATTAAAGGTTAGAGACTCAACCATGACACATGTGGCACATCCTACTATTTACCCAGTCTCTATAGTAGTATATTTAATTAAACAAAAAAACAGATATTCAAGCTGTGCCAGTCTGTGACACATGCCCGGGTACAGCTGGATGTGCCTGTGCAGTGACATACACTGGACGATATTCAACAGAGCTGCACCATGTCCCAGCATTGTTGAATGATGGATCCTGGCCACCATCACTGCACATAGCACAGTGGCACTGCACCAGAATTAGTGGTCAGAGTACACCATGGTGATAGAGTACCTCTAGTTCCATTGTGCTAGGTGCAGTAACCACAATATTTGAAAGCCAACATACAAATGGGGCCCCAATGCATCCACAGTTCCATTGGGCAAGTAGCATGTCATTATAAAACCATTTGCATCCATACCTCAAAACTTGGGCCTGACACACTGACAGTCAACAGCCTTTGGACAACAAACCACCTGCAGCACATCAATGTGCCCACAGCCCAAGCGCAGGCTGAAGTAAAATAATGTAAACCTATATCCCTGGTGCTCTAGTGGACCTGTCCATCCAATTCTGCACAGAATTTACATAAAATAAACCAATATCTCTGGGGCTTCTGTGGACATGTGTGCCCAATCACAGGTGAAAAAAAAATAAAAGAAACCTATTATACCTATTATGCAATGGACACCCTTCCCCACCTACCCATTAATCCCTAATGTCCAACTCCTCCCCCATTAGCGGTGGACAACAGCAACCCACTCACCCCACCATATGCCAAGTTACATCATTGCTAGGGTTATGCATCCATTGTCACACAGCATGTTCCAATGGGTGTGCAGGCCATACGATAGTAGACATTAGAGATATGTACATACATCAGTTCACATATGTGCATTCTGTTGAACAATATGTGCTGCATGACCATTGGCCCACACTGTGTAATTATGGACATACAGTCCTACTGACAGTGTTGGTCAGCAGACAGCAGAGCAACAGGTGGGTGGTGTACTGCCGAATGTCGTTGTTTGGGGGGGTGAAGCATGACAGCGGGGATTACTCACCAGTCAAGGAGGGAGTTCCACTGAAAGAATACAGATAGCAGTTTACTCTTATTTGTACTTTACTCCACAACTGAGCACACATGTCAACTGGAGTACCAGGGGAAACAGGTGAATTTTATGCTACTTCTGCCTGCAACCACTCAGACACCTCCACTAAAGCACCAGGCTAGCGGTAAATGTTATATTAAAGTAGCCTATGATCAGGCAGGCAGTCATCCAGTAGGACACCAAGGATATAGAAACATTTGCCTTACAAAAAAAGTGCACATGAAAGGGACAGAAAAGCCCCTACCACACCATCAATGTTTTTTACAATCGGCAGGTGGGTGGAATGTGTAGTATGGTATGGGTTACACACCCATTGGCTCACGCTATGGACTAATGGGTATACACCCTACTGAGGTGTCAATCGGTGGTCAGTGTGGCATCAGGCAGGTGGGGTGCTGTCATCTGATGGCTTAAGGGGGAAGCAGGATGCTGGGGCTCAGTGGGCAGGTGGGGGTACCACTAGACCACCAAGGGTATTGGAATTGTTTCTTTTCACAAATGTCCAGAATCAGGCAGATAGCGGACCACTGGACCACCAGGGATATCGGATGAAGTCTTTTTGTTATACAGATGAAAGCGATTGGGTAGATGGCACTCCGCTGTACCACCAGGGATATTGGGGAATTCTACATTTATTTGTACAGATACTCGCAATCGGGGAGATAGCGTTCCACTGGACCACCAGGGATATTGGACAGAATAGTTATTTTTTTAAATGCAAATTAACCGTGATTGTTCTGCAGGGGCCGTCGGTCCCCAACAGCTGTTGCCTGGGAGGGCACCAGGCACAAGTTTTCAGGAATTGGCACACCTGCATGCAAATGGGACAATAATGACATGCAAAATGGACCCATGTGCACCTTGCAGGCATCATGGCCCCATTTA
This sequence comes from Neoceratodus forsteri, assembly GCA_016271365.2. Lineage (NCBI taxonomy): Eukaryota > Metazoa > Chordata > Ceratodontiformes > Ceratodontidae > Neoceratodus > Neoceratodus forsteri. The sequence goes on along the minus strand of CM057456.1, from coordinate 679,272,550 downwards.
CATGTACCTTTTGAATATTTCGGTTGCTGTGCATGGCAAAATGGAACTTGCGCTAACGCATCCCCATGCTCCACTCTGGCCACTTACACTAGCACAGTTGCACTGCAACATGCACACTGGGGGGATGGCCAGGGTGCAATATTCAATGCTGCTGAGCCATGTTGCAGTTCTGCTGAATATCGCCCAGTCCACACCCCTTCACAGCAAAGTAGAACTGCGCCCAAGCTTACGCCACAGCCTGGCGCAGTTTGAATATCTGAAGCAAAGTTGTCCATTTCTGCAGTTTTCTTTGTATTTGTTTCTTTGCAGGGTAAACAGTGGTGACGAATGAGGGGTGGGGGCGTAAACCATTGTAGCCTAATGAGGAATCGCCAGTTCTGTCATGGCATTTTCTATTTTGCTAGCTGAGGGAAAAATCATGTGTGTCACAGCTAAGTCAGCGGGCAGCCAGAGGAACAGATGTGGTATGTGTAGTGAAGACCTGGCAGGAGAAGTGAGTGCGAAACTGTTATGCCCAATGTGTGTGTGTGTGTGTGTGTGTGTGTGGTTCAGTTGCATGTTAAGAAAAACATAGCTGTATTTATGAAATGAACATTCTGTTGGAACAAGGATTTGGATCCTAATCAGACAGTAGAGACACAGACTCATTATTTCCTGGTCTCCATTGCCTGATGCCGGACTGGCTGTTTGGTTGCCTTAATCAATCAGCTAAAAGGATTTCCCCAACTCATTTTCTAAATACAAATACTACATAGATGCTTCAAGTAATACTAACTTACTAAATAGTATTTCCTAAAAAGAATTGAGTAAAGCAGTGCAGGTCACACCTTACATAGTACTCATACCACCCCAATTACATAGTACAATTATTTCTATCAGCATCTTACCATCAGACTCGACAACAGTCACACTGTCAGAGTCTGAGTGACCACCCTCCACAGCTTCATGCTGTGCTGGTACTACCTTACTGGCAGGCGGGGGAGTCCTACTTTGGCTTGTGATAAAGGAAAAAAAAAAATAGACCCACTAAGTCTTGAATGTTAATTGCATCACATTATAACAACAGTTGATGCAACCATTAAACATGCTTCACATAGCTAACATTGGCTCTTATCAGGTACACCACAAGCATTGTGGGTACATATAAAATTACAAGTGCTGTTAATATCAATAATAATGTTTGAAAAGCAGGACACAAAAACTGTTAAATTAATGTAAGTAGTTGTTTCGCTAACATGGACAACATTGCAACAACAACTCGAGAAATTTACAATCCCTTAGTAACTACAAATGGTGACTTAACCATATTTCACATGAGATACCCAAACATCATGTTTAATGCTACATGATAAAAAAAACACTATCTACATTGCATGTATCAGAATACTGCAACTCACATACATTGTCTATACCAGTATTTTAAAGTTTAAAATGTAATTTTACAACTTGTGAAACACTAAACTTTCCGTCACTAAGTTGCATGATTGCATATTATGGCACCTAATATACACTAGACATACAGAGCAAAATTAAGTTAAAGAAAACAGCATAAACTCACTAGATTCACAAAACTTAATAGCTATATAAACCTTACATGAAGTAAAATCTTATCTATATACAATGGATACTGCATAGTCACTGCACCACTATCATTAGCAGATTGTGCTGTTATTCAGTCACTCAGCTGAACCTCATAGCTGAACTACACCACACATGTCAAATAAACAATATACTATTAACTGTCATAGCATATGTCATTATTTCTATCTAAATCTATATCAAGACACATGCATTGTACAAAGTTCTGTTGAATAACGTACAATGAGTTAGACACTCCCCCACAGCTGGCTTCCCAGCAGCCTCCCACAGTTCGTACAGTAGGCGAGGTAGTACCAGCACCTATCATTGTCCAATATCTCCTCCCGCTGTTTCAGGACATAGAAACACTTGTGCAACAGCTTCCTCTTCAGTTGAGTGATGGTCTCGTTTTTCACTTTTAGTATAACATGTAGAAAACTGCTGATGCGCCTCCATATCAGATCCAGTTTACGGTTCGTGTTCTGCATTAATATGCGGGCACTCCCCCTGGCTTAGACTGCCTCAAGCAGCAAGCACACCTCTCTCAAGGTCCACTGCCTCATTGTATAGTTTTTGTTCTGCAATAGAAGCATAAAGAAAAATTTTCATTACTGTCATTTCTCATAGTATATGGATTTTTATGTATTGTATGAAGTTTCGTGCTTAGAACATGACAAGAGCACATTTCATAATGCTACCAGGCTCCTTTAGACAGAAATAACTTTGTACATGTGTTGTTTTGTGGAACATTATAACTATTATGCACACTCAAGACATACTGGTATTGACCTTGTGATACCATGAGTATCTCCAACCATTAACCATGATTCTGCTTAGCAGTATCGAAGCCCCCCCCCAAAAATTTGTTTACAAATTAGAACAATATAGTAGCCAAAGTATTGCACACACAATATGCAATTAACAGTATAATGCTGCTATGAAAATTTATCTATGGTGATACACTGCACCCCACCCCCTTACTCAATTGTGTTCTTTCTGTCTAAATGTAACCATTTTGCTGTACCGCAGCTATCACTCCATGTTTATTTAACAACAAACTAGAGCTCACAATGCCACAAAGCATTACTTTAAAAGAAACATCACCCATTATAACATGATAGGCAGCACTACACTGTACTACCACCATTTGTTTTTCAAAAAAAATAAATTCTTTTGAAATATATTACCAGCAAGCTACTGGGTGGGTGGCATCAGTAGACAACAGATCCTGAGTCAGCCAATACAAGCAACAACTCACTAATAAAGAGGATACCTGCATACTAATAATGCCTTGATAATATAAAAAATAGCTATGCCTATGTCTTGCATATATCATGGCTCCATTTGCAAGAATAGTACTAAATAGTGTAAAACATAAGCCTACCACCAATGCACTTCACTGTTGTACCACCCCCTACTCCTCTCTGCCCACTTACAGTTGTGCAATGCCACAGTTAAATGTACAATTTGCCTTCCAGATTGAAAAAATATTACAATGCTAACCACACCACAACATCATGAAATTGTGTATTAACAACAACATGCTGCATTGCTATTCCACTTTCCCCAGTGTTGTTACACAGCATGGCACAATCTGAATGTTCCCAACCCATGTGTTACATGTGTGTGAGTGATGCATGCAGCTGATCTATTTTTTGACCACATTTTTTTGGTTCTGACAAGAACCTTTGTTGACACTGTAATATTTGACCAAACAGTCTGACATTCTTAGAGGACTTTCAGGATTGCATCTTGAAGTTCTCCTAGGAAATGGTAATTGCTAGCATGAGAGAAATGTACACTGTCTGGTAGGTATAGTCAATCATAACAATACTTAATTTCTGGGTGATGTATGCTGTACATTCCATACATGCGTAGAAATGCAGATATTTGTATGTTGACTTTTCTTCAAGATCTGTCAATCAGGGACATATGGTGTTCTGCTTGCCAGACCCTACACTCTGTAGTATCCAAATACATGATTATGCAGGCAGGCAACATACTCATAATAGAAGCAAGGTCCAATTTTGCTTCTGTTACTAAATCTACCTAGCATTTGCAGGCCAAATCATTGCCTTTGAGATGTATCAGCAATATGTCAGGATGAGGCTGAGTACGCAAAAGTCTCTGCATGGTTGACATAAGGTGGTCCCACCTCTTTCCACCCCTACCAAACCATTTCACAGATCAATTTGGGAGCTGCAGGTTTCTCCCAAAATCACTATTGTGAGCATACTCAGACGCTTGTCTCATGATACTGCTTTCAACTATCCACAAAGTCCTTTTGCTATTTTCTGCCATTCTGAGGTTTTAAACTCAGAAGTGGACAGGGAGCTACTAAAAAAGTCAGTGTTCACCCTGTAGTGGCTAGACAGCGATGAAAGTAAAACTGATATTTTCCCTCTTAACTTCAAGCCAGTTTCACTGGGCTAATTCATAAAACGCAAATAAAAAAATAATTGGCTAGTACTGTAGCTTCATTAACCAATGTAGGCCATGCACTGACTATTACTAGACTTCTGCTACTGCTAAAATGTGCAAACATTGAGAGGTAGGCAAAATGCAGCCTTTTCATAGGCAGTTTTAAACAATTACAACTGCAGAAACATGTCTGATTGGTTCCCTCTCCTTTTATGGGTCCACACGCAGCTTTCTATCTCCCTCTATTTGCAGCTGTATCTGTACAAGTAAGTACCAAACTACTATCTGACTTTAAACAGTTTTACCTAAAGAATGCAACATCTTAGGTTATAACAAGCATCATAATCAAATACAACACTAAAAACATTTTGATTAATAGTATTTACATGTTGCTAACACTTTTTATCATACTAGAAAAATGCTTTATAAAATATACTGGCCCAGATATTCAAAAGGGTTGCGCCATGCTCAACAGGGTTGTGCATGCTCAAGTCCAAAAATGCACCATTCTGTGATATTCAGCAGGAGGCAGTTACACCACTGACAACAGGTTGTGCAAAAGAGCAATGCAAATGAATGCATGCTCAACAGGAGGGGGAGGAACCATGCATAACCTGCGCAACCCGATATTCAGTCGGGTTGTGCAGAGTTGTGCATGCGCAACCCCCAACCTGCACCTGCACAACCTTGAGCCAAAAGGATCAAGTTGAGGGCCACCACAGGTGAGCTGCTGCATTGCAGGGTGCAACACAGCAGCTGCCACCCCCGGCTGGCCCCCAACTTGGTCCCGTGCCCCCCACCAGCCTGACCGCGGGCAGAACATAAAATATCCCTCTGAAAGTACTTTGTGACACTTTTGAATGCACAACACTATTTTTTGTGAAACCTTTGAACTTCAACACTACTTTTAGCCATACTGTCAAATGCATGAAAGTACCGCTTGACAACGTCGAATGCACAACAGTACTTTTGTGACACTTTCATGCATTCAACACTATTTTTCCAAATTGTCTATTTTACCACAATTTTATGCTTAATGGCCAAAACAACCAAATTTTCAATGTCAACACTGCTACACTGCATTGCCACTGTCACAACTGGAGACGATAGCATTGTGACTTTGTAAATACACCCACAAAAGAGTAGTTATCTTCAGTGACAACTGAACCATGCAATTGACTTGTAGTAATGCATTGTTTGCCAGTTGTTAATCACCCTCACAAAGCAGTCATTTTGTGCAGCATGCCTACCAAATTTCCAACAAAGTCATTTTAGGACATAAATGCAGTGTTCCCAAACTGACATGGAAATAGTGCAAATACACTAGCTTACAAATGTGTTTTGTGAAGTTCATACACACACTCACATAAACAGTCATAGTACAATCATTACTACATTTTATACATACTCATTTCCACAGATCTGCTCATGAACAGTGTGGCTGTCATTATCACAATGTGTCTGAACAGTTGTTTCACTATAACACCCTGCAGCAGCGGTCACTGTAACTACATAAAAAACATCTCAGTAAGGATGTAAACAATGACAGCTGTATAATTGCAAAACAGTTGTAGTAAAATGCCAACCTTAGCAATCTCACATGGAAATATTCATAATGCACTAACTTCAGCTAAGTGTGCAAAGTTGACTTATTAATGTGTCGCTAATTAACAGAAAGATAATTAAGAAAGTTATTCTGTAACCAGAAGTGTGACAGCATAAGCTATATAAATGTTTCTTAATAATACCTATTGTTAATAACTAAACATTGAAATCATATGACATAAAATCTAGATGCTATAGTGATAATGATATGCAAGACAATGTAACAGAAATAAAATACAACTGTTACAATGTCAATAACTTATGTGATTAAAAGATTGAATATATTTTCTTTTTTAAATTGATGTGATACTTAAATCAGATATCTTAATGCACAATGTTAGAAGGCATGAACAAAGGCATATAGTAGTATTTTCTTTTTCTCTGTCTTTCATACAGGTGCCTGATACTTCTGTAAGATTGCTGACTGCCACTGTGAACTATCATATCAAAACATGCCAACTAAATACAGATGTAGATGTATAGGGAAATGAGACAGGTATCATAGTACTTCACTGTTACTTAAGGGTGATAAAGAAAACAAAAATGTGAGATCAGAATATGGAGAGAAACAGACCTCTACTGCAACAGTGAGCCCTACAATAACTCACTGCACATCAAAAGCACATACTTCCTCACCAGCAAATAAAAATGCTTACCTCTGCATCAGTTGTATAGATCTCTCAGATGAAACACAACATTGTAACTGCAACCATCAACAAACCTCTCAAACAATGTCAGAAACTCACACCTGGTGATTTTCATCTGAGAAAGCAAAGTATTTATCACTAGCAAGTAAAGCTAAGATCGACAGATGTTTGCTGCTGTGATGAGTCATCTGTCTTTGATGAAACTGCATCTTAAAGTATGCACTTTTGTTAACAGAGCAGTGTTTGTACCACAACGATTGTGGCGTAAGATGGCTCATGTGCTTGAACAATTCAGAAAAGTTGTGTATGACATCAAAAAAAGGCTCCAACAGTATCCTTCTTTGACTGTCCACAATTTCTGTGATGTTTTCACAGGTCACTGGATGCACACACAGCACTCAGAGGCATATTTCTGGGAAGAATCTTATTATTCCCATAAAAAGGAATTCAAGTTCACCATTGATGAGTCCGGTAAACTGGTCAATGTCCTCAGTATCTGAGATGACAGTGCAATGGAAACAGATGATGACTGTGATTCAACCACTGTGTCCAATAAACGGCACTGTCTGACATGGGCATGAGATGACACCTGCAACCGTAGGCAATCATCATTAGAAAAAGTTGAACAGTTTGTCAACCTATTTGTGATTACAGATCGCAAAGAAAGATATAAACTGTTTAACAAAATTGACCATTGTGAAATTCGTCCACATAATGGACTCATGGGTCACTCACTGGCATGCCTCAATAGTGGTGTTTGTGATAGTATTTTTCACAACATGCGGATGCTTGGAGTGCATCAAACAGGCATGCAAAACTTTGTATACAGAGTATATGAAGTACGATGAGTTGTAAATCAGTACAATTGTTTAAATGACTTATTGCAGTCAGGTGACTTGCAGGGTGCCATCACATTTCTCAAACAACAGCAACATGTAACTTCTGTACAAGACACAACAATTTCAGTTAAACACTTCTGCTGAAACATCTGTTTCAGTCTTAGAAACTGACATACTGAGACAGTACAGCAAAGAAATATCTAAATTTGAGCTGGCAAAGTCTCAGAAGTTTGACTCTGCATGTGTGTCATGTAACCATTTGTACTATGGTACAAAAACAGTCACTGTGACCCTGGAAACCTTGTCACCATACAATGACATTGGTTCTGTCTCTCAGCATTTTTGCTGCTGAAATCTGACTTTCAGTTAGAAAACACCATTTTGCTATGCAAGCACTGTTTCTCTAAACTGAAGTCTAACATTGTGCCACCAAGGTCACTGCTGAATAATACGGAGGCACATGTTACACCAAATGATATTTCAACATTGAATATGTTTGAATGCATTGTAATTCAGACAATGAAACCATTTCAAACCATTCTACTTCTGAACACAAAGACACGTAACATTCCACAGGAAGAACTTGTTAGATCTCTAAAGGGTTCTGTGATGTATCTACCACTTCCTCTACAGGAAAATGTGGAATCAATCTCTACAGAAAACAGTTTGGTGATTCTTGTAAATGGTGTTCCAACAAAGTCCAAGGTCATCTGGCAAGATGTTGTCAATATACAAAAGGTGAAGCTTGCGCTTACTTATTTGAAGAGTAACAATCCCTTTCATACAGACCTTGACATAGATCAGATGGCCAGTCTCTCTGTCCAACATGAACTATTATAAAAAACTAAATCAATCATTGATAAGTTCAGTGGACAGACAAGTGACAATGTGTATAAACAGTACACAATTCTCCCACTACATGGCACAGATCCAGTAGGAGACAACATTGATCTCTATCAAATAAAACAGGTGGAAGGTGAGCCTGTCAGCATTTGGGAGGCAACACTAGAAGCATGCTGTTTCCCAGACCTATTCCCAAAATGGTCAGGTGGATGCCTATATGAAAGAGAAGTGCGTGTACAGAGTGCTGAGTACGGCACTAGCCGTGTACTCAGTAAAGATGGTAAATTCAGACGTAACATACAGCACCTGTTTCATCTCCTCTGGAAGAGTGAACTTAGCATTCTATCTGCATCCACTGCACATACTATTCATCTCACAAGTCCACTAGATGGAATAATAGCTGCTCAATTTCTAGAGAAATTAAAGCAGAAAGATGAAAATGTGCAAGTGAATCTGTCTTCCATTCTTTCAAGTCTTCCGAGGTACCAAAGAATATTGGTATCGCAGACACTCTGAAGTGATGATAATGCTGCAAGAGTAGGGTGCAGCCACATGGTTTGTCACACTTAGTTGTGCTGAATATGCTTGGGATGAGCTGATTGAACTGTTGAAGTGGGCAAATTCTGATGCCGACGGCATCTCATCAATGACTGTCAGAGAAATGCGTCCACTTGATCCTGTGTCTGTCACAAGACATTTTCACAAATGGTTCCATGATATTCTGACTTTCATATTGTCAAAGGACGATCCACCTCTTGGTATTGTGGAGCATTACTTTAGGAGGACAGAGTATCAATAATGGGGTGCCCCTCACATCCATATGCTGTTGTGGATCAAGGATGTACCATGCATAGGTGAATGTGAAGCAACACAAGTGCTATGATTCATCAAGAAATATATCACTTGTCACATTCCAGACAAGTATGGCAGTCCTACATTATGGAAGTTGGTTCAAAAGTTCCAGTGACATATTTGTGCAAAATACTGCTGGCGAGTAGTAAAGAACAAATCTAATTGGTACACACTATGTCACTTTGGATTTCCTAGATGAGTTTGTCAGGATGGTGCCATGAATGACCTTTCCTCAGCAATGTGACACCACTTGAAGGCAAGATAAACCAAGAGGGTATACGAGTTACCCAGAGATGAAAAAGAGGTGTACATAAATGGCTATAACCCAACTCTTCTCCAAATGTGGCAAGCAAACATAGATGTTCTGTTTGTGGCTGATAACTCATTGGCCCTGGTGCGGTACGCCACTTCGTACATAACCAAACATGAGCAGACTAGCTTGCAAGATCTTTGGGAAGATACTGACAGTTCAAGCAGAAGCCTGATATCTCAGCTCTGCTCATTGGGCTTGAAGACTCTTTCACACAGAGAATGTGGAGCTTATGAAGCCAGTGACCATTTAATGGGTACACATCTGTACGGGAAGTGTGACACTGTCCGGTTTATCAGTGTAAACTACAAAGAGAAATGCAAATGTGTACTGATTCCCCGTGCAGAAATTGAGGCGATCACTGCCAATAGACCTTGCTCAAAACATATCTTGAAGAATAACCTGATAGACACATACTACCCCCATAGACACAACGACATGAATGATATGTGTCTCTTTCAGGTGGCTAAGTGGTATGACTACAAGGCAGATATATCACCTGACTCAACACGTCAGATTTACAAGGTGAATGGAGTGGATGGCTGTCTCATAAAGAGGCACAAGCCATGGCTCATAGACCACTGTAGATTACTTCTAGGCACATCAGGGAGAAGAGAACACTTTTACTTTGCTCTCCTATTCCTATTTAGACCCTGGAGGAGTGAGTCTGAATTAAAAGGTGACTGTGATACATTCGAGGAAGAATTCAATCTCAGTTATGAGACTTTCGAAAGTGAATACTTAGAGACATACATACAGAGACTAGAGGCTGAGAAAAAACAGCTTAAGAAGGCAGAGAAGCAGCTTCAGGAAGACACTCCTGTTAGTTCACAAGACAACCTTGATCCAGAAGGGCAAGCTGTTCGAGGTGAACCACTGCCCTTAAATGCCCCAGACGTGTTAATGTCAGAAATTGAGACAGCCGTGGAACATGGAACACACTCCACTGTCAACTCAGCTGACTTGAGAGAAAGACTAAATCAGCAGCAGCATACAGTTCACTCTCAAGTAGTTGGCGCTATCCAACATGGCCTACAACATGAAACCAAAAGATGTGACTGTCATGACTATAAGCTACTACTGACCTTTGTTAGCAGTTCAGTTGGCACAGAAAAGAGTTTCCTTATTGAAGCCATCACTGCTGAAATATGGAGCCTGACAGGGTCATCAATGTCTGTTGCTGTTACTGCTCCCACAGGACTAGCCACATACTGTACTGGTGGAGTTACATTACACCATCTCTTTATGTTGCCAGTGCAACATGACAGAACTGGAGAGTATCATAAACTGTCATCTGAGGTTGCATCTCAGCTCCATTCCATGTTCACAAAGAACAGATCCAGAAACAAATGATTTGATACCTTTTATTGGACCAACATGGATGTTACAGAAAAGAACAAAGTGCTTTAGCTTTCGAACCAACCAGGTCCTTCTTCAGAAGCTTTGTGGCAGTTTTCTCAAATATTCCATACTATTAACAGCAGATTATATAGAAAAAGCAGAAATAATTCTCATTGCTTTAACATATACATTTAAAACATAATAGAAGATTACGTCAGAGAAGCTAATTAACACCAGTATGCCTTTAACTAAGGAGCCTCAGAAGGGCAAAGGTTATCAAGAATTCTCTACAGCCAGAGAGTTCTTGTCACATAAATTTTAAAATGTCTCAGTATGCCAAGAAAGCATTCTAGTGATAAAAACAACCTTGGAGTGGCATTCTCTCTAATACATGTAAGATGAGCTTACAACTTACATTCCAATTGTCCTGGTATATTAAAGGACAGATAATGAGAGACAAAATCCTGAAATTAGGTATAACTGCAAGTTGAAAACAAGCCTCAAATTAATCTACACATATAAACATGATGCATGAAAGTATCACTTGTAAGTCTAAGTGCCAAAAAAAAAAATTGTTGTCAAGGACCCCCAAGAAAATGAAACCATGAGCCTGATAAGTGCAGATTTCAACACAGAGTCTGTGTATAACAAAAATGCACATAATCAGTCTAAGCAATCTAAATGAAAACCCAAAGGAATTATACCTTTTATGAACCCCCAAGTAAATGAGATATGCATCTTAATATGAGCAGTTAAAAATGTGACAGTGTGTAATCCAACCACTGACAACTAATAAAAGGAAATAAATGCACACTATATGTGAAAACTAAGTGTTCTAGCCATATAACAATTACCCCATGCCATGATCCACCCACACATATGTGTGTACATACACCACACACCCCCACACACACACCTGCACACCCTACACAACCACAACACACAACAAATATAGCAAACACATTCCACACACACCATACCACACCACGCACAACAAACAAAACACACACACACACCCCATACCCACAACACATAAAAACACAACACACACCAAACACACACATACATACCTACTGTACATCAGTATACACACACACACACACACTCAAATGCACTCACCACAGTGTTAAGGTGAAAATTCAACAATGGAGATAACCATAAACTTACAAAATCAAAGGCCCACTGAAGAACTAAAGTGTTTATGTCCATCTTTTAAAGTAAAGGTCTGTGTAAGTTTAAGTGGAATAATGTGTCATGTACCCAACATCAATGTTCAATCTATCCGCCACCATATTGAGAAGTAAAATAAGTCTAATTTCAGAAGCCGTCTCTGTTGTGTACTGTTGAAATGTCCTTTTAAGACCATCACAGACATATCTGATATTGAGTGGTCCCGGGAGAAGTGCTGGGCTACTGGTTTCTCAATCATCTTGTGATTAATAGAATGTCTGTGTGAATTAATTCTAGTGCAGAGTTGTCGGCTTGTCTCCCCTACATAACCTGTGCAAGGACATTTCTTGCATTGGATAAAGTAGACCACATTACTTGATGTATAAGTATAATTCCCCTGTATCCTGAATAGTCTGTTTTGTGATGTAACCACACAGTCTGAAGTGGAAATGAGGTTACATGTCTTACATGTGCATTGATGACAGGGTCGTGTACCATATAATGTCATGGCATTCTGTTCCGGTTCAAGTTGACTCCTAATAATCAGTTTGGCTAAATTAGGTGATTGTTTAAAAGATAGTAGTGGTAGTTCTTAAAAAATACAGTTAAGGGTTTCATTCTCACTAATTATTGGATGGAGATCCTTAATAATCTTACATAGGAGTTCAAGGTCAGGATGGTATGTGACTACTAAGGGTATTCTGTTGGTAGTCAACCGTTCCTTATATTCCAGTAGCTGTTCTCTTGGGACCTATGTTGCACATTCCACTGCTCTGTCAATTTTCCTGGATGATTGTCCCTGCTCAATAAAGGTGTTTTTCAACATCGCCAGATGTGTGTCTCTGTCTTCCTCATTTGAACAGAGGCGGTGATACCGAAGTGCTTGACTATATATAACAGATTTATTTGTGTGGCTCGAGTGATTACTTTTCTTGTGTAAGTATCTCTGTCTGTCTGTTGGTTTCCTGTAAAGACAGATATGTAGGGTACCATCCTTAATAGAGACAGTGGTATCCAGAAAATGTATACTTGTGGCAGAATATTCTAGGGAAAGCTTTATACTTGGGCGGAGGCTATTAAGTTCCTGGTGAAAATCTTTAAGTGTATCAGTGCCCTCTGTCCAAATTATAAACAAATCATCAATGTGATGGAAATAAGCAAGTGGTTTATGGGTATGGTGTGTGTGTGTGTGTGTGTGTTTTTGTTTGTTGTGAGTGGTGTGGTGTGGTGTGGTGTGTGTGGAATTTGTTTGCTATATTTGTTGTGTGTTGTGGTTGTGTGGGTTGTGCAGGGGTGTGTGTGTGTGGGGGGTGTGGTGTATGTACACACATATGTGTGGGTGGAGCGTGGCATGGGGCAATTGTTATGTGGCTAGAACACTTAGTTTTCACATATAGTGTGCATTTATTTCCTTCTATTAGTTTTCAGTGGTTGGATTACACACTGTCACATTTTTTAATTGATAATATTAAGATGCATATCTTATTTACTTGGGGGATCATAAAAGGTGTAATTCCTTTGGGTTTTCATTTAGATTGCTTAGACTGATTATGTGCATTTTTGTTATACACAGACTCTGTGTTGAAATCTGCACTTATCAGGCTCATGGTATCATTTTCTTGGGGGTCCTTGACAACAATTTTTTTTTTGGCACTTAGACTTACAAGTGATACTTTCATGCATCATGTTTATATGTGTAGGTTAATTTGAGGCTTGATTTCAACTTGCAGTTATACCTAATTTCAGGATTTTGTCTCTCATTATCTGTCCTTTAATATACCAGGACAATTGGAATGTAAGTTGTAAGCTCATCTTACATGTATTAGAGAGAATGCCACTCCAAGGTTGGTTTTTTATCACTAGAATGCTTTCTTGGCATACTGAGACATTTTAGAATTTATGTGACAAGAACTCTCTGGCTGTAGAGACTTCTTGATAACCTTTGCCCTTCTGAGGCTCCTCAGTTAAAGGCATACTGGTGTTAATTAGCTTCTCTGACGTAATCTTCTATTATGTTTTAAATGTACATGTTAAAGCAATGAGAATTATTTCTGCTTTTTCTATATAATCTGCTGTTAATAGTATGGGGTATTTAAAAAAACTGCCACAAAGCTTCTGAAGAAGGAACTGGTTGCTTCGAAAGCTAAAGCACTTTGTTCTTTTCTGTAACATCCATGTTGGTCCAATAAAAGGTATCAAATCATTTGTTTCTGGATCTGTTCTTAAAAGGACCAATACAGCACCTACAACATTTTTTTGCATAATGTTCACAAAGATGAAGTTACTCATCTTTGATGAAATCAGGCATGGTTTCCAATGTCATGCTTACCTGTATTCATCTATGTCTACAGGAGATCTTAGGTACTGACAATGGAGTGCCATTTGGTGGCAAAAGTATTGTTGTTTTTGGAGACCTTTTACAGCTTGCACCAATCAATGCAGAGCATGTATTTACAACGCTAACTACCAAGCAAGCTAAGAATATTCTCAGCTGCATTGCAGGCTACAACATTTGGGAATTATTTACCTATGTTGAGTAGTCTGAGAACATGCGCCAAAGTGGTGATCTGGCTTACAAATCGCTTTTAGATGAAGCTCGTACAGGTTCTCTATCACCAGAACATGTTTGTATGTTAAACGACTGGAGAATCACAGTAGATATTGCATCCATAGAAACAACATGTAATGTTTTCAGTGATGTATACTCTACAGGGAAACACATAGTGTGTCTTATGCCACGACTAAAGAAATGCACTGAGTTCAACAATCTAATGCTGCAGAGAGAAAACCAAGAAATTCTAACTCTGTATGCTGTTGATACAGTTGATGGTGTCATTCTTAGTCGCAACCTAGTAGCAAAGATGACTGAACAACTCAGTAAACTCAAGTCAGATGTTTCACGCACAGCTGGCCTAGAAGCTGTTCTCACACTTTGTAAGAATGCACGTATCATGCTGCAATGTAATCTATATGTTGAACAAGGCATGGTAAATGGTGCCATGGGAAACATCACTGACTTTGTCTACAATGTTCAGAAGACATATATCGAGACACTTGTAGTTCACTTTGACAACATGGAACAGCCTGTACACACAGAACGGACCTACATAAAATTCCAGGTATTTAAGCATATCTATGTAAACAGGAAACAGTTTCCACTATGTGTTGCATATGCTGTATCCATTCACAAATCTCAGGGCCTGAGTTTGGATTCAGCAATGGTGGACATAGGTACAGACATTTTCAAGGATGGCATGAGCTACGTGGCACTTTCACATGTCCACAGTCTTTCTGGGTTGCACATTATGGGTGGGATATTCAGACTGCGCCATTCATAGGTGCAAGCCCTTGTGCTGTGCAAAATAGTTGTGCAGGGGTGTGTCTGGGGTGATATTCAAAGGAGTTGCACTATTGAGAAACTCCTTTGAATATCACTATCTAACCACTGTGCATGTGCAGTGGAATATAAAGCACGGCAAGTTGACAGAGTGGAGCATTCAACTTGCGGTGGTGCAAGTACCATTGCACCATGTGCAAAATCCCAATATTCAAAAAGTGACATGCAAATGGGGCTATAATTCATGCAAGGCGCAGGGGGGCCATTTGCATCTGATTATGGCCCCATTTGCATGCCATTAGCATGTAGGTGCACCGATCCCTGAGGATTTGCACCTGGCACCCTGCCAGGCAGCAGCCATCGGGGACCAATGTCCCCTGCAGCCCAATCCTGGGAAGTCAGTGTACAATCCCCACCACCACCCCCCAGTGGCCCAATCACAGGCATAGTGTACTCCCCCCCAGCCTGATTGCGGGCAGCAATGTGGCTCCCCCCAACATATCCCTGGTGGTCCAGTGGACTGAAATGCCCGATCATGGGCAGTAAGTTTAATAAAAAAAAACTGAATGTATACCTGGTGGTCCAGTGGACCGAAATGCCTGATCGCGGGTAGTAAGTTTAATAAACCCCCCCGAATATATACCTGGTGGTCCAGTGGACTGAAATGCCTGATCACGGGAAGTAAGTTTAATAAACCCCCAAACATAGCCTGGTGGTCCAGTGGACCAAAATGCCTGATCGCGGGCAGTAAGTTTAATAAACCCCCAACATAGCCCTGGTGGCTAGTGTCCCCCACCCACCTACCCACGAAGATCCACCACCCGCTCCCCGGCGGCGGTGGGCAGCAGCATCCCACCGCCTGCCTCCCGCCGCCCACCGACTGACTGCCGGTAAGATGCACCCATTGTGCAGAGCAAGATCCAATGGGCATGCAGCCCATACTGCACATGGCAGTCCAGATTTGTGAATGAATTCACCAGGGCTATGTTCTGGGGGTATTAATTAAACTTACTGGCCGCGATCGGGCATTTTGGTCCACTGGACCACCAGGGCTATGTTCGGGGGGTTATTAAACTTACTGCCCCCAATCGAGCCAGTGGGGGGTGGTGGTGGGGATTTACAGTCGGCTGCCCATGATTGGGCTGTGGGGGGGCACAGGGACTGGGTTGGGGGCCAGCCACAGGAGGCAGCTGCTGTGTTGCGCCCTGCAATGTAGCAGCTCACCTGTGGGTGGCCCTCGACTTAGGCCTTTTTTTGCTCAAAGTCACGCAGGCGCAGGTTGGGGGTTGCGCCTGCAC
Source organism: Neoceratodus forsteri (assembly GCA_016271365.2). Classification (NCBI taxonomy): domain Eukaryota; kingdom Metazoa; phylum Chordata; order Ceratodontiformes; family Ceratodontidae; genus Neoceratodus; species Neoceratodus forsteri. The sequence goes on along the minus strand of CM057456.1, from coordinate 679,256,309 downwards.
AACTCTGCACAGCCCGGCTGAATATAGGGCTGTGCAGTTTATGCATGGTTCCTCCCCCTCCAGTTGAGCATGCATTCATTTGCATTGCACTGTTGCTCAGCCTGTTTTCAGTGGCGCAACTGTCTCCTGCTGAATATCGCAGAATGGCGCAATTTTGGACTTGCACATGCGCAACCCTATTGCGCATGGTGCAACCCTTTTGAATATCCCACCCTATAGCTCTAGCACCTCAGAAAATATGAGCCGACAAGCGATGTATTCTTGAGTATAACCAGTTACGTACTCTACATCAGCCACAAATATCTTTAATACCACTCCCTACATATCTGGCTGTCTCACATCATACAGTCAGATCTACAGGTGTCAACAAACAGCCACAAGCTTCCAGAAGTGATTCAACTCAAAAGAGTTCAACAAAGGTCACAACTTCAAGTAAACATTCACAGCCAGCAATTCATCAGAAATCAGTTGGTGTAGCTGCTGTACCGGTCTTTGACAACAGTACTAGAGTGAACTACTATGCTAACTCAGCTATGCAAGTTTTTCTATACATGCCACACTTTGTGCAGGCAATATCTGTTTCACAAGGCAATACCCTATCAAATGCTTTGAAGCAGATTGTCAACATGACTTCTGACCAGTCTAACAATGTACAATCACTAACACCACTACGACAGGTGTTAGGTACATATGACGGATGTAGAACATTTGCTGCTGACATACAGCAAGACACTAGTGAGTTTATGATGGCTGTCATAAACAACTTGGATGAAGATGGCACCCCAATGCAACACTATTTCACAGTGTCATATGTAACCAAATATGTATGTGTTTCATGTGGCCATTCACAGCGTGAAACCACAGAAGACATGCTGTGGATTACTTTTTTTGTCCCTCAAGCCAAAAGTATCAAGTTTCAACAGCTATTCACCAATGCTCAATGTGGTCACTCCTGTAAAAGGTGTGGAGGCAGATGTACTCAGTCCATCCATCTCAGGAGTTCATCTCAATATTTGTTGCTTATGTTGCACAGGTTTGACTCCAATGGGCTCAGAGTTGACACTCCTATCACAGATTACACAGCTGGTAGAATAGTCTTTAACCAATCAGTGTTTGGCAAGCACAGTATAATCTATCATCATGGCCAATCCATGCATTCTGGCCATTACACCTCTTTACTAAGGTACAGAAGTGGATGGGTAGAGTGTGACGACTCTACAAGCAGTTTTAAACAGAGACTGCCACGACACTTAAAAATGCATATCTTCTAATATTGAAGAATTATGATGACCTTCATATTTCAGAAGAAAAGGACAGAACATGTTGCATTTTTTAAATGACTACTTTGTAACAGAAACAGTCGTAGGTCAGTACAATTGTTTCCAATCTACGACTCGCAATAAACCATAGCATTTCAACAAAATGCTATACTGGAAGACACATTTCATGCATTATGACATCTAAGATCTTGTGTGGATCAGTGACAACATGGAAATTGTTGTAGTGGTTTCAATCAGTGTCAGCAGTATTCAGTCACTAGAGAAACCGTGTTTACATGCCTATCAAAGATTGTACATCTCAAAACAGAGGTCTTCCTGATTCTCTTCTTCTGCACATATCTTTTCTTATTACTGTATCATACCCATACATGACAAGAAGTTGCTGACAGTTTTTAACTGTTACTCTCTGCAGAGAAAGAAAATGTCTCAGTTACCATCATAAATAACTGAGCAACACATATCTCATTCACCAAATAGTGCACTCTGTTACAAGTTGTCTATCACCACTTGTTTTTGTCTATTAGCTGTTGACATGTAGACAACAACATCATTCATTCACCATGCAACAGTGTTGAACTATGCCTCCTTTATTTGTTATACTAACACTGTACATATATAAAAATAACAACTTTTATTCATAATGCAACAAGTTGAATGAAGCAAGTGTAAATACTGAACTATTGCATCTTATTATTAACTGACTTTGCTATGACTTTGTAATTACTTGTAAATAATATTTACATTCTTATTCTACCTTGCCATTGTTGCTAACTACTTTTATTGTTCTACTAAAAGTATTAGCATAAGAATAAAGTACAAATAAATGGTTAACATATAATACAGTACTATACTGATTAAGTTCAATGAACCATATCTTTGATAAAAACAGCATACCATGCACATTTTTTAACTTACTAGTTCAGAGGTAACATAGAAACCAATGTAACAATTGAAAACAATGTTTTTGTTCCTGTAATAATATGAAATTGATTTGTACTTTTCATACAAGTAATTCTAACCTATGTTAACAATGTTAACAATTGTAAATCAGACACTATTACTGATCACAAGGCACTTCATACTTGTTTCTGACAATATTTATGATCGCCTCTATTAAGGGGTCGGGTGGGAATTTTCCATATGCGCCTAGTCAGTGACATATCATTAAATATTTAACTGAACATGCCAGTAATCTAATGTCACTGAAATCAGATTGTTTTTATATTTTACTACTTAAACACTTAGCATATGGTTTTTCACCCACCCCAGGAACATCCACATTATCAGTGACATAATAACAACTAAACTTTTCTGTTTCTTGTGTGTAATCACTGTTTAGAAGCTCCTGACATACCTTTATTAACATAGGACACAAGTAATGGATGACACATAATTAGAGCATGCAAGTACTTTAAAAACAGATAATATTCTTAACCAAAGTCTCTTCAAGCTCAGTAGAAAATATATAATGAAGAGCCACAGGTTCAGCTTAAGTGTCACAAGTTCAGGAGGAATGTCAGAAAGCACTTCTTCCCACAAAGAGTAGTGAACACTGAAACATCACTGTGGACACAGAAAACCTGATTAAAGACAGTGACCAGCTATTAAAGAAACAGGTATATGCATAGAAGGTAGATAACAACCCCACCAACAAAAGATGGGAGAACACTGCAGGGATAGCAAACACTTAACCTCAAGATGTGTACCCTGTAACACAATCACAATAACTAGAACAAATTACCTTCTTATGCTACCTTCTTTCTATACTGTATTACAATATCACATACTTGCTCCAATTCATATAATCTAGTCACTATAAATGTGTCACATTTACATATATTCCAAGCAATGATTACACACATACAAGGATTGTATTGTGAGACTGATTTTGTAAAAAAAATACAGTCTTAATTGGGACTTTTTCAGTTTCACCAATTGGCAATAAATCTTTCTAAAACATAACCACCTGTGTTGAGTCTTTACTGAAAATAACATAACAACATTAGAACACACAATGCAAAGCATCATGGGCTGCATATGCAAATCACCACAGAATGTTATGCTGGTTTAGCTTTAAGCAGAATTGCATGGTGCCAAAAGGCCTCTCACACAGTTTGTAAAGAGTGCAAACAGATGACATAGACACATGTTTTGTCCTACCAGGACTCATCAGTATGCCTCATCTGTTTGACACCCCAGTGGAATGGACCAGCTACCCTAAGACAGTGTGTCTTGGATATGTTGTGGTGAACCCATTAAAATAAAAAAAACTATTTAAAAGACAAAGAACCTCTGTGCACAAACACCAAGGCTAGGGTTACCCCAAAGGGCATTTGGCTGGGAAGCCAAGTTTCAAGAAAATACAAAATTACACATGCCCACACAATCCAAAGCATCATGAGCTGCATATGCAAATCACCACAGAATGTTATACTGGTTCAACTTTAAGCAGAATTGCATGGTGCCAAGAGGCCTCTCACACAGTTTGCAAAGGGTGCTAACAGATGACATAGACACATGTTTCGTCCTACCAGGACTCATCAGTATGCCTCATCTGTTTGACACACCAGTGGAATGGACCACCTACCCTAAGACAGTGTGTCTTGGATATGTTGTGGTGAACCCATTAAAATAAAAAAAATATTTAAAAGACAAAGAACCTCTGTGCACAAACACCGAGGCTAGGGTTACCCCAAAGGGCATTTGGCTGGGAATATTAGAACACAACTGTTGTTTCTATTAAGCATGCAAATCAACTGCAACAAATAGTGCCACAACTATGTGTCCATGAATTTTTTTGGTTGCTATGCTATCCACTCAGCATCCACAACATAGGCAACGATGTGGCACATTGCATGTCACACTTCCCATAATTCCTAAGAGTGTAAACAAGTCTGCAATGTACTTACTTTTCCTGTACCTCTACACTCAGCATGTAGTAATTACTGTAGCAAGGTGTAGCACATCACTACCTAACACTATGCAGCTGTGACTATACACTTAGGATGCAGTCACTGTTATGTATACTGCAATTCCCTGGCTAAGCTTCTGCAACTCCTAACTGTGGTAACTTCACTGTACCTACAATTACAGAGGTGTGCCATAGCTCTCCAGTCCCTATGGTTCCTATAGATAACCAGTTAAAATGTGCTACAAATTTTGGGAGGCACAGCAGCTCTAGCTGCCTAAATCCATGCAAATCCTAACAAAGGTAACTTCAGTTTCACTGCAATCAGTGATGTGTGCCACTGGTGTACAAACTCTCACCCATGTTGTGTATGTGCACTAACATGTACATTCCTTGACTTGTGTTCTGTATCTCCACTTACAATTTAGTACCTATTGTCACACTTGTAGACACATTGCCTGTCTGAATCCATTCAACTGTGCCAACTGGACTATTCCTGTAATCAGAGAGCTGTACAACTGATGTACATTGCCTATCTTTTCCTGTGGCTGTTTACTTAAGATGCAGCAAGTGCTATGAAAGTGCAGTTCCCCCATCACACTGTTTACCTCCATGTTTTTTCTATTCTGTACTGTCAACTCAGTGTGCAATATGTGGGCTAGGTGTTCATACATTGCGTTACAGATCTCCTGTAATTCCTAACTAACTTAACTACCATGTACCACACTTACATGTACTGTCAGTCTACAGTCAGAGTGCAATACCTGGTCTAGAGAGCTGTGTGACATTCTACCTAAGGACATGCAGTTGTGACTGTACAGTCAGGATCAGTAACTGGTAGGCATGTTGAAATTGCCTGTGGGAAGCCATAGAAAGCCTAACTGTGCTTAATTGTGTGTAGCAACAATTACAGAGCTGTACCATTGATGTTGCTTGCCTCATTCATGCTGCGCATCGGTACTCATGATGCAGCACAAACTTTGGGGGAGGGGGTATTACCTCGCTCAGCCAACACAAACATTATCTGTGCTAACTTGAGTGTCCCTGAAATCACTGATGTCTACCATTGATGTCCATACCCTCCACTCTGCTGTGGGTCTCTACTAAGGATCCAGTACCTGGTGTTGCAGTTTGAAGAGACATTACCTGGCTGAAGCCATTCAAGTGACAACAACACGAACTACACTTTACCTGTAATCAGGAAGTTGTACAAGTGATCTGCATCACTCTCCTTTGCCTATGGCTCTTCACTTAACATGCAGCAAGTCTGTGATTAATTCTGTTACCATGGCTCTCCCCCCCTACTTCAATATGTGTCTGTCTCTCTGTGAGCCAGCATTGGTTGGGGGGGTATGGGCCACGTGATGTCTTCACACATACTAACACAGTGGCACCAAACAGAAATGTTAATACACATGGTAGCAGAAATCAAAACACAAAGATAAACAATTCTGAAAAATACTGAATGTATTACAGTGACATTAGATCAGGGCCCTTTGGGTTCCACCTCCTGCCACACAAAACACTAACATAAACAGTACTGAAACATACTAAATGTGAAATAGCAGCGAGAGCATGGGGCCCTTCCAACCCCACGCTCCCACCACACAAAACACAAACATATACAGTACGGTAAAACACAAAATGTACTAGGGATAGGAGCACGGGGCCCGAAGGGGCCCGTGCTCCTTCCACACAAAACACTAACATAAACAGTACTGAAATACACTAAATGTGATATAGCAGCAGCAGTGCACAGCCCTTCTAAACCCGCACTCCCACTACACAAAACACAAACATATACAGTACTTTTAAATAAAAAATGTACTACTCCAGGAATATTGCTTTCATGTGTGAGAAGCAACTGGCAGATCTTGGTGGTCGCTACATAATTATAAAAGGTCTCTTAAATCAGACAAGGATAGTGCTAGGCAGTGCGTATGACCCAAATGGAGACTCACTGGGCTTTTTTATGGAATCATTAAATGTTTTGTCCCTGTTTCTTCACCTTCCAATATTGCTGGGTGGAGACTGAAACTTACCATTTACTCCAGAAATGGATAAAGAAGGTAAACGAGGTAAGGGCCTCTCACTGGCATAGAGAGCTATTAGGGATCTGTCCGACAGTCTGGGTTTGTGTGACCCACAAAGGGTGTTATATCCTTCCCGTAGGGAGTATACATTCTTATCTGAAGTCCACAAATCCAGGTCTTGAATTGATTTTTTCTTGATGAGCCAGTGTATGCTTCCTGAATTAGTACACAATAACATTATTCCAGGGATCATCTCGGATCCTTCTATGGTTAGCTGCACCCTTAATCTTGTTCCCAACATTCCTAGACAGACCATCTGGAAACTAAACAACCAACTTCTCCGCTATGCGGAGATTAGAGATTGTATAGTTCAGAGAATTGAACAATATGAGAAAGAAAACTGCAATTCAACAGGCAGAGGGGATATAGAATGAAGTGCACTGAAATGTGTATTAAGGGGTGAACCTATTCAACTTGCAGCAGCTAGGAAGAAACAGAGAGAGTGTAGGGCCAGGCAGTTGCTGACATGGATTAGAGAAATAGAAAATGCTCTCTCAAAGAGCACGTCAGTAGAGATTAGGGAAGAGTTAATCAGACTGCGGCATGAGTATGATGAGATTCTGAGAGATAAAGCTGAATATGCCATTGGTAAAACAAAAGCTTTATATTTAAATCAAGGCAAAAAATCAGGACAGCTTCACACTATGCATTTAAAAGCAACAGAAGCATCCAGAATTATCCAAAGTATAACTTCCCTGACAGATGGGTCTATTAAAACCTCCCCTTACAAAATAGTTCTAAAATTTGAAGACTACTATAAGGATTTATATAGCCCTATGACCTCCCGACCCAGTAGTGAAGAAGTACGGGCATATCTTTCCTCTTGCAAGTTGCCTCTGGTGTCAGAGGATCAGAAGGAAATGCTCTCCTCCCCCATTTAGAGACTGAAATTTTAAAGGCAATTCAGATGCTTTCATTAGATAAAGCTCTGGGACCAGATGGTTTCTCACCTAATTTTTATAAATGTTTTGCAAGTCAGTTAAGCCTAGGGTTAGAAAGACTATTTCAGAGTATACTTACCTCTGACACAGTAGACTATCATCATTTTGAATCCCTGATAGTGTTTATCCCAAAAGAAGGGAGAGAACCTGATAAGGTCTCAAATTATAGGCCTATATCATTAATCAACTATGATGTTAAAATCTTACCAAAGATCTTTGTGGTCTGTTTAGCTAAAGTTATGCCTAGGTTAATTCATCAGGATCAGGTTGTTGTTTATGAATGGCAGAATGGCCTCAGACCATCTCTGTAAGTTGTCTCACATCTTCTCTGCAACTAAGGATAGTAAATTTCCATGTGGATCGATGTCTGTGGATGTGGATAAGGCATTTGACAGAGTGGACTGGAGGTTTTTATCTTTGACTATGGAGAAATGTGGCATTCCACCCTCTTTTATTAATAATGTGTTTGCTCTATACAGACACCCGTGTGTGAAAATATATTGTAATGGGGTATTCTCATCAGGGTTTCCTCTTTATTCGGGTACTAAACAGGGTTGCCCCCTATCGCCCCTTTTGTTTAATTTATATTTAGAACCCCTCTTATTTAAAATCAGACAAGACCCTAGGGTTATGGGGATAAAGATGGGGTCACAGGAGTTTAAGATTTCCGCATATGTGGATGATATTTTGCTCCATGTTACCCATCCTCGAACCTCAATCCTGGCTGTACTGGGAATTATTACAGAATATAGCAAGCTATCCAATTACAAAATTAATGTAGGGAAAACCCAGATATTTCCACTTAACATGAAGGTATGCAGGTCAGATGCGGTGGTCATGGGTATGCAGTTGGCTCCACATACGTTGAAGTACCTAGGAATCTTTCTGGCAAGAACGGACTCTAAATTAGTGAAACTTAATCTGGATGCTCGTTTCTTTTTAAATTTAGCTTCTTTATTGAGTTATATAAAAATTCACCAATACATGAACAGAAACTGTACATCATACTATACTTGGAGTAAATATAACCAGTTGATAAGATAGTAGTCCCCAAAAGGATAAGAGGAACTAAAGAACTTCCTGGTTAAACAATCCATAACTGACTAAAATTAACTCCCCCTCTACAACCTCCTAACTCCCCCACCCCGGAGAGTGCCTTAACAAAGAAAAAGCCCCAATGAGAGAGAAGGGTATCAAAGAGTTGACCCCAAGTAACAGAGTCAATCCAAGAGAAACAGAATAGGCAGAGAGTGTCAGAGGCCCACATTATCTGGATGCTCGTAAGAACAATATAAAGCAAGATCTTGATAGATGGGACAGACTTCCGCTCTCTCTCTGGGGGAGGATTAATATAATCAAAATGAACATTTTACCTAGGATTTATTACCCTCTAAATATGCTTAATGTGTGGTCTCCTTTAAAATGTTATAAGGCAATACACTCAATTATTTCAGATTTTATTTGGAGGGGGAAAACTCCCCGTCGAGCCTACCATAAACTGGCTGCTCTCAGAGAGAGAGCGGGGTTAAGACTACCACATTTCAGATTATATTATTGGGCAAGTAACATCTGTAAATGTTTATGATGGCTTGTGCCTACCATAGAACTTGAGTCTCTGCCTTATGTACCTTTTTGGGTTAAATTGGAAATAGAACTGATAAGGGATACTGGTAGACAACCAAAAGCTCTTCTCTATTCCACTCCAAGAACATTGCCCTCTAAATTAGCATTCACCCCAATAAAGGAGTCCTTACGTATTCATACTCAGTTATGCGCTTTCTTATGTTATTCACCAAATACAGATAGATACTAGCCAATATGTCACAACCCTAACTTGAAGATTGGAGGAAGAATGATAATAGAATCCTGGCTCTCCCAGTTGAAAGGCTTAAGGATTGAAGATATTTTACAGGGGGACAGGTTTCTTCCAATTGCAGAGCTACTCGTTAAGTATCTTATGGGACCTAATCAGATTTTCAAGGTATATCAGCTCAAGCATTTACTTGAGCAATTTAAGCACAAATTTAGAAATGGGCACATGATGAGGGCCTGGTTTGAATCTTTGGCTCAGATGGTCTGGGAACTGCACGCAGTCTCCAAAGTATACAAGACACCGTATGACCAAGCATATGTAGATATTGATAATAAACCTAGATTCTGGCTAGGTCAACTGGGGGACCAGGAGAGGAACTGGGATGAAATCTGGTGCCACACATACTAATATGTAACCCAGGATACGTTACGTGTTATGCAGTTCCACTTTTTAAACAATTTGTTTTGCACCCCTTCTAAATTATATATAATTGGATGTAGACCTGATCAGTCATGCTCTTGATGTCACCATGCAGTTGGGGATTTACATCATATCTTCTGGGAATGCCCACCGATAAAAATGCTGTGAGACCACATTAAACATAAAGCATATCCATTATTGGGCACTGACCAGTATTTTACCACAGAAGTCTGTCTGATAGGTGATTATACCGGTATCACAGTCAAAGTTTGATTATATTATATGGCCTTGATTTCATCCTCACTTAAGAAAGTGGTGCTAAAGCACTGGTTGGATGACATCCCAATTACTTACACAGAGTGGTTACAAGAGCTGCTATTTAACTTGAATATGGAAAAATTTGGGGCTATGAGAAGAGATAGTCTTTCAAAATACAAATTGATATGGAGCTCCTTCCAAATGCTTTATTTGCTTCAATCCAGGCCGAGTACTGGAAGGTGACATAATCCTGGTAAGCATACTGATAAACAGATCTTCCTAAGGCATATTAGTAGGGGTGAGGGAGGTTTGAGAGGGAAGGTAGGAGGATCATAAAGGGGGGGGAGAGTAAAAAAAAAGTCTAATTTCTTCCATAATGTAACGCGCGTTATTTTGAACTATGTTTCTGTTGAAATGTTTTTTTTTCACTCTGTTAACAATAAACTCAATAAACTTGAATATATAAAAAAAATGTACTACTGACAGGAACACAAACATAAACAGTACTGAAATATAGTAAATATGATACAACAGCAGGAGTGCGGGGCCCGAACCACACAAAACACAAACATAAGCAGTACTGAAATATACTAAACATGATACAGCAGCATTCCTAACTGATGCAGTAAATGGAGTTTTTAGCCTCTAATTTCACTTCTTTTTGAGAATGATAATGAGAAATAGTGAATGTAATGCGGTGGGGAGATCACAGGGCCCGGTGCCCACAAATGCAAATGGTAATGCGCATGGTGACACAAAGCAAAACAGAAAGATAAACAGTACTGTAGACGCAAATGGTTAAAATAACGCCACATAATGCAACTGTGGAAGCACACCCCACACCACATAATGCGGCAGTGGGAGGGCCGTGATGTCTTCTCATATAGTAACATTGTGCCTACAAATGCAAATCGTAATGCGCAGGGTGACGCAAAGCGAAACAGAAAGAGAAACAGTACTGTAAATGGAAATGTTAAAAACAATGCAAACACAAACGCAAATGAAAATGCAAAGGGTAACGCACATAGTGGTGTAGAGGTGAATGGTAAGTGAAACAGGTATGGAACCGCAAATGGAAACAGTAATCGTAACAGTAATGTAAGCGCACAGGCTGATTTTCCCCAAAAACTGCATAGAAAAAGACAGTGAGTACAAAGAATGTATGCAAAATAATGGGTCTCGGAGCTGAAAATGAGGAGTTGGAATACTAAATTGCTTATATCTCAGGAACTGTACGACGAAGAAAAAACATTTAAAAGTCATATGATGTATGACTTTCCTGGCTAGTTCTGAACTTAGCCTCTGTTAGGGGGCTAAGTAATTTTCTAACGAAAAGTCCGTATCTCACACTGTTTCCGAGATACGGGCCCTGAAAAGCACGGCGAACACTGTAATGTTATCCTAAGGGGAAAAAGTGAAGATCAGAGTGCAATGACTATGACTCCCTGTAATATTTTTTCACCAAACCCCTAAAAGGCACATCTGTGGGGTGTTGACTTTCTTCCCTCCAAATTTCAGCCCCAAAGACCAAATCATTATTTTGCAGCAGGGCGGCAAAGGATTCCTGTAATGTGGCGGATGCCATAATGTTATCCTATGGGAAGAAGCATCAAATTTGGAGTGCCGTAACTTTGCTTCCCTGTATTATTTTTTCACCAAAACACTAAAAGGCACATCTGGGATATGTTGGCTGCATTCCTTCCAAATTTCAGCCCAAAAGACCAAACCGTTCTTTTGCAGCAGGGTGGCAAAGAATGCTGGTCATTTTGCCATAGCCTGGAAAAGTAGTGTTGCAATTTGCGAAAGATTTCACAAAAAATTGCGACACTTTCATGAGTGCAACACTGCTTTGTGAAAGTACTTTTTCCAGAAGCTTGAGAAACATATTTCTAGGCTGTTTAACCTCAAAATAAAGATATGCCTAGCATCCTCAGGGTCCGGCTAGGTAAACACAAAAATAATTGTGTTGCTAGAGGGCCCCAAATTTAAATGCCAAACATTTTTCTGATCACCAACTGAAAACAAAATGGTGGATTTGTGAAAGTGAAAAGGCCATTTGTGAAAGTAAAAACTGCACTTGCAAAAGTGTTGAACTTTTTGTTAACTTTTTCCTTTGACTTATAATGGGAAACTCTTTTTTGAATAACTTTTGAACCGTTTAATATGTTTTCATGAAATCTTCAAAAGGCACATTGGGGACCCCTGCCGCATGTTCCTTGAAGATTTTGGACCAGTTGCACAAACCGTGCAACCGGTAGAGATGACCAAAGAATTGCAAAAAAGCCTAAATGTGCATGCAGATCACACTTGATAACTCCATAGTTGTATATCCAAACAGTACGAAAGTTGGCAGATCCCAAGATATATGGTTCTTGATCAAGTATTCCAAATTTCAGGCAAATTCGTTTAACAGTTGCAGTGTTATTAAGGTGCAAAATTTTAGGTTTAACATGTAACTGGCTCCTCTACCCTAACTATGGTAGCACTACTATATATATATATTTTCATATGTAGTGGTGGCCAGTCAGCATTTCTCTTTGTCTAAGCAAGCCGACAAAGAGAAAACCTTTGTTATGTCTTATACATAGGAAAGGAACGGCCTTCTGCAGGAGGTTGTGGAGTCAAAAACAGTGGAGGAATTCATGCATGCATGGGACAGTCATAAGGCAATTCTAGGGGGTTGGGGTAGGAAGAAGTAGGCTGCTGGTTAACTAGGATCTGCAGCTTATCCATTAGGTAAGGAAATGAGCAGACTGGGTGGGCCAAGCGGTCCTTATCTGCTGTCAAATTCTATGTTTCTATGTTTCATGTAATAGAGACCAGTCAGCATTTCTTTCATCCAAGCTTCATGCTAACTGAAGCATATTTTTTGTCTCACATTATACTCATTAATAATTCGTTCTCCTAAGTCAATATCCAATGGAAAAATGTCATATAATCTTGTTGCTAGTATAAGACCAATATATAATGTTTATCATATCCATAATTATGAGGTGATCTCTGTTGCTATACTATTATCTGCAGTATATAGCTTTGTGACACCTAGCTCCACATGGAGAGAATGAGAGATCCTCTAGACTGAGAGATCCTAGAATTCTGGAGATTATGTACATTCTTCAGGAGAGTGGTGAGAAACCCATCTCCCTTGTGATTTTCTCTATCACATACTTGGTATAAGAAGTATAATATACATTTATTAGTACTCCTGCATGTCTGCAAATGTTTCTTTTCAGACACTGAAGACATAAGAATCTGTATTGTTAGTATTATTATTATTTACTCTACAAACTAAGATTGTTTAGATAACAATAGACACCACCTGCCAGAAACTAGTCTCTTTTCCATTAGATCAGCAATTACCATAAGTGCTCCAGTGAGACACAACCTAACAATTTGATATTTTGCATTCCTTTAGCTCTTCCCGGACACAAGATGAGCGATCTCTCCCTAGCAAGGGTCTCTCTCTTTTGTGCTCAGACCTAGACATATTGACATACTTCAGGTTCAAGCTGATCTACAGTGTTTCTATCACAGAGTACACCTAAGAGTTAATTTTTTAATGAGACTCCTTTTCCTGCAGATGGTGATGACAGCATTACCAGTATAATCAACAACATCAATCCATGACACAGTGTGTACGTGCGGACCCCACATCCAGGATGTTTTGCTGCTGTAGATTATTTTGTTAACCAATGTATGAAAGACACCACTAACTTTAATATTCATTGTTGGCACTAGCACTCTAAACTGACAGCTGGTGAGCTAGCAGTCTATGGATCTCTGCAGCACAGGAATGATTTTTGTTATTAAGCCAGCAGATAAAGGGGGAACTGTTGTTGTCTGGCAAAAGTAGCTATACAACACTAAAGCCACACAGCAACTCTCAGGAATCATGTTTTCCTCTTCTGTTCCACAGGACCCCACGGCCAGCTATCAGGCAGAGGTTACCACCACTGTCTCAGCTACTTTTGAAAAAAAAATAACTTCCTGCATGTGTTAAGAGATTGATATTTTAATATCCTCAGACATCAAAGTGCTATCTCCTTCTAGAAAAAATCCACAAAAAAGGAAACCCTGGATGCCCTATTGTGTCTGCCTGCTCCTGCCCCACATTCCACATCTCAACATTTCTTGACTGTCTCATCAGACCACACATTGGATTCCTGGCTTCCTACATTAAAGACACTAACTATCCTCTCCAGTTATTTTGCAGGTCCAGATTCAATGATTCTCATCAGCTCATTTTTACCATGGATATCAACCTCTTTATACAGTGATCCCCACAATGATGGCCTGACAGCTCTGCAGCATTTTTTGTTGTAAAATGTTTTATTTTCCAAAAAAGGTAGACAAGATACAGTATACATCCACAGAGTTTGTACCATGTATTTAACCAATCAACAGGCAATGTAAAAGTGCATATTTCCAAAATGAAAAAAGGAGTGGGGCAATACGAGAAGGAGGGGAAAGGGAGGGAAAGAGATGGGAAGGAAGGAAGAGAGGGGAAGAGATCAGAGAGAAGAATTGGAGACTGAAAGGAAGAAAGTGGGGGATAAGAACAGGCATCAAATTATTCTCTTAGATGTGAACAGGTACATCTAACTGTTAATACAGCCAATCAGGAATGTCAGATGTCAGGTTATAGAGTAAGTTATCTAGTCCTTATTACCCTTAGAGCAGTACAAATAAGAAAGGTTGGATGTTTTAGAGATAGGGATAATGACCAAGAGGGGTGTACTGCATTGCCCTCAATATGTGTCCAAGTAAATATCAAGTTGTTGTACTCACCAGGGCAGGATTTCCATCCCAGTCAATCATCTTTGCCGGACATAGGCACACCAGACATACTCTCTTGTGTCTAGACAAGCCAATCCAATTCCTTTTCATGGCCTCGGGAGAAGAGTTGGGCAAGAGTGTGTGTATGTTCTGCAAAATTCAGATCTAACCTAGGACAGAAACAAATATATCCCAAAGCTTAAGTTCTTAACTTAAATACTTTTATGTTGTGAATAGAAAATCAAGTGTACAGCCAGATAAACCTGAAAATAGAAGGGCAATCTTATACTTGACCAGAACCTTAACAAAGAATAGGCATGAACCACCTTATGAAACACTGGGCCACCTGTTAATGAGCCACATTCAAATCTCATTGTATCCAGCAAGGTATGTGGAAGTATTCATCCTATTCCTGTCTGAGGCTGGACATAGTTAAGATAATGCACCCAGTAGAGTCTGAATGTGGTAATTTGAAATTTCTGAAGGTGAGAAATTCTGTCTAATTTAGCCAAGGTCAAAAGGGATGCCAGTATCTCTGATGTTGTGGGGACCTAGGAGGACCTCCACTTACAGAGGATGGCTCTCTTAGTTTGCAGAGTCAACAATGCAAGCCACCTCTACACCTCTAGGGATAACTTAGGGATGTCACTACGTATTCCCAGGAGAGAGAAGAGAGGACTAAGGGGGATCTGTTGATGTATCACCTTAGAGGCTACAGTCTGTATTTCTTGCCATAGGGATTTAATTTTTTGACAGGACCATAGTATGTGCAGCAGATCCCTCCTGGTTTCTGGCATCTCCAACAGCTATCAGATTCTACTAATTTGGCTATATGAAGGATAGTGGGGGTTCTGTACCAAGAATGGGCTATTTTATTTTGAATTAGTCTGGATCTGGCATCTTTAAACCAGTTATGTATATCTTTTCAGGCCTGGTTCCAGGACTCAGGTAAGATGTGGATTTGCAGCATTTTCTCCCATTTACATCTTACATTGTTGTATTGAGATGGAAGAGTATCCCTAAGAATAGCATATATACAGCCTGCAAGACCCTGAGTCCTGGGTGTAGTGTCCAGGTGCTAAGGGCAGAAGGTTTACCATAAGTCAAGCTCGGGGATAAAAGGTGTCGAGTTGCATCTCTTCGTTGGAAGTATCTCCAAAAATCTAATTGTGGGATGCCCCATATCTGCTGTAGGAATTGGAATGTATGAAGAGCATTAAGGTTTGGGGCCATTATATTCACCATTTTTGAAATACCCAAGTCCGCCCATTGTTTCCATAGTAATTCAGTTCCTCTTATAGTAATAGGGATTTTGCCATAGAGGTACATTGGGAGTGGGAAAGGGTCTATTTTCATCTTCAGATGAGTACTAAACCAGTTGGATCTGGATATTACCACCGTGGGTGAAATATGATCTGCATTAGGCTTACGGAACAATACAACTTTGGAACTGATATCTTTTACAAAAAGGGAGGAGGGGTGAATAATTCCCATGACGTCCAGTTCAAGTTGTATCCATTGTGGAGAAAGGGAGGAGAGGGTGTGTGTCCACATAACTGTTTGGGCTAGCAGAAAAGCATGGTGATATTCCTCTAGCCATGGGAGATTCATCCTCCTTGCTCCCAGTGAGACCTAAGTTTGGACCAGCTTTATCTGGGTTTATAACCTTCCCATAGGAAGTCCTCAAATAGTTTATCAGTAGCCTGGTGCCATTGCTTAGGTAGAGGGACAGGCAAGTGCATAAGGAGGTAAAAGAGTTTGGGGGCCGATATCATTTTAAGGACCACAATTTTCCCTGTTAGGGCATGTTTGAGGAGTTTCCATCTGTCAAATTCTGTCTTGATGGAGGAGAGAAGAGGTTGTATATTAACCTGCCATATTGCATCCAAAGATGGAGTCAAAACAATTCCCAAATAAGTAAGACCATTAGGGGCTCAAAGGAGGTCAGCTGCATCCACCATCTGTTGTGTGCACTGGATATTCAGGGGGAGTACTTTAGTCTTATTCTGATTCAGTCATAGGCCTGAGTATCTAGAAAAGGCTTCTAGAGGACTGAGGAGGGGAAGGATGGCTCAATGGGCATCTGCAAGGAGAAGAAGGAGGCCATCAGCATACATAAGGGCTGTGTAGCTTATACTTCCCTCTGTCAAGCCATTTATACCAGGGTGGGTTCGTATTGCCATGGCCAAGGGTTCAACTGCCAGTATGAATAGGAGGGGAGAGAAGGGGCAGCCTTGCCTCATACCTCTTTCCATTAGAAATGGGGGGGGAGAGTGTGGAGCTTGTATTAACTCTGGCTGAGGGACCAGCATATATGGCTTGTACCCTAGAGAGAAATTTGTCGCCTATCTCAAAATGAGTAAGGACTGTATAAAGATAGTCCCATTCTACTGAGTCGAATGCCTTTTCGAAATCCACTGCAATGACAGCTGCCAGTGTGGAGAGTGACTTTGAAAAAGACATCAGATTCATGAGGGTTCTGAAGTGATCTGAGCTGTGATGACCAAGTATAAGGCCTACCTGTGAAGGGTGTATAAGTCCCGGGAATAAAGGACTAAGTCTAGTTGCCTGAAATTTGGCATGCAATTTGCTGTCCAAATTAATTACAGAAATTGGGAGACAACTTCCAGGGTTAGTGGAATCATTGCCCTTTTTGGGGATGACTACAATGGTTGCCTCATGCATGGAGGGAGGAAGGGTGCCCCTACGTTCTATCTCCTTGAATACTTGGGTTAGGAGAGGTGAAATAATCGGGGCTAATGCCTGGTAAAAATCTGCACTGTAGCCATTGCTACTCAGAGATTTCCCCTTTTTCAAGCCTTGAATGGCTGCAGCTACTTCTTCACTGGAAATGAGGAGGCCCAGGAGCTGTACTTGCTGCTTCTGCAGTCTAGGCAGGTGTAAAGTATCCAAAAATGATTGGGTGTCTCCATTTGGTTTTGTACATGTGGAGGAATATAGTGATATATAGAAAAAGGACATGATATTATTAATGTCCTCTGGGGATGTACCCAGTGCCCCTTGCTTGTTCTTCAGTCCCAGGATATATCTACTGGCCTGCTGTTTGCAAGGCTGGTATGCAAGTACTTTGCCCCCCTTTGTCACCTCCATCCCAGAAGGTGTGTCTTAGGCGAAGGATGGCTACTTCAGCCTTTCTATTAAGAAGTCATTAATTTAAAAATTGAGACCTAGAATGGTTCTGCATATAGGGGAGTGAATGGAGGGAGAGGGCATGGACTTAATGATGTCTTCAGCTGTGGCTAGTTTCTGTTCCAGGGTAACCAACTGGTGTTCCATTTTTCTGTGTTTAGCCACTGCAAATCCAATGATGTTACCCCGCATCATGGCCCTAAAAGCTTCCCATATGGTACCAGCTGAGGTGTCTGTTATAGCATTTTCAGCTAAAAAAAGAGAGGCTTCATTCCTAGCCCAGGGGATAAAGTCTGGGTCTCTGGTTAGGAGAGGGTCTAATCTCCATTGTCTGGGTAGGGGGGCCACAGGGTCCCACTGTATAAGGAGCTGAACCGGTTTATGGTCAGAAATAGCTCGGGGAAATATTGAGACATTGAGGATTTTAGATGTTAAGGTGAATGAGCCCAGACAGAAATACAGCCTACTATATGAGGCATTAGCTTCTGAATGGAAGGTGTAATCTCTCATTCTGGGATGGAAAAGTCTCCATGAATCTGTAAGCCCCTGATCTGAAATCATTTGATGAAGGATATTCCCACTTCTTATGTGTGCCTCTTTACCTCTATTGTTTCTATCTAGGGGAGGTACCAGTACCAGGTTGAAGTCCCCACCTATGAGCAGGTGGCAGTCTGGGGGGTTAAATTCCCGAATCACCTCCACAAAATTATGAAAGAACTGAGGAATGTCCTCTTTGGGGGCATAAAGATTGTGTAATGTAAGTGGACCTGTGGGTGTGAAATATGTAGCTATTACCCATCTGCCATCTTGGTCTGAAAGTGGCTGGACCAGTGTCCAGGTGATGGACTTATGTAAGAGAATAAGGACACCATGCTTCCTGGTCGGGGTATTAGATTGAACCTGCTGTCCCACCTATTTCTTATTCATACGAGTATGATCATCTCCTGACAGCTTGGTCTCCTGTAGAAAGGCCACTTTAGAATGTAAACGTTTCAAATGGGCCAGGACTTTCTTGCATTTCACTGGGGAGTTCAGTCCTCTAACATTCCAGGTGTGAGTTGCAATGTCTGTCATTTTGCTCTAGTGATCACTTGGGGGGACCAGGAAAGGCCCAGTGAGGGGTACATTAAAAGACAGGAGTATACACTGAGTGAGTTAGGGATTACTATACTCCACCTGTGGGATTGGATTGAAAATAACAGTATACAATGCTTGCGAATGAGCCCTGTATCTTCATACTACCTAACAGTCTAAACTACTTCACTTATCCAACAAAACAGCAGTGAGTAGTACGAAGGGACTAAATTGGCTGGGGCTCCAGCTAATGGTATGTCTGGTCGCCGGGGGCATGGAGAGAATAAGCCCCAGTAAGGGGTTGGAGCTCCCTTGCACTATGACACTTGTACTGAGTTTATCTGGTACAATATTTTAAGTATTTTCAGGTGGGAACAGCTTTGCAGACCATTGCCCAGAGCCTTATCAGGGTAAACAGAGCTATAAGTGAACCCCCCATACAGGGAGTTGAGGAGCACGTTGGGTGATCCCTAAGTTAGTATCTGGCTTACTTGCTGGTGAAAAGCCCTGGGAACATGCCTAAAGTACTGGATCCACATTCCTGAGGATTTAATGGTCTGCCTAAGGGAGTTCTGCTAGTGATGAGGGAGTACAGGTTGTGCGCTATCTTAATCATATATACCTAGCACCCTTGCAAAACCCTCCCATTTCTGCATCACAGTAGGGTGGGAGGGAGGGAGGAATCACTGTAAATGGTCTGAGATAAGCCTAGGTAACAATAATAACGTCTAAGCCAAACATTTTAGTCAGACAACTTTTAACACAGCTTTGAACTAACATCTTGTAACTAACAGTAAAGTACATTGCCTGTAGTATATAAGGTACCTGGGATTAGGAATAAAACCCACTCTATGTCTGCATGTCTATAGTAGATGAAGTCATTACAGAGGTGAGGGGCGCATTAAGGGTATTTTACAAAATGGGTCTAATCCCGAGACATTGTGTAACATTGTCTGCAGATGTCTCCCTTGCCTCTTCCCCTATCTCTCCCCAGAACCCCCATCAGTCAGTATTTGTCTGATCATCAGATAAAATTTTGAGGTTGTCCATTCCTAGTGCTCAGCCTGGGTGTGAGTGCTTCATTTCAGCAGAGCGGTTTTCTATGTTATACCCTATACTCTTAAGGACTGAGAGGCTGCATGCTGGGTTGGGTCTGTTGAGGGTACAGTATGTGTGCTGTTGCACCTGTTCTGTTAGGGCCAATGCAGACCTTTCTCCTCACTACTTTTCAGTAGGCTGGTGAGAAGAGAAAAGGAAATGGGGGAGGGAGTTCTATTGGCTTGATGGAACTGGGCAGAAATACAGCTGAGTGGCACCTTTTCACTCATATCCAAGTGGATTAACAACACAACTTATAAACTTTACTACAGTAAATGTTTAGCATTAGGCAACTGCCACCCTAACATTACAGTACAACCCAATTGTTATATACCTCTGGGTAAGGCGTCTGGGAGCAATAGTAAGGACTGGACTGATTCAACCAGTTTATTTTGTAATAATAAGGGGGGTTCCATTATGCCCGAGAGAAGCTCAACATTGGTGTTTTGCTAGGTGAACTGGAGCTGTGTACTGCAGGCTGTATAAACTCTGATTAGCTTCTGTTATATCCCACCCTTCTATTCCTTAATTCCCTGAGGCACCAGCCCCTTGGTACTTATATGATTATCAATCAGTATGCAGAGTTGGCTGTTCTGGGTGTTCATCCTGGGCATGATTCCTGCAGTTCAGCAGGGCTACTTTCTGTGCTGCAGCCTGGTGGTGAGCCGGGAGCCAGGGATCGTATTCCTAGGTCCTGTAAGGGCACAGCAGCATCCGTAGTATAGGCCCATGAGGTGTGTTCATCCTCAAGGTTGCTTCTTTCAGGGTCTGTGCGGCTGGTATCCATCTCTTCATGGTGATCAGTGTCTGGTAAGTCTGTCAGTATGGAAAAGCGATTATGTGCAAAATACGGGCTGACGTATTCTGGTTCGGCTGCTTCGGCTGTGATGGAATTGTGAGCCTGCTGTTTTGAGGAGTGCTTCCTGTCCTGTGGATGATCATGCTTGGAGTGAGATAATTTTGGCAGCCTCTTCCTAATTTTAGAGTTCTAGACCTGTGTGGAGGGTCGTGGAGAGTGTCGCCACTGTGGTTTCTCGAGCGTCTTCTTTTGCTAGAGATTGATGAATCTGTCCTTCATTCGGGTTGAGAGACTAGGAGCCCGGACCTGCCAGCCACATATCTGTAATAAAGGCCATGGCAGTGAATAGAGAGGCAAATTGATGTGCAGAGCCATTGACTGAGATCTGTAGGTTGGCAGAGTAGCGCAGGGTAAAAGGGACTTGTAGAGCATGGAGCTTACAACAAACTTCGGAGAAGGCTTTTCACTTAGCGGCTAAATCTTTAGAATAATCCTGGAAGTTCATGATCGTATGATCCCTCCATCAGAGTTGTCCCAGTTCCCTGACCCTAACTTGAATAGCTTCTTTCTCGGCATAATTTAGGATGCGTGCTATAAATGGTCGAGACCTGTCACCCTGTGTGGGTCTGGGCTGCAGTGAAGGGTGCATCCATTCAATCATGATTTTCATGCCACAAGGAAGTTGAAGAATCTCTGGAAGCATTTGTTGTAAATAGGATAGCACTTTCCCACCCTCACAACCCTCCGGGAAGCCAAGGAGTTGCAGTTTGTTACAGCAACTCCTGTTTTCTATGTCCTCTAGTTTATCTTGCAAGAGACAGATTTGGGCCACCTGCTTTCGCATAGTGGCACAGTGCCCTTGGAGTATGTCATCGTGGGCTGACGTTTTTTGTTCCACCCAATCAATCCTTGCATCTAATTGTTGCATGGAGACTGTTCACTGCTAAGGTTAGGGCATCTGTACTGGTCATGATAGAGGCAAACATGTCTCTAACTGAGGGTTCTTCCACTCCTGATGCCGAGTGCGCCATGTGGCCTGGCTGTACAGGTGGCTTCAGATCAGATTGCATTATCTTAGGTTAATCCTGCGTTGGATCCTTCCTGCATTCAGCCTGCAGTTAGCGAGTACCTTTGGACCACTGTTAGACTAAGTTTTCCCCATTGGGATTCACAAATGACTGTATTTAGTTGGGTTCTGGACTCTTAGGCATATACAGCTATAAAATCAAGTCTCCATCTTGGTTGCTGGTTGGCCATGCCCCCCTGCAGCATTTTTTGAACAACCAGAAGCCAACCACAGACACATTAACCAGACTGACTAAACTTGTTCTTAAACATAATGGGCTGGATTTTCTAAACCCCTGAAATTCCTGCAGCTGTGGCTAAAAACTGGCTCAAGTGGGTCTCCACTTGCAGAGCCACACTTTTTCCCACAATCATGGTATTCTCAAAGCTGGAGCCAGTTTATGACCAGTTCCATGATTTATGGCAGCTTGCTGCTGCTTTTTTGCTACAGCTGCACATAAATGTTACACCCGGTGGGACCAGGCATAACATACCTTGCAGCTGTGCCCACTGAAAATACAAATCTCCACAGGTTCAGAGATTTCATTGACCAGTGGTGGCTCTGGCATAGGAATTCATCCCTGATCATTTGAAAATCTAGCCCAGCGTGTTTTTCTTTAGTAACAGTTTTTTCAGCAGTTCAGTAGAGTTGCTGTGGGAAACAGGATGAGTCCCATCTTTGCCAATATGTTTTTTGGTGGGCTGAGGAACAGTTCTTTCTCTCATTCACAGGAACTCTGCCTGATCTCTACAAATGCTACATAGATGGTTGTGTAGAGACCACCTCCTGCTTCAGGGAAGTGCTCCAAAACTTCCTGGACAAGTTTGCCATGGCCCATCCTTCCATTCAGTACACTGCTGAAGTATCTTCCTCCACATTATTTTTGTCAGGGCAGATCAATGACCTGAAGAGAAGACATCAGTTTATTATGAACTCACACAGCTTTCTTCTCCACAGCTCCTTCCATCACAAAAATGTTAAGAATAATTTGCTATATTGGCAGTTTCTTGGACTTTGTAGGTTATGCAGTGAAGATGATGATTTTGCTGAACAGTTTCAAATAATGCAAAGGTTTTTCATTAATAGGTGAAACAAAGAAAGCACAGTGAATAGAACCCTCTCCCAGGCCAGTAGTATGCCCTGTGACCTTGATCCTTTCAGGAGTGATATACTCATGAAACAAGAATGATACATTCTACTGGTGCTTCCCTTCCATTCTAATACCACTTCTCTTCACAGGACCATCAGTAGGAACGTCCCTATTCTGCACACTGACCGTAATATTGAAGCCTCCTTTATGGACCCACTAATTACCTCCTACTGTAGACTGCCCAAACTGAGGAATCTCTCAGTATAAAGCAGCCTACATACTCCAAACAATTCCTCCCTATCAGATACCAAAGCTGCAACAGAACTCACAGTTATAAATGCAAATGCATTTCTACTGACACTGAAACTTGAGGTCCCACATCTGTTTTTCAAATCACTAAAAAGTTCTTAGGCACTTCCACTAATGTGATGTATTATATTCTTTGCAGGATGTGTGCAGCTATCGACATCCTAGAAACTGGCAGGTGCCTGCCTGACCAATTCAGAGAACATTACAGGGCAGTCCGAAACTGAGACACTGATAAATCCATTGTAACCCATTTTACTTCCAGGAGTCATAATGTCAATGATATTTCTGATTGTGTCCTTCAGCAGGGTTTCTGGGATTCTGACCAACAAAATACAACCTGGAAACCAAACTGATCATCCACCTTGGCTCTCAGTAGCCCTCTGGTTTAAATGACAGACTTAGTTTTTAGTAACAGTTTTCAGCCACCACATGGTCCTTTTCACCCCCAACCCCCATCATACCTTTGCTTACATGTGCACATGGTATGTTTGCATGTGTGGGCACATTGTATGTGTGTGTGTGTGTGTGTGTGTGTGTGTGTGTGCGCACTCACATTGGCATTCGAGCTATGTTGCACATCTATCTCCATTTTCTACTTCTGTCTCTTTCTTTGTCTTCCCCAATATTTGTCACTTTTCAGCATTCTTACTAGGCCCTGTTAATTAGTTCCCACTTGAGGACTGCTCAGCTCTTTCACTCCTACTATACCTCTTCATAACCCATCATCACCTCCTTGTTTTCCAGCTTCCGTTCTTGTCATTCCTATCACTTTTTCTCCTAGATCCTCCCTAGTTTTTCTCTCACTTATATCCCTTATTTCCCCTAACCTCTTCACTAGTTTTGCTTTTTTCCTTTTAGAAGGAGACCTATGGGTGACAATCTTCTGTTTTCAGCATGCATTTAATATCACTATTTTGTTTTGCTTTGAAACTATCTTGAAGGTTACCAGCCCTTTAGTGTACCATTCTATTAGGCTTTTGTGCTGCATACCTAAGTATTGGATCCATATTTTGAATATCCCAATGTTTACATATTCATCGGAGTCATCGGATGGTTACAAGTCAAAAGCAGTTAGACCTGTTGGTTTTCTTTATTTAAACTGACATCCTAAATAATTATCAATTGAAGTTTTAAAGGATTCTATATTTGTACTATCCACTATGTTTTTGGGTAATGAATTCCATGTAGACACCACATTTGGCTAAACCATTCCCTCTTCTTATAGACTTACACATTTCCCCTTTCAGTTGCATGTTATGTGCTCTTTACTTCATGTTAATAGTTTTAAGTTATAAACCAGCACACTTCCCTTCCACAGATCAGTCTTTCAAATGCTCTAATGATGAGACAGAGGTCCTTAAGTAGGCACCTGTAAAATAAGGGAAATAGGTCTAACTCTGTTAATCTTTCCTCATAGCTCAGATGGGAGATGTTCTTTTTTTCGTTGCTCTTTTTTGAACCTTTTCCAACTTCATAATATCTTTTACTTTATAAAGTGCCCAAAACTGAGTGCAGTATGCCAGGTTTGGCCTTACTAAAGCTCAATATAATGGCATAATCACACACCTGTCTCTGCTTCTGATATGTTTTAAGATGCAGCCCATAATTTTATTGCCTTTGGGATCCACTTCCCTTGTATGCTCTGAGAAGGATAGAGAATATGTTTTCTATTTATCTGTGCCCGGCGGTATATGTAGTAACAAAACAGAGTCCCTACACACATGTAGGTAGGGTCTTGAAGTACCATCTCCCCCAACAAATTTGGAAATCCTTCAGAAAACTATATTGGGAGAATGTACCATGCAAGGTCTTTTTTTACTCCCCCCCAATTTTGCCCTACATGTGCCACTGTCTGAATTCCTCTTGTATCTCTCTGTTTTTTTGGTTCTTGGTAAATTAAGGGTTCCCTGGAGACAAGTTCCTACATGTATTATGGTTTCCATCCAATTACCCTCTATTTAAAACTATTTTCCAGTTCCTTCACCATCACTTGCTATCTCTCTTCTGAACTGCAGTTCCTTTTTACTCTCTGGAAATAGATTTTGTCTGTAGTCCTCACCACATGGTGGGGGTGACAGCTGGTGAACTGTTAGCACCATACAGCATATAGTAGAACATTGTTACAGATGGAAATTCATCCATTCAAAAATGTTGTTAAGCTGCACTAGCTGTGTCAGTCAGTTTTTCATGCTCTACTAGCTACGTAGCTAGTGCAACATAACAAATTAGAATGCGGTTGTACATTCATGTTCTGATGACCTGTGATCATTGCGTGAATGGCCTCGGCAGTGAGAGGTGTCCCAGGAGGTGCTAAAAGGAAAAGTGAAGACACCAAGTGAATAAATGAATGACCATGCACTATAAAAGATTGTGTATGATCACTCATAGAAAACACGGGTATTTTATTACTCTTGTGGTTTCCATGGTAATGGACCTCTCGAGCTGTGCTCTTGCACTCTCCAGTTACCACGGAAACCACTCAAGTAAAAAATATCCTTGTTTTGTATGAACGATCATACACAATCATCTATATTGTGGTTATTAGGTTTTCTAAAGAGATCTGTACTGATATTTCCATCCTGATCATTATGGATTTCTATACATACAACAGGAGTGGTGATAAAAGATGAGATAAAAAATATATTTTGGCTAGAGACATCTGTAACCACAACATATCAAAACTATCTTGTTACTGATGTCAAAATGCTGTGGTGTTTTGGTGTTGGTTTGCCACAGAAGACCTTACCTTCATTGTAGTCTGCCTTGCCCATCTGGATCTTCTGCAATAATCATCTTCTGGTACCGAATGAACTGAGTCAGACGCATAAAATAATAAATACGATTAGTTTTATTCAGACACAAAAGCAGAAGCATCTGTTCAGCACAAGGTATAACTCAGAACTAACTGAAGAAAAAGGAAATTGGGGTTTCCAAGCCCCTGCAGGAAATAGCATGAGTCATACCAAGCCCAAGTTGTACATTATTGCTCTATTTAAAGGGGTGACAGCTGTTCTTCTGCTCCATACTTAATTGTACTCTACATCACCACCGGGACAGAAAATGTGAGTACCACTCAAACAAAAGCAAAAGCATAGCATTAAACAACACTAAGAATTAGATGAATAAGAAATATCAACTTTTTTAAACATGAAATTAGCATTGCATGACACCATTGATACAATTTTTAAGAGAAACCTTTTCTTTGATTCAAAACACAATATTTCACTGCAGGGGAGGGAAAGAAAGAATCTGGACTACACTGGTGGCCAGTCAGTGTAGTGACAGGAGAGTAGGGAAACCATAGCACTTGAAGCATGGCAATGCCACAAACTGTAAAGTGCTGGGGAAGGGAAAGGGAAGAGAGGATATGGGATCAGCAGCATGCACTTTAAATATATGTCAGTATTGCAAACTATCAACATTCTGAAGGCCTAGGGGGAAAAATGGTTATTGCAAACAGTGAAAGCTTAATGCAAGAATAAATGAGCACACAGTTCTATAAGGCAGACAATAATGAATGACCACATATAGTCCAAGACAAGACCACTGATTTCAGAATTAAAGCACACACTTTTTGTGACTTTTGTTGCAAGTGGGAATTGATTTGTATGTGGATTGGACCAGTTCCTGACAGGATGGGTTCAGGTTAGGAAAAGGGGACCCAAGAGTTCTGTGTGCTAGCATAACCATACTGTTTTATGCAATATATCCAGGATTCATTGGCAGACATTTTGCACAGTATCCTCTTGGTCTGGTGTATGGGAAAGTTCTGAGAAGAAAATGCAGCAAAAGATTAAGAAGTTCCAGGAAGTCCATCTGGCAAAGCTGGCAAAAGAGGACTGTCAGGATCATGGGGTTGTGGAGGAACTGGATGCAAATTGTCTGCAGGAATTTCAGTTTCTGAAAGCAAAGCAGATTCAAGTGCAGCTTCATTGTTAGGGGGAATGGGTTCATCTGGGAAGGTGTTGCTCAGGTACCCATGTTTCAGTCTGTTGATATGGATTTTATTGTGAACCAGCTTTCCATTAGAATTGTATTGCAATTGGATGTGAACAGTAGGATGCTTTTCCATGATGTAGAAAGGACCAGTTCGAGGGCAAAGCAGTTTTTTGGTGGCACCCAGAACTAGGACAGGTTGGTACAAATATACAGTGTCCCCAACAGAAAATGAAGGTTCATGTGATTTGGCTGCTGACATTTTCTGCATTGCAGATTTCCTCTGGCCCAGTGTGTCAGTTGCCACATGTCTTCCAACTTCAAGCTGTTCCAGCATTGGAATGATAAAGGATGAAGTTGACTTTGGAACCTCCAGCAGTGAGAGATCCCTTTCCAGAGGTGTTCTTGGGTGAAGTCCATGGACTATAAAAAAGAGTGTATACTCCATACTGTCAACACAAGGGTTGGTGTTGTAAGCAAACTGAATGAAGGGAACAAAATTATCCCAAGTGTCATGAGCCTCATCAAGGTACTTGGATATTGTATTAAGAATGCTAGACATCATTCTCTCACTTTGTCCATTGCATTGTGGATGATAACTGGTTGTGCGAGTCTTTCTGATGTTGACAAGGTTGCATGTTTCTCTCACAATAGTTGAAAGGTAGTTAGTTCCTCTGTCTGAATGCAGGTATGCTGGAGTACCAGGATGACACATGACTGTGTTGCTGAAGGCACATGCCATTGTAGCAGTTTTAATGTTTTTTTACAGAGATTAGGTCCAAATACTTAGGTAGTCTAAAAAAAAACAAGAACGTATTGATTGCCAGAGCTGGGGCATGTAAGCAAGGGGCCAAGAATGTGAATGCTGACTTTTTGGAATGGTTCAATAGCTACAGGCATTGGAATGATGTGTGCCTTTGTTGGTTAGGCAGGGGGCTTTTTTTGGGAGCAGGGCTGGCAGGATTTCACAGATCAGACAATGTTCTTGTTTATGTGAGGCCAGAAAAAGTGGAGACTTGTCTTTTTGAGAGTTCTGTGGATTCCCATATGACCTCTGGAAATTGGAGAGGTGTGCATTGATTGACAAGAGATGCTGGCACAACTAACTGTACATGAGTTCTATCCATGTGATGGCCCTTACCTTCTTTGGCTAAAATGTAAAAAAGCACATTGCCATTGAGAAAGTATTGTGAC
Source organism: Neoceratodus forsteri (assembly GCA_016271365.2). Classification (NCBI taxonomy): domain Eukaryota; kingdom Metazoa; phylum Chordata; order Ceratodontiformes; family Ceratodontidae; genus Neoceratodus; species Neoceratodus forsteri. The sequence goes on along the minus strand of CM057456.1, from coordinate 679,228,104 downwards.
ACAAAGAATAGTACATCCTGGCACTGTTGCTTTTGTTGTGGTAAAGTTCCAGTCTCTAGATACATGATTATGTCTGTGAATTGAGACTCAGATCATAGTTGCATTTTAGTCATCACCAGGGGAGCTATCAGTATAAGAGGTTGTAAGAAGCTCTTCAGCAGCTTGCAAAAAGAGAGAATTGGCGATTTTCTCTGAGGAAGCAATTGGTAGCAGCAAAGCAACTTGAGATGCTGTAGGAGCATCCACAGGGAGCTCATCTGTGGAGTGGAAAAGAAGAGCTTGTAGACAGGATTCTTTTTCCTGTTGAAGATGATGCAAAAAGATACCATCTCCAGCTTACAGCATCAGAATTAGAATGAACTTGACTTGGTTGGTATTGAATTTCAAAGTTGTAGAATTTCAATATGGTAATCTACCAGGTGAACTTGCCTACTCACTCCTTCATTTCGAACAACCATCTTACAGCAGAGTCATTAACGATAGCCGTAGAGGAGGAGTAGTGCATGTAAGTGTCAGATGTCTTTACAGCTAATACCATAGCTAGACATTCTTTTTCAGTGATGCCATGGTTTTGTTTGGCTGAGGAAAGAGAGCGTCCAGCATAGGAAGCAACTTGTTCTGTTCCATCTTGGATATGACACAGCACAGCACCCACTGCAAAGGAACTAGCATCTGAATAGAGTTTGATGGGTTGATCAAACCTGGTATGGCCAATACTGAAGAAGATATTAGGTTTGCATTCAAGGTTTCAAATGCTTCTTTTTATTTGGAAATCCAAACATAGTCCCATCCCCTTTTTGGTGTGGGTGTACAATACGGCTGCAATCTTGGCATAGTTGCAATCGAACTGTCTGTAGTACACAGACAAGCCCAGGAAAGCTCTAAGGTCTTTGAGGTTGTTAGGTTCTGGATAGTCTTTTACTGCTGAGAACTTATCTGGGTCTGGAGAGATGCCTTGAGAACTAACCACATTGGGCATAGCAATCCAAGATGGCATGGGAAGCATTCTGTTGGTGAGTTGTGGAGTCATTGGGGCTTGATTAAAGTTGGATGCATGGTACCCTTTTCACCTCTTTTGCTGAAAATGATTCCTTTCTTTGGTATGCTGAATGTCAGATGTATAAACTATTCTATCCTGAAAGCTGTGTGTGGAGTATCTTTCTTTGCGATCACTGTGCATAGATGCTAAATGGTCACAGCCATGTATGCAACAAGATCCACAGAGAAGAGCAAGGAACTTTGAGTTGCGAGCTGTTGGCTTCCTGGTTTTGAATGGCTGTATCCATCTCAGCCATTGTGCTGAATTGTGCTGAATCAGCTGGGACACACTTACAGTTTGAACGTGATCCATTTAAAATTGGAACCCGGCTGTCTCAGAGCTCTGTGCTCTTTGTAGTTTCCTGCTGAGCTTGCCCCTCCCGAACTGTACAAAACTATCCCCACAAAATATTGCTCTACCAGATCAAAGTGCTCAATGGGAACCAAGGAAAAAGAGAAAAACTACTGCTGAGCCTACCAAAATAGCCACAAGTTCCTAGGAGGTGAAAGATAAAAATATTTCCACGACTGGTTGTACTCGTTCACAACAGTTGAAATTAAATTCTTATTTTTCATTACCCACTATCTTTTCTGGCAAGCTGTTGTCTCCTGTCCCTGACTTACCAACCTCTCAAACCTCTCAAGCTTTGTTTGAACCAGCTGCAGAACCAGACGACCTGAATTACACCACAGCTGACGAGGAAGAAGCACATCCATTAAAAGCTAATAGTGCGCCCGATTCCATTATGAATGAAAATCCATCTACAGTTCAACAGGTCAGTCTAGATAGTTCACCTACCTTTGCTGGCAATAAATCTACAACTGGAAGCTCTGTTATACAAATAGCAGGGGCTATGGATAATTCAAGATCTACTGTGGCAGAGGAGCCTGTTCAAAATTACTCTAGTAATTCTAATAAACATTCTGAAAAATCCATTACCCAGTTAAATTGTGATATCCAACCAGTCTCAACACTCAAATTTGAAGCTTTCTAAACAGAAATTAGACAAGAAAAACACAGTGGCTTCTCTACAATTACCTCTGCTTTATCAGATTTAACACGGGTTTTTAATGAAATTTATGAATGTGTTGATTATTTGACGTTGTATCTTTGTTTTTACAGTGAGGGTCTTAGCACTGGAAAGGCACCATACAAATACATTTTATTATTATTATTTATTATTAATAACAAAAAGGGAAACTATATCTTTGAGAATGGATGACATAGAAAATCAGATCATTCAACTAGAAGACAAGGTCGACCGCCTAGTTAAAACACATCAACGGCATGCTGCTACTGTTTTGGAGCTTTAGCAGAAAATTTCCAAGCTGGAGGATTGATCTAGGAGAGCAAATATTAAAGTTTTTGGCCTGCCAGAGGGGAGTGAAGGCCCAGGAGACCCATTGCCATATCCTGAGAAGTTTCTGACTATATCCCTCAAACACAAATACCCTGAGGAAAAAAATATTCTTGGTAGAGCGCATCGTGGTGGGGGTGTGGGGGGGGGTGACAGCCCATACAACACTTAAATCAACCTGAACAAAAACAATACCCTTGAACTGTGTACATGAAACCTCATTACTTCCAAGACCAGGAGGCTATACTTCGGGCAGCCAGTATCAATAAAGGGCTTATTTTTGAAAATACGAAAATCTCAGTTTACTCTGATTATTCAATAGGCATAGTACAGTGCCATAAGGCTTTTGATAGAATTAAGGAGATACTCAGGAACAGGAATATCAGATTCACTATTTTACCTCTTGCCCAAGTCAAGTTCACTCTGCATGGTAAAACTATGATCTTTTCAGACCCCAAGAAAACAGAATCCTTTTGGAATGTATCCTCAGGTCCTAACTCTAAGGCTGAGAAACCAGATGATAATCCATCTACTTAGGGACTATTGCTCTCTAATATTAATATTTGATGTCTTGTACTTTTAAATGTTTGCATCTACAAAGGAGGGAGATAATTAACCTGCTGGTTATGTAGCATTGGGTTACCTCTCCCCTATATTAATATCAATAGATTACTGTATTTATTATTTTTCAGAAGTCACATGAATAATTCTGAAACTATTTATAATTTTCTTCTTCTGCAGTGCTTATGTATATATTTCAAGTATTCACTTCATTTATGCATTGGGTTATGAAGTCTATTAACCAGCTTAAGGGCTAGTAATTTATGAAAGGGCCTGACTCTGTCAGCTTGCTTACACCTTTGGGATGCTTAATGTCTATCTGGATGAAATGCAAAGGGGTGAGGGAAGGAAGGGAGGTTTTAGACTATGCTGTTCACGAGCCTTTGGCATCCGCTGTCTTTATGGTCACTCCAGTTTTTTAGAATATTTGGTGTCCTGCTTGGTCTTTCGATTTTTGGAGGCAATAATTGACATCGACTTTATGCTACTTGACTTGCTTTGCAGGACCTGGTTAAAAAATAAAGACAGCGAATGCCACGTCATTTTGTTTCTAGATGTATGCTGTACAGTATGAAAAAACAAACCTAAAAAATAACATTGCTTATTTTTTTAGTTATATAGGGGTAACAATACAGACTTATGTTAGTACCAACAATGTTTTATAATATATCATGTGCAATATCTTATTTATGATTATATGGGTACTTATATCCAGCAGTAATGTGTATCAGTATAAGATGTTTTTAATTATTTTGCTTTGTAGTTTTTTTTTTCTTTTTTCCTTGTATGGTTTATCTACTTGATATAGCCAGTTGGAATGTGAGAGGATTAAATGACCATACTAAGGCAAAGAACATGTTTAACTGGCCGCATAAGTCTGCAGTTAATTGCACACTGCTTCAAGAGATGAAATTGGCAGATAAGAATTTTTTCTTCTACATTAAAAGATGGGGTTTCGGTATTAATGCCCCATATAAGCACAATGCATGAGGTGTCTCTATTTTTTTAAATCATTCCCAAATCATATAATTAATCAATTTATTGATAATGAAGGTCATATATTATTTGTCATATTTCATTGGCTGGCCACTTATATACTATAGGCAACTCATATGGGCCTAATGAGAATGCCCCCTTTTTTCAATATTTATTTTTCCTAGAATTACGTTTATTTCCTGTTCCTTATATTGTCAGGGATGATTTTAACAATGTACTGGACCCTGTCCTTAATATCCAGCCTGAAATAATTATTTCAGTTGTTAACACCACTTTGCAACACATGGAAGATCTGAGACTCATTGAGATGTGGCATAGCAGAGATCCAATATTACAATATTTCTCTTATTACTCTGCAATCCATAAAGTAGGAGCCTTTGATAAAGGGTCCAGTGGGACCAGAAACATGTCAGGCAATTCAATAAATCCTTTTAAAATGTTTCCCTTCTGGGCCAAGAAGTTCTTTTGTGGTGGTGAGTGCCTGGATTTGTGTTTTTGACTTTTAGTTTTCCATGGCACCCTGTCCTAGTGCGAGCTCCTTTGTGGTTTTTGAATCCATAAAGTATATTCAAGAATTTATTTATTTTTTTGGTTTCATTGTCATGTGTTTAACTGGCTAATTCAGTTGAATATGGTCCTATCATTATTTCTGACCATGCCCCAATTGATTTGAAATTACGATATTAGATTATCCAAAACAACACAAATTTCATTTTGATCCCTTACTATTGAAAGACTCAAACTTTTATAAATAAATTAACTAAACAGAAGATTTCTTTTCTCAAAATAAAACTAATATAAATATAGGAATAATCTGGGAGTCCTTCAAGGCATTTCTTTGTGGTTCCATTATATCATACAGAATTAGGCATAATAAAAAAACAGACACAGACTCTCAATGAATTAGAGTTCCAGGTTTCTAATATTGAAAATGTATATATATATATATATTGACTAACGACCCAAATACATGTGTGTATTTAAGCTCCCTTAAAGAGCAATATAATAAATTGTTGGCCAAAGCCTCGGAGAGGCGGCTATTATTTACTCGTAGCCAATATTATATCGTAGCCAATAAAACAGATAAACTGCTTGCTTGGCAATTAAAAGTACAACAACAACAATACCTTATTATGTCTATAAGCCACTCATCTGATAAAATGTTCTTGACATACTAACATACTATTTGCCAGCAGATTAGGCCTTACGGTCTATCGAGTCTGCTCGAACCTAGATCCTTAGTTGGGTGCCGAGACCCTCCCATCCCTTGTGCTCCAGAAGCTCCTATCATCCATCCCCACCCCCTGGGACAGGCCATCATCATATACATCCACTTTCTGTGTCTGTCCCACCCTCTCTTGAAGCCCTCCACTGTGGATCTTTGAACCAGCTCACCAGGCAGTGCATTCCAAAGGTCCACCACCCTCTCAGTGAAAAACCTCCCCCTCTTTCCCCCCCTCACCCTTCCTCCTTCCAACTTCCAACCATACCCTCTGGTGATACCTCCCTGCTTTAGTCTAAAGATCCCCTCCATGTTTGCCCTATTTATTCCCTTGAGGTACTTGAAGACCTCAATCATGTCCCCCCTGTCTCTCCTCTCCTCCAATGAAAACAGGCAGAGCTCCTCAAGTCTGTCCTCATAAGTCAAATCCCCTAGCCCTTGTATCATCTTTATTGCCCTCCTCTGTACCCTCTCCAGGAGCTGTATGTCCCTCTTCAAGTGTGGTCTCCAGTACTGTACACCATCTGAGAACTAACCAGATGTCCCAGGTACAGAATTTGATGCTGCACAAAGCAATACTTCTCTGGGTGAACTTGAGGTTGGCTTGTCTGAGACATTTGAACACCTCTTTGAGGTGTTGGAGGTGCTCTGGGAAAGTTCTGCTGAAGACAATAACACCGTCCAGCTAGATTAGGCAAGATTTCCAAGACAGACCATGTAATATGGCTTCCATGACACATTGAAATATGGCTGAACTGTTCCAAAGTCCCATAGGCAGGCATTTAAATTGAAAAAGTCCCAAGTGGAAGCACTAGTCTGTGTATGGATACAAAGCTGGAGCAATAATAACCAGGTAGATTCCCCTCTGAAGGTCTAGAGTGGTGAAGTAAGCTGGGTTGGCCGCATCAAGGCTGTCTACGGTATCTTTGGTTATAAGAAAGGGATGAACATCCTGCACAGTGTAGGCATTGAGCTTTCTGTAATCCATCATGAAATGATACCCTTTGTCTTTGTTTACCTCCAACAAGCAAGGTGCACCCCAAGGACTTGTGGATTCCTCAATAATGTCCTGGTCAAATATGTCCTTGATTATGTCCTCCAGGACCTGTTTTTGTTTTTGTCCCACTTTGTAGACTCACTGACAGATTGGATGCTGGTTGGGCTGCATCTTGATGGTGTGTTGTAGGATATCACAGCACCTGAGTTTGTTATCGAGACCAAGAAAGACATCTGAGTAGTTCTCCAGGAATTCTAAAAGTTGCTGTTTGTCTGTTGGACAGGTTGGAAGTTTTGAAGAGGGTAATCACTGACTGAGGGGTAGCTCTTGGGAGACTGGAGTGGCCATGATGGTACTTACAGGACAAAAACTGAAGGAGTCAGGTTGAGGTTCTTGCAGGAGGTGAAGTTAGTCCTGTCAAGACAAGCATACAAACTTTCTGATGTTGGCACCCTTTGAGATGACCACTGGCTCATCTGCAAAGTTGTAGCATTTCTGGAAGACTGTACCACCATGCACCACCGATATGGTATTTCCTGGAAGGAGACCTGATGAATGCAGCATGGGGGATCCCATGACGATGCCAACAACACCTTGTGGAACTGGTTCACCTTGAATTTTGGAAATCAAAACCATCTCTGATTTAGGAGGTACAGTGACTGAGACTACAGTTGTAAGTTGCCTCCAATGATCTAATGACGGTTTGTTTGAGGCAAAGTCTAGGATGGCTTTGTGAGCTTTTTTTTTTATTTCTTTTTTCTCCCCCCCCATGTCCCTGCCTGAGCCGCCCCTTCAGGAGACACTAATGAAACCCATCCCTGTCACCAACTTACCAACTGCTTAGGGTCCGTCATCATGTTGTGGATTACCCCCTGGGCAGGGTTCGGTGTGGGGTGAACCCCCTGTATCTTAATGTCTTCTCAAGTCCCTGAGACAGCGGCAGTCAGTGGCACATCAGGACTGGGTACAGCGCTCCATCTACCCAGCTCTGGAGGGTGATTTTCCCCTGTTCTGTGAGGACGTTGCAGGCTCTGATGTCAAGACACAAGAGACAATGTCTGCAACATTCTCCTCCCCCAGTGATGCAGCCCCTAGAGGTGACAGGTCCACGGGCCTCTGCCCATGACCAATCAAACCCCCAAGGTGCTGATGAGCTGTCATGCCCCCAGCCTCCACCAGAGGTCACTGTTCACTGGGATGGATCCAACGCCCTCCCCCAGAGAAGGCAAGCTGTCATTGGATGCTCAGCCTTTCTCCCCCTGGCCAACCCCTGGTGATCCGAGTCTGCTCCCAAACCCAGGTCGCTGGCATGGTGCGAGGTGTGGTTTTTAGTGCCTCAACCTTCAGTGCCACCAGGCTGACAGGCTTTGTGTGCTTTAAGGAAGTCCAGGCCAAGAATCACTGTTGGTTGTAGGTCAGGAACTAAGTAAAGCTTAACAGTAGCATGCTGTGAACCAAAGTGGAGTTTGAGATGATCCATGCCTGTGAGCAGTACTGTAGCAGTACTTTGCTGTGATAATGTACATGAGGTTGGTTGGAGAGACATTAGGTATGTGATGTATAGCTGGGTTCTCTCGAATACTGCTGTGGATAACTGACATTTCTGCTCCAGAGTCAACCAAGGCATGGGTGAACCAATCTCCAATGGATACAGAGGCATAGTTTGCTAGGAGAGGTGACCTGATGACAGGAAACTTTGCCCTAGGAGGTGAGAGTGTGCCTGAGTTAGTAGCCAAAGGGTGCAGATTGTTTGAATTGTGAGAGTCAGTGGTGTGGCCAGTTGCTGTTTTCCCCCTGATCCTGGGTATAGTTGCAGTTATCTTGGAGACTGTGCTGTGGCAGGCATCTCTGACACCTTTGATTTCTATTTTGATTCTGTAGCTTTGGCAAACAGCAGCAGTGTGTCCCCTGAATCCACAGCACTGTGGCAGGTCACTGGTTCTTGTGAAGGTGAAGGATGGCTGAGGTCACTGCCTAAGTGGTTGAAGAGCATTGGCAAATGTTGCAGGGGAAGCAGGAGCATTGAGGTGCAAGCTCTTAACAGTATTGGTGAGCATCTCTGTCATTAATTGCTGTTGCTGGACATAAGTTGCAAGGGCGGCTAACTGAGATGACTGGAATACTTGCACAGTGTTAGCCTGGAACATTGATACAGACTCTCGTGTGAGTCATGCAGCTTGGATTGTGTCCATCCAAGTTGTTGTTGTTTGCTGGATTATATACAGGTGGAACTGAGGAAAGAGTCTCCATACAAAGGTTGTGATTTGCTCTTTTTCTGAATTTGCAAACATTTACAGCATGATTCAATGTGCACTATGAATGCTTCCAGAGTCTCAGTGGGTTGCATGGTGTGTTCCCACAGTTGTTATTCCAATAACCAGGGCAGATGTGCTTGGGAAAATGGCCCTTGAATGTTTCTTACAGAATGTTAGTGTCCCCTTTGACTTGTTCTGGAAGTGTGTTGAACCAAGTAATGGCAGTCCCTCTCAGGAACAATCACAAGGCACTGGAAATACACAACGGATCAGCCAAAGCACGTAATGAAATCCATGCTTGGAACTGTTCGAGCTAGTCAACAGCATCATTAGGCAATCCTGAGAAGGGTACTGGCTGTGGGCTGGTATGGACAATGGACTGGAATGAGAGTTTTAATGAAGGCGATGTCATTCTGGATGGCTTTCATAGCTAGTGCTCATGCAACTGAGATGGAAGACTGGATGTCTTGCAGGATAGTTTCTATTTTGAGGCCCCATGTGCTTGAGGTGGGTGGAGATAGCTCTCTGGATGCTCCAGCACTCGAAGCTGCATCTTCCTTTAACATCAGGGTTGGAGACAAGCTTTCCTGCTGTGAACAGAGCTTGTAAGAATGAGAAGGAGCTGCCATGATGCAGGATACAAGATGTCATGGAGTAGATGGAGTATCAAAAAGAAAATATTTTTGTGGCCAAAAGTACAATTATTTGTAAGCAATTTCCATCAGATGATGTTTTAATAAACAGTTCCCACTAAATTCTGTGTTGTCAGTTATTTAACTAAAGCTTTGTTGCAAAATTAGTTATTTGTTGTCCTGTCTCTTTAATTCAACAGATTTGCCATTGATTTCTATGGAAAGAGATTATTAGGTACTTGACTGTTGCACGGTAGCACCACTAAGGGGTGGGGTAGGGGTTTATTTTGTACTACTTTGGTATTGTAGGACACAATATGGAAGCATCTTGCCATGTAAGGGATGGAATAGTGAGTTGCCATGCTGCCGGCCTTCTTCCCCAAGCATGGCAGACTTTCCCCTGGCAAGTGACAAATGCTGAGGAATTACTGTATTTATTTGATCACTTCTTGTTTAATTCATTATGCTTTGTACTTAATGTCATGCATTTGTATGGCCTCTGTGTTTATTTATTGCTTCCCTGAAATTTCTTTTCTGTTGTCTTCCTGGCTTTCTTCTATTTTATTTATTATTTAGTTTCTGCCCCAAGGTTTGCTTTGTCTCTGTATATATTTATTGACTCAGAGGGGTTCCAGATGCCTGTATTTATTTTGGTTTGAATGACCCCTTTCTGAATTGTGGAGTAGCCTTAGTGGATAGCTCACTATGTTATTTATGTTTTTGTTTTCTTGATTCACCTATCCCATTTTTTTTAGGTGCAGAAACTCCTTGTTAGCTTTGAGATTTGGAGAGCTGGAGCTGCAGTTCCTGTTACAAGAGGTCACATGGCAGTGGCTGCAGGTTAATTTTATGGACTTGGTGTACTGGCAAAATGGAGCTGGGGGGATACACAGTTTGCCGCTCCGTGGAGGAAAGTTGGAAGAAAATCGATTTGTTGATATGGCAGCTGGTAGGGCTGGAGCAGCAATGTCCCACATTCAGGCACATTTATATCCCTGAGGCAGATTGCAGGAGGGTAGATATTTTAACTTTTACAGTTCAGGTTTATTCTTCCTCTCTGCAGCCAGGGTTGTACTTTACTCACCATACAAATAGTTCAGGCACACTGGGGTGATGATCCTGGAGTACCCAATGATGCAGACAAGCGAGATGGGGTCTGGACAGAAGAAAGGCCACATTCTCCACCATGTGTGGAGGTTTGGTGTTGGTCTGCCACAGAGAACCCTTATAGTCATTGTAATCTGCCTTGCCCATCTGGTTCTTCTTCAATAATAGCCTTCTGGTACCGAATGAACTGAATTGAACATGTAAAATAATAAACAAATTTAGTTTTATTCAGACACAAAAGCAGGAGCATCTGTTCAGCACAAGGTACAACTCAGAACTAACAGAGGAAACAGGAAATTGGGGTTTCCATGCCCCTTCAGGAACTAGTTAGCATAACAGTCATATCAAGGTTAAGTTTCACGTCATTGCACTATTGAAAGGGGTGACAGCTATTCTTCAGCCCCATATTTAATTGTTCTGTACAATGCATATATTTAAAGTTACTGTCATCGCAGTGGAATGTTGAACCAGACAGAGGGCAGCTTTCACAAAGTTGACGACATCTGAATACCTAGTGCAGCACTGAAGCCAGCTGTAAAAATTGAAGAAAAATAGTTAAGTCTTCAAACAAATTGCAGATTTAAAAGATATAACTTGTAAACTACTGCTGTATACAGTATATCAAATATACAATAGCCCAAGGACAACTTAACCAGGGCCTAACTGGTTATGGCCCCCATTTTGAAATGAGACTAGGCCATATTATGTTTTGCCCTCACCACTTTATCTGACCTTTTTCTGGCTGTCTTAATTTTTAATAGTGAACTAGCTTAGCAAATGGGAAGGGTTGTTCTTCTGTTTATCTCCCCTTCCCCACTGCAATGTTACCACCAGTGCAAAGCATCAATTGCCTGTGGTTGTCACTGTGTTAAATTGGAAGTGCAGGGCTGTTCAGCTTCAATTCATGACTTTCAGCACACGCTGCCGACACACTCTAGTAGTTTCTGTTCCTGCTGTCTATTCAGCAGCCAGCTGTTCTGCAAGACAAAGGTCTAAAGCATCATGGTAGTTCTTACGGTGAGTGCCTTGACTTTACTGCAGCCATTCCCTCATCTACCCAAAATATTTTTTCTGAATATATATCTCGGGGAGTGGAGGGAATTATTCTGTATAATTTCGTGTGGCTGTTTTTGAGGTTGGGGGTGGTCTTTAAACTGAGAATTGAAGCTTTCTAGCTCCTTCTGCATGCCTGCCCATCGAGACTGTTACCATTGCTGATTTGGCCAGAAACAAGTTCTATACATCTGGATAAATGTGCCCATGACATAGTATTTAGAACTGTCTGCTTGTCCTGTTAGAGCTTAGCAGCAAGTGGAAGATAATAGAGTGTGGCCACACTGCTGGGGCTGCTGATTCTGAGGACAGAGCTTGAGGGGCTGACTCTTTAAATGGCAAATTAAATATCTTATGGCAGTTTCAACAATAAGAGCAGGTACTCATGTAAGAACTCAACCAAGGAGGACCCTTCTTAGGCCACAGATACCATGCATAGGTTAATATTGTCCCTTCAGGCACCAAGTCCCCTCATTTCTCCTTGGGTTGCTTTTATTTTTTATATTATGTAAGTGAACTACTGTAGCATATGAAAGACAAAGAACTTCTGTGCGCAAACACTGAGGCAATGGTTACCCCAAAGGGAATTTGGCTGGGAAGCCAAGTTTCAAGAAACTACAAAATCATACATGCCCACACAATGCAAAGCATCATGTGCTGCATATACAAATAACCACAAAATATTATGCTGGTTCAACTTTAAGGAGAATTGTAGGGTGCCGAAAGGCCTCTCACACAGTTATTAGCCTCCAAAGATAGCAAGTCACATTGCAATAAAAAAAAAAGCTGAGAAAATAGTGTTGGAATTGGTTTACTCAACAGTCCTTTTGCATTAACTCTAAAAATGCTTTTTACCAAGTTGGATTCAAAAGAGAACTTATGTTTCTTGTACTCACTGAAACACTACAAGGTTGAGGAGGAGAGGTGATTATCCAGTACATTTGTTTCTTAATCCTTAGGGTGCCGAAAGACCTAAAATGAATCTAGCTGATTGAGCCCTGGACAGATATTCAGTCTGCAGCACTGCAAGGGTTAAATTGAAGGGCTGCGAAGACATGGAAGGATCATTTTAAAAACTCCAAAGGGAGTGTTCCATGGGCTAAATCCAGTTGCTCATTTTTAGAGGTGATGCAAGAGGGTTGCAGGCTTCTCCTACCTGCAGCCCTAATGAACCTCAGCACGTCAAGAGACCATTAGTCTCTGAGGGTAAATGGCTAATTTCAAGGCAATTGCAAGAATTGCTGTAAAGTTATTAAAGCACAAAAAGTAGGGGTGGAGCTTGCCATCCAAGATGGAAGGTGTGTAACTGAGCCACTGTAGTACCAGCTTCATCCATCTTGACACATCTGATAATACAAAACCCACTATCTAGGACCTAATCTATGGAATTAAATCAACTGGATTGAGCTGTTCATTTTGACACCTGAATTGTGTAGATCAGACCTCAGATTGGTATTTTATCTAATTAAATAGATCTAGTCACATTGCAACTAATTGGCCTGCACATCAGTCCTAAGCCACCAGGGTATAGTTAGCACCCACCTCACAGAAACTGGTGATGGAGGATACTAGGCACTCACAACCAGCTACCTCCCATTCTATGGAATGACAACTGGGCAACATGACTTTTCTGCTAAATAAGGTTCTCATAGGCATTGCTGCTCTTACTGAAACTACAACTAGTGCCAAAGAAGATGTTGTGAAACTAACAAGTAGAGTAACTGACATTACACAATGGTAAGAAAAAATCCTGGACTCTGATTGGTCAGTCTTGGGCTGGAGTTGTGATGTTTTCCCAGTACAACATCACGGGTCTAGTTTCAGCCTCACTGTGAACCTGCAGATGAGTGTTTAATGGATCCTTTGATTGACTGTTTTATGGAGCTTTTGATTGATTGTTTTATGGAACCTTTGATTGATTGTTTTATGGAGCTTTTGATTTATTGTTTTATGTAGTCTTTGTTTGATTGTTTTATGGAGCTTTTGATTGATTATTTTATGGAATTTTTGATTGATTGTTTGATGGAGCTTTTGATTGATTGTTTTATGGAGCCTTTGAGTGATTGTTTTATGGAACTTCTGATTGATTGTTTTATGGAGCCTTTGATTGATTGTTTTATCTTCTCTTAAAAAGAAACATATTTTTCCACACAAAAACATCTTTAAAATTATTTTTTTTATTCTGTATAACAACGAGCCATTGTATAATAGTGATAATGCCCTCCAGGGTGTGTGTCATTTGGGATAACATCATGCCTCAGTCATTGGATGCACTCGGCCTGTGGCCTCATGCCTAGCCACCTGAGGTGTGACATTATCCCAGCACAACACACACCCTGTCAGGCATTATTGCTTAAATGAAGCCCATGTCAAATGGCAGGGAGAGATCCTGCATGACCACCACTGCCAGATAAGAGACCATCACGATCAGCTCCAGTATCTGCTGGCTAAGATGGATGATTTAGAAAATCGGGGGAGGAGAAAGAACATTAGGATTGTGGGCTTAACAGAGGGGACCAAAAGCAATAATATGTTAGCTTTCTTACAGTGTGCTCTCTGGGTAGTTCTGAAGCTGAATAACCCTCCCCCCACCCCCCCGAAGCTGGAGAGAGAGACCACAGATCTCTAGCTCCCAGATCTAAGCCTGGAGACTGTCCTTGGCCGATCCTTTTTAAATCCACAAGATATCAGGTCAAAGATATCTTCTTGCATGTGGCTAGAGAGTTGAAAACCCTACACTGGGTGAAGGCTCAAGTTCAACTCTACCAGGACTACTCCTATGACCTATCCTGCAGGATATGAGCATATGGCCCAGTAAAACAAGCATTGTATAAGCTCAACATCACTGCATCATTATGGCATCTGGCACAGCTGAGAATTGTGTATAGAGGTGAACAGATTATCTTTAACTCCCCTGCAGAAGTGGAGATGTTCCCAGCTGATATTGTTGGAGAATGTGCTCCTCATCGCTGACAGCCAATATTGCCTCGTGGTGAGGCTCAAAACCCAACAGACACATCAGAAGCACAGAAGACTGCAATATTTGATAACAAGGCTCCACTCCCAGTGGTAGAAAAGGGACCAGAATGGCAGATGCCACAACGGGAAGACACAAGAAGAAATTGGCATCAAAACAAAGTAAAACTTCACAGACTCTGATAGCCAAAGCCCAAAGAAGAAGATCATGCAGCAAGCAGAGGAAGGCACATCTGTCAGAAGGTAGTGGCTCCTCATCTTATTCCACACTGGTCAAATCTTCCAACCATTTTGAGCCACTTGGAGAGCTCCTCTCAATGTCCCTCAGCCTCCCTCAAAAGAGCTTGATCACGACCAAGGAAACACAACCATCTTTGGAAGAGCTGGTTGGGGACCTGGCCTGATTTACTGAGACTGGGCCACAGACTTGGAGAGTCCTCGGTCAGAGCAGGAAGAAGCTGCAGCAGCTGAGAACTTCATATCTGGCTGAAGGAATGACATTTTAATCCAAATGTGGAGGTAAGGGTATGCGGCTACCCCCAGGCACGATCCCCCATATAGCAAGAACATAACCTTTTCCTTTGAGGTTGTTTTAATGCATGTTTTCCTAAAACTGTCCTGGGTGCAGCTTGTGAAGAGTAAGGGGGGGACCAGAACAGCAAGGCCAGGCATACCTGATGGCAGATAGCTCTCTTGTCCCTCCCAATGGTAGCTGCAAGCCCGCGTCAGTATTTACAGGACACCGAGGTTTTAATGTTGCTTTCCTCTATATCTTTAGCATATTAAGAATATATTTGGGGAAATTTCAGCAATCAGGTACCCCATTGGGCAATGCCGAATTGTGTAGTTATGTTAGGGTGCCTTGCAAGAAAAAGTACTCTTATTGTATTCCTGTTTAACACCACAGGCACTTCCATGTATGGCAATCGTCACACAGCCAAGAGACTTTATTTAAAATATTGCATGTTAGTGGTATCTTTAGCCCCAAATTCAACTTGCCTAGTCTGGCCATTTCTATGTGCAACAAAGTGAACGTGGTGGATTCCAGAATAAATTTAAGGGGGGGGTCTCTCATTCACTGCTTCACAGCCTGATGCCTTGTACTAACATTGCACTACTCGGAGCACAGATAACTTCCTAAGGCTGCACACTGGGACAAACTACCGGGCAGATAGTGAGTGGTGGAGGTGTAGGGAACAAATACCCAAGTCATACCCTGTAAGCCACATGTGAAGGAATTAATTGAACTTTTTCAAGTGGGCTTACCAGAATTCACTGCTAAATCCCACGTGAAACTCTGGGGGTCCCAGCCAGTACACCAGTCTGGTGCAGGAGGGGAGTTGTTCACCTAGTAAGTAGCTTGTTAACATCCCACTTCTCCCCCATGGGACCTAACTATTGGGGGCTAAGGCTCCAACCTGACAGGACTCTGTCTAGCTGTAGCAGACATGAGTATATGCAGTGGCTTGATAGACACACAGGGTGTCGAGCAGGTCCCAGGAGGTTGATGCAACCTACCCTGACAATGCATGAGCTCCTAGCCCTGTGAGTACCCATACTGAAACATGCTTCTCCTTGGGGGATAATCACACAGGCACAGAAAGCTCACCACACTCAGGCTGGGTAGAAAGTAAGTGGCGAGCTGTATGAGGCTTACATGGTGACCCAAGGTACCTCACGGGGATACAGACAAATCTGTATTTCAGGCAATAGGATAGTGGTGAGGTTGATCCAGAGACCTCAAGGCAGCTGGTCCCCTGCAGCTCAGATCTACCTTCCCCCTGAGGTTCCAATTTAGTCAAGAAAATAGGCAACCCTCCCCCCCAAGAGGAGTAGCACTTCACCAGTGGAAGGCAGGTCTACCCCTCTCCTTCCTAGTCAGTGATGGTACTACACTTTCCACAGATAGAAATCGATGCAAGTTATCTTGCACCTGGTCTCTTGTTGGGGCATTATTATACCCTTCTGGTGTATACAGAGATGACATAAAATGCATTTCCATGAAGGCACCACTATGACTATCCATGGCTCCAAGTTTGGGGCCAGTGTTTGGATACAGTTGGACAGGCCTTCCCAGAACCTTCTAGAGGACTAACAGTCTCAAGGATAGAAAAGGGGGTGATGTCACAGGACACATGTGGACCTGCACTGTGACAAATGAACAACTTTTTCTCAGAGGTTATTGTTTTTTCAGATAAGGAGATTCAAACACTGCAATAAATATGCTCCCATTCTACTGGAACTCAACATGTTAGAACTTGCAGTACCCATGTGTTTTCAAGCAAAATTGAGACACTGTGATTATGGCTGACCTTACTACTATAACTACCACCTCTTGGAATGTGAGAGGTCTTAATTCCCCTGTGAAAAGGAAAATGGTACTGTCCCAGCTCAAGAAGCTGGGCACCCAGGTTGCTTTTCTCCAGGAGACTAAGCTGAGCTCTAAAGAAGACACTAAACTGTCCAGGAACTGGGTGTGTAAAGAGGTACAGTACATAGTGTCACAGGGTTAGTAAAAAGGGGTGTCTCTCTTCTGCTGCATAAAAAGCTACAGTGGCAACAGGTGATGATACACACAGGAGATAATGGTAGATGGATTATAATGAAGGTGTCTGCCCCCACGGGCCCTTTAGTTCTGGTTAATCCATATAGCCCTAATGAAGACTCCCCCAAGAATTTTTCCACACTATCTCCCAAAAACTCATGGATGTCTCTTTTAGCAATCCAGATATACTGATAGGCGGGGACTTTAACCTGATGTTAGACCACCTTCTGGACAGGTTCAAGGCCAGGCCTGAACCTCACCAGAGAGTCGTACAGACCGTTAAGGAACTTACCTCTTAACACCAGTTATGCAATGTGTGGTGGACTTTACATCCCTTGTACAAGGAGTACACCTTCTTCTCTGCCCCTAGAGCCATGGACAGCAGGCGTGAGTTCTCGCTCATCTCCCCAAAAGTGATGACGGCCACAGCTAAAGTTAATATTTCCAAGATATATATTTCAGATCATGCACTGGTGTCCCTTATTTTTCTACCATCACTACAAGCTTTCTAGTCTCTTATGTGGTGGCTAGACCCTTTTCTCATGAGTGATAAGAACTTTGCCACATGGCTGCAGAAAGAGACTGAAGGCAATTTCTAGGACAATCCTGTTGGCTCTGCCTCTGCCGCCAACATATGGGAAGCTTATAAGGTCACCTTAAGAGGCAAAATAATTGGTTTCACATCACATAGATGTAAACAGAGAGAAAAGGAGCACAAATAGCTTGAACATGATCTTAAGATCCTAGAAACCAAATATACGAAATGCTGATCTTCTCTGCAGATGCCTTCGGTATTCGCAGAACTAACTGCCCTCAGATTAAAACTTAACCAATTGGTGACCTGGAAGGCAGAACTATATATCCAGCGGCTACCACACTGGTACTGGGCAGAGGGGGGAAAAGCCAGTAAACTTCTAGCCTACTGGTTAAAGCAAAGTCAAGCTGTGAGAGCAATACACAAAATGAAGAATGGTTCAGGTAAATTAACTCCTAATCCTAAAGCCATCAATGATATTATGTCCAACTTCTATAAATCACTGTACTCATCCCAAGTGACATGCTATAAAAGTTGCTTTAGCAACTTCATTGACCCGTTATACATTCCCAGATTGAGAGACCTTCAGAAAGACTCCCTTGATCGGCCCATCACAGAGAAAGATATCACCTCAGCCATAGCTAACGTGGCTCTCCACAAGGCCCCAGGGGAGGACGGCTTTCCCTCTGATTTTTATAAACTGGTCCAGCTTCTGATAACCACCCCACTGGCTGAGATGCTGCAGGAAGCTCTTGCCCAGAAATGTCTCCCTTCCACCTTGTCAGAAGCTATAATAATG
Source organism: Neoceratodus forsteri (assembly GCA_016271365.2). NCBI lineage: Eukaryota > Metazoa > Chordata > Ceratodontiformes > Ceratodontidae > Neoceratodus > Neoceratodus forsteri. The sequence continues at coordinate 679,210,030 of CM057456.1, read as the reverse complement.
ATTTTGTCCAAAGAGGACAAGAACCATACCCTTCCGGCCAGCTACAGACCCATTCCTCTAATCAACACTGATGCCAAGATCTTGACCAAAGTTTTGGCCTCTCAGTTAGAAGAATACATGCCTGACTTGGCACACCTTCCCAGGTGGGATTTGCTAAAGATAGAGCCAGCTTAGACCACATCCGTGTCCTTATTCCCCTAATGCAAACTGCAGCGGCTCCTCCTACTACAGCAGCAGCAATAACAATAGATTTTGAGATACCCTTCAACTTGGTGTAGTCAGAATATCTTCATGCAGTGTAAGAGAATTTCAGTGTAGGCCCTTACTTCACCAACTGGATCAAAACATTATATGCAAACCTTGTTGCAAGGGTACTCAATAACCAGAACTTATTGAGCCCCTTGCACCTGTAGAGAGGGACTAGACAAAGATGCCCCAGTCCCCCCTGTTGTACATACTGGCAATAGAACCCCTTGCCACAGCATTGAGATCCCATCCCAGTATTCAAGGCATCCGAATCGGGGATCAACAATACACCACCAAATTATATGCTGACGATTTTTTGATCCTGACCCAAGACTTGCCCATTAGCGTCCCACAAATCGTAGCATCACTTAAAACCTATGAAGAACTCTCAGGCCTGCAGATTAACATATCAAAGTCAGGGATCCCTTCCTTGAATGCCCTTACCTCTCCAGCCAGATTGGGGGACCTGGGCCTAGCCAGGGAACACTCTGACATTAAATATTGGGGGATTAGACTCTCTTCTAACCTACATTTCCTAGTGGATATTAATTTTAAGCCATTCCTAGAAACTCTTCATAAAGACATGACTAGATGGGAACATTTACATTTGTCGATGACAGGGAAAATATCGGCGATCAAGATGATAGTGGCCCCCAAGGTCTAGCGCCTATTATCACACATTTCTTTACTCCTGCCTGACACTTGGGCCAAGAAACATAACAGTCTAATCAATAGATTCCTGTGGGGTGCCTCAGGGCCTAGGTACAGTAAGGGAAAGCTGAGGGCCCAAAAGCTAAGATGGAATTGGAATCTACCAGACTTCACTCAGTACTCCATAGATTTTATTGTGGCAAAGTCATTAAAAGAGATAGGCCATTTGGCAGCCCCCCAACCTGGATACCTATAGAAAGATTTATTGAAGGGCTCCTCTCCATCAGTATTCTTCATATATCTCCTACCCAAGCGGATGCATCACAGGTACACCCTTCACAACTCACACCTAGCCTGGAGGAAATTAGGGCCCTGTTGCAAACACTGTATCTCTTTGGGTAACTATACTCCCCTTTGGCTAAATCCCAACCTCTGCATTGACTTTAAACCTATCAAGTGGCCTAACTGGCAGATCAAACACATAGAACACATAGGTGACTTTGAAACCTCTGGAGATACATCCATGGACTGATTTGATTTATCACACCATGATTTTTAGAGATATGTTCAGATCAGAAACCTCTTCACCTCCTGGGGTAAAAAGCAGTGCAGCTGTGCTGTGTGTGTCAAATATAAGAAATATGTACAACCCTCAATACCAATAGAGCCCTGGATTACACATCCTAAGAGATGTGCCGGGATCATACAAATGTTTATGAGGGACAGTGCCTCGAACCCCTTCCTCCTGGCCAAGACTAAGTGGGAAATCAAGCTGGATTCCCCCGTCTCAGAACAGCAATGGCAAAATAGCTGGTTGAGGATAAACCAGGTTGTTGCAATCAGAGGAGTTTAGTCATCCAAAACAAAATAATGCACCTCTGGTATTGTACCCTGACTTAATTAAAAGCGATGGGTTTACTCCCAACTGACACCTGCTAGAGATGTGGAGCTCCTGAAACTGATTTGTTGCATATACTTAGGAGATGTCCCCCATTACTTCCACTTTGGTTCTCCATTATTGGCCAATGCTATCAAATCCTGGGCGTACATATCCCTGTGACTCCTGAATTATGGATTTTGGGCCTTAATCCTGAGTTTCATGCCCTGACTAAACCTAAGATGCTTTGGCTCATATAGGCCTTAGTTGAGTTGAAAAGGCTAATCCTGAAATGTAGGAGAACAACAGATGTCTCATTAATGGAGCAGTGGTACAAGGCTATGGAAAAGGTGGCTAACCTTACCAGAATGTCTTGTTACAAGTCTGGGAATACCCCCAAATATGAAACTATCTGGGCCCCATCCCTCCTACCTTAACTCACGCTGGGCAGGGAGGCCAACTAGAAACATAAAAGATAAGCCTAGACACCATCCTACCACTAAGTTCCAACTTGGTGATGTAAGATATGTGTTTTCTGAACTGTACCTCCTTTCTTCCTATAGATATCTTGAGTCCTAATCTATGAATAGCTGCTGGTTCCCCCTTCCCTCAATCTTCTACACAATAGGTGAAGAAACATAACTTTCTTTGCAAATCTACTAACCTTCAGATAAAGTAACATTAAGTGTCAGTGCTTTTTTAGTCCAATAAAAGACGGGTAAGTCACCACTCTGTGTTATTTACTTAATAGCCTTTGATCCATATTTTACTTATCTATGACATTATGATCATTTTCTTCAACTTCTGTATCTTTTTGTTTATTTATTTATTAAGTCTAGGATTACAAAATACCTTTGAGCCATGGCTCTTTTACAAAGGTTCCACGTCAGAGAAATACAAATTATGGGGAACATCAAGACAGGCATTACAACAATGGGGACATTGCAAACAGAGTACAGATTAATACAGTTCAAGGGTAGCATAGTAACAAGGCAGCCAGCGGCATTTGTCAGAGAAAACAGACAACAGATAAGAAGTGCCAGAGACATAGGGAGATGGAAGAGGGTAGGTGGGGAGAAGGAATGTAGGAAGGGTGGTGAGAGGGTGAAAAGTGCAACATTGGGTATACCAAGATGTGAGGGTAGAATCCAGTGAGGAGGGGAGGAGGGGGGGGGGGACGACTAGAGCACAAAGGGAAGTGGAGAAACAAGGTTAAATCTTCAATGCATTTAATTTTGCCATAACGGCACATTACAAATCTTGTGGTGATGTTGTAAACCACTAATGTGTCCTTTTTGTTGTTATAAGATTCCATTCATGTAATAACTCTGAAATCGCTTAATAAAAAGATTAACTGTAAAAAACAAAGCACAAAAAGTGAAAGAGTCCTATGTTCATGAAAGTAAGAAGTACTTTAGCACAGCACATGTATTTTTTCCCCTATGCTAAAATGGAAAATGTTAAAGTTTTATAACTTATAAATGGATTAATATTTTTTCATCATATCTTCAAAAGGCACATCTGTGACCCAAACCCATATATCCTTACAATTTCAGACCAGACTCCCAAACCATTTGGGCTGTAGCTCAGAGCAAAGAAATTGACTAAAAAAGTGGTATTTTTCACAGTTTTGGCACTCTGCAGTTCCACAACAACAAATCCCACTAGAACAAATTTGCTAGATCCAGAGAACATTGGTACTATACACAGCATGCAAAATGTGAGGCTCACCAAATGAATGGTTGAAAACTTATTAAAGTGCAAAATTTGGGGTTTAACATACAAGTGACTGTGTAACCCTAACTATACTGACACTACTGTACCAGTATAATAAATAGAGACTAATGGAAAAGTAAGTATATGTTATGGAACTGTTTTACAACCCCCATCCCAAGGTGTGTGATGATCTCATAAGCCTCGAGATCGAAGTTCAAGAGGTTTATATGGTCATTACACTCCAAGAGGGTGGAAATAAATTCCATAAACACACACTTAACCTACATTTATTTTTTATAATTACTGGTGCAGGGAGTGAGTGCCAGGATCAGTTAAGACAGTTATTTCATACTGCCAGAGATATGGACTCAGTCTCTCACACACAAATTCAGTTATGTTATACTGAAGACTGTGACACATACACACACACACATACACACACGCGTGCATACGTATTGAGATTTTCTTTTTTTTATTCAAGAACAATGCAGCTGGGGCAAAAGTAGTTACACCTGAGATCATGCTTGATCAGACTGAAGCCACTGCCCAAGTGAAACAATGGCAGTAACAACCAGATAGATATTTCTGTCAGAAAAGGCAGGCTCAATCAGATTGGTAAAAAAAATAAGAACTTACATGTGAAAGAATGACCAGCAGATATGTACCTTGGGGGAGCAGTGGTGGTCCTCGGTAACTAAAAACTGTGGCTGCCATGTTTTAAAAATGTGCTGCAATGCCCACACACACAGTAAGAGCCAATAGGGTGGCACACTGCAAATGAATGATGCTGGCGTACACTGCTAATGAGGGAAAGTTTTTTAGAAATGCCGTACTAACCCATTTTCGGGTTATTATGGTATTTGAGAGCACTCATAATTGGGTTGATAAATAGGATCACCAGTAATTATTAACATTTTCTGTTTCTTTGTCACATCACTTTCTGTTTCTTTATCATATCACTGCAAAGAAATGGTTTGGACTTATGGGCTGAAATTTTCAGGATTCCAAGGGCTTGCCCCACAGATGTGACCTTTGCTGGTTTGCTGACAAAATTTATATCTGCTCCATAGTTATAAGATTTTGAAGTTTAGTGATTTCCCATGGGATAACATTGTAATGGTTGTGGTACCTTCTGAAAGCTATATCTCAAAAACACTTTGGGATATGGACTCACTGTGACTTGCAGCTTAGTATACCTTTAGGTGTACTTACACAGTTTTGCATGTCTCTAGGCCTTGTTTAAAGCTACTGGGGAAAATGTTTTATGAATGGGGCTAAGGTGACTGTGATACTATTCCATTATTGACTGATGGGAGTGCAGGGTCCAGAAGGCCCTGCCTTTACACATGTAAATGAGGGATGGCTACTGTCACAGATTCACTCAGCAGGTCAGCCCTCTACTCCCAAAGTGCCAACCTCTGAGGATAGAATTGTGAACAGTGAACAGTACAAGGTAACCCTCTTGTCTGTTTTGTGGGTTTGAGTCATCTTAGTCTCAAGTTCTGGAGGGGTTCAAACTGATAACCTCTTGTTAGTGTACCCAATTATCAGGCTCAGATAATTCTGTCTTTTGGGTGGCAGATATCTTTGTCTAAGGGCACCTAACCAGGTATTGCAAAGTGAAACCTTAGAACTCTATGCAAGACCTTAGAGAACTCTATCCGTTTCCCAGTTTGGTATCACAATAACCTCATACACAGTGTCAACTATAACCTTCAAAGCTTTACTTATATAAAAAGAAATGTCAAGGCACACCAGGCAGTTTCCATTTTCAAAATATATATCTTTACTTTAAAATAGATAAAATAGGAAAACAGTAAAATTACAGAACAAAATATCCCAACACAGACAGTCTTAAAACAAACAGGTTTAAAAGTGCAGATTCCTACAAATAGTAACACTCAGACTAGTCTTGTCTAAGGTCCATACTTCTTAATCTTTCAGTGCTTCATGGTCTCTCTTCTCTCAGTCAGAAATATGAAAGTGTCCTCTAAGGTCTGTTTGGTAGTTTAAAAACAGTCTTGAGCCGGCTTTCTCTCTGAGGTCAACTAACTCCTCCTAGGTGTATAAAAACGAATATTTTATAACACAGGCTGTCCTACTAAGATATTTAAAAAAATAATAGATGACATAAGAAATTGCCTCTCTTTATGTGACTGGTCCAAACTGGTCTGTTCTCTGCTTTTTTTCCAGATATCAAAAGCCTCTTTGATATAATTCACTGAATACTCTAAGCAGAAGTTTATTAGACTTTCCTAATTTAGTCTGGGACCTGCTTCCCAGACATCAAAGGTCTATTTGATGAAATGAGCTGGCTTCCTGGGAGGATATCTGTAACACTGGCCAGTGTACCTTTTCTCAGGACACCTAGTGCACATCAAAGGATTTCCCTGAGGGCATTATAAAAATGGATATTTTGGTTCCTGCCTTCAAAGCAAACTAACAAGATAATTGCACCTCAGATATCTGTAGTTTAAGCTATGTCCTGTCCCTTGAACTTATCCCTGGGGGGTTTGATGTGTCAGTTCCAGCAAGACAGCATTTTCTCTTGACACAGTCCATCATACATTTGTTTATATTTACAAAAAATGATACAGGGATCAGAACCAGCTGTCCAAGTGTGACAGCTACTTTTATGGAATGATGGTAGCCAAGCCCTGTGCTCCCACAGTGAGTTGGAGGTTAATTATATTGTCTCTACACTTATGATCACCCCATTCTCTTATTGCATACCCATCTTTGCTTACTCTTGGAATGGAGCAAGCACTAGTGTTCTCAACTCCAAGGCATACCCCTCACACTTGTTCCTACATGCCAGGAAGGGGTGGGATGTTAGAGTTGGAAACCGAGAGTAGGGTGTTAGGGTTAGGACCCCAATATACTTTGAGATTTTCAGACCAAAACCTCAAGCTGTCTTTGTGTAGTTGCATGACACAGAATTTGACAAAAAATTATAATTTATACATTTTTGGAGACAACGTATCTACACACCTACATATCCAGCTAGAACAAAGCTTGCCACATCAGTATATCATCAGTCCCTGATGACACATGCCAAATGTTATCCAAATCATCTAAACAGTTGCTATGTTATTAAAGCACAAAATACTAAGTTTAACATAGAAGTGAACAAAAAGTTTGACAAAAAATGGTGATGTACACAGTTTTATACACTATATCTCCGAGTCCTCACGTGCAGCTGAAACAAAACTTCATGAAATCAGTGCTTCATGACAGGGCAGGCCAAATTTCATGCATGTGACCTGAACTGTTTCAAAGTTATTAATGCACAATCCATCAGAGGTGCAACGGGGGGGCTAAGAAAGCTACAGCACCCCCAAAAGCAACCCCCTCCCCATGGCACCAACTGCATTGTGCATGCGAGACTGAGAGTATCTTTTTTCCCCTTTACATACTGCTTGTCAGGTATTGATGCAGCACCAGTCTCTTCCTGTAGGTGGTGATCACCATAGGTGGTGGCAGTGTGTGGCACTACTGAGGAGTCAGGAGATGTCTAGGATACTGATCTGCTGGTCAGGTGACCAGTGACCCAGACCAATCCCCATAGCAGCAAGCCAGTGGCATGAGTCAGCTCCTGCTTCCCAGAGTCCTCCCATCCTGATTTCTGACTGATGAGCTGTCTGATTACTGGATTTGTGGTTGCCTTTAGCAACCACAAATATCAACCACTGGTGGTGGTGATGACTCTTTTTGTTCCCTTCCCTCCATGCATTGCTCAGTTGGCTTCCAGTCACATGTAATCACAGACACAGCAAAATGGAAGAGTAAGTCAGAGACTGTTTGGGAGTCAACTGGATGAGATTTTGTTACTGTCTGATTACCTCAGTCACCACTGCATTGATTCTGAACAAATAAATACATACATTTATCATATTACGAATCTGTGTGCATTGCAGCCAGCATTCGTTGGTCATTTAGAGAATGGGATAGAGCCATGGATAGATAAGATTACTAAAATAAAAAAATAAAATTCAGTCTGACAGTAGACGTGTCATGGTGGAGGAGAGTCATAGAGGCAGATTATTAAAAAAATGGGGGTTGCATTATATTGTGAGAAAAAATCTATTTTAAGAACTACTGCTGCTAATGCAATAACTGCATGCTGGGAAGGAGGGGTTTGAGATTTATGAATAGACATTTGGGTGAGGATCATCTTCAGAGGAGAGAGCAGAGGCAGCTACTAGTAATGATCTAAAAGATAAAACGTGATGAGGTCTGGACCGTCTGGATTGTGTAAATGAAAACTCTTTCAGGAGCTGCTAGAGTCAGTCCATAGATGTGGAGAGGAGAGAGAGAGGCAGTTCATTTACAAAACAAAAAAAAGCAGTTATATGAACAAAGCTTTTTCAAGCATTGCAGCCAGCTTGCTGTAACTGTGTACTGGCCTTGTAGTTTATAGGGAAACAAAGGGGGTTGTGTGAACTGTGAAAAATGCTAATAAAGAGCCTGCTACTCTACTGTCTGCTGAGAGAAGGTATTTGAGATGTTCAGTCAGTCAGTGCCAGTGTGGGGAGGGCAGACTCAGAGGCAGAGCAGTTTACCTAAAAGATAATTACTTTCTGAGCGCGTCTGTGCAGTAGCACTCCAATAGCACTCAGTCAGCTGCTGGCCATGGAGAGGAGAGGTGGGCTGTGCCAGTTGCTGGCTGGGGACAGGTGAGGGGGCGCTGGGTGGTCTGGCATGACTGGGTTGGGGCCACTAGAAAACCAGGGAAACAGGGGTGCTATTTATGGATATTACAATGATCGTGGGGGCCCTAGACTACCAGGGAAACGGGAGTGACATTTAAGGATTTTACAATGATCGGGGGGGGGGGCACTAAACTACCAGGGAAATGGAGGTGTTATTTATTTAATTTACAATGATCAGGTTGGCAGTAGACTACCAGGGCTTCACTGGGTATTTGCTGCATTTATGGCTGGCGACTCAGGGTCGAAGCACGAGTGGAGGGGTTGACTGCGCCACCCTGCGGAGCACTAAGCAATGGAGGATTCGGGGGCTGGGGATGTAGGCAGCCCTGCAGAGTGCCTATGGCTTACTGGGTATGGAGGGGACACTTATGACCTGCATTGCAGCTCGCGACATGCTCTCCAGGTGTGCCGCAGTTCAGCTTAACTGGCCGCATGTCACAAGTCACAGGACTTAGCTGCAATGACCCTGCCCCTTCTAGAATAGGGCACAGGGTCAATGTCGCAGTTGTGGGTGGCGCTAGTTGCTTTTGGTGGTGATTTGCTCCACCCTTCAAGAATTGGGCCCTTTGAGTTTATCATAAAAGTGAAGAAAAAATTTGACAGCAGATGGTGATATACACATTTTGGGACTGCATTTCTCCAAACGTTCACAGCCAATTGCAATAAAACTTGCCACAGCAATCTGTCTCTGAGGGCACATGCCAAATTTCATTCAAACTGCAAGAAAATCTGGAAAGTTATTAAAAGGTGACTTGAAAATAAACTTGTTATTTCTGACTTGTGAGCTAATATAATATACCATACTCTGTAATATGATGTTATCCCTGTTATTTACAGATGTTCGTTATGTAGAAATATGTAGTTTTAACCCTGTAAATTCCCTGATGTGTACCCATCAAGAACACGACTGCTAACATAGTTTATTTCCTTGTTTTAGCTATCCTACCATGTTGACGTCAGTAACACCACTGCCAATCGTGCTTTGTATAACATAGTGTAAAATGACTTACTACAATGATAATGGCTCTGAATCAGAAAGTGAATTAGACCTAATTAATGTTGTGCCCCACAGGATCATCCGCCCTTATTTATTTGAGCCATTACTTGATTCAATTCCTATAGTTGCTGCATCATCTTTGAGGTCTGAGTTGGAATTGGGGAGCTATGATTCTGAGGTGCCTTCTATGGCTTTGTCTCAATGTTAAGACATACTGCTTTATAACAGTAATATTTCAATCAGCACTTGATTTTATTTTTCTGTTTTATGTCATCAGGTGCCACTGTATAATATGTATTGTAATTGCCAAATACTTTTGTTTACCTGTATTGGGAGAGAGAAACTGTTCCTGGTCCAACCCCCCCCCCCCCACTCTGAAAACCTTTCCCTTCTCGCTTTGGTTTCCCCTACACACTCTGATCATGGTTCTGTTTTACTGTGTGCTTGCTTGCCATCTATATATTTTTATTTGTATAATCTCTAGGATCATTTTCTCTGTTGCTGCTCTGTGTGTACCTGCATTTCCCTAGTATGATCTTGTGAGTCGTCTTTGTGTGCAAGCCTTACGCTGGTTATACACATGTGGTCTCATGTCTAATGCTGGCTGCTGGTGTTCAGTGAGCCTGCACATCACCATCCTCTAGAAATCAATATCCCTGGTAGCCTAGTGGCTCCCAACCCCCCCACCTGTCAGTGCCCATCATCCCCACCTTCCATCCCATACCCAGCCAGAGAATGGCACAACCCACCTCTCACAACTTTGGCCAGTCACCTGGAGGGGAATCCAAGCACTCAATGATAAGTTTAAAAGCTACATTGACAAGCATTTAAACTAGCAAAGGTGGGGTGGCAGGCCAGCAAGGAGGGTACCTACTAGCTCACCCCCCACAGCTAGCAGTGGAGCCAGTGAACCAGAGGAGTGGCTATCTCTGCAAAGCAGTGTGCAAAAGATGGAGATTAGTGCCCAAGAGGTGGATAGGCAGAAAAGTGACAAAATTCAGCAGAAGGACAGACAGCAAGGAGAACCAGGGATAAAGGACAACCAAGGAAGGGGCTGGAGTAGAACAGCGAAACAGTCTAGGGAGGTCAAATCATGGAAAGCCATGTGTGCAAATGCCAGGAGCCTTAGCAACAAGATGGAAGATCTGGAGGCTGTCATGGTGCAATCAGACCTGGACATTGTGGCCATCACTGAAACCTGGTGTAATGATAACCATGACTGGGAGTTGGCCATATCTGGCTACAACATATTCAGAAGAGACAGAGCAGACAGGAAGGGAGGAGGAGTGGCACTGTATGTGAAAAATGACATAAGGGCCACAGAGATCCAGGAGAAACAAAATGGGGGAGAAATACTGTGGGTTAAGCTGGAAAGGAAAATGGGGACAGTCATCCGCACAGATGTGGTCTATAGACCACCAGCCCAGGAGGAAGAAATAGATAGGGAGCTGATGTTAGCCATCCAAGGTATGGCAGACAAGGATGAGGTAGTACTGGTTGAGACTTCAATATTCCAGACATGGACTGGAGCATCCCAGCAGCAGCATCAACTAGGAGCAGATTTATCCTGGACTCTCTTCAGGGTGCCTTCCTCAAGTAACTGGTCATGGAACCAACTCGGCAGAAGGCAATACTGGACCTTGTGCTCACAAACAGAGGCAGTATAGCGCAGTGGTCTAAGGCTCTGAGCTGCAAATCTGGTGACATCTAGCAGACCAGACCTGGGTTTGAATCCCACAGCTTCCACTTAGAAACATAGAAATATAAACTTTGACAGCAGATAAGGACTGCTAGGCCCATCTAGTCTTGCACACTTGCATACTGTGTGACCCTGAGCAAGTCACTTAACTTCCTTGTGCTCCCAAGCCGCTCCTGTAAAAAAGCTTTCAGCTTAGTGTGTTATACCTGGTTAAACAACTAAACAAAAAAAAAAGTGGTGTGATAGGGGTAACAGTGGGGGAGCACCTGCTGAACAGTGACCACCAGTCACTGCGGTTTGAAATCACAGAAAGAGCAAAACCAAACCATACAAAAACACGTATCCTGGATTTTAGGGGGGCAGACTTTGGGAAAATGGGGAGATACTTGAAAGAGGCATTAAGGGGAATGGGACAGGAATCAGGAGTTGAGGAACAGTGGGCAGTATTTAAAATGGGGATTACAAGAACAACATAATTATGCATTAAGCAGGTTGGCAAAAGGAAAAGGAAGAGGAGACCATTATGGTTTTCCAAAGAGGTAGCAAAGAAAGTGAAAGCCAAAAAGATTGCATTCAGGCAATACAAAAAGACACAGCAGAAGGGGATAGGGAGAAGTACCAGGAGAAGCAAAGGGAGGCAGGGAGGTCAGTAAGGGAAGCCAAAGCTCAGACAGAAGAACACATTGCAAAATCAGTGGGTAGAGGGGACAAAACCTTTTACAGGTACATAAGTGAATAAAATAGACAAAGGGAGGGATAGTGAGACTGAAGGGGGAGGATAGGGGCCATGTGGAGGATGACAACAGTAAAGCTGACATATTGAACAGGTATTTCTGCTCAGTCTTTACTGAGGAAGAGGAGGGTAATGGGTCTGAAGGGAGTACAAGGGGTGAGAATGGTGCAGAAATGGACACAAGACCCTTTACACGAGAAAGGGTCCTGAAGGAACTGGAAGTAATAAGAGTTGATAAAGCAATGGGGCCAGATGGGGTGCACCCCAAGGTCCTTAAAGAACAAAGAGAGGTGGTGGCTGAACCTCTGGCTATCCTGTTTAGCCGATCACTGGAAACAGGAGAGGTACCCAAAGACTAGAGGACAGCAGATGTAGTCCCCCTATACAAAAGTGGGAACAAAGAGGAAGCAGGGAACTACAGCCAAGTCAGTCTCACCTCGGTAGTGGGGAAGATCATGGAACCACTACTGAAGGAGAGATTGGTGGAACATCTGGTTGTTAATGGACTACAGGACCCAAGGCAGCATGGTTTCACCAGGGGGAGGTCATGTCAGAGCAACCTCATTGAATTGTTTTGACTGGGTGACTAGGGAGGTGGATCAAGGGAGGGCAGTGGACATGGCCTATCTGGACTTCAGCAAGGCCTTTGACACTGTGTCACATAGAAGACTATTACACAAACTGGGTAATATGGGTGTGGGCAGGGCAGTAGTGTGGTGGGTAGGTAACTGGCTGGGTGGCAGGACACAGAGGGTGGTGGTAAATGGCTGTCACTCCACAGAGGGAAGAGTGACCAGTGGCGAACCACAGAGATCAGTGCTGGGACCGGTCCTATTTAACATCTTATCAGTGACATTGCACAGGACCTAGAAGGCATAATTTCACTGTTTGCTGATGACACAAAGCTCTGTAACAGAGTAGACACACCAGAAGGTGTAGACAGAATGAGAAGGGACCTGCAGAAACTTGAAGGATGGTGAGGGGTTTGGCAGTTGAAATTCAATGCAAAGAAGTGCAAGATAATGCATATGGGGCACAAAAGCCCTGGCACAATATATCAGTTGGGGGGTGAGGATATAGCATGCACCAAGCAGGAAAGAGATCTTGAGGTTATCATCTCTGATGACTTCAAGGTAGGGAAACAGTGTGACAAGGCATCAGGTAAAGCAAATAGGATGCTGGGGTGTATAGGCAGGAGCATCACCAGCAGGAAAAGGGAGGTCATAATTCCACTATACAAGACACTAGTGAGGCCCCAACTGGAGTACAGTGTACAGTTCTGGAGACCATACCTTCATAAGGACATAGACAGGGTAGAGAAGGTTCAGAGGAGGGCAACAAATATGGTGCATGGATTGCATCACAAGTTCTATGAAGACAGGTTGAAGGAACTGAACCTGTACTCCCTGGAGGAGAGGAGGGAGAGGAGGGAGAGAGGGGCCATGATAGAGACATACAAGCATCTCACAGGGAGGAACAGGGTGCAGGAATACACTATTTTTAAGTGAAAAAGATGTTCCAGGACTAGAGGGCATGGGATGAAGTTAGAGGGAGGATGATTCAGAGGAAACATGAGGAAGAATTTATTCACAGAACGGGTGGTGGACAAGTGGAACACCCTGCCCGAGGAAGTGGGGGGGGGCTGAAACAATCACGGGATTTAAGAATGCATGGGATAGACATAAAGGAATTCTGGAGATCAGGGGTAAGGGGCAACAGACTTCTAGGAAAACATAAACTGAACTTACAAGCTCAAATGGGCAGACTGGTGAGCCACAGGCCATTATCTGCCGACACTGTCTATGTATCTATGTATCTGTGTTCTCAGTTTGAATGCATACTACTATAAATAGTATGCTCAGCGAATGACAGTAGCTGGCATTTGCTGAGCACAGTCAGTGGCTGACCACTGTGGTGAGAGGTGGGTTGTGCCAGTTGCCAGCTGGGTACCAGTTGGGGGAGTGGTGTGGAATGGCACTGACAAGTGTGGGTGGGGGCACTAGACTACCAGGGATATTGGTTTCTAGGGGATGTCAACTGTTTTAGTGTTTTTACATTATCTACTGCCATACTACTCCTGTGGGGTGCCGCAAATGGATCAGTGCAGGGAGGGGGATTTTACTACTATTACAAGGGGTTGGGGCTGATGGAGCTACTACAATTATGGGTGATGATGGCTTGGGGGTGAGGCCTGCTAGACCTGTGGGGCTGTTCAGGTTCAGGGATTGTGCTGTGCACATGTACTCCCTTCCCTTAAGCATGATGCAGGCTTGCAGCCAACCATTCCATTACACCCTCCATTTGGCATCCCAGTACTGTTGGCGCAAGTCACAAGACTTAGCCGCAGGGAACCTGCCCAGCAAAGAATTGGGCTCAGAGACCCTAGCGCAATGGCATTTGGCACAAGTCACCTTTGATGTGACTTGTGCCAGCTCTTCTAGAATTGACCCCAGGGTCTCACTACTGATCTGTACTTTGGCATAACAACTTCCTTTTTTCTGCTGGTGAGACCTCTCCCTTTGCACCCTAGCAACCCACTGACTCTACACACAGCCTTCTGACATTGTTTTGTTGCCTTCATGTAATCAGATATGATTACCCCAGGTCTCTGTATTACCTTGTGGCTATTATTTCTCCACCCACACACATCTGTTATGAATCACTGTGGTTTCAGCATCCAAAGTGCATTGTGTTGACATTCTCTTGATTGAATGTTAGGTGTCACACTGTATACCACTCCTCAAGCATGTTCAGATTCCTTCTGAAAGAGGCATATCTTCTCATCCAGTTCCATTGCAGTGACACTTATGAGGATATTAGTTATTTATTGATGAATTTTGTTGCCACAGTTGTTAACAGTTGTCTGTACCTACCATTGCACCTCTACCCGGTGACAGCAGGACTGCAGATGTGTGGCCTTCCATCTCGAAAGAGGAGATCAGCCACAAGGCCACTCAGTTCTGCTCCCACCGCCCCCCTCTGGCCGGCACCCTAGCAACCTAAAGTCGTTCACGAACCTGGGTTGCTGGCATAGTGGGGGGTAAGGCATTCATCACCTCAACCTTCAGTGCTACCATGCCAGATTACAACTACAATTCTGATGTTTGGTGCTGAGCATGTGCAAAGTAAATGCACTCTGTTAACTGACTGTTTTACTGTTTTATGTATTTCAGGTGCACCTGTTGACACTGTTCAATAATGTCTACCAATATGGAGAACATCTGCTGCCATTTTTACCCACTTATTATGGGCCGCATGGAAGGAACTAACAATGAGTGCATCACCCTAACTACTGGATTCAACTCAAACTGCCTTGATTTAAATGTTCTTGAAGTGGCATATTACACTTTCATCTATGGTGCTGGACCACAAGATGATGAAAAGCTGATCCATGAGTAAGTACTGACCATGCATGCTTGACATATGCAATAACCCACAACAGACATATGGGTTATTGTAGAATTTCCAAGTTCTTTTGCTTTGTTAGTCAAGAATCTTATCTTCAATGACCCCATATCCTGTTGTTGGTAATAGTAATTATAGGTAGGCCTAACTTTGGGAAAATGTCATCCTGCAAGTAATTCATTTTTCCTCACATGAAAACCAACATCATCTAGCATGCCTGATCTTTTTAATGTGCTTCTCCACCATGTGAACACAGATTCTACAATCTACACCTGCCATAACATCTTCTCATGTGCGGCCACCATATCACAAGACCAGTGGATGGCAACTGGCAAGCAGTGGATTACAACTCCTGCCTTATCAGTTGGACTTCATAAACCCAAACCGTTCACCCTCACCATCCTTGACAGCATGCTGTCATGGGCAATGGCAGGTTACATTTACCACCTTCACTCTGATAGTGAATTAGAAGCACATGAACATAGAGTATTTACTGTAGGTAATACAAGCATATATATGATAATATAGCAAATGTAGATAGTGTGTTTGAGTGTGCAGTATCTCAGCAGATCACGCTTTGCCTATCCGTCCTCCCTTTTTCTTCCTCTTATTGTTTTCGCCTGTGTTTACAGTTCATCTATGCCCCCCACACTCAAACTTTGAACAGTACCTCCTCTTCCATTGCAAACCACTGCATAAGCTTTTGGCTCTCAACAGTGATAGCACCTGCTGCATAGAAACTTAGAAACAGACTTTGATGGCAGATAAGGACTACTTGGCCCACCTAGTCTTCCCATTTCCTTACCTAATGGATAAGCTGCTACGTCACCATCTAACAATGCAAAAAATTAATTCTTGTGAAATTGCTCATGTAGTTTGTCTCTTGAATGTGCTGCCCTACAATTTCAGACTGTGTCATATGGATCTCATTTCACCTTTTACTTTTAAAATGTTTGCATCATTTACTATTTTCATGGCCTTCCAGTATTTGACGGTATCAATCATATGTCTTAACTCATTCCTTCTCTCCAGTGAATATATATTTAATTCTTTTAGTTGTTCATTTCACCTCTTACCAGCACAATATGGACATTCTCCTTAATTGACGTCAATGACCCCAAGGTGTGACTACTTTCAGACTTCCATGTTCACAGCTGTATCGCTTAGCTCTTATTGGGGTCACAGGCAGGCTGCAATGTGTTTGTGACCACTCTTCCATTTTTTTCGGGCATAACCTCACTGTACTTTATTGCCTCAAACAAGCATCCACCCACACCAGCCACAAAATCAGGTGCACAACATCAACATTAAATTCATTACTACAGTCAGATAGAGGACATTCAATGCATGACCATTCTCCAGTGTCAGCTATTAGTTTATCATGATGCATATCCTGTCCTTACTGTTCTGCTAACTCAGATTGATTACCTCACATAATTCTTGTATTTTGTCTGATATTCCTATCTTGCCTCATTGACACGATTGTTCTGAGACATGCATTATTGTTGCTACTGGATGTGGGAAACCACACAACCCACCCACCCCCAACCTATCACTACCCATATGGACTATAACTTAAGATTTAGTGTTACAGGTAGGAATTCTACTCTGCATACCCTTTGTGGTTGGATTCCCCTTTTTTTTACAGCATGATACAATATTTCTTAACTTCAATGTCTAATCTGGCACTGGATTTGTGCCTGTTGCCATACATAACATATACGTACCCCTATTACTGTAGTGTGCTGTAGAGCTTTGTTTTATGTACAACGAACAGCAACATACTTCAATATGATAATGCAGATCTGTAAAGGACTGCAGCACAAATATTAGTCTGGGGGGCTGAGTAGTGAACAAAACTTATGACTGACTTCCAGTTTCACAATTCTTCACACTTATTTTCACCAAATATTGTCTGTGCTCTGAAATATAATTTCCTATGTCTAATTCATGTGGTAGTTAGATTGTGCAGTTCTTTCTATCAGTATCATTTGTGTTTAGTACTTTGAAATTACCCCTACTTGTTATTGAATATCTTGTTTTTATTTGTAGGCAGTACCATTACTTATCATACAGCCAATTTGTACAGTGGGTTTTTGGAAGACTATGACCCAGGGTTCACAAGATATTGCCAGCTTCTGGAAGAATACTGCAGATTTAAGTATTCACCACTTTTTCTTGAAGATTTACTTTGAATGGCATTAAGTTTGACTTAGTCATGAAGCTTGTGAAAAGGATTGGCATGACTTGTTATGAAATAAATGTTTTTTTTATTCTATTTTAAATTGTTGAAATTCTAAAGTTTGCCTTCTCATGTGCTACATGTTCCTGTTCGGATAAACATAGGCACTGCATGTGATAGACTTCAGTGTATACTAACAAAATACCTTTGCGGATTTGTATAAGAACACTAAATCTGTAATGTCTGAAAGTAGTATTAGTTGTTATGCATCCTACTTTATGTGCTGACAGACATTTCTGAAATAGCATGTGAAGAAATACTTCAGTGACATTGCTTTTTCTTTACTATTGACACGTCCTTCTTTTTGTAATATTGGTAAACCGAAGAATAAAAACATAAAAACAAACATGTTTATGGACTGTTCCTACATAGTATTAGTGCATATTTCATAAATATGGTTTCTGTTACTTATCCTGTTTTTCAGCATCTGCTCAGTTTTCAGTTTGTGCTGTTCCCCAACCTTAGGTGGCCATAGATGATTTGTCAAGGGTTCTGGTTGCCCATGTCGCACAGTGTATTGACCTTGCAGGAGTACATGGCCATGTAGACTCAGTTGCAGCACTCAATGTAATTGTTTGCTGTTTTGTATTGTCTTTAGATATTGGCTTTCTTTTAATGCATCGCAAGGGCATTGCATACTGCAAACTGCACAAGTGATAGCCCAAGTGCAGCATGTAGAATCAACAAGTATCACATAGGCAGTGCATAGTGCCAATATGAAACAGAACTGATAATTACAGAACATCTACCCTTGTGGTATCTGTTGTCCATTTTTCATTGTGTGATGGCCAGGGACTTACTAGTTGTGGCGTTATACTCACATTGAAGATGTACAGTAGTATGGCTGGACACATGTGCATCCCTTATTGTGGCTATGCAATGTTTATTCAGTTGTACCATATGGGTAGAAAACATTCATTGGCCTCTGTGATGCCTGGTTCGTTGCCTGTTGACAATAAACACTGCCTGTGGGTTACTTGTTGTTAAGTTGTCAACACATGTTTTCCTTGTGGTACCGCTTCTTTGGCTTTCATTGTGCAATGGCCTTTGGATGTACCAACAGGTAATAGTGTACCACAGTGCAGTAACAAGTGGAAAACAAAGGCCCTGAGGGCAGCAACTTCTTAGACATGTGAACTGAGAGTTGCAATGGCAACATAATATGCTGAATGGGCAGCTATTTCCACATTATCAACACATACTGCAAACAGGTGCCTGGGTGCAACTGAAGCAGTCATAGAAGCAAACACAGAATCAAATTAGCCTCTATGGTCAACAATGATAGGGATCAATCAAATTAATAATTCAGTCTTAGAAACAAATATCTTTACTGGGATGCTTAAAATGGTAATACACACCATTGAGTGTTGTGTGTAAATGAACTACAGTACTTGAATACAGAAACATGCACCATATTGTTAATTGCCTATAAACACAATATGTACTCTTTGTCACAAGGCTGCATTGGTAACTGTCCTATGTTTGCAAAACATTACAATACGAATAGGTGTATGTGTATAAGTAGTGTGTAACTACCCATTGTTTTAACATCTAACATAGTTTCCTCCCAAACATCAAAAGTGAAATTGCATACAAATGATTGAAATGGATCTGAACAGAAGAGTCATCAGATTTCTAAACTGTTTCACAATTATTCTGCTTTACACTTTATGTCACTATAGGCTATAAGCTTAGGTCGGATTTCACCCATCTACTTCTGATGCCTCTATCAACAATGCTTAAAACTATATGATCAGCCCACTCCCACCCCCTCCCCAACACCACTAACAAGTGTGATATCTGCAAGCAACCATATTTTGCATGTGTGGCCATAGCAATAGGTTAGCTATGTAAAAACATTCTACCCTTCCCCTCCCCAACATCAACCCATGCCTGTATTTTAAAGAATGATTGGCACTGCATAAGTGAGCATTCTCCATGCAAGATAGTGCACACTTTAAACACCCACATACACACAAGTGTTCAAATCAACACAGCTACTGTGTTAATGAGTTGACTTATAAATGTACAAATTTTGACTGACACACATGTTGAGAGTTTATAGAGTTCAGAATGCAAAGTTCATTTATGTATGTCTTGAGGTGTAGAAAACTGTATTGATTTCAAAATTTCTATAACAGGTGAATCAAAACAATGTAACACATTTCATGTTATGTAACTCATATGGCCCACTGCTGCATAACTGTATTGGATGTTTTTCTGTTGATGGTTTGGCACTTGTTCAGTGCTATGTTGAAAGTTCATCTCACTGTCGTCTAACTCTTTTTAGTTTGTTGAAGCAGCTGAAGTGACATTCAACTAAATCTGCAGTTGGTACTTTCTCAAATACTGCAGATAATGGTTGAGGTACACTGGGTTCACATTCCTGTATCACAGCTTTGGCTGTTCAGTAACTTGGAAGCCTTGTTCTCATTGAAGCAATCTCTTCAAGCACTTTTGACACATAATCTGAATAAAAAAGTAATATCAAGGGGCAGGATTCACAAAAGAGATGTGCCAGTGCAACGTGAAGATGTGCCGTAAAGTGATTTACACACAGGGTGAATGTGCCAGTGCATCCAAGATGCCCTGTACCAAAGAAGAAATGCCATAGGCATGTCATAATGACATGCAGTACATAAACAGGGGACATACCCACGCATACACAGTGCAGTGTGGTTCACAGTGTAAACCCACGGTGCAGTGACAGAGCAAATCCATCACAAATGCCAAATGCGCTAGAAAAAGAGAAGTATAAAAGAAGTAGACTTAAGTCCAATCCACCTTCAGGCCACTGGCTGAACAGTAACACCTGCACATGCCAGAGAGAGGGGGAATAGTGAGAGAGAAAGAGAGAGAGAGAGAGAGAGAGAGAGTGTGAGTGACAGTGAGCCAGGCAGCTGGAGAGCCAAGCAACACAACAGCATGGACCCAGCACCAGTAGCCATTGTCAGTGTACTAATAAGGATGAGTAGGCAGGGAGGCAGAAGGCACTGTAGGTGGCCTGCCCCATGGTGATATCATGCCAGGCTGTCAATCGAGCAGCTGACAGATGTGGAGACAGTAGGCTGATACCACCTGAACAGGGTCATTCTGAGGCAGCTCTGTGAGCTGTTTCATGATGAAATGCAGGCACCCACTGCACAAGGTCATGCCATCTCGGTGGAGACCAAGGTGACGAAAATCTTGTGCCTGCTCACCACAGGAACCTTCCAGAGGCCCACAGAGGACACCACTGACATATCACAGGTCTCCACGTCCCGGCTCCTCACACAGTTCCTCACCATACTGCTACCACATGCTTCAGAAGGCATCCATTTCCCCAGCATGCTGGCAGTGAACAGAAGCCATGCAGGGGTTCTACAGGTTGGCATGCATGTCAGGCATCATAGGGACCATTGAATGCATCCATGTGGCAATCCACACACCACTGGGTGAGGACACCATCAAATACAGCAACTGGGAGAGCTACCACTCTGTGAACTGTCAAGTGGTGTTCAATGCCACAGGGTGCACCAGCAATGTGTGCACCACACACCCTGTGAGCACACATGATGCATTCATATGGCATCAATCTGCCCTCTGCAGGTGGTTTGAGACAGGGATCATACCGAGTGGCCATCTCATAAGTGCATGTGACATAGACACAATAGCACAAGAGGGCACCAAGGACAGGACATGAGGAGTAGGCAGTGGGCAACATGCACAGTGTGATGCAGGTTCATGGGCCCTGGGACAGCAGAGTTGTGCAAGGGTACACAGGCAGGCACAGGGTGGCACATGGTCAGTGCACACCACATGTGAGGCACTGTTAAGGCCAGGCCTGTGTGGTAGTGACACAGACACCACAGTTGAATGAGGCATGCAACTGCACCTGGTTTAGGGATACAGAACTGCATGGAAGGGGGAAGCATGGGCAGGAGAGCAGTACAGTTGCACACACTACTGAGGTCAGGAGTGCTGACTGGTTGCATGCCACACAGGCAACCAATGTACTAATGGACACACATTCTCCCCCACAGGTGACACATTGTACCCGCTCAAGCCCTGGCTCCTCGCACCATTCCGACAACCCAGAACAGAGAAGGAGGAGCATTACATTGATGCACAGAGCGTGACATGCACCATCATAGAGTATGTCTTTGGCATGCACAAGATGTGGTTCTGGTGTCTGTGCAGGTCAGGTGGTGCCCTACAGTATAGCTCTGAGAAGGCCAGTGTCATATTCCTGGCCTGTTGTATGCTACACAACATGGCCCTAGATCGTGGAATACATGTTGAAGCCAGTGAGGTTGACAGTTCCAAGGGAGAGCAAGAAGAGGTAGGAGGGATGGAGCACCATCACAGGGCCATGGCATGGATGCCATACCAGGATGAAGGGACCAATGGCTGGTGGCACAGGCATGGAAACACCACAGCCATCTGGTGGAGGAGAACTTTGGGAACTTCAGGTGAGTATGCAGGTACATGTGCAGGGTGTGCACCATGGTGTGGACATGGGATGTCGCAGGCACAGTGGACACTGGACAATATACAGACAGTGGCACACATGGGCACACACACAGTGAAAAGCACTCACACACACACACACACCCTGGGCATGCAATACACCCATACTACCAGGACTATGGCAAGGATGTCACAGGTCAGTGTGTACTGCAGCCTGCACATGGGCACAGCAGATGCTTGAATACACTCATCATGCCCATGACACATGATACAACAGTGGCACACACAGACACGCAGGTGGAACTGCACAGGTAGCACAGGGTGGTGCCAGGGCTGCAGTGGGGTGTGTTTCTGCCACACATGCCGCCCTAGGCACCATCAGCAGGGCAAATGGTACACTCAGGTGTTACATGCCTCCATCACAGGACCGGGGACATGGGCATCACAGGTCAGCACCCTGGCTGCCACAGAAACATGGGTGACCTCTGTCATGATAAATTGTTGTGGGTGTGCCACCACAGGCCACATAGGGCATAGCCACCAACCCAGCAGGGGTGCTAAACTGAGACCGTGAATGTGTGCTCAGTGGCATTGCCATCCCATGGCCAACAGTCATGCAATGAATGCTGGTCATGGAGGTGAGCGGCAATGGTATCAGCTGCAGGGGCCACACCTGATATTACCTCTGAGGTGTGCTGGACATGCTTCTGGGTATCCAACCGGATGTCCAATATCCTTGGTGCACAAGGGAGCCAGCTACTGCCTCCACAGCAGCTGCAATCTGCTCCAGTGCTGTGGTCATGCCCATCCACATGTGGCATGCTTTTGTCAACGTCTGTGCATGCCATGTGACCATGGACTTATGCCACTGGACCATCACAGTCCTGTAGTTATGGAACTCTGCATGGATGGATGCCTGCCTCTCCACAGTTGCCAACAGGAGGTTGAGGTTGACCTCCATATCATCATCTGGTGAGGCATCATGGTGGCATTGCTGATGAGCAGGGGATGGAGCAGCCCATCCCGGTGCTTCCACTGGTGGTGGCTGCACCATGGCAGGCTGTGGCATGGGTGGGTAATGGCCTTGCACAGCTACTGTATGCCCATGGCTTTTGTTCTCTCAGTTCAATGGTGCAGGTGCATGCACTGTGGCACCCTGCCTGGATGCCACTGATGTTGCTGACACTGCACATGGCACTGGTGCAGGGGGCACAGCACCCACAGAAGCAGGCAGCTGTGTGGCAATCATAGCCGGAACCCGCACAGTGGGGACATCAGTGTTGTCCAGGGCCATGTGCACAGGCACCTGTGTGCTGCTCATATCACCATTGGCCATATTCCTGCTGCTGTCTGTGGCAATGATGTCCATGGTGGTGCCACAGCTCCCCCAGTGTGCCACTGGTGAGCATGAGGAGGGCATCTGTGATGTCCACCATGTCATCATGATCATCATCAGAGTACATGACAGACACCCTAGCCATGCAATGTCCCCGCTGGCAGACATGTCAGCTTTGGCCGAGGTGCATGTGGGGCCTACCTGCACTGGGGCCATGACCGATGTGTCAGGAGCAGTGAATGGTCCAGGAATGGTGCCGTCCACAGTGGTGCAATTGGCCCTGTGTGATGGACTCACATCATCGCCTGCTAGGGCATCACATGCAGCCATGGTCATGTCTGCACCCATGAGGCATGATGGTGCTGTGGAAAGAAGAAGAGAGAACATGGTTAATGCACAGTACACACAGTTGACATCAGGTATGCACACATGTACATGGCTGTCCACCACAGCACTCAGGGGTGCGCATGCCTGTCTGCTGCTAGGCTATGCCACAACAACACCACACAGGCCATGTGACTGGTGCAACTGTCACTGTGCTACAATGCACACTGCATGGTGTAGGTGGCACGTGGACACAAGACTGTGTGTGCCACACAGACACGGTGTAACCAGGTGCCCCCCCGGCACAGAGGAATGGGTGATGTGACACCACTAGGCATGTTGTGTCTGGCCAGGGGCATTTGGCCATATGGCGCAGTGCCTGGGTACACAGTGACAGTGCACAGCACACAGGGACAGGCATGGCAGCCGTGGCACACTCTGGCCAGGCACGCCAAGGACATACAGCTACTCACAGTGCTGTGACTGCTACTGCCAGTCTGGAAGCCACCACGTGGGACACCCTGCACAGCAGACCTGGCAATGGTGGTGGCCAGTAGTGCCTCATTGGAGCAGAGTCTAACCTCTGTGCTCAGGCCACCCCCAGTCTGCTGGAGGGATGCCTGTATGTTGGCCACCTTCTCCTTAGCCCTCCTGCACCCATCATTTCAGTGCTTCCTGTAATCCTGGACTGTCTAGTTGTAGGACGCAACTGCATTGACCTGCTGGGCCACTTTCTCCCATCCCTCTTCCTGTGCAGTCCAGCTGCCAACCCTGCTGGTGAGGACATCCAGGTGCAGGTTACATGCATCAATGAGTACCTTCTCCTCATCTTTTGTGAATTTAGGCCTCTGCCTGGTGGCGGTACTAGTGCCTTCTGACATATTGGTTTCTGTGGGGAGAAGCATACAGAAGTTAGCCATGCCTGTAGGGTACCCCAGTTTCCTTGTCTGACTGGCTGTGTGTGGTGTCTGCCACCCCAACCCCATTAGCCAATGACATGGTGGGGGCATGCATGTGCATGGCCAGGCACAGTGGAAGGTGCCCATTGGGACTGTATCCATTATGTATGGTGCAATCACTATTTATGGCAACCAACTATGGCTGGGAGCACTGGTGCTGCCTTCTCAGGGAAGCATGCAGTGCTACCACCATGCAGATGCAATACTACCACAGCAGTGTGGGTGCATCTGCATCAGGCCCCCCCAGCCTAGGTACTGCCTTTGTTATGCCAGTGTGGCTGTTGGGGGATCAGGCACAGGACAATCAGCCACTGTGTATGGACCAGCAGGCCACAGTCTGTGGCATTGCAACAGTGGCAATGTGCCTGCACAGGCACTGCTGTGTGCCTCAGATAATCCTGTTGCACAATGCTGCTTCCACCACACATGGTCAGTGACACCCATTCACATGTGAAAACACCACAGTAACTGTTGTAGACCTTATAAGAACAACTGTGTACTCATCTGCAAAGATATGTATCCTCTCAGTCACCTAGTTTCAGCTTGCTGAATTGGGAACATTTATGGCTCAGGGCATGCAAATGAGGTCTGGGCCTGTGATAATGAGATGCTAATCATCTGAGATGCCCATGCATGTAGAATGAGACCATTCTGGGGGTATTGTCTGTGAATTGCATAATTGCTCCCAGCTTATCTCAATTCTCATGCATCATCTGTTGATTTGCACCTATCCCTTTACAGCACACCCATGGCTCCTCCACATAGTGTTTGGCGCATGTCCCAGAATCGGGGGCATTCTACATGGTGCATAGGCCACACATGCGCCAACAACATCTGCAGTGGTGCATTAGCCCCTATGTGTGGCTGTCACATCTATACTATGTGTGGCTGTAGGGCTTCTGAGCATCACGCTCTGCATGTCATCATGCATTGTCCTTCCGCCTGCACAATACATGCATCATTGACTAGTAACATGATTCCCTGATAACTCATCCATGCAGTATGTGCTGTCGTTGTCTGAGGTGCATGCAGTGCATAACATGGTGGTTGCAGGCACATCACATGTGCACGACTTAGATGTGACCCCCACCATGCCTTAGCTGTCCACATTACGCATGCGTGGGCATGCTCCATCAGGCTAAACATTCTTCACACCACTGTGCACAGTGTACTGCGCATATCCAACACAGTCGCATGTGGCGCATATCGTGTCCCACATCAATCATTATGGAATTGCACCACTGTGTAGTTATATTCCACAATGTCTAGGGCAGAGAGAGTTGTACCTTGGGCCATGAGCTGGTCACAGGTGGAGCTGCTACACCTGGTGGCACTGGTGCTGCCTGTGGAGGGGCAGCTGTTTGGCCAGGAGGACTTATATGTGCCATGGCCTGATGTGTGGGCCTCCATTGCCAGTTGGCTGGTGAGGCGCACAGGGATGCCACATGCTGGGGAACTGTGCAGGCATCGCTGCAGCAACCTCCAGAGGCAGGACGGGGACAGACTGCAGCGGCTGTGCCAATGTGCATGCACGGGTGCACTACCATGGCCAGGTAGGTGTTGCGCTTCCAGCAGTTTTTCTGGCACAGGCTGGATGTGTGTGTCTCTGCCCACATGGGGCACTCACATGGGTCGCACTCATCATGCACACATGGCTGAGGCTGCACATGCCCAGTGTTGCCCTATCCTGTGTGCCACTCAGGGTGGGCACTGTGTGGTGTTGTGTACAAGTGCAGGGCACTGGGGATCATACACCTGGATGCCACCATGTGTTGCATGCACACTGGATGGTGATGGGGGGAAGGCACTGCAGGAGTGCAGAACAGTTGCCTGATGGTGCAGCCCATGCTGTGGCATTAGATGGCTGTCCCAGCACTGCATGAGCACATTGGTGTTGTGGTGGAGTTCTAGTAATGCTGTGTTGACTTCATAGCAGGTTTTAGACACCAGCGAACCCTGCAGTTGCTGGAAGCCCCTGCTCATGGGGGCCCCCCACCAGAGAAGTTTACCTTATTCATTTTTTTAAATTTTTTTATCTTAATATATTTTTAAATCATCAGTAAAGGACTGTGCTGATCCTTCTGGTTATGTCATGAAATACCTCAACAAGCTATGATCCAGTCAATATGAGGTGGATAGGCAGCAATGGTTGGGATGGGAAGAACAGCCAAAAGAACTGATACTGCTGTGTCCTCCTAAAATTTTTTTTTAAATACTACTGGTTATACTAAAGTTATACATAGAAACAAAGAAATATAAAATTTGCCAGCAGATAACTACTGCTTGATGGTTGACCCACCTAGTTTGCTATTTTTCCCTGCCTATAATATCATCACAAATAAAATCTTGCACTTATGAGCTACAGTAAAACACATGGGCTAAAGGTGGGCCAAGTAGAGAAGCCCCATGACTTCACTAATTCTGCTGAGGGCCCCCAAAACCCTAAAGCCGGCCCTGGTTGACTTATAGCGCTCTCTGTCTGTTGTGTTTTGCAGGGCTGGAAGCCAGGTGGTGGGCTGCACAAGCTGCTGAACTTCAGAGGAGGGAGGTAGCTGGTGCCAGGCATGGTGTCCATGAGGGAGCAGGTAGGTGCTGCATTCTCTTGTTGATGCTTTTCTGGTGCCATGGGATATTGCTTGGTGGGGGTAGTGTCTATGGTATGGTCCTTATTGTGTGTTTCCTCTGTCATTGCTGTAGGTCTTCAGGATTGCATGTTGTAGTCAGAGGTGGTGGTGGTCCAGCCAGTGTGCAGGACCTGGACCAACATATCAGGAGGGCCATCCAGCAAGCTCTTTGCCCCCTGTACAGGATGGTGGACTGGCTAGCAGCAGCCCTGAGGGGCATCTTGTGCCTCCTGCCTGCATGTGGCCATGTGGGTGTGGGACGCAGAGGAGCATGCCTGGATTGGTGGTAGTTCAGGTGGATGTTAAAGATCCCATGGCACTTATCGAAAAGAGTAGGGAAATTTTATTAGGCAAAAAAAACCAAACATCACATTGAAACAGAAAAGAAATGAAACATTACAAAACAAATCTTGATAGAACAAGAGAAATCAAAAAAAGGAAAAACCTTTCCATAAATAATTAACATAAGATGTAGAATATTTTTTACAATCCTGACAATGAACAGTTTGTAAATCAGTCACAATAGCAGAAAGAATAACATCAAAATCTGTATGAAATTGTTGTAACACAAAAGAGCAACAGGCTTGCCATAAATAATATTGTAAAAGTGCAAAAACATTCAATGTGCTTCTATGATATCTATCCCAATCACCAAGATAAACACCTAACACTAGAGTACAATAAGAAATAGACCGTAAGTGAGGTATATGCCAGCTGCAGTCATAAGTCCCAAAAACTTCTTACTATAAGGACATTCAATAAATAAATGAGATTGACTTTCTTCAGTATCAACACAATCTTGTCTTAAACAGTATCTGTCAGTAACTGGTTTATATTTTAGATTTCCTCGAACTCCTAACCTACCATGAGCAGATATCCATATAATGTCCCAAGCTTTAAACAAAATCCTATTATCAGACAATTTATTGATTACATACTGCATATTAGATGGGGAACAGAGTGGAAAAGTAATATAATTTTTGAACATCATATACAATGTATTCATAAAAGGACTCCGTGTAAGGACTGTAGTTTCTGTAAAGGAATCTTCCATTGATGTAATTTTTTTAAAGTTGAGATGCCATATTGAGGTATATCATCTGACAATTGTATTTTAGGGGGGAGAAGGGACGATTTAAAAAAATACTTATGCCAGATGGATTTGATCCAGAATTGCCAAGGAAGAGATGGTACCTGCCAAATGAAAGAAAAGGAAGAGAAAAGGAAAACGGAGTGAAAAAAAACTATAGGATTAATCATATTCAATCCCCCTTCTCTGTATCCAAGGTACGTATACTCTCTCTTCACCGGGTTCAATCTATTGCCCCACAACATCTGAAAAAAAATACTATAAATTCTAGTCTCAAAAAAAACCGGAGGTGGAAAAAGGTGACTTAAGTAAAGAAAAATGGGCCAAACAAATTTTTTAATAATCAAGACTCTTTTCTTTTTTCCAAATTTCCAGTGTTTCCACTGATTAACTTTAGTTTCACCAACAGTTATCTGCTTTTCCCAATTATAGAACTCCATGTTGTTTATCCCAAACCAAACACCTAGTATTTTTTGAGGCCCAGTGACAAGGGGAATGTGAAAACAATGGGATAAGTCTGGAGCTAACTGATTCAATTGCATCACAAAACTTTTTGTGAAATTGAGAGAGGCACCAGAGTATCTGCCAAAAAAAAAAAAAATCTCTAAGGCTCTCTGCAAAGAAAAGGGGCCAGCTAAAAGAAGGGTCACGTCATCTGCGAAAGCAGTAACCTTAACCAATTCCAGGCCCACAGAAGGGGCAATACCCGAAATAGAGTTATCACTAATAATGCTCCTGATCACTGGATCCAAAATAAAAGTGTATAATAAAGGCTTAAGGGGCATCCTCGAACCCCTCGAGAAATCCTGATATTCTCTCCTAATAGCCCATTTACTATTGGAATTGAGACTGCAGAAGTGTACAACAATGAAATCCATCGTACAAAAGTATCAGGATTCCATAGGAAGAAAGCACAAAATATAAGTAAGAGTGACTAACTGCATCAAACGCTTTGGATTGATCTAAAGCTGCTATAAGTTCAGAGGAAAAAATTAGGTTGAGAAGCAAAAGATCTCAAGCAAAAAAGGTTGTGCTGTATTTTCCTATTTTAATCGCACAAGTTTGTGCAGGGTGAATCAAAAGTCTGGCTAATCTCTCTAATCTATTATTCAAGATTTTAGTTAAAATTTTATAGTCACTATTTAACAGACAAATCGGTCTCCAATTTGAAAACAGAGTTTTATCACCTTTTTTATAAATAAAGGTCATTAAGGATATCGAAAATTCAGGACAGGGGACCTCTGATGATAGATAACAATTATACACTATAGGCAGAAAAAAACCCATAAAGTCAATACACTTTTTATAGAATTCATTTGGTATCCCATCCATACCAGGGGACGATCCAAGCTTTAATTGTTTAATGACTTCAAGTACCTCAGTAGAGGTGATAGGTAATTGCAAAGATTGGACCAAATCCTGAGGTATCTGAGGAAGTGAAGAAAAAACCGTACTTGAAAGAGAATCTGAATGTAATACTTGCGGGGACGAAAAATAAGTCTGACTGTAATGCTGCACAATCTGTAACATACCTAAATCAGAGGTGATCAGTTCACCAGTTGCATTAAGCAAACCAGTCATGAGAGTATCTCTTAAGTGTGTTTTACATGCATGGAAAGGATCAGCCATTGGTGACTTTTTACAAGAAAAACGAAATTCCATATTTAAAGATTTGGCTCTATTGTATTGGTAAGTTTTCATTTGTTGCTTAATAGTCCTGATTTGAGAAAGAGAGCGAACATAGTCATGTGGAGGGAGGGACATAAGCCTGTATAATTGGTTCCGGAGAAGTAAATATTTCCTATAGTTATCCTGTACCTGTTTTACCCCAGGACTGAAATAAATGTTTAACCTCAATCTTAAATTGCTTCCACCATTCATATGGGGAGGAAAATAAGGCTAAAGTAGAGGATTTTGCAGCTAAGAAAAGATCTAGTTTTGAAAAATAAACTGGGTCAGAAAGAAAGGAAGTATTCAATCTCCAGCGTGATATGCTGGAATACAATCTAGGAGGAAGATGTCGTAAGGATAAAGTACAAAATAAAACATGATGGTCAGAGAATTCTACTGGAGCAATAACACAGGACACAATTTGAAGATAGTGTGAAATAAAGAACATGTCAATCCTAGTGGCAAAGGTGTGTCTATGATAAGTGTTCCCACCTACGGGGTATAAGCTACGGAAAACATCCATAAGTCCAGCATCTGTTACCACTTCAAATAATGCATATGAATCACAATAAACTTTTTTACCTTGAGTCTTACGGAACTGGATATCAAGAGAGCAGTTAAAATCCCCTCCCCACACTAAATGTCTCCTGGTAAATAAAAAGGGTTTAATTTCTGAAAATAAGGCAATGCGGCCTGATTTAGTCTGTGGAGCATAAACATTAAGAAAGCGAAAAATAGTCACCCCATACACAGTCTAATATAAGAGCCCTACCTGGTAACAAATCTATTATTTTCAAAATTTTAAAGAAGAGTTACCAAACAATATGGCCACACCATCTGCAGTTTCAGTGCTAAACGACCAAAGGAGGGCCACAGGTCCATAGTCTTTTAACCTTTGTTCCTCAGAGATAGAAGAGATCCTAGTCTCTTGTAAAAATATGATATCCAAGTTCAAAGATGTAAGATATGCGAATATGGATATCTGTCTGTGAAACGTCTTTAGACTACATACATTGAAAGAAGCAAACTTTAAAGCCGCCATGAAAACTGCTTAAGAGCTATGCTTCTGACTCACTTTCCTTTTTTTTCCTTTTTTACCCTTCCTATCTTTAGCAAGTTCTGTAGATTTGCTATCTTCATCCTCCGTCACAATTTCAGAGAGATGAGAGGTCTCAGATTCCATGTCTGAGTCTCTAACCTCTTCCTGAAGGGGGGAAAAAAAATTGTCAGTCACAACCGGGCTGACCTGGGACTGTTTTAATGAGGCTCTGGTAAACCTCCTGTTCTTGACAATTTCAAAAGGGGTGGCATACTGGATACCTGACTCTGATTCTCTCTCAACTGAGGAGAAACCAAGTACAGTGTCCTGGGGTCATTAACCACAGGTTGCTCAGGTTTAGCAGTATCTGGAAAGGAGGGAGGGGACAGGGTCTTGCCTTGGGGGTTAACCCATCACCTGGAACCTGCACCTTAGCCTGGGCTTTTCAAGTAAACTGTCTTGATGTAGGCCTTCAGAGCCGTTATGCCTCGCCCATGGACACTGATGGAAGGCATGCCCCTTCTCGTCACAAAGATTACATTGAAAGATATTGATGCATCGGTCAACAGAATGCCCAAAACCCCCACATAAAGGACATTTCATCATATCACAGACACTACTAATGTGTGTTCTGTCTCCACATTTATAGCATGCTTTAGGCTGCCCTGCATAAAAACATAAACCTCTGTCTTTTCCCAAGAAAAAACTATTTGGCAGGTGTACAACCTCAGAATTGACTTGCAACAATTTCACTTTGAATTTCCATCCCCCCTGTCCAAATACCCTCTACATCTAGAAGAGCTTCAGGTGGCCCCAACACCTCACATTTGGATTGCAGCCAGCGATAGATATCACTCACATCCACCCCTTCATTTCGAAACATAATAGTGACAAACCTAATTATGGACGAGTTAAGGGATAGCAAAAAAGGCAACCACACGGATGATTTTTGATTGGCATATTTGTCCCAGAATTTGTCCATATGAGCAGGGGTTTGAAAGCTAACATCAAAGGATCCTCCCCAGAGACATGAATTAGAGCATAGATGTCTTTGGCACAAAACCCCATTTAGATTTTAATAGTTGCTTAAATACATAGTACTATCAGGATTGTTCTTTCAAGCCACCTCTATATCGCAGGCACAGCGTTCGACGAGGGCTTGTTCAATTCGATTTAAACAAGTCCGATAAGCGGTGGTTTGGAAGTGTTGCTTGAAATGGGGTAGCAGGACCTATAGACACAGTAGAAATAGCAACAGGGGGCACACTGGAAAGTTCAGGCTCAAACCCCTCTTCCTCCTTTGAAGTAGATGGCTGAGGGGAAAGGTGCTGTACCGTTTCAGGAGCTTTCCTACCTGAAAGCGGAGTCCAGTCCAAATCAGGAACCCAATCTCCCAAGTCGTTCCTCTTCCATCCCGCTTCCAGAAGCTCCATCTCTTCAGACCAGTCCATGGCATCATCGCGACTACCTCTCTCCTGTAGCCCGAATTGCTGCTGCACCAACAACGACGTCCGTGATCCTACACTCTCCACAGTCCTCCCGGAAACCGTCTCTCCAGAAAGCAGTTTGTGTGCTCGGATAATCGGCGTATGAGTTACTCCCACAGCAAGATCTCCATCATTAGACCGAGCAATATCAGGCAAAGGCTCCGGAATCAAAGGCACTGCAGTGAGTGAAGCAATCTTATGTTCATTGAAATCAGGTAGCTGGGGTGCGGTAGCGATCGTGAAAAAGGTATTCTCAGCCACCATAGGACATGTTACAGTAAGAGCAATGGGACTCTGCTTCTCGCACTCTTCTACCTCCCTCTCCTTCCCAACCTCCGGAATGTCTGCCATGTCGGGTGCTGACGTCAGCAAGAATTCCCACTAGCCACTGACCAGCAGCCAGTAGGGGAATTTCCCCGGTGTCCTGGCCAAATTTCCCTCATTCACTAAAAATACCTCCAACAGTTTAATCTGGTTCAAGATCAGTTGGCATTCATCTGTTTCCCCCTTCCCCGGGTCGTGCCTGAAAATAGGCAGGATTTGTCTAGTGCACTTACCCAGTCAACAAAAGCTAAATAAATAAATAAAAATAAATAGTGGCCTCCTGCCATGTGCATTTGGCACACATTTGTATATAGCCCCCTGTATCAGTCCCCTTCCTACCTCCCATTTTGGTCCCTGACAGTCCCACCCTGCTCCCTTGTTTTCTGATTGTTGTATATAGTTCTGGTGTGTCTTGTTGTTTTTGTGCATTTTGGAGTTGTCTCTTTTATACTTTTATAAATATTTATGATGTCTGAACCTATGTCCATGTGGTTTCATTGTTCCACTTTCCTGTGTGTGTGGTGTCATGGTTGTGTGCCATGTGCCCATCCCCCCCATGGCTGTGTGTGCATGCAGCATTGTGTGGTCTGTGGCCTCCCCTTCCATGCCCCTTTCTCCATGCAGTGCTGCCATCGCCTATGTAGTGTGCAGGGCTCACCATCCAGTGACTCATGTCACTGCCCCTGGTCCCTGTGTGTGCATTGCATGTGTCATGCCTACATTTCACTGCTGTCCATTTCCTGTATGCCTGTGTGCTGTTACTGTGCTTTGAGTGGTGGTCTGTCTGTCTGGTACTGTGGTGCCTCAGATGCATGGTTGCTGGTTCACTGTCCAGTGCCCTTTTGCCATACCCCCTGCACTTCCTTAGTGCTGGCCACATGCAGTGTTTGTACTGTCCATGGCCCTCCACCCTGCCCTGTGCCTCTCAGCACTGTTCTGTGCTGCATCATCTGCTGTAGCATTCTCCCTCTGTGTGCCTGCTCCAGCACTTGTGCGACGTGGCCATGGACTCCACTATTCTTGAGTCCCTGTCCTAGTTCCCTGTCCCTTGTGGCCACTGTTGTGCCCTTGCCTCACTGGCTTGTGGCTGTCCCATTGGCCCTCTGTCCCTCTCTCCAGTGTACATGCACATTGGCCCTGTTGCTCCCTCTTGCTTGCTGGCTTGCTCCAATTGCTCTGAGTTGCTCCCCTTCTGTGTGCCAGCACATCCAGGATGTGCTGGCACATCTCCAGTTGCGCCATACTGTTTATGAGTGATTCACAGTGGTGTTGCACATGGTGCATCCATGGTGCATGCCTCTGTGGATCACTCTGTCTCTGGCTGGTGCATCCTGTTTGCTCAGACGTGTCTAAGATGCGCTCAGTGCATCTCTTTTTGTGAATCCTGCCCAATAAATATTGATGTCAGTTAAATAAACTATTATACTTTTTATTTGGTGTAATGATTTACAGTTATCTATGAAACCACATTGAATTAAGTTGCAGTTATAACAATAAATTTATTGAATGGTCTACTACATCCTTGTGTACTGCTTGGATGTGACTTGGTTATAGCCATGACAGTAAGAGAGTATAACCTGGCAAAATACAAGTCACTGCCAATCATGGCTATGAAAACTCAACCGGTGGGATAGGGATCCACTGCTAATGGAATAATGTATACCTTTCACATTTTTCTATACCCATGGTAAACAATCACACAATGTACTTAGTGTGAAGAATGACCAGGTGACTGACAGGTGAAAAAGCACCATTAGAGGAAATATTTGAAATTTTATCTACACATTTTAGAACTGGTTTGGTTGATTTGAAAACTTTTAAACAGCTCTGTTTTTTTTTATATGGGAAATGTTAAAATGAAATAATCAAAATGGCTGGGTATGGGTAGTACTGACATAACACTGGCATCTTGCTGTTTGTAGTATTTCAGCACCAACAACCTCCAGCCATGTCTTACTCCTTATACATTAGCCATAATGGATAATGAAAAATATTTTTTATTTGGAGCAGTTTGATTTGACCTAGTTTTCATGCATTAGTTTCTAGACATTATACAACCATTTGTAACATCAGTGAACAGAACAAGACAATTGGATTGCTAACTCACCATTAGGTTACCGTGCATGCCTGTATATGCACGGTCCATTTGTTGACCCCCTCAATCAGTACCCTGGGTAAGTGCTGCAATTGTTCTGGCTATCAGACAGAAAAAATTAAATGCAGCCATCCTCAGCAGTGGTTCAGATAGCTTGCAGTGTACAACATTGGACGGGTGTATGCGGGTGGTGGTTGTTGTGCTACATTGTGCACATTGCATTTGTGTGTGGTAAGTTGGTGGTCACAGTCTGCTGGCACACGTCACCCATGTTATAATTGCAATAACCAACTCCAGTCTCATGTATCATAAAGCACCACATGCGTGCATCGAATGCTTATAAACAAACATTCTATTGTGGGTTACAGTTTACATATCCTACATTCTATATGTTCACAAACATTTTTTATAGTGCAGGAGACTGTATTTGGACACAGCATACAGGATTTCAACTTTAGAATGTTTCTAAGTATTGTTTAACAAAGGTCACCATTACACCAAATTAGACTTTTGTCACTTGTAGTTGTCGTGTGCCTAAAAAAACTACCAGCCTATCTCTAACCTGCCATTTGTTGGTAAGGTTATTGAAAAGGCAGTTGCGTTACAATTGGATGATCACCTTATATCTCACAATGTCTACGATACTCTCCAGTCTGGTTTCAGGAAAAGATATAGTACAGAGACTGCCCTTGTCCAGGTATTGAGCAACCTCCTGATGGCCAGAGATCGAAAGGCATGTATCATTCTGGTCCTTCTCGATCTGTCTGCTGCATTTGACACTGTAGACCATGGAGTGCTATTGGATCACCTGCGGGTCTTTTGCGGACTGTCTGGTACAGTCCTCAAGTGGTTTCATTCTTACCTCACGGGCAGGTTTCAGAGAGTTGTCACCGGAATTTATTCCTCTGACACTCACTTCCTGGCTTCGGGTACCATAGGCTCCATTTAGCTCCCATGTTGTTTGCAGTGTATATGCTGCCATTAGGAGAAATCATCAGGCGATACAGTTTGGGTTTCACTGCTATGCAGATGATACTCAACTGTATCTGTCCTTTCTCCCCAGTCAAGGTGATGCACTCTCTGTACTTAATAGTTGCCTTGATGAGATCAGACTGTGGATGAGTTTGAGGTGGTTGAGACTCAATCCGGATAAGACTGAGGTGCTGGTTGTGGATCCAGGTCGTCCAGGGATGGGTGTGGGTGTTGGGCAACCATCAGTTTTATTACTTGGTGGCGTATCACTCTCTACCTCTAAACAGGTGCGAAACCTGGGCGTTATTTTTGATGATGGTTTAACCCTGAAATCTCAGGTGTCAGCTGTCGTCAAGTCCTCTTTTTACCATCTGAGGAATATCGCCTGGGTGAAACATCTGATTCCCCTGGATGACCTTCCAACATTGGTCCACACCTTTGTCACTACCCGTCTTGACTACTGCAACTCCCTCTACCTAGGGCTACCAGGGGTTGATATCCGCCGCCTCCAGCTGGTGCAGAACGTGGCAGCCAGGCTATTGACTGGGACTTCTAGAACCAGTTATATTACGCCTGTGCTCCGCTAACTGCACTGGCTGCCGGTTTGGTGGCGGATCACCTTCAAGGTTGGTTTATTAACCTTTAAAGCCCTACATGACCAGGGACCAGGTTACCTGAAAGATCTTCTGATTCCCTATTGCCCCCTCCGCCCTCTCCGTTCCGCCAACGAGGATTGCTGGAATTCCCAGGTTGATTGAAGTCATCAGGATCTCGTGCCTTTGCTTTTCAGCACCGACCCTGTGGAATTCTCTACCTCGCTGGTTGAGAGAATGTCCAACCATTGAACATTTTAAAGTTGCTTTAAAAACATATCTTTTTGGATTAGCGTATCTCTGCTAGTTGTGGCTGTCTTTTAAATGTTGTGATTTTACTATTTTAAAATTTTGTACAGCGCCTTGATTTTGAAAGGCGCTTTATAAATAAAATTGAATTGAATTGAATTGAATTGTGTGCAGTCATGCACATGTAAGAATTGTCAGTGACTTGATCTAGTTTCTGGATACTGGATATCACTTACCCTTTCCAGGGACCTTTAACAAAGCAGTCTTCACACAAGTTTTTTTTTTATACTTAACTCTTGCAATTTCATCTGTGAAACAGTGCACATACAGGATGTGCAGTACTAACACCACCTCTTACTTTCTCTCAACCTTTCAGATTTCTTCAGTAATCTCTGAAGAGGCCTGAGAAGTCATCAGAAATGTAAGAGGTGGTATTTCTACTTCCGATGATGCTTTTCTCTTCCTGGACTTTGGATACGATACTCTCCTTTTGGCTTCTCTGGTACTGCCAGTCAGCGGTGCCCGATTGCTATTTTCATTGAATGGTAGTGCTGATAATACAGTGCTGAAAAGATGACGTGAAAGACATTTACAAACACGTGTATGACAAACAGTGCATTTATCCTTCATGATCTGCTTACTTATATTTGAACCACCTTTGAACAAATTTGAATATATTCCACACCAGTGGTAAACTGTGTAAAAAAATAATGTCTAAGGATAAATAAATATATATCCTTTATTTCACACAGAACACAATTGATCTAACATAGAACATGGGTATCCAGTGACAATAGCACCAGAATATGGGTGACCATGAAAACGGCAACTCCATATTCATTGCTTTTGGAATGGGCTACCCACAAGGGTAGCAATTGGTCCTACTGTGAGGGTAGAGAAAAACAACAGGAAAAAGGGAATGATGAGGGGAAGGGTTGGGGAAGAGGGTTATGTACAGGAACTGGGTTATGTACAGGAACTGTCTCTATTGTAGCTGAGCCACCCATGTGGTATGGTGGTGAGGGAGGCTGACTCTGGTATAGCAGGTCCTGGGTTGGAGGCTAGGGACTAGAGGAACTACATTTTTGTGCCCAAATGTATGCCCCTTCCCCAACCTGCACCCCCTGGAGTTAGAAATCCTAATTATGGGGGGTACGGGGCAAAGCCCTCCATGAGGAGGGTGCAGGGGGGCACATCCCCCTACAAAAATGCCTTGGCCTGGAAATTTAAAGCAGTTGCACATGGCAACTGTGGATATGCACCATGGAGTGAAATTCAGGGGGAGCAATTGCGCAGTGCAAGTAGCAGTGTGCCAATGCACAACAGTAATGCATGCATGGGCAAGGACAGGGGGCATTCCCATGAATATGCAGCACAGTGTGATATTCGACCCCCAACCCATGGCGCAAATGTAGAGCAATGGCCAGATGCGCTGAGCAGACTTGAGCCAATAAATGCAGGGAGCAAGCAGGGGGACAGCACTTGCGCCAGAGGAGAGTAACATAGAGGGAGAGACAGAAAGGCAGACAGAGAGAGACAGACAGAGAGATAGAGAGAGACAGGGAGAGGGAGAGGGGGGAGATAGAGAGAAAGTGAGAAAGAGAGTAAGAGACAAAGACAGAGAGAGAGAGAGAGGGTGAGAGACAGGGAGACAGACAGAGTGAGAGTGACAGAGTGAGAAGGAAGGAGCCACCAGACCCTGAAGGGAGTGACACGGTCATCCACAGGGCATGGGACAGAGGTTGCAGTCGAATGCAAGTCAGGGGCAGGTGACACAAGAGGGAGCCCGGCAGAGGGAAGGCACTGCCCCATGGTGGGAAGTGGTCCACTGGAGCCAGACACCCAGAGGGAGGCAGGACAACAGGGGCCATGGCTGGTGCAGCCTTCCAGATGGAGGCCATAAAGAAGGGTGTGAGGAGGCAGGAGGCAGGGCGACATGGCCATGGAAGGGACCATCAGCAGTACACCTGGAACAGATGGTACCAGCCCCACATCAGCATCGAGACCCACACTGATACAAAGATCATGGGCCGGTGTCACCTGAACCGGGCGATTCTGAGGCAGCTCTGTGAGCTGTGCAGTGAGGAGGTGCAGGCACCCACTAGACAGAGCCACACCCTGACAGTGGAGATGAAACTGACAGCCATCATGTGCCTGCTCACCACGGACACCTTCCAGAGACCAACAAGGGACACCACAGGCATTACCCAGTCCGCTACATCATTGCTACTTACACAATTCCTCAGTGCCCTGCTGCCACATGCTGTGGACTACATCCATTTCCCCAGCACACAGGCAGAGTGTACAGCAACCATGCAGGAGTTTCACAGGGTAGCACAGATGCCTGGCGTGCTAAGGGCCATCGACTGCACCCATGTGGGCATCCACAAGCCACCTGGCCCAGAGTGGTTAGCATATGTGAATAGGAAGAACTACACCAGTGTCAACTGCCAGGTAGTGTGAAATGCCAGGGGGTGCATAACTAATGTCTGTGCCACACACCCTGGGAATGCACATGACACATTCATTTGGTACGGCTCAGCACTGTGCAGCAGGTTCGAGAGTGGGGATATCCCCATGGGCCACCTAGTGGATGAGTATGGGAAAACCATTGGCAGCTGGGTACAGCAGGGCATAGGAGGGATGTGGGCAGGGCAGGCGCTCTGGTGGGATAGCCAGGGATGGGCAATGGGCACAGTGACAGAGGACACCAGGCTAACCATATATCTGTCCACACAGGTGACAGTGGGTATCCACTCAGGCCCCAGCTGCTCACTCCCTACAGGCGCCCATCATTTCCAGCAGAGGGCTAGTACAACGATGCATACGCCAGCATGCAGAACATCATTGAGTGTGTGTTCGTAATGCTGAAGGCACAATTCTGCTGCCTAGATAGGTCTGGTGGTGCCCTAGGTACAGACCCTTGAAGACCTGTGGCCTATTCCTGGCCTGCTGCATGCTGCACAACATGGCCATTGACCATGGGATAGCTGTTGAGGCCGAAGAGGGGGACAGCAGTGGAGATGACCTGGGCAATCAGCTGGGGGGTGGTAGGTAGCCCCCCCAGGTGGAGGGATCCCTGGCTCCTCAGGATGGCATGCCAGCATCGGGACATGATTGCACAGGAGCACTTCAACACACATAGGTAGGTGGACAAACATCCATGCAATGAACAGACACATTGGCACAGCACACAGGCATGGGCGGGTATAACTTTGGATATGCACATACAGGCTTGGAGCAGGGGCCGGGGGCCAAGTTCCACACAGCCACATGCAATGTCACACAGCACTTTACAGCAACACACACACACACACACACACACACACACACACTGGCTCATGCAGGCATGCGCACAGCCGCTAGCATGTCGCGTGGATCAGAAGCAGGGTGCCAGTGCACAGGTGCAACCAGTACATTACTGCTATTATCACGCTCACACCACATGGGCCAGCGGCCAGATGGGTGCTCACATGGGTAGCGTGTCACATGACACACAGGTGCTATGACTGTGTCATGCACACACACATCGCCCATGTATACACAGGGTGGTGGCAGCTGACTGCAGACAGGGCGGCACGCACATAAGGTCCACTGCGCAGACACACTTCTGACACAGATATGGGGGCAGCTGCGCCATGGCTGCTCAACAGCCTCGGGGGGTATTCGACTGCTCCCCAGGGGCTGAACTGCAGGAATGTGACCAGGTCATCGCAGGGGTCCGTAGGCACCCAAACAGGCCCACCCAAGGCATGCCTGGGATGCCAACAGCAGAGCACTGCATCAACACTGACTGGATCTGTGGAGTGGACAGTGCACTCTGTGGTGACTAGGGCTGGCAGCCATGCCGTGTGGCAGCCAGTGGTGCAAGGCCGACCGAGAAAGCATTGGCAATGCAGTCCAGGGATGCAGTCATGTCCTCCCACTGGTGCTGTATGGCCTCCAGAATGTGCACGGTGTCCTTCTTGCACTGATCGCTGCCACACCTCTGCATGGAGTGCATGCACCCCAGCTATGAGCAGCACCTGTTGCTCCATGGTGACCCACAGCAATCGGGTGTGCTCAGTCAATGGGTTGGTGCCCAGGGGTGCATGGGCATGTCGCTGTCCCACCAGGGGTGTATGACCATGCTGTATGGCCCCCTGCTCAGTTGGATTCTGCACAGTGTGGTCCCCATGGAGTTAGTCATTGTCAGGTGCACTGGTGGAGGATGCTGTACCCGGCTGCCCAACGTCCCCAGCCACCTGCTGCTGCTGCCTCTCCAGCCCTTGTACGCTGGCCAGAGCCTGGATGGTTGCACCACCACCATCACCCAGCACATCTGTTTCTGTGCACACAGTAGTACCAGGGGCAGTGGTGGGCAGCTGTTCCACCACTGACAGGCCACTGGCCACACTGCAAGTGATGGTGATAGGTATGGGTGTCTCCCCCACTACAACACCACTGCTGTCCAGGATGATGGTCATGTTGTCATAGGTGTCAGACCCTGCCCCAATCTGTGTCTCCATGTAGAGCATGCCATGGCTGGCATCCTGATGGAACACAGCAAGGGCCTCATCCGCCACCAAGCCCAGGACATCTGACTGGACAGCGGTGGTGTGCTGCAGCCGATTGGGCCCCTGGATGCCTGTGGAGGTGGATGGCTGGTCCTCCAGGGCTGACCCTGCCCCTACAGCAGCCACAGGTGCCCTGCCACTGCATGCTGGTGTACCAGTACTGTAAGGGAAAACGGATGTGTTAGTGCTGCCATACCAGCCCCCCACCTCCCCGGCATACCTACCATGCAGTGATGGGCTCCCTCCTGTCTGAAAGCCACCGCCCACCACATCCTCAACTGTGCTGCACCACATGGTGGCCTCCACCAGCTCCTCTTGCACTGTGAGTGGTGGCACAGCAGCATGGCCCCCACCAGTGGCTGTCCTGGCAGCCCGTATGGCCACCACCTTCTCCTTTATGCAGCATTTGTTAGAGCCCACCTTCTTCCAGCACTCCTGCTCAGACCGCTGGTGGCTGCCCTGCTGGTTCACAGCCACTGCCTCCTCCACCCAGGCCATGGCCCTGGCCTGTGGTGTGCCTGTGGCACCACTCAGCAATGGCTCCCTGTCGAGGTATGCCTCAAACATGGCATCAACTTCCACCTTCGAAAAGTTGGGCCTGTGCTTGCTGGCAGGCCCAGGGTCCTCACCCTCCTCATGCTCATTCATGTTGCTAACTGTGGACATGGACATGTGGTTACTGGCTGCAGTGGCCCACACCATCCATCCTGCTGTGCTGGCTGCCCCCACAGCAGGTGCAACTTACCTCAGATGGTTGCAATTTCAGTCCATGGCCTGTGCTGTTGCGAAGCGCCTTTATAGCGCATTGCATGCAAATGAGCAATTACACAATGGTAATGACATGCTAATATCCCCAGTGCACCATGGATAAGCTGATGAGCTCATTTGTATGTGATGACTGAATATCACACACTTGCACCTTGTGCAATGGAACTGCTCCGGTGCATGATGTGGTGCAATGCTGTGACATGCGCAGTGTGCAGCCCGCAGTACGCATGCACCATGGCTTGTGCTACCATCTATTGCACACTGTGCACTAGGAGCACTATAGGGGCCATATCACCTAATGTGCCATGGACCCTATTGCTCCCAGGCACTATAGGGCCCATGGTGCTCAAGTGCTATTAGGCCTATGGCGCTCAAGCACTATTAGGCCTATGGTGCTCAGACACTATAGGGCCCATGATGCATGGTGTACTATAGGGCTCATGGTGCTCAAGCGCTATTAAGCCTATGGTGCTCAGGCACTATAAGGCCCATGGCACATGATTCATTATAGGGCCCATGGCACTCAGGTGCTATAGGCCCTATTGCGCACAATGTGGTATAGGCCCTATAGCGCCCATGTTATGACCCATGGGACCCCTGCTACATGTGCTGGGCAGGCCATGCCTATACAATGCATCCATGGTGATGCATGATTGGCGGACGACATGCAATCATCCACAAGGTGTGCATCTCATGCACGTTGTGCATGTGCGTTACCAGCATCATTTTGTTTCAACACTCATA
Organism: Neoceratodus forsteri; assembly: GCA_016271365.2. Taxonomy (NCBI): domain Eukaryota; kingdom Metazoa; phylum Chordata; order Ceratodontiformes; family Ceratodontidae; genus Neoceratodus; species Neoceratodus forsteri. Next base: position 679,167,472 of record CM057456.1, on the reverse strand, counting down.
TAGGCAGCATGGCATGGTGTGGGGTGCAACGTGCTTGCCACTAGATCCAGGTGGAGCTCGTGAACCTTGTGGCACAGGTTGAGCCACATGCAGCAGGTCTGTTTGGGCAGCAGCCCCTGCAGCAGGCCAGGACAGATGTGTGGCAGGCCATTGCTGCTGGCTTGGTCCAGGCCACCAGGGTGCAACGCACTGGGGAGCAGTGCTACCACTGATACAGTGACCTAATGCAGAGGGACCCTGAGTGGCTGAGGGTGCTGCAGGGACGTGTCCACAGGGGGCCATGTCTCAGCCAGGTAAATCAGCACATGCTGCTCCTGTGCACAACTGCCATACCATGGTGTTGGTTGGGATGCCTGTCATTCCTGGGGGGGAGGCACTGACTGTGTGTGCCCTGTGGTGTGGCATTGCCAGAAACCAGGTGCGCTGCACCACTGCTCTGTGGGTCATGCCCAGCTGGGGTGCACACTGTGTATAGGGGTGGGGGCAGTGGGCTCATGCTGTGGCTGTGTTCTGATGTGTGCCTGTCTGTGTTCCTTTCCTAGGGCCTGAGGATCGACACCATGCCAGAGCAGCAGGGATGCCTGGCAGGTCACAGCAGGCCATTGCGGGACAACTGGCTGGGAGAGCTGGCCCACGTGAAGGAGGTGGAGGGGCTGCAGGACCAGTGCATGCAGCACTGCAGTGGGCAAGTATGCACAGTTCTGTTCTTATCAGGTGATTGGCAGGGGTGTGGGTGCGTCCATGGTCACCTGTGCCATGTGCCATGGCTGCTGTGCGCAGCACACTGTGCAGTGTGCATGCCACCGTGGGGCAGCCATTGAATGCATGTGGCAGCTGTTGGTGGGATGGGTGTGTGCCCGGCTGCCACCAGTGCAGCTGTGGTGTTGCTGCAGCACTGTTCCACGGAGCGGTCGGGTGGCCCTTTGGCGGCAGTGTCCACCGCTGTGCACTCTTGTGGCATGCTGGGGTGTCAGCAGGCATTGTCCCACCCACTATGGGTGGCCAGGGTGCCACTCCAGAGGCATCTGTTCCCACTGTATGCTGTGCACAGTAGGAGGGCATGGTTTCTATGGACATGCACTGATCACCTGCCCATTCCTTTGTCATAGGCATTCGGAGGAGATTGCGACTGACGCTATACTGCCGGCTCCTGTGGCAGATTATTTTGATCATCTCCACCACATTGGAGGTCACACAACAGATGAGGAGGATGGTGCTGTGTGACAGGCAGAGATGGAGGCACTAGATGGCTGCAGGTCATGGCCGCCCGTAGCGGGACCCATACCTCCTACTTGCCCCTGCCTTTCCTTCCTTTACCTTCCCCATCCCACTGTACAGTCCCTGTCCCCTGTCCCCATCTCTCACTCTCCTACTCTGTTCCTCTGGTTTTATTGTATACAGTTGTTTAATACATATTACAACCTTAGCTGCCTGTGTCCATGTCTGCTTTGCAGCTGGTGAGTGGAGCCATGCTGCAGTGGTATGGTGGGTGTCTGTGTGGTATGCCTGTGTCATTGTGTGGGTTGTGCATGGTGGTGTCCTGCCCCTTGGTCAGTGGCTGTGCCTTGGGGTGGCCATAGGCTGGCTGTACAGGATGTGTGGTGTGTGTGTTGGACACCAAGTGCCAGGGAGTAACTTGCCATGGTCTGGTTGAGTGGGGGCATGCCATCCAGTGGGGGGCCGGTGGTAGCTCACCCTTGGCTGATGGTGCTCCCTCTTCCCTGTGTCCACTGCCCTGGTGCTAGGGGGTTGGGGGCTGGCTGCCTGTGTGCATCCTGTGGGCGGTGGTCATCTGTGGCCCACTGCTATGCGTCCCTACCACAATTCCCAGCCACTGACTCCCCATGTTGTCCCCCCCAACTTGCTCCTAACAGTGCCTAGAGCTGGTCCTTCAGCACCTTAGTGCATTTTCCTTTGCTCCCTTGCGCATCTCTGGTTGCGCTATGATTTTTTATTTATTTATTTAGCTTTTGTTGACCGGGTAAGTGCACTAGACAAATCCTGCCTATTTTCAGGCACGACCCGGGGGATGGGGATACAGATGAATGCCAACTGCTCTTGAACCAGATTAAGCTGTTGGTGGTATTTTTAGTGAATGCTAATGCTTTTTAGTGATGCTTGTAGGGTTGCTCCCTGGCACACCTCTGACTGCACCATACTGCATCCCTGTGATATTCAGCCATGTTGCGCTGGCACATGTCGCTGTGCTGCAAATGTTGAATATCACAGTCACTGCACCATGGCACAGCTGAGTTGTGCTGCACTGAAGCTGTGCTGGCCTTTGGTGCATTTCTGAATTTCTGTACCCTTAAGTTACCAGGTTTCCATTCACCAGTAAGTGTGTATTGCCGATTTGCTTTTGAGCGATATACACTCGCCATAACAGCAATCACCATTCGGCGTTCGCTATTATGACACAGAATCCATAACATGTTATTTCCAATTAGAATCAAGGAATAGAACACAGGGAACAATGGGCCATATACAGTTTACAATGAAAAGAACAACGGTTTATGGCTAAGGCAAGGTTAGAAGCAAGTGAAAAACATAAAATGTGTTCTATATATATCAATTTCTTACAAGATTGCAGTGGAGTAACACATTTATCTTCACATGAGTGGTAATAGCTTTATAAGTAACTTGTGGCTTTGACACTCATAATTTATGGGCCTTACCACTCACTATTGGAGATGAACGTGCTATTACACTACAATCCATCATGTATTACCTATGTATAGCACTCTGACATCAACCCAATTTCATATCACCAATATGTCATAAATGTTGGCTGATTAAAGTTATATAATAACTGGCTTAGCCTTTTTCCCATAGTGAAACCGTGGTGTAATTTGCCTTTATAAAGAAGCATTTATAACGGCAAACACGCACACGGTTTCCCTCGCTCTGCGCATGCCCCACTACTGCTTTTCCCTTAAGAATGCACACTGCCGCTTTGCCTCAGAAGACTGAACTGCCATTTACAATCGGACTTGGCGGTAAGCTTAACTTACAAAAAAAATAACTTTTAACTTTTAAAAATAGCCTGTTTCCACAGCTCACCCCTCCAAAAGAGTTTTATATTTATTAAAAAAGGCACCGCGAGTCACTCTCACAGACCGGATGGTCAAATGGAACCGGGCGGGCTCTGCAGCAGCCAACATTCATTTTATATAATTGCTGAGGCAAAAAAGACAAACCCAGCAATTATATAAAATAAAATATGGGTCTGGGTGTGTGAAAACTCAAATTTACACACACCCTTGGGGTTTGATGCTACGCATAAACCCCTCAGGTGTGTGTAAATTCTCGTTACACACCCAGACCCATACTTTATTCTCTATATATCAGCACACAAACAGAATGCTCACACCTCATCACCTGCATCATGCATCATTATGATAATTTTTTGAGAGGATATGTCATTACTAACATCGGCAAGATATTGCTTCTTACTTTCACAATCAGCTCTTGTGGTTTCATCTGGTAAACCTGCATTACACTTTTGTTTTGAACCTCTGGAGAAACAACATGTTATAACCACAATAACACATGACAGGGTGTGTGGTTATTGGAGATTAATCAACACATTCTATGCTCTGAGGACACTCTGTCTGCTGCTTCATACCTGATAATGCACATGGTGTTGATTAATCTACATTAACCATTCTACATTTAGTAGGTTATTGCATTTACACAGGATATGAGACCTTATTCATACCCAATGTGTTCTGTCACAATGGTCTTAGGTTTCACAATGGCGTTTTGTGTGTTGTTTCCTATATAAGAAGGAACCTAATCCAATGTGTGACATAACATGCTGATTGTGCATACTTGCTATTTCCAGTATTCTCTAGATGGCATTCTGACTGTGCCTAGTGATATTCATATTTGACACTGATAATTTAAATGTATAACTGTGGTAATAGCATACCATGCTGCAGGGCCAGATCAAGCCTTGGGGGGGGGCCTGGGACGCTCACAACTTGGGTGGCCACGTAAAACGCCCAACTTTTTATACCAAAATGTTTTATTTTGCGCAATATTTACTGAGCACATAGAGGATTGTGTATGAGTAAGCATACACAACAAGGCAGTTGTGATCGAGAGGTTTCCGTGGTAACCAGAGACCTCGACAGCATAGCTCGAGAGGTCCGCTACCACGGAAACCTCGAGATCCTACAACTGCCTTGTTTGTGTACGCTTGCTCATACACAATATTTTATAGTGTATGGGCAAGCATAGTCTGCACTCTGTGACCCCCCAAACAAGTCAAATAAGGCTTACTTAGGGATGTGTAGCAGCGTGCCGACTTCCACATCGCCGTCGGCTGCTCAATTGCACTTGCGCGAATGCGTTCAATCTTGTTGTGCTGCACCAGTGACGTACTCGGTGCAGCACAACAAGATAGTGATGCACTGAGGCAAGCACAACAAGGCTGTTGGAAGCATGGATTTCCATGCTCAACAGCGTTCCACCATACATTATATTGTTTATTAACCATAACAACCACCGTATGGGGAGACAACCCCCATTATTCACAGGTGAAAAAAGTAACTTGAAGTACAACACCCTGTCATGTTGTCATAGTCTGTAATGTTATATTTATTATACTGTACAAGGCATGAAGGCCACCAGGCTCCAAATGCTCTGGGGGTCTGGATGCTCTGTGGTGAGTTTTGGGGCTTTTATTGAAGTCCCTGTCCTCTAGACCCTGTCCAGAAAAGCAAAGTAATCTTTAAGTAACCTCTTTAATCACAAGTTTATTTTGAGGAAATAAATTAAATAAAAATAAACAGTGTTTTACTAAAAGGTATGCATCCTACTCCAAACAACAGTAAGTTACTGTATGTACCCATTGTACAGAAGTGTGCAGTTCTAATGTACAAATGCTATGACTCCAAATAAACAGACTAATGTCATACCTTTATCTGCTCATGGGATATCAAAGGAATGATTAATTCCATTTCTTTCAGAGTTAGAGGATCCATGCATGTACACACACACACACACACACACACACACACACACACACACACATATACACACACACGTCCATTTATCTCTTCTTTGAACAATGTCAGATCAATTATCTCAATATAAAAATAAAATACAGATATCAACTTGACACAATCTGCAAGCAAACTAAGTGTTTTTCTGCAGTACTACACAGACTTTAGTGAAGTCTTTAAAGTTGGAACTGAAAATACCTTCATGGAGCCCAACACAGTTTATTTTTTTGGGAGGCATGTTAACATGAGCATCCAATACATAATTGAAGCATTGACACAGCTAGAAGCAGGGGGGTACCTGCTCATCATGTCTTTCGTGGAAAAAATAAAGAAATATACAAAACAATTGGAGTACCCTCCTGCTAACATGTGCCCCCTCTGAAACCTACAGTGTCACTTTCCATGAAGGCACGTACAGTGCAATCCTAAATGCTACTATACCCCCCAAAAAATAAAAATAAATAAAAATTGACATTTACTGTATTTCAAATAATAGAATAATATAAACCCCACCAGCCTGAGCCTACCTCAAAGAAACTCTGCTGCTTCCTCCTGAAGATATTCTAACACAAACAGTGCGCTGCTGAGATTGAAGGACAAGTTCAGGAACAGAGTATCCACTGGCAGTCTCTGGCTCAGAAAGTGTCCGAGGTCCTGGTTCTCTCCGTCAGCTGGTGGAGTAGGGCTGGTCAGCTAGTATGGAGAGCCAGATGATTGATAACTGTCTTCCTCATTCTTCAGTTCTTCCTGTTGGTAGCTGGTAGGTCAGTCAGGTGATTAAACTCTGATGCCTGGCAGAATAGGATTTACAGCCCCAATTTACAGGGCAAAGTAGCCAAGTGTGCCTTTTGTTTTCTTTTTCCTCCGCACATTTATGTTAATGCAGACTTTTGATTGGTTCTTCTAAATGAACCAATCAAGCCTGGTCTGCCTTCCCTACTTCGATTAGCCCGGTTTCACTTTTGGGGCTTCGATTAGTGGACTTTCTAAGCCACTTACTGAACTCAAGCTGTCTGCTGTTGCTGGGTGCTCCCTTTGAAACTCCTTAGTTTAGCAGCAGCAGGCAGCTTAGAACAGTGCATTGATTAATCATGCTGCTAGCGATAGAGTGGCCGTGGTGTACAGATAGCGAGTGCAGGTGCTGCCGCTGGCAAAGTGCATGCTGAGCCTCAAAACCCACCAAGAAAGAGTGGATAAAAGAATGCTGCCCAGATGGATTCTATACAAAGCTCCTGGTCCTGGCACCGCTCCTTGTATTATGCAGCAACAGCCCAGGTCTGGTCGCAACTTGCACCAGTCCAGGTCCTATCCCAGACTCAACAAAATGGAAAACCTGTCAGTATCCTAAGGAGGTAGATCACGGTGCTTGCATAGTTAGCCTTCTTCACTTCTTGTGCCACACAGTGCCAGTTTGTTTTTCTAGCAAGTCATCCGGCCCTAGCTACAGGCTGCAAATAATGGAGGAGGAAGGGGATGAGAGAAATCTTCTGCAATGTTGGCTTGCTGGGGCCTATCTGTAGAGGAGCATCCAGGGGCTTGTGTTTTTGCTTTTTTCATTTTTTTCTTTTTGTTTTATGGAGCAAGCTCAGGGGGAGGTGTTGATTCACGCTTAAAACATGCAAGGGGGGAAGGCATGATTTATTACAAATCCTTACCAGTACCACCTAAGTGAGGGAAGGGGGAGTGAGAGAAATATGCAATGTAGGCTTTCCGGGAGGCCTATCTGTGGCAGGGGGCTTATGTGTTTTTTTTTATTTTATTTAACAAATGTGCCTCTTCCAAAGTCGCGCTGCTTTCACAGCATTTTTAAGGGAGGTGAGCTGCTGGGGGCCTATGGGGGAAGGTTGACTCACGCTTAACTCACGCTGCAGCGAGGGGGAGGTGGCATGATTTACAAACCACCAGTCCACCTACTAAAAGAGTCTCTCGCGTCTGACTACTGGGGGGGGTAGTCTATGGCAGGGGGCCTGGGGCATTTGCCCCATTTGTCCCCCCCTCAATCCAGCCCTGCCATGCTGACATGGTACGGTAAAGCTAATGCACAGCCTTAGGTGCAAAATAGGTGACAATCTTTTGGAATGATTCTACTGCTGCTGTCTGTTCACCTGGTGACAGTTTGCCAGCATCTTCAATTAGCCTTTTGTTCTGCACAATCAACACTCGATCTTTGTGTGCCTTGCAACCTGTTACAAATGTTTAACAAGAAGTGGTAAACATGGTAGGGCCCACACATGAACAAACGGAGGTAACATATCCATAACATACTAGAGCTGTGCGAAATGGAAAAATTCAGAATCCACAGAATTTCGACAAAACTTATCAACATTCTGTGAAATTGCATTGGAATTTTGCAGAATTTTTAAAATGTAGTAATGTGGTTATAACTCAGACACTGTTCAAGCTAGAGCTCTGAAGTTTGAGATACACACTGGTTCAATCGTCACTAACATGCCAAATATCACTACCTTTGGATGGATGGATGGATGGATGGTTTCAAAATTATTGATGCTCAAATGTTGTCATTTTACTATTTGTGCAAAATTTCATGAACATTTTTATTTGCATATACCTTAACTGTCTATTATGTCAGGATCTTAAATTTGGCATGATTTCTTAATGACAGGTGTTCTAACAATGTGATAGATTTCATGACAATTTTTTTTTTTTATCATTTAATACTTTTTGTGCTTTGTCCCCAGACAGCCTCCATCAGACCCCCCCCCAGCCCCGTCCCCAGAATAACTGGGACTTACCTTATGCCCGGCCTGGGATCTGAGCCTGTGGGGAGTCTGTCACCATCCTGCTGCCAGAGGAGATTTTCTCCTCCTTTTATGCCCAGGGGCCCCAGGAGTGGTTATGAATGCATGTGGAGGCACACATTAGTCCCATTGCCCTGGTAACAGCCCCTTTCTTCCAACCCCATTGGCCTAGCACCTGGCTCCTCATTGGCCTGTGTTGTCCCCAGCCTCCACTAGGTGGCAGCCATCAGCCAGAGGAAGCCCATACACCTCCCCAGAGAGGAGAACTTGCCTGTCAGTAGCTCCATCCAGTTCCACCCCCCCCCTTGCTCGGGCTCACTCCTGAACCTGGGTTGCCAGTGTGCCATGAGGAAAGGTGTCCAGCGCCTCAACCCTCAGCACCACCAGGCTGGTGATTTCATTATAATTTGATACATCATCTCAAAATTATATGTGCTCAGAATCAGCTCTATGATGCTGGTTCGACAACTAATTTGTTGACTGGCATCACAGCGCCAGGCTCCCTGTTGACAACAATTTGCAGTCATCAGGGTGTCGCACATATTGGACTGTGTTTTTTCTTTGGTTGGCTTCACCCCCAAACTTGTACTTTTAGATTCAAACTCTGAGTCATAGTTGGTTTGGGGAGGGGGTGCAGGATGGGGGAAAGTGTTGCCAGGTCCTGGGCAGACTTCTACAGTGACATACACAACAAAAAAGGAGTGCTGCGATCAGCGTGGAGGTAAAAGAGGGGTGCTGAAGGCTAGAGCAGCCAGCCCACACAACACCAAAGACAGTAGAACCAGCACTCTTAGCCCGTAGAAAGATAATCCAGGTCTACACAAGTATGAAACAAGCATTTGTCAATGCCAAATGTTGACTTGCTGGCATTGGCATTGGCTGTGCAGGAGTTAGACAGATGCATCACTGGAATGGCAGTGAAGTATTGAACTGATGCCAACCCACCTCTGCCCTGCAGAGAGTGACAAGCATTAGGGTGTCCCTTTTGGTGTCTGGTAGTGCAGTGTGGGAAAACACGTCAGGCAGGATGTGAGAAATAACAGCTGTACAGTTTTCATAAGGATGTGTAAAAAAAAATGCCAGTGTTGGAAATATGGCATGTAAATATACCAAATTTGAGAAGCTACTAGGGTGCATAGGAAATATGCAATGCACACTTGCAACACTGCCATTTTATGGGTGTTCAGGACCAAATTTTCAACATAGGCATTTTAGCACCTCTGCTCATGTACAGTGTCACTGTTATTTCCTCAAAGTGTTCCCAGAAGTGATTTCGCACAGCGACCATGGTATTCTGCTCCGGAAGTGCGAAAACACATTTTGGGCATGATATGTCAAATGATGGCTATACTGTTCATCAAGAGGTGAGGAAAAATGGCAGTGATGAAAATCCAGACTGAAAATATCCCAAATGCACGACGGTACGAGCGTGCGTGCAATCTGCCAATACACACTCCGTAACACAGTTATTTTATGGAGTATCATCACCAAATTTTCAACATAGGCATATTAGGTCCTCTGCTCATGAAGTGTGTCACTGTCATTTTCATAATCTGGCCCAAACACTGATTTCCCACAGTGACTGCGCTATTGTGCGCCGGAAGTGCGGAAACACATTTTGGGCAGGATGTGGAAAATAACAGCTGTACTGTTCACAAGGAGGTGTTCAAAAATGACAATGCTGAAAATCCAACAGTGCAATATTGTGACTGCGCAAAGTTATGAGCCTGCATAGCAACTGCGCAACACACGCTCGCAAAACAGGCATTTGTTGGATTTTTTCCACCAGATTTGTAACTTAGGCTTTTTAAGAGGGCACCTCATGAACACCGCCACTGTCATTTTGTTAATGTGCCCCGAAAGGTGATTTTGCGCAGTGACTGTGAAATCACCTTTCGAGGCCGATAAACACTGTGACAGTAACAGAATTCATGAGGAGGGGCCCCAAAAACCCCTTATGTTGAAAATTTGGTGCAAAAATTCCAAAAAATGCCTGAGATATGCAATAAAGTTGAAAAAACCCTATTCACTCCATTATACAGCTTACCGGCATTTCCTCAGTTCACGGTCAGCTTTGAAGAGTGCAGATGTGTTCCTGGTCCACGGTCCACTGAAGATCATTGCGCCAGACTCCAGAGGTAAGTATGGGTGGGGGGTGAGGGGAGGCAGGGTGCAGTGGGTGGATGCGGGTGTGGGGGAGGGTGGACCTAGACTACGAGGGACCATTTTTGTATTCTAGGTAAAGAAAATGTCACGGGACAGTTTTGGCACACTAGGGTGGGCTCCCAGCATGCCACCTAAGTGGGTTTGGGGGGTCAGTAGCTGACGGAGGATTGGGCACCCTCTTTGGCACACAGCATGAGGGGGGTAATGCCACCGGAGGACTGGGCACCCCCGCCGGCAAACAAAGTCGGAGGGGAAAGAGTAAGCTGAGGGGGATTGGGCACCCCCTCGGCATTCAACAGTTGTTTTGGCATGCTGGGGTGGGCTCCCAGCATGCCACCTAAAAGTAATTTGGGGGTCAGTAGCCCGGCGGGGGATTGGGCACCCTTGTCGGCACAACACAGGGGCGTGCAGCACCTGGGATTGTCACCCCGCCCAGGAAAACAAAGTTGGGGAGGCAAGCTGAGGGGGATTGGGCACCCCCTTGGCATTCAACAGTTGGGGCCGGTGATGCCAACATAGCCGGCATAATGACATGGGGATTAGTGGTGGCGGCTTCGGGGCCATGTTTATTATTGAAATGTTTCACTTGCAAAGGCACATACAGGAGGTGTGTCTTTATGCCGCTGCATGATGAACTTGTCTCTGATTGCAGCGGCACTTTGTTTACAAGTTATGTCCACTTTACATAATGCTGATGTCACACGAGCATGCTGGCTTATTGGGGAATGAGGGATGCACTTACTGATGCGAGCCTTGCATTCGCCCAACAGCAGCTGTGCCTCCAAATCTCCACTCTCCCAAGATGTTGACTTGCGCACAAGTGCAGCAAGCCAACATAATAAAATGTAAGTGTATTTATTAGGGTCAACAGCAACCTGAGACCTTCAAGCATACAAATAAATGGAATGCTCACTAGCCCCAGTGCTTCGACTCAAACAAGAGTCTTCATCAGGGGTTATAAGTGACACTGGAGAGCACCTGGAAGGAAAAGTATGTCTCTTTGCAGATGACACAAGGATCTGCAACAGGGTTGATACAAAAGGTGGGGTGGAAAGGATTAAAAGGGACTTGGCAAGGTTGGAGGAATGGTCAACTATATGGCAGCTCAGATTCAATGCAAAGAAGTGCAAAGTAATTCATCTGGGAAACAAAAACCCAGGGGAAGAGTACACATTGGGGGGTAAGATAATACCAACAACAAAAATTGAAAGAGACCTAAGAGTAACTATATCAGATGACCTAAAGGTAGGCAAGCAATGTAAGAAGGCAGTAAGGAGAGCTGGGGAGATACTGGGATGCATAGAGAGAGGCATCAACAGTAGAAAACAGGAAGTTATCCCTCTGTACAGACAGTTGGTGAGACCCCATCTGGAGTACTACATGCAATTCTGGAGACCCCATCTCAGCAAAGACATAGACAGAGTGGAGGCTGTTCAGAGGAGGGCAACCAAAATGGTGCAGGGTCTGCACCAGAAAACATACAAGGAGAGACTAAAGCAGCTTAATATGCATACCCTTGAGGAAAGGATGGAGAGTGGGGACATGATAGAAACTTGCAAGTATCTCAAGGAAATTAACAAAGTACAAGAGGGTAGCATTTTTCAGAAAAAGAGATGTGCAGGAACAAGCAGGCACAATTTGAAGATGGAGGGGGAACAGCTTAGAGGTAATGTTAGAAAGTATTTTTTCACAGAGAGGGTAGTGGATGCATGGAACAGCCTCCCTGAGGAGGTTGTGGAGAAAGGAACAGTGGGAGAATTCAAGAATGCATGGGACAGACATAAGGTAATTCTAGTGGGGGGTAGGAGGAAGTAAGCTGTTGAATAATTAGAATCTGCAGCTTATCAATCAAGTGGGGAAATGAGCAGACTAGGTGGGCCAAGCAGTCCTTATCTGCCATCAAATTCTATGTTTCCATGTTTCTAATTTATAACTCTGAAATTTGGAACGTTAATGAGTACTGTTTACATTCTAAATGTGATGTTATTTAGACATGTTCTTTACAAATTATTGCTAAATAACTAAAATTAAACATTTGTGAAAATTCTGTAGAATTCCATGGACTCAGAAAGGTCATTCCATGGGTGGAATTTTATATTCCACGTAGCTCTTTAATGTGTAACTATGGAGTCATTTATGAACCTCTAAGGGGCCATGAACATACAGTAGTACTCAAATGATGCACTATAGTTCTTATGGACATCAGCCGCATGATTAGACACATTCAGCCATTTGTCATTCACCAAACTTCCATCCTCACAGCTTGTGACCACACTCCAAAATAGGTGATTGGATTGCTGATGGAGTAAACCCAGGGTGTGAGGTCCTCACCAAATTTTTTTCTTTGCGACAGCTTCAATTTTTTTTGCAACACCTAAAGTGTGGACAAATACAGTTGTCACATTTTGATAGTTGCAAATGATAAAGGAATTAAATAAGCAACATTTTATCTGTTGCCTTTTGCCATGAACGAAACATAGAACCAGTGTGTTATCTCTGTTTTTTTCTTTCGCAGATACTTCTGTACATGCATGTGGTGGTCTGTGGTTAGGCATCCCACTGTCTTGCCTTCCTCCTTAAGAAATGCCAATCTAAGTTTCAGACCCTCAGGCTCCATAGCATTGGAACTTGAAACTTCATTACTCTGTTCTAATGAACATGGATAACATTAACACAAATCAAACTGATACATAAGGCATCAAGGCAGTAACGCAGATGAATAAAAATATGCCTTGAAGTAAAAGCCATGGAATGCCTTACCTGAATCACGTCCAAATGTATTACCCGTTTAGTGTCCTGGTCCATAAAAGTGTAAGTACCATACTTGGTACTGTGGCCAGGAGAACAACAATGGGCATCTCCATCCACGTTACTTGCTGAGGTAATACTAGCTTACAGCTTTGTTTGCTCATTCCCTCATACCATGTTTACAGATAGAATTGCCTCTGAATGAGTAAGAATGTTTCTGTAGAGATAACTGGAATATTGCAATTTTTAAACACATTTAATGCTTGCTTTGCTAACGACTGAGCCCCAAAAAATGGATGCTGCTATTTCTAAATTTACAGCAGCCACGCGTCCTAATTTAGGTTGACTTTCCCATATGCTACTGAGACTAAAACTACATTTACAGCTAATGGCCACAAACGACCCAAAGCAGCATGCTACTGGTAGCTTACATTCTGAAATGCAAACATTGCACTTGGAAAGAGCAGCTGCCAAGCTAGATTTGTAAATTAGGAACTTTTGCTCACCCTGATGGTGAAATGTATTTAGTAAACCCTCTTCTTTCCTGCTAAGGAAAACAAACATGAGAAGGTGATTATACAAGGTTGAAACTGGAGGGCTTCAATGCTAATATAAAAATACTTATAAGCAACTATTAAAAAAGTTACAGTACTACACATTTTGAATATTTTCAGGATTTGTAGTTCAACTTTTTTTGTTCTTTATTCTTTTTATGCCTAATTCTCACTGCAGCGTCACCTTCCTTCATGGAACCATAGGCTTGAAGTCCCCCTAGTCTCACCTCTGGTAACTCCCCAGAGGAGTCAATAGACAGCACCCATCCTACCTCAGCCTGCACACACCCAACCACCAGTTGTGGATGGAGAGGGTCCTGGGTCATCTACCTTTCAGTGCATTAAAATCTGCATCAGAGGTCCATCTGGGGCAGCCAGGTGTCATCTACAGACACTCTAGCTGGATTTTTACTTTTCTTTTCTAGGCCCTTCCCCAATAATAGTTGAGATCCTAGGGGCTAGGCTGGCTGACAATTGCTTCAATCAATGATTGTAGCAATGGTATTAATGATCTGTAGATATGCTGTCATATGATGGGGGCTGATCCGGTTGGACTGTACTAGGGGGTTGGTAGTTGTACAATGATGACACTGGTAACAGGTGATTTAGGTGGGGCATGCTTTCAAATCTCTGATGCCCATATATGTGTGTGTGTGTGTGTGTGTGTGTGTGTGTGTGTGTGTTGAGGGTGCAAATGGACTGTGAGCACACGGGCCGTGGTACGCAGGGCTGTTACAGCAGGGTCCCCCCTGGCATAATGCCACCACTCTATGAACCCCCCAAAGTGCTGGGGGTGTGAGCCCCATTTTATGAATCCAGGGGGTTGCTCAGTGGATGCAGAGTTGGTAGGTTCTGCAGATACGCAATGCATAGTCACCATGTACACTCATGCATAGACCCCATAACTAGCACCAGCCAAGTGGAGGTCATAATATTTGGGAGAAAAAGTAAATGTAAACTACGGTGTGAGTAGGAATATAGGTATAGGCCAGTTATACCTGAAGCAGAAATGAAAGATTAAGTGACTCACATGCTTTCATCAATTTCGGATACTTCACTGTTAATATATGTATCAGATACACTCCACTCAGGGTCCGTGTCTCTTTTGTGTTCTTCTGATTCCAATCTTGACATATCTACATCTTCCACAAATTATGTATAATCGGCTTCAGTCAAATTTGTCTGAGTGGCTGCTTCGTTAACATGTAATAGCATATCAGTTTCTGTCGTAGTTATCTGGCTGCATGCATTAACCATCAGTGGCACATTCTGTATGCCACTGTCTCTGCATGTCACACAGCACTGAGTTTATTTGATAAGTTTTGAAATGCGTGTCTAGGTAGAACGTACCATTACCTAAAAAATATCAATACATAAACGTACTTATGCCATTACTCAGCATTCAAGAACCTCTAAAGAGGGCACAATTCTACTTCACTGTTAATTCAAACTGTAACACAATGCACATATTTCAAGTAGTACTATACAGTATGAAAAATTCAGCATGACCAACTTCATGCATAATCAGTCTGTTCAGCCACCTCGGGATTCTTATTCCAAACTGTCTTCTCGATCTTTGCTGACAAGTTCCAAAATAATTTGACCCACCTTGTGGCACCACACTCTGGTTATGCATATTTACACAGCCAGTGTTCTGTATGTTACTCATAACAATATATAAAGATCTCTAAATCTACTGGTATTTGATACATGCCATGGAGTGAAATTGCACAGTATGCAAAAGTGGCATGGGCATGTTTTGTTTAGATTAGTATGCCTTAATGACATTTAAGTGGTTGAGGTGCCAAATTGCCGTTATGAAAAAAAACTATTCCAAAAGGAAAGTGTTAAAAGTATACCTTTTGAATCTATTCTTCATTTAGATGGTGAATTTTTAATAAAAGAGTTCTTCCACCAACATTTCAAGAATGCTGGTTCAAAATCAGAATACATTGTTCCAGTCATTCAGCAGTGCTAGATAATGGAAAGATGACAGGAAGACTCCATGTGCAATGGTTATCAGGCTGTACATAACAGTGTAACAGGGATTAATGTAAGGCTATCTGAATCGTAATAGCCAATCAGATTGTAACATTTCTGAGGCCTTTCAGACAATTCTTAGTAGGATAGAAGAAGAGGAAGGTAACATGCTAAAGTCAAATTAGGGAATGAGTGGGCAGATGATAGAGGGGGAGGGATGGGAACAGGTATTCCGTGTATGCCCAGAGAAAGAGAGGGAACACAGTGGTATAATCAGTTACTGCTGGGTTCAGCTAAAATGAACCCTTCAGCAACTGCCTTTCACAGTTTTCTTTTTCTGTTTTTTTTGCTGTCTCTTTTTACCTCCTTGGTCACCTGTTGTGCTTCCCTTGTTGTCTCATCCTCTGCTGGGTATTCCAGCCACCGTACACCTGTACCGCTTCAGCCCAGCACCCAAACTCCTGTGGCTTACTCTCCACAGCAGGGCCACAGGGAGTTCTGAACTCCCCATGGAACACAGATCCAGATTGGTGCCACACTCTGAAGCAAAACTCGTGGACGGCCATCAAGCAACATTAAACAGGCACCATCCCTTTTTTCAGATTTGTATTTCCCCCAGAGCTGAGGATGTGCAATGACATCAACGGAGGGAAGCGTGCATGCATCTGCATGTCATCCTTCAGATGTGTGCCCCTATTTTGCACAGCAGAGTGTGTTTGTCCCCTAGCTTCCACCAGGAGGCAATCATGTGCTGACTGTAGGTGCGCCCCCTTCCCGGAGATGGAGAGCAGTCTCTCAAATGCTCGATCCACCTCCTAACATGCCAACGCCCACCAATCCATGCTCATTCTTGAATGCAGGTCGCTGGCATGACGTGAGGTGCAGCCATTAGAGCCTCAACCCTCAGCGCCACTGAGCCGGCCCTACTTGGACAGTTTTCAACACTTCAACCATCTGATGGGGACTGTGGTAGCCCTCATATATGAATGCATGTCATAAGCACTGTACAGGCCCTTATTAGTCAAGGCTGAGTCTCATTACCCAGCTCCCAAAGACATTCACCCCTGCAGCAAGTGGGTTACAAAGATCAAGCAAAAGGTGAGGAACACATGGATGGGCCTTTTAGGAGGGAGGACATGAAGCACACCTTCACACATAGGGTGGTGACAATATCAGTATCACTTTAGTATCCTAGCACTGATAATAACCAGATCCTTAATCACCGGGTGAACAATGACTTCCATCTGTACCATATACAGATGCAATCAGCATGACCATAATCAACTGCTTTTGTACAGTGTTGGTTCAGGTTGCCCCGTCCTCATACAGCATTCATAAATGTCTTAATTTTTCTTGGGTCATCCATTCTGTGACCAGTGTTATTCAATGTACAAAATATTTAAGGATGAACTCCACAAAAATAGTTCTTTAGTTCTTGCACAAATTTGTATTCAGTGTTTCACACCAATTGGTGTGAGAGAAGCACTGAATAAAATGTGTGCAAGAATAAAAGTACAAGTTTTTGTGGAATTTATCCTTATATATTTCGTATTCATAATGAACTGCTTACCATTCATCCTGGCCATAGGCAATTGATCTACCTCTCCAAATCCCATCTTATTTCTAAATGTATTTAAGTTATGGATGGAGCATTCCGAGAGAGATAATGAAGCACGTGTCCACTTAGAGGGTGACGAGCACTTGTAATTGTTGACCATGGCAACCATTGCATGAACTGCAAATGTAATACGTTGTTGAAGAAAGCAGTTGCATACCAAAGGCTGAACCTGTGTTCTGATGCTGCAAGAAGATAAATAGGAGACATCCTTGACACCAAAGTCAAATGACTCAGACAGATCATCACCATCAACTGTGTCACTAATGGACTCTGTAACTGGTTCTGAACTTTGTTCTTGACTGGTGGCAGCCAGCAACCTCAGAGATGAGCTGTAAAATACAATTTATTATATGTAATTTCAAAGTCACACAGTAGTGTACATGATAGTGCTCATTGCATAATTTTTATATTTATAAATACATAATTTTAATATAATGTATAGTTACCGCTTGTTACACATAGAAATCCATCACAGTCAAAATGTTGTTATACCACAGTTCAAAGTTCATGGAACGCAGTAATACCATACTGTGGTACAACAACATCTTGGCTGTTTATGAGAATGCACAAGCCAGCAGTTTAACTAAATGAAAAAACGCCACACACACACATCACAGAATTTGAACAGTAGATTTTCTGACAGGATGGCAGCAGCAATTTTTCTGAAAATGGCAGAGAATTGCACAAAATAATTTCAAGTTTTTTTATTGTATTGTTTTTGTTGTGGAACATGCAGGGTCACTAGACACTATAAAAAGTACTGGCTGGGAAAACTACACCCAACCAGTCAGAGCTACCACTTTGAGCTTCTGATTCAGTGTGACCTCTTCAGCTTCATTCTCAAGGGCCAACAAAATCAAGACCCCTTTGGTGACAGCACAGGCTGGTTGCATACAGTTGCCCAGCCATTATTCTCTAGATAAGCTGTGAAAGACATGGTTTCATAATGTTACAAGACATTATGCTGCAGCAATATACTGCATTGCCAATATAGCATGATATATTGCAAGTCACATAAGTCTTTCTTTTGTGGGGGTTGCGCCCCTGCATCCCCCGTTATGGGAGGTTGCGCACCCAAATCCCCCCAACTAAAATAATTAACACGGGGGGTTAACACTTAACATCGCACATCATGCAAAATATAAAAAATTCCTTGCGTCTGGGACCGGCACTCTAAACTTGGTCCCAAATGCACTGCCTCCCTCCTTTGCTACCTGTGGTTCATACCATCAAGCTACGGCAGCTGCTCGTCTTCCCCACCACCCAGCACAGGTCTCATACCCTACCCTACCAGGGAAGAGAGAGGGTGCACTACTAGGTGTACATCCTTTTGCAGTTTTTCACCCTCTTGCTCTACCCAAAGTCAAACGACTCAGACAGATCATCACCATCAACTGTGTCGCTTCTCCACTGGGACTATATTGCCCTCCTTCCCTCCCCCCCCCCAAAGCTAGTTCTACTTTTATAGGCACAGAATTTGACTGACAACAGGAACTTCCTGTTTGGGAGCAGGAAGTGAGTGATCACAGAGCACCAAAGACCCACCATCCTAGAACAGCAAGAGTAGCTCTCCAGCCCCCTATGGCTGCTGGAGGTCTGCCTCTGAGCAAGTAAGGGGTCTGCTGAGAAATATAGGATATTCTTGTCTCAGAACAGGACAATCAGGAGCTTAAAGGGCACACAGGCAGAAAGTAAGGAGAAAGAAAAAAAAACAGAAGAAAGAGTAAGGATTGCAAACAGTTAAGTGGCCAGAAATAAGACATGATGGGAGTGGTGCAGTGGAGTGGCTGTGGAGCAGCAGTCTTCCTGGAGACATTCTGAAGGATGCAATGTTGTTCCATCTGCAGGCACCTCTCTGGGCTGAGGGAGGAGGTTGCTCATCTCCAGGCTGAGTTGGCCAGGATTTGTGGGACCTCCTCTTCAATCCAGGGACCACCAGTGCCACTGCCGTTGTCTCAGAGGTTGCCAAGAAAGAGGATCAGTTGGACCACAGTGGGCTCAGGGAGGATGAGGGTGATGGAACAGAGGTGCATCCCTCCAGCTGTACCTCTCCACAATTCCTATGCCATTCTGGCAAAGTGTGGTTCATCTATGGAGGCACCCACAGTGGAGACCAAGGAGGATGCTGGGAACCTCCACAAAGGAGACCCGCAGGAGGGTGCCAGGGGACCCCGCAGGGGAAGGAACCAACTCCTGGTGGGGGACTCCATTGTTAGAAAGGTAGAACTGGGGGAGGAAGGGGAGAGGGAGGTAAGGTGCCTACCTGGTGCTATGGCTTGGAGGGACAGGGAGCGATTCCTCAGGATTGCCAGAGCAGCTGCACAGGGGAGGGACCTGGATGTTATTGTTCACCTAGGGACCAATGATCTGGCTAGGAAAGGGATTAGAGAAGTGCAGAAAGAGTTTGTGGAATTGGGGAGGGGCCTTAGACAAGTAGCATGCATGGCAACCTTCTCGGAGGTGCTGCCCATCTATGGCGTAGGAGAGGCTAGGGTGTTCTGCACCATGGGATTCAATCAGTGGTCAAAAAACTGGTGTGGAGCTCAGGGATTTGGCTTCATTGGGGACTGGGGGTCCACCTGGAGTGATACAAGCCTATACTGGCATGATGGGTTGCATCTGTCAATGAGGGGAACCAGAATCCTAGGTGATAAGTTTAAATGCTTCATTGGCAAGCATTTAAACTAGCCAAGGGGGGAGGCACTGGAAAGGAGCAGGGAAATCCTAGCCCCTCCAAAAAATCATGGTAGTAAGTGCGGTAAATACCAACATAGAGGTGTCGATAGGGAGAAGGGCTGGGGAAAATGGAGAAAGTGACAAAGGCAAGAAGGACAGGGATGGGACAAAAAGGAGTAAGGCCATCTGGAAATGGAAGGTAATGAGTACCAGTGCCCATAGTCTGGGCAACAAGCTCCCTGAGCTTGTGGCCTTGATGGAAGAGGAATGCATGGATATCGTAGCAGTCACAGACACATGGTACACAGAGAACCATGACTGGGATGTTAACATATCAGGGTACATAACCTACAGGAGAGACAGGCAGGGGAGAAGAGGGGGAGGACTAGCTCTTTAAGTAAGGGAAGGGATACAAGCAACTGAACAAAAGAGTAAACAGGGAGGGGAGGAGGCACTGTGGGTCACCTTGGAGACAGGAAAGGGCACCACAATCTGCACAGGGTTTGTGTACAGACCCCCATGTCAGGGGGAAGGAATGGGCAAGGATATGATAGAAGGCATTCTTAGAATGGCAGAGAAAGAGGAGATACTGTTGATGGGAGACCTGAATATGCCAGATGTTAACTGGAGCACATTTGCTGCAGCCACATCCAAGAGCTGGGCCATTATTGATGCCCTACAGGTAGAAAGCCTCAGACAGCTAGTTTTGGAACCCATTCGTGAGGGAGCAATTTTAGACCTTGTACTCTCAAACGGGGGCAGTGAGAGGATCTCAGATCTAGAAGTGGGTTGCCATCTGGGAACAAGTGACCATCAAACAGTGTGGTTCATGTTAAACACAGCTACAGAGTCAAGCCATGCAAAAGTGAGGGTACTGGACTTCAGGAGGGCTGACTTTGACAAGATGGGAGAGTGCCTTAGATAAGCACTAGCAAACAGGCTAGAAGGAGGTGTGGAACAACAATGGAGAATCATCAAAACTGCCATCACAGAGGCAACAAGCCTTTGTGTAAGCAAATAAACAAATCAAAATGAAAGAAAAAGCCACTATGGTTCTCAAAAGAGGTGGCTGTGAAAGTCAGGAAGAAAAAGATAGCATTCCGGAAGTATAAGGAAACACAGAAAGAGCAGGACAGAGAGCTGTACCAGTTAAGGCAGAAGGAAGCAGGGATGGAAGTCAGAACAGCAAAGGCCCAAACTGAGGAAAAGATAGCCAACCCAGTTAAGAAGGGGGATAAAACCTTTTTCAGGTACATCAGCAAACACAGAAAGACAAAGGGAGGGATAGTGAGGCTGAATAGAATGAACGGTGGGTGGGCAGAGGGGGGCAGTGAAAAAGCAGGGATAGTGAATGAATATTTCTGCTCAGTATTCACAAAAGAGGAGGGGGAAGTGCCTAATCCAATTAACAGAAGCACTCTTGATAGGGGTATCGATCCCGGTCCTTTCACAGAAGACAGGGTTCTGCAAGAACTCCTAAAACTGAAGGTGGACAAAGCAATTGGGCCTGATGGAATTCACCCCAGAATTCTAAAAGAATTAGGGGGAACTAGTGAAACCACTGGCAACTCTTTTAATAAATCATGGGAGGATGGTGTGGTACTTGAGGACTGGAGGAAGGCAGATGTGATTCCTCTTCACAAAAGTGGGAGCAAGACAGAGGCAGGAAACTACAGACCTGTCAGTCTGACCTCTGTGGTAGGGAGAGTGATGGAGTCACTTCTGAAGGAAAGAATAGTTGAGTACCTAGAGGCCAGTGGGGCACAGGACCCAAGGCAGCATGGGTTCACAGTGGGAAGGTCAGGTCAGATGAATCTAATAGATTTCTTTGACTGGGTGATCAAAGTAGTAGACCAGGGAGGGGCTGTGGACATGGCCTACCTAGACTTTAGCAAGGCATTTGACACAGAATCAGACAAAAGATTAATAGTCAAATTAACCAGCCTAGGAGTGGGTCCCAGGGTGGTAGCCTGGGTAAAACATTTGCTGGACAACAGGACACAGAAGGTAATTGTAAATGGAGTCCACTCTGAAGAAAGAAGGTTTACTAGTGGGGTATAGGAGGGTTCAGTATTGGGTCCAGTCCTTTTTAATGTCTTCATAAGTGACAT
Organism: Neoceratodus forsteri; assembly: GCA_016271365.2. Lineage (NCBI taxonomy): Eukaryota > Metazoa > Chordata > Ceratodontiformes > Ceratodontidae > Neoceratodus > Neoceratodus forsteri. The sequence continues at coordinate 679,145,851 of CM057456.1, read as the reverse complement.
TTCAGAGGGACTGGAAGGAAAAGTATGTCTTTTTGCAGACGACACAAAGATCTGCAACAGGGTTGATACACAAGGAGGCGTGGAAAGGATAAGAAGGGACTTGGCAAGGTTGGAGGAATGGTCAGAAGTATGGCAGCTAGGATTCAATGCAAAGAAGTGCAAAATAATGCACCTGGGAAACAAGAACCTAGGGGAAGAATACACAGTTGGGGGGAAGTAGTAACAACAACAAAAAAGGAAAGGGACCTGGGGGTGATCATATCAGATGACCTTAAGGTTAGCAAGCAATGTGAGAAGGCAGTAGGGAGGGCTGGGGGTATACTGGGATGCATAGGAAGAGGCATCAGCAGCAAAAAACAGGAAGTTGTTATCCCTCTGTACAGACAGTTGGTATGACCCCATCTGGAGAACTTTGTCCAGTTCTGGAGACCCCATCTCTGTAAGGACATAGACAGGATAGAGGCAATCCAGAGGAGGGCAACTAAAATGGTGCAGGGACTGCAAGAGAAGCTTTATGAGGAGAGACTAAAGGAGCTTAATATGTATACCCTTGAGGAAAGAAGGGAAAGGGGGGGATATGATAGAAACTTTTAAGTACTTCAGTGAAATCAACAAAGTCCAAGAGGGTAGCATCTTTCAGAAAAAAAGACATGCAAGAACAAGGAGATACAATTTAAAGTTGGGGGGGGGACGGTTCAGGGGCAATGTGAGGAAGTATTATTTCACAAAGAGGGTAGTGGATGCATGGAACAGCCTTCCTGAGGAGGTTGTGGGGTTTAAAACTGTGGGAGAATTCAAGAATGCATGGGACAGACATAAGGCAATTCTTGTGGGGGGTAGGAAGAAATAGGCTGCTGGTTAACTAGGATCTGCGGCCTATCCTGTAGGTAGGGAAATGGGCAGACTAGACGGGCCAAGCAGTCATTATCTGCCGTCAAAGTCTATGTTTCTATGTTTCTTACCTTACCACACTGTTCCTGCTGCACGGTTTTAACATATGCTATTAAGCGTATGAGATACTGACCCTGTAGGGCTGTGGAACAACACAAAAGACTGGCAGAAAATGTTATGTACCTTGACATGGTACAACAGAACTGAAGAAAAGTTTATAATGCACAAATGAGGTACTTGTGTAAAATTCACAGCCTCATCAATATACATTTATTGTCAGATATAATAGAATGATATAAAAGCAATAAAGGTATAGGATGCACAGGCACTGCTTACAATGCATCACATGGATTTCTTGCTGTCTGCACAACAACAGGTTACAATGACACAATCAACTTGCCATTGCTAAACAAGAAAGTACTGACAACCATCAGTCATTGCTATACCACAGTAACCAGTGGATGCAAACCACTGTGATGTACAACAAGGTATACTAACACCAAGGAGCTGGTATTCTACACTAATTTGACTTTTGTGGGTGGTATTATATAGCAAGTGACCTTTTGAGAAATGCGTGCACATGCAAGTTCTTGTCACCCAGTCAGGCAGTTAATACAGAGACCATAACTCTAACAATCTGCAACAAATACTAGAACCCACTACAACATTAAAATCATAAAGGAATCAAAGGGTAAGGAGTCCAATGTGCTACTACACAACTGCTGAACACGGGGTCGGCAGCATTGTAAAAAAACAAGTGAGAACTCAGAGTATAACTAGCTATGTAAGTAAACATTTTAAAAATGTACGATATTCATACCTCATCAACTTTTCACATCCAAAAATAAGCACTGTCTTTCTTGTTGTGTATTGGGGCACACTTTGAAGGATCTTTAACTGTTCTGGGAAAAATACGTTTCTTCAGATCCAGCCTCCTGTAGCCATATTGCCTGGTAATGTCTGGCAGCATGGAAAAGTCATTGGGTTCAAAGTGATCCTCACACAAAACTTCTCTCTTGCCAGGCTTCCAACTCAGCTCCCTTCAACATGCAACAATTGAAGTGCATCGAAGCTTCTTTGATTTAGGAAATGTAAAAAAAGACTTACCATTTTTATCCCTATTTTAACAGTTTGGAGCAGAAGAGTATATCATTTCTTATGCAGTACTGTTCAGTTCAATAAACAAGTTGAAAACACTTTTGCAGAAGCTAAAAAATATAAACATGAAATAAATATGAAAGTGTGGATTATTATTATAAGTCTCGTCTCCATTTATGAAATATACAGGAAAGTATTACTGAAACCATTAAACTCACACAAAAACTAAGAAGTCCAATTGGTGCAAAACAATAGTTCTAACTTGACTAGCAAAAAAGTTTTTCTTACCACTCATGCTGATTCCCTACTGAGTAAATCTGACGAGCAGAGGCAGAAAACTCAGCCACACACATACAATGAAATTGCACAAGAACATTTGATTTTGGTATGTTTTATTACAGAAAATCGTGACATTAACCCACATCCATTGGATACCCTCATACTAGTATGATACATTGACTGCCAAAACAGTGGTCCACGTTGATGCTGCTGGGGAAAAATGAAGTGCCGCAGTGCCCACTAGAAAGCCTTCATGTCACTGTCACAAAATCCACTAACAGCACACTGTCAGTAGTTTGATCAGCACACAATGAGACTGCAATTGTAATAAAAGACAATCACACTGACATGAACACGTTTTTCAATGTTTTCTAAACTGATAAAGGCGATATCAGCAACAATCTCACTTAGAACAAACATTTGTCAATGCCGAATGTTGCTTGCTTCTATGTGCTGTTTAGGTATTTGGAAGTCATTGGAGTGCAAATATTGAAAATTTGCGAACTTACAAGCGTGCGTAGGAACTGCACAAAGCACGCTCGTAAAACAGTCATTTTTAAGAATTTTTTCACCATATTTTCAAAATAGCCTTTTTAAGACCTCTGCTTATGAACAGTGTCACTGTGATTTTGTTCATGTGTCCCATACATTGAGTTTGCACACCGACTGCGCCATTGTGCGCTACATGGGTGGAAACACATTTTGCGCAGGATGTGAAAAATGACAGCTATACTGCTCATAAGGAGGTATGGTAAAATGGCAATGTTGAAAATCTGGAGTAAAATATTGAAAATTTATGAACTACGAGCCCGCGAGGGAACTTCGCGCAACGCACGCCAGAAACAGTCATTTTTAGGGAATTTTTCACCAAATTTCAACATAGCCATTTTAAGATCTCTGCTCATGAACAGTGTCACTGTTATTTTCTTTAATTTGTCCCATACATTGATTTCAGACAATCGACTGCGCCATTCTGCGCTACATGGGCGGAAACACATTTTGGGTGAGATGTGAAAATGACAGCTATACTACTCATAAGAAGGTGTGATAAAATGGCAATGTTGAAAATCTGGAGTGAAAATATTGAAATTTCACTCAACATATGAGTCATGCGAACTGCGCCACGCACGCCAGAAACAGCCATTTTTTGAATTTTGGCACCAAATTTCAACATGGGTTTTGGGACCCCTTCTCATGAATGATGTTACTGTCATGGTGGTATTCAGGCCTGGCGGTGATTTTGCAGTCACTGTGCGAAATCACCCTTCGGGCCCCAAATAACGCCATGACAGTGACATCATTCATGAGAAGGGGTCCTGAAAACCCCATGTTGAAAATTTGGTGCAAAATTCCAAAAATGCCTGAGATATGCAACAAAGTTGAAACCCCCCTATCTAGCCCATTATACAGCTTACCTGCATTTCCTCAGTTCGCGGTCGGCTTTGAAGAGTGCAGACGTGTTCCCGGTCCACCGAAGATCATCGTGCCGGAGTCCAGAGGCAAGTATGGGGTGAGGGGGATGTGGGGAGGCTGGGTGCAGTGGGTGGGTGAGGGTTGTGGAGAGGGGGTCGGAGACACGCATGGGACTGCTTTTTGTTTACAGGGAAAAAAAAAGACGCTAGGGACGCTTGCCATGCTGGGGTGGGCCCAGCATGGCACAAGGACGGGCATTCAGCTGACAGGGATTGGGCATTCCTGGCCAGCAAAGGACTGTTTGCCACGCTGGGGTGAGCTCCCCAGCGTGACACCTGCTACTGGGGGCAGGGACGCAGCTCAGCCGATGGGGATTGGGCACCCGTCAGCTATACAGTGCATGCAGGGTGCGATGCCTGTGGGAGGGAGCTGCACGTGAGCAGCCGATATCTTATCGGTGCTCACTGAGGAAGCCCCTTTCTTTAATCAGAAGTTACTGCATTTTGGAGCATGTCATACACAGCTCCAAAATGCATTGGCTTACAGGGGCCGCGCCTGCCAGCTCACTGACTGAATTGGAGGAGGAGGTGCCACACCTCCGAAATCTCCGATGATGGCACTATGTTTCTTGCACATGCATGCAAGCAACATAAAAATGACCTGTGTTCTGATGAAGTCTCCATGCTTGCCACGGATCAGACAGCTGACAGCCGGAATGTAAATGCCGTTACAAGAAATACCAAAAAAAGATAATTTGAACAGTTGCTTCCCATCCTATTACTGTCACACATTGATACTGTAGTACAAATTATGTTACACATTGATGAAGAGGGTAATAAAACCTTGACATTGTGTGACAAAAAAAATGAGCGATTACAAACTGAATCACAGAAAGTAGATTCTGGTGTATAATTAGCGGCTGACTTTATGAAAAGAAAACACTGTCAGTTCTTAGAAAAGGAATAAGTGGAACATTTATCATATCATAGCTGTAAGAAACCTGTTTTATATTGTTGCCACATGTGACTTTTGTACTAATTCAAACTGAATCTAAGCCACAATGCTGGTGATCGAAATTCATAAGAGTACTGGCAAGACATCGGACAAATGATTTGGAAGAAAAAAGCTTTATTTAGAAACTTTATCAAAAAGACTCATCACCAATTATTACCCTCCTATTTTTCTTAAAATTGTGTATAGCATAAATTTACTTCTCAGCACTGCAGGCAGCAAAAATAGACACTGAAGTGTCCATACACAACTCGACACATGCAAACAGCATCAACTACCACAGCGAACAAATCGGCAACCTCTGGAATGGTATTAGTGAATCAGTACCTAATCACCATATCTGGAGATGCCTAACCATGGATTCTGGTGCCTCCGACGACTACGCACTGGAAATGGGGGATTTAAAAATTGGATATAACTATACCAGGTAAAGATTTAGAAAAAATAACAATGCAATCATGATAAGCATTGACTACTGCACTTTTCATGTAAAATGCATCTCATTCTTTAACTTTACAGGTAGCCTTTTAGAGTGCAAAGTGTGAAACAATCAAAGAAAGAATTTGACAAAAATGGTGAAGTATGCAATTTGGGACTACATATCCCCAGACTTGCACACCCAATTAAAATGTACCTTGACATATCAAGAGACCATTAGTCTCTGAGGGTAAATGGTAAATTTCATGCTATTTGCTAGAACAACTGCAAAGTTATTAAAGCACAAAGAGTGAAAGAGAGCTATGTTTGCAAAAGTAAAAAGTACTTTCCCAAAACTAAAAAGTACTTTCACACGGCACATATATTTTTTCCCATGGACTATAATGGGAAACTTTAAAGTTCAACAACTTTTGAACAAATTAATATTTGTTCACCAAACATTCAAAAGGCAGTTCAGTGAGCCAGGTCCCTCACTTTCTATTTCTTTGTCACTTCACTGCAAAGAAATGGTTTAGGCAGATGGGCTTAAATTTTCAGGGTATAAAGGGCTTGCCCCATAGATGTGACTTTCACTGGTTTGCTGAGAAAATTTTCATCTGTCACATGTATATAAGATTCTGAAGTGTAGTGGTTTCCCATAGAATAACATTGTAATGACTGTGGTACCTTTCGGCAGCTGTATCTCAAAAATGCTTCAAGATAGGGACTCGCTGGGACTGGTAGCTTAGTACTAAGCAGTTCTGCATATTTCACATGCTAAATTTCATGCAAATTGCAAGAAAAGCTGTGAAGTTATTAAAGTGCAATGTGTGAATCAAATAAAGAATTTGACAGAAATAATGATGTACACATTTTTGGACTACATATCTCCAGACTTGCACTTCCAATTAAAATTAAACTTGACATGTCAACAGACTGTTTGTCTCTGAGAGTACAGTACATGGCAAATTCCATGCCAATTGTCAGCATATAGGTAGCTGTGAAGTTATTAAAGTACAAAGTGTGAAAGAGTCTTATTTTTGTTAAAGTAAAAAGTACTTTTGCATGACTCCTATATTTTTCACCATAGGCTATAATGGGAAACGTTTAATAACTTTTGAATGGATTAATATTTTTTCATCAAACCTTCAAGATGCACATCAGTGACCCAGATGACCACAAAGCACACTCCATTGCCTGTTGGTCTTTGGAGTAGTCATTTCAACCCTAACTGATGCATTAACAATGTTTTTTTTTGCAATGAATTTCCTTACTTTTTGAGAAAGTGTAATATTACTCCTATATGGATTTTGGAGTGCAGGGCCCCCATGATATCATTTTTCTGTATTGAAATGTCATTCCCCTATGAGATCACAGGGCCCAGAGTATTATGGATGGCCCTGCAGTACCATTACTACATAATGGTATCTGTGCTCCCATGCCATCGTTTTTTTGGATTGTAATGAGCTGTCATCTCCCTGTGGGGGTGCAGGGCCCTCCAGGTCCTACACCACAATATTGTATAATGGATGGCCCAGCAGTCCCATTACTGCATATTGGTATCCATATGTGGGAGCTCAGGGCCTACCTATCTATAATTGTAGATATGCAGTGCAAGCCTAGACACATTCCAAGCAACTCTTGTGCTGGAAATGGTGCAATATCTCAGTAACCATAGCAACCTTAGAAAAAAATTCTACTGCAGTTGTAATAATAGACTGATATCCTGCACATGTGCTTAGTACATCTAAAGATGTACTAAGCTGTGTTTAGCGGAAAATCCATATCTAAAACTATATTTGGAGATATAGGCACCGAAAGGCTTTACATTCACCACAATGCTATCCAATGGGAAATTTCTCAAAATTGGAATGCCATAACTATGCAACTGATACAAATTTTTACACCAAACTAGAATAAGTCACATCTCTGGGACATCCCCTTCTACCCTGAAAATTTCAACCGAACATCCTAACTGTTTCTTTGCAGTGAAGTCACAAAGAAACAGCAACCTTTAAAAATCCCTGTTCATGAGCTGTCAAAATCCTTGTTTGTGAGCTGAATTCCTGTTCATGAAGTGTCAAAATCCCTGTTCATGAGGTAGGACCAACTGGTCATCCCATCATGAAAAAGGATTTTGACAGATCATGAACAAGGACTTTGACACTTCACAAACAAGGATTTTGACATCTCATGAACAGGGATTTTTAGGGCCATCTGGTCGTCATCTCATGAACAGAGATTTTGACAGCTCATGAACAATGATTTCTCATGAACAAGGATTTTGACAGCTTACAAACAGGGATTTTGACAGCTCATGAATAGGAATTCCTTTTTAGAAGCCCTGTTCATGAGCTGTCAAAATCCCTGTTTGTGAGCTGAATCCCTGTTCGTGAGGTGTCAAAATCCCTATTTGGGAGAAATCCCTGTTCATGAGATAGGGCCATCTGGTCATCCCCATATGAACAGGGATTTTGACAGCTCACGAGGCAGAAGTGGCTCACTAACAGATATATTGATACCTCACGAACAATGATTGGAAGTGAGTCACAAATAAGGATTTTTAAAATTTCAAAAACACATTTCAGGGCTGAACTAAAGTAAGCCAAAGGTATGCGTTTGTAGGGGATGTCACCCCTCAGGACAGAACCTATTACATCTCGTGCAACTCCATAGAACAGTTGTAAAGTTATTAACATGCAAAATATGTGGTTCAACATTAAACTGCTTACTCAACCCTATCTATAGTGGCACTACTGTGCCATATATATATATATATATTTAATGTACTACTGTTCTGAGCCAGAAAGGTTAGCTGTGTGTATTGGGGGCATGAAACAGTAAAGTGGATAGGGACAGGGGAGAACAAATTAAAGAAGCATAGGACACAGCTAGGACATAGCCAAATGGAATGATAGAGAGGCAACTGACCTGAGGTAAAAGAGCAGATTAAAAGAACAAATATGCAGCATGGGATTATAAATGATAAAAGTCATACTGTGAGTAATACATAATTTATTCCAAGATAGTGTAAAAGACACTTGTCAGAGGTGGTGTTCCCAATGTCACTTAAATGTGCACTGGTAAACCCCCTTCTGAAGAAACCATCTCTGGACTCAGACATCTTGGCCAATTACCATTTAGTCTCTAAATTCCCCGTTATGGCAAACGTTATCGAGAAGGTTGCTGTGCTCCAGCTTGAGGCACACGTCTCTGCCTTTGACATATTTTATCCTCTTCAATCTGGACTTAGGTCCAAGCATAGCACAGGAATTGCACTAATTAGAGTGCATAATGACCTGCTCAGGGTGGGGAATAAAGGAGAATGGTCAGTTCTCATCTTGCTTCATCTCTCTTCAGCCTTGCACAATGTGGACCATGGGCTGCTTTTGGACTGACTCAAGGTGTATGCAGGGCTCCCCAACAAGGTCATCTGTTGGTTTGAGTCCTGTCTCAAGGACAGAACTCAGAGGGCAGTGTTAGGAAGATTTTCTTTACTCTGTGTGGTTCTGTGCTGTTGTGTAACCCAAACTCGGTTCTGTTGCTCATGCTGTTCACAGTGTATATGCTGCCCCTTAGTAAGGTCATTAGGCAATATGGGCTTGGGTTTCATTGCTATGCTGATGATACTTAGCCCAATGTGTCTTTTGTACCTGGGACATCGGGTATAGTTGATGTGCTTACTAAATGCCTGGCCGAGATCCAAGAGTGAATGACATTTAGCTGACTGAGGCTAAACCCAGAGGAAATTGAAGTCCTAGTGATTCAGCTGGGTGTGTGTGTGTTGTGGGTGGTAGCTGCAGAGAGGGAGACCAGGCATTGTCTTGGTCCTTCTAGGTTTTTTGCTGCTACTAATGTGAAACATCTTGGAGTCATTGTGGATAAGGATTTGACAATGAAGGCTCAAGTATCAGCAGTAGTCTGGAATGGCTTTTTCCAAATGTGGAATATCAGCCAGAGTAAGTTCTTTATCCCTCCTGGTGACCTGTATATTGGTTCATGCATTCATGATTCTAGGATTGACTATTGCAGTGGTCTCTACCTTGGGGTCAGCTGAGTTATGCTGCAGCACCTGCAGCTGCCGCAGAACACAGCAGCTTGGTTACTAATGGGACTTCCAAGATCGTGCAGTATTTCCCAGTGTTGTGTGAACTGTATTGGCTGCTGACAAAGTGGCATATCTCTTTTAAAGTGGTACTGTTAACCTACAATGCCCTACACGAAGCATAAACCACACAAGCTTGGAGGAGCACTTGAATGAATAACATATAGAATAAATAAATCAGCACACACTGCTATAGTGCAAACGCATGGAGCTCCGTGGCTACTGCTACCCCGGTGCTTCGGGTCTTCTCGTTACCCTTTCTCAAGGGGAATGCCCAATGTGCTACACATGCTGTGTTTTATTTTAAACTATTAAAGTGATAGTGTAACTATCTACTTAATTATTTTTATGAATATACAAACAGCAGTCATGCACACATCTGTGCAGGTACAACTTATTTAAAAACAAGCCTTATGATAAATATTGTACAAGCCATGCTAAATCAACAATGATAATGAAACAAAAAATATATAATGAGAGATTAATCAAAGGGAAAAGAGACATATAGCAGGAGTGGGTTAGTAGTTTATAAAGAAAAGGTTGGGAGGAGGGAGAGAGAGGAAGGAGGGAGGGAGAGAAAAAATTAAAAAATAAAAATAACTTAAAGAAACACTGTGATATCAAGACAGTCATTTAAACCAGTAGGATATAAAGCTTTCATGGTATAAATCCATTTCTGTTCACATTGTGGCAATCTATCCAACCTAGTTTCCCTTCTAGCATTATATCTAATATGATCTATCCCCATAAATTTAAAACACTGTAAACTTTTCTGGTGACATTTTTCAAAATGCACTCCAATGGGAGTGTTGGGATCACTTTTACTAATAGTCCTTACATGCTCCTGCATTCTTTCTCTTAAAGTTATTTTTATTCTACCCACATAAATACATGGACAAGTGCATTGTATGATATAAATCTCATAAATTGTTGAACAATTAATAAAATGAGTAATTTCTATTTTTTGTATTTTTTTACTTTCAAAAAGCGGATGCTGAAACAATGAACCCTGTAAACTAAATTTACAAACACTGCAATGACCACATTTAAAGCAACCTAAGGGTTTGTTTGGAAGCCAGGTTCTGTTATTAGGTGATTTAACATATAGACTACAGGTATGTGTCAATAAATTGGATAAATTATTCCCTCTTTTAAATGACACTAATGGCTTATTGCCTATAACATCTCTCAAATCAGGATCGGCTCGTAACATCCCCCAATGTTTGGTTATAATATTAGTTATTTGATTACTAATATGATTATATTCAGTAACAAACACAATTGGCATCTGATCTTCTTTCTAACTTTTGGTTCCAAAAGTGCATTTCTATCGAGTGTCTGGGTCTTACTGTATGCTTGTTCAACCTGTTCTATAGTATAGCCTCTACCCAAAAACCTGTCCTTTAGTAATTTGCTTTTTTGCTCAAAATCATTTAAATGGGTACAAGTGTGTCAAAGTCAGATAAACTGTTCACATGGGACCCCCCCTTTTTGTGTGTGCTGGATACGCACTTGTTGCATGTAACAACAAATTACCAGCAGTTGGCTTCCTAAAAAGAGAACTAGAGATATTTTCTCCATTTTGCCCTTCTAATAACAAATCCAAAAATGATATTCTGGAGACATGTGCATCAAAGGTAAACTTGAGTTCCACATCATTATTGTTTAGAAACTCCACAAACTTAGAAGCTGACAAAATGGCTCCCTTCCAAACAACCAGTAAATCATCTATAAATCTACCCCAAAATTCTATCTGTTCACAAAAAGGGTTTCTAGTAAAATCATAAATCTAGGTTTCTTCCCATCATGCCATGAATAGATTAGCATATGAGGGAGCCATAGTGGTCCCCATCGCAGTACCCATAATTTGCAAACAATATTTACTATCAAACAAAAAACAATTATTATATAAAATGAATTTAACTGCTTCCAAAATAAATTCTTGTGGAAACTTTTTGCTGTAGTATCCGTATATAAGTGATATTCCAAGGCCTGGAGTCCCAATGTATGTGTTATGGAGGTATATAAACTGGTGACATCAGTAGTGAGCCATACAAATTCAGAGGACCAGGTCAGATCCTCAATTTTGGACAAAACATCCATTGAGTCTCTGAGGTATGATTTCTGTTGAACCACTAGTTGTTTGAGATAATAGTCAACAAATGTTGATACCTTTTCAGAGAGCGACCCGACCCCTGAAATAATGGGGCGTCCTGGGGGTCTGACCTGGTCCTTATGAAGTTTAGGAAGAACATATATTGTAGGTGTAACAGGAACTTCCACAGTCATATAATCTTTCTCTTTCTCTTTATGAGAAATCTGACCCTTCAGGACAAAGTCCAATAACAAATCATCCAGTGTATTTTTAATAATACACATTGGATTATCTAATAATCGTCTGTAACAATGTTTATTGTCCAATTGCCTATATATTTCCTCTTCATACTGTACTTTATTCATGATTACTATTCCCCCCCTATCTGCTTCCTTAATTTCTATATATTTTACATTTCTCAATTCCTGTAGTGCAGTTTTTTCCACACTAGTTAAATTATCTTGTACTGCTGGCCATTTGGATTTAAAAAGACCAGTGAAATCCTTAGCACTAAAGACTCATAAGTGCTAATAGCAGATGAAATAGATGGGGATGGATTGAATGTAGACTTTGGCCTGAATGGTGACTTCATCAATATTGGAAACATAGAAACATAGACTTTGACGGCAGATAAGGACCACTAGGCCCATCTAGTCTGCCCATTTCCCTACCTACAGGATAGGCCGCAGATCCTAGTTAACCAACAGCCTTTATCTTACTGCCCCCCACAAGAATTGCCTTATGTCTGTCCCATGCATTCTTGAATTCTCCCACAGTTTTAGACCCCACAACTTCCTCAGGAAGGCTGTTCCATGCATCCACTACCCTCTCTGTGAAATAATACTTCCTCACATTGCCCTGAACTGCCCTCCTTCTATCTTTAAATTGTGTCCCTTGTTCTTGCAAGTCTCTTTTTCTGAAAGATGCTACCCTCTTGAACTTTGTTGATTCCCTTGAGGTACTTGAAAGTTTCTATCATGTCCCTCCTCTCCCTTCTTTCCTCAAGGGTATACATATTAAGCTCCTTTAGTCTCTCCTCATATGGCTTCTATTGCAGACCCTGCACCATTTTAGTTGCCCTCCTCTGGACTGCCTCTATCCTGTCTATGTCCTTGCAGAGATGGGGTCTCCAGAACTGGACACAGTATTCCAGATGGGGTCTCACCAACTGTCTGTACAGAGGGATAACAACTTCCTGTTTTATGCTGCTGATGCCTCTCCTATACATCCCAGTATACCCCGGCCTCCCTACTGCCTTCTCACATTGCTTGCTAACCTTAAGGTCATCTGATATGATTACCCCGGGTCCCTTTCCTGTTTTGCTGTTGTTACTACCTCCCACCCATTGTGTATTCTTCCTTGGGTTCTTGTTTCCCAGGTGCATTATTTTGCACTTTTTGCGATGAACTTAGCTGCCATATGTCTGACCATTCCTCCAACCTTGCCAAGTCCCTTTCATCCTTTCCACGCCTCCTTGTGTATCAACCCTGTTGCAGATCTTGTGTCATCTGCAAAGACATACTTTTGCTTCCAGTCCCTCTACAATGTCACTGATGAAGACATTAAAAACGACTGGACCCAATACTGAACCCTACGTACCCACTAGTAACCGCCCTTTCTTCAGAGTGGACTCCATTTACAATTACCTTCTGTGTCCTGTTGTCCAGCCAATGTTTTACCCAGGCTACCACCCTGGGACCCACTCCCAGGATGGTTAATTTGACTATCAATCTTTTGTGTAGATCTGTGTCAAATGCCTTGCTAAAGTCTAGGTAGGCCATGTCCACAGCCCCTCCCTGGTCTACTACTTTGGTCACCCAGTCAAAGAAATCTATTAGATTCTGTCTGACATGACCTTCCGCTGTGAACCCATGCTGCCTTGGATCCTGTACTCCACTGACCTCTAGGTACTCAACTATTCTTTCCTTCAGAGTGACTCCATCACTCTCCCTACCAAGAGGTCAGACTGACAGGTCTGTAGTTTCCTGCCTCTGTCTTGGTCCCACTTTTGTGAAGGGGAATCACATCCGCCTTCCTCCAGTCCTCGGGTACCACACCATCCTCCCATGATTTATTAAAAGAGTAGCCAGTGGTTTCACTAGTTCCTTCCTTAATTCTTTTAGAATTCTGGGTGAATTCCATCAGGACCCATTGCTTTGTCCACCTTCAGTTTTAGGGAGTTTGCAGAACCCTTTCTTCTGTGAAAGGACTGGGATCGACCCCCCTATCAAGAGTGCTTCTGTTAATTGGATTAGGCACTTCCCCCTCCTCTTTTGTGAATACTGAGCAGAAATATTCGTTCAGTATTCCTGCTTTTTCACTGTCCCCCGCTGCCCACCCACCGTTCATTCTATTCAGCCTCACTATCCCTCCCTTTGTCTTTCTACGCTCGCTGATGTACCTATAAAAGGTTTTATCCCCCTTCTTAACTGAGTTGGCTATCTTTTCCTCAGTTTGGGCCTTTGCTATTCTGACTTTCCTCCCGCTTCTTTCTGCCTTAACTGGTACAGCTCTTCGTCCTGCCCTTCTGTGTTTCCTTATACTCCGGAATGCTATCTTTTTTCCTGACTTTCACAGCCACCTCTTGAGAACCATAGTGGCTTTTTCTTTCATTTTGATTTGTTTATTTGCTTCACACAAAGGCTTGTTGCATCTGTGATGGCAGTTTTGATAATTCCCCATTGTTGCTCCACACCTCCTTCTAGCCTGTTTGCTAGTGCTTTTCTGAGGCACTCTTCATCTTGCCAAAGTCAGCCCTCCTAAAGTCCAGTACCCTCACTTTTGTATGGCTTGACTCTGTAGCTGAGTTTAACGTGAACCACACTGTTTGATGGTCACTTGTCCCCAGATGGCAACCTACTTCTAGATCTGAGATCCCTCTCACTGCCCCCTGTTGAGAGTACAAGGTCTAAGATTGCTCCCTCATGAGTGGGTTCCAAAACTAGCTGTCTAATGTCTGCCACCTTAGGGCATCAAGAATGGCCCTGCTCTTGGATATGGCTGCAGCAAATGTGCTCCAGTTAACATCTGCATATTCAGGTCTCCCATCAACAGTATCTCCCCTTTCTCTGCCATTCTAAGAATGCCTTCCATCATATCCTTGTCCATTCCTTCCCCCTGACATGGGGGTCTGTACACAACCCCTGTGCAGATTGTGGTGCCCTTTCCAGTCTCCAAGGTGACCCACAGTGCCTCCTCTCCTCCCTGTTTACTCTTTTGTTCAGTTGCTTTTATCCCTTCCTTTACATAGAGAGCTACAGGAACACTAAGATCAGTCCCATTTGAACCATCTAAGTCATTAACTTCATTATAAGGCTGTTCCAAAGTCACTAATGTGTCATCCAGTTCTAATGATGGCAGATTTATATCTTCATTGGGACATTCCAGTGTTGTTTGTTGCTGTGAAAAAAATGTTTTTTTTAAAATAATTTTCAAATGAGTTTTTTAATGTCAATATAAATGTTAAATTCATTGACAACTGGTTGTGGAACAAACAAAAGACCCTTTTGAAGCAGACTGATCTGTGTCTCATTAAGAATAACATCCAATAAGTTGACCATTTCAATGTCTTACTCCTGAGGCTCTCTGCTATAGTGCCCTGCACCTTTTTCCCTCCTGCCACTTCTTGTCTTCCTCCCTTTTTTACATTATTTCTTGAATTAACAGCAAAAGTAACTAGTTTCAGTGGAATATTGGCTGGATCCAAAAGGGAAGATATATTAGTGTCCTTTTCAGCATTGCTTTTCTGATAATTTGAGGAACTGCTTTTACTTTTGTTTCTAGTTTTGCTTTTAGATCTACTTCGAGACAAAGAACACCCTCTGGAATTATGTCTCCCCTCCTTTGAAGGTCTCTGCCATGAAAAAACTTGATTGAGCTCATAATCCTTTGTGTCTCTTGCCTTTTTAACTTCTTTCCTATTAATTACTTCTTTTTCATGAGATATAAGGTTTTTGGTCAAGTTAGCCTCATAGTTTTTGAAACACTTATGGTCCTTGTATTTTAGAACTTCAGTTGTCTGAATATCAATGTCCTTTGAGACCATAGAGTACAACTCTGAATCCATATCTGCCAAAATGTCCACGAGAGTTGTGGAACACAAAGTTAATGCTGACTCCCACCTGTTTTGATAGTTATCGTTTAAAAAAAAATACCATTTGGAGTTTTCTCGAAACGCAGTCCTCATGGTGCCCATCTTTTGCTTTTATATTCATTTAGAAAGCCTGCATTATAGTTAACATTTATTTCCTTGAACTTTAACTTCTCTAATTGTTGAAAAGCCTGCTTGAAAGCTGAATCAATATTGATAACATTACCAATCTGTGGCTCAGTAGATGTGGTTGTTATAGCTTGTTGTACTCTGCATCTCACCAACGCAGCTGCAGACTCCAGGCTGGTAAATTCTGATCGCTCAGCATGGCCCTCCATGCTCGGTGTTCCACAGTGCTTCCCGACAGATGAAAATAAATCTAATTTGGACTAATCGTGCTCACCAAAGGATGCCGAAATAACATGAAACTCGAATGAAAGAGGATCCGTTAGATATTGCTGAACTCGATTCAAAATCTCAAAGTGTATTTAGGTGCTGATTGTATTCAATTACTGACAACTGATGCTCACATCAATCGGTCTCAGCAGCTCTGGAAAAATGCAACCAAGGTCGGGCTAACAAAAACAACACAGGTACCTAAGCACTCGAAATGTGCAGGTGCTCACTTCCAAAAATCATGAAACATAAACCACACAAGCTTGGAGGAGCACTTGAATGAATAACATATAGAATAAATAAATCAGCACACACTGCTATAGTGCAAACGCATGGAGCTCCGTGGCTACTGCTACCCCAGCACTTCGGGTCTTCTCGTGACCCTTTCTGAAGGAGAATGCCCAATGTGTTGCACATGCTGTGTTTTATTTTAAACTACTAATGTGACAGTGTAACTATTAACTTCATTATTTTCATGAATATACAAACAGCAATCATGCACACATTTGTGCAGGTACAACTTATTTAAAAACAAGCCTTATGATAAATATTGTAAAAGCCATGCTAAATCAACGATGATAATGAAACAAAAATATATAATGAGAGATTAATCAAGGGAGAAAGACATATAGCAGGAGTGGGTTAGTAGTTTATAAAGAAAAGGTTGGGGGGAAGGAAAGAGAGGGAAAAAAAGGAAAAAATAAAAATAACTTAAAGAAACACTGTGATATCAAAACAGGCATTTAAACCAGTAGGATATAAAGCTTGCGTGGTATAAATCCATTTCTGTTCACATTGTGCCAAGCTATTCAACCTATTTCCCCCTCTAGCATTATGTCTAATATGAACTATCCCCTTGAGAAAGGGTCACGAGAAGACCTGATGTGCCTGAGTAGCAGTAGCTGTGGAGTTCCATGTGTTTGCACTACAGCAGTGTGTGCTGATTTATTTATTCTATATGTTAGTCATTCAAGTGCTCCTTCAAGCTTGTGTAGTTTATGTTTTATGATTTTTGGAAGTGAGCACCCCCACAATATGAGCGCTCCGGTACCTGTGCTGTTTTGGCAAGGCCCTACATGAGCTGGGCCTGGGCTTCCTGGCTGAGCTCCTGCATCCTCAAACACCTGTGCGCCCTTCCTCTCCGCTGAGGAGGGCCTTCTGGTGGTTCCAAGGGCCAGGTTGAAGACTTTGAGGGATTGAACTTTTGAGGTAGCAGGCCCAGTTCTCTGGAATTCCCCACTTGGGGCCTTGAAGGAGGCCCCTTCAGTAGAGACCTTTAAAAGAGGTTTGAAAATTTTTATCCCAGCAGACATTTGGGATTAGTACATTATTTATGTGCATGCAATAGTATATTCTGTTAATTTATTTATTTATTAATATGTTTTATGTTTAGAATGTTTAAGGGGTTGTATATGTTGGTAGTTGTATTATTATATTACTGTATTTTTTTGTAACAGCGCCCTGAAGTTCCAGCGAAGGGCCCATAAATAAGTAAAGACTACTACTATTACTGTGACTACTACCACTACAATTAGAAATTCACTGTTCAAATGGTTTTCGTTTATCTGCCTATCATGTGGCTATCACAAACGATCATTATAATTCAAAAATGGTAAAGTATTTTTTCACCAAACTATCCAAAGGCATACCCCTGGCAGAGACCCCATCATCCCAGAAAATTTCTGAGAAAAATTTATTTCCATCTGTTCTGTAGATGATGGCAAAACCTCCAATGTTAACCAATGGGAAAAAAGGTTTTTTTACCACTCTATATCTCAAAAACCATACAAGATGCCGCCATGAAACTTTTCATGTCTTCAGACTCTGGCAGTGTGACCGTGCATGCAAAATTCTGGTCTATTTTGTTGAAGTATGCCAAAGCTATTAAGGTACAACATTTTGAAATTAACATTGAAGTGTTGGACCAACCCTTTACAGTTTGAACAGTAAATTTACAGCTCAAACAGTGTAACTGTAACTGCACAACTCCCACCCAAAAGGTAATTTTGCAGTTGGCTGACAAATTCACCTTTTAGGCAGGATTTCAAACTTTGTTCTACTATTGTTCATGAAGAGGGGTCATAAAATGTCTATGTTGAAACTTTGAGGTCAAAATATGTAAAAATGGCAGAGTTATGTCTATTCATTGCAATTTCATTACGCATGCTCATAACTTTGGAAATTTTAAATATTTTGACCCCAAATTATAGACTTCTTATTACGCCACCATATGTATGTCACAGCTGTCATTTTTTCAAATCCTAGTCAAAATGTGTTTTTGCACCTGCGGTTTGGAATGGCATTGCAGTTGTGCTGAATCAGGTTCTGGCTAGGATTCAAATATTTTCAGTACTGTGTACATGAGGTAGGATAATACGATGTCTATGCTGACAATTTGCTCACTGCTGTCCTATAAATGGAAGCACAGGGCCCATCCACAGCTACATACAAATAGGCATCTATGGGGGTTGGGAGTGCAGGGCTCAAAGGACCCTGGGCTCCCACAGGCAAATAAGGTTACAATTACTCTATTACAAAAAGTAAGGAAATTCATTGAAAAACATTATGTTAATGCATCAGTTAGGGTTAAAGACAAAGTGACAAACATAGAGAAATATGATATATGGGTATCCAACCCTAAAACACCTACCCTACCCCTGAAGTGAATGAGGGGTGTAGACAACCGTAACGCTTACCCCATTGTATGCACTCATGAAAAGTACCCAACTGTCTCCATCACATCTTGGCTTTTCTGTTACTGCAAAGGGGAACAAAAAGTCAGAATGGTATTATAGATGATAAAAATCCTAACATACTAAAATGCTACCAGAATAGGTGTAACAGTCTTTCAAGTCTGCTTGATTTTCAACACCCGCACTGAGGGCCAATTCTGGTGTCCGCCCTCCCACTTGGATTATACTGTCCCCAGTCCCAGATGTTTCACCTGTATTGGGCCTGGTCAGATTGACCTTCCTCCTGTACCTGCCCCATTCCCTCTTAAACCTATCCACAGTCTCCACCTCTACCAGCTCCCTGGGCAGTGCAATTCATGGCTCCACCACCCTTTCAGTGAAATAACATCTCCATTGTGAAAAATACATAATGTATTCCAAGATAATGTAAAAGACACTACGAGGCAAATAGAAATAAAAAAAATAATAATAATGAAAACTATTTTTAGTTTTGTGTATTATTCTAAGGCAGCGTAAAAGACATTGTTAGGCACAATAGCAACAGTTACAAAAATCAGAAATGCAGGAACAGGAGGTAGACAGTATAATTGAAGTAAGAACAAATTAACAGCTAAACTAAAGTAGTAATATAAACAAAAACAAAAAAAGACAATAAATATACAATGTCCTCTACAAATCTAAAACTGCAGGTATATTGTAATGGGAATATCATGAGAACTTACAGAAAAGAGTAAAATATCTATGCAGTGATTGAGTCTTACTGGGTTCAGGTCTTTTAGAGTATAAATCCTGAAAGATTCTTTCTGATATAACGGGTCACCGTGTAACTTTAGGTTACTACCCCTGTCTTGTTGGATCACCAAAGTAGAGTGGCCTGAGCTCTGTTTCTGGTGGAAAAGGGGGGTTCTTTCCCAAATATAAATAAAATAGCATGGCACTTTCACCCAAAGTAAAATATAGTGGGACAGTTGTTTGTAGGGTACAACCCCCTGGAATGTTGTACCTCCCCACCTCCCCTTCCAGTCACCCGACTCATGAAATACCATAAACAGTTGCACTTCTTTGCTGAATATGCAAAAAATGACTATCATTAACAATATGCACACAGACAGTTTTAAACATCAACATTAAAATATATATCATTAGGGAAAGGCATTTGGGATGCATAAATAAAATAGCTGGCAATATTTGATGTAACAGGTGAAACCACAAACAATAACAATAACTGTGGCCACCCCCAACCACAACAACCCCATCTTCAGACTGGCCCACCTCCCCACAGGAACCAGTGTCCCCTAAAGTTAATCTGGATATCCAGCAGGGTTTGACCTTGTCCTTAACATTGTTTTACTAGCCCCAAACCTAGTGCAAATTGACCAAGGCTAGTGCAGCTAACCCTCTTACTAGTGTAGGTTTTCCATGGCTGTTAATGAAGTTAAAAATGTCCCTACTTTAGCAGGCTCTAGTCATCATGCTGATCTATCTGGTGTGATTAACACCTCATTAAGAGCTGCAGGTATCTGGCATTTCAAGAAGGGGATCTCACAAAAGGCACAATGTGTGAGTACTTATCATTCCACTGTCAGAATTTTCAGCTAGTGTCCAGGGTGTGATCAAGAGTAGAAGCTGTTAAGTCATTAGCTTACAGTTTTCTGAATGTATCTATCTGACAATTTATCCCAAACTATTAAGACCAGTGTTCTCCTCATTTTCCTACATTTTGACTATCTGTATCCTACATTTCTGTGAGAAAATGCTAAAAGGCATACAGGATCTGCTCTGCAGGTGATGGATATTATCCCAACCTCACCACAGGTGCTTCCACTCCCATTCAAACCACTCAATCCTGTACTTTCTCTTCTTTTTTACTACATTTTGAGTAGCTGTATCTAATATTGACCTTCCCGCTTCACTCCTGGATCGCACTAAAATTGGCCCTTATAAAAATGCCCCACACATCCACCTGGCCCAAGAACTCCAATATGTCTGTTATTCCTGACCTTTGTCCACCCCTTTACAGAACCGCATCGTCTCTCCCCCATCCCTCAACCGCCTCTGTTTCTACCTACCCTCCTCTCCAATGAAACACTCCTTGTCAGAGCCCACTTTGCTCCCTGCCCATTACCTGCATCATGCTCTCATTCCCGTTCCCTCACCGTCTTACCTCTATCGCATTTACAAAGCCCTTTTCGACTGCTACCTTCTGATGCCCTGCACTTGCCACTAGGCATACTTCAGTAATGTTATGCCCCTGTAATTTAGTCTCTGCTTGTTTGTTATGTTTGAGAGTATCTTCAAATTGGTGTTTGTGCTAACTGTGTCTTACATTTATTTTGACAAGAAACCTTTGTGAAAGAGTCATCCTGGTTCAAAGGTATTAATCTGCTACTGAAATAAATAAATAAATAAATAAATAAATAAATAAATAAATAAATATTTCAGTGACAAAAATGCTAAGAGGTATACAAGGTCTGCTCTGCAAGTAGTGGGTTTTATCCCAACCTTAACATACCTCCTCCCTCTCCTCTCCAAATCTCTCAACCATGTACCTTCCCTGGACAACCCTGCAGACCATACTCTGAAATGACTATCCATAGACCCATAGCTGCCATTACTGGGAAATGTAAGGGTCCCCAGCTCTTCAAAATGGGCCATGCCAGCCAACACCATACATACATTCTCTCCCATATCCTACACAGCATGCCCCTTCATCCTAAAAACAAAGCTTTGGAGGCATGTATGGTACCTGTACAAAATACCTCAATAAAACATATAATTTGAAAAGTTAAAATAAGCTTCCCTGGGGTGCATAGATCATCCTATATAGAAACAGGGGTCATATAGTATCATGCCTGTGTACTGCTTACCCTGGCCTGATGAAAGGAGAATGTTTAAGAAATGTTACTGTTACGGTATAGCATGTTAAAATCAATAATTTTAAATATAAATGTCAATGTTTTTTGTTTCCCAGTCTCCTTAAGCTTGTGTAACCCCCTCCCCAAAGAAATCCTAGATGTGCTGCAAGCTCACTTGACACTGTATGAAAACTTCCAGAAGTGTTGGACGCCAACTGATCACAGGGTGAAGTCTGAGAGTGTCTTTTTCTACCAGAGTCTCTATTTATTACACTGTGGGTGGTGGTGAGAGTTTGGTGAGGTACATTATGATGCCCCAGCAATTGTGTGTGTGGAGCAAGGCCTACTTGACTGAACATTTGTTGCTGTGATATCCTCTGGCTCAGGGGGTGCAGAAAGAAAGATAGGAAGGCAAGATACAAAACAATGGGGTGGGGTGGGGGTGGATGAGGTGGGGGCACACTGTGTGTCATGGCTCTGTAGTCTTTTTTTCAGCTAGGCCAGAAGTAGTATAAGAGCAGGATACATGTACAATAACTGGAGTATTTTCTTGGTTTGTATTGTTTCCTGTGTAAGTAATCAACATTTACAATTACAATTGTGGCCTAGTACAATCATCTGCAGGCTAGTGCAATTTTGAATCAACTTGTCCTCCTGGCTAGTGCAAATAAAAGTAAAGGTTGACCCTTGATACCCAAGTAGAGTTACAGGCCTCTACATTGCTGTGGGTTGGCTGGCATTGGTGCAATTTGGGGGTTTTAAGGAATTGGTTGGCAAACTTTGTACAAATCCCAAGGACAGTGTGAACCCTGAGATTAGTCACAGTTTTACAGTTCAGTCTCACAAAGTCTGACAAAGATGGCAGACACAGCTAGTTACAAAGCACCTTGAGCAGTAGAACAGGATGGCAGTTGTCTGAGCTGGAACAGGGTCTGGCAGCTTGCCACCTTCCAGGCTGTCGATCCGTGAATGCTGGATCAGGCCAGTACCAGGGATCAGGACCACACTCCTACCCCACATGTCAAGGTAACTTAACTCCCAGGGGATGATGATGGATAGTGTCTAGCTGTGACAATACCTGGATGATTCCCCAGACTGTTCTAGCTGGCATTGAGTTTTTTTCAGACCTCAGGTTCATACTTTCTCTCACGTTCTGTGAGCAGCAAACACAGGCACCTCAGTAGCAGACCTGATGGACCCCCCAGGCTGTTGGGGGCAGAAGCAGTCTTGCAGCAGCATTTATTAAGTTCAAAGACCCTGTGGACAATGGTCTGGTGTTATAATAAAGCTCCTCAAGGTGCTTCAGCAATATAAATTGAAAAATGTGGGGGGTGGTGGAGATTTAACAAATGCACAACTTCACACTGTATTCTTTTCTTGATGCCTTTTTTATCTAATGTTCCCAACATTTCACTGACATTAAAGAGTTTTAACAAGTGGAATAATTATTCATTCTGAAAGGCAAATTTCAGTTTTAGTTTATGTACTTCATAAGATTTGGAGAAAAAACTTCTAACACATTCAATATCATATGGTATGCAACTACCTGTACCATTAAATGTTTGTTCGCATTTTAATAACAGTTCATTCATCACAATTTTATATCTTTGTTCTGAAGAAATAATAATAAACAAAACCTTCTAAGATTCTGTTGTGCAATGTTCATTTGTGCTACCACCATCGCTCAGTATACTATTTCCATGAAATATTGCCAAGTGAGTTATGCCACCCGATATCTGAGGTGTGTGTGTATAGCTACGATTTTGTAATCTATAGTTTTAAATCAGTGTTTGTTTTTCAGACATCGGTCCTGTAAAAAGAATTATACAGCATTGACTATAACACCACTAAAGGATCTCAAAGTCATGGTGAAGGGAAGTGTGAAACATGATGGGGCACAGATAAGTGGGGAATCCATAGACTGCAGGGGGAGTGAGGATAACATGGTCCTAATATTTTGGGACTCCCTAATTAGAGGTATCAAATGGGGGAAGGGTGGGGGACTCTACTAGATCTGAGTGCATGCTGGGCATAATGGCACTCAGGCCAAGCACTTCATACACACCTTAGCCAGGAAACATGGGGGGGCCCATCATAGCATGGTGCATCTGGCACAAATGATCTTGAGGGAACAGTGTGAAGGAAGTGCAAGCTATATTCAAGACTTTGGAAAGAATCTGTCAAGAGGAGGAGAACAGTCTCTTTTTCTAAAGTCCTGCCAGGTGTCAAATGCTAGCAAGGATGGAAAGGGGAAAATTGAGAAACTCAAGTTGTGACTGAGGAGGTTGTATAAAGACAATGGTTTCAATCTGGTGGGAGAATGGGAAAGGGCATGGGATAACTCAGAACTCTATGTACAAACAGGCTGCATATTAACAGGGGGCACAAGGGTCCTGCAAGATGAACTGGATTGCTACTTAAGGGACAGACTGCATTTAAACTGAACAGAGGGGAGCAGCAGGGAATAGCCTGTCTGGCACTCCCCCACATAATGGAGCAGGAAGGGCAGTAAGGGTTGGCAGGGAGAAGGGGATATATTTTGGAAAGGATTATCCACAAATGCCAGGAGTTTAGGGAATAAAATAGTGGACTTGGAGGCCATTATGGTGGAAAGAGGACCTGGACATTGTGGCTATAACTGAGACCTGGTGGTCATAGCATCAAACCTGAGAGGTAGGCAGCCCAGGAATAGGAATACAGACTTTTTAGGAAGGACAAGGCTGGTAGAAGGGGGCGGTGGTAGCACTGTGTATAAAGGATGACATTAGGGCAATGGAATAACAGGAGGAGCAAGAGGAGGCAGAGGTTCTGTGGGTCACACTGGAAAATGGACTGGTGCATCACTACCTGTGAAGACGGGTGTGATTTATAGACCCCCTATTCAAGGCGAGGAATGGGACAGGCAGCCATTGCAGGTAGTTTAATGGATGGTCCTTAATGGAGAGCTTCTACTAGTGGGATACCTAAAGTTCCCTGATGTGGACTGGGAAATCCCATCTGTAGCATCAGCCAGAAGCAGAGAGATATTTCATGCACTCCAAGATGCTTTCCTGTAACAGCTGGCTAGGGAGCCCACTAGGGGGGATAACATACTGGACGTGGTCCTCACCAATGGGGAAAGTGTGGAAGAAGTTGTTGTGGGAGACAGCCTAGGTACAAACAACCACAATACAGTGAGTTTCTGGAAAATAACAGGGAAGGAAACAAATCGGACCTGCACAAAGGTTCTGGACTTCAGGCAGATGGACTTTTCCAGAATGAGGGAAATATTCTGAGAAGAAATGGAGGGGGAGGAAAAAACAGGGGATGTGGAGGAATTATGGAAATCTATTAAGGAGGGTTACTGAAAGCCACTGAAATCTACATAAAGAAGGTAGGAAAGAACAAAAAAATGAGGCCACTCTGGTTTACCAGGGAGGTGATAGGGGCAATTAGGGACAGAAAAAGGACATTTAGAACATATAAGAAGACCGAGTGGAAGGAGGACAGGGAGACTTACAAAGAGAAGCTGAGGGCGACAGGGAAGAAACTTAGGAGGGCAAAAGCAGATACAGAAGATTTGCTAGGCAGGCCAAAAGAGGTGATACAACTTTTTTAGATATGTGAGAGAGAAGAGGAAGGGGAGGCAGGGGCATACCTCTCAACCTTTCTTCCCTGAGATGTGTGACACAATGTGTGACAAATGACCAGAATGTGTGACATATCATCAAACTTGGCACTGCAAGTTCAGAACACTATTGCTGTCAGTGCACTAATGATAATAATGTTTGCTGATAACAGAGAATAGTAGATAACTATGAATTTCTGCTTTAAAGTCTCAGTGCAAAATGTGGAATATCCCCTTCTTCATGTGGGGCAGAGGATTTCTGAGGGGTAAAATGAGTGATGTACCTCGTAATGTGTGACAGTTGAGAGGTATGGGCAGGGGATAGTACAAGTGAGGCGGTGGGAGTACAAGTGGAGGGGGACTTGAAAAAGGCAGAGGTGCTTAATAGCTGCTTCTACTCTGTCTTTACAGTGGAGGGGGAGAACAGTGGACCTGAGCTAAGGGGTTGAGGAGAACAAAAGGGTGGATCCTAACCTGTTCAGTGAGGACAGGGTAAGAGAAAAATTGAGGATGTTGAATGTGGACAAGGCAATAGGGCAGGGCAGCTTGCATCCTACGATACTCCAGGAACTAAGGGAGGAGTTGGCAACACCATTGATGAGGCTATTTAACTTGTCCCTGGATACAGGGTGGGTGCCAAGAGATTGAAAGAAGGCTGACATAGTGCCACTGCTTGGGGGGGTAGAAGGGAGGAAGTGGAGAATTATCATCCGGTCAGCCTCACCTTGGTGATGGGTGAGGTGATGGAGGTACTAATAAAGGAAAGGGTGATAAACTACCTGGTATACAGCAGACTCCAGGATGACTAACAGCATGGCTTTACAAATGGGAGGTCCTGCCAGAGAAACCTACTAGAGTTTTTCAAGTCGATGATGAAGGTGGTCAGTTGAGGGGCAGTGGATGTGGCCTATCGGAACTTCAGAAAGGCATTCAATACTGTCCCTTACAGAAGGCTAGTAAATAAGCTGGAAAACTTTGAGGTGGGATGAAAAATAATGAGGTGGGTTGAAAATTGGTTGCAGGAGAGAAGGCAGAGGGTGGTGGAAAATGGGGTGCATTCTAGGGAGAGGAGGCGTGAGTGGGGTGCCCCAGAGGTTGGTATTGGGAACCAGCCTTTTTAATATCTATATCAGTGATATAGCAGAGGGGCTTGAGGTGAGGGTGGGCAATTTGCAGATAACACAAATATCTGCAATATGGTGGACACCCCTTGGGGAGTGGAGGCCATGAGGGAGGACCTGAAGATTCTGGAAAGGTGGTCGGAAACATGGCAAATGAAATTCAATGCCAAAAAGTGTGTAGTCTTGCACATGGGGTGAAAAAACTATCATGCTGTTTACACATGGGGGGGGGGTAAGCCATCTGAGCAGAAGAGGGATCTGGGAAATATAACTTCGAACAACCTAAAGGTGGGTACCCAATGCGGCAAGGCATGTTCAAGCCAAATGGAATACTGGCATGCATAGGGAAAAACATAACAAGCAGAAAGAAGGAGGTGCTGATGCATCTCTATAAAACCATGGTGAGGTCTCATCTGGAGTTCTGGAGACCTCACCTATGCAAGTACATAGATGTGATTGAAAGTGTTCAGAGAAGGGCAACCAAGATTGTGTATGGTATGAAAATGAAGTGAGGTGGGGGGAATTTGTTCTGTACCCACTGGAGATTAGAAGGGACTGGGGGACATCACAGAAACATTTAAGTATATGAAGGGAATTCATAAGGTGAGGGAAGGAAGCTTATTCACAAGGAATGAAAGTGCTAAAATTAGAGATCATAGTCTAAGACTAGAAGGAGGAAGATTTAAGGGCAATGTGAGGGGGTATTACTTCACGGAGAGGGTACTGGAGTCCTGGAACAAATTACCTGAAGAGGTGGTGGGGGACAAAACTGTGGAAGGATTCAAGAGTGCATGAGACAGACATAAGGGGTTAACCAGTGGGCAGAGGGGGATGTCCCAAGACAAAGTTGACAAGTGGGGAGGTAAGGGGCAGACTCGATGGGCCAGAGAGGTCATTTGCTGCCGCCACATTTCTGTAATTCTATGAAACTTGAGGAAAAACACAGCAGGGATCTTAAGAATCATCGAAGGGAGATGGGTGGAAGAAACGTGGCAAAGCCTTAAGGGAGCTATTAAGACAGTCACAGACCAATGCACCAAAAGGGTAAGTAAGGCAAAAGAGAAAAGAAAGTCTCTGGTTCTCAAAAGAAATAGCAACTATAGTGAAAGTAAAAAAAGGCTGCCTATCGGAGATACAAAGCATGCAATAAAGATGAGGATAAGGATGCATATAAAGAGAAACTACAGGAGGCAAGGAAGGTGATTAAGAAGGCTGAAGCCCAGACTGAGGTGAAGATTGCAGAAGTGGCACAGCAAGGGGACAAAACCTTCTTTAGGAACAGCAGGAGAAAAAAGGAAAACTAAGCGGGTGAATAGTTAGACTAACAGGGTGTGCCTACAGGTGTGTGCTTACAGATTACTGCTATAATCTGATTCAAATTGTCTTTTGCAAGGTATATCTTTATTTTTCTCTGTAGCAAAGTGTTTCTTACAGAGTATATTGTCTGTGAAATTATTACAGGTGGTGGTTTACAGGTTTTACAGTTTTATCTATCATTAGGATAAACTGTCAGGGCTACTGCATTTGTTGCTGGCTGATTGTTTCTGCTCTTACCTCCTTGTTTCTTTCATTCGTGGTCTTCTTTTTTGGCAGGGTAAGGGCCCAGCCACGCACCCCACCCCCAACCACCCCCTCACTACACTCCTTTTATAGGGTAGCACAGATATGACAATTCTTGTAGCAAAGCAGGAAGGGGTAGATCAGAGGGGTATCCTCAGAGTGACCTCATTTACAGAGGCACTAGTAATTTAACTTGTTATAACAAGTTATAAAAAAACAAACAAACAAAACACAGAATCAAACTTTTGCTTTCATTTTCTTCCTTCTAATTACTCTAAACAGGTTATAAACCCAGCAACTTATCTGGAATGGATATCATTAACTGCAGGCACTGTGGAACACTTTTCAAAAGGGCAGTTTTACAGGATTTAGGACACTGTCCTACATGCAGGGCCAATGGAGATCTGAGGGCTCAGCTTCAGGTAGCATGGGCAGAGATCGCGTGCCTCAAATTGCATATTCAAGAGGAAATATATTATAAGAACTGCCTGCCATTTCCCCAACATTCAACAGAAAAACCTCGACTGCAGAGGGTAGTTGGTCCTGGAGGTTGACAGGTGGTTAGGAGGGGCAAATCGGGTGCCCCATCACTCGGCGCTTTCCAACATATCACCTCCACAAACCTTATAAAAACTACAAACAGGTATCTGCCTCTGTCTCCAAAATCAAACAAAGGGGCAGAGGACACTGCAAATCAGGACACTGCAGTACAGGAGGTAGCACAGCAAAACTCACCCAAAACAGGAACCAAAACAAAAAAAGCAAAAAGGAAATCAAAAAAACTTCTGATCATAGGAGACTTCATGATTCGGGGAGTTGATACCTATCTCCAGCCAGGGTAATGGTCAGATGTCTCCCAGGTACATCAGCATGGAGAGACACTGACTGCATTGTTAAAATTGCTCAGGAAGCAGGAGAAAACATTGATGTCCTGGCACACATATGAACTAACAATCTCACCAGGCGGTCAGTTGTGGAGACCAAGGAACACCTGACTAGGCTGGGTGACAAACTATCATCCATTTCATCCGGCATCTCCTTCTCTGAGATCCTGCCAGTCTGGGAGAGGGGGGAAGATGGACAGAAGGTCAGAGAAGGGGAGATAGGGGAGCTAAACATGTGGCTCAAGGGCTGGTGCCAGGAAAAAGGACACAAACTTGTAGGAAACTGGCAACAGTTCTGGGAGTGCAAGTTCTTTAAATTTGATGGACTGCATCTGACCAAGGAGGTGAGTCAGTGCATTGAGGTAGAAATATAATGTCTTTGCAGAATATTTAAACTAGCAAATGGGAAGAGGGGTGTAGCACCCCATATGTCGAATGGGAAGAACGCCCCTCCCCCCTCAGCTAGTGGTCAAACAGGAGATCAGCATGTTTGTAGTTTATTTGCATCACCAGGTGTGGAAAAAGGTCCGTCTCCCCATACTACTCACAGGAGAAATGCCGGACCTCGCCCAACAACTAACACACTGAAATCTGCCCAATGGAAAATCATGTACACAAATGCTCACAATCTGGGAAACAAGATCCCAGACCTGCAGGCAACAATGAAAGCGGTAACTGGACATAGTAGACATTACTGAGATATGGTTTACCAGTAACCACACTTGGGAGACTTCAGTACCTGGCTGTTTACTGTTCAGAAGAGACCGAGGTGCAAAAAGAGGGGGTGGAGTGGCCCTTTATGTCAATGAAAATATCAAAGCACAGAAATTCAGAATACACATAAGGAGCTAGAAGAACGGTGGGTCACCCTGGAAACAGGAAATTGGACAGCCATAAGAACTGGGGTTGTCTACAGGCCCCCAGACCAGGGGGAGGACAAAGACACATTACTGTTAGAAGATATACAAAACATGACAGCTAAAGGGGAGGTTCTGATAATGGGAGACTTCAACATGCCAGATACAGATTGGTCAATATCAGCAGGAACATCTGCCAGAACTAGACGCATGGTGGATTCCCTGCAGGGGAAGGGCCTCAAACAACTGGTACTACAAACCACTAGAGACAGGGCTATCCTAGATATAGTACTGACTAACAGGGAAAGGATCACAGATCTTCAGGTGGAAGGTCACCCGGGGGGCAAGTCACCATCACATGGTATGGTTCAATTTGACCACTAGAACTAAATCATCCCATTCCAAGGCAAAAATATAAGGCTTCAGAGCAGCTGACTTTGATAAGATGGCCAACAGAGTTAAGCTAGCCCTGGAAAAAAGAAATACAGGTGAGGGGGTACAGGCAAAGTGGGCAAGCATTAAGGATGAAATACCTGAAGTAACATCCCATTGTGTTAGAGAGAAAAGGGAGTGCAAAAGAAGAAGGAAACCACTTTGGTTCTCAAAAACAGTAGCAGAAAAGGTCAGAGCCAAAAGGCTGGCCTTCAGGAAATATAAGGGAACACAGCAGGATGAAGATAGGAAGGCATACCAAACTTCCCTAAGGGAAGCAGGGAAGGCAGTAAGGCAGGCAAAGGCCCAAACCAAGGAAACATTGGCACAAACAGTAAAAGAAGGTGACAAGACTTTCTATAGATACATTAATGAAGGGAGAAAGTCCAGGGAGGGTATTGCTAAGATCAAAGGGAATGAGGGGGGCATGTGAGGAGGAGGACCATGTAAAAGCATATATCCTAAATATATACTTCTGCTCAGTATTTACTGAAGAGAAAGCAGGGCAGGGACCACAGTTCAGCACCATTGAAATGGGGGGGGGGGCTCTGTGTGCACTAGTCCCTTCACAAAAGAAAGGGTCCTACAAGAGCTCGATAAGCTGAGGGTGGACAAGGCAATGGGACCTGATGGCATACATCCTAGGGTACTAAAGGAGCTAAGGGTGGAACTAGCAGAGCCATTATCAGAACTGTTTAGTGAGTCTGTTAGAACAGGAGAGGTCTCAGAAGACTGGAGAAGGGTTCATGTGATCCTGCTCCACAAGAGTGGTAGCAGGGAGGAGGCAGGGAACTACCGACCAGTCAGTCTTACCTCAGTAGTGGGCAAGATTATGGAGGAACTCCTTAAGGAAAGGATAGTGCAAGACCTGGAATCCACAGGAGCACAGGATCCAGGACAGCATAGGTTTACAAAAGGAAGGTCCTGTCAAACTAATCTCATAGATTTCTTTGACTGGGTAACCAGAGTGGTGGACCAAGGAGGAGCAGTTCGTGTCACCTACCTTGACTTCAGCAAAGCTTTCCATACTGTTCCACATAGAAGAATGATTAATAAGCTAGGTACGCTCAGGGTGGGTCAGAAGTAGGTCAACTGGGTGGCAAACTGGTTGATGGGCAGAAAACAGAAAGTGGTGGTAAATGGTATACAGTCAGAAGAGATGCAAGTCACAAGTGGGGTACCGCAGGGATCAGTAGTGGGGCCAGTCCTCTTCAATATCTTCATCAGTGACATTGCAGATGGATTGGAGGGTAAGGTTTGTCTGTTTGCAGATGACACTAAGATCTGCAACAGAGTAGATGATCCAGATGGGGTGGGCAGAATGAGAAGAGATCTGGATAAACTAGCAAAATGGTCAGAAGAATGGCAACTGGGGTTTAATGCAAAGAAGTACAAGATCATGCACATAGGGAAGAGAAACCCTGAAGCCATTTATAGGCTGGGAGGGGAGTTGCTGGCAGTCACAAGGGAAGAAATAGACTTGGGCATCATCATCACGGATGACCTGAAATCCTCCAAGCAGACCACTAAGGCAGTAGATAAGGCTAGGGGGATGTTGGGATGTATTAGTAGGGGTATCACAGGTCGGAAGAGGGAGGTAATAATCCCTCTTTACAAGACACGGTTAGTCCCCATCTGGAGTACTGTGTGCAGTACTGGAGGCCACATCTTCACAAGGATATAAACCAAATTGAAGTAGTCCAGAGAAGGGCCACCAAAATGGTGCAGGGACAGCATCAGAAAACATATGAGGACAGATTAACGGAGCTCAATATGTATACCCTAGAGTGAAGGAGGGAGAGAGGTGATATGTTCAAAACATTCAAACACCTTAAGGGCATTAACAAGGTGAAAGATTATAACATGTTTCAATATAAGAAAAAATAAAAGAACAAGAGGACGCAGCATGAGATTAGAGGGAGGACGATTAAGGGGTAATGTGAGGAAGTTCTTTTTCACAGAAAGGGTGGTGGGTGCATGGAAAGGCCTACCTCAGGAAGTGGTGGATATGAATACAGTACATAGCTTCAAACAGGCATGGGATAGGCACAACGGAGCAATACAGATGAGTATGAATAAATGGGCCATTGACAGAGCAAAGGCTGATGGCACATTTATAACGCTGAAAAATAAATGGACAGACTGGATGGGCCTTGCGGTCCTTATTTGCCGTCGGCTTCTATGTTTCTATGTGTCTATGTAGTAGAGGAGGCTAGAGAGATGGCAGAAGTCCTCAACAGGTACTTCTGTTCTGTGTTTACAAAGGAGGAGAAGTGCAATGGACCAGAGCCAATTAATAACAGCACCACTGAACTAGCAGTCAATACAAGCCCCTCACAGCAGAACAGGTTTTGGAGATACTAAACAAATTAAAAGTGGATAAGGCCATGGGACCAGATGATATACATCCCAGAATCCTGAAAGAAGTGGCAAGGGCACTGGCAGCACCCCTGGCAGACCCTTTTTTGAGTGGAGAGGTTCTAGAAGACTGAAAGAGGGCATCGGTGGTCCCACTTCATAAGTCTAGGAGCAGGGAGGAGGTAGAAAACTACTGCCCAATGAGTCTCACTTCAGTTGTAGGAAAATTGATGGAATCCTTACCCAAGCAGTGAATATTAACATTCCTAGAATCTAGCGGTCAGCAGGATCATCAACTGAAGGAATGGTCGAAAGCATGACAGTTGAAGTTCAACATCATAAAGTGCAAAATCATGCACCTAGGAAGAAGCAACCCAAAAAGGGAGTACTACTTGGGTGGAGAAAGACTAGCTGCAATCAACCAGGAATGTGACCCGGGGATCATGATATCAGATGATATGAAAGTGGGTCGAGAGTGAGAAGGCGGCACTAAGGGCTAGTGGCATGCTGGGATGTATTGGGAGGGGAATCATGAGCAGGAGGGAGATTTTGCCACTACACAGGGCACTTGTCTACCACACCTGGAATACTGCATGCAGTTTTGGAGACCACAACTCAGAAACAACATTTATAAGATAGAGATGGTGCAAAAAGGGGGAACAAAAATTATATAGGGGTTAAACCAGATAACATATGAGAATAAGTTGAGAGAATTAAACCAGTATTCCCCACATCAGAGGAGGGAGTGGGGAGACATGATTGAGACCTTCAAGTACATCAAGGGTATAATTACGGTACAGGCGCAGGAACTCTTTCATGACAAGGAAGGGAGTAGGACAAGGGGGCTTGATCTGAAAGTGATGGGGAGAATTTGGGACCAATAGTAGGAAGCTCTTCTTTATTGAGAAGGGGGTGGATACCTGAAACAGCCTGTCTCCAGACGCCATGGGTGCCAAAATGGTCAGGAGGTTCAAGAGTGCTTGGGGCAGTCACAAAGGTACCATTCTCCAGATGGGCATATAGGGAAGGGGGTTGAAACTAATAAACCTTGAGCAGACTAGATGGACCTTGCAGTCCCTCCCCTCTGCCATCATTTTCTGTTTCTGGTTCTATGTATTCTAACTTCTAATGCCCTGCTTGTTTGTCCAACAACATACACATTGTATAACGTAAATTACTCCCATGGTAATACAGTCAATATGCTGTCTGATTTAAAATCAATCTCCTGTGTGTGGGTGAATAAACTCTGTTTTTGTAGATGTGTGGTTACATACTGAACAACATTCACATAATGCCATGCCAGGCTGTAGAGGGCCAAGAAGGAATTGTCTAACTTTCGGTTGTTCAGTTCAGAATTTTGATCTCACAGTTTGGTACTTAACATTGCACACCCTTCTGGTAGCAACAACATGTTTTGTTGTAGGGTAGGGCTACTGGGATGGTTGACTGAAACTAAATACCAGTGCTTGTTGATGATGCATTTAATCTCTGCAAATTTGTGGTTGTATTTAGTGGTGAAGACAATTCCGACTGGAGAAGTTTATGACTGCTACTGAGTTAATAAGACCAACCTGCTTGCATTTTCAATTCTGGGCTCAGTCGGTTTTATACTTTTAAGGTTGTAGCCCCTATTCCTGGACCTAGAAACCATTTACTGTTTCTGTTTACCAAATTCCTCAGTATTGCTACAATCTCTATTAACCCAAACTAGTTGAGAGCATGGAATACTATTCTTTAATCTTGATTCATGAGATGCTGGATTTAAAATCAGACCACATGTAGACTGTACTACCATAGCAGTAATTTACATCATATAATATGTATGTGATAAAGTTTATGTTAGACAAACAAGCAGGGTGTTAAACATTACAGGAACATAAAGGGGATATAAGATGCAATAATGAGGCATCTCCGGTAGCTCAAAACTTCAAAGGAATGGGTCATACAGGGGCTTCTTTAACATTTTTGGGATTAGAGGTAGTACCACCACCAGAAAGTGGCAGTGACTGCACTAAGAAACCTGAAGCAGTTGATATTAAATGGATTTTCAATCTACATACTTTAGAGTCCAGGACTGGTATGAATATTGAAATGAATCAGCAGGCCTGCTGGCAGAAAGCACTAGTAGCTGGAGAGGGAGTGAATGCTTTCAAGAGAAGTTTTTCAAGGAAAATTGTACATGATGCATCACCAGGGTATTTTAAATAAAGTTCAAGAACTATAATGTATATTCAATGATAACAAAATACATTATATCAAAAATGCGGAATAACAAGCTTCTGGTTCTGCTTTGTATTTATCAAAACATCATGTGAAAATTGTTTATTAAGGTTATAATACATGAGGAATGTTGTACTTGATTAGGTTGATCTCCCCCTTTTTTTCCTTCTCCCCATGTACTGTGAAAGTAAAAAAATATAAAAGTCAATTCCAATGGTAGTATGGCAGCTGTCTGTAGGACCTATGATGGGTCTTCAGTAATCTGAGTTGTATCTACATTTGCACTATCATTATTTTGTGGCTGGCTACTACTGCTCAGTACTGTGAGCTCACCAGGCACTAACCTGTTCACTGCTGCTTTGCATCGAGTGATGTTGTTGGTTGCTGAGCTGCCAGATATGCCTATTGGTGAGAAGACATGTATGACATTACATGTCATCCCACAGGTAGTCAGATAGGCTAAATAGGATTTTAGTGAGGAGGACGACATTCATTGATGCTGCAAGACACAATTGATACACTGTGTATACAGATTTACCTGACCAGTGAAGGTAAAAACTACTTCAGAAGCACACTTGTAGGAGCAATTTAAACAAGAAATGGTAGACATTACTTTGAGATCCTTTAGTGATGCTATAGTCAATGCTGTATAATTCTTTTTACAGGACCAAGATGTGAAAAACAAACACTGATTTAAAACTGCAGATTACAGAATCACAGGTAAGTTACACTCACACACACCTTGGATATAGGGTGGCATAGCTCACTTGGGTATGTTTAATGTTGTTTATAGATTTGAGCACTGAATACATCACAATTACTGAACCTTGCAGAGCAGTGTTCCTTATTTTGGTGGAGGGCGAGTGCCTGATTTCTTTTGTTTCCATTTTCTACCTTTCTTATGAGCACCACAGCCCTGGTGAGGCTTCTATTTTTGGTGATTCTGAATGTGACTACACAGACAATGTAAGAAGTTTAGCAGCTAATGAATTGTCGAATGTGTTACATTTTCTGTACATTAGGTTGAGTAAATATATTGCCTCTCAGATAGTAAGTGCAAGTATTGCATTTTCTGCAAACATGGTTACCGAAAGGTTTAGGCGGTATATAGGCAGATTTAAGATCTACTGTAGGGCATATAAACATGCTGTTGGGGATGATGTCCCCATGACTTCTAGGACTTTTGTATAAATGAGTGTTTGATGTTGGAAAGTTTATGTAAAGATGTGTCACTGGCAAGTATAGGCCAGTGTTTGTATATAACAGAGGCTATTAATAGAGGAGGGTGGTTAAATTCAGTTAAAAATAACAACTACTCATTCATTTCCTGGGGACTGTTTGGGGCGTGGTTGTAACAAGGACTATGTAGCAAGATGTTTTCCCTTATTGTTTGCTTCCTTGATACTACCATTGTGGCATCCCCATTCTAAAGAGCGGGTTCTTAATTCTAAAGCATGTGCTTCAAATGCAAATTCAGTAGAGCAGTTCCTGGATATATGGAGTAGCCTGTTTTAAATGACAAGCATGGGCACTATGGGCCAGCAGAAGTGTGTATCCTGAGGAAGACTCTCAGTAGCATTCAGTAGTAATCATTTCATGTGGTTTGGACCTAAACAGAATGTCCAAAAATGTAATCTAATCAGCAGTGATGTTAGATGTAAAACTCAAATGTATGTCATTATTATCCAACAGTGCAGCCTTGTCTGTTGCTGATGAGACCTCTCCTTTTCCGATGATTAAAATATTGTCAATATATCTGCCCCCAAAAAACAATCTAGGGCAGATAGGGGGTTACGGTCCATGTTTGGTCTCATGGTACCCTTCCACAAACCCAAAAATATGTGGGCAAAGGAGTGGTCCATGGTGATCACCATTGCTGTACCACAGGTCTGCAAGAAGAGTATTTTATCAACTGTGAAAAAATGAGAAGTGAGTATGTGCTCAGGAGTTTCTAGTATGAAATTGCACGGGAAGGTAGATGTCAAGTCAGGTTGACTAAGAGAATGGCATAATGCTGTCAGACCTAAATGGTGTTTAACTGAAGTGCAGCAAAAACAAACATCTATAGAAATCCACAAGCAATTTGGGGGCCAGACCAACTCCACTAGTTTGTAAAGTACATCCATGCTGTCGCAGATGTGTGGTGGTACTTTTACAGCAAGTTGCAGTAGAAAATAATCTACAAACACTTCAAATAATGACCCCTGCGCTAAAATTACAGGTCTAACAGGGGTGGGGAGGAGGATTGGTTTCGTCTTTGTGAACTTTGGGTAAGATATATACTACATGTAATCTGGCATTGTTCATAAGCATGAAATTAAGCTCATTTTTAGAAATAGCTCCTTCCTCATATGCTGAAGTCAGAAATGAGTGAATCTGTTTCTTGTAGAAAGGAGTTGGGTCCTGTTGGAGCTGTTTGCACTTTTGTTCATCCAATAATTGTCTGTAAATTTCTAGTGAATACTTTTGCATCACAACAATTAGTCCCCCTTTATCAGCATGTTTTATCTAAATTTGTATGTTGTTTAATAATTCTTTTACAGCTTATTGATCCTGCTCTGACAGGTTTCTGACAAGGTTAGTCTAACTGTTCTGAATCAGATTCTCAGCTTCTAGTAATACAAGCCTTTAATAGGTCACAGATAGAGGTGATAAAGTGGCTGGGGGACAAAAAGTGGACTTTGGTCTAAATGGTGTATGTCTTGTAATGTCATTATGTGGTCATATGGGGAGACTAGGTTTGCTGGCAAAGGCACCTAGCTTCACCTGGGCTCTTTTTTTCTAGGTTCTAGGTTTGCTTGTAAGGACAGAACAATGAACAACATTATCAGAGCAAGGGAAAAAATGAAGGCTTCTTTTGGCTAGGCAGATTTACTGTATGTCAATATTTTCTTTTGTGCTTACAGGTTTTCTTATTGTTTTTTGGTTCCATATTACTGCTTTATTGTTCTCTGATTCAAATTGCTTTTGCAGGGTGTACATTCTGTTACATTGTTACAGTGTGTGCCTACAGGTTTGTTACTGTTTTGTGCTTACAGATTACTGATTTATCTTCACTGATTCAAATTGTTTCTTTGCAGGGTATATTTTCTGTGAAATTGTTCAAGGTTGTGCCTACAGGTTTATGTTACTGTGTTGTGCCTACGGGTGTTATAGTTTACTGCTTTATATTTTTCTCTGATTTTAATTTATTTTTCAGGGTATATTCTCTGCTAAATAGTTATAGGGTGTGCTTGCAGATTGATATCATGTTGTGCTTACACATTACTGCTTTATTTTTCTCTGTTTCAATGTTTTTTGCAAGGTATATTTTCTGTTAAATTGACGTGCAGGTTGTGCTTACAAGTTTTGTTACTTTTTGAGCTTATAGAGTACAGCTTTATTTTTTTCTGTAGCAAAGTGTTTTATTTTGCAGGGTATATCTTCTGATAAATTGTTACAGGTGGTGCTTACAGGTTTTGTTACTTTTTGTGCTTACAGGTTTTACAGTTTTATCGATAATTGGGCTAAACTTTCAGGTTTAATTACAGGAGCACATATGAGATACAGACTGAGGGATAGCATCTGCATTTGTTGTTGGTTGATTGTTTCTGTCTTACCTCCTTGTTTCTTTCGTTCATGATTCATCTTTTTCAGCAAGGGAAAGGCCCACTCACTCCCCTATCTGCAGCCACCCACCTCATCCTTAACCAAA
The DNA here is from genome assembly GCA_016271365.2 of Neoceratodus forsteri. Taxonomy (NCBI): domain Eukaryota; kingdom Metazoa; phylum Chordata; order Ceratodontiformes; family Ceratodontidae; genus Neoceratodus; species Neoceratodus forsteri. The sequence goes on along the minus strand of CM057456.1, from coordinate 679,107,775 downwards.
CCATGCTGCACTCATTTCATAGAGTAGCACAGTCATGACATTTCCAGTAACAAAGCAGGAAGGGAAGGATTGGAGGGTTTCCACACAGTGACTTCATTTAAAGTGGTGCAATTAATTTAACTTGTTATAAAAAAAGGTTTATAAAAACAAAAGAAAAATATATATATATATATATATATATATATATATATATATATATTGGCATGGTAGTGCCACTATAATTAGAGCTGAGTACGGTTAAATCTGAAATTTGGCAGCTTAATAACTTTGCCACCATATGATGGATTTACCTGACATTTGGAATGCACAGTTTGGTACCATAGATCTCTGGACCTGCCAAGTTGTGTTATGATCAGATGTACGATTGCAGGGCTACAGAGCAACAAAAAATGCATAAATTACCAGTTTTGGGGCATTTCTTTGCTCGCGCCTACAGTCCACACATTTTTGCGTGATCAGTCTGAAAACTTCAGGGAACATGCAGCTCGGGTCCATGATGTGCCTTTCAAAGATTTCGTGAAAAAATATTAAATGGTTCAAAAGTTATTCAAAAAACAAGTTCCCATTATAAGTCAATGGGAAAAGTTAACAAAAAGTGCAAAAGTGTTGCAAATGCAGTTTTTACTTTATCAAATGACCCTTTTACTTTCGCAAATCCACCATTTTGTTTTCAATTGGTGATCAGAAAAATGCTTGCCATTTAAATTTGGGACCCTCTAGCAACCTAATTCTTTTTGTATTCACCTAATCAAAGCCTGAGGATGCTAGCCATGTCTTTATTTTAGGGTGAAACATCCCAGAAATATGTTTTCTAAATTTCTGCAAAAAGTAGTGTCGCACATGCAACACTTTCATGCTGTTTTGCGAAAGCTTTCGCAAAGTTCGACAGTACTTTTCCAGACTGTGGCTAAAATGACAGGAGTTCTTTGTCATCTTGCTGCAAAAGAACCATTTGGTCTTTTGGGCAGAAATTTGGAGGGAAGGCAGCCAGCATCTCATAGATGTGCCTTTCAGTGGTTTGATGAAAAAATATTGCACAGCTGCCAAGTTACGATACTCTGAATTTGACATTTTTTCCCATCGATTAACATGGTGGCATACACCGCGCCTTTCGGGGCTCGCATCTCGAAAACGGTGTAAGATACAAAATTTTTGTCACAAGCATGCATAGCCTATCCCTACACATATAGAAAAACATAGCCAGGAAGCGCATGATTCATGTGACATTTTAATTTTATTTCTATGTCGTACGGTTCCTGAGATATAAGCAATTTAGTATTCCAACAGCTCATTTTCTGCTCCGAGGCCCATTGTTATGCATACATTCTTTGTGCACACTGTGTTTCTCTGTGCAGCTGTTGGGGAAAAACAGGGTATGCGCGTCTGTTAATGTTACAGTTACTGTTTCCACTTGCTTTTACTTTCCCATTGGCGTTTCGGTTCCCGTGTGCACCACCACATTCATTACCCCTTGCGTTCTCATTTACACTTGCATTTGCGTTACTGTCACCATTTGCGTTCCCCCTACTGTTTGTGTTTGCATTTCAGTTTGCATCCCCGTGTGCATTGATATTTGCATTTACAGCAGCCCTTTAATTTGCTTTACCGTTTCTCTTTCGTTTTGCATCTTTGTTGCTGTTACTGTTACCAATTGCATTACTGTGCCCGTGCACATTACAATTTGTGTTTCCATATGTGCTTGTGTTTCCTTTTGCATTTCTGTTTCCTTTGCTGCTATTGTTGCTGTTACCTTTACCATTTGCCTTTACAATTGGGTACTGTGCCCCTGCGCACATCACATGGTGGGAGCACGGGGCCTTCGTCCACTGCATCACTTTCACTATTTCTCATCATCATTCTCAAAAGAAGGGAAATTAGAGGCATAAAAACTCCATTTAATGGATCAGTTATGGTTATTCCACAACGACAAATGCGAGGAAATTTGGTGTTAGGGTTGAAACCACCCTTGGACCCCTCCAGCCCACCCCCCAACCAGCATTGGGTGCGCATTGGGGTCGTGGGTCCTAACTCTCACCTCATTGACCTATTCCTTAGCTTCTTTACACATGTGATGGGGTGAGAGTTAGGACCGATGACCCCAATGTGCACCCCGATGCCAGTTGCAGGGGTGGGCTGGAGGGGTCCAAGGGGAGTTTCAACCCTAACACCAAATTTCCTCACTTTTGTCACTGTGGAACAACCCTAACTGATGCATTAAATGGATTTTTTTGCCTCATATATATAGATAGATATAAAATGTATCTTTTACTTTCATTTTCCTTCTGATTATTCAGACCAGGATATAAACTCAGCAACTCAACTGGAATGGATATCATTAACTGCAGGTATTGCTGTACACATTTCAAAAGGGCAGTTATACAGAATTTAGGATGCTGTCCTACATGCTGGACCATTGGAGATCTAAGGGCTCAGCTCCAGGCAGCATGGGCAGAAACTGTGCACCTTGAATTGCATATTCAGGAGGAACTGTATTACAACAACAGCCCACAATTTCACCAAAGTCTAACTGAAGTACCTCAACTGCAGAGGGTAGTTGGTCTGAGAGGTTAGCAGGTGGTCAGGAAGAGCAGCTCAGGTGCCCCATCACTCAATGCTCACCAGCGTATCACCACCACAAATCACTTAAAAATTACAAACAGATATCTGCCTCTATCTCCAAAATCAATCAAAGGGTCAGAGGACACTGCAGAGTAGGACACTGAGCACAGGAGCTAGCTCTACAAAACTCACTAATAATAGGGACCAAAACAGAAAAAGCAAACAGGAAATCCAAAACACTTCTAATCATATGAGACTTCTTGATTCAGGGAATTAATACCTACCTCTGGCCAGGGGTAATGGTCAGTTGTCTTACAGGTTTATCAGCATGGAGAGATACTGACTGCATTGCTAAATCATGCAGGAAGCAGGAGAAAACATTGACATTCAGGTACACATAGGGACTAATGTTCTCACCAGCCAGTCATTTGTGGAGACCAAGAAATGCCTAACCAGGCTAGGAGACAAACCATCATCCATTTCATCCAGCATCTCCTTCCCTGTGATCCTGCCAGTCTGCGAGAGGGGGGCAGATGGGAGGAAGGTCAGAGAAGGGGAGATTGGTGAGCTAAACATGTGGCTCAAGGGCTGATGCCAGGAAAAAGGACACACATTTCTAGGTAGCTGGCAACAGTTTTGGGAGTGAAAGTTCTTTAAATTCGATGGACTGCATCTAACTAAGGAACTAAATTGGGAGTCGGTGTATTGGGGCAGAAGTTTGATGTCTTTGCAGAATATTTAAACTAAAAAATGGGAAGAGGGTGCAGAACCTGTTACATTGAACAGGAAGAGCACCCCTCACTCTTGAGCTAGTGATCAAACAAGAGTTTAGCATGCTTGTAGTTCATCTGAATCACCAGATAAGGAAAAAGGTCTGGCTCCCCATACGACACACAGGGGAAAAGCCAGACCTCGCCCCACAACTAATGCACTAAAATCTGGCCAAATGGAAAATCATGTATGCAAATGCCCACAATCTGGGAAACAAGATCCCAGACCTGGAGGCAACAATGACAGAGGCTAAACTGGACATAGTAGCTTTTAACGAGACGTGGTTCACAAATTACCACACTTGGGAGATTTCTGTACCCGGCTATATAGTGTTCAGAAGAGACTGAGGTGAAAAAATGGGAGGGGGGGTGGCCATTTATGTCAATTAAAATATCAAAGCTACAGAAAATCAGAATACACATAAGGAGCCAGAAGTACTGTAGGTCACCCTGGAAACAGGAAATGGGACAGCCATACAAACTGGGGTTCTGTACTGGCTCCAGAAAAGAGAGAGGACATAGACACATTACTGTTAGAATATATGTAAAACATGACAGCCAAAGGAGAGGTTCTGTTAATGGGAGACCTCAACACACCATATAAATATTGGTCAATACCTGCAGGAACATCCACCAGAACTAGGCACATAATGGATTCCCTGAAGGGGGAGGGCCTCAAACAATTAGTAAAACAACCCACAAGGGACAGAGCTATCCTGGATCTAGTACTGACTAACAGGGAAAGGTTCACAGATCTCCAGGTAGAAGGTCACCTGGGGGCCAGTGACCATCACATAGTATGGTTTGATTTGGCCACTAGAACTAAATCATCCCACTCCAAGGCAGAAACATGGGACTTCTGAGGAGCTGACTTTGCTAAGTTAAGCTAGCCCTGGAAAGAAGAAATACAGGTGAGGGTGGTACAGGCAAAGTGGACAAGCATTAAGGATGCAATACTTGAAGCAACATTCCATTGTATTAGGGAGAAAAGCAAGAGTAAATGAAGGAGGAAACCACTTTGGTTCTCAAAAACAATAGCAGAAAAGATCAGAGCCAAAAGGTTGGCCTACAGGAAATATATGGGAATGCAGTGAGTCAAAGACAGGGATGCATACCAAACTTCCCTAAGGGAAGCAGAGAAGGCAGTAAGGCAGGCAAAGGCTCAAACCAATGAAACACTAGCACAAACAGTTAAAGAAGGGGACAAGACTTTCTATAGTTACATTAGTGAAAGGAGAATGTCCAGAGAGGGTATTGTTAAGATTAAATGGGATAAGAGGGAGTGTGTGGAGCAGGACCAAGGAAAAGCATCTATCCTAAATGGATATTTCTGCTCAGTATTTACTGAGGAGAAGGTAGGGCAGGTTCCACAGCTCAGCACCATGGATACAGGAGGGAGGGAGGGAGGTGTGCACAAGTCTCTTCACAAAAGAAAGGGTCCTTCAAAAGCTTGTTAAGCTCTGGGTGGACAAGGCAATGGGACCTGATGGCATACATTCCAGGGTACTAAAGGAGCTAAGGGTGGAACTAACAGAGCTATTAGCAGAATTGCTTAGTGAGTCCCTGAGCACAAGAGAAGTCCCGGAAGACTGAGAAGGGCTCATGTGATCCTGTTCCTCAAGAGTGGCAGCCTGGAGGAGGCAGGGAACTACTGACCAGTCAATCTTACCTCAGTAGAAGGCAAGATTATGGAGGCCCTCCTTATAGAAAGGATAGTGCAACATCTAGAATCCATAGGAGCACAGGATCCAAGACAGTGTGGGTTTACAACAGGAAGTCCTTTCAAACTAATCTCATAGATTTATTTGACTGGGTAACCAGAGTGGTGAACCAAGTGGGTGCAGTTGATGTTGCCTATCTTGACTTCAGCAAAGCTTTCGATACTGTTCCACATAGAAGATTGATTAATAAGTTGGGTAGGTTCGGGTGAGTCAGAAGTTGCTCAACTGTATATCAAACTGGTTGTCAGGCAGAAAACCGAGAATGGTAGTAAATGGTATACAGTCCGAAGAGATGCAAGTCACAAGTAGGGTACCTCAGGGGTCAGTCTTGGGGCCAGTTCTCTTCAATATCTTCATCAGTGACATTGCAGATGGATTGGTGGGTAAGTTTTGCCCATTTGCAGATGACACCAAGATCTGAAACAGAGTAGGTGATCCAGATGGGGTGGGCAGAATGAGAAGAGATCTGGGAAAACCTGGCAAATGGCTTGAAGATTGACAATTGGGGTTTAATGCAAAGAAGTGAAGGCTTTGCACTTAGGTAAGAGAAAACCTGAAGCTACCTCTAGGTTGGAAGGGAAGTTGCTGGCAACTACAAGGGAAGAAAGAGACTTTGGCATCATCATCACAGATGACCTGAAATCATCCAAGCAGACCACTGAAGCAGTAGATAATTCTAGAGGGATGTTGGGGTGTATTAGTAGAGGTATCACAAGACATAAGAGGGAGGTGATCAACCATCTTTATGAGACACTGGTTAAGCCCCATCTGGAGTACTGCATGCAGTACTGGAGGCAGCACCTGCACAAAATGTAGGCAGTCCAGAGAAGGGCAGTCATAATGGTGCAGAGACTGCATCAGAAAACATATGAGGACAGATTAATGGAGCTCAATATGTATACCCTACAGCAAAGGAGTGAGAGAGGTGATATGACCAAAGGATTTAATATCTTAAGGGCATTAACAAGGTAAAAGAGTCTAACATGTTTCAATATAAGAAAAATAGCAGGACAAGAGGACACAGCATAAGATTAGAGGGAGGCTGATTAAGGGATACTGTGAGGAAGTTCTTTTTCACAGAAAGGGTGGTAGATGCATGGAACAGCCTACCTCAGGAAGTGGTGGATATAGATATGATGGATAGATGAATATGAATACAGTGCAGGGCTTCAAACATGCATGGGATAGGTATTAGTGGTGGGGGAAGTGAGGAACATTTGCGTCACGGAGTAATTTGCGAAATTCCATCCATTTAGTGGAGCAAAATGTGACATTTCACCTTGTAGAATTGTGAAATGTCTCCTGGTGCAATGGCAAAATTTCACCTTCCATGGTGAAATATCACCTTCTGCAGTGAAATTCCACCTGTGGAAGGTGAAATTTCACCCAATGGAAGGTGAAATTTCACTGCAGAAAGTGAAATTTCACCAACTGAAAATTTCACCCTGGTGAAATTCTGCCTAATGCAGAAAATTTCGTGAATTACTCCACGCAGCAAAATTTGGCCATTTTGCCGCCACTTCTCGGATGGAAATTAAATTTTCTGCATCTCTAATAGGCATAAAGGAGCAATACAGATAAATATGAATAAATAAGCTATTGACAGAGTAAGGGTCTATGGCACATTCATAAGGTAGAAAAAAATGGGCAGACTGGATGTGTCTTATGGTCCTTATCTGCCATCAACGTCTATGTTTCTGTGCTTGGATATCATTGATTCTGCTGAAAAGTCAATGGTATCAATGATAGCATCAGAGTTATTTTCTTGAAACAGGTCCAGCAAAACATCAAAGTCCCACTGAAGATTAACAGTATATCAACAATAATATGCCCATCACTTGTATTTATAGTTTCTGTGAGAGTTTTCCTAAAAGACATTTTTAAGTCCATGAATATATTAAATGGATTTATTGGAGGGCTGGTACAAACATCAATCCTTTACTGAGGACTTTGATGTGAACCTCAGTAAGTGTGGTTTGGGAACGACTGAGGACTTGGTACTCTGGCTGAGGAGTAACCGTGGATGGAAAGTATCTCATGGCTGAATAAACACTTAGCATGCATATAAAGTTTTTTTCCTGTTTTTAAGTTTGTTGAGTGCACAAACATGAACGAACTTGTTGATATGAGAGTTGCTTAACAGGGGTGTGAGGTGTGCCAGACAAATGACCAGCAGAGCTGCAAGGGCTGGTCTGTGGCTAGTAAATCTGAAGGCAGTGTTCTGATGACACTGTTTTGCTGAGGTGGCTGGTCTCAGCTCTGTCTTTTGGAATGCAAGCCCTTCAGCTGCAGCTCAGTGATGTGTCTTTCCTGACTAAACAATTTGCCTGGTTCCAGCAGCTCAGCCTGTCTTTCCTAGTTAAACAATTTCCTCAGTCCTTGCAGCTCACCGTGTCTTTCCTGGTTAGACAATTTCCCCAGTCCCTGCAGCCCCATAGTGTGTCTTTTCTGGTGAAACAATTTCCCCTTTCTGACACTGGGATGCCCACTCCCAATGTCGGATGCGCTCCCCCCCCACCACCTGCCTATATTGTCATCTGACAATGGGGTACCCAATCTCCCTGTTGGCAATGGCATGTTCCCCCCCACATACACACACATTATTATGGCACACTTGGATCCCACCATAGTGTGCCTAAATGTTAAAAAAAATTCCTGTAAAATACAAAAAGCATCCACCTGAAGTATTTTTTTAATTTACCAAGTGAGATACACTAAGCTGAAAGCTTGTTTGCAGGTGCAACCTGAAAGCACAAAGAAGTTAAGTGACTTGTTTAGGATCACACAGTATGCATCTAGGGGGCTGTGGGATTCAAACCCAGGTCTCCAGATTTGCAGCTCAGAGCCTTAACCCACTGCACCATACTGCCTCCGGTTTAGTTTACCTGAAAAAAAGTAAACCTTCCAGCGTTGTCTCCTCAGTTCCCCCTTCCCCACCTCAATCCTCCCTCTGGGCACCCCCACCGCACACCCCTACCCATACCTATCCTCGGAGGTCAGAAGCCACAATCTTCACTGGGCCGGGATATGCCTGTGCTCTTCAAAGCCAAACCTGGAACTGAGGAATCGGGTAAGCCTGTATAATGGGACTCAATGGGGGGTTTCAACTTAGGCTCATATCGCAACTATTTTTAGGAATTTTGACCCCAGACTTTCAACATGCAATTCTTGGGATCACACCTCGTGAACATATCAGTGTCATTTCGTTTCTCAATCACAAAAGGTGATTTTGTGGTCACTGCGCAGAATCACCTTTCAGGACTGATTTCTGAACCGACAGTGCCACTGTTCATGAGGTAGGGTCTCAAAAAGCCCATGTTGCAAATTTGGTGGAAAATTTCAGAAAAATGCCTCGTTACCAGTGTGCATTTTCTAGTTTCCATGCTGCACTCATAACTTTGCAAATTTTTTTATATTTTCACTCCAGATTTTCAACATTTCAATTTTTTAACATCACCTTATAAACAGTACAGCTGTCACTTTTCACATCCTGACCAAAATATGTTTTCGCACCTGTGGCCCAGAATGGCGCAGTCAGTGTGCAAAATCAACTTTCAGGATGGAGTAACAAAATCACAGTGCTACTGTTCATGAGGGGAGGTCCCAAAAAGGCCATGTTTAAAATTTGGCTAAACAATTCCATAAAATGCCTGCATTATGAGTGTGTGTTTCGCAGTTTCTATGCACGCTCATATCTTTGCCAGTTTTTAGTGTTTTCATTACACATTTTCAGCATTGCCATTTTTCACATTTCCTTATGAACAGTACCGCTGCAATTTTCTTTTTGCATCCTGCCTGAAATGTTTTTTTGCACCTGTGGCACAGAATGGCATGGTCACTCTGCAAAATCATCCTTTGGTACAAGTGAACAAAATTACAGTGGCACTCTTCATAAGGTGGGGTACCAAAAAGGTCAAGTTGAAAATATGGTGACACAACTCCAAAATATGGCCATGTTACACCCGGTCGTTCACAATTCTCTACGTACTTGTGTAACTTTGGTCATTTTCAACATTTTCACTCCAAATTTTCAATATAGCCTTTTTATCATACCACTTCATGAGCAGTACAGCTGTCATATAACATTGTTGCTCATTATCATTAAAACTCTTCCAGCACTACTGCATTCTCATACACTTCCTTATCTCTATGCATGATGAACTTTTGGCATTGAAAAATACTTTTTAAATTTAGATTTGAACTTTATACCTAACTTAGGTCCTCAACTGCTTCGCATTCTTGGATCTAATGGAAGATTCAGTAGCATGCTCTGCTTCTTCTCTTTTCTCATTGAAAACTCTTTTCTGAGACTTGTCAGGATATTCCTCTGTCTGAAATTTGACCCTCTACATTTTCTCTACAGCTGGCATTTTTATATTGCCTTTCCATACAATCTGGTAAAAATATTTAACTTGATATATCATGTTTGACTTGTTATGTGCCTGAGTACTAGGTTAACATCCCGAGGGGCTGTAATTTGTCTCTGTTTTGGACATATGTTACTGGCTGCTTTGAGGATGTGCAGTACGTTGGGGCATGCCACAGGGTTGTGTTCATGATGTTCCCTCTGGCTGTCCCGATTGCTGCCAGTTGTACTCTGAAGGAAGCAGGTGATAGCCCCTTATTGAGATCCTTCTGGAAAAAGAGAAGGATGTCTGGAATCAGTGTAGTCCATGCTGTCAAATCTTTGCCTGAGCACCATCTACAGAAGATTGCCTATTGTCTTACATAGGTGGAGGTTGGTGATTCACTTCTGGATAGGTTCACAGTATGCATCACCTCTGGGCGATAGCTGGCTCTTATCAGTCTCTCTTGTAGAGGGGTCAGGCCATCAGCTTGAGGTTTTTTGGCTGTGGTGCCTCACCAGTTCCTGTAGAATTATGTCTGAGCACTCTGCTAGTCTCCATGGGTGATCAAGAGCTTTGGCTATCCCTGTGGCAAACCATGACCTTCATGGTCTGTACAGGGTGATCAGAATTACTCTTGCCCTGGAATTCTGAGTTTTCATGAGTACTTGGGGGAGTAACATGATTGGTGGGAAGATATAAGCCACATTGAAGTACCACTCCAGGGAGAGGGCATCCACGCCTATAACCCAGCTATCCCTGAATCAGGAAAACAACTTTGGGACCTGTGCATTTATTCTTGTGTACGGCCAAAAGTTCTATATATGGGTGTAATTCAGGTGCCATCTCACACAGGCTACTACCCCGGCCTGCTGCCCTGGATGCAGGGTGAGGGGCCATGGTTCAGGTCTAACAGTTACTGGGGATTTTTGCCCAAGAGTAAAACTACAATTACACTGTCTCCACCCAGTGTGACTTTTAAGTGGGTTAGGTGTTAAGCTAGTGCAGCCCTCTGAGACATTGTACCTACCCACAGCCCCACCTAGTAGCCTCACACTTGCCATTTATCAAAACATTTTACTATGCATTTAATTTATACTTACTGAGGAGTGCTAATAATATGCTCACAGTGACCCCACTTACCAACAGTGTTACCTAAACATCCAAAGCACTTCAACCCCCGTCCCTTCAGTCAGTAACAATTTGGCAAATTTATCTTCAAAGCTCTCAGCTACAGGTGGGGGCTCTGACTCTGAGGGAACCTCACTTTACTTGGTTACCACTTTCCAGGCTACCGGGAACCCATCAAAGACAATGACTTTGGGCACCCTTGTACTGTCCACTGTATTGCTATACTCCAAGAGGGCCATTAATGTCTATGCAGTCAAATCAGCCTGTCGACTTTTTACAGCAGCTTTACCAAGACATTTGATTTTTGAGAGGGCTTCCTCAATAGTACTTTTATCAGTGCCCAAGGGTATATATCTAGTGGTAAAAGTGCATTCTGGTGGTCAGCCTCATCTCCCGTATACCAACTAAGCAAATGTTGCACAGCCATTTTATCAGAGAAATACTCAGCACTAGAATTGGTGGGGTTCTCCATGTGAAGTCCAACTGAAATTTTGTGGTTTGGCCACTAGTGAGCAGTAATCCCAGTGCTGCCTCCCAAAATGCAACCTGTGCACCACCGCCTATGGGCTACTACCCCTGCCTGCTGCTCTGGTACAGGTTGAGGGGCCTGAGTTCAGGTCTAACAGTTACTGGGGATTCTTGCCCAAGAGTAAAACTACAGTTATGGTGCCTCCACACAGAGTGAATTTTAAGTGGGTTAGATGTTACAGTAGCACAACCCCCTGGGAAGCTGTGACCTCCCACAGCCCTACCTAGTGGCCCTACTCTTGCCATTTCCCCAAACACTTTACTTTGCATTTAATTTATACTTACTGAGGAGTGCTAATAATATGCTCACAGTGACCCCACTTACCAACAGGGTTTGGAACTCAGGCATACACCCTGTGCACCTGTAAAGAAATGATTACTAGAAACAACACTGTACCTTTCAGTTATTTGCACTAAACCAGCACTCAGTAATGATATGCTCATGGGCCAAGATAAAATTCCAACCACAAACTGATTTATTTAGGGATTTAAAATGGGGAAAAAGGGGCATGAAATGAGTTTGACCTAAAAGTACTGTTTTAGATTTTTGTAACACACAAATACATTCCTACCGGGTCATAATGTTGCATGCTTAATAGCATACGACATTATGGCTAAACCGGTGCAGCGTAGTATGCAGGTGCTAATGGTGCAATACCGCGTATACTGCTGTATGTGGTATTGCACCATTAGTGCTTTCCAAGGCAGAGGATAAGACCTCTGCTGGAACTGGGTTCCATAGAGCAGTTACTATCGCTCATAGGACTGAGCCACAGCAGTAAGAACCCAAGGGCTGTGTCTGGGCCTGGGTTTGATTCCCGGTTCCCAAAACCTTTTTTTTTTGATTTGTGTGCTCCCCCAGAGTTGAGAATATTTAGTGGGGGGGTTCAGGGTGCAGCCCCCATAATGAAGAGTGTGGGGGGGCAGAACCCCCCACATAAAGAAGATATGCCTCATGGCAGAAATTGTTCTGTATTGGCAGTGAGATTTTGCCATGCAGTATAATGTCTTGTGACATCATGACCCCGTGCCAAACACATTTACCCCCTGGACAGAGTCAAAATGCAGCTGCTGTGTACCCAGTGTCTAATTAGGTGCAGGCCTGGGATGTTGTTGTGGGTTGGCCCGGTGTTGCAGCTGGTTGAGGCCCTAAAATAAAATACTAATTGTTAATTCTGTTATGTTTGGCTTTTGCAGCATTCACAAACACTTTAAACCCAAATGAATTGTAATCCTCAGTCCCAATGGCCTGCAAAAACAGTCTAAACCCAACTTGAACTTGAATGACAAATCAGTTGGCAATATAAGTTTAATTGGTGTTGCAGGGTAAACGCTGTTGAACTCACTGAACCTTGGTCCTCGGGATCTGGCTTGATTTCCAGGATGATTCCCCTCGAGCCAGGATTTGGCTCTCTGGCATGTAGCTGCAGGACTTCGTCCTTTCTGGCAAGGACCAAGATACAGGGAGCAGGGCTGACACACGACTCACCCTCACTTCTAGGCCTGGTCCTCAAACGTACCCGCAATCCACGATGATCTTCTCTGCAGGAGCTATCTCCCTTCTCTGGTCTTCTGGCAGTGATGGTTGAACAAGCAGCAGCAGTCTCTGAAGCAAATTGATTAGCATCACAGGTTTAGCTTTGGAACATTTCTGACGTAAACTGCTCAGCTTAGCTGCTTGCAAACTGCAGTCCTGAACATGTAAGCTGGCAATGCAGAAATTCAGGCCTCCCTCTTTTGACAGCAGAGCTGAGACATTTCTAGTGACCTCAGGCTTTAGATACAAATACAGTCCCTGAGGCATAAACAGTGTCTCACCACAATGCAGGTTGGAGACTTTTAGAGTCCCTGAACCCGCTTCTGGAATTTCAACTCTGGAGAAAATATATTCTTTCTTTCTTACTTGAAGAGTTGCAAATTGATCTGCAGAACTTGGCAGTCCCAACAATTAAAGCAGTAGTATCGGCCAAGCAGAGGTTTAACATGCCCACCCCAAATTCCCCTTGCTGCGACCAGGGCCTCCTTACTCTTTGAAAGCTCTCCCTGGACTGACTGTTCAAACTGTCAACAACAAAAGAAAGACTGTACATGGAAGGGGTGCTGGGAAAAAATGCAAGGCAAAAATGTAAACAAAAAAATTCCGCACTCACCACCCCAAAGTAAGGAGACTGCTCAGGTTCTTATAAAGCACTTCATTTTATTCCTGTGCACTGTGCAAACATCCTGACGCATTTCAGAATTACAATTATTCCTTCTTCAAAGGATCATAAAAATTATAAGGATTATTAGAACCTGAGCAGTCTCCTTATGTTGGGGTGGTGAGTGTGGGATTTTTTTGTTTACACTGTTCAAACTGCCCCTCTCAAACTGAACCTGAGAGCCAATCGGCTGACCAAGTTAAAATCACAGTCTAAACATCCTCATTGGTTGAAATTTGGGTGCCTAGAATTATCCCTCCTTGTTCCCAAAAAAAGCCTCAGGAACAGTTCCAAGAATCTCTGTGGGAAATCGTGGCTGTTGCTTGGTTGAACAGCAGCTGTATATACAGTTTTTATGCAGTCCAACAATGTCCTCAATAATAAAGTTCTGGTGCAGTCAGACTAAGTACTTTTTATTTACAAAGCCCCCTTAGTTCAATAGTCATTGCAGTGCCCTGTTGAACGCTTTCATTTTTAAACACTTATATACTATATCTTTTCTGTCACTGCCACCGTAATACAGTGCCCCTAGGTGGCAGGTAGCAAGCTCATTATTCATGAGGCTCATAAATATTCATTCGCCCTGAAACATGCCCTGAATTAAAACGTACCTTTTATAAATTACAGAGGCCTCACACCGACCTTGTTCTGGTGCCCAGTCCCCAAACAGGCTTCCAATGGGACTGAGACCATTGGGACACCATTTGTTTGACCACAACGGTGGTTGGAAAATACAGCACGCTTTCTTGCACATGTGCGAGCACTGGCCATATGGGGCAAATGCAGGTAACTCTTGGTATAGCTCCTTATGTCCAAAATGGGCTGACATCAAATATGGGGCTGTTGGGGACCCTGAGGCACAATAATGGACATGGGTTGTGGCGGTGAAAAACTGGGGAGAATGGATGGACACCAAAGGCAGACGGAAGAATGGGAGGCATTAAGGTAAGCGCACAAATGGGGGTGTGGGCATTACATGGGACCCCGTCTCCTATTTATTGCTGTGAAGACCTAAGGGTGCACTTGCCATTCTTGTAGGTGGATCTGTTGCGTGCTGAGCCAGTCCACAGTTGTAGCAAGTTTCCCAGCTAGATATATGGCTATGATATTGGTCAGATGTTTCTAAACACACATGAGGGTGGTCTCTTTCTGCATCACTTTCCTTCTGATGCCCTATCATTTGACTAAGTATGCAACAATGACTCTGTTATTGAATCCTATTAACACATTTCCCCGATCATGCTGTTGAAGTGTAGCAGGGACTGGAAAACTGTGCTTATCTCCAAGACATTGACTGACAGCTTCAACTCTGTTATTGACCACTTCCAATGGGCAGAGTGGGGTCCAGTGGATGATCCCCACCCCCTTAGACTGGCATCAATTTAGATTACCAGATTGTGCCATGCCCCTGGTCAGTTTGCATCTGTTCATCCAGCAGTATAGTGATATTCATACTCCTGGACCGAGAGTTAGGTTGGCTGATAATTTGTACTGTACTAGTACCCCTCTCTGAATAACTAGGATCATGAGAGGTCTCATTTTCCACCTCACCCATGGAACTAGATTGATGCATGAGGCCAAGGAGTCTAGCACCTGAAAGACTTTACTAACATTGAACTGTTACATCACTGTATGCTCTTTACCTGGGTGAGGATGTTGTTTATTCTCTTGCCTGATGGGCGAACTAGATTTTTCTACATGACTATGAGGGTCCCCAGATACTCGATGGCTTGATTGGGGACTTGACTGCTGTTGGGGCAGTTTATTAGCCAGCCATGTTGTTCCAGGCAATGGAGAACTTTTGAGTATATTTTATCCACTGTGCAGGGGATCTGGTTTTGATGAGCCAGTTGTCGAGGTACTGTATGACCTGGATTCCTTGTTCCCACATCTTGGTATGCCAGGATAAATGAGACTTTTGTGAATACTCTCGGGGATGAAGCCAGGCCAAAAGAGAGTGCTTGATACTAACAATGTTACAACATTATGCAGAATCAGAGGTATCTATGGTGACCTACTGGATCCCTTTGTTGTACGCTCTACAGCGTATGACAAAACTGCAACAGTAATGGCACAGTAGGGATGAGGGAGAGGGTGCAAAACCACAAAAGACAGTATTCGCAGTAGTGCACCCTCTCACTATCCCAGGCAGAGAATAAGACCTCGGCTAAGATAGGGATCCACCAAGCAGCTGCTGTGGCTCAATAGGATGAGCCATTGACAGCAAGGGAAACAAGCAGTGTGTTTGGCCCTTGTCTGATTCATTTTCTGGATCTGGAAAGTTGCTAACTGGATTGGATTGGAAGATGCAGGGGTAGCAAACATTTCCTCCCAGGGACCCAGATTGATGGCCATGATAAATGGTCCCCCCAGGTGTAAGCCAAGTAGTTGCCACACTTGTCTGTCTGAGGATGGCAGGCTACAAAGTAAAAGCATTGGTAAACAGAACTGTTTGTAGTGACAACCCCATCCCTTTCATTGGTGCCATGTGTGAGAGGAGCAGCCCTGCTAGTTGAACAAGGGGGGCTAGTGGGGGGAGGTTACAATGGCATTTAAGAAATACAAATGGACACAGGAGAAAGCAGATAGTGAGATGTATCTAGAAAAGCAAAGGGAGGCAGGAAGGGCAGTTAGGAGCATGAAGACACAAACGGAAGAAATCGTTGCAAATTGAATAAAAAGGGTTAAAACTTCTTTTAGGTACATAAGTGAAAAAAGAAATGCAAGACGAGGGGTAGTAGGGCTGAAAGCTAAGGGGGGAGGGGTTGAGTGGAGGAAGGCCACCAAAAGGTGGCAATGTTGAACAATTACTTTTGTTCACTATTCACGGATGAGGAGGAGGAGGCAGATAACAGGCCAACAATAAAAGACCAATGGATAAAGGTGTGGGAGGTGGACACAAATCCTTTTTCTGAGGAAAGGGCCTTTAGGGAACTAACATTACTAAAAGTTGATAAGGCAATGGGATTAGATGGAGTGTACCCCAGGATACTGAGGGAACTAAAGGAGGTGTTGGCTGCACCTTTGACAGCCATGTTTAACCTGTTATTAGAAACAGGGGAAGTACCACAGGACTGGAGGAGGGCAGATGTGGTCCTGCTACACAAAAGTGGAAACAAGGAGGAGGTGGGAAACTACAGGCCAGTCAACCTGACCTCAGTGGTATGCAAAGTAATGGAAGCACTATTGAAGGCAAGGATAGTGGAATACCTAGCAACCAGTGGTATGTAAGACCTGAGACAGCATGGTTTCATGGGAGGGGCATCATTCTAGACAAACCTCATAGAATTCTTTGAATGGGTAAACAGGGAAGTGGATCGGGGTGAGCAGTGGATGCGGCATACCTACATTTTAGAAATGCCTTTGGCAGGCATTATGCAGTGGTTTAAGGCTCTGAGCTGCAAACTTGAAGACCTTGGTTTGAATCCCACAGCCCCCATTTGCATACTGTGTGGCCCTGAGCAAGTCACTTAACTTCCTTGTGCTCCCAGGTCACACCTGTAAACAAGCTTTCAGCTTAGTGTGTCTTGCCTGGTAAAAAAAAAAAAATTGTTCCACATAAAAGGCAGATAAACAAGCTGGGGAACCTAAATGTAGGTTCTAAAGTAGTGAAATGAGTGGAAAGTTGGCTGGACAATAGGACTCTGAGGGTGTTGGGACTGTAAATGGCATACACTCTGGAGTAGGCAGAGTGGCCAATGGGGGCTGCCACAGGGATCAGTGTTGGGCCCAATCCTCTTCAATGTCTTTATCAATGACATAGCATAGGGTCTGGAAGGGAAAATCTGCAATGGAGTGGATGAGGAGAGACCTAAAAAGGCTGAAAGACTGGTTGAGGGATTAGTAACTGGGTTTCAACGCTAAAAAATAGCAAAATTATACTCATGAAGCACAGATGAGTAGGGGCAACTTACTACCTGAGAGGGGAGGCAAATGCAAGCTCAAAACAGGAAAGTGACCTGAGAGTAGTTATCTTGGATGACTTGAAGATGACAAAGCAATGTAACAAGGCAGCAGAGGAGGCTAGCAGGATGCTGGGATGCATAAGCAGGGGAATCACTAGCAGAAGAAAGAATTAATAATCCAACTATATAGATCATTAGTGAGGCCTCACCTTGAGTACTGTGTCCAGTTCTGGAGACCCCATCTTTTAAAGGACACAAACAAGGTATGGACTGTACAGAGGAGGGGAACAAAAATGCTGAGGAGCATGCATCAAAACCCCTATGAGGAAAGGCTGAGGAAGTTAAATCTGTACTCCCTGGAGGACAGGGAGGAAAGGGGCACATTATGAAGTTGGGGGAGTGGTTCAGAGGTAATGTGAGGAAGTACTTCTTCATAGAGAGGGTGGTGGACATATGGAACAACCTTCTTGCAGAAGTGGTGGGGGCAGAAACAGTTAGGGGTTCAAGAACACATGGGATAGATACAAATGGAACTTGAAAGTTAAGGGGGGACCATAGGCTGGTTAGAGCCTGCTGCATTGCTATAGGTAGGGAAATAGGGCAGATAGGGAGGGCCGTCAACTTCTATGTTAGATAAAATATAGTCTTACCTTGAAGAATAGGGGAATTCAGTAATGGTACAAACAGAAAATAATCCACTGTTTGCAGGAGCTGTGATCCTATGCTGAAGCCTGGTCTGATGCACATTTGAAACTGAGCTATATGGAAAGATAACAGGATGTGAGTGCTCAGATTTTAATTTTCAAGTCATATGTGCATCAGCAGCCTGTGTGATAGAGATAACCCTACCTAAAAGGATCCTGGAGTGCCTCAGAGATTAACCATCACAATATGGTGTTAGTGCAACTAAGCACTTTCAGTCACAGTTGCTAATTTACAGGGCTATTTTAGTAGAGCAGAGAGGTTAATGTGAGATTCTGCAACATACTCTGCTCACTCTCTTTTCTCACTGAAATCTCTCCTCTGTGACTTGTCCAGACACACTGTAACACTACAGACACACTTATAAACAATCACTTTCTGTCACAGTTGCTAATTTGGTAGAGCAGAGAGGTTAATGGGAGATTCAGCAGCATACTCTGCTCCCTCTCCTTTCTCACTGAAAGCTCTCCTCTGTGACTTGTCCAGACAATTAGTTGGGATTTGAACAGAATTCTGGCCAGCATTGGATCCAAGCCCAGGTAAGGCACTTTATTTCTTTCTTCTGTTTGTTTGGGTTCCAAATATGTGCTCACTGCTCCCTTGTGAATGAAAATGTAATTATTTGTGCAGCACCAGGTTGTGCATTAGAGAAAGAGTAAGGTGCTTCTGGGAGTCCCAGGTTTCCAGTTGTTTTGCTGGCACAGTTGGTAGCACAACAGAAATGGAATTTTGGATGACTTGGGTTCAAATCCCAGCTAAGGTGCTTATTTCTTTCTCTCTTTCATTTATTTGGGGTCCATGTAAGTGCACACTGCACCCTTGTGAATGAAAGTGTAATTATCTGTGCAATTAGCTGGCTCAGTGGCACTAAGGGTTGAGGCCCTGGACACCACACCTCGCACCACACCGATGACCTGTGGTTGGGAGCAACCTCGGGTGTCAGAAGATTGGCTGGGGGGAAGGGGACTGAGCATCCTCCTCCGGGAAGGGGGGTGGAGGGACAACTGTGGCTGTGCTGGCTCCTGGTGATGGCTGGGGGTTGGTGCAAGCTGTGGTTTGCTGTGTGGTCAATGCAGGCTGACGTTGGATGTGCAGTGTGCAGAAGCACGCATGGCAGCATCATTGATGCCACTGCATGTCCGCGCCATAGTGCGGGGAAGCAATACACAAAAATCTTCTGGTGCACTCAATGGTGTCTGGTCCCATTGGCGCCACACTGCTCTCACTCGGGATGCTCCTCCTGAAGCCTGACCCTAGGCTCCCATGGTGGTGGGGTAAGTACCCACCATGAAGCAGCACACAAGAGGAATTGAGGAGGGGGCTGAGCACAAGCACTGGGAGTGGTCCGGTGCCACACTTGTAATGCATGGTGCCACTCACAGACAGCAGTAGGACAGGTGCATCAATGAAGGGTGGGTGTGAGGAGCATGTAGGAAGGACATACGTCCCTATGCAACAGTGATGACTGGCCACATGGATGACCTGGAACCTCTCACACACTGTACACTGACCTACCAATGGGACAGTACCACAGCAATGGAGCTGGCCATCCTACTGCTCCAGAAAGACTGCAAACAGCAATGCTCTGATCACCTAGTGAGAAGACATGCCGCAACATTCTGTATGTGTCATGGTACCAGGCAGGGGTGCTGCCCGACAATTGCAACACTGCTCTAGCATCCCTGAATCATCAGGGCATGGAGAAGATGCAATGCCCCACTGAGCCGTGGCAGCATATCCATCATGCAGGCCCTCCATGTGTGTGTTGCCACCGAGCTACCAATGCCTCACAGGCTAATGCTGTTGCGGGCCCATGAATGCTGCCAGGGGACTCCCTAACCACTGCCATAACAGGTATTCTGCAACATGATTGACCATACAGGTCACACTGACTGGCAGGGGGTCATGACACCATTCCCCACATGTCATCTCCTGTGGACAGTAGGTAGACTCTAGGTAGGCACAGAAGGGCCGTTGCAAAAATACTGGTCTTGGGGGAAGGGGAAGCTATATGTGGGTGCAATGTACTGTACAGAACATACCAATTGGTATCTGCATACACAGCAATGCATAGCCAAGTACATATCTGTGCTGCATAGAGTGTGGAGATGCAAGAGGGGTGCCTGAGTTAAGGAAAAGGGAAAATTGTTTAACAAGGAAAGGCACACTAAGCCGGATCATGTTTCCAGGTGCAACCTATGAGCACAGGGAAGTTAAGTGACTTGCTCAGGTTCACACAATATGCAAGTGGGGGCTGATGAGATTCAAACCCAGGTCTCCAGGTTTACAGCTCAGTGCCCTTAACCACCACACTCTACTGCCTTTACAGGTGTTACTGGTGGGGCAACTGGTCTGTTGATAGGCCAGTGGGGTGGAGCAGAGGGAGGGCAGTCTGGCAGATACTCTAATTGCCACGCACCAGACCTTACTGGTAGGGATGGGGCAGGTAAGGGATGGCTGGCTAGACACCTCCAGATAGAACCCCACAAGTGCACATTGGTAAGCGAAGCAAATGGGACCGTACAGCCATGCCATGGTTCTCTCGACTGGGGATTGTATGGAGCTACCTTTGTGCCCTGAGGTCCCCTGTGGACACATACACAGCACTCCAAGTCCAAAACACACACTGGCAGGTCACACAGAGCATTGCTGTTGCATGTATTAACTATGTAACTGTGTTTGTACTATCGTCTTGGGTCTTGACCCCCAGGTCCCATCTGGAATCTAGCAGCATTGCTCAATATGCCTTCCTGGTAAAACTCATAAATAAATAAATAAAATTGTGTGTGTCCTGACTGCTGTGCAGTGTGTGGACATTGGCACTTGGAGGGTGTGCATAAACCCTGTACTTGGCCATACTGCTGCTGTACCAGGTCATCATACACATCATGTCCCATTGACTGTGGTGTAGCATGACATGCAAGCTTAGCCAATTGCCATGACAACCTGTTGCATATTGTTCCTGTCGATGCCTGACATCCATGGTACTGCATCTGCCACCTACCCAGGTGCATCATTCTTGACAATTTAGCGGCACATACATTCCAGTGCAGCAATCCCTCTGGCACATCAGTGCTCTGCTGCCTAAGTGCTCCACAGCCCTGTGCTCTCCCCGGACACGCATTCGTAGTGCCAGTTGCCATCCCTGTTGCTGGTGATCCTCAATTAAATGTTGCCTCACTGGACTGTGCAGGTATGACCACCTTCCTGTTTTGTGCCCTGTGGTTGGCTTAGGTCCTCCTGCTAGGTGTTTTCTTGGGTTTACACTGTCTGTGATGCCGCCACTTCTCTGTGGACTGGTGTGTCAGCCTTGGTGGTTTCTCCTGCACACCCACTATGGACATTCATACCATGGCTTGCAGGTGTCTGCAGCCAGCAGCCATGGCCAGCACTGGTGCACAGGCTATTAGACCAGCTCCAGGCTGATCTATGCCCTGGCAAGCCATGCGTCCATTGCTGCTCTTGTATAATCCCACAAACGGGGATGTGGCAGCATCATCAAGGCGCAAGCCCCCATCTGCCAGGGTGCAGCCGTACATCTGCCACAGAAGCAGTGCAAGCATAGCTGACACAGGTGGCCCCTAGTTGGTGTAGACAGCAGCTGAAAATCAGGAATGGCATATGGTGTGGTGCAAGATGCCCCTTGCACCATTCCTTGGTGGCGCAAGAACCGTGCACCATTCCGAATCATTTGAAATTGGGCCCAGTGACTTAAATCTCACTGTTGATCTCTCCATTTATTGAAGCCATGGTAAACCAGAGCCCCATTATAGAGAGGTCCAGGGTGTCAAACTTTGGCTAGTAGACCAAGCCCTGTCAGATGTATGGCACCTCCATAACCCCAGGACCAGAGATTCCACATGCTACTCATCGGCCCATGGCTCATACAGCTGTATAGATCTCTGACTCAAATCTCAGCAACTGTCCCCCATGATCTTCTCAGCTTCCATCACCCCACTGCTTATCTTGGATTATGCTCTGATGCAGTTGGAACTCTTCAGTCCTGCTACTTTCTGCTCTCTGAGCAGGAAACTAGATCCTTGCCTTAGGCAGGACCACTAATTACAAACCGGTTTCCATAAGGAAGTTGGGGACTTCTTTTGGATGAATGACACAGGAGACACTTTGGTCACCAACTTGTGGGACGCTTTAAAGCTGCTATATGGGAGCATATTATAGGGTATGCCTCCCAGCACAGAAAGGAGAGGAAGAGGGAACACATACATTTGGAGACTCAGCTCAGGCAGAAGGATGCAGATTTCAAAGCCAATCCTAAAGCCATTGCAAATTCCACAATGCATAAAGAAATTCTCAAGCTGTGCACATCACTGTCTACACACCCACAATGCCAAGCCTCCTACTCTCACACTTCACCACAAATACTAGGAAGGGGGAGAAATGTGTGGCAAAAATCTTACCATAACAGCTTAAGAAGCTGCAGGCAGTGAGGCATACTGTTGGCCTAAAAACACACCGAGCAGCAAGAGCACAAAAGCAGCAAACATTAACAAAGTGACAAAATAATTTACACCTAGCTTTACAGCTCATCAATCCCTATGGGACAAAGCAAGCTACATCTTTCTCTCACATCTCCAGCTCCTTCAAGTCTCTTTGGAGTAGGCTGCCACGTTGGATTTATCCCTTACAACTGTGGAGATTGAGATAGTCCTGAAGGTGATCAACCCGCACAAAGCCCCAGGAATAGAAGGCCTTCCAGCTGAATTCTTTAAGCTGTTTGCACCTGTGAATTGCCCTGTACTGCTAAAGCTGTACTTTGAAGTTGATGTCAATGGCTCCTCCCCTCCAACAATGACTATGGCAACCATTACAGTTCTTCCAAAGAGGGTAAGTACTACTCTCTTATCTTACAGCCAGCTGTCATTTCTATAACAATGGTACACAGCAAGAACTATGCAAAAGCCATGGCTATTTTCTTTGAATTCCCTGCTACCAACCCTGATCCACCCATCCCAAGAGGCAAACTGAGATCAGGCCATTTTAGAACATCAGTATATCTGTCTGTAAGCTTCCCAATAACTCCTTACTCCTTCCAATGCAGTTGCCATCGACTTTGAGAAGATGTTTGATTTGGTGTGTTGAGGTACCTGCACAAGATTCTAGAATGCATGGGGTTCATAGAACACATCTGTGCCAAAGTCCACATGCTGTACACAAACCCCAAGGCAAAGATCCTTACCAATGACACAAGAGTTACTGGGAAGATGCAAAGTAATCACTAAGGCCCTGTCCACACTGCACTGAAAATCTGTAACATTTTGAAACCATTACAGACTGAAAAGCCCTGTCTACACTACCCTTGGAAATCCCCTCCGTAATGTTACAGAGGGTCCACATAGTTACCGTAACAGTTTGTGTTTACACTGGTAAAGTTAAAGAAAATGTTTTTGTAACCGTTACAGAAACGTGTTGTGAGGTGGTTTCAACAACGCTTTCTGTAATGGTTTCAAAGCTCTGTTTAATCCTGTCCACACTACACAAGTAAACTCCTGTAACGTTTTCAAAATGTTTTCAGTGGTAGTGTGGATGCACCGTAACGTTTTTAGTCTGTACTGGTTTCAAAACATTACAGATTTTCAGTGCAGTGTAGACAGGGCCAAAACACTACAGTGCATCCACCCTACCATGGATAATATTACAGGATTTTACTTATGTAGTGTAGACAGGCCCAATATATCAGTTTTCAACAACAGTTTTGAAAACGCTTTCTGTGACGTTACTAGTGTAAACGCAAACCATTACGGTAACAGTTTGGACCCTCTGTAACATTACAGAGGGAGTTTTCTGGTGTAGTGTGGACAGGGCCTTAATAAATCAGCTCATAGTACAACAATCCATTTACAGTCCTTGAAGGGACTCTGTCAACACGTTTTGCATTGTATTTTTTTTTCTACTTGAAAACCCACATTTTATGATTGCTTACCATTTCTGAAATTTGGTAATGTCACTGGTTGGTTTATCTGCTTCATTTTTGAGAAGATCTTAAATGCATACACTACAGATGACTGTGTCTACCTTTTGCATCATTAGGGCTGCAGTGGGCATAGCCCTGCAGACCTATTGCTATAGAAAAACACCTTGACAACTCCCACATTCCTTGCAAATGCACAACATGATGAAGTGACAAAAGTCACTCTGAGGACGCATCTCTGAAACACTCTGCTCTCCGCATTATTTATTTATTTTTTCCCCTGCCTTCCCTAACCGCTGAAATACATTCCCCCCACACCTGACAGTCCCTCTCAGTGCCCCAAAGCATAATAGTGATACTGAGGGTGCCCAATCCCCCAGTGACTCGATCATAAATCCTCACTCCCACCCCCTCCTTCCACTACCGCGCATGCATGGTAGTTTCTGTCCCAGATCCAGGATTCCTTTCACCATCCTACTCGTTTAGGAAGCCAGCAATGAGATGGAGTGCATTCATGCTATCTGGAACTGAACACTCTGCGCTCCTTTATTTTGTATGTGAACCCTGGGTGGGTGTAGCTGACAAAAAATGTTTTTTAAGTTGTTTAACCAGGAATAGCACACTAAGCTGAAAGCATTTTTACAGGTGCAACCTGGGAGCACAGGGAAGTTAAATGACTTGCTGAGAATCACACAGTTTGCAAGCGGAAACAGTAGGATTCAAACCCAGGTCTGGTTTATTGAATATCACCAGATTTGCAGCTCAGAGCCTTAAACCACTGCACTATACTTCCTCCCTCAATCTCAAACTCAAACTCAGGTGGCTCATTTCTGATCAGACAGTCTTCTGTCTTCCTCATTCTTCTGGCAAGTGTACCTGTTTCACACTGTGCCAGAATAGAGAGACAGACCTATAACTGTCTCTGAAAGTGCAGAAACAATCTTTTTATAAAAAAAATTCTATGCTAAATTATCTTTTTACTTTTTTTCCTGCTGTTTCAGGAGTCAGTGACCACTGCATTGGCATAGCCAGAGAGGGGGTTCCAGGGTGCACAGAACCCCCTTACCCCTTGAACTGCAAGTCCTGTACCCACATCACTTGAAACAATTGTCTCTGGGCTTGGAAAAAACTAACAATTCCCCCCCTCCCAATAAACCGTCAATTACTCACATCTTGCCGTTATTATTTCAAACAATGAGCAATTTGTTAGTACATCCACGTCTCTTTAGCATAGCCCCAAAACACTTGTGTGCCCTGTGAAAAAAAATGATGAATGTAATTTTTAAATATTGTTAAATACAGTGGTATTTAGAAATATTTCCAGACATTAGTGGAGCCCTAGGGTAGTATCTCATCAAGAGGACCATAATACAATAATTCTTTCAAGCTATTTTCTGGTATGTGCAGGTCTCTTCAGTATTGCCAAGAAAGTGTATAGTAGGGAGGAAGTATACCACAGTGGTTTAAGGCTCTAAGCTGCAAATCTGGAGACTTGAGTTTGATTCTTACAGCTCCCACTTGCATACTGTGTGATCCTGAGCAAGTCACTTAATGTCCCCCTGCTCCCAGGTTGCACCTATAAACAAACTTTTAGCTTAGTGTGTCTCACCTGGTTAAACAATTGGGGTAAAAAAAAGTGCAGTATCAGGAGGTAGTCAATGAGACTCATTTCATTTATCCCTGAGTCGGACCTTTTTTTTTTAGTAGTCGGAAATGCTGTCTGTGTTTTACAGTATGGTAGCCACTAAACCCAGGCTTTCTCTCAAATCGACTTGACCCATAAGAGGTGCAGCAACTAGATAGTTTATTACCCCTAAACATCTTCCCCCCCTTCACCCCCCCAAAGCGAGAGACAGCGGAAGCAGCACCCAGGAGCTGCAGTGAGACATTTGCAGCCAAGCCCCCGTGTCGGGTGCACAGCTCTGTCCTGATCCATTCCAACTTTAGTAACTAGTTTGTGACCGTGTCTCTCTTCTGCAGTGCTGTTATTAGGGCTGCAGTGGGCTGTTTTCATTTCAGTGTTCTGCTTTACATTTCTTTAGTTAGATGGGGCAGCTCTGTGCATTTTATTCCCTTTTCTTTTTTTTTGTTTGATTTTTGTTCTGCTGTCTTCAAACCACTTTTGTAATTGCAGTGCTGAAAGGATCTGTAATTTGGATGACTGCTACGAGGTGTGTGTGTGTGTGCGTGCATGCGTGTATGTGTGTTTCATAGTCTTCACGCCTAGCTGATTGCTCACATTTTTATTTATTTTTACTTTCAGACTGACTACTTTATTGCCGACAATGATTTTGTTTATGATAAAGACCGTCACGAGGTGTGTGCATGTGTGTGTGTGTGTTTGTTTTTCACAGTCTTCACATCTAGCTGATCATTCAAATTTATATTTCCTCTTACTTTCAGACTGACTACCTTATTGCTGACAATGTGTTTGTGATGTCAGCTGAAATGTTTTTGTCAATTTTTTAATACATATTTTATGATTAACAACATTGTTCTTTGACTTGTTATTGGCATTGCCTGTCAACTACAGTCCTTGAAGCACCTGCTCCCTGCATTCAGTCCACTCCCCACTGGTGTCGTTTACCTTTCAAAACTTTTAATGTCAATTAGCACCTCATACTTTCTGACATAACAGCAGCATACCATTGAGCAGCTTGTATTCCTCATCTAGTATAGTTTTAAGTGAAGAGTACAGATAGCATGTCTTTGACATTCATAATGAACATGAGTACTGCATGCTATATGGCTTCTGGCATGCTGTTGCATCATAAAAATGTTACAAGCATTACATATGTGACCCATGGATTGTTATAAAACAGAGGTGGTGGCTGAACCTCTGGCTATTCTGTTTAGCCAATCACTGGAAACAGGGGAGGTACCCAAAGACTGGAGGACAGCAGATGTAGTCCCCTTATACAAAAGCGGGAACAAACAGGAAGCAAGGAACTACAGACCAGTCAGCCTCACCTCGGTAGTGGGAAAGATCATGGAAGCACTTCTGAAGGAGAGATTGGTGGACCATCTGGTTGTCGATGGACTACAGGACCCAAGGCAGCATGGTTTCACCAGGGGGAGGTCATGTCAGACCAATCTCATTGAATTTTTTGACTGGGTGACTAGGGAGGTGGATCAGGGGAGGGCAGTGGACATGGCCTATCTGGACTTCAGCAAGGCCTTTGACACTGTGCCACATAGAAGACTATTACACAAACTGGGGAATATGGGTGTGGGCAGGACAGTAGTGTGGTGGGTAGGTAACTGGCTGGGTGGCAGGACACAGAGGGTGGTGGTAAATGGCTGTCACTCCACAGAGGGAAGAATGACCAGTGGGTACCACAGGGATCAGTGCTGGGACCGGGTCCTATTCAACATCTTCATCAGTGACATTGCGCAGGATCTAGAAGGCAGAATTTCACTGTTCACTGATGACACAAAGCTCTGTAACAGAGTAGACACACCAGAGGGTGTAGACAGAATGAGAAGGGACCTGCAGAAACTTGAAGAATGGTCAAGGGTTTGGCAGTTGAAATTCAATGCAAAGAAATGCAAGATAATGCATATGGGGCACAAAAACCCTGGCACAATATATCAGTTGGGGGGTGAGGATATAGCATGCACCAAGCAGGAAAGGGATTTTGGGGTTGTCATCTCTAATGACCTCAAGGTAGGGAAACAGTGTGACAAGGCAGCAGGTAAAGCAAATAGGATGCTGGGATGTATAGGCAGGGGCATCACCAGCAGAAAAAGGGAGGTCATAATTCCACTATACAAGACACTAGTGAGGCCCCACCTGGAGTACAGTGTACAGTTCTGGAGACCATACCTATGTAAGGACATAGACAGGGTAGAGAAGGTTCAGAGGAGGGCATCAAAGATGGTGCATGGATTGCATCACAAGTCCCATGAAGACAGGTTGAAGGAACTGAACATGTACTCCCTGGAGGAGAGGGGGAGAGAGGGATATGATAGAGACATACAAGTATCTTACTGGGAGAAACAGAGTGCAGGAAACGCTATTTTAAGCGAAAAAGATGTTCCAGGACTAGAGGGCATGGGATGAAGTTGGAGGAGAGGACGATTCAGAGGAAACATGAGAAAGAATTTCTTCACAGAATGGGTGGTGGACAAGTGGAACACCTGCCAGAGGAAGTGGTGGGGCTGAAACAATCACGGGATTTAAGAATGCATGGGATAGACATAAAGGAATTCTAGAGGTCAGGGGTAAGGGAAACAGACTTCTAGGAAAACAGACTGAACTTACAAGCTCAAATGGGCAGACTGGTGAGCCATAGGCCCTTCAAACCTATGAAGTCTTGCTTATATTAGGACCTTTGCAGTATACTGACTTTGACTGCCCGGAGATGAAATAGTTAACTCCAGAGAAATCTGGAGTTCCACAGCGTGAAGGCGCTTATTGAAAGCTCTATCTGGGTTGTTTGAACCCAAACTGTCAGATTCTTTACTCCGCTTTCACTGAACAGGCGCTCGAGACAGCTCCTTCATTTCGGTTCGTTTTGCGTTTAAAGTATTTTTATCGGTTCATTTAACTTGAGAAAGTGTTTAAAATTACCGCGGTTTTCGGTTTAAAGCTCTATCTGGTAAACCGTAAGTAAAATAATTTTAGTCTGTGTGGAACTTCATTATCGGGTTCGGCTCTGAACCGATCAGTTTGCTTTAAAAATTGTTTTCTTTGCATTTAGAGGAGGTATCGGTTCTTATCGGTCCTAAAAACCCTGCAATTAAAAGTGTTTTTTCAAATACCGTGACACGTTAGGGACCGATAAGGGTGTCTTGTTCCGGCAAGGCCTGAAACAAAGGACAAGTTTGGTTAGGCTGGCATTATATCTGAGAAACCCAAAAGAAAAACCGGGCCCACTGGGTTTCAACACTGTGATGTCTGTGGGGAAGCCTTTGCAAGGCTGACCACACCACTTGTGTCTATTGTCTGGGGCTGACCACCTCCTGTCAGACTGCCAGATATGTAAGAATTTCCCTGCAGCCACCCTGGAAAAGAGATTGGGCAGGCTCAGGAACGAGAGGCCAAAAGTCCGCTGACCGGATGGCCAGCCCGGCCTTCACAGGCTGGACCAGAGGGAGTGCCTCTGACCAGGGCCATACTGTCGGCAAAAGAAAGGCTGGTCCTGAGGAACCAGTCAAAGCAAAAGGACAAAGAAATCAGCTAGTGTGGAGTCCAGTTTTGTCTCTCCTTCTGCTGTAGAAATAGCTAAAGTCATACAGATTGTCCAGTCTTTGTCTCAGGGACTTGTTGAACCCTCTGGTTGGAAAAAGGGGTCTCGTTCAGGTCCAGTGGTTCAGGATTATGATGTTGGGGATTTTATGAACCACAGGAGGGGAGGAAGATTTTGATGATTGTAATTGTGATTGGGAAGGTCTGGAAGTGCCAATAGAACTGGACATTTCTCCAGACAGACCCTTTGAGTCTCCCTTTATTGTCTGAGTCCCCATCTCATTTCAGATTTTATAAGAAAGTAGCAGAAACTCTCCAGCTCCCTTAGAAGAGGCTGTGGATGAGCAAGAGGAGCCTGACTATGTGGAAATGATGGATATTCCAGAGGCTAGAAGGTTGTCTATTCCTTTACATAAGTCATTTAGGAGACAAACCACTAAGATTTTAAAAATCCTTTTTCTGTCCCTCCTGTAGATAAAAAATGGACAGAAGGTATCGTTGTCAGGCCTAATACAGACTTCCTTACTGAACAGTGTAGTCATGTAGGTGTGGTGTGAAGCTGCAGCCTGTGACAAGGCTAATATTCCCTGGCTTCACATCCTCCTGATAAGGATTCCAGGAAGATTGATGCCATGGCGGAAAAAACAGTATGTGCAGCTTCTTTGGGACTCAGACAGGCTAATTATATGGCTTATGTGGCTAGATATCAGAAATCTAGATGGGACACTATATTGCAGTTGGCCAAGCAGGCCCATGGCCAGCTGGCTAGTGAGTTGGAACAGGTGGCTGCCGATGGCATTGAAGCCTCTAAAGTTCAATTTCATGCTGCTGTTGATGTTAATGATGTTTCCTCTAGGGTCATGGCCACTTCTGTAGCTCTCCGTAGGTTGGCATGGCTCAGATGCACTAATCTGTCCCAAGATACCCAGTCAAAGGCTATAGATTTTCCTGTTATAGGAAATTCTCTGGAGAACAAACAGAAAATTACATGAAAAAGATGGATGAATACAGAACTACTTACAAAAGTGCCCAAGCTAAGGAAAGGCATGCCACTCAACATAGGCATGCCCCCAGGGGTAGGGGCAGGCCTTACAATAGGCCTTTTTACCAATTCCAGGCTTCTTCTGCTTTTGCACAGAGAGGATTTTTCAGAGGCAGAGGCAGACGGGGCACAGGCAGGCCCTCTCCCCAACCTAAAGCTGCTCCTGCCAAGCAGGCACCCTGGACGGGTGTCTGGGGCCGACTCTCCTGTACCGTGGGGGCAGACTGGCTTATTTCTGCCAGAACTGGTTGTCCCTAACCTCGGACAAATGGGTTCTGGAGGTGGTAAGCCAAGGCTTGGTTCTCAGTTTCAAACAGTTTCCCAAGATGAGAGCCAGGCACTTTCCCCTCAAGTCTTTTAGAAACCCTCTGCACTAGAAGCAGAGGTTTCTCTCTTTGGACTGCAAAGCAGTGGAAAGGGTCCCCCTGCCACCAGACAAGGGTCTTTACTCAAGGTACTTCCTGACCCCAAAAAGACAGGAGACTGGCGGCCCATCTTGGATTTAAGATTTCTGAACAAGCATCTTGTAAAACCAAAGTTCAAAATGCTGACTTTAGCAATGATTTTGCCATCCTTGAGGCCAGGGGACTGGCTAGCTTCCCTGGACCTCAAGGACGCCTACTTCCATATTCTAATCAGGGCCTCTCACCGAAAGTACCTCAGGTTCGAACTGTCCTCGGGCCACTACCAGTTCAGGACAATGCCCTTGGACTCACTTCTGCTCCAAGAGTTTTCACAAAATGTCTAGCTGTAGTAGCGCACTTAAGAAGACAAGGGATAGCTGTGTTTCCCTACTTGGACGACTGGCTTATTGTGGGTCAGTCATCAGAGCAGGTAAAATCCCACCTGCAAATCACCCAGGAACTCCTCACCTTTCTGGGGTTCCTGCTGAATATTCAAAGTCAGTTCTCGAACCAGTTCAGGTACTAACTTTTATAGGTGCAGAGCTGAACACAAAGTTAATGAGGCATTCCTCCTCCGAAAGAGTGGACAAACTCATTGCCCTGGCATCTTCTTTCTCCATGCAGGTCTCTCGACCAGCAAGGCACTTCTGCAACTCCTGGGGCACATGGCTGCCTCTACAGCTGTTGTGCCAGGGCAAGATTTCAGATGAGGGACATTCAGTTCCACTTGAGGTCCTATTGGTCTCAGGAGGGACCCCTTACCAAATTGGTCCCAGTGACCAAGACTCTGATCCTAGCTCTCCAGTGGTGGCTGGATCGAGCAACCTGTCCTCAGGGGTCCCATTCCTTCCTGTCCCTCACTCCCTCATCCTCACCACGGATGCGTCCCTGTTGGGTTGGGGGCTCACCTGGGCGACCTTTCAACTCAGGAGTTTGGTCCCCTCAGGAATCTCTGCTTCACATCAATCTGCTGGAGCTCAGAGCTGTCTTCCTAGCTCTCCAGGTTTTTCAGAAACTGTCCAGAACAAAGTTGTTCAAGTCAGGACAGACAATACCACAACAATGTGGTACATCAACAACAAGGGCACTCGCTCTTCAGCCCTATGCACGAAGCAATGAAGTTGTGGTCTCTGGCCTATTCCTGAACACCTCTCTGATAGCGGTTCACCTCCCAGGGAAGGACAATGTCCTAGCGGACGCCCTCAGCAGGATTTCTCAGGGCCATCACGAATGGGCTCTGAACCTTCAAGTGCTGGGGTCAATCTTTGCCAGCTGGGGCACTCCTCAGATAGATCTTTTTGCAGCCCCAGACAACCACAAACTTCCCCTGTTTTGCTGCAGGCCATCAGTTCTGGAGTCAGTCCCCCTGGATGCCTTTCAGCTGGATTGGGAGGGAAAGTTCCTCTATGCTTTCCCTCCGTTCCCTCTCCTCTTCAGGGTTTTAGTAAAAATCAGAACTCAGCCTTGCAGGGTGATTCTGATTGCTCCAGACTGGGCCAGGCAGCCTTGGTACCCTCTTCTTCTGTCCCTATCATTCCACCCTCCCCTGACTTTGCCCAGGGCTCACGACCTGCTGACCTGTGCACAGGGGAGAGTGTGGGATCTGGATCTCAACTCCTCCACCTCAAGGCTTGGTTCTTGAGGAGTTAGAGTTGCTCATTTACACCTTTCTCAAGGTGTCTTGGATATTTGAAGGCCTCCAGAAAGCCTTCCACTAGAGCCACTTATAATTCTAAATGGAAGAGATTCTCATTTTGGTGTTCTGAGAGGCAAATCACCCCAGAATCAGCTGACCTGCCTATTTTGTTGGACTACCTGGTCCACTTAAATTCCTTAGGCCTCAAACCAGCTACCTTAAAGGTTCATTTGGCAGCTGTTTCAGTTTTATTTCTGCAGGAAAACCAGTTTCTCTTTTCTTCTCACCCTGTGTTTGACAAATTTTTCAAAGGTTACTTCATACTAATCCTCCCTTTCAGGAACCAACCCCTGCATGGGACTTGAATATTTGCATTGCCCAGCTAATGCAACCTCCCTTTGAGCCTCTGGATTCAGCAGATCTCAAGTTCTTAACTTGGAAAACTGTTTTCTAGTGGCTATCACTTCTGCTAGGCGTATAAGTGAATTGCAAGCCTTGTCAGAGGAAGAGGATTTCATTTCTTTCCACAGAGATAAAGTGATCCTCAGGACTAACAGAAAGTTTTTACCTAAGGTGGTTTCAGATTTTCATCTTAACCAATCCATCTCTCTTCCAGTATTTTTACTGAGCACTCCTCTTCTGGTGAGAGAGCTTGCACAGTTTGGATGAAAAGAGCCCTTAGCTATTATTTGGATCGTACCAAAGGGTCACAGGTTAGATCCCTCCAGCTCTTCCTTACCTATGGAGATGTGGGTAAGGGGAGGCCTGCTACTAGGAGGTCGATTGCTAGGTGGATTGTCTCTTGTATCCAGTTCTGTTATCAAAACTGGCAAGGAGCCGCCCTCAGGCCTGAGGGCTCATTCCATTAGGGTAAAGAGCTGCATCTCTAGCGGTGCTAGAGATATTCCCATTTTGGAAATCTGTCAAGCTGCTACCTGGAAGACAGTCCACACTTTCACTAAGCATTATTCCTGGACGTCCAGTCCAGGAGAGTCTTCGCTTTAGCACAGCTGTCCTGCAGAGCCTATTTCCTAAGTAGGTTCTGACCCTCCTCCATGGGGGTACTGCTGTGTACTCTGCAAAGGTCCTAATATAAGCAAGACTTCATGGTGTTTGAAGAAAAATTACTCACCTTAGTAATTGCTTTTCTTCTCATGGAGTCTTGCTATATTAGAACAACCCTCCCCTACACCTCTCAGAATCCCTACTTGGGTATGGGGTTGGCAAATTGGTGCAATCACTGTGTCATGCCTGTTTAGCTTCTAGTCCCCCCTTCTTTTCTTTCTTGGGTTGAACTAGATAGTTTCTGTTTTGTTAATTGGTAGCTGGGCCCTCTCTGGACTTGAGTCTTTGGGCAGAGGGGCCTTAGTAGTGAGTTGTCAAGGGTTATCCTAACAATAATACGTGATACTGTTTTTCTTTATTGGTGTTGTGTTTTGTGGTTCTACTGTTAGTAGGTAGCCAATGGCTAATGTAAGGCTTTTCCACACAGACTTCCTATGTTAGTTTAGCCTCGTAAAGAACCTGACAGTTTGGGTTCAAACAACCCAGATAGAAGCTTTTCAATAAGCGCCCTCGCGCTGTGGAACTCCAGATTTCTCTGGAGTTAACCATTTCATCTCCGGGGCAGTCAAAAGCCAGGGGCATACTGCAAAGGTCCTAATATAGCAAGACTCCATGAGAAGAAAAGCAATTACTAAGGTGAGTAATTTTTTCTTATCTGCCGACACTGTCTATGTATCTATGTATCTATGTATCTATGAGCTTCCAGTTGTTCATAGATTTATCTAAAGCAATGCTACAAAATCATTCATCTTTGATCAGGAAAACGTCAGCCTGCCAATATTTGTGGCTGGCATGATAATGTATGAGGTCTGGTTTCAAAAGAGCAAAATAACTATAGTACAATGAACTCATTGACAGTGGTGGCCCAATACAAAAAAAAAAGTAGAGGTGCATCTAAAAAGAAAATAAAAAATGATAAAAGCTGTCTCATTTTGTGTAGAAAGCCCTTTCTCAAAAATATTAAAACCAAACAGACAATAGAAGGGGTACAAATTAGTTTTGAACCAGTCAGAATAATAACATTTAGACTGTGTAAAAAAGGCATTCCTGCATTTGTCCACCTACTTTTTTTTTACAATGAATAAGACGTTGCTCTATTGGGAGCATATGATATCTGCTCACAGTAGATGTGAACAATGTACAGAATACTGCATAATTTCCATTGCAGCCTGAGTGGGAGCCACTGAAATTTGATGGATCATTCATGCATCACTGACTGCTACAACAAAACATAAATATTGCATACAACAACACTAATTTGATGTTGTAAACTTGGGAATTAAAAATAAAATAAAAAAAATAATTATATTTATGTCAAAACCTTTTATTTTTAATAAAAAAGCACACTTCAGATCTTACAACATGAACCACTGTACATGTGATCAC
This sequence comes from Neoceratodus forsteri, assembly GCA_016271365.2. NCBI lineage: Eukaryota > Metazoa > Chordata > Ceratodontiformes > Ceratodontidae > Neoceratodus > Neoceratodus forsteri. The sequence goes on along the minus strand of CM057456.1, from coordinate 679,073,262 downwards.
TGACAACATCATGAGTTTATAAATATTGAATTAGTTTCAGTTGCATAATTGCAGTAGAAGGTGGGGAAGTTTATCAATGTTATTTAGGGTTTTTATTTTTTAAAAACACAACTAATGACACTGGCCCATCAGCACAGAGGCTGGATTTCTGCCTGTGACGCTGGTGACCTGGGTTCAAGAATGGACTTGGGTTGCTGGAGGGCCGGTCGGGGGAAGAAGGAGGAAGCATCCACAGACAGCTCGCCTTCTCTGGGGGGAGGGAGGGGATGTGGCTTGGTGTCTGTTGACTCCTGGTGGAGGCTGGGGTTCAGTATAATGTCTAACCCACAATGTTTGGGGAGAGATAGATGTTGGTGCCAGCCTAGATGTCATGGCATGTCCTGAGGAAAAACACTGAAAATGGCACCCTGGCCAATTAGATGATGGCCTTCCCTGGATCCTCACTCCTGGGCTCCCAGACCTTCAGCAGCACCCAGGGTCATTGGATACATGGCTGGAAAGGCTCTTCCCCTACAAAGGGAAAGGGATGCTCCTGAAGGGGTACATTGAGGATACTTGTGCTGGCTGTGAAATGGGGCAGTGAGGTTGGGAATGCTGTGATGGGGCAGGGCATGTGGGGGCCTGAAGGAAAGGCCAGTCAGGTGCGTGGGGGAGTGATAAATATGATCATGCAACTAACATAGATGTTGACTGCAGATAAGGACTGCTTGGCCCACCCAGTCTGCCCATTTTCTTATGCTTTGGATAAGCTGCAGATCCTAGTTAACCAACTACTTCTTCCTACCCCCCCCCCAGAATTGCCTTATGTCTGTCCCATGCATTCTTGAATTTCCCCACTGTTTCTGACTCTACGACCTCCTCAGGAAGGAAGGCTGTTCCATGCATCCACCACTCTCTCAGTGAAAAAAATACTTCCTTATGTTGCCCTTGAGCCATTCCCCCATCTTTAAATTGTGCCCCCTTGTTCTTGCACATCTCTTTTTCTGAAATATGCTACCCTCTTGGACTTTGTTGATTCCCTTGAGGTACTTGAAAGTTTCAATCATGTCCCCCCTCTCCCTCCTTTCCTCGAGGGTATACATATTAAGCTCCTTTAGTCTCTCTTCATATGGCTTCTGGTGCAGACCCTGCACCATTTTAGTTACCCTCCTCTGGACCTTCTCCATCCTATCTATGTCCTTGCAGAGATGGGGTCTCCAGAACTGTGCTCAGTACTCCAGATGAGGTCTCACCAACTGTATGTACAGAGGGATAATAACTTCTTGTTTTCTACTGGTGGTGCCTCTTCCTATACATTCCAGTATCCCCCCAGCCCTCCTTACTGCCTTCACACATTGTTTGCTTACTTTTTGGTCATCTGATATGACTACCCCAGGTCCCTTTCCATTTTTATGGCTGTGGGCAGAGCCTATAGCCATCTTGCTATCTGTAGCTGGAAAAGGAAGAATCGTGGAACACATTTTTTGGACTTTTCAATGTATCCTTCCACATCTACAAATCACTATGACAACTGAAATAAAATACTTCCTTCTTTCTGTTTAGAATGTTGGAGACATAACTCCAAGCTGCTTATCAGATGGCCATTAGGAGAGTGAAACAGTTTGTTAAATATCGGTTGCCTATTAAACTGAAGATGTGTTTGACCCCTTCAAAATGCAACAACTTTCACCTTTAAATACTTAGCATTTAAACATTTTCTTGCTACTACTGTAGTTTTAGTTGGACATGTATTTTCTTTCAAGAAAGATTCATACCTCATAAATGTCACCCTTTTCCAGCAAATCTATAAAGATTTACACTGTTTTTTAACCTCTTAAGACACTATCTAGTAAGCACCGTCTCAAACATATGCCAGGTCTTCAGAGAAATATCCAGTCTAAATATATAGCAATCAGCAGACATTTTTTACTATGCTTTTCAGAAAAAAATATATTGAGCTATAGCAAACACACATACACTCACACTCTGTAGACACCATTCTCATGGCCACAGCATTGAAAATAAATACTGCATTCTAATATGTTGTAAAACAATAAAAAAATGGTTTGTGTATGTCAGTGAACACAGTGAAGTTCAGTTCAGAGTAGATTTCCTTTAAATATTTCTTATCCTATATTTTGTATCCTGGATCGCGCAAGGGAGATGCTACATCCCATTGCCATGGGGATCTTCATTTACACATTTTTGTGCTGTATTTACTCAGGCTGTACCAGATTAGATGCAATACCTTGTTTTCAGTAGGGTTATGATTTTACCATTTTTTTATGTATTTATTTAGGGTAGCCTAGTCCAGGGCCTCTATATTCATAGGAGATGCATGGCGCATCCCGGCAGAAAAGGGAGAGGTGCCACGCAACCTCAGGAATGTGCCACAGTGTGATAGTCAAATGTGCAGCATGCACCATTAGCAAGGAAGGACACCAATGATAAGCCATACAAGCCAAGGGGGCATTCCCATGCATATGCCGAGCTGTGGCATATTCAGTGGGAATGCACCCCTCACAGTCCTGAGCAGTGTGGCTCACAGTTTGGCCATGAATAGCTGGCCTAACCCAGCCAGCCACCCACAGGTGGGCTGCAGAAGTGCACCCAGGTGCACAGCAGCCTGGCAGCCCTTTTGGACTAGAGGTACCCCCCTCTGATCCCCAATCGATCCAACTCCAACCCCAAAGAGCTCCATAGTGAATGGCCCCCCTGGAACCAATTGCACCGATGGAAACCACAGTCCATATCCATAGCATAGAGGACCCCCACCCACTGCCCCAGTACACAGACACCTCTGCTCCCCCCATACCTGACCTGTTGTAGAGACTGGCACTGGCCTCCACACCCTGCCATGGCCAGCCACTGACTGCACTGGACCCAGGCAGAGGATCTGCACTCCAGAATGACCCAAGTGGCTGTACTGTGCATTGGGGCACTATGTAAACTGTGGACCCACCAGTGCATGCAGCCATCTGTATATCCCTGGCAAACGATAAGAGGGACTTGACATACCTCCAATGCATGCCTTGTCAATGCTGTATCTTCCTGCTGTCATATATCACTGCAGGCCAAGACTCTCCCCCATTCCCCAATGTAACATGCCACCCTCTGGACTACTATGGAATCCTGGAGCCATGGAGTGCAGTATCCTGCAATGCCATCTGCAGTGTATGTGCCAGGCTATGGATAGTGCATCCGTGGTTCCCTTATTGTAGAAACGAATGGGAGGTTGGTTGTAACATGCCTGTTCTGGGACCTGTGTGAGTGGGTACAGCATCAGGCATCACCTGCACTGAGCAGTGCAATGGCACTGGGAAGATGGATCTGCATGCGAGCTCCTGAGGTGCATGACCACTGGACATTATTACCCACACACAGCTCGTGCCTGCATATGACACATTCCAGCATCCTACTGCCAGTGCTCCACCACCCAAAAATAAGATGCCATTTCTTCTGTGAATATCTAGGCTAAATATATAGCAATCAGCAGGCATATTCTAGGAAAACACATTGTAAAAATGTGTAAAAGGAAGACCACATTGAAACTGCCTGTCACCAGATCTGCATTGTGCAAATTCATTAGAAATAATGGTTAAAAGCATCCCAAATGCTCTCCACAGCCATATCAGCTCTGACCAGTTCTTGTTGTTATTAGTACCCCCCGACCATTGTATACTCTTCCCCTGGGTTTTTGTTTCCAGGAGCATTACTTTGCACCTCTTAGCATTGAATCTAGTCTGCCATACATTTGACCATTCCTCCAACCTTGCCAAGACCCTCTTCATCCTTTCCACCCTCCATTGTGTATTAATCCTTTTGCAGATATTTGTGTCATCTGCGAAGAGGCAAACTCTGTCTAATTCTGAATGACACACACTGAATGACTTCACTCTGTCTCTTCCGCAACATTTTTATGTTGGCTTGCGTGCATGCGCAAGCAACATTTTGGAGTAGTAGCACTGTACTAGCACTTTCAAAGGTGTGTCAGTGTTGCGGCGAATCCAGGGGATGCTTTAGCTGGTGTGTCCCTCAGCCGTCAATCAGTGAGCATGCTGCTGATGACAGCAGTTTCAAAGAGTGCCACCAACTTGAAAGAAATCCACCGCTGCAATGAAAGACAGGCTCGTCATTGCAGTGGCAGATCTGACACGCCTCCATTATGTGCCATTCCTGGTGAAACATTTCAGTAAACATGGCGGCAGCTCTCACTGTCCACCTCTTGCAATCCCTAGAAAGCTGACTTCAGGGGAGCCCAATCCCCCTGTCAGCATACCCCCTTCCCAGTTGAATTTGTTTGCCAATGGGGGTGCCAAATCCCCATCTGCCTAATGCCCCTTCTCAAGTTTTATTTGTCTGCCGATGGTGGTGCCCAGTCTCCCTCGGCATCAGTCCCTCCAATACAGACACAGACACATACATTATTTGCTGACAGGGTGCCCAAACCCCATCAGCTTCAGCCCCCCCCAAAAAAAGCAGGTGGCACACTGGGAGCCCACCCCAGTGTGCCCCAGATGTCTTAGTGTCACCTGTAAAAACAAAACCTTCCCCAAAGTTTTGTTTTTCCTGCAAAACAAGAAAATGGTCCTTATTTGTCCACAGTACCCCCTCCTCCAACCCGCACCCACCCTCTGTGCACCCCATCCCATATTTACCTCTGGAGGTCGGCGCAGTGATCTTCGGTGGAGCGGTAACATGTCTGCACTCTTCAAAGCTGATCGTGAACTGAAGAAATGCTGATAAGCTGTATAATGGCATAAATGGGGGTTTTCAACTTAGGTGGACATCTCGGCCATTTGTTCGACTTTTGGCTCCAAAGTTTCAACATGGTGTTCTTGAGACACCATGTCATGAAATCAGTCACTGTCATTTTGTTATTCTGTCCCAAAAGGTGATTTCACGATCACTGCATGGAATCACCTTTTGGGACTGATTAATGAAATGACAGTGCCACTGTTCATGAGGTGGGCTCCCAAAAAGTCGATGTTGCAAATTTGATGAAAAAATTCCAAAACATTACTGTGTTACGAGTGTGCATTGCGCAGTTTCCACACACATTTGTAACTTCGAGAATTTTTTATATTTTCACTCCAGATTTTCAATATTGCCATTTTTTCACACCTCCTTATGAACAGTATATCTGTCATTTTTTACATCCTGCCCGAAATGTGTTTTTGCACATGTGCAGCACAATGGCAAGATCACTGTGGGAAATCAATGTATGGGACACATTAAGAAAATCACAGTGACACTGTTCATGAGCAGAGGTACCAAAATGCCTAAGTTGAACATTTGGTGAAAAAAGTCCAAAAAATTACTATGTCACGAGCGTGCATTGTGCAGTTTCCATGCATGCTCATAACTTTGAGAATTTTTAATATTTTCACTCCTGATTTTCAACATTGCCATTTTTGCGCACCTCCTTATAAAAAGTACAGCTGTCATTTTTCACATCCTGCCCGAAACAATTCTCACCTGTGGTGCACAATGGGCATGGTCTCTGTGCAAAATCAACTTTTGGGACAGAGAAACTAAATCACTGTGCCACTGTTCATGAGGAGAGGTCCCAAAATGCCCAAGTTGAAAATCTGGTAAAAAGTATCCCAAAAGTGACTGCATTGTGGGCTTGCGTTGCGCAGTATCTATGTACACTTGTAAGTTTGTGCATTTTTCATATTTTCTCTCCAGATTTTCAACATTGCCATTTTTTTACACTTCCTCATGAACAGTATAGCTGTCATTTTTTGCATCCTGCCCGAAATGTGTTTCCACACCTGTGGCTCCTAATGGCACAGTTGCTGTGTGAAATCATCATTCAGGATTGAATAATGAAATTATAGTGCCATTGTTCATGAGGAGGGGTCCCAAAATCCACTGTTGAAAATTTGGAGTGAAAATACCAACAAACACCTGGGGCATTAAGGTTTCCAACCATACACCCACCCTGTAGAGACTGACAGGCATCGGGGATGTAACTTGAGTTCATCAGCCATAATGTTTGCAGAATTCTACCCCCTCCCACCCTACAACCACTGACAGGCATTGAGGTGTGCCTTGGGTTCCGTTACCCCGATGTTCACCCTATTCTCCTATATTGCACCCATCTCAGCCTATTTCCTTATGGAATGGGGTGAGCATAAAGACCAAAGACCCCAATGCACACCCCAGCACCTGTCACTGTCTGCAGGATGGGGTGAAGTGGAATGGTGTCAGTGTTATGGCTGACCCAAAGCCACACTCCCAACGCCTTTCAGTCTCTGTGGGGGGTGTTGGCATTACTTTAATACTTCACTGCCATTCCTATTTTGCATTTCTAACTCCTGCACTACCAATGCCAATGCCAGCAAGCCAACATTTGGCATTGGCAAATGCTTGTTTTATTTTATTTTTTAAACTAAGAAATGTATGTCACATTCTGGTTATTTCTGACAAGCTAAATGCACTGTAATATTCAATGATTGAGAGGTACAGCATGAGGTAAGGTATAATGCTGTTTTAAAATATTTCTTTAGCAATAAAAGCTGATTTAAACCTAATTAGAATGGCAGAAGAAAAAAATGAATGCCTAATTTTTCAAGTACACATGCATAAGGTAACTGTGGGACTGCATTTGGGAGAAAGTGTGTAGGTAAAGAGTACTTAAGAGTGGATTTTTTTTTAAAGGAGAGAATAAGAATATGAATAATAAAGATGGAAAATAACAGACATTTCCAGTAGTCTGAGTGAGGAGCTGTCTAAAACATTCAAAAACTATAATATTTTTAAAAATTAAAAAAACTGGGCACTCTTAGGAATGTATGAAATCTGCTAATGATAGATGCAACCCGTAACTAGTGCATTTCTAGCACTGCAGTCTGAATGTGGAGGATTGAAATCGGATACAGCATTCATGTGCCACTGACAGCTACAACAGAAAATAACAAAAAAATCACCTACAGCAATATTAGTTCGATGTTGCAAACTGGAGCTGTTTAAAAAAAAAAAAAAATAGAAAAACAAAAGCCGACAAATCTCTGTATGCAAATATCTATTTTTTTAAAGCATACTTGGATATTAAACCTCAAAACTCGATACATAGTATCACTACTACTTTGAGCCTTTAACAGTGTGGTGTCCATGGTCCAGTACTTCTACCCAGTAAACAAATAATAAAATAAAATATCTAATTTCTCATCTTCTTGTGTTCAGAAGATTTCCATTATGTCTACTATGTCCAGTACATCCTTAGTCAATACTACCCCTAACGCCACTCTTATTTTTCAGACTTCTGGCATTTATTAGCATGCATTTCCTGTTTATATTATGTCCTTTGCATTTGCTCTCCTTATTTCCTTTTTCCTGTGTAAGTCTTCATTTACAAAATAATCATTTTAAATTCCTTCTTCCTCATTATATCCATTATATGTGCCATCCAATAATACTGAGTTAACTAACCCACCTCCTATACACCCCACCATGTTTTATTAGTAAACAGGTTGCCAGGGACTTCTGTTAGCAAAATCAAGAATGTTGTCTCATGACATCTTGGGAATCAGAGGACCGCAAAGTGAAGCTGAGTGGTTCTTGAACCCTAAGATGTCACTAGAGGATACATTTCATTTAGCCAAGAGATGTCCATGAGAGCCTGTTAACATTTTCATAGATTCATAGACGTGTCAGCAGAAAAGGACCTTCCTGGCCCATCGAGTCTGCCCATCCCCCCCACTTTTCCCCCCGCCAAGATTTCCCAAGATTCATTAAGCAATTTTTTTCTTTTTCCATAGTTAACTCCTTCCCACAAACCCCAACCAAAAACACAGACTAACCTCCACCCACAATCTATCACCACAACCACACCTCCACAGGCAACTACACAGCCAGAAAAGGATCAGGATCTGTCTGAGGGTTGTTTATAGACAGCCGGCCAAGAAGGAGGACACTGACAAGGAACTGGGTGAGCAGATAAGGAGGCATAGTGGCAAAGGGAGAACAGTGGTGATGGGAGACTTTAATCTACCAGGGATGGATTGGAGCATCCCAGCAACCATTTGCACTAGGGAGCAGATCCTCATGGAAGCATTCCAGGATGGCTTCCTTACCCAGAGGGTAGTGGAGCCAATGAGGGAGGGGAATATACTAGACCTGGTATTGGAAGATGGGGAACAGGTCAGGGATGAAAGGGTGGAGGAAATTCTGGCAAGCAGTGACCACCACACAGTGTGGTTCTCAATCAATCTGGGTAGAGAAATAGCCACTACAAAAACTAGGATCCTGGACATCAAAAGGGTGGACTTTGGCATGATGGGAAACATACTGGAAATTCACATGGCAAGCATCCACCCAGAAACGGACACAGAACAAAAATGGGCAGTCATCAATACAGGATTGACTGAACCCACTAAAACTTGTGTCAAGAGCCAGAGCAAGAAAGCCAGGACCAAGAAACCAAGTTGGATGAGCAGAGAGGTAGAGGAGAAGGTGAAGGGAAAAGAGGAATGCATTTTGGACCTACAAGAGATCCAACAGGGCAGAAGACAAAGAAGAATATGTGAAGAAATCCAGAGAAGTGAGCAGAGTGGTAAGGGCAGCAAAGGCGGCTAAGGAATGGAGGTTAGCACAGGGAATCAAAGAAGGAGAAAAGGATTTCTTCAGATATATCAGAGAGAAGAAGAAGAGCAAGGATCAAATTGTTAGGATCAGGAGGGAAAGTGGGTGGGTTGAAAAGGGCGCTGAGCGGGCAGAAGAACTTAATGAATACTTCTGTTCAGTCTTCACCAAGAAGAGGGATGGGCCTGTACCTGAGAGGAAGGGCAAGGTGGGAGAGGGTGGGGGAGAAGCAACCATGAAAGGGGAAATCACAGTAGAAAGGGTGAGCAAGGGCCTTAAGTCCCTGAAGGTGGACAAGGCACCTGGCTCAGACAGAGTCCACCCCATGGTGCTGAGAGAGTTGGCAGAGATCCTGGCAAGGCCATTGGTGGGTCTGTTCAATACCTCTCTGAACTCAGGATATGTGCCCAGGGACTGGAGGGAAGCATGTGTGGTACCTCTCCATAACAGTGAGCCCAAGGATGAACCAGGGAACTACAGACCAGTGAGCCTTACTGCAATTGTGTGAAATCTGATGGAGACGTTCCTCAAGGAAAGACTGGTGTAATTTCTTGAGGATAAAACAGGACAGCAGGCAGCACAGGTTTGTCTCGGCCAGATCCTGCCAGATGAACTTGCTTGATTTTTACGATTTGGTTACAAGGGCACTGGACTGGGGGCATGCAATGGATGTCCTCTACCTGGATTTCAGCAAGGCCTTTGACTTGGTGCCACACAGTAGGCTGACCTGCAAGTTGAAGAGTCTGGAATCAGGGAGGAAACTGGTCAGATGGGTTGAGAACTAGCTGCAGGGTAGACAGCAGAAGGTAGTAGCGGGGTTAGTATGGGGGGGGGCTTCTGAACCCAGGGCAGTAACAAGTGTTGTACCACAGGGCTCAGTGCTGGGACCAGTTCTGTTTAACATTTTCATAGCCAACATTGTAGTAGGGATTAAGAGCAAGATCAGTCTCTTCACAAATGACACAGAGATTTGTGCCAAGGTAGATGAAGGAGGGAGCAAAAGTACTTCAGGAGGATTTGGCAAAACTGGAGGAATGGTTTCACACATAGCAGCTTGGTTTCAATGTCAAGTAGTGCAAAGTGATGCATTTAGGAGGCAAGAACCCAGGACACAATTACTGGCTTGAGGGTGTCCCGTTAACAAAATCCAAGGAGGAGAAGGATCTGGGAGTGCTGGTAACTGGGGAGATGAACTACTCTGCTCAGTGGAGGAAGACAGCAGCAAAGGCAAACAGGATGCTAGGGTGTATAGCAAAGGGGATTACTTCTAGGAGTGGGGAGGTCATCTTGCCCCTGTACAGGTGAGACCATACCTAGAGTACTGCATGCGGTTCTGGAGCCCCTACTTGAAAAGGGCATCAGACTACTGGAGGGAGTACAGTGCAGGGCAACAAAATGATCCTGGGGTTGGGGAACAGACCGTATGAGGAGAGACTGAGAGAGCTCAATATGTATACCCTGAAGGAAAGGAGGGAGAGAGGGGATATGATTGAGATCTTCAAGTACCTAAAAGGTTTTAACAGAGTAGACATCAAGTGCATGTTCAATATGAAGGGCAGAAGGGAAACCAGGGGACACTCAATGAAGTTGGAAGGGGGCAGGTGCAAGAGGAAACTGAGGAGGCACTATTTTACACAAAGGGTAGTGGCAAGATGGAACGCTCTGCCAGATTAAGTTGTATCACTGCAGAGTGTTGGGGGCTTCAAAAGGGGGTGGGACAGATTCAAGGGGAGGGTACAAACCAGGAAGAGGCAGGAGATGGGCGGAGGGCATATGAGAGGGGGAGGGCATATGGGGGGGGCAGCTGCAGTCTAATGAATTGAAGTGCTGATCACTCGAGCAGACTTGATAGACTGAATGACCTGTATCTGCTGGCGATTTTGTATGCTTGTAACCACACTTACAGCATGAATTATCTTCATTCCCCCACCCACCTGCCACTGCTGATTTGCTCAGCACCCACCAGACATTGTAACTGTCCAGCAATGCCATCATTTAAAAGATAAGAATGTAGCTGACTGTAAGCTTACTTGTAACTCTGAAAGAGAAACCTGCCTCAATCAACAAAATGCTGAAACCTACTTTTTCGCTTTTAAGTAGTTCAAATCCATGCCAGCAAGCTCATTTGTATAACATCACAAAGGCATCAGGCATAAACTTGTTAGATTACAAATCTTCGGAAGCAAACTCACAGATGTACTTTGCATTCACCTAAAAGCATTTAGCTGTGCCTGTGAAATATAGAAAATGCCAAGTATACACTTTAAGCAGTTATTATATCTTATCCCGCAAGTCTTAACCCCAGGACATTACAAAATAGAGCTCTGCGTGGATTGGTGATGTGGCTGAGGTGGAAACTCTCTCACTAAAATGTCTTTAAATTGATCTATATGAGAGAAAAGCTATATTGCTGGAACATATGAGGATAAACTCAAGATACCCCATAATATCACATTCAAATAAAGCATTCAGATGGAATCTAGCAGGGATTCAAGATTCCTACCTAGAGCACTGGTTGCCATAGAATTAAAAGAGTATCTTTTATTTCTATGGATGCTGCCATTGTAGTCTTTACTTCTAGTGTGGTTGCTGTGAAGCTATCAAAAAAATAGTGCATGTGGTACTGCCATAAGGGGATGAACTTCAGTTTTGATAATATAAAGCTGCCGCAACGTGCCTGCTTTTTACTGCACCTTCCTCATATCCTGTATATAGCTGTAAAATGTTCCCTCCTCAGCATAGAATGGGACAATTTGGTGGCGTTTTGGCAACTTTTGCACTAAGCTAGTGACAAATTCCTCTGTTCCAGCAGTTGTCTTTGCCTGGAAGATGTATGGACAGTGTCACTCAGAGACGCTTGATCAAGCAAGGACAATCCTCTTTGCAGGATGGGGCCAGTTTCAAAAGCAATCCATCCTTCTGCATTAATCACCCCCATCTATCTCTCCTTTCTGCAGGATAGGAGATCCACAAGTTTCACTGAGAAAGGAAGAATGTGTTAAATAGTAAAAAAACATGTGGTTATATGACACCATCAGCTCTGTTTTATTTATTTATTGAATTGTTTCACCAGGAATGCACACTGAGCAACAGGTTTAATGATTAGCTGTCCAGGACCGCTATATGTTCTCAAACATGCAACAACTTAAAGTAATACTAAAAGTAAAATCAAATGGGTATTTGCAGTTGGCAAAAAAAGATGAGTCAGGAACATGAATCAGTGTCTGTATAAGACAGCTGTACAGCTTGGCTCCCCTGGGTGAACTATAAAAAAAAAAGTCACTCTGGCTAGAGCTAATAGGGCTGTGATGAGCTGCCAAGTGAGCAGAGTTACACATGTACACAGAAATTATTGAACACCCAGGTGTAACTTGGCCATTTTGTAGAGGTGTTGCACCAAATTTTCAATGAGGCCTTTTTGGGACCCCTCCTCATGAATCAAGCCAGTGTCCTTTTGTTCACTTGTCCAGAAAGGTGAGTTCACAGAGCAACTGTGCCATTCTGTGCCACAGGTGCGAAAATACATTTTGGGCAGGATGTGATAAATGATAGCTGTACTGTTTAAAAGGAGGTGTGCAAAAATGTCAATGTTGAAAATGTGGAGGGAAAATATTAAAAATTGGCAAAGTTATGAGCGTGCATAGAAACTGTGCAACACACACTCGTAACACAGTAATTTTTCACCAGATTTGCAACATGAGTTTTTTGGGACCCCACTTCATGAACAATGCCACTGTCGTTTTGTGAATTGGTCCAGAAAGGTGATTCCATGCAGCAACCGTGAAATCACCTTTCGGGACTGAGTAACGAAAATGACCTACTGGGTCATAATGTCAGATGCTTAAAAGCGTACATTATAGCTAACCCAAAACAGTGCTGTTTAGGACAGTGAATGGTGCAATACCATGTATACTGCTGTATGTTGTATTGCACCATTCCCACACTCCCAGGCAGAGGATACGACCTCTCCTGGGGGTGAGTTCCACCGAGCAGCTGCTGTGGCTCACTGGACTGAGCCACAACAGCAGGAACCCAGGTGCTGCATCTGGGACTGGGTTTGAGCCCCAGACATTTTATTTTTTTTTCACAATTTGTGCACTTCCTGAGTTGGACCCCCTGGAGTTGAGAATCTTTAGTGGGGGAGGGTTTGGGGGTGTGGGGGCTGAGCTCCCACAGAAAAAAGAATTATGCTGCATGGCAATATCACACTGTATTGGCAGTGTGATTTTGCCATTCGGCATACTGTCTTGCGACATTATGACCCTGTGCCATGAAAATGACAGTGAATGTTTTCACAAGGTGGGGTCCCAAGAACCCCATGTTGAAAATTTGATGTCAAAATTCCAAAAAATGGCTTATTTATCAAAATAAGTTGATAACCCCATTGAATGGCATTATAGCATGCTTATCTTTAATTCTTCAGTTTGCAGTTTGGCTTTGAAGAGTGCAGACATGTCCCAGTTCAGAGAAGATGACAGCACTTCCTTCCAGAGGTAAGTGTGGGGTAAGGGGGGTGCGGGGAGGTGGGTGCTCAGTGGGAGGGGGACTGGGGAGATGACAAGGGACCATTTTCTTTTTTACAGATAAAAAAAACCTGGAAAAACAGGTTGGGACTGTTTTCTTTATTTACAGGTAAACAAAAAAAGCAGACATTTGGGCAAACTGGTTTGGGCTCCCAGTGTACCACATGAGTTGGGGGTGACATAACACTGATACGGGGATTAGGGACCCCGATGTCGGCAGGGGTAAACAAACATTTGGGCACACTGGGGTGGACACCCAGTGTGCTACATGAGTGGCGGGGCCACATAATGCCGACACAGGGATTGGGACCCCTATGTGAGTGCATTTCCTTTGTTGCCTGTGCTGGTTGCCACAGTGATGAAACTGTACATGCGCAGCACTTACGCATGCACAGTTGCAGTGAATGGCATTTTGGCATTCACAACATGATGGTGCCAGCAGAACTGCACATGCATGTGAGTCGTGCATGCACAGTTCACACCACAGAATGTAGAAGTAAGAGCCGAAATAGTGCGGCTGTTATTCTGTAGGGGCCAATCATGGAAGTGTGTTTCAAGCTCCATTGGAATTTTGAAAGGATACTTCCAAAAGTCTAATAGAAGGTTCCATGATCAGCCATTTTTAGAGCTACAATCTCAAAATGGCTATAGGCTCTGCCCGCAGCCCTAAAAAACAAGCATGGTGTGTTTATTCGGAGTAGCATGCCACTCAGCACACTAAATGGCATCAGAGCTCATGAACATGACATCTGGCTATTTATTTATTTAACAGGTCAGCTCCGCTCTCATTTTGATCTAGGCAGTGCCATAATAGTTACTAGAGTACAATAGTGTGTGTGTGTGTATGCTGATCTGATTATCTTATTATATTCTACACTCCACATTTACATGTAATTTGCAAATTCTGGGTGTACTACTGCTTTAAGCTCACACAGTCAACAGAGTAAATATGTTGACATTAATGGAAACAAACTCAGCTCAGGAGGCTTTTCCTGGTAAAAATTCTGAATAAATCAATCAAAACATCTTAATGCCAGACCTGACATTACTTGCCTTTGAGTAAACAAGTAATATCATACATTTGCCATTAAGATATGTACAAAATGCAAGGTAAAAAAGAGACCTTATTATTTTCTTGACCCCCTTCACCCTCCCTGGTTAAATTTTTACAATTTATTCCAGCGAGGGATTTCTGATGAAGATTTGCTGTTCAGAAACAGAAATCAAGAATTAATATCAGAAGCAGCAGTCTGGTATGCCCTTTATTCTGAATTAGTTGAGTTAGTGATCAGTGAAAAGAAACTTAAGGAAATAAGGCCAAATCTACAGATGGTGGAAGCTCAAGGGGGAATTAAGAGTTGGTGATGTCATTGTTGCCAGCTCAGACCCAAAGCTTGGATAACTGCCAGAGGGGGTTGATTTATTTAGCAGCTAATTCATTGGCTTGTTGTTGACTTTTGTATTGCAAGCAAGCAACCCAGCAGGGGAGCTTTTCAGAGGTCTCTTATAACACCACACTGCTATTAAGTGTATGCTGTGAAGCAAAGCTCTACTGTGTGCTAGCTCTATAGTCCTGTTTACACTGCTGATTTTGCAGTGCATCAAACTATGCACATGGGTTGATGCAGTGCAGAGTCAATGTAAACATTGTTTGGAGCACCTTAAACCCCATTTGGATACTTTTTTGATCCGACTCAGTTGGGGATCAGCAGTGGAGTGAGTGCTTTAAGCAGTGGTGTGAATGCTTTGCTGCGCTTGCTCCACTGCAAGGGCTGTCTTTCCTTTCATCCTCAGTGAATTCACAGACCCTCCTGGGAGCAACCTGCAGCACTGTGAGGGCTGGCTGTGTAAATGGAGAGTCACCAGAGAGTACAGCATGAAGGGAGCGGTGCAGATGCCGGAGCACTGCCGCCATGTAAACACAGCTAAAGTGTGTACCATGTGAACTGATTCTGAACCAACAATCCTTTACTCTACCTTTTCTTAAAGATATCCAGTCTTATCTTTTGTAGATGCCTAGGTTGCACATAAGAATCTCTGGGGGTTATTGGCATGCCAGTGTCTGTAGCCCCTAGATAATAAATGGCATTTATTTATTCTTTTGGTAACCTGGTAAGACACACTAGGCACAAGTACCTGTTTTTTAGGGATGGCCCAGGAGCACTGGGGGTGATTAAGTGATTTGTTAAGTGTCACACAGTATACAAGTGGAGGTTGTAGGAATCAAACCCAGGTCTGCTGAATGTAGCATGCTCATTAACAGCTTATTACTCTAACCTCTAAGCTATACTGCCAGCTACAGGGCTCATCACAGCTCATGAGCAAGACATCTGGCTAATGTGTAGACATTAAGACCCACTTGCAGTAACCAGGTTACTTACAGTAATTTAAAGTTCTATAAAGTAAGGAGAGAAGTTTACCTTATCTGATCAGTCAAGCACACTGTGAGACCACCATACTTTTTGGAAAGAAGTGAGCTTAAAATGTAATTTTTTTAGCTGCCTCCCAGGGACAGTGAGAAATGCACATTAAATGTACAAATGTATATTGTATATGTACCTTAATTTTATTGTCATTATGTACAGCACTTTTGCATATTGTACAATCCATCCTCTGTAACCCTCCCTTCCCCAGTTCCAAAGGACACATCTGGAAATAGGAAAATTGCTCAGTACTTCTTCCTGGTGAAACATTTCAATAAATAAAAAATAAATAAATAGATGGCTAGTAATGGATTGTTGTTCATCTGATGCTGACAGATGCAATGCTGTGAGAACCTGACTAAATCTAAATGTCATCAAAACTGCTGGAAAGAGCCATGCTTACCTTTAAGCAAGCAATAACACACGACGAGGTGTGGGTTATCTCCTGATAAGAGCACACCCAGGTGTATTGCTAGGCATGAGGCACTTGTACCGAGTGCCCTATTCACCTGGGCGTGCTCTTATCAGGAGATAACCCACACCTCGGAGTGTGTTATTGAGCTTATAAAATGGGCTGTTCTGTAAAGAAGTTAAGTAAAAAAAAAAAGCATATAAAAAGTGTACATAAAAAGAGTGAAAGATTTTAAATTAGTAGAAAACAAGAAAAAGTAGTTCCTGTTTTTTGTATTGGAATGTATCTTTTTAATGAAAAAGTTACTATAGAAGGCTGGTGTCTGTATGTCTGCAACCCACCCATTCGCCGGAGAAACCTTCAAAGAGATGTTTTTTTTTGTTTGCATTTTTTAATATGACTTACTTTTTAGTGACACACTTTTATTAACAGTCAGCAGGACTGAGCATGTACCATATCAAGTGTAGTAGTTACTCTGATATTTGTTTGTTGCTGTGCCAGCTTGTGTTTTTGTTAAGGGCTGACACAGCTCACTGATTTATTGTTGTAATGGGGCTCCGGAGTGGAGGGTAGTACCGGTTGGCTACAATATCTTCCGATAAGGACATGGCTCAGAAGATGTTGTAGCCAATCAGCTTACAGGATTTTTTGAGCCCATTTTATAAACCTGAGTAATGTATTATATGGTGGTGCTATGTTAATAAGAAAGAAAAGAAATAGAAACTTTATGTCAGGACTCCACTACACAGTAGTTAGTGACAGCTCTCACATCCAAAGATACATGGCCAGATCTGCGTGATGTCTGTAACAAAAACAGGAACAGCTGTGGTATTTTGCAGATTTTTTTAATTAGAAATGTGTGACTGATGTAAATGTTGTAAAGGAGTAACACACCAGCCAGTTTCTTGGAAAGTGGGGGCGGTGAAACCTGACAGCTCATTGACATATCCTTTTAAAAGATCCACAGCTAGCAGTGAACTGAAAACCTCCTTATTTGTGCTTTAAAAATAAGGAAACATTTAACCATACACTTGCACTTAGTCATTTACTGAAGTGCTTGAATAACTAATGTGCTTTATGGTGAGTTAATTACTAAGTATTGACATTTAACTGTCAGTATCTGATTACAAGTCCCATAATGAAATGTATCTGATGGCTTGCTTTGTATGTCTTTTCTTTCATGGTACTACATTTTGCAATATTACTGTTTATATCTTTACCCTAATAAATCACATTTTATCTTTTTGTTCCAACAGTTTTCTGTTGTGGCTGAGTGGGAATAGTCTTCTGTCATGGTAGTCTGAATGAAAGAATTATGGCATGTAGCAAGACTATGGAATGGCACAATGTCTTGGGATAACATCGGCAGGCACTCTTTCAGCTGAAGGGTTGTGATCAAATTCCAACTGTCAGAAGCTTGATTTTTGTCTTTATCAATTACGTGACTGAATTTGGTATTACTGATATTTACATTTTCACAGCATGATCACTGGGTTACTATCTTGAAGCATCAATGACACCTGAAAATACCAGACTTGAATATGGCTGATAAATGTTACAATATAAAATCAACCATGACTGCAGCTGTTGTCAATATATGTTTTCCTGAATGAATAACAGAAGGAGCCACCTACATTGGTAGAGGCTGAATATGCAATATATTGTACATAGCATACATGGCATCTGCATACTAAACAGGGTTTGTCACCTTCTACAAGACTGCAAAAAAAGTGGGAAGATCTGGTTAGGCAACAAGGCTTATAAAAACAAATTAAAAGGAGTTACAATTAATATATACAGTTCATTACTGTCACTGTGAAACAATCACTGTGGTGGTTTCATCTTACAAAATGATGTATATCCAATGTTTAAGGGACACTGTCAACCCCCTTAGGCTTCAAAGTGTCCCTAGTTTAAACAAGCATTTGTCAATGCCGAATGTTTGCTTACTGGCATTGGCAGTGGTAGTGTAGAAGTTACAGAGCTGCGTAATAGGAATGGCAGTGAAGCACTGAACTGAAGCCAACCCCACCACCACCCTGCAGAGAGTGACAGGCATTGGGGTGTGCATTTGAGTCGTCAGGCATAACGGCCACACCATTTCACCACACCCCACTCTGCAGAGACTGACAAGTGTCACATGTTCCTTGGGGTCTTTGACCCTTGTCGCACCCATTGCATTAGAAATACGGTGAAATGGGTGCAATATAGGAGAATGGGGTGAAGTTTGGGGCCGAAGGTCAAGGTATACCTCGATGCCTCTCAGTGACTGCAGGGTGTGGAATGGTATGAGCATCACAGGCAAGAATCCCAAGTCACACTCCTGATTCCTGTCATTCTCTATAGGGTTGGGCGATTTAGTTGAAAAGCCTAATACCTCAGGCATTCATTGGTATTTTAACTCCAATTTTTCAACATGTTTGTTTTGTGACCCCACCTCATGAACAGGGGGAATATCAGTTTGGTAGCCAAAGCTGCTTATGCACAGTGACTACAGGATTTAGCACCGCAGGTGCAAAAATATTCCGAACAGGCTGTAAAAAATGACAGCTGTAGTCTGTCATGGGGAGGTGTAAAAATGGCTATGTTGCAAATGTGTAGTAAAAATATTTAAAAAAATGGTGAAGTCATGAGCGTACATAGAAACTGTGCAACGAACACCCGTTATATAAGTAGGTTGGGGATATTTTATAGCAGATTGTCAACTCAGGCATTTTGGTGCCTCCGATCATGAACAGTG
Organism: Neoceratodus forsteri; assembly: GCA_016271365.2. Lineage (NCBI taxonomy): Eukaryota > Metazoa > Chordata > Ceratodontiformes > Ceratodontidae > Neoceratodus > Neoceratodus forsteri. Next base: position 679,054,596 of record CM057456.1, on the reverse strand, counting down.
TCACTGTGATTTTCTTTAGCTGTGCCGAACAATGATTTCCGACAGCGACCACGCATCTCTGCACTGAAAGTGTGAAAACACACTTCGGCCATGTTGTGAAAAATGGCAGCTGTACTGTTCATAAGAAAGTGTTGAAAAATGTCACTAGTGAAAATCTGGACTGAAAATATTACAAAGTCATGAACTAACGAGGATCGTGGAAACTGCACAATGCTCACTCGTAACACAGTCATTTATGGACTTTTGTCACCAAATTTTCAACATAGCCATTTTAAGACCTCTGCTCATGAACAGTGTAACTGTAATTTTCTTAATCTGTCCTAAACATTGCTTTCGCACCAACAGCACCATTGTGCTACGTATTGCGATAACACATTGTGGGTGACATATGAAAAACTGCGGGTGTACTGTTCATAAGGAAGTTTAATAAAATGCACATGTTGAAAATCTAGAGTGAAAATATTAAATTTGCAAACTTAGGAGCATGCATAGGAACTGTGCAACGCACGCTCGTAAAAGTCATTTTTAGGCATTTTTCCACCAAGTTTTCAACATAGCCATTTTAAGACCTTTGCTCATGAACAGTGTCACTGTGGTTTTGTTAATGTGTCCCATACATTGAGCTTGCACACCGACTGCACCATTGTACCTACATGGGGGAAACTGCGTTTTGGGCAGGATGTGAAAAATGACAGCTGTACTGCTCATAAGGAGGTGTGGAAAAATGGCAATGTTGGAAATCTGGGTGGAAATATTGAAAATTCTACAAACCTCTGACGTGCGTGGGAACTGATGCAATGCACACTTGTAAAACAGTCATTTTTAGAATTCTGTCACCAAATTTTAAACATTGCCATTTTAAGATCTCTGCTCATGAACAGTGACACTGTGATTTCATAATGTGTCCCATACACTGAGTTATACGACTTCTGCCATTGTCGCTACATGGGCAGAAACACATTTTGGGTGAGATGTGAAAAATAACAGCTGTACTACTCACAAGAAGGTGTGGAAAAATGGCAATGTTGAAAATCTGGAGTGAAATATTGAATTACGAAACCTATGGGCGTGCGTGAACTGCATAGCATGCGCTAAATAAAACAGTCATTTTAGGAATTTTTCACAAATTTTCAACATAGCCATTTCAAGACCTCTGCTCATGAATGGTGTCACTGTAATTTTCTTAATTTGTCCCGTACATTGATTTACGCTTTACCGACTGCCATTCTACGCTACAAGGGTGGAAACATATTTTAGGTGAGATGTGAAAATGACAGCTGTACTACTCATAAGATGGTGTGGTGAAATGGTAATGTTGAAAATCTGGGTAAAAATATTGAAATTTCGCGAACTTACGAGCCTGCGTAGGAACTGCGCAACGTACGCTCATCAAACAGTCATTTTTTGGAATTTTTGCGCCAAATTTTCAACATGGGGGTTTGGGCCCCCTTCTCATGAATGATTCACTGTCATGGTGGTATTCAGTCCCAAGGTGATTTAGCAGTCACTGCACAGTCACTGCGGGAAATCACCCTTTGGCTCAGTCGCATGCATGCCGGTGATATCATTCATGAGAAGGGGGCCCAAAACCCATGTTGAAATGATGCAAAATCCCAAAATACCTGAGATATGCAATAAAGTTGAACCCCTCCTATCTAGCCCATTATACAGCTTACCGGCATTTCCTCAGTTGCGTCACCTTTGAAGAGTGCAGGCGTGTTCCGGTCCACGAAGATTGTCGCGCGAGTCTGGAGGTAAGTATGGGGTGAGGGTGTGGGAGGCGGAGTGCGCAGTGGGTGGGTGCGGGATGTGGGAGGGGGCTCACGAGGCGCGCCATGGGACAGGTTTTTACAGGTTAAAAAAAAGGCGTCCGCGGGACTGCTTGCCGCTGGGGTGGACTCTCAGCATGGCACAATGACTTTGAGGCGTTCAGCTGGCGGGGATTAGGCACCCCGTCGGCAAAAAAAAAATATTGGGACGTTTGCCCACGCTGGTGGGCTCCCAGTGTGTACGAGGACTTAGAGGCGTTCAGCCGATGGGATTAGGCACCCGTCGGCTAAATTATTGATTGCCATGCTGGGGTGGGCTCCCAGCGTGGCACCAAATACTAGGAAGGGGAGATGATGCAGCACAGCCGGCGGGGTTGGGCACCCGTCGGCTGCTCGTGGCGTCGCGGTAGCGCATGCCTGCGGCTGCAGGGGAGCTGTGTGTGAGCAGCTTCTTATCACTGCTCACTCAAGCGTAGCTCCCCCTTTCAACTGTATGCCACTGCATTTGGAGCGTGTCATAGACAGCTCCAAAATGAATTGGCTTACAGGGGCCGCGCCTGCCAGCTGGCTGCCTGAATTGGAGGAGGAGGTGACACACCTCCGAAATCTCCGATGATGGCACTATGTTTCTTGCACATACATGCAAGCAAACATAAAAACACATTTTATGATCGTTCACATTCTATAGAGACTGTTGATGAAGCTGGTAGTTTGATTCAGATCACCTTTTTCTTTTAAAAAGTGAAAAACTTAACAGCCCACCATACTGGTGTTACCACACCACAACATGTTTGTTTACATTTCTGACCAGCTCCCACTGCAACTTTCCTGGACTCAGGAACACCCCCAAAACAATCTAGCCGCTGATTATTCAGTGTGAGTAGAGGAGGTTATTGTATCATGAGTGGCTTCACTGTTTGAGGGTGTTTTCGAATGTTTAGGAAGTGTGCACTAAGAGTAGTTCAATGATATGAAACAAAACAAAGCTGAACATAGTATAACACAGTGGTTTAAGGCTCTGTGCTGCAAACCTAGAGACCTGGGTTTGAATCCACAGTCCCCACTTGCATACTGTCTGACAATAAACAAGTCACTTAACTTTCTTGTTCTCCCAGGTCGCACCTGTAAACAAGCTTTCAGCTTAGTGTGTCTCGCCAGGTTAAAATAAAAATACCATTACCCATGCATTTCAGCTCTAATAAGCAAGGAGGCAGATGAAACAACCAGCAACATCATTGAATTTTAGAATAAGTAAGCAGTTATAAAATGTGTTTTTTTACCTAAAAATAATATGATGCAAAAAAGGTTGCCAGTGTCCCTTTAGCAATTCATTATTTTTTTCTTATGGTAAGTAAAACTTATAAGGGTAAATCTCACTATATAGTACATAACATCTGCGTAGGGCTCTCAAAATCACTTCAACAGCAACAAAACACTAGATGAAGTTGATTAAATGAAGCAAATGAAGTAAATGAAGCAGTGACGAGCAATTGGAGGTTGGTGGTAGGGGATTGTAGCTATACACAACCAGGGTGCTGTACTTCTTTCAAAAAATCTCTGTACTGCTATTTTGTTTTTCTGATTTTTTACATTCGCATGCATGCATGTGCAAGGAACATCTTGCAACAGTATGATTTTCGGAGGTGTGTGACCCTCCTCCCCAATGCAGTGCTCAGTGTAGCAAGTGTGACTCTATGGGACTAATACATGCCAAGCTGTGTATGACAGCAGTTCAGCTGTGTTGGTCTTCACTTCTAAGAAAAGGTCTGCTGCAATCAGTGGTGGTAGTGTGCATGCAATTAGCATACCGAGATCAGCTGAACTGCTGTCATGCACATCTCAGCATCAAATCGCTCCCACTTCCTCCCTCAGCTAATGTCCCCCCTTCCTCCTCACTGTTCTCCCCGGCCCCCACCTTGTGTGCCGAGGGGGTGTCCAATCCCTCATCAGCTGCAGCCCCCCCCAAAAAAACAACTAATTGGCACGCTGGGAGCCCACCCCAGTGTGCTCATGCTCCCCACAGCCCCCCACACACACACACACTGTATGGCCAGCGAGGCTGTCCAATCCCACCAGCTCAGTCTCCCCAACAAACACATAGAGTGGCATGCTGAGGCCCACCCCAACATACCAACAGCCTCCGTTTTTCCCCCAACTCCTGTGAAACAGAAAAGCGGTCCTAAATTCAGTCCCTTGTCCCCCTGACAATCCGCCCACCCTCTGCACTCCCACCTCCCCACACCCCACCTAGGTGGCATGCTGGAGCCCACCCCAGCATGCCAAAAGCGTCCTTTTTTTTTTTCATTCCTGTAAAACAAGAAAATGGCAAATCGGTGAGTCCTGGCCCCCACCAACCCCCACCCACCTTCTGCACACCCACTTCCCTGCACCCACCCTCACCCCATACTTACCTCTGGAGCCTGGCATGACAATCTTTGGTGGACCGGGAACATGTCTGCTCTCTTCAAAGTCAGCCGCAAACTGAGGAAGTGCCAGTAAGCTGTATAATGGCATAAATAGGGGGTTTCCAACTTAGGTGGATATCTCGGCCATTTTTTTGACTTTTGACACCAGATTTTCAACATGGGGTTCTTCTCACCCCTTTTCATGAATTCAGTCACTGTCATGGTGTTATTCAGTCCAGAAAGGTGATTTCGCAGTCACTGCTCAGAATCAACTTTTGGGACTGATTAACGAAACAACAGTGTTGGTGTTCATGAAGTGGGCTCTCAAAAAGCCTATGTTACAAGTTTGGTGAAAATATTCCCGAAAAATGACTGTTTTACGAGTGTGCGTTGCGCGCAGTTTCCAAGTACACTTGTAAGTTCACGAATTTGTAATATTTTCACTCCAGATTTTCAACATAGGTAAATTTCCACACTTCCTTATGAACAGTGCAGCTGTCATTTTTCACATCCTGGCCGAAATGTGTTTTTGCACTTCCGGTACAAAATAGCACTTTCGCTATTGGAAATCAGTTTTCTCTACAGAGTAAAACAATCACAGTGACACTGTTCATGAGCAGAGGTGCAAAAATGCCTATGTTGAAAATTTGGTGGCAAAAGTCCATTAAATGGCTGTTACGAGTGTGCGTTGAGCAGTTTCTACACACACTCGTAAGTTCGTTAATTTGTAATATTTCCACTCCAGATTTTCAACATTGCCATTTTCCCACATCTCCTTATGATCAGTACAGCTGTAATTTTTCACATCCTGGCCAAAATGTGTTTTTTGCACTTCAGGCGTACAGTAGCTCGGCAGCTGTGGGAAATCATGTTCGGTACAGAGTAAGAAAATCACAGTGACACTGTTCATGAGTAGATGTCCTAAAATACCTATGTTGAAAATTCAGTGCACAAATTCCCAAAAAATGACTGTTTTACGAGCGTGCGTTGCACAGTTTCCACGCACACTCATAACTTTGCAAATCTGTCATATTTTCACTCCAGATTTTCAACATTTGCATTTTCCCACACCTCCTTATGTACAGTACAGCTGTCATTTTTCACATCCTGGCTGAAATGTGGTTTCACACTTCCGGCGCAGAATAATTTTTTTCCCCAATTGTTTAAGCAGGTGAGGCACACTAAGCTGAAAGCTTGTTTACAGGTGCAGTCTGGGAGCACAGGGAAGTTAAGTGACTTGCTCAGGGTCACACAGCATGCAAGTGGGGGCTGTGGGATTCAAACCCAGGTCTCCAGCTCAGAGCCTTAAACCACTGTGCTATATTGCCTCCCTAAATAGCGCAGTTGCTGTGGGAAATCAGTGTTCGGTACACAGTAAGAAAATCATAGTGACAGTGTTCATGACCAGAGGTGACAAAACGCTTATGTTGAAAATTTGGTGAAATAATTCCACTAAATGACTGTGTTACAAGCGGGGGTTGCACAGTTTCCACACAGGCTCCTACCCTTCAGCACTCCCAGGGTGTTAGGGTTCCTAAGACAGACACTTAAGAAGTATGAGGATGAAATATTGATCAGATGCAAGAGGAGTTGCAGAGAGGTACTCTGTTGGGATATGGATAATAATAATGATAATAACTTTATTTCTCAAAAGCGCCTTTCAAATTATCAAGGTGCTTTACAAAAAGATTGACATGAGAATAATAAAACCAATAAATACAGTATAAAACAAAACAATAATTCACAGGGTTCAATTCACTAAATACCATTAAAAGCCTGGGACCAGAGAAACATTTTTAATGCTTGTTTAAAGCCTCCCACTGTCATGCACTCCCGAAGCCGATGGGGTAGAAAATTGCAGAGGGTAGGGGCAATGTACATAAAAGCACGGGCCCCAGAAGATTTCAAGGACACCCTCAGGATCTCTAGCAACCCCTCGTTGGTTGAACGGAGCTGTCACTCTGGGTGATAGGGAACCAGAAGCTCTTTCAAGTAGTCAGGGCCAAGTACATGTAGGGCTTTATAAGTCAGTAAGCCGACTTTAAAGGTGATCCACCACTGAATCGGCAGCCAGTGCAGACTGCACAGAACAGGGGTAATATGAGATGTTTGAGAGGCCCCCGTTAGCAATCAAGCTGCCATGTTCTGCACTAGCTGCAAGCGGCGGATATCAATCCCAGGAAGCCCCAAGTACAGGGAGTTGCAGTAATTGAGGCTCGAGGTCGCAAAGGTGTGAACAAGTGAAGGAAGGTCTCTGGACGGAACAAGGTCCTTAATCCTGGCGATGTTCCCAAGATGATAAAAGGAGGACTTGACAACAGCCGACACTTGAGATCGTAAGGTCAGCCCATCGTCACGCACCACCCCCAGGTCTCGCACCCGTTCTGAGGTAAGGAGCTGGGCACCCCCTAGATATATTCCAGAGGGCTGGCCAGTCCTCAACCCCTCTATTCAGCAACCTGGCTCTACAACCATCACCTCAGTTTTTCCTGCATTCAACTTTAGCCAGCTCAAATTCATCCAGTCCTGGATTTCAACAAGGCAGTTATTAAATACCAAGAGAGCACTATCCTGGGGTGCGAAAGACAGGTAGAGCTGGGTATCATCAGCACAGCAGTGAAACCTCAGCCCATACCATCTTACAATGTCTCCGAGGGCCAGAATATACACTGCAAACAACATGAGGGAAAGCACTGAAAACTGAGGTACCCCACATGACAGCAAAAATGGGTCCAAGGAAAAAAAAACAGGCACCACTCTCTGAGTTCTGCGAGTGAGGAAAGATGAAAACCCTCTGAGGACCATATGTGTCAGCCACAGATGGACCTCAGGCACCCAAGCAATACCCCATGGTCCACAGTGTCAAAGGCTGAAGACAGATCAAGGAGCACCAGAATGGAATGGTTTCTCCAATCTCTCGCAATCTAGAGATCATTGAGCACCTGAACCAGTGCAGTCTCGGTACTATGCCTCTTTTGAAAACTGGACTGGAGAGGCTCATAGATATCGTGGCTGGTCAGATGGTTCCCCAGTTGTACCACCACTACTTTCTCAATAACCTTAGCTATAAAAGGGAGGTTAGAGATTGGTCTGTAGTTAGCCAGAGAGTCAGGGTCCAAAGAAGCTTTCTTCAGGAGAGGAGTTACCAACGCCTCCTTCAGGGAGCTTGGAAACTCACCCAAATCAAGGGAGCACTGGACTATCTGAACCAGGACCGGGCCGATGATATCACAACATCCCATAATCAGGGAAGTGGGACCCAGATCCAAACTACAGCATGTAGGGCGCATACTCTGGACAATCCGCATGACATCCACAAACTACAGCAGGTCAAATGAGCTCCAGGAAACATGAGGTAAGGCAACCAAGCACCAATCAACAGTGTCCCCATAGAGTGAGTCAGAATAATCTCTGACCTGATGTCAGCCACCATATTCTCAAAGAATCGAGCAAGCTCATTGCACTCTATTTGCAAAAAAGGTCGTCAGAACTGCAGGCGGGTTGGGTTGCACAACCTGTCCACAGTCCTGAAGAGCAGGGCTGGTCGATTCTGAGTGGCAGAAATCTCCCTGGACAGAAATTCTGCTTTCTTATGGGAGATCACTGATTGGTAGGTCTGATAATGCTCTACCAATTTATGGTGGTCAACCTCCAGGGCAGATTTCCACCTACGATGCTCTAACTTATGTCCTAGTTGCCGCAACTCCCTCAAGGACCCATCAAACGAAGGGGCCTGAGGGCGAAGAGGATGAGGACAAACACAGATAGGAGCAATCAAGTCCAGGGCAATAAAAATGTCCTTATCATAGGCCAATACCAAAGCCTCAGGACTCGTGCTGGCCATGGGAAACTCTGAGAGGTCAATCACCGCCACCAGACCTTCAGAGCTCACATCCCATAAAGAGCAATAACTGACCATCTCCACAGGGCAGGCCTACAAAGGGGAGTGCAAAAGTTGAACTTCATGGTGTAGTGATTGGGCCATCTGACAGGTTCCACCCCCAAGGCGGAGGCCTCAGTTCCCAGGAGGAAAACCAAATTGAGAAAGTGGCCGTGCTGATGGGTGGCAGAAGAAACAATCTGTGTAAGGCACAATGATGTCATCAACTGGAGGAAGTGCTGTCCAAATTGCGAGAGCTCGTCATCGACCCAGGCACTAAAGTCACCCAGAACCATCAATCTTGGGGACTCCAGCACAATGTTGACGACGAAGTCAGCTACTTCCTGCAGGAATTGCTTCTCATCCCCTGGTCGATGGTAGATAAGAGCTATCCTGCAGCCCACACCTGCCACCACAGTACACTCAAAAGATTCGGCCTCCTCAACTGGTACACTCGTAAGGCCCAAATCGGTCTTAAAACAGATCGCTCCCCCCCCCCGCAGTCCAATCTCAAGCGGTGAATCACCGAGTACCCAGCCGGAATTGCAGCTTCCAATATGGGGCCAGCATTTTCATCCAGCCAGGTCTCAGTGATGCAAGCCAGATCAGTTGTTCCCACAAGATCTGCAATAATTGCAGTCTTATTCTTAATCGACCTGGCATTGCATGACACCACTCGAGTTGGATGGGTTTTGAGAGCCACCCCGGCTATTTGCCCACCAAAAGTGATGGTGCCCTTGGGTATGGGGACTAGACATGGTGCGCCACGATCCAGGCTCCATTTCTACCCAGGGGTGCCGGAAGACCTCTCACACAGTTTGCAAAGGGTGCTAACAGAAGACATAGACACATGTTTCGTCCTACCAGGACTCATCAGTATGCCTCATCTGTTTGACACCCCAGTGGAATGGACCAGCTACCCTTAAGGCAGTGCGCCTTGGATATATTGTGGTGAACCCATTAAAATAAAAACTATTTAAAGACAAAGAACTCTGTAAAACACTGAGGCAGAAGTTACCCAAAGGCATTTGGCTGGGAAGCCAAGTTTCAAAAATGCAAAATCACACATGCCCCCATAATGCAAGCATCATGGTCTGCATATACAAATCACCACAGAATATTATGCTGGTCAACTTAAAGCAGAATTGCATGGTGCGAAAGGCCCTCTCACACGTTTGCAGGGGTGTTTTGTTGCACACTTTACAAGCTAATAAGAAAACCATAACCTAATCATCAAACTCTGAACAAAGTGGAACCAACACTCTTTGTCTATGGTGATACATATACAACCCCATGATACTTGCGTATGAAGAGAACATGTATCTTTATATATATATATATATATATATATATATATACATATATATATATAGCATGTGTCATGTATAATGAACAACTTAAAGTGCTTTCTTTATTTTCTTTTTAATTAGTAAAGAGAGATTCTGTATGTGGGGATCAGGGATTGGGTACACAGGAAATGGGGAAAGCAGCAGAAGTTACCCTACTGTCATGCATTCAAGTCATATTTAGGTATTTATATCAGCTTAGGCTTAAATGTATGTAGTAAGCATGATCAAACACACAGAATCAGATTGTATGCTAGATCGCAAAGCAAAATGTAACATATAGTCTCCTGTGCTGTGAAATCACTGTCACAGGGGTATCATCCTTATCACAGTCACCAGCTGCACAGGAATGGGCTGTAAACTGCTGCGGGAAAAAGCAATCAACAAAGTTCAAGAAATCATACATAGTGTTACATACTTGAAAAATAAACACAAAAAAGTTACACACTGATATTTTTTTAGACCACACTGTAAACAATGTAAACAATGAAAACAAACTACATACAAAACCCAGATTTGTTTTCATTTCACCTTTAAGGAAAAATGTGTATGTGCGCCATCTAGTCCCTCCCTTAAGATCAAAGATCGCAGTCAAAGAATCTCACAATTTTCAATATGCCATCTAGTCGCACCCTCGTGATCAAAGATCGCGGTCAAAGAATCTCATGATCAAAGAATTTGCAGGCTCGCTATCAAAGAATAAAAAATTGTAAAACTCAATTTTTAGGCAAAAATACATGAAACCACAGCCATGCCTCAATAGAACGAAACCCCTTGAACAAAACCCACCCTCATTTGGCTTAATAAGTCATCCCTGAGCGGAGATAAATTATTTTTTCAAGTGGCCATCTAGTCACGCCCTCCAGATCAAAGATCGCGGTCAAAGAATCTCGCGATCAAATAATTTGCAGACTCTCGATCAAAGATCGTTAACGAGCCATGATCAAAGAATAAAAAAAGTTGAAAACTCTATTTTTTTACCATTTTGAAAGAAACCACAGGCGTGGCTCGATAGAGCGAAGCCTGCTGAGCAAAACCCATCCAAGTTTTACCTCAGGAGTCACTCCTGAGCAGAGATATTTGAATTTTTCCGACCACAAATTGAAAACAAGATGGCCACCAATGTGATCAAAGAATTCCTCGTTGATCATGAGCCAGCAAATTCTTTAATCGTGAGGAGGGACCAGATGGCTAAATACCCATTCTTCTTTCACAAAATAACCATATAAATTTTCCCATTGACTTATAATGGAAACTTAAAAGTTTAATAACTTTTGAATGGATTAATATTTTTTCACCAAACAAAAAGCGGGCATGTTCCTTGACTGAAGCTCTTTCAGACGAGTCAAGCCACAGAGTGGAACAGCACATGAAGGCCATGCAACACCACAGACAAAATCCGAAAAACTGCCCACATAACTGGCGAAAAGTATATTTGTCTGCGTTTTGGTGCGCAAAAACCGTACGTCCAACCAAAATGAAATTTGGCAGATCAAGAGATCTACCATGCCCCACTGTTATACCAAATTACATGCAAATCCCTAGAACAAGTCCAAAATTATTACTGTGCAACTTTTCGAGTTTAACATAGAAGTGCCTACTAAATCCTAAATATAGGGGCGTAACCACACCTCTATAATTAATATATATATATATATATATACATATGCACTAAAATGTCATGCATTATTTAAAATCTTTCTGAAACACGTTGTAGCTCCCTGATTTGAGAAGTGATATTACACAAAACAGAGCAGGATGCCTAGTGAAATGCAGTTACTTGTTTAACTGAAAGCATGAAACCTGTTTCTGAAAGCAACGGCAGTACTGATGGCACAGAATTCAGTGAAGGGACCAGAGCTGCAAAGCTATAATGCTCAGTCTTTTCCTTTCCTGCAGCTCAGTCATGTTAGAACTTTTGACTTCAGCTATGCTGACACCCCACTTCACAATGATGAAAACTAGCTAGACTCATTCTGAGGCATTGCCTACTACGAATCTTGAGCAGCCTGTCTGGATAACAGTTGAAATTTGTTAGCAAATACATTAGGGCTAAGTGCCACAACATGAACAGAGAGTAAAAAGCCCCTAAGAAAGGTTGCCTTTATAAAGTTTCTTCCTGAGTTTAAATAAACAGTAGCATGCTTATGCTTATATGCTATACAATTACTTGTGAAAGATCCACAGATGAACACATTCCTTCAGATGGGAGTCCTGTGGTAAATGAAATGCCCCATGTGAATCATATATGGAATCTCTATAACCAGTAAAATCTAGGGCTGGTCCTGTTCATCCTGTTAGTTAACCCTGGTGACTAAACCTAGTTAGGTCCAAGTAGTAATCCAAAAGTATTTATAGTAATCATGAGTGTACACCTCTGTGCCATAAAGTGAGGTTTACAGGTAATAAAACATCTTGGAAATATTTGTGAGAGATACAACAAATTCTGGCACAAATTACATTTCATTGGAGGAACCACTGTGCCCCACTGAAATTTTATCAAAGTCTAATGTAACATAAACGAGTTACTTTTGGGGGTCATATTGGTGACAAAGGTCTCTTCTGTTACTTATAAAAACAGTTGTCAAAGATGGTCCAATTTACAAATGAGCACTATAACATGTTGTATTTTGCATTCAAAAATTGAAGCCATGATTCCAGGCATGTGTATGCCCAGAATCACGGCTTCAATTTTATTGTAGTCTTTTTTTCTAGTGTGGTTGCTATGAAACTATAAAAAAATTCTTAATTTTTAGTGTGTTATATTGTTATAAGGGGATGAACTTCAGTTGTGAGAATATGAAGCTGCCACGATGTGCTCGCGATTGACTGGACCCTCCTCATATCCTGTATATAGCTGTAAAATGTTCCCTCCTCAGCATAGAATGGGAAGTTTTGGGGGAGTTTGGGCAACCCTTGCACTAAACTAGTAACACATTCCTCTGTTCCAGTAGTTGCCTTTGACTGGTTTTAGTGTTGGACACCCCTTTACTGCAGCCAGGGGTGCAGCCAGGGATTTCAGATCTGCACACCAAGTGGACTCACTGCTACACCACCCCCCCTTGTTAGGGTGAGCTATCTCCCCCCCCGGGGTGTAGCCAGACAATATACAAATGTACACCAGGACCGTGTGTGTTGCCTCATTTGGCACAATAAATACAACTTTTGTATCTCATGACAATAGTTGTTGCCATGCATGGGTAAATACAAATCCCATGCATTGTTCCTTAAGACACCCACACACCAGCCCAGAGCCTGTAAAGTTGTATTGTCCTTGGCATGCAAAGAAAGTATTAGTGACCAGTCCTTCTAGTTTTGACTCCTATAAATAAAATTACAGAAAGGTTCAGTATTTTCTTTGTTAGTTTTCATGGAAAAAAAGAGGCAGTTCAGAGCCTATTTGCCCTTAAATAAAATTACACACCATGGAGTGCTTGGAGTATGCCTGCCTACACCCATGACTGCAGCTATATCCAGGGATTTTTAAGAAAGCGTTTTTGACAACCAATACCTTACATAGCTTTACTTTATCTACTTTTTCTGTTGTGTTTACTTGTTCTCTTCACTCCTGCAATATATGCTACCAGTAAGAAAAAAAAACAGCGAAGAAGAACATAAGTAAAGCCGTGTTTTTTAAATCCGATGCTGTCTTTTTTTCTGTTGTGTTTAATTATTCTTCAGAGCACACTCACTAAATAAGCTTCTCTCTGTCTCTCTCTCCTTCCCCCACCTCTCATTGTATCACCCTCCCACTGGAGTGGACACACATTCTTGCCTGTCCTGTTTCATGCCCATAGTCTATAATTTTCAAATTGTTGGGCCTATAAAACAACACAATTATGTACTATATAGATTCACTATGTAGGGATCCCTACAAGTTGCCAACAAGGATGGATAGCCACAGCTGTCAGTTCGGGCCCCATAAGCATCCACAGCAAGCACGGGTTCCAGCAGCAAAGTGAAGTTTTAGAGTGCAAATATTATGTAGCCTACTCCCTCGCATTCAGCATACCTACCTAATGATTGGGTAAGTTGCTTACCTCTGTCCCAATTGAGGGGGCCCGGGACTAAATATCAAATGACCATTAGGCACATCTCATAGTGTATAACTTAGAACTCGCTAGGTTGAGCACAGTTTTTACATCAGTGTTTCCATTACTAAATAATAAATGTAAGGGAAAGAGTGATGTTATTAAATCTTAAACCAGGTGTACTCCAGTAACAAAGGATTTCAAATCTTAACTTCTATGGTCTTATGCCTACCATTTCATTAAAAAAATATCTTGTTCTAGATAAAAATGAATTGGAAGTGTGTTTTTACTGCTCAGTTGCATCTATAGGATGGTTGACTACTCACATAATCAGTGTTGTCTATTTAGGATATATTAAACACTGGGATATCTTGGTCCTGTTTTTTTTTATCCTGTAACAAGTGTTCCAGCTCCTGCCTCTGCCCCTGTTCTTCCCTCTGCCTCTGCTCCTGTTGTAATTTCTGGCTGGGATTGTTGGACTCGCTGTTCTCATCTGAGTTTGCATTATATCATAAGTAATTTTCTATTCCTATTGCATTGTATCATAATTTTCTGATATTTCCTGTGTACAATGTACTTACTGTTCCTTCACTGTATGCTGTATATTGTTTGTACTGCATCGCTTTTAACCAAGGATGCATCAGGAATCGAGCAGTTGGTCTGCTCAGTACACCTTCCTGATAAAACTTTTAAATAAATAAATAATAATTGTCCCTGGTGCCTTCTCCGGCTCCTCTATGTGAATTTGGCCCCTGAAAACTGATGGGGGGCTGTGGGGGTAACAGTGGGTTGGGTTATTCCTGTGCTTTGTAACTGTCCTCTAAAAAACTGCTGGATGCTGCATCAGAGTAAAGTGCAAAACATTGGGTGCATTCTGCATTTGTTTTATCCTCATGTTGGTGTTCTGACTTCATAAAGAAGATGACACATTCCCTTTTGTGCTAAGCAACATTTATCAGTATGTGTGGAGTGAGTGCCATGATTAACTTTTACTGAACTCCATGCTTCTTCCACTGGCATTTAACTGGCTTTAAGAAACAGAAACATATAGAAACATAGAATTTGATGGCAGATAAGGACTGCTTGGCCCACCTAGTCTGCCCATTTCCCTACATAACAGATAAGCTGCAGATCCTAGTTAACCAACAACCTACTTCCTCCTACCCCCTACTAGAATTGCATTGTCCCATGCATTCTTGAATTCCCCCACTGTTTTTGACTCTACAATCTCCTCAGGAAGGCCGTTCCACACATCTACAGCCCCCTCTGTGAAGAAATACTTCCTCACATTACCTCTGAGCCATCCCCCTCTATCTTCAAATTCTGCCCCCTTATTTTTGCACATCTCATTTTCTGAAAAATGCTACCCTCTTGGATTTTGTTGATTCTCTTGAGGTATTTGAAAGTTTCTATCATGTCCCTCCTCTCTCTCCTTTCCTCGAGGCTATACATCTTAAGCTCCTTTACTCTTTCTTCATAAGTCTTCTGGTGCAGACCATTCACCATTTTGGTTGCCTTTCCTTTGGACAGCCTCCACTCTGTCTGTGTCTTTGCAGAGATGGGGTCTCCAGAACTGTACACAATACTCCAGATGTGGTCTTACCAACTGTTTGTTCAGAGGGCCAACAACTTCTTGTTTTCTACTGGTGATGCCTCTTCCTATGCATCCTAGTATCCCCCCAGTCCTCCTAACTGCCTTCTCACATTGCTGGCTCACCTTTAGGTCATCTGATATGACTACCCCCCAGGTCCCTTTCCATTTTTGTTGTTGTCAGTATCTCATCCTCCATTGTGTACTCTTCCCCTGTGTTTTTGTTTCCCAGGTACATTACTTTGCACTTCTTTGCGTTGAATCTAAGCTGCCATACATTTGACCATTCCTCCAACCTTGCCAAGTCCCTTTTCATCCTTTCTACCCCACCTTGCATATCAACCCTGTTGCTGATCTTTGCATCATCTGCAAAGAGACATACTTTCCTTTCCTTTCCTTTCCAGTCCCTCTGCAATGTCACTTATAAAGACATTAAAAAGGACCGGTCCCAGTACTGAACCCTGTGGTACCCCACTAGTAATCCCCTTTCTTCACTGTGGACTCCATTTACTATTACCTGCTGTGTCCTGTTGTCTAGCCAGTGTTTTACCAAGGCTCCCACCCTGGGATCCACTCCCAGGTTGGCTAATTTGTTTATTAATCTTTTGTGTGGGACTGTGTCAAATGCCTTGCTAAAGTCTAGGTAGGCCATGTCCACAGCCCCTCCCTGGTCTACTACTTTGGTCACCCAGTCAAAGAAATCAATTAGATTTGTCTGACATGACCTTCCTGCTGTGAATCCATGCTGCCTTGGGTCCTGTGCCCCACTGGCCTCTAGGTACTCAACAATTCTTTTCTTCAGAAGTGATTCCATAATTTTCTCTATCACTGAGGTCAAACTGACAGGTCTGTAATTTCCTGCCTCTATCTTTCTCCCACTTTTGTGAAGGGGAATCACCTCCACCCACCTCCAGTCCTCAGGTACCACACCATCCTCCAATGATTTATTAAAAAGGGTAGTCAGTGGTGTTACAAGTTCTTCCCTTAGTTCTTTTAGAATTCTGGGGTGAATCCCATCAGGCCCCATTGCTTTATCCACCTTCAGTTTTAGGAGTTCTTTCAGAACCCTTTCTTCTGTGAAAGGACTAATATCAACCCCTTATCCAGAGTGCCTCTGTTGACTGTATTAGGTATCTCCCCTTGCTTTTCCATTGTGAATACTGAGCAGAAGTATTCATTCACTATCCCTGCTTTTTCACTGTCATTCTCTGCCTGACCACCTTCCTCTTTATTCAGCCTCAGTATCCCTGCCTTAGTCTTTCTTTGCTCCCTAATGTATCTATAAAAGGTTTATCCCCCTTCTTAACTAAGTTGGCTATCTTTTCCTTGGCTTGGTATTTTGCTAGTCTGACTGCCTTCCCCACTTCCTTCTGATTTAACTGGTACAGTTCTCTGTCCTGCTCCTTCTGTGTTTCCTTATACTTCCTGAATGCTGTCTTTTTCTCCCTTACCTTCCCTGCCACTTCTTTTGAGAACCATAGTGTTTTTTTCTTTCATTTTGATTTGTTTATTTGCTTCACACAAAGGCTTTTGCCTCTGTGATGGTGGTTTTGAGGTTTCTTCATTGTTGTTCCACCCCACCTTCTTGCCTGTTTGCTAGTGCTTTTCTGAGGCACTCTTTCCATTTTCACAAAATCAGCACTCCTGAAGTCCAGTACTTTCACTTTTGTATGGCTTGACTCTACAGCTAAGTTTATCACGAACCACACTGTTTGATGATCGCTTGTTCCCAGATGCTACCCACTTCAAGATCAGAGATCCTCTCTCTGTCCACATTTGAGAGTACCAGGTCTAAGATTGCACCCTCCTGAGAGGGTTCCAAAACTAGCTGTCTGAGTCATGCCCCCTGTAGGGCATCGAGAATGGCCCTACTCTTCGATGTAGCTGCAGCAAAGGTGCTCCAGTTAACATCTGGCATATTCAGGTCCCCCATCAGCAATATCTCCCCTTTCTCTGCCATCCCAAGGATGCCTTCTGTCATTTCCTTGTCCATTTCCTTCCCCTGAGACAGGGGTCTGTATACAACTCCTGTGCAGATTGTGATGCCGTTTCCAGTCTTCAGGGTGACCCACAGTACCTCTTCTCCTCCCTGTTTACCCTTTAGTTTTGTTGCTTTGATCCCTTCCCTTACATAGAGAGCTACTCCTCCTCCTATTCTTCCATCCCTTTCCCTCCTGTAGATTGTGTACCCTGGCATGTTGACATCCCATCTTGGTTCTCTGTGTACTATATTTCTGTGACTGCCACAGTATCCAGGCATCCCTCTTCCATCAAGGCCACCATTTTGGGGAGCTTTTTACCTAGACTATGGGCATTGGTACACATTACCCTCCATCTTATTATGGCTTTATTTCTTTTTGCCCCATCCCTGTCCTTACTGCCTTTGTCTTTTTCTCCATTTACCCCTGCCCTTCTCCCTATCAACTGCTCTACCTTGGTGTTTACCTCACTAACTACCCTGATTTTTTTGGGGGGGTTAGGATTTCCCTTCTCCTTTTCAGTGCCTCACCCCTTGGCTAGTTTAAATGCTTGCCAATGAAGCATCTAAACCTAACAACTAGGATCCTGGTTCCCCTCCTGGATAGATGCAGACCATCGCACCTGTATAAGTCTGCTTCCCTCCAGGTGGATCCCCAGTCCCCAATGAAGCCAAATCCCTGAGCTCTGCATCAGTTTTTCAACCAGTCATTGAATCCCATGGTGTGGAGTATTCTAGCCTCATCCATGCCATAGACCGTTACCACTTCCGAGAAAGTTGCCATGTGTGCTACTTGTCTAAGGCCCCTTCCCAACTCCACAAACTCCTGTTGCACTGCTCTGGTCCCATTCGCAGCCAGGTCATTTGTCCCTCGGTGGATAATGACACCCAGCTCACTCCCCCTTGCAACTGCTCCCACGATCCTGAGGATTAGTTTCCTGCCCCTCAAGCCATGGCACCAGGCAGGCACCTTACCTCCCTTTCCCCTCCCTCCCCTAGTTCTACCCTCTAACAATTGAGTCCCCCACCAGGAGTTGTTTCCTTCCCCTGTGGGATCCTGTGCCACCGTCCTGTGGGTCTCCATTGTGGAGGTTCCCAGCATCCTCCTTGGTCTCCACTGCAGGTGCCTGCATAGAGGAACCATGCTCCACCAGAGTGGCAAATGAATTGTGGAGATGAACAACTGGAGAGATGCACCTCTGTTCCACCACCCTCACTCTCCCTGAACCCACCATGGTCCAACCACTCCTCTTTCTTGGCAACCTCTGAGGTAGTGGCAGTGGCCTGGGTGGTCCCTGGTAGGGGGAGCAGGTTTCCTGAATCCTTGCCAGGTCAGCATGGAGACGAACAACCTCCACCCTCAGACCAGAGAGGTGCCTACAAATAGGGCAGCAATGCAGTGTCCAGAATGTCTCCCAGAAGACTGCTGCTCCACAGCCAGAGCATTGCACCACTCCCAACATGTCTGTGTCCCTTCCTGTTACAGATGCTTTTCTTTCTTTTTTTTGTTTTGTTCTTGTTTTAGTGTGTGCAAGCTTGTGAGTGTATCTACCCCCTATTCAGTGTGCTGTGCCTTTAAGGATATGAACAGGTGTGTGTTGTTAGCAGTTTTAGGAGTGATGTCAGAACCCTGCTATAAAGGAAGTTATGCACTTGAGGCAGGTGGGGTGAGGGGCAGGGTGGGTGGGAGTAAACCTATGCCTTCCAGAAACAATCAACTACAACTCTGACCCTCCACCCTGGGGAGTGCCTTCCTTCCTTTCAGACACCTATTTCACAGAGGTTTAAGTAACAGGTCTAGTCACAGATGACTGCAAATATCTCCCAGCTATAGTTCCTCCCTGGCAAATTAAAGTTAAACTAAGAAAAGTCAACCCCAAAAACAGAATCAATACTAGTTACTTACACAGGTCCAAAAAGTAATAATTCAGTTCAGTGTAGTCTAGAAAATAACCTCCTTGATTTAAGGAAGCTTTGACTGCTTTCTCTCTCTCTCTCTCTGTCTCAGCAGCTAAAATGTATCTGACAATCTAACTTAAACTGGAGAAGTACACAAAGGCCCTAGTGAGACAAAAGCTTTGAAGTTGTTTCTGAACAAACTGTACTTGTTATGGTTAATGGTTTAAATTTTTGTTCTCAGTTCTTTGGTACCATTCACAGGTGTCGGCCATCGTCAAATCCTCATTTTACTACCTGAGGAGTATTGCCAAGATTAAACACCTTGTTCCATTCAGCAACCTTCCTACTCTGATCCTTCTTTGTGACCTTGTGCTTGGACTACTACAACTCCCTATACCTAGGGCTACCTGGGTTGGAAATCCACCACTTGCAGCTGGTGCAGAATGCTGAGGCATGGCTTTTGAGGGGGTCATCCCAGTCCTGTCATATTTTGCCAGTGCTGTGCGGACTGCACTGGCTGCCCGTTCAGTGGTGGATCACCTTTAAAGTCAGTCTTCTGACTTTTAAAGTCCTACATGGACTTGGCCTAGACTATCTGAAAGAGCTCCTGGTTCCTTACTGCCCTGGGTGATCACTCCACTCAGCCAATGAGGGGTTGCTAGAGATTCCAAAGGTATGTTTGAAATCTTCTGGGGCAAGAACATTTATGTATGCTGCCCCTACCCTTTGGAATTCTCTATCATGTTGGTTATGTGAGCACATGACCGAGGAGGGTTTTAAACAAGCTCTGAAAACCTGGCTATGGAGCCAAGCTTATGGTGATTAACTGGAGGAAAGATTTGTGGAATTATACTATTTATTGTTGACAAGTTTTATTGATTATGAGGTTTTTATTGTTGTTAGGCACTTTGGTTTTTGAAAGGTGCCATACAAATAAAGTTTATTATTATTATTATTGTTTTTATGTAACTGTCACTTGTGAAAAAGGGTAGTTTATCTGCATACCAGTACAAAAAATTAAAACTAAAAACCAAAAAGGAAGGAACAACAAATGAGCCCTGAGCAAGTCACTTAACTTCCTTGTGCTCCCAGGTTGCACCTGTAAACACACTTTCAGCTTAGTGTGTCTCTCCTGATAAACAAAAAAACATGAAAGTGTGGTATAATGGGGCCTATCTTTGATTGGTAAGGAGCAGACAGTGCACAGATGGGTTTCTGGGGTTAGAATCAAAGGACACAACAGGGTGAAAAGGAGAATATGGCAACCTTCAGGCAGCTGTATGCATCTTCCCGAGCATCCTTGTGAAGTCTGTCGTACAAGGTTTTATGCATGCATTGGTTTGACTCATGTGCACAAGACTCCATTTCGCCCCATCCCCACCCAGTCATAGAGGTGCATTATATCCAGGCAGGTTGGGAATATCAGGCTTTTGTGGCCCTGGAATTGTTTAGTTTATCTCTGTGTGCCCATTGGAAATACAAGATGTGTGTTACTTAACCATAATACTTGTGCCAAAGTGTTTCATGCATAGAGGCCATTGCCTTATGATAATTTTATTCATGCTTGTTTGAAAGGCTGTCTAGATATATTATAAACCTCTGCAAGGTAAACTAAAATACTGTAAGTACCCTCTTATTTACTGCAGAATCTGAAACATATTAAGTACATGCTGAGGTGCAGAATTGCTCTTTATGAGGCCACTCTTCATTATACTGTATTTGGCATCTAACAATAATTTACAGTGCTACTACAATAGTTCCATATGTTAGATGAAGAAGCAGGAAATGGAAAAGGGATTCGGACCAAACAAGCTTATCATTTGTGTTATAATACTAAATCAAAGGGGAGGTTTGATCTTAATTATGAAACACAATAATGGCTCTGATATACTGTAAATCAAAGTAAGGAGAGAGAAGGTAGATTCCTAGAATTTAAACTGAACAAAGGGATACAAATCAAGTAATCACAGATATAACTGCAGCAAATAGAAACACTAAATATGTTTTTGAAGAGAACGTTGAGCTGTTTTTAAACTGGCAAAATTAACAATCACTGGGGGGGAGATCTGTGTTGTGTTACAGTGAGTAATAAACTGTTTGAATAACATGTTGCCTTTCTGCATTAGTTTTCAGTCTTACATGCATTATCCCCTGTGTTCTTTTAAGTTTCATGCTTTGGGGGCTCTACCTCTGTTGTGATGTGTGTATGGTGCTAGTGTTTTTTTCTCCATTAATTATTGTAAGAGACTTTAATTTTTGAATGGGCATAAATATTTGCAGGTGTAAGAAAATATTGAATGCTGTTACATCAGACTGTGATACATTAAATTATTGTTTTACTCCTTTAATATATCCAGAGGATACCCATCAGGTCAAGATTATCAATCAATCCATTTTCAGTGGTAGGCTCACTGAGACAAACATTTCTGTTTTAAACTTGTGAGCAAACGACTACTGTAATCAGGTTAAATATACTGTAAGATGAAAAGAGAAACTGATATTATTAATAATAGTATACTGTCAGTACAACATGCCATTATAAATGCTGCCTAAATGCTATCTACAAAACTATTATTGTGCACACAGTTTATAAAGTATTCAAAAAATGCACAATTTGATGCAAGGGACAGAAACTATGGACTTCAGTTTAATTGTCTTTTGGAGTTCCAGTCTGGATCAAGCTATTGAACAAAAAATTGCTAGGGTTCCATATTTAGCGCAGCACTTCAGACTGGCAAGAAGATAAAGGTTTCTTGAGCAAATGTTATGAGAAGTGACAGCATAAGACATTATGCATATATATACATTCTTGCCTGCAATCCAAACACCATTTTCTAGAAGAGATTTCTTCTTAATGTCAGCAAATGGAACAAAATAATTAACTGACATGGAAAATACATTTCTTTATGTTCTTTCTTACATTATTAAGCCAGTTCTGTTTAATTTTTTGCATGAACTTGGCAGAACACAATGTGTCAGTTTTGACATTATATAGAAAACATTATTGCAACTCAGATTAGTCCAGTTTAATATTATGCACAATCTCTACTATTCCCACACTAGACTTCACAGGATGGGCAAGTTGGCTTTCCCTTCCTGCAAATTTTGTGAAGCCAAAGAGAGCACTCTTTTCCATAAAATTTGGGAATGCTCTAGAGCAAGTGCCCTTTGGGATATTGTAAGGAGGGCTCTCCATCCCTTTTTTGGGAATTCCTCTTACTTTTCTAAAACATTATGTCTTTTTGGCAACTATTCAGCTATCTCCAATGTCTGACATAAGACATACCTGGCCTTAATCAATCTGGTGACTAAATTAGTATTATGGAAACACTGGAGAGGAGACTGGACTCCAACCTACTCTGAGTGGCTACAGGAATTCTTATGTGCATATAATGCTGAACGGGCAGTTGCCCTATCCAACCATAGGTGCTACAAGTTCTAGTCCTGTTGGACAGCTTTAATTTCATTTTTGCAGGCTTCAGTACCTACATAATTGTTACTTACTCCTTATGAAATTAAGTTTAGCCACAGTCAAAACATTGTAACTTTTAACAGGTATCTACCATATTGATGGATCTTCAAGCCACATGGACAGTGGGAGTGGATGGGTGGGAGATGGGGTTGTAATCATTTTGGTTATGTTTTGTATAGGATAATGTATTAGTTCCAGATTCATTGTTCCATGCATTGACAAAATTGTTCTTGTTCTTTGATTAATTCTGTTTAGTTTGTTAAGATATTGTTGGTATGCTAATAAAATAAAGTTAATTGCTAAAAAAAAAAGAAACCATCATTGCAAAAGATTTTGGTTTGTCACATCCTTTAATTTTGCCTTCAGAGCTATGGGTTAACACACTTTGTAAATATAGAGGTTGACTAATCCCAATAAATATGATCTGATCAAAATCAGTTACAATGTGCAAAACTAGGCAAATTACAAACAAATGTCTGCCATACAAATACAGATGTTGAGAAGATTTACTTTGCCAGTGAACTTCCAGTGAAGTTACAAAATTCCTCCCACAATAACTTTATGAATTGTCCACTTTTCCAATTTGCCACTTCTCATTGAATTTTTCCCCCCAAATGGTACTTTTTCAGGTGAACATAGGGTGAAGTTCAGGTGAAGTTGCACCTTCACTAATGAATTTGCATAACTTTGCCTGAAAAAGTGCCACTTCATCTGCTAAAACCTTTGTAAAGTTAACACTTCACACTTTGTGAATTCTGCAAACTTTGGGAATTATTTCACAGATTGAAGTTTGCCTACTTTGCACATTGCTGCATTAAAGATGGGGGTCCACTGATGTGTGACATCTTTGTAGTACAATTGCATTACTTGTGATATAACTGTTAGACCACATAAAATGTGGACAACAGTAATGTTGCATGTGCCGTGACTTGCATTCAGAAAATAATGCAAGGATCAAAATAATGATGCCTCTGTAAGGTGTACAGTGTAAAGTTAAAAAACTGTCACAACTACTTCAAAAAGTCTGAAACTGCCCATGTACATGTTGGCATATTTACCATGATACATGTTGTGCCCAAAATTGAACATTTCATTTGGTTTCAACACCCTTAAAATCAAGCCCATGATATTCAGGTGACTGGACATTCCTCACAATGTGCAATGTCTTAACAGAAATGTAGAAAGCATGGACAATGGGAGACGTCAGGACAAAACATCACAATTTGTCTCTTTTGCTAATGCAAACCAAGCATCTATTTTGTGCTGCATTGATGACATACATGTCTATAATAATTCTCTGTAGTTCTAGAAATATTTACAGTAACTTACAAGTAAAAAATATAAAATCAATCATGTTAAACAGGATAGAACTGGTGACCCCATGGCCTCCCAGACTGTGGACTTATGAATGGATGGAGGCCAAGTAATTGCTTGTAGGAGTAATAAAAGGTTCTAGGCTTATTTGCAAAGGAGGAGTGTGGACATGAATGCAGGGCATGTAGTAGGGCTGTGCAGAATGCAGAATTCTGCCATCAGAACTGATATAAAATGACAATTCCACTTACAATATGTTTTTTTTTGAATTTCGGATTAAATTCCACAGAATTCCAAAAAACATTTCTGTGTAAACTGTGGAATAAATTTCCACAGATAACATAAACCGTGGAATATTATTCCACAAATTGCGAAAAAAGAACATGCAGTTTATGTAAACTGTGGATTACTAATCCTCAAAACCATTTTGCATTCTGTCAATGGATTTCGGTGGAATTTTATTAAATATTCCAGAATTTAACTCCATCAGAATTTAAACATTCTGCATGGCCCTAGTGTACAACCCATTCAAAATACAATCCTTCCTATGTAGGTTTTGTTGTGATGATGTTATGAAGTACATATACACTAGCATAAATATCCTTGTAATAATGTGGATTAGAGGAAAAAAATACATTTATTTGATATTTCTTATTATTATGCCCTCTTTATGCTTCCTGAGATTAGTATTCCATGGGGATATTTTATCTATGAAATACTTAGATCCAGTTTCAGTGGTTGCCTGGGTTGTGAGGTGTGTGCATGTGGGGGAGGTGGTGCGGCATTCATGGAGATGAGTAGTCGCATGGCAGCAGTGGACAGTACTCTGTGCACCATAACAGAGAGAGAGAGAGAGAGAGAGAGAGAGATGGTCAACTGAAACAGAATGCCCTTTCTCTCTCTGTCTCAACCTGCATTCCTCCTGACAGTTGAGTAAAACACTGTCTACCAGCTGAGCATACTCTATATGAACCACACATTCAAAATGAAAAATAACAATTCTGACAGCTCCTGTTCCTGGAACTCTGTTAATGCAATATACAGTTACACCCTTACCCCCAAACTCCTCCCATGCAGCCCTATAGACTCTGGCCAGATTTTGTTTATCTGATGGCACCATTGCTGTTGCCTGCAACTTCTGTGGAGGAGTGCTACAATGTGGCACACCACGCAGTGTAATTGAGCATGTCTTTGAACCACTCAAAATGTAGTTCAAATGCCTAGACAGGTTCAAAGATGCCCTGGAGTATACCCCTTCAATAGTAAGCTGAATATTCTTGCACACTGGATGCTGCACAACATCACTGTGACAAGGATGGGGATGTCATGGCAGATGTTATGGACTAAGGGTGAATGAGGAGCCTCACAGATGGGGCCAGCAGATGGGACTATGCTCAGGGCCATTGGAGCCCAACTGATTGAGGCCAGCTTAGGTGGACAGAGGTGAATAATAAGGGCACAAGACACAGGTATGCACTTAAATATGTTTATTAACAAAGGGTGAACAGAAAGAAAAACAGCAATACCTGTACATTAACACAGGCATCAAAGAGGGGAGCACAAATAGTAACCCTATGCATTGGTGGAGAAACAAAGTAAATGCATAACAACCCTATGCATGGGGGGGGGCAGTAAAAACACAGTTACCCTAAGAGTCAGTGAGGGGAGAAAGAAAGCACAAATGGATAACAGTGCGATACAAGCCATACAAGCAAAGCCACCTGTAGCAACTGCAGATCCAGCCAGGCCTAGGCCAGCTATTCAACCTCCATAGTCACCACAGGGGGGAGGCATTTGAAAAAAAATGGGAGAAGAACCGGAATAACAACAAAATGTGTGGTGCGGTAGGAACAGTATAAAAGACCTTGGAAAATAGCTGGGGGGGGGTATGAAAAGAAGATATTGGAACCCTATGCATGGAGGTGGGTGAGAAAACAAATCACACTTAGAGCAGTTGCTGCCATGTATGGTATATAGAATGTCCCACGGCTGGGTCATGGTGGCATGTACTGACTGCAGTAGTGTGTCTTCCAACCACCCTGCACCCAGACATGTGTCCTTGCAGAGGACACAGCATTGGCAGGTGTGTGCAGGAAGGGTCTCTCTCCATATACAAGCCCACCATTCACAGAACCCTGATGGATGTGCCTACATGGCATATGTGGGTGGGGTGCATGCGTGACCTCTACTCCTGCCACACAGTGTTATGACAGGGGATATGAGGTACAGGCCATGGGCTGGTTTCCTGAGCATGCATGGCATTCTAGAACCACTTGTGCTTAGCATTCATCCTGCACACTGTGCAGCCATACTCTGGGATATGAATAGGATCACATGCTGCATCAGAGCTGACTGCCCAGTTGCCATAGAGCTTGTGCACCCTCCCAGATAGTGTCAGTCAGATGCCAGAGTTACTAAGATAGCAGAGAAGCCTACTTATGGACAGTCCACATGACCACACTGTGGCTCTGGGCTGTGGCAAACTCATGCTTATGGTGCTTCTGTGTGGCTGTGTGCCTCCACCCATGGTGCCTCTGAATGGTGGCATTCTTAATTCAGATATGGACATGAATTTGGTACAACTATGCCTTGAAAGCATGTGGACTTCCATATCCACCATCGAGATATGCAGGTCTTCCTCTGTAGGATCCAGCCATTGTGCTGCTGGAGGTGACTGATCCAGCTGTGGCCTTAGAGTTGCAACCCTCTTCCATATGGCTTAGCTTGGTTGCTGGGCCAGTGGTGTGGTACAATGGGGATGTGGCTGGTTGGTCTCTTGTGGCTGGACCCAGCATTCATGGCAAACAAGAGAACACTACATATCAACTCCTGGTGCACGTACAGGTATACTGTATAATGAAGAAAGTTTTCACCACATCAGTTTCAGTAGCAGGCACATTTTTATTGCTTAGTCAGTTTAGATGCAAGGTGCAAAGATTTCATTACATTTTTATTTTGTACTGAAAGATCTGTTGGTTGATAACCCATTTTCACATATGTCCAGTGTTGCAAATATGTACATTAAACAAATAAAATAAACCCTTATTTACAATAGTTAAAAATCAGTTATTGCACTTGCATTCAGATTTCATCAGCACACTTTAACAGCTGTCCATAGTTATAAATACGGTAGACACTTGCAAACAATAGTTAAGATCAATTATTGCACTTACTTAGAGGCCCGGATATTTAAAGGGGTTGCACCTGGTGCAACGGAGTTGTGCTGGCGCAACCTTGCATTGCACCCCAGTGGGATATTGAGAAGGCTGCCTGGTGCAGCACAAATCCCGATGTGATGGGGAGCAATGATAATGTATGTGGCGCAGATGCAGGGGGCGTGCCCATGCATATGCGGCACATCCTGATATTCAGCCCGGGATGTACGGCGCATATGCTGGTGCACCCTTGCAGTACACCACATGGGAGGGCTCAAATTTGAGCCCTTGCAGAGTAGGAGCAGCTCCTGGCCACCCACACATGGGCTGCTGTATTGCAGGGCACAACACAGCAGCCCAGCCATGAGTGGCCACCCGCCCACCCAGAATACCATCCACAAGCACTCACATCCCTGAAGGACTAGTGGACCCCTACCTGTAGCCACAATCATGCAGTAAATGTATCTAAAGATAACCCTCATAGTTTAGTGGTACCCCCAGTCCCAGATGTCCTGATGTGTATGCAACATGTTCATCCCTGGTGGTCTAGCGGTCCCCCTCCCACCCGAGTCCCCGATTCCCCGATAAATGACAATAAGACCACCATGGTGGTCTGGTGGACTCCCACCCAGTGCTACAATCACGAGTAACATCCCATATTGCAATGCCCTGGTGATCCAATGGCACTTCCCACCCACCCACACAGATCCCTTGCCCACCCGCTCCTCCGTTGGTGATGGCGACCACATCCTGCCCGACACCACCCAGCCGCCCACCTAATGACAGGCACAGTATGGGCTGTGAGACCATTTATCCCAGTGTGACCAATGGGCTTGCAGGGCATATTGTACTAGACATCCCAAATAAGTGAATGGAGTCATTCACAGATCTGGGACTGTCTGGTACAGTATGCCCTGAAGCCCGATGGTCACACTGGGGACCAATGGGCTTACAGCCCATACTGTACCTGTCGTCGACTGGGTGACTGGAGGTGTGCAGGCAGGATGCAGCTGCCCGCTGATGCCTGGGGGGAACAGGGTGGACAAGCGGTTCTGTGTGGGTGGATGGGGTGGGGGTGCCACTGGATGACCAGGGCATTGCAATAAGGAATGTTACCGCGATTGCAGCACTGGGCCGAGGGGTCCACTAGACCACCAGGGTGGCCTTGTGTTATATATCGGGGACTCGGATGGGAGGGGGGACCACTAGACCACCAGGACTGGACAGGTTGCAGACACATCAGGGCATCAGGGGGCTGGGGGGGCTACTAGACTACCAGGGCTATCTTTAGATACATTTTCTGTGCTATCACAGCTACGTGGTGGGGGATGACCCAGGATCCGCACAGCACACGTCATGCTGTGTAGGGCGCCAGGCACAAGTCGCTGGCCTGCCCTGCACAAGGCATGCAAATGGGACCATAATGACATGCAAATGGATCCATTTGCATCTTGCATATATTATGGCCTCATTTGCATGCCCCCTGCTGAATATCGTGGGTGATGCACCTAGCACAATTGCGCTTGTGCTAGTGCATCCCCGTGCTCCCTATCAGTGGCTTGTGCAGGCGCAGCGCCACTGCTCCATGCACAGTCTGTGCACTGCAGCACCGTTGAATATCACCTGGACTTGGCCCTGGTGCATCACAGTTGCCCTGTGCCCAGGCTTGCACCACTTCCTGGCGCATTCTTAATATCCCGGCCACAGAGTTTATTAACATAACATAAACAGCATTGTTGCTACAGTAAACAGCAAATCCACACTACCTCCTTCCAAGTAGCCTGATGGTTCACTCAACTGGAGCTTTGCCAGGGTTATTGTACATGGTATAACACAGCTTCATTAGGGGGCTGCACATTCGGCACACCATAAGGCCTCTAAGACAGCACATACATGAACATGTTCAGAGCATGAAGGATATGAAAGGTGAAACCCCTGTTGGGTTCCACTTTTCAGAGTGTCACAACAATGACCCTACTTCCATGAGGATGATGGGTACTGACTAGGCAAATTAGAATTGTAGAGGGAGACTGCTGCAATGACTTTTCTAAAGGTAGAGTTCCTGGATTTTTTTTAATAAAACAATAAGGCCAGAGGATTTAAATAGCAATAGACCTAAACCTTTTCTATAAGAAAATATTAACTTGTGAGATTTATAATTTTCTGGTATAGGATAATATGTTAAATTATATTAATTAGTAGTAATGTATAGGGCCAGTGTTCTCCGAATGTGGAATTGTGCCAATTTTGGTAATGAAAAATAGCCAATTTTGGACAATTCCTAAGACGATTAATTATATAATAGCTGAAAGATTGTAAATAAACAAAATACAATATAAATGTAACATACAGTAAATGAAATCAAGACAAAACAAAGTACAGTTTGGTTAAGAAAAGATTCTGTTTTAATATTGAAGGCTTGAATCACAATATTCTGTTATCTTAAAAACACTATCTAAATCAAATCAAATACAATTATTTGTAACCAAATATACACAGAGTAAATGTTGACTCCACAAAGCCAAAGAAATATGCTAAATCAGCATTTTCTGCAGCTTGCAGTCAGCATCTGGTCTGCAGGTTTTCTTTTTAATTAGAGGGTTGAACTTGTCAACAGATTAGCACACTTACTAGCAGCCGCATGTAGAACACTAGTGGCTTTCTGATGATCTTACACTCCCCCTCTTCTTGCCAATCCTACACTCACACCAGGAGAATTAATGTGCAGAGCCATGAGTGGAAAAACACTTTATACAACACCTGTGGGTCTTTGTTCAGGAAGATATTTGAGATATCTCACAGGTCACGTGTGAATGTTATAGATCAAGGGAGCGCTCCTGAGCAATCAGAGCATTCCTTTAACCTGCGCATGAGACACTCTTATTCTGTGAAGTGTGTCTCATGCACAGATAATCTGGAAATGGGCACATTCCAGGGCAGTTTTTAATTTGTTTAATTACATGGAGCCTCCTTTGATCTACAATATTTTAATACATTGCCACTCGTTGCAGGTAGGAGTAGTTTTACGTGCATCCTAATCGATCCAGAACAGCTCGGCTTTGCTTTGTTGTTCTCTCTCTCGATCAGAATGTGCGTGAAACCACTCTTATCCCACAATGAGTGGCTCCGGAAGATGTATTTATGCATATGTCTGCATGATGGGTATGTCACAATGGATATCTTTTCATGCTGGGTATGTCACAAAATGTTTGGAGCTCATTTACAGTATTCAGCCTTAGTAGTAGTACCAACTGTATTCAAATGCAAATAATTTTAAAATGAAAAATGATAGCATGGTAATGTGAGCATGAAAGTTGTTCAGCACAAAAAAGCTACAAAATGAGTGGTGTTTCATTAATAGCTACCTTTTATTTCCGATTAAAATTAGCAAAAAAAATCAGCAGAAAATTCATTTTTTTCCCTTTTTCGACAAACAAATGCAAATAACTTTAAAATGAAAAATGATAGCATGGTACTGTGAGCACGGAATTTGTTCAACACAGACATATCTACAAAATGAATGGTATTTCATCTACAGGTACCTTTTATTTTTTTTTTTATTTAATTGACAAAAAACAGCAGAAAATATTTTTTTTTCACTTTTTCAACAAAGAAACATAGAGACATAGACGTTGATAGCAGATAAGAACCACAAGGCCCATCCGATCTGCCCATTTCTTTTTCTACCTTATGAATGTGCCATCGGTCTTTGCTCTGTCAATGGCCTAGCTATTCAGTGTCAGTGGCTCAGTAGGTAGCACACTCACCTCTGAGGCTGGGCGATTAGAGGGCTGTGGGTTCAGTTCCCACATCTGGCACTTGGGTTAATAACCCAGTACTGACACTGTAATGCAGCATGAGAAGGGTGCTGCATTTCTGAGTTGCTGTCTTTCAGATGAGATGTTAAACCGAGGTCCCATCTGCCTGGATTGGTGGTAGTTCAGGTGGATGTTAAAAATTGCATGGCATTTATCGAACAGAGTAGGGGAATTTCCCTGGTGTCCTAGCCAACATTCACTAAAAATACCACCAACAGCTTAATCTGGTTCATGGTCAGTTGGCATTCATCTGTATTCCCCCTTCCCCAGGTTGTGCCTGAAAATAGGCAGGATTTGTCTAGTGCACTTACCTGTACCTGGTCGATAAAATAATAAATACAAAAATTCATACTCATCTGTATTGCTCCCTTATGCATATTCCCAAGCCTGTTTGCAGCCCTGCACTGTATTCATATCCACCACTTTCTGAGGTAGTCCACCACCCTTTCTGTGAAAAAGAACTTCCTCATATTACCCCTTAATCAGTCTCCCTCTAATCTCATGCTGTGTCCCCTTGCCCTTCTATTTTTCTTATATTGAAACATGTTAGACTCTTTCACCTTGTCAACCCAAAGTAGGCTCTACATTTATTGCTGCTTACAGGTCACGTGACATATCACATGACCTCTCCTTCTAATTACTAAGTGTCCACTTTGCCATTTGCAGCTTATACTCGCTGACCACTAGGGGTTGCTGCTGTGCACCCCCAGGCATCACTCCATCTCTCTCCTCATCTCCACTCCCTACCTGCAGCTACTATTGGCACTGGCCACCAGGAGTCAGCATAGCACCCTCCTAACTACTATTTCTTACCCACCTACACCACTCTGCACCCTCCTAATCTTTACTCCCACCTTATCTACTATTGCCCCTTATGGGTCACAAACCCTCTACCACTAAGCCAACAAGTCAAGCTATAGACTCCCTCTGATCCATAACTCTCATACCGTTTGGCCCCATACTCAACTAAAAAAAATATCTTCTGCTGTCTTACACCCTGTATGCATGACACCTGAGTCAGCAGTTCTACCACTGGGCTAGCAAGTCAATACAAATTTCTCTGGTTCCTGAAAACTCTTATAGCTTCTTGGCACCATAATTTAGCTAGAAAAATACTGTCTGTGGTCTCACACCTTGCTCATTTGACACCAAAGTCGGCAACTCTGTCTTTAAGCCACCAAGCCAAGATATCATTCTATTGGATCCTAAAGCTCTTAAAGCTTTTGCTCCTTAAATCGACCAAAATACTTTACTGTCCCACCACAGATCTCAAACCCAGTACCTCTGAGACTGATGTCTACAGCTCTACCACCAGGCCACCAAGCCAAAACATAATTTGATTGGATCTTAAAGCTCTTAAAGCTTTTTGATACTTAATCCAAAAAAAGAAAAAACCTGTCCCTCTCCAGGTCTCAAACCCAGCACAATTGTGACTGAAGTCAGCAGTTCTATTCACTAAGCCAGCAAGCCAAGATAATTTTGATTCAGTTCCTACAGCTCTTAAAGCTTTGACTCCCCCCTCCCAGCCACTGTGCTCTAACTCCAAGGCTACCTGGCATCATGAGTGCTTACCTCCACCTTATATGTATCATCTTCTTACACTTCCTGGAGCCTACCTTCCACCAGCCAGACCTCAGCCCTTGCCCATGGTCAATTGTACCCACATACATTACCACTGTAGCCCATCCACCATGTCAATGCACCCTGGATCCCTGCATCCACCCCCTTGCTGCCCCCAACCCCACCCCTGACCCTGGCTCCCCCTGGCTCCACCACCTCTGTATCTTCCAGACCCTGCAAACCCTGCCAATCCCCTGTTCACCCACTGCCCGCCCAGCCTCTCAACGTACCCACAGGAAACTAACAAACTGTCACCCCAGGGCTAGAGCCCTAGTCATACTATTACTCCTCTCTGGCAATATCCATCCAAACCCAGGCCCTGCCCCCCACCAATCCACCAACTAAGTCCAACGGACTCTGCATTGCCTCCATGGATGTATGCAGCATGGTTAAAATATTTGCTGCCATGTAGTGCTGGGTTATGTCACACCAACCAGACATCATAGCCCTAGTAGAAACCTGGCTTACTAAGTCCATCCCAGACTCCTTTGTCTCCCTCCCAGGCTACACCCTATATCGCGAGGATCGAGTAGGTAACCATGGAGGCGGTTTTTCATTCTATGCTCATGACACCAACATAGGCTATGCCCTCCCTGCCCCCAAGCTTGTAGATGGTGCCCAGGCCCTTACCCTCAAACTCACCCCAGACCCATCCAAGAGCCCCCTCTATCTCACAGTCTCCTATATCACCCCAATGAGCCAGACCCCTGCAATATCATCTCTTACCAAATATCTCTCTTCCCTGCCCCATAATGCTCAACAAGTCCTAGTAGGAGACCTCAATGTAAACTGGCTCATTCCAACTGCCTCATCGATTAGAGACACATTCGCTGCATTAGACCTGACCCAACTTGTCTCTCAACCCACCAGACATAACCAAAATTCAGGTACAAGCACCCTCCTAGATGTCATTGTCTCAAACAGCCCCAAAAAGATTCAAGATATTCAAGTCCTCCCAGATTCCTTAAGTGACCACTCCCCTCTCCTATTCCTCTGGTCTACCCCCACCACCAAACTCGTAGCCCAAACCAATTACCGCAGGCTCCTTCACCCAGGAGGACTGTTAAAACTCAGGCAGTTCCTCAGTTACATTGATTGGTCTCCCATCCGCCATGCAACGATCATTGACACTGCCCTCGACCTATTCTCACAAGCTTTTACCAAGGCCTGTGATCTTTGAGCACCCATCACCATGGTCCACTCCAAAAAACAAAATGCACCCTGGGTCACCCCTGCCCTACTCCAACTACTCAGGGACAGTGATAATCTTTGGCATATAGCCACTAAGACTGGTCGGGCTACCGACAGACAGGCATATAACGCTGCCCGCAACAGGTGCACATGGACCATCGGCAAAGCCAAGGCTAACCACTACCAGGCCACCCTCACCTTCTCATGGGTCTGCGCCCGGAATTTCTGGGACAATATAAAAGAAGTAACTGGGAAACCACGCTCTTTCCCCCAGCCCACCTTACAGTCAATGGCACCACCATCAATTACCCCACCGACATTACCAACTGCCTTAACTCCTCCTTTACTGATCTCAGCCCTGTTCTCTCGAGTAACTTTTTCAACCCTACTCACAGCCCACTGCGTACAGATCTGCAGTGCCTCTGGTTCTACCTATGCAAGGTATTCATTCAAGAACCCAAACCACTCCTGCTTAAAGCACTAAAAGGCACCAGTCCTAGCAGCGACTCCCTGGATCCAAAAATACTCTGTCTGGTCCTGAATGAAGTCCTGGTCCCACTTACGGATCTACTGAACCGATCCCTCTGTCTGGGATAATTCCCCACAGCATGGAAAACTGCGACAGTCACACCTATTCACAAAGGTGGTGACCGGTCTGCCTCCAGCAACTATCAGCCAATTTCCATTCTCCCCCCCCCCCTCCAAAGCCTTAGAAAAAGTGGTGGCAACCGAACTCACCAAATATCTAGCAAAATATAAGATCCTGTGTCCAGAACAGCATGGCTTCTGTGCTGGTCACTATACAGGCACAGCTTTAATGGAGTTCTCTAACTTCCTACACACCTCCCTGGACCTCAGTTCTCTAGTTGGGGCAGTGTTCATAGACCTCTCTAAGGCCTTTGACACTGTCTCCCACCCACTCCTACAAAATAGCCTCAACCATACTGGTTTCTCTGCTGGCCTCCTCTCCTGGTGTGTGAGTTACTTAACAGCTCACTCCCAGCACGTCAAAAACAATGGGGTGCTCTCAGAAACCCATCCCATCTGCTCAGGGGTTCCCATGGCTCTATTCTGGGTCCACTACTATTTAGCCTGTACCGAAATGCCCTGCCTAGTGCCTGTTCTAGCAATATTCTACTATATGCTGATGACACTGTGATTTATGTAGCTCGTAAAAATCTCACCTCCCTCCAAGACTCTCTCCAGCACTCCTTCGATGATGCTGAGAATTGGTTTAAGAAGATCAGACTAGTAATTAACCTCAAAAAAACTAAGGCAATGCTCTTCACCCACCACAAGAACAAAGCCAGCAAAAGTCCCCTTCAAATCTTCCCCAGCACTTGTCAACCACTCGAACAAGTTTACTCATACAAATACCTTGGAATCACATTTGACTCGGCTATCACCTTTCATGCCCACATTACTGCCCTTGCTTCTGCCGCAAATGTGCATCTTGGCATCCTCTACCGAAACAAAGAGTGCCTCCCACCAGATGCCCTCAGGCTTGTCATCATGTCTGCAGTAATATCCCTTACTGATTATGGCCTCCCAGTATACAGTGCTGCTGACTCCACTGCCCTCAGCAAGATTTGACTCATGCTAAATAAGGCTTGCAGGCTACTGACCAATGCCTCTAGACCCACCCACACCTGTCAGCTCAATGACATGGCCAAACTCCTAAACCTCAATGAATGCATCCGCTACCAAAGTGGCCTGCTAACCAAGAAGATTCTACTTGGGCTCTCCCCCCCCGGGGTGTCTGCCTCCATCCAGCTTACTCCCCCCAGAACCACCACCCGAACTTCAGACAAGGTCACTCTACTAGTGCCTAGAACTAGGACCACCCGGGCTCAGAGGTCATTCAGCTACAGAGCCCCTACCTGGTTCAACTCACTCCCCACAGCCATTTCCAACACTGCTAAAGTTGCCCCCTTCAAAGCTACCTTATGAGACCTGCTGTTCAACACCCACTGATGCACCTGTCACTAAAAAAATACTCTGCTGCTCTTCTGGCACTACTGACGTGACCCACTGGGCTGAACACCCACCAACCCCACCCCACCCCACTCCCCATCCTGGGCCCTCTCTCCTCTGCCAGTACCTGCTGGTACTACTTGAAATGTTTATTAACTACACTTGTGTTCAAGCAATTTGTATGTAATACTATGTATTTCTGTTCATGCAACCTACGTAAAACTGTGTGATTCTGTATGTCTGTCTTCTGTAAATATGTAAAAAAATCTGTTATTCTGTATTGACTGTATTCTGTGAATTGTGTTAACCATGCATGTCCTCTCTGTGACGAGGTACCTTTGTAAACGAGCCGCTGGCTCAAAGGTTGCAAATCTGATTATGTAATAAATAAATAAATAAAATAATGCCCTTAAGGTGTTTGAGTGTTTCGATCATATCACTTGTCTCTCTCCTTTGCTCTAGGGTATACATAGTGAGCTCCATTAATCTGTCCTCATATGTTTTCTGATGCAGTCCCTACACCATTTTGGTTGCCCTTCTCTGGACTGCCTCAATTTGGTTAATGTCCTTGTGAAGGTGTGGCCTCCAGTACTGCACACAGTACTCCAGATGGGGCCTAACCAGTGTCTTGTAAAGAGGGAGTATTGCCTCCCTCTTCCAACTTGTGATACCCCTACTAATACACCCCAACATCCCCCTAGCCTTACCTAATGCTGTAGTGGTCTGCTTGGGTGATTTCAGGTCATCAGTGATGATGATGCCCAAGTCTCTTTCTTCCCTTGTGACTGCCACAACTCCCCTCCCAGCCTATAGGTGGCTTGAGGGTTTCTCTTCCCTATGTGCATGATCTTGCACTTCTTTGCATTAAACCCCAGTTGCCACTCTTTCAACCATTTTGCTAGTTTATCCAGATCTCTTCTCATTCTGCCCACCGCATCTGGATTATCTACTCTGTTGCAGATCTTGGTGCCATCTGCAAACAGACAAACCTTACCCTCAGTCCATCTGCAATGTCACTGATGAAGATATTGAAGAGGACTGGCCCCAGGACTGATCCCTGTGGTACCCCACTTGTGACTTGTATCTCTTCTGACTGTATACCATTTACCACCACTCTCTGTTTTCTGCCAGTCAACCAGTTTGCCACCCAATTGACCAACTTCTGACCCACCCCGAGCCTACCCAGCTTATTAATCAATCTTCTCTGTGGAACAGTATTGAAAGCTTTGATGAAGTCAAGGTAGGTGAAATCAACTGCTACACGTTGGTCCACTACTCTGGTTACCAAATCAACGAAATCTATGAGATTAGTTTGACAGGACCTTCCATTTGTAAACCCATGCTGTCTTGGATCCTGTGCTTCTATGGATTCCTGGTGTTGCACTATCCTTTTCTTAAAGAGTGCCTCCATAATCTTGTCCACTACTGAGGTAAGACTCGTGAATGACTTTAAAACAAATATAGATAACATGGTACTATAAGCTCAAAATTTGTTCTGCATAAAAAGATCTATAAAATGAGTGGTGTTTCATTGATAGATACTTTTTACTTTTTTATAATTAGCAAAAAAGGAAAATTCAATTTTTTCCCTTTTTGCAGCAAACAAATAAAAATAACTTTAAAATGGAAAAAAGAGAGGCCTACACTTGTAGAAAACAAATATGACATGGATGGGAATGAGACAGCACAAATATCTTCACTCGCTGTCACTGAACTCTTCTATTCCACTCATGACTTCACCACTCATGGGGTTATGGGATATCAAGAGTTCAGTGACAGCTCATTAAGATATTTGTGCTATCCCACTTCCACCTATATCATATCCCATATACATAAAGCCCCCAAATACAAATATGTTCAGGTTCAGTAGGCAGGGTATCATGATGTTAGGGTGGGGGACTCCGAAGGTGGGACAAACTTTATTGGTACACAACAAAGGGCAGGCAGCCATGGAGCATCTCTTAAAATGCTAGTGAAAGAAATATTTTATTGCAGTGACTTCACAAATGCAGGGGATACTATCTGAATAGGTATAGTCACTGTAATAAAATATTTATTTCAATCAAGCCCATCTGTGGCTGCCCTCCTCATACCATTGCAAGTGTTGACTCAGTGTACTATTTTTAGTAGGTCAGTCTGCTGGGGAGGAAGACCATAAAGTTAGAAACATCTGCCTTGAGACAGACAGAGCCTTAACCTGTAGTATATAACTCAACGTTCTATACTTATACAGTATGAACTTAATCATCCATGTTATAATTCTGCTGGCGTGGGGTCAATATTAAAGCAGTTGGAGATTTGGAGGTACCTGCTGCAGCTATGGGTGTACGGCGATGTAAAGACAAACACTAACATGGTGGTTTGTGTTTCAGTGAGCGCTGGAGTTGGTTAAGTATAAAAACTGCTGATTTGATGGTACACATCCTACAGCTGAAGC
Organism: Neoceratodus forsteri; assembly: GCA_016271365.2. Taxonomy (NCBI): domain Eukaryota; kingdom Metazoa; phylum Chordata; order Ceratodontiformes; family Ceratodontidae; genus Neoceratodus; species Neoceratodus forsteri. Next base: position 679,016,716 of record CM057456.1, on the reverse strand, counting down.
ATGATTATTTTATTAAAAAAAAGAACAACTTATGAGTATACAATAGGGAACTGTAGCTGCCCCCCCCATAATACCTGTTTACTTTTGCAGTCCTGGTATCTGTAACAGCAGGGACTTAGTGTTTCTTTTTTTAGCTTCACAGTAGACTTGCTGACTATTGGATTGGAGGATGAGGGTTGCATCTTTCTGCTCTCTACTAGTCTGGTGCTAACTGGTTCCCTTTGTTCTCCCTCTCTCACCTGACAAAACTACAAGTAGAAAGTGAAAAAAAAAATAGAGCATACATGCAAATAAAAAAAAATGCTCCAGCAGGCAGGATTCAAAAGTGGACCATTCTGGAGCACTACTGGCTATTTTGAATCCAGGGTGCATTTTCAGAAGACTAGGTTTGCTGACGTAAAACACCTAGCTTCACCTGAGCTCTTTTCTTCCAGGGTTTGCTTGAAAGGACAGAGCAAGGGGCAGCATTAACAGAACAAGGAGAAACATCAAGGCTTCCTTTGGCTAAGCAGAGTTACTGTTGTGTTACTATTTTGTTTTGTGTTTACAGGTTGTGCTTACAGGTTTTATTACTGTGTTGTGCTTACAGGTTGAACAGTTTATTACTTTATTTTACTCTGATTGAAATAGTTTTTTGCAGGGTATATTTTCTTTTAAATTGTTGTGCTGGTTGTCTTGTTGAAAGGAAGGAAAACACTCACCGGGGTGGTGTGTCAGAGCTATAGCTAACTGTTTCTGAAGGGCACAGAGGAGCAGTTGGACCACGATGGGCTCAGGGAGCATGAGGATGGTGGATCAGAGGTGCATCCTTCCAGCTGTACCTCTCCACAATTCATATGCCATACTGGTGGAGCATGGTTTCTCTATGGAGGCACCCGCAGTGGAGATCAAGAAGGATGCTGGGAACATCCACAAAGGAGACCCAGAGGAGGGTGGCATGAGACCCACAGGGGAAAGAAACAACTCCTGGTGGGGGACTCAATTGTTAAGAGGGTAGAACTGGGGGGTGGAGGGTAGAGGGAGGTTAGGTGCCTGTCTGGGGCCATGGCTTGGAGGGACGGGATGTGAATCTTCAGGATTGCGAGGACAGAGGCATGGGAGAGGAGCTGGACACCATTGTACAACTTGAGACAAATGACCTGGCTGGGAATGGGATCAAAGCAGTGCAGGAGGAGTTTGTAGAGTTGGGGAGGGGCCTAAGACAGGTAGCATGCATGGTAACCTTCTTGGAGGTGCTGCTTGTCTATGGCATGGGTAAGGCTTGGGTACGCCACACCATGAGATTCAATTAATGGTTCAAAAACTGATGTTGAGCTAGGATTTTGGCTTCATTGGGGACTGGGGCTCCACCTGGAGAGGCATGCAGGCCTATACAGGTGTGATGGTCTGCATCTCTCTGGGAGGGGAACAAGAATCCTAGGAGAAAGGTTCAAATGCTTCATTGGCAACCATTTAAACAAGCCAAGGGGGTAGAGACTGAAAAGAAGCATGGAAATCCTAGCCCCCCCCCCACAAAACAGGGTAATTAGTGAGGTAAACACTAAGGTAGAAAAGTCAAATGGGAGCAGGACAGGGGTTAGTGGAGTAAAAGACAAAGACAGTAAGGACAGGGATGAGGCTAAAAGGGCTAAGACTATCAAAAATTAGAGGGCGATGAGTACTAATGCACATAGTCTGGGTAGCAAGCTTCCTGAACTAGTGGCCTTGATGGAAGAGGGACTCCTGGACATCATGACAGTAACAGAAACATGGTACACAGAGAACCATGACTGGAATGTCAACATACCAGGGTTCACAATCTACAGGAGGGACTGAGAGGGTAAAAGAAGAGGAGGAGTAGCTCTCTTACGTAAGGGAAGGGATCAAAGCAATGGAACTAAAGGGTAAACAGGGAGGAGAGGAGGCATTGTGGGTCACCCTGGAGACAGGAAATGGTACCACAATCTGTACGACAGTTGTATACAGACCCCCACCTCAGGGGGAAGAAATGGACAGGGAGATGATAGAAGGCATCCTTAGAATGGCAAAAAAAGGGGAGATATTGCTGATGGGGGACCTGAATATGGCAGATGTTAACTGGAGCACCTTTGCTGCAGCCACATCCAAGAGCAGGGTAATTCTTGATGCCCTACAGAAGGCATGACTCAGACAGCTAGTGTTAGAACCCACTCGGGAGGAGCAATCTTAGACCTGGTACTCTCAAATGGGGATGGAGAGAGGATCTCAGATTTAGAAGTGGGTAGCCATCTGGGAACCAGCGACCACCAAACAATGTGGTTCACGATAAACGCAGCTGTAGAGTCAAGTCACACAAAGGTGAGGGTATTGGACTTCAGCAGGGCTGACTTTGGCAAAATTGGGGACTGTCTCAGAAAAGCACTAGCAAATGGGCAAGAAAGTGGTGTGGTGGAACAATGGGGAAAAATCAGAGCTGCTATCATAGAGGCAACTAGCCTCTGTGTGAAGCAAATAAGCAAATGAAGGGAAAAAAAAACACTATGGTTCTCAAAAGAGGTGGCAGGGAAGATTAGGGAAAAAAAGGCAGCATTCAGGAAATAAAGAAACACAGAAGGAGCAGGATAGAGAACTGAACCAGATAAAGCAGAAGGAAGTGGGGAAGACAGTTAGAATAGCAAAGACACAAACTAAGTAAAAGATAGCCAACTCAGCTAAGAAGGTGGATAAAACATTTTATAGGTACATTATTGAGCGAAGAAAGATCAGGGGAGGGATAATGGGGCTTAATAAATAGGAGGGGGGTGGGCAGAGGGTGACAGTGACAAAGCAGAAATACTGAATGAATACATCTGCTCAGTATTCACAAAAGAAGAGGAGGGGGAGGTACCTAAACCAACTAATAGAAGCACACTGGATATGGGGGTCGATACCAGTCCATTCAAAGAAGATAAGGTCATGAACAAACTCCTGAAACTGAAGGTGGACAAAGCAATAGGGCCTGATGGGATTCACTCCAGAATACTAAAAGAACTAAGTGGAGAACTAGTGGCACCACTGACTACCCTTTTTTGCAAATCATGGGAGGAGGGTGTGGTACTTGAGGACTAAAGGAGGGCAGATGCGAGTCCCCTTCACAAAAGTGGGAGCAAGACAGAGGCAGGAATCTACAGACCTGTTAGTTTGACCTCAGTGGTAGGGAAAATGATGGAATCACTTCTGAAAGAAAAGAATTGTTGAGTACCTAGAGGCCAGAGGGGCACAGGACCTAAGGCAGTATGGATTCACAGTGGGACAGTCATGTCAGACAAATCTAATAGATTTCTTTGACTGGGTGACCAAAGTAATAGACCAGAGATGGGCTGTGGATGTGGCCTACCTAGACTTAAGCAAGGCATTCGACACAGTCCCACACAAAAGATTAATAAACAAATTAGCCAGCCTGGGAGTGGGTCCTAGGGTGGTAACCCAGGGAAAAAATTGGCTGGACAACAGGACACAGAGGGTAATAGTAAACAGAGTCCACTCCAAAGAAAGGGGGTTACTGGCAGGGTATAGCAGGGTTCAGTACTGGGACTGGTCCTCTTTAATGCTTTTACAGGTGACATTGTGGAGGGACTGGAAGGAAAAGTATTCCTCTTTGCAGACGACACAAAGATCTACAACAGGGTTGATACACAAGGGTGGTGGAAAGGATGAGAAGGGACTTGGCAATGGTGGAGGAATGGTCAAACGTATGGCAGCTTAGATTCAGTGCAAAGAAGTGCAAAGTAATGCACCTGGGAAATAAAAATAAAAACCCAAGGGAAGAGTACACAATGGGGCTATTAATGACAACAAAAATGGAAAGGGATTTGGGGTAGTCATACCAGATGACCTAAACGTAGGCAAGTAATGTGAGAAGGCAGAAAGAATGGTTGGGAGGATAATGAGATGCACAGGAAAAGGCATCACCAGTAGAAAACAGGAAGTTGTTATCCCTCTGTACAGAGAGTAGGTGAGACCCCATGTGACTACTGTTTAAAAATGTCAGTGAAAATTATGTTTATAAAAATTCAAATGTAAGAAAAGGTGTGGAATTTGGGTGTGGGAGTCACAAATATGTTCAGTTGCAGATGGTGTGCTTATCCATGTTACTGAACCCCAAAATTCTTTAAAATAATTAACAGACATGATTGATACTGGGAGGCAATATAGTGTAGTGGTTAAGGACATTGAGTTGCAAACCTGCAGAACTGGGTTTGAATCCCACAGAACCCACTTGTAAACTGTGTGACCATGAACAAGTCACTTAAGTTCTCTGAGCTCCCAGGATGCACCTGGAAACTGGCTTCAGCTGACTGTGTCTTTCCTGGCCATAAATTCTTAAAAAACAAACTATCTGAGTACAGTGTTCTCCTCCCCCACAACTGCTCAAAAGAGCCTGCAGGTTTAAAGGGCAGACTGGGTGGATCAAGCGGTCCATACCAGCAATCAAATTTTATGTTTCTGTTTCTATGATGAGTCTGACAATGTTACTTGCTGCAAAATAAATGTGGATATATTCTGTATTATGCCATTAAATAACTACACTTTCAAAGCTGAAATTAATCAATTTGGATTCAAATGGGAAAACAATTATATTAAATATCTTGGCATAAAATTTCAACAAACATATTTGGCATGTGGAGATATAACACAGAGAAGGTGTGGAATGAAGTCATAGCCGACATGGAGAGATGGTTAAAGCTCAAGTCTGTGAGAATAGAGAAAAAATAACATCATAAAGATGGATGTATTACCCAGGGTAAATTATATTATTAGCACACTCTCTATAAAGATAGCAAAAAACAAATGTAAGAAATTATATGGGAAGATTTCCTCATTTATTTTGGGGGTTCATCTTCCGGGAATCTTTGATGGTTGCCTCCAGAGAGAAAGGTGATATCTACAGTCCTGATTTTTATGTATACTCTGTCATTTAAATTGGAAAAATATCTTCTGTGGTTCAGGAGCTTCTGTTCAACCCAAGTTTCTCAGTATGTCTCAGGGACGGTGCTCTAGGTTCCATACAACACAAAGCTCAGGCAGGAAGGACCTTGAAAAAGTGTCTGATACGGGCATGAAACGTTAGTCACTGGGTAGCCTCCCATGGTTACATCATGCTCCTGCTGCCGTGCTGTATGTGCACAATGAAAGTTTATCTTGCTTGATGGACCTGAGGGCCTGAATCAGCGTTTCTCTGTTTTTTGCATTGAGTGCTGGTCCTTTCTGCCTGAACTTTCTCAGCATGTTCCTGTTTGGTTACTTATGTACAATGATTTATATAATGCTAATCACATGGTTATAAAATTACTATTATTTAAAAAAAGTGTAATTTATCAACTAATAATAATCAAAAATTTATCAGCATGCCCCTTAATTTTTTCGATACCCTTCCGCATTTGCTGGGAGTTAAAGCAGCGGTGCAATGAAAGGGTGTAACCTTTCAGTCACCTGTGATTTCAGTTTAGTAACAGGCCACTTGATGTCTGTTTAAAGTTGTTCTAAGGGTTTCCATTGGTTCTTTATTATTTTGTATTACTTCAATAAAAACTGTAATTAATTTGCACGAATTAATGTACTGCCCAACAAGTCCCTTTAAGAAAACAAACATGGCCGACCCAGTGGCACTGTGGGTTGAGGCGCTGGATGCCACACTTTGCACCACGCTGGTGACCGTGGTTAGGGAACGAGCCCGGGCCATCGGGGGTCGGCAGGGAGGGGGAAGGATTGAACATTCTAGGGACCAGTCTCCTTCCCCGGGGAGGGGGGGATTCCATCAACCAATGTGCTGGTGACCTCTGGTGGAGGCTGGAGGCATTACATTGTGCAGTTGCAATCATGCACGGGTTAGAGCTGCGGCGGACATCCTTCGGGGGTGCACAGGAGTGTGCATCAGCTGAGCTGGACGTCACTGCACGTCCAAGCTCTGGGGTATCCAAGCTAGAATATGGAAAAACCTGGACCAGTGGGATAGGCGACGGCACCTTCACTTCATGCCCAGTGCCGGATCTGTTGCGGCTGAGCCTCACATCTCCTCCACCTCAGGCTCCACCGCTTGCCAGAGTCTGCCTTTCAAGGAGCCCAGGTAGGAGTTGGGCTAACCTCCCCGGGGGGGGGTTAAACCCAGGGTGCTGGCAGCGGGGAGGGGGGAGAGGGTTACAGAACATAGCGGTTGTCTGGCGGGTGGCCACAGTAGAAGGATGCCTGAGAGAGTTCCTCTGATCCGTGACTGGAGAGAAAAGAGTTGCCAAAAAAAAAGAAAAGAAAACAAACATGTTGCCTGAAATAATAAAGAACCAAAGGAAACTCTTAGACTGTCTTAAAATGGACATCAAGCAGCATGTTAGTAAACTAAAATCACAGGTGCAAAAATATTCCAACTTTCATCGCACTGCTGCTTTAAATGCTTGGCACATGCTTAGCAAACATTACGGAATAATCCAAAAATCAAATTATCAACAGATATGCCATACTACAGGTTATAGGAAGAGAAAAGTATTTAAAAAAGGTCATATAGTTAAAAATGATAATATAAGCACATTTGCGGATAAGCAAAATTAATTTAATATGGGGACAGAGAAATTCTTAATTACTTCCAACTGATACAATCAGTAATGAAGTCTTTCTCTCACACAACACTATAATGTAATTGGGATAACAGACTAATTAAACTTATGGAACTGCCAAATAAATTACACTCAAGGGCCCAGATATTCAAACTGTGCTCAAAACTAGCGCAACAGCAGGAGCAAGCACAAACCAGTTGCGCAAATGTGCAACAGGTGCGATATTCAAACATGGAGCAGAGCAAATTGCACAAGCAACCAACGTCTGAATATCGCACATACTGCTGTCATCGCGCAACCAGGAAGGAGAAGCTGAGCCAAAATGTTGCGCTATGGAGCAACCAGGGAAGCTCAGCTGAGCATTCCAGAGCTGCCATAGCGCAAGCACAGCCCCCAGAGCAATGGAACTGCACATCCAGGGAGGCAGGCTGGGGCCCACCGCCAGCCATGCCACACATGGGCACAGGAACACACTGCAGAACCCACACCACACCTGCACACCCCAAGCACAGCATCACTGGGGTGGGACGGATGATCCACGTGCCTGGGGACAAGCCAACAAAGCATACAGAGCCATGACACCCCAGCACAACCACTGGCAGGCGGAGAGTGCCACACACAGGGGGTTGACAACCACAGTGCACATCAGCCCCCCGTATGCACAGCACATCCTGCACCGTGACCCCAAGACACCACCCATGTGCAGTGACTGGCACTGCAGGAAACACCATGCATCCCCCCTGGCACACATCAAACCCCGTGCTGCAGAGAAGCATACAAGTCAGACCCACCCTGTGCACCCAGCAGTGGGTGGCAGCAGACGGCAAGACCAACAGAAAGTCAATGCCATGCTGGTGATACCTCCCCATGCGCACACACACACACACACACACACACACACACACACACACACACACACACACACACACACACACATGTACCCAGGACCATACCACCCCAGATGGCTTGTACACCACTGCAACTGAGCAACCATAGCCAGCTGTAAATCAGAGACCAACACAGCATTCATATCAAAATAAAAATGTATTATCAAAGAGTAAAGTACAAAACAATCAACCAGAACTATTTACAAGGAGGGGATGGGTACAAGGTCGGGTTGGTCAAGGGGTAGGGATTACAAACTTGGAGAGGGAAGGCAGGGTGGTAGGGATGGGAGAAGTGGGAAGGGTAAAAACAATCTATGGTCCTGCCAGCCGCCCGTCTCCTGGCTGGTGTTGGTCCGTCCCATGCCGCCTCCTCCGAAGGCCATGCCTGTGGATGGACTGCAGGATGGCTTGGTTGTCCTCCAGCAGCTGTCTCATGCTCCAGACATCCCTCCCAATGCGCCGGAGAACCTCGAGGCCTAGGAAAATGGGAACACAGTCAATGGCTGTGACTGACCACAACCCTGAACGCCACCCAACCTGCAAGCCATATAGCCCAATGTCCCGCACCTGTGATGGCGTACACCCACCCACAGTGAACATGCACATGGCCATCACAAACAGGCAGCACCAGCTATGCGCACCACTGCCCACACACACACTGTCCACGTCCATCACAGTACAAACAAGGCTGGCAAGTGACGTGGCAACGTGGTGTGATGCCAGTTACACAGCTATGTGCCCAGTGCATGCCTGGACCACCAGTGACGCATACACAGACGTGCTGTGATACTGCACAGTGATGCATGTCACCTGTGTTGTGCCTACATACACAGATACATAGACAGTGTCATCAGATAAGGGCCTATGGCAAACCCAGTCTGTCCATATGAGCTTGTAAGTTCACGTTGTTTCCCTAGAAGTCTGTTGCCCCTTACCCCTGATCTCCAGAATTCCTTCATGTCTGTCCCCTGCAGTCTGAAATCCCGTGATTGTGTCAGCCCACACCACTTCCTCTGGCAGGGTGTTCCACTTGTCCACCACCCGCTGTGAAGACAGTCCATCACCATGTGTCCTCTGAATCGTCCTCCCTCCAACTTCATCCCATGCACTCTAGTCCTGGAACATCTTTTTCACTTCAAAAAGTGTGTCCTGCACCCTGATCCCCCTGTAAGATACCTGTATGTCTCCATCATATCCCCTCTCTCCCCCCTCCCCTCCAGGGAGTACATGTTCAGTTCCTTCAACCTGTCGTCATAGGACCCGTGATGCAAGCCATGCACCATCTTTGTTGCCCTCCTCTGAACCTTCCCTGGCCACTCTAGTCCCACGTGGGTATGGTCTCTGGAAATGTACACTGTACTCCAGGTGGGAGCCTCACTAGTGTCTTGTATGGTGGAATTATGACATTCCCTTCCTGCATGGTTGTATTGTGCAGGGCTAGTGGACTTCCCCGCAGCATGCAATAGCATCCATGAAGTCATGATACTCACATTGCTCAAGCAGCTCTGTCTCGCCGCTGTTGACCCTGCTGCTGTTGCTGCGGCGCTGCTGCTGCATCCGGGGCGACTCCTGCTGCCACCGGGGCCCTGGCATGGCCCTCCTCATCCCGGCCCTGCATCCTCAGATCCCGGCCTGTGGGAGACATATGTTGAGACAAACATCAGTGTGACTCAAAAGCAGAGTGCCCCCTGCCCCAGTGAGAGTGCCTGCCCACACAGCCATAACCATCCATCGCACAGCTGCACACACTGACACAGCCAACCGTGTCCAAGCCGGCACCTATGCACAGCCACCCAAGCACACACACACCCCTACAGAGAATATAGGTGCATAGATGGTACACTCACCTGGCCTAGGCACCACGCCCCACCTGGCACGTGAACGCAGCCACATCAAGAGTTCCGGCTCCCTCCGGTGGAGATCACTGTACCGGTGCCGGCACTGCTCAGCAGACCTGCCCCGGCCAGTGACCTCCACCAGGTCAGTGGCCACTTGCTGCCACACGTGGGTCCTAGGCATGGTGAGGGGGGCCTCACCATACAGTGCCTCACAGTGGGGCTCCACCAGGGCCACCAGGTTGGCCACTCAAGCTGGCTCCAGGACACCGCCTCCTCCCAGCTACAGGCACCAACTTTACAGCAGGCATATGGCGCCTGCTGCCTGTGACCCCACGTGGGAGTTACAGTAATAGACCATCACAGGCTCCAATCGCACTGTTCGAACAGCGCCGTCACTTTACATGGCGCCTGTCACCAGACAGCGCATAGGGACGCATACATGGCATGCGTAACAGCGCCAGAGTGGCAGAGGGCAGAGGGCTACACAAGGTCACGGCAATGACGCAAGGCTATGCACAGCGCCATAGGACGATAGGCATCCCGCGTGACTGCCAAGCTGAGCACCAGTGCCACAGTGGACTATCGCGCAGTAGTGCCACAGCGCCATATAGTGCCCAGTGCTGTGGCGCCACTGGCACAATGGTGGCCATGGCCTGAAGTGCCTATCGCGTTCAGCAGGTCTGCAGCGCGATAGACGCATGCGTAAGCTGTTTGGGCATGCGCAATGCAGTGTAGCACGCAGCCACAAACATGCACCATTGGCTCAGCTGGACCTTCCGTATTGCGCAAAGCGCAAAAACGCGATATTCAGCCGACATATGCAAATCATTCGATCAGCCATTCAAAGGCGCAGTGGCGCAATTAGCATGTCATTAAAGTAGCGCCACACCTCATTTGCATGTGTTGCGCTATAAAAATGCGACAGTGGGTTGTGCTGGCCAGATTTGGTTACTGCAGGTGAGAGGTGAGTTACATGCTGTGTGATGCTCAGGACAATGCTCATGGGCAGGGGTGCCGGAGGATGATAAAGGCTGAGGGGGCTGAGCATGTAAGGGGCACTTAGAAAGGGACAAAGGGCACCCTTTCGATCAGTATCTGCCATGCGGAGTGGAAGCGATGGAGCCCGCCCCGGGCCGGCAGCTATGCTCATGGGAAAATGCTGTCGACTGCACAGTGACAGGTGTCCACTTCCACCCATACAGATCACCATGACTGACCAGAGCCAAGCTGAGGGTGTGGGACGGTGGGCGTGGGAGGAGGCCGAACTTCACCGCGGCAGAGACAGAGGCCCTCTTCCAGGCCTACCTGGAGGATGAGACACTAGTGAGTGGACAGAGGGGCACCTCTCAGGAACGTGCAGCTGCATGGGAGGGGGTAGCTCGGGCCGTCAACCTGCATGGAATCCACCAGCGCTCTGTGCAGGAATGCAAGAAGAAAATGGGGACTGACCGGAGGAGGCTGAAGGAGAAGGTGGCAGCCTTCAGGGCGGGACGTGCTGGCACTGGTGGGGGCCCACCAGTGGTGTTGCAGCTGACCCTACAGAGGAGACACTGGTTAGGCGCATGCAGCCGAAAAGCAATATGGCGAATTGCGGTGGAGGATTCCAGGACAGGTGGAAGCCCATCACTGCACGGTATGACATGGTGGTGTTGTTGGGGGTGTTCACATGCACTCACATGTACTCTCTTTCTGTTACAGATCCTGTTCATCTTCAGGAGACGGTGGTGGTGGTGGGCCCAGACAGTGATGCAGACCTGCTGGACGTGGAGGAGGGACCATCCACCTCTGCCACCAGCCTGCAGGCACTGCAGCAGCATGCACGCTGGGCCAACAACTCTGGTGTCAGTGATACGGGTGCAGGGGGTGCACAGCTTGTGTCACAGCAGTCTGGCATGCAGGTATGCCAGCATGCTGTGCCTATGGCAGTGGCATGCACCTGCACCATTGATGATAGCAGGCCTGCAATGGGCAGTGATAGGTGTGTGTCCAATGACGGACACATGGCAGGCCAGCACATGCCCCTGGGCCTTCCTGGTTCACATCTGTACCAGCAGACATGCTGCACAGTCCCAGATCTGTGCCTGCCAGCACCTGGGGCAGCACCGTGGCTGTGCAGGTGTCTGGCACTGTTGTCAGCACGGAGGAGGAACAGGTGGACCTGGGGCCAGCAGTTGGAGCGGCGGCAGCAGTCGCACACCAGGTCTGGGGGTACAGTGTCAGGCAGTGGCACATGTCCACCGCCCTTTGATCTGCCCATACCTGGTCCTGGCGAACAGTGCCCACCCTCAAGGGGTGCTGTGCACCAGGACCGTCCACACCCTGGGGGTCACGATGCCATTGGGGCACAGTACCCATTGGACGCGCACACCCGCCTGCTGCAGGAATCAGTACAGCTGCAGAGGCGGGTTGCAAGGTCTGTGGAGACACTGTCTGTGTCCGTGGAGTGGCACAGCAGGGAGTGTGCTCGGGACCGAGCCGAGCTGGTCTGTATGTGGATGGATGTGACCGCCGCCATTGACAGGCTGACCCAGGCAGTGGTCTCTGTCGTGGACGCATTGGGCACACAGTCAGGTGCCCCTGTACCACACACCCCACACAGTGCGCTCTCCACTCCCCATTCCCGGTGTCATGCGACACCAGGCCTGTCGACGCCGGGTTCTGCTGTGGGCATCCCGAGCACCCCTGGTGCAAGTTTGTTTGGCAGGATGCAGACCCCTGTGCGGGCAAGGTTGCGTTCGCGCAGTGGGACCTCTGGTGGTGCACCAGCGCCACCCGATGTGGCCCCTGCTCAGCCTGCCAGTGCTGCTGGGCCACGGTGGGGCTGCCCACGCATCCGTGGTGGCCGTGGGACAGTGCTACCTGACTGAGCTGTCTCCCAGTGCAGGCCCTGTCTGGTGCTGCCCTGTGTGCAATGTGTGTCATGGTGGGCAGTGCACTGCTGGGTGCTCTGCTCACCAAGCTGACACACGGACCACCTGCACACTCTCCCAACTGCTGTCCACAGGTGCGTGTGCATGATGATGCCTGCATTGCACTGTACACCAAGATGCAGCAGTGCCCAGGTCCTGACACACGTACGTGGACAGTCCAGGTGGTGGGGGTGGTTGGTGGTGCTGTGTGTTGGCAATGTCATTTCCGCAGTGCTGTGCTGCTGCCCATGTATGCTGCCTGGTGTGTGTGTGTGTGTCCATATGAGTGCTCACCCCTCTCTGATGGTGTGTTGGTATGCCTGGAACCTTCAACTCCCCTGATCTTCATGCACGGTGTGTTCCCTTGTGTGCCTGTGGTTTGCGCATGGACAGTGTTGCCTGCACATGTCCCCTTGACTTACCTGTGTTGGGCGTAGTGCTCTTCTGCAATGGTGTCCCGGTGCAGCTGGACCTGCCGGGTCAGTCGGGGGTGCCTCCGTCCTAGGAGGGGCTGCTCATCACCCACATCACCGGCGCCACTGGCGTCCCCATCGCTGTCCCCCTCTTGGACCTGTACGGCTATCCCATGGTCTTTGGCCATGTTGTGCAGGATGCAACAGGCCAGGAATATCCCACAGGCCTTTTGGGGGCTGTACTGTAGGGCTCCGCCGGAGGTGTCCAGGCATCGGAAGCGTGCCTTGAGCATCCCAAACACCCGCTCTATGATGTTACGTGTTGCGGCATGTGCCTCATTGAAACATAGCTGCGCTGGGATCGTGGGGTGCCGGTACGGTGTGAGCAGTCAGGGACGGAGTGGGTATCCGCAGTCACCTGTGTGGAGATAGTGGAGATCAGTGTCATGTCAGGTCCATATTGCCCATATCCTTGTGTGCCACTACCATGGCACCTGTGTCATTCCACCCTTGCACAGAGTTTGCATTCCATACATGTGTACTCACCCACTAGATGACCCGTGGGGATGTTCCCACTCGAATCGATGGCACAGTGCAGACTGGTGCCATATGAAGGCATCATGTGCTCCACCAGGTGTGTGGCACAGACATTGATAATGCGCCCAGTGGCATCACACACCACCTGGCAGTTGACACTGGAAAAGCCCTTTCGTTCGATAAGCCTGGCCGCAGGGCCGTGGTGGCATGCAAATGGCCACATGGGTGCAGTCTATGGCCCCTAGCACGCCAGGCATACGTGCTACCCTGTGGAACTCCTGCATGTTTGTTGTACGCCTTCATGGTGCTGGGGAAATGGATGTACTCCTGAGCATGAGGCAGCAGTGCGCTGAGGAATTGGGGAGGATGCGTGGACGGGCCGACTGTGTAATGCCTGTGGTGTCCCCTGTCGGCCTCTGGAAGGTGCCCGTGGTGAGCAGGCACATGCAGGCTGTCACCTTGGTCTCCACGGACAGAGCATGACTCGCCGTGGGGGTGCCTGCATCACATCACTGCACAGCTCCGCAGAGCCGTCTCAGTATTGCCCTGTTCAGGCGGTGCGGGCCACAACTCGGCGTCTGTGTACAGCTCGAAGGGTTGATGCGGCACGATATCGCCTTGTCCGGGGCATACCTACTGACGGCCTCCGCAGCCATGTCCCCCTGCAGCATGGTGTCTCACCCCCCTCATTACAGCTTCCATGTGGAAGCTGACACTGTCCATCTCCCTGGCTTCTGCCCCCCCGGCTGCTGTTCCTGTGTTACCCCCGCTGCCCCCACTGCTGCTTCCACTGCACCGGGCACCCTCCACTGGCCTCTCTGTCCTCCTGGACCCACTGTCCCTCTCTGCCCTTCCAGCTCCTGTCTCTGTCTCTCTCTCTCTCTCTCTCTGTCTCTCTCCCCCAGTTTGCGGCCTGCTAGGGTTCTTGCGCCGCTTCCTTGAGCCTTTTTATTTTGGCTCAAATCGATTTCTTGCCAACTTCCGGCTGAGCCACTCTTCGCATTCGCAAGTTTTGGATATCGTATTGCGCACTTTATGCATGGACCTTCCGCTGTGCATGCTTCATTTCCATTGCGCTGTTGCTCACAGCATGTTTTCGGTATGCAACTGGCCCCTTCTGAATATCGTGAATTATATTTTTTGAGTTAAAAGACGCTAAATCTGTTGCGTGCATATGCAACCCTTTTGAATATCTGGGCCAACAAGTTTAATTTGAAGTATTTGTTGGAAATATCCAAGAAGACACCAGCTGATACAAATAACTTGTGGGGAAAAGAACTAGATAAGACAACAACAGAAGAAGAATGGGAAAGCATTTGGAGAAATGTTTAAGTGATAACATTCCGTGAGCCGGAAAATATGAAGGAATTACCAGATGAAGAGGGTGATTAAATGCCGAGGCCAAAGGCCAAGATGATTAATCACCCTCTGAAGCCAGTTATTCTGAGTATACTTGGCTCACGGAATGTTATTACTATTATAATGACAGATTGTACCCTGTCACTTTAATGGGTTAGTGGTGGAAGCTAGCTCTCATGTAACTCAGCCACGGGTTCAGACATACAGTCTGGGCATTGCTGCGCATTATTTACAGTTCACTGAAAATAGACGGCAGCTCCCCTCATCCCCAGTACCCCCTGCTAAGCTGATCTGAACAGAAGGAACCTCAGTCTTAATCGTATGAATGCGGTCTGATCCACTACCACATCCAGGTCAGAAGATGTTGAGCAGCACAGGGCAGAATGTTCCCGCTGTTCACAAGCAGCAGGGAGTTAAATGTGAAAGTAAAACTGTCCATATGGGGAAACTAAGAAAGTCTTTCATACTGGAGCATGTAGCCGCTTAAGAGTTATGTGACCTTTGCAGGTGTGGGAGCGGTGGTCTGCACAGAATTCAGGACTCCGGAGAGTGAAACACAAAATGTTGAAAAAACATAAATATGTTTGTTTTATGGAAGCGACACACAGCTTTTTATTTAATTGTTATGCACCAGTTGAAGTGGATGGTCTTTTTGCTGACATTATGAGGGGGGAGTTATACTTATTCAATGACTGAATAACTGACTGTAGGCGTGGTTAGATGGTGATTAACCACCTGTGAGCATGGTTAGAGGACCATTAACTGACTGTGGATGTGGTTAGAGGGCAATTAACCAAATGTAGGAGGGATTACTTGAATAACTGACTCTGGACATTTTTAGATACAGTTTATGGGAGAAAAACTATCACTTTTTGTGGTTTCTGATTGCTCAGAACGGATACCTGTCATGCAAGAATAATTATGAACTGAGGATTGTTAATAGAGGAATCTGATTGTCTGAGAGCTCTTTGAAGTCGTGATGATATCGGACTACATCATCACGGCTTCAGAAAAGTTCCGATGCCACCAGCCTCCTTGCTCTCTACTGTCTGAGAACTATTTTTTTCAAAATGTACTCCTACAGCACCCAAAAACTCATTCATAAAATACATTAAAACCTGTTTCTTTTATTTTTTTTATTTAAAAAACTTGAAACTCAGTTCATAATAGCATTAAGTCACTCCAGGGTGTGGTATATCATGGGATATTGTCACTTCTTGGGTGGTTGGATGCACTCGGCCTGTGGCCTCATGCCCAACCACCCGAGGCGTGACAGTATCTCATGATATACCACACCCTGTCATGCCTTATTACTTAATTATACAATGGGGTATGAGAATGCTGCTCTCACATTGGTCAGTTGGCACCTCTTCCCAGTTGTAAATCCTACACAGTACCAATGGGAAGAGGTACCAGCATACCTAATCACGTGCCAAGCTCACAGAAATCACTACGACCCCCCACACATACGTGAAGCACCACCATTGTTGTTCCATTCAGCAAGTACAAAGCAACCGCAGGAGATTTAAAAAAATTAACTCCAGCTTCAAGCTCAACGACATGGACAAATTGAAAACTATTTTTTCAATAGCGACTGATGAACCCAGCACCAAAAACACAGAAATATCACTCAACAACCCCAGTTTGAACTTACCTGATTCTATGCCAAGCACTGTAATCCCAGGCCAAATAAACATCATCAAAGGTAATGCAGAAACTGCCAGAGAAGCCCACCTCACATCTGTAGTTCCAACAAAACCAGTAACCACTACAGACACTGCCTTGGAAAATGTACCAGAGCAGGAAGCTTCAAAATTTCAAGCGTCAGTCAGTCTGAAAGCCCAACTATCATGAGCTTTCATCTTGCATTGAGCTCCTCTGCTTAGTTTTGCATTCCTATGACCGTGTTATTCTCTTGCATCACGGTGATACCATTTTTGTCCTGAGCAGGAAGTGAACCTGGAAGCACAGTCTTATGAACCCACAGCCCATTAGCACCCACCCCAGAAGGCCTGTTAAATTAAAAAGTTGGTACCAGGCTCTCACTTTAAAAATTAATAAATAACAAAATAACACACTTGCCACCAACAGTGTCTCTGGCAGCGAGAATCTCTGGAAATGATTTGGAGGGGGGGAATGGGACAGAGACCAGCCCATCCAAATTTGCCCAATAACAAGGCACTATTTAACACAGAGGAAGGATATATAAACAAAAAAATCAATTAAAATACTTAAAACAAGAAAGCACACATTTTTTTTTTTTTATTTTATTTTAGGGAGACATTGTATAATCACTATATACCACTCAAGGGTATGGGTTTATGCTAGGATTTACAATGCCTGGTGTGTTTTGCTCACTCGGCCTATGGCCTCATGATCACACAACATTCCAGGTATTGCAAATCCTAGCATAACCAACACACTGTCATGGTATATTGCTTAAATAACAACAGGCCAACACAGATTACAGTTCTACATAATGCATACCAGACTCCTGACAAAGAAACATAATCTAGATACAGGAAATCTATGTTTCAGAAGTGATCCTCAAACCGTGGGTCTTAGTCATATATTTTGGGAATGTTTAAAGGTAAAACATTTATTGGATACAATACTAGAAACATCTGGAAACAAACTGGGTAATGTTAATATATATTCAGTCCTGAAGTCTGTCTTAATTGGTAATATTCTGCCTTGACTGAATAAGATGATGAAATATTGGATACCAATGATGGCAATTTGTGTAAAACAACTGATCCTAAAGAACTGGAAAAACACAAATGTAACAACATACAAAATTTGCCAGCAGGAAAAGGCCATTTGGTCTATCGAGTCTGCTTGATTTTGCAGCTAGCAGCCCTATTCTGCAGCTGCCTTTCCTCCACACACCCTTCCCTTATCCACCCTCTTGCTCTGTCTCAGTATATGCTGAATGGCTTGGATTCATCTTTACCTCTCTTCATACAGAAAAAAACATCAGCAAGTATCCATCACAGGTCTGATTTCTTGAAAGATGAGTATCTCTTTATAACATACCAGGAGGAGGAGAGGTACTGTACCTTTACAATAACATTCTAGTGTCTGAATTATTTTCCAAACAATAATTCAAGGTATTCCATCATAGAGTATATTACTGGATAAATAGTACGTATAATACTTTGTACTCAGATGCTATGCAAGTATTTTTATACTTATATGTTTGACTTTGATGAACCCTTGTATTGTTCGTGTTTTGTATGTCTTGTGTTTTATGCACTTGTATTATACAAAATTCAATACAAACATTTTAACAAAAAAGGCTACCTTTTGTAAATTTAGAGTGAGGTACAAAAAGTTAAATGCCACCCAAGGAGAGATCAGTTCTATAATCTGAAGCTTTCTGCTGGGTATATTTTTGAATAAAATATTTTCAGAACATGGGCTTGCCTCTTTACTGCAAGTAAAGTCCCTCCAAGGGTTTGATACAAAACACATGTATGCATACCAAAAGGGTCAGACTCATCCCATTCAAATCTTACATAACTGTAAATTAGATTTCATTTAACAATATTTTAGAAGCATCCCAATATACTATATCACCATGATCAAGTAGAGGCACAGTATAGAGTTGAGCACCTTACACCCAGCCTCAAGCATGAGTACCTGGCAAACTGTATACAGGGGTCCTGATTCTCAAGCATTTGGGAATGTCACAAGCCCCTGGTGAGCTGCAGAGATAACACATGGAGCCTGTAGCATTCCCAGGCTGGCAATCAGGATTCTCAATCCAATGCGCCACACACAGCGAGTTAGACCAGGATTTTGCTGGTCTAAACTTGCGCCAATAGGGGGACCTTTTTTTTTAACTTACATTTTATCCCCTGTGACCTAGCAGGTGGGTTCTGGCCTCCACATGGGGGATGGAGCACACAGCCATTCCCAGATCCGCAACCCCATCACCAGGATAACAGCTGGGGGTTTCAAGGAGTCTGCCAGCTCCATTTTTCCAATTTTCTTCCCTGCCCATACCTCAACCATGTGTATGCAAGTGAAGGCACGTGCACACTGTGGTACCGAAGTGCCCTCCCTATTCATGCAGCCCACTCACCTACACTACCCTCAGGCCTCCACCTGGGGCAATTGGACTGCAGGGTGACAAGGTCTTTCCTTGGAAGAGGACAACTGCCTTGTGGCTACTCAATCAAGCTCCCTACCTCCCTCTCCCAACCTCCAATGACCCAGGCTTATTCCTGAACCCAGGTCGCAGGCATGGCATGAGGTGTGGTGTCAAGCACCTCAGTGCCAACAGGCCAGCCCATCAGGGGACCTTTTTACATGGCTTGTGTTACAGTGGGGCAGAGGCACATCCCTCCTATGGTTCCATTCCACAACTCCTAGGCTGCGCTGGCAGGGTGAAACTGTCCTAAGGAGGCACCTGCAATGGAGATCAAGAGGATATAGGGGTCTTTCACAGTGGAGATCCAGGGGGAGGCAGAAAACCCCAGAGCAGGAAGAAGCAATTCCCGGTTGGGGACTCTATCATTAGGGGGTCGATTTGGAGGTGGATGGAGTGTGGGAGAGGGAGGTTAAGTACCTACCTGGTGCCACGGCTTGGAGGGACGGAAAGTGCATCAGAGGATCGCTAAGGAAGCAGGACAGGAGGGAGAGCAAGACATAATTGTTCATCTGGGGACAAATGATCTGGCTGGGGATGAGGTTAGTGTAGTGCAGGAGGACTTTAGGAAGCTGGGGAGGGGTCTTAGACAAGTAGCATGCACTGTAACCTTTTTGAAGGTGCTACAAGTCAAAGACAAGAGGGAGGACAGGACACTCCACACCACGAGAGTCAATGCATGGTTGAAGGACTAGAGTAGAGCAGAGGGCTTTGGCTTCTTGGGGAACTGGGGTCCCACCTGGAGAGATGCAGGCCTATACAAGTGGGATGGACTGCATCTATCCGGGGAGGGGGGGACCAATGTTCTCAGTGAGAGGTTTAAATGCTTCATTGGCATACAATTAAACTAGCCAAGGGGTGAGGTAAAAGGATACAAGAAGAAGCTAACTGCCCCCCCCCCGCACAGGATGAAGCAGTCAGTGGGAAGGATCTGACGGTTGGGAAATCGACACTAAAACCTAAAACTATGATAGATAGACTGGCAGAGATAAGGGAGAATGGGAGTAAAAACAGGAGGGGAAGGTAGAGAAGACATGGGGACAGGAGGGGAGCTACTAGAAGGACAGTGTGCTAAATCTGGAAGGCCATGTGCATGAATGCCCACAGCCTGGTAAAGAAAATCCTGGACCTAATGATCTTGATGGCAGAGGCTGATCTTGACATTGTTGCTGTTACCGAGACATGGTACACGGGGAACCATGAATGGGATATAGCCATACCAGGTTACACTCTATTTAGAAAAGACTGGGTGGGAAAAAAGGGTGGCAGGGTGGCTAGCTACATCAGGGAGAGAATTAAAGCAACTAAAGTTCAGGGAATGCAGGAGGGAGCAGAAGCACTGTGGGTTGCCCTGGAGACAGGAAATGGCACTGCCATTTGCACTGGTATGATCCACAGATCTCCAGCACAAGGGGAGGAGATGGACAGGGTACTAGTGGAAGCCATCCACAAAGTGACAGTCAAAGGTGAAGTGCTGCTGGTGGGGAGACTTCAATTTGCCTGATGTGGATTGAAGCACCCAGGCTGCAGCCACAGCCAGGAGCAGAGGCATTCTGGATGCCCTGCAGGGGGTGTGCCTCAAGCAGCTTGTGGCTGGACTTACCAGAGAAGGAGCAATACTGGACCTGGTACTCACCGATGTGGAGAGAGCCACCGATGTAACGATGGGTAGCCACCTGCGGTCCAGTGATCATTGTGTGGTATGGTTCAATGTAAGAACAGTGGAGGAGTCAAACCACACAAAAGCAAAGGTCCTGGATTTCAGACAGGTCGACTTGGCAAAAATGGGAGAATGTCTCAAGGAAGTCCTGGCAGGAGAAGAAGAAGGAAGAAGGAGAGGATGTAGAAAAAATGGGCTAACCTTAAGGGAGACATAGCAGAGGCGACAAGCTTTAGTGTTAAGCAACTAAGCAAAACAAAGAGAAAGAAAAAAAACACGATGGTTCTCAAAGGATATGGCCAGGAAAGTAAGAGAGAAAAGGTTAGCTTTCAGGAAGTACAAGCAAAAACACAGATGGGGAAAGACAGAGAACTGTATCTGGTAAAGCAGAGGGAGGTGGGAAAAGCAGTCAGGAGCACAAAGGTGCAAACAGGAAAAAAATAGCTCAGGCAATTAAGAAAGGAGACAAGACGTTTTTTTAGGTACATTAGTGAAAGAAAAAAGACCAGGGGCGGGATTGTGAGGTTAAAATGGGAGTGTGTGTGTGTGTGTGTGTGCAGAGTGAGACCGAGAAAAAGCAACAATCCTGAACAAATATTTTTGTGCAGTATTCACAGAACAATGGGAAGAAGAAGGACCACTACTGGGCAATAGGAGCACTAGTGGAAGAGACGTGGACACCAGCCCGTTTAAGAAGGAAAGAGTCCTAAAGGAATTCAACAGTCTGAAAAGGGACAAGGCTATGGGGATGGATGGGATACATCCCAGAATATTTAAAGCACTTAGACCTGTGCCGGCAGCACCACTAGCAGCTCTGTTAAACAAATTAGTGGTTGCAGGGGACTGGAGGAGGATGAATGAAGTCCCTCTCCACAAAGGTAGGAACAAGGAGGAGGGTGGCAACTATACCAGGCCAGTCAACCTGACCTCGGTGGTGGGAAAATTAATGTAGTCACTGCTAAAAGAAAGGATTGTGATCTTTCTTGAATCCAGCAGAGCACAGGATCTGAGGCAGTATGGATTCACAGTGGGAAGGTCTTGACAAACAAATCTGATAGATATCATTGACTACATGGCCAGGGAGGTAGCTCAGGGAGGGGCATTGGATGTGGCCTACTGTACCTAGATTTCAGCAAGGCCTTTGACACTCCCACATAAAAGGCAGGTAAATAAGTTGGGCAGCCTGGGAGTTGATGGGTCCCAAGGTGGTAAACTGGGTCAGAAGCTGGTTTCTGTGATGGGACACAGAGGATAGTGGTAAATGGCTTTCAATCTGAGGAGAGGGGGTGACCAATGGGGTGCCACAGGGATCCATGCTGGGTCCAGTCCTCCTTAATGTCTTCATAAGCAACATTGCAGAGGAGCTGGAGGGGAAGCTATGCCTCTTTTCAGATGACACTAAGATCTGCAACAGGGTCAACACTGCAAGGGGAGTGGAAATATAAGAAAGGACCTAAACATGCTTGAGGAGTGGTCAAGAGTATGGCAGCTAAGATTCAATGCAAAGAAGTGCAAAATAATGCCTTTGGGGCAGAGCAATCCAAGGGAGGAGTACAAGATGGGGAGAGGTACTGACGGACACCAATCAAGAAAGGGACCTGGGGGTAATCATATGTGACTACCTCAAACTAACCAAGCAACGTGAGAAGGCTGAGAGGAGAGCCAGTGGGATGCTAGTGTGCATAGGTAGAGGTATCACCAGCAGAAAAAATTAGGTGGTTATGCCACTGTACAAGTCACTAGTGAGACCTCATCTGCGGTAAAGTGTCCAGTTCTGGAAGCTGCATCTATGAAAGAACATAGACAAAATAGAAGCAGTCCAGAGAAGGGCAACAAAAATGGTGCAAGGACTTACCAAAAGCCATATGAGGAAAGACTAGATGACCTTAATATATATATTCCATGGTGGAGAGAAGAGGAGAGAGAGGGTGGGATATGACAGAGACATTTGAGTATCTTAGGGTATAAACAAGGTACAGGAGGGTAGCATCTTTCAGAAAAGAAGGTGTCAGAGAACAAAGGGACACGATATGAGGCTAGAGGGGGGTAAGCTCAGGGGCAACATGAGGAAGTACTTTTTCACAGAAAGAGTAGTGGACACTTGGATCCACCTCCCTGCAGAGGTGGTGGAAGCAAAAATGGTAGAAAAATTTAAGAATGCATGGGATAGACATAAGAGTATTCTCACAATAGGGAAGACAGGATAAGCCGCAGATCAACTAGGGTCTGCAGTATTGCATTAGGTAGGGAAATGGGGCAGACTAGGTGAGCCACACAGTCCTTATCTGCCATCACCTTCTGCGTTTATTTTTCAGTGCTGACTGATAGATGACTGTTTCTTCTGTGCCAGTCAGGCCTCTCCATCCTGACCTCTATCTTTAGCAGGCAATCTTCAAAACACACAGGGCAGTTCAGCATGAAAACCAAATCCTACCTGACCAACACACCACTTCTTGTCCTCTCATCCCTATGTCTTGCAATAATCAGCACCAGGCACTGGTGCTAGCTGAGAGTCTTTCCAGATCAGGTGTGATCACAATTTGGCTGTATAGATCGCAGCACAGTAACGTCTGTCAAAGTACAGTGCATTTTTTTCTGGTAATACTTTTTTATTTGACTAACTGAATAATTTTTACACATGCTTTTGAGACTGCTCACGTCTGCTCATCAGGTGCAGGAATACTAACCAGCATTTCAGAATACATACATGACTTTGTGGGTCCTAGATTGCTTAACATAGGGCATGCTGTAAAAGAAGCAATTTAAAGAGCTAGTGGAATCAAAACAGACAGAAATGAAAATTATGCAAATTTTAAGAAGTAGTCTGTTGTAACTTTTTATTTCTGAAGTATTTTTCTTTTTCCTTTTGCTCATTAGAACATTTTTTATACAACAGTATTGTGTTGGATGTATGGAATAGCTTTCAGTTTGGCTGCAGACATATCTATATTTAGCCCCACCCCCACTACATCATAAGCATTATGATCTAATTGACAATTATGTTACGGGTGACTGACCTGGCAGCTACTAAGTGGCTGTTCCTAAGCAGCAGTGATGTCACAGTCAGTGAGGTCACAATGCTGATGATGTACTGGAGGGAATGGAACTAGATATGTCAGCTGCCAGGCAGAGTGCTGTTCCAAACATCACACTTACCAACGTCAGGTAAATAACCCTTCTAATTAACCAAAGGGAAAAGACCGAGCATTTGTCAATACCGAATGTTGTCTTGCTGGCATTGGCATTGGTAGTGCAGAAGTTAGAGAGATGCATAATAGAAATGGCAGTGAAGTAGTGAACTGACACTGACCCCACTCCCACCCAGCAGAGAATGACAGGCATTAGGGTGTGCCTTTTGGTCATTGGTCATAACGCTCACGCCATTTCACCTCACCTTACCCTGCAGACACTGACAAGTGTCGCAGTTTGGGCCTTGTGGTCACCCCATTCCATAAGGAAATATGCTGAGATGGGTGCAGTATAGGACAATGGGCTGAGCTTTGGGGCCGAAGAGTCCAAGGCACACCTTGATGCCTGTCAGTGGCTGCAGGGTGGGGATGGGGCAGGAATGGTGTGAGCATTACAGCCAACAATCCCAACTCACATCCATGATGCCTGTCAGTCTCTACAGGGTGGGGAGTTACAGTTGGAAACCCTAATGCCCCAGGCATTTGCTGGTATTTTTACTCCAAATGTTCAACATGGGCTTTTTGTGACCACCTCATGAACAGTGGCAATATCAGTTAATTAGCCGAAAGGTGATTTTGCACAGTGACTGAGCCATTTGGTGCCACAGGTGCAAAAACACATTTTGGGCAGGATGTGAAAAAAATGACAGCTGTACTGTTCATGAGGAGATGTAAAAAAATGGCAATGTTGAAAATCTGGAGTGAAAGTCTGGAAAATTGGTGAAGTCACAAGCATGCATTAAAGCTGGGCAACGCACACCCGAAACACAATTATTTTGCAGATTTTAAAACCAAATTTTCAACATAGGCATTTTGGGACCTCCGCTCATGAATGGTGTCACTTTGATTTGGTTAATCTGTCCCGAACATTGATTTCCCACAGTGACCACCCCATCGTGCGCCACATGTGCGAAAACACATTTTGGGCAAGATATAAAAAATGATAGCTATACTGTTCGTAAGGAGGTGTGAAAAAATGGGAGCGTTGAAAATCTGGGTGAAAATATGAAAAATTGGTGAAGTCTGCCAAGCGTGTAGAAATCATTAAACGACTGTGAGCACAATTATTTCAGGGGAATTTTTAACCAAATTTTCAACATAGGCATTTTGGTACCTTTGTTCATGAACAGTGTCACTGTGATTTTGTTAATAGGTCCCGAACATTGATTTCTCACAGCAACTGCGTCATTGTGCGTCACATGTGCGAAAACACATTTTGAGCATAATATGAAAAATGACAGCTCTACTATTCATAAGGAGGTGTGCAAAATGGCAATGTTGGAAATCTGGAGTGAAAATAATAGAAATTGCCGAAGTTACAAACGTGTGTGGAAACTGCTCAATGCATGATTGTAACACAGTCATGTTTTGGATTTTTTTCACCATGTTTGCAACATAAGTTTTTTTGGGACTCCACCACATGAACAATGGCACTGTCATTTTGTTAATCGGTCCTGAAAGGTGATTCTGTGCAGTGACCTTAAAATGACCCTTTGGGACCGAATAACGACATGACAGTGCATGTGTTCATGAGATGGGGTCCCAAGAACCCCATGTTGAAAATGTGGAGTCAAAATAAAAAAAAATGGCCAAGATATCCACCTAAATGTAAACCCACCCCATTGATGCAATTATACAGCCTACTGTGATTTTCTTCAGCTCACAGTTGGCTTTTCAAGAGTTCAGATGTCTCCCAGTCCACTGATGACTGCACACCAGGCCTCCTGAGGTAAGTATGGGGTGAGGGGGGTGCGGGAGGTGGGGTGCGCGGAGGGTGGACGAGGAGGAGGGGCAATCCTGATGACAAGGAACCATTTTCTGTTTTACTGGGACAAAAAAAAATATTGGGGGAAGGTTTTTTTTACAAGTTTGCTAAAAATAAATTTGGGCACACTGGGGTGGGCTCCCAGTGTGCCACATTTGTTTTTTGGGGGGGAGGCACTGAAGCCAATAGGGATTGGGCACCCCATTGGCAAAAAAAGCATGTGTGTGTTGGGGGAGACTGATGCCAATGGGGGTTGGGCACCCCATCAGCAAACAAATTAAACTGGGGGGCATTATGCTGATAGGGATTGGGCACCCCTGTTGGCAAACAAATTAAACTGGAGAGGACATGATGCTGATGGGGAATGGGTACCCCTGTCTGCAAAACAATTGAACTGGGGAGGGGGCATGCTGACAGGGGGATTGGGCACCCCTGAAGTCAGCTTTCTGGGGATTGTGTGGTGGACAGCAGGAGCCACTGCCATTTTTATTGAAATGTTTCACCAACGAAGGCGTATACGGGAGGTGTGCCATCTGTGCTGCTGAATGACGAGCTTGTCTTCAATTGCAGTGGCATATTTCTTTCAGGTTGGTGGCACTTTGCATATACTTGTGTCAGCACTAGCATGCTAGCTAATTGGAGAATGAGGGATGCACATTCTGAAGCATGCCCTGCATTCTCCAACAATGACACACCTTTGCATTTCTCATACTACCACAAAATGTTGCTTGCTCACGCGTAAGACAACATAAAAATTGCCTCAAATATAAAAGGTAATGGTTGACTGCTTTTAAAAACTAGTATTAGTTTTAGGCAGTAAACCAGCTCTTTAGTACAATACAGGTGCTTACCAGGAGATAGGCCTCATGTCATTAAAAGGTGAGAAATCAGACATGCAAATGGTGAGCTACAGTGCTTCTAAGTGATACCAATGCAAAAGATCAATGGCTGAAACAAGTCCCATTAAGTATGGAGCATGTGTAATGCTGCCCGTTCAGTAAATTAAGCAGTGCCTTCATGTGTGGCTCCATTAAGTCATTTGTGCCCCTACAACAGAGTTCAACAACATTGGAAGCTTGAGCAAAAATACATAACACAAATTCTAAGTGGTACGGCTCAGAGCTGCAGTGGAAACTGTCAAAACTTAGTTTGGGTTCAGGTAATGTGTAAGGAAGCCTACATGTTTGTTCAGCCCATTTTTATTTGTTCCAAAATGCCTGGAGTTTTGCTTCTTAGAGCAGTCTTGCATGAATGTCTTTGAGGTTTCCTCCCAAAACTGTCACTTCAAGATCTTTCCAAGAATGGTTGTTTTGGGAGAAATGCTTGGCCACTGGTGTCTGGTTGTTTGAGTGTTTGATAATGGATCTATGTCCATTCATGCTTTTATAGTGCTTGTTCCATTTCTCCACACATTCTACTCGTGTGAACATTTTGGCATCTTAATAAATAAGTCAGAGTGATGGTGTTGCATGAGAAAGACCCTTTTGTGTTGTATTCCTGTTAGGTAATGAAGAGTAGAGTAAAGTAGAAGAACTTTTGTATTTGGACCTTTAATTTAGGGTAAAAAAACTAACATACAAAACAAAAAAGTGTGTGTTTGGGTTAACTGAACTGAATGGGTAACTGAAAAGTCATCTAGGTGTAAATCTCAGGTGACTGAAAGGACTTAACTGCTGTGAGGTATAAATTACTTGTAGAGAGATCTGATAAGTAGGGGGAGTGGCTTAGCTAGAAGGAAGCTACATTTAAAGACTGCCTTAGAAAGATTCTGCTAATAGCTTGGCAGAAGACACCAGGAGAAAGGACTGCTGTGTGACTGAACTTCTCTACTGGGACTAAAGTGAAGAACTTTTGTATTTGGACCTTTAATTTAGGGTAAAAAAACCAACATACAAAACAAAAAGTGTGTGTTTGGGTTAACTGAACTGAATGGGTAACTGAAAAGTCATCTAGGTGTAAATCTCAGGTGACTGAAAGGACTTAACTGCTGTGAGGTTTAAATTACTTGTAGGAAGATCTGGTAAGTAGGGGGAGTGGCTTAGCTAGAAGGAAGCTACATTTAAAGACTGCCTTAGAAAGATTCTGCTAATAGCTTGGCAGAAGACAAAAGGAGAAAGGACTGCTGTGTGACTGAACTTCTCCACTGGGACTATATTGCCTCCATCCCTCCCCTCCACCCCCCACCCAAAGCTATTTCTATTTTTATAGGCACAAGGATTTGACTGACAACAGGAACTTCCTGTTTAGGGCAGGAAGTGAGTGAGCACAGAACCACCAAGGACCCACCATCCTAGAAAGGCAAGAGTAGCTCTCCGGCCCCCTCTAACTGCTGGAGGTCTGCCTCTGAACAAGTAAGTGGTCTACTGAGTAATATAGGATATTCTTGTCTCAGAACAGGACAATCAGGAGCTTAAAGGGCACACAGGCAGAAAGTAAGGAGAGAGAGAAAAAGAGGAAAGAGTAAGGATTGCAAACAGTTAAGGGGCCAGAAATAAGACATGATTGAGTGGCAGTGCAGTGGCTGTGAGCAGCAGTCTTCGGGAGATGTTCTGGAGGATGCGGTGTTGTCTCATCTGCAGGCACCTCTCTGGGCTGAGGGAGGAGGTTGCTCATCTCTAGGCTGAGTTGGCCAGGATTTGTGGGACCTCCTCTTCCATCCAGGGACCACCAGTGCCACTGCCATTGCCTCAGAGGTTGCCAAGAAAGAGGAGCGGTTGGACCACAGTGGGCTCAGGGAGGGTGAGGGTGGTGGAACAGAGGCGCATCCCTCCAGTTGTACCTCTCCACAATTCCTATGGCATTCTGGCAAAGTGTGGTTCCTCTATGGATGCACCTACAGTGGAGACCAAGGAGGATGCTGGGAACCTCCACAAAGGAGACCCACAGGAGGGTGGCAGGGGACCCTGCAGGGGAAGGAAATAACTCCTGGTGGGGGACTCCATTGTTAGGAAGGTAGAACTGGGCAAGGAAGGGGAGAGGGAGGTAAGGTGCCTGCCTGGCGCCATGGCTTGGAGGGACAGGGAGCGAATACTCAGGATTGCCGGAGCAGCTGCACAGGGGAGGGAGCTGGATGTCATTGTCCACCTAGGGACAAATGACCTGGCTAAGAAAGGGATTAGAGAAGTGCAGGAAGAGTTTGTGGAATTGGGGAGGGGCCTTAGTCGAAGTAGCATGGTGTAACCTTCGGAGGTGCTACCCATCTATGTCATAGGAGAGGCTAGGGTGTTCCGCACTATGGCATTCAATCAGTGGTTGAAAACTGGTGGAGCTCAGGGATTTGGCTTCATTGGGGACTAAGGGTCCACCTGGAATGATGCAAGCCTATACTGGCATGATGGGCTGCATCTGTCCAGGAGGGAACCAGGATCCTAGGTGATAGGTTTAAAATGCTTCATTGCAAGCTTTAAAACTAGCCAAGGGCGGGGCACACTGGAAAGGAGCAGGAAAATCCTAGCCCCCAAACAATCACACAGTAGTAAGTGTGGCAAACACCAACATGGAGGTGTCGATAGAGAAGGGCAGGGTAAATGGAGAAAGTGACAAAGGCAAGAAGGACAGGGATGGGCAAAGGGGTAAGACCATCAGGAAATGGAGGGTAATGAGTACCAATGCTCTGTAGTCTGGGCAACAAGCTCCTGAGCTGGTGGCCTTAATGGAAGAGGGATGCCTGGATATCGTAGCAGTCACAGAAACATGGTACACAGAGAACCATGACTGGGATGTTATACCAGGGTACATAACTTACAGGAGAGACAGGCAGGGGAGAAGAGGGGGAGGAGTAGCTCTCTATGTAAAGGAAGGGATAAAAGCAACTGAACAAAAGAGTAAACAGGGAGGAGAGGAGGCACTGTGGGTCACCTTGGAGACTGGAAAGGGCACCACAATCCGCACAGGGGTTGTGTACAGACCCCCATGTCAGGGGGGAGGAATGGACAAGGATATGATGGAAGGCATTTTTAGAATGGCAGAGAAAGGGGAGATACTGTTGATGGGAGATCTGAATATGCCAGATGTTAACTGGAGCACATTTGCTGCAGCCACATCCAAGAGCAGGGCCATTCTTGATGCCCTACAGGTGGCAGGCATTAGACAGCTAGTTTCAGAACCCACTCGTGAGGGAGCAATCTTAGACCTCATACTCTCAAACGGGGGCAGTGAGAGAATTTCAGATCTAGAAGTGGGTTGCCATCTGGGGACAAGTGACCATCAAACAGTGTGGTTCACGTTAAACTCAGCTACAGAGTCAAGCCACACAAAAGTGAGGGTACTGAGGAAAAGATTTTAGGAGGGCTGACTTTGGCAATATGGGAGAGTGCCTCAGAAAAGCACCAGCAAACAGGCTAGAAGGAGGTGGAGCAACAATGGGGAATTATCAAAACTGCCATCACAGAGGCAACAAGCGCCTTTGTGTGAAGCAAATAAACAAATC
This sequence comes from Neoceratodus forsteri, assembly GCA_016271365.2. Lineage (NCBI taxonomy): Eukaryota > Metazoa > Chordata > Ceratodontiformes > Ceratodontidae > Neoceratodus > Neoceratodus forsteri. Next base: position 678,987,033 of record CM057456.1, on the reverse strand, counting down.
AAAATGAAAGAAAAAGCCACTATGGTTCTCAAGAGAGGTGGCTGTGAAAGTCAGGAAGAAAAAGATAGCATTCCGGAAGTATAAGGAAACACAGAAGGAGCAGGACAGAGAGCTGTACCAGTTAAGGCAGAAAGAAGCTGGGAGGGAAGTCAGAATAGCAAAGGCTCAAACTGAGGAAAAGATAGCCAACTCAATTAAGAAGGGGGATAAAACCTTTTACAGGTACATCAGCGAGCGTAGAAAGACAAAGGGAGGGATAGTGAGGCTGAATAGAATGAACGGTGGGTGGGCAGAGGGGACAGTGAAAGCAGGAATACTGAACGAATATTTCTGCTCAGTATTCACAAAAGAGGAGGGGAAGTGCCTAATCCAATTAACAGAAGCACTCTGATAGGGGGTCGATCCCAGTCCTTTCACAGAAGAAAGGATTCTGCAAGAACTCCTAAAACTGAAGGTGGACAAAACAATGGGTCCTGATGGAATTCACCCCAGAATTTAAAAGAATTAAGGAAGGAACTAGTGAAACCACTGGCTACTCTTTTAATAAATCATGGGAGGATGGTGTGGTACCCGAGGACTGGAGGAAGGCGGATGTAATTCCTCTCACAAAAGTGGGACCAAGACAGAGGCAGGAAACTACAGACCTGTCAGTCTGACCACTGTGGTAGGGAAAGTGATGGAGTCACTTCTGAAGGAAAGAATAATTGAGTACCTAGAGGTCAGTGGAGCACAGGATCCAAGGCAGCATGGGTTCACAGCGGGAAGGTCATGTCAGACAGAATCTAATAGATTTCTCTGACTGGGTGACCAAAGTAGTAGACCAGGGAGGGGCTGTGGACATTGCCTACCTAGACTTTAGCAAGGCATTTGACACAGTCCCCACACAAAAGATTATTAGTCAAATTAACCAGCCTGGGAGTGGGTCCCAGGGTGGTAGCCTGTAAAACATTGGCTGGACAACAGGACACAGAAGGTAATTGTAAATGGAGTCCACTCTGAAGAAAGGGCGGTTACCAGGGTATCACAGGGTTCAGTATTGGGTCCAGTCCTTTTAATGTCTTCATCAGTGATATTGCAGAGGGACTGGAAGGAAAGTATGCCTTTTGCAGATGACACAAAGATCTGCAACAGGGTTGATACACAAGGAGGCGTGGAAAGAATGAAAAGGGACTTGGCAAGGTTGGAGGAATGGTCAGACATATGGCAGCTTGATTCAATGCAAAAAGTGCAAATAATGCACCTGGGAAACAAGAACCCAGGGAAGAATACACAATGGTGGGGAGGTAGTAACAACAACAAAACAGGAAAGGGACCTGGGGTAATCATATCAGATGACCTTAAGGTTAGCAAGCAAATGTGAGAAGGCAGTAGGGAGGGCGGGGATACTGGGATGTATAAGGAGAGGCATCAGCAGCAGAAAACAGGAAGTTGTTATCCCTCTGTACAGACAGTTGGTGAGACTCCATCTGAATACTGTGTCCAGTTCTGAGACCCCATCTCCACAAGGACATAGACAGGATAGAGGCAGTCCAGAGAAGGGCAACTAAAATGGTGCAGGGTCTGCAAGAGAAGCCGATGAGGAGAGACTAAAGGAGCTTAATATGTATACCCTTGAGGAAAGAAGGGAGAGGGGGACATGATAGAAACTTTCAAGTACCTCAAGGAATCAACAAAGTCCAAGAGGTAGCATCTTCAGAAAAAGACTTGCAAGAACAAGGGGACACAATTTAAAGATAGAAGGAGGGTGGTTCAGGGCAATGGAGGAAGTATTATTTCACAGAGAGGGTAGTGGATGGCTGGAACAGCCTTCCTGAGGAAGCGTGGGGTCTAAAACTGTGGGAGAATTCAAGAATGCATGGGACAGACATAAGGCAATTCTTGTGGGGGGCAGGAAGATATAGGCTGTTGGTTAACTAGGATCTGCGGCCTATCCTGTAGGTAGGGAAATGGGCAGACTAGATGGGCCTAGCGGTCCTTATCTGCCGTCAAAGTCTATGTTTCTATGTAGACAGTCACGTATATCAATCACACTGCATGTTCTGCATTTGGACTTGTTGCACGGTCTCGTTCCTTGTGTGTCCATTTTAATTCTGTGTCTGTAATTCCTGACCAGTGTTCTTCCCATGTTCGGTGGTTGTCTGTATGGTATTATAGGTGGTTCACTGAAAGTGAATATAGTGGACAGTCTGTCATCACTGTGCAAGACTGGTTGCAATTCTATGATGATCTTCAGTAGTGGTTTGATTGATGAGTTGTCACAACCAGCGGTGTGCATTATGATTCCTTTTTTCTCTTTATATGCCAGTAGCTGTTCTCATGGTATTTGTCCAGCTTGTGCAATCTGTTTGTCTATTACATGAGAAGGGTAACATTTACTGGTGAAGGCTCCTCATAGTATTTCAATATTGCCCCTCTTTGAAGTACAGTGGCAGCTTTCCGCTTCAGTTCATGATGATCCTGCATGCAATTCCCACCTTTTGTATCAGCAGTAATTCTGCTTAGCTTCTTTCTTGTTTGCAGGTGCATGTTATGCCTCCTTCAGCAGCTTCATGCAGGCACCAGTCTGCTTCCCTACACAGTCACATGTAGACTGAGTTCTTGAACTGGACATGTTGTTTGCTGGGAATTTAAGCTTCTGATTAGTCCATCTGGGCTGTCTACAAGTCTAGGCAGTGCTGGAGTCTGCCACTTTATCCAAGACTGGCCACAAACTCATGTCAGTAATAACCATATCTTCCAGTGTCCCATGAGTGCTTCTGCTCCCTCTGCAGGCTTCTGCAGCCCAATCTGTTATGGTACAACCCCCTGGCCCCTGCTACTGTGGAAGGGTGCTTAGAAGGAAACAAGGTGGCTGCCAGTTTGTAGTTCTTGAGGGCACTGACTCCCATCTTTACTTTGCAGGGCTTTTGCCCTTAAACATTATTCTGTGCCCCCTATTGTCCTGTGTCAGCTCACACTCAGTTTTTTGTTGGTTGAGGGGATCAGTCATGATGGCTGATTGCTTGCTCTGTTGGCAGCAGTCGTGTATCAGCAGAACCACCTTGGAAATGTGGCAGGAGCAGCTTTTGCATGGCACTGTTGGTGCAAAAGGCTCACAGCCTCCTCTTTGGTCCTAATACCCTTTAACAGTCCTGGGCAACTGCTAACAACAAAAGCTGGTGGCTGTGAGCTGGGCTGTGTGGAGCTAGGTAAGCCCCCACACTATGTGGTGGGGTGTTACATAACAATTTCACTACTGACACACAAGCAAACATTATTTGACCAATGCTTGTTTGTTATGGCAATTGTTACATTGAAATCTGAATGAGAGCAAATTGCTTACTTTAAGGAGGAGCTGTCAGCAATGGGGGGGGGGCCTAACCCCATGGTGCAGAACTTAAAATGAATCAGAGAAGCATGAACTGCTATACAATGCTCTTTAAGGAGTGTGCTGAGCTCCTGTGCATTCTTAAGCAATTAATCATCGTCACAACACAGTTAAAAGAAAGCTGGAGTCAAAAAAGTCAAGGATTCAGAGTTAAAGGGACCTCTCCCCCCTCCCCCACTTGCCATAGTCCTCTTCTTACTGGTAGAATGAAAATTTTCCCATAGTCAAAAAAACAAGTGTATTAATAAGAAGATCCCTCAACGTTTTGAGGAAGTGCTGACCGAAAGAAGATGTGCCATTATTAAGAAGTGCAACAAGAATGACTATGCAGATGGAAAGTCCTTCATCAGAAAGAGATCCTTGTTTAGTTCTGAGTCTGGATCAAAGGGTGCTTTCCCTTCTGTTGAGGTTATACTTCTGCAGTCAAGAGTCACAGTTCTGATTTGTCCCCAGTGAGCAGGTCCTGGCCCAAATAACTTTTTATTAGTAATATACTGCCAATTTATATAATAATTATTTATGTATGTATAAATTGAGGACCAGGAGAGGCACACTGAACCAAAGCATATTTCCAGGTAAATATCTGATGAGTTACAAAAGAAAACGGGACAATGCAAGAGAAATTGCAGACACAATATAATCAACTCAGCAACAAATAGAAATACAAGAATGAAAAATCTCATTACTTTACAATAGTACAAAACTGCACAGAGGAGAAAAGGTTGCACTATAAAAATAATAAGTTGTACTGTGACTGTAAAATCAGGAGTCATGGTTGGGTACAGCCATCAGGGGAACACACGGGACAGTCAGGGACTGTGCCAATTAGAAAACTAAAGAGTTAGATGAAATGGACAGGAAAGGAAGTGGTGGGACAGAACATAAGAAAGAGTGGAGGTAAGAAATTGGTATACTGTAGCTACAGGATCAGCAGTTGAAAATGAGATCTCGAAGAAGAGCTTAAAAGAAGAGCAAACCTAAAGGGAGGAGCAGAGTGCTGGATGGAGGTGGCTATCCCAAAGTAAAGGAGCAGTACGAGAGAAGGCAGATTCCCAGGCAGAAGTTTTGTAGTGGAGGATAAAAAAAAATATGGCATTAGAGTAGTGGAGTGTGTGGGCAGAGGGATGTGTAAGGGAAGGAGAAAGGTTGCAAGGGAAGAAGCCCATACCCAAGGGTTCTGCTTGTAGCAGGCAGCTTGGTCATCACTGGTGACTCATTTTACTTGAACTGAGTTATGTAACGCCAGGTCAATTAAAAACAAGACTGCTATAACAGCTGATCTTGTTGAGTCATCGAACCTGGAGTGCATCACCGAGACCTGGCTGAATGAAAATGTTGGCCCTGTTTTGACTTCAACTATACCAGCCGGGCAATCGGTGATACACCATCCGAGGTTGGATCGTGGGGGGGGAGTGGACATTTGTTTTAGATCAGAACTGAACCTGGTGGAGGTACCAGTGGGGACCATCAACATCTTTGATTGTATCATGGGTGAGGGTGTGGGGAGCAGAATTCTTCCCATCTACTGTCCACCAGGTGATGGGAATGCTTCCCTGTGGGAAATTGCAGACTTCTCTGTCGATCTGACATTGAGATCCTCCAGATGGCTGATCCTGGGGGATTTCAATGCCTAGGTCAACAATGAACTCTAGCAGTTTGGTCAGGACTTCCTCCAGTTAATGAATTCACTGGCATTCACACAGGTTATTTCCTCCTCAACCCATATAGGTGGTCAGTCATTGGACTTGGTGTTTCTCCTGGGGATGGAGATATCTGACTTGGTGGTGGAACCATTCGGGTGGTCTGACCATCATACCATTGGGTTCAGTTTCCTGGCCCTCCCTAGTAGGCCGGCCCCTATGACGATGGTCCGGTACCTCCCTTTGAGGGGTGTTTCTCCAGAGGGTTTGATGGCGGTGCTGGACCTATAGGGTCTACCAAGTGAATGCATGGATCCCGGGGACCTGGTACTTTTCTATAACAAGGCAGTGGTAGGGGCCCTGGATTCCATTGTTCCTATTCGTATTCGCCCCCTCACTGTTCACCCCAGGTCTCCTTGGTTTGATGAGACCTTGAGGGAGTTGAGGAGAGTGGGGCGAAGGCTTGAGAGATGTTGGCGGAAGTCGGGCCTGGAGTGTGATAGGCTTAGTTTGATGGACCATTATTGGGCCTATCAATCAGCAATTACCCATAAGAAGGCAGAATTCCTGTCCAGGAAAATTTCTGCCATGCAAAATCGACCATCTCAGCTCTTCTGGACTGTGGACAGATTGTGCAATCCAATCTATCTTGAACCCGGAAGTGTTTTTTTCGCAAGAATGGTATGAGAAGTTTGCTCGATTCTTCATGGATAAGGTTGCCACGATCAGGTCTGATCTCCTCCTAACTCTCTCAAATGGGAGTTGTGGTGGTCAGCAGGAGATGTTGGACACCCAGTTTGTGTGGTTTGACTTCAACCTGCCCACAATCAGTGACATTGTGATGGTCATCCAGTCACTGCGACCAACCAACTGTAGTCTGGACCCAGGCCCCACGTGCCTTTTAGTAGGATGTGTGGATAAAATTGGCCCAGTCCTTGCCAAGATAGTCTGATTGTCTTTGGAGAGAGGGATCTTCCCTGATCCCCTGAAGGAAGCTGTGATCCAGCCCCTTCTTAAGAAGTCCTCCACGGACCCAGACTTCCTGGCTAACTACAGCCCTGTCTCTAACCTACCCTTCATGAGTAAGGTTATTGAGAATGTGGTTGTGTCATAGCTGGATGATCATTTGACCAGCCACAATGTTTATGATTCTCTCCAGTCTGTATTTAGGAAGAGATATAGTACCGAGATGGCCCTTATCTGGGTACTAAGTGACCTCCTAATAATGAGAAATCGAAAGACCCATTCCATCTTGGTCCTTCTAGATCTCTCTCTGTGGCATTTGACACCATGGACAATGGTGTGCTGTTGGAGCACCTGTGGCTTATCTGTGGACTGTCTGGCATGGTCTTCAGTTGGTCTCGATCTTTCCTTGAGAGTAGGACTCAGAGGGTGGTGTCTGGGATCTTTTCCTCAGCACCACTCCCCCATCCTGTGGGGTTCCGCAGGGCTCCATCTTGGCACTCATGTTGTTTGCGGTGTATATGCTGCTGTTGGGAGCGATTATTAGGTGGTACACCTTGAGTTTTCACTGCAATGCAGATGCTACTCAGCTGTGCATGTCCTTTGTGCCTGGCTAGGGAGATGCTGTGTCCATCTTTAACAACTGTCTCACCAAGATCCAGGATTGGATGAGTGTGAGCTGGCTGTGGTTAAACCCAGAAAAAACGGAGGTGTTGGTTGTGGACCCAGGTCATTGGGAGGCAGGTTTGTTGGCAGGATCACCTTCAGGTCTTTGGCTTGGGGGTGCCCAGCTAACTACCTCAGACAGGGTGTGGAACCTGGGCATTATGTTTGATGACTGCCTGACCCTTAAATTACAGGTATCGGCAGTTGTCAAACCTCTTTTTACCATCTGAGGAATATCGCCAAGCACCTGGTTTCTTCCGACGATCTTCCAACTTTGGTTCACGCCTTCATTACCTCCTGCCTTGACTACTCCAATGCCCTTTACCTAGGGCTACCAGGGGTTGACATCTGCTGCCTGCAGCTTGTGCAGAATGCGGCAGCCAGACTTTTGACTGGTAAGTCTAGGATCAGTCATATAACACCTGTCCTCCGCGGACTGCACTGGCTGCCAGTACAGTGGCGGATCACCTTCAAGGTCAGTTTGCTGGACCTATAAGGCCCTACATGACCAGGGACCTAGTGACCTGCAAGATCTTTTTCACCCCTACTGTCTCCCCCGCCCTCTCATATCCACCGATGAGGGATTGCTAGAGATTCCCAGGGTCTGTCTGAAGACATCGGGGGCCAGTTCATTTAGTTTCATGGCCCCGACCCTGTGGAATTCTCTCTTATCGGGTGTGAGATAGCCTGACTGTCCAAAGTTTCAAAGCAACTTTGAAAACGTACTTATTTAGCCTAGCTTACCCTGATTTTTAATGCTGCTATGTTGACTGGTTTTAATATATTGTTTTATTTTTGGGTGTATTTTAACTATTTATTGTATAAGCACCTTGGTGTTGGAAAGGCACTTTTTATAAATAAAGAATGAGTTGAGTTGAGTTGAGTTGAGTTGAGTTGAGTGTTGAGTTGAGTTGAGAAAAAGGTACAGTGAGAAGAGGAAGCTCTTACCTCTATTTACAGGAAATCAATGGACACACCTCATGTGGACTATTGGGTACTTCATTAGAAGAATACTTGGGAATTTGAAGAGTTCAGAAGAAACGGGCAACATGGCTAATAGTAGAAACAGAAGGAAGGAGTAACTCTTATGAAGAATCAGTAAGTCTTTTAGGACTAGTTATCTTGAAGAGAAGAAGAGTAAATATTATTTGACAGCAGAATACAAGATGCTGAAAAGTTACACGTGTTTGGGTAATTGGGCCTGCTAAAGGTATAGACAGGTTGAAATAGAAAAAGGGGTGGGTTCCCCTTTATGGAATATTACTAGTATTTTCCAGTGCAGCAACAAATATTTCATCAAGCAGTGTATATCTTCATGGAGCAGATGGGGGATTCCTTTTCTGAAACGTTTCAAACTGTGCTGACTTGTTTACACTGGTTTCACCATTTGCAGGCTATCCCTTTTAAAGTAGGGATGTGCAGTATGTACTTATGCAGTTTTTACATCAGTATAATGTTAGAGGAAATTATCACCACAACGCTATACAAAGGCACAATGGCCACTATCAGAATGCTGCTGCACTAGCCCAAAAGGCAACTCACAAGAAGTGGGCCTGGCACTTGTATCACAACTCTTAATGCTTAGTGCGACATGCAATAAGCATTTATTTTAAAGGCAGCATGATGATCAGTGGGAAACAATGTTTCTTGCCACTGTCTCACTGGCACTTTGTCAGAGTAACTGCCCGCTCTTGGTAATAACAGTAGTTATGTATCATGCATTTAAAGTGGCAGTGACACATAAACTGCACAAAACAGATAGTACTGCAAATAGTGAAAAGTACAACATTCCAAACAATATAAATGTTTAAAGAGCACAAATATAGATTAATAACATAGAATTTCTAAAATAGCAATGCTGCAGTGGTTATCACAAACTACATAGACATTTCTGATCATGTTAATTTCCTGAGGTAATAGCCCATTGTGGAGTTCTAAAGCAAGTTAGATCTGAGATATTTTAGCATTAACACAGATGTTCTTATATTTATTTATTTATTTATTTTTATTTATTTATTTTGAAAGTTGGATTTACAATCTTTGAATCAGGGACTCATTTACAAAGGCACCCTGTCACAGGGATGGTAGATATGGTTACAGTGTGAGATGCAACAGTGGTAACATACAGGTGCAATACAGATAACAAAAAGAGCATAAAATAACAGTGGTTCACAGGATAAAGTTACATGTAGTAAATAGCAATCTAATAAAAAAAAGAAGGGGGGGGGAAGCAGTCCAAAGGACATTGTCAAGGCTATGGGCAAGAGATGGGGAGGGACCCCAACATTAGGTTGATTAAGGGCAACTACAGCTTTGGCGCCAAAGAGGTGGTTACAGAGAGTGACTTTAGAGGGACCAATTTTGGTAGACTTAGTGAAAGAGAGTGGGAGGGAGTTGAACCATGTGGGGCAAGGTAGTGGAAGGACCTTTGGGCTAGGGAGGTCTTGGTACGGGGCACCAGAAAAGTGGCCTCAACTGAGCTACAGGTGGCAATGGATGGGGGTGCAAGCCACAGGGACATGGTGACCCCTTGAGGTGACAGTCCTAGCAGGGATTTTTTGGCAAGTAAGCAGGTTTGGTAGTGCAGGCACTCCTCCAAGGTGAGCAGGTTGGTGGTGGAATAGAGCAGGCAAGTGTGGGTGTGGAGGGATGCACCAGTCAGGAGCCTGCAGGCCTTGTTTACTGAGGTCAGGATTCTTGTGAGGGAAGTATTGTCAGCCACAGCATAGATAGATAGGCCGTAGTCCACTAGGGACAGGACGGAAGAGTTGATGGCCAGTCGGAGAACAGTTTGGGGGAGGCAATCTCTGTGACGATAGAGAAGGCCAATCCGAGAGTTTATGACTGAGGACAGGGTATTGATGTGGGTCTGGAATGTAAGAGCTGAATCAAAGGTGATGCCCAGGTACTTGTAGGATGACACCTGCTCGAGAGGGTGAGCATTACTGGAGAGAATGCAGAGGATGGCATTTTTGTCCTTATTCTGGTGATGCAAAAAAAGCATAGATTTGGTTTTTTTGAGGTTAATGACCAGCCGGTGGTCAGGGAGCCACTTTTCAGCTTGGTTGAATGTGTGCTGCAGGGATTTCTGTAGAGATGCGAGGTCAGGGTGGGAGACAAGGAGAACCTCATCATCGGCATAGAGTACCATATTGCCTGAGCAGGAACTGAGGAGGGTATTGAGAAATAGGCTGAACAGAACAGGGCCCATGATGGAACCCTGGGGGACCCCCGAGTGAACAGGCAAGGTATTGGACAGGATGACATTTACCTTCACGCGCTGTGATCTGGCAGAGAGGTAACTGGTGAACCAAGCCAGTGGGCCAGGGGAGAAGCCAAGTTGTTTGAGGGAGTCAAGTAGGAGGGGGTGACAAACAGTGTCAAAGGCCTTGGAGAGGTCAATGAACACTGCACCCGCAACATGACCAGAGTCAGGAGCAGAGTGGAGGTGCTGGGAGAACTCCAGGAGGGCTTTAGTAGTGCTGTGTCCAGGGCGGAATCCATGTTGTTCTGGACACAGCAGATCGTATTGGCCAGATACTCGGAGAGCTGAATGGCTACTATTTTTTCTAGTGCTTTAAAGAGAGAGGGGAGAGAATGGAGATGGGTCTGAAATTGTTAGGGGAAGTTCTATCTCCACTCTTATGGATAGGGGTGATTGACCAAGGCATAGTGACCGTTTAAAAGGTAGGTGAGAAGGGCTAGTACAGTATCTAGGACTAATTGAGAATCCTGTAATCCAGGGGATCACAGCTGGGGTTGTTGCTAGCTAAGGCTTGTTGCAGATGAGGCCTGGTTTCAAGGGGTGATATGGCATGCAGATAAAAAGGGGGGCGATCCGAGGTGGGGGGGTGGAGGCAGGGATAGGGTCAAAAAAGTAGTTGGGGAGGACAGAGCTTAGATCTGAGAAAGCCATATTGAGGCACCCAGCTATGCGGGGAGGATCAGTAGTGAGGGTACCATCTATGGAGACTAGTGATGGTGGCGGGAGCGGGTCTTTCCATTGAGCTCTTTCATATTGTCTCAGAAGGCATGGGATGAGTCTCAAGTGGATTCAAGGATGGCTTGATAATATCTGGCCTTAGCCTGCCTTACAGCCCAGAGGCACTTGTTACGTGCTGCATTATAGGCTTGTCTGTCAGCCAGTTTGCCTGTCTCGACAGCAATATGCCAGGGATTATCTCTTTGTTTCAGTGTTTGGATGAGGGATGGGGAGATCCGTGGGGTGTTGTGTTTCTTGGTACGGATTCTAGTCGGGGGGTGAAAAGGTTGCAGGCCTTGCTGAAGGCACTGGAGAAATAGGCTAGGGCAGAGTCAATATCCTTTGTAAATAGGATTGGGGACCAGTCAAGCTGGGCTAGGTGCGTTTTTAGCTTTCTGAGACCCCTGGGGCGAAAGCGCCGGTGCAAGGTGACCTGGGACACTGGTTTTGGTGTGGGGGATGACCAGTGGCAGAGGACAGAAGAGTGGTCACTAAGAGAGTCTGGTAGTACATTAATATCCCTGACTTTATGGGGGAAGTTCAACAGAATTACATCTAGGAGGGTGCTGGAGCTGCCTGACTGGTTAAATCTAGTGGGTGAGTGACTAGTTGAGTCATATCTAGGCAGCAAAGGGGTCCCTGATATGGGGGGCAGTGGTACTCAGCCAACTGACATTAAGGTCACCTAGGATGAGCTGCTCCACCTTTTGTGAGAGGTAGTCAATGAGGGAGGCAGCTGGTCCTGGTCCTCGGGGTATGTAAGAGACTGTGAGAAAGAGGCCCCTGGCTTGGCCAGGTAACCTTTGAGGGTGAGGGCTTGGGCACTAAAACTAAGCTTGGGGGCAGGAAGATCATGGCCTAAAAGTGTGTCATGCATAAAGACTGCACACCCGCCACCACGTTTGCCTATACTATCTTCCCTGGACAGAGTGTAACCAGGGAGGGAGATGACCGAGTCAGGAGTTTTTCTCTAGAGCCAGGTCTCGTCTAGTGCTATAACATCAGGATGGTGTTGTACAGCCTAACACTGGAGAGGAGCAGATTTTTTAGGAGGCTGCAAATATTCATGGATGCAATGCTAAGGCCAGTATTAGAGGGGGATGTGGAGTGGCTAGTTGACAACGGCCCGGGGTTGGGGTGTATGTTCCCGGAGAGCAGAAGAAGTAGAGCAATTAATCTGATGAGTGGTCTGTGACAACCAGGACCCATAGCCAGGTACCGATGTAAGGTCCTACTAGTGGGGGTACAAAGGATGGGTAGGGTGCGGAGGGTAGGTAAGGAAGGAGTGGGCCCAGGATGTCCCAGGGGAGGGGTATTGGTTGGAGGTGGGTGCCGTGGAAAATATGGGTGTCCAGGGTGGGGGTTGGCTGCTGTGGGGTGGTAGAGGGGTGGGGCTCAGGGTGGAGGGTTAGGGGCAGGATGGGACATGGACAGAGAAAGAAAGGTAACCATGAGTAGGCTGAGTGTGATAGCCATGGTGCCCATTGCTATTTCTATTGGGGGGGGGGAGTAAAGGGAATAACTGACCTTCAGTAAGTGTGACTGCCACTGTGGAGTAGTTTTTTTTTTTTCTTCAGAGTACAATATGCTAAAAGTGAGAACAAGGCAGGGGATAACGGTGATTAGAACAGGAAAAGACAGGCAAGGTTGGAGGATTAATAGGAAAAATAAGATGCCTCTAGTGGCAGATCAGTATAAACTGCAAATGGGAAAATGAGCACAGATTTAGTTGCAGAGGTTAGGAAAAAAGAAATTTAGGCAGCAGACAGATGAGCTCCAGGGGACTGTGCCGATCAGTTCAAATCTCCAGGAGCTGAAGCCAGTCAGGGAGAGACAGAGTGCTGAATCTGCCTATAATTTCAGGCACCATCCACCAGCTGGGTTCACAGCTAGCAAGCTGGACTGGAGCTGCTTTTCTAAAGCATACCTGGAATCTTGCTCTTGAGGGCAGGCTGGGGAGCACTCTGTGGCTGGCTGCGCTCAGTACCAGACCACCAGTGCAGACAATGGAGTCCTCCTCAGGGAATCCTGAAAAGAAAAGAAGGGAGAAATCGGCTTATATGTACCAACAGAACAAAGGCTTCAGAGTTTGGGAGGCAGGCTAAGTAAGGAGACAAAAGAATTCTGTAACAAGGTGAGAAATGAAGGGTGTTAAGTTAGCCAGAGAGGGAGAGAATGGCTACGGGAGTGGCTGTTACTAAGCACCAGCAGCTTCACCAGTATACAGAGGAAAAGGTGAGTGGGGTTGGGGGGGGCCAGATGGGAGAAACAGTAATTCAGCAGTTAGACAAAGCAGTTTTTAACTTCAAACTTTGTTAACACTTAAATACTATAGAACTATTAATGATCGCGCAAAGTTTTTATTGCGCACCTGCGTTTGATTCTGCAATTGCGCAAATTAAATATCGCGCATTGCTACTGGCTGTCATGTAGCAATGCCTTCTACAAATGCAGTACCAGTCCAGTCCTCTAACAGCATCTGCTGTATCTGCAATTGAATTACAGTATTAACTGCAATGATGTCACTCGTTAAATGACTGAAAACACCACAAAAAACAGTAAAATGGGATTTTTCTGCACTTCAAGCTACCGATATTGACACCGAGCTACTTAGTGTCACTGCAGGTGTATCTAAATTGATGGCTGAAAATGTTGCACTCGAGGTTGCTTCTGCATCTCCTCCAAGTAAAAAAAAGAAGCTTTTCCATGCAATCTATTCACCAGAGGTCAGGTTTGAGATTGGACAGTATGCCATTCAACACGGCGTAATGAATGCAACCCGATTTTATGAATCAAAGTACCACTGGACATTTCCATCAACAAAATCTTTAAAGATCTACTTAAGATGGAATTCACAGAGTGGTATGCTGAGCAGATTTCAGAGCAGCTAAAGGTGGGGGACAGCAGCTCTGTTAAAGTGGATCTGAAATCAGCTTTATTGAAAGCACGACATGCACAATGGCTTGTGACAAGCATAGCAAAGCTTTCTATCCATAAGGACGACTGTGTACTGGGTTTTTGCAAGGCAGGGATACTGGAAGCACACAGTCACTGTTTGGATGGTAACTGTACTTACAGTTTTCTGCTATCCTTGTTGTTGCTGCCTGTCTGTCAGTTAAATGAATACCATCCTTTATTTTGCAGAGTGAATGGCAGATTACTCACCGAGTTGAAAGCGAAGACAAGAAGAGCTTGGGAAAGTTGGCATCTCGACATCGTCGCCGAGAAAATAAAACTTATCGACTGTAGTATACTACTATACTAGTAATCACTGTGTGTTGCATGTGAAAAACAAAACAAAAAATAAATTGCTCCAGAGAATGAAACCCTGTCTCACTATGTCTGTGTTGTGGACGCCGACTTTTGCGATCGCTGTTTCCCTGGAAACAGTACCACATGGTCTCCTGAAAAAAGGAATTAATGACCGCTGTAAAACTAATGTCACGCTTAAAGGGACAGCGCGATTATAGCGATATTTATTTTACAGCAATCATTAATAGCTCTACAGTAGCTTAAAGCAGTTGAAACACTCCAAAAATGCTATCGTTTCCTACTCTTAACTATTCAATGAATATATATGACAATGAATGTACACTTGCATACCATGCAACTCTTCCTATAGAATTTAAGAGGACAGACAGGAAAAAAGGGGGGGAGATAGAGAGAGAGAGAGAGAGACAGACAGACAGAGAGAGAGAGAGAGAGAGAGAATGAATAATAAGGGCACAACCTGCTCACCTCCATGGTCAGCCACAGTCACCTGTAGCACTTTAATTTACTTGTCATAATAAACCATCCCCCCACCACAGCAGCAGCAACAGCAGCAGCAGCACCAGCACCCAAGTCCAATCCTCCTCCCCCAGTTTCCCCTAGTGCAGCGAAGATGACCGACACAACTAGCCCTTCACGAATGGCCACCTTCTTGTGAATGGAAGTACTCCAGTGCTTGCTCACATAGTAAACTCACATAATACAACAGCTGATCACATGATCAGTTGTTTTGCTGTATGAGAAAGCATGGAAGCATTTCCATTCACAAGAAAGTGGCCATCAGTGGAGGAGGGTGGGTTGTATCAGTCTCCTTCACCACACCTTGGGGGACTTCTCGTTATGGAATGTGGGTGCTGGGGGAAGAAGGGTGGTAGTTGGGTGCTGCTTCTAGGGTGGGAAGGTGGGGGGATGATTTATTACAACATGTAAATTAAGTAAAGTGCTAGAGGAGATGGTGGCCAGCCATGGAGGCTGATGGGTTGTGCCAGTCACCCATCATGGGACTGTTTCTTTTTAACCTTAAATTGTGGGTGCTGGTGGGAGGGTGGCTTTGGCTTGTTGCAGGGGGTTGAAGGATGAGGGTCATAGTTCCCAATGATTGGGAGGAGGGCAGAGGGCTATTTTTTACTAAGCTTAATACGCTGGTATGTGCCAATTGTTCACCTACCCCTGTTTTTCCCTAATATTCAAGAAGCCTTCAACCCCCCTCTTCTATGCAGTTCTCATGACAGGAGCTAACACATTTCTAATTAACTCCCAGGCTTCTAGCTCACCAATTCCCAGAGAAATGCTGAGACTGCCCTAAGGTGCTCTTCCACTTCTAGCATCAGCTTCTGGAACCTCTGCCACTGTAAATGAGAAAGAGCATCAACAATGTCATCAGCCCTGGACACATGTAATGCCTTAAAATGGATTAACATTAGACACCTCAAAACAAAAGCTCTCATCAAATCTTTCATTTGCTTTTTTGTGCCCAGCTGCCCAATGATGGTGCATACCACACCCATGTTATCTGATCTCAGAATCTCCTTTTTATCCTGAAACTGGCCACCCTACACACAGAGTGCCATCACCATCTGGAAGACTTCCAGCAAGTTAACATTTGTTAAAACAGTGTCCTGACAAATATATGCACACTGATCAGCTCACCGTGCATACAGAAATATGCCCCACAGTCTAATCCCCCTAATGCGTTTGTGCAGAACTCCATTTCTTGGCTGGTGGTACAGTGAAACAGGATGAAACAATTCTGTGGAATTCTGCAGCAGAGTTACTGCAGGAAACAAGGCGGTTTAAATGGCAGTAAATCGGTGGGTCACGTGATGTCAGTATAGCGGGTGGCCGCAGGTGGATCGGCTCTGGCAATTGCGGCTATTAATCACTGTTATTTTATTGTTTATTACATATTTTTTTTATTTAAAGTGAAGTTTACCTGTTGCAGTTGGGAGGTTAAATGTTCTATGGCTACGGAAGCAGATGTGGTATAAATGGAGATGGCTGATCCCTCACAGCCGACACAACAGCTCTCACCTTGGCCACCTCCCATCAAGCACAGGCCTGTGCCCAGTTCCACTGAGAAGCCTGAGTCACTGGGGATGCATGAGCATCTTGTTTTATTTTTCACTGAGCTTGCCTCTATTAAGCTCACACTCACTGAAGTAGCAGACTATCTTCGGGCTTTTAAACCCTCTTTGGAACAACTTGCCTGCTGGGTTGGAGATGCGGAGACCAGGATTTCCTCTTTGGAGCACTCTCACACTTGCGAAGAGAAGGAGATTGTGGATTTATGATGAAAAGTGGAAAGCCTTGAAGAACGAATTGAGAACCATAAAAATCATAGCCATAGGAATAATTTGGTCTTCGTTGGGATCCTCCAAAAAGATGAGGGCAAGTATATGCTAAAATGTTTACAAAAGCTGCTGGTGGAGATAGCCACCCCCCCACCCAGATGATCAATGTTACGTTGAGTGTGGGCATAGGTCCCTTAAACTGCAGCCTCCTCCTGACGGCAAGCCAAGGGCCATTATCATTAAATGCCTGGATTTCCAACAAAAGATACATATTCAGAGGAAGGCCAGGGAAAGGGGGCCCACTATTCTAGAAAAATCACCGGTTCCATATTTTTGGAGATGTCATGCCACAGGTTCAGGACCAGCAGATGGCCTACGTAGAGATGAAACAAGCTCTTCATGCTGCCAAGGTATGATTTAGAATGGTATATCCAGCCATCTGATTATTTACATGTCCTCTGGTCCTACAGAGTTCCAGACTGCAGCTGCAGCTTGTTAGGGACTCCCCCAGCTTATCCCTGGCCTGCAATTACCTCCTAAGCATTAATTCCCCAGCTGTGTCTGCGGAGTTGCTACCATAATCCTCATGGGCATCTGGAGACTTTGTTACTGTGCTGGATAAGACTTTTCTGATAGCTCTCCAGGAGTTTGTATCGGTGAGGACTGTTTCTAGAACTGTCGGGACTATGTTTGCACCTGATGATGTCATTAACCCAGCAAGAAGTTGCAATGGTGCGGTCTTGTGGCTGTGTTACTGTGGCTGCACCATTTTCCAGTTTTTCCGGTTGAGTCTTTATTACTGGCTATTTTCTAATTGCCTATTTTGTATCAGACTGCACCTTTTTTCTTTTAATTCAACCTTTTGGCCAATTTAATGTGCCATCAACTTATGCCTCATTAAGTTTGTTTTTGTGTGTATTCTCCACTATAGTACTTTATGCCCCTCGGTTTCGTACTACTCCTCTAGCTTGCTATTCTGTCTAGCTGTTGTGTTTCTCTCCCTAAGGCCATACTTCAGAGCTACTCCTATTTCTTTTCTTGACTTTCTTTGTTTTCCAATGGTTTGGTTTAATTTTGGGTCTATGTGTTTAGGTTGAATCTGACTATTACTTTCTTACTCTGATTCTGCTTCTGAGCTCCTGGATTCCTTCTTGAGATTGTACACTTTCTCACTTTTTTGGACTCCTCGGAGGAGGCTTTCTTCTTCCCTTCTCTTTAGGACTTCACCTTTCTTACCCCCTTCTATGAGGGATTAATGTGCCTCCCTTTTATTTCCTTTCTCTTTCTGCTTAATTTGGTATTGTCAGGGGAATCCGATTTGTGCTGGTAGCCTGATCCAGCTGGTCCTGGATATATGACTCATGGACTGAATTGTTCTCAGGGTGTTCTGACACCCACTTTGGCTGGTGCCAGGCAAGCCCCTTGTTTCATTGCATGGAGCAAGCTGTGTGCACAGACCATGGTTGACAATTTGTTACTAGTTATTTGCATGATATTCTGCCCTCTGGGGTTGTGGATTTCTTCCCACCCTAGGGTTAGATCCTTGTATATAGTTCTAAGTTATAGAGTTACTGGGGTTGTTTTTTGATTTCATAGCCAGGAGACTTTACAATTGGTTGTTTCTTTTATTTGCCTTTTTTACCATTCTTTCTTACCTATCAACACCAGACCAATTATATCCTTCTTGCTGTTATAGCTGTGTTGCTGTTACTGACATTGCCAACTAGCAGGTATGTTTTTTTGTATGATGTATGAATTACAGATACATATTTACTGGAGATTCTATTTTGGCACTTCTTATGGTATAAAGGTTCACATTTTTGATGGCATCATCAAGTTTGCCTATGTCCTCTTACAAGTTTGTCAGTTGGAATGTTACGGGTGCCCAAACACCAGAAAAAAGGCATATGGTGCTTAAGCATTTGCAATTAATGGGAGCCCAAGTCATATTTCTCCAGGAGATTCATACCAGGTCCCAGGACACTTCTTTATGGAGATGGCCTTGGGTGGGCCAGGCTTATGCTGCCAGCTCTAGTAAACGCCAGGCAGAGGTTGCTATCCTTTTTTCCTAAGAATATTGCCTTCCAACTGTCACATGAGTTTTTGGATTCAGAGGGCAGGTATTTGATTTTGCAAGGCTCCTGGGGGGGGGAATGTCCCATTACTCTGGCTTCGATTTACAGTCCTAATATTGATGACCCCTCCTTTTTTTTCTCTTCCCTGTTAACCCCTCTAAATTCCATGGTCGGCCACCCCTGTATTCTGGGAGGTGACTGGAATTTGGTACAGGACTCCTGCTTGGATGGAGCTCCTCTACAGCAGTGTGGTTTGTCACCTGCCCAGAGGGCCCTCTCTAAGCTTATGTCTGTTCTGGGATTAATTGATCCTCGGAGAGTGCGTCATCCGACCCAGAAACAATATACATTTTATTCTCCTCCCCATTCATCTTTTTCATGTCTGGACTATTTTTTATTTGATATTCTCTTTTTAATAGTATTTCCTCCTGTGACATTGAGGCCCAGGTTTTTTCTGATCATGCCTCAATAACTTTGTCTATTGTGCCCCCCTCATTCCCCTCTTGAGACATGGTCTGAACAGTCAATAACTCTCTTTTAAAAGACTCAGTTCTCTTAAAATGAGTTAAGGATTATATTGACTCTTTCAGTATAATTTGGATTCCCTGGAGGAATTCTCCACAGTCTGAGCTGCATATAAAGTTGCAATTAGGGGAGAAGTAATCGGGCTGTCCTTGATCTGTAAGCAAGAACGTTTGTTTGCTAGCATCCAACTCCTCACTGAAATCAAGCAATGTGAAGGACCATTTGTGCATCCTCTCCAGAATCTGACTGGCAAGCCTTAGTGGTGGCCAGAGATAAATATGCAGAATTACTACAGCAAGGTGCTGAATGGGCCATTTTCTGAGCCAGGTTGAGGTATGTTGACCAAAGGGAGAAAGCTGGGAAACTTTTAGCATTTTGATTAAGACAGTAGAATGCAACTCGGGCTATTCCGGTGATTCATCAGTCCCCTGTGTGTCAGACCCTAAATACATAGCTAGCTGTTTAGCCCCCAGAATTCTAAAAGAACTAAGGGGAAAACTAATGACACCACTGACTACCCTTTTTAACAAATCATAGGAGGTTGGTACGGTGCCTGAGGACTGGAGGAGGGCAGATGTGATTCCCCACCACAAAAGTGGGAGCAAGGCAGAGATAAGAAGCTATAGATCTGTTAGTTTGACCTCAGTGGTAGGGAAAATTATGGAATCACTTCTGAAAGACCCAAGATAGCATGGATACACAATGAGGAGGTCATGTCAGATGAATCTAATAGATTTCTTTGACTGGGTGACCAAAGTAGAAGACCAGGAAGGGGCTGTGGATGTGGCCTACCTAGACTTTAGCAAGGCATTTGACACAGTCCGACATAAAAGATTAATAAACAAGTTAGCCAACCTAGGAGTGGGTCGCAGGGTGATAACCTGGGTAACAAATTGACTGGACAACAGGATGCAGAGAATTATAATAAACGGAGTCCAATCTGAGGAAAGGAGGGGGGTTACTAGTGGGGTACTGCAGGGTTCAGTACTGGCACCGGTCCTCTTTAATGTCCTTACAGGTGACATTGCGGAGGGGCTGGAAGGAAAAGTATGCCTTTTTGCAGATGATGCAAAGATCTGCAGCAGGGTTGATATACAAAGGGGGGGGGATGAGAAGGGACTTGGCAAGGTTGGAGGAATGGTCAAAAGTATGTCAGCTTAGATTTAATACAAAGAAGTACAAAGTAATGCACTTAGGAAACAAAAACCCAGGGGAAGAGTATACAATGGGGGGGGGATTACTAACAACAACAAAAATAGAACAGGATCTGGGGGTAGTTATATCAGATGACCTAAAGGTAGGCAAGCAATGTGAGAAGGCAGTAAGGAAGGCTGGGGTGGGATACTGGGATGCACAGGGAGAGCCATCACCAGTAGAAAACAGGAAGTTGATATCCCTCTGTACAGACAGTTGGTGAGACCCCCCCTGGAGTACTGCATGCAGTTCTGGAGACCCCATCTCTGCAGGGAGATAGACAGGATGGAGGCAGTCCAGAGGAGGGCAATTAAAATGGTGCAAGGTCTGCACCAGAAGCCATATGAAGAGATACTAAAGGAGCTTAATATGTATATGCTATAGGAAAGGAGGGAGAGGGGGGCCATGGTAGAAATATTCAAGTAACTCAAGGGAATCAACAAATTCCAAGTGGGTAGCATCTTTCAGAAAAAGAGATTTACAAGAACAAAGGGGCACAATTTGAAGATAGAGGGTGTGACAGTTCAGGGGCAACATAAGGAAGTGTTTCTTCACAGAGAGGATGGTGGATGCATGAAACAGCCTTCCAGAGGACGTAGTGAGGTCAAAACAGTGGGGGATTCAAGAATGCATGGGACAGACATAAGGCAATTCTAGTGGGGGGGTAGGGGGAAGTAGACTGTTGGTTAACTAGGATCTGCAGCTTATCCAAAAGGTAGGGGAATGGGCAGACTGGGTGGGCCAAGCTGTCCCTGTCTGCTGTCAAAGTCTATGTTTCTATGTTTCCTTTTATTCTGAACTTTATTTAGAAGAACCTCCTGCATCTCTGGAGGTAATACATTCTTTTCTGCAATTGGCCTCTCTCCCTCCAACTTACTGAGGAGCAGAAAGAGTTTCTCAAACAGCGGATCTCCTCTGATGAGGTAGACCAGCCATTAGAGCCCTTCCATTGGATAAAGCCCCGGGCCTGAATGGGCTTTCCACCAATTTTTATAAAGCCCTGAAGGATACTTTGGTACCCCATTTAACTTCTTTTTTTCAAGAGGCCTATGACAAGGATAGACTACCTTCGTCCTTTCAGGATGCTTTCATTACTCTTCTACCCAAGCCAGATAAGAACCCAAAGGTAATGCATAATTACAGGCCTATATCCCTATTAAATATAGATATTAAAATCCTGGCTAAAATTTTAGCCAAGAGGTTGCTGCAGGTGTGCCAAGGCCTGACAGGCCCTGAGTAGATGGGGGTTTTGCCAGGTAGTCATTCTCGAGACCATTTGCGCAAATTGATCTATCTTATCTCTGCGCTGTGGGATTCCCAAACTCCTGTGGTTCTGGTATCCTTCAATGCAGAGAAACATTTTGAAAGGGCTTCCTGAGAAGTTTTGGTTGAAGTGTTGAAGCACTTTTGGTTTCCCTCAGAGATTATATCATGGATGAAACTTTTATATTCTCAACCCTCAGCCAATAGCAATTGCAATGGTTTCCTTTCTTTCTCTTTTTTTGAAGAAAGGTACCCATCAGGGTTGTCCCCATTCCCTTTTATTATTTAATTTATATTTCAAACCCTTCACTTGTTCTATTAAAGGTCATCCACACATCCACGGGATCCAGATTGCGGGGCTGTCGGATGCCATCTTGATTTACACTGATAACATTTTATTGCATTTACAGTCCCCAGCTGTCTCCCTGCCCACAGTGTTTGAGGTTTAAAGTAATTTGGGGCAATGTCATGTTATACATTAAACTTTGATAAAAAACTGTTTTTATGCCCCTAAACTCCTGTACCTTTTTAGCTGAGGTCATGAATGGAGTGGTGGTCTTGGGTATCTGATGCATTAGATTATTTAGGCATTAACGTTTGTATAACTACACAGGCTATAATGAAACATAATCTCACTGGCCTGATGTCCACCTTGAAACAAGATGCAGGTCTCTGGCTTACACTCCCATTAACACTATGGGGCCGTATTAATGTTATTAAAATGAACGTGCTTCCCTGCCTCCTCTACTGTCTTATTATGCTGAAGTCTTTTTACTGAAAAGTTAGTTTCTCTCCATGCATGCTTTGTTATCCAATTTTTTATGGGTGGGCATACATCCTCAGAGGGCTTATGCAAAAATGGTTCCAAGCAAAGTTCGGGAGTTTGCCAGATCTTTTCCTTTATTGTCTCGCCGGACATGCTTCTCACTTTCTATGGTGCTTTAGGCCTTTGACTTGGTGGTTTCAGAGGTTCATCTTCTGGCCTATAAAGCTATTGAGATTGCCCTGGCGAACTCACAACAGCTGCGCTTGGGCTCCCTTATGTGTTGGACATATTGACAACTTCCTGCAGTATTGAGGGATTCTCTGATTGGCACTTCAGTGAAGGTTTTTGTCCAGTTACCAAAATTTTTAGGCACTAGTCCTTTGACTGGTCCCAACCAATTTGTTTCAACTTCAATTTTCTTATTGGTTCCTCACCAGTTAGGACTGCCTTTCTATCTGGAACTGAGCTATGCACCCCTTCTTCCTTGATTCAAAATAGTTACTTTTTACCTTTCAATGTTTTCAAAAGCTGTTTTGCATTAACTGATAAAGCTGTGTTTCCTGTTATGCAACTGCACCATGTTATTTATAAAGCTTTGGGTCCTCCTCCTTGGTCTTCTTGCACCACAGAAGTATGGAATGAACTTGAAAATGATGTCAATCAATCTTGTGCCATCTCCCACCTTTATAAGAGACTTCACTTTCATGATACTGCTAAAATGGACCTTCAACTTTCTTACTGGTCAGCTAATTTCACTGAATTGGAGGACCAAACATCAAGGTTGACCGTGTGGCACAATTTGTATTATTTTATTAAATTTGATGGTCTTAAATTGTCTCAGTATAAACTTTTCTGTAATTTGTATTACACCCTTGACAGGTTGGCTAAATTTTGGTTTGTTGATTATGCCAGTTGCAATAGATGTCGGGTAGGTAGGGGTACCCTCAAGAAATTTCTTTGGGATTGTGAAGTAACCCAACAATTTTGGAGAGATATAAGGACATATCTGGATCCTTTGTTTGACCTTCAGGGAGTCTTTTCCCCTATAATCTATGTAACAGGCTTGGGGTTGGAATGGCTGGTTGGTCAGCAGCGCTTTCATATGGCCCTGCTTACAGCCGTCACCAAGTGGATTACTGCACAGCATTGGCTTGATCCCAGCCCACATATAAAGAATGGCTAGATGCTATGTTTGATGCGTTACGAATGGAACATACCCTTTCTAATATCTGGCACTCTGAGAAGACTTATCATTCTCACTTGTTAACTCTCTATACTCTTCTACAGTTGCAGTAAATAGGGGATGGCTTGAGGGTAGACTGCTGCTAGTGTTTTCCTCCTCTTACCTTCGGATTTTTGATTATGGGTGGTATAATTGATACTGGTCTGGCAGCTGTATAAAACCATCTTGTCTTTCTTGTGTTTTCCCTTACCTGCTTTTTTTATTTTGACATTTTTCTCTCTTCTGGCTTTCTCGATTTAGGTTTAATCTGTGGTTGCTAATTGTTTGCCATCTATTGTTGATCATAAGCTGTGGCTAGTGCTACAGTCACTGGGTGGAGATCTAGTGTTTATAGTTTCCTTCTGCTCTAGATCCTACTTGGTTTATGATCATTGTTTATTATTTTATGCTATAGGTCTGTTTGTTCCATATTAGGTGGGTACTGTATGATACCTGTTTTCCTGTTTATAGGTAAGATATTGTTTTTTCCTTTCATTTTGTCAGTGCCTTGACATTTCATTTCATTTTTTAATTTTCACCAGGAAGTGGTCTGGGTACAGCCCTTTTTCAGCCACACCTGACACATAAAACATCACTTACAAAGAACATCAACAAACAGTACACTTAATACAATTAAGTACATTTACACAAATTTTCGGTATATAAGTGTTTGTGTAACATATGTTTAAATTGCAAAAAGCTATTTGCATTGTATGTCAGGCTTCCATTTTCATTCAACAGAGTAGGTGCGTACCATGTGAAAGCCTTCCTGCTCATTTGGAGTTTGAAGGCAGGGGTCTGATATGGTGTTAGTTCACTAGTCCTGGTACTCTTTTCACTTATCTTCTGAATCAAGGAGTTAAATAAAACCCATGGTTCTACTGAACTAGCAACTCTGTATAGAAAAGTAGCTACAAGACTCTTTAACTGCCTAGCGGGAGATAGCACACCCAGTTTAATGTATAGGTGACGATGAGTTTTTAGTGGGGCCCTTAGTGCAAACATAATGACAGCTTAGTAACACTTTCAGTTCCTTATATCCTGCCTGTATGTTAGGATTGTGGCTTCTATACTGTGGATGTTGTTTGTCCTAAATATGTTAATAAAGCTTACTTTATGGCTGAAACAGCTGGTTAATGCTTAATTTACACCAGGATAGGTTGTCTTTAAACCTACTTTTTTGCGTAGTACAAAAGATATTTTCTTATTTTTAAGACTTTTAACATTCTATACTATGCATTTTTTCTGCTTATTTTATCTTGTGATTTAAAATGATTGACATTTACTAATGCATGCACAGATGCACAATGTAGCTTTAGTATGTTTTATGGCTGTTCTCAGGGTAGGAGCTTTCTATTCTTTGACATTTGACCTTGAAATACCTTTCCTTTGATGGAACTCTGTTGTCTTTGTATGGTCCTGTGTGGATTTTTGAAAGCATTTCAGGCCAATAAGATTTTGAACAACTTTTTCAGATTTTTTTTTATGTATGATCTGGTCTTTAAGAAAATGTGTTCTTCCAAACCAACTGTCATTGTTTTCTGATGAAGGATTCTATGTAATCTGAAAGCTCAAGCACCTAGTTTCATTTGAACATCTATGTTGGTCAAATAAAAAGTATAAAATCATCTATTTT
Source organism: Neoceratodus forsteri (assembly GCA_016271365.2). Lineage (NCBI taxonomy): Eukaryota > Metazoa > Chordata > Ceratodontiformes > Ceratodontidae > Neoceratodus > Neoceratodus forsteri. Next base: position 678,962,173 of record CM057456.1, on the reverse strand, counting down.
TTTCTGGATCTTTTGTCACAAGGACCAATACAGTAACAAAACTATTTTTTTTGTCTTCAGGGAAGGGGTCCTCTTGACTGGGAAAATGTTGTCCTTATGCTGCACCCCCCTCCCATGTTCTAAGGCCCATAGCAGTGTCATGTCCTATGCCCTCAAATGCCTAGTTGTGTCAGTCTTTTTCCTTCAATAGAACTCCTTGTCGTACTCCAGCCACCCGTATTCTGGATTTTTCACATGCATGGCCATGACCCTACTGTAATAATTCCATAGTCCATGACATTTCTCTCAGGTGGCATGTTGGATTGTAAATGTAAAGAAGACAAATGCTGCAGCCAAATTCTCTCATGTGTGGTGGATTTGTACCTGTCTTCTGACCTATACCCCTTCATCCTTGTCTGCTTTCTCCTTATCAACCTCAGACTCCATGGGCCAATTAGGAAGTGAAAATATGTATGTGTAACCCCCCCCAAAAAAATCTGCAACCTCACTATCACAGTCAGGTGTGACTTATTAGGATCCCCCAGGCTTATGAAGCTAGCCTTGGGTGAAGTAGGCCCTGAAGCAGGCCACAAAGTTTTTTTCTGAACAAGGAAATAAATAAATGGAGGCCCCCCAACAGACCTCTGGCTTAGATTACTGGTGTCCAAACCCCATTGACAGGGGGCACTGGTCCCGCTGAAGAAGAGGGAGAGACTGCGAGAGGGACAACAAACTGGACCTCTTCTTCCAGTCCTGGTTCTCCACAATCATTCATAGGGGGAGCACTGGTACCAATTCCAGTGGCAGAGGGCCTCCTCCACCTCAGGCATTCCTTTCTATGTATGCAAAGAGCCTGCTGAGCCTCTGTTCCAATGCAGATGCTGAATGACCACCCACCAGCTCCCCCCCAGGCTGGTGGACCAGCAACCATTCTGAAAACCCCATTGGTGTTGCAAGGCTACATGACTGTGAAGAGACATCACCTGGCGGTGGCTCTCCTGCTCCAAACTGGCCCACTGGACCCCTTACCTGCTGCCCCTCCCCATTGGGGGAGGGCAAGTGGTTGTAGAGATGTAACTAGAGTCCTAACTATTTATTTTTATTTATTGATTTACAAAATGTTTAATCAGGAAAGACAACATGAGCTGAGGAACAACTCATTTCCAAAAGCATCCTGGGAGGAAGGGGTTAAAATGGAAGGGAGAGCAAATAAACATAATATAATTATAATACAAAATAAAACAATACAGGAATACATACTTTACATAATAAAGTAGTAGACTACTGCACTATATCACATGAACCTGGGATTGAGGTGAGCAAAACCAATAGGCTGGAAAACTTACATGGTATCACCCAGGGCCAAAGAGCAGGAGGCCAGTGGGTGTGAAAAACAGTGAAGTGCTGAGATAGTTGGAAGCATGGGTTTAGTAAGTGCCATTGAAAACCTAGCAAAAGAGTGGGGGTTGGGGAGAGATGGTGGTGAGGGAAGAGTGGGGTGGGGAGGGAGAGGTGGTGAGGGGAGGGAAGGAACTAGAGAGCCAGGTCCAAAAAAAACCCTTCAGGATGCAAAGAAACCCTCCAAGGAGGACGATGGGAACCAGATGGGAGAGAGTTGAGAGAGAGAGAGGAGAGAGAGAGAGAGAGAGAGAGAGACAGAGATTAGGAAATGAGGGGGGGAGATGGTTGTAGGTGACTAGAATTATGGGAGAGCTTAGAATTGGAAGGGGGCAAAAAGGGGGACTGAAAACCAGTACTGTCAGGGTAAATAGAAATATTGTAGTGATTTAATGATAAGCAATAGAGGAGAGCATAAGTGTTGAGAGAGGGCTAGAAGTAAGTAGATCAGCACCCGACCAAAGGCTGGAATGCTGTTGGAGGGTAAGGGGGGAGTCAAGGAATGTGGACTAGGGAAGAAGTGCAGAAGCTAGGGATGGGTTAGAGGGTGGGCAGACTGAGCAAAGATTAAATGAATGGATAACAAAATTAAGGAGTTAGAGGGGTAGAGTGCAGAGGGAAGGAGGAAGAGGTAGGCTAGGAGTAAGTGCAGTTTAGGGGAAAGAAGGAGCATAGGGCTAGGGAGAGGGATGAAGGGGTCAAGGAAAGTCAGATAACTGGATAATGAGGTTTATGGAGTTAGAGAGTGGGGGACAAGGGGAGGGTGGAGAGGGGGGCTAGCAGCAGGTGCAGTTAAGGGAATAGAAGTTGCATATGGCTAGGGACAGGGATGAAGGGGATGAAGAAAGTCGGATAGGAGGAGGAGGAAGCGAGTTCCAAAGTTTAGGGAAGTGATAGGAGAAAGCTTCCTGACCTATGGAGGTGTGGCAATGAGGGATAGCAAGAGTGCAAGAGTCAGAGGATCTGAGAGGGTGGGAGTTGGGAGGGAGAGCAGAGAGTGAGGAGGAGAGGTAAGAGGGGAGGGACCTAAACCAGAATTTGGAAGTGAACTTATCGAAGTGAGAGAGGTGTCTGCACTCCAGGTACAGTAGACCAAGACAGTGATATAGGGTGCAGTGATGAATGTGGGAGGGGGAATCAAGAGCAAAGTAACAAAAAGCACTGAAGAGGGAATCCAGTCTGGCAAGGGAAGACTTAGGAGCAGCACTGTAGACTATGTCATCATAGTCAAAAATAGGGAGTATCATTTTCTGAACAAGATCATGCCTAACTGTTAGTGGTAATGCACTGCAGTTTCCATAAAGGGTGCCGAGTTTGGGGTGCAATTTTTGCAAGGTAGCATCAATATGTTCAGAAAAGTTAAGGTGTTGGTCAAGTCAGAATCCAGGTATTTAAAAGAAGTGGAGACCTCTAAAGTTGTCCCGTCAAGGGTGTGGAAGAAGTGGAGGGAGGGTAGCTGAGAGAGTCTCTGCCTAGTGCCAAAGGTCATGGAGACTGTCTTCTTGGCTTTGAGAAACAGTTGACGAGAGCTTAGCCAGCGCTGAACATTACTGAAGTCAATCTGAAGTCTGGTAGTCACATCGGAGGGTGAGGGGCCGGAGGTGGACAAGACAGTGTCATCAGCATACATATGGATAAGGGTTGAGGAGCATGCTGATGGAACGTCATTTAGGAAAATTGAGAATAGAAGTGGGCAAGTACAGAGCCTTGAGGCACATCAGTAGAGATTTGTAGTGGCAGGGACATAGAGTCAGCTATTCTGACAGATTGAGTTCTACCTACCAGGTAGGATCTGAACCAGTCACAGGCCAGCTGATGAGAAGGTTTCGAGAAGGAGGGAGTGGAAAACAGTGCCGAAAACCTTAGCAAGGTTGACAAAGATGGCAGATGTAATGTGGCCTTTATCCATGGCAGAATGGATAGCGTCCTTGAGTCTGAGTAGGGAGGTGATTGTGAAGTGGTTCTTCCAGAAATCAGAGTGGAAATGAGTGAAGAGGAAGGTGTCATCAAGAAAGGGAGAGAATTGAGAAAGAACAAGGTATTCCTGTAGTTTTGCCAGGGTGGGTAGAAGTGAGATTGGGTGGTATTTCTCTGGAGAAGAGAGATCACCACCCGTAGGAAGGGGGAGGACAGTTGCACATTTTCAGACAGCAGTGATAGTTGCAGTGCAGAAAGACAGGTTGAGCAGGTCATCTAGTGGCTGTGAAATAGCACGAGCATATAAGTAGAGCAGCTTAGGGTCAAGGCCATCAGGAGAGCTACCATTTATAGGGTTACTAGAGAGGAGAGCCTTTAAGATGTCATTTGGAGAGACCGGTGAAAAGATAAAACTCTTAGATAATTGGTGGTGATGGGAGGAGAGAGTAGGGGAGTGAGGCAGAAAGAAGCGTTGGGAGGGAGGCTAACAGGATGGAAGAGCAGGAATTAAAGTAAGAATTGAATTCAGCAGCTAACAAGGGATGGTCAGCAGTGAGTTGGTTGTTAATTTTAAGCAATGGAGGTAAAGGTTTAGCTCAGGGTGAGAAAAGTGAGTGGACTACTTTCCAAAACCTTGATGGGTTATTTATGTTAGTGTTAAAAGTGGACCAGAAATACTCAGATTTGGCCTGTTGGATGGCTTTTATGCAAGCATTTCTGAGAGTGCAGTAGTTAAAGTGGTCACGAGGGAGTTTGGTGGATTTGTGTGTTTTCCAAGCTAAGTCACGCACTTGCTGACAGGCCAGGAGCATGAGGGTGACCCAAGGAAGGTGATTTCCGTGCACTCTGACTTGCTTTAGGGGAGAATGATTGTTCCAGATAAAGAGAAAATTGTCTTTGAAATTTGTAAAAGCAAAATCAATAGTTTTAGCAGAAGTTATAGGGGCCCAGTCTACAAGGGTTAGATCCTGAAGTACAGAGGCAAGATCAGTGGTTTTGTAGGAGTGAATGATCAGCAGTTTGGGAGGGGCCTTAGGTCTGTGAACTTTCCTGACTAAGTAGATCATATGATGATCACTAGGAGAATCAGGCAGCAGGCCGGACTGGATTACCCTGTGTGGGTGTGAGGTAAGGGCCCAGTCTATGAAAGGGTGGTTTGGGGATTTGTGGTTATGGCAAGTAGGTTTCATGATTAGCTGGGACAGGTTGAGGGCAGTTATGTCTGTGCAAGTTTTACCTAGGGAGGGAGACAACCAGTCAAGGTTAAGGTCACCCAGGAGGTAACTGATACCCTCATGTGGAATACCTACCAGGCAAAGTTTCAGCACCCCCTGCACCATGCACCCCAATAAGCTGCTGGTCCAGGTGGTGGGATGGATCTCCCCCCCTCACTGCTCCTGGACCTTTTGGCCACCAGCTCCCCTCTAGGGTTCTCCCTCCAAATATTCTTTCCAGCAATGCCCTCATCTGCTCTGGACACTAGTTGCCAAAAATGGGCCTATTTTGCTGCTAGTGACCTCCACTGCCCCATGGCCAGCACCGCCTTCTTAGCCATCATCCTCTTGGCTACTGTCTTCATGACCACTAGCTGCTGTAGTTCTGACACCCGCTTCTTCCCTTGCACCTTGTTCGCGGATGGCTGAGGTGCTGTTCCATGCCTCATAAGTTCCCCTATTAGTTCTGGCATCGTAAGAGGGGTAGGCTGTGTCATAAGTCCAGATGGTCCTTCTCCTGCTGAGTTTTCAAACTCCCTGTTCAGATTTGGAAAACAAGCATCCCTCCAGGTCTTGCATCTTGCCTACACCAACACCTGTAACTACTTTTCCAACTCTGCCATACACCTTTTTTCCAACGCTTTCCTTGCACCTTGCATTCTTTTTTTTTTTTTGTACTTTATTTATGCTCTCTGCTGACCCGAACTCCTTCAGAAGTGGTCACTCGGTGGACGCCTTGATCCCTCCCACCTGAAGCTCCTTCCCACTCCTGTGTGACAGGGTATTTCCATACCCTTCGGCCACCCAGCCCCCCGGCTCTGAGTCCCCTGAGGCAGGACAACCAGACTTACGCCTCCTACTGCTCTATCTATAATCCAGTTGGGCAGCCTCTGGGATGGAGAATAGAGGAAGTGAGAGGAGGATCCCGGCATTAGGAGTGGTAGGCTGCTCCCCAGGACCCTCCGTCATCTATCGGATGACAGGGTGATTTTCTTTGATTTTACAATCTGCCTCTCTACCCCGACAGCTCAGACGCGGGTATTGAAGGCCAGGTTGCTTGCCGTGAGCTTTTGTCCCGCCACATGATGCCCCCTCAGCATGTGCAGTACCCACTGGTCTCCACCGGGGCCACTGCAATGCCGGCATGCCTGAATCCCACCCCAGAGAGAGAGAGCTGTCCTCTGGATGCTCGATCCTCTCTCTCCCCTGCTGATCCCCGGTGCCCCGGGCTCGTTCCCCAACCCGGATCGCGGTGTGGCATGAGGTCTGGCATCCAGCACCTCAACCCTCAACGCCACTGGGCCAGCTTGCACCTTGCATTCTATTCTGCTCATTAGCTGAAAGAAATAAACACACAGGCAACCTGCCCCTAATGTGCTAGCTCTCTATGCTCACAAGGTTGCACTATGTAAAAATGTTGAATTAATCACATGCTGATTTTATTAATTTTTTTCTTTACATATCTATTATACAGGTGCTGTCATGCCTGTATATTAGGAGTGAGTAAGCACTTTAATATTAAACCCAATTTTTGCACCTTAATAACTTTGCCCCGTTCAACCGATTTACATGAAATGTGAAAAGCACAATGTTTGTGCCAGGATCTCTTGATCGTGAAAATGTCATGTACATTGGTTCAGTGGGGGCAAATTTACAGAGGTGCAGCAAATGTAAAAATCACAGTTTTCAAGACTTTTTGCTCCCAATAACTTAAAAAATATGAGGATTTCAAACCAGAAATGTTCAGGTTTGATAGAGTTTGGCCCAATGTTTTGTGGTTTTCATGTGTATTAATCAATTCATTTTTAAATAATATATAAACTATTTTTCATACTTGGGCATGTGCAGTGTTAAAAATCAACATTCTACGGATAGCTGTTTTTTTGTGAAAGCGTGAGGTCCTGTTGTCATATTTCATTATGAGTGTCATATCATATACTGTGGTGTTTTGCATAACAGAAAACCACAGTAAATGATATGACACATACAACGATCCCAATAATATAAAGTGTTGATTTTTCAACCATGTCCCTGGTGGTCTAGTGCCCCTCCCAGCCTGATCCCCTTTTAATTAAAAAAAAAATACATGTCCCTGGTGGCTAGTGGTCCCAATGCACAACCAAAACAACAGTAATATTATCCACACTTCACAATGGAGCTACACAGTGACAGTAGTCCCATCCCTGTTGAATGACACAGCAGTGAATAATATAAGACAGGCTGTCATGTTTGTTATCAAATAACAAAATGGCAGCTATTTCATATAGTGCACTGGTGGTTGAATATTGCTGCTGTGTCGTAACTCATTCAGCAGAGATGGGCTACTGTCACTGTGTAGCCTCACCATAAAGTGTGTATTCAGTAATCAACCACGTCCCTGGTGGTCTAACCCCCCAAGCCCTAATCCTCTTTTTCTAAATGAAAATCACATCTCTGGTGATCTAGCACCCTCCCAAGCCCAATTCTCTTTATAAAACAAAGCCACGTCTCTGGTGGTCTACTGGACCCGCCCAGCTCATTGTTTTATGTATAGTTGCCGACATCAGGGGGCCCAATCCTTGTGTCAGCATTTTCAAGCCCCTCCCAGTATTGTGGGACACTGGAGTGCCCACCCTCAGTGTCCACAAGTAGCTTTATTAATACTATTTCTTCCTGAAAAAAAAGTCTTGCAACAGTTTTTTTTAACCTGAAAAAAAGAAAATGGTGCCTCACCATTGCCGCTGTCCTCATCTCCCATCCCGACCCTCCAACTGAGCACCCCCCATCTCACCCCCCACCCTATACTTACCAGCCCATATCAAACCCCGTAATCCTCTCTGGACCAGAGATGTGTCTTCACTCTTCAATACCAAACTGTGAATGGAGGAATACAGGTAAGTGTAGTATACTGTACTGCAATGGCATTTTGAACATATGTTTATAACTTTTCTGTAATTTTCTCAACCAGTTTTCAACGCAGCCTTTTTGGGACTCGAATCCCAAACATCATGAACACTGTCTGTGAAATGGCATTAATCATTCCCAGAAGGTGATTTTGCGGTCACTGCATGAAATCACCTTTTGGTACCAATTAACATAATTTCACCACCAGTGTTCATGTGGGGGGTCCCAAAAAGGCTATGCTGAAAATTTGGTGAAAAAAGTCACACTAATGACCAAAGTTATGACCATACACCGAAAATTTTCTATGCATGAGCATAACTTTGGTAATTTTCAATATTTTGATCCCAAATCTTTTTTAACAAAACTATTTTCTCACACCACCTCATGGACAATATAGTCAGCATTTTTTACATTGTGCCTGAAACATGTTTTTGTACTTGTGGTGTGGAATGGTGTTTCAGTGGGGATTTGAAAATGTTCACCTACTGGGTTCATAAGATGGGGTCATAAAAGGACTGTGTTGAAAGTTTGGGGTTAAAATATTAAAAACAAAGAATTTATGAAGTAACATTGTTTGCAGGGATGTCCATTGCACCACTGGGGACCTCACTGCCTTACCATGCCAGTGACCTTTGTTCTGGTGTAAACTCAGTGAGCTGGTTTAATAGTACAAGGCTTAAGGGGAAAGGTGCTGAATCATGCAGCACCAGACTGGGTAGGGACAGAGCAGCGTTTTAGCACAGACATGACACCCTCTGGTGGGTCATGGAGGATTCTGCACAAGATATTGACATGCACACCGAGGCCTGCTGGGATCCTGTACTAGGTCAGGACTGTTTCCAATATTGTATTTATCTCATTTTACACAGGCCCTGAAGGGACCTGCACAAATAAGGATACAATTCCATAATCAGAAAAAGAAGAGAAGTTCATTGCAAAAAATGATGTTAATGCAGACATTAGGGTTGAAAAACACAAAGCCCACAAAATAGGGAAATGAAAAAAATTTAGGGATTTGAGTCTCTGGAGTATTGGTGAATCAGTGGTGGGATCTTCCTTGGGATTGTCAACTCTAATAACTACCCCTCCCCCTGAGCAAATGAGCTCTGATGTGATGTATTCACACAGGGCCTGCAGGGCCCTACATGAAAAAAGTTACAACAGATTATGTAGGCCATGCTGTATCACTGTGAGGCACTAGCTTGAAGCTGTACCTTGTGTTTCAGACAGGAGGCTATGGAATGGGGGAGAGCATGGACATTAGGGTTGACAACCCCAAGGAAGACCCCACCACTGATTCGCCAATACTCCGGAAATCCAAATCCCTTTTTTTTTCAAATTTCCCTGATTTGTGTGCTTTGCATTTTTTAACCCTCATGTCTGCATTAACGTATTTTTTTTTGCAATGAAATATATATTCATTGCAAAAAACTCTGTTAATGCATCAGTTAGGGTTGATAGCACAGTGACAAAAGTTTGGAAATTCAATGTTAGGATTCCCACCTACCACCCCACCCATCACCCCTCACCCTCCATACACCAACAGACATCGAGGTGTGTCATGGGGTCATCAGACCCAACTCTCACCCCATTCCATGTGTAAACAAGCTGACATGCTACAGTATAGGAGAATGGTGTGAGAGTGAGGCCTGATGATCCCATGACACACCTCAACATCTGTTAGTATATGGAGGGTGGGGGGTTGGGTGGTAGGGGTGGGAACCCTAACAGTGAATTTCCAAACTTTTGTCACTGTGCTAGCAACTCTAACTGATAAACTAATGGATTTTTTTTGCAGTGAATGTCCCTTCTTTTTGAGAAAGTGTAATGTAAGTGGTAAATGATATACATTTGTGGGAGCGCGGGCCCTTTGGGCCCTGTGTTCCCTTTGCACTGCTCATAGTTGCTTAATGGCATGTGCATGTGGGAGCTTGGGCCCTCTGGGCCCTGCACTCTCACTTACACATACCTGTAAGTACAGAGCCATACAACAGCCTTATAGTACTGAAAAGAAGCCTTGTAAGAGTAATTTAGGAATATCTCGGTAACCATAGCAATTATGAAAAAATTCCACTGCAGTTGTAGTCATGACTTGGAAACCTCCATGGGGCCTAAGCCACCCAGAGCAAAAAATCTGTATCTCGAATCATTTTCAAGATATGGGCACCGAAAGTCACCGTAGGTGCCGCAATGTTATCCTATGGGAAATTTCTTAACTTCGGAGCACCGTAATTTTGGAAACATTTTACATTTTTTTAACAAACCATGAAAAGGCACATCTGTGGGACCAGGGCTTGCTACCCTGCAAATTTCAGCCCAAACCACTTAGGTGTAGTGGGGTGGCAAAGAAATGGTATTTTGTTGGGCCCAGTAGTGTTGCAAATTGTGACAGTTTCACAAATTTGCAGAAGTATGGGTGTGAAAGTGTCACAATTTGCGAAAGTATCGCATCTGTTCTTTCATGGTTTGTGACACTATCAGGGATTTGATCTTGAAAAATACATTTCTGTGAGGATTAGAGAAAATCTGCTGGCAGCATTGTGTTCCTCAGGCCCATGTTAGGTAAACACAACCGGCAGTGTTTACCAAGGGGCAATAGAAATTGAATTCCAGCCATTTTTTGCCACTGCTAACTGAAACAAGATGGTAGCAGCACAACACTACTGAGGGCATTTGCAACTGTTAAATGTGCTGTCGCAACAGTACTGGGTGCAGACTAAAAGACTAGCACTTTATTTCTAATAGAATGCTTCTATCTCAGCAGGAGTCAGTGCCTGTTGTGATTAAGAAAACAGATACTGTATTTGAAGTGGGGGATCTCATTTAGGGTAAAAACAAAACAAAAAAAGTCAGTGCGTTTTTCTGTGTTGGGGAAAGGGGACCGTATCAGTGAGGGGAGAAGTTAATTGGGGTTGTGGCTTAGGAGTAGAAAACCAGGTGTCTCCAATTACAGTTCCCTACTGCTAGCTTTTGGCACAAAATAATCTTGCTTTCACAGCAAGGAGCAGCAGACTAAAAGACTAGAACTTTTCTTACTAATTGCCCTCCTTCACTCCCCTCCACCCTCCCACCCTTAGTCAGTTCTACTTTTATAGGCACTGGATTTCACTGACAAAAGGAACTTCCTTTTTGGCAGTATTAAGGGAAGGATCACTGAGACACATAGGTTTCGTAATCCTTGAAGGAAAAGAGTTGCTCTCCCTCTCCCCCTAGCTGCTGGATGTCTGACTCTGAGCAAGGAAGAAGGAGACTACCAAAGAATACTGGAAAAATAAACAGAGGATAGAGTAAGCATACAAAGTGACAGGAGAGGAGCTACAAAATAAGACATGATGGGAGTGGTGCAGTGCAATGGCTATGGGGCGGCAGTCTTCCGGGAGGCTGCGATGCTGCCCTATTTGCAGACATCCCTCTGGTCTGAGGGAGGAGGTTGCCCGTCGTGAGTCTGCATGGGAAGTAGTAAGTCAGTTTCTTTTTTTTTTTTGTGTTATTTCTTTATCCTCCTTCTTGCTTCCTGGTCTGCCACTCCTTCCAGCTGCTCATGCCTCCTGTGACTCTCTCGCTCTGATCCCCCTCCCCACACCCCAGATTGCAGCTGACCCAGGAGTGGCCCGGAGTATCCCTTCACCGGGTGGGTCCCCCTCCTCTAAGGGGGAAGGCGCTGGGAGGGGCAACCAGCACACTAGGCATCAGTCCCTGAGTGCTGCTGAGATTGGTTTGGAAGCGTCAGGGCATCTTGGGCCAACAGGGGTGAGGCAGCCATCATCCGGCAGACCAGGAGGCTGGATTTTCCATTTTTCTCCCCGGGGCATGGTGTGCCACTAACGTCTGGGCAGAGCCGACATTCACCACGCCCCCATGTGCGTTGAGGATCCTGCTGCTGGTCTCTCTGGCCTCTGCCAGGGGGTACCAGACAGCGAGCTGCATCCCCTCCCTCCCCCTGGAGTAGGTGAGCAGTCATGGGACGCTCGAGCCTACTCCCCCCGGCCGACTCTCTAGCAACCCGAGTCCATTCCCGACCCAGGTCACCAAGCGTAAAGCAGAAACAACTCCAAGGGCCAGAGCCAGCCACACTGTTTCTTTGAGAAACACACAAAGGTTGTGTGATTTTATTTATAAATCTCCAAAATAAGTGACTTTTTTTAGCAAAACAAAATAAAGAAACTAAAGCACTATCTGGCTTTTATTCTTTATTTGAGAACTTCAGTACTTTAAATAGCTTAAGTACTGCCACAGAGTAGACATACTTGTATCCAGCATATCTACCATCCTCTGTGCTCAAAGACTATCTAACACTTTGTCAAAACATCTACCTTATATAGGTGGGTATCATGACATCACAGGTCAGCTGATCCACCCTCTATTCTAATACATTCAATTTTTATGCTAATACATCAAGTAGGGGGATCAGCATGACCAGGAATTTAATTAACTCAGTAACCACATGTTTATTTAACTATTTCAGCCTTCAAAATCAATTCTGAAAGCCAGAAAAAGCTCAAATGGGATTTAATAGTCCTAGCCCCTCCCACAAGGTGCTGACCTCATCCCTTTACTCACTATAAATGTGTTCTAGAAGATGGCCGCTGGCCCTTAGGAGTGTAGTACTTGGGATACAGCAAGTAAACCAGGTAGGGACCCCTCCTAGCACAGAAGATCAATAGTTATAAATTTAAGTTCATATTTAACTCTTTAAGGTACCTAGTGATATTTGGTATCTAGATTTGGTTTAAATAATACCCCCTGCAAGATGCTTTCTAAAGTCATTATAATCGTGGACAGCTAGCTGTCCATCCAGGCATTTCAAGCATTATGGTAACTGCAGGGATATTATGGGTTTCCTAACTACCAAGCATACACCACACCTAGACCAACAGAGCGAGCAGTTTTTTTTTAAAGTAAGAGGTAAGCTTTCTGCTTTTCAGGAAGGTTCCCGAATCACTTGTTCTAGGTCATGCAGTTCATGCTGGAAACAGTAATGCAGCACAGACTGTGTTTTGTACACTGTTGGATAGCCAGCACTGCATAGCAACCACAAAACCAGCATACAAAAAGTCTTACTAATTACTTGCTATTGTGAGGCGAAGCCCGGGTAGTCCATCTGGGAGTTAGGGGAAATAATGGGCTATTTAGCTCTACCTACTGGACCCTTTCTTTCCCTTTAGTGCATAAACTGCTAAATCCTTGTCTATCCAGTACTTCCCTGTGACTTTCCTCTGTGCAAGCCGTGCTGGAGACAGTATTGCAAAACTGGACTGTGTTTTGCATATGGCTTTCAGCTCCGCATGGCACAGAAACGTGTACTAAGGGGAGAGAACACATTGGTATCTAAATTAATAACAAAAGTCCCAATAAATTCACCTCAGCAGGTCTGTATTTACAGAGGAGGGCTTTGCTATGGGTAAAAAATCATTTCAAAAGAAATTAACGCTATCTGCTTCTAAGCGCGGCTGTTACTGTTGTTACTGCCTACAGACGTCCCTGTCCTACAGTATACTAATGCCTATTCCCTGAATAACCATGAAGGCATTCTTTCTAATGGAAGACTTGCTGCCAGGTAATTTCTTGAGTGCAGCACGGCTTGCATACTCCCAAGCCCACTTGCAGCTGCATTCTCTATACAAAACATTAAAAAAAAGGTACACCACGGAGACAGAGAAATGAACGTAAAGCGGGTCAGATAGTTTAAGATATCATGATGGGAGACCACCCCATCATGATAGAAAAGGTGAGATTAGATAAAAGACAGTAAACAAGGACTACTGCAGTAGATTTCAATGATTAAAGGGAAAGACAAGAGGGGAATGTCTCGTGGTGTAAACAAAAATAACTAAATAAAAAAATGGGGGATCCCAACTCTGATACACCCCCAACATTAAGCAAAAACCCCTACTTAGACCAGTAAGACCAGGAGTTTTTAAGACATCCTACCCAAGTCATGTGGGTAGGATGGAGCTTCCACCCACCCTCTCATTGGAAGCTCCACCCCAGGGCACCCTTAACAAACAGAACATTAATTAACATCAAAATGTGATGCATCACTATCAAAATGGTCACATTAGTATAAATAGCCCTGGGGTGTCATAATAGTTCTGTATTAACCTTCATCATATTCTTATAGGCTGGAACTCAAAAAGTCATATATTAATCATTCCCTTGCTTTGGAGATGCTAAGTACTCACTCCAGCCCCATACCTAGACAGAAAATCTGCAGTTACATGAGCTATTCCTGCTCAATGCTTTACCGTAAAACTGTAGGGTTGCAGGGCTACGTACCATCTGATGATACAGTTATTTCTGTCTTTCATCTGGGATATAAAACAGAGTGAGTTATGGTCAGTTATTAACTTAAAGGGGGCACCCCATAAATAGAATTTTAGGGATTCAATGGCCCATTTGGCTGCCAAACATTCCTGTTCTATGGTCGCATATTTTTGTTCACTATCGTGAAGCTTCCTTGAAATATAAATTACAGGATGTTCCTCCCATCTATTGTTTGGCTCAGTACTGCCTCTATACTTGACCCAGAGGTGTCTGTATGACCTTGAATGGGTATGCAAAATCTGGACTTCGCAGGACAGGGGAGAAACATAGGGCTGCTTTAATCTTAATAAAGGCTTCCTCACATTCAGGGTCCATTTTATTTGATTCCCATACTTCTTTTTAGTTAGATCGTTAATGGGGATGCCATAGAAGTGAAGTTGGGAATTAAATCTTCAGTAGTACCCAATGAGACCTAAGAAAGACAAACGTGTTTCTAGTGTTGGGTACTTGACATTGAGCCACTGCTTCCACTTTAAATATCTCTGGCTTCATAAGATCATTACCTAATATAAAGCCAAGATATCTGGTTTCTTTCATAGCAATGGTACACTTTGTGGGGTTAATAGTTAGCCCAGCCTACTTGATAGATGAAAAAACTACTTGAAGATGTCGTAAGTGGGTTTCCCAGGATGCATTAAAAACAACAATGTCGTCCAGATAAGCTGCACAAAAACTGTTATGGGGTGCTAGCACCTGGTCCACGTAACGTTGAAAAGTTGACGGGGCTCCATGGAGTCCAAATGGCATAGTTCAAAACTGAAAAAGACCCACAGGAGTACTGAAAGCAGTTTTTTACTTTGCATATTCTTCTAATGGGATCTGCCAATATCCTTTCATGAGATCCAGTGTGGAGATATAAGCCGCATTGCCAATCCAATCTAATATATCATCTACACGTGGCATAGGGTAAGCATCAAACAGCGCAACCTGGTTCAAACTCCTAAAATCCAGGCACAGTCTGATCCCTCCTTCCTTTTTTGGAACAAAAACCATAGTGGAACCCCAGGGACTTTTTGAAGGTTGTATAATGTTCAGGGAGCGTAACTTCTGGATCTCCCTTTTTACTTCTTCTCCAATTCATTCTGGAAGTCTCTAAGATTTTATTCTAATGGAGTTGGCATCAGTACGGATTTGGTGTTCTACACCTATGGCCATGCCTGAGGGTATTGGTGAACCTTCTTTTAAAATCATTCAGAAGGGATTTTAACAACTGTAATTGAGTTATAGTAAGGTTTGGATTTATGGAGACAGCTTCTACTCCTGTTCCCCTTCCAGTCTGCCATAGGCCAACTCCATTTCTGTTTCTTTGGGTTCAGGAATTACTAACAGTCCCACCCCTGTGGTGTGTCTCTCTCTCTCATACCACCATTTTAATAGGTTGGCATTATAGATTTTCTTTTTCATTCTCCTGTCAGGGGTCTCAATTTTATGAGTGAGGGGCCCTGTCTGTCTTATTATTTTGTAGGGCCCCTGCCACTTAATTAGTAGTTCATGCATGGACTTTGGTAAAAGAAACAATACCTGCTCCCCAAGGGAGAAAGATTTATTCTTGGCTGTACTCTGGTCATAGTATTATTTCTGTTGTACCTGAGCCTGAACCCCTGTCTCATGAGCCTTTTTAGTATATGACACCAACCTTTGTCGCAGTTGTTTCATATACTGTGCTATTCCTGGAGATTTTAGTTCCATGTTGTCCTCTCAACACTACTTGACCACATCTAGGGGCCCTTGAGGGGTTCTACAGAACAGCAAGTCAAAAGGTGAAAACCCTGTGGAAGCCTGTGGTACTTCACGGCAGGCAAATAAAAGGAAGGGGAGATATTCATCCCAATTGCACCCTTCTAATTGTACAAATTTCTTTGTCATATGTTTAAGGATTTGATTGAACCTTTCGACTAAGACTCCATCTGGGGATGATAGGGAGAAGTTATTATTGCTACAATCCCCAGAAGGCAGTACAATTCCTTTAACAATTCAGCATTAAAGTTGGCCCCTCTATCAGTGAGGATTTCTTCAGGGATCCCAACCCTGCTAAAAAGTTTCACTAATTCCTCTGCAATTCTATTGGTGGTAACAGATCACATGGGTATTGCTTCAGGGTACTTGGTGGCATAATCACATACCACCAAGATGAATCTGTTGCCCTTCTTACTTTTATTAAGGGGACCCACAATGTCCATTATAATTCTCTCAAAAGGCGTTGTTACCTGCGGTAGGGGAATAAGAGGTATTACATCCTTTCTTGTGGTTTGAGTGATAATTTGACATTTAGGGCATTCCTGGCAATATCGGGCTATGTCCCCATGTATATCGGGCCAGAAGAATCTTTGCAAGATTCTGCTGGAGGTTTTATCTCTTCCTGTGTGTCTTGCCCAAGGGACATCATGACCAAAAGCTAGAATGTCCTGCCTGTAACACTGAGGTACCAATAGCTGCTCAACCATTTCCTGGGTATTAGAATTGGTGCATACTCTATATAACAGTTAATTTTTTACCTGAAATTCAGGGGCACCTGTTTTCTCCTTTTTTCCCACCTGTAAAGAAAAGTTTGTAAAGAAGCATCCTTCTTCTGTTGTTCCCTCATATCTGCCTTAACATACACAGTATTTCTTTCCACAGTCGCCCCCTTGATTTTCTTGCTACCATTTTTGTTTCAATAATTTCTTTGTTTTGGGTTTTCTTATCCCTCCCAGGGAGGTCAACCACCTCCCCTTCAAGGGGAAATGCTTCTCCCAAGACAAGATCTTTTTTACTTTGGACCCTTGTAGTCACAGCTGACACAGCTTCTTGTTCTAGAAGCAATGAGGCAAATCCAGAAAAGTCATGCCCAATAACTACTGGGACAGGGAGATGTGGTACTAGGCCAGCTGTAACATCTGATATTACACCCTATTCCATATATAGCTAAACATATAGTGGGGTATTGGTGAGAGTCACCATGTACACAGATAACATGCATAGGGGCCCCCCGATGTACAGTTGCAACTAAATCCTCCCTAACCAGGGTATTTTTGCTACCTGAATCCAGGAGCCCCATCACATTCTGCCCCTTAACAGTAACATTAGTAAATATATACCCAGAATTCAGCAATGCTAAATGTACTACAGTACATCTGATTTTTTAGATGGGCAAAAATGGACACTATGTCCCAGTCCTTTACAATTGCGACACACTATGTCAGGTGGAAAAGTTCTCATTCCCTGGCCATTCCTCCCTCTTCTTTCCCATTCCTCTTTCTTTGGATATACAGTCTTGATATTTCTTACCAGGCCAGTCTGCGCTTTCACGGGTGGTTCAGATTGTCTCTGCCCTCCTTTCCTAAAAGGTTGATGGGCTGTCAAGAAGTCCTCGGCCAATGTCACAGCTATTTCAGAAGACTCAGGATTGTGTTCTTTGATCCAAATCTGGACCTCAGTTGATTAGATTTATAGAAATTGTTCCAGCACAAAAAGTTCTATAATATCTGTACAGAACTTCCCTTCTGGTTGATCCATTTATTACACAATTCCCTTAGTCTTATATAGGTTTCCTGGGGGGAGGGATCATGGGGAGAATATTTAAGGGCACGAAAGCGTTGTTGATAAGTTTCAGTGTTGATGTTGTAGTGCCTTAAAATTTCTTGCTTTACCAAATCATAGTCTTTTGTGAGGCGGGGATCCATGTTACCATATGCTAAGTGGGCTTTTCCAGCCAAAAAGGTTAGGAGCTAACCATACTACCCATTGGGTTTTAGGCCAGTCACATGCTTTAGCAACCCTCTCAAATGTAGTTAGATAGGACTCAATATCTTCATTACCAGTCATCCTAGTTAACTTAATGTCCTTGGGATTCTGGGATTGGGATTACTACTTCCCCAAGTTCCTTGCCAGGCCCTCATGGACCGAATTCATTGTAATGTCTCAGCCCACCTCATATCTTGATGCTGGCATTCTCTGTTGCTCTCTTGGGCATCAATGTCTCTATGGCATTCAATTTCTAGTTGGTGAACTGCCAACCAGTGTAGAAGGTCCAAAAGTCCCTCAGGAGGTCTATCACCAGCCTTTGGTCATCTCTCCTGACGTTCCTCCTCTTCACTTTCACTGTCAGTCTGGCCCTTTGGTAATTTCCACCATACCGTTGTCTCCAGACCAGGATGCAGGGGATCACTTGTCTTCTCTGTCTGTGACTGAGTCACTGCACACATCTTCTTTGTGTCACTTGTGCCTGATGCCATCGCATTCACTTATCACAGTACCAGGTCTGGTACAAAGCTGGTCTCCCCCTGTAATCTTTGGACAACCAGCAGATCCCACTTCTCACACCAAAATGTGAGTGTGTGTGGGAAGTGATAAGTCAGACACACTGTTTCTTTGAGGAACACACAAAGGTTGTGTGCTTTTATTTATAAATCTCCAAAATAAATTACTTAAACATAACATAACAAAGCAAAATAAAGAATATAAAGCACTAGCTGGCTTTTATTCTCTACCTGAGAAACTTCAATACTTTAAATAGGTTAAATAATGCCACAGAGTAGACATACTTATATCCAGCACATCTGCCATCCTCTGTGCTCAAAGACTATCTAACACTCCGTAAAAACATCTACCTTATATAGGTGGGTATCCTGACATCATAGGTCAGCTGATCCACCCTCTGTTCTAATACATTCAATTTCTGTACTACTACTACATCAAGTAGAGGGATCA
Organism: Neoceratodus forsteri; assembly: GCA_016271365.2. Classification (NCBI taxonomy): domain Eukaryota; kingdom Metazoa; phylum Chordata; order Ceratodontiformes; family Ceratodontidae; genus Neoceratodus; species Neoceratodus forsteri. The sequence continues at coordinate 678,943,769 of CM057456.1, read as the reverse complement.
GCATGACCAGAAATTTAATTAATTCAGTAACCACATGTTTATTCAACTATTCAAGCCTTCTAAATCAATTCTGAAAGCCAGAAAACGCTCAAATGGGATTTAATAGTCCTAGCCCCTCCCACAAGGTGCTGACCTCATCCCTTTACTCACTATAAATGTGTTCTAGAAGATGGCCACTGGCCCTTAGGAGTGTGGTACTTGGGATACAGCAAGTAAACCAGGTAGGGACCTCTTTCAGCACAGAAGATCAATAGTTATAAATTTAAGTTCATATTTAACTCTTTAAGGTACCTAGTGATATTTGGTATCTAGATTTGGTTTAAATAATACCCCTGCAAGATGCTTTCTAAAGTCATTATAATCGTGGACAACTAGCTGTCCATCCAGGCATTTCAAGTATTATGGTAACTGCAGGGATATTATGGGTTTCCTAACTACCAAGCATACACCACACCTAGACCAACAGAGCGAGCAGTTTTTTTAAAAGTAAGAGGTAAGCTTTCTGCTTTTCAGGAAGGTTCCTGAATCACTTGTTCTAGGTTGTGCAGTTCATGCTGGAAACAGTAATGCAGCACCCGACTGTGTTTTGTACACTGTTGGATAGCCAGCCCTGCATAGCAACCACCAAACCAGCATACAAAAAGTCCTCCTAACTACTCACTATTGTGAGGCAAAGCCTGGGTAGTCCATCTGGGAGTTAGGGGAAATAATGGGCTATTTAGCTCTACCTACTGGACCCTTTCTTTCCCTTTTTTGCATAAACTGCTAAATCCTTGTCTATCCAGTGCTTCCCTGTGACTTTCTTCTGTGCAAGCCGTGCTGGAGACAGTACTGCAAAACTGGACTATGTTTTGCATGCGGCTTTCAGCTCCACATGGCACAGAGACGTGTACTAAGGGGAGAGAACACATTGGCATCTAAATTAATAATAAAAGTCCCAATAAATTCTCCTCAGCAGGTCTGTATTTACAGAGGAGGGCTTTGCTATGGGTAAAAAATCATTTCAAAAGAAATTACCATTATCTGCTTCTAAGCACAGCTGTTACCGTTGTTACTGCCTACAGGCATCCCTGTCCTACAGTATACTAATGCCTATTCCCTGAATTACCATGAAGTCATTCTTTCTAACAGCAGACTAGCTGCCAGGTAATTTCTTGAGTGCAGCGCGGCTTGCATACTCCCAAGCCCACTTGCAGCTGCATGCCCTATACAAAACATAAAAAAAGTTACACCATGGAGACAGGGAAATGAACGTAAAGTGGGTCAGATAGTTTAAGATATCATGATGGGAGGCCACCCCATCATGATAGAAAAGGTGAAATTAAATAAAAGACAGTAAACAAGGACTACTGCAGAAGATTTCAATAAGTAAAGAGAAAGACAAGAGGGAATGTATCGTGGTGTAAACAAAAATAACTAAATAGAAAAAGAGGAGGGTCCCAACTTTGACACCTGTCTCCAGGCTGACCTGGCTAGGATTTGTGAAACCTCCTCCCCACCCAAGGACCACCAGGGCCACCACCGCTACCTCAGAGGTTGCCAAGAAAGAGGAGCTGTTGGACCAAGGTGAGCTCAGGGAGGAAGAGGGTGGTGGAACAGAGGTGCATCCCTCTAGTTGTACCTCTCCACAATTCATATGCTGTTCTGGCACAGAGTGGTTCCTCTAGAGAGACACCTTCAGTGGATACCAAGGAGGATGCTGGGAACCTCCACAAAGAAGACCCACAGGAGGGTGGCATGGGATCCCACAGTGGAAGGAAACAACTCCTGGTGGGGGACTCAATTGTTAGTGAGGTAGAAAGGGAGGTAGAACTGGGGAGGAAGGGGAGAGGAATGTAGGGTGCCTGCCTGGCACCATGGCTTGGAGGGACAGGGAGTGAATCCTCAGGATCATGGAAGCAGCAGCACAAGAGAGGGAGCTGGATGTCATTGTCCACCTAGGGACAAATGACCTGGCTGAGAATGAGATCAGAGCAGTGCAACAGGAGTTTGTAGAGTTGGGAAGGGGTCTTAGACAAGTAGCGCATATGATAACCTTCTTGGAGGTGCTGCCTGTCTATGGCAAGGGTAATGCTAGGGTACTCTGCACCATGATCAATGAATGGTTGAAAAACTGGTGCAGAGCTCAGGATTTTGGCTTCATTGGGAACTTCGGGTCCAGCTGGAGGGATGCAGGCCTATACTGGCATGATGGTCTGCATCTGTCCTGGAGGGGAACCAGGATCCTAGGTGATAGGTTTAAATGCTTCATTGGAAAGCATTTAACCTAGCCAAGGGGAGAGGCACTGAAAAGGAGCAGGGAAATCTCAGCCTCCCCCCACAAAGCACGGAAGTTAGTGAGGTAAACACCAAGGCAGAGAAGTCAATAGAGAGCAGAACAGGTGTAAATGTAAAGAAGGCAAAGGCAGTAAGGACAGGGATGGGACTAAAAGGGATAAGGCCATCAAAAAATGTAGGGTAATGAGTACCAATGCCCATGGTCTGTGTAACAAGCTCCCAGAACTAGTGGCCATGATGGAAGAGGGACACCTGAATATCGTGGCAGTCACAGAGACATGGTACACAGAGAACTGGGATGTCAACATACCAGGGTACACAAGCTACAGGAGGGACAGGGAGGGTAAAAGAGGAGGAAGAGTAGCTCTCTATTTGAGGGAAGGGATCAAAGCAATGGAACTGTAGGATAAACAGGGAGTAGAAGAGGCACTGTGGGTCACCCTGGAGACAGAAATTGGCACCACAATCCACATGGGGGTTGTATACAGACCCCCATCTCTGGGGAAGGCAATGGACAAGGAAATGATAGAAGGTATCTTTAGAATGGCAGAAAAAGGGGAGATATTGTTAATGGGGGACCTGAATATGCCAGATGTTAACTGAAGCACCTTTGCTGCAGCTACATCCAAGAGTAGGGTTATTCTTGATGCCCTACAGGGGGCACACCTCAAACAGCTAGTGGTGGAACCCACTTGGGAGGGAGCAATCTTAGACCTGGTACTGTCAAATGGGGACGGAGAAAGGTTCTCTGATTTAGAAGTGGGTAGCCATCTAGGAACAAGTGACCACGATAAACACAGCCATAGAGACAAACCATACAAAAGCAAGAGTATTGGACCTTAGGAGGACTGGCTTTGGGAAAATGGGAGAGTGCCTCAGAAAAGCACTAGCAAATGGGCAAGAAGGAGGGGTGGAGGAATGATGGGGAAAAATTAAAACAGCCATCACAGAGGCAACAAGCCTTTGTGTGAAGCAAATCAACAAAACAAAATGAAGGAAAAAACACTATGGTTCTCAAAAGAGGTGGTGGGGAAGGTTAAGGAGAAAAAGGTAGCATTCAGGAAATATAGGAAAACACAGAAGGAGCAGGACAGAGAACTGTACCAGTTAAAGTAGAAGGAAGCAGGGAGAGCAGTCAGAATAGCAAAGCCACAAACTGAGGAAAAGATAGCCAATTCAGTTAAGAAGGGGGATAAAACCTTTTATAGGTACATTAGGGAGCGAAAAAAGACCAAGGGAAGGATAGTGCAGCTTAATAAAGGGAAGGGAAGGGAAGGAGGGTGGGCAGAGGGTGACAGTGAAAAAGCAGGTTTACTGGACGAATACTTCTGCTCAGTATTCACAAAAGAAGAGGAGGGAGAGGTACCTAAATCAAAAAATAGAAGCACTCTGGATAGGGAGGTCAATTCATTCCATTCACAAAAGAAAGGGTTCTAAAAGAACTCTTGAAACTGAAGGTGGACAAAGTAATGGGGACTGATGGGATTCACCCAAGAATTCTAAAAGAACTAAGGGTAGAACTGGTGACACCACTGACTACCCTTTTTAACAAATCATGGGAGAATGGTGTGGTACCTGAGGACTGGAGGAGGGCAGATGTGATTCCCCTTCACAAACGTGGGAGCAAGACAGAGGCAGAAAACAACAGACCTGTTAGTTTGACCTCAGTGGTAGTGAGAATGATGGAATCACTTCTGAAGGAAAGAATTATTGAGTTCCTAGAGGCCGGTGGGGCACAGGACCCAAGATAGCATGGATTCACAGCAAGAAGGTCATGTCAGACGAATCTAATAGATTTCTTTGACTGGGTGACCAAAGTAGTAGACCAAGGAGGGGGTGTGGTCATGGCCTACCTAGACTTTAACAAGGCATTTGAAACAGTCCCACACAAACGATTAATACACAAGTTAGCCAGCCTTAGAGTGGGTCCCAAGGTGGTAGCCTGGGTAAAAAAATGGCTGGACAACAGGATGCAGAGGGTAATAGTAAACAGAGTCCACTCCAAAGAAAGGGGTTACTTAGATCGGGCACTTAGAGTTCAGACTGGGACCAGTCCTCTTTATATCTTTATAAGTGACATTGCAGAGGGACTGAAGGAAAGTATGTCTCTCTTGCAGACGACACAAAGATCTGCAACAGGGTTGATACAGAAGGTGGGGTGGAAAGGATGAGAAGGGACTTGGCAAGGTTGGAGAAATGGTCAAATGTATGGCAGCTTAGATTCAATGCAAAGAAGTGCAAAGTAATGTACCTGGGAAACAAAAACCCAGGGGAAGAGTACACAATGGGGATGAGATACTAACAACAGCACAAATGGAAATGAACCTGAGGTAGTCATATCAGATGACCTAAACATGGGCAAGCAATTTGAGAAGGCAGTAAGGAGGGCTGGCATGATGCTGAGATGCATAGGGAGAGACATCACCAGTAGAAAACAGAAAGTTGTTATCCCACTGTACAGACAGTTGATGAGACCCCATCTCCATGCAGTTCTGGAGGCCCCATCTCCACAAAGACAGACAGGATGGAGACTGTCTAGATGAGGGCAACTAAAATGGTGCAGGGTCTGCATCAGAAGACATACGAAGAGAGATTAAAGGAGCTTAGTATGTACACCCTCGAGGACAGAAGGGAGGGGGAGGGACAAGATAGAAACTTTCAAGTTCCTCAAAGGAATCAACAAAGTCCAAGAGGGTAGCATCTTTCAGAAAAAGAGATGTGCAAGAACAAGGGGCACAATTTGAAGATAGAGGGGGGATGGCTCAGAGGTAATGTGAGGGAGTATTTTTTCATGGAGAGGGTTGTGGATACATGGAACAGCCTTCCTGAGGAGGTGGTGGAGTCAAAACAGTGGGAGAATTCAAGAATGCATGGGACAGACATAAGTCAATTATAGTGGAGGTTGGAGGAAGTAGGCTGTTGGTTAACTAGGATCTGAAGCTTATGGGTTTATGTGATAATGGCGAACGCCTAAAGGCGATCACTGTTATCACACAGTCAGAGTGCTGAAAACTCTTTTGGCACTCTGACAACCTCGTTCAACACTCTGACAACCTCGGCACACAGGACAATGGTGCCTGGAGATTTTTTTTACTGCTTTCTGTGGGGGGGGCTGCGCCCCTCCCCCACACACACCCTTGTGGGGGGCTTCATCCTCCGCATCCCCTGTAAAGATTCTCAACTCCAGGGGTACATGTCAGGGGTGAAGCAGTAAAAATAAAGAGTTTGGGCCAGGTGCAATAAAAATTGCACCAGCGCCTGGACCTGAACCTGCACTCACCCACCCCCACCACTAGCCAACCCCCGATGCCACAACACAGCTTGGCCATCCACCACAGCTCCACCCCCTACAGTCTCCCACGCCTCTTCAGCCCATGCTCGCAGTGCTCGCTCCCCTGCACGCTGCACACATAGCACATCCTGTCACCCAGTTCGCCCACCCTCTTCCGTCGCTTCCCTCCCATCGACATGAGGGATTGCACCGGGAAGGAGTTGCCATTACAGATGGTGCCCTTCCCCATGCATCCACCTCATGGGTTACCACAGCTTATGTAGGGAAATGGGCAGACTAACTGGGCCAAGTGATCCTTATCTGCCGTCAAATTCTATGTTTCTATGTTTCTATATAAATGATTTGTTTACCCAGGGTGGTTCAACTGAAACATAACATTGTTTACAGTGGTATTCTATTTCTAGTCAGTTCTATAGCTGAGATTGCTGCAACACACAGAAGGCAAGTGACTAGTCAAAGGTCAGTCACAGAGCCAGTGACTGTGCTGGGATTTGAACAGGATCCCTTGGCCAACAATCTTTTGCTGTAACTGTAAAGACCACACTGGTTCATCTGACCACACACAACCTGTCTTATCCTTGGCTGCACTCAGTTCTACATCATTTTTCCTTTTATAGGGGACAGGAAGAATTGCAGTATTAGCAATTTATATTTGTTCACCCTTCTCCTACTTTTGCATATGTTTCTAGTTATTGTTATTGGTCTCCCTCATTTATAAAACCAGCTGAGTAAGTAACCCTTCTATTGTGACATTATACATTAGTTTCTCAGAGAAGTGACACAGCAGGTTGTAATCAGTCAGTAACTCCTGACGCTGATGCTCTCCCCTTGTATAAGCCGCTACTTTAATGAAAATTGAGCACATTGAAAAACTAGTCAATTTTCATTAATGCAGCAGCCCATATGGGAAGTGGTATCAACATCAGGTGCCACTAGCTGGTTGCAACCAATAATGTCCCTGGCTAGGATATCTATAACAGCACAAGGGGGGGGATACACAGAGGGCTGGTTTCAGTGTTTAGGTAGATAAACAATTGCAAAAGACAAACATAAATAGGATCTAATAATCACTGCCTTTGCTGAGCTCAACTCACAATAACAAATTCTGGTCAGAGACAATATGGCTGTGGAGAACTTTTAGGAGTGGCAATAGCAGTGAATAGAATATGCTGTGCTCTCACTGCACATGAGTCAGCCGTAATACTGCATGGATTACAGTACTGCACATGTATGATACTCGCATAAGTGCAGTTTGCCCCGGAGTCAGCCTTGCGCAACATGGCAGTGCTGACTTAACTACATGTAACAACCTGTTCCCTCAGGTTAGTAGAATCCCATTAGTAATAGCCTTAGGCAGGTAGGAAAAGGCAGCTCGTGAGGAGCTCATTAGGGGCTTTCTACATAATGACATCATTGTTTACTCAGCTAGCCTGAGAGAAGGATGATTATGTCATTTAGAACTCTTGCAGCAGCATAACCATTTTAGAGTCAGCTGCTCTCAAGGTGCTTAGAATGTTCATCAGTAAGTTCAAGTATGGCAGTCAGAGTGGCAGGAGGTCTGCCATTGGGGCTCTGTCAAAGGGAGCCCTGTTATTTTTCACCCTAGTTTGGTAAAATCTTCAGTTTGCTTGCAGGACTCTTTAGTATCACTCCAGTGGGAGTGAGAAGGAATGCAGTTCTTGTGGATGCAAGAGGCAATCCCCTGAGGTTCTTGAAGTTCACATCTGCCTTAAAGAAGAACAATGAGTAGAATCTGACAGCTACCAGAGAAAGAAAGGTGCCTTTTGGGCTTTCCATGAATGGGAGGAAGGAACAATTAATCTGTGAGTACAGAATTTGAGACTGTTCTCTGAGGGAGTTGTCTGAGGTGTGTGTGTGTGCCCTAGATAAGGCTAGATCACACTGATGAGGATCCCTTTCACCATGACTGTGCTGAATTTAAAGTTAAAGTTGGGAGTCTTAGCAATTGATTGGAGATTGGAGTCTCATTTGGTGTAATCCTTGAGGAATTGCAAAGGCTGTTTGGGGCAAAGAGTGGGAGGAATGCCATCTGGAGTTTCAGGCAGGGCTAAGTGGTTCATGGATGAGCAACAGTGTTACCTGTGAAAATACCATGCACCAGGAGGATTTTAAAGTGTGTGGCACATCCCACAGATATACACTTTGGAAATGAAAATGTGTGGAAAATGTTTAAAGTGTGTGGCACATCCCACAGATATATACTTTGGAAATGGAAATGTGTGGAAAATGTTTAAAGTGTGTGGCATATCCCACAGATATATACTTTGGAAGAGAAATAGAGATGTTTTTGTAGAAAGCAATGCTTACTCCCTACTTTAAGTCATAATACTCTGTTGTGACATCACAATCTGTTGCCATGAGAGTAACTGTGATGTCACAAGCAGTGAGTGCATTATGACCTCAGGTAGGGAGACAGCAACAGAAACAGATGAACTCTTCAGGAGTAAAAATCCTGTTTTCATGCAAATTACCTCAGCAATAAATAATGAGGAGGAGAAAAAAGGAACTAATGTGAAATACAACCTGAACTTTATCTAAATATTATGTTTTGTTAAAGTTCTCCTGCACTCATTTTTCCTTGTATTTTTAATCATTTTCATTTACTAATGCTAGCACAGACACACACAGATGGTTTTAAAATGAAGTTTCAGTTGGTTTATAGCTTTTCTCAGAGAGTGAACTTTCATGTTAGTGAAATTTGACCTTGGTATAGTTTTCTTTTGATGGAACTTATGCTATCTTGTTTAGAATTTCACTTACCTGGAGTAGTAATTTGGAAAGTTGAGGCTGTTTAGAAGTGTAATAGGAGTTATGCCAAATAAATGTAAATATCTCTAAAAGTATAAAGTTACAGATAATAAACCTGTATGAAACTTGTACCGGACAAGAAGACTTTTCAAATGAGTCTATTCATTAAGCTGCACTAATTATATTTTTTAAACTATGGCCATCTGATTACCTGAATTTTCATTTTTCTTCACAATTTTCACCTTTTGGATGGCTATATTTAAACAAATCTAATGAATTCAGATTAGTGACTACCCTCATTTGAAAGGTTGTTTTGTCCTGAACAACTTTCATGTTGGTTGTATATTGGTAACTTCTATACTTTCCAAGACATTTATATTTGTTTGGCATGACTCTTACTGTGTTCACTCAGAGAGAAAAAAAAATGACGTTGTTAGGAAGACCATATTTTACAAAATATACAGAATTCAGATTAGTGACTACCCTCATGTGAAAGGTCCTTTTGTCCTGAATAACTTTCATGTAGGTAGTATTTGTGCACCTTAAATCGTTTTAAAGATATTTAGATTTGTTTGGAAGGTGTGCACATTTGCTCTCAGTGAAAAACAGCTAAGAAAGAAGGGAGTATTTTTTAACTGCCATAGGGATTTGCAGTTATGGAAGAATACACTGAAAAGTACTAAAAAATGTGTTCCACAGAAAGCCGTTTTTTCAGGCTAAAGCAGGACGGCTGTAGACACTGCCCATGGCCTTAAAAACTAGGAAGAAGCACATGCAAGGCAGCTTATGCTGGTTATAGATGTTGACTCACACACTATGCCACCACACTCGATGGCAGAAAAGATGTTTGAGAGGGACAGACATCAATAGCTCAAAGGCTAAACTTCCCTTTTTAATGGTTCTGAACCCACCAAACCAACAGTCCCCAGTCAACCTACACAAAACAAATGCTCCAGTTATGACTTTTTGGGTCTGCCAGGGTACTTCAAGTACTCTATCCTAAATGCAACAAACTTAATTTGGAAAACTAACTGCAATGAAATGAATATAACCATATCTGTGTAATCTGTCTGACTGCCCCATTTGAGGGGAGCGAGGACCAAGCCAGATGGGTGTACCTCTTTAGTAAGCAATGCAAAAACTTGGTGAGCAAACGACCACAATATAGTGATTCAAGTAGAGGTTATCTCTATCCCTACACAATCATTTACATAAAGCCAAAAGATAGCAAACCTGCATTCACATCTCTTGCTCTCTACCAATATGGGTCCATTCCCTCAATGGCAGATGTGTGTGTGTGTGTGTGTGTGTATGACTAGAGGCAGATATAATCATATGTCAAAATGAGATGGAAACTTTAATAGAAACTGCTGGTGCTGTAGTTTCAAAAGATTATATGCTGCAGGAGAGTGGAAACTCACCCAGTTGTGTGTTAGGGCCCTGGAACTGCAGTACAGTGCACAGCAGGAGTGACTCCAAGCACCTGAGCTTACAAGTTTCAGATGATTTATAAAGATTCATCTTGGGGTCAAAGTAAATCTAAGAAGCAGTAAACATCAATAGTGTGCAGATCTAATAATCATCCCCCTTTGCTGAACTCAGCTCACAATAAAAACTAGGAAGAAGTGCATGCAAAGCGACTTATGCTGGTTGCCAGACACCAACTCACACACCATGTCACCACCGGGTTATGCCCATGGGGACCGCCCTCCTGTCTGATCTGACCGAGTCCTATAATTTTCCCTTTCCATTCCCACTCACTCAAGAATTAACTCACCAGACTACCATCGTAGTTTGGGGGACAGCCGCACTCAGATGAAATCTACTGGTTGCAGTCACACTGCTGCTTTGGACCATCTTTGAGACCTCAGCAGCTCACCATCCATCCGATGAAGCGACTAGTCCCTACTCTTTTTTTGAACTGCCTACACCGTACACCTCATGTCCCCAGCACATCGCAGACTGACTGGTGGCAGTGACAATGTACCATTGCAATCAATAATAGCCCCCCAGGCTACTGCTGCCCAGCCCCTTCACCAACACTGCAACATACCCCTACATTCCATGGCAACTAACATTCCCAGACTCCTTTCTTTGTTGTTATTTCCCACCATAAAAAACTATCCCACACCCTGGAGCACATGACAAAGGGGCCCAGCCCCCACACACCCAACGCTGCTTGGCTGAGACTGACTTTTATTTATTTGGTAGCCTCCTGCCTACGTAATCACTGCTAGTAAGCTGGTGCATGGTACGAGAGGAGAGGAAGAGACTCAGCGGGTGGCAGAGTCAGCAAGAGCCTACCATTAGACAAAAAAAGAACTAGGTGTAGGGAGGCCCACCCAGACATTTCCTGGTATCTAGCCAGGCCAGTCCAGCACTGAGCACTCCAGGTGTTGCAGTTTAAATTTGTTTCTCTCACTAACTGAACACAAGATGGTGGCAGCATGAAAAAGGATTGCCCATTTGTGGCAAAGGATTACCCATTTGCGATAAAGGATTCTTTTTCTCATGGCACATGTAACTGTTCCCATTGAAAATAATGGGACACTTTTAATAACTTGTGAATGGATTAATATTTTTTCATCAGACCTTCAAAGGCACATCTGTGAACCAAGACCTAGATATCCTGAAAATTTCAGACCAAAATCCGAAGCCATTTATGCACAGCGGCGTGACAAAGATTTTGACAAAAAGTAGTAATTTTCACATTTTTTGATAATGTGTATCTCTACAACCACACATCTGACCAGACTTAAACTTGCCACATCAAGAGATCATTGCTCCCTGAAGGGGAATGCAAAAGTTCATACAAATCGTTCAAACATTGGTGAAGTTATTAAAGTTCAAAATTTGGGGTTTAACATAGAATTGGCAGTTGAACCCTAATATAGGGGCGTGACCATGCCCCTATGATATATCTACAGTAAATTGGAAAAAAACATTGTTAATACATAGTTGAGTTAAGAAGAAAAGTTAGGGAATTGTATTAAAGGTTTTCAACTTTAACACTATTTCTCACTTGCACACACTAACATGCATCGGGATGTGCCTTGGGGTCATCAGCCCTAATGCTTACCCCATTCCATAATTAAATGAGCTGAGATGGGTACAGTATAGGAGAATGGGGAGAGCATTGGGGATGATGACCCCAAAATACACCCTCGACTCTTTTTGGTGTGTGCAGGGTGAGGGTGGGGTGTTAGGGTTGGAAACCCTAATGCCACATTTCCCTACTTTTGTGGCTTTAACATTAACTATAGCAGTAACAAAGTTTTTTGCAATTTACTTCCTTACTTTTTGAGATAGTATACTCATATCCTTAATTGGCTATGAAAAGCATGGTTGTCTGGGCCTTGTGCTCCCATTCCTCCATAGATGCATATCTGTATGTAGCTGTGGAGGCACAGGGCCCTCCTGGCCCTGCACTTCCATTTATAGGACAACAGTGACCAAATTGTCAGCATAGCCATCTTATTACCCAACCTCATGTACCTGGTACAGAACATTTTTGAATCCCTGCCAAAACGCAATTCTGCGTGGCCACAATGTCATTCCATACTACTGGTGTGAAATCACATTTTGGCCACGATTTGAAAAATGACAGCTGTGGCATATATTAGGTGGGGTAATAAGAAGGCTTTGTTGAAAATCTGGGGTGCAAATATCTAAAATTTCCAAAGTCACAAGCGTGCATAGTGATATTGCAATGAATGGTCATAACTCTGCCATTTTTACATATTTTGACCCTATCTTTTCAACATAGCCTTTTTATTACCCCTCCTCATGAATAAGTGTGAAAAGAATTTCCAAATCCCACCCAAAAGGTGAATTCACCAAGCAACCGTGAAATCTCCTTTCAGACAAGAGTTGCGTAATGACAATCCTGTTGTTCATGAGGTGGGGTCCCCAAAAGGCCATGTTAAAAGTTTGGGGTCAAAATGTGAAAAAATGGCAAAGTTGTGCATAAAAGATGAAACCCCCTACTGAAATACATTAAACCACGTTTACCTTAGTTTTTCATATTGCAGTCACCGGTTCCAGCAGCAAGACGTGTCTTCAGTCAGAGAGTGGATCACAAATCTGGGACCTGTTTAGGTGAGTGAGGGTGTGTGGGGGTATACTTGGGGGTGTGGGGTGGTGTAATATAAAAACATGTAAATTGCAAATGGGGACAGCGATCAGCGCATGGGAGGGTGCCACTAGACACCAGGGAAAGCTGGAAAGGCAATCAGCAGGTGGGGGTGGTGCCACTAGGCACCTGGAAATACACTTATTTATTTATATGGACAGTGATCAGCAGGTCAGGGGTGCAGCTAGACACCAGGGAAAAGGCTGGTTCACAGCTCACACTGCAACCAGCAGCATGAGTAAAGCTGCTGCTGCAGAAGTGAAGAAACTCCCACTGTTCTCATACAGAGAATGCGGGGGAAGCACTCCTCTCAGTAAGCTGGGTACCCAGGATTTGGGGTGCCCAGAAACATATTTGTGGGCACAATATTAAAAAACAGACATCAGAATTTACTAAACAGTTCCTATTTAGCCAGGTTTGATGTTTGTTATTAAAAATCCCAGTAATTTTATGTACTTTTCCCTTTTGTCAGGTCATGGAAAAAATCAACAAGGTGGCAGATGGCACTGCATGACAAATATTTGGTGTCCTGCCAAAAGCAAAAACTGGCATTTGTGACATCAAATATTTACATTCATGGAGCAACATTATCTCAGTGCAGGTTGGAAAACAATAACATTTAAAGCCTTATAACTCTGGAACCCTTTAATATTTTCTCTCTAGACCTGTCAAAGGCATTGCTTTAGGACATGGCACATGCCCCCTGCTACTTTGGGATAAAAATTCTAATCCATGTAGGCTGTAAGGGAGAGCAAAAAAAAACAATGTTAAGTATAGGAAAAAAGTTAGATTTTTACAAAAAATGACACGTGGATTTCAGAAACTGTACAAGCTGCCATCACAAACATTTCCACACATCAAGACCTTGCCTCCTAGACAACATATACAAAATTTCAGATCGCTTCATCAATGGGGAGCCAAAGATATTAAAGTGTAAACTTAGGGGTTTAACATTAAACAGGCTACTCAAGCCTACCTGCCCCCATAATATATATTACACTGGCGCAGTAGCATCAGTATAGTTAGGGCTGAGTGCTCAGTTTAATGTTAAAGCTCAATTTTTGCACCCTAATAACTTCACAATGGTTAAATGGATTTACATGCAGTTTTGCATGTATAATCTTGTCGGGTATGTCTCTGTGATGAGTCAAATTTTGTTTGAATCACTTGTGTGGTTTCTGAGATATGGAGTGTGAAAATACATAAATTTACATGTTTTTTGCTGTTTCTTTGTCCACATGTACTGTATCTCCGAAACTGTTTTAAACTGTGGTCTGAAACTTTCAGGGTAGGTACGCTTTGCCTCACAGATGTGCCTTTTACTGGTTTGGTGACAAAATATGAATACATTCCAAAGCTATTAAATTGTGAAGTTCTCATTATGTTCAATGGGAAATTATAGATGTTCAGCTCAAAAAAGGATCTTTTGTCGCAGGTGTGTAATTATTTTTGCAGACAGGTCATCCTGTGTCGCAGATGGAAAATCCTTTTTCTAGCTGCTGCCATTTTGTTTTTTCAGTTAGCAAGAGAAAGAAAGCACATAAAAATGAAAAAGAAGAATGGATTTCAAAAAACAAACATCAGAACCTAGCTAAATGGGACCCATTTAGCTACAGTACATTCTGATCCTTGTTTTTTTTTAAACTGATGCCAGCAAATACATTTTCTGGGTGACCAAAATCCAGGGTGCCCTACCTAGCGAGAGGAGCACTCCCCCCCCACGTTCTCTGTATGAGAACAGCAGGAATTTCTTGACTTCCACAACCACAGCTGAACTCCTGCTACTGGCTGCAGTGTGATCTGTGAGCTACTGTTTCCCTGGTGCTTGCTGCTTCCCCCCACACTCCATTGCCTGTCCCTGGTATCTAGTGGCACCCAACCACCCTCTGATAACCATCTCCATTATTTTAGTTTTGTTCCCTGATGTCTAGTGGCATCCCTACCCTCTAATTTCAGGTGCAACCCTGAAATGAAGAAAACCGTCCCTCAATGACCTTTTTCTTTTTCACTGTTTTTTTTTGTTATTCCCTGGTGTCTAATGGCACCCCCTCCCACTGATCACCATCCCCTTTATTTTTTTTTATTCCCTGGTGTCTAGTGACACCTCCCCACCTTCCAATCACTGTCCTCATTATTTTCATTGTGTTCCCTGGTGTCTAGAGGCATGCCCACCCTTCCAATTCAGGTTCAACCCTGAAATTAAGAAAATGGTCCCTCAATGACTTTTTTCTTTTTGACAAAGCCTATAAAAGAAAAAAATGGTCCCTTGCCAATCAGTCCCTCAGCCCCCCCATCTCACTCAGCACCCACCACCCCACACCCCCAGTACACCCCCATACACCCTCACTCACCTGAATGGGTCCCAGGTTCGAGATCCACTCTCAGATCAAGACACATCTTGCTGTTGGAACCAACGACTGCAATATGAGAAACTAAGGTAAATGCGGTTCAATGTATTTCAGTGTGGGTTTCAACTTTTATGCATAACTTAGCCATTTTTTTAGATTTTGACCCCAAATATTCAACACGGCCTTTTGGGGACCCCACCTCATGAACAATATTACTGTTGTTATGCAACTCCTGCCCAAAAGGTGATTTTGTGATCGGTTGGTGAAATCACCTTTCAGGCAGGATTTGACAATTTTTTCTGACCGTGTTAATGAGGTGGGGGTCATAATAAGCCTTTGTTGAAAATGTGGGGTCAAAATTATTCAAAATGGCAAAGCTATGACCATTTGTTGCAATTTTGCTACACACGCTCGTAACTTTGGACATTTTAAATATTTTGATACCAGATTTTCAACATAGCCTTCTTATTAACTCACCTCATGCATGTCACAGTTGTAATTTTTCAAATCCTGCACAAAATGTGTTTTTGCACCTGTGGCATGAAATGGTGTTGCTGCTGTGCAGAATTACATTTTGGTGGAGATTCAAGAATTTTCTGTACTGGGTACATGAGGTGGGTAATAAGATTGTTATGCTGACAATTTGGTCACTGTTGTCCTATAAATGGAAGCACAGGGCCTCCACAGCTACATACATACATACAGTATACACATATATGGAGGGATGGGAGCGCAGGGCCTGAAGGGCCATGTGCTCCCATAGAAAAATAAGGATACTATTATACTATCTCAAAAAGTAAGGAAGTAAATTGCAAAAAAAATGTGTTAATGCATCAGTTAAGGTTGCAGCAACAAAGTAGGAAATG
Source organism: Neoceratodus forsteri (assembly GCA_016271365.2). Classification (NCBI taxonomy): domain Eukaryota; kingdom Metazoa; phylum Chordata; order Ceratodontiformes; family Ceratodontidae; genus Neoceratodus; species Neoceratodus forsteri. The sequence goes on along the minus strand of CM057456.1, from coordinate 678,928,085 downwards.
TGGCATTAGGATCTTTAACTGAACACCCACTCTATCTCTGCACACCAATAGGTGTCGGGGTGCCTTGGGGTCGTCAGCCCTAACAATCACCCCATTCTCCTATACTGTACCCATCTCAGCTTATTTACTTATGGAATGCGATATATGGTAGGGCTGATGATCCCAAGGCACACCCCTGATGCCTGTTGGTATGTGCAGGTTGGAGGTGGGGTGTTCGGATTGGAAACCCTAACACCACATTTCCCTACTTTTGTCACTGCAACCCTAACTGATGCATTAAGAAAGTTTTTAGCAATTCTCTCTCTCTCTCTCTCTCTTTATACAGATATATATTAATACCCCAAGCTCACGGGGGGGGGGCCTTGTCCTGGTGGCCAGGCTTTCCACTAATGCTCTCCCAACTCTCTTCCCATTCTGCCTTGCCTGCTGTCATCACTTGCCACTATAGACACTATGTGTTATGCTTCTCAGTGACAAACTGCCATTTTTCTCTTTGTGATGTCCCCCTAGCTCCCTTGCTGGTTTGTCATCAGAAAGCCATTTTTTTAAATTATTCATACTCCTTCAACATGCATATTAAAACCCCTGGATTATTCATACCCCTTTAAATATGCATTCCTAAACTGCTTATCACACACTGACCCATCATCGTGAAAACCAATCTTTTCTTTTAAATTTCTATAGTATTCTTTTCCCTGCTCATGGCATGACAAACAGCTACCTTCCTGGTTAAAAGTGCCTAATCTGCACGTCTCTACTGCACCTAGAAGCAGCTTTCTCACAGTTCTAAAACCACATCTCCATGGCACTGCCATGCCTAGAATGGTGGTCTAAGTGTGCACACCATCACTTCAGTCTGCATGGCAACTGTTCTTAAAATGGTAGCCTATTGTGCCGTGATCCTTTCCGCATGGCAGCAAGCTTGTTTCCACAGCAGCCAACCACCCAAACTGCCTCAATGCACATGTGGTGCCATCTTCTGGCCATTTTAACTTGTAACCCATGAGTGAGACTGAAGAAGTCTTTCCCCAAGTCACTTGAAAACAAAACTGGCTAGTTGCCGATCCACCCTCTGGATAAGGGTGCATTCCCCCAAGTCTGTGAGCAACCTACAGGAAAAAATTAAAGAGCTTGAGCCCAGGCAGAGACATAGACACTTTTCTCATCTTCTTAAATAACAAGGACTCCCAGCACCAATCACACATGCAGGAGCTGGAGAGGCTAATGGGACTATTGTGGCATACAGCAGAAGACTCTGAGAAAAGAAGCTGCTGAAATAATCTAAGGATCCTGGTCTTCCCTGAAGGTGATAAGAGGTCAGATGCAGCTAAGTTTCTACACTACCAAGATTATTAAACTGTGCTTGGATGCCACAACTTGAGATTGAAAGGGCTCATAGGACACCCCCCCCCCAAAAAAAAAGTGGACAAACCTCGATCAATCCTGGTGAAGTTGCTGAGATTCCCAGAAAATGAAAGGAGCCTGACTTTATCAAGGGAGAAGGGCCCACTCACCTAGGAGGGTCACAGCATCTTCATTTTTAATCCAAAGAGTATTTGACTGTGAGCTGCGGTGCAGAGCTGGTGCGGTAGTCAACAGTTAGCCAACCCGAAAGTTCAGTCACAGAGAAGATAGGAACCACACTCTCAGAAATGAATTTCAGTAAATCACCCAAATGCTTATTTAATGCTCAAAATAACAACTTTATTTATGTAAGCCCCCCCTCTCTCTGGAGGGGCTTATGCTCCCATTACGGACCCCCTCCCACCTCCTCTCCCCTTCCCCCAGAGCTAGGGAAATTTGGTAGTGCTCTGGGAGGTAATTCCTTCTGGATTTATTTATTTATTGAATTTTGTTGACCCCGGTAAGTCCACTGGGCCTAGAAGTCCCTTTTTCAGGGGCGACGGGGATAGAGATGGTAAGCAACTGAAATTGAACCAGATTAAGCTGTTGGTGGTATTTTTAGTGAATGGAGAAATTTGGCCAGGACACTGGGAAAATTCTCCTACTCTTTTTCGATAAGTGCCATGAGATCTTTATCATCCACCTGAACTACCACCAATCCAGGGAGATGGGATCTCGGCTAAACGTCTCATCCGAAAGACGGCACCTCAGAAGTGCAGCACTCCTCTCATGCTGCACTACAGTGTCAGTACTGGGATATTAACCCAAGAGCCAGATGTGGGAACTGAACCCACAGCCCTCTGATCTCCCAGCCTCAGAGGTGAGTGTGCTACCTACTGAGCCACTGACACTGTCAATGCTTCAAGGTGGAAGCAGAGGGCAGGTTAGGAGGAATATATAAGGAGTAGACACAGGAAGTTCAGAGCTTTTCCTGCCCATGCATGAGGCCTGCAGCTAGGTGAGCAGGAGTGGCAGGCAAGGAGGGAGCTCATCAGTCTGGGTTGGGCCTATGGGAGAACCCCCCCAAAGTTGGTAGACAGGGACGGCCTCTCCAGTGATGTGGTGTCGAGGAGCTGGCAAGGGAGCTCCATTTGGAGGATGGCCAGCCAGGTATCAGCATCATCAGGATAGGGAGGCTTAGGTGGTAAGAGAATGCCAGAGTAGGCAGGAGCCTGTGTGATCCTGGTTAGGAGTGCCTGGGCTGCCAGGGCTGTGGGGACAGTGGCAGAGTCCCCACAGGGGAGGGACCAGTGGTGGGGTCCTCTCCCATACCTGGGGTGGCAGGGCAACTTAGGTGTGGAGGGAGCCAGGATTGTCCCTCACTCACTTAGAGGGACCTGCATGCAGGGACAGGTCCTGGTGCACCAGCATCTAAGGACTGGGAGGGTCACAGGTCTTAAGACAGGCCTTGGGGGAGCAAGTCCTGGCTGGAGCTTAGTTCAAGCCCAGGATGTGTTGGTAGGGATATGGGCCAGAGGCCGGGACCATTCTTCAATGGTCATCTGGGAGACCAGTGAAGAGAAAGGGTGTCATGGTAGAGGACTGGGCTGCTCAGAAGGCCTAAGTGGTGTCAGGGCTTAGGACATTCTCGTTAGCAGGGCAGCTCAGGAGAAGCAGATCAGACACTGAAGCAGGGCCGGGTTTGAGCACCCCAGCACCAGTGGGAAGTCAGAGAAACTATAAGGCCATAGTCAGGGGACCGGTGCAGGAAGTGTTTGGTGCACCAGCAGGTTCAGGTTCCATAAGGAAGGAGAATGTTTGGGTTACTGGGTCTGGGTTGGAGAGGAAAAATCCTGGTACTCCACGAGATTTGGGCCAAGGTCCAGGGGCCAGGTGAGGGAAGCAGCACGCTTCTCCACACCGGAGATAGGGCAGCCGGCCAGTGTCAGGACAGTCAAGAGAGTGAGAGATGCAAAAAGGATAACCCAGTAAAGGAAAAGGTCTGGACTTACCAGCGGCAGTGAGCCAGGAGTCTGCTGATGCTTAAGGGAAAGATCCGCTTGGGTAAACCATCCAAGATTTAGAGGTGAAGTTATCCTGCTTGTACTGCCTGCATACTTGCTTAGTCTGCTTGAAGGGTCCAGCACTGAGTGAAATGTAAAAGGTTTAATTAGCCCATGGAGCTGCTTTATTTATTTGGAGAAGTATGGGACCCCTGTACTCCTGAAATAATTTGGAATGCAGGTGCCTGAACAAAGAAACTATTTGGGAAGAAACTTGGTAGTGATTTCTCCTTTATTTGAGTTGGGGGGGTGGAAATGAAATAAAAAAAACCTGTATTCCTTTTGTGTCATAAGTTGTAATTCCAGAGAGTGACCATCAGGCTGCACTGGGATCGAGGGGCTCGGGAGCTCAGAGGAGACAGGAGGCTGCAGGTTTGGAGGTCCTATTCCGGCAACCAGAGGTTTGGGGCGAATCCAGCTTATGGAGGTAGAGATCGAGAGTGCATGGTGATGAAGCCATTGAGAGATAGGACAACTGCTTTCCTATTTTATTTTGGGTGCACTAGCTCAGAGTTGTTTCACATTGTGGTAATCCTTCACTTGCCCCCTGGAACATCTGCAAAAATAAAAGTATGTCCCTAGAAAAGGGTGTGGGGGGGTTACATTTAAGAGTAATCTCAAGGGTGAAACACAGACAGAGCTTTGAGCCACTACTGGGGCAATAGTGACTCACAGCTCTGTTTCACCCTTGAGATTACTGTTAAATAAAGTTATTATTTTGAGCATGAAGTCTGCATTTGGGTGATTTACTGAAATTAATTTCCGAGAGTGCGGCCTATCTTCTCTGTGTCTTAATTTTTAATGACTATTCTGCAGAGCTGGCAGCTTGAAGGAAAGAGTATATAGCAATCAGAAGAGCGCTACAAGAGTTGGGGGTCCCCTATCAGCTGCATTATTCAACTAAGCTTAGGGTAATTCAGAATGGAGGGGCCAATGTCTTCAAATATCACCAGCTGAAGTGGCCCACTACATTCAGAGACAATGGCCAGACAAGGTGCTACAGTTGGAATCCCAAGGCAAAGCAACCACTCCCAAGGAAGCACCCTCTAATTCACACTCACCTGCATTTATTTTATTTTATTCTTTGGTAACTGGGTAAGGCCCACTAGGCACAAAGCCTACTTTCAGGGACAACCTGGGAGCACTGGGGAGATTAAGTGACTTGCTCAGAGTTACACAGTATGTAAGTGGAGGTTGTGAGAATTAACCCAGGTCTAGTCTGTTGAATGTGCCAAACTCATTCACAGCCCATTACTCTAACCTCTAGGCTATACTGCCACTATGACACAGTCTGCCACTTCCAGGAAATATAAAAGACTCAGCTGCAATACAGTGGCAGACTAGCAGGCCCAAGCGAACCAGATAAATTTGCGGCCTTTCCAAAAGCAGGAGGAGCTATGGCATCAGAGACTGTGGCTCATCATCAAATGGCTGAGACTCGGTCAGGAGACCAGCACCCAAGGGACCCAATCAGGACAAGGCACTGAACCCCAGCACAGTGACCAGAAAGCAGCCTGATAGCAAGCACTTCCACAGCCTATAGCTCAAGGAAAGGAATCTTGACAATCTTGAGCTGACATGGTGGCAGATTCACTTGTTTCAAGTGAGGGTCCCCAGCAGAACTGCTGGACTTACGGAGCAGAGTGGGCAGCCCTCCCAGCAGACTCTGTAGAGCAAACTTGACTGGGACTGGTTACATGAGCTGACATGGTCGACAGTTGCCTGCCTGCTGGAAAGACCTGCCAAAAATGTGTCCTTATCTGTAACTAATTCTTGTTTTCTTTCACAAGTTGAACTTGTACCATGTATTGTAGAAATATAAGGTTTTCCCAGCAAGTTTGACAGTTCCTTCCTGATCCCCTTCTCCCAACCCCATATAGCTACTGTCTCAGCACAAACAGTGTCTCCCACTCCCCCTCCTGCCCAGCTGCATTTCTGAAAGAAGTAATAAATTAAGAAGTTACTGTCTGGATGCTTAGCCTGGGGCAGGAGATGGAAGAGGCACATCTCACGGCTCACTCACAATCAAAGAAATAAGCCTAATCAAACAACAACCCTCTCTAATGTGCATGACAGGGGTGATCTCAGTTGGGAAACGCTGCACCAGACCAAAGCCACAGGTTGGGGGTTTCATGAGCTGGTAAAACCACAGCTGTGTAGAACTGTCATATGCAAGGAGTGGGAACTCAACAGAGTGATTTACTGTCAGGGCCGAGTGAGCAGTGGTTGGGAGGGGGGACTACTCCTGTCAGTTGCTGTCACTGCTGCAGCAGTTGTTCATGTATCTGTGCAGGTGACTGGACAGCATCTTCTCACCTTGCTGCACCCCGATACACCATCATGAATCCAGGCCATGACTGCAAAACGGTCCTCTGGATCAGCATACTTGCCCTGTTAACAAAGACATAAGTAAGTAAGTAAATAAATAAATAAAATGACAGGACTGCACAGGTGTGCAAAGTATGACAATGATTGATCAGTCACTTGGCAGACAATCTCCTGGGGAGCCCCCTTTTTTAACTAAATTAGAACATCACTGCACAATGTTAAAATGATGTTCCCCACCACCACCACCTGGAACAGACAGTGAAACAGTACGGAATTAAGCACCCAGCTTACAACATCTAAGACATGCAGGACAGCTCAGTAGGAATTGTCATTTCCTAGTCAGTTTGAACCGAGAACCCACAGGGTTACATTCCAGCCAGGCAAGTGGGGAACCGGCATGGAGTACAAGCACTGGCAATTGTACTCCATTATTCTTTGAAATATTTCAAACCCCTTCCCCCATTCCTCTATTGACCCTACCTTCCATAGATCTTCAGGAGGCATCATTAAATCCCCAGCTATCCCTTCCAGCATTGTGCACTCTTCCTGGGCAATGGCCTGCCTACTGATATAGTTACATTATTTATTTATTTTTTATTTTATTTCAATTTTGGTGACCGGGTAGGCCCACTGAGACTGAAACAGTCCCTTTTTCAGAGGTGACCCAGAATTAATTACATACAACTACAAACATAACAAAATACATACATGTCATTTCACAATTAACAGTCAATATAGACATACTGACCCAGTCAAGGATACAGTGGCAGGTTAATTACAATCATCATCAACAGGAGAAGAAGTACTTTTATACACGAGACAGTCACAGTCAGATTGATGTCCCAATAAGGTAAGATCTACAGCAGGGAGTCGGCTGACTCAGTGGTAGCAGTTGCAGAGGCTCAGTTCCAACAGGTGGGCCTTAAGACCCTTCTTGAAGCCCCCAAGGGAGGTACATAAGCCCCCAAGGGAGGTACATTCCTGGAGACCACTAAGGAGACCATTCCAGATGGGAGGGATGAAGGCAGCATAGGACAGGAGTCCTAGGGAAATCCTAGCACTGGGGCCTTGGAGAAGCTGGCGGCCAGAGGATCTTAGTGTTCTCCCATTCTTTTTGGGAGCTAATGTGTTAATTCGGCTGGGGGGGGTGCCATTTTGTGGGAGCTTTAAAGCAAGGCACAGTGAGGGATATAATAATCTGCTCTCAAGAGAAGGCCACCTTAGAGATAATATTACCTTGCAGTGATGCTCCTGTGGTGGCAACCATGCAGCAAAGCACCCTATCCTGTGATACAGTATTTTTAGCCTTTGCATTTCAGAACTTCTTACAGAATGTAGTAATCAGTGAGGTCATGACTCCCTTTACCCTTCCCTTCCCTTCCCCACCCTGGGTTGTCTGCTGTCATCCCCTTATAAATTAGTTTTTCTGCTGGTTGGTACTGTATAGACATGTGTACTAAGTACAAATACCACTAATGGGGACTTGCTGTACAAACTGCGATACCGAACTCAATGCGTGATTCACTCAACATCACCAAATTCAGCTCCCACCAAAGCCACCAGGAAACAGCAACACCTTTGGCCCCTTGCATGGAGTACTACCTATATATAGCAGCCCATTCCTTGATCAGGTCAGCACAAAAGTGAGAAACCTGCATCTGTTAGACAGACAAGGACAGCAGCATGAAGGGGCTGATGTTTCCCAGCAGTTTGATGCTTTGGGTTCAGAGGAGGTGGATGGTAGTAGCTCTAAATAGTTACATTAGAGACACTGATTGGTAGGAACTTGAAGAAACATCCATGCCTACAAGCTCTAGCCTCTAGGTACCCCCCAACCCCCTCCTTTGGTTACAACACAGCTAGCAGTCCTGACCATCACTAGCTTCTCATCCCACGTCTTGTGCTACAATGCAGGTGCTATTAAAATGAGAGAGAGGGGGGGAGTAAAACATTTACAACTGCAGGGAGCTTGAATAGCAACTTCCCAATGGCAGAGCATAGGGGACAGAAATAGGCACAGCAAAATAGCTAGTACGCATGCCTATACAGAACTAACCAGTAGACAAATTAATTTACAAGGGGATGACAGCCGACAACAACCCAGGGTAGGGAAGGGAAGGGGGAAAGGAAGTCATGACCTCACTGATTACACCAACTGGTCCTCCTCAAGTGGTCATAAAAGCTTGGCTTGGTAAATAGGACAGCGGTATGCCTCATAGGGGGATGCGGCCTCTCGGCACCACCTCCCAAGGATAAGGCCATCTTATGACGACTGACAAAGGGGGGGAACAAGCATCTGAAAGGGAGCATGCCCTCCTACACTAACTGGTGGGGCCTCAGTGGGGGGGTCACCAGTCATATGGCCACGGACAGAGAATGATGATCAGATACAGGTTTATTCTTGGGCATTAGAGTAAGCAACAACCTTCATGATGTACATTGGTGAACTGACTGGGCAGATATGGGGAGACCCCTTCATTTCATTTTCTCATTAGTACCCAAAAACAAGAAATGTTATCTTTCATAGATTTAATTATAATTTTTTTATATGGTTTTAATGTTACCCTGGACTCAGGGGTTCATGTGATTACTGTATTTTGTTACCGAATGTTCATTAAAAGATTCTTTGTATAGGCCCCATAGGGGAGAAAAATTTCCAGACTGCTCTATGCCTAAGAGAACTGGCCCTTCTACTTACAACAGACATCCCTGTCAACAAAGGGAGACCTGTGGAAAGCCTCAGTATGCCACTTTAACCTGGATTTACATACCACTAGCATCACTCTATCCCCCATCCTACACTATGAGAAACATTAGATATGGCTATTGGACTCAAAAAATTCACATCCTAGAACATGAAAGGCATTAACTTGCCCATCAAAGGAGGAAAGTACTAGATCACCTCAAAGACTGAGACCAGGAATTGCTGTCATTCAGGAAACACACTTACTGAAGCCTGACACTGACAAGCTGAAGTCAGGATGAGTGAGACAAGTGTTTTGTAGCTCATACAACATAAAGAGCAGGAGGTGGCTATCTTAATAAACAAAGACATAGGCTTCCAACCCTCCTTCACTCACAGACCAGCAACACAGAAATGTAATCACAGAGGGTCTGTTGTGGGGCATAGAAATCACTTTCTGCTGTGGTATATGGTCTCAATCAACTGACTACCTACTTTTTCTCCTCCCTCACTCAGAAACTAGAAGAAATGGTCAAGGGACAGGTAGTGATAGGGGGAGACATGAGTGTAGTCCTAGACAGCTTCTTAGTTAGGAGTAAACCCCTTCTGGAGCTAGGCCACAGACATCCATTGCCTTACAAGACCTAGCAAAAGAGATGGATGCAACATACATCAGGTGGGTTAGATTCTATGTGATAACAGTGAAAGTCTAAAGGTGGTCAGCGTTATTGCGCAGTCAGAGTGCTGAAAACATTTTCGGCACTCTGACACCCCCTGGTGCACAGGACAATGGCACCAGGGACATAACTTTCATTGCTTTTTGTGGGGCTTTGGCCCCCACACCCCCCTACTAAATGATTCCACCCAGGGAGGTGTATGTCGGGGAGGGTGAAAGCATGTAAAATTAAAGGTTCGGGCTGGGTACAATAAAATCGCACCAGCGCCCAGACCCGAGCCCGGTACCTCACCCACCCCAACAACAGGCCAACCCCCATTGTCACAATGCAGCTCAGCAACCCACAGTAGCACCACCACCTACAGATTCTCCGCCCCCTCCCAGTCCACACTTGCCATGTTTGCTCCCCCCAGAGCATACATATAGCAACATCCTGTAGCTCATTTTGCCACCCACCCCAATCCGGTCACCCTACTCTCCCATTGCCATGAGGGATTTCAAGGAGAACAAGTAGCTGTTATGGATGGTGCCCTTCTCCATATGCCCTCCTCATGGGCTACCAGTGGGGGTTATACACCCTCAAGATAAGAACTGCACCTTTTACTCATTTCTGCACAAGGTGTACACCAGGATCATCATCTGGTTTGCATCATCTGCATGGCTAGATGACATAACCAAGACCAGCAATGAGCTGACTGTTGTCTCAGGTTGTAGCCCTTTAACATTTTGCTTTTTATATAAGGGAAAGTTTTGACTGTATTGAATTAAAACTTGACATGCCAGACCCTCCAGGCATTGAGATAATGTGGGTTAAAATTAATAATAATACAGATCCAATGACTTTTGGTATATGTTATCGCCCTTCCTCATTGGATAATCACAAAAATGAAGCTTTTCTAGACTACTTACAGAACATTAATTTACCTGACAACATTGTTCTAATGGGAGATTTCAACTATCCTGGAATTAACTGGGATACTCTTACTGGGACTACTCATCAAGAAAAAAAACTTTCTGGAAACCACTCTCTATTTAGGCCTTGACCAGACAGTATTTGAATCTATGAGGTTAAAAAATATCCTTGATTTAATTTTTACAAATGCAATGGAACACTTTGACACACCAACTATATTGGCATCTTTAGGGGATTCTGATCACTGTATGATATTTTTGTCCATCAATTATTATAAACAGGAATGTAGAGGTGTAACAAAGATGAGAAATTTTAATAAAGCAAGGCACGAGGAAATAAAAACTTATTTGTGAAATTGGGACTGGCAAAAAGACTTATATAAACTACCAGTTGAAGAAATATGGGCACATATTAAAGTTAAACTTGAATTTTGTATATCCACGTGGGTACCTGAAAGGAAAAATATATAAACAAAAGGAGATACCCAGTGTGGTATACTAATGAAATAAAAAGAATAATAAGAAGGAAAAAAAAAGGCCTATAATAGATACAAAAAAAAAATAAGTCTGAAATTATTTGGAACAGGTTTAAACAAAAAGCAAATAAAACAAAATGTGCAATTAGGGAGGCTAAGAAACAGCTTGAATATAAACTTGCACCTGATCAAAAAGATAAAAAAAGTTTTTTCAATTATATTGGATCCCTAAAAAAATTCTACATGCAGGATTGGACCGCTTCAAATAGAGGATAATTTAGTATCAGATGAACGGAGTATGGCCGATGAATTCAATTATTATTTCTCTAGCATTTTCAAAAATAAGGAAGACTCAGGACAAATTAATTGGGATAATGAAGTTCCTGATATTATATTTACTTCTGCTGAAACATTCTCTGCTCTAATATCCTTTAAATCTTCCACCTCAGTAGGGACAGATAATATCCCCTTTGTTTTTCTGAAATCAATTGCATATGAACTAGTAGGTGCCTTAACCCTATTATTTAATGCATCAGTATATCAAGGTATAGTTCCAAATGAATGGAAACAAGCTTGGGTAATACCGATTCATAAAGGTGGTTCAAAGCAGAATGTAAAACAATACAGGCCAATTAGTCTGACGTCTTGTACTGGGAAAGTTATGGAAAAACTGCTCTCACATAAAATAAATATGTATATATTGAAAAATGGTCATTCAGATATATCACAATATGGATTTCTAGTGGGTAGATCATGCCAAAGTAATTTAATACATGTTTTTGATCCAGTCAGTGAAGCTCTGGATTTGGGCCTTCCAGTGGATGTAATATTCTGAGATTATGAAAAAGCTTTGGATACAGTAACTCACAAAATCCTAATTGAGTGTTTGGTAAGGTTGCAGTTCCATAAAAGTATTATCAAGTGGATTATATCTTGGTTAACTGCTAGGCAGCAGCAAGTTTGTATCCGTGCATATAACTCGTCGTGGAGCAAAATTACCAGTGGAGTACCGCAGGTTTCTGTGTTGGGCCTAGTTTTATTTAACATTTCTTATATCGAGTATGACAACCTCGGATGGTGTATGGCTTAATAAATATGCTGATGATGCAAAATTAGGTAGCATTGTTAATAATACTTCTTCAGTGCAGAATTTACAGTCCAATCTAAATAATATATTTGATTGGGCTAGTAATAATAAGTTGACCCTTAACATATCTAAGTGCAAAGTCATTCATTTTGGTAAAAATAATTCCTTGACAAATTATTTTATAAATAATATACCATTAACTAAGGTTACGACTGAAAAAGATCTGGGCCTTTTTATTAGTAATAACTTAAAATTTACTGAGCATAACAACTTTACAGTTAAAAGGTGCCATCAGCTAATAAATTGTATTTTAAAAAATTTGAAAAGTAGAGAACCTGAAGTGCTTATTCCACTGTATAGCAGTAGAATTAGATCTACATTTGATTACTGCTCTTCTTTTTGTGCACCAACTTTAATCAAAGATAAGATCCTAAAAGAAAAAGTACAAAGGAGATTTACAAAAAATATTAAAAATTTAAAAATGCTCCCGTATGATAGCAGACTTAGAAAACTGAATCTTTATTCTCTAGAGCATCGTTCAACTAGAGGTGACCCGTGCTTAATCTTTCTTGTGACAAGAGATGAGGCCTTATTTGAAACCTTATGTCTAGACTGGTGTCACTCTATAAGTATTACTAGATCCCATAATATGAAAATAAAGACTTATTTAGCCAAGACTATTAAGAGGAAAAACTATGTAACACAGTGAATAGTTCCACTCTGGAATTCCCTTCCGCAAAAGGTAGTAGATAGTGCAGATCTCAAACTATTTAAAATTAATCTAGATACTTATATGGGAGATTCTAAATACCACTACCACCCAGGCTAGGGGTGGCAAAGTCTTAATGGGCTTGTCCCTCGATTTCGAATTCACCTATGAACCTATGAACCTTTGTGAGGCTCCTGCCAGACACACATAATCCCTACAGAGGCACATGGTGCTTCACTGCAACCTTCCTCCAGGACTCAGCTTTCTATATTCAGCTATGTAAAGACATTGGTGAATAACTGGAAGACAACAAACCCATGGACACATCTGCAGCAATCTGCTGGGATGCTCTCAAAGCCTTTATCAGAGGCAAATTCATAGGACATGCTAAAAGGCTAAAGAGGACTTAAGAAAGGGACCTCAAATAGCAGGAGACCTTATTGCAGGACTTAGAAACCAAATTCAGAAATATCAATTGCAAGAGCCAGGAACTTCTAGCACAGATCATAGGCACAAAATTTAAGATCAACATTCACCTTCTCTAAAAATATGAGTTTGCCCCATTTAGGCTTCATCAGGCCTTTTTGGAGGCAGAAGATGAGCCGGGAAGGCCCCTGGCATATCAGCTTATGTCAATAAAGGTCCTGAATTTCAAGTCTGAGGTTCACAGATGATGAAGTCATCAAGGACCAATCAGGCATCAACTAAGCCTTCCTGAAATTCTATGAAAGCACTGTATGCCTCAGAAATATTCCCATCCACAGAGGAAATGAACTGCTTGTTGGAAAACTATAACTTGGCCTCTGTTGATGAGACACAGAAAGATAAGTTGGACAGACTCTTCACTAAAGATTAACTAATGGAAGCATTAGTCAGCATGCCAGCAAGGAAGGCCTGTGGAGGAGATGGGCTACCTGCTGAGTTCTATAACTCCTTCAAAGACAGTCTCTAGGAGCCAGTACTTGACACCCTCAAGGAAGCATGTGCACAGGACAAGTTACCACCTTCCATACGCACAACACTGATACAACTAATCCCCACATGGGGGAAGGATCCCCAGCTCTGTGGGCAGCTACCATGCCATTTCTCTGATCCTTGTAGACTACAAGATCTTTGCAAAGATGATAACCATGTGGTTGAAAGAAATGATACCACAGTTAGTAGATACTGATCAGGATGGATTTGTGCTGGAAAGGCATGGCACTAACAGTACGAGATGCCTAACAAATCTAATCTGGAAGGCATCTCATCCCCATCTACCCATAGCCCTGCTCTCCCTTGACACTGAAAAAGCATTTGGGTAGAATGAAAATCTCTCCTTAATGCCTTTGGAAGATTTGGTTTTGGACCTCAGATGCTGCAGTGGATCTTGGTTCTCTGCAAGGTATACCACCCTGACATTGAAACTTTGACATTGACCAACACTACAGCGGCTACAGCCCCAGGTCACTGTAGTGTCAGCGCTGGACTCAAGCACTGTTTTCTGGTGGTCTAGCACTCCATCCCTAATCAGCTCCAACTCAGAGTTGATTATAATTAGTGGGGAGGTGCGGGGGACAAAGCCCCCTGAAGAAAACATGGCAGGCAGTGAGATTCTTTATGCCGACTGCAAAAGAACAACATAAAGGTTTCGCTGTTCGGTCGTTCTACAAATTTTTTGTCTACGATTGATCATAGATCCCTCTACAATGGAGGCAGTGGCCAAAGTGATTACAAATGGAATCTGCTTGGTCAGCTTTCCACTGGGGAGAGGCACCAGACATGGATGCTCCTCTCTGCCTTGTTATTCATCCTAACCCTAGAACCACTAACCAAGGTCATCTGCCAGCACCCTCAAATACATGGAGTGCACATGGGAGGGGAGCACAATATCATGGCCTTAGTGGATGACATTGTGCTCATCATCATGTGCCCGTAGGAATCAATTTCACAACTGGTCTCTCTAATTGAAGCATATGGCAGGTTATCTAGATATAAGATAAATGTATCTACTACTGTTATTGCCCTCATGCAGTTCTGTCCAAGCCCTACAGAACTTCCTATGGAATATGTCAGTGGTAAAAGACCATGTACACATGGGAGGGGAACACAAAGTCATGACCTTTGCAGATGACATCATGTTCACCATTATGCACCCACAGAACTTGATTACACTACTGAGCTCCCTTATTTGAAGCATACAGCAGGTTATCTGAATATAAGATAAGTGTATCTACTACTACTCCTCTTGCCCTCACATAGTTCTGTTCCACCCCTACAGAACTTCATATGGAATATGTCAGTGGCAAAAGACTGTGTCAAGTTTCTAGGGATCAAATTCTCCTGGAACCAATTTGCTACAGGGAAATAAAACATGGCGTCTTTACGCTCTGACATAGAGATATAGTGAGATGCAACCACCTCCCTTTTTTGCACTGAAGCAAAGCCCATGCATACAAAATGATGGTGGCCCCCAAGATCCTCTACATTCTGGATAATCCGCACATTCCCCTAGAAGCCAAGCTAATACCAGAATTACACAAATATGTGCTAATATTCTTCTGGGGCACAAACACTAGAAGACTCAGCCACAAGAAGCTGACACAGCAGCTAGCCCAAGGCAGTTTCTACCTACCTGACTTCCACCTCAAGAGGATGGCCCACGCCATCCACAAGTTACCAGTGCTACCTCAGAGACAGGGTGCCCATGACTTTGGAAGTCTGTGCTGTGTCAAAGGAGTGCCTTATTGAGCCCTGTAGTCACTGCTATATGCTTCAACAATGTCCCAAAGATCACAGCAATGCACCCTATCATCAGGTACTCAGTAGTGGCATGGAGACTAGAGGTGGGTGAAGTGGCCAAAATTCGCTCCGCGAAGCAATTCGTGGAGTAGTGGGAAATCTGTGAAGTACCCTACAACATGAAGCGGAGTACTTCACATCATAATGAGGATCGCAAAGTCATTGATTTTAACGCACTTTGCGTTACTCCACCTTTCCCCAACCAGTTATGTGCCTATTTTTAGGTGAAGTACATTGATTCCAAAGTACTTTGCATCACTTTGCCTTGTTTTTGGGCTCCAAGGTGAATTTTGCATTGATTCATGGGATTGCAGGTCACATGGGCTCTAGATTGTTCTGCACAGCCTCAGTTCTGGGCTGAGTAGTGTGAGTGTAGTGGTAGCTGGAGACAGTTTGCTGTCAGAGCTCTGCAATTAAAACCCCATAAAGGCTGTTAAAAAAGCCTTTTTCAGCCATTTGTTTGGCTCAAAACATAGTACATTGACTGTAAGAAACCCTCCTGTACTCATATCATTGAGTGTTTATTATTTGTGTGTGGATTTTGAATGTTAATTTTGAACATTCAGTCTCTGTACTGAGAGACACTTGAAGTGTGCTTTGGGGGAAGGGCGTATCTGTGTGGTGTAGGTAGTAGATTAACTGAGAGAAAAAAGCAATCTTTTTGTTCTGGTTATATTTTTGTTGTATAACTGTGTTAATGTACACACAGTAATATTTTAATTAATTGTTTACATTTTATTGCTGATAGTTGTGGTGCAGCAGTGCATAATTGCATTGTGTTTAAAATAATGGGCAATTAATAGATGAGGAATCACTCATTGCGGAGACCCTTAACAGGCACTTCACGAACCTGGATGCATACAAGACGGGACCCTCTGACAACAGGAGTGAGCCGAACGCTCAACGGCCCCCAGACCTTGACCGCCCTTTGTTTCACCTGAGGCTGGTCAGGGTAAAGGAGGTCTTGATCATCCTCAAATCCCTACACTCGAGAGGATCTGGGGGCCCAGATGGGATACAAACCAGAATACTCAAGGAGGGGGCTCCAGCTTTAGCTAAGCCCCTAACCTGGCTGATAAACAGGTCTTTTATGGAGGGCTCTGTACCTGAGCTATGGAAACAGGCTCTAGTGATTCCCATACACAAGGGAGGGTCAACAGAGCCTATAGAGAACTAGAGGCCTATCTCCTTGTTATGTGCCATTGCAAAAGTACAGGAGAAGCTAGTCTACTCCCAACTCCGAGAATACCTGGAAAATCCACCTGGCAATCTCACCGTCACAGCACGGCTTCAGAGCCAAGCATGGGACAGATACTGCGCTAACTAAATTCTAGGCAGAAGTACTGAGCAATAATGACTCAGGGGTCAGCACAGGGGCGGTCTTTATTGACCTATCCAAAGCATTCGACTTGGTAAACCACAACCTCCTACTACAAAAAATGTGCTCACTTGGACTTGACACCCATACACTGGGATGGTTCAAGAGTTATCTCTCTGGACGCACCCAGAGGGTCAAGTGGAAGGACAAAGTCTCCAACCTAGCACCACTCAAAGAAGGGGTACCTCAAGGGTCAATACTCGGCCCCCTTCTCTTCACGCTGTTCATAAATGATCTGCACACACACTGCAGCAGCAGCAGCGTTATCCAGTATGCTGATGATGCAGTCATTTACAGATCTTCCCCTTAACTTACCAGAGCTGGAGACAGCCCTCCAAGAAGACATCCTTCAGATGGAGGACTGGCTCACTCTGAACAAAATGGTTTTAAACACCAACAAAACGAAGGTGATGCTGTTTGGTCCTAGATCCCTGGGACCCAAGAGGTCACTGCTCCTACAACTTCAGTCCGGGGGGGTGTAAAACTTGAGGTGGTCACCTCCACCAAATACCTTGGTCTCACCCTGGACCAAGGCTTCACACTAAAACCATGTAGACCAAATCACCAAAGCCATCCATGGAAACTTGGAATTCTCTATAGACTAAAGGACCAGATTATCCCGAAGCTAGGGTGGCTATTGCCGCTAGCGTATTCTCCCAAAGCTCACCCACGCGGCCCTGGTTCTCCAGAGCATGGCCGCGATGGAGTTAGGGAGGCTGCAGACCTTGTACAACAAGATAGTCCACTTTGCCACTCTGTCTCACCCGAGGACTCACCACTGTGAGGCCCAATCTAGGCTCAGGTGGCCGTCCCTGGAAGTTCGCCTCATCTACCCAACCCTCTGCCATACATTCAGGTTACTGGGTCCCACACCTCCCCCTAGCCTGAATGGTCTTGTTAGGGTGAAACCTAACCCACGGACCCTACGCTCTTCAGGCCGAACTCTCCTCGTGGTTCCCAAGACCAGGACTAAAGCCGGGTCCAGGTCCTTTGCGTACACCGCCCCTTCCATTTGGAACAACCTCCCCCTGGAGGTTTGGGAGGCAGTGTCCGTCACCAGCTTCCGGACAAAGCTCAAGGGACACCTGCTCGACAGGAGCACATGCCTTTGTTACAGGACCTGACCATGCACAGCCAGCCTGGTAGCTCTACGGACCGGACCACATATAGCTATCCGGGTAGTACAATGGACCTCCTTCAAAGGATGGGGAGCACTTATGTCCCAATATATCCCCCTTCCACTAAGTCCATAAAGAAGGTAACCTAGGTCCTTAGTTTCTGCTTGCCTTACCAAAGCACTCTCTAACTAATCTTACACCCGTTATGTAAAATATTCTCTTCATGTGTAACTTCCATGTCCTATTGCCTGTATGTCTTCCACTACCTGCCGCCTGTAATCCTATAAAGTCTTCTATTGTAAAAACATTACTATCACCTGACTGTACTGATCTGCTACCTGCATGTAATTGTAACACCCGGGTCGCCCCTGAAAAAGGGACCTCTGGGGCCCAGTGGGCCTACCCGGTCATCAAAATTCAATAAATAAATAAATAAATAAATAAATAATATTTGGTTATATTAATGAAGTTTTCAAGTTGCTGCACATTAAAGTGTGTGTGCGATGTGTGCCATCAAATCAGACACATTTTATTGTGCCACACAGTAATTGCAGCAGTGTGAACCTGCTATCCACTGCACCTGCGTGATTTTTTTATACTGCTTTGTGGTATTTTTACTGGTAGTGGACTGTTACTGCAATGCACTACACCCCCCGCCCCAACTGGCAAAAGGTATTCTTTTTCAGATTTGGATTTGTGACTTGACAGCACTGATTAGGTGCTATTCTGCCTTTTGTATCTGCATCACTTGAGTGCACAGAGCAATCTTAATCTGTCTGTGCATTTGCATCTCTTTAGTGCCCAATCTCCATCTGTAACTTAAGTCACAGTTGTTTGTTTGTCTTCTCTTCAGAGTACTGGTGTGGTACATATCTCTGTGTGAACATTGTACTCATTGAAGCGTGCTTTTAAGTCAGGGCAATCATCACGAGTCGCTCATGATACAAATCGCATTCTTCATCTTCACGGTCATGATTCACACGAATCACAAAACTGTAAGTTTTTTTGTAGTTAGTTGCATGTAAGCCTTTTCATAGTATCTCGGGTCTCAGCTTCAGTCACCATTGTACTCGTTGATATAAGTTTTCAGATCAAGTAGTTTTGTGTGGTACAGGTCAGGGAAGTACAGCAGTAGGCATTCGCGTTCCCGTACAGTTTATTAACATTGGTCATGTCACACGAGACACTCACCATGACTCCTACTCTGAGACAAATCACGTTATTCATCTTCACAGTCACGATTCACGATCACGTCATGAATCACAAAACTAAGTTTTTTTGTAGTTAGTTGCATGTAAGCCTGTTTCATAGTATCTCGGGTTTCAGCTTCAACCACCATTGTACTTATTGATATGAGTTTTCAAATTCGGTAGTTTTGTGTGGTACAGGTCAGGGACATACAGTTGTAGGTATTCGCATTCCTGTACAGTTCATTATCATTGGTTATGTCACACCAGACACTCATCATGAGAGAAATCACATTCTTCACGAATCACAGCAGTGACATTTTTTTTTTCAGTTCTGATGATATGCTAAAGACCTGTAAAGATGACCAAAACATTGATGAATCTTTTTTAACTTTTTTAGAATAATGCCCCCAAAAAAATACTCACCTTCAGTGGCTTGACAATATTCCAATGCCAAAATTTCTCATCAAGCCAAGAAATGCACCCCAAATTCATATATATGACCTGTGATACAAAAAAGCAATGATTACATGTATATATAGAAAAAATATAATATTATATATATATTCATGGCAAAAAACTCAGTTAATGCATCAGTTAGGGTTGTTCCACAGTGACAAAGTGAGGAAATTTGATGTTAAGGTTGAGAACCTCCTCATATTTACCCCGCCCCCCAACCGGCATCGGGGTGTGTGTTATAGTCATCAGTCCTAACTCTCACCCCATCCCATGTGTAAAAAGCCGAGGTGGTGAAGTATAGGAGAATGGGGTGAGGGTTAGGACCGATGACCCTAACGCACCCGATGCCAGATAGGGGCAGGTGGGAGGTGCAAGGGATTTCAACACTAACATCGAATTTCCTTGCTTTTGTCGCTGTGGAACAACCCTAACTGATGCATTAAACTGAGCTTTTTGCCATGAATTTCCCTTATTTTTGAGAATGAAGACTAAATAGTGAATGGAATATGGTGGTGGGAGCGCGCTCCCACCATGTGATTTTTTGTCACATAGTAACAGTAAGTGCAACACAAAAGCAAGCACAAATGGTAATGCACATGGTGACACAAACATAAATGGTAACGCAAATGGTAATAGAAACGCAAGTGCAAAGTGACGCCAAAGTGAACAGTAACAGAAACGGAGACACAAACGCAAGCACATACAAAAACGCAACTGTTAAGGTGCATGTTCACTGTACCGCAATTGGAAATGCAAATGGTAATGGTAGCAGCAACAATAATGGCAAAAGAAACAGAAATGGAATCGCAAATGCTAGCACACACTGAAACGCAAACCGTAACATGGGCGGTCATGGTAACACAATTGGAAATGCAAATGGTAATGGTAACAGCAACAATAATGCCAAAGGAAACAGAAATGGAAATGCAAAAGCAAGCACATAAGGAAACGCAAACCATTACACACATGGTCATGGTAACACAATTGGAAACGCAAATGGTAATGGTAACAGCAATGATAACACCGAAGGAAACAGAAACAGAAATGCAAACGCAAGCACGTACAGAAACGCAAACCGTAATGCGCATGGTCACAGTAATGCAATTGGAAACACAAATGGTAACGGTAACAGCAACAATAACGCCCAAGGAAAGAGAAACAGAAACAGAAACACGAGCACGTATGGAAACGCAAACCGTAATGCGCACAGTCATGGTAATGCAATTGGAAGCATAAATGGTAACGGTAATAACAACGATGACGCCAAATGAAAGACAAATGCAAATGCAAACACAAATGGTAGGGTGGTCACAAACACAAATGAAAATGCGCACGGTGATGCAAATTGAAACACAAACACAAACAGTAGTGGAAACGCAAATGGTAATAGTAACGTAAATGCAAGCACAATCGAAAATGCAAAGGGTAACGCACATTGTGGCATACACAGGAACACTAACGCAAACGGGTATGGAAACGTAAGTAGAAACGTTAAGTGTAACAGTAACGGAAGCACACACCCTTGTTTTCTCCAACAGCTGCATAGAGAAACTCAGTGAGTACAAAGAATGTAAGCATAATAATGGGCCTCGGACCAGAAAATGAGCACTTGGAATACTAAATTGCTTATATCTCAGGAACTGAGATGTAGAAAAAAAATTAAAATTTCATATTATTTATGACTTTCTTAGCTAGTTTTGCACTTAGCCACCTAGTGGGGGGCTAAGCATTTTTGTGACTAAAAGTCCGTATCTCAAAGTGTTTTCCGAGATACAGGCCCAGAAAGGCGCGGTGGATGCCACAATGTTAGTCTATGGGGGAAAGTGTCAACTTCAGAGCACTGTAACTTTCCATCCGTGCAATACTGTGTCACCAATCCACCACATCTGTGGGATGTTGGCTTTCTTCCCTCCAAATTTCAGCCCAAAAGACCAAACCAGTGTTTTGCAGCAGGGTGGCAAAGAATTCCTGGTATTTTCCTGATAGTGTCAAATAGTAGTGTTGCAAATCACGACACTTTCACAAAAAAAAAAATTACAAAGTGTCACAGGTTCTACACTATTTGCAACACTACTTTTTCCAAAAATTTCAAAAACATATTTCTGGGGTGTTTAACCCCAAAATAAAGACATGCCCAGCATCCTCAGGGTCAGACTAGGTAAACACAAAAAGAATTGTGTCCCTAGAAGGTCCCAATTTTAAATGCCAAGCATTTCTGTAATCAGTAACTGAAAACAAAATGGTGTAGTTACAACACTACTGGGGTCGTTTGTGACACTGAAAACGGCATTTGCAACACTGTCAAACTTTTTGTTAACTTTTCCCATTGACTATAATGGGAAACTTGTTTTTTGAACAACCTTTGAACCGTTCAATATTTATTTTCACAAAATCTTCAAAAGGCACATCGGAGACCCCAGCGGCATGTTCCCTGAAGTTTTCAGACCGGTCGCATAATCCGTGCGACCTGTAGGCACGAGCAAAGAATGCGCATAAAAGCGTAAAGGTGCTACAGAATGTTGCTTAATAACTCCGCAACCATGTATCTGACCAGTACTAAACTTAGCAGGTCCCAAGATCTATGCCACCGATCCTTGCCTGCCAAATTTCAGGCAAATCCGTCATATGGCGACAAAGTTATTAAGTTACAATATTTCACACTTTAACCTTAAATGGGGTACTCAACCCTAACCATAGTGGCACTACCGTGCCACTATAGTATATATACACATATATTTATTTATATATATATATATATATATATATGGATATTAAAGGTCAACTCAGATTCTGTGGAAAACCATAATGGTGCCAGGTACATTAACTTACCAAGGGTAGTATTAGTGTACACACATAGGGCATCCTTCCTTTTGGGGGTCAGTGCAGCAGACATTGGGCAACCAAAAGCATTATCACATCATCATGGACAGTTAACTCTATGGTCGGGTCACCCTTCTAGCACATCATTAGGCAAGACACTGTGCATCAGCCCAGTCAGTCAGGTCAGCAGGGGACATACTGTAGTTCTTACTGGAGCATGTGCATGCACAACTGAGTGTGACATGAATTAATGGAGACTTTTCTTTCCATTTTATGCTTTCATTTCTCTTCATCTGGAGTTGTGAATTTTCAGGACACAAGACAGTACCATTTTGGGGATGCACATTAATTCTGGGGACTGTGTGTGAACACTGCGCGCATAACTGAGTGCGCCATTAATTCTGGGAGACTGCATTTGTTGTTATGCTCTCATTTCTCTTCATCTGGAGTCGGGAATTTTCTGGAGACAAGACAGTAGCATTTTTGGGATGCACATTAATTCTGGGGACTGTGTGTGAACACTGCATGCATGACTGAGTGCACCATTAATTCTGGGAGACTGCATTTGTTGTTATGCTCTCATTTCTCTTTGTCTGGAGTCGGGAATTTTCTAGAGACAAGACAGTAGCATTTTTGGGATGCACGTTAATTCTGGGGACTGTGTGTGAACACTGCATGCATGACTGAGTGCACCATTAATTCTGGAAGACTGCATTTGTTGTTATGCTCTCATTTCTCTTTGTCTGGACTGGGGAATTTTTTTGAGACAAGACAGTAGTATTCTGTGGATGCACATTAATTCTGGTGACTGTGTATGAACAATATTTTTGGTGCCTTAGTAATGTTTACTTTCTGTATGAATACATGCCACAAAAGAGTGTTCAATTCTACTGCAACTTTACTGATGGCAAAACAAGGCACACACAAATGCCCACTGTGCTTTGGCACTTAGGCTTTCATTAGGAAGCATACTACTGAAGGCCGAACCGCCAAAGAGCAAGGATCATTACAGTGCACCTTGTTTTGTTAGAAATACAGTTGCACTAGCAATGAAAATATTTTACTGGCATCTATTCAGGGGGGGTTATGACTTTCTGGTTTTGTTAAAGGAGTAGTCAACACCGAATTTGCAAAAACATATGTTAAGCAGAGCACTTTTCATTTGTATGTAAGGTTCTAGAGTGTTCTTCCCTCTGTCTGCTATTAGGAGTTTTTACTAAATTAGCCTACTGGTTTTATGGTAGTTTTATGAAACCTGTGGATCTTCATGTCGAATAAGTTTATTACCTTAATCAATTCTGCAATACATCCTGTGTCATGTGACAGTGATGTAGCATAGCCCATAGATTTAGCATATGCACAGTTCACAACAGCAGAGCTGTGTAACTGTTCTTATCCCGTGAGACCAAATGGCTACTGTTAGAGTTTAGCAGATAGTTGAGAGCTAGGTGAGTGGGGTTTCTGTACAAAAACTGCTAGTCTTTATTAATTACAGCATCGATGATCTGTGGCAATTTCTATGCTTTTTATTGTTGTGTGTACTTTGATTACATTTTAAAATGAAAACACTTACTACTGCTAGCTAGACATGACACACACAGAAAACACAAATAGTGAATTACAGCTATTTAGTAGCTGTTTTCTTACAGAAACACCACTCAGCTAGCTGTCAGGTATCTGCTAAACTGTAACTTGCCCTTTGTGATCACTGGATAAGAACAGTTACACAGCTCTGCTGTTGTGAACTGTGCATTTGCTAAATCGAAGGGCCATGCTACATCACTGTCACATGACACAGGGTGCATTGTAGGTAAAAGAAAGACAATAAACATATTTGAGATGGAGATCCCCAGGGGTCGTAACTTGTAAAACTACCATAAGCTAGCAGGCCAATTTAGGAAAAACTCCTAATAGCAGACAGAGGGAAGGATACAGTAGGACTTTACATACAAATCAAAATGCTCTGCATAACATATGTTGTTGCAAATTTTGGGTGGACTGCTCCTTTAAGTCGAAATAATGAGGGCAAGGACAACCTTTTACTTAAAACAATGTTATGCAAAAACAAAACAGTGCACACACTTAACAGAAGGAAGGGGCACAGGATAGAAACTATAAAGTACAGAAATGGAATCAACAACAGAGTAGAAGTATACAGAACAGAAGACAAGAAAAAAAATGTGCATAAAAAAGCCAAAACAATTACAAGATACTGGGTGGAAGGGTCAGGGGCAACACAGGAATATATTTTTTTATTACAGAGGGTGGCGGGGTACAATGAAGGAAAAACTAAAAAAACTAATGCTCAATGTCGTGGAGGGACAACAGCAGTTGGAGCATGGCCATCATCTGCAGCTGATGACCCTCGATCCTCTCCAACTGCTGCTTGACATTGGTCAGGCACTGGTTGGCATCATCCACCGCACTCCACAGAACTGCCAAATCAGCCCTATTTACAGGCAGTTCTGAGGGGTTGCCACCAGCAGGAAGTGCTGCAGCTGGTGGTGGTGGTTCTGGTGGAGCAGCAGTTGCTGCCATGGCATTCCTCCGCTTAGTGCCATGTGCAGCCACCCCTCTGCCACAGAAGGGCCAACAGGTGCAGTCCTGGCCTGTTCTGTGACAGCAGCCTGCCACTCTTCCCGGTGGTGGTTCAACATATGGGTGCACTGGCCCCCGGTCCCCAGGTGACTTCCCCAAGGGCCACAGCACACTTCCACACCACAGATCCGGCAACTTACAATGCTACTGTCCCAGTGCACACCATCAAAAAACTCCCAAACTAGGGAGGTGCGGGGAGGACCAGGCACAGGTGGGGGGGCCCAGATGCTGTGGAAGCCTGGGCCTGAGGCTCCACACTAAGGGCCGGGGGCACAGGCACATGCTGCTGAGGTGCTGCTGGCACTGGTGGTGATGGGGCAGTGGGAGGTAGTACCACTGCCAAAGGAGGTTGTGGTGGTGGTGGTTCCATCACAGCTGAAGCAGCAGCACCAACTCCTCCTGCTTCTGGGGGGGGGGGCCCGGCAAGATCTTACTGCGGTCCAGCTGAAACTGGCTCTGCCCCCCATGCGTGATAACCTCCACCCATTTGCCATACCTCAGAAGTGCTCTGGCCCCAGGTCTTCCCTCCTCCATTCAAATTTCTGCCCTGTCGTCCAACACAGTCACACACACACACACACACACACACACACACACACACAACAATTAATAAAACAAAGAATTAATTAAAAAAAAAAAAGAAAGAAGTCCACAGAAGAACTAATAAACAAAGAACAAGATCAGAAAAAAAAAACAAGAAAGATTTGGTTTTAAACACTGCCTCTAACTCTCCTCTCTACAGTCAGGCGCCTCTCGTTCCTTCTGCAAAGGGGAAAAAAACTGTCTCCTAGCATGAGTCACTTCCTTCCTGTCTGGCTAAAGCATGTAACTTACACTACTGCAAGCCATGTGATGTGTGGGGGGCTGCAATAGACTTGTCATTCTGCCTTAATTCACCTTAAGGCGGAGTAACAATGCAAAGTGACAATTACAAGATGAAGTGAGCCTTTTAAATGGGCGCTCCATGTAGTGGAGTGGCAAACACAAAGTGCCCACTTCATGGGCGGAATTTTAATTCACAGTATCTCTAATGGAGACAGGCCACAAGCTCTCTGGCTGTCCCCAGAGAAATCACCTGCTCTACCATTAAGGCTTAGCAGACAGCTGTTCATTGGAGGGGTGATGATGCACTGATCTGACTGGGCCAATCAAGGGGTCAGTACGCTACAATATTTGTTCAAAACAAACAGAAGGTCACACTGGGATGGGATGCTTAAAGATATTAGCATGACATGACTATCACGACAAGTTCTGGTCAGAGCCGTTATGGCTGTGAAGAGCTTTTGGGATGCTTTTACCCATTATTTCTAATGAATTGCACAATACAGATCTATGGAAAGGCAGTTTCAATGTGATCTTCCTTTTACACATTTTTACAATGTGTTTTCCTGGAATATGCCTGCTGATTGCTGTATATTTAGCATGGATAGTTCGCAGAAGAAATGGCATCTTATTTTCAGTGGTGCTCTACATCTACACAATATTATGCTGCATTGTGTGAAATCAGAATGCACTAAAAACAATATTTTATATCTGGGAAGATATATTAAGTGCCAGATCAATGCATGAATAGAAAGATGTGTTGCACAAATTGGCACTGATACAATAGTCAAAGAGAATGTGCCACAGGTACAGGTGTGCATACAGTGAAGCCCACCAGGATGAAGCGCAGCACTGCAGAATTCTGCAGTAGAGTTATTGCAGCAAACAATTCAGTTTCAAAGGGAGTTAATCCTTTTTGTCATGCAGTAAATCTGTGACACTTCACTTCATCCTGGCGGGCTTCATCATTCCTGTTGAAAATGTGATGCTGGACGGGAGTCACAGTACAGGTGGCCACCAAGTCAGGTGCATCCAGGGTGCATCCAGGGTGACTCCAACTAAATACCTTCCAGGGAGAATGCCGGGCACATATCAGTATGCACCACAGCCTCCATGGGTGATATTCAGCCCAGGAATGCAAATTAACTAATTGAGCATGTAGGGTGCAAAGGAGCCTTATGCATGCCCATTACCAGCCCATTTGCATGTTGGCATGGGGATGAATGCACCGAAGCAGCTCTTGCCCCCAAGCCCCGACCCAGATTTCTCCCATGTGAGAAAGGCCCTGAAGTCTCTGGTGGTATAGTGGAAACCCCCCCACCTGCTCCACCAGCCTCGATCATACCGGAGTGCAGGTTATATCGGTTCCATATTGTAGGGACCTCAATGTCATCCCTAATTGCACCTGAATACACCTACAGTCCATATCCATAGTGTAGTCATCCCTGCTCCCCCTCAACGGTGCACAGACACCCCCATCCCTGCCCCCAGCCAATCCCACTGTGACGACTGGCTCTGTAATGGGATTGTACCACTCTATCGGTGGGTGGCGGAGCACTTGCAGTAGGATGCTGGAATGTATTATATGTAGGCATGAGCTGTGTGTATGGGTGATAACACCCAGTGGCCACACTCCTCAGGCACTCACATGTGGATCCATCATCCCAGTGCCATTGCACTGCTCAGTGTGGGTGACAGTTGATGCTGTACCCACTCACACAGGTCCCAAAACAGGCATGTTACAGCTGATCTCCCATTCATTTGTACAATTGAGGAACTGCAGATGAACTATCTATAGCCTGAAGTGTACACTGCAAATGGCATTACAGGATATTGTACCCCATGGCACCCGGGACACTTTAGCAGTCCGGAGGGTGGCATGTTACACAAGGAAACAGGAGAGAGTGTGGACTTGCAATGGTGTATGACAGCAGGAAGATACAGTATCAGCAAGGCATGCATTGGAGGTATGTAAATTCCCTCTTCAGTTTGCCAGGGTCATACACATGGCTGCATACACTGGTGGATCCTCAGCTGGCATGGTGCCCCAATGCACGGTACAGCCAGTTGGGTCATTCCAGAGTGCAGATCCCCAGCTCATGTTCAGTGCAGTCAATGGCTGGCCATGGTTGGGTGCAGATCGCAGTGCCAGTCTTTGCAACAGGTTAGGTATGGGGGGGAATGAGGGTGTCTGTGTACAGGGGTGATGGATGGGAGTCCTCTAGACTATGAATATGGACCATGGTTTCCTCTGGTGCAATTGGGTCTGGGGGGCCCTTACACTATGGAGCTCTTCAGGGATGGAGTTGGCTAAATTGGGGATGGAAAGGGGGTACCTCTAGTCTACCAGGGCTGCCAGGCTGCTGTGCACCTGGGTGCACATCTGCAGCCTGCCTGTGGGTGGGTGGCTGGCTGGGTTAGGCCAGCTATTCATGGCCTAACTGTGGGCTGCAGTGCTCTGGACTATGAGGGGCACATTCCAACTGAATATGCTGCAGTACGACATATGGATGGGATTGCACCCTTGACTTGAACGGCATACCATTTGCGTGTGCCCTGGCCCATTCCCTTGCAGCTGGCGCATCCCGCACATTTGAATATCGTGCTGCTGTGCATTGTTGGAGTTGTGCGGCACATCTCCCTTTTCCACTGGGATGCGCTGCATATATCCTTTGAATATGGGGTCCCCTGGACTAAGTAGCCTGAATAAATACATTATAAAAATGGTAAAATCAGTGAAAACAAGATATTGCATCTGATCTGGGACAGCCTGAGTAAATACAGTGCAAAAATGTGTAAATAAACAGCCCTGTGACAATGAGATGTAGCATATTCCCTGCCCTATCCAGGATACAAAATATAGGATAAGAAATATTCAGTGATCCCAGATCCAGATAATCATTACTCTGTAAGAAACATTCATTTTCCCTGTGTTTTCCCCACAAAGGCAGAATCAAATCCCTGTAATTTTTTCCATAAGCCACTGGTTCATTATTTATGACTTTGTTCTTTATTTATTATATCAGCAGCCTTTTATTTGGAAAGAGTTCTGATTTGCTGCTCAGTATTAATATTATATGTCATGATGGACTTGGAATGATTTGGATTTATATGCTATGCATAAGGCATAATGGGGGACTATTTGAAATAACAAATATCAAGCTCATTATTTCATGAACTATACTCAAAATTAGTAATCACAAGTCAGACAATATTTCAAAAGATACTAGTAATGCCTGTAAACAAATGTATTGCAAAGAGAGGTATATATATATATATATATATATATATATATATATACACACAAATGCTATTTTTGCATCTTATAGTTGTTAGTTTTCAGACAAATTCTTATAAATGTTTTTCTGTCCACCTGATGGAATCTTGAATGAGTTAAATAAATGTTATTATTTTATCAAGGCCCTGATCCAGCAACTCAGTAAATACACACTCAGCATATCATATTATAAAATGACAGAAAACAGTCTTCTGTTTGCAGTTGTTTGATCAGGAATTTTATAAATGGTATAAGCTTTTTTTGTTACATCTATGTTGGGCCAATAAAAGGTTTCAAATCATTTTCTTCTGTATCACTCATGGTTTGTCAGCAGTTAATTCATTTAATGTGGTCTCCCTTGTCAGAGTTTGACTGTTTCTCCACCCCTCCCCAAACACACACACACACACACACACACACACACACACTTACACACACTCTCTCTCTTACTATAAGAGATCTCAGTAGCTCTTATCTGTTATGTTTGGAAGCAGGCAGCAGCCCTTTCTCTCAAAAATAAATTTATGTCTTTAGTCTGGGTAGTTCACTGAAGACCTGGCATATTATCAGAGTGTAAATCTTTACAAAATTTGCTGGGAAAGGATAACATTTATGAGGCATGAATCTTTCTTGAAAGATATTCATCCCCAACTGAAGTTAGCAGGAAAAAATGTTTAAATGCTAATCATTTAAATATGTAAGCTATTGCATTTCGAAGTGGATAAACAAATCTCCAGTTTAATATGCAACCAATATTTAACAAGCTGTTTCAGTTTCCTAATGGCCATCGGATAAGCAGCTTGGAGTTATGTCTCCAACATTCTGAACAGAAAGAAGGGATTATTTTATTTTAGTTGTCATAGTGACTTGTAGATGTGGATGGATACTTTGAAAAGTAAAAAAATATGTTCCACAAAACTCCATTTTCAAGCTACAGATAGCAAAATGGCTGTAGGCTCCTCCCACAGCCATAAAAATCTAGCACTCACCACCTTATAAAGAACATGTTGCTCCAGAAATCAAAAATGTGCCAACTTTATTTAAGGTGACAGGAATAAAAAACATGCCTGGATGTGTTTTAGACTAGCTCCTTTTTCAAAAGACGTGTTTAGCCATTAAAGATCACACCTTTTATGCCTGCAGTATGACGTCATCACCAATTGTCTAAACTAATGGTCCAGGTGATAGAGTTGCAGACTTTAAACATACAGCTAAATACTTGCAAACACACAAATATACACCCCTAAAAGCATTCTAACACCTAATGAATACAATCCATTATCACTATATGCATTCTTATTGTTTCAAGAACAAATAGCTTCTGATGGAGCTTAACACTGATCACCACCACAGGAGATATTTAATTCCCAGTGCAGACCCAAAATCTGTAAATGCAAGAAAAAAAGTGATTTACCTTGAAAGATTTTTTTAAAATCAAGTAGTCACCCGGATCTCTTAACTGAGAAAAGCACAGTATGCCTGCCATTTAGCTGTACTCTGTTGGTTTAATGTCAGCACTCTGGCTAACAATTGTCAGCATTCAAAAGATGTATTAGACATACAACTTATGCCATAAGTGGGAAACCTCAAATCTGTTAAAAGGGGATGATTAAGTTTCAAGATTTTTTGCAAGATTTTTTTAGTTCAAGTTTAAACACGCACCCCTTGACAAAACAAAATACAGTATGCCTGCCATTTAACTCTACTCTGTAAATTTAATATCAGTACACTCGCTAACACTGTAAGCATTCACAAGGTATCAGGCATATCAATTATTCCACATATGGGGTGACATCCAAAATGCATCAATGTGTGTTTTTTATCCCTGGCATTTTAAATAAAGTTGGTGTATTTTGATTACAGTATTGTTAGAGCAGCGTCTACTTTATAAGGTGATGAGTGCTAGATTTTGTGATAGTTATACTCTGAACCATCTATTGGATGAGACAAGTGGAGTACTAAAGTCCTTCCAGCAACTGAGTGACCACTACCTATTCTGAAAGCTCCACCACTTGTGATATCTCCAGATAAGACATGCTCTCACACCTCTACTGGGCCCAAGGTACAAACTTCCCATGACCTAAATGCTTGACTTGGTAATCTAGCCTAACACTACACAGTAAAGCTAACCAGGTCACAGTTACTGGCAACTCATTAAGCAAGGCCCAGATTACTCTGAAAACACCAGACTGAGCTGGGTGGAGAGAAGTAGGAATAGACCTCACTCTCTAGGACTGAAGAAGCTGGAAAAAAATCTAACTACAGGAGTCACAGACTCAAACAATAGATTCACCCAACAAATAATCCTGCACAGATGGTGCAGGACCTCAGAAAAGCCACACAAATGGGGCTTTCTGGATAATCATAAATGCAGGAGGTGCATAGAGCATTCAGAACTATCTTACACTTGTTGTAGGCATGTCCCAAATAGCACAGGTTCTGGGAAGACATCCAACAAATCTGCAGAACTGTCACTTCCATCACCGTTACCTTCTGGCCACAGATAAATTATGCTGGAGACAGAGAGTGAGCAAAACCCTTTAGTCAGCATTGGAAGGAGCAAGAGGTCCCTAATGTGCATGAATGGTTGCTAGAAATGGGTAAAACATCAAGTTATGAAAGAGTTCAGGTATGCAGAGGTAAAACTGAAGAGTTCCTTCACACCTGGGGCAGATACATGATTTTTGCTTACTGAAAAATCCCTGCAGGTCACTTCTGCCTACTTACCTTCTAGATCCCAGCTCACAGTCCTCACAGACCCACTCAGTCCTTACCCCTCCACCTCCCACCAGATTAGGACAAACAACTGTTCTAGGGTCAGCACCTCAGCAGGCATAGAACTGCTCTAAAGACTGGACACCCAGTCATAGTGTGGTCAATGAAGAGATACCTGTATGTGTAAGAATTGTTACTGTTGACTGGTTTTCACTAGTATCCTGTCTACATTGTTATATTTCCTAGGAGATTTCCCTGGCCAGGGCAACCTTTTTTCCATAAGTAACACTTTATTAATTTTTTTCAATTTTGACAAACCGTATTCATGAAGAAATTCAAGGTACTGTACCTTGCTTTACAATATTTGGAAATGTAACTGGAAACCTCCACACATCCTTCCTATATACCTGACTGGGGTGTCCCCCTTGGAAGTACAACTCTAATTGTGTGGGATTTAAACCGAATCAAGAAAACTGTAAATGTATTATAATAATTCTATACAGAATCTACTATTCATAACTCTCTTTCTCTAACCCTTTATTGTTATTTGTTTGACACCTAGAAAAATAATCTATGACCTAGTATATATATATATAACATCAACACTTGTCATTAAGGACTTTCCGGGAAAGATCCCTATTGTGGTGATTATCTAACAATAATGTTAAAGTACAACTTTCTTAACTCGGTGGGAGAGAGATTATGAGAGAAACAATAAACACTAAACAGTAACACCAAAATATGCATGGCCTACTGAAAAAGAAAAAAATAGAGTAGTTATTATTTAATCCGGTGTAACAGTACACGTTTGTCATATTGTCCATCTGATTCTCTTCCTGTGGGAGGAGGGCTGTTGGGGAGAGGGGGAGAAAAGATTGGGACTGAGCTGGTGTCCTTACTGGTTCGCCCTTCCTTGCTCTATAATCCTCTTTAGCCCCTACTCCTCCATGTCTTCCTTTATCCTGTTATCTACCAAGTGCCCATCCTCTATAGTACCTACGTATTGCAGCTATGTTGTCTATACCCTTTCATACTTTCCTAAAGTACCTCTCACCTTATGCTGTACCCTATTATATGAGACAATTCTAGTTACCCCATTTTCACATTCTGTGATGGGTGGGGGTTCCTTTTTCATCCAGTTCATCGACAGCTGTTTTTTGGCTTCCATTGCCATAGAGTGTAAGAGTAGCTGAAGATGTTTCATTCCTTGCTGTAATAGCCCAGCATCTCCTAGCATCCACTATAATGGGGATTCTGTGAGGAGCTCCTCTACGATAGTCCCCACCCAATCTCTAACTGCTGTCCAAAAACCCTGTATAGATGGGCATGGCCACATAACATGGCTTATATGGGCTGGTGTCTGCTGACACCTCCTACACTTAATTTGTATGTTTATGTCCATTTGTACTGATCTATCTGGCATTTGATGACATTTACCTAGGATTTTCTTTTGGATCAACTGATATCTTGGGTCAGTTGTTCCCTATGGGACACCTGCCAGCACTGTGTCCAAGTATCCTGTCCTATGTGCTGCCCCAGCTCCTGCTCCCATCTGATTCTGTTCATCTCCCAATCTAGGGAATCTAACTGCTGTAGGTGCCTGCAGATGAAACCACTTTTTATTGGTATCCACTTTGTACATTTGTCTATAGTGTCTGCCATTTCACATGGCTAATATTTATGTTGGGGGCCCATCCATGCTTTGATGGTGTGCCTTAATTGCAAAATTGCAAATATCTCCAGTGGTCTGACACTGGGAGCTGAAATTCTGTTTGTAATTCTGCAACGACTTTAGAAACTTAGTTTGTGGTGATACTAACTTCTGACGTTGTGTAATCCCTTGCTGGATCCATGTAGGCCACTTTGTACTGTGCCCAACCCTTGAACCCCAAGTAAAAAAAAAAATATAATATTTAAAAGACACTTGCTAAAAACTGTTAATTATGCAGAACATAAGAAAATAGTCCATCTACACTGCAGGCAACATGTGATCTAACTACTACAGGGTGTTGGCCTGTCTCTCTTCTCACCCCTGTTCTGTCTTTCCCCTGACTAAGAGTTCCGTTTTTTGTTGTTTTTTTTAAATGCCATTTATTTTACTGTTGGTACACACTGGTTTTCAGTCCTAAGCACTGGCCAGCTTGATCCTGAGGCACTGTGTCACTGAATTAGTGGATGCTCTTAACAGCGGTTTCTTGTGTGGTGTAAGTGTGTCCTTGCAAGCCTTACTCACCCAACACTCATTTTTTTTTTATTATTTGCCTTTCATTTACTTTCCTTTTGCTTTCCTTTTGAGCTGCTGTAAGCTAGATGGACCGCTTGACTGTGAGCGAGCATGTCCCTTAGTGGCTACCGTATAGGTTTGCTTTCGGCTTTACGTTTTTTATTTTTAAACAAAACATTTTGTGTGCTACCGTTATGTTGTTCTCATGGATGGGGCTGGCTGGAAGGGCCATAGCATGCCGACCGTGAAGGTGCTGGAAACAGACTGGACAGTCAAGTTTCGAGTTAGTCACTATGGAAGAATGCTGACGAATCGGTAGTGGCATTAAAAAGCAGCCTCCAACTCTTCGACGAGTTCATTGTGGTCAGTTTTAACCACCAGACAGGTCAGACTTTAGTCTGAGAAAAAAAGGTACAACATTTGTTTTGTTCCTTTTTACTTTGTGTATGATTTGGGTGGGGAGGGTTGTTGTACAGCTTCGCTAGGCTGCTGATGCCAGGCTGGTACAAGTTTTTAGAGAGGTGGGAGGCTGATTTCTTTCTGTTGTGAGGCCAGGTTGGCACAACTAGTGCCGGTTGTAAAGTTATGTCCTGATAAGGACACAGCTGAAACACGGGTTCAGCCAATCAGAATGCTGGAATGTTCTTGCCCATTATATAAATGTAATCAATCTCCATCCTAGCTCCTTTTGGTGGGTGTTAGCTTGTGCCCCCACTTTTTTCTAAGTGTCTGTTTTTCCATCTGCAGGTTATACTCAGTGGCCACTAGGAGTCACTGCTGCACACTCTCAAACTCCTATTTCCCACACTGCTCTGCCACTCTACCTTGCCCCCCACTCTCTACTTTCCTTAGCTGTCACTAACACCTAGTCTTTGATATTATCCACTTGCTGCCTGTGTAGTCAAGGTTCCCTGTGCTAGATTTGAACCTGATACCCTTGACACTGAAGTCCATGACCTTTTCACTGTACCACTGGGGCAGTACAAAGTTGCACTGGGCTTTT
Organism: Neoceratodus forsteri; assembly: GCA_016271365.2. Lineage (NCBI taxonomy): Eukaryota > Metazoa > Chordata > Ceratodontiformes > Ceratodontidae > Neoceratodus > Neoceratodus forsteri. The sequence goes on along the minus strand of CM057456.1, from coordinate 678,893,425 downwards.
TCCCACTTATCCTTTTTGGGTGCCCCCCCCCCGAGCCCACCTTACCAACCTGATCATGACCTCACGCTCCATTGCAAACAGTCTCTATCATCTTCTACATCTTCTCCTACTCTACATCATTATCAGGATAGATGCCCCTCTGATCTACTGCACATCAGTGCCCTGCCTATACACCCCCAGAATCTGTTTCAGAAAAACTGACCCTCCATCCATGGACATCCCCCCTCCTCCACCATGGCCAATAGGACTCCCGGGATCCTCCTGACAATTCCAAGCCATGGTGGACTAGCCACTACCCCTCACTGGTCACTGCCTAGTTTCTCCTTTCCCTTCTTAAGGGACATGCCCATGCCTGCCCGTGTGCTGCTCTCTGCTTGTCCTACCCGGACATGCATCAGGGCATTTAAAACTTTGAGACTCACCTCCCTCTGGGTATTAATGCTACTTCTCCTGATCTAGGGAAACATCCACCCCAACCCTGGTCCTACCCCCTCCATTGCAACTAATCAAACTGCATCCGGGGAACTCCATATAGCCTCCATTAACATTTGCAGTTTGCTAAAGAAATTTGACAATCTACAAGGATGGGTTGTTCAATAATGAGCAGACATTATCTCAGTGGTGGAAACCTGGCTCAATGGCTCCATACCCGACTGTGTTGTAGCCCTGCCAGGGTACACTATATTTTGTGCTGACAGGCTAATGAAAAAAGGGGGGAGGATGTGCAATTTACCTCTGTGACACCCTTCAAGGTCTCACTCTGCCATCCCCAGCTCTTGACCAATTTATTTATTTATTTATTTAAGAGATTCACCAGGAAGGCATGCTGAGCAGAGTACTGCTCGATTCCAGATGCGTCCTGGGGGTAGGGGGGTTACAGCAGAACAAGAACATACATTGGCAGAGTACAGCGGTAGGTGAGACGGTTCAGTACAGTTACAGGAACAGTTATAGATACTTAATCACTAAAATGTGCTACCAGACATGCGTAGGGAGCAGAAATACAAGTTAGTAATAGAATAAGTTGCTCGCAACTGGGAGGATTATGGAGATGAGGGGAGGACTAAGGGGAGGTTACAGTTGCAGACGGTAGCGAGTGCAGTCTGAGAAGAGCATTCAGTTGAGGAGTGCTTGAGGAATGTCTGATGTCGGCTGTCAGGGAGTTCCATAGTTTGGGCAACCTGAAGCTGAAAGCAGCCTGGCCTGACTGGGTGGATCTGTGGGGGATATGTAGGAGCCTAGCATCGATATTTCGAAGAGCATAAGTAGGAGGAGAGAGGGTGGCTAAGGAGGAAGACAGGTAGGAGGGGAGGGTATGTGACCAGAACTTGCCAGAGGTTTTAGCGCAGTGGAGCAGTCTTCTGTTATGAAGAGACGGGAGGTCCAGGGATTGGTAGAGGACACAGTGGTGGGTATTGGGAGGGAGGTTTAACGAGAAGCGGCAAAAAGAGTTAAAAAGGGGATCCAGCCTAGCTAGGGAAGTTTGGGGTGCAGTGCAGTAGACGACATCGCCGTAATCAAAGACAGGAAGGATCATTTTTTGCACTATTGCTTGTCTAGTGCGAGGATGCAGTTTTATTCGGTAGAGGGCCCCAACATAGGTTGCTACTTTGTGTAGTGCATCGATATGCACTGAAAAGTCAAGATGCTGGTCTAGCCAGACCCCAAGATAACGATAGGAGGTGCAGGCTCTAGTGGGGAGCTATTCAAAGTGTAGAACATAGGAGGTGCAGGAGTCGACATCTGGACCGGGAGCCGAAGGTGAGGGAGACTGTTTTTTTAGGGTTTAGGTGCAGCTGGTTTAAGGTGAACCAACGTTGAACGGAATCAAAATCCTTCTGTAGGCAGGCTGTCACTGCACTAGAGGATGCACCAGAGGCGAACAGCACCGTGTCATCAGCATACATGTGGATAGATGTTTGTAGGCAGGCAGCAGGCAGGTCATTAAGAAAGATAGAGAACAGCAGCGGGCCGAGTACAGACCCTTGGGGGACACCACTGGTGACAGGAAGTGAGGTGGATCTGGCCGAGCCAATGCGGACTGATTGGGACCTGTCAGCCAGGTAGGAGTAGAACCAGTCGACTGCATTTTTTGACAGTCCTGCTTGGGTGAGTTTAGCCAGCAGCAAGGGATGGGAGACTGTGTCGAAAGCCTTCGCTAAGTCAATGAAAATGGCAGCTGTTAATTCTCCTTTATCCATTCCCGTGAGGATTGCATTAGTAAGACGAAGAAGGGAGGTGGTGGTGGAGTGATTTCTCCTGAAACCGGCCTGGAAGGGGGTATAAAAGGATATAGAATCAAGATAATGATAGAGCTGAGAGAGAACGAGTCGCTCTTGAATCTTGCTAGGGCAGGAGCAGGGATATGGGATGATAGTTGGATGGAGAGGAGAGCGTCCCTCCTTGGTAGTGGAATGACAGTGGCTTGTTTCCATGAGTTGGGGACTGCCTCAAGCTTGAAGGACAAGTTAAAGAGCAGTGCTAGTGGGTATGCTATGGCAGGTGCAGAGAGCAGAAGCATCTTGGAATCGAGTCTGATGGGCATTTTCCTTTGTTGGGTCAAGCGCCTGCAGTATTTTTAGTACCTGGCTAGATGAGACTGGACGGAGGCAGAAGGTGGCTGGGGTAGGTACAGAAGGGGGAGTGGACAAGGGATAGGGATGAGAGGAGCGATGGAAGAAAACAGGGAGGAAAAGTAGGAGTTAAACTCAGAGGCAACAGGCTAGGATCAGTAATGGAATTACCCGCAATGTTTAGAGGGAGTAGGGGTTGGGCAGGTGGGGAGAGGAGGGATTTAATAGACTTCCAGAAATGAGGTGGGAGAAGTTGTTGTTAAAAGCAGTTTTAAAGTAATTAGATTTAGCCAGTCGTATGTGTCTTGTACAGGCGTTTCTTAGTGACCGGTAGTGTAGTTGGCTGTTTGATCACCTGTGGCCTTAAAAGATTTCCAGGCACGGTCTCTGGTACGAAGGAGTTCCATAAGGGTAGAGGTTACCCATGGTAAGTGGGAGCCTCTTACCCGGGATCTTCTTAGGGGTGCGTGTCGGTCCCAGATGGCGAGGAAATTTGCAGAGAAAAAGTTCAGGGCATCATCTGTAGAGGTGGCCCTAGGGATGAAAGACCAATCAATACTAGAGAGGTCACTTAGGAGAGCAGTCAGGTTAAGAGACTTATAGCTTTGTTTTGAAGCACACGGGTGAAGATAGGGGAAGATTTTTCTCACGAATAAAAATCATATGGTGATCACTGAGGGAGTCGGGTAGAAGGCCAGCTTACAGATCCGATGGGGGGTAGTCAAAGCCCAATCCAGTAGTGTGTGCTTGTTTGATTTAAGGTTTAGACGAGTGGGTTCCGCTATTTGCTGGGACAGGTTTAGGGCATTTATTTGTTGACGCTGATTTGAGGCTGCACTGCCTAGCCAGTTCAGGTTGAAATCCCCAAGGATATGAAGTTCCCCGCCTCCGTGTGTGACCTCAGGTTGCCAAGATGGTCAATAATGCAACTCAGAGGAGTACCAGGTGGACAGTAAGACCCAGCAATATAAATTGGAATGGAGTGAGGTAGAGGATTTTGATTAGAAGGAGTCCACAGAAGGAAAAGGGGCAGGCAGGGGATTCTAGAGAACTGGAGATTGGAGGATATGTACATGGCTGTGCCGCCACCCTTCTTTCTGCCCTGTTTGTCCTGGCGTATTAGGGAAAAACCAGGGATGGAGAATTCTGCATCCTTGTTGTAAGGCTTTAGCCATGATTCAGTGATAATGACTATATCAGGGCAAAGTGCAAGGACAGTAGTTTGCAGGGTTGCTATTTTGTTTAGGATACTGCATATATTTAGGTGGACAATTTTGAGTCCCTTAGGGAGGTGCGTAGCTGATACTGGGGGTTGAGAGGCTAAGGATGCAGGTGGACCTGGGTTAAGTTCGATATCCCCGGCTATAATGAGAAGGAGGGCCAGAATGTGCCTTGATAGCCGCATGAACTTCAGGAGATGCACATGCCGGGTGGAGAGGGTGGGTGAATGGGAGTCAATCAATCAATCAATCAATCAATCAATCAAAATCTTTATTTATTCAGGCGAACATCATTGAGCAAAGCTCATTTACAAGATGGACCTGAGTGGTCATACAAATGAGGATACAAATATTATTACATAGACAAGAATAGCATAAATAACAATAAAATGGCAAGAAATGAATGTATACAACAATTTACATATATACAAGGAGTCCGTCCTAGGGCCCGGGTAGAGGGGGATAGAAAGAGCAGGTTTCGTAGCATGGAACGCTGGAGGCAGGATAGAGGCCCCCAGTGGCCAGCTGCCCCAGTGGGGCTGATGTTGGACTCTTGTGCCAAGGAGGAGGAGGAGGGGTGGCTTGGTCATTGTAGAGAGAAATGGAGATGGCTCAAGTGGCTTGGGGTAAGAAGAAGGTGGGAGGGAGGAAACAGTTAGGCAAAGCATAAAGACTGAAAATGTAAAGCACTGCATTATCCCTAACTTGTATTTTTCTACTGTGTACACAAACGATGAGAATTTATATGACCACAGAGTGTAAGATTTAGGAGTTAGCTCAAGGGAGGCCACTGGTGGTAGGAAGGTATAAGGAGCTAATGGGAAAGTGGGCTGATTGGTTTACAACCACGTGAGGTCTCACTATATAATTAACCACGTGAGGTCTCACTATATAATTAAGAGCCGACCAAGGGTGGTGGTGGGGGTGGTGGGGAGCCTGCGCATAGCGAGGCGGGCTAGAGCTGCACAGTTCTCAGGGTGAAATAAGCCTGAAAAGGCAGGGAGAAGTACAAACTGCTGCAGTTCTAGAGGTGCACCGGAGTAAAAGTTCTGGCTCCTATAATTTCAGAGCCGTGGAGAAAAAAGGCGCCAAGTTCAAACTTCCATTCGCCCAGGTAGCTGTTAGACTGGGAAACTACCTGTGTGTGTAGGATCGCCCGTCTGCTGGGGGTTTCAGGAGGCTGTGGGAGGGTCAACTCAGCCCCGTGACCGCACTGCAGGAGGAGGACAAGAAGCAGCAATTAGTACTGAGGTAGGTGAGGGGAGGAGGAGCTACAACTCTATTGTGCATATGAATTACTATACAGAAATTGAGGGAGAAATGAAAAAATAAAAATAAAATAAAATTCAGGCTGTGAATTGCACTACAATTAAACAAGGTTACTAAAACAGTCCAGTCTGAGAATTCATTACACAAGTCTGCAATCAGTAAACGATCCATAAAACAGGGTGCTGCACAGTTCTCAGGGTGAAATAAGCCTGAAAAGGCAGGGAGAAGTACAAACTGCTGCAGTTCTAGAGGTGCACCGGAGTAAAAGTTCTGGCTCCTATAATTTCAGAGCCGTGGAGAAAAAAGGCGCCAAGTTCAAACTTCCATTCGCCCAGATAGCTGTTAGACTGGGAAACTACCTGTGTGTGCAGGGGATCGCTCCGTCCGCGTGGGGTTTCAGGAGGCTGTGGGGAGGGCTTCAAACTCCAGCCCTCGAGACCGCACTGTGTGTGCAGGGGATCGCTCCGTCATGGGGGGGTTTCAGGAGAGCTGTGGGGGAGGCTTCAAACTCCAGCCTCGCGACCGCACTGTGTGTGTGCAGGGCGGCTCATCTCGGGGTTTCAGGAGGCTGTGGGAGGGCTTCAAATTCCAGCCCTCGCGACCGCACTGTGTCCTCTCCCTCCAAGTCAGGGTCGCCCCTCCAGGGCATCTCTTTTTATCTCCTCGGTTTACATCCCACCCAGGAATCAGAAAAAAGCATTCCAATCAGTTCTGACCCACCTCCAGCAACACCCAGATAAGGCAGAAATTATTGCCTCGGGTGATTTTAATATCAACTGGCTAGCAGACACTGCTGCACCCTATAGGGATGCTGTTGCCATCCTCAATCTGTCTCAAATTGTGCCCTCAACCACCTGTCACAACCCAAGAACAGGTACTGCTACCCTCATCAACTTAATTCTTACTAATCAGCCTCACAAATTTGCCCAGGTTTTTGTGCTATCTGATGCACTGAGTGACCACTCGCCAGTACTCGGGTGCTGGTCTTATTTGGCTACAAGGGTCCCCCCAATGGTTAGCTTTCAGTGAAAACTTAGACCAGGCAAGCTACAACTCCTGAAGCACCACCTCATCAGCTGGGACTGGTCTCCTATTGCTGCCTCGCCTGACATTTACTCAGCCCTGGAGTACTTTGTGAATTCTTTCAACGCCACCTGTGACCTCTTTGCACCCTACTGCAAATGGATTATTAAAGGAGCTGACACCTCCTGGATGTCCCAATCCCTACTGGACCTTATATGTGACTGGGACAATCTCTGGCATATAGCCCTGGAGACTGGGAGGCCAGCTGATAGGCAACACGACTAAGAGGTGAGGAACCGCTGCACTTGGCAAGTCTGATAGGCAAAAGCCAAGTACTATAGAACAGCACTCACTGCCTCCTGGGGAACAGGGTGAAATTTCTGGGACTCCCTCAAAGAACTTAGTGGCAAAACTTCTACTGCCTCCCAGATGCTGGTCAATGGCGGTATTTCCATGGACCCCGAAACAATAGTGAATACACTGAACTCCTCATTCTCGGACCTCAGCAGCATGCTCCCTGCAAACGTCTTTGCACCCACCGCCACCACAACACTGACACCCACCCAAGTGCTCCCCTTCCACTTCAAAGTTGTCTCCCAGCATGATGCTACCCCCTCCTGCTAAAGGCACTCAGCAAATCTCATTTCAGTAATAACTCTCTCGATCTTAAATTACTAAGGCTGACCCTCTCCAAAGTACTCTATCCCCTCACTGCCCTGCTAATCTGCTCCCTTGCCCTAGGTCAGTTCCTATCCATATGGAAAACCGCTCTCATCACTCTGAACCTGAAGAGTCGTGACCGTATCCAGCCTGGTAATTATCGGCCCATTTCAATTCTACCCCCCCTCTCTCCAAGGTTCTTGAAAAGATAGTTTCCACCCAAGTCACAGACTACATTGCCCAGCACAGTCTCCTCTGCCCTGAACAGCATGGTTTTCATAAAAACCACAGCACCACAACTGCACTTTTGGAATATACCAACACCATCCATGCAACCCTTGATGCAGGTCAGATTGCCAGTGCAGTATACATAGATCTCTCCAAAGCATTTGACACCATCCACCACTCACTTCTCTTGACCACCCTAACCCAAATAGGTTTTTCTCAGGATGCCAATTCTTGGTTCTCAAACTACCTGTCTGGCAGAACCCAGAGAGTCAGACTAGCGCAAACCCAGTCGTGTCCCCTCCAGGCTACATCGGGGGTCCCTCAAGGGTCAATCCTTGGCCCACTACTTTTTACTCTATTTCTTAACTCCTTGTCCAAGGCCTGCTCTGGGAGTCTACTATTGCATGTGGATGATGCAGTATTATTCAACACCCACACCAACCCTGCTGCCCTCCAAGTAGCCCTCCAAAGGTATTTTAGCGAGGCTGAATCCTGGTTTGATAACCATAGGCTTGTCCTAAGCTACAAAAAAACAAAGTCCATGCTGTTTACGCGTGCCCAAAACAAGTTTAGCAGCCAGACCCTGCTCATCCATAGCTCCCAAAATGAATCCCTGGAACAAGTATCTATTTTTAAATACTTGGGTGTTACCCTGGACTCCAGGCTCACCTACCACGAACACATCCGCTGACTTAGTACGGCTGTAAATGTGCGTATTGGTCTGCTTCACCACTACAAACACTGCCTCCCTCCTGAAGCCCTACAGCTAGCCATCTCCTCCTCTGTCCTGTCTCTCAAGATTACGGGATCATTATCTATGGTGCAGCTAACAGCATCTCCCTTAACAAAATCAGGGTTTCCTTGAATAAAGCCGGTAGGCTAGCCACAGGATATGACCTGCTCAAGAACACCTGCACGCTCTATACCAGTAAAAATTGGTTAAACCTCGATGATTGCCTAAAATATCAGATCTGTCTTCTTTCAGAGAAGCTTACAGCCAGCTTCACCCCCTTCCCCGCCCTTTTGGGAATGCTCCCCCTCCACGCAGCACCAGGTGCACACGTCACACTGAGAAAGCACTCTGCCAGGTTCCCCACTGTAAACCCTCCATGGGTCAGAGAACTTTCAGGTACTGTGCCCCCAGTTGGCTGAATTCACTCCCCAGGCCAGTCCTCTCAGCTCCTACCCTGGGTCTGTTCAAATCCCTTCTCCGTAGCCACATCTCGCAGGGCTCAACCTGTGACTGTACCTGACCTACCCCCATCCAAAATTGTGCCACAACAATGGACCCTCTTGGTCCTGCCTTCAGAGTGCTTGTCTTTGACCTCTGTCTGACTGAGGCCTCAGACCAATCATTGGTCTACACTGCATGCACTTGCATGTCGTAAAACTTTCTACAACTACTTTATTGCATGATCACCTCTGTAGATACTGTACAATGTATTTTGCCTCTGTGCTCCATTTGTCTCTGACCGTTGTAAATATCCTGCACCGCATTTGTCTGTTTGTCCTATACTCTGTATCAATTTCTGCACTGTAATGTCTGACACTGTATGCCTTGTATTGTTTTTCTATGATGTGGAGCCTTTGTAAAGGAGTCTCTGACTCAAAAGTATTAATTCCAATATGTCTCAATAAATAAGTAAATAAAATGTACAGTATCTGAGGGTTTAACTCCTTAATAAAAGACAGAAAACAGTCAACACTGAGTCCATCAGGGCCTGGTGCCTTGCCTTTTGACATTCCTGTAATGGCTTTATATACCTCTTCTACTATTATGGGGCCTTCAATGATTTGGTGGACTTAGTAGGGTATTGGTCTGAGGCTCAGTGCTGATAGAAACTGCACCACCTTATCTTCAGGTGGTCAGGGGCATGATTTATACAGTTCTTCATAGACCTGCTTAAACATGTTATTAATGGTGACAGTCCCTGTGTGTACCTGACCACTTGGACCTCTGATTCATGCAGTAAGTGCTTCAGCTGACTTCTTTTTTAACCTATATGTCAATACCTTTGAGGCTCCCCCCTTCCCAGTATGCCTGCTTTGTAAAAAACAGATCTTGTTCTGCTTGCTGATGGAGTATGTTATTTGTCTTATTACATTCACTTACGTGCATGCGCAAGGAATATCTTGCAACAGTATGAGTTTTGGAGGTGTGTGACCCTCCTCCCCAATGCACTGCTCAGTGTAGCAGGCACGATCCTAGGAGACCAATACATGCCAAGCCGTGTATGACAGCAGTTCGGCTGTGTTGGTCTTCACTTCTAACAAAAGGTCCACTGCAATCAGCAGTGGTAGCATGTATGCAATTAGCATACTACCTCAGCTGAACTGCTGTCATGCACAGTTCGGCATCAACGCCCTCCCACTTCCTCACTCTGCTAATTTCCTCCACCTCCCTACTGTTCTCTCGGCCCCCACCTTGTATGCCAAGGGGGTGCCCAATCCCCTCAGCTCATGCGACTCTCGCACACTGGTGGACTCATGGGGTGCCCAACCCCATTGGCTACAGACTCCCCCCCAAAAAAACAACCAGTTGGCACGCTGGGAGCCCACCCCAGAGTGCTCATCCTTGCCCACCCTCCACACACACTATATGGCCAGCGGAGGTGCCTAATCCCCACCGGCTCCTGTCCCCCCCAGCAAACACATAGGTGGCATGCTGGGAGCCCACCCCAGTGTACCAACAGCATCCTTTTTTTGTTTTTCAGTGCTGTGAAATAAGAAAACGGTCCCTTGATGAGTCCCTCACCGCCTACCTTCTGCTCTCCCACCTCCCCATACCCCCCTCACCTTGGTGGCACACTGGGAGCCCACCCCAGTGTACCAAAACTATCCTTTTTTTTTCTTCTTCTTAAGTCCTGCAAAACAAGAAAATGGTCCCTCAATGAGTTCTTGGCGCCGCCCACCAACCCATGCCCAACCTCTGCACACCCACCTCCCCACACCCCCTTCACCCCATATTTACCTCTGGAGCCCAGCGCGACGATCTTCAGTGGACCGGGAACACGTTTCCACTCTTCAAAGCTGACCATGAACTGAGGAAATGCCGATAAGCTGTATAATGGCATAAATAGGGTTTTTCCAACTTAGGTGGATATCTCGGACATTGTTTTTGACTTTTGGTACCAAATTTTCAACATGGGGTTCTTGACACCCCTTCTCATGAATTCAGTCACTGTCATGATGTTATTCGGTCCTGAAAGGTGATTTCGCAGCCACTGCATGGAATCAGCTTTTGGGACCGAGTAATTAAACGACAGTGTCAGTGGTCATGAGGTGGGCTCTCAAAAAGCCTATGTTGCAAATTTGGCGAAACAAATCCAAAAAATGCCTGTTTTACGAGCGTGCATTGTGCAGTTTCAACGCAAACTCGTAAGTTCACGAATTTGTAATATTTTCACTCCAGATTTTCAACATTTGCATATTTCCACACCTCCTTATGAACAGTGCAGCTGTCAATTTTCACATCCTGGCCGAAATGTGGTTTTGCGCTTCCGACGCAAAACAGTGTGGTTGCTGCTAGAAATCAGTGTTCTCTACAGAGTAAGACAATCACAGTGACATTGTTTATGAGCAGAGGTCCTACAATGCCTATGTTGAATATTTAGTGGCAAAAGTCCATAAAATGGCTGCATTACGAGCGTGCGCTGCGCAGTTCCTACGCACACTCGTAAGTTCATGAATTTGTAATATTTACACTCCAGATTTTCAACATTGCCATTTTCCCACATCTCCTTATGACCAGTACAGCTGTCATTTTTCACATCCTGGCCAAAATGTGTTTTTGCACTTCCTGCATGCAATAGCGCGGCAGCTGTGGGAAATCATGTTCAGTACAGAGTAAGAAAATCAAAGTGACACTGTTCATGAGCAGACATCCAAAATGCCTATGTTGAAAATTTGGTGCAAAAATTCCAAAAAATGACTGTTTTACTATATGAGCGTGAGTTGTGCAGTTTCCACACACACTCGTAACTTTGCAAATTTGTCATATTTTCGCTCCAGATTTTCAACATTTGCATTTTCCCACACCTCCTTTTGAACAGTACAGCTGTCATTTTTCACATCCTGGCTAAAATCTGTTTTCACACATCCATCTCAGAACAGCACGGTCGCTGTGGGAAATCAGGGTTCGGTACACAGTAAGAAAATCAAAAGCTTATATGGAGCTTTCGGATATACAGTTGTTTGCTGCATGAGTTAAAATCCGTTATTTGGCTCATAAAGAATTTTTTACAAGGAGCAGCACTACACTGTATCAACATTTGTCGGATAATTGGCAGCAATTTGATAAGGCCATCTTTTTAAGCTGCTTTGTAAATAAAATATCTTTTTTTTTTGGATTTGTTTATTGGTGCAACTCTGTATATGAAAAGAAATTAGTCATTTTTATGAATATTCAGCATGATTGCTGTATATATGAATTAAATATTATTATTTGAATCTTAAAAGGCTATATGGAGTTTAAATATACAGCCGTTTGTTGCATGAGTTAAAATTCACTATTTGGATTATAAAATATTTTGCAAGGAGCTGCACTGCACTGTTTTAATAGTTATCGGGCAATTGGTAGCACTTTAATAAGGCCATCTTTTTAAGTTGCTAAATGTTTCAGAGCATTTGTTATTAATGCAAGGACACATCAAGTGGCAACTGGGGCATTTGAATTGAGATGTTTTGTAAAACAAATTAGGAAATATGATTCTCGTTGTTGCTTCTGATGTCTCCGTGTACTGAAGTAAAGTGATAAGGATATGTTTAAATAATGAAATATAGTCCTGTTAAAGTGAGAGGATAGTTATTTTTGTAAGTTTTTTTATTAATTATATAGATTGATTTCATTTTCTAAAACCATTTAGAATGTTAATGAAAACATTTTATTGTAATTGATTAATCAGGATTAGGTGCCAACGAAGTGCTGATGTCTTAAAAAATAGACTATAAAAATGAATTGATGTCTCAGTAATGTGACCCCCTTATGAAGCCTTAAGGAGAAGATGAAGCACTGGGTTTTTTTGTGCCTGTGTAATTGACTAACTATAACTTGTAGAGCAAGTTGGCTCAGTAATAAATATTTTGAATGTGCAATAATTAATTGCTGCTGTGCATATTTTTGTCTCTGGAGTGCAGTTAATAATATTTTTTCATTTTTTGGACTAAGTGATTAGCCAGCTGCTAGCTAAAAATTAGAGAAAGGTACCTCTAAGGAGAAAATACCCCCATCCAGCTTTCTTTGTCACTTGAATCAGTGTCTAGAAGTATCTGTAAGATCAACACTAGGCAAAAGCCTCAGTTCTCCAACTCTTGAAGCTTCCTCTTAAGATGGAGTCAAATCTGTAATAAGATATTTCTCTCCAGCCCTTCCATCCGTTTCTCAGTTAACATGTCCATAACTCAACTTCACTCTCTCCTATTTTCCAGCAGACTTTTTATCCCTGTCCGTGTGCATATGTACCTGCTAAAATAAACAGAAAAAGCACCCCTCTAAGCACAGTAATTTAAGGGATACAGCTTAAAACATGCATGTGTTACCCACCCCAGGGCAATGTTAGCATACCTCGAAAAGGCAAAAACAAGCCTGTAAGCATGAGTGTCACTTTAGTTCTCTCTTCTACTAAGGGTTCATTGATTCCAGGTACTAAATCCAAGAAAGGGTCTCCCAGACCAGAGAAACTATGGCCCAGTGCTGATTCTCCAGAATGCCAATTGCACCAATCATTGAGAAGTATTTCTAAAACAACAAGACTTGACAGGCTGTACAAACTAAATCATTAAAATTAAAGATTAAGCTTTAGAAGTTTTTCAATCAGGACTTGTCAGAACAGTGCAGGCATCTTCAGACCACCCGACTGAAGTCATGGATTTATTTTTTTCTTTTTATACTTCTTTTATTACATTTTCTTTTTTTCATAATACATGTTTAAAATATCACTTCATCATACAGAGGCTTTTGGTCCTTAATTCTGAAGTATCAGGTAGCATATGATATTTGTACAGCATTTAGAAAGTGCAGTTTTCCAAGTACAAATGTAGATTAAAATACACAAAAAAAACAAAAATTATACATACATAACTAAAATACATATAAAATCAAACATGTCAGCAAGCGTGTCTTTTTTTATCTCAAAAATAAATTAAGATCCTGTTTATGGAGGATGAGTTTTCCATTACTATTTGTCTTATTTAGTAAAACTTTTAGAGCATTTTATAATTTCTCTCACTTTTTTTTTATTTCTTTCTTAGGGGGTCCAAGAGGTATATTTAAAAAGAGATAATTTCTCAGCTTCCCCATAAGGGAAAATACCTCTTAATGTCCTCAGGGTTTGTTTATTTTCCCTTAACTCTCAACTTAGGTCACTTGTTGAGGTCCCATCTGGTCCATCGGTTCTGGTATAATGCAGCCCTGTCCTGTAAGTTGTGCGTTAGCTGTTCCATATGTTGTATATATGCTACTATTTCTTGCCATTCTAGTAAGGTTGGGAGTTTGGGGAGCAGCCACTTTTTAGTAATAGCTTTATAAGCTGCAGCTATACCATATAGCCCAGAGATATAAAGTATCTCTGTCTTTTAGGGTTTTAGGAGGTATGCCCAATAGAAGATTTTGAGGGATCAAGGTTTCCTGTGTGGTCATTATTTTAGTTATTTGGTGGGTGATTGCTTGCCAAAATGGCTTAATCACTGGACAATTTAAAAATATATGGGCATGGGAACCCTCTAGTGTCTCACATTGTCTCCAGCAGGATGAAGATGCTCCAGGGTTACACTTTGCTTGGAATAGGGGTACTAAAAAGTACCTAGTGCGGACCTTCCAGACATACTCCCTCCAGCTGGGGGACAAAGTTGTGGACCATGTTGATTGCCACACCTTTGGCCAACATTGTTTTAGTAGGGGGATATCCAAGTCCTTCTCCCGTCTCCTTTCTATTAAATCAGTTAGATGGTTCTGGAAAGTGTTAAGGAATTGGTATAATAATGATATGGCATGGTCTTTTCCAGAGATTGTCCATATGCAAACAAAGGGACTACAGTCCTCTTCTTGTAATGATCTAGAGTTTTGGGTTTTTATTTGCATATTAATCTAATTTCTCATCTGTAAATAGTATATGTAGTCACTGGAAACCCAACTGTACCTTGTTTGTGCTTCTGTGAAAGATACTGTGGAAGAATTTTGAATTATTTGCCAAGGCGCCACAAAGCCTTTAGTGGCCTGAAGAGCATACCATTTATATTCTCGTGGTGGCGGAAAAGTAGGATTCATAGAGAACCAACAATATTTCCAGGTGTGGCTAGAGAACCGTTTTTGTGGGTAGCCCCTCCTCCAACCCTCCAGGATTGTTCCTGTACTATTTGGTAATAGTCCTTGAAGTTGTCTCATTGCGGGGGCAAAGAGGGTCGAGGGTAAAGGGTGGGGCAAAACTCTACAAAGATCAATTTGCTTCCAGTGTGCCATATAATGGGTGTTTCCCCATAACAACGCCAATCGCATTTGGGAGACATTCCAATAATAGTGTAAATTAGGAAGTGCTATTCCTCCTAAGTTTTTGGAAAGCATCAGCAATTGGAATTTAAGAAGGGGTGTTTTGCCTTGCCAAAGGAACTTCAAAAATGTCCGTTGCCAATTGTTCAAGGACTGTATAGACACTATACTAGGTACAGATTGAAACAAATATAATAATCTTGGCAGAGCATTCATTTTAAATGCTTGATTTCTCACATAAAAAGATAGCGGTATCACTGTCCAACAGTTAAAGTCTGTCTTCTGGGCCTGTATTAAGGAGTCATAGTTTTAGTTGTATAGTGATCCAAGATTAGCTGGAATATTAACTCCTAAGTACCGAATTGTTTGGGAATTCCATTTAAATTGGAATTTTTCTTTAAGTAGTCTAGAGGGGTTATAATTAAAGGCCAATAAATCAGTTTTGTTAGTATTTAAGGAATATCCAGCCAAGGATGAAAATAAAGTTAGTTTTTGAAATAAATACGGAAGAGAGTTATTCGGGTTTGCTAAATATATCAGAACATCATCAGCAAATAATGCTATTTTGTGTTTGCTTCCGGCCAAGTTAATACCAGGAAGATTTTGGTCTTGTCAAATCATTTGGGCCAAAGGTTCGATGTAGAAAGCAAACAAAAGGGGAGAAATAGGGCATCCCTGCCTGGCTTCCCTATGCAAGTGAAATTTATGAGACAAATGGCCATTAGATCTAAAATAAGCTTGAAAGGTCTGATAAAATTTAAATATGGTGGTTATAAATTGCTGTGGAATTTTAAAAGTATTCAGTACTTCCCTTAAAAAGGGCCATACAACCTTATCAAATGCTTTTTCAGCATCTAGACTTAGAAGAAGGGTTGGAGTTTGTGCTTTTTGGATATGCTTAATTAGGTATACTGTTCTCCGAATATTGTCTTGGGCTTGACGACCTTGAATAAACCCTGATTGATCTTGCTGAATTAAAATGGGGGCTAATTTGGCTATTCTGCAAGCTAGTATAGATGGCAACATTTTGTAGTCAGTATTCAGAATGGAAATAGGGTGATAGGAACCAGGCAGGGATGGGTCCTTCCCAGGTTTTGGGATTACTGAGATAATTGCATATTGCCAGGATGGAGGGATAGGAGTTTCAGGGAGGGTTATATTTCTAAACAAATGGTGTAGTATAGGGGTTATGTCTTGTTTAAAAACATTATAGAATTCTCCTGGCAGACCATCGGTCCAAGAACATTTATTAGTTTTTAAATTTCCCACTTTTGCTTCCAGCTCTTTGATTGAAATCAGGGCTAGTAATGTTTCCACTAGAGTTTTAGAAAGGGTTGGGAGGTTTAAGGTTTGTAAAAAGTCTCTCATTTTTGTTGCTCTAGGTTGTGGTTGGGGTGTTGCATAGAGTTCCAAATAATATTTAACAAATATATTTGCTATATTAGCTATAGTGTATTGGGGTAGGTCCTTAGGCAAAGGTCTCAACGTGGTGATCATGGCTCTAGCCTGTTGCCTTCTTAACCATCCCACCAGGAGTTTCAGTGAGCGGGGACCACCTTCATAATACCTCTGTCTGAGGAATAACAGGTTTTGTTCAACATTATAATCTAACAGAGTGTTCAGCTCTTGTTTCAGTATCTTTAATTGCTTAGTGGCCTCTGTTGTTATTTTTATATTTTGTTGCTCCTCCAGAGGTTTTATTTGAGCAAGTAAAGTATTTCTTTTCTGGTCTCTTAGTATTTTTTTATGTGCTGCCACTGCAATAAATTTACCTCTGGAAATGGCCTTGACCGTGTCCCACAGTATAGATATATCTATTTCTGGCATGTCGTTATCTAATATATTAAAGTTTGTTTAATTGTGTTTTTGGTCTCCTGTATAATTTCCTTATCTCTTAAAAGAGATATATTTAGCTGAACAAACTGATATTGCGGGGGATCACGTGATGCAGGGTACCGGGTAGAAGCTCCTCTGCATAGCTCCAGCCTCCTAACTGCAAAATATCACTATTTTGGCCATTATTTCTCCCTTAAAACTGGAAAGATTGTTTATTACCGCCTTCTTAATACCATGTGCACCTGCTGGCTTGTTCTCGTCGATTATGGAGGTCTATATGAAGAAGCCTCCACAGAAACACACCCCGCCAGTCACTCCCAAGAAGACCCCAAAAAAATCAAGGGCCTCGAGTGCAGTGGATAAGCCAGAGCTTCAAAACCTGATCGCTGAGCAAGAACCCCTAACTTTGAACAGATTTTTGGAAGAGTTTAAACCCTTCCGGGAAGAAGTTAAAGAAATCTCAGCTGAAATCAAATCTCTTTCTAAAAAACTCGAAGAGGTCTCAATGAAAACTTCAGATAATGCAACTCGAATCTCCTCTCTTGAGAAGCAAGTGGAAAAAATAGATCCTGGTCTCGTGGCTATGCGGCAAAGGATTTCTAGTCTGGAAGCCAAGCTGGAAGATTTAGAGGGCCGCAGCTGAAGAAATAACATAGTTATCTTGGGCCTCCCAGAAGGAGAGGAAGGCCAGAATACATTCGCATTTGTGCAGAAACTGATGGAAAAGATCGCTGGTTCCTCTCCTTTCAGGGCCAAGTACACCATAGAAAGGGCGCATAGGTCCCTGCGACCCAAACCATCTCCAGGAGCAACGCCACATCCCATTATCTGTCGCTTTTTAAATTACCTGGAGCGACAACATTTTTTTGTAAAAGTGAGAGAGCTGCAAGAAGTGCAATGGGAAAATGCCAGGTTTAGAATTGCCCAAGATTTACTGGGGTCGGTCAGAGCAAAACGTACTGCATTTCACCCTATTGTATCAAAAATTATAGCAGCAGGCCTTCGTTTTAAAATGAGTTACCCAGCTAGATTACAGGTACTAGTGGCTGGTACCTGGTCAACATATGAGAATCCTGAAGCTGCTCTTATGGGACTTAAGGCTGCCTTGCCTGATCTGTTTCGGGACACTTGACCTGTTTGTTTGGTCTCATCCTATCCTGCGATGGAAGGGAGAAGTTTTTTCTCATACTATCATTCAAAATGAGGAATGAATAATTGTCTGGTCTCGAAGGTTCCTGGATGTTACGGCCGAGGGGACTACTCTCATCAGAATCCTGCTCTCTTTCACTTCCCATCTCAGTGCTCAGTGTTTTGGAGCAACTCCATATCCCAGGAGTTTGTTTCTAGGGGGTTGTGTCTTGTCTGGGAGGAAGATCCCTTTTTTCACGTGGATCACATTTTCCTGTTTTTCTTTTGCAAGGACACCAATCTATTTCCCATGATGTAGTTATTATAATGAAAACCCTCAGATCTGGTGTTTTTGTTTGCTAAGGCACTAGTCAAGAGAGCGACCTCCTAGTATCAGCTTTAGCTGGGCATGCATTTTAGAGTTAATATCACCAGAGGGCGCTCTTGCAGTATATTCAGTGGATCAACCCCATTACTTGTCTCGGGAATCTATTTTCCCCAGTTGAATATAACAGTGGGGACTTGGGAACATGTGGAGATCTGCTACTTGGGAGCATTTAGTTCTTTGGCTAACAAACGTCACTGGGAAAATTTTCAATCTCGCTAGTGGCAGTCATTACGATTGCGTATTCTGCTATCACACTTTATATTGCCTTTTTCTTTTTCAGGTATTCGGGTTCCCTGGACTGCACCCAAGTGGGGGATGCTCTCGCTTCCCTTTCTCGTTCTCACTCTCTGCTTTTCTGGATATCAGGAGTCCAGTAGTTGTCTGTTATTACTTATATTATCTCTACCTTTGTTTAGATATCACTAATCATTGTTTGTATAAGAAGGTTTGCATATTAGGGCAGGGTTTTTGGGAACATGTTTGGGAGGTTGGAAGGGGAGGAAGGAAAATGGTATTGTGCTGAACGTTGCTCATGACAGTTGGGGTGTGGGGAGGGGGGATGATATTGTGTTCATGGTTTTCATTTTATTTGTTCGTTGGGTTGGTTTGGGATATTTTGGGGGGTTGGGGGAGATGGATGGGAGGGAAGTTGATGTTGGGTTGGGAGGGAGATACAGCAGCAAACATGGGTTCTGGACACTTAATTCCGATTGTTGTAATCCCTAGATGTTACACAAGAGACTCATTTTTTTTTTTACTTAGATGGCCAGTAGTATAAATCTGTCTACATGGAATGTGAAGGGGATAAGGAAAAGAGTTAAACAATACCAAGTGTTAAAACATTTAAGCTTATTGTCTTCTCAGATCACATTCTTGCAAGAATCTCATTTACTGGAAAGTGAATCTCTGCAACTTAGGAGGCAACAAATTGGGCAGGTATTTATTACCTCGGGGTCCAGTAACAGCTGTGGGGTTATGATTCTGGTCAATAGAGGCTCTCTCTATCTCTAAACAAGTTCTCAGGGACCCGGACGGTAGATATGTCCTGGTCCAGGGGAATCTTTGGTCCATACCAATTTTACTTGGTAGTATATATGGGCCAAACGCAGACGATCCAGGCTTTTTTATGAAGCTTATCTCCTTACTCCTTCCCATGCTTCCCATTGGTATAATTATGGGCGGGGACTTTAAACTGGTTCTTGATCCTGAAGTGGATAGGTCTGGTAGTGGGTCGAGGAGTTTGTCGCCCGGGCAGAGGGCCCTCAGGGACTTTCTGGATCGGTGCAGACTGTGTGATGTGTGGTGTGTACTACACCCTAAGGACAGAGAATATACTTTGAACTCGCCTGTGCACAGAGCCCAGTCTCGCATCGACCATCTTTTCATCTCTCAGGTCCTCTTACCGGGGGTCTTAACTGCCTTGATTCAGCCAGGTCCAGTGTCGGATCACTCTCTGGTGATTTCTAATCTGGCTTTCCTTAACATTCCCCATAAAGAAACCCGATGGAAATTAAATGGGCAACTGCTGAAAGATATCAAATACTGTAACCTAATAAAAGAACAGATTGATTTCTTTTTCTCTACTAACTCCTCTGAGGACATGGCACCTGGTATTTTGTGGGGTGCTTTTAAGGCTTACATGAGAGGGATTATTATTAGCTTAGCCACAAAGAGGAAAAGGGTTCGAGAGGCGGAATTACTAGCTTCATTACCTCTAATTAGGTCTCTGGAAACCAACTTATCCTCTAATACCTCGGAAGAGGATATGAGGAGGCTCTCAGTAGCTAAAGATAAATATTTAGATCTGTTGAAGGAGAAAGCAGAGTTATCTATTATTTGCACCAAAGCAAGCTATACCGACCAGGGGGAAAAAGCAGGTCGCTTGCTAGCCTTAAGGTTAAAACAGCAGGAATCTGCTAGGTTCATACCTCCAATTAGGGCCCAGGCAGATGGATCCCTGAAGGTGTCCCCTTCTGAGGTTGTGCAGGAGTTTGCCTCATACTATGAGCATTTATATAGGGACATGGATAACCCCCCTTCCTTAGAAGCACTCGAGGCATATCGGAGGGATTCTTCTTTACCCTCTTTATCTGAACCACAGAGGAAGTTCCTATCCTCCCCAATATCTCTGGAGGAAATATCAGAGGTCATCGGGGCTTTGCCCTCAGACAAGGTCCCGGGACCAGATGTTTTTTCCACTTTATTCTATAAAACTTTTCGATCACAACTATTACCGGTTCTTCACCGGTTGTACTGTCACATTCTTTCTGGTGCAAGAACAGATATGCATCTGTTTGAAGCCCTGATTGTTCTCCTTCCTAAGCCCGATAAAGACCCAGAGCTAGTGCAAAGCTATAGGCCAATTTCTTTATTGAACCAAGATGTTAAAGTTCTATCAAAGATATTGGCCGATAGAATAACATGGGTCCTTCCAGACCTGATTAGTATGTCTCAGGTGGGATTTATGAAGGGGTGTTCATCAGCTGACCATTTATGCACCCTGTCACACGTCATCTCGGTGTCCAGGGATGCCAACTTTCCCGTGAGATTGGTCTCCCTGGATGCCAAGAAGGCACTTGATCATGTCAACTGGAATTTCCTGTTTCAGGTCTTAAAAGTATTTGGTTTTCCAGTCAAGTTTATAGACTGGATTCGGGCCTTATATTGAACTTCCTCTGTCAGAGTCTCTGGTAATGGAGCATTCTCCAAACCCTTTCTCTTATCTTCTGGTACCAGGCAGGGATGTTCCCTCTCCCCTCTTTTATTTAATTTATACTTAGAGCCCCTTATCTGAAATATTCTCAATAATCCGGAGATACGAGATATCCCGATAGGTAATTATGTGGTGAAGATCACGGCTTATGCTGATGATCTTCTCCTCCATTTATCTCATCCAAAAACATCTATCCCCGTCATGTTAGGAGAAATCACCAAGTTCAGTTCTTTCTCAAACTCTAAACTGAATATTAATAAATCCTTCATTTTCCCTCTTAACCATAAGGTTTTCAAAAACGATGTGTCCCCTTTTGGTCTCGGCTGGTCTCCTCGTGTTCTCAGATATCTTGGTATTAATTTGACGCGTAATCCCTCTTTCTGGTTCAAAGAAAACTTGGAGCCCCTTTCCCAAGTGATAGTTCAGGACCTCAATAGATGGTCTAAGCTTCCTGTTTCTCTCTGGGGTCGCATCAATATAATTAAAATTAATGTTTTTCCTCGCTTGTTTTATCCCCTCTCGCTCCTTAACTCTTTCATTCCTTTATCATGGTTTCATAAAATGCACAGAATTTTCACAAATTTTATTTGGTCCAATAAACAATCCAGGTTAGCATATTATAAGCTGGCCACTCAGAAAATGGATGGAGGACTGCGGATCCCCCATCTGGCAATTTATTACTGGGCTAGTCATATTGCAAAGTATATGCACTGGGTGAATCCGGGTCTGGAACACTTAAGACCGGTCTGGCTCAAAATTGAGTTAGACTTCATTCAGTCTGAGAACATAGACCCCCCGACTATGCTCTATGTTAAAATGGCGTCCCTTCCTGACACCTGTAGTTGTCCCACCATTCGAACGTCCCTCAGAGTTCACGTGCAGCTTTGTTCATTTTTGCTGTACTCCCCACACTTGGACTTGTCTCAGTCCATTTGGAATTCCCCGTCTTTCACAATAAACAAAAGGATGATTTATTGTAAATGGTTGCCCCAAATTGGGGATGGGATAATCTCTACTTTTCTGGATGACACAGGGGAATGGCTCTCAGTCTCCAATATAATTCGAAAATTTGACGTCCTGTTAGCTTTTCACTTCAGGGTGGTCCAATTAAAACATCTGCTCTCTACAGTACTTGGTAACATTCCTCCTTGCCCACCTGCCTTTCTATTTGTATCTGATCTCCTCCTTGTTGGGGTCACCAGGCGTTATTTCCAAAATATACTGAGTTTTATTTTATTGGAAATATGGAAGGCCTGAAGGCCCCACTAGGCTCTGGGTTTCCTTTTTTCCCCAATACACTCCCAACTGGTCGGTTTTATGGAAATTCTGTCATAAACACATTTCTCAGGATAGACTCCGACTTATGCAATACCACATTATGCATAACATGTATTACACCCCTGTGAAGCTGAGGAAATGGGGTCTTATAAGTTCGGGGGCTTGTACCAGAAGATGTCAAGAGGATGGCGCACTTCTTCACGTCTTTTGGTCATGTCCCAAGATAAGGTCTTTGTGGGTAGCCATACAGACTAACCTAGATCCTATATTAGGTTTGCAAAATTGCTTCACCCCAGACGTATGTTTGTTGGGAGATCTATCCTCCATCAAGGTGAGAATCAGGAGATTTCATATTTTCATGATTGCATTATCTGTTAAAAATTGTACTTCGGCATTGGAAGGATGCGGTAAGCCCATCATATCAGGAATGGGTTAATGAAAGTCTAGCTAACCTTCGTACAGAGAAAGCAATAGTGAGCCTTCATAATAGGTTGCAGTGGTACAGGAATACTTGGGATCCCCTTCACATGCTAATCATGACCAGATTAGGTATATGAGTTACTGTAATCAATGATCTTAAATTTGTGATACTATATAGTACTCCTATCTTATTACAGTATGGACTCTGCTGCTGTATGGGGTGGGGGGAAGGGGGAATGGGGACAGCTCATGTAACACTTTGAATATATGCAGAGTATGTTGTAACTCTCTGTCCCCTGTAATGTGAAAATCTGTTAATAAAATATGAATTTTTTAAAAAAAAAAGATATATTTATCCTCCATATTGTAGACTTTAGAAATAGATCATTTCTGAAACTGAGATACTGAGGGGCATGATCGGAGAGGACAAAGTCGCCTAGCCAGGCTTTGCGAGACATTTGAGCATGTTCCTGTGAGACCAGAAAATAATCAATTGATGAATAACTTTGATGGGCTTGTGATAAAAAAGCGTTGTGGGTACCAGTGCCATTGTTATATCAGCAGGCATCTGCCAATCCCAATTCTTTGATCAGCTTTACTATGTTCCTTGCCTGTCTAGAGACTTTTTGATTTTGTGTAACTGAGTCATATAGTTGAGATAGGTTCAAATTAAAATCCCCCCCACAGACAATTGGACCTTCTGCCCATTGTATTAATTTCAACAAAATCAACCTATAGGTTGTAAGGTCAGAGTTAGGTGGAAAATACAGTGATGCAATCGTGATAATTTTCACATTTAATTTCCCCTTTAATAGGACATACCTTCCTTCTTTGTCAATTGTTTGGTCCATAGCTTGAAATGGGACCCTATGTGGTATTAGTATAACAGTTCCCCTTCTTCATCCTCCCTTAAAAGAAGAGGCGTAGACCTGTGCAAACTCCAATCGCTCAAACTTTTGATGCTCTACTTTTGACAGGTGCATTTCCTGAAGCATCAGAATATCAGCACCAGCTTGTTTAAGTGAAGCTAAGATTTTTGTTCATTTTATGGGACTAGTCAGTCCATGTACATTATATGTGCAAAAAGTGTAACTCATTGTGTTCCCTTAGAATATTTACCATTAAGCTTATCCGGTTTCTCTCAGGAAAAACTATCCCATGCTGCAGGAAATTTTCCCAGACAAAATAGTAATACTCCCTTAATTGTAATACCAGGATTGCATTAAAACAGAATGTATGAAGACACGCTGACTTTAACAATAAAAAACTTGGTGGCGCCAACTGGGCACCTAACTGAATACCTGGTTTGAACTTCCAAGGTAGGAAGTCCACTATCTTAAGTGACCTCTGTACCCACTTTGATGTTGTACGCGGTAGGTTGAAGAGGAATTTACTCCTTATGGGTGGAAGGACCTCTTCAAGGGTCTGTATGAGACTAGGCCCTTCAAACATGCTACTGTGTTGCATAGTATAGCTTCAAGCCCAAACTGATCAATATAATTTGTTCAAAAATAAAATAAAAAGAGGGAAATGGTTTATATTGCAATTAGACAGTATCCGGGGGGGG
Source organism: Neoceratodus forsteri (assembly GCA_016271365.2). Taxonomy (NCBI): domain Eukaryota; kingdom Metazoa; phylum Chordata; order Ceratodontiformes; family Ceratodontidae; genus Neoceratodus; species Neoceratodus forsteri. Next base: position 678,869,639 of record CM057456.1, on the reverse strand, counting down.
GGGGCAAGAGCAAAAAATTGGCTTAAAGGGCTCAGTACTTTAACTATCTTATTCCCCATCGCTCCTTATCCCACCCTGTTCATTTTATATCCCCAAGGCCCTATAGTAAATAACTTCTCTTACAATAACACAAATGTTATTTCAACTATTTGTCAAAGAGTTATAGACCAGCTCTACATAACATCTCCTCACAACAGCCAGCCCTGCATGTAGGTCTCTTTAAGTCCAACAGCCCCCTGAACTTCTCTGAACTTTAGAATTCTTTCAGGGTCTTAGTAGGGCTTTCCCTGTGACTTATTCCAGTGTATCTAGCCAAAGAAAAAAGGGGCTATCCCATAGTGCATCCATCGTTACTCACTACGTAGCCTCTGACACTATGAAGACCTAATCTATGCATTTAACTCTTCCTTCAATCTGCAGCAGGTCTTGCGCCATGATATCGGAGAGCTGGGGGGGCAGGGGCTGAAAATTAACATCAAGGGTTCAGTACTATAACTAACATATTCCCCCTTGCTCCCTATCTCACCCTATTCATTTTCCTTCTCCAGGCCCTTATATTTATTGACTTTTCTTACTGTGACATAAATGTTGTTTCAACTAGTTGTTAAACATGTATAGACTGGCTTTGTACAGTATGTCTCTTCGCATTAGCCAGCCCTGTATGTGAGTCTCTTTTAGTCCAAAAGCCCTTCTGATTCATCCAGATACTTTAAAATTTATTCAGGGGCCTAGACGACACTTCCCCTTGGATCGTTCTATTAAGTCCAGTCAAAGAAAAAAAGCTATCTCACAGCACAGCCGTTGCTACTCACTGTGTAGCATCTGTCGGTATGAAGACCTATTCAAGGTGTTTAACTCAGCCTTCAATTTGGAGTAGGTCTTGCTCTGTGATACCGGGGAGCTTTTTAATTAAGTCTCTGAAGAGGGAGATAGTGTTCGAAGTTACAGCATTATTCTGATTCTTGTTTCTCTTGGGTGGAATAGTCTGCCACGTTTCATCTTGATCTCGTCGTTTCTGGCTCATCTTCATTGGTTGTTCTGGTAATTCAGTTCCCTTTTTGATCATAGCTTGCCTCGCTTCTTGGAAAGTACTATATACCTCTCAGTCCCTTCTTTCCAAAATACCCTTAGTCTGGAGGGGTATGGTGTTTGAATGCGTAGATTTTCCCTTCGTAGTACCTTTATAAGGGGGGCATATTCCTGTCACTGTTTCTGGATTGTGGGTGGATAGTGTTGATCGAAAAAAAGGCGAGATTCAAGATATCTGACCTCTCGTTGCTGCCAAGCCCTTTTTAGGATATCCTCTTTGGTTTTAAAGTTGTGAAATTTGATAATCACTGAGAGCGGCCTAGCAGTTGGGATCTTTAGTTTTCGGAATCAGAGCATGGTGCACTCTATCTATTTTAATTTTATAGTCAGGAGGAAGATTCAATACGTCCAGGAGCATATCCACCAAAAACTCGGACATTTCACCCTCCTCCGCTAGACCGTACAAATGTAAATTATCCCTCCTGGACCTACTCTCGAGGTCTAAGTGTTTCTGCTCTGTAGAAATTGCATGTAGACAGAGGGCTGAGACTGTTCACCCAATATGCTGCAGGCTGTCTTCAGTTGTACTTATTTGTTCTTCTGCCTCTTGCATTCGATTCTCCACCATAGCTAGCTTTTGATTTAATTGTTTGAATTCGTTTTTGTTTTCTGCCCTCATGTCTCAGTTCCCTCATCAAAGTCTCAAATCTTGTTCTGGAAAGCTGTTCCTTTTCCTCATCAGTATCATAGCTTGGGGCCGAGCTGTTATTGCATGTGGAAGTAGCTAGGCCTCGTGTGGGAGAGTTCGGTCATGATCCTTGGGTTTCTTTTTCACCCCACGGGTACGGAGTGCGGGCTCTTGTCCCTCTGTCCTTCTGCATTCCTCTGGTTGCCATTGCATTTAGTTTCAGTTAGTTTAATCTTTCAGATTAGGAGGATTAGTTAGCAGTTCGGGCTAGCGGTTCTTTTAGCTGCTGATCAGAGCCATAGCGTAACCGGAAGTCCAAGATGGCACAGTTATGACTATTTGTTGCTTGAAGTCATGGATTTAAAGCATTTCTATCGGTATCATACATCATACATCCAGAGCCAACAGCTTTTTCCAATAGACAAAAGGCTGAAGAAACTCAATAATCTCAAAATAAAAGTAAAATAGTCTAAAATAACATGAGTTTCTTTCAACTAATACAAGACTTTGAAAAACTAAAGTCTTAAAGTTCAGCATGAAAACACTATAACACACAGTGGAGCATTTGGGACCGGAGCAGCACTGCGACCATCTTGCTGCTCTGCCCCCCTTCCCCCAGAAAAGATGGAGGAGGAGGAGCACAGGTCGAGGTGCAATCAGGACAGGGTGAACTAGAATTTTACCATTTTCCCCAGATGCTCACATTAAAGAGTCAGCAAGTGGTGTACAGAAACAGTGCTTTTTCTTCCTATATAATAACCCAAACCGGTAGGTGAGCCAATCAGTCCCTGTGCAATTTGCTGAGCCTTTCTAGCTCTGTCTACTCCCTCCACTTAACCAGCATGCTCTCAGTCCAGACCCTATAAATCCCTCTTTTGGGTAGGTATTACCCCCACCACTTGGACCAGTGCTTGTTACCTGTAGGGTACGTTAAACTGTTTAACTTAACTGTTCTTACCCCTGCTTTTGTTGCTGAGTCCAGCTAGAGGTGGTCTTATTGCTAATTTGAACTGGTGGGAGGAACAAAGAGGCTGGGCTACCATGCTTCAACCTTTTTATGGCCTCTTTGCCCCTCCCCTCCAGCCCAACTCTACCATGCACCTTGATGGATCTACTATCCTAGCCCTACCCTCCCTTTTTCCCTTCCCCCATCCTTCCCCTTCCCCTTCCTGACTTCTGCCTGATAACAGGGAAAGGGCCCACAGCTAAATTCCTGCAGGCTCTATGGGCCCCTTCACCTGCTTTCTGTTTCACTAGGAGAGTCTTCTCCTTCATAACCATGTGCCTGTAACACCGTGAAATGAATAAACTTGTAACAAACTCTGCTTCTAAGAGTCCCCACCCCCACTCCCTCTTCAGAAGGACAGTTGTGAATAGTTCTGAGATTAGTTCAAGTCTGAAACAAACTGAACAGAGTGCCACTAAGAATTAGATTGGTCCTGAAAGGGTTAACATAAAAGAACCCACACTGCTGCAGAAGATCAACATTTGGACACTTATACACACTCCCAGCAGGGAGGACTAAATAACTGCAGACTGCTACATGTCCTCATGCACACCCTAGGTAGAGAGGACGGATTCAGTGCAGAGCAGGGCAGGGAGGAAAGGTTACTGAGACAATTTTAAAATAAAAAAGCTATGTACCCTGTTGGCCAGTGCATTTGCTACCCATCCAGACTATTAACAGAACCTGCATTCACACTGACTGGAAACACTATCTTATGATCCAATATACATTTAAACTACTGTATTCTGTTTTTCAATGTATGCCTCTTCCAGCACCAACCCCCATACATAAAACACTAGGTACCTTGAGCAGTGCAGTAATCCAGATGTTGTGTGTGTGTGTGTGTGTTTGTGTGTGTGTGTGTGTGCAGATAGTGTCAGGGTTCTCCTTTACACAAGATTAGTTACAGCTGCAGGAGGGTTGTGTGTGTGTGTGTGTGAACAGATAGTGTCAGGGTTCTGCTTTACACAAGATTAGTTACAGCTGCAGGAGGTTTGCTTTATAGGGACAAGTCTCCTCTTCATGCTGAATACATGGCAGGTTCCTGGTGGCCAGTGTTACAGAAAATAATTATATGCCCTTTCCACAATGGCCAAGAATTATTAAAAAATTCCTTAAGTGTTAATTATTATCGGAGGAGGTATTTGGTGCCAGTGTGGAGCACTGTTTACCCAACACAAGGACATATTTATTTATTTATTTATTTCAGTTTGGGATTCAGACCTTTGAGCCATGGGCTCATTTACAAAGGTTCCAAGTCATACAAAAATAGGAGACATGACATGAACAATACAGTGCAAAAACATTACAATACATAGGTTACAGTGCAGATTGACCATACATTTGAGACACAGACAAAACAATGGTTAGCAAATTGATATTGAGAGAAACAATATATGTTGAATTGAACATAAAAGCAAACCAGGATTTTGTTGGGTAAACATATCAATGACAACACTACAAGAGTGTGATGCAGCGCTTGAGTAAGTGCAGAGTACGGTCAGGGGACAGAGTCCAGGTCAGTTTTTTTGAGGAAAAGCACCCAGAGTTAGGCATTGTCAAGAGTGAGAAGGGTGGGGTGGGGCAAGGGTAGAATAAAGTAAAAGGTGGGAGGGTGGGAGAGTGGGGGAAGGGAAGGAGGGCGGGTGGAGGGGTGGAGACTGGGGAAGGGACATGGAGAGAGAGAGGAAGGAGGGCATTGCAGTGGGAGGGTGAAGAGGGTGTTCTGGGTATTAGGTGGAGCAACCACAGACATTGGCAAGGGCTAAGTGAGAGTGGAGACCAACTTTGAACTGGGCGATCTTACTACACTCTAATAGAGTGGTAGGTAGGTCATTTATCCACTTTGGCCCCTGGAAGGAGAGGGATCTCTGAGCTATCTTTGTCCACTTAAAGGGCATAAGTTACCTACCCTTCTTGCTGCCCTTTTAATATTGATGGTCGGCTGTGAGAATTGGAAAAATTTGGAAGCTGAAACAAGGGTGAGCCCAAGCATGGATTTCTTAACCAGCAGGCAAGTTTGATATTGTGTCCTGAGGTGGAGGGGGAGCCAAACTGTCTCAGAGTAAAGGGTGCAGGTATAGGTAAGGTAGCCACTCTCAGGACTAGATGGCAAGCCTTGTTGAGTAGGGTTTTCACTCTTTTCAGGGCAGAATCTGTGCCAGCCAAGTAGATCACATAACAATGGAGGTCTCCAGGAGGAGGGACTGATACAATTATAAATATGGTCTGTGTGTAGCAGGCCTTTCCCCAAAATGATGGTTAGTGATCCAGTTTGTCAAAAAGTGACCTGAGAACAGTTCTGACCCAAATCACACCACATGCCTGCCATGAAGCTGTCTCTCTCTGCCTCATTCCCTTCATGGACACTTCTAAATGCTCGGTTTAATTTTTAAAATCTAAGCAGTTCCTATCTGCTCGACTCTGCACCTGAAATTAGACTGTTACAATAGATGCAAGGTAATGCAGATCAACAAATCACGTTATAATAACCTATTACTGGGAGCGAAGTTGAGCAGAGAACAGCTTAGATTTTGAAAATTAAACCCAGCATTACAAGTGTTCAATCAGTGATAGAGATGGGAAATGCCAGCTAGCTGGTGGTGACATTGACAACTTCAAACTCTGTGGGCAGCAGCCAGAATTTTACCCTTTCGGGAATAGGGCATGCAGTGAGTCACACTGTCTGGGAACAGTATCTTGTGATCCAAAATACATTTAAATTACTGTAATTTATTTTTTCGATGTATGCCCCTTCCAGCACCAGAATATCTCATGCATAAATCATTAGGTACCTTGAGCAGTGCCGTAACTAAGATTTGTTTTGTGCGTGTGTGTGTACATGTGTGTGTGTCTGTGTCTGTGTGTGTGAGAGCAGATAGTGTCAGGGTTCTCCTTTACATAAGATTAGTTGTGGCTGCTGGGGGTTTGCTTTACAGGGATAAGTCTCCTCTTCTTGATGAATATGTGGTAGGTTCCTGGCAGCCACTGTTCGAGATAATAATCATATGCATTTTCTGCACTAGCCAAGAATAATTTAAAAATGACATAAGTGTTGATTACTATCAGAGGGGGCTGGTGGCAATGTGGACCACTCTTTACCCAGCACAGAGATGCATCAGTGGGGGGGTCCTCAGCAGAAGGGACTAATACTATTATATATATGGTCTGTGTATAGCAGACTCTCCCCAAATTGTTGGTCAAAGATTTGTTTTGTCAAGAAGTGACCTGAGAACAGTTGTGACCCAAATCACACCATGTGCCATGAGGATTTCCTATATATCTCTGTCTCTCTCTGTCTCTCTCTCTCTCTCTCCCTTTTTGGACACTTCTAAATGCTGGTTTTCATGTTTAAAATCTGAGCAGTTCCTGATCGATACCTTTTCCAACTTACAATCCCGGTGGTCACTTCCCCCCTCTGACTTCTGGAGGTATCTACAACTCCGAAGCAGGACACAGGAATATATAGCTCACATACCTCAAGAGGAAATCCAAGCACTCCCCTTCTGGCTGTCCAAAGAAAAGGGTACAGCCAGTCTCATCTATGCCACCCTTAGGGACACTATACCCAGTCAATCCGGTAAATCCAAACAAAAATGGAAGTCAACCCTGCAATGTGAAATTGCAGAAAAACAGTGGAAGGAACACTGGAAATCTACTCAAAAATACTTTACCGATATAAAAAGCAGGCTAATACAAAACAAAATCCTCCATTCCTGGTACCGTACACCTGTGGTATTACACAAGGCCAGGCTGCTGAACTCAAACCTCTGCTGGAGATGCAATTCCCAGCCAGGAGATCTCCTGCAAATTATTTGGTCTTGCCCCCTGATACAACAAACATGGGACTATGTTTGTGATGTGGGGATCCAGGTCTTAGTTCCTAGGTCTCCTCCCTCCCTCCCTCCTACTTCTGGGAATTAAGTCAGAGGCCCCCCATCTCAGGGATATAGAACACCGATGGTTGGCCATATGGGCCATGCAAGCCAAATGCCTCTCTGCTATGTAGGTGGTGAACTGCAGAGACCCCAGTCCCCAAGAACTCCTGGCATCTATGGCACAGGTAGCCACCATGGATTGGTTCTCTCTCACCTTGCCAAAATTCAACTCTGATATATGAAGAATGCTGGACCCCATTCACTAGATATATTACTCCCAAAACTGGAGTGGGATAACTGACCTATAGTAGGCCTCAATCTCAGGTTTTTGAGCATTGGCTATACCCTACGGTAGTGTTCCCAAGCAATGGCACATCAATGCAATAATATGACTAGCTGTAACCCCTATTGTAAATAGTTGAATTTGTTATAGTGTAGAATAGTGGCTCTTTGTGTTTGACTTTATTAAGGGTGTCAGAAGCCTAGACAGCACCCGAAGCCACGAAGACTACCTTGACGGTCAGTAGTGGAGCATGGAAGCCTTGCCTCTCTAAGAACCCGAAGCCTGATTGGTCCATCACAGACAGACTGCCAAGTACATACTAAACTATTACTGAAATACATATCTGCTGTCGAGTTGTACCTGTAACCAACAACTCTCACCCTTTTTGTTTACCTTCTGTTTGATCCAGATTTTTGTAAAAAATTGAAAATGTGAATAAACAATTTAACAGCAAAAAAATCTGAGCAGTTCCTATCTGGTCAACTTGTCACCTAAAATTAGACTGTTATCCTGGGTGCAGAGTGATGCAGTTCACAAGCTCATGCCCCTGCCAGCACCAGAATACCACCCCATGCATAAATCACTAAGTACCTTGAGCAGCGACGTAAGCCAGATTTATGTGTGTGTGTGTGTGTGTGTGTGTGTGTTTGAACAGATAGAGTCAGCAGTCTCTTTTACTTAAAATAAGATTAGTTACAGCTGCTGGGGGCTTCATTCACAGGGACGAGTCTACTCTTCATGCTGAAAACAAGGTAGGTTCCTGGTGGAAAATGTTAAAGATAATAATATTTTTTTTAAACAGGTACAGATTAAAAATAAATATGTCATCTGATAAACAGATAGTATATCACAGCACAGTGCATAAATTTGAGTTTATGGGCTCAGTTAAGTTCAGGGAATGACGCAAAGTGCCTGCCTCAAACATAAATGACGCAAGCAGCACCATGTGTCAAAAGATGCGGCATTCCCAATTTTTGAACACAGTCTGCATTGAAAAGGGGAGACGCTATGCAAAAGTGGTACTGCACCAGCCTTGCACCCCATATTGGGGTGCAGCAGGTCGCAAGGGGGCTTGCTCAATGGCAGGGCTGCAACATCCCTTTTTCTGCAATTTTGCAAGCCTTGCTGTGGATGCAGCAAGGGGCACCACTTAGACCAGCCAGAAGGTGATCTAAAGGACATGTGTCACTGTGGCTAAGGGGGATGGGGTCTGTAACTGGGCTGCTGTGGGCAGAAGGGGCATGGGTGATGTTATAGGGGGCACTAGGGAGACAACTGGGCAGGAGAGGGAGTGATGTGGCACAAAGTCAGGGTGTGTTTTCTTTTTTTCTTTTTGTTACCACCTATCAATTCTTACTAGGTTTCTACAATGTACTGTACCTATTCATTATTCTCTAAATACATAAGCAGATCACTGGGCACATTGTAAATTGTATTTAAGTGCTAAATAGCATTATGTAACATGACTGGGTTTGTACCAACATTAATTTACATTATATTCATCCCTGGTGCCATACATAAATGCTGAGAAAGCCTCCAGGTAATCTTCCTCTCCTGCGCAGCTGTCTCCCAACTCCCCCATGGCATCTCCCATGCCCCTTCTGCCCCCGTACCCCTCCTTTCCAGAGGATTCACTAATCTCCCAACCATCCCGGCCCCTCCAGTGTTGCACTGAGCAAGGGTGTGAGGATCATTGTGGCAATTCCCACAGGTGTACCATGTGTATGGTGATAGCCTGTGTCTGTGTCGACTCCTGGGTTTTTGGTGCAGGGACACCCCCTTTTAAAAAATTTGGCACAAGGTCCCTGATGCACCCAAAGTTCACCACAGCTGTAGATCACCTTAAATTGCAGCGATCTACCAGCTGTTTGCAAACTGAGCTCTATGAGGGTATCTACTTAGAAATGATATTGAAGAGCTAGTGTAATGAGCCTGCTTTGCACATTATACCAGCGGGAGTGCTGATTGTTGCCATGTATTTCAGAATATGCCCCTGAGGGATTTCTGATCTGACACAGCTCGGGTATAGACAGCACATGCATCCTCTACAGTTTTTATCTGATTGGATTGGCTGAAGCAGTAGAGAGTTTTAAAAAATGTATCAGCTGACATGGAAACACCAGTGACGTAAAACCCTCCACACTGTACTCGGCAGGCAGCTCAAGCAGAGGGTGGTCAGGAAGCAAAATGGCAAAAAAAAAAAGAAAAAGCAATTGAGGACTTTGGAATCAGAATGCAGACCAATACAGTAATAAACCATGCAGCAGCACATATTTACATAAATGAAAAACCATAATCTAATCTTTGTCACATTTTACTGTTTTTGTGCCGCAGAATGCCAAAGTTCATTGTGGTAATAGTAACTCCCACTTATCGGGAACCCTGGCTAACCTACTGACCTGGAAACCATTCACCAGGACATTTAGAACATTTCACCAACTATTATTAAGTATACCTAAAACTCGTTTAGCAATTGGAAAGAGATCTTTCTCGTATGCAGCTGCACATAAATGGAACACTTTTCCAATAGGACCTCTATCCTACACATGCCTCTCGCAGTTTAAACAAGCATTTGTCAATGCCAAGTGTTGCTTGCTGTCATTAGCAGTGGAAGTGCAGGAGTTAGATAGATACAGTATAGGAATGGCAGTGAAGGATTGAACTGATGCCAACTCCACCCCCACCCTGCAGAGATGGGTAGGCATTGGGGTGCGCCTTTGGGTCATCGCCCATAACGGTTATAACATTTCACCTCACCCTACCCTGCAGACGCTTACAAGTGTCAATGTATGCTTTGAAGTGTTTGGGCTTTACACTCACCTCATTCCATAAGGAAATACACTGAAATGGGTGCAGTATAGGAGAATGGGGTGAACTCTGGGACCGAAGGGTCCAAGGTGCACCTCGATGCCTGCCACTGGCTGCAGGGTGGGGGTGGAATGGCATGAGCATTACTGTTGACAGTCCCAAGTCACACCCCTGATGTCTGTCAGTCCCTACAGGTTAAGCCATTATGGTTGAAAACCCTAACACCCTGGGTGTTTCTTGGTATTTTTACTCCAAGTTTTCAACATGGGCTTTTTGTGATCCCACTGCATGAACAGTGACACTATCAGTTCATTAACTGAAAGGTGATTTTGCACAGTAACTGCACCATTTGGCACCACATGTGTGAAAATACATTTAGAACAGGATGTGAAAAATGACAGCTGTACTGTTCATGAGGAGGTGCAAAAAAATGGCAATGTTGAAAATCTGGAGTGAAAATACAAAAAAACTGGTGAAGTCACGAAAGTGTGTAGAAACAGCTTAACGCACACCTATAATGTAGTTAGTTTTTGGATTTTTTACAGCAGATTTTCAACACAGGCCTTTTGGGACCTCCGCTCATGAACAGTGTCACTGTAATATTCTTAATCTATCCCAAACGCAGATTTCCCACAGCGACTGTGCTATTCTGTGCTGGAAGTGCGAAAACACATTTTGGACAGGGTGTGAAAAATGACAGCTGTACTGTTCATAAGGAGATGTGTAAAAATGCCTATGTTGAAAATCTAGACTGAAAAGATTATGAATTCGTGAACTTACGAGGGTGCATGGAATTTGCAAAATGCACATTCATAACACAATCATTTCATGGACATTTGTAACCAAATTTTCAACATAACCCATTTAAGACCTCTGCTCATGAACAGTGTCACTGTGATTTTCTTAATCTGTCCCGAACATTGATTTCGCACACCGACCATGCCACTGTGAGCTACATGTGCGAAAACACATTTTGGGTGAGATGTGAAAATTGACAGTTGTACTGTTCATAAGAAGGTGTAGTAAAATGGCAATGCTGAAAATCTGGAGTGAAAATATTAAAAATGCTCGAAATTACAAGCATGCATAGGAACTGCGCAAGGCACACTCATAAAACAGTCATTTTGGGGACTTTTTTTCATCAAATTTTCAACATAGGGTTTTTGGGGGTCTACCTCATGAACTGTGACACTGTTGTTTTGTTAATCTGTCCCGAAAGATGGAACTGTGCAGTGACCACGAAATCACCTTTCGGGACTGAATAACAAAATGACAGTGATTGAGTTCATGAGGTGGGGTCCCAAGAACCCCATGTTGAAAATTTGGTGAATAAATTCCAAAAAGTGGCTAAGATAAGCACCAAAGTTGGAAAAAAAAACCATTTATGCCATTATACAGCTTATTGGCATTTCTTCAGTTCGCGGTCAGCTTTGAAGAGTGCAGATGTGTTCCCAGTCCACCGAAGATCATTGTGCTGGGTTCTGGAAGTAAGTATGAGGTGAGGGTGGGTGTGTGGGAGGTGGGTGATGGTGAAGGTGCGGTTGGGGAGGGGGAAGGGGCAAGAGGATCAACTAGAACTGTTTTTTTCTTCTAGGTCTTTTGTTTTTTTAAAGACAATGGGGGACTTTTGCCACACTGGGGTGGGCTCCCAGCATGGCACCAGCAGTTTGTTTTGGGGGGCAGTGGAGCTGACGGGGGATTGGCCACCCCCATTGGCCAAGGAGACTTTTGCCAAGCTGGGTTGGGCTCCCAGCGTGGCAGACAGAAGTTTGTTTGGAGGGGCAGTGCAGCTGACAGGGGATTGGGCACCCCTGTCAGCCATACAGTGTGCTGAGGGGGACACATGAACCATGGGGGGTGCATTATGCTGACGGGGATTGGGCAACCCATCGGCTTTTTTTTTATTTATTTATTGAAATGTTTTACCAGGAAGGCACACTGAATGATGGGCAGTGGCTTTCTGTCGGCTTCCTGGGAACTGTGAGAGGTCGACGGAGAAGCCATCACCATGGGGACACCACGCAATCAGCTGTTTTGGTAGCTTGTAATCCACCAAAACAGCTGATTGCATGGTGACGTGGCCGAATGTCTTGACACATTGTGGCATGCTCCCTAACTGCTGACGCAATGTGTTTCTTGCACATGCGTGCAAGCAACACAGAAACAGTACAAGGACCTATTTTTTGCCACTGGCATGTGGAACTGTATATAACCCCCTGCTTAGCAGACAGGGGTTAATCCTATGTCATGCTCTCAAGGTTTCTCTGTACCATGTGTAACCAAGGTGTTTGAAAGCTGTTTATGCCCTAAAGTGTATGATGTTTCTCTATCTTATGTACTTACTGCATCAAATTGTTTTTAATGTTACTGCTGTTTGTTCCACTGTTGGTACTACGTTTAATGTCCATCTACTATGTTTAATGTCTATCATTTGTAGAATGCTTAGATTCCCCTGGTCGCCACTGAAAAAGGGACTGTCTTGTCTCAGTGGCCCTACCCAGTCATCAAAATTCAAACAAATAAATATATAAATCTGAAAAATTTTGGTTTACCCCAGTACATTTGGATAAGCAGGGTTATATCGTATTCAGATTATATGCCATTCTCCAGGCAAAGTAAAGGAGAGTACACAACCACACACGGCGCTGCCAAAAATCAAGTCAAAGAAGACTTGCTCAACACAGACACAGAAGCACTGAGAAGTCCAGTTGCACTACATGTAATTTTATTCAGCTAGTACTACATGAACTGGGAGCACAGGCATGAACCCCCAATTTATATGATTTAGCAAACTGAATAAATATTATACAGTATGTACTGCAACCAGACTTATCAGTTCTTCACTGTCTGTGCTCTATGTGTTCTTTGACTTGATTTTCATCAGCACAATCTGTGCGGGTGTGTGTTCTTTATTTTGTCTGGAGAATGGCATGTAATATAAATACATTGTTTGTCAACGATGAGGTGTGAATGTCTTACTTCCTGTTTTTTTTTTCTCCTGATGTCTTCTGGCTTGTGTTGTAACCCAGTCTTATGGTGCTTTCCTGTTGATGCACTTCACTGTTGTTTGACCACCACCACCCCCCCACCACCCCACCACACACATCCGCACAGTGTTAGAGGGAGAGGAATGTAACTTAAAGCTCATAAAAGAGAAAGATACAGTTGGTTGTCTTCCTGTTCTTTTTTCTCTCCCAACATCTCCTGGCATTTGTTGTGATCGGATTTTATGCTGATTATGCCCCTACACAGACACAGACACACACACACACACACACACTCTTTTGGAAGAGAGAGAGAGAGAGAGAGAGATGTAACTTAAAGCTAATAAGAAAGAGAGAAAGACAGAGCTTTGAGTTAAACAGCTCGAGCAATGCAGTCAGAGGAATACGGTGCGGTGTGTGTTGGAGCTGTGCTTAACCTTTTCAGTCCGCACAGTCTTCCTTGAATCTGACCCAACAACCTCAGGAGATGTCGAAAGAGGTAAAGATAAAGAAACAAAAATAACCCTCAACAAATCTTTGTTTATTTCAGTTTAGTTATTTACAGTACTTCTAGACAGCTACTGGCGGTGTTCTCAGGACTCTTGAAATTTACATGCCATCACACTCGGGTGTACAGTAAAACTGAAATAATACGAACATCCAATGACAAAAGGGAAACGTGTCACTGCATTATTGATGGGGACTGACAGTGTCCCTTTAAAATATGAGCGGTAAGTGAGTCTTGTGAAGTTAAAGTTATCTGGAAGCAAAACAAAAAGGTTATATTAAATGCACACTGAAAATAGAAAATAGAGTTAAAAATCAAAGTTTCGACCATAGGTCTTCTTCAGGAAATATCTAAAAGAGAAAAACAAAGTTAGTGTAGAGAAGGAGTAAAATAATGAAAAAATATATATATAAATATATATGAGGGGAAAGAAAACAGGGGGAAGTTCTGGGAGAAGAAGTGATAAATGGCAGAATCTGGAAAACAAAAAGGTGATGACGGGAGTGACAAGCCATGATAGCAGTGAATGAGCTAGAGAAGTCCCCAGGTGGGGACTAATTAACAGGGCCTAGTAAGAAGACTGAAAGGTGACAGATGTGGGGGAAGGTGACATAGATGGAGACATCTGTGGTAAATGAAAATAGATGTGTACAGGTACAAACAGGCTTTAGGGAAAAGAAGGGGTGACTGAAAGATATCAGTAGAAAATAAGTCTATCATTTAAACCAGAGGGCTGCTGGGAGCCAGGGCAGATGATCAGATTAGTTTCCATGTTTTTTCTATGGTCAGAATCCCAGAAGCCCTGCTGTAGGACACAGACAGAAAGATCATTGACACTGTGGTCACTGGAGATAAAGTGGGATACAAGGGGTTCAGGTCTGTTACCAGGATTTTTACAAGGGGGTTCCTTTTTTGGAGTTTGTGACTTTTAAAAAAAAAGCATAGGGTCTGGGAGCCATGAGGACCCCAGAAACTCTGGGGTTCTATACGCTCTGTGGTGCATTTTCTGGCTTATTTTGAAGCTAAATAACTCATATTTTAGCTATCCTCCACTCCTTGCTCTGAAGTTATGAGGTGTCTGGCTGCAGGGTGAATACATACTCGTATTCTCTATGTGAGGTTAACAAAATGCTGACACTGTAGTCACTTGTTGGCTTGACACCGGCCAGGCCCTGAATGTCAGCATATTGCTAACCTCATGTATAGAATAGAAGTATGTATTCACCCTGCAGCCTGCCAGATAATAGGGTCTGTGTGCTGCTAGGCCCTCACCAGGATTTTTACAAGGGGTGTTCTTTTTTTTGTAGAGTTTTACTTTTTTTTCAGAAGCCCAGGAGTTCTATATGCTCAGTGGTGCATTTTCTGGCTTATTTTGAAGCTAAACAACTCATATCTTAACTCACCTCCACCCCCTTACTCTAAAATGCTGATATGTCTGGCTGCAGGGTGAACACATACTTGTATTCTGTATGTGAGGTTAGCAAAATGCTGACATTGCAGTAAAAGTGATACATATTTTGGCTGCAGCCGTCACCTGCTGACTTGACATAGCTCAGGCTAATGTCAGCATTTTGCTAACCTCACGTTCAGAAGTATGAATTCACCCTGCAGGCAGACAGATAATAGCAGTCTGGGGCTGCTAGGCCCATAGAAGCCCCAGGTTACTATATGCTCAGTGGTTCATTGTGTAGAATCAACAGTGACCAACTGTGCTAGCTAGGCTACAAAGGGCTGGACACATAGGAAAAACTACAGGAGGATGTACCATTGTTATAACTGATCTCTTAAGTTGCAAAAAAATGAACCGCTACACATATTACAGGACAACAGATTACTTGGGAATGCAGAAGTAATCCTTACACCATTTTTGACCCAGAAGCAGAAGTAATCCTTACACCTATTTTGACCCAGAAGCTGCAGAAATTAAAAAAAAAACTGTAGAAAAAAATTATCTGTATACAACAATACTGGCCAGAAAAAATGCAGACATTTTGCTGCAGAGGTTAGACTAAGACTGAGCAAAATTCAGGTAACCACACAGAGGGGTGATGAGGCTCTCGAGAAATCACAGATTATTTTACAGGAGGCAGACTGGAATTCAGTCTTTCTTTTTTTTTTCATATTTCTGTCAGAATCTGCTCCTATCCTCTTTTGTTGCAGAGGTTGGATTGAGACTCAGCAAAATTCAGGCACTGACGGAATATTGAAAAAAAAAAAGAAAAAGATTGAACTCCAGCCTGCCTCCTGTAAAATAATCAGTGAGCCCTCGAGAGTCTCATCATCCCTCTGTGTGGCTGCCTGAATTTTGGTCAGTCTCAGTTTAACCTCTGCAGACAAGGGGACAGCAGCAAGTTCTGACAAAAACATGAAAAAAGGAAAAGACTGAACTCCAGTCTGCCTCCTGTAAAATAATCTGTGAGCTCTTGAGAGCCTCATCATCCACTTTTGCTACAGAGGCGGGATTGTGACTGATCAAAATTCAGGCAGCCACACAGAGGGATGATGGGACTCTCAGGAGCCCAAAACACATATTATTTTACTGAAGGCAGGCAAGTTCATTCTTTTTCTTTTTTCTTTTCATATTTCTGTCAGAACCAAATGATGCTAGCCCACTCGTCCGCTCCCTGGCCTCTCCTCGACGACCAACAGCAGTCCCAGCACTGTCTAGCTGAATTGTTAGCAAGTTCTATCCAGCAGATGCTAGCAACATTTATTATGTGACTGGCAGTGAAAATACGCAGGAAATAAGCCTGGCTCTTCGCTGTATTGCTTTTCTTGTTTTTTTTCTTTGCAGCGGCCAAAACTTCACTCACCTCGAGTCCTCGATCCATCTTGCAGCTCGGCAGTCAATGAAGCAGTGTGAATTCTGAGCAGCACACTGTTGCATTATGGGCATACTTACGTGCCTCTTGTTGCACTACTGATTGGCCAGCTGATTACTCTGTGGGAGGCAGTGGTGTGAAAGACTGAGGAGCAGCTCAGCACTAGGCAAAGGTCAGAAGCTGAGTGGCAGATCATGCAGGGGGGGTGTTTGTCACTGGCTCACAACAGAGACCTCCCTATGCAGAATGATTGCCAATGGCATTGATGGTGGAGGCACGTGTCAGACTTGGGAACACTTGGGCACACCACCACATCAATTGTTTAATGAGACAGCAGTACAAACTGAAAAAATTAAAAAGAGGAAGTTCAAAATGGGGGGAAGGTTTGATCTAACCAGATGAACCCCAGCTGGAAACGACCCTGGGACTTACCAGTGTCTCCATTCCTGACTGCTCTGTAGTGTTCCCTTAAAGTTATCTGGTTGATTCTGTGTTTTCAGGCACTGAGTGAGCAAGGACAGTAGGTGGCAGGGAGGTAACTCAAAGCTTCTCACCTGTCCTGCTGCTCACTGTCCTTGCTCACTTGGTGCTGGACAATGCCAGATCAGCCAGATAACTTTAACTTCAGAACTTCAGAAAGCCAATAGCACAATCTTTGGGTGCTTCATTGCCCCTTTGTCTCCAATGTTGCTCTGTATGTACAGGAAATAGCAAGGACCAGCACTACCAGTGGCCACTACAATAAAATGGTGCCACAGCAGAGAGGAAGAAGAGAGACATAAAGGAACAGCACAGTGGTGAATGAAGAGGACCGCATGCACTTCAACTCCACTGTGGAAGGACACAGCCTAGGTATCCGATCACATGCTTCCACAGTCCCCTCTCTCCACTGCACAATAGCAAGATATCCACAAAGCTCCACCATGCAGCCATAAAAAGAGCAATAAATTGTATACAGTATGTGCCCAATAATGAGGCAAACATTGGGAAGCAATTGTGAGACCGATCTAGCTTATTCTCAAAATAAGCATTGTAACTGTGCATCAAAAGGTAGTGAAAAAGGACACTATTGCTACCTCCATTAATGAGCAGGGGGCTGAGAGGAGATACATATAGGTGATAGGGCAGTGAAAAGTCCCTTACCAGGAGCAAAGTTGCCTGGTATGCACAAAGTGGTACAATGGAACAGGTGCAGAGCCAAGTTTGCAAATGAACAGTTCAATCCATTATACCATTACGGGAGTGCAGGGCAAGGTGCATCTAAAGCCCCCTGCTGGCCTAGGAAGGAGGGACAGCTGCTGGAAAGGTATAGGCAGGCCTCACAGACAAAGGAGCAAACAAGCATTTGTACAGGGCAAAGATGTTTTCTCCTGAGACACATAGCCCCATAATGGAACTATGATATGCAAACAACCACCTTCCCAATGGATAAAGAAAAGACAACATGTCACTATAACCTTATTATTATATGAGGAGCAAACATTAACTCCTCCAAAGCAGTGCTGGCCAAATGCTCCACACTGCAGCCTGTGGTCCATAGTGGTACTGGTCCAACAACTGACACAGCACACAACACCAACCTCTCAACATTCCCTCATTATGAGGGCTGTCTGTCATTGTCTCCTATAAAAGTGCTCCATCCTACATGTTCCCCACAAGTGAAAGGTGCTGCCCACACAGAGTAGATGCTGTAAATGCAGAAATGTATTGTAGAGCGCAAAATGTCAATGTGCCAAAGAAAAGCTAAACTATGCACAACATAGGTGTGACACGTTAGCAGACCAGGTAGCTTCGTGGGAAACACTTCAAGAGAGAACACTCCAGACACCAGTTTTTTTTTTTTTTTTATCATTTAACACTTCATTGCATTTTTTTTCAGTAACATCCAGTATAAAGAAACCAAAGATACACAGGGTTCACATACCATTCTGAATCCTAGAAGGATCAAAAACATAAAGCTACATTAAATTAACCAGCACATTAAAGAAGCAAAGTCACTCCAGGTACTTTAGCACTATATAAGCAACAGGTAAAAACACTATACTATATAAGTAAAAAGAGATTCGACTTATAATCAGGTTATCCTGCCTAAACTTCAAGTATCAAACATTTCCTAGGGCATAACATCACAGGACAGTCCAACACATACTTAGTAAGACTTATGCACTTCAGCATTATAATTCAATATTCGTAAGTGCTATCTCTCTAGCCCCTCAATATATAAATCTATCAGTTCATATAAAGTATCATACTAGAGATAAGAGAAAAAGGTGAGTATATTATAATATAGAGAAACGTGGTACCAATTAACAGCACTCAGTTGAGATCATTGTGGCCAATTGCATCAACACTCATGCTATCGGGGGGTTTCGCATGGGTGGAGGTGCCACTGAGCAGATATGGGAATTCAAGTATGCATTCCACTTTTTATAATATCCACTAAGCCTTCCCTTAGCTACTGCTGTAAGCCTTTCAAAGGCGGCCAGTCTGGCCATAGCTGCTCGCCACTGTGACAGTGTCGGGGGTACGGGTTGCTTCCACTTGATCAAAATTGATCTTTTGGCTCCCATCAGGGCCACCAAGAGCCAGTCTTTACTGGAAGAGGGAAGAGGATGTAATGTTGAAGTATCTCCCAGTAGGAGACGATGATGTTGGAGGGAAAAGTGTTTTGCCTATTATCCCGGAACAGTCATCTAAAACCTGCATCCAAAAGTTCTGCAGATTCGGGCAGGTCCACAGTATGTGAAATAGATGAGCAGGGGAAGATTGACATCTCCAGCGCAGTCATGTGGCATAATCTTAAGATTATGTAAGATGGAAAGGGTCTTATACCACCTGAGGAGAATTTTGAGCTGTATTAACTGGCTGTTTGAGTCTTCATAGGTGGTATGGGCAGCTTTGAGATAGTTTGACCATTGTTGTGGGGATATAGGACAAGACAGCTCATGCTCCCAAGCGATCCTGCTGGACCACATAGTATCAGGTTGTGCATCTCTGAGGGTTTTGTACAGGATACTAATAAGACCTTGACCCTTCCTGGGTAAGTGGAGAGTACTTAGGCAGTGCCATGTAGTCTGAGTTGATGGGTCTTTGAGGAGGGGGGTTAGAACACTCCTCAGCTGCAAAAATTTCCAAAAATCTGATGAACGTAGCCCATATTTACTCCGAATCTGTTCAAAAGACATAATGGTTTGCTTATTCGGAAGGAGAAGGTCGTCTACCACCCGAATGCCTCCAGTAGCCCATGAGATCCACTTAATCGGCTTGCGGTCTATTGCCACAAGCTGGTTATTCTATAGTGGGGCATACCAGAATGGGGGGAGATACCCTGAAGGGGGAACTCCAGTGAGTGCCATTGCTCTACTCCTTGCTCTGCACGTTTCCACCATAGTGGGTGTAAGGTGGTGGTCTAACGGCTTCTTCCTAGATAGTAAGGAATAAAGGGAGTAATGTACGGATAGCTCGGTCTCCAAATTGACCCACTGAGGAAGAGGGGTAGAATGGGGAATAAACCAGTTCGTAACTTGGGCCATTCTAAAGGCAAGATGATAGCCCAAGAACCAGGGTAGCCCTAGTCCCCCCTTGGTCCAGTGCAACTGCAGTTTCACCCATCCCCATCTTGGGGGTTTGCCTTCCCACAAGAACATTGATATAAGTTTGTCTAGAGCTTTGAATGGTTTTCAGGACAAAGGTATTGAGAGATTATTTAATAGGTAGGATACCCTAGAAAAAAATGAACATACGAATAGCTGCTACCTTGTCCTTCAAGGTTAAGCGCAGTTTTCCCCAATGCTGTATTTCGGCTGTTAGGGAAGTCAATAAGGGAGAGAAATTAGCTGATTCTAAATCTTTCCAAGATGTAGTAATGGTCACTCCTAAATAGGGGAACCCTGTGGGGCCCAAGTAATATTGGTGCCAGCAAGGGAGTTCCTAGTGCACTTCCCATTCAAGAGAGAGAGAGAGTGGTTTTCTTTTGGTTCATAGTAAGCCCTGATAGGGAAGCAAACTCTTGCAAAATTGTGAGGATTGGAGAGATAGAGGACTGGGGATTGGAAAGTGTAAGGAGCATATCGTCCGCATATGCGTTAACTAAGTAGGATGATTCCTTTACAGGGATGCTGGCAATGCTAGGGGTATTTATCAATTTCCTAATCAAAGGGTCAAGGGCTAAAAGGAAAAGTAGAGGGGAGAGAAGGCAACCTTGTCTGGTTCCTCTTTGTAGTACAAAGGGATGAGAATTATCTCTATTGGTGACTACTTTAGCCGTAGGTAGATGGTATAAGGTGGACACCCAGGCGCAGAAGTGGGGCCCGAACCCGTATAGCCTGAGGACTTTGTGAAGATACTCCCATTCCAGAGAGTCAAATGCCTTAGCAAAATCAATCACCAGGGCAGCCATGGGAGTGTTAGATTGGAGTGCTAGCCATTTAAGGTCCAGGATCAGTCGCAGATTATCAGCGATTGATTTTCCTCTTGAGAAGCAGGTCTGGGAACAGACACCAGTTTTAATTAAATGAAAACAGTTTTACTTTAAGTGACACAAAAAAATCAAAAAGCTTGCATTCAACTTTACAAAATGGTCCTTGTGGTTCAGTCTCTGGCTTTTTAAAACCAAAAAGAAGCCTCTTTGTTTTTCCTTGTTTCGCCCTCTCCCCTTATAGTGGTCAGGTGCTGCTTGTTAATGCTCCCATCCAACACAAACCCTCCCCCTGAGGGACAGCCAGCATTTAAAGCATACAGAACACTAAGATCTCAATAAGGTCAACTCTAAAGCATGAGGGCTTTGGTTAAAATCCCCTTACAGCCCCTGCCAAAATGTGTGCTGCTTGGAGCTGTGATAGGGTTGACGAATGTAGGGAGTCGGTGTGAGCGAATACCTTATTTCGAATATTTGACAGAAAAAAGAGAAAAAGACTCAGTCTCAATCCAACCTCTGCAGCAATAGAGGATAGGAGCACGTTCTGACAGAAATATGTTCAGAAGTTCAGTATTCAGATGTGTTAATTGTGTATCAGTGGGGAGAGAAATAGAAACAGCTCCCCATCATCCTCCCCGGCATCCACAGTTTAAGGTTTTTAACCAAAAAAAAAACCTCTCATGATGGGCGACTGGCTCAATCAGCCCTCCTCCAAGGAAGCAGCTTTCTTGTGAATAGCCATGGAGGGAGAGCTTGTTGTGCCAGTCACCCATCAAGGGAGTTTTTGTTGAAAACCTAAATTGTGGGCTTGGGGGGTTGGGTTTGTAGTAGAGGTGGGACAGGGTTATAGTTTAAATGATTGGGCTGTGCAGCAGGGTAGGGGTCTGTTTTAGTTCCCCAAATACTAATAGGCACAAATAGTGTCACTATACATTTTTTGTATCTGAATACAAACTGTGTATTATAAGTGGTACTCAGGAATTACAATTCATTACTCACACACCCCTAGTACGGAGTGTAAAGAACATATACATGTACTCCATCAAAGTAGTCCTACATAGTTGCAGCAAAAGGCATAGTCAGATATTTCCTGAAAATTTTTGTGATGCCTCAAAAGAAAATTCCACAGCTACCAGCAGTAACACAGTAGGGCCACAAGAGAGAATCTCTAGAAATATTGCAAAATATCTGCAAATATCTTACCACATCTTTTACTGTAACTGTAGGAAGCCATTACAAGTTTGTTTCGATTCTCTCTGTCCCTTCTTGTTTCTGCTCCTCACTCAGTGCTGTGTTTTAAAAGGTTGTTTAACAGTTTTTTTGCACGTCCAAACCTGTTTCCATTATGTGCCTGCACACAGTATGCATTACATCGTCCCTTGTTTGCCCATGTCAATTACTGCTTTTGCACAAGAGTGTAAATGGTCTGCTCTGTGGAATAATGTGGCTTCCACTGTGGCCCTGTGGGTGTGGATCCATGACAGCTAAGTGAAAACAAACACAGTGCTGTAGGAGACCGTGTAAAGAACACAGTGCAGAGAAATAACTGCAATGGCAAAATGCAGCTAACAGAAACACGCCGCAATACAAAAACCTCGCTGAATGTGGGGTGGACAGATTATGGGAGGGGACGCAACTCGGGGGCAAAACTCAGGAGGCTGGAAGAACAACTCCACACAATAAGCAACTTGGGAGGGATTCAGGTGGGTGAACACCACATGGAAGTGTACTTGGGAGGGGTGCAATTTGGAGGAGGGGGAGGGATGTCGGGAGGGAACGGACTTAGTATCCCAACTCCAGGGGTGGGGACAGTGGGGGAGCGAAAGCAAATAAAAGAAAAGAAAAATGCTGGAGAAGGACCTGAACATGGGTCAGCTGTATCAATGGCATTCACAGTTTATCACCCTAACCTTTAATCCACTCTGTCAGCATGTTGAAGCTGTACACATTCAGCAGCTAAGAGTGTTAACATTCCACTACGCTGGAGGGTGCTAAAATATTAAATGTCTCTGCAATTTTAATTACTTACATGTTTCTGCAATAATTTTCCTGTGGGGGGTGTGCCCCAAGCATCCCCTATCGGGAGTTTCACCACCCAAACCCCCAATACAAAACTATTTACAGAGGGGTTGGGGTGGTAGGGTGGACAAGGGTGGTAGGGGCACAACTATGTACAATGGAACAGAGTGTGGGTGGAACTGTGGAATGAGTAGGGGCATGGCATCAAACACATAGTGCTTGGGACACCTAAGGGCCTACAGGGGCATGGCATGGCAACCATCTGTGGCGTGGGGTGCGCAGATGTTCTTGTATGGCAGTCATGGCCCAGGTAATTGCCTGATTCTTCACAGCATGGCCCCTTGCTGCAGACAGATGTTGCTCAGCAGCTGCTGAATCCTCATAGCTCCCCTCCACCATGGTGGCCCCACATGCTGGCTCTGTCTCTGGCCTCCTCATCTTCCTTGCTGGATAC
Source organism: Neoceratodus forsteri (assembly GCA_016271365.2). Classification (NCBI taxonomy): domain Eukaryota; kingdom Metazoa; phylum Chordata; order Ceratodontiformes; family Ceratodontidae; genus Neoceratodus; species Neoceratodus forsteri. The sequence goes on along the minus strand of CM057456.1, from coordinate 678,846,743 downwards.
GTCCTATGAGAAGAAAAAGAAAAACACAATCCAGCAGCAGTGCCAGTGGTCCATCATGTATGCAGAAATAATCCTGCCCCCCCTACAGTGATGTTGATGTGCTGCCATGCATACATAGGCCCTGCCACAGTACAGCATGCAACAGTGATCGCTGATGTGCTGTGGGCATGTGTGCCACTAAGGCACAGCATGTGCTGAGAGCATGGCAGTAGACAATGGCAGTACAGGACATGTGTCCGACATGGCACAGGACAATGTTGCAGAGAGGCACATGGTTGTGTGATGGATGCACAGTAGCCACCACCAGGGCACATCGTCCAGTCGCAGAAGCATGAGTCTGATGGCCACAGGTGGCTGACCCTTGGTACAAGTGTGCCAGAAGCACCACCACAGAGGTCCCTGACTGTCCACAGTGGCCCTCCAATTCTAGCAACGATGGACGGCATGTAGCATGTACCCAGATGTGGACACAACAATACCCTCACAACTCATGACATCACCCATAGTCTGGTGGGCTTGGAGACAGCCGTACAGATGAACATGCAGGAGTGGACACTGGCACCAGCATGCCAGCTGAATAATGGTTGATGGTGTACAGCCATGGAGGGAGAGCCCTAAACTGGTCCTTTGGACAAACAGTGGACAGGGACATGACCCATTAGGCAGAGCGGCAGGGCCATGTCAAGAGGCCGTGGGCTTGTACATGATCCCAAACACCAGTCCTCTTGGGAAGCATGCCAAAATGACATCCCACCACCAATGGAAACATGTGTGTTGCACCACAGGGCCACATCTATGCACAGACCACAAAGTGAAGAGGATTCCATATGCGAATAGGGTGCATACCCATGTCCCTACCACAGAGAAGGCACCATGAGGCTGACATCTGTCACTGGGTACAGCTGGCTGACAAGGTGACACAATAGCCCATTGCAGACTGTGTATGGTGGTGGACAGTGCAAAGGCCAAATGCTGTGTCATATTAATAGAACATAGTCTTTGACAGCAGATAAGGACCACTTGGCCCACCCAGTCTTCCCATTCCCCTACCTTTTGGATAAGCTGCAAATCCTAGTTAACCAACAGCCTACTTCCTCCAACCCACCACTAGAACTGCCTTATGTCTGTCCCATGCATTCTTGAATTCCCCCACTGTTTTTGACCCACTACCTCCTCTGGAAGGCTGTTCCATGCATCCAGCACCCTCTCTGTGAAAAATTACTTTCTCATGTTGCCCCTGATCTGTCCCCCCTCTATCTTCAAATTGTGCCACCTTGTTTTTGTACATCTCTTTTTCTGAAAGATGCTACCCTCTTGGACTTTGTGGATTCCCTTGAGGTACTTAAATGTTTCTATCATGCCCCCTCCCTTTCCTCTAGGGTATACATATTAAGCTCCTTTAGTCTCTCTTCATATGGCTTCTGGTGCAGACCTTGCACCATTTTTGTTGCCCTCCTCTGGACTGCCTCCATCCTCTCTATGTCCCTGTGGAGATGGAGTCTCCAGAACTGCACGCAGTACTCCAGATGGATCTCACCAACTGTCTGTACAGAAGGCTTACAACTTCCTGTTTTCTACTGGTGATGCCTCTCCCTATTCATCCCAGTATCCCCCCAGCCCTCCTTACTGCCTTCTCACATTGATTGTCTACCTTTAGGTTATCTGATAGGACTACAACCCAGGTCTTGTTCCATTTTTGTTGTTGTTAGTGCCTCCCCCCCATTCTGTACTCTTCCCCTGGGTTTTTACTTCCCAGGTCCATTACTTTGCACTTCTTTGCATTGAATTAAAGCTGCCATACTTTTGACCATTCCTCCAACATTGCAAAGTCCCTTCTTATCCTTTCCACCCCCCCTTGTGTATCAAACCCTGTTGCAGATCTTTGCATTGTCTGCAAAGAGGCATACTTTTCCCTCCAGTCACTCCACAATGTCACCTATAAAGACAATAAAAAGGACCAGTCCAAGTACTGAGCCCTGTGATACCATGCTAGTAACCTCCCTTTCCTTGGAGTGGACTCTGTTTACCATTACCCTCTGTGACCTGTTGTCCAGCCAATTATTTACCCAGGTTACCACCCTGGGACACACTCCCAGGCTGGCTAACTTGTTTATTAATTTTTTGGGGGGGAAACATGTCAGCTGCCTTGCTAAAGTCTAGGTAGGCCACGACTGCATGACACAACTACAACCTGCACAATGAATGGTGGCACGTACACAGACAGGAGAGTGTGTGGTGGTGTAGCAGAGGAACAGGAGGTGGACACACCCTCTGATGTGCATCACACTCGGATCACACTGTGACACAGTGACATGGGCCAATAGGATGGGCTGCCACAAAATAGCCAAAGTCAAACACTGGACAACACCAACACACAGCTGCAGCCACAAGCACACGCGACACATGGCCATTGGTGAGTATTGTGGCAACATCGCACACAGTGTCTGATGCAAGACTGCCATGGCTGCCTTCCACTGCCATGTGTGTGGCACAGTCTGCACTGGGCAAGGATACACCTTGTTCTGCACACGGGGGGGGGCATGACCATACCAATATCCTGTAGTGGCACATCTGGGCACAGCACAGTAACATACCAGGACCCAACCCAACATAGTGAAATAGTATGAGGGCACAGCTCTGGAGCAATGTGAGCCATGCATTATGTAAGGGTTATATGGGAGGGAGTGGAATGTCCACCAGACAACAGCAGTATGGTGGACAGCACAGGGGGCATGGAGAGCTGTGCAGGACACACATTAAAGTGACCACACAACTAGGGGACATGCTGCACTGGGTGTGACATGTGCATGGATGTATGTTGTACATTGTGCAAGCGGTGGTCTGTGTATGTGTGCTGGCACACTGGACAATGCAGAGATCCCTGAGGCTGTCAGCAGCACAGAACCAAGCAACAGAATACCACTGCTATCACACAGGTTAGTTGTAACTGTCACCTGGACATGTCCAAGCCACATGCCACAGGTCACAATGGTCCATGTGGGCCCCCATGACCTCAACACCTATACATCCATGGACAGGTGTGCACACAGACCCAGTGCAGACCACATGTAGCAGGAATGGGACACATAGTGTGGCCCATGGTCTATGTAATGTGCCAGCACGCACTGTGTGCAGTGGAGCCCTGTAGGGGATGTCAGTCCAACACTGATATGGGCTACACAGCCGCATTGGACATGCTATGTGGCACAGGTCAGGACAAACCAGTGCATAGCACCAGAAGCAAGATAGTACACATGGTCCACCATGGTGTACAAATGGGTGTGGAAGACCATGATGTACAGGGTGGATGCACCACCATGTGTGAGTGCATGGTGCAAACATATGTGGTGTACTAATGGCCACAGTGGGTGACTCACAGTGTCGTTGCAGAACACAATGGGAATGGCACTGTCAAACACACATGCATACTCACATGGGGGTCCTTGTAGTGACACCCTGACCACACTGTGCTGGCTGTCTCCTTGTGTCCTCACCTGTTCATGACTGTGGGCATCCCTCTGGGCCTGTTGCCCAGTTTCTCTGTCTGCAGTGAGAACACAATGACAAAGCCACAGTCTGAACCATGTAGTACCACACATGTCCCCCACAGTACACCCATATAAAATGCATCATTGTGGACATCTACAGGACCCATGAGCAAACATATGAATCCCAAACTATGGATGGCATACAGTGTACCACTGCAGAGGCACGATATAGGGCCATACACCCCCCCATACCACCAGAATACATACAGTACAGTGAACAGTGATGGTACATGTTGTAAGTGGGTGTACCATGTATGTAATGCATACGACATGCCACACTGTTCCCTTGACTGTGTGCTGTGAACCATGGCCCATAAGGACTGCTGACAAAACTGTCAGCCAGCTCAGGGAGCACCACTATTGTGGGGTATGGGCAACCAATGCAGAGGAGGGACACCGGTCCCAGTGGGCATTCCTGTGTGGCTTGCAATGGATACCCATGTCTGCACAGTGACATTCACATGTGCGTCCCACACTGGACTATGTGGCACATATGTACATGGTCATGTGCCACCAATGGTAGGCTATGGTGGTTGGACAACACTGTCTAGGGGCACTGTCATGGCTGTGTTCCCACAGGGATGGTATACAGCCAACCACTGGCATGCTGTGGACGGACACAGGCCCACATAGCTGTGGCAGGAGGGTCACCCATATGCCCCATGTCACTCAATGGCCACCATGTCCATGACAGTCACCTACATGCTTATAGCTACACATGTCCACCATGTCATGTCAGGGTGGGACACAGCACAGTGGGCCTGTACCTGTCTCCACTGTGACCCCCGAATTGCAGCACATACTATGACGTGGTTACATGGATGCAGTATCAACGCCACTATGACGGTCCTAGGAATTGGTGCAGGCCACACCGTGGACACCTTTTGGACACATACATCATCCAGGAACCCACAAACCCTATTGTGTCAGGGCAAATGACACACAGTGTCACAGGGATGCACAACAGGAAACTACCACGGCACACCGTGCTGTGCCATGCTACATGCCAACACATCATGGCATGCACAGCTACATGGTCGACTGTGTTACTCAGGGATATGTGGAATTCTACAGGGGGACTGTCATACACAGGCATGCTGGGACATGCCATATCCAAGTACCATGTCCTGGCATGTGGCTTGTGACACATGGGTGGACACATGCATGGACACATATGGGGCTGGCAGTATAGCCTAGAGGCTAGAGTAACGAGCTGTGAATGAGTTTGGTACATCCAGCAGACAGACCTGGGTTTGATTCCCAGAGCCTCCGCCTGCATATTGTGTGACTCTGAGTAAGCCACCTAACCCTCCCAGTGCTCCCAGGTTGCCCCTGAAAACAGGCACCTGTACCTAGTGGCCCTTACCCAGTTATCAAAGAATAAAATAAAAAAACATACAGACATCAGTGGCATGGGAATGTCATGTGATGTCACACCGCACAATGGCCATGTCGTACATCGCTGTGACCACACATTGTGCCATGTCCATGGGTGACACAGGTGCACTGCACAGATCCTATGGCCTGTACACCATCGCCCATTTTGCACCCTGATTCTGAAGGCACCATTCCATGACCGGGTGACTGTCTTCAGGCACTGCTCAGCATCCTGCCAGCCTCTTTCAGCAGGTGGTGCCTTCAGTGGAACAGACATGGGCACATGCCACTGTATTCATGCACCATATAGTTTGTGGGCCATGTCTGTGCCATCAACAGCAGACCATTATGCATCATAGAAGTGTTCCGCATCTGTTGTCCAATATAGATGGCATGCCACCATCCACACTGTTCAGTGATGGGCACAACCACACCCCTGACATATCACGATAACCATCATGTCACACATTCACATGGTGTACATACCTGGAGGTGGCACCATGCCTGGCTCTACCATGGCACAGAGGCAGTCAGGTCATGCCCTGTCCCTCCTGCTGAGGTCCCAGAACCAGTGGAAGCACTGCTCCACTGTGTGAGGGATGCTAGTATGCCTGTCGAGGTGACTGGCAATGTCGACCCATACTGCAGACCTTGCCCTGTCCAGCTCCTCTTGGCTGAACAGCTGGCCCTCCCTGGGGACCACCAGGTCCACAAGGTTTACCAGCTCTACCTTCTCCCACCTCTGGGCATGCTGACTGGGTGCTAACTTCTGTGAAGCATGCACCATTTTTTTATTGCAGCAGCTGGGCTGTAACTCTGGTCATGTTCTGGCAGACCTCTCTCCCGCATATGTAGTGAGATAGGGCATACATGGTTAGCCTCTATGCTGCTGGTGTTTGTACCATGGTATTGCGTGATAGGGTTTAACTGGTGCAATACTGGGCATGCATGGGAGCGTTTTGCCATGCTGCAAACTAAGGTCATGCCCCATGCTACCATGCATGCATGGCAGCCAGGCGATGCCATCTTATGAATGGTGCTCACTACTACAACCCCAGCTATCCATACCGCACACTCCATGACTCATGCCTGGCAGATGCCTGCTGCACATGACTGACACGCATTTGCATCTGTGTGATACAACACTGCTGTTGTCACTGAATTGCGCCATGTGTGTCCTGCATGGTGCAGTAATGTATGGCGTGTATCGAGCAGATGTCTGTGTATATGTGCCATGGTGTTCGGTGGAGCAAATGGATACATGCAATAACAAACCAATTGCTTTGGTCGCATCTTTGCAATATTCAGCCAAGATAAGCAAATAGCCTCATTGCACAGTCTGTGTCCAATCTGCACATTTGCGTCTCATTACTGGAATGTAATCAGCTCATTTGCATGCACATTATCATAAAATCAGGCCTGCGCCACCACACTGCACAGGTGACCGAGAGGTACTGCAGCCTTGAAGGTAGGATTTCTGTCATGGTTGTGTGTGTCTGCACTTGTTGTTTGCCGGGTTCTTTTTGTACATTTCACTGTTGCTGAAACTGGTCCTGTCTCTATCTGTTTGTTCTACAAGCACCAGTACAGCGTCAGAGAGATGGAGACATACAAACTTTACAAAGGACGAACTAAAAGCCCTCACTGAGGCCTACGTGCTCAGGGATGATCTCCTTAGTCGGTGGTGTGGGACACCACAGGAGTGGGAACAGGGTTAGAGGGAGCTGGCGGAGGCCATGAATGCCCAAGGGGGACTACAACCGTAATCCCCAGGAGTGCATCAAGCAGATCAGTGGCCTCCAGGTATGATGCAAGGGCCTACCAGTCAGGCCCATACTTCCCTTCAGGCAACTGGTGGCGGACCCTCTACAGCACCTGTCATGAAACAGCAGGAGTCACTTATGGCCACTACCTTCAGTCACATGGCTGTGGAAGGTGTTCTCAGTGGGGGATTTGAGACAGGTGGTTGGCTGTCGCTGCACTGTGAGTATGGAAGGTGTATGCCATGCCTGGTCCTGCATGTGACATCCTATGACTGTGTGTCATGTTATCCAGTAAATGTTGCACTGTGTGGCCACAAAGCAGTGTCCACTGTATGGCAGTGCATACCACTGCATCTGTGTGCATACTAGCATGTCTGTCATGTGCCTTGCTCACAATGTCATGCCTGTGTGTGGTTCCACCTGTACTCCAGGTATATGCAAGTTTGCCTACCTGTGTATATTATGGCACTGTTGCCATAGACATGCATCCCTAACCTTGCTCTCCCCTTTTGTTTCCACAGCACCATCACATCTTGGGACAGGTGGTAGTCTACGGATACAGCTGCATGCACAGCATGGCACCGTATCTGTGGCCACAGCAATGGCCAGTGTGGTGCCGACTGCTGTGGACCCACACACACATGGGGGGGGGGACAGTGATGACAGACCATCTCCCTGTCAGCTGAGGCATTCCTCACTGCTCTGGATATGCTCGCCTCAGACACTGATGATGATGATGACACAACCCATATCAACAGTGTCATCCCCAACACCGCCCTCCATGTGGCCCATACTGATTTGCCACACACTGCACATGCTACCAGCAGCCATCCAGTGCTGGCCCCCATGCAGCAGGTGGCCCATTGCTTACATTTGGATACAGTGCAGGTAGACGGCATTGAGTTGCAGCCAGCAGAGGTGCAGTCAATGGGCACTGTTGCCCAGATACAGGGAACTGGTGACCAGCCACAGCCTGAACCACTGCATGTTCAAGCAGTCCTGGCACACAGTGTTGATGCATGTGCCTCATTCCTAGCGGTCACCCGTGGCACAGTCACATGCTGTGGCAGTTGCATGCCAGGCCACCCTCCTGGATCAGAAACGAGCTGTTGGAACACACAAGGCAACTGGGGGCCTCCATGGAGAGCCAGGAGGCATTCCATGATGCTTTGCAGGGGTTGCTAGTGTAGATTCACCTTAATGAGGAGCAGGCTACTGTCTACCATGTAGAGCTCATGGGGCTAGTCACCTGTTAATTGCTGACATTATTGCAGGCTTCTCCAGTGTAGCAGTGGCTATATGGGAGGGCACCGCAGCACTGATTACATGATGTGGACGCTGCACAGCTTGCAGCAACCCCAGTACCCCCGAACACCACACAGGAGCCATATTTCCCCTAACACCCCATCCCTGCCCTCAGACCCCCACCCACCCCTGGCTATGTTGTTCAGTTTTTAACACACACCCTGATGTGTAGCTGTTCACGGTCATGTGTGTCTACCCCCTCAGAGGCAGAGGCCTTGCCCCATGTGGCCCAGGGTTCCCCATTGGAGTCATCTGTGCTTGTGGGGCAAGGCTGTGTACATGTTTGTGGTGGCCACATACACACATCCTGAGCTGTCCTGGGCCCTCTGCAGGTGGGGCTACATCTGCCCTGTGGTGCCTATAGCTGTGCGATGTCCACACCCTGTGACTACATTGCCCCACCTACCCACCCCTGTGGCATTGTCACGCTGTATGGATGTCATCCAGGACATGGGTGTGGGCCATGGTGTCATGGGACCGGCATGGGTGTGATGAGTGCACCTGTGGCTTACCACTGTGAGTATGTGCCAGTGGTCTATCTCTGACCCATGTCAATCCAATACTGGTACCCCTGTGCATCCTTAGCAATGTTGTCCCACCTGTGGACATGTGTGCATGCAACTGCCACACATCGGTCTGCACATCACAACGGGGAGACCAGTTCATACTCAACATCACCGTGGGGCACACCATGCACCCCCATATACAGTGTCTGTATGCATGACCGCAATGTCACAGCTGCAGGCAAACTCATCTTCAGGATCCAAAATGTTCCTGCACAATGGTGTCCCTGTGCCACTGTCCCCTCGGGGCCAATCTTAGGTCCCTCCATCTTGCTGTAGATGCTCTCCCTCATCTGGTAACCCCACGTCCTCTGCACTGTCACCCTCCAGCACCTGGGCATCTGTACCATGGTCTGTAGCCATGTTGTGTAGCATACAACAGGCCATGAATATGCCATAGGCCATGTCCGGGCTGTACTGTAGGGCACCGCTGGACCTGTCCAGGCATCTGAAGTGCATCTTCAGAATGCCAAATGCATGCTCTATGATGTTACCTGTAGCTGTGCGGGCCTCACTGAACTTCTCTTCTGCATCAGACATGGTCCTATTATTGGGTTGAGCATCCATGGCCGGAGGGGGTATGCATTGTTTCCTGTGTGGGGGAAGCTGATATGTTGGTATATATTACACATCCATGGCATTCTGCCCTCCATACAGACCTGTTACATCTGGTCAGCCTCATCTGCACATTTCCCACCCACAGTGTCACTGTTGCATATTCCCATCCTCCCCTGTCTGGTCCTTTCCCTGCTGTCATATTTCCACTATCACTGACACTGCAGCCTGCATGCCATTTGGTTTGTGGGGCAAGGCACAACCCTGGCCTGGATGTGCTACACAGCACTGTCCCCTTCCAATGCATCACATTGTGCTACCTCTCCCACATTGCCACAGGCCCCTACAGGCTGGCACCAACCCTGTGACCTGTATCTATTGCACACCATCACATGTTCTCCCTCCCATGGCAGAATTCCACATCTATTCAGTGTCTATCCTATTCCGGTCCCATCTCTGCCACCTTCCCTCCATCCCATGTGTCACATGGCTGTCTGCCATTGCAGTACTCCTTCCTACTGTGCCAACACCTGTACAGACACCATCACTGCGCCTTGATACCATGTGTGCACCCTGTTTGTGGCTGTTTTCCACTCACGCACAAGATGGGCACTGGGTATCTCCCCAGAGTTGAACTGATGACACTGGGACAACTGATGCTAGATGAATGCATCATATGCACTCTCAGGGTAGCAGGCACAGACATGTGTGATGCACCCTGTGGTATCACACCACCTGGCAATTTACAGAGTGGTAACCCTTGTCTCTGCCAGGTGGTGCTCTGATGGCCCCATGGGTGCAGTCAATGACCCCTAGAATGCCCAGTAGGTGTGGAACCCTGTAAAAGTGCTGCACTGTTGCTGTGTGCTCCACTGGTGTGCTACAGAATCAAATGAACTCACCAGCATGGGGCAGCAGAGTGGTGAGGAACTGTGTGAGGAGATGAGCTGTGGCTGACAAGGGTGATGCCAGTGGTGTCACCCACCGGTATCTGGAAGGTGCCCATGCTGAGCATGCATAGCACTGCTGTGACCTTGGTCAGCACCATCATATCATGACTTTTATATGTGGACGCCTGGAGTTCATCATGGAGCAGCTCACAGAGCTGTCTCAGAATTCTCCTGTTGAGCCAGTACTGGACCACAATGTCTGTGTCACTGAACTGGTCAAATGTACCATGAGGCCAGTACCATCTCTGTGGAGCATACAACCTACGGGCTCTTCCACAGCCACCTTGCTGTTCCCTCAGTCTCTTCACATCAGTCATTACTGCTGCCTTGTGGAATGCAACCACAGGCATTGTTCTTGCAGTGCTGTGGTCTATCTCTGAGTTGCTGGCCAAAATTATGGCTGCCCCTTTTATTCCTTATTTTGTGTGGCCCAATTTTAGGTTGTGCAGCACATACGTTTCTCATTTGGGCTGAATATATACATATGTGGCACATTCAGGAGCCCACCCCCTTTTTCTGTGTGGCATACATTATGCCTGTGCTATTGAGCATTCCGACTGGTGCAAAGCAGTTCCCACTACTGAATATCATGCCACTGTGCATTTTGCAGGATGTGCCATGCATCTCCATTTTGTGACGTGCAACTCATTTGAATATGCGAGTCTGAATTTATATAACTGTAGAACTCATTTAAGTTGTTCTTTGAGCTTTTAGTGGCCAAAGTATTCTCACATTTTCTTTTAGAATGTTGTATTTTTTTCTATTTTTCTATTTATTCTTTATTCAACCCTGAGCTGCCTGCCGCCTGATGTATTTTTTCAGCCCGGTCACAGGCCACGGGCTTCTGCTTCCCCAAATCGGCCTCGGGCCCTCCGATACCCGTGGCTTACCCCCCACGGTGGGGCTGCGGCACTCCCCTCGCATGCCGCAGGCTTGGAACTAGGTCGGAGGGCTGGCCTGGGGAGCAAATTGAAGCCATGGCAAGCTTCATTAGCGGTGACTGGCAGCTGACTTTTTCCCATTTTTCCGGGATGTGGGGTCATGCAATGACGCCTGCGTCTGCCCCGCCTCCTATACGAGCCAGTGCCAGTAGCTATGTGACTCCTGGCCTCCGCCAGGGGTCATCAATGCTCCGGGCACATTCCCTATCCTCACCCCGGAGAAGGAGAGCAGTCCCTAGGATGATCCATTCTTCTCCCCCCGGCCAGCCCTCCAGCAACCCTGGTCCATTCCCGAACCCGGGTCACTGGTGTCGCATGTGGAAATCCAACCGCTGCGCCGACAGGCCGGCTCAGAATGTTGTATTTTTTGTTGACATTGTTTTAACTGGCTTAAATGCTTCCCATGTTTGTATAAATTGTAAAGTTAGCATTTTTTCTTCCTCAGTCTCTTTTTTTGCTGGCTAAGCCATTCTGGTTTTAGTCCCCAGTTGTTATACTTATCTATTTTCTTTATACTAGTATCACATATTTTAAAAATGTAGTGTTTGATAGTTAGCCACATACCGTTTACATTTTTGTTTTGAAGCTCAAGGTCCCAGTTTATTCCCATTAGGTCAGTTTTAATAGCTTCTTGGTCTACTCTAGTGAAGACATGGACTTCCCTGCATCCCTTTACTGTTGCGTAGTTATCACAGATGAAAAAAGAAATACTATTATTACTTCTTGAGCCCAAAGGAGCTTCCACCTTACAGTTTATTATGTTTGTGTTCTGCAAACTTAGTAGTATATCGAGAATGTTTTCCCCCATGTAAGAGAATTTATTTGTTGTGTCAGAATAAGTTGCTCAATTAGTCTCAGGAACTCTTTACTATAAAGGATTGTTGTTGATTTGGTATTCCAGTTAAGTTCCGTATAGTTTAGGTCCCCCATAAAAATTGCATCTCCCATTTTGCATGCTTGCTCATTTTGCAGATTTATAGACTCTGTTATGTCCTTGCTTGCATCTGGGGGTCTATAACACAGTCCTGTTACAATTGTTTTGCCTGCTATGTTGGCAACATTTATCCATAAAGTTTCTATTTCTCAGCTCTTATCTTTTCTATAACCACACAGGAGGCATTTTTTAGATGTATGTGGCTACCTCTCTACCCCATTTTTCTTCTCTATCATAACAGTATAGTTTATATCCAGATACGGTATTTCTTTATTCCAGTTATCTCCCTTTTGCCACCAAGTTTCTGTGATAAAGGTCATTGATATTACCGTTGGATCCTAATAATATTTCAAGTTATTCTTGTTTATTGCTTAAGCTCCGAGCGTTACATAAATAACATTTGACACTCTTGTGGCTTGTTTTTAACAATTGTGTTTTTCTTCCCTAGACTCCTAGCTGCTAGCCCAGTCTGCAGGCATGTTTATCCCCCTTTCCTTATTAGTTTAAATGCTCTTCAGGTAATGCCTCATTAAGCAGCTTTGCTAAGGCTGTCGTCCCTTCATGATTTAAATAAAGCCCATCTTTAGAGTATAACTGCTTCTGTAGATGAAAAATGTCCAATGAGTTAATCAATTTAGTACCCTCTTTATTGCACCTGTTCTGCAACCTTGTGTTTATACACTGTATGGTGTTATTTTTTCCACAATGACATTTTAAAACTGGCAAAATGCCAGAGATAACTACCAACTTTTCTTTATTGTCGATATATACAGTATGCCCATCTCCAGCATATCTTCCATGATATCTTTTTCGTGCTCCCTACCTATATTATTAATGCCAAAATGTACTGCTGTTATCTGGTTGCTGCAATTCTTGTCAATTAATTTTAGGAGTTTTGTTCTGACATCCATGATCTCAGCACCAGGCAAACAACTAACAACCCTGTTTAACTTGTCCTTGCCACAAATCATTTTATCACGCCTACATAATATGGAGTCCCATATTACAAGGACCCTGTTGCTCACTGTGGGTACGTCTATATCCACTGCTGCTACTACACTGTTTGCAACTGTTTTATTTCTTGTTTCATTGTTAAGTCCTGAAAATATTTCTATATTTATATACTCATCAGAATTTCTAACCTGTGTCTTGCTTTCAGTATCGAGGCTGAGTGGAGTGTACCTGTTTATCAGCACTATTTCTTCATTTCCTCGAGCTCTCCTACCCTTTTGCTGTGAATTTTTGGGAATCAGTAACCGGTTCTCAGTCTCTTCATCAGGCAAGGTATTCCTCAATGCATTAACAAAATTCAAATTTTTCCTGTTTACTCACAGTTTCCATTATCCCATTTTCTTTTGTCTCTAAGTGTGGCATTAATTTGTTGAATAATTGCTTTCTCCCTGTCTCATTCTTTTTCCCTAAGGATTTGCAATTCCATTATCCATTGACCTAGTTCCAAGCATTTGGAGCATACACATGGAATCTCTTCTGCATCCCCCCGTCAGTGAGTACATGGAAGAGCTACAGCATTTTTTAGCTGTGCCATCTGTGCATCGTAAGGCTAAGAAATCTTTTAACAGATTGTAAGCTTCCTTTTTCTCAACTTGTTAAAGTATGCAACCGTCTTGAGTAAACAATTGTATAGAAACTGGGAGCAAAACTTACTATCAGATTTTAGGGTCTGGCTACCTCCCTCACCTCCTGCGACGGAGGCCTGCAGATGCTGTTTGCCTCCGCCAGCAGCGTCTCCACCCAGTGCTCACCTCCAGTTGCTGAGGCTTTCAATTTTATCCCCTGGACCAGGAAGTGACATCACCTATGTCACAAAGTTGCTGCAGCCCTCAAAAGATTTAAGTTTAAAAACATTAGCAATAGACCACCATTAAAACATCGGTCTAGAGCCACTGGAGTGCTCAATAGGGTTATCTTCAGCTACAAATTTGTGGCAATTTGTGCTTCCTCCATTGACTCTCAGGGGGTCAAAGATCACAAGTACTTCAAACTAACAGTGCTTCCAAGCACTCCGAGGCATCCTTTACAAGTTTATGCAAGACTCAGTATAAATGGTAGGGAATGGTATGTCCCTTTCACCTTGCACAGTCTGTACCCAAATTGTTTCTCCTGTATCTTTGTAATTTGATGTACAACTGTACGTTTGTAAAAACAGGCATTTTTGCTCACATACTCTCCAGTATAAAATAAAATTGATTGATTGATTAATTGATAATCTCCTGCTGCAACCCTTTTCCTCTTGTGCATCTGTTGTTAGCAAGGAAAATTACATGTGCCTTTTTGAGGGAGGGCAGTGTCACAGTCTCACTCAGCCGGTCAACCCCCTACTCCCAAAGTGCCAACATCAGAGCGTATGATTTGTGTACAGTGAACAGACAAGGTAACCCTCTTTGTCTGTTTTGTGGGTTCAAGTCACCTTAGTCTTAAGCTCTGAAAGGACTCAAACTGATAACCTCTTGTTAGCGTACCCAATTATCAGGCTGAGATAATTCTGTCTTTGGGGGGCCAGATATCTTTGCTTATGGGCACCCAACCAGGTCTTTCAAATCAACCCTTAGAACTCAATGTAAGACATTTAGAGAACTCTATCCATTTCCCAGTTTGGTATACAATAAGCCCATACACAGTGTACTTATAACCTTTAAAAGCTCCACTTAAAATAAAAATAATTTGTCAAGGCACTCCAGCAGTTTTGTTTGTAAAAAAATATCTTTACTTTAAAAATATCAAAACAGAACAATAATTACAGAACAAATTATATATTTTCCAACACATACAGCCTTAACACAAACAGAAAAAAGTACAGTTCCTACAATACATACATTTAAACTGGTCAAATTGTATTCTTTTTCAGTGCTGTGATGATTCTCCCTCATTCAGATAATATTCTCTTGTGTCAGTCAGAAATATTTTCTTGTGACCCTCTGTCAGGTTCTTTCAGCACTTAAACACACTTCTGAGCCGACCGTCTCATGAGGTCACTAACTCTGCCTTGGTGAATCAAACTCTATTTTGTAATACAGGGTCTCCAAATAAAATATTTATAAAAACATATGAGATGACTTCACTGACTTTCCTCTCTACTGGTCAGAACTGGTTTGTGCTCTGCTACACACACACACACACACACACACACACACACACACACAAA
Source organism: Neoceratodus forsteri (assembly GCA_016271365.2). Classification (NCBI taxonomy): domain Eukaryota; kingdom Metazoa; phylum Chordata; order Ceratodontiformes; family Ceratodontidae; genus Neoceratodus; species Neoceratodus forsteri. Next base: position 678,831,644 of record CM057456.1, on the reverse strand, counting down.
CAGTCTTTTGAAGTAAATCACTGTATTCAAATCAGAAGTATATTTGACTCCTAAACCTCGTCTGGGCCCTGGGTATCTACACATCCAAGGGTATTCATGTAATTCAAGGGTTCCCTTGAAATGTATATTGGACCTTCCAGAATCGTCTGGGTCCTCCCTGGCTCAAACACCAAACCTCTTCAATGTCCATTCTGGCCTCTCTTCAACACCCCTCCCCACAAGTCCTTCCCTGGTAACTATGCAAGTCAAAGGATCTCCCTGAGAGCATTATGAATGGCTAATCTTCTTTCCTGGGATGAAAGCAAATCGACAAGGTAATTGCACCTCCAATCTCTGCAGTTTAAAATACCTCCTGTCCTTTGAACTTATCCCTGGGGGGGTCTTGATGTGTCAGTTCCAATAAGACAACCTTTTCCTTGAAATGACCCCTCCCTTCACATATTTTATATGTAATAACAAAAATTAATACAGCACTTGAGCACTCAGAGCTGGTTGTCTATGTCACAGGCAGAATAAAATTAAACATGGGATATTTAAACCCAAGCACAATTATTGCCTACCTCCATCCCCTAATCCCATTGTAGTTCCTTTCAAGAGACTTGTGACTGAGGAGGTTAACAGACTTTTGGGTACTAATTGTAGCCTAGAGTATTACCACAACACCTCCACCTTTGAACAGCAGGCTATTAGAGAATTGCAAGAGACGTTAAATACAGAAATTAAACCAACTGACAAGAAATAGGATGTGAGGTGACATCCAAGGACTAAAGGAGGCTTATGTTAAGGAAACACTTGGACAATTGCCAGACACAATGTGTTGTCACCTGTAAATCCGACTTCTATTTTTCAGAACCAACTTGATACAATCCTTCAGAAAGCATGGTGGCCAGGACTGTTCAGCACATCGGACTATCATTTCATTAAGGTTAAAAATCCAGCAACCCCAACTGTGTACACATTACTATACATCCACATATTGGTAGATCAGCTTTCATGGTGTCTGAGTGTCTCAGGGATAGGTTCAATCATTGAAAACTTGTCTAAATATGTTGACCGATAAGATTCAAGATGGTCACCCAGCACCTTGCCTACTATAGGTCTGATCATCTGTAGAGCTCCTGGAGTTTTCAAATGAATTTCAAAGCTCTGTACTGGCATTTTATATCTTGCTGGATCAACCAATATGGAGGCTGATTTGAAGGGAAAATATCAGTCTCTGGCAGTTACAGCCTCTGTCTGAGATGAAATTACATCATCAAAATCTGGTCCTCTGATTCAGAAGATCTGTCTTGAAAAACTCTGCCCAGAGAATGGAGGGGGGCAGGAAGCAGCCTCCTGTGTATCTAACACTCTGTCAGCAACCATTAGCTCTGCTCTTTGACTGAAGTCAAGCAATCATACAATGTTGCCTTCATCTACATCAAAGGACCAGAAAAAAAAAATACTTTTTCCTGCAGAGCCTGTTGAAGAAGAAGAAAGGGAGTACACCTTAAATTCACTTGGTTGGTCTTTGGTCTATGAACAAGATAATTGACTGGATAGTTTGATGTGATTGTTGGTTCAAGTCATGCAGTGCCAAAGCTGGATTATTCCAATCTGACATTAAAGTGATTTGTGATCAAATGGCTGAAAGAGACAAAATAACCAATGAACACTCAGTTAGGAATTTACAACATGACACAAAATTAATGGCAATGAAAAGAACCATACATGCTGTGACCAAAGACAGCTAAAAGGCAGATCTTAAATTGCAACAACTGGAGAGCACATGGACTCAGAATTTCATAGCAATCATGATTTAGTCAAAGATATATTGGTCACAACTTTCAACTTGCCTGATAACCCCACATTACTAGGGAAAGCTTTTTAGTTTAGGAAGAAACAACAAGATTCTGCCAGTTTTCTTTTATTTCTTTCTTAACCGGGTACATTTTGTTAAATTAACCATCCTTACAACACTCACATTAGAGTTGCATTAGAATCGCATCTTGAGTTCATTGTTAAATTGGCAAAAAACAAAGTAGATTTATAGCATAGTTACATCAGATACTACTTGTTACCTGATTTTGGATATTAGACACAACAAAGAAGAAGGACGTTTTTGGCCTATCAGCAGAATATGCTGGGAACTGTCCCTCACTTTTTCTTTTTACCACTGGCCAAGGTTAAAATAGTTAAAGATGTAGAAGTCAGCTTTTTTTAAGTCAGTCAAATTGTGCAATACCTAAGATGCCAGTACTCACAGATATCTTATATGGATAAGGCAGACTCTCTTTCAAGTCTGCAACTAGTGATATTGACATCTTTGGAAAAAAGAGACTTCTGGGGATGCTATTGCTAAATGAACGTTATAGTAAAATGGAATTATGTCCATAAAATATCCACATTATATTCATATATAATGTATAGAATAACTGTAAACCATAATGCCCCCCAGCCCAAAGGCTCCTGTCTGAGACACAAGGTAGAGCTTCATGCCAGTGCCTCATAGTGATGCAGTCTTCAGAGGTAGAGAAGTATAGTTTGCAACATGTTGCCAACAAAAATCAGTCATAGATTTCTAAACACAGGGCACTGTGGGCCCTTTATGAAGAAAAGAGATAATTTCTGACCTTCATTGCTCAGAGGAGGGGTGGGCATTATGGTTGACAGTCCCAAGAAACACCACACCACTGATTCATCAAGATTCTGGAGGTCCAAAACTCTTAATTTTCTTTTTCATTTCCCTACTTGGTGCACTTTGCAATCTCCAACCCTAATATCCGCATTAATGTAGTGTTTTGCAAAAAATCTCCCTTCTTTTTCTGATAGTGAAATTGTATCCAGGAATCTGCACAAAATGAAATCATAGAACAGTGGAGCTAGTTTCCACTACAGAGCATGAACCCATCAGGCCTAGACTTGCACATCAACCCATTATCAGAAAAGAGTCCCTGGGACATCACAAGATGTCTGTGTGCCAGAACAGTGCTCTGTCCTCCCCAGGCTGGGACCAGTGCCACATAGTGCTGCACACTGCAGCCCCTTGCCCCCAGCCTCAGCCCATAAATTAACAAAACGTTGACACTACACTGGTAGCATTTAGTGTCTTGTGTGCCACTCCTCCTATATTTGTTCAGGCATGGCTGATATAACACACAGTGGGCTCACAGTGCACAACACCACAGAGCATAATAGAAGCATGGCTTATAACATGGCACCATGCAGGCTCACAATACACAATAACACAGAGTGCAGTGTAAGCATGGCTGACAAAATAACACACAGCGGGTCCATAGCCTGGAGTAACACATAGTGCAGTACAAGTCTGGCTAATAATGCAGTGCATAGCAAACCCAAAGTGCACAATAACTCAGAGCAGCACAAGCATGGATGATAATACAGTGTACAACCAGCACACAGCGTACAGCATGCAGCAATACAACATGCAGCGCAAGCATGGCTGATAACACAGCTCACGACAGGCATATAATGTACAGAAACCCAGGGGGGCTTCACACACTGAACTGCATACCAGTATGTATACAGACAGCCATAGACAAGCTGCATCAAAATGTCATGACACAGAATGGAGAATATGGCATATGTGACAACCCTGGTTGTATATGCCATGCAGTGCTTTAACAAATGATGCAGAAGGATGGCAGGACTCTGCAGGGGGGATCCAGACAAAGCATGGGGTAGCACAGTGACCACAGTGACACAGAACATAGGAAAATATGCAACTCTAATAACACAGTACAAGCTGGCCCATTGGCACAACTGTATTGATACCAAAAGTGACCCCAGGTTGTCGGGAGCTTCCCAGGAGGAGAAGGAGAATCGAGTGTCCCATCGGATGCTCTCCTCTTCTGGGGAAAGAGGACTGCCTGCTCTGCTACAATATTGCCACCTGGGTGACTACAAATGGCAGTGCCTCAGAGCAACGAAGGGTGGGCAGGTGCTTCCTGACCAGGATGTCTTCATGCTTGTGTGCAGATGTCCACTTGATCCCAGCCCACTAAGCACTATGGAGAAGGGACTAACATGGAAGAAAAACACCTTCCTGGCCAGCAGCAGTATGACACCACCTTTCTCTCCACAGGCCCTGCACCACTCATTAGGCTCCTGACCACAACCCAGCTCTAACTCTTTCCAGGCTTGGGGAACCCAACAGCTCTACCAAAAAGTGCAATCCATGGGGGACTGACTGGTCTAAAGGTAAGTCCTGCAAACAGTGGGTGACAGTACTGGGAGAGAGACTGACCAAAGTCAGCCAGGCAGGAAAGCTGGAAAAGTACAATAAATTAAAGAGCTACTGATGCCTCAAAGAAAACTTTAAAAAACATAATAAGTAAGTACAATTCTGCTTGTATTCTATTTAAATTTTATATATTTCTCCTCCCCATAATTTATTACTAAGGAAAAGTGTATACATGTATGATATTTATCCCTTACAGTTCATTCTGAGTTCATCTGCCTCTGTAGCTTACTCCTGACTCCAAGTCATAATCCTCTGTTGTGAGATCAGAGTCTGTTGCCATGGAAGTAACTATGATGTCACAAGCCATGCATTATGACCTCAGGTAGGGAGAAAACAGCAGGAATATATGAATTTTTCAGGAGCAAAGATCCTGTTTTCATGCAAATTATCTCAGTAATAAATGATGCAAAGGAGGAATATCGAACTAATGGGAAATACAAGCTGAAATTTGTCTAAATATTACTATATAGCAGCTTATTTTAGCACCCTCTTTATTCAGCGCAGAGCAGGGTGCAGTACTATTTAGCACCCTATTGAATTAATGCATCAGCTTCATGTCCAGTTACAGCACTTTGCTCCCTGTAATATTAGTGATCAGCTTATTTTAGCACTTTTGTCAGTTTAGCTAATATAGCTAAAGTAAACTGAACACTAACATTTCCAGCTATACAGTATGTTTTGTTAAAATTCTCCTAAACGCATCACCAGCTCTTTAACTAAATAACTAACTAAATAAATAAATAACACAACACAGAAAGTGATATGCCTAGCAAATAAAGCCCACATAACAAAAATGGAAGTAAAACACAGGAAAAGAAAATCACACCACACAAGCCACATTGTGCCCACCCACAAGGTCAATAGAAGTCAGACTACTGACAATGGCCCTTCTATGCATCATCCAGGGCATTATCCTGGCTGACTACATGTGGAGCAGCTGTTTCCATAGTAATCACCATAACCGCATCCCCTACTTGGTGGATTTCCACCATGATGGCCTCCCAATCAATTCTGACATCTTCACTAATGGCTCCTGATCAGCAGGAGCAATTTCCTCTGAAATTGCTGGGAGAACTTCCCCAACAGAAGACAAAGCACCTCAGTGCTTGCAAGAGTTACCCCCAAAGGGTATTGGCAATAAAGTCAAATTTCAAAGAAATACAAAATCAAACTCGCAGAGTTTGTATAAGTAAATAAGCAGAAGAGCTTTGGACTAGGTTTTTTGTGTTCTGTTTTTGGTTACTGTTCTATAATTCTTAGTAGCTAGGAAAGGGAACTGCTGTAGTTATCAAACTGTTTGGCAGTATCTTGTTGCTAAGGGCAGGAAAGTTACAACCTCTGAAGCAGGTGTGTGTTTGGAGGAGGGGCTGAAGCAGGCTTGCAGGAGGAGAAGAGCTTAAAAGGAGAACTTAGTTATGGGTTCAGTTGCCTACCAATTGTGGTTGCCTATACCGTGAGTGTGTTGGGGTATATTTGTGCTTTTTTAATTGATTGTTCCAACATAGACACCGACCGGAGGGACCCAATCCTACCTTCCCCATCCCCGCCCACCCCAGGGCACATCCGCATTTATAGGTACCTAATTGGGATCAGCTTCCTGTGTGCTCAGCGGATGTGGGGTAATGAATGTGATTGTAGCAGAAACACAGAGGAAGGATAGTAAAGAGAGGAGATAAAAGAAGACATGGTTTGCTTGGGTAATTAAAGAGCTAATTAAGGGGAGGGTAAACATCAGACATGATGAGAGTGGTGCAGTGCAGTGACTGTGGGGCAGCAGTCTTCTGGGAGACATTCTGGAGGCTACGGTACTGCCCTATCTGCAGGCACTCCTGTGGGTTGAGGGCAGAGGTTGCTTATCTCCTGGCCTGAGTTGGCTAGGATTTGGGAGACCTTCTCACCCACCCAGGGACTACCAAGGCCACCCCTACTGCCTCAGAGGATGCCAGTAAGAAGGGGAGCAGTTGGATGATGGTTGGCTTGGAAAGGATGAGGGAGGTTGGGCAGAGGAGCATTCCACCTGTGGTTCCACTCCACAACTCCTTTGCCATTCTGGCAGAGTGGGTCTATCCCATGGAGGCACCCACAGTGGTGGACAAGGTGAATGCAGGGAACCTCTGCAGTGGAGACCCCCCGTGGGAGGCATGGGACCCCAAAGGAGAAGTAAGCAACTCCTAGTGAGGGACTATATTATTAGGGGGGTTAGAATTGGGGGTGAGTGTGGGAGAAGGGAGAGAGGTAAGATGCCTTCCTGATGACACTGCTTGGAGGGACAGGAGGTGAATCCTAAGGATTGCTGGGAAAGCAGCATGGGACGATGAACTAGACATCATTATCCACCTGGGAACTAATGACCTGGCTGAAAATGAGGTCAGGGCAGTGCAGAGGGAGTTCACTGAGTTGGGGAAGGGTCTTAGACAGGTGGCACGCGTGATAACCCTCTTGGAAGTGCTACCTGTCTAAGGCATGGGAGAGGTCAAGGTGCTCTGCACCATGGGATTCAATGACTGGCTAAAGATCTGGTGCAGAGTTGAGGGTTTTGGCTTCATAGGGGACTTGGGGCCCACCTGGAGAAATACAGGCTTGTATGCAGGAGATGGTCTGCATCTGTCTGGGGAGGAGGGGCAGGATCCTGGGTGAAAGGTTTGAATGTTTCATTGGCAAGCATTTAAACTACTCAAGGGGGGGGAGGTGGAAATAAGTAGGGAAAACCGACCAGCCTTACACATACCTAAGGTAGACAGTAAAAAGCATCCTAAGGATGAGAATACTCAAGGGAATGAAATGAGGGTGGGGTAAAGCCAGGGGATGCACAGGGGGAAGGGATAGGACTGGTACTAACACTGACAAAACCATCAAAACATGGAAGACCATGTGTGCAAATGCCCATAGCCTGGGTAACAAGATCCCTGACCTAGTGGCCTTGATGGCAGAGGAAGACCTGGATATTGTGGCAGTCATGGAAACATGGTACACGGAAGCCATGACTGGGATATTAACATACCTGGGTACACAGTCTACAGGAGGGACAGGGAAGGCAAAAGGGAGGAGGGGTAGCTATCTACAAAAGAGAGGGGATCAAAGCAACTGAGATAAAGTGGAAACGGGGAGGAGAGGAGGCACTGTGGGTAACCCTGGAGACAGGAAATACCACCACTATCCATACAGGGGTTATATACAGACCCCCAGCACAGAGGGAGTAAATAGTATGATGGTAGAAAACATCCTTAAAATGTCTGAGTAAGGGGAAGTGTTGTCAGTAGAGGACCTAAATATGCCAGATGTCAACTGGAACACCTATGGGGCAACCACATCCAGGAGCAGGGACATCCTGGATGCCCTGCATGGGGCAGGCCTCAGACAGCTAGTGGTAGAACCCGCCAGTGAGGGGGCAATATTGGACCTGGTGCTCACAAACAGAGAAAGAATAACAGATGTATCAGTGGAAAGTCATCTAGGGTCCAGCGATCACCATACACTATGGTTCAAGGTAAAAACAGCAGAAGAGGCAAGCCACAGAAAAACAAAGGTCCTAGACTTTAAAAGGGCAGACTTTGCAAAAATCAGAGAATGCCTTAAGAAAGCACTGGCAAAGAGAGAAGGAGGAGGGAGTAGAGAAGCAGTAGGAGCAACTCCAGAGATCCAAAACAGAGGCAACAAGCCTTTGTGTGAAACAAGATAACAAGGCAAAAAGAAAGAAAAAAACATGGTTTTCTAAAGAAGTGGCAGGGAAGGTTAGAGAGAAAAAACCGGCATTGAGAAAGTACAAGGAAACACAGAAGGAGGAAGACAGGGAAATGTATCAGACAAAGCAAAGGGAGGCAGGGAAAGTGGTCAGAAATGCAAAGGCACAAACAGAAGAAAGAATAGCCCAGACAGTAAAGGAAGGGGACAAAGCCTGTTTCAGGTACATCAAGGAAATAAAAAAGACCAAACGAGTGATAGTGAGGCTAAGCAAAGGAGAGAGGGAGTGGGTAGAGAAGGACTTAGAAAAAATTACGATCCTGAATGAATACTTATGCTTAGTATTCACAAAGGAAGTAGAGTGGGAGGGACTGAAATTAGGCAGTAAAAACACACAGGGAAGAGGGGTGGACACCAGTCCATTCATGGAAGAGAGAGAGAGAGTGCTAAACAAACTCTTGAAATTGAAGGTGAACAAGGTAATGGGGCCAGATGGGATACATCCCAGAATACTAAAGAAACTCAGAGAGGTACTGGTGACACCACTGACAGCCCTGTTCAACAAATCACTGGAGAAGGGAGTGGTGCCAAAGGACTGGAGGAGAGCAAATGCGATAACACTTCAGAAAAGTGGGAGCAAGGTAGAAGAGGAAAACTACAGACTGGTCAGTTTGACCTCAGTTGTAGGGAAGATGATGGAATCGGTATTGAAGGAAATGATTGTAGAATACCTAGGGTTCAGTGGGGTTCAAGTCCCAAGGCAACATGGATTCACAGCAGGAAGGTCCTGTCAAACAAATCTGATAGATTTCTTTGACTGGGTGACAAGGGTAGTAGATCAGGGAAGGGCGGTGGATATAGACCACCTAGACTTTAGTAAGGCATTTGACAAAGTCCCACACAAGAGGTTAGTAAAAAAGTTGGCCAATCTGGGAGTGGGTCCCAAGATGGTAAACTAGATTTGGCTTAGCAACAGGACACAGAGGGTGGTGGTAAATGGAGTTGAATTGGAGGAGAGGGAGTGACCAGCGAGGTGCCACAGGGGTTAGTGCTGGGGCTGGTCCTCTTTAATGTCTTTATAGGTAACATTGCAGAGGGATTGGAAGGAAAGGTATGCCTCTTTGCAGATGGCTGTAAGATCTGCAATAGGGTTGACACTCTGGGGGGAGGGGAGTGTGTGTGAAGAAAATGAGAAGAGACTTAAGGAAGTTGGAGGAGTGGTCAACACTGTGGCAGCTCCAATTCAATTCAAAGAAGTGCAAAATCATGCACTTAGGGAACAGAAACCCAAGGGAGGAATACACAGTGGGGGGGAGGGGGGTACTAACAACAACCAAACTGTAAAGGGTCCTGGGGTGGTCATAACAGATGACCTAAAGGTAGCCAAACAATGTGCAAAGGCAATGAGGAAAGTCAATGCGATGCTGGGGGTGCATAGGAAGAGGTATCACTAGCAGAAAACAGGAGGTGGTGATGCCACTGTACAGACAGTTGGTGAGACCTCATCTGGAGTACTGTGTACAGTTCTGGAGACCACATCTCCAGAAGGACACAGACAGGGTAGAGGCAGTCCAGAGGAGGGCAACAAAAATGGTGCAGGGACTGCACCAGAAATCATATGAAGAGAGACTGAGGGCTCTCAATATGCATACACTGGAGAAAAGGAGGGAGAGGGTGGATATGATAGAAACTTTCAAATACCTCAAGGGGATGAACACAGTTCAGGAGGGCAGTATCTTTCAGAAAGGGAGATGTGCAGAAACAAGGGGTCACAACATGAGGCTGGGGGGAAGACTCAGGGGCAACAGGAGGAAGTATTTTTACTCAGAAAGGGTGGTGGATGCATGGAACAGACTCCCTGAGGATGTTGTAGGGGAAAAAACAATAGGTGAATTCAAGAATGCTTGGGACAGACAGAAGGCAACCCTAGTGGTAGGGAGGAGAAGGAGACAGTAAGCTACCGATCAGGGGTTTATACAGTAGGTAGGGAACTGGGCAGACTAGGTGGGCTAAGTGGTCCTTATCTGCTGTCAGAGTCTATGTTTCTATACCCCATAATGTAAAGCAACATGGGATGTATATATAAAACACCATGAAATTTTAGACTGGTTCAGCTTTAAGCAGGAATGCATGGTGCCAAAGGGCCTCTCACGCAATCTGTGAAGGGTGCAAACAGAAGACACAGACATGTATTTCATCCTACCCAGAACTCATCAGTGAGCCTCATCTGTATCACACACCAAGAGAAATGAACCTGCCCTAAGTTGGTCTTAGGGGTTTGGGTCATGTTGAGACCCCCCAAAAAAACAGGCTAAAAGACACAGAACCTCAGTGCAAAAGCACTGAGATAAAGGTTACCCCAAAGGGTACTGGCAATAAAGCCACATTTCAAAGAAATACAAAATCACACATACCTCAATAATGCAAATCACCATGAAATTTTAGGAAGGTTCAGCTTTAAGCAGGAATGCATTCTGCCAAAGGGCCTCTCACACAATCTGCAAAGGGCGCAAACAAAAGACACAGACTAATGTTTCATCCTACTCAGGACTCATCAGTGTTTCTTGTCCGTATCACACCCCATGGAAAATGAATCATTCTCAAGTTAGTCTTACAGGCCTGGGACATGGAGAGCCCAACTTAGGGCTTGTTCATTTCCCCCTTGGGTGTGATACAGAAGAGGCACACTGATGAGTCTTAGGTAGGACTAAACACATGTCTATGTCTGAGCACCCTTTTCAGATTGTGTGAGAGACCCTTTGGCACTATGCAATCTGCTTAAAGCTGAACCAGCCTAAAATGTAATGATGATTTGCATATACATCCCATGGTACTTTGCATTATGAGGGTATGTGTGATTTTTCATTTCTTAGAAATTTGGCCTTATTGCCATTGCCCTTTGAGGTAACTCTTGCCTCACTGTTTTTGCACTGAGGTTCTGTGTCTTTTAGCTTGTTTTTTTTTGGGGGGGGGTCCCCATGACACAAATATGATTATAAAAGCCAAACCTTGCCAACTCCATGAAAGCAAAGATATTATCAACATAAATTAGTCAAAAAAATAATGTGGCACCAACAAAAAATGGGAACAAGACTGGAAAGCCATGTTCACTAACGCAAGGAGTCTAACAAATAAATTAGCTGACTTCTCTACTACAATCGCTAAGGTGGATCTAGACTTGATCACCATCACTGAAACATGGTTGAACAACAACCATGACTATGAAATTACTATCCTGGGTTACTTTATCTTTTGGAAGGACAGAACTGGACAAAAAGCGGGAAGGGTGAGTGGCTATGTATTTAAAAGGGGACGTAAAAGCAACTACAACCCAAAATGATACTACAGAATCTGAGTCAATTTGTATCACTCTGGAGGCTGGAAATGGAGCTGTTAATTGGGTTGGGGTGTTTTACAGACCCCCAGTGACAAGGTTAGAGGAAGACAAGAAAATATTAGAAAGCATACTTAAAATGAATGAAAAAGGGTAAGTAATAGTGGTAGGGTGACTTCAATTTACCCAATGTAAAATGGGATACCCATACAGTGAACTTGGCCAGAGGCAAATACTTCCTGGAGGCTCTGCACTTTGTGGGCCTGAAACAACATGTAAAGGAACCAACAAGGGGGATGCTGTCCTTGACCTGTTGCTAAAAAAGAGAGACAATATATCTATCAGAGGTCGAGGTAGGAAACCACTTAGGGTCCAGTGACAACTGCAAGGTGACATTTAAAGTAAGGACAAATAGAGAGGAGAAGCACTCAAAAACTAAAGTCAGGGACTTTAAATGAGCAGACTTCACAAAAATGCAAGACATCCTCAAAGAGGAGCTTAAAAACACTAGGCGGAGCAAGGATGTGGAAAGGTACTGGCAAAAACTCAAAACAGCCATAATGCAAATGGCAAACCATTGCATAAAAAGGGTGAGCAAAGCCAAAAAGAAGAGAAAACCACTTTGGTTTTTAAAGGTGGGAACCAACAAGGTTAGGGAAAAACTAAATGCTTACAGGAAATACAAAAAAAATGGATCAGACTAGGAAAAGGCAGACTACGTATAAAAACAAAGGGAATCAAACAAGGAAATCGGGATGGCAAAGGCATCAACAGAGAAGAGGATAGCCAAAGAAGTCAAAAATGGAGACATATCTTTCTACAAATACATCAGCGAAAAGAGAAGAAAACTGGTGGCATCATTAAAATAACAAAGGAAGGGGGGAGCTGAGGATGACAAGGAAAAAGCAGAAATCCTCAGTGGGTATTTCTGCTCTGTATTTAAAAAGGAGCAGGACGGTTGCAGATGTACCATTGAAGAAGGCAATAGAAGAGACATCGGAGTATACTCAGGACCCTTCACAACGGAGAGAGTCCAAGAGGAGCTGGAGAAAATCAACATAAACAAGGCCACTGAACCAGATGAAATGCACTCGGTTATTGAGAGAACAAAGGGAGGAATTGGTGGCTCCACTAGCTGATCTTTTTAACTTAACACTCGAGGTGGGCAAGGTACCACAAGACTGGAAACAGGCCACAGTTATTCCACTATATAAAAGCGGGAGCAAGGAAAGTGCAAGTAACTACAAGCCTCACTTCTATAATGGGAAAAACAATGGAAACCCTCCTCAAAGAGAGGATTATATCCTTTCTCGAGGACAACAATGAATTAGGCACGAAACAGCATGGATCTACTAAGGGAAAGTCATGCCAAACCAATCTAATAGACTTTTTTGACTAGGTGACAAAAATCGTGGACCAGGGAGGTGCGGAAGGTGTAGTATACCTGGATTTCAGCAAGGCCTATGACTTGGTCCCACATAGGAGACTGCTTAACAAGTTAGACAGCATGGGGATGGGAAAAAGGTAGTAAACTGGGTACAGAACAGGCTTACTGGAATGACCCAGAGGGTTCTAGCAAACAGCTCATTTTCAGAGGAAAGAGATGTAACTAGTGGAGTGCCACAGGGATCAGAGCTGGGCCCTTACTGTTTGGTATCTTTATTAGAAACATTGCGGATGGACTAGAGGGTAAGGTGAGTCTGTCCACAGGTAACATAAAAATAGGCAATAAGGTGGGCACTCCAGGGGGTGTGGAGAAGATGAAGGCCGACCTTATGGCCGTAGAAGTGTGATGAAAAACATGGCAACTAAATTTTAATGCTAAGAAGTGCAAGGTCATGCACATTGAAAGGACTAACCCAGGAGGGGATTACTACCTGGGAAGACAAAAATTGGGATCCTCAAACCAGGAATGAGATCTGGAAATCATTTAAACAAATGATTTGAAAATGTCTAAACAATGTGAGAAGGAGGCAATGAGAGCAACTGGTATAGTATGGTGCATAGGCAGAGGGATAAATAGCAGAAAGGGGGGGTGTCATTCTGCCACTCTATCTATCACTGGTTAGGCCGCACCTGGAGTACAGCATCCAGTTCTGGAGACTGCACCTTAAGAAAGATATCAACAGGCTGGAAATGGTGCAGTGGAGAGCAACTAAAATGATACACAGACTGCATGACAAATCCTATGAAGAACACCTGCGAGAATTAAACATTTATTCCCTGGAGCAGTGGAGGGTGTGTGAGAGACATGATCATGACTTTCAAGTTCCTGAAAGGTATAAACAAGGTGCAGGCTCAAGACCTGTTCTGAACAAAAAAAAAACAGTCAGGAACCAGGGGGCATGACATGGAGTTGGAGGGGGGCAGATTCAGAGGCAACACACGCAAGTTCCTCTTTACTGAAAGGGTGGTGGATGCATGGAACTGCCTTCCAAAACAGGTGTTGGAGGCCATAGAAACATAGAACCATAGACCCTGATGGCAGACAAGGACTGCCCAGCCCACCCAGTCTGCCCACCTCCCTACCCATTGGATAAGCTGCAGATCCTAGTTAGCTACAGCCTACTTCCTCCTACTCCTGACAAGAATTGCTTTATGTCTGTCCCATATGCTCCCAAATTCCCCCACTGCTGTCAACCCCACAACCTCCCCAGGAAGGCCATTCCATGCATCCACTACCCTCTCTGTGAAAAAATACTTCCTTGCATCGCCCCTGAGCCATCCACCCTCTATCTTCAAAGACCAAAATAGTGGGAACCTTCAAAAATGTGTGGGATAGGTACAAGGGCACCATAAAACTGAATAACAGCTAACGGGTGGGGGGTAGGCTCATGAGCAGACAAGATGGGCTGGATGGGCCCCTTCTGCCGTTACTATCTATGTTTAAATGTTTCAAACCCGTAAGACCAACTTGGGGCTGAATCATTTCCCCTGGGGTGTGATATAGACTAGGCACACTGACAAGTCCTGAGTAGGATGAAACACGTGTCTGTGTCTTCTGTTTGCACCCTTTGCGGATTGTGTGAGAGGTCTTTTGGCACCATGCATTCTTGCTTAAAGCTGAACCAGCCTACAATTTCATGGTGATTTGCATTATGGAGGTAGGTTTGATTTTGTATTTCCCCAACAGAAGATCCTCTCCTGAATGGGTCTCATGTGCACCACATATAAAACAAAAAGGAAACATGCACCCAGATGTGGCCTAACCCATCACGCCCACAGATCCCTCAAGTGTGCAGGAAACACCTGTGCAGCATCGTTGCACAGATTCCAGATAGAAGCGTATGCAGATACACATGGCAAGTGTGCTGACACAACCAGTGCTGCTAATACTGCAGTGCCTGCACAGTGGCAGTGTGCAGAATGCCAGGCCTGCCCACAGACAGGGCAACAAAATGGCACACTGAAGCAGACCACCATGGAGCACAATTAGTATGTGTGTGGCACACAATTGCCACAGGAAACTCAAGTATAATGATGGAATTTGACTTTCTGAACACTAGTAAAAATGAAGAATTTCATGGAGTTTGTTAATTTGTACTTGATCAGTGAATCTACAGAACTTGTATTTTTTTTTTTGCCAGGAGAGACACACTAAGCTGAAAGCTTGTTTACAGGTGCGATCTGGGAGCACAGGGAAGTTAAGTGACTTGCTCAGGGTCAGACAGTATGCAAGTGGGGGCTGTGGGATTCAAACCCAGGTCTCCAGATTTGCAGCTCATAGCTTTAAATCACTGCTCTATTTGCATCCTGTACTATTTTCATTTTGATGTATTTAATATACTGTATATTAAGCCTTCTTTTTTTCCTGATTATTTGTCAACATACTAAAAGAGTGACAGTAGAATCATGGCAAAATCTAGAAAGTAGGCTAGCTATCATTGGTGTGATCCTGGAATTTCAAAATCTTGAAAATTGAATTTTATTACATGAATCATTGTAAGTCAGTGGCCTTGCACATAAGATGCACGCAGTAGTGCACGTGTGCCTTGCACACAGGTACAGATGAGTACATATATGCATGTGGTTCCTTTATGTTACCTGGACTCTGTATTATGTCTCACTGTTACTTTTTAACTCTCCTGGGTCACACCTGAAAATAGGCACTTGGATGTCTAATGCCTGGTTAACAAAAGCAAATAAATAATAAATAAAAATACCATGTAAATGAAACAAGTACACCCATGAATTGAACCACATATGACCTGAGTATGCAATGTCCCCCAAAAATAATGGCAATACACACACACACAACCTGGAAGGCCCACAGTGGCCATGTATGAAACCAGACTTTGTGATGAGGGAGAACAGGTGGAAATACCTGGGACACAGCAACCAATGGCACCTATATGGACACCATGGGACACACAGTACTATACACAGGACACAAGCAGTGATGACAGTGCATGTGTGGAGGAGTGTCCATGCAGTTCAGCAGTGGCAGTAGAACATACCCACACAGAGCCATATACCATGGGCTGTAGAGCTGCACACTGCACTGCAAAAGAGGTGAAGAGAATAAAGCACCAGGCTACCTGTAACAGTGCTTTCGTTAACAAAGTCAATCTAGCTTGCAGAAATAAGCACCCATTGTCACAGAACCGCAGAGACTCGAAGTTAGTTAAGAGTCATTATTTATTATATTACTAGTGAAAATAACAAACCGTGCGGCAGCCCATAAGCCTAAAATAACACATTAATGTTTCCCCTGGCCGTGTGTTAGGCTTCTTCAGAGTGATCTAAATACATTCGTTAAAAGCGCCTCTTATATTGCACCTAAGGGTGGGCCTGTGGCTACCTTCCACCAATAAAATTAATTCTTTATTTAATCACTTTCAAGTGTGGCATCAGAAATCCGCTTAGCTAGATACATAAGCACATATTATTTAATAACCAAGTTACAAACTTGAGTTCCTAGCACCCACTATGTGGAGTACTCTTTTCTTCCTTAAAATAGGTATATGCATTGGTTTTTACACTTAACAGGTATATTTTATATTCTCTCTAACTTTAAATCTAATACATTATACTAACTCCTCCAATGTGGTGCTATAACTCAGGCACTATCATTTAACATCCTATATGATCAAATTCCAGTTTTCAGCATTTTTTTAAAATCTTGCACCAATCTATATACAATCTTATGTTTATATATCTTACGTCAGCAGTACTTAAACATCCATTTTTTTCAGTATCTAGATTTTTTCAGCATCAAAATGTATTCAAAAATGCAGCCAGATTAATGCTGTCATTAAGTCCCCCCATCCCTGGCTCCAAATTCATAAATCCAATAGCTTTCTGTCATACCTATTAGTTTCTTGATGTCCCCCCCCGGGCCCACCTTAACTTGTTCTATGCCCACAAACTTAAAATCACATATAACTCCTGGTGTACTTTGTACATGTTTAACTATGGCATAACTGGTGTCACCCTCCCCAGGGCCCTAGCATGTTCCCCCTATCCTTGTTTTAAACTGACACATAGTGCGTCCTACATAGAAGGCCCCACAACTGTAGTTTAACAAGTATACTATAGCTTCACTGCTGCAGTTTATAAAGTCCCTTAGCTGTATTGAACTAACAAAGAAATGTAGAAACATAGAATTTGATGGCAGATAAGCACCGCTTGGCCCACCTAGTCTGCTCATTTTCCTACCTGATGGATAAGCTGCAGATCCTAGTTAACCAACAGTCTACTTCCTCCTACCCCCACTAGGACTGCCTTATGTCTGTCCCATGCATTCTTGAATTCCCCCCACTGTTCTTGACTTCACAACCTCCTCAGGAAGGCTGTTCCATGCATCCACAACCCTCTCTGTAAAAATGCTTCCTCACATTACCTCCGAGCCATTTCCCCCCTCTATCTTCAAATTGTGCCCCCTTGTTCTTGCACATCTCTTTTTCTGAAAGATACTACCCTCTTGGACTTTGTTGATTCCCTTGAGAGACTTGAAAGTTTCTATCATGTCCACCCCTCCCTTCTTTCCTCAAGGGTATACATATTAAGCTCCTTTAGTCTGTCTTCGTATATCTTCTGGTGCAGACCCTGCACCATTTTGGTTGCCCTCCTCTGGACAGCCTCCACTCTGTCTATGTCTTTGTGGAGATGGAGTCTCCAGAACTGCACACAGCGCTCCAGATGGGGTCTCACCAACTGTCTGTACAGAGGGATAACAACTTCCTGTTTTCTACTATTGATGCATCTCCCTATGCATCCCAGTATCCCCCCAGCCTTCCTTACTGCCTTCTCATATTGCTTGCCCACCTTTAGGTCATCAGATAAAATTACCCCCAGGTCCCTTTCCATTTTTGTTGTTGTCAGTATCTCACCCCCCATTATGAACTCTTCCCCTTGGTTTTTGTTTCCCAGGTGCATTACTTTGCACTTCTTTGCATTGAATCTAAGCTGCCATACATCTGACCATTCCTCCAGCCTTGCCAAGTCCCTTCTCATCCTTTCCACTCCACCTTGTGTATCAACCCTGTTGCAGATCTTTGTGTCATCCGCAAAGAGACATACTTTTCCTTCCAGTTCCTCTGCAATGTCACTTATAAAGACATTAAAAAGGACCGGTCCCAGTGCTGAACCCTGCGGTACCCCACTAGTAACCTTCCTTTCTTCACTGTGAACTCAGTTTACTACTACCCTTTGCATCCAGTTGTCCAGCCAATTTTTTATCCAGGCTACCACCTTGGGACCTACTCCAAGGTTGGCTAACTTGTATATCAATCTTTTGTGTGGGATTGTATCAAATGTCTTGCTAAAATCTAGGTAGGCCATGTCCACAGCCCCTCCCTGGTCTACTGCTTTGGTCACCCAGTCAAAAAAAGCTTAGATTCAATACATAGAAGTACAAAGTAATGCACCTGGGAAACAAAAACCAAGGGGAAGAGTTCATAATTGTCTGACATGACCTTCCCGCTGTGAATCCTTGCTGCCTTGGGTCCTGTGCCCCACTGACCTTTAGGTACTCAACAATTCTTTCTTTCAGAAGTGATTCCAGCATTTTCCCTATCACTGAGGTCAAACTAACTGGTCTGTAGTTTTCTGCCTCTGCCATGCTCCCACTTTTGCGAAGAGGAATCACATTCGCCCTCCTCCAGTCCTCAAGTACCACCCAATCCTCCCATGATTTGTTAAAGAGAGTAGTCAGTGGTGTCACTAGTTCTACCCTTAGTTCTTTTAGAATTGACTGTGTTTATAGGGGTGTAATCCCCTTACATGTCTGCAAGTATTGACAATAGACACATTTACCACATTTGAAGTTACCTATTGGTGGGGGTAACAAGCAGGTGCTGCTGGGGGGGGTCCTATTTTAGGTGGGGACAGGGAGACAGGGCAGATCCATGCAGTAGCTCTATACGAATATCGGAGACTGTCACACCTGAAAATATATGGGTGTTCTACTGTATTAAAACCACCAAACATGTACAGTGGCTGTTGCATCACAGAACCGTACAGTAACAAGACAAGTGCTTCCACACTCTTGCATATTTCTTATTCTGTAGTTAGCATTCATTAGTTCTGTTACAGTTATGCAACTCGCTTATAGACATGCATTAAAAACATGCTGGTTGTAATGCCTCCACACTGCATGACTTATGCAGGTACACATAGAGCTGCGCAATGAGGGTATAATGGATCTGACAACAGTGTACCACACTGGCACTGCATAACATGTATTCAGATGCACTAAAACGTTTATGGTGATTTTTCACAGTGGTCAGAATGTGCAGCCTGAGACTGATAGATGCAGTTATTCTGGTACAGGAGAATGATATGCAGCATTAGATTTACATTTTAGGAGATTCTGGTGACTGTGCATGGTAGTCCCACCAACTTATCTCACAACAACAACAATTGACTTCAACATACAGCACAATATGGTATTAAGAAGGCAGTATAGCACAGTGGTTTAAGGCTCTAAGCTGCAAATCTGGAGACCTGGGTTTAAATCCCACAGCTCCCACTTGCATACTGTGTGACCCTGAGCAAGTGACTTAACTTCCTTGTGCTCCCAGGTTGCACCTGTAAACAAGCTTTCAGCTTAGTGTGCCACTCCTGTTTAAACAATTGGAAAAAAAAATAAGTAAAATGATGCCACACATCATGGTTAGGCTTAAGGTTTTCTGCCTTCCCCCTCCCCCTTCCCCCACCTAGAACAGTCACGCCATGCAGCACAAGGACTGCTAGATCAGCTCATGGTTGATCTAACCACAGCCAGGACTTACGGCCACTGCAGGGCTTTCAAAATCCCGATTAAGGGGATGCTGCAGCACCGCTGTGGTGCACGCCCCCATCCAACATGGCACACCCCCATTTCAGGTGCATAGCTGGTGCAGGGCCAGTTTGGTGCATGGGTTCCTGTTTTCAAAGCAGCCTGCATTTGAAAATCGGTATTGGTGAAACTTCTGATACAAGGTGCCTTTTGTGTCAGTTCTGTTTGATTCAGGCACCTTGTGACAATATTGGGGCTTTGAAAATGGAACTCCCTGTGTTGAACAGAGAAATGGGGTAAACATAGACATGTGACATGAACTTAAAGTGAATTAATAGAAATAGTTATTACTAATGAGAAAAAAATAGTAAAAAGGAGAACATTTTGATCTGTATTATCAAAACACTTCAGTGAAGCTCAGAGAATGCCACATGACTTCAGACTGATAGTTCATAATACACTGTAGGTAAATAAAGTCTGCGGTCTGAAAAACTCGAACATTTATGATACATCGGAAAAATGTACTGTACATACAATCTCAGTTGCTGCAAAGCAAAAAAGATAAAATAAGGTGGAACTGAATGACTGTAGAGAACTATGATTTGCCCTTGTATGCAGTGCCCTCTAATGGTCTGATTGGGGATACACCTGCTCAGTGACAGCCACGCAGCGTGGGAAAGAGAAGAATAACAAGTATTTGTTAATGCTGATTGTTTGCTTGCTGGCATTGGCATTGGTAGTGTAGGAGTTAGATAGATGCATAATAGGAATGGCAGTGAAGTACTGAACCGAAGCCAACCCCCACCACCACCCTGCAGAGACTGACAGGCGTTGGGGTGTGCCTTTGGGGCATCAGGCATAACGCCTATGCCATTTCACCACACCCTACCCTGCAGACACCGACAAGTGTTACAGTGTGCCTTGGGGACTTTTGGACTTATGCTCACCCCATTCCATAAGGAAATACGGTGAGATGGGTGCAGTATAGGAGAATGGGGTGAACTTTGGGGCCAAAGAATCCAAGGCACACCTCAATGCCTGTCACTGGCTGCAGGGGTGTGGGTGGGGTGGAATAGCATGAGCATTACAGACAACAATCCCACGTCACTGATGCCTGTCAGTCTCTACAGGGTGGGGCGTTATGGTTGGAAACCCTAATGCCCCATGCATTTGTTGGTATTTTCACTCCAAATTTTCTACATGTTTTTTTTTTGACACCCACCTCATGAACAGTGGCAATATAAGTTCATTAGCTGAAAGCTAATTTTGAACGGCGACTACGCCATTCGGCACCACAGGTGTGAAAACACATTTTGAACAGGATGCAAAAAATGACAGCTGTACTGTTCATGGGGAGGTGTAAAAAATGGCAATGTTGAAAATCTGGAATGAAAATATAAACAAACTGGTGAAGTCATGAGTGTGCGTAGAAACTGTGCAATGCACACCCATAATGTAATTAGTTTGGGGATATTTTACAGCAGATTGTCAACACAGGCATTTTGGGACCTCCGATCATGAGCAGTGTCACTGTGATTTTCCTGCTCTGTCCCGAACACTGATTTCCCACAGTGACCACGCATTTCTGCACCGGAAGTGCAAAAACACATTTTGGCCAGGATGTGAAAAATGACAGCTATAATGTTCATAAGGAGGTGTGGAAAAATGCCAGTGTAGAAAATCTGGACTGAAAATATTACAAATTTGTGAACTTATGAGGGTGCATGGAAACTGTCAATGCACACTCGTAATACAGTCATTTTATGGACTTTTGTCACCAAATTTTCAACATAGCCATTTAAGACCTCTGCTCATGAACAGTATCACTGTGATTTTCTTAATCTGTCCCAAACATTGATTTTGCACACCGACTGCGCCATTGTGCGCTACATGTGCGACAAACATTTAGGCAAGATGTGAAAAATGACAGCTGTACTGCTCATAAGGAGGTGTGGTAAAATGGCAATGTTGTAAATCTGGAGTGAAAATAGAAAAAAGTCTCGAAGATACGAGCGTGCGTAGGAACTGTGCAACACACGCTCATAAAACAGTCATTCTTTAGAATTTTTTCACCAAATTTTCAACATAGGATATTGAGGGGCCTGCCACATGAACTGTGACACTGTTGTTTCGTTACTCAGTCCCGAAAGGTGGTTCCGTGCAGTGACCGCAAAATCACCTTTCGGGACCGAATAACAAAATGACAGTGACTGAGTTCACGAGGTGGGGTCCCAAGAACCCCATGCTGAAAATTTGGTGAAACAATTCCTCAAAATGGCCGTGATATGCACCAAAGTTGAAAAAAAAATACATTTATGCCATTATACAGCTTACCGGCATTTCCTCAGTTCGCGGTCGGCTTTGAAGAGTGCAGACGTGTTCCTGGTCCACCAAAGATCATTGCACCGGCCTCCGGAGGTAAGTATGGGGTGAGGGGTGTATGTGAGGAGGTAGAGTACACAGAGGGTGGGCATGGGTTTGGTTGAAGGGGCAAGAAAGTCAATGAAGGACCGTTTTCTTTTGTTCTAGGTTTTTTCTTTTTTTTTAAGATGACATGGGACTTTTGGCACACTGTGGTGGACTCCCAGCATGGCACCTGCAAGTTTGTTGGGGCAGAGGCAGTACAGCCAACGGGGGATTGGGCACCCCTGTCAGTCACACTGTGGGGAGGTGGAGGGGAGTGCATGAGCATGCCAGGGTGGGATCCCAGCTTGTACAGGACGTGGGCCTTTTGTCACGCTGTGGTGGGCTCCCAGCATGGCACCAGGAAGTTTGCTTTTGGGGGGGGCAGTGGAGCCCATGGGGGACTGGGCACCCCATCAGTCATACAGTGTGCGGGGGTGGAGGGGAGCACATGAGCATGCTGGGGTGAGCTCCCAGTGTGTTACGTAGGTGTTCGTTGGGGGGGGGGATGAACTGTCTATGTCAGTTCAGATGCAGTGCTGATGTGTCGGCAATTTGCATACTGCCGACGGCAGTATGCAGATTGCCTACACATTACCACTGCTGATTGTAGTGGTGTTTTTCTCAGAACTGTATGCCACTGCATCGGAATGGCTCTCATAGACAGCTCAGACATTCATTGGTGAGGTGCAGTCACGCCTGCAAAACGGAGGAGGGCACTGGAAGCAGGGGACGGCACACGTACGAAAACTCATATGGTGGCACTATGTTTTTTGCACATGCATGCAAGCAAACATAAAAAGTATGGGGACTGGGCAAATGTGGAAGTAGGGTGTTGGGGGGTCAATCTGGGTGGGGAAAAGAAGCTGTTGAGTGGAAAGCAATGGTAGAGGGAAAGGAGCTACTGGTAATGAGAACTGTGTAGATGGGGAAGAAAATGGATATAGAAAGAACAGAAAGAAAAAAGAGACACAAAAAATAATTACGAACACATGAACATGCCAATAGATGAAGGCCTTACAATCTATTTTGTCTGCTTGATTGACCAGGTCCCCCCCATGTCTACAATGGGACCTCTCCTCCTTCCCAAATCCCCCCGACCTCCTTAGTTTCCCCTCACCCTCCCCTCAGCACCATTCCCCTTCATTCTGTCCCATCTTCTCTTGAAGCTAGCCACCGTTTTCAGGGAGATTTCCTCATCTGACAAAATGTTCCACTTGTCGTCCAGTCTCTCGATGAAAAAGTGGCTCCTTATCTCTCTCTCTCTCTCTCTCTCTTGAATCTTCCCCCTACCAGCTTTATGCTATTCCCCCTAGTGGACTTGTTCCAACTAAGGCTGAAGAGGCCCTTCATACTCACCCTATTAATACCTTAAAGATATCTGAACATCTCGATCATATCCCCTCTCTCCCTTCTGTCCTCAAGGGAGTACATGTTGAGCCCCTTGAGCATGTTCTCATAGGTGTTGCCCTGCTGACCATGGATCATTTCTGTCGCCCTTCTCTGGATTGTCTCCAGTAAGTTGATATCCTTCTTAAGATAAGGGCACCAACTCTGCACACTGTACTCTAGCTGCCATCATACCAGTGACCTGTACAGTGGTATTATGACCTCTGCCTCACTACTGGTAATTCCCCCTGGTTATGCAGCCCAGCATCCGATTTGCATTTGTCACTGCTTTCCTGCAGTATACCGAGTGCTTCAGGTCACTATTGATGATAACTCTCAGGTTCTTTTTTTCATCAGACTTGATGATCTGCACACCACCCAGCCAGAATTTTGTCTCTGGGTTCCTTGCCCCTAAGCGCATAATGTTGTACTTTGTAGTATTGAACCCCAGCTGCCAAATACCAGACCACTTCTGTAATCTAACCAGGTCTTCCCTTAGTTCCTGTCTCTCCTCTTCCATGCCCACCCTCCCATACAGCTATGTGTCTTCTGCAAACAGGCAGGTTTTACCCTTGATCCCATCCACTATGTCACTGATGACGATGTTAAAACAACACCAGAATGAGCACCAAGCTACTGGTCACTGGCCTATCTTCCTAGAATTCCATCCACCCACCACCTTTTGGCTTCTGTCCTTCAATCAGTTTTTGACCTATCTAACAAGCTTGGCCCCCACTCCCAGCTCCTTCAGCTACCTGACCAATCTCCTGTGAGGTACAGAGTCAAAGGCCTTGTTGAAGTCCAAATACAGGACATTGACTGCTTGGCCCCTGTCTTGGTCACCCAGTTAAAAAAGTAAATCAGATCAGTCTGGCAGGACCTCCTTGACACAAACTCATGTTGCATCTCATCTTGTAGCTTGTTGTCCTTGAGAAAGCCCATCAATCTCTCCCTCAGGATAGTCTTCATCAGTTTCCCATCTATTGAGGTCAAACTGACTGGCCTGTAATTCCCTGGTTCATCCCTTGGACCACTTTTATGGAGAGGCATCACATTTGCAGTTCTCCCATCCTGAGGTACACACTTGAATTCCAGTGATGTCTTAAACAGGTCTACCAGGGGGCCCGTCAGCACCTCCTTCAGTTCCAGTAGGACCGGGTACACTCCATCTAGCCCTGGAGATTTGTCCACATTCAGAGCCTTTCGGCCCTTCTGCACCCTGTCCACCTCTATTACATCATTGGTCACTCCTCCTTCCCTGCCTCCACTCCACTGCTTCCTTATGGAACTGGTACATCCTTTTGTCTAGTGAAAATGGAGCAGAAGGAATCTACGATACCACTGTGACAACTTTACTGCTGTGTGACCGTACAGTGAGGGATTTATGTTGACCACAATTGCAGTTGGCATAAAACCCTCCACGAAAAATTTTTGTTTTTTGGGGGCTTTCACCCCAAACCCCCATCTGAGAAGGAGTTGATTCAGGGAGGGGGTGCAAGACCCCGAGAAAGCAGTGCCAGGGTCCTGCAGGTACATTATAGTGGCAACAATGAAATGCCACTGTAATGTACTTTGATTTTGAAATGTCTCTGCGGAGATGGCGTATAGAGCAGAAGTACTTGTTAAGCAACTCTGTTTTCTCCTCACTTCCTACTGCCAACCCCCCTGCTCCTTTATTAACCTGACAATCTCATCTTTAATATCCCTCATCTCTCTTATATAGTTGAAAAAGCCTTCTTACTGGATTTTACTCCCTGTGCCAACTGTACTTCCCTTGCTGCCTTTGCCTCTCTAACTGCTCTGTGTGTCACCCTTGATTTATCATTTTAGACCTCCGTAGAATCCTCACTCTGAGTAAATTTGAACCTCTATAAGGCTGTCTTCTTTTCTCTTATTGCAGTTGTCACTTCCTTTCCAAACCAGCTGGGCTTTTTGGCCTTGGTTTCTTGCTTTTGATTTTGGCATACTCAATAGTGGCCTCCTTCAGTCCCTCTTTTATTATAGCCCATTTCTGTTCCACTTCCATCTTCTTACTGATCACAGCAAGGTGACTTACCAGAAATTCTCCCATCTTATTAAAGTTAACCTTCCTGAAATCAAAAACCCTCATCTTGGTTCTGACCACCTCTCTGACCATGACCAGGTGGAACCACACTGAGTGGTGGTCACTTCCTGCAAGTGGAGCTTCCACGTTTAAATTCTGGACATGTCCACCATTGAACAGAATCAGGTCCAGTATGGCCCCCCTGGTGGGCTCCATGACTGCATTATTAGGGCCAGTGAACTCTGGTACTCACTGAAATTATCATGTTGCATAGAAACACAGAAACATAGAAACATAGACTTTGACGGCAGATAAGGACTGCTTGGCCCACCCAGTCTTCCCATTTCCTTACCACTAGAATTGCCTTATGACTATCGCATGCATTCTTAAATTTCCCCACTGTCTTTGACCCTGCAACTTCCTCTGGAAGGCTGTTCCATGCATCCAGCACCTTCTCCGTGAAAAAATACTTTCTCACGTTGCCCATGAGTTGTACCCCCTCTATCTGCAAATTGTGCCCTCTTGTTCTTGCACACCTTTTTTTCTGAAAGATGCTACCCTTTTGGACTTTGTTGATTCCCTTGAGGTACTTGAAAGTTTCTGTCATGTCCCCCCTCTCCCTCCTTTCCTCGAGGGTATACATATTAAGCTCTTTTAGTTTCTCTTCATATGGCTTATGGTGCAGATCCTGCACCATTTTAGTTGCCCTCCTCTGGACTGCCTCCATCCTGTCTATGTCCTTGCTGAGGTGGGGTCTGCAGAACTGCACACAGTACTCCAGATGGGGTCATAGCAGCCGGGTTTGTAACATTTTTGGTGGGGGTCAGGGGTCAAAGCCTCGCCCCTTGACCCAGAGGTCATGGGTCAAACCCCTCCAGCAGGCTCTATGGGAGCAGTGCCCCCTATATATGGTAATCAGGGGGTTAAGCCAGACCACCACTGGACCTCTGCTATTAGCATGGCACTCAAGTTATGCTATTTGCCCACTTAAGGCACACTGCACCACGTCAGCTTGTTGTTTTTATGTTTGCTTGCAAGCATGTGCAAGAAACATAGTGCCACCATACGAGAATTCGTAGGTGTGCCTCCCTATTTCCAATGCCCTGCTGCCTCTTGCAGGTGCGACCCCACCGCGCCAAAGAATGCAAGAGCTGTCTACGACAGCGTTTGCAAATACAGCGATGTACAGTTGAAAGAAAGGCACTGCAGTGTGTAGGCAATTTGCATACTAGCATCAGCACAGCTCTCCCCCCCACAAACAAGTAACATGCTGGGACCCCACCGCAGCGTGCTCACGCGCTCCCCCCACAGTATGGCCGACCAGGTGCCCAAACCCCGGCCAGCTGTGCTGCTGCCCCCAACAGAGGTTTAGGTGCCATGCTGGGATCCCACCTCAGTGTGGCAAAAATCTCTATGGCTGACGGGGGTGCCAAATCCCCCATCGGCTCTGCTGGCCCCTTCCCAAAAATACATCCAGCTGCCAGCATGGCAAATGTCCCGTGTCGTCTTCCTAAAAGGAAAACACCTGAAAGAAAAAAACATCCTTCGCTGACTGTCTTAACCCCCACCCGCACGCACCCTACCTCCCCACACCCCCACCTCACCCCATACTTACCTCTGGAGTCCGGAGTGACAATCTTCGGTGGACCGGGAACACGTTTGCACTCTTCAAAGCCGACCGCGAACCGAGGAAATGCCAGTAAACTGTATAATGGGATAAATAGGGTTTTTTCAACTTTGATGCATATCTCACGCATTTTGGGGAGTTTTTTCACCAGATTTTCAACACGGGGTTTTTGGGACCCCACCTCACAAATTCTTGCACTGTCATTTTCTTATTTGGTCCCGAAAGGTGATTTCGCGGTCACTGCATGAAACCACTTTTTGGGACCAATGTATGAAACGACAGTGTCACAGTTCATGAGGTAGTCCCCCAAAAACTCTATGTTGAAAATTTGGGGAAAAATTCCTAAAATTGCCGAGTTTTTATCGGCTATGCTATGCAGTGCCCGCACGCCAGAAGTTTGCGACCTTTTATTTCACTCCAGATTTTCAACATTGTCATTTACCACACCTCCTTATGAGTAGAACAGCTGTAATTTTCACATCTCACCCAAAATGTGTTTCCAAGCATGTAGCGCACAATGGCGAGTCGCTAAAGCGAAATCAATGTTTGGGACAGATTAAGAAAATCACAGTGACACTGTTCATAAGCAGAGGTCTTAAAATGGCTATGTTGAAAATTGATGAAAAAGTCCCCAAAATGACTTTGTTTTCTGGCGTCGTTGTGCAGTTCATGCGCTTGTAAGTCTGCTAATTTTAATATTTGACCTCAGATTTTCAACATTGTCATTTTACCACACCTCCTTATGACCAGTACAGCTGTCATTTTCATATCTCCCCAAAATGTGTTTCCGCGAATGTAGCGCACAATGGCGCAGTCGGTGTGCAAAATCAATGTTTGAGACAGATTAAGAAAATCACAGTGACACTGCTCATGAGCAGAGGTCTTAAAATGGTGATGTTGACAACTTGGTGACAAAAGTCCATAAAATGACTGTGTTATGAGTGACCATTGCGCTGTTTCCACGCACCCTCGTAAGTTCATGAATTTGTAATATTTTCAGTCTTGATTTTTACCACTGGCATTTTTCCACACTTCCTTATGAACAGTACTTCTGTAATTTTTTACAACATGGCCGAAACGTGTTTTCACACTTTCTGCGCAGAAATGCATGGTCGCTGTGGGAAATCAGTGTTCGGAACAGATTAAGAAAATGACAGTGACACTGTTCATGAGCGGAGGTCCCAAAATGACTATGTTGACAATCTGCTGTAAAAAATCCCCAAAGTAATTACATTAAGGGTGTGCATTGCGCAGTTTCTACGCACGCTCATGACTTCACCAGTTTTTACTATTTTCACTGCAGATTTTCAACATTGCCATTTTTTACACCTCTCCGTGAACAGTACAGCTGTCATTTTTCACATCCTGTTCAAATGTGTTTTTGCACCTGTGGTGTCAAATGCCGTAGTCACTGTGCAAAAATCAGCTTTCGGCTAACAAACTGATATTACCACTGTTCATGAGGTGGGGTCACAAAAAAACCATGTTGAAAATTTGGAGTGAAAATACCAATGACCGCCTGAGGCATTAGGGTTTCCAACCATAACGCCCCACCCTATAGAGACTGACAAGCATTAAGGGTGTGACTTGGGATTGTCACCTGTAATGCTCATACCATTCCACCCCCACCCACACCCTGCAGCCAGTGACAGACATCGAGGTGTGCCTTGGACTCTTCGGCCCCAAAGTTCACCCCATTCTCCTATACTGCACCCATCTCAATGTATTTCCTGCTGGAATGGGATGAGCATAAGGGCCAAAGACCCCAAGGCACACCGTAACATTTGGTGTCTGCAAGGTAGGGTGTGGTGAAATGGCATGGCCATTATGCCTGATGATCCAAAGGCACACCCCACCAATGCCAATGCCAGCAAGCAAACATTCGGCATTGACAAATGCTTGTTTTTGTATTCATTTACTTGAGAAAGGGAGCTTTGCCCCACCACCCCTGTGTTAAAAAAGCATGGGTATGTGAAGGGCAGAGCCCCCAACTCAAATAAACTGTCAAAACGAAAATCAACAGCAAGCATGTCATGAAAGTGGCCTTGTGCAGCTACAGTACAGTGCAGCAAACAGGCAACGGAATTACACTGTATTATCTGTAGCTTTGCACTACGCTAATACTGTAGCAGTGGTCTGATATTCTACACAGCAGAAGGTCAGCAAAAGACTGCAAGGAGAAAAAAAAAACGGATCTCTCGATCTTGCCATTTTGGACCAGTTTAGCGATGTTTGTTTGTTTTATGTTTTTATACTTGTAAACAGATGAGCAGTTTGCACATTTGTACCTGCAACGTCAAGTACAAAGGCAAAACAGAACTACCAGTAGATCTTCTAGGCGAGGCTCACACCAAATTGTTGTAATAGGTTGTATAGAGCAAAAAGTGCATGAGACTAATCCCAGACTGAAAAAATGGCAAGAGGAGCAGTATCAGTAAAAACAGTTTCAACAGTATTCAAAAATCAATTTTCAAACTATTTCCCAGCTGAAACTTGACATATAATTCCACTTGAACCAGCACTCATATGATACAAAGCACAGCACAGCAAAGCAATACACTAACTGCAAATGTTCTCTTTTTGTGATCCAAACCTCGAATAAACAATGAAAACAACAAATGGCTGGTATGCTGTTATGCTGTTATGTAATGAACTGTTTGAAAATGGGATTTACTCACCTGGTAAAGGTGATTATCCGAGTGCTCTTTATAGCACTCCGCAGTCAAATACCAGTGGGTATTCGTCATCCATCCTGTAGGTTGATGCATGATCCAATCAAATCAATGAGGGGCGAGGACATTCCTCCGTGCTCATCAGATTATCTCCAGTGTGATTCTTCCATGGCTATATACTAACATACTAATTGCTAGCAGATTAGGCCTTACGGTCTATCGAGTCTGCTCGAACCTCAGATCCCTAGTTGGGTGCCGAGGCCCTCCTCCCCCTTGTGTTCCAGAAAACCCTATCATCCATCCCCACCTCCCCGGGCCAGGCCATCATCTGATACATCCGCTTTCGGTGTCTGTCTCACCCTCTCTTGAAGCCCTCCATTGTGGATCTCTGAACCAGCTTGCCAGGCAGCGCATTCCAAGGGTCCACCACCCTCTCAGTGAAAAACTTCCTCCTCTTCCCCCCCCCGCTCTTCCACCTTCCAACTTCAAACCATGTCCTCTGGTGATATCTCCCTGCTTTAGTCTAAAGATCCCCTCCATGTTTACCCTATTTATTCCCTTGAGGTTCTTGAAGACCTCAATCATGTCCCCCCTGTCTCTCCTCTCCTTCAATGAAAACAGGCAGAGTTCCTCAAGTCTGTCCTCATACGTCAAATCCCCTAGTCCTTGTATCATCTTAGTTGCCCTCTGTACCCTCTCCAGGAGCTGTATGTTCCTCTTCAAATGTGGTCTCCAGTACTGTACATAGTACTCAAGGTGTGGTCTAACCAGTCCATTGTACAGCAGCAGAATCACTTCCCTGCTCCTAGAGGTGATCCCGCTTACAATGCATCCCAACATCCTGTTTGCTTTGCTAGCCGCTCTCCTGCACTGCTCAGAGTTATTGATACATGCATCCACCATGACCCCTAGGTCTTTTTCCCCTGTTGAGGCCTCCAGCGCCTCCCTTCCCAGGGTGTACCTGTATTTAGGGTTTCCCCGCCCAAGATGTAACACCTTGCACTTGGTGATATTGAAATTTAATTTCCATGTGTGAGCCCAGCTTTTCAGGGTGTCCAGGTTCCCTTGAAGTGCCAACTTCCCCTCTTCCCCCCTCAGCTACTGCTCCCATCTTGGAGTCATCAGTGAAGAGACTCATTTCACATCTTATACCCTCACTGATGTCCGATATGTATGCATTAAACAGGATCGGACCCAGGACCGAGCCCTGTGGTACCCCACTGCCGACCCTTCTAGGGTTCAAGAGCTCCCCACCGACCACTACTCTCTGGGTGCGTCCAGTTCACCAGTTTTCAATCCATATAGTGAGAGGAAAGAAGAAAAAACATACAGCCCAGAAGATAACTCCAGCTGAAGGTAGAGCCACCGATGTGATGACCTTCCTACGAATGCTTGGCACTGTGATTATTGCCTGGTAGGTATTACTATACTATATCATTGGACAGAAGACTTACTCAGGTGTTGTTTTGCACCCAGTATCTTTATTGTAGTAATTCTGTTATATATTCAGAGGAAAACAGATACTGTTGCTGCAGAGATAAAACAAACTTTCCAGCTTGCATGGTAAGACAGCATATTTGCCTAATCAGTCAGTGGCAATTGGCACTATCTGGTCAGATCATTGAATGTAACAGGGTGCTAATGTCTGTTGTTAACCTGACCTGAGGAGTAATCTGACATCCCGGTTGGGGCTGCAGAATACTATAAAGGGTACTCAGATAATCACCTTTACCAGGTGAGTAAATCCCATTATATTTCGTACCCTTTATAATACTCTGCAGTCAAATACCAGTGGGACTTTTGTAGCAGTGTACCCCTTGGAGAGATTACTCTCAGGTGGGTGAAGGAAAAGGCAGGTTAGTACCCTTCTATGTGAGCTGGTTCCCAGTCCCCAACACAGTCTTGGCAAATACTGTCCTTTTGGCAGATGTTATGTCTAGCCGGTAATGCCTGGTGATGGTATGGATGGAAGACCAGGTGGCTGCTGAACAAATGTCTTGTACAGACATGTTTCCCCTTTATGTCCAGGATGTTGTTACTGCCCTGGTGGAATAAGCCTTGAGGCCTTCTGGTGGTGTCTGCCCCACTGCCCTATAGGCCTCGATAATGGTCTGTTTGATCCATCTAGCCATAGTGTCTTTTGAAGCTGCTTGCCCTAACTTCTGTCTCCTGATTACTACAAATAACCTGTCTGACTTCCTAATGTCAGATGTCATACTGAGGTATTTACTCAGCTGGTGGCCCACATGTAGTGGATGATGGCTCGATGTGTCTGAAGGGTTAGTTGGGTTTATGTAAGGTAGCAGTACATCCTGGTCCCTGTGGTACGGGGATGCAACCTTGGGCAGGAATGATGGTACTGTTCTAAGAATGACCCTATCACTATGAAAGGTTATGAAGGGTTCCCTACATGATAGGGCCAGAATCTCCCCTATTCTTCTGGCAGAACAGATTGCCACAAGGAAGGCAGTCTTAATAGTACACCAGTGTAAGGAGTCGTACTGCAGAGTGGGTGACTGTAGGGCATCCAAAACTGTGTTGAGTTGCCATGGTTGGCATCTCTGTCTTACCTTTGGTGCCGCTAATGTTACTACCTTGAGCAGTTGAATTGTGTCTGGGTGTGAGCCAGTGAGGCCTATTCTGGGTAGTGGGCCCCTTATGGAGGATATAGCTGATGCCTGCACTCTAAGTGAGGTGGGACTTAGACCTTTGTTTGCCTAGCCTTCATTCAGAAAATCCAGAATTTGTGGCAACCCCACCACTGATGGTGAGGTGCCCATTTCCCTGCACCATTTCTGAAAGAGCTGCCATTGACTGTAGTAAGTCTTATTAGTAGATTGCCTCCTGGATTGTAACAGATGATTCACGACTCTGGTGTGATAGCCTTGGTTGAACAGTCTGTTCCTTTCAATAGCCATGCCATCAGATTCAGGCTGGCTGGATTCGGATGGAGTATTGGTCCCTGTGACAGTAAGTCCAGCCACTGTGGTAGGATCATTGGAGCCCTCATTGCCATAGACTAAATGAGTAAGTACCATGGTCATCTCGGCCAATTGGGGGCCACCAGAACTATCGACACCCCTGTGTGTTGTATCTTGAGGAGCACTTTGTTTATCATTGGTATGGGGGAAATATGTAGGCTCGAGTGAAAGTCCAGGGAGCCAACAGCATGTTCACTTCCAGTGCCTTGGGGTCTGAGAACCTGGAGTGGTAATTGGGCAGTTGCGTGTTCAGCCGAGATGCCATTAGGTCCACTTGAAGAGGTCCCCACCTGGTTTGCAGGCTGTGGAAAATGTTCTTGTTGAGCTTCCACTCTACCTGGTTGACTGTGACTCTTCTTAGCCAATCTGCTTCAGTGTTGGACGCTCCTGCCAAGTATATTGCGGTGATGGACAACAGTTTCTGCTCTGCCCAGAGGAGTAATTGTAGTGACTCCTTTATCGTTGCCTTGTTTCTGGTGCTGCCTTGCTTGTTTATATGTGCTACTGTTACCTGGTTGTCGCACCGGACTAACATGGCTTTGCTAGCGAGGAGTGGTGCGAAGAAGAGCAGGGCTAGATGAACAGCTCGCATTTCTAGTACATTGATCGGTAGTGTGGACTCCTTCTGAGTCCATAGTCCCTGGATCACATGGGTGTTGTATGCTGCCCCCTAACCTGAGAGACTCACATCCATGGTAATCACTTCCGGGTTTGGCTGTGTCAGCAATCTGCTGCGTTGTATGTGGGTTTTCAGTGTCCACCATCGGAGGTCGGTGAGGACCCACGCGTGGGTGTGACCCAGAATTTTAAGTTTTGTGTTGTCTGATCCCATGAGTCTTTGAGATACCTTTGAAGTGTTCACATGTGCAGTCTGGACCAGGGTACCATGTCAATCAGTGCTGCAATGACTCCTAGGACCTGGAGAGAATCCCATACTGCCCTGGTCGGTCTGCTGATCAGTCCTGATGTCAACATTCAGATGTTTCGAACCTTCACGTGTGTTGGAATCACTCTGTTTTTATTTGTGTCTGTTACTGTGCCTAGATGTGTAATGAACTGGGAAGGCGACAACTGGCTCTTGGCAGCATTGATTACCCATCAGTGTTGTTGCAAGCAGTTGATTGCCAGTTGTGTGCTGTGTTGTGCCTGACTTGGTGTTCTTGCCCTTATCATCCAGTCATCCAGGTATAGGATTACATGTACCCCTTGTTTCCTGAGGTGTGCTGCGAGGACACAAGGGTCTTGGTGAATACTCAGGGGCAGACACCAGTCCGAATGGTAGGCAGGTGTACTGAAAATGTTGCCCCTGAATGTTGAATCTGAGGTAATGGTGATGTGATGCCTGTATCGGGATATGTAAGTAGGCATTCTTGAAATCTACTGAGGTCAGGTAGTCCCCCGGTTGAATGGATAACAGGATTGACTGGAGGGTCTCCATTTTGAATTTTCTGTAAGCTACCATTTCATTGAGGTATTTGAGGTATAGTACGGGGTGCATTCTGCCTGTCCTTTTTGGAACGACAAAGAACAAGTAGACTCCTGTGTCTTTTCCTTTGTAGGGACATGCGTGATAGCCCCATTGCTGAGTAAGTCCTGTATTGCCTCCTTTATAGCCTGTATCTTCACTCGGCAGCTCGGCATAGGTGATATAAATGGTCTGTGTCGTGTTGGTTTTCTGCTGAACTCAGTTGCATAGCCCCTTGTGATCACTTCCAGCACCTATTTGTCTGATATTGTCTGGGCCCATGGTTGTGCAAACCACTGTAACCTCCCCACCAGTGGTGGGTTTGCATGGGCCCACGCACCTTTATTTCTTATTAAGCTGTGACTTGAAATTTGGTTTTCAGCTGCTGGAGGTGAAATGGCCTCCTGTATTGCCTTTGGCTGTGTTATTGTATGTCTTGTGCTGGAAGCAGGTCACTGGTGCCATTGTTTGGAGGTCTGTGAGTTGTAGGACTGAGCTTTGGATTTAAAGAATTAACTTTTGGGACAAAAAATTCTATCCATGGGTAGGTAGACATCCTTATCTCCCTGTGCCTGTCCCCCCCCCCCTTTGTTTGAGATATGGGGTTAGGCCCTCTCCAAATAATGTGCCTTCTCTGAAGGGAAGCTTCAAGAGGGTGTTCTTGGACTCGTTGTCCACCTGCCAGATTTTCAGCCACAAAGTTCTCTTGGCTCTGTTGGCTAACACTATTGCCCATGTTCCGAAATTGAGGATGTCACAGGAGGCATCCATTATATATTTTACAGCTTGTATGGCGCATTCCACTGCATCAGCTTGGGGAGAGTCCTCACGGATGTTCTCTGTAAGTATGTCCAACCACCTGTGGAGTGTCCTACAGGCGAACCACACTGCAGTATCTGCCATGCACTCCATGCCTGCAACTTCGTGGATTTTTCTGAGGTGTTCCTTGACCTTCTTATCCATCAGGTCTTTGAGTGCTTCCATGCTCTCAATGGGAATGGTGGTGTGTTTGGACAGCTTGGAGATGGGCTGGTCCACCTTGGGGACTTTTCCTCAGTGCTCTGTTCTTTCCTGGGTCATGGGGTACCATCTGTTCGCTATGCTGTTTTCCATCATTCTGGTCAGTTCTGGCACCTTGTACTCCTTGGTAAGGAGCTTGTTGATGGTCTTGCAGGAGGGGAAGTGGATTTTCTCCTCTGGCTTGAGCATGGAGAGCAGGGGGTCCTCTGATGTGGAGGGCTGTGTGCGCTGGTGTGATATTTTGAGTGCCTCTTGAACCATTGTAATGAGTTTGTCTAGGTTGTCCCCATGGCACATTTGGTTAGACTTGTCAGTTTCACCACCCCCCCCCCCCGGGTCCCCTGGGACATCAGACATTGTGCTGTCCTTCTTGAGCCTCGGGCACTTCTTGGTGGGTTCCTGCACGGGTGCTTTCTGATTTCCTGCTGTTGTGATAGGGCATCCTGATTTCAGGGATTCCAAGAGCTGGAACAAAATCTGTGCTTGGCTGGCATTTAATGCAATCGGTGCAGTTAGTGGGGGAGGGTATTCTGCAATGGAGTCTTCCTCTTCCATGTCCGCTGAGCCCCTGTGTGGTGTGAGTGTCCATACTGTGCATGCTGTGTCATCCTCCTCAAGTGCTGCTAATGACACTCTCCATTCCCTGCAATTCCTCATGATCCACACATATCTGTGAAAATCAAGAGAAAACTATATCAAATAAGGTCCTCTTAGTGCTGCAGGCCACATATTGTATCACAGCTGCCACTTTGCAAAACTGCTGGTTGAGTGTGCATTGTTCCTCTGAAATAGGGAACAATGCTTGCATATGGAACAAATAAGTAAGAGGCCCAGGCAAGATGGCAGCCGTGAGATCTTTCAGGAGAAAACGTGGTTTGGGATCACCGTATTAGATCCCTACCTCGGCCAAGATGGCACCGTAATCTCACTAGATTATGCACGAGATCTCCAGAGCCCCACAGACTGTTTACTTTTTTGTTCTCGCGAGAATCATGGAGCATCATGGGGCTTGTCCACCTCGGGAGAAAGGCGAGTGACTGCATGGCTGTGCACTGTCTCGGGGGTGGGGTGGGGTGGGGGTTTGATTTATGGCCACCAAGACAAGCAGCAGTGGAAGAGCACGAAGAAGGCCCACGCTGGATCATGGGATACCTCAGGAGATTGCACAGCTGGCATAGCAGAGTGGATCTGGCTGCACTAATTTTTTTTTTAGCAGATGGTCCTGGTATGTGTGAGGGAGAGGATCAGCTGCTTCTAAAAGCAGTCGGGTCTGCTGTCCAGTTGGGGCTCTGTGCTCCTATGCCTCCTTCTCTGGGTGGTGGGGGGGGAGAGAGCATTCTATACTGAGCCCTGCTTGTGTGGATCCAGATTCTGGGAGGTCGCTACTGGAGGGGCCTCTGAGCAAAAAGGTAGTGAGTCAGGCAGACACCTGGTGGATCTGGAAGCCATTAGGGGCTGTGCTGTGTTCCTGCCTGGTGCAAGGGTTGCTACTGGAGGAGACCCCAGCCCATGCAGTGTGTGCCAGAGGAGCTCAGTTTGTAGGACTAGGACCCGCTACAGGAGGGGGTGCCTTTCCCTGCTTGTTATGGCAGATATTGTTTATTGTGCTGTTTTGTAGGTTGCAGTGTCTGCTACTAGAAGGGGGGGTCACTGACCCTTGCTCATTAGTTTAAATTTGTCTAGGCTAGCTGTTGTGAGCCTCAAGGACCCGAAGCGCAATTAAGACACAGCAATATTTACTGCATGCTGTTAGTATATGGGGAGCTAGCTGGCTACTGGGGTGTTAGTTTACATTCAAGAAAGACAAGAAAAAGATTGCACCTGTACTGTTGAAGAGCGTTTGGTGTGAACAGTTAGGATGTGACCAACCTATCTTGATGCACAAAGAGAACTGGAGATAATTTGATGAGCACGGAGGTATGTCCTCACCCCTCACATTGATTTGATTGGATACCCACTGGTATTTGACTGAGGAGTACTATAAAGGGTACAAAACATAATAGCCTTAGATTCTGGTTTTGTATCCCAGCTAGAGTTTACTCTAGGTTTACTAACTACCTCTCGGGCAGGCAACAGTACATAAGGTTCCAAAATGCCCTTTCCGGGCTATCACCGGTAACCTGTGGGGTGCCTCAGGGGTCAGTACTTGGCCCCCTATTGTTCTTCCTCTTTATCAACCAGCTGCCTTAAATCCCAACCTTCAGACATGTTACCCTATATGCTGATGATATGGTGCTTCTCGCCAGCTCACAAAATATTGATGACATAAACTCTAGACTCAACTCTGATTTTGATCGCATCCAATCCTGGCTCAGGGCAAGTAAGCTTGTCATCAACCTTCAGAAGACGCAGGCGATGTTATTCGGCTCCCTTCCCAAGGTGAGAGCATGCCCAGCTGATCTCAAAGTTGTTGGCACTGATGGCATCCCTGTGATAGTGGTTGACTCTTTCAAGTACTTGGGGGTAACCCTTGACCCTCAACTGGATCTCTCCCTGCACATACTAAATTCCTGCAAGGCCACAAACTGCAAACTGGGTCTAGCATATAGAGCTAAAAGTTGCCTCACCCCAGCTGCCAGACTCATCCTGGCAAAAGGGGTCTTCCTCCCCTCGCTTTGCTATGGGCTCACCTCCTTCATGAATGCCCCCAAAGCCTGGCTCTCCAAATGGAACACCTTGTATAACAATGTATGTCACTTCACTCTATCAGCCCCTCGTCTCACCCATCATTGCCAGCTTTACTCCAGTCTGGGATGGCTCTCCCCTAGTAACCATCGATCCTTCGTAATGGGCAACTTTATAGACATCATCCGATCGTCCACTCCACCGGCACTTGCTGACCTCCTCCAGCCTGCCCCCTCTGTCTATCAACTGAGGTGCACTGACTCCCAGGCACTTGTGGTCCCTAAGACTCACTCCCTTGTGGGGGATTGTGCCTTTGTGGCTCTTGTCCCTAGAACCTGGAACCTCCTTCCTGCTCATGTAAGAACTGCCCCCTCCCATAGTTGCTTCAGGTCTTCCCTCTGGGGTTACTTAAAACAAGCTTCAGGCTGACTCTGCCCCCAGTTGTCCTATCCTCTGTGATGTGCCTGTGCAATCCTGACTGCGCGTGTGCACTTGTTCCAAAATAAAAATAGATAAATAAATAAATTCACAAATGTTGTTGCTGCTGACACTGGTCTTAATTCCTCGGCTGCCCTCCTCGGTTGCCATGCCTTAACACTGTAATTGCACTGTAGTTGTTCACCGCCTGTACTGTACCTGACTGCAGCTATTTGCTTATACCTGTTTGCACCATGCCTGACAGTTGCTACCATGTCTCTGTAATTGGTTTCTGTTGGTCTTTCTTGCTTGTATCTGGCTGTACCTTGTTTAAATTGTTGTTATCCTGCCTCTGTACAGTTATTGCCTGTATCTTTGTAACTCTCCCGGGTCGCACCTGAAAATAGGCACTTGACTGTCTAGTGTGCTTACCTGGTAAACAAAAGCTAAATAATTAAATAAAGAGTAAGCGCTATAACTGTTCCTTACTCTCTAGTCTTGCAACCCCTCCTGCTGGCCCATGCACGACTGCCTCCATGCCATGGAGGGCTGGGTTCCTAAGTCAGGAGATCTTTGCTGCACATCACATTTTAAAAATAATAAGTGCCCAGAAGTGTATATGACAGTTGTATTCACGGATTACAAGTAATTGCAAAACTTTGGGGAAGGAACTTATGACTGCATAACCCAGCTGTGGTTCCATGCAGCATTCCACTTTGTTTTGAGTTGGGTTCCGGAATCTCTGTGCTGTTCTGGTATTCTGATGTTGGGTTTTTGCCAAGAACCAAGAAGGGAGAATGATCCCTGAACTGGAATGCAGCCTGTAACTACCAGGAACAGGATGTGAAAAACTAGGTGCAAGTTTGGAAGAAACCAGTAACATAGAAACATAGAAACATAGAAGTTGATGGCAGATAAGGACCGTAATCCGCAAGGACCGCAATGGATAAGGCCCATCCAGTCTGCCCATTTCTTTTTCTACCTTATGAATGTGCCATTGGCCTTTGCTCTGCCAATGGCCTATCTATTCATACTTATCTGTACTGCTCCCTTATGCCTATCCCATGCCTGTTTGAAGCCACGCACTGTATTCATATCCACCAATTCCTGAGGTAGGCTGTTGCATGCATTCATCACCACCTACAAATGGGGGTTCCCAAAAAGTATTCCTTGAGCTTGTCTAAATGCTCACTGCCAGGCTGGTGTCCTGCGTTTTAGCAGTTTAAATGTGATTACTAGAGCCTGTATAACCTCTGTGTACTGTCTCTTGAAGAGCTGCCTGGTTGCAGCATAAGTAATCTGAGAGGGAGCTCTGTTGAAAGATGCAACTATTTGCTGAAAATCATTTAGAGTGATAATGATAATGTAGTTTGCCTAACATGCTTTCTTTGCAGCAATGACTGTTTTGTTTGTCTCCACTATGTTGGTCCTGGACTGCAAATTGGACCAATCAGTTCTGGTGGGATCTAAAATGTAGCTGGACTACAGGAGCTGTCTGAAGTCAAAATCTGTTGGAATTGTAGTTTTGAGCTTTTTGTGCCTTTTTTGTAACTGAAGGGGGAGCTCTTGCTTTGACTGACAGCCAAATCAGCCAACCAAACCTTTTGGATCTGAGGGAATTCCACAAGCTGCCTGCTGTTTAGGGCAGCTCTAAGTTGAAAGCTGAGAAAGAAAGAGCTCAAAGAGATTTTGGGCAGCAGTCCTGAGTGGATTTGCATGGGAAAACTGTGAAAGGGCTGTGTTTTTGGCTTGCATGTCTGCCTGCTGCCCTGAGAGGGGAAAGAGAACTGTTTTTGGACCGAATCTGAGTTGTGTGACTAAAGTAAGCTACTGAAGTGGGCCAGGCTCTACCTGAAGAAGACCAAAGATTTTGCTGAATGCGATCGGCCTGTCAGGAGTTCCAACTACCCCTAAGCTCCCGATGTGTGCAACGACTTTGCGATTGTGACCGGGGAGCGCTTTGCCTGGTACAGTAGAATTCCCTTACATGTAAATGTGTTAAAATTGCTGCTAGTAGGTCGTGAGTTAGTTCCCCACTGTGTGAACTGTGTTCTGCTTGTTGGAAGCTGTATTCAGCCCAAAACGGACCGCATCCAAATTTGTCTCCATGTGGTCTGGGCCTTGCCAGACTGACCCAGTCAGACTACCCGCTGCACAGAGAAGCCATCGACGAGAGATCTGCCTGGGGATCAGCCCCCTACTCCACGCTTGAACAGGAATTACACCTCTGCGACTCGTGTGGGCCCTGCTTCTCCTGGCATTCCAGATCAACCACCTGCAGTCTCAATTTTCGTCCAGCCTGTGTCCAGTCTTGGGTATTGTGAGTAAATACCAGGGTAGCTCCCTGCAACAGCAGCTTAATCTGAGTGTGTCATCTGACTGTCATGTTGTTTCATTTCCTTTATGAACTGAGCCCTCTGGCTCTGGATTACAAATATTGTGTACTGTGCATGTTGTGTTTTCCATCACAGGGCTCCAACCAGCTGCAACCCCGTGCAACTGTCCTGGCTAGCCCATCTCTTCTCCACCTGGACACCCAGAGGTGTGACTGTGTAGGAGGACTCAAAGCGCATGCAGAACTGCTTGACTGATATAACCTTTAAGCTAACTAACCTGATTTTGCCCCTCCCTTGTTCAAGGCCCCTGAATAAATCAGATCTAACTTTTTCTGCATGTAATCTGACGGTAGTTCCAGTTTGTGCACAAAGTGCTGTACTGTTGCCCTTTGCTGTGCATAACCTTGTTTTACAGGGGGGTCCCCAGGGTCGAGCCAGAGGAACCAGCCCTGGTGGTAAGTGCAAACAATGTGGGTACTTGTGTGGTGTACCAGGGGTATTGTGAAAGTAATTATTGTACAGTGTTCAGGCCACTATAGGGGAAAGAGGGGGGTTACAGTGTCCCAGAGGGCTGTGCCCAGGTTAGCTTGACCACTACCAACACTGACCTCAGGGTGCTGGCACCTGTTTCAGAACTCAGGCCCCTTAACCTGCTAGTAGCCAAGCAGGCAGGGGTAGTAACCCTTGGGATAGCGCCACCTAGAGGTTACATGTGAAAAAGAACTTCCTCACATTGCCCCTTAATCAGCCTCCCTCAAATCTTATGCTGTGTCCTGTTGTCCTGCTATTTTTCTTGTACTGAAACATGTTAGACTCTTTCACCTTGTTAATGCCCTTAAGGTGTTTGAATGTTTCGATCATATCACCTCTGTCCCTCCTTTGCTCTAGGGTATACATATTGAGCTCCGTTAATCTGTCCTTATATGTTTTCTGATGCAGTCCCTGCACCATTTTGGTTGCCCTTCTCTGGAGTGCCTCAATTTGGTTAATGTCTTTGTGAAGGTGTTGACCTCCAGTACTGCACGCAGTACTCCAGAGGGGGCCTAACCAGTGTCTTGTACAGAGGGATTATTACCTCCCTCTTCCAACTTGTGGTACCCCTACTAATACACCCCAACATCCCCCTAGCCTTCCCTATTGCTTTAGTTGTCTACTTGGATGATTTAAGGTCATCGGTGAAGATGATGCCCAAGTCTCTTTCTTCCCTTGTGACTGCCAGCAACTCCCCTCCCAGCCTATTGGTGGCTTCAGGGTTTCTCTTCCCTATGTGCATGACCTTGCACTTCTTTGCATTAAACCCCAGTTGCCACTTTTCCGATCATTTTGCTAGTTTATCCAGAGCTCTTCTCATTCTGCCCACCCCATCTAGATCATTTACTCTGTTGCAGATCTTGGTGTCATCTGCACAGCCAGCAAACAAATCCCATCCAAATGCAAGCAAATCATCTAAACACACCACCAATCACTAGGAAGGAAGGAACCAGACCTGGGATCCCTCAGAATACAAACATGATCACCTGAACAACCACTGGAAATACACCCGGACTATAGAACCTGAGCCCTCATGACTGCATAGCATTGTACTAGCTTTATGACTACTTGAAGGCTGTGATTCTGTGAAGGCTCCATGGTGCTGCCTTAATTTGTACAAACAACTCACAATATCCTAATCGGGCTCTCTGAATAATGCCACAGTTGCACTAGGATACTGAAAGACAG
Organism: Neoceratodus forsteri; assembly: GCA_016271365.2. NCBI lineage: Eukaryota > Metazoa > Chordata > Ceratodontiformes > Ceratodontidae > Neoceratodus > Neoceratodus forsteri. The sequence continues at coordinate 678,789,467 of CM057456.1, read as the reverse complement.
CAAATATCATATCTCTGCATAATAGGGGGAAAAGGGTCAGCCCAAACCAGGATATTACTGTACAGGCCAGTAAGCCTGATGCCCATTGTGTGTAAGATATTGAAGGCCATTATAAAGGAAAGGCTGGTGGATTTTCTGGAGGCTTATGGACTACAGGTACAAAAGCAGCAAAGTTTCATCAGGGAAGGTCCTATCAGACGAATATGATAGACATTGAACCAGGTGACCAAAGCAGCTTATAAAGGTCAGAAAATAGATCCATTATTCCAGAACTTTAGCACAACTTTTGTCTCAGTCCCTCATAAGTGACTGGTAAAAAAACAAGCATTTGTCAATGCCGAATGTTTGCTTGTTGGCATTGGCATTGGTAGTGTAGGAGTTAGAGAGATGCATAATAGGAATGGCAGTAAGTTATTGAACTGAAGCCAACCCCACCACCACCCTGCAGAGACTGATAGGCATTGGGGTGTGCCTTTGGGGTGTCAGGCGTAACGGCCACACCATTTCACCACACCCTACCCTGCAGACACCGACAAGTGTCACGGTGTGTCTTGGGGTCTTTGGGCCTTATGCTCACCCCATTCCATAAGGAAATATGGTGAAATTGGTGCAGTATAGGAGAATGGGGTGAACTTTGGGGCCGAAGAGTCCAAGGTACACCTCAATGCCTGTCACTGGCTGAGGGGTGTGGGTGGGGGTGGAATGGTATGAGCATTACAGGAGACAATCCCAAGTCACACCCCTGATGCCTGTCAGTATCTATGGGGTGGGGCGTTATGGCAGGAAACCCTAATGCCCCAAGCGTTCATTGGTATTTTCACTCCAATTTTTCAACATGGGTTTTTTGTGACCCCCACCTCATGAACAGTGACAATATTAGTTTGTTAGCCGAAAGCTGATTTTGCACAGCGACTACGCCATTTGGTACCACAGGTGCGGAAACACATTTCGAACAGGATGTGAAAAATGACAGCAGTACTGTTCATGAGGAGGTATAAAAATGGCAATGTTGAAAATCTGGAGTGAAAATATAAAAAAAACTGGTGAAGTCTCGAGTGTGCATAGAAACTGTAATTAGTTTGGGGATTGTTTACAGCAGATTGTCAACACAGGCATTTTGGGACCTCCGCTCATGAACAGTGTTACTGTGATTTTCGTAATCTGTCCTGAACACTGATTTCCCACAGCGACCACACATTTCTGTGCCGGAAGTGCGAAAACACATTTCAGCCAGGGTGTGAAAAATGACAGCTGTACTGTTCATAAGGAGGTGTGGAAAAATGCCACTGTAGAAAATCTGGACTGAAAATATTACAAATTAGTGAACTTACGAGGGTGTGTGAAAACTGCACAATGCACACTCATAACACAGTCATTTTATGGACTTTTGTCACCAAAGTTTCAACATAGCAATTTTAAGACCTCTGCTCATGAACAGTGTCACTGTGATTTTCTTAATCTGTCCCAAACATTGATTTTGCACACCGACAGTGCTATTGTGCGCTACATGTGCGAAAACACATTTTGGGCAAGATGTGAAAAATGACAGCTATGCTGCTCATAAGGAGGTGTGGTAAAATGGCAATGTTGAAAATCTGGAGTGAAAATATTAAAAAGTAATATGAGAAATTCTGATGCACCAAGGAACTGCATAACACGCTCATAAAACAACCATTTTGGGAATTGTTTCACCAAATTTTCAACATAGGCTTTTGGGGGCCTACCTCATGAACTGTGACACTGTCATTTCGTTACTCAGTCCCGGAAGGTGGTTTCGCACAGTGACCGCAAAATCACCTTTCGGGACCTAATAACAAAATGACAGTGACTGAGTTCATGAGGGTGGGTCCTCAAGAACTCCATGTTGAAAATTTGATGAAAAAATTTCTCAAAATGGCCGAGACATGGACCAAAGTTGAAAAAAAAACATTTATGTCATTATACAGCTTACCGGCATTTCTTCAGTTTGTGGTCGGCTTTGAAGAGTGCAGATATGTTCCCGGTCCACTGAAGATTGTTGCGCTGGGCTCTGGAGGTAAGCATGGGGTGGGGGTGTGTGGGGAGGTGGGTGCGCAGAGGGTGGGCGGGTTGGGGAGGGGCAAGACAGTCATCCAGGGACCGTTTTTTACAGTTGTCTTTTTTTAATATAAGGCGATGCAGGACTTTTCCCATGCTGGGTGGGCTCCCAGTGTGGCAGCTGGAAGTTTATTTTTTGGGGGATAATGGAGCCCAGCGGGGGATTGGCACCCCATTGGTACTATATGGACGTTTGCCACGCTGGGGTGGGCTCCCAGCATGGCAACAAGAAGTCAGGGTTTTTGCTGGGGGATTCAGTGCAGCTGATGGGGATTGGGCACCCCGTCGCTTATACGGACTTTGTCGCACACTGGGGTGAGCTCCCAGCGTGGCACCTAGAGAAATCTGTTTTGGGGGCAGCGGAGCTGAGGATTAAACACCCCATCGGCCATACGGTGTGCGGGTGGGGGGTGCATGAGCACGCTGGAGTGGGCTCCCTGCGTGCTAAGTAGATGTTCGGGGCGGGGGGGGAGAACTGTCTATGACAGTTCAGATGCAGTGAGACCTACAGGCAATTTGCTTACTGCCAATGGCAGTATGCAAATTGCCTACACATTACCACTGCTGATTGCAGCATTTTTTCACTTTCAACTGTAAGCCACTGCATCTGAACTGCTGTCATAGATAGCTCTGACATGTATTGGTGCGGTGAGACAGCACCTGCAAAAGGGAGCAGGGCATTGGAAGCTGAGTGGCACACCTACGAAAATTTGTATGGTGGCACTATGTTTATTGTACATGCGTGCAAGCAAACATAAAATATGAGTGACCTTGGTATGGGAGAAAGACTTACAGGGGTGATCAGAAACTGGTTGAGTAGAAGAATGTAGAGGGTTATTTAAAGGTGAATTCTCTGAGGACAAGGAGGTCACAAGTGGGGTTCCTCAAGAATCTGTACTTTGGCCCAGTCCTTTCTAATGTCTTGATATGCAACACTGGGGAGGAGATTCATGAAAAGATCTGCCTCTGCAGAAGATACCAAAATCTGTGACAGAGTGAACAATGGAAAGGGTGTAAGCACAATGAGGGAGGATCTGGGTCCAGGCTCTCGCTGCTGAAAGTGAATGCAGTAAAGTGTAAGATCATGCATACAGGGGCAAGGAACCTGAGAAAAGATTACAGAATGGGGAAGAGGGTGTTAAAGTTAGAAAAGATGACCAGGTGAGGAGAGAGACCATGGAGTGATAATTACAGACAACCTGAAACAATCAGTGCAGTGTATTAGAGTAGTGGAAAAGGCAAACAGAATGTTAAGGTACATAGAGACATCAGCAGCAGTAGATGAGAGGTGATCCTACCCCTGTACAGATCCCTGGTAAAGCCACACCTCGAGTAATGTACATCATTCTGGAGGAAGGAAAGGGATAGGGTAAAGCAAGTACAAAGGCAGACTGCCAAGATGAAGTGATCTGTACCAAACTTGTAGTAGGGTTTATGTACTGGTGGCATAGGCATATGGCAATAATACACGGAGTTGGGGATGACGGTACGATGGATGGCAGTGTGAATGGCATCTAGGGTAACGGCAACATCCTGTACAATAGCAAAGATTGGACAGACTGGATGAGCCATGAGGCCTTTACCTGTCATCGCTGTCTGTGTTTCTATACTTCTTTCACTCTGCTAACACTAGATCTTCCCACATCCCTCACTGTAAAACCTCCACTGGTAGAACCACCTCTCTGTCTGCCTTCTAACTCATGGAATAATTTTCCTTTTCCTATACATCTCTTATTTTGCACTACTCTTTTAAAACTCTCCTGCTGGCTCATTCTGTGTAATTTTCTTCTGACTGCCTCCCCAGTCCCTGTTCCCTTGTACCTCCCCAGTCCCTGTTCCCCTGTACTTTAGGTGGTCTATAGCTGATTGATCACGTACCTTCCTGTAAGTTGTGTGTGGTCCCAAAGTAACAGAGTTGGCTAGCGAGAAACAAATAATAAAACATAGCACAGCAGTCTTTGGTTCTTCTCCATTTAACCTCACTGCGAGCTGTGTGTAGTACCAGTCCTGATACCAGCAGCAATGAAAGTAAAGTTCTGTAGCACAGTGATGACCAACAGAGTGAATCCTTGGTCTCTCTTACACCACTACATGGCTGTGCGGATCTGTCTGCAGGAGGCTGGTACAGTAATCATTATCAAAATATAATTATGCCCTCTAAATAGTCATAAATATGTTGATTTGAGTGCAGCATGTTGTACATTATGCTGACATGTCTGTTTACTCTCCCTGTCTGGACTCGCCCCGACTTTATTTACCTGGCCTGCTGTTGGTTCTCAGTCCTCCTCCATCGCATCTGGTGGGTCTGGGTCTCCAAGTAGTCTCTGACCTCTTAGCAAGATACAGCTGCCCCTGTCTCACCTGCCTGATTGGACGACATGCCGGGCCACTCATGGCCTACTACCGAGTCTGATCTATCAGGCCATGGTCACGCCGCACAACTTCCTTGCTCGTGCACCTCTCACTCATCGTCGGCCCTGAGTCATCACCCGACCTGATAACATTCCCCCACTCCCTCTTGCTCTCGGCGCATGTGCACTGTGAAGCACACAAGGCACCAATTTCAAAACCAATGAGCCAATGAGCATGAGGGATCGCTCTCTGGGGGGGCACATAGCAGGTCACGGAGGGCTCCCGCACGCCCAGGTCAGGTCTCGCATGCCTAGGGTCACAGTGTTAAAGGGGGAAAAAAAGGAAAAATGCCTTAAATTATTGGTGGGGCTGGGCCCGCTTCCAAAAATATTGATGGGACCTATGCCCCATGGGCCCATATAATCCAGCGCCTATGGTCAAAATACATGTTGTTATAACATTTCATTAGTTAAACAGGTTACATACACAGGTGGAGCACCCTGGATAGGAGCCCCAGACTCACATAACTTCTTTTATCATGACACTGGTAAACCTAACTATCTTATACCTCTCCCCCTCCTATTAATGGACAGCATGGAGGGGGTCAAGTTATCAATCAAAAATTACATTTCCAGTGCCACGTCCCTGAGTGGTTTATGTTTATGATAGAGCCTAAGGCTGTCCCCTCCTACGTGATGTAGGGAAGGTACCTTGGTGGGATCCCTTGGTGGGGGGGGGGGATCTGTGGAGCAGTACGCCAGGGTGACTCTCCTTCATCCACTCTTCTACCACTCCCAAATGGTTCCAGGTGTTCCAATCCCCTTGTCTGATAGGATTTCTCTGGTATGGGGGGAGGGATAGGGGCCCTCATGGAACAAAGCTATTGGGCAGGAAAAAGAGAGGGAATGTGGCGGGCAGAAGGAGGCTCAGGGTGATCACAATGAAAAGGGGTTGGATGAGGCTACCTACTTATCAAGACTACCTGGAGAATCACTGGCAGGGGACAGGTATATGGGGGGTGTGGGATTAGAGAGCTAGGGGCAAGGGCAAAAGAGGTAGTGGTAAATGATAACAGGGAAGGTAAAGGAGAAGCTACCGAGGTTGAGGGGGTTAGGGATCAAGGTGAGGATTCAGGATGGGTGGTAACGAGGAACAGGAAGGTAGAACAGACACCAGTGGTTCAGAAAAGGAGAACTGTGATGTAGGTAAACCAGAAGGAAAAAGGGAGCAAGGTACTGCTGATTGGTGACTTGATCATAAAGGGTGTAAAGCGGAGCAGAAGAAATAGTGCATTTTGGGTGGACTGCATTCCAGGCATGAAGGCGCTGGAGGTAATCCACCATATTCCCTCACGGGGTAGGAAACAGGATGGGGAATCACATCTGGTGTTCCATTTGGGAGCAAGCTACCTGGAAGGAAATAGCCTTCTGGAGGCACAGGTGAGATGTAAGGCACTGGCTAGGTTTTGCAGTGGTCTATGCTTCAAATGTCTAGCCTTTTCAAAGGTTTTGCCAGTACCTAGAGCTACTACAGAGAGAAAACAAAGTATAAAGGAGTTCAATAGCTGGCTAGTGAGATGGTGTAAGCAGATGGGGTATAGGCTGGTAGGGGACTGGGGGACAACATGGGATGATGAGTCTCTTTGCTTCTGCCAGACTACACCTTAACAGAGAAGGGAAGCCATACTGAAATGTAGGCTGGGGGAGTTCTTTGAAAAGGCAGATAATTTAAACTAAATGGGGGCTGGGAATAAAACCATATCTTACTGTGGCTGTGATGGGGTTGCCATAGGCCCCTGCCCTGGGAAGGGATGAAGTGTTAGGTTCTGGCAGGCCCTTGGGGAGAGGAGAGGAGAAGGATGGAGACTTTGGTGGAGGGATGTAGTGGTTAACACTAGGAGCTTAGCAAATAAGATGAAGGAATTGATGGCCATCATTGTGCACTAAGGACTGGACATAATTGCAATCACTGAAACTTGGTGGACGGAATATCACACATGGTAGATAGCTATCCCTGGCTACAGACTGTTCAGGATGGACAGGAGAGACAAGAAAGGGGGTGGGTGGAGCTATACATCAAGAAGGACATAAAGGTTGTGGAGGGGCAGGAGGGGGATGGGGAAACTGAACTATTTTGGGTAACACTGAGCAGAAGGACAGGGGAATCCTTGAGACTAGTTGTAGTTTACAGACCACCTATGCAAGGGGAGGAACAGGACAGGTTGATGTCACAGGTGGTTGCAAGGATGACTCAAGGGAGAAACACTTCTGGTGGGGGATCTAAACCTCCCAGACAAAGACTGGACCATCCCAGATGCAGCTTTGGCCAGAAGTGGGGAGATTCTGGAGGAACTGCAGGGGATGTTCCTACAGCAGTTGGTCAAAGATCCAATTAGGGGAAACAACCTGCTGGAAGTAGTCTTAACAAATAGGGTGACTATGGAGGAGGTGGCAGTGGGGGAGCTGCTGGGAAACAGTGACCATAGGACTGTCTGTCTCAAGGTGAGAGCAGGGAGGGAGGTGCACTGTACAAACACAATGGTGCTGGACTTCAGGTGCACAGACTTCAATAGGATGAGAAGGATAGTGAGGGAGGGAGGAGATAGAAGGCATGGAAGGGATAAACAATGTGGAAGAGTTATGGTGAACTATAAGAAACCAGGTGAAGGAGGCTGCACAAACGTGTATTGGGAGGGTTAGCCAGGGTGCAAGGCACAGGAGACCACTCTGGTTCACTAGGGAAGTGGCGAGAGTGGTTGACGGAAGGAGGAGGGCTTTCAGGGAGTAGATGAGAACACAGAAGGAGGAGTACAGGAAGGCTTATAGGGAAATGAGGAGGCTAGCAGGAAGGTAATTAGGAGGGCAAAGGTCAACACTGAAGAAAGAATAGCAAAGCGGGCCAAGAGAGGAGACAAAACATTCTTTAGATTTATGGGAGAGAGGAGGAAGACAGGACAGGGGATTGCAAAGTTGTGGGGCGAAGGAGGGAAGCCATTAGAAGAGGACTGTGATGAAGCAGAAGAACTAAATAGGTACTTTTGCATGGTGTTTACAAAGGAAGAGGATGGCAGGGGGCTGGAGCTAAGGAGGAGGGGAGGGAGCATAGGGTGAATATGAGTCCTTTCAGTGCAGCGAAAGTTAGGGAGGAACTAGGCAGGTTGAAGGGCCATGGGGCCAGACGGGCTGGATCTGAGAGTGATCAGGGAACTGAAAAAGGAGTTGGCTGCCACTCTGATGAGGCTGTTCAACCTGTCTCTGAATTCCAAAAGGGTGCTGGAGGACAGAGGAGGGCTACCGTGGTACTGATACACAAGGGGGGGGGGAAGCAGGGAGTTGAGGGAAAACTACTGTCTGGTCAGCCTCACCGCAGTGGTGAGGAAGGTCATGGAGGCATTCATCAGGGAGAGAGTGATGGACTATCTGGAAGTAAATTGGATACCGGATGACAGATAGCATGGGTTCACAAAAGGAAAATCATGCCAGACCAATTTAATTGAGTTATTTGACTGTGTGGCCTTGAGTGTCGACCGGGGGGGTGGACATGAAGCTTATCTACATTTGACAAGGCCTTTGACACCATACGCCACAGAAAGCTAGTCAATAAGCTGGAAAGTATGGGGGTGGGGGACAAAATAGATAGATGGGTAGGAAACTGTCTGGCTGACAGAAGTTAGAGGGTGGTAGTTAATGTGGTACACTCCAGGGCATGATGGGTGATGAGCGATGTCCCCCAGAGGTCAGTAATGGGACCATTCCTTTTCAATATCTCCATCAGCAATACAGCGGATGGGCTGAGGAATAGGGTGGCCCTTTTTGCAGATGATACAAAAATCTGCAAAAGAGTAGACTCTGCAGGGGATGTTGAGGACATAAGGCAGGACCTGAGGGCACTGGAAGGGTGGGCAGAGACCTGGCAACTAAAATTCAGTATCAAATGTGTGCAGTCATGCACCTGGGGCACAGAAACCCGAAGGCAGGGTACACACTTGGGGGGGAGGAAGTCAGGGTTATGGAACAGGAGAGGGATCTGGGGATAATAGTGTCCAGTGACCTCAAGGTGGGAAAGTAGTTTACCAGAATGGTGGGCAGAGTGTATGGGATGCTGGCGTGTATAGGCAGGGGAATCACTAGCAGAAGGAGGGAGGTCCTGATGCCCCTATACCAAGCCATGGTGAGACTGCACTTCAAGTACGGAGTCCAGTTCTGGAGGCCATACCTGTGTAAAGACATGGATACGATTGAAAGGGTACAGAGAAGAGAGACCAAGATGGTGCATGGGATGAAGGGCAAACCATATGAAGAAAGATATAGGGAATTGGGGCTCTACACATTGGAGACTAGAAGGGAGAGACGGGGCATGATAAAGACCTTTAAATATGTCAAAAGCATTAACAAGGTATACCAAGGGCATTCATTTCTCAGGAAGGAAGGCACCATAATAAGGACATGGTTTGAGACTGCTGGGGGGGGGAACACTTAGGCAATGTGAGAGGACAGTTCTTCACTGAGAGGGTGGTGGAAGCATGGAACAGGCTTTCAGAGGAGGTGATGGGGTCCGAGACAGTGTCAGGTTTCAAGAGAGCATAGGACAGGCACATGGGGTTACAGGGAGTTGGGATGGGTGGTTTCAGAGCGGGAGGGAGGAATAGCGGGGAAGAAGGGGCAAACTAGATTAGTCAAGAGGTCCTTTTCTAATAAGTTCTATGATTCTATGATGATATACAGGATCTATCTGATCCATCTTGAAGTGCTCTTCTCTTTCTGCTCATTGATGTTGTGTATGTTTGTCTCCATATGATAGATCTGGTTGACAATTGTCCACCATTCTTATATATTGGATATTCTGGGAGTGAGCCAAACTTAGTGATTGCCTTCTTGGCTACTGTAATAAGTATGCCCAAGAGGTATCAGAATGTGGGTCTTTTTATTGTCTAAGATATTGCAACAGAATATATAGACTCGCAGTTAGGCTTACTTCTCTCCCAAACACCTCCCTCGTTCACTTTGGAGCTGGTTAAAAAAGGGCTGCAAATTTGGGCAGGACCATATCACATGCGTATGGTGTGCTTGCATTTCACTGCATTCACGCCAACAGCTGGCATCCCCCTCTGGGTCGTAATGCCTGGTAATAACTGGAGTACAAAAGTAACGTATAAGTTGTTTCCAAGCGCTCTCCCTCCATTGATGCAAGCTAGTAAACTTGACTGAGTTTTGACAGGCCCTATACCAGCTTTTTTCATTCGGAATCCCCATTTCCTCCTGCCATGCCATAAAGACCGAGACAGTATTATCTTCAAGTGTAGAGAGTATCAGTTGATATAAAGAGGCAATTAAATTACTCCCTCCCTGGTTAATGAACATATTGATCTTTTTAAATCTTATGGGGGGGTGGAGGTCATGATCTTGCACTCCCCTTGGGAGTGAGCTATAATAGTGACGAAGTTGTAAAAATCTGTAGAAATCACACCTTTAAAGTCCGAATTCCCCTTGCACCACCTCATAGGACATAAGCACTCCCATGACACAGATCTGGGGAAGGTATTTAAGAGAGTAATGCTCCCATTCTCAAAATTTATGATCAAGGAGGGCCAGCTGAAAATCTGGTAGCTGGGCTATTGGGAAAATGAGGATCAGAAATGGGGTGAGGTGTAGTGATGATCTGATTGTCATCCATCCTGTAATGTGGTGTCTGAGCCATGGATTTGTAACATTGATATTAGCAGGATGAATCATGGGTTGGTATAAGGCCACATAGTATTCAAAGTCTGTTACCTGACAATTTCCAGCCAGTGTGAAGGGGATATTGAGTTTTGCGGGCCATTATATGGGTAAGTAAAGCAGATCAGTAGTACAACTGGAGGTTAGGAAGGGCTAGCCCCACCCTCTCATTGCCTTTGGCAAGTTTAGGGTTTTATAGTGCACTCAGGGTTTCTGCCCAGCCCATATAAAACTGGAAATGGCCTGGTTCCAGCTCTGAAAGGTTGTCTGTGGTATGGGGATATGGATGTTCTGGAAAAGGTAGAGCGCCCTAGGCAGGGTGACCAACCGAATTAGGTCTTTTCACCTGGTCAGACTTAAGGGTAAGGTGTTCCATTGGGTCAAATCATTTTTAAGCTGGGCAGTGAATAGGGAGTAGTTATTTTTGAACGCTTGCATGTGGCTTCATGGAAGACAGACCCCAAGATATTTTATTTTATCCAGGTCCCATTTAAATGGGAACAACTGCCTAATCCATGGGGAGGGTCGGTAGTTGAAGGTGAGGGATTCTGTTTTTGATGTGTTGAGGCTGTAGCCAGAAACCTGGCCAAACTCCTCAAGGGTGCGTCTAATGCTGGTTGGGTATTCTCTGGGTCCCTCAGGTATAACAGAACATCATTCGCATAAAGTGTTATCTGAAGTTCAGTGCCCCATCACTATTCCCCTCACATCTCCTGATTCCTGGATCTTCTGTGCTAAGGGTTCCATGTATATAGCAAATAGAAAAGGGGATAGGGGACATCCCTGCCTGGTGCCCCTCTGTAAGGGGAAAGTGTGCTGAATGGTGTCCGTTAATATTCACATAAGCTTTGGTCGACTTATAAATGTTCTGTAAGACTTGAACAAATGTGTTTGGAAGCCTTATCTCGATCAGGACAGAGTATAGGAAAGGCCAGTCCACTCTGTCAAATGCCTTTTCAGCACGAAGGCTAATGAGAGCTAAATGGGATTTTCTTGATTCCATTTCATGTATGACGTGTAATGTTCTCTTGATATTTTCTGCTGTAGTTCTAGAATGTACAGACCCCATCCGATCTATTCCAATTAGCTTTGGTAGGAGAGTATCTAGTCTATGTGTGAGTACACCCATAAAAGGTTTGTAGTCCACACCGAGGATAGAGATAGGTCGATATGAGCCACATTGTTGTGGATTTTTATCTGGCTTTAGCAATACTGAAATAGAGGCATAGGACCATGAAGGGGGGACTGCATCTCCCTCGAGGACCGAATTGAATGTGGTCACCAGGTTGGGGGTAAGTTGGTCCAGTTTAATCTTATAAAATTCTGCCCCATATCCATTTGGGCATAGGGATTTCATAGTTCTAGATCTGACTATGGTTTCTGCCACTTTCATCTCTGTTATGGGCTGGGTGAGCTGCCGCCCCCGGGCCTGTGTTATTTGGGTCATTATAAGTGTTTTTAGGTATGTATTTGTAACCGCTAGGTGATGCTATCCCAAGGGCTACTACCTCTGCCTGCTTGGCTAGTAGCAGGTTAAGGAGCCTGAGTTCTGAAATGGGTGCCTCCACTTGGAGGTCAGGGTTGGTAGTGGTCAAGCTAACCTGAGCACAGCCCTCGGGTACACTGTAACCCCCCTCTTTCCTTACTAGTGGCCAGAACAATACACAATAATCACTTTCACAATATCCCTGATACACCACACAAGTACCCACACTGTTTGCACTTACCACCAGGGCTTTCCTCTGGCCCGGCCCCAGGGACACTATGTAAAACAAGGTTATACACAGCAAATGACAGCAGTACAGTACTTCTGCACAAACTGGAACCACAGTCAGCGTAAATGCAAAAAAGAGTTAGCACTGATTTATTTAAGGGACTTGAATAAGGGAAGGGCGTAATCAGGCTAATTTGCTTAAAGGATCTATCAATCAAACAGTTATGCATGCACTTCAGGGTCCATAAACAGTCACACACTCTGGGTACCCAGATGGAGAATGGTGGGCTAGCCAGGAATGTTGCAGCTGGTTGGGGCCCTATGATGGAAGAAAACAACATGCACAGCACACACTATTTGTAATCCGGAGCCGAGAGGGCTCAGTTCGTGAAAAGAAAACAACAAGACAATCAGATGACACACTTTTAGATTAGGCTGTTGTTGCAGGGAGCTACCCTGATGATTATTCACGATACCCAAGACTGGACACAAGCTGGACAAAAATCAAGACAGCAGGTGGTTAATCTGGAGTGTCAGGAGTAGCAGGGCCCACACAATTTGCCGAGGCATCGTTCCTGTTCAAGCATGGAGCAGGGGGCTGATCCCCAGGCAGGTCTCTCATCGGTGGCTTTCTCTGTGCAGTGGGGTAGTCTGGCAGGGCCAGCTTGGCATGGCCCAGGCCAAATGGAGATGAACACGGATTCAGTCCAATTAGGCTGGATAAAGCTTCTAGCAAGCAGAACACAGTTCACACAGTGGGGAACCAAATCACAACCCACTTTAAATACACAGCACATTTACATGTAAGGAAATTCTACTGTACAGGCAAACCACTCTCCGGGTTACGATTGTAAAGTCTCTGCACAAACCGGGGATTCAAAAGCAGCTGGAATTCCTGACAGGCCAATCGCATTCAGCAAATCTTCGGTCTTCTTCAGGTATGAGCCTGGTAAAAAATCAGTGGCTTACTTCATTCTCACAAACTTGGATTTAGTCCAAAATAATTCTCTTCTCTCCCTCTCGGGGCAGCAGGCAGACATGCAGGCCACAACTCAGGCATTTCCACAGTTCTCCTACGTGAAACTATTCAGATGGCTGCTTGACTGTTTCAAACTCTTGCTCATTCAGCTCCCAACTGAGATCTGACTCAAACTGCAGCAAGCCTGGGAATTTCCCCAAGATCCAAAAGGTTCGGTTGGCTGATTCATCTGTCAGTCACAACAGGAGCTCCTCCTTTAGGTACAAAATGGTGCCAAAAGCCCAAAACTACAATTCCTACAGATTTTGACTCCAGACAGCTCCTGTAGTCTGGCTCTATTTTAGGTCCCACCAGAACGGATTGGTCCAATTCACAGTCCAGGACCAAGATAGTGGAGATAAACAAAACAGTCCTTGCTGCAAAGAAGGCAGGTTAGACAAACTACATTATCATTATCACTCTAAATGATTTTCAGCAAATAGTTACATCTTTCAACAGAGCTCCCTCTCAGATTACTTATGACTGAAACCAGGCAGCTTTCAAAGAGACAGTACATAGAGGCTATACTGACAATCTCTGGCAATCACATTTAAACTGCTAAAACGCAGGACACCAACCTGGCAGTGAGCATTTCGGCAAGCTCAAGGAAGACTTTTCCGGAACCACCAGTTGTAGGGGGATTACATATTAATTTCTGCTTGAAAGGCGATTCATTTGGGATGTACAGCTTGGAGTAATATGTGGTGAAGCCATTGGTTATATCATGTAGTTTTGTTAGGGGGGTTCTATCCAAAGGGTGTATAGTACGGTGGTTATTGTGGACTTTTTCCTGTTGCTTGCTCCTCTGATATGCAAGCAGCCGAGTTGCTCTGGGGCCTGCCTCATTGAATTTCTGCCTTAGGTATATCAGGGGTATTTCCATCTGTTGCTTGTTTAAATTGTCCAGGTCTGCTTTTGTTTGTTGGAGCTGTTGAAGGACTGATCTGTCCTCTTGCTTATGGGCCATTTGCAGAAAATGCAGAGTATCTTCCCTCTGCTTTTTCTGCCACATGTGGGACTGCGTTGCAGTGTATTGAATAATATGACCCTTTAAGACCATCTTTAATGTTTCACAGTGGATTGCTGGGCTTGTGTCATCAGGAGGGTTACAACTGTGTACTCTTCTATTTTCTCATAAAGAAAGTCCTTAAAATGTTGTGATTTCAAGTAGTATGTGTTGAGAAACCAGAAGGTGTGGCACTTGTGTAACCCCGTATCCCATGAGGTGACAACTGGGGAGTGGTCTGAGTGAACTATATCCCCCAACTGGGAGTCCACCAGCCATTGCAGATTTTCTATCTGGGTGTAACAATGATCAGTTCTGGAGTATATCTATAATGGGTATAGTTCTGGGAATGAGGATGGAGATGTCGCCATGTATCCAGCCACCCAACTTCTTTTACAAACCTTCTGAAGTATTTGTGTTTGGGTGTATGATGTCGGGCCTTGGATTAGAGGAATCCAAACTTGGGTCTGCGTAGTGTTGAAGTCACCTGCCAGCAATAATGTGCCTTTGGCTAGTTGGACAATATTGTACAGCAGTACCTTCATTTGTGGGATTGTGAGTCCCAGAGGAAAATAAGCATTAGTCAGGGTAGCTTCACCATTGGTAATGGTGCCTCAGACGAACACCAGCCATCCCTTGGGATCCTCCCAGGTCTCAATGGGACAAAAGGGTGTGTGTTTGCATATCAAAATAGCAACCCCTCTCTTCCTACCACTTCATTCTGAAGAGGAGTATACCTCACCCAGACCAAATCTGGATACCTTACCATGCTCAAGCTGAGACACATGGGTCTCCTGTAGGTAAATAATGTCTGCTTTTGTTTTTTTGAGACACACCATTACTAAGGATCTCTTTATGGGGGATGAGAGCCCATTCACATTTAGTGAGAACAGTTGCAAGGGAGGGTCAATCACTGGTAGCTATAGGGTATCGCTGTCTCCATTTTTTGGTGTAGTCCCTCCTGGGAGCACACCGGAACCTTCCCATGTATTACTTTCAGAATCAGTCAACCATTAATTAAACATACAAAACATAATAACACAAACATGAACATGTTAATACTCAACAATCATACGTTCCTGTGTATGTACCATGAAATCTAGAACTGGAAGTATGGTCTTTTCGACCATACTACCATGTAAAACTACTAACAAAACAAAACTAAAGGACATAGTGGCCAACTGGGTCCTGTTGGCCTTTAAACAGTAAACCTGCACTTCCAGGAGGTTGGATCTTCTATGGTCCAGTTATCAAGGCCTAAATCTTGCTTTGTGGGATGACCTCAGCTGAGGGCCCTACAGACATATATACTATGCCGATGGAATAGGGAACTAGGATCTGTAACCTCATGTATCTCTGCAGGACCTACCTGACTGATATGTGGTTTGTGGGGTTATGAGTAACAGACAGGAGGGAAATGTCTCCTTATTAGCCATAGCTCTGGGAGATGAGACAGGCACCACGAACATCGGGCACCCCCTAGGGACTGTGGGTGGCAGGTGGCAAGGCCGCTCCCCCAGGTCCCCCAGCACCCCACTCTCAACCCACAGTCCTGTGTGCACGGGAGGGTGGAAAGGTGACACAAGGCAGAGAAGAGCTCCCCCTCACCAATCTAGCCCCCCAAGTAAGTGCAGCAGCCGGGAGAGAGCCAGGAGGGGGCAAGCTAGCCTCCAGGTATTCCCATGGGTCCCTGAACAATGCAGCAGGCCTGATAGGGCCATCTCTAAGTCACTCACAGGGAGTCTGTCACATTGCTCCCCCATGCCCAGGATACACCCAGCCATATGCAGCGTTCTCCCCCCACCCCATCCCTCCCTGAATCTGGTAACAGTCACTTTGTGGTGTATTTTACAGAATTCAGATAATATACCCTTACCTGGAAGGGGATCCCTTCAATGGTCTCAGGAGCCATCTTTGCAAGTACCATGGAGGAGGGGTCCTTACTGCCATAGGCAGAAACACTCTACAAAGAATAGAGGAGTCACACAATATTAGATTATATTGCAGAATTATTTTTAACATTTTGTTTATTGACATACAAACCCTCTCTGTTTTGCGTTCTTTTTTATTGTACTAGACCTCTGATGGCCCAACACCTCAGAGCTGAATGCAGGCCCATCTGGGCATCTCTGGGGCATTGGGTTAGTCAAGGAGAATTACTAGCAGTCACCCACGGGCTCACCTTCAGAATCAGGGTCCGTAGGTGTCAAGCCCTCCTCTCCTCCTCTCTTAGAGGCAGAGGATGACATAATCTACCTCACCAGCCCAAGACAACTCCCCTCCCACCCCCTAAGGGTCCCTTATTGACACCCTACTGTTCCTACAGAGCATACATAACAATTCACAATTCACAACCATCAAGCACATACGGAGTCTATTCCCTTACCTGATTCCATCCCCCCTTCCTACTCCCCCCACTTCAGGACCCCTACTAAATCTTCCCACCCCATTTTCTCCGCCCTCCTCCCATGGGGGGGGGAGTCAGCTGTGATTACTGAGCCATATGCGCCTTTGTCACATTAAGGGGTTTTCCCACTTCCCCCTTGCCTCACCACCTCCCTAGTTATTATCTGAATTTTTGATGTCCAAAGCAAATGGTTTGGTATATAATCTAAAGAGGTGAGGTCAAATGGGACAGTCTTGACTTGTTTCAGATTTGATTGCACAGTTTTGTTATATTAATCTATTACAGGCAATCGCAGATACCGGATGACTATATAGAGTTTTAATAATAGAAAGGAATTTGGGGGGGGGGGTCTGTAGCTACTTAGTAATGAAAATGGGAAAGCGTAATTAACTCTGTTGAAGGTGTTTTCACCATCTAAAGAAAGCTGTACTGCTTGGTGTTGAAATAGTTTAGATGCAGTCAATATATGCAGGACTTTCCTCATATTGTCAGATTCCAGTCTCCCTTTCGTGAACCCAGTGTGTTCATAAGAAATGAGTTCTGATAAGACTTTTTGTAATTGCAATGTAACAACTTTGGCTAAAATTTTAGTATGGAGGTTCATAATGGAAATAGGTCATTAATTTGTGGTTTTGTGAAGATCCTTGTCAATTTTAGGTAGGAAAGATATTCTAGTTTCATTCATAGAAGGTGGTAAGTAGCCTATGGATCTCTATTAGTGCTGTGGAAAATCTAGAATTTTGCCAGTGGAATTCATGTGGAATGGCATTTCTGCCGGTGGAATTAAATTCAGAATTATTTAATTAATTCCACGGAATTCCACACTGTACGAGTGGAAACACAGTCTGCCAATGCTCATTTTTTCCACAGACAATTATTCAGTGACCTTTACTGCAACATTATGTATTTGCGGAACAACATTCTGCTGATATACATTTTTTTCACATAGATACTTGTTCCTTGACCCTTGCATGTAAATTGTGGTATCAGGTGAGTAAATTTACTTGAAAATGCAGCCACTTGATTCCTGGGTGCATAGATTAAATAAATGCCCTACGATTCTTTAGTGTTTCCGTTGCTTCGGTACTTACCTGAGGATTTAGAATCCATCATTCATATTACTTTTCTATGGATCACTGGAAGATCTGAGTGTATTTTACTGGTGTATGAAATGCACCAGAATGCTAGCCCACAGATCTCCAATGTTATATAATGTGTGCACTAACTAGAACATTTACTGGTGGATTACAAAACAACATAAGAATTTGCTGGCAGAAAGAGACTGTGTGGTCCATCTAGTATGCCCGGGTTTTCTACCCCAACTAACAATTTATCTAGCTAAGGTGACTATACTGTTTATACCATGCCTGTCTGTATTCACTGACTGTCTTGGCTGACACTACCTCCAGTGGCAGGCTGTTCCAAGGGTCCACCACTGTCTCCATGAAAAAGTACTTCCTATCATTGATTTTGAATTTACCTCCCACCAGGTGCATGCTGTGTTCTTTAGTACATGCAGCCTTGTTTTCCCCGAAGAGGTTCCTGGTTTGTATTGTGTTGATCCCTTTAACAAATTTAAATGCCTTAATCATGTCTTCTCTGTTCCTCCTCTGCTCAAGGGAGAATACATTTTACTGACTGAGCCTAGCTTCCTGCGTTTCGTGGAGCAGACCCTGCACCATTTTGGTGGCACATCTCTGCATGGTTTCCAGATGGTCTATGTCCTTTTTTAGGTGAGGTCTCAAAAACTGCACACAGTACTCCAAGTGAAGTCTCACCAGGGACCTGTACAACTGGAGGATTACATTACGCTTCCTACTGGTAATACCCCTATCAATACATCCGAGGATGCTGCTTGTCTTTAGTGTGGCTTTTTTGCATTGCCTCCCTACCATTAAATCGTTTGAGATCATGACACCAAGATCCTGTTCTAGCTTTGTTTCTTTTAGTAGTTTCCCCTGCAGTACATACTTCATGAATGGGTTCCTTCTATCCAAGTGCATGACTTTTTGGCGTTGAATCTCAACTGCCAATTCCTGAACCATTCCTCTAGCATCCTGAGATCTGCCTCCATTTCCGCGATCCCTTCCAGTGTGTCCATCCTGTTGCACAGCTTTGTATTGTCTGAAAAGAGGCAAACTTTCCCTTTCAGTTCTTCAGCAATGTCACTGATGAATATGTTGAAACGGATGGGGCCTAGTACTGACCCACTTGATACCATCCCTTCTTGGGACAAGGTGCCAGTTACCATAACCCTCTGTGTCCTGCCTTGCAGCCAGCTTGTGATCCATTTAACTACTTTGTGACCGATGCCAGCTTGCTCCAGTTTGTTGGCTAGCCTTGTGTGTGGGACTGTATCAAAGGCTTTAGTAAAGTCCAGATACACCACGTCCACTGCTGCCTCCTGGACTACTTCTCTTGCAACCCAGTCAAAGAATTCTTTCACATTTGTTTGGCATCAGCATCCAGATGTGAAGCCATGCTGCTTTGGATCAAGTTGCCCACTTGCTTTCAAATAGTTCATTACCCTTTCCTAAAGCAATGTCTCCATTATTTTACCCTCCACTGAGGTCAGACTTGGTGGGTCATAGTTTTCTGCTACCTCCCTGCTACCATTCTTATGCAATGGCACAGCTGTGGCCCTTTTCCAGTCCTGTGGTACTAACGCCTGTTCCAGTCAACTGTTAAACAGTTCAGCAAGTGGGGCAGCAAGTTCATCCCTAAGTTCTTTTAGAACTCTTGGGTGTATTCCATCAGGGCCCATCACCTTGTCCACCCTTATTTTAGACAAGTCCTCAAGGACCCTTTCTTTTATAAAGGGGGATATGTCAGCTCCCCTGGTATAGGGAAGTGTTCTGGCTGGTGCCAGACCATTACCAGTGTCTTCCTGTGTGAAGACTGGGCAGAAGAATTTGTTGAGAACTTCTGCCTTGTCTTTGTTGTTTTCCAGCAGGTGTCCTTTCTTGGCTGCCAGCCATGTTATTCCTTCTTTGTGCTTTCTTTTTTCTCGAATGTACCAGTAAAATGTTTTGTCCCCCCTTTTCACTTCTTGAGCCAGTTTTTCTTCAGTCTGGTCCTTTGCCACCCTAATAGCTTCCAGGCTTCCTGGAGCTTCTCTCTGTAGGCTTCTCTATCCTTTTCAGACTTGGTCTCCTTGTACTTCCGAAAAGCTTTGCTCTTTTCCCCTAACTATACTAGCTACCTCTTTGGAGAACCAGAGGGTATTCCTTGCCCTTTTGAACTTGCTGATTTGTTTAGTGCATACAGTACAAGTCACATTAAACTGTTCCATCAATGAGCTGGTTTAGCATTGTTTTTTTGAGCTGGCAATGCACTGCCAACTCATATTGCATTTTTTTCAATGCTTGACCAGCTCAATAGCAATGTTTGTAGAATGTTTTTGCAACTCAGTTGGAATGCATCTGCAGTCCAGTCACAGTGCAATACAAAGCCGCATTTTAACGCTTAGGAAACAGTTTGTGCAAGGCTTTGTGCTGGATCTAGTAACACTTATGCAACTCAGTCAAAAATGCTACAGCAACTCATTGGAGGAACAGTTTGATGTGACTTATACTGCACTGCTGTGACTGACGCTATAGCATTTTTCAGCTTTCCTCATTTGTCCTCCATGTTCCATGTGGTATCTGTTGCCAGCAGAGGCTTGATCCTTTCCCTCATTTTTTGGAAATCTGCTTTCCTGAAGTCAAGCACCCTGATTCTGGAGTGGCAGGGGTCCAGAGTTTTGTAATGGAGAACCAGACTGATCTGTGGTCACTGGTACCCAGATTGATCCCCGCTTGTACGTCTGATACCCTGGCACTTTTAATGAGTACCAGGTCCAGGACAGCTGATTCTCTGGCAAGAGAAACCACCATTTGATTCAGTCCTACCCCCTCAAAGCCATTAGAAAGTCTCTACTCCTCTCTGAGTAGGCTGTGAAAGTGGACCATTCTACATTTGGTAGATTGAAGTCCCTGACTAGCAATAGCTTGCCTTTGTCGGCCATCCTCATTATGTCTTCCAGGAGGACTTTTTCCCTTTTTGATCTCCTGGTTTGGGGGGTCTATAGATAACTCCAACCCTGATAGGGTTCCTGTTTCCAGCTCCCAGAGTGATCCATAGGGCCTCTGTCTCACCTTGTTTTCCCTGGGTCTCAGTAACATTTGTCGCTTCCCTGATATAAATAGTGACCCCTTCCCTTTCTTACCTATGCAGTCTCTCCTGAAAAGAGTGTAACCAGGGATAGCGATGACCCAAGTATGGTTATCTGTGAACCATGTCTCCATGACAACAACCCAGTCGAGGCTGGCCTCAGTCATCATTGCTGTGAGATCAGTAATCTTGTTTGGAGTGCTACAGGAATTGACATACATTGCATTCCAGTCTTGGTTTGTCCTACCTGCTGTGCGATTTCTCTGCTTGTGGTATGTATCCCTAATGTTTTGAACTTCATTGTGGCATTGTGATGCAGGTGGTGCTTATGATGCCCTGTTTTGGTTCCGATCAATTTTCCTTAGATGGGGAGGGACATTCGTAAGCTTGTATGATGCAACTGGTGCTGATGCCCTTTCCCCTGCCTCTAGTTTAAATGGTTGATGAAGACATCCAATTTTTGGCCAAAAGCACATGCTCTCTGTTTTGTAAGGTGTAGGCCATTGAATCTAAAGAACTCCCTCTCCCAGAAGTTCTGCCAGTTTCCTACATAGCCATAACCTTTTTTCTGACACCAGTTTTTGAGCCAGGTATTAAGTTCAATGATGTCTCTTTCTCTGATCTTCTGCCTGTTAGCCCTCTTCCCCCACAAGGGCTGAATTGCTGAGAAGGAGACTTTGGACGAAAGGGAAGCAAGTTTTTCTCCTAGAGTCATTAGATGCTGCTTAGTCTCTCCAACTGACCATCTGGCTAGGTCATTTGTACCTATACGGATGAGAATGTGCATGTCTCACTCAGTGCTATGCACAATTTCCTCAATCTTGTTGTGTCCCTCCATGTTGATGTACCCAGCAAGCATCTAACATCAATTTCTGTTTGGCAGCTTTGGTGGATGTGCGACTCTACCCTGCAGATCATATAGTCACCTATTATTAAGACACGCTTTTTGTTTTGCTTGGAGGCTTTTGTTGTGGTTTGCTTATCCATGCGTTGTGTGAGCATCCCCTTTGCTGTCATTACCAATCTGGCAGCAGGCTTGGATGAAAGTGGAGAGAACTTATTTGTTAGTTTGATTGGTGTTGGAGTTATTTCATGAGATTTATTTCACTGTGCTTTCTGTTTTCTTACCAACTGCCAGTCCCCTGGTCTGTTAGCTCTCTGGGGGAGTGGTGTTTGTGGTTATTGCCCTAAAGAGCTAGTGTACTGCCTGGAAACTGCTTGTAATTAATTATAACTTTCTGATGTAATCAGCTATCACTTCTCATATCTCAAATATTTTCTTTTCTGTATGCTGGTTAGAAAATGTTTTATCTGGCAGTACTAGGGGGATGTCTGGGGCAGCACTCTGTCTGGAGGCTAAAAATAAGAAAGAAAAGTCAGTTCTGTTCTTCCCACTACATCAACACTGAGACCGCACTGACTGTGACATCACTAGTAACCGGGGAGAACCATTTCTCACTGCCAGATTATTTTCTTTCACATGAAGCAGCAGGGACTGGCTCTTCTTGGTTACTATTTATTTATTGAATTGTGATGACCGGGTAGGCCCACTGGGCCCCGAAGGTCCCTTTTTGAGAGGCGACCCGGGAATAACAGTACAAGAAATCATAGACAGTTGAAAACGTATGGAAGTGCAGGTTATCATGGGTATACAGTATTCGGCTGCTTACACATAGCAGTTGTTATATAGGTTTGATATATCTGATTGGTCAGTGTTGTTCATCACATCATCCATTGACAGAGACATTAGTTAAACAGTACTGTAGATTCATTAGGTGACATAGTTCAAGGGTATACAGTATTCGGCTGTTTACACATAGCAGTTGTTATATAGGTTTGATTTATCTGATTGGTCAGTGTTGTTCATCACATCATCCATTGAAAGAGGCATTAGTAAGACAGTACTGTAGATTCATTAGGTGACATAGATCAAGAGCATTAGTAGGTTCAGATTGGGGGAGGAAAGAGTTAGTGCAACAATGTTAGGGGCTAAAGATTATAGTTAGGTGAGCAGGCTATTGAGGTCACTGCTGTAGTGTCAAGGGTGGAGGCATTGGCATATGCTTGTTGATAGAAGATGGATCTTGAGGCTTGTGCGGAAACACGGCAATGATGGGGTGTCTCGTATCTCCAAAAGGAGGTTATTCCACAAGGAAGGGGCAGTATGAGAGAAAGATTTTTGGCCTGCCTTAGTCCTGACCTTGGGGACATCTAGTGGTGTGTGGCCCGAGGATCTAAGGCTGCGCTGGTTTATTTTTACTGTAAGGAGTACCCCAAGACTCAGGGGAGGTGAAGGGCTAATTATCTTCTTCGCCAGGCAGAGTACAGGGTAATTGAGGCGAGATTTGAAAGATGGCCAGTTAAGCTTTGAAAACGCCTCGCAGTGGTGGCTCCTGGAGTGGGATAAGGTGGCAAAGCAGGCCACCTTGTTGTATAGGGTCTGTAGTTTACCGAACTCCAGCTTTGCGATACCTTGAATGACCGGGGCAGCATATGTTAGAGTTGGAAGTAGGACACTAGTTGCAATAGCAGTCCTAGCTTCTGGGGTCAGCAATTCCTTGAGCCGATACAGTAATCCGAGTTTTGTATGGATTACTCTCGTGACTTGGTCCACATGTTGTTTGCACGTGAGACCTTGGTCAATGGTAAGGCCAAGGTACTTTGTTGAAGAGACCACTTCTAGCTTGTTGCCCTCCAGGGACGAGAGTTGGAGTAGATGTGTTCTATCTAGTCCAAGGGCTGTAGGTCCAAACAGCATGGCTTTGGTTTTGCTGGTGTTAAGGACCATTTTATTCTTGATAAGCCACTTCTCCATGATGTGAATATCCTTTTGCAGAGAGGTGCTAAGATCATCCAGGTTGACCGAGGTTCTGTAGATGCCAGCATCATCAGCATATTGGATTGCATTGCTACTTCCGCAGTGTTTGTGCAGTTCATTTACGAACAGCGAGAACATTAGTGGCCCAAGTCTAGACCCCTGGGGTACACCATCCTTTAGGGACTGTGGTTTGGAAAGTTTCTCCTGCCACTTGACCCTCTGTGAGTGACCAGAGAGGTAGCTTTCCACCCATTTCAGGGCGTGGGCATCGAGGCCTATGTCGCAGAGTTTTTGGAGTAGTAATCCATGATCCTCCCGGTCAAAGGCCTTAGAGAGGTCTATAAAAACTGCCCCTGTGTAGGATCCTGAGTCTAGTTTTCTGAGTATATCAGTAGAGAATTTGGTTAGGGCAGTGTCTGTCCCGTGTTTGGCTCTAAAGCCATGTTGGGATGGTGATGTCACAATTTCCTGTATTTTGATTGGTAACTTGTGAAAATCACTGCTCAGACTGCAAGAGTTGTGATGCCTCAAGCTGTTTTGTCACATTTCTGATGATGTAGTGGGAGAAACAGAACTGACATTTCTTTAGCCTCCAAGAAGAGTGTTGCTCCACACATCAGTCCAGTACTGCCAGGTAGAAAATCATCTAATTATCAAAGAGAAAATAAAAAAAAAACTTCATATATAGGAAGTGATAGCAGACTCCGTCTGAAAATTATTATTAATTCCAGGCAGTACACTAGCTCTTTAAGTTTGAGTGCTGCATAGCATGGTTGAGTTGCACCCTGAGAAAGTATGTTTCAGCACAAGTGGTGTGTAGTTGAGTGCATAGATCATTTAGTTTAGAGCAAATACGACAATGCCCCACCAGCCTCGCATAAGCTCTGGCGACGAGGGTCCCACAATATCTGCAGTTGATGATGTTCATATTGTTGTGTGGGTAACAGATGAAAAACAAAGTTGCTGTAAATCTAAGGATGGATGGCAAGGCAAGACAAGGCAACTTTTATTTTTCAGGTGCATAATCCCAGAGGCTCTGGGTGTACCACAATAAAACAACAGAATTTAAACACTATAAATAATCAACATTCAATTAAAACTTCAGATCACATGTAACCCCCTTACAAATGGGGGTTCCCAAAAAGTCTTCTTTGAGCTTGCTTAAATGCTCACTGCCAGGCTGGTACCCTGTGTTTTAGCAGTTTAAATGTATTGCCAGAGAGTGCCTGTATAGCCTCTGTGTACTGTCTCTTTAAGAGCTGCCTGAATTGCAGTCATAATTAATCTGAGAGGGATCTCTGTTAGAAGATGTACTTGTTTGCTGATCATTTATTAGAATAGTAATAATATTGCAGTTTGTCTAACCTGCCTTCTTTGCAGCATGGACATTTCTGTTTATCCCCACCATCTTGGTTCTGGACTGCTGAAATGGGTCAATTAGTACCTTTAGGGACTCTAAAATGGAGCATGTCCCCAGGGGCTTTGTGGGAGCAAAATTCTGTAGGAATTGTAGTTTTTGCATTTTGGCTACTAAATGAACCTGGAGGGGGGAAGCCATTGTTGTGACTGACAGAGGAATCAGCCAACCAAACCTTTTAGATCTTGGGGAAAGTCCCAGATTGCCTGCAGTTTCAGTCAATCTGAATTGGGAAGTGAAAGTGGTAACAGCTTGAGTGATTCAAGCAGCAACCCCTGTGTAATCTGCACAGGAGAACTGTGAAAGGGCTGAGTTTTGGCCTGCCTGGCTGCCTGCTGTCCCTGAAAGGGAAATTGAAGTTTATTCGGACTGAATCTGAATTGTGAGGATGATGTAAGTCACAGAACTGTGACCAGGTTTTAACCTGAAGAAGACCGAAGATTTGCTGAATGCGATCGGCCTGTCAGGATTTCCAGCCACCTTTGAACTCTTGGTTTGTGCAGAAACTCTGTAATTACAACTGGATAGCAATCTGCCTGGTACAGTAGAATTTCTTACATGTTAATGTGCTGTGTGCTGTTAGTAGGTCATGATTTGGTTCCCCACTGTGTGCTGAACTGTGTTCTGCTTGCTAGAGGCTGCATCCAGCTCCCACAGACTGAATCCATATTCATCTCCATTAGGCCTGGGCTTTGCCACACTGGCACAGCCAGGCTACCCACTGCACAGACAAAGCCATCGACGAGAGACCTGCCTGGGGATCAGCCCCCTGTTCATGCTTTGTACAGGAATGACGCCTTGGTGATTTGTATGGGCCCTGCTTCTCCTGGCATTCCAGTTCAACAACCTGCTGTCTTGATTTCATCCTGCCTGTGTCCTGTAGTGGGTATCATGAGTAAACATCAGGGTAGCTCTCTGCAACAGTTAGATGTGCTTACGCAACCAGATGAGATATGAGATGCTTGTGTAACTTGATTTACTTTGTGGTTTTCTGCCTTTCTATCTGTGGGATACCACCCTGTAGGGGTAAGACGCAAGGAACCCTAGAGGAGGGTACCCCCCCCTTACAGGTGCCGCAGGAATGATTGCGTCAGCTAAAGGTAGGTTAGAAAGAAGCCCAAAAAGAATACCCAAATATGTCAAGCATCAAAGAAGTGAGGATGATGAATGTATTCTGAGATGCTGATAAGGGCTGACTCCTTAAGGAGAGAGGGGAAAGCTGGAGCCACCATCCGCCTCCATCCAATAGTGGAACCTAACTAACTAACCTGAAGAAAGCACTAACTAACTAATATTATGACCAGTGGCATGGAGGAGAGGAAAAATCCCTTTATGGAGGAAACCTCTGGCGATCCAAGGCCTAGGTCGCCTTCCCTCCAGACTGATGATGTTTAAGTTGAGGACATATGTTGGTAAAGAGAATGATTCATTAAAGAGAAGGATACGAGTAGGCAAATGACTGGATAGGGAAAAAAACCCAAAAAGAAAGCACATATCAAAGAAGGAACATGAATGTAGCAGGGACCCTAGATGAGCATGCTCGAGTAGTCGATGGGAAGGAGTCAATCCATGCGTAGGTCAGATGAGCATGGGATAACCAGATGTGCTCAAGAGAAGACTGATGCTGAAGAAGACCAATGATGATGAGTGATGCAACTGGGTGATGTGATGAAGTATACTCCGAGGCCAAGAAGGCATGTCTGGAACTAGAGGGTATGCTCGGATCGAGTGGTCAATAGGAGCAAAATGGACAATGGAAGATGATGGAGCGAAGCCACGATTAGAGTGAAACCAGGATGGCTGGTGCAAAGTGTTGAATAATGACCAGAGTCTTGAACCTGATACGGGAGGCCGGAGAGCCGTGGGTCGATGAGGCAGCATATGAGTAATGATAGGTATGCCCAAAAGAAATATCGAATGCAGGCCAGATCGAGATTCTTGATGGTTGATGATGGAATGAAGCCATGAATGGAGGTTCGATGAGATACAAAATGGGCAACTAGGACCAGAGAGAGGAACCTGATACATGGTTTTGTTTTTATGTATTTAATAATTTTTTTTTGTGCATGTGTATTGACCCAATGGTCAGGAATACCTTGCAAGAAATGATAGAATGCTATTGACATGCATGGAGGACCAAGATCATCCATAGTTGAGGAGGGCTCACTAAGAAAAAGCCTGACAAGCAAGGACTGCAATGTGCACTCAACAAAGTCATAGAACACAGTGTTGCAGAATAACCAGAGATACTGAAGGAGGTAGCAGAAACACTCAAAGGCACCTTAACAGGTAGCTGGCTGCAGTTAAAAAATGCTGACAAAACCTCCTACCTGTGTCAATGTGGTGGGACTCAAACAGTAGAGCACTTGCTGCCTCATGGAATATGCAGGAAGCCCCAAAGGATGCAGCAGGAAGCATCGGGGAATGGCAAAATACAACCCTGAGGCAGGGTACGGGACCCCGATATCAGGAAGTCATGCCCCATAATGAAGATGGAAAAGTTAGAGAAGGTGGAGGAGGAGCACTGCTAGATGTGGCAGTGAATTCCAGAGAGTAGTGGATCACAGAAGAGCAGCAAACGGGGGCAATGAAATGCCCAGAGAGAGAAACAGCAGTCGGAGCCATTAGGGGACTACAAAGGGTACGCTACAAGATTAGGTTTGGAGTAGCCAATGAACTGGTGAGGGCAGCAGCAAGCAGGGGAAGGGCCAAACAAAACAAGGAGGAGACCAGAAGGGAGGCGAGGAGAAGGTACAGAGGAGCCAAAAGGGAGGAGACAGCACCAGGAAGAGCAATCAAAGGAGGGGGCACCACCAGGAGCACGGCAGCTGGGAGCATGGACAATGCCATCCAAAAGTGGCGGTAGCACTAAACGGAGACAGGGATGGGTCTGGCCCACTGGAGCAAAGGCAGAACATGGAAGAGGAAAGAAGCGACGAGTCAACAAAAGAAAACAAACAAAGGAGGTACAGGAGATGGGCAGGAAGAGAAGTGGAATTGGCAGAGAAAGACAGAGAGGAAGGGGCTGGGGGGGGTCAAGACGGTGCAGGAGGACAGTGGAAAGGTGCATCAGACAGAAAAGGCAATGGGAGGAAAAGGAGCACAGAGGGAGGGACATCGAAGGAAGAGGATGCGGATGCACAGCAGGAACCAGTAGCAGAACAAGAAATGGAGCCAGAGGGACAGGAGGGAGAAAGGCAAAAGCCAAGGTGGCAAACAACTGGAGCCACCTGGGGGGGGCACCAATAAGGAGTGAGGAAGAAGCAAGATACCTCAAAGCAGGGCAGGGGAATGAGAGAACAACGATTAAAGGGACTGAGAGAGGCAGAAGTGAAACAACAGCAGCTAGTAAAAGGCAAGGATGAGAAAACAAAACAGAAGATAGAATGAGCGGCCAGAGACACTAAGGCAATGACAAGCCCAGAACGAAGGAAGGTGGTGCCTCTGGCCACAATGAAAATAAATCCTGGAGGGGCCCAGGATGAGTGACCTTTTAATTCCGATGTGGTAGTGACGTTGTTGCTCCGCCCATCGAACATCGGGCTTAAAGCCCTCCCACTAAATCTGAAGTGTAGTCATCTGATTACTTTGTTGTCATTCCTGTCACAAACTGAGCCCTCCGGCTCCAGATTACAAATAGTGTGTGTTGTGCATGTTGCTTTCTTCCATCACAGGGCCCCAACCAGCTGTGAGATGGCCTACCCCGGGCAATGATCCTGGCTAGCCCACCGTCTTCCTACTTGGGTAAGCAGAGTGTGTAACTGTGTAGGGATGCTGAAGTGCATGCATAACTGTCTGATTGATATAGCCTTTAAGCAAATCAACCTGATTATGCCCCTCTCTTGTTTAAGTCCCCTAAAATAAATCAAATCTAACTCTTTTTGTATTTAACCTGACTGTGGTTCCAGTTTATACCAAGAGTACTGTACTGTTTCTATTTGCTTTGCATAAACTTGTTTTACAGGGGGTCTCCAGAGTCAAGCTAGAGGAACCAGCCCTGTTGGTAAGTGCAAACAGTGTGATTGTGAAAGTGATTAGTGTATATTGTTCAGGCCACTAGAAAGGAAAGAGGTGGGTTACAGTGTCCTGGAGGGCAGTGCCCAGATTAGCTTGACCACTAACAACCCTGAACTCCTGGTGTAGGCACCCATTTCAGTATCCAGGCCCCTTAACATGCTACTAGCCAAGCAAGGAGGGGTTGTAGCCCTTGGGATACTGCCACCTAGGGGTTACACACATCATTCATTAAAAAGATCTAGTTTGTCAGCAGAATTCAATACTAGTTAATAGATAACCCATACAAATGAACCCCCTTGTGAGATACAAGTACCTGAACCTTTCTCGGACCAATTTATTAAAGTTCTGCAGTTTTCTGTACATGTGCAAGTGTTACATAATCTGTGAGGCAGAGACAGAGAGAGTGTAAGAGACAACAGGGCAGAGAGCCAGCCACTTTTCTGAAAACCTAAAAAGTAATTTTAATGTTCAATTACTTTTTCAGTAACAATGTGTGTCAAAAAGCAGAGCCCACAGGCCTTGGGCTAGGCTCATCATCCCATAGGAGACTAGGGGCAGAAATTCAGAACTTTGCCTGGTGGGCAAAGTGATTGCACCCTGCTTGCCCGAAGTTTGTGCCTGGGTACAATATTCAAAGGGGGCCATGGCAGGCTATAAAAGGGATAGCGTGCATGCAAAATAATAATGTAGGCAGTGAGCAAAGGGTGGGTCAGGGACATTAATCCTGGTGCACTGCAATACTCAGCACAGTAGTGATGCACAAAGGGAATAGTGCAGGTGGCCTTGCACTACACAAGTACTGCTGAGAAGAAGCACAACTTACTCTAGGCAACCCTATTGGCTAGTGGAGCTACTGCAGCCAATGATCACATTGGCAGTTGGGAAAGCATACCTCCTCCCTGCTGGCTGGTTGCACCCCCCAACATCTGATCCCTGTCCCCAGTAAAAGCAATACTTTCCCTCATGCCTAGTGGTCCCCTCGACCTCTGATCACAGGCTGAGTAATATTAAAATATGTCCCTTGTGTGTCTGGCCTGCCCAGTGGCATGGAGGGCTGAGGCATCATCCCTTAACTCCTGCCATGTCAGTGACCCATGTTTGTGGTATGAGTGGGTCACCAGGGGTCGGCTGGCATAGAAGAGGATTGAGCATCTGGAGAACAGCTCTCCTCTCCTCTCCTCTCCTGGGTAGGGAGGGAAGAAGATGCCAGTGTACATCTGACAGCTATTATTGGCTGGGTGTTGGAGTGCCTGGGTCCCATATGCAGTGGATGAATGCAGAGCATCTGGCTGGTGTGTTGTGGTTGGAAGCGCTCACAGCTCAGACATAGCCAATGCCACACAAACCCTCCTCCACTGGGACAAAAACAGGAGAAGAAAATGGTCCTGGGTGAGTCAGATGACTGCCAACCCCCACATCAGCCACCCCTGACAACAGCAGGCACCTTCCCGAATGGAATCCATATCAGCAGGTTGTGGGATCCTTGCCACCCCACCACAGGGGGTATGCTATGGGGGAAGATGGATGGTAGCCCTGCACAATCAGGTGGATGGGGCTGGGGGGATTGACAATAATGTGGGCCACCCAGGATGGGGGGATAAAGAAAGAATAAAAAAAAATATCCCTTGTATCCAGTGTTCTCTCTGCCCTCCAATTGTCAGTCCTGGTAGTAGTAAATAATTTTCCTGGCATCCAGTGGTCCCCCCAATCACCAGATCCATATTATTTAAATACTTCCCTGCTGCCAGCGGCTCCTTGTCATGATGTGGCATGAATAAGCCCAGAGTCCATGGCAGCTTCTTCAATTTCAAAATGATTTATTAAACAAAGAAAAATATACAAATTGAAGCAAAGCAAAACAAAAACAGCATTCAGAGGTTCTGTTCAAGGTTTTCAGGTAAATCACAAAATGGTCAGCATCATTTGGAGTTCTCCTTCTGCCTGGTTTTAGCACCAGCATAGCGCTCTGTCTTCACTGCAGCTCTGCCCCAAATGAACTCTTCCTAGTCTATGGAGGTGTCAGCTTTGTATGCAGATAGGTGTGACATGACTAGTTGAAGGTCTGCTAGTGATGGCATCATTTGACTGACAAGGAAATAGAATCTTAATGTTTTGAATTCAGAACATTAAAACCATTTACAGATTATTTTCTAACACTTGCATAGAAAAGACAAACATACACAATAAAAACATCCAATTCTAAAACATTCAATTATAATAGTAAATGATTGTATAGCTTAATCCCACCTTCTACTAGACGTTTCCCCAACCTGACTCTTCCTAAATCTAGGGGAGGTGTGGCTGGCTGGCTGGGTCCTTAGAAACAAGGAACAGGAAAATGGAGAAAGACAGAGAAAGCAGGTAAGTCTGATTCCTAAAATAAATACAAACAACAAAATGTCCATATCCTCAGTTTCCTAACACAAACTATATTGTAAATTTAAATTTTAGGCAGCACTGCTGTTTAATATTTATGTTCCATTCATGAGAGTGAGGAAGAGAGAGAGTTTAAGAGTGAGAACATTAGAAATACTGGTGAAGATACACAATGACTTGCGCTCGGCACATATCAGTTTCCCCATTGCAAATGAGATGCGCTGAGCCCAAACATTGGTATTCACAGAAGATGCATCAGAAGATACTCCTGGTACATCCAGTCTGTGAATTACAACATTGCGCCCAACTGAGATGTGCCAGCGCATCCCCCTGTTTGAGCTGGGAAACAGATGGGCAGGTGCATCCCCAAATGTGCTGCACCCATGTTTGGGATTCACAGCCCGACGTATGCAAATGGGGCTATTAGGCCAACAAGATGCAGTGGTGCCATTTGCATGCCATTATGGCCCCATTTGCATGAACCTTGCAGGGATGCATCCAGCAGAATGCGCTGCGTAACCTGCAAGGGCTGTGAGCAGAACACATATTCCCTGGTAGTGTAGTGGAACCCCCTCCCTGCCCGTATCCCCGCACATAAAATATGCCATCCAGAAAGCCCTGGTAGTCCAGTGGAACACCCCTCTCTACCCATATCCCTGATCATGTATTAAACTGCCCATAAATCCTCCCTGGTAGTCTAGTGGAACCCCTAGTCTCTGCCTGTATCCCGGTACATAAAACATGCCATCCAAATATCCCTGGTATTCTAGTGGAACTTCCCTCCCAGACTTATCCCTGATTATGTACAAAACTGTCTGTAAATACTCCCTGGTTGTTTAGTGATATCCCCCTCCTTGCCCCGACTTGATCTCATTGTCATACGAAAGTCCAGTGTATCTCTGGTGGTCCAGTGGATCCCCCCACCCAGTCAGGCACCCCCCACACCACCCTGCTGCTCCCATCCAAGTATGGGCAAAAAATCAGCAGGCAGCACCCCACCCCCACAAACCACCACAGTTGCCCTCCAACTGTGCTGTCAGTGAATGAAGGTGTACGGTACTCCTGTTAAACCATTGATGGATCCTGTTGACCAGTGGAATTGCAATGTGTACTATAAGCTTTCATTCACAACTTGTGTGATTCAGAAAGTTGTGAATGACAGCTTACAGTACACACTGTAAGTCCATTGGTCAACAGGGTCTACCAATGGACTTACAGGAGTACTGTACACTGTCATTCACTGACAGCTCAGTCAGCGGGCAGCCATGGTGGGTTGAGCTGCTTGCCGACTTTCTGCCCATGCTGGGATGAGAAGAGGGGTGGGGGTGCCTGAATGGGTAGGGTTCCACTGGATCACCAGAGATACTTTGGACTTTATGACAATATGATTGGGGTGGGGGGGGACCACTAGACTACCAGGGAGTATTTATGGGTGGTTTAATACATGATCAGGGATATGAGCAGGGAGGGGGTTCCACTAGACTACCATGGATTATTGGAATGTATTTCTGTATTTAAGGGGATTTAGGCAGGGAGGGGTGAACCACTGGACTGTCAGGGTAGGCAGGCTGCCGTGCTGCTGTCTGCAGTACAACAGCTTGCCTGTGGGTGGACACCCACTTAGGTCTACTTGTTGTAGATCTAACTTTGGGAGGTGCATCTTCGGACTTGCTCTGAAGATGCGCCTCCCACGTGGGTTGTGAAAAGGGATGCACCCCATATGCATGGGCACACCCCCTGCATGCTCCCTCAAGATGCGCGAATACCATTATAGGTAGTGTTCGGGATGCACCGGCACAACTCTGCCCTTTGAGAATCATGCTTGAGCGCAACTCTGGGATGCACTGGTGCATCTCAGATGTGCTGGGTGCATCCCTTTTGTGAATCTTCACCACTTTCTTTTGCCCTGAAAATAAACTGTTGTGTCAAAATGGTTTTGAAACACGGAAGTGAAAATGAAAGGACTGCCTTTTAAAATACTTTTAACCAAATAAGAAACCCAAGCCCAGGGTTACTTTAGTCATTTACCTTGCTTTTCAGCTACAAGGAAAACAAAAAAGGAGACAACTTTTTATCCGCATTATGTTCCTCTGCCAGCGTGGCTTGGGCAACATTATATGTTGCTCTTAATGCAAACCTTCAACAGCAGTTTCATAGATGTTTGTCAACATATAGCTCAGCTAGGTAAAGATCAAGGTCAGACACCATTTGTACACAGCAAAAGAAAATGCAGAGCTGAGCTGTTTAACTCACTTCTTTTAAAGGCAGGACTTACAGACAGGACAGAATAAGATAAAGATTAAAAATACTCTCATGCACAGAACGGGGAAAAAAGTATAATTCCAATTAAGAACAAAGGAGGGGCATTTCAGCAAATAAAACCTTTAAGTTTGTTAGGTTCTAAAGGACATGCTGGACCATCTCCCCTTTTTACATACTGATGCATCACCATTTCTAGAACATTCTGTTAGCATACAAAATACATCATTTAACACTTCCTTTTGCTTAAGGTCAGGAAACTTAAAAACCTGACCCCCAAACCGTAAGTAGGTCACCAAAATATGAGGAAATCATGAGAAAGAAGGGAGGT
This sequence comes from Neoceratodus forsteri, assembly GCA_016271365.2. Classification (NCBI taxonomy): domain Eukaryota; kingdom Metazoa; phylum Chordata; order Ceratodontiformes; family Ceratodontidae; genus Neoceratodus; species Neoceratodus forsteri. The sequence continues at coordinate 678,755,807 of CM057456.1, read as the reverse complement.
CACCAACCTGTAAAAGGTTACCTCCTCACATACCTCCCCCACTAAAAGAAAACATGTTCTAGAAGGGTTTCATGCAACACTTAGCTTGGGGACAATGTGCAAATATCTCAAGTCTGCTACAGGAAAACATAAGTGTCAGAGGATTGAAGGGATCGCAACTGGAACAAAGCCTTCAACTACAATTCAGCAAGCCCAAAACAGATTTTCAGTTCCACTGGGTGTTATCATTTATCCCTGCTCCATGGCAGGATAGAAAGTCTGCATTAGCATGTTGTCTACCTGCTCTATGCTGCACCTCAAATTTGTAAGGCTGCAATGCTAAATACCAGCATGTCGCTCTGGAACTGGTATCCTTCATTGCATTTTGCCATTTTAATGAATTATGATCCATTATTAAAACAAATTCATTCCCCATTAAGTAGTAACTGAGCGCTTCCACAGCCCTCTTCATAGCCAGGCATTCCTTCACTACTGTGGAATACTTCTTTGTGTGCTCATGCATCTTTCTGCTGATGTACAGGATAGGCAAATGATTTCCTGGTAATCTCATTTCTGACTTAATACAGCTCCTATCCAATGCTCAGTTGCATCTGTCCGCACACAGCGTGCTGCTGGAAATTCGGACCTACATTTTCAAAAGAGATGGGTGGCGTATCTCTGAAAAAAATGGAGATGCGCCGCCCATCTCAAAAGTTGCTCCAAACTCCCATATTCAATGGAGGCAGATGGGCATCTCAAATCGAGATGGGCTGTGGCTCAAAGTTAATGTATGCAGCCCAAGTCAAGGGGGCATGCCCATGAATATACCACACATTGGTATATTCAGTGATGATGAGCTGCCCAAGTGCATGGGATGAGTGGCGCAAAGTTACGCATGAAAAAAGCATGCCTAACTCTTGACCAACCATAGACAGGCTGTGGTACTGCACAGGAGCACAGCAGCTTGCCAGCCCCTGCAGCCTAGACACACATCCCCTCCCCCCAGCCCCAGTCCCTAATGCCCATGTTGAGTGGCTGCACCTCACCCTGCCCAGTGCCCAGCAGCAAAACAGCATGACAACCCTCATTCCCATAGTGTAGGGTCCCCCCACCCCATCCCAGTCCCCATGCCTATGTACAGTGCAAATCCTCCCTTCCATAATGCAACAGAACTCCACCCATCTGATTCCCTGTGCCTGTGTAAGATGACATCCAGCCCATTCCATAATTCAGTGGACCCCCACTTGTCCAATTCCCTCTGTCTGAATTAAATTTAATTCCCCCCTGATCACAGTGTAGGGTCACCCCACCCTGTTCCGAGACCCAAACCACGACCAGGAATGAAATACCAGCAACCCCAGTCCATACACACCCACTGTATCACACATTCCCATTTTAAATTTTCCATAGCTCAATGGCCCCCTGGTAGACCAGACCCCCTCCCTGCACCCCACCCACACCACCTGTGCTGGAGACTTGACCAGCCCTTCACTCACCTCCAAGACTAGCCACCAACTGATTAGTTCAGATACTGCACTGTATAGAAGACATGCTCCACCAATGAGCATGTCTTCTGTACAGTGATGTACCTTGACTGATCTTTCAGTGACTGACCATGGAGGTGAGCGGAGGGTTGTGCCAGTCGCCACCATGGGTGGTGCGGAGGGTTGCGGGGATGGGGTCCCTGCCTACCAGGGTGTGGGGCCACTTCACTATGGAAACTTTTGCGAATGGGGATTATGGATTGCATGGGGTTTGGGGTGGGAGGGTCCCTACATTACAGAAAATGATCTATTCAAATTGCAATTATGGATCAAACTCGGGAAGGGGTGGGGGGTCCCTACATTATGGAAAAGGATCAATTTGAATTGCAATTATGGATCGAACTGGGGTAGTGGTAGGGTTGTCCCTACATTATGGAAAAATATAAATTCAAATTGCCATTATGGATTGGACAGGGGATTAGGTGGGAGGGATCCTACAAAAAGGACCATATTGTGGACATTACAATGGCTCTACAGAGGATCGGACTGGGGGAGCAGGCTAGCCTGGTGCAACTTGGGTGCAGCCATGCTAACTGGATGCAAATGGGGCCATAATGGGCATGTGAATGGCTCATTTGTGCCCTGCATGCCTGATGGCCCATTTGAATATGAATGCTGAATATTGCGAATTTGGGACCGGCACTTCTGGAGATGCACCAGGGATCCGCATTTACAGTATACAGCCCATCCCCAGGATGTACTGGAACATTGTCAGCCACCCCCATTTGCGCTGGCTTCACAGGTTGCTATATCTGAACAGGATGCATGATCTGGTGGGGTTGCGCATCCTGTTTGAATATAGCATTTTTTTCCTCTTCCCCATTTCTTTGGGTGGTGCAACAAGATGTGCCGTGCATCCCCCTTCCTCTGAATATCCTGGCCCTGGTCTTGTTAACACAAGGTATTAACATAAACTGGATTTTATCTGTTCAAATGTGTGGTTACATTCAGGAGTTCATTTCACCTAGTTAGGGTTGTTCTTTTTAGTGAGGTCAATTAAGGGGGTGGCCATGTCATAAAAATGTCTAATGAAGAGATGGCAATATCCTGCCAACCCAAGAAATGGTCCTGCATGCTTTTTAGTTCAGATTAGGGGGACTGTTAGCTACTGCCTCTATCTTTGAAATTTCTGACCTGACCATCCCATTCCCTATTATGTAACTCAGGTACTTAGTTTCTTGCATTCCAAGTGCACACTTTGCTGAATTGATGGTCAGTCCTACTTGGGTAAGCATGTGTACCCCTACATGTAGTTATGTTTCAGATGGAAAAACCAGTCAGGGCTGTAGATGATTACATCATCTAGTAGACTAATTCATACCCAGCATGAGACCTTAGCTGTTGATCCACCAGTCTTCAGAAAGTTGCTGGGGCATGACATAAGCCAAATAGCGTGGTTGTAAAATGATACAGACCTCTAGGGGTAGTGAATGTGGTCTTCTCCCAGACAGACTCCTCCAAGAGAATCTGCCAGTACCCTTTCATCAGGTCTAAGGTAGAAATGTATGTAGGTTTCTCAAACTGGTCTACCATATCATCAATGCAGGACATTGGATAACTATCACAATTTGTGAGGCTGTTTACTTTCCAGAAATCAATACCAAGCCTCTACCTATCTTCTTTCTTAGGTACCATAATAAGAGATGAGCATTAAGGACTATTGAATCTTTCTATTATACCCAAGAACTCCAGTTTTTGATCTTTGAGAATGACCTCCTTCTTTAACCTTTCAGTAAAGCAATAAGGTCTTAATGGTTTTGCATCCCCTGTATGAATGTTGTGCTTCATACCCATCGCTAATCCTGGCACCATTGTAAAGGATGAGTTGAATTCAAACAGTATTTTTTAAGATCTTTCTTTTGTTCAGGAGACAAATCTGCACTGATCACATCTTTAGCCTCAGCCTCTTTGTCAGACAGATCTAACACTCTGCTGTAGGTAATATCTAGGTCCTCTACTTCATTCAGAACTATTGAGAATGGTTTAGAATCCTGCTACTGTGACCACAATTTCAGAAAATTGGCATGGTATACTCTGGCCCTTTTAGTTTTGCCAGGAAACTCAATTTCATCATTTACTGGCCTGGTTTGTCTGGTCACAGTAAAAGGACTCCACAATTTCATCAGATGTTTATTCTCATCGGTGGACAACAAACTTACCACTTGATCACAAGGAGAAAATTTCTTCTGACTGCTTACCACTTTATCGTAATACTCTTTTTGCTTTTTCTGTGCCTCTAGACAAGCCTGATGGGACTTTTGTACATACGTGACTAGTTTCTCTTTCAGTTTTGTAAGGTATTGCAACACATTCATTGGGGACTTAGACTTGCTTTCCCAAACTTTCCTTACTACATCCAGGTGCACTCTGGGAGCTCTGTCATACAATAGTTCAAAGTGAGATTAACCAGTGTTAGCCTGTGGAACTTCACAGTATGCAAACATTAAATATGGTAGAAATACATCCCAGTCTTTACCTTCCTCAGAAACAAACTTCTGTAACATCTGTTTTACTGTTTGGTTCATCCTGTCTGCCAATCCATCACACTGAGGATGATAAGGAGAGGTATGTAGTGAGGCCACCCCTAACAACAGATACAATTCTTTTAGCATGGTTGATGTAAAATTAGGACCTTGATCATCAAGGATTTCTTTAGGAATTCCTACCCTTCTGAACAACTTTGCTAGTCCTACTTCAATTTTAATAGCACTAAATGACCAAATTGGCACAGCCTCTGGGTATTTGGTAGCATAATCAATTACTACTAAAATGAAACAATGCCCTCTACTACTTCTTTCTAAGGGGGTAACAATATCCATTGCCACTCTAGAGAAAGGCCTATCAACCAATGGGAGTGGTTGCAGATGAACAGTTTCCTTTCTGGTAACAGTAATTACCTTTTGGCAGACTTCACTGGTCTGACAATATTGTACCACATCTTCATATACCTTTGGAAAGTAGAATCTGCAAAATTCTTGCTAAGGTTTTCTGTTGCCCCATATGCTCTACCAATGGTATATCATGTGCTAGATGCAGGATGTCTTTATGGTACTTAGTAGGTACTAACAATTGTTCACAGTCCACCACAGTTTTAGAATTCACACACCTACGATACAACAATGAGTGTTTGGCAGCTGCCTGAGTGAATTAGCCCTTGCACAGTCTTTGATCCCACTTGCACAAGTTTAGGACATTCTCCTCAATTAGCCAAGGAGGGTGTAACTGAAGATTTCTTAGGGCATTTCCATTTTATGTGTCCCCTCTCCCCACACAAATAACAGGTAACAGGTTTTGGAACTCTAGTCTCTTTTTGATTACCAGGGGCTTCATGTCTCCTATTAACAGGGTGGCTTTGAAAAGATCTTATCAATTTGTTGTCAGATTTTCTCTGGTTTCTGTTGTATTTTCTGCAGGGTGTCTTACATGGTAATTTGTAATCCTCTACCAGTTCAATAGCTCTTTCTCCATTTTGGGGCCTGTGCTCTTTCACCTAAATCTATATATATTCTGGAAGAATTTGGATAAACTGTTCCAGGACAATTTATTCTGTGATTTGGTAGACTAATTTCTGGCCTGGTTGCACCCATTTGTAGTAATGGTCTTTTAATCTCACAAAAATGTCCCGAGGTTGGTCTCCAGGTCTAAATTTATTAGTCCTGAATCTCTGCATGTATGTTTCACTGCTGATTTCATACCTTTGCAGAATCATTTGCTTCACATGGTCATAATAAGTGGCCCTGGCTGTTTACACATGGCTATATGCAATTTGGTCTTTCCCAGTTAAATAAAGAGCTAGCCTGACCATCCACCAATCACAAGGCCATTTACAAGCTTCTGTAATTCTTTCAAAAGTCACTAAATATGCCTCAATGTCATCTGAATGACATAATTTAGTTAATGTCTTTTGGAGGAAGAGTGTAATAATTTCTTTCACCTGTAGGAGGTGGTGGAACACCACTTCTCATCACTTCTAACATCTCTGCCCATCTACTTTCTTGTTCCTTTCTTAGACTCATCTATCCTCCTCTCTCTGTTAGTCTACCTCTCTTTGTGTGAAGGACAACCAGGATAACAAATCCTTCAGTGTCTCAGGCATAGATTTAGGCCCATCATTCACTTCTTTGGTATACAGGTTTTCTACCTTACCCCTAGCAGTATCTTTGGGAAGCACATTCCAGTCTTTCTTTTCAGCCATACTCTGAGTTTCTATCTGACTAGGCTCTCCTGGCCCTATTCAACCTTTCCTACTTATATACCTTGTGCTGTCAAGCTGGTTACAGGACTCAGCAGTTCCACTGAGTTTAACATCCTACCAGACTTCAGCATCCCACTAGCCTTCAGCTTCCCACTCTGACACCACCTTTAAGGATAAGAGCCTATACAGAGGTGATGGCCAACTTTCCATTAAGAAGGGAACTATAGTCCTCAGTGCATCAGAAGCCCTATGAGAGGAAACTAAAAGAGTTCAATATGCATACCCTGGAGCAGAGGAGGGAGAGTTGGGATGTGATGGAGTCCTTTAAATACCTCACAGGGGTTAATAAGGTGCAGAAGTGAGGTATATTTCAGAGAAAAAGGTAATGTAGAACAAGAGGTCATGATAAGAAGTTGGAAGGAGGTAAATTCAAGAGAGATGTGAGGAAGTACTTCTTCACAGAAATGGTGGTGGATTCCTAGAACTTCCTTCCATGGGAGGCACTGGGGGGTGAAACCAATGGTGGGTTTCAAAAATGCCTCAGATGGGCACAAAGGAACCCTTGGAGGAAGGAAGGAGATGGATGAGAAAGTGCTGTAGATCAAGTTGGGTCTCCAGCAAAACTGATCATAATTAAAAATGTGCAGACTAGATGAGCCAAGCGGTCATTATCTACCATCAGTTTCTATGTTTCTATGTATCACAGGTTATGCAATTCAAATGGATACGGTGTAAAATTATTAATATGCACAGTTATGATACTGTAAACTGTGTGGTACAAATAATTCATGTTGTACTATGCTACACAGTTATGATAATCAAATCAGTAGTAATATAGGCATTGAGCAAGGGAGAAAAAAATTAAAGGGAACATGTGTGAAGGAATATACTATTCATAGAGTTGTGATACCATGGTAGACACATACTGTATGAATTTAATGTATTATTTTTATTACAACTATTTTTACCACCTGCTGTGGTATGTACCAGCTTGGGGCATCCTGCCACTGGCTCTGCCCACCTGGAGAGCTGTATGGCCCAAACCACACCTAGAAGGATCCAGGATGCCCATCTTACCATCCTGCTGGAGAGCCCCCCTATGCCTCTCCCAGCCAAGACAGCCCTGAACTCTCCCTGATGGGACTCCTTGAAAGTCCTCCAGGCAGTGCAGAGTGCGGCCATCAAGCTGCATGGTCACACCTGGCCCTTTTTACTCCAGAATACCCACTGGTGCATGCATGTGCAATGATGTCCAGGCATGACATCCCGATGTCCACCGCGCTCCCCCCTGCTGTACACACCAACACTAGTAGTGCCCCCATCCCCAGGGGCCACTACAGCATGGTGGATGTTCCCCAACCCATCCCCTGGACTAGGAGAGCAGTCAGCAGATGCTCAATCCTAGTCCTCCCTTGCTGACCACCAATGACCCGGGCTCATTCCTGAACCTGAGTTGCCAGCCTGGCATAAGGTGTGGCATCCAGTGCCTCTACCCTCAGTGCCATCAGGCTGTCAAATGTAATGTATTATGATGGCACCCAGCTGTATACCTATGTTGAGTAAGCTACAATATGGGATTTTATTTATTTTTGTTTTATTTTTAATAATCCAGATATCATCTACACAGTAATGACAGATATCCAAGGATGCACTTTATAATTTGCAACCTTCTTTTTTTTATTCATTTTTGGAAAATCACTTGTAATGTGACTGCAATTCTGTTACACCAATTAACTTTTGATTTGGAGGATGGAAGGAGATTGACGAGACAATGATGTAGATCAAGTTGGGTCTGCATCAAAAGTGAACACAATTACATATGGGCATACTAGATGGGCCCAGCAGTCATTATCTGCTGTCAGTTTCTATGTTTCTATGTATGACAGGTTATGTTATTTAACTGGTTACAGTGTAAAATTTTTAATATGTGCAATGTTAATACTGAAAACTGTGTGGCACACATAATTCATGTTCTACTATGCTACATAGACACGATAATCAAATGGGTAATAAAGGATAGAGGAGTTGAGATAGCTAGGTGTTGCAAGCTCAGTGACAGCTGGTCACATGCATTTTCCTGTGGACAGAGTCCAGAGGAATGCCCTGATACCTGCCAGCCATGTACAGTCTGATGTCATGCCTCTACACAACATTGTAGGTATATAAAACTGATAAGAGCTTATTGTTTTCCTGTTTCCAAAGCTGTTTTCTCTAATAGTTGAGAGTTATTACTAGGAATTCTGAGACAAAAGGAGACATTGTACGTCCATATACAGTTGTCTCATAATTGTGTAAAATGGTCATTTAGTTATCCCTCATGCATATATGTGTCTAGTTTTCTCTTGGTTCCTTATCCCTACAAAGGGATGTGATAAGAAGTAAGAACTAGTAGAAATTGCTATTGTCCAACTCCAAAGTATAAAATAATATGATGTGGGGAAGGGTACACAATATTTCCCTGACACATCCAGCACATGGTCCAGTGCTGCTTCATGCCATCTGAGTAAATGCTTGGGCCTAAAATTAGCCACTGGCTAAAATGCACCCAATGTTTTAGCCACTTATGAATGGAATCAGCCACTCAATAAACATGGTTTGATGCTGCCTTTCTGTCTCTGTGAACCAAACATCCTGGGATTCTCCCCTGTTTGGTGCAGGAACTGGACTGATGGATATTATATTCTCAATGGGCAGTGAGTGAACTTGCACTCTCTAGCAGGCTTTGCTCATGACTTTTGTGAAGACAAAAAAAAATTGCTCTGCTGCATGGCACCAATTGGCCAAATATACTGATGGATGTGACAGTGTTGGCCTGCTGTGGTGTGGTGCGATAGCCAGACACATTCAGTTATATTTATCAAAATACCTTAGCCACAGTGGTGAAAGAGAGCCTAGAAATGTTAGTGACATTGATTTTACAGTAGCCACTGGTGATGGTGGCAATCCTTAGTGCACACCCAATGCCAGGAAGAATAAAAATAGACCACTATTATTAACCGAGATGGATATGGAATGGGACCTCTCTGTTTTTCCCCATAATTTTTATTTTAAAGGGGTCACTGCCAGCCCTTTCTGTCTTCTTATTTCTAGTTGAAACCCCATATTGTCTAATTGCTTACCATTTCTAAAATTCATTAATGTTGCTGGTTGTTTTATCTGCTCCTTTCATAGTAGAACTAAAATGCATGGTAATGCTGACACTATAGCCAAAGTTGTTTGATTCAAATCCTTGACTTACTGTTACAGGATACTCCTTGACCTTTTGGAACACCCCCAAACAATGCAGCCACTCGTGATGCTGTATTCCCCTCCTCTCCCACTGCATAATGATGTTTTATATGGAAGGGGAGTCCCAAGTCCAGGAAAGATGCAATAGGAGTTTATCAAGGACAGTAAAAAACATGTTTTGACAAACAAGAACCTGAGGTCATGAGTTGAAACTGGAGGGGGGAAGGTTTAAGAGAGATGTGAGGAAATTCTATTTTATTGAAAGGGTGGTGAAGCTGTAGAGCAGTCTTCCAGCAGAGGTGGTGGGCACCAAGACCATAAATGGTTTTAGGCATGGCTGGGATGGAGTGAATGGCTGCTGGGATGTTACTCAGGTCAGAAGCATTAAGAAGGGGACCGGAGGTGCTCTGTATGTACAGTAGATCCCAGGCAGATTGAGAAGTCTAGGCAGACTAGATGGATCTTTGGTCTTTTTCTTTGTTATTGTCTATGTAATAATATATGCATTAAGCAAGGGAGAAAAAAAATCAAAGCGAACATGTTTAAAGCAATATACTACTCATAGAGTGGTGACACCATGATAGGTACATACTGTATAAAGTTACTGTATTATGATATTATCCATCTGTATACCAACTTTGAACAAGCTACAATGTGGGATTTTATTTATTTTTGTTTTATTTTTAATAACCTAGACATTGTCTTCACAGTAATAGCACATAGCCAATGATGCTGCTTACAATCTGAGACCTTGTTTTTTAAATCACTTTATTCATTTTTTTGGAAATCACTTGTAACATTGCTGAAATTCTTATTTTTTGTCCATTTAAAGTTTATTGAAATAGTTTTATGATACAGAGGACAGATATACATGTTTAAGATACCATATACATTAGTTAGTGTATCAAAATGAATCTGTCCACCCCATACCTCCCAGTGTCTAAATACCCACCCTTCTAATGCATCATCATTCTAACACTGTTCCTTATATCCTTACAGCACAGTCATGTCAATAAGGGAAAATACATATTTTATACAAAGAGTGCAGCAGCAAAGATTAGTTATATAGAATATAAAGTATGCAGGGTGTCCCACATTTTTGTAAACTTTCCTGATCTCTTGTTCAGGCTTGCTATAGTCTGCTCAGTTTTAAGGTTTGAAAGTAATTCTGTTAACCACTCTTCATATAGGATTTCTTCCTGGTCCTCCCAATGTCTTAGTACCAATTTCTTTACAGACATAGAAATAAGAGCCATGTAATATTTCCTGTTGAGAATCCTGATATCCAAATAATCTCCTAAAAGGCATATTTCAGGTGTAAACAGGTCCTGTAGACCCAAAATGGGGTCTGTTTTATGCTGGATGGTTGTCCAAAGAGAAGTGATTTTAGGACAGGACCAGAAAATATGGTATAATGTACCTTCATATTGAAGGCATCGAACACATAAAGATGAAGGCGTCAACCCAAATATGGCCATTTTTTGCAGAGAATAATATAAATTATGTAGGATGTGCATCTGCATAAGCCTTAGTCTGTCTTGGGTTGCAAATTTGTGGCAATTATATCAGAGGACTGCCCAGTCTATGTTAAGATCAGGGAAAAAGGTGGACCAGTAATGGGTCAGTTCTAAACAGTCTGGATATAAACAATCAAACAATATTCCATAAATTGTGGAAACTGCCTTTGGATGACCCACTACTTGAAACATTTCTTTTGGAAGGGAAGGGATACAACGAACTCAGGATCTTGTCATACAACTTTTATTAATAGGTGTCATAGTTGAATGACCTTAAAAAAATAATTATTTGGAATCTCAAACTTCTGTTTGATATCATTAACTGATAACCGTGACCCTCCTTCCTCTATAAGATTGTTAATGTGCATCTCCCTTAAGTACGGTAGCCAATTTGGGGAAATAGTTTTATCATCTATTTTAAAATTAGGATTTCCAAATAAGGGTTGATTAATATCTAATCTATTATTGTATTTGAGAAAATGACAGAGTTGGGAATGAACCCTGATAGACAAGGCTATAGGAGTGTTTTGTAACTTAATGGGAAGGAGGCATTCTCTGATATGTAAAAGAGCTTCCGGGTCTAGTCCACAGGACTGAATTTGGGCTAATTCTATTTTAAGCCAGGATGTAGAGTGATGTGCAGTTTCTGGTAAAAGCCATCTTAAATATTTATTAATATGACTGGCCCAGAAGAAAAGTCCAAGATGAGGCAGCATAGGCCTCCTTTGAGTTTAGGTGCAACTAATTTATGAAATGCAATTCTGGGGGGTTTGTTACACCAGATAAATTTTATAAAAAGATTATGTACCTTCTTAAACCAGGATAACGGAAGCCAAGTATTAAGTAACAAAAGGGGATAGAAAAGGCATGGGAAAACATTCATTTTAAGTAAACTGATCTTCCCCCAAATTGAAAGTGGAAGGGAAGACCATCTGTTGAGGTCTTGAGTAATGAGATGAACCAAGGAGTCTAAATTTAACTTGAGTGAACATCCAGGATGTCTAGATAGTTCGATTCCTAGATATCTTAGTGAGTCCTGTTGCCAGGAAAGTCCCAATTTCAAAATATCTGATTTAAACAGTTTGTGGTTAAGGGGGAATAGAACTGTTTTACTTACATTCAATTTATCATTAAAGATTTAGCTAAAAGAGTTTATAATATCTAACATTGGGGGAATGGAAGTGATGGGGTTTGATAATTGAAGGAGGGGATTGTCTGCATAAGCTGAGACTTTAATCTCACAAGGATGCATTAGGATGCCTTGTATTTCTGGGAAGGCTTGCAATTTGCAGATTAATGGTTCCAAATATAAATTGAAAAGTAATGGGGAGATGGGGCATCCTTGCCTTATCCCTGAATAAAGAGTAAAGGGTTCTGAGGTAACCCCATTGCCTGACACTTGAGCAGTTGGAGACTAATACAGAGATCCAATCCATTTTTTAAAAGCACAGTGGAAGCCAAAAGCTTTTAGAGACTGAAACAGGTATTGCCAATTTACCCTGTCAAATGCCTTCTCAGCATCCAGAGAGACCAGAGTTACAGGAAAAGGGACATCTCTGGATGCCGAGAAGACATGGGACAGGGTACGAAAGTGATCTTTTGAGGATCTTCCCTTCATAAATCCAATCTGCTCTGGGCCAATAATGGTAGGAAGTATGGAGCTAAGGTGGGAGCCAAGCAATTTAGATAAGATTTTAACATCTTGATTCAGTAGGGAAATAGGGTGGTAATTTGTGACCAACTCTGGTGATTTACCTGGTTTAGGTATGAGTACAATAACTGCTTCAAAAAGGGATATATCAGTCTGTGCTCCTGATAGAATGTGCTGGTAAAGGGGAAGTAACAAGGAGATCATTTGTTTTTTAAATTTTTGATAGAAGTTGGCTGAATAACCATCTATCCCTGGGGTTTTATTTAAAGGCAAGTCTCTGATTGTGTCAGACAACTCCCTAAAAGTAATAGGACATAGTAGAGCTTTTTGATGGTCATCAGTGATACAGGGTAGATTGGCCTCTTTCAGATAATTTTCTAAGCAATTCTCAGTTGGAGGATTTGGCATAGGGCCATATAAGTTTTTATAATAATCTGTAAATTCAGATATGATTTCATTCGGGGTGGTTTTCTATGAGCCATCTGACTGAGAGCGTATTGAGGCTATATATTGGGAAGATTCCAATTGTTTAATTCTAAGGGCCAAGAGGTGTCCTGCTTTTTCTCCCTGATCTGTGTAAGAAGCTTGTGTTTTTAATATGGCATATTCTGCTCTCAATATATCTAGATAGGCCCCTCTCAATTGAATTAGTTCCTGCTGAGCAGATTCAGGGTATTTGGGGTCAAATCTCTCTCGATAACTTTGATTTGGGATAACAGTTGGGACATTCATTGTTCTCTAGCTTTTCTCCTTTTAGAAGCTAAGCTAATGAGTATCCCTCTGAAATAAGCCTTAAAGGTGCACCATTCAGTATCTGGTCTCATTGTGGTACCCTGATTAAGCTCTATAAATTGTTCTATATGGTCTTGAATTACTTGAACCAAACCAGGATCTTTCAGTATCTGATCACTGAATTTCCATCTTATCCCTCCTTTCAGTAATGATAATACTGTAAATGGAATCCACTCTGAAGAAAGGGGGGTTACTAGTGGGGTACCACAGGGTTCAGTATTAGGACTGTTCCTCTTCAATGTCTTTATAAGCGACATTGCAGAGAGACTGGAAGGAAAAGTATGTCTCTTTGCAGATGACACAAAGATCTGCAACAGAGTTGATGCACAAGGTGGGGTGGAAAGGATGAGAAAGGACTTGGCAAGGTTAGAGGAATGGTCAAATGTATGGCAGCTTAGATCCAATGCTAAGAAGTGCAAGGTAATGCACCTGGAAAACAAAAGCCCAGGGGAAGAGTACACAATGGGGGGTGAGATACTAACAACAACAAAAATGGAAAGGGACCTAGGGGTAGTCATATCAGATGACCTAAAGGTGGAAAAGCAATGTGCAAGGGCAGCAAGGAGGGCTGGGGGGATACTGGGATGCATAGGGAGAGGCATCACCAGTATAAAACAGGAAGTTATTATCCCTCTGTACAGACAGCTGGTGAGACCCCATCTGGAGTACTGCATGCAGTTCTGGAGATCCAATCTCCACAAAGACATAGACAGAATGGAAGCTGTCCAGAGGAGGGCAACTAAAATGGTGCAGGGTCTGCACCGGAAGACATATGAAGAGAGGCTTAAAGAGTTTAATATGTATAGCCTCAAGGAAAGGAGGGGGGGACATGATAGAAACTTTCAAGTACCTCAAGGGAATCAACAAAGTCCAAGAGGGTAGCATCTTTCAAAAAAAGAGGTGCTCAAGAACAAGGGGGCACAATTTGAAGATAGAGGGAGGGCAGCTCAGAGGTAATTTAAGGAAGTATTTTTTCAGAGAGAGGGTTGTGGATGCATGGAATGGCCTTCTGGAGGAGGTTGTGGGGTCAAAAACAGTGGTGGAGTTCAAGCATGCATGGGACAGTCATAAGGCAATTCTAGGGGGTGGGGTAAGAAGAAGTAGGCTGCTGGTTAACTAGGATCTGCAGCTTATCCATTAGGTAGGGAAATGGGCAGACTGGGTTAGCCAAGCGGTCCTTATCTGCCATCAAATTCTATGTTTCAATGTTTCTGTAACTGACAGAACACAAGAGAGTGATCCGAGGGAGGGCCAGGTTGGATCGAGACATCCATGACTCCAGGAATAAATGAATGAGAAAGAAGTAAATAATCAATCCTGGGTGAGAATTTATGAACAGGGGATGTATATGTGTATTCTTTATCTAAAGGATGTAAAATCCTCCCAATATCACATAATCCAACCTGGTCCATCAGTTCCCTGAAAGCCCGTTGGACTGGTGAAAGACCTTTTCTGTGATATCCAGTCCTGTCTAATACGGGGTCATAAACCAGATTAAGATCACCTCGGAGTATCATTGGGATCGATATAAAGGGACTTAAAGTTTGAATATGTTGTGTGAAAAATCCTGGTGTATCCTGGTTTGGACAATAAATACTGCCTAATGATATTTCTTTAACAAAAATATTACCTTGGACAAAAATAAATCTGCCCTTATGATCTCTAATTATTTTAGTAGGTGAGAAAGGGAGCCTTCTGTGAATTAAAATCATCGATCCACAACTATGATGGAACCTTCCACGAGAATTTTGGCCAATTTGTTGCCCGAGCTTAAGCTTATCTAATGCTCCAACAAGTGAGACTCTTGTATAAAAATAATCTCTGCTGATAAGAAATTTAGGTGTTTCAAAACTTGGTACTGTTTAGGCTTTTGCCTGATCCCTCGCACATTCCACGTTGCTATGTTAATTGTTTTAGCCATTATGCATTTTCATGTAAACCCTGGTAAAATCAGAGAAAAATAGTAATAGGTACAAATATTGCTACTATATTACCTAATTGTGCTGTATTACCCCCTAGCCCTATTCCCATCCCTTGATCCAGTCTCTCCTTCAGTATAATCACCCATGTAATTATTAAAGGTATCCATAATGTTGTCACAAGACGTAACAAAAACCCAGCCCTCCCTGCCCCCCATTCTGTTCCTACTACGCTATAAAGTACTATTTTTCTACCTCCCTCCCAATCTGCATTCCCATCGCCCAGCTCAATAAAAATGATAATAGGAGCAGTTAAGCCCCAATTCGGTTCATCGGAAGCTGTAGCAGACAGTAGAATAAATCCGGTCTCTAAATAGTTAAACCTCATCTGTTTCTCTTTCCCTTCCTCCATTATAGTGCGGGGGGGGGGGTATAGATAAATTCCCATGTTTTCATAACTATAACCTCCTACTAGAGTAGTACCAACACCAACAATTTAAACATTCAACTGCATACTCAAGGATCCTGAGGATATATACTAGTAAAGTAAAAATGGCTGAAACAAATTTAATTGCTCGAGTCTATCATAAGAAATTAATAACTTAGGTAGGCAAACTAAAGTTTGGTGTTTCCATTCAAATCAAATGTCAGGAGAACTAAACTAAAGTACTCTGTAGCCTGATATGAGTGGTCCCTCTAGTGGTGATTGATCATAAGTAGTATACACTGTTCTAGTGTTGATTTTGTGAATACACCTTAAAAAGCAGCCTTCGCTCAGCAAAATAATTAAAAGGAGACCAAATGTCTATATTCAGTCCTTACTGATCATGTCTCATGTCCCTGTTGAGTATCGAGAAATAAAAATAAATGTAATGGATCAGGATCACAGTTTTAAATTGTTCTGGAATAACCAAGCATCTGTAACAGTTCCTTCACTTTGGTAAAATCAGCACATTTATACTAAACTCTTGATGATTTACAGTCAAATAAATGAAAAGGAGGGTTATTCAGGATTTCACTTCCCTCAAAGTGGAGCAGTCAATAGTAAATCCATACTATACCCTATGTTTCTGTGTTCGAGTAACCAGCTTTGTCACCAGCCCCCTATCAGCGATTAGGAAATAGATCTGGTAAGGCTTTCTGGAGAGCAGCTTGGGCTGATTTGGCATCCCCAAATGTAGACCAGGATCCTGCTAACAGTACTTGCAGATGAGCTGGATATCCCATTTTAAACTTTACTTCCGCTGTGATTAGCTTGGAGATGGCGGTGCTGGACCTATCGAGTGGGCCTATGGAGTGCATGGAACCAGATGACTTAGTAGTGCACTATAATAATATGGTGCTGAGGTCACTGGATTCCATAGCACCTGTCCGTGTTCGCCCCCTCTCCCTTCACCCTCAGTCTCCTTGGTTTAATGGGATACTGAGGGAGACGAAGAGAGTGGGGCTAAGATTAGAATGCTGTTGGCAGAAATCCGGCCTCGAAGGTGATAGGCTTAGATTGATGGCCCATTACGTGGCCTATCAATCAGAAATCTCCCTTAAGAAGGCAGAGTTCCTGTCCAGGGAGATAGCTGCATCAAGAAATCGACCAGCCCAGCCCTTCTGACCGTGGACAGACTGTGCAATCCAGCCTGTCTGCAGAGTCGGAGAGCTTTTTCAGAAATACAGTGTGATGAGTTTGCTCATTTTTTTGAGGATAAGGTGTCATCGATCAGGTTGGAGATCCACAGTACACATTCTAATGAGCATTGCAGGGATCAATGTGAGGTTGCAGACCCCTCGGTCTACCTGGACAGATTTTGACCAGCCGGTGATCATGGATATCATGAAGACTGTCCAGGGCTTGTGACCGACTTGCTGTAGTTTGGATCCTAGTCCTACATGCCTCCTTGTGGGGTGCATGGATGTGATAGGACCAGTCCTTGCTGAGACAGTCTGGTGATCTTTGGACCATGGGGTGTTTCTGGAGCCCTTAAAAGAGGCTGTCATGACACCCCTTTTGAAGAAATCTTTCCTTGACCCAGAATGTCTTGCTAACTATAGACCAATCTCTAACCTGCCCTTTTTGGGCAAGGTTATTGAGAAAGTAGTCGCATTGCAGCTCAATGACTTTCTTACCACCCATGAGGTCTATGATCTTCTCTCCAATCTGGTTTCAGGAAGAGGCATAGTACCGAGACAGCGTTGGTCTGGGTGCTTAATGATCTCCTAATAGCGAGAGATCAGAAGAGCCATTCACTCTTGGTCCTCCTTGATCTCTCTGCAGTGTTTGATACTGTGGACCATGGGATGTTGCTAGACTGCCTGAGGCTATTCTGTGGACTGTCGGGGACAGTCCTCAGATGGTTCCACTCTTTCCTCACAGGCAGAAGTCAGAGGGTAGTTTCAGGAATTTTTTCCTCTGCTCCCTTTACTCTGTCCTTTTGGGGTGCAGCAGGGCTCTGTGCTTTCCCCCATGTTGTTCACTGTGTATATGCTGCCGTTGGGGGATATTATAAGGCGTAATGGGCTGAATTTTCACTGCTATGCAGATGATACTCAGCTCTATGTCTTTTGTGTCCAAACAGAATGACACATTATCGGTCTTTAATAACTGCCTTGCTGAGATCCAGGACTGGATGAGTGCTAACTAGTTGAAGCTGAATCCAGATAAGACTGAGATGTTGGTTGTGGACCCGGGTCATCATGCAGAGAAGTTGACTCCTGGGTCTCCCTCTGGCCTTGTACTAGGGGATAACCAGTTGAGACCTTCTGAACAGGTGCAGAATCTGGGTGTAATTTTTGACAGTGAGCTGACACTGAAGGCACAGGTGTCGGCCGCTGTTAAGTCTTCCTTTTACCATCTGAGGAATATCGCTCAGATAAAACACCTTGTTCCACACGATGACCTTCCTGTGCTGGTTCACGCCTTTGTTTCCTCGCATCTTGATTATTGTAATGCTCTATATCTAGGGTTGCTGGGAGTGGATCTCTGTCGCCTGCAGCTGGTGCAGAATGCTGCAGCCAGGTTGTTAACTGAGTTACCAAGAACTTGTTACATCACACCTGTGCTGGGTGAACTGCACTGGCTGCTGATGCTGTGGAGAATCACTTTCAAGGTCATGTTGCTGACCTATAAGACCCTACACAGTCAGGGACTGGGCTACTTACAAGGTCTCCTTCAACCATACCACCCTCTTTGCCCACTCCGATCCACTGACGAGGGATTGCTAGAGATTCCCAGTGTTCATCTTCAGTCATCTGGTGCCAGAGTTTTTTCTTTCATGGCCCCAACCCTGTGGAATTCTCTGCCTCATCAGATTAGAGAGTGTCTGCCCACAGAGTCATTTAAGGCATTTCTGAAAAGTTATCTGTTTGAATTAGTGTTTGAATAGGTTTACTGCTACTTTTATTGTTTTTATGCTGTTATTTATTTTGTTTGATATTATTTTGATATGTAATTGCTCTTTGATATGTAGAAAAGTGCATTATAAATATATTTTGATTTTATTTTATTTTATTTGAGACTACAGGATGAAATTGAGTATGGTGCTGCCTCACAGTAGTTGGTAGGTCTTGTGTTATTCTTATTCTACAGTACAAGTCACATTAAACTGTTCCCTCAATTCACTGGTGTAGCATTGTTCAATGAGTTTCCTAATCTGTGCAGTGTTTAATTCAATGAATCAGTAAAAGTTTAGTATTGGTTTGTAACTAGCTGTTAGGACTATAAGCTTTATTTTCAGCTGAGTACTTATGAGTTTCATTTCAGAAGGCAGACTAGACAACTCTTAAGGAATGCTGTGATATTTATAAATGATGCTCTTAAGGAATGCTGTGATATTTAAAAACAATTCTCTTAAGGAATTCTGTGATATTTATAAACAATGCCATGAAAATGCATTGCATAAACACTGCAAAACAGCTACTGCCATATCACTAAACAGGTACAAGAGAGTTGAATAGGCAGTGAAGAATGGTTGGAAAAGAATTAAAAGCTTCAACAATTCAAGTTGCCACTGCAGTAGGATCACAAAAAAAATGCTACACCAGTGAGTTGATGGAACAGTTTAATGTGACTTGTACTATAGTTCCCTCCCATTGGATTTCTTGTAATTCTCTAAGTTTCCCCAGGAAAAATTGCTTCTCCTGAAAATTCAGGAATTTGAAGATGAGAGGCTGAGGTGTTGATCTGGGCGGAGGCATGGGTCTGAGGGCTCTGTGGGCCTATTCTATGGTGTAGGCAGCCCCAAAGGGTGAAGGGCCTGCTAACTTTTCTATCACTCTTTGTAGAAAAAGGATAGTATTAGTCTCCTCTTCTTTCTCCAGAATGCCAATAATGACTGCATTATTTCTGAGACTCCTCCCCTCCAAATCTTTTATTTTAGATACCAATTTTTGATTCTTTGCCTATTATCTACAGCATCATTATTTATTCAGTCCGCTTGCTTCTCCAAGGAAATAAGGTGCATTTCATTATCTGCCATCCTTGTGGAGAGATCTTCAAGCGCAGATGCCATTTGTTTAACTTCGGCAGTTAAAGATTTCAGATCCTCTCTAAACGAATTGAATTCCAAGAGGAATCGCTTGAGAACAAGGGGAGTCATATCAGAGGCCTTAGCTGAAGTGGTAGTAGTGGTAAATAGCTTACCAGTAAGACCCTGCTGGGCCTTGGAGCACTTCCTCGTTTTCTCTGGGGAGACAGGAGGTGTGTGTTTCGGTAATGAGAGATGCATCTCCACATCCATTCTTGAGCCCAGTTCTTTTCTTCCTGTCAACAGCAGTAATTTGGACCAACGAATAGTTCTGAGAGTTGAAAAATAATGAGTTAAGGCTCTATTTTAGTGCTGGGTGATGGGAGCAGTCTCGAAGAGCTGTTACTTGGAGTGCTGCATCACGTGGTCTCAACATGGCTGCAATTCTGTTCACCCAGTTAACTTTTGGTTTACCTTTGCATGCTTTTTACAAGACAGTACTGTATGTATTAATGTCAGTGCACAATATTACTCCTAGGACAGGCTGTGGAGTGCATTTGAATAGATGTAAGGATTGTGACATTGCACTGTATGATAAGTAAGAATGATGTCTCGGATTGTGAGCAATTGTCCCTGATTTTACTGATCAGTGTCACTCATTTTAGTCCTAGCAGAGTGAAGAAGTATGTGTTCTGGGGGGTAGCCAGGTGTTTCAGCTGATGCCACTATGAATTCTTTGCAATCCCCATGATGCCCCTTGTAACCCCTGGAAACACTTAAACATTAGTTGCCTAGCATTTACCCTTCCTACAAATACAAAGCCATAAGCGTTCCGATTCCACTAACAGTTAGATCCTGAAAGGGGTAACATAAACCAGCCCTTCAGAGAAGATAAATCATTGCCCCCACACACACACACTTTTGGGAGTGATAAAGTAATTTGAAACTCCTCTGGAATTTCCTCTAAAAGCTTGCTGTGTCCTCTGTTGAAAATTATGTCACTAAATTATTTAGGTTCCAAAGACTAGCAAATCACATTTCAATAACAAAATTAGCAAGCCAGCAAGTAAACATATAAAGACTTCTGATGTTTTCTTTTTAAAAATAAACAGGGAATCGAGAACTTTGAAAGGCATTGTGGCACACCGTAACAAAATACCACCAGAAAATAATATCAAATGAGGGTTACCTTCTCACACCTTCTTTTATTAGGTACAAAAGTGAGTGTATGGACAAAACAATGACCCATAATATAAAGTGCAGTGCATAAGCAGACAAGATTGTGAGCAAAAATTGAATAAAATCACTGCCGACACCAGCATGGTGTTTTCCGTGCGGACAACTGGCAGCCTGCAGACCAGCAATCGTCCCAATTGGGTACATGCAATGTGCTGATGTTTTGGCATAATGCCTTCCTCAGAGCTGATTGGCTCATGCTGTGGGCCCCATTTAAATAGCAGTGATACCGCTCATGCCAATGGCCCATGCTAGATCAGCTGGATGGAATTCACAACACATCTTAAGGTGCTCATAATACCTATATACATTACCACAAAACACATCTTAAAGTGCTCATAATACCTATATACATTACCACAAAACACAACTTAAAGTGCTCTTCATCCATATGTGCAATACAGGAATACAATATGCAGACTTACAATATTTATTTATTGTTACTGCTGTTTAAATGGAACCCATAGCATGAGCCAATCAGCTCTGAGAAAGGCATTTTGCCAAAACGTCAGCATGTTGCACATACCCAATTTGGAGGCATGCTAGTCTGCAAGCTGCTGCTTGTCCACATGGAGAACACCATGCTGGTGTCATCGATGATTTTATTTTATTTTTGCTCACAATCTAATCTGCTTATGCACTGCAGTTTATGCTACGGGTCATTCATTAGCATGGACTAACAGAGAAAAAAGTGTGATAAACATACTGCTGAGCAGAGGAATTGCTATAAAACTCTAATTTTAAGAAGTCTGTTAGGCTTCTGGTGAGCTCCATTTTTCTATGTGATAGTAAAACAATTTCAGATCGCCAACCTGCAGCCGTAAAAAAGGAGCAGCATTTCAGCAAATAAAACCTTTAAGTTCCTTAGGTTCTAAAGAATATGCTGGACCCTGTCCCCTTTTAACATAGTGATGCATCATCATTTCTAGAATGTTCTGTTCGCATACAAAATACATTGTTCATCACCTCCTTTAGCAATAACAAGGTCAGGAAACCTAAAAAGCTGATGCCAACACCCTAAGTATGTTACCAAAATGTGAGGAGGTCATGAGAAAGAACAGAGGTCAGCAACCATCAAAAGGTGAACTCCTCACATATCTCCACTGCCCTCTGATCACTGGTAGCAGTAATATTAATTAATTCCCTGATGAGTAGTGGTCCTGTTTCCTTCCAGTTAATGGCCCCAGTAATATTAAATAATTTCCCTGGTGTCCAGTGGTCCCCTGCCCTATGATCATCGGCTCATATTCTATCACATTTTCCCTGGCATCTAGTAGCACCACCCCATGCACTGTGCGCACTGACTAACCCACCCTGCCACCACCTTGCCATAAGCTCCAGTGCTGCACTACTCATACAGTGATCAGCACAGCCCTCTTCTTACCAGTTCAACCAGCTGCCATATACACAGGGAGTGCATGCACCATTTACTGTAGACAGTACATGCACTCCCTTTAGAGCACAGAAGATTCACACACCCTGCCATTGCATATGGCAGATGGCTGTGGTGATGAGAAGAGGGCTGTGCTGGTCATCGTATGGTCTCCTGTAGCACCCACGCATAAGGTAAGGTTAGGTGGAAGGGTAGTTGGTCAGTGCCTGCAGTGTGGGGGAAGGGTGCAATGGATGCAGGGGAATATGTGACAGAATACAGGGCCAGTGATTGGGGGGACCAATTATTTAATATTACAAGGACTGGTGAGTGCAGGGTGAGAGAGGACCACTAGGTTCCATGGAAATTATTTAATATTACCAGGGCCATTGATCAGAGAGTGGGGGGGACCACTAGACACCAGGGAATTTATTTAATATTACCAGGGCTGATGATCAGAGGGTAGGAGAGCTCCAGATATCAGGGAAGTATATAGGTTTACAGAGGCCAGTGACTGGAAAGCAGGGGGACCACTGGACACCAGGGAAATATTTCTTAGTATATGGGATGGTGATGGATGGGTGGGGCTGACCACTGGATACTACAAAATATGTGAATTTAACTGGAGACAGGGATTGGAGGGTGGGAAGTACCACTAGACACTGGGGAATGTGTCCACTTTTATGGAACTAGTCAATGGGGTGGCTGCAGGGCCAGTTATAAGGGTGCAAAGCTGCTGGTGCTTCCCATGCAAATGTGCCCATAATGGGCATGCAAATGCCACCTTTGCATCTTGCATACCCAGTGGACTTATTTGCATGATGATGTCTGAAAACTGTGCCTGGAACTACCAGCCTTATTGGGTCTGGAGCTGCTGTTCCCTGCACTACCAGGATCCATGTTGGGCTAGTGCTACTCAGCTTAGTGCTGCACTATCACACCCCTATATTCAGTCAGATAGCTCCAGTGTGCTGTATGACTGAATATAGCACCCTCAGAGTCATGGGCAAGCAAGTGCAGTACAAACCTCTGCACTTGGTTTTGTCCATTTTTCAATATATGGCCCCAGAATACTTAGAGATGAAGTGACCAAGAATGCTAGTGCCAGCAGATTAGAATGTTTTCAGAGAGCGCAAATTTGGGCTCAAACTGTGTCAGCAGTGAGCATTCGGTAAAGAGGTCAGCACAGATCCCGAAGCAACTTAAGCATTGGTGGATTGATAGCCAGTGCAGAGATACTCATCTGTTTGAATCCCTTGGGAGTCCCCCCAAATTGTCTAGTGATCAGAATTGCTGTTGGATTGCTGGAGATGAGGGTTATCTAGTGACGATCGTAAAAAACTAAACTCTCACACTTGACTCAGAATGGACCAGTAAAAGTCCTGGCTTTCCAGCCTGCCGCAACAGTTGCTCATCTTATCAAGGATATGTTATCCCTATTTCACATCTATCCAGGCATGTTGAAAACCAGGACCATGGAGACCAGACTACACTAAATAAGCTGGTGAAAGTCTGCCCACATTGACTGGAAAACATAGGTGAAAGACAGACAGGTCCATGCATCCTAAGTGGCTGAACAAGCAAGATAACCACACTTGTGTCCTATCTTGTTGTTCTGACAGGACTGGCCAGTCCTGATTGTAACAGTTTAGTTTGGACCAGGTACAGAAGCTTGGTTATTCCCATGCCCGGCAGTTACCAAATGTGTTTCCTTAGCTCACAACTTCATCAATAGCACAACAGGATGTGGATGTGCTTTATTGGGGTATGGTTGAAATTATAAAAAATACAGAATCCAAAGTCAGAGGAGAATCAAGGTCCATTGACTAGTCTGCAGTAACTCACCCCACTGACCTACTGTGGTAAACAAGGGTGCAGAATATCCCATCTATCTTGACAGCTAATATCTAGCAAGCCCTTTTTTTTGGCACTGTAAAGTGCAACCGGTCTTAACTACCTGATTTAATTGTGTGCCCCAACCAGCACTTCTCAGCTTTCCCCTGGCAGACCAAGCACTTGAACAAATGTTGCATTTGACTTTGTTATCTGTGTTTTTTTATGATTCCCAATGTCATGTTCATACAATCCTACTCTTTTGTCTCAGCCACAGCTGTGCAGAAACCTGCAGAGGAAAGAGCAGGAGGCTCAGGTGGACTATCAACAGCAGATGCCACTCCTGATGGATCGGGTGGAAATGGCAATGTTGTCGAAATAGTTGTTCCTGGCACAGAGAAAGTGTACCTTGACACCTCAGGTATGACATGTTATGAGATAAATAATAAATAAAATTATTAACTTCTGTGAATGAAAGACACTTATTGGTACAGTTGCTAATGACTATGCACTAAGGTTCAAGGCACAATCTAGTTGTCACATGCCACCATATGTCCATTTTCCACTGTCATCTGAATCACTCTATAGTATTACTGTTCAGCTGAGTGCACTGAGTGCCCATGGGTGGGCTGCATAATTACGAGGGATGTGTTTGGCACTAATGTTTTTAATGATGCCAACTGAGCCACATGGCACTACTAATGATGATACTGCAGTCCCAACCATCCCTGTTGCTTATGTGCTCAGAATGCACTAATATTGGGGGATCCTGCAATGATTGTGCTGCAGGAGAGGCTAGATAGGGGGTTGTAGCTTAAAACACTGTGCTTCTGGCGTCATTCTATTTATAACTTCAATGTAAGGTAACAACTGTAAGGCTGCGGGTTTGGGGCACTACAGTACATGTAGAGATAGTGTTTAATCACTTGAGGCAAGGAAAAATGACTAGGTTTTTAGCAGAGTAGTATATATATATTTTTTATAACTAAAGGGGCATCTTCTAGGAAGATGAGCACCAGAAAGGCTAACCATTTAACTGATATCAGTGAAACCTTTAAGAAACACAAATGATCAAAAAAGGCATGAAACAGAGCAGAATGTCGGTGCCTGTGTTCCATGTACAGCCACTCTCCATGGTATTCCCAGACAGCAATTCCTCACAGGTCACATCCACAACCAATCTGCAGCCTGCAAGAAACACTAGTGAACTGCAGCTGATGGAGCATATACAGTGCATCGGGCAAATGGACCATCTGGTGCAAAATCTGTTGGAAAATCAAAATAAAATCCCGAGTGGGATTGAAAGGCTTGAAAAAAGCTTTGTGCCTATTGTCTCCACCACTCACTTAGTAGGAAAGGGAATGGCATCCTGAAAATTTTAATTACTTTACATACACATACAGTATTAGTAATTTTATTATTTATGTCTGCATTTCTGTAATGCGCATACTTTTTCTTATCTTAAAGTTATCTGTATTTCTTTATCGCATATACTTTTTCTTATCTTAAATTCTTTAGTCATCCTTTATGTTATTGTTATTGCATTAGATGGCCTTGGCAGGGGTTTTATTTCATTTGTCATAAATGTCATAGAAACATAGAATTTGATGGCAGATATGACTGCTCAGCCCACCCAGCTGGCCCACTTTTCCCTACCTACAGTATCACCACATATTCTTCTTAATCTCTGGTTCTCCCCCTTTACTCACCATTAGGAGTCCCTAATTCCTCTCCCATACATTCTTGATCCCCAACACCATTTCATCCCCCCCACCTCTGCTGGAAAGCTGTTCCAGGAATCCACCACCCTTCCTGTGAAGAAGTACATTCTCACAGCTCTCCTGAATCTACCCCCATCCCAGTTTCATAGCATGTACTCTTGTTCTTGAGCTCTTTCTTCTGAAAAAATATTTCCTTTGTGAACCTTATTTACTCTCATGAGGTATTTAAAGGGCTCTATCATATCCCCTCCTCTCTTCCAGGTTGTATATATTGAGGTCCTTTAGCCTCTTTTCGTATGCTTTATGGTGCAGACTGTGCACCATTTTAGTTGCCCTCTTCTTTACTGCCTCCACTCCATGTCCTTCCAGAGATGTGCTGTCCAGAACTGGGCACAGTATTCTAGGTGGGGTCTTACTAGCGACCTATACAGGGGCAACACCACCTCCCTCTTTCAGCTGGTGATAACCCTCCATATGCACCCCAGCAATTCACTAGCCCTCCCACCTGCCTTGTTGCACTGCTTGGCCACCTTTAGGTCACCTGATATGATTACCCTCAGATCTTTTTCCTGCTTGGTGGTCATCAATATCACTCCACCCATTTTGTACTCTGCCCATCTGTTACTGCACCCTAAGTATATTGTGTCACCCTTTTTCACATAGAAACCCAGCTACCATGCCCTTAACCACTCTTCAAGTTTTCTCAGGTCTCTGCTTATCCTTTACATCCACACACACACACACCCGGAGTGTCCACCCTACTACAAATTTCAGTGTCATCTTCAAAGAGAGGCCAACATTCCCTTCCAGCTCCTTTGCAATGTCACTTACAAGGACATTGAAGAAGACTGCTCACTGCACTTATCCCTGAGGCACTCTTCAATTCAGCCTTCCTTCTTAGAAGTGAACTCTATATACTACCACCCTCTGTTATCTATCCTGTAACCAATTTCCTTACCCAGTTTGCCAACTTTGCACCCAATCCTAAACTACCCAGATTGCCAACTAGTTTCCAATGTGGAACAATGTCGAAAGTCTTCCTGAAATCAAGGTGGGCCACTTCCACCGCTCCACTCTAATCTAATTCCTTGGTTACCCACTCAAAGAAATCTGTAGGAAGGGAGTTTACTGAGCAAGATGAGGGACATTGGGGGAAGGGAAGAAACTGGTGGGGTTTGTTGAGAGCTGGCTGCAGGGCAGACAACAGAGGGTAGTTGTAAGGGGGAGACGTCCCAAGCCAAGGCCATTAACGAGTGGGGTACCACAGGGTTCAGTGCTGGGTCTTGTTTTGTTCAATGTCTTCACTGGAGACATTGCAGAGGGGGTCAAGAGTAAGATCTGCCTGTTCACCAATGATGCTAAGATTTGTGCAAAAGTAGACAGTGAGGAAGGGAGGCAGGCAACCAGGGAGCACCTAGTTAAACTCGAACACTGGTCTAAGGAGTGGCAGTTGGGGTTTAATGCTATGAAGTGCAAGGTAATGCACCTTGGAGCCAGAAATCCAAGAACCAGCTACTGGCTGGGGGGAGTGCAGGTAGCAGCTTCAGAAGAGGAAAGGGACATGGGGTGACAGTCACAGGGGACATGAAGGTATCATCACATTGTAGGAGGGTGGCAGCAAAGGCAAATCAGATGTTGGGGTGCATTGCCAGAGAGATCACCTCTAGAAAGGTGGAGGTCATCTTGCCTTTGTATAGATCACTGGTAAGGCTGCACTTGAAGTACTGTGTACAGTACTGTTGCCCATACCTTAAGAAGGATGTGAGATTACTGGCAGCATAGGGCTACAAAAATGAACATGGGACTAAGGGAGTTGCTTTATGAGGAAAGATTGAGGGAGCTCAACATGTACTCGCTGGAGAAGAGAAGAGAGAGAGGGTGTATGATACAGATCTTTAAGTACTTAAAAGGTATAAACAAAGTCAGAGAGGGAGGATTGTTCCACTTAAAGGGGGGTAGGGTCACTAGGGAGCACAGTCTAAAGTTGGGGGGAAGGTTCAGGAGGGAAATGAGGAGGCACTACTTTACAGAGAGAGTGCTAGTAGGATGGAACTTACTACTGGAGGAGCTAATCAAACTGAGGACAGTGGATAGCTTTAAGTGGGGTTGGGATAGCATCAGGAGCAGAGTTAGTACAGACAAGAACACAATGGGGTGAAAGACAGGGAGAAGGGAGGGGAGGGAGGTGATGGGGTGTCAGCTGCAATGGCATTAAACTGAAAGCTGCACAATCGGGCAGACTTGACTGACCTGTGAACATTTTTCTGCCAGCAATTTTGTATGTTCATATGTTTGTAACACTGAACAAAAGTATTTGTACAGCATGTCTGCCTTTTCCTGGTCCCCCTCTGCACAGTCCCCCCCCCCCCTTCACATTTTAACCTTACCACCCCTCTTATCCCTTATGAAAATTAAATGTATTTTAAAATATATTATTAACAATATATTTACATATAGTGAAATATATCTCAATCTACTTGTTTTATAATATATTGTAATCTATTAGAAAAGCAATATATTTCAATATATTTAAAATTTTCAAATATATTAGAATGTACTGTGAATATATACATTATGTCTGCTTTAGTGTATTCCGTATATTGCAAAATATATTGATAAAATTCTAAATATATTGAAATAAGGATGGTAAATTTATGTTATTGGTAAATTGCCAATATATGTATAAATGTATTTTGTTTTGCATTTCAAACATTTTCTGTATTTACAAATATATATACTATACGTGTCTAATAGATATTAATATAACTAGCAACTTACCCAGACAAAAACAAAATAAATTAGTCATGATTTACACATACCTCTATCTGTACAACTGAAGTTCATTGTGTTATTAATTAAGCAATATATTGTAATATATTCCATTTTCGTAAGGGGTGGTTTTACAAATGGACATACAAAAATGGCAGCAGAAACAAGCCTCATGGTCTATCTAGTCTGCTCGATTGTGCAGCTAGCACCTCACATCGCAGCTGCCTCTCCAACACCTCCCCTTCTCACCATTTCACCCCAACTCTGTCCCATCCACTCTTGAAGTCTTCTACTGTGCTGCAGGCTACAACCTACTCTGGCAGCATATTCCATTTATCCACTGCCCTTTCAGTGAAATAATACCTCCTGACTTCCCTCCTGAATCCCCCCTTCAGTCTTATCTGATGCCCCCTCATGATCCTCCCCCTTCGAATCTGGAAAATCCCTTCTTCACTAGCCTTTTTAATCCCCTTTAAATAATTAAAGGTTTCGATCATATCCCCCATCCCTCCTCTCCTTCAGGGAATACAAGTTCAGCTCGCTCAGCCTCTCTTCATAGGAGTATCCCTCTAATCCCTGGATCATCTTTGTTGCCCTCTGTTGTACACCCTCCAACAACCTGATGTCCTTCTTCAGGAATGGGTGCCAGAACTGCACGCAGTATTCCAGGTGCGGCCTGATTAGTAACCTGTAGAGGGGAAGGATCACCTCCCTATTTCTGGAGGAGATTCCCCTCGCTATACACCCCAGCATCCTGTTGGCTTTTACTGCCACCTTCCTGCACTGAGCTGAGTTGTTCATGCTCCCCATTATAAGCACCCCTAGATCTTTTTCCTCATTGGTGCATTCTAGCTGTACACCCCCAGCTGATAGCACCTTCCTTGGTTGTTGGCCCTGAAGTGCAAGACCTTGAACTTTTTGGCATTAACCCCCATCTGCCATGCATCCAACCACTCCTATAGTTTGGTCAGGTCCTGTTGCAGCCTCTTCCATCCTTTGATGTCATCTACCACAGCACCCATCTTAGTGTGATCTGCAAGGAGATTGACCCTACTCCAGACCCTATGGGAGATATCTGTTATGAATATCCTGAACAACACTAGTCCCAATACTGATCCCCGCAGCACTCTGCTCATCACATCCCTCAGTGATGAGAGCTCCCTCCCCACCAACCACCATTTGTTGCCTTACCTTTCTGCCCCAGTCTCCTGTGCAGCACAGAATCAAAGGCCTTGCTGAAGTCCAAATACAAGACATCCACCACATGGCCTTTGTCCAGTTCCTTTGTCACCCAATCATAAAACTCAATCAGATTTGTCCGGCAGGATCTTCCCAAAATAACCCATGCTGTTGACCATCCTGGAGACCATTTGTCTCCCCAGAGGTCACCAGCCTCTCTTTTAGGATCGTCTCCATGAGTTTCCCCACAATTGATGTGAGGCTTACTGGTCTGTAGCTCCCTGGTACATCCTTAGGTCTGTTTTTATGGATGGGTACCACATGGGCCATCCTCCAGTCCTGTGGCATGCATCCAGTGTCCAATGATGTATCAAAACGGCCAGTCAGCAGTCCTGCAAGGACCTCCACCAGTTCCTTAAGTATCCTAGGGTGAATGCTGTCTAGACCCATTGTCTTGACCCTCTTGAGAGCCCTTAATCCTTTTAGCACCCTATCCTTTGTAATCCATATATCAGTTACCTCCTTCCCCTCCTCCCGGCCACTCCTCTTCTCCCAGGTAGTATCTGCCCCCCCTTCTCCCTCATGAACATGGAGCAGAAGTATTCTTTCAGTGCCTTTGCCTGGTTCTCCCACTTCTTCGCCCAGCTCCCATCTTTCCTAATCCTCACAATCTGATCACTGATCTTCCATCTTTCACTGATGTATCTGAAGAAGTCTTTTTCTCCGTCCTTTATGCCCTGCACCAGTCTTAGTTCCCCAGAAGCCTTGGCTGCTCTGACCAGACTGGTAGCCTACCTGGACTTCTTCACATACTCCTTCCTGTTACCTCCCCCCATTTCTTGAGTCTCTGAAATGCCTTTTTTATGAGCCCATACCACCTCCATGACCTCCTGTGTCAGCCACTTCTACCAGCCCTTTCTTAATAATATCCTCTTTTTGGCTAGCATCATTGCATGGTTGAGCTTCTGCCTGATGCCTGCCCAAAATTTCCCCCATCCTTTTAAAGTCATCCCCTTAAAGTCTGTCACTTTGGTACCCATACCTCCTACTTCCTTGCCCATGTTGAGCATGAATCAAACTGTGCGGTGCTCACTGCCAGCCAGAGGATCTTCCATCTCCAGATCCCTTACAGCCTCTCCATGTGATAGAAATAGGTCCAGAGTCCTATCCAGTGTAGTTGGCTCACTGATCAACTACATCAGGAAGCTATCCTGAAATGTCTCCAGTAAAACCTGCTCTCTTGCACTCTTGGTGGATGGGGTGCTCCACTCCACTTCCGCTAGGTTGAAGTCCCCCACCACCACAATGTTTCCTTTCCTACAGACCCTTCTAATTTGCTCAACTAACTTCCTATCCAGATCTTCCCCTTGGGCTGGCAGACTGTATATCACCCCCATCCTTGATGTCCTAAGTTTTGAGTCTTGAAACTGCATCCATAAGGCCTCTGTTCTGCCTTCGTCCCCCACCTCTCTTATGCACCTTATCCCCTCCTGTACATATATTGCCACCCCCCTTTTCCCTTAGCACTATCCGTCCTGAATACTCTATACTCTGGGATCATCAAATCCCTTTCCTGGTACTGAGTGGGCCACGTTTCCATGATGGCAGCAATGTCCACCCTTTCATTTACCAAGAGAGCCTGTAGTTCCACTGCTTTGTTACCAAGGCTTCTTACATTAAGTGAGATCACTCTCCAATCTGTTTCTGCCCTCATCCCTCCTTGGATTATCCCCTTCCTAATCCCTCCCTGTGCCCCTGCTCCAAGTTCCTCCCTGCTAGACTGGGGGTAAGTTTGTTTGGTTCCCCTCTCTGGGATTCCTGCCTACCATCTGTCCACTCATCACCCCCCTGCCTAGTTTAAATCCACCTTCGTAGCTATGTATTCCCCTACCCTCTGCTTTAGTACCCCCTTCCCCTTCCCGCTCAAGTGTAGCCTAACTCCTGCAGAATGTTCATTGTTTTCCCAAATTCTGTCCCACCCCACACCAACCTGTATCCCCTGGATCCACATTATTCCCTCAGCCAGGTGTCAAACTCCCCAATCCTTTCTTTCCTCACCATACTAGCACAGGGTTCTGGGAGCACCTCTTTCCTCTTTTCACTTACATATCTAAAACATTTCTAGTCTCCTTCTTTTACCACCCGGGCTATTCTCACTTCAGTTTGTGCCTTTGTGCTTCTTATTGCTCTCCTTGCTTCTCTTTCTCTCTCTCTCTTTCTCCCACTGTACCTTCCTAACCCCCTCACTCTTCATCTTCATGTACCTTCTCAATGCTACCTTTTTAGTCTTTACGTTTTCAGCCACTTCTTTTGAGGAAAATAGCAGTCTCTTTTTCCTCTAGCTTTTGCTCACTAGCTTGACACAAAGGTTTGACACCGTCACTATGCCCTCTTTTAGCTTTGCCCACCATCCCTCCACCCCACTCAGGTCATCCCCCACCAGATCATCCATGAGATACTTGCTCATCTTTATAAAATCTGTCCTCCTGAAGTCCAGGACCCTCGTACTTGTGTGGTTCAATTCTGCAGCCATCCTTATAGTGAATTACACTGTACAGTGATCACAGGTCCCCAGTTGGCTTCCCACCTTGATGTCAGCAACACTGTCCCTTTTAATGAGTACCACATCCAATATTGCTACATCTCAAGTGGGTTCACTGACTAGTTGCCTGAAGAATACCCCCTGCATGGAGTTCAGGATGTCCTTGATTCTAGCTGAAGCTGCAGCTGGGAGTCTCTTATCTACATCGGCAGACTGTAGTCCTCAACAATTGCACCGCCCCCTTTTCTTACATCTTGCCAATGGCTTTCACCAGTTCCTTAACTAATTTCTACCCATGCTGGAGGGCTGCAGATCACACCAGTGCAGGGCTATAGTCCGGAGTTTTGCCGGAAGGGTTTTTTTAGTGAGTAGCAGGGGTACAGTGTATTGCATGTATAGTGCATGAAAATATTTTATGAAGAGCTGTAGGTCTGGGGTTTTAGGTGCTCTTTGGTTAATTGTTGAGGCTTATGTTGAAGACAAAACAAAGTTCTGTTAGAATTCTCCCCACCCTTGACTCCATGGGGGAAAAACTAAAATTCTAGAGATGTCTCTGTCAGAATAGGAAAACAGGTGCCTCAATGGAAGGGAGCAAATCAGTATCCAGCTGCCAAATAGTGCACTGTAGGAGCTAGAGGGTGATACCGCCCACCTTGCCTGGGTATACAAGGCTGATCATCACTGCTTGTCACAAAACCTGTATAAAAAACAAACTTTCACCCCAAATACCCTTTACTGTCACTTCACAGAAAAACTTTGTTTTGTTGAGAAGCATACATTTTAAAATAAAACCTGTAATACGAATACCAGGCATAATTTTATTCTTACATGCAGTTTATACTTGCAAAACCAATACTGCACTGCTCCCTAGGTTTATGAATGTTTACCAAATAAAATGTGCTGTTCTCACAAGGAATCAAAAAAACACTGTCATCTTGAGGGGTACATGCCCACATTATTAAATTATGAGTGCCATGAATAATGCAAAGAATAAGATAAGCGAAGATGTGATTTAAAGACTTTGGATGCATGTCCCAGAGGTGTAAGAATGCAAAGCTGAGTGGCCTTACACCCCTGGAGGTGTATCACGATGCATTAAACCACATCCTGGGGTGGGCACTAAATAGCCAGGCCCAAAGCAAGATGTCTTTTCACCTCCACTCCTACACAAACACTGGGAAAACAAAATTAAACAAGTATTTATTTTATAGTTTGGGAGAAAGACTAATAATTTGTTTCATAGGTTTTCACAGAGAAAGAAGATGGAAGTTCATTAACCTCACTTTCAAATCAACAAAAGTAATCAGTCATTTTATTACTACTAAAGTAGCAGTCCAATTTGGTCTTAACATTTTTCATATCATTACTACTCAGTATCTCTACCTACCGGGTCATAATGTCGTATGCTTAATAGTGTACAACATTATAGTTAACCCAAGATGCGCTGTCCATGACTGTGAATGGTGCAATACTGTGTATACTGCTGTACACGGTATTGCACCATTCACACACTTCCAGACAGACATGATAAGACCTCTGCTGGGAGAGGGTTCCACAGAGCATATACTGTGGCTCACTGGACGGAGCCACAGCAGCAGGAACCCAGGTGCTGCCTTTGGGACTGGGTTTGATTCCTGGTCCTAGAAATTTTATTTTTTTCTATTATGTGTATGCTTCCCAAGTTGAACCCCCCCCCCCAGAGTTGAGAATCTTTAGTGTGGGGGGGTCCAGGGCTGCAGCCCCCGTAACAGGGGTAGGGGGACAGAGTCCCACACAGAAAAAGACTTATGCCACATGGCAATATTGCACTGTATTGGCAGCACAATTTTGCCGTGCAGCATAATGTCTTGTGACATTATGACCCCATGCTGTACCTCTAGCGGTAGTGAGTTCCATAAGGCTACCACCTTTTGGTTCTACCAAGATATCCACTTCTTTGAGTGACAAAGGTCTCCTTTGAGTTGTAGATACTGAAATCTCATGTTATGGAGCTGGTCTTTCAAGCTAAATCCTAAGCAATTCTAGAGGCTCTGATTGGTCAAGGCACCAAAGACTAGATACAAGTCTCCCCAATGTAAACAGTCCCAGTTCTTCTAGCTTATTAACATAACTAAGTCCTCTTAGGTCCCTAATTGCCCTAGTTGTCTTTCTTTGCATCACTGTCAGTGCTTTTATTTCAGTTTTAGTCCCAGGTGCCCAAAATTGGGCATAGTACTCAAGATGTGCCCTAACCATGGACACAAATAGTGGGACTATTAACGCCTTATGCCTGCTTGTAATCTGCCTAAAAGTGCTATTGAGAACACCATTGGCTCTTTGTTTAATGTTGTGACAGTGCTTTGTGAAACTTAAGTCATTGGATATTATCACAACCAGGTCTTTATCTTGTGTCACTTCTTTCATCATGTTACCTCCAAAAGAATAGTGTGCCCTTATATTACTCCTGCCACAATGCATAACAGCATTTATTGATTTTAAAATTGAACCCTTGTGATTAAGCCCATTGTTCCACTCTGCAAGTCCCCTCTAAATTTGATATTTCCTCTTCAGTATTTACCCTCATGCCAATTTTGGTATTGCATGCCAACTTTGTGACCTAAATATCCCCCACTGCACCTCAGAGATGATATGTACAGGTTAAACAGACACAGGCCAAGCACCGAGCTCTGGGGGAACCCACTGGTCACACCTGTCCATCCTAAAGTACTAGCCCTATGACTCACCTGCTGCCACCTATCCATCATTATACAATGGCAAGAACATTTCCTGAACTCTTATTGGTCAGTGTGTGCCTGAGACAGTGATGTTATTACACAATAACATCACTGTACTGATTTTATGGGTGATTGTTATCAGCTACTTTTTTTTCAGAAACAGAGATATACTGCCTCACTAAAACTCTACTAAAAACATTTTTATTTGTTTTCTATATCATACAGCCATTATATAATTGCTATAAGGCACTCCCAGGTGTGTGTTATCATGTAATAACGTCACTCCTGGGGTGGTGGAAGCAATCGTCTTCACCTTGAGCTTCAACCCACCCCAGGAGTGAAATTATTACACAATAACATGCACCTTGTCATGCCTTATTGCTTAAATAATGACCCATTCCATTTAATAAAGTTGCTATCCAACCTCAAGTTAATTAAGTTTCTGATAATTTCCCCATGAGGAACTCTATCAAACATTTTTGTGAAGTCCCAGAATATCATGTCCATGGGGAAGCTGCACCCCAGAGCATAGCTGACCTTACTATAAAATTGGATCAGATTTGTTTATTTATTTTATTTATCTGAATTTTGGTAACCAGGTAGACCCACTGAGACCATGCAGTCCCTTTATCAGTGATGACCCAGGAGACAATTACAATACAAGACAGCGTGACAAATACATGGACTTATTTTGTACAATGAAATGTGAAAGGATTCAAAGGATACACAAAGACTTCAAAACAGGTGCATAAGCAGCTTTAAAATTTACATTGCACAGGGTTTAATAAGTTTAAAGAATATATACAATTAAATACATTGGAATGTACGTATTTACATTTACAGAGCACTTGTGTAACACAGTGTTTGACATGAGCAGCCTCTTGTAAAGCCATGCTGTAGCTCACCCATTAAGTTATTCTCCTTGACGCAATTGTCTATATAGTCTTTTATTATCACTTCAAGTATCTTTCCCAGGACAGATGTGAGGCTCACTGGCCTATAGTGTCCACACTCCTTTCTGCACCTTTTTTTAAAAATTGGAACCACAGTGGCCCACCTCCAGCATTCCACCACCCTTCCCTGATCTAAAGTTTCCTGAAACAGGTATGACAATTCATTAGCCAGTTCCCTGACCACTCATTGGTGCACTCCATCCTACCCTCACGATTTATAGAGGTTGACCTTAAGTAACCTGTCACGGATGTTATCCCTCTCCACTGTCAATTTGTGGCATACCCTGTCTGTAGGCCCCTGTATGTTACAGTCCACCTTATCTCCAAACACTGAACTAAAATAGTCATTAAACATCTGGGCCATACAGTTGTTGCTTGCGACTAATTCCCCATTGTTGTTTTCAAGTGGACCCACTTGTATATTATTGCCTGTTTTGTAGTTAATGTGGTTGTAAAAGGATTTGGAATTATCTTTTACTTTATTGGCCAAATCCAGCTCACACATATTCTTTGACTATCTAATTGCTCTTTACTTTCTTTCAATAGTGATTTATTTATATATATATCGCACTCACTACGGTCTTTACTTTTTATTGCCTTTATTTTTGCCTTTTTTCAATTTTAATTTCACCCTTAGTTTCCTTGTAATCCATGGTGGAATTCTACCAGTCCTGTTATATTTCTTCTTCATCGGGACATAGTTGCTAACTAATGTGTCCATTTAGTCCATCAGTGCTTTCCATATTTCATTGAGACCTTTACCCTCAAAAATCTTTTACCAGTCCCATTGTCCAAAATCCTTCCTCATTCCTTGAAAATCTACTTTTTCAAAGCATTTAATCCAAGTTGTACCTTGCACCTCATTGTTCTGCTCCTGCAACCCAAAATTGTAACCATAGCCAGGTTGCTACTGCTTAATGGTGCTGTAACCTCACAGTCCTAAATCAATACAAAAATAGTGGAAGACAGCGGAGGAGTAGATGAAGTCTACCTAGACTTAAGTAAGGCCTTTGACTTGGTTCCACACAGAAGGCTGGTAAAGAAGCTTGACCACACAAGGGTTGGTCCAGAAGTAGTCAGATGGGTACAAAACTGGTTACAAGGCAGAACCCAGTGGGTATAGGTTAATGGAAAGCAATCAACGGAAGGCAGGGTGACCAGCGGGGTGCACCAGAGCTCAGTGCTGGGGCATCTGCTCTTCAATGTTTTTATCACAGGCATCACTGACAGACTGGAAGGGAAGGTGTGTCTGTTCGCAGACGACACCAAGATATGTAACAGCGTGGACACTTCAGATGGAGTAAGCAAGATGGAAGCTGACCTCAAGAAACTAGAAGAATGGTCTGGAGTGTGGCAGCTGAGATTTAATGCCAAAAAGTGCAAGATCATGCTCATAGGAAAGACAAGATCCAAGAAAGGAGTATTACCTAGGAGGTGAAAGACTGGCATCCTCAAACCAGGAGCGAGATCTGGGAATCATAATCTCAGATGACTTGAATGTTAGTATTGGGAGGGGAATCACGAGCAGGAGGAGAGAGGTGGTACTACCAAAAAATAGATTGCTGGTCAGTCCTCACCTGGAATATGGAGTCCAATTCTTCAAAAAGGACATTGACTGGGTGGAATCAGTGCACAGAAAGGTGACAAAAATGATTCAGGGTTTGCAGTACATGTCATATGAGGAAAGACTTGGGGAACTGAATATATACCCACTGGAGCAGAGAAGAGAGAGAGGGGACATGATTGAAACAATCAAGTACATAAAAGGCATTAACAAGGTACAGGCACATGAACTTTTTCACTTCAAGAAGAGCTCCAGGACCAGAGGACATGACCTCAGGCTGCAAGGAGGGAGGTTCTCTACCAACACCAGGAGGTTTTTCTTCACAGAAAGAGTAGTGGAAACCTGAAACAGCCTGCCCCAAGAGGTTGTGGGGGTCAACACTGTGGGGGAATTCAAGAATGCATGGGTTAGACACAAGGGAGCCCTGACTACAAAGGGTAGCTACAGTGTCAAAATAAGTCTAAAACAAATGGGCAGACTAGATGGACCTAGCGGTCTCCTTCTGCTGTCAACTTCTGTTTCTGTGTTTCTAAATTATCCATATTGCTTAACCCAATGTCCAGAATATTGCCATCCCTGGTTGGCTGGGTGACAAACTGATCTAACCCTGGATGGTTAAGTGAGTCCAGGAATTGATCATCAGTGTTTGTCTTACTCTTCCATAAATCTCAGTCTATGCATGGCATATTAAAATCACTGAGGACTACCAATCTACCCTCAATGTCAAAACTTTTCAGTAAGCCTCTAAGTAAAGAATCCCTTTCTCTTGGTTGCTAAGGAGGTCTATATATTGCTCCCAGGATAATTCTAGCTCCTGTTTTGGGGACTAGCTTTACCTGTATGTGTTCAAGATCATCATATTCTATGTTGACCCATTCAGAGATAGTGTTATCAGACACGTATAGTGCCACCCCTCCTCCGTTTGCATACTCTCTTTCCTTGCTGTATACTGTATATCCCTTGATATTTCTATCCCAGGTATCAATTCTATCCCACCAGGTCTCTGTAACTGCACAGATATGAATAGACTCTTTCTGCAGGATGAGGACATGAACAATGGACAGCTTCACTGGAAAGTTCAAAGACCTTTACAAACTGACTGACGAGCTTCTTGGAGAAAGGGCCTGTGCTGAAGTTCAGGGCTGTGCTAGCTTGCAGAACGGTCAGGAGTATGCAGTAAAGATAATTGAGGAAGAAGATGGGCACAGTCATTGCAGAGTATTCCATGAGGTGGAAACCTTATACCAACGTCAAGACAAAAAGAACATTTTGACATCAATGAAAGTTTTTAAAGATGACACGAAGTTTAATCTGGTGTTTGAAAAATGATGAGGAGGGACAATCCTGACTCATATTCAAATGCACAAGCACTTTAATAAGAGACAAGCCAGAAAAGAGGTGAAGGATTCTGCTTTGGATTTCCTGCACAACAAAGGTATTACGTAGAGGGATCTAAAACCCAAAAACATTCTGTGTGAATTTACAGATAAGGTATCTCCTGTGAAGATCTGTGGCTTTGACCTTGTCAGTGGCATGAAGCTAAGCAGCACCTGCACATCTATAATAACACCCGAGCTGACCACACCATGTGGATCCGAAGAATATATGGCCCCAGAGGTGGAGGTGTTCGAGGATGAGGCTTCATACTATGACAAGTGCTGTGGTCTGTGGAGCCTGGGAGTCATCCTGTACATTATGTTGAGTGGCTACCCACCCTTCACTGGTCATTGTGGAACAGGCTGTGGCTGGGATCGAGGGGAGACCTGCAGAGCCTGTCAGCACAAGTTGTTTGAGAGCATCCAGGAAGGGAAATAGAAATTTCCCAATAAGGACAGGTCTTGTATCTCGAAGGGGCCAAAGATCTGATCTCAAAGCTGCTAGTTCAGGATGTGAAAGAGCGGATCAGTGCCACCCAAGTTCTGCAGCATCTCTGGGTTCAGGGGGAGGCTCCTGAGAGGGGGTTACCTACACCACAGCTTCTTCAAAGGAACATCAGCTCATAGAACCTGACACAGTTTGCAGCGGAGGCCATTGCTCTGAATCATCACATCTCCCAACATGATGAGGAGCTGAGAGAGGAAGAGCAGCAGATAATCATCAAGGCTCTCTGCTCTATGAGGCTTTCCCCATTCTCAAAATCCTGGCTTACCAAATGTAGGGCCAAGGCCCTTGCCAGCAAAGCCAGTGACCCCTGACCAGCTGATGGAGCACTTTCAGTGGCCAGATTAATTCACAGTTTTATAGACATCAGTAGCAGGGCTGGGCCAGCCATTAATTCACAGCTTTACAGATATCAGTAGCAGGGCTGAGCATTTGAACACCAGTAATTGTTTACATTATTTTTAACAGAATTTCAAGAAAAAAAATGTTGCTGACAGTTGTGATTTTAATTCAGTGAAGTGCATTTCAGGGTTTTAAAGAGCAAAATTACATTTCTTACTCTTTGTCTTTTTTGTTTTGTTTTTTCTTCTTATGACAAATTATGTGTTTTTTAAATATCTCAGGTGAGTAGACTTTTAATCTATGAGTTATTTCAGGATGTTTCACTATGTACTGTTTACCAGGTATTATAACCACTGCTGATATCACTTTTTACCCTTTACCTAAACTATGTTGATGTTTTTATTGAAACTTGTATACTGTTTCAAATGTATCTTGTATGTATATGCTCATGTTTTTGCATCCTATGTTCCCTTTCCCTGGGTGGCACCTGGAGACGAGTTTCAGCTCAGTGTGCCTTTCCCAGTTACCAAATGTTTAAATAAATAAACAGCATAACTGAGTAATACTAAAACGAATTCAGCTTATGAAGAATATCATTTTTTAACTATTTTTGTATATTTTCTAGATACGTTTTGTATCCTTCCCTCCCCAATAGTCTTGGAGATGTCTGTGCGTGTACATGCAGAATTGCGTACTGAGGCACACACCCCAAACTAAACTTAAAACCAGTACAATGGTTTACTTTTAACATACTGTACAGAAATAATGAATATTCTCTTCGGTACAAGCTACTTCAGTATAATTTCGTACTTTCAATTGCCTTACTTTGTATTGTTAGTCTGGAAAGATCTTTTTATATGTAAATGTATGTGTGTTGGGTTTTGGGGTATACGTATACAGTAGATGTTGTGTATACATATACAGTACAAGTTTTCTCTAAAATTATGTGGTTTATGATGCCTCTAGTATAATTACAGTGAGGGGTTTGGGAGAATTGAAGAACAGTCCACTCAGAAAGTGACGGACTTTTGAATGTGTTTTACAGCGTGAGAGAGACAGACAGAGAGAGAGAGAGAGAGAGAGAGAGAGAGAGAGTGTGTGTGTGTGTGTGTGTGTGTGTGTGTGTGTGTATGTGCATGTGCGCGCATGCACTGCTGTTAATATTTCACAATGTGCTGCCTAGTAACACTGTTTATAGAAAAACATAATTGTTGAAAAACGCTCATCTGATGTTTGCAGTGGGGGGGGGGTTCAGCTGCAGGAAATTCACTTAAAAATATAATATTGGAACTATTTGTAACTCTGATCAGTTGGTCACCTGTCCCAGTGCCCTCTTGAGAATAAGTACAATGCCACACAACTGGACGCCCCCCCCCCCCACAGGAGGTTCTGGGATGCCACTTTTGCAACTGATTGACTGTAATGTTGGGATGGGAACTGCAGGATTAATGAGGTAAATGTAAAAAGCCAAAGTAAACAGTAAGTAAAAACTTAATTTATGCATGCAGAGTGCAAATCATGGGCAGTCTTTCACGTTGGTGTGTTTCAGTTTTTTTTTTTAAATATGGGCTTTCATCTTTAAATCTTTGCTGACATCTGTACAATATTGTGTCACAGTTCTTTCTTTCTGTGCCTGCATTTTTGAGCATCAAGTGCAGTACTTCCTTCCCCCTCCTACCTCCCCTGTATAATAACGCACATCTCTGGGCTCTTGCAAGAGAGCACAGAAACAGATGCAGAATTATAGTGAAATGGAAGGGGGAGTGGGAAGAAAGAGCTGTAGATTGGGCATGGACTGCACTAATAGTGTAGATAGGGAGAAAAGGGCAGACTGGATGGGCCAAGCGGTCCTCATCTGCCATCAAATTCTGTGTTTCATTATGCCAACTAATCCATTTTTTAACTAAACTCCTGACATTTAATAAAACATAGTTCTAGTCCATGTTGTTACGATCCTAAGATTTTGCCCCATTAACCGCCTCACTTTGGTTACCACCACCATCACTCATCCTTGCAAAATTAAGCAGGTCCTACATAGAATGTTCCTTAATACTCTTGTTAATCCTTCTTGCCAGGAGTCTGGTACCATGCCTATTCAAATGGACACCATCCCTTCCAAATAGACTAGGATCTGAAAAACTATACCACTGATTCAAAAATACACATTTCTCATGCAAATGCCATCTGTATAATCACATTTTAAATTATTCTATTTCCTTAATTCTCAACTTTCCAGCCCTCATTACTGGCAAAATTCCTGAAATTA
This sequence comes from Neoceratodus forsteri, assembly GCA_016271365.2. Classification (NCBI taxonomy): domain Eukaryota; kingdom Metazoa; phylum Chordata; order Ceratodontiformes; family Ceratodontidae; genus Neoceratodus; species Neoceratodus forsteri. Next base: position 678,714,153 of record CM057456.1, on the reverse strand, counting down.
TGATGTTGCAGTCCCTTTTCTTTAATATTGTTCCTACCTCCTCAAAATTCCACTGGACATCTAAAGTCCTGCATCTTCCAATATCATTCACCCGAAGATGCAACAGTACGATTAGCTTCTCTGTATGTTCCAGACACTCATTCAGGCCCCTTTTTGTATCATGCATTTTTACTCCTAACAGGCTACAAACAGATGTGTGTTCCTTCTGACTCTTAAGATGTCTGTATCTGTAAATTTCAGGATGGAGACCACAGTGACCTCTATGTCCCAATGCTTTTTGTCCATCCCTACTGTGCTGCAAGTTCCTCCTTATCTACTTAAATTTGTACCTAAGTCATTGACAAGTGTGTCATGTGTTAACAATGGAGATGCCTCTGTACTGACATTAATGGAGCTATCTCCCTCTAGATGTCCCTCATTTGTTTCTAGTTTACTGACTCTATTTTGTAACTGAGTGGGGACTGTTTTCAGGGTTTGCTTCCTCCTACATTTTCTCTCTCCTTGTACCTTTCACCAGTCCTCCATCTAAGGCTCAGAAACCTCATTATAATCCTCCATCTCACTTCTTTTTATTTTATCTCCCTTTGTCTCTTGTTTGCTTCCTTCCTGATATGAGTTTATCTAAATGACGCCTCCTTCACCCTTATTTAGCCTTGCAGCAGTGGTATCTATACATTTTTCTAATAGAAAGTAGAGAATAATGGATAAGTAGGTGGTTACAATGAAAGTGTTACACACACCCCGAGGGGTGGGATGCAATATAAACCCCAAAGTGAAGCTTTAGGGATTTATTAAGTCATCCCACCCCTAGGGGGTGTGTGTGTAAAATCCTTGTTTTTACCATCTACTCATTCCTTATTTTGTGTAACTGCTGGGGATAATTTTTTCACCACTACAATTATGCAAAATAAATGGATTTTTTATGGAATCAAGCTGCTGGGTGGTTGGGATTTCAACATGGTTCACGGTGGCTCATATAGTTGAGATTATTTTTATTTTTTTATTTCACACAGACAGATTTTCTGTGCCCAATTTTTGCTGAGAAAAAAATCTTACCCAACTGCTTGTGTCGAAGAATTTTGCAGCCTTGAGGAGCAAGGACAGCGGGGAACAGTACAGGGAGAAGGAAGATCATGGTTAGTACATGCACTCAACTAGGCAAACTGGGTGTGTGTTCATCATAGTAACCAGCTGATTATAATGATGAAATTATAACTTAATTTCCCTAAGGGAAAAAATGGTCTCCAGTTATTATAATCTCATTTTGAACCTCAAGGCGCATCCTTAGGTCATTCTTTTCCTTCTGCAATACTTTAATGAGTAAGCAATTATCACATATAACATTATGTATGTTCTTCCCCTTAGTGAACATTGCACAGGAATCACAAACTTGTTATTAGGGTATAGTCTGCCAATTCTGGTGCTATAAACCATTTATTGATGGGATTACCAAAAATACTGTAGGCAGTAGCCAAATGCAACAGCAAGTTCCAAGGGAGGGCTAAGGTAGCACCAGAGCCAGTAAGCCTGAGGCTGCTGGAAATCCATGATGTTGGGAGACCATTTGGACCACTGGAAGATGAACTGCAAAATTAAGTAAGTCATACATAGAATGGACACACAAGACCAAAACACTGAGGCTGTTGCTGTGATTTCCGAGACAGCAGATGAGCATTCTCAGAGATCAATGGCAATGGTTGCAAAGCTGGCACAAGAAAATGCTCACCTGAGACCCCATTTAGAGTCACTAGGGAACAGAGTCAGTGCCTCTTAATGTCTAGTTGGTCATTCTTCCAGAATGTGTGGATGGTGAAAACATCCTAAGTTTCCTCTGACAGTGACTTCTCATTGAGTTGCATCTAGTGGAGGGCTAGAGCAGTACTAGCTCTAAAGAATCAGACTGTACAATCTTAGCTCTAAATGGCATGACAAAAAGCACTTTATTTAAAACCTAGTTGTTATTATTACTTGGGAGGGAGTATAGCGCAGTGGTTTAAGGCTCTGAGCTGCAAATCTGGAGACCTGAGTTTGAATCCCACAGCCCCCACTTGCATGCTGTGTGACCCTGAGCAAGTCACTTTACTTCCCTGTGCTCCCAAGTTGCACCTGTAAACAAGCTTTCACCTTAGTGTGTCTCATCTGGTTAAACAATTGGGGAAAAAAACATTATTTGAGACTGCAGCAGTGTTATGGTACAAACAAATTTAACTTTTAGTAGTTCACAGAGAAGCCAGCAGTGTACAGCACCAGGACTCATAGGCTGAACAGCCAGCTTTCTCCCCCACATTTAAGCGCTGTGGACTGCACCTGTAAACACAATACATGGCCGTACCTACCAGTACTGGCATAATAATGAGCAGTTTGGTGTGCCAGTGAGCATAATGTGACTAAAACAGCCAGATACACCAGGTCTATAAAATGTAGTAAAGCAAAGTATTTATAGAAAAAAATCATATTTAAATGTTTCATATTAAATAGAATACAAAAGGATTTGAATGTACTTCCCAAGGGTGTAAGGGCACTAGGACTTCAGCCTCATGCCTCACTTCCCTGTGGCATGCCTTGAAATCCTTTAACATACATCCTGGCATGGCTTATTGCATACTTAGTGTTTAATGTTTAAATCCTAACTGATGCATTAAGGTAGTTTTCTGCAATGGTATAAAGATATACTGCTGAAAAAGTTGTTGAACAGTATGGACATGAACTGGTAAAATCTAGACCTGAGATCCAATACAGGACAAGCAGTAGTGGAAATGGAAGGGAACCTGTAGGAGTGAAAGACTGACTTGGTTCCAGGAGCAAAATGGGGAAGGACTGACCCTGGGAAAAATGCACCCCGGAAAAGGTCAAGTGGCTAAATAAAGAGTAAAACTGCAATGTAAAGTGAGGAAACATATCCCCAGAGTTGCCCCAGCACATACTGTATGTTCAGTCCTACCTCAAAGGTGGTGGGTTCCACCAGTGAATATTTTCTATTTCCAACTCTGAGTACAAGGACAAGTAAGTTAAAGAAACTGTTGTGGGGGGGGAGTGATTCAAAGTGCCCCCCAACACCGTTTGTGAGTTGTATTTGAGCATTATGTTTACTTCTGAAACTGCATCTTTATAGTAATGTGTGAGAAAGTTAGAGAAGTCCCACCACCACCACCACCACCACCACCAGAAGATAGTACAACTTGAGAACAGTTATTGCAGACGTTTTATATCATATTGCCAGATACTATAAGTAGTACCTCGCCTTCCATGTTTAAGCATCCTGCTCAAATGCAAACAACAGTGGAGATCTGTGGGGGAATCAAGGTTTATATTCATGTTTTTCTCAAATACTATGGTTACTGTAGATAATCACACTTTAAATGCCTGAGAAAGGAACATAATGAATGTCTCCTCCAGGTTTTTACTTACTGCCAGTCACCTCCACACACTTGTAAAGTGCATCACCACTCACTTCAGAATTGCCATCTGAGCTGAAAGGATTGGATGACCCTGATAAGGTACAGTAAATAACCCCATAAAGCATGGACCTCAGGCACCCTCCACCCCTTATGTGACTTGTCACTGAAGAGGTACTCCTAAGTTCCCCTTGTGTGCACTTGAGTTGTTAATGGCTGATGCGAGGATTTGATCTCCACTCCAGGCTTAATATTACTTTATCTTTTTACCTTAAGCCATCCATAGTGTATAGAAATATGGAGGGCGCCTGCTCAGGAATCCAAAGATCGCCTGTTCAAACCCCACTAAATTTAAATAAAACACTTACTGTGTGAAACTCTGGTATGCCAGTAACATCCCAGTGATCCAGTCCACATGGCTTCAGAAATCAGTACAAGTAGGACCCTGCTGAAAAGTGTGGCAAGCTGCAACAGTGGTCAATCAGCATGACTCATGGACGTCAGTTACATGCTGACTGTCCAATTGCAGTAGGGGTGGGTTGGAAGGAGTGGGGATGATGTGAGTCATAGGACAACTGTACACACAGCACTATAGTAGCTGGCAGTGGGTGGTGGGGTGGGATTTAAAGGGGCACAGTCAGTTGACTGTCAAAACACAAATACAATTTAAAAAAAAGGAGGTTCAAGGAAGGGGGTCTTTCGAACCAGACAAACTCCAGCTGGCAATGACCCTGTTTTAGTTTATTTATTTCATGGAATTTCTCTAGGTTACATAAACAATTAACAAAAACTATTGCATCAACAGGCATATAGGTGAATAGCTCCCTTAATAACCAATTGGAGCACTGGTGTGAAGGAAAGTAGGAAAAAAAAAGCCACCCCATGTTTTGTACATGTAATATTAGAAAAATTAAGCAGTGGAATATAGATCTTGAACCAATACAGAATGCCTCCAGAGAACAAATATATCACCAGATGATGAAAAGAACTCTAAAGAAGTAGTAATATATAAGGGTATTCCTTTAAAAGGATACAAAACAGTAAGTGAGTACTTAATGGATAAAAGAACCCCCGAAAAGTTGTGCGACACAATATGGCTGAGCTATCATGGACAGTTAAGTGTGAAAAATATCTCTAAACACAAAAGTATTACAGAAAGAAACTGTACGAGACAAGGGCATATTGCTATCTTAGAAAGCATGGAACTTTTTTTATAGAATTCTTATATGTGCAACAGTTTTGGACGACACTGGCAAGACTCTGAAATGAACAACCTTGGTCAACACTGCTATATGAGAACATCATTCCGGGAACATTAGATGCCACCCAGTGACAACAATACTATTAGATTAATTTTTACATGTATTAAATACTATCTATGACAATCAAAATGTGTATTATTGTTCCAGCAAAAGGATTTGAATCCAGGAACGGTATTACAGTTAGTATTCAGTGAGCTAACATCAATTTATGTAACAGAAAGTAAAAAAAAAATGACTAAGTCCTGTTTAAATACTAAATGGAGAAATCTAAAGGTAGTATTATGCTCCTAAGAAACTTATATTGCAAAATATAGTTATGAAAAATGAAGTAAGCGGCATAATATGGCAGAAGCTGTTTTTATATAAAAATTATGATACAATGTATGGAATGTGTTGATGATCAGAACTGTATGAAGGTCGTATGTTGTAATATTTCTTTTGTTAACATTCCCCTCTTTCTGGGTTCTGTTACATCCACCAAGACAGCACCAGAGATGGGCAGAAGGGATATAAGTTTAACATCTCATCTGAAAGACAGCACCTCCCAGTACTGCACTTGGATGGATGCTAGTGTTTAGATATGAGCCCAATCCTGGTGTAGAACTAGAACCCATGACCTTCTGGCCCCGAGGTGGATGTGCTGCCAACTGAGCAACACTGACACTTGAGAGTTAAAGACATAAATGTTAACAAGTGGTTGTGCAGCATGTGGTATAAGGAAGGGGTGCCATGGTGGTTGCCAGGTGATTGGGTTTTATCAAATTCAAACAATAAAGCACAGTACAATGAAACAAGCATTTGTCAATGCCGAATGTTTGCTTATTGGCATTGGCAGTGGTAGTGTAGAAGTTACAGAGCTGCGTAATAGGAATGGCAGTGAAGTATTGAACTGAAGCCAACCCCACCACCACCCTGCAGAGAGTGACAGGCATATGGGTGTGCATTTGGGTCGTCAGGCATAACAGCCACACCATTTCACCACACCCCACTCTGCAGAGACTGACAAGTGTCACGTGTTCCTTGGGGTCTTTGGCCCTTATGCGCACCCCATTTCATTAGGAAATATGGTGAGATGGGTGCGATATAGGAGAATGGGGTGAAGTTTGGGGCCGAAGAGCCCAAGGCATACCTCGATGCCTCTTAGTGACTGCAGGGTGTGGAATGGTACGAGCATCACAGGCAAGAATCCCAAGTCACACCCCTGATTCCTGTCATTCTCTATAGGGTTGGGCGATTTAGTTGAAAAGTCTAATACCTCAGGCATTCGTTGGTATTTTAACTCCAAATTTTCAACATGTTTGGTTTGTGACCCCACCTCATGAACAGGGGGAATATCAGTTTGGTAGCTGAAAGCTGCTTATGCACAGTGACTATGGGATTTAGCACCACAGGTGCAAAAATATTCCGAACAGGCTGTAATAAAATGACAGCTGTACTCTTTCATGGGGAGGTGTAAAAATGGCTATATTTGCAAATGTAGTAAAATATTTAAAAAGGTGAAGTCATGAGCGTACATAGAAACTGTACAAAGCACACCGTTATATAAGTAGGTTGGGATATTTTATAGCAGATTGTCAACTCAGGCATTTTGGTGCCTCCGATCATGAACAGTGTCACTGTGATTTTCTTTATCTGTGCCGAACAATGATTTCCCACAGCGACCAGCATCTCTGCACTGAAAGTGTGAAAACACACTTGACCATGTTGTGAAAAATGGCAACTGTACTGTTCATAAGGAAGTGTTGAAAATGCCACTAGTGAAAATCTGGACTGAAAATATTACAAAGTCATGAACTAACGAGGATGCGTGGAAACTGCACAATGCTCACTCATAACACAGTCATTTTATGGACTTTTGTCACCAAATTTTCAACATAGCCATTTTAAGACCTCTGCTCATGAAAAGTGTAACTGTGAGTTTCTTAATCTGTACTAAACATTGCTTTCGCACACCAACAGCACCATTGTGCGCTACATGTGCAATAACACATTTTGGGAGACATATGAAAAATTGCAGCTGGACTGTTCATAAGGAAGTTTAATAAAATGGACATGTTGAAAATCTAGAGTGAAAATATTAAATTTGCAAACTTACGAGCATGCATAGGAACTGTGCAACGCACGCTCGTAAAAGTCATTTTTATATGTTATATTTAAGTTATATTAGGCATTTTTTCACCAAGTTTTCAACATAGCCATTTTAAGACCTCTGCTCGTGACCAGTGTCACTGTGGTTTTGTTAATGTGTCCCATACATTGAGTTTGCACACCGACTGCGCCATTGTGCGCTACATGGGCGGAAACACGTTTTGGGCAGGATGTGAAAAATGATAGCTGTACTGCTCATAAGGAGGTGTGGAAAAATGGCAATGTTGGAAATCTGGAGTGGAAATACTGAAAATTCGCAAAACTAGCGTGCGTGGGAACTGTGCAACGCACACTCGTAAAACAGTCATTTTTAGGAATTCTGTCACCAAATTTTCAACATTGCCATTTTAAGATCTCTGCTCATGAACAGTGACACTGTGATTTTCTTAATGTGTCCCATACACTGAGTTCGCACAATGACTGTGCCATTGTGCGCTACATGGGCAGAAACACATTTTGGGTGAGATGTGAAAAATGACAGCTGTACTACTCATAAGAAGGTTTGGAAAAATGGCAATGTTGAAAAGCTGGAGTGGAAATATTCAAAATTCGCAAACATATGAGCGTGCGTAGGAACTGCGCAACGCACGCTCCTAAAACAGTCATTTTTAGGATTTTTTTCACCAAATTTTCAACATGGCCATTTCAAGACCTCTGCTCATGAACAGTGTCACTGTGATTTTCTTAATTTGTCCCATACATTGATTTCGTACACCGACTGCGCCATTCTGCGCTACAAGGGTGTAAACACATTTTGGGTGAGATGTGAAAAATGACAGCTGTACTAGTCATAAGACAGTGTGGTGAAATGGCAATGTTGAAAATCTGGAGGGAAAATATTGAAATTTTGCGAACTTACGACCCTGCGTAGGAACTGCGCAACGCACGCTCATTAAACAGTCATTTTTTGGAATTTTGGCACCAAATTTACAACCTGGGGGTTTTAGGCCCCCCTTCTCATGAATGATGTCACTGTCATGGTGGTATTCGGTCCTGAAGGGTGATTTCGCAGTCACTGTGCAGTCACTGTGCGAAATCACCCTTCGAGCCCAATAACATCATGACAGTGACATCATTCATGAGAAGGGGTCCCAAAACCCGATGTTGAAAATGTGGTGCCAAAATTCCCAAAAATGCCTGAGATATGCACAAAGTTGAACCCTCCTATCTAGCCCATTATACAGCTTACGGCATTTCCTCAGTTCGCGGTCGGCTTTGAAGAGTGCAGGCGTGTTCCGGTCCACCGAAGATCATCGCGCGGAGTCCAGAGGTAAGTATGGGGGTGTGGGAGGCTGGGTGCACAGTGGTGGTGCGGGTTGTGAGTGGGGTCGAGACGCGCCGCGGGACTGTTTTTGTTTTACAGGGCAAAACAAAAAAAAGACATCATGGGACCACTTGCCACGCTGGGGTGGGCTCCCAGCGTGGCACCAGGACTTGAGGGGGAACATTCAGCCGATGATTGGGCACCCCCATCAGCAATAAAAATTAAAAAAACAAACGCGGGACCGTTTGCCATGCTGGGGTGGGCTCCCAGCGTGGCACAAGGACTTTGGGGGAGGGGGGCGCGTTCAGCCGACCAGGGATTGGGCACCCCTGTCGGCAACATGATGGATTGCCATGCTGGGGTGGGCTCCCAGCATGGCATCAACTACTGGGGGGGGGAACGAGACAATGCAGCTGAGCCGGCGAGTTGGGCACCCGTCGGCTAAGCGCGCCGCGATGAAGCGCGCCGCCTGCGGCTGGGGAAGAGCTGCTCGTGGGCAGCTTCTTATCGCTATTCACTCAAGCGTAGCTCCCCTTTCAACTGTATGCCACTGCATTTTGGAGCGTGTCATGAGACAGCTCCAAAATGCATTGGCTTACAGGGGCCGCGCCTGCCAGCACAGTGCCTGAATTGGAGGAGGAGGTGACACACCTCCGAAATCTCCGATGAAGGCACTATGTTTCTTGCACATGCGTGCAAGCAAACATAAAAAGGGAATGCAAACAAAAAAAGCACAGCACTACTAGAAAGGTAAATGCAAACTGAAGAAACATATGCTTGACTGCAGGTTTTTATAATGCAAATGTAGTGTGAACAAGGACACGGAGAAGATAGATGAAACTGGGGTTTTAAATGGTCCTTGATGCTATAAGAGCAGCAGTCTTTGTGTTTCCAGTTATTTATTTAGTTATTCTGGCTGGTGGGAGGGGCAGAGAGCTCAAGATCATTGGCAAACATTGTTTGTTTATGAATGCCCCCTCTCATGAGGGGAGTGGGCTAATCGATACAGAGCACAGCTCTTAAATTTAAATCCACTCTGTTGAGGGGGTGCAGGCTGCACTGCCAATGAGCCTGGATCCTATTTGGATGCCCCAATGTCCCCTATAACCCGGGGGAGAGATGCTGAATCAAAGCTGAGAACAGAACCTCTAAGGATGCTCCTCCCACCCGAAGATGGTGGGGTGGACTGGAGTGCCACCAAGTGCAGTTCCTATCACTGCTCATGTTTGGGGACTGGGATGGCTGAACTTGGTAGCTAACAGCTGATTTGTAACCTGCACCTTTCTCTGTCACTCATCACCACTTCTCTGTTCCTAGATGCCAACTGTTTAGTGTCCCTGATGTACTGCTTCTTTGACCACCAACACAATTAAAATGAATAGGTTTCATTCATTTAAATGTTTTTTCTGTAATCTGTCAAACACTCCCCCAAAAATGGGTGTTATAGGTGTGAACTTTAAATACCACCAGAAAAGGGTGTCAAGCACCCATTGTGAGGGAAGCTATGAATGTTGACTCTTATATGGTTTGTGAAGGTTGGGGCTAACACGGACCTCGACAGAAAAAAGTAGGAAAAATATATTAAAAAAAGTTAAGAATGGAAAAAAAAAATTGAAATGAATGGCCCAATGAAATGATTGGGCCCTATTAATTTTGATGTATAGTAATTGGCAATTGGGGGAGCAGGGCATCAAGGAAAACTGAGAAGTCAGCATTGAGGCACAAAGGAGCCATGACAAGAGACAGTGATGGGTGCTAGTGCCCAATCAGCTGCCAGCCACTGAAGTAGCCAATGGCAGTCCTCATGTAGGAAGAGCAGGGAAGCAACTAGCTGCTTTCTGAAGAGGCAGGCCATTCCATCCCCCTGTAGGAGTGGCAGGGACCCAACTAGTTGCTCATCACTGAGGTGAGCCATCCTGTTCTCCTCACAGGAGTGGTGACTTAGGCCACACTCTGTGGTGATCCAGCCCTCCACTCTGGAAAGGGGGCATACACAGAGATGCCATGCTTTGTTGCAATCCAGCTGCTCCCCCCCCAGTGAGTCAGATGAGTCATGCTTTGTGGTGTCCCAGCCACTCCCTTGGAAGACAAACATAGAAGCATAGAAGTTGATGGCAGATAAGGACCACAAGGCCCATCCATTCTGCCTATTTCTTTTTCTACCTTATAAATGCGCCATTGGCCTTTGCTCTGTCAATGGCCTATCTATTTATACTCATTTGTATTGCTCCCTTATGCCTATACCATGCCTGTTTGAAGCCCTGCTCTGTATTCATATCCACCACTTCCTGAGGTAGGCCGTTCCATGCATCCATCACCCTTTCTGTGAAAAAGAACTTCCTCACATTACACCTTAATCTGCCTCCCTCTAATCTCATGCTGTGTCCTCTTGTCTTCCTATTTTTCTTATATTGAAACATGTTAGACTCTTTCACCTTGTTAATGCCCTTAAGGTGTTTTAATGTTTCAGTCATATCACCTCTCTCCCTCCTTTGCTTTAGGGTATACATATTGAGCTCAGTTAATCTACCCTCATATGTTTTCTGAGGCAGTCACTGCACCATTTTGGTTGCCCATCTCTGGACTGCCTCAATTTGGTTAACATCCCTGTGAAGGTGTGGCCTCCAGTACTGCAAACAGTACTCCAGATGGGGCCTAACCAGTGTCTTATAAAGCGGGATTATTACCTCCCTCCTCCGACTTGTGATACCCCTACTAATACACCCCAACATCCCTCTAGCCTTACCTACTGCTTTAGTGGTCTACCTGGATGATTTCAAGTCATCTGTGATGATGATGCCCAAGTCTCTTTCTTCCCTTGTGATTGCCAGCAACTCCCCTCTCAACCTATAGGTGGCTTCAGGGTTTCTCTTCTCTATGTGCATGATCTTGCACTTCTTTTGCATTAAACCCCAGCTGCCACTTTTCTGACCATTTTGCCAGTTTATTCTGACTCTTCTCATTCTGCCCACCCCATCTGGATAATCTACTCTGTTGTAGATCTTAGTGTCATCTGCTAATATACAAGCCTTATCCTCCAGTCCATCTGTAATATCACTGATGAAGATATTGAAGAGGATTGGCCCCAGGACTGATCCCTGAGGTACCCCACTTATGACTTGCATCTCTTCTGACTGTATACCATTTGCCACCACTTTCTGTTTTCTGCCTGCCAACCAGTTTGCTAGTCAGTTGACCAACTTCTGACCCACCCGGAGCCTACCCAGCTTATTAATCAATTTTCTATGTGGAACGGTATCGAAAGCTTTGCTGAAGTCAAGGTGGGTGACATCAACTGCACCCCCCTTGGACCACCACTCTGGTTACCCAGTCAAAAAAACTATGAGATTAGTTTGACAGGACCTTTCTGTTGTAAACCCATGCTGTCTTGGATCCTGTGTTCCTATGGATTCCAGGTGTTGCACTAACCTTTCCTTAAGGGGTGCCTCCATAATCTATCCCCCTACTGAGGAAAGACTGACTGGGCTGTAGTTCCCTGCTTCTTCCCTGCTGCCACTCTTCTAAAGCGGGATCACATGAGCCCTTCTCCAGTCTTCTGGGACCTCCCCAGTGCTTAGAGACTCACTAAACAGTTTTGCTAATGGCTCTGCTAGTTCCACCCTTAGGTCCTTTAATACCCTGCAATGTTTGCCATCAGGTCCCATTGCCTTGTCCACCCTGAGCTTAGCGAGCTCTTGTAGAACCCTTCATTGTGTGAAGGGACTAGTGTATACTTCCCTCCCCACTGTGTCCATGGTGCTGAGCTGTGGGCCCTGCCTTACCTTCTCCTCAGTAAATACTGAGCAGAAGTATCTATTTAGGATAGATGCTTTTCCTTGATCCTCCTCCATACACTCCCCCTTATTCCCTTTGATCTTAGCAATACCCCCTATGGACTTTCTTCTTTCACTAATGTGTCTATAGAAAGCCTTGTCCACTTATTTTACTGTTTGTGCAAGTGTTTCCTTGGTTTGGGCCTTTGCCTGCATTACTGTCTTCCCTGCTCCCCCTAGGGAAGTTTGGTATGCCTCCCTATCTTTGTCCCGCAGCATTCCCTTATATTCCCTGAAGGCCAGCCTTTTGACTCTGACCTCTTCTGCTCCTGTTTTTGAGAACCTAACTGGTTACCTCCTTTTGCTTTTCTCTCTAACACAATAGTTGTTGCTTCAAGTATTGCATCCTTAATGCTTGCCTACTTTGCCTGTACCCCCTCACCTGTATTTCTTCTTGCCAAGGCTAGCTTGACTCTGCTGGCCATCTTATCAAGTCAGCTCCTTTGAAGTCCCATATATTTGCCTTGGAATCAGATGATTTAGTTCTAGTGGCCAAATTGAACCAAACCATGTAATGGTCACTGGCCCCCAGGTGACCTTCTACCTGGAGATCTGTGATTCTTTCCCCATTAGTCAGTACTAGATCTAGGATAGCCCTGTCTCTTGTGGGTTGTTGTACCAGTTGTTTGAGTCCCTTCCCCTGCAGGAAATCCACCATGTGTCTAGTTCTGGTGGATGTTCCCACTGGTATTGACCAATCTGTATCTGGCATGTCATAGTCTCCCATTATCAGAACCTCCCCTTTTGCTGTCATGTTTTATATATCTTCTGACAGTAATGTGTCCATGTCCTCCCCCTGGTCTTGAGGCCTGTAGACAACCCCAGTTCATATGGCTGTCCCATTTTCTGTTTCCAGGGTGCCCCACAGTTCTTCTGGCTCCTTATGTGTATTCTGAATTTCTGTAGCTTTGATATTTCATTGACATAAAGGGCAACTCCACCCACCCTTTTTGCACCTTGGTCTCTTCTGACCAGTACATAGCCAGGTTCTGAAGTCTCCCAAATGTGGTTACTGGTGAACCATGTCTCGCTAATGGCTACTATGTCCAGTCAAGCCTCTGTCATTGTTGCCTGCAGGTCTGAAATCTTGTTTCCCAGATTTGTGTACATGATATTCCATTGGTCAGATTTTGGTGTGTAAGTTGTTGGGCAAGGTCCAGCATTTCACCTGCATGTCATATGTGGAGACGGACATTTTTCCTTCCCTGGTGATGCAAATAAACTATAAACATGCTGAACTCCTGTTTGATCACTAGCTGGGGGGGAGGGGTGTTCTTCCTGTTCAATGTATCGGGTGCTGCACCCCTATCCCCATTTGCTAGTTTAAATATTCTGCAAAGATGTCAAACTTCTGCCCCAATGCACTGACTCCCTCCTTAGTCAGATGCAGTCCATCGAATTTAAAGAACTTTCACTCCTCAAACTGTTGCCAGTTACCTACAATTTTGTGTTGTTTTTTCTGGCACCAGCCCTTGAGCCACATGTTTAGCTCCCCTATTTCCCCTTCTCTGACCTTCCGTTTGTCTGTCCCTCTCTCCCAGACTGGCAGGATCTCGGAGAAGGAGATGCCAGAAGAAATGGATGACAGTTTGTCTCCCAGACTGGTCAGGTGTTCCTTGGTCTCCACTGGTGACTGTCTTGCGAGATCATTAGTCCCTATGTGTACCAGGACGTTGATGTTTTCTCCTGCTTCTTGCACAATTTTAGCAATGCATTTAGTGTTTCTCCATGCTGATGTACCTGGGAGACATCTGACCTTTGCCTCCGGGCTGGAGGTAGGTATCAACTCCCCAAATCATAGAGTAGACTATGAGCAGAAGTGTTTTGGATTTCCTTTTTGCTTTTTTTGTTTTGGTCCCTGTTTTGTGTGAGTTTCATTGTGCTAGCTCCTGTGCAGCAGTGTCCTGCTCTGCAGTGTCCTCTGCCTCTTTGTTTGATTTCTGAGATAGAGGCAGACGGAAGCACCAAGGGAGGCTGACAGTGAAAATGCTGACCTCCCACACAGTGATGGCATGATACCAATGCAGGTATTGTGCCACCCATTCTACACGTGTTTTCTGTGTGGGGTCTGTGCCGCCCTCACCGCCCATGAGGGGGCTGTGCCCCCCTGCATCCCCCCGGACTGTAGGATTATCAACCCCATGTTGGAATTGGTCCAGGGAGGGGGTAGAACGTTGGGGGGAAGTGAAACATGAAAACAGGACCATTACTGTGACTGTCGCCGTAATGGTCTTTTTTCGTGTTTCATCGTTGGGGAGTCAACCTGAAGGGGTGCACTGGAGGTGGATACCTGTTTGTAGTTTTTATATGGTTTGTGGAGGTGATACATTGGAGAGCACTGAGTGATCGGGCACCTGATTTTCCCCTCCTAACCATCTGCCAACCTCCCGGACCAACTACCCTCTGCGGTCGAGGTGCTTCATTTGGATGTTGGGGAAATGGTGGGCAGTTCTTATAATATATTTCCTCTTGAATATGTGATTTGAGGTGCACAATCTCTGCCCATGCTGCCTAGAGCTGAGCCCTTAGATCTCTCTAACTGCCCTTTTGAAAAGTGTCCCACAGTACCTGCAGTTACTAAATATTCCAGATGATTTGCCGGGTTTATAACCTGGTCTGAGTAATTAGAAGGAGGAAAATGAAAGCAAACATTTGATTTTTTGGTTTGTATGTTTGTTTGCATAACTTGTTATAACAAGTTAAATTATGTGTGCCCTTGTAAGTGAGATCATTGTGTGATACCCCTCTGATCCTCCCCTTCCTTTTTTGGTACAGGCAAGGCACCTACTTTTCTGTGGCACATTGGGACCAAGTTCTGTGGCAAGATTACTATTTGCCACAGAACTTCTGTGGCAGTGGTTTGTAATTTCTGCGGATGTTCTGCGGTACTAATGAACTACCACATCACAGTGTCAGCTTGTTGTCCTGACTTCACGTCCATGGCAAAGGTTATAACAATCAGGATGGGGGAAAGCATAGTAACACTAGTTAAAAAAAAACAGACTTATAGAAATAATTTTATGCCTAAAAAGGCAAAAAAAAAATAATTTCTATCCCTTAAGGTCCTAGCCTATTGCATAAATGAAATATGCAGAGCGGACCCTTATGTGATAAATAAGGTATTTCTGTACTCATGCTATCTATATCACTCATGAGGTCCCCACCATGTATCAATTATATATTTATATGCAATCTGTAACATACATAAAAATGTATGCATTTGTACACACACACATATATATATATATATATACACAGTATATATACAGATATAGATAGATATATAGTGAGAGAGATACTGTATATAAGTATATATATATGTATATGTATATACATATATATAAGAAAATACAAAATCACACATGCCCCCACAATGCAAAGCATCATGGGCTGCATATGCAAATCACCACAGAATGTTATGCTGGTCCAACTTTAAGCAGAATTGCATGGTGCTGAAAGGCCTCTCACACAGTTTGCAAAGGGTCCTACCAGGACTCATCAGTATGCCTCGTCTGTTTGACACCCCAGTGGAATGGACCAGCTACCCCTAAGGCAGTGTTAACTGACCTGTTAACGATAGAGGACCATACATTATCCTCTATATATATATATATATATATATTATAGTGGCACTCTAGTGTCACTATAGTTAGGGTTGAGTACCCCATTTAAGGTTAAAGTGTGAAATTTGGAAGGTAAATAACTTTGCCACAGTATGATGGATTTGCCTGAACTTTGGTAGTCGCAGAGCAGTACCACAGATCTCGGGATCTGCCATTCTTCATAATGGTCAGATATATCATTGCAGAGCTACTTAGTGCCATAGAATGTGGTAATTATACTGTTTTGTGAATTCTTTGCTCACTCCTATAGGTCGCACGGTTTGTGCAACTGGTCCAAAACCCTCATGGAACATGAATCAAGGATCCCCGATGTGCCTTTCAAAGATTTTGTGAAAAAATATTAAACAGTTCAAAAGTTATCCAAAAAACAAGTTTCCCATTATAGTCAATGGGAAAAGTTAACAAACTATTCAACAGTGTTGCAAATGCAGTTTTTAGTGTCGCATATCTGCCATTTTGTTTTCAGTTACTGGTCACGGAAATGTTTGGCAATTAAAATTTGGGAACTTCTAGGGACACAATTCTTTTTGTGTTCACCTAATCGATCCCTGAGAATGCTAGCCATGTCTTTTTTGGGGGGTCATACACCCTGAAATATGTTTTTAAAATTTCTGTAAACTGTAGTGTTGCAAAGCAGTGTCACACTTACGACACTTTCGTGATTTTTTTTGTGAAAATGACGTGATTTGCCACACTATGCCCAAAAGATTAGTACATCTTTGCCACCCTGCTGCAAAAGAATGGTTTGGTCTTTGGGGCTGAAATTTGGAGGGAAGACAGCCAAGATCCCACAGATGTGCCTTTTGGTGACAACATATTAGAGGGCTTCAAAGTTACGGTACTCCAAAGTTGACAATTTTTCCCATAGGCTAACATTACGGTGTCCACCGTGCCTTTCAGGGTCATATCTTGGAAACATTTCAAGATACGGACTTTTCATCAGAAAAATGCTTAGGCCCCCACTAGAGGGCTGAGTGCAAAACTAGCCAGGAAAGTCATAAATTATATGAAATTTACATTTTTTTCTACATTGTACAGTTTGTGAGATATAAGCAATTTAGTATTCCAAGTGTTCATTTTCTGCTCCGAGGCCCATTATTATGTATACATTCTTTGTATTTACTATGTTTCTCAGTGCAACTTTTGGGGGAAAAAAGGGTGTGAGCTTTCGCTACTGTTACAGTTACCATTTCCACTTCTGTTTCCGTAACTGTTTGCATTAGCATTCCCATTTACGCCACCATGTGTGTTACTGTTTGCATTTTGTTTGCGCTTACGTTTCTGTTAATTTGCATTTCCATTACTGTTTTTGTTTGCTGTTCTTTTTGCGTCACCGTGTGCATTACCTTTTGCGTTTGCGTACGCACTTCCATTTGCATTTCCATTTCATTTCTCTTTCCTTTGGGGTCATCATTGTTGTTACCATTACCATTTGCATTTCCAGTTGTGGTACAATTACTGTGCATGTTACCATTTGCGTTTCCATATGCGCTTGCATTTGTGTTTCCATATGTGTTATTGTTTGCTTTGGCTTCATCGTTGCTGTTACTGTAACTGTTTGCATTTCCAATTGCGTTACCATTACTGTTTGCGTGTTCATCACCTTTTGCATTTCTGTTGGCCTTAGCATCTGCGCTTTCGGTTGCGTTTCCGTTGCCAATTGCATTACTGTATTCTTCTGCGATGCTGTTGCCTTTACCGTTTGCAAATTGTGTTACCATTTGCATTTTTTTTAACGTTTGCATTTCTCTGGGTGTTAGCATTTACGTTACTGTTTTCATTAACATTTGCATTTCTGTTGCCTTTAACATTTGTGTTACCGTTTCCGTTACCATTTCTGTTTTCATTAACGTTTGCACTTGAGTTTATTTCTCTTACCATTTGCATTATCATTTACGTTTGCTTCACCATGTGCGTTACTGTTTGTGCTTGCATTTGTGTTACCATTAGTGTTGCTATGTGACACAAAATCACATGGTGCACTCCCACCACCACATTCCATTCACTATTTATAGTGCTCATTGTCAAAAAGAAGGGAAATTCATGGCAAAAAGCTCAGTTTAATGCATCATTTAGGTTTGTTCCACATGGACAAACATGAGGAAGTTTGGTGTTAGGGTTGCCACCCCTTGCACCCCAAGCACACCCTGTCCCCACCAACAGGCATTGGGGGGTGTGTGTTGGGGTCATCGGTCCTAACTCTCACCCCATTCTCCTATACTGCACCACCTCAGCTTGTTTACACATGTGATAGGGTGAGAGTTAGGACCGGCGACCCCATCGCACACCCGATGCCTGTTGGTGGGGACAGGGTGTGTTTGGGGTGCAAGGGGTGGCAATACTAACACCGAATTTCCTTGCTGTTGTCACTGTGGAACAACCCTAACTGATGTATTAAACAGAGTTTTTTGCCATATATATATATATATATATATATTCATTGCAGAAAACTTTGTTAGTGCATTAGTTAGGGTTGGAACTACAGCCACAAAAGTAGGTAAATGTGGTATTAGGGTTTCCAACCCTAATGCCCCACCACCACCCACAACCTGCATACACTAACAGGCATCAGTGGTCTGTCTTGGGCTTATTTGTCCTAACGCTCACCCACCCCACCCCCATCCTGCAGACACTGACAGGCATCAAGGGTGTCCCTTGGGGTCATCGGCCCTAATGCTCACCCCATTCCATAAGTAAATAAGCTGGGATGGGCACAGTATAGGAGAATAGGATAAGCATTAGGACTAATGACCCCAAGGGACACCCCCGGCACCTGTCAGTATCTGCAGGATGGGAGTGGGGATGGATAAGTGTTAGTGCCAATTAGCCCAAGGCAGACCCCTGATGCCTGTTAGTTTATGCAGGTTGTGGGTAGTAATGGGCATTAGGGTTGGAAACCCTAATGCCATATTTCCCTACTTTTGTGGCTGTAGTTATAACCCTAATCAATGCATTAATGAAGTCTTTTGCAATTAATTTCCTTACTTTTTGTAAAATCATCACCATATCTCAGGCAGTGGCACAGTATACCATGGCCCCTGTGCTACAATGTCTTTAAGAGTGGGAGCGCCTGGGTTCAAAGGATCCTGCACTCCCACAATATGTCAGGTAGCAGCACAGTAGCCCCCAAACCCTGCACTACAATGTTTTTAGGAGTGGGAACGCGGGTCTTGCAGCATCTCAGGCACCAGCACAGTGCCCCACAGAGTCTATGTTGACAGTTACGCTTAGAAAATGTTGCCAGTGGCATATATCTCAGTGCAGTCTTTTCCCCAAGAGGACTGAGCTAAGCATCTTGTGAAAATAAAGAACATGGAAAACAACACAACAGAGTGAAGGGATTCCAAACACCTGATACACAAAAAGGATTGCATCTGAACCTTAATAACTTTGGAACCGTTTAACAGATTCTTATGAAATCTGGCATGCATACTGTCTAGGCAATGGTCTCTTGATGTTCCAAATGTTGTTTGAATCCATTGTGCAGTTTCTGAGATACAGAGTGTTGAAAAAACAGAAAAAGCTGTGTTTTTTTGCCATTTCTTTGTCAACCTGGATCTCAGAAATAGCTTTAGGTAGTGGTCTGAAATTTTTTAAGGTATAAAGCATTGCATCACAGATGTGCCATTTGAAGAGTTGGAGAAAAAATTATAAATCCATTTAAAAGTTATTAAACTTTAACTTTCCCATTATTTCCCATGGGAAAATTCATGTCAGGCACAAGCTCAGCTTGTTTATGCATGTGATGGGGTGAGAGTTAGGGCCGACCCCAACGCACACCCTGATCCCGGTTTGGGGGGGTGGGCTGAGGGGTTGCATTGAGGGTTTTCAACCCTAACACCAATTCCTCACTTTTGTCACTGTGGAACAACCTAACTGATGCATTAAACAGAGTTTTGCCTCTAATATATATATATATGTGTATATATATATATATATATATATATATATATATATTATATATATACACATATGAAAAAAACTCTGTTTAATGCATCAGTTAGGTTGTTCCACAGTGATAAAAGTGAGGAAATTCTATGTTAGGGTTCCCACCCCACCTTGCATCCCACTCCCACCCCCGCCCCCACCAACAGGCATCGAAGTGTACAATGGGGACATCTATCCTAACTCTCACCACATCCCATGTGTAAACAAGCTGAGGTGGTGCAGTATTCCCTCCAAATTTCAGCCCAAAAAGACCAAACCATACTTTTGCAGCAGGGTGGCAAAGAATTCCTGTTATTTTGGCCATAGTATCACAAAGCAGTGTCACAAATCACTTCACTTTCACAAAAAAATAATGAAAGTGTTGCAAGTTCGACAGTACTTTGCAATACTACAGATTACAACACTTTGAAAAACATATTTCTGGGGTGTTTAGGCCCCCAAAATAGACATGGCTAGCATCCTTCGGGCTCGTTAGGTGAACACAAAAAGAATTGTGTCCCTAGAGGGTCCCAAATTTAAATGCCAAGCATTTATGTGACCACTAACTGAAAAACAAAATGTCTGACTCACGGCACTAACAGGGGTCATTTGTGACACTAAAAACTGCATTTGTGACACTGTTGAACCTTTTATTAACTTTTCCCATTGACTGTAATGGGAAACTTGTTCTTTGAATAACTTTTGAACTGTTTAATATTTGTTCATGAAATCTTCAAAAGCCACATGTTCTCTGAAGTTTTTGGACTGGTTGCACAAAGTAAGTGACCTGTAGGTGTGAGCAAAGAATGCGCAAAAAAGCATAAATGTGCTACAGAATGTCGTTTTATAATTCTGTAGCTGTATATCTGGCTGGTACGAAACTTGGCAAATCCCAAGATCTATGGTACTGTTCTACGCCTGCCAAATTTCAGGAAAATCCGTCATACAGTGGCAAAGTTATAAAGCTGCAAAAGTTCACACTTTAACCTTAAATGGGGTACTCATCCCTAACTATAGTGGCACTATGGTATATATACAAAATCACACATGCTCCATAATGCAAAGCATCATGGGCTGCATATACAAATCACCACAGAATATTGTGCTGGTTCAACTTTAAGTAGAAATGCATGGTGCTGAAAGGCCTCACACACAGTTTCCAAAGGGTGCCAACAGAAGACACAGATACATGTCTTCTGCTGACATGTTGGGGGTGGCATTGGGGTTGTCAGCCCTAATATTCACCCATTCCATTAGAAAATAAGCTGGGTTGGAACAGAAGACAGTGCCACGTGTCTGTGTCTTCTGTTGGCACCCTTTGCAAACTGTGTGTGAGGCCTTTTGGCACCATGCATTTCTGCTTAAAGTTGAACCAGCATAATATTCTGTGGTGATTTGCATATGCAGCCCATGATGCTTTGCATTATGGGGGCATGTGTGATTTTGTATTTCTTTGCAACTTGGCTTCCCGGCCAGTGCCCTTTGGGGTAACCATTGCCTCAGTGTTTGCGCACTGAGGTTCTTTGTCTACATATATATATATATATATATATTAGAGGCAAAAAGCTCCATTTAATGCGTTAGTTAGGGTTGTTCCACAGCGACAAAAGTGAGGAAATTCGCTATTATGGGTCTGAAAACCCTAACTCCAAATTCACCCCCCCAGCACCACACACACACACACACACACACACACACACACACACACACACATTCAAGTATGGGGGAGGACCAAGTCAACACAACCAATGACAGACATCCAGCAGCAGGTGACAGAAATAACAAACAATTGTCAAAATGTACTACGAGACATCCCCACCCACCTGACCAGGTACTGCATGCTCAGTGGAGATCAACAGCAAAACTGAGGCCATGTACACCAAACGTTCACAATTCTGATTGCAGCTGCACACTTAGTAGTTGCATGGCCTTACCTACCAATGCTCCACACCACACCACAACTGGTACTGTGCCGTTAGTCAGTATAAATGCTGAAGGTGCAAGATGACAGTTGTAGAAAGGTTTTAACACTAGTGAGTATACATTAATTAAGAGAAGCACATAAATTAACTACAAGGCACTAGCATGCTCAAGATAAAAGTAGTGATACATTTAGTAGGTGACTTACATAGTAGTACATTTACTGCAATGGTTTACTCAACATAGAGAGGCTGATGTAAACGTATGGAAAAGCATTGCCTGTTCAACGCTGTGAAATTTGTACTGCCAGTATCACATGCATTCTTACTGATGAAGGTGTACTGCTGATGTACATACATAGACCTTCAGTGTGTTTCAATACTAAAGATGCAGTAAGTATTCTTTGTAAGAAACATTGTAATTGCATGGATCAGGCCAAGCAACTTCTAAATATCATAGCACTACTGAGACAACAATGATGTACCTGTATCGGAGATGTATATAGGATAGATTTTCCTGTAGGCACTTACTGAGTATGTTGTACCTGATAAAGACAATCTCATTGCATCTGTGATGACTAACTTATTCAAATAGTAATACATTTACTATAGTTGCAATGAGTGATCTATGCCACTTATGGACACAGTGTGATTTTTTTTTAACAGTTGTTTCATACTCAGGCTGTATGCCTAGTGTTTGGGTTTGCCACACTTCTGTCACTGATGCTATCAAAGTGATATCTATGTTAATTGTGGTACAACAGGAATCAAGTAGGTATGGTGTAGATATAAACAGAATGTTTTTTAGTATTGCTTTAACTCACAATGGGGTAAGTGTACTAGGACAGCAGGTGTTATCCTCTATCACTGACTCTGTCAGTTATAATCCCACTAGGGTTTCAATGACTGTAATGATCAAGTTACCCTGTTCATCTTCATGAGTTCATATTTACAGCCATTCTTCAGTAACTAGACAGTGTGTGGTGTAACTGGGTGGGACACTGTGTTGCAAAGCTGCTGCAGTGCCTAGCAGAGGGAGAGTATCTACTCATAAAGACAATTAAGCAATAATGCATGACCAACAGTTATGTTAAATGGTCTGTTAATCACCCTGTAGGGGTTTATTGTTGAATGAGGCACAGCCGAGTGCCACATGTCTCTAGACAGTGATAAACTGACCATTAACATAATACCTGGGAGTGGCTTATTGCTATCATAATAAAACTGTTTTTTAAACAACATTAAACCATGTTCATCATATGGTTAGGCTCTACATGTATTTTAATAAAAACTAAACATATGGCTGTTACAATGTTTACAGTCAATTAGAAAGCAGCATTTCTCAAACCCTTGTTATAATCAGAGATATTATACCTGTACAACTCCTTGGTTTTGCTGAACTCTCTTGCTCAGGTGGCCCACCACAAGTGGTGTGGTCTGGTGTGGGGCATCGGTAGGTAAGGCCATGCAACTACAAAGTGCGGTACGTTGTGTGCAGCTGCAATCAGGGATGTGTACATTTGGTGTACATGGCCTCAGTTTTGCTGTTGATCTCCACTGAGCATGCAGTACCTGGTCAGGTGGGTGGGGATGTCTCGTAGTACATTTAGACAATTGTTTGTTATTTCTGTCACCTGCTGCTGGATGTCTGTCATTGGTTGTGTTGACTTGGTCCTCCCCCATACTTGAATGTGTGTGTGTGTCTGTGTGTGTGTGTGGTGCTGGGGGGTGAATTCAGAGTTAGGGTTCTCAACCCTAACAGTGAATTTCTTCACTTTTGTCGCTGTGGAACAACCCTAACTAATGCATTAAATAGAGTTTTTTGCTCTAATTTCCCTTCTTTTTGAGAATGATAACGAGAAATAGTGAATGTAATGCTGCGGCGGGAGCACGGGGACCTTAGCCACATGATGTCTTGTGGCATAGTAACAGGAGCAGCAAGGCAAACAGAAATGCTAACAGTGGCACACATGGTAACACAAGCGCGAATGAGAACAGAAAGGGTAACGCACATGGTGGCGTAGATGGGAACAGTGTGCCACGAGATGTCATGTCACATAGTAACATGGTGCCTGTAAATGGAAATGTCAATGGGCATGGTGATGCAAAGTGAAACAGAAACAGTACGGTACACACAAATGGCAAAAAAGTAAAAGAAACGCAAGTGCAAATGAAAAGCAAAGGATAATGCACATAGGGCCCACTCCCGACACGTAAGTGCAAATGAAAACACAAAGGATGGCGCATGTGGTGGCATTGGGGTGTGCATTGGGATCATCAGCCTAACTCTCACCCCATGACATGTGTAAAGCAGCAGAAGTATAGGAGAATGGGGTGAGAGTTAGGACCCATAATCCCAATGCACCCCAATACCGATGAAAGGTAGGTGGGGGGTCCAAGGGGGGTTTTCAACCCTAACAGCAAATTTCCTCACTTTTGTCGCTGTGGAACAACCCTAACTAATGCATTAAATGGAGTTTTTTGCCTCTAATTTCCCTTCTTTTTGGGAATGATAACAAGAAATAGTGAATGTAATGCAGCAGTGGGAGGGCCCCGCGCTCCTGCCACATGATGTCTTGTGGCATACTAACAGGGACAGCAACGCAAACAGAAATGCTAACAGTGGCGCACAAGGTAACACAAGTGCGAATGAGAACAGAAAGGGTAACGCACATGGTGGCGTAGACGGGAATAGTCTGCCACGTGATGTGTTGTCACATAGTAACATGGTGCCTGCAAACAGAAATGTCAATGGGCATGGTGATGTAAAGTAAAACAGAAAGATAAATAGTACTGTAGAACAGAAATGGCAAAAATAACAGAAGCATAGCGCAAATGAAAAGCATAAAGGATAACGCTTGTAGTGGCGCAGGCGTCAGCAGTAAGTGAAGCGGGTACGGAACCACAAGTGGAAAGAGCAACAGTAACAGTAATGTAAGTGCACAGGCTGGTTTTCCCCAAAACCTGCATAGAGAAAGACAGTGAATACAAATAATGTATGCATAATAATGAGTATCGGCGCAGAAAATGAGAACTTGGAATACTAAATATGTTATATCTCAAGAACCGTACGATGTAGAAAAAAAATTTAAAAGTCATATTATTTACAACTGTCCTGGCTGATTTGGATTGGCTATGAAGTTTTCTGACGAAAAGTCCGTATCTAGCACCATTTCCGAGATACGGGCCCTGAAATGCGCAGTGAACGCCGTAATGTTATCCTATGGGAAAAAAAGGAAAGTTCGGAGCAACATAACTTTGCCTCCCTGTAATGTTTTTTCACCAAACGACTGAAAGGCACATCTGTGTCCTGTTGGCTGTCTTCCCTCAAAATTTCAGGAGAAAAGACCAAACCATTATTTTGCAGCAGGGATCCAAATGATTTCTGTAATGCGTCGGGCGCCATAATGTTATCCTATGAGAAAAACCGTCAACTTTGAAGTATCGTAACTTTGCCGCTGTGTGACATTTTTTCACCAAACTACTGAAAGGCTCATCTGTGGGCTGTTGGCTGTCTTCCAGCCAAATTTCAGGAAAAAAGACCAAACTGTTATTTTGCAGCAGGGTGCCAAAGGATTTCTGTAGTGCGTTGGGCGCCGTAATGTTATCCTATGGGAAAAAATGTCAACTTTGGAGTGCCGTAACTTTGCCTCCATGTAATATTTTTTAAATACAACACTGAAAGGTACATCTGTGAGATGTCAGCTCCGTTCCCTTCAAATTTCAGCCCAAAACTCTCAATGGTTCTTTTGCAGCGCAGTGCCAAATAATCGCTGTCACTGTCCCACAGATGGAAAACTGCTGTCGCAATTTGTGAAAGCTTTCACAAAAAAGTTCAACACTTTTGTGAGCACGAAAGTAATTTGCTAAAGTACTTTTTCCAGAAATTTGAAAAACATTTTTCTGGGGTGTTTTACCATAAAATAACGACATGGCAAGCATCCTCGGGGTCTGACTAGGTGAATACAAAAAGAATTAGGTTGCTAGAGGGTCCCGAATTTAAATGCCAACCATTTTTCTGATCACCAACTGAAAACAAAATGGCCGATTTGCGAAAGTAACAGGTCAATTTGCGAAAGTAAAGATGCATTTGTGAAAGTGTTGAACTTTTTGTTAACTTTTTCCTTTGACTTATAACCGGAAACTGTTTTTTGAATAACTTTTGAACCGTTTAATATTTTTTCACGAAATCTTTGAAAGGCACATCGGGGACTCCAGCCACATGTTCCCTGAAGATTTCGGACCTGTCGTGCAAACCGTTCCACCTGTAGGCGCGACTGTAGAATTCCAGAAAAAGCATAAACGTGCGCACAGATCATGCTTAATAACTCCACAGCCGTATATCCAACTACTACAAAACTTGGCAGATCCCAAGGCCTATGTTTCTTGATCATGTATTCCAAATTTCAGCCAAATCTTCTAAACAGTTGCAAAGTTATTAAGGTGCAAAGTTTTGGGGTTTATCATAGAAATGGCTCCACAACCCTAACTATGGTAGCACTACTGTGCTAACATAATATATATATATACTGTATATATATATATTTACATATATGTATATATATGTAACCCCCCCCTACAAATGGGGGTTCCCGAAAAGTCTTCCATGAGCTTGCCTAAATGCTCACTGCCCGGTTGGTGTTTGGCACTATAACCATTTAAATGTTGTTGCCAGTGAGCACCTGTGTGGCCTCCGTATACTGTCTCTTTAAGTGCTGCCTGTTTGCAGTGATAATTAATTTGAATGGGGGTGTCTGAGTGAGTCACTGCTCAAGTCCTGCCCAGGCTGCTGAATAATCACTCCGTTTCTGCCATCGCTAATTGTGCAGAGGGATCCCTGCTGAAAGATGTAACTAATTGCTGGTAATCATTTAGAGTAGTAGGATAATGTTGTTTGTTCTAACCTGCCTTCTTTGCAGCAAGAACTGTTCAGTTTAGCTCCACCAATTTGTTCCCAAACTGCCAAACTGAACCAATCAGTATTCTTGGACTCTAAAATGGAGCTTGCAATTAAAGGGGATATGTGGAGCCAGATTCTGGGAATTGTAGTTTTGGACTGTTGGCACCTTTTGCATCAAAAGGGGAGCTCTTACTCTGATTGACAGCTGAACCAACCAACCAGACCTTTTGGATCCAAGGGAACCCCTCCCAAGCTGTCTGCTGGCAGGCCAGATCTATGTTGGATGCTGAGAGAGTAACAGCTCGGATAGTTTGAGCAGCCGTCTGAGCAGTAGTTCGCGTGGAAGAATTGTGAAAGGCCTGACTTCAGGCCTGCTTACCTGTTTACTGCCCTAGAGGGAAAACAGGAGCATTTTTGGACTGATTCCATTTTGTGAAGAACAAAGAAACCATCGATGTGTAGCCAGGTTCAACCTGTAAAAGACCGAAGATTTTGCTAAATGCAATTGGCCTGTCAGGAACTTCAGCAACCTTTGAGCTCCCGTGTTTAAGCAGTGACTTTGCGATTGGGATCGGGGAGCAGTTTGCTTGGTACAGTAATCCTTTCTTATATAGAAATGTGCTGTAAACTGGAGGGGGGTTGTGATCTGGTTTTCCCCTAAGTTAAGCTGTGTGCTGAAGGCTGGAAGTTGTGCCCAGCTCAAACCGGACTGAATCCGCTGCTATCTAATGCATCCAGGCCCTGCCACGATGGCTGTGTTACCCTACCCTGCTGCACAGACAAGATCCATCGATGAGAGAGATGCCAGGGGATCAGCCCCCCATTCCCTGCATGAACAGGAACGATGCTGCAGTGAATCATGTGGGCCCTGCTTCTTCTGGCAATCCAGAAACCTCATCTACTGTCTCAACCGTCATCCATCCTGTGTCCAGTTCTGGGTATCATAAATAACCATCAGGGTAGCTACCTGCAGCATATAGTTAAATCAAAAGTGTGTCACCTGATTGATTGTTATTTCTTTTCTTCTGTATGAACTGAGCCCTCTGGCTCCGGATTACAATTAGGGTGTGGTGCATGTTATTTCTTTAATTTACAGGGCCCCAACTAGCTACAACACCGGCCTACCCTGGGCATCGGTCCTGGCTAGCTTATCTTTCATCCCCTTGGGTACCTAGGGAGTGTAACTGTCACAGGGACTCTAAATGCCCACACTCTAGAGTAAATGATAGAGTATTCAAACTAATTACCCTGATTGTGCCTCTCTTGTGTTATTACCCCCTGAATAAATCAGATCTACTCTATTTCTGCAATTTACCTAGACTGTGGTGTCAGTTTGTGCTCAAGGTATTGTACTGTTGCTTTTTTTGTTCTGCCTAACCTTGTTTTACAGGGGGTCTCCAGATCTAAGCAGGAAAATCCAGTCCTGGGGGTAAGTGCTAAATGTATGTGTATGTGCAAAGCATATCAAGGGTATTGTGGGGGTAAATATTGTATATTGCGTGGGCCATTAGTAGGAAAGGGGGGGGTTACAGTGTCCCAGAGGGCTGTGGCTTTGTTAGCTTGACCAATACCAACCCTGACCTTTGGGTGGAGACAACTGTCCCCGAACCTAGGCCCCTTAACCTGCTACTAGCCAAACAGGCAGGGGTAGTAGCCCTTGTGATAGCACCACCTAGGGGTTACATCTTGGATGTACCACTGGGATTAGTGTCCTCTAGTGGCCAAAGGAGGGAGTTACCCTGAGATGTTCAGTTTTGGTGAGAAAATGGAGGAACTTGCTACGCCCAAGCTCACAATTGCCCCCCCCCCATAAGCTGTTGGTGCACTGGATGATAGGGTGGAGTGAGGCTGAGGGGTTAGATCCCTAAAAGACCCTCCTGTTTTTGGATGTCCCCTTAGGGACCACTATTGCTGATCTTATAGAAGCTGTGGACCATGTCAAAGGTTTGGTTAAAGTTGAAGTGAGGGGGAAGGATTCAGACCTGTTTGAGCAGACTATGATAGTGTTACTCTCTTGTAGTTCTCCAGTAGATCCAGAGAAGGTACCCATAGTTATCGTGCCGGAAGGGACCCAAAAGGAGTGGAGAGTCATTCACTTGATTAGTGGTCCAGATACCCCGGGCGGATCCCCTAGGACAGAGGGATTTAAGGACAAGTTACTCAAGCTATTAGCGTTTGAAGGATGAATTGCTCAAGAAGTAGTAAAGGTGCTAGACCTTTCCGAGGACCACATGCTCCTGCAATCCCCAGTCACATCTCCTGCTTCTCCTTAGAGTTCCCCTGTAGCCCTCTCCCCACATAGTAATTCCCTCTGTGCAGTTGGACTCTTACCGAAAACTCAGACTTTTTTCAGGCACCATCCCAGTGCCTACAGGGGAGGATGACTTGGAAACGTGGACGGACTATGTTACTCCTTTGGTACAAGAATGGCAATGCTCAGAGGGGTAAAAAAGAAACAGACTGATTGAGAGCTTGAGAGGCCCTGCACTGGAGGCCATCCACTTCTTGCGAGCAACTAGCCCAGAGGCTACGGTGGCTGAATACCTCTCTGCACTGGAAGGAGTGTTTGGCAGTACTGATTCAGGGGACGACTTCTTGTGGAAGTTCAAGTCAATTAAGCACTGGAAAAACAAGAAGTTGTCCACATTTGTTACAAGGATTGAGAGGGCTCTGTAGAGGGCTCATAGGAAAGGAGAAGTGCCTGCAAAGGAACTGAACTGGTTCAGATTGGACCATATTCTAAAGTCAGCCAGATATTCTAGTGTGATGCTATTGAAACTCAAGTTGCAAGTCAGGAAGGCTAATCCTCCCGAGTATTGCCATCTTATGAAAGAAATTCATGAGATGGAAACCAATGAAGAGGGCTGGGATCCTTATGCTGGGATTGTTGGCACCTGCCTGACCCCAGAGAGGAGTGACCCAGATGAGGGCAGCAGCTAAGAGAGCTAATCAAAGATGGAGGCAGCCAGAGAACCTGACCTATATCAGGTACCTCTGGAGGCTAAAAGTGGAGTAGTTTCTCCAGAACCCTGGACTGAGGGTAACCTATTAGAGGAAGTACAAAAGTTGAGAGCTCTAGTAGGGGACTTACTGCGAACCCCACAAAACCCACATCCTGGTGGAGGTCCAGAGGACCACAGACTCAAAGCTCTAGCAAAAGATGAACAGCCCAATGCCCCTGTGGTACACAAACCGGGAGATGACCCGTGTGCTCCCCGAGACACTAGAGAACCTACATTTTGCTATCATTGCAGGGAGGATGGACACACCCATTTCTTCTGCTGTTCACCGGAGAATTTGAGGAGAGTCACTACCTGGTTATTAGCTGTGATTTGATGAAATAACAACTGGCCACCAGGTGGGGCTGTTCGAAAGAGTTACTCTGCCAAGGCCAGTGCCAGATTGACACCAACATCAGTACTGCCTGAATGGTCCGAGGTGGTGGGTCCTTCCATGGAGACAACCATAAAAGTAAATGGAGTGTCTACAAAGGCTGTGCTTAACAGTGGCTCTCAAGTGACTATAATGTTTCAAGATTGGTATCGGCAGCATTTGCCTGATGTTCCCTTACAACCTCTGGAAGGTTTGCATGTCTGGGGGTTGAGTGAAAAGGCGTATCCATACTCTGGGTATTTCCGGATTTGGTTGTCTTTCCCTACTTTGGGGGCTGGAGTGGTGGAACAAGTAGAGACCTTAGCCCTGGTGTGTCGCCCTACTGGACTGTATGATGGGGTTCCTCTACTAATTGGGACCAATGCTCATATGTTTGGGAGACTGGCACAACTATGCTATGAGAAACAGGGGCAAAAGACTGGTAGGGCTCTGAGGATTCCTGCCTTGATCAAGAGGGCTTGTGAGTCATGGCAGAATGCCAAGGAGGTGGATCAGGATGTACCGGGTGGGGTTGTCTGGAAAAAGGACCCTGAGACAATGATCCTAGCCTCCAACACCCAGTGTACTCTATAAGGGGAGGTCCGTTTATGAAAGGATGTCAAGAATAAGATACTAATGCAGGATGTACCAGGCAATGGAAAATTGGCAGAAGGATTGTTGGGCAAGCCCAGCATCTTGCCCACTCATGCTCATGACTATGCACGATGGGTGATGGTACAGATTCACAATGTGTCAGATAAAGAGATTCGGATGAACAGAGGCTGCACCCTGGCTATGGTACACTGCGTGGACACTGCAGTGCTACCCAGTAACAAGCACTCTGGAGCAAATGATACAGTGGCTCCCAACTTGTTTGACTTTGGTGACTTCCCATTGCCAGCCAAATAGTAGACTAGAATCAGGAAGAAACTTGCTCAGAGAGACCAAGTGTTTTCATTGAAATAATAGGATGTGGTATGTGTCCAGGGTGCAGAGCATCACATACACCTGCACGATGAATGGCCGTTCAGTGAGAGGTCTCGGCATTTAGCTCCAGCGGACATAGATGATGTAAGAAGACACCTGCAGGAAATGCTTACGGCTGGTGTGATACAAGAATCCAGAAGCCCTTATGATTTGCCTGTTGTGGTTGTGTGAAAAAAGAATGGATCAGTAAGAATGTGCATGTATTATTAAACCCATATCTAGGGAACCTTCCCGGATCAATACACCTTGCCCCATGTACAAGATGTTTTGGACTGTCTGAATGGGAGCAAGTGGTTCTCAGTGTTTGATCTTCACAGTGGGTACTACCAGATCCCCATGTCCCCGGAGGACCATGAAGAAACAGCCTTCATTTGCCCACTAGGGTTCTATGAGTTTATGAGGATGCCCCAGGGGATATTGGGTGCTCCGGCCACTTTTCAGCGACTGATGAAACGTGCACTGGGGGATATGAACTTGTTGGAGTGCATGGTGTATTTGGGCAACGTTATTGTGTTTGGAAGTTCATTGGAGGAGCATGAAAGTTAACTGTTTAAAGTGTTAGACTGACTGGAGGATTTCAGCCTCAAGCTGTCCATCGATAAATGACAGTTTTTTCAGACATCTGTGAAGTATGTGGGGCACATCGTCTTCACAGAGGGGATAGAGACATATCCTAGTAAAGTTGAGGCCTTGACCACCTGTCCCCAGCCCCACAATCTGAAAGAATTACAGTGCTTCCTAGGACTCTGTAGCTACTACCGGTGGATCATAAAGGACTACTCCGAGGTGATTCACCCCCTCCTGAATCTTACCCAGGGTTATGTTCCCACAAACTGTTAATACAATAAAGGGGCATCCTCCAAAACAGAAAGAGTATACTTCCACCCAGGTGAACCTTTTGGGTCCTGCTGGACACCCGACTATTAAGCTGCATTTCATGAAATAATATATCAGCTCACCCATGCTCCCATCCTCACCTATGCTGACCCTACTAAACCCTATGTGTTGCACACCAATGCTAGCCTACAAGGTTTGGGGGCTGTGCTGTACCAAGAACATGAGAATGGTTTGAGATTGGTGGCCTTTGCTAGCTGAAGTCTGACCCCCTCAGAAAAAAACTACCCTGTGCATAAGCTGGAGTTCTTGTTGTCAAAGTGGGCCATTGTCAACCAGTTCCATGAATACTTGTATGGGGACAACATACTGGTAAAGACTGATAATAATCCATTGACCTATGTGCAGACTTCAGTTAAGTTAGACACCATGGGACATCGGTGGCTTTCTGCGTTGTCTACCTATGATTATGCTGCTGTTGAATACAGGTCCAACCTGAATCACATAGATGCTGATGCCCTATCCCGGAGGCCCACTTCCTAAGGTGATTGGGTCAGGCTGTCTGAATCTGATATTCGAGCCTTGTGCCAAAGTTTGACAAAGATGAACAGATGTCCCAAGACACAGTGGAGTGAGTAGTAGATTGTTTGGGCCCCTCTGATACTTGTATACCAGCTGCGTACTGTCACTTCTCTGCTCTAGATATTAGTGCACTGCCTCAAATTGATAATAACAGCAATCAGTGGACTCAGTCCCAAGATCCTATGATCAGGTCAGCACTTGAAGCCCTCTACGCAGGGAAAGATTTGTGCAAGTTACGCTTCTCTGATTTGCGAACTGCATTATTGTACAAAGAAGGCCCTAAATTGAAGCTGATTAATCAGTAGCTATACAGAGAGACTGTGGATAGAGGGGGTCAAGTAGATAAGCAACAATTGGTCCTGCCCACAGCTTTCAGAGACTTGGTGCTGAAGTTGCTGCGCAACCACATGGGTCACCTCAGTATTGATCAAACCCTTGACCTAGTGCGGTCTGGATTCTACTGGCCTAAGATAGGGGCCGATGTTAAGCATCTTGTGAGGACTTGTAGTCGATGCCTGCAGAGGAAGGCCCCACCCCAATGGGCTGCTCCCCTTGTCAACATAGCCACCAGCACACCAATGGAATTAGTTTGGAGCCTGACCGGTGGAACGTCAGTAATGTGTTGGCAGTCACTAATCATTTTACGAGGTATGTTCAAGCTTTCCCAACCAAAGATCAAAAGGCATCCACAGTGGCCAAGGTGCTAATAGAGAATTTCTTTGTCCACTATGGGTCTTCCCAGAGAATTCATTCTGATCAAGGTACAGACTTTGAGAGTCACTTAATTAAAGAAATGCTCTTCCTATGGGGGAAGCGGAAGTCAAGAACCACCCCTTATCACCCACAGGGGGTCCCACAGCCAGAACACTTTAATCACATCCAGCTTGACATGCTAGGCACTCTCCACCCATAAGACAAGTCCAAATGGAGCCAGCAGATTAGCTCCTTGGTACATGCCAATAATTGTTCAAGAAATGATGCTACGGGGTTCTCTCCCTATCACCTCATGTTTGGGAGAGAGGCCCAGCTGCCAGTGGGTGTTTGTTTCAGGGTCTCTCCTGAGGGGGTCCAAGCTGAAAATTATCTACAGGACATGCAAAAACTGAAAGCCCAATTGAACCATGCATACCAACTAGCCCAGACAGTGGCCGCAAAGAGAAACCTAGCCAATAAAGAAAGATATGATAAAAAAGTGAAGGCCCAAGAGCTTCGAGCTGGAGACCGTGTGTTGTTGCAAAATCTAGGATTGCATGGTAAACATAAAATTGCTGACTGATGGCACCATCTTCCCCACATAGTAGTAGGTAGGTTGGAGACAAGCAAGAGGTAGAGCAGGAGCAGCGACCTGAGCTCATAAGGTGACTTCTTAAACTTTTTTGAAAGGCCCCGTGAGTAGCCAATTGTTTAACATAGAGTGGAAGGGTGTTCCACATTCTGGGCACAGATACGGCAAATGCAAGTTCACCCTTCTTGGTGAGACATCTAGGCATAACAAAGGAAGCATTTTGAGTAGATCTCAGTGTATAGAGCAAGTCAAGTTGTTTTAGTAGAGTTACAAGGGACCTTGGAGTACTAGTCTGGTTAATCTATCAACCAGACAACCTGCTGTGTACAGGTGATATGAGGGTGAGCCAATAAACAGAAGAATAGAGCTTACAGCAATGTGTTAGTTTAGGAGCTGCAAGGGCACAGCGGCAGATACTATTATAACAAGTGCTCCATTTCTGGATTACTTGCTTGCTAGCATTAAGGTAGATTATAGAGTCATAGTTGAGGCAAGGTCAAAGAATTCTCTGAGCAATGGCTAGCCTGACTGTTGAATTTAGGGAGGATCTTGCCTTGTAAGGCTGGCCAAGTTTACTGTTCACTGCCTCACAAGTGACTGCAACATGAAGATTAAAGTCCAGTGAGGGGTCAAGAGTCATCCCAAGGTATCTGAAGGATGTGACTGTATCCAGGGTTATGCCATCAGATCCACTAAGGGAAAGTCCCATATGACAAGCTTTTAGCCTAGGGGAAGTACCAAAGAGCATTGACACCATTTTGCTAGTGTAAAGAAGGAGCTTATTTTGCTTTAGCCAAGCCAAGAAGCAATCAAAGTCAGATTGAAGGGAGGTGCGAATTGCCGAAATGTCATTAGATGCAGAGTAGATAACTATATCATCCGCATAGAAAAGAGGCAAAGTCATTCTGGATGGGGGGAGGATTATTTATAAAGAGACAAAAATGGAGGGTACCAAGAATAGAACCCAAGGGAACACCAACTGAGGTAGAGACACGATCGGATGTGATGTTCCCTATTTGAACAAATTGTTGCCTACCCAGAAGTTAACTGCCAAACCAGGCCATGGCATAATTTGAGAAACCAAGAGAGGATAGTTTGGAGACCAGAAGACAGTGGCCAACTAAGTCAAAGGCCTTTGTGAGGGCGATAAAAATGGCCCCAGTGAGTTTTCTTTTGTCCATGTAAAGCAGCACATCATTAGTAAATTGGAATAGCACCATAGTTATGCTGTGGCTGGACCTAAAGCATTGCTAGTTTGGGGATAATAGATTGATTTTATGCAAATACTCCATGACCTGAGAAGACACAGCTTTCTCTAGGATTTTATCCAAGACAGATAAGATGGCAATTGGTCAGTAATTACTCATCATTCTAGAGTCTCCTTTCTTATGCACTGGCACAACACGTGCAATTTTCCAGATGGATGGCACCATCCTGGTCATAATAGATAAGTTGAGTATTCTCACAACAGGGGCTGAAATGTCAGCAGCAATAACTTTAAGGAACTTAGGTAATAGTCCATCGGACCCAGGAGAGCCACATTCAGGAATGGCTCTCATAAGCCTTAATACATTAATAGTCGAGACTGGTTTAATACAAAACTGGGTCGATAAAGATTCAGCAGGGTTTATGATTTTCTCAGAGGGTAAAACAGAGTTAACCAGGAAATCCGAGAGATCAGAGAAGTGAACATTAAGCGAAGTAGCAATTGTGCATTGGTTATTGAAGTTAGCATCATTTATAATCATTTCAGTCAGAGGCAGGGATGGGCCTTTCCCTTAAAAACTTTTAACATGGTTCCAGAAACCCCCAACGTTGCCACAGGATTTTTGAAGAAGCATACCACAGTATGCTGTTTTTGCTGCTCGGATGTCTTTCTTACATATTTTTCTCATGGGTCAGTATTTAGACCAGTCACCAGGTTGGTTAGACTTTTTGGCAGCAACCCATGCTTTATCTCTACTCCTCACTGCTGAGAGGAGATTCTCATGCAACCATCTAGTTTTAGCACCCCTAATTCTCCTTCTTTTGAGAGGCACATACTTGTTTTTGAGGAGTTAGTAATCGAGAGCTCTAGCAACATTAATTATCTGGTATAACAGGGACCAATCAATGCATCTTACTTCCGACAGAAGTGCTGCAATATTTAATCTTGAGAAATCATGGAACTGTATAATCTTAGGAAGTAGCTTAGGACAGCTGGCATTCCAGACACAGAAAGTGGGTGAGTGGTCACTGATTGAGTCAGGCAAGGTACCAACTTCACGAATTCGACTGACATGATTAGTGACAATCCAGTCCAGTGCGGACTGGTGTGAACTGCTGGAAGAAATATGGGTAGGTCCAGTAATCAGCTGGGAGAGGTGAAGCTTTGCAAGAGAGTTATTATATACACCAGAGTTACTACTCGACCAGTCAAGGTTAAAATCACCAAGTAATATAATTTCTTTAAACCTCTTTAGAGAAAACAGGTGGTCGATGATTCCATCCAGGCCAGTTAGCACCCCCTCTGGAGGATTATAGACACAGACTAGGTTTAATTTCTTTTCCCCACCAAGAGTCAGTTCCACATGAAGTATTTTGCAGGAGCTATGCATTCTGCAAAATAGTACTGAGATCTTGAGGTGATCTCTGGAGTAGAAAGCAACCCCACTTCCTTCACAAAGAGGGACAATCAAATCTAACTAGGCTGTATCCCGTTAACTTAAGCACAAAATCAGGAATATCTGGCTTAAACCAAGTTTCAGAGAGTCCAAGGATATCCGAGGAGTACAGTTGAACCCATGTTTCAAGTTCAGGGAAATTAGAGGAAATACTTCTGATATTCATATGGGTGATTTTTAGGCCCCTTGATAGAAACCACTGTGGGAAAGTGATAGGATTTGCTGCATCAGTTGGGCCCGGATTGGGCTCAACATCACCAGAGAGGGATATACAAATTTTGTAAATCCAAGACACTAGGAACAACTGAATAGGATACCTGCACTTATTTAGATCGGAAAGGGTGACACAGCTAATGTAGTACCCAAGCCTGGCAGGGCAGATGAATTTAAGGGCCCAATTAGCAGTACTGTGTAGTCTGTCATAGGCCAAGAGATTGGAGTAATGAAAGGAGTCATTATACACTGTGTATTAGGGTGCCATGAGGAATCATACCCATCTGAGCATACAGAGAAAGCAAAAATAGGCATAGTCTAACAGAAGAACTAAAAGCACCCAAGCAGCTCCTTGATGAATCCATAGTTTCATGCTCCTTCTTGTAGAATCATATAGGGTGGTGTAGCAAACTTGCTATCATAGTGGAATGTAACTAACAATGAACATCAAATTCACCCCTAGTTGTAAGACCCACCCCTAATTGCCCAATAAGCCAATCAGAGAAGAGCAGGGGAGGAGCCTAGGTGAATTTAAGAAAGGAAGGAGGTGGGAGATGGATGGGTAGGTGTAAAAAAATCAAGCAGGCAGGAGCTCAAACAAGGTGCTGCCTGATTTATGCGAGCTGTGCCTGAAAAAGGAGCCAGGATTTAAAATCCAAAATAACTAGTGTGCAGTGTGAATCTCCAAGTCAACATACCTTGCAATGATAGATTTTGGTGGCTTGTAGTGAGGGGCTGGGGAGGGCTATCCAGATCAAGCCCTCAGACCCTTGTGATGTTAATGGTATAGATGTATGATATAATTTTCATTTGAAATTATTGTGATGGTACAGACTTGACACGGATGCCAAGTTTTCTCCAGGCAGGGAAGGGTGTAACCCCCCCCTACAAATGGGGGCTCCCGAAAAGTCTTCCATGAGCTTACTAAATGCTCACTGCCCATTTGGTGTTTGGTGCTATAGCCGTTTAAATGTTGTTGCCAGTGAGCGCCTGTGTAGCCTTCATGTACTGTCCCTTTAAATGTTGCCTTTTTGCAGTGATAATTAATCTGATTGGGATGTCTAAGTGTTTCACTGCTTGAGTCCAGCCCGGGCTGCTGAATAATCACTCAATTTCTGCCATCGCTAATTGTGCAGAGGGAGCCTTGCTAAAAGATGTAACTAATTGCTGGTAATCATTTAGAGTAGTAGGATAATGTAGTTTGTTCTAACCTGCCTTCTTTGCAGCAAGGACTGTTCAGTTTAGCTCCACCATTTTGGTCCCGAACTGCCAAATTGGACCAATCAGTATTCTGGGAATCTGAAATGGAGCTTGCAACTAAAGGGGATATGCTGAGCCAGATTCTAGGAATTGTAGTTTTGGACTGTTGATGTCTTTTTCACCAAAAGGGGGAGCTCTTACCATGACTGACAGCTGAACCAACCAACCGGACCTTTTGGATCCAAGGGAACCCCCCCCCCCGAGCAGTCTGCTGGCAGGCCAGATCTTAGTTGGAAGCTGACAGAGTAACAGCTTGGACAGTTCGAGCAGCCATTTGAGCAGTAATTCACGTGGGAGCATTGTGGAATGCCTGACTTCAGGCCTGCTTGCCTATTTACTGCCCTAGAGGGAAAACAGGAGTATTTTCAGACTGATTCCGTTTTGTGAAGAACAAAGAAGTCATCGAAGTGTAACCAGGCTCAACCTGTAGTAACAGACCGAAGATTTTGCTGGATGCAGTCGGCCTGTCAGGAATTTCAGCTACATTTGAGCTCCTGGGTTTTAGCAGTGACTTTGCGATCAGGATCAGGGAGCAGTTTGCCTGGCATAGTAATCCTTTCTTACATATAAATGTGCTGTGAACTGAAAGAGGGTCGCAATCTGTTTTCCCCCCAAGTTAAGCTGTGTGCTGAGGGCTGGAAGTTGTGCTCAGCTTGAATCAGACTGAATCCACTGCTATTTAATGCATCCAGGCCCTGCCACGAGGGTTCTGTTACCCTACCCTGCTGTACAGAGAAGATCCATTGACCAAAGACCTGCCAGGGGATCAGCCCCCTGCTCCCTGCCTGAACAGGAACAACGCTGCAGTGAATCGTGTGAGCCCTGCTTCTTCTGGCAATCCAGAAACCTCATCTACTGTCTCGACCATTGTCCATCCTGTATCCAATTCTGGGTATCGTAAATAACCATCAGGGTAACTCCCTGCAACATATAGTTAAATCAAAAGTGTGTCACTTGATTAATTTTTATTTCTTTTTTTCTGTATGAACCGAGCCCTCTGGCTCCGGATTACAATTAGGGTGTGGTGCATGTTGTTTCTTTTCTTCACAAGGCCCCAACCAGCTGCAACGCCAGCCTACCCTGGGTAACTGTCCTGGCTAGCCCATCTAGCTTTCATCCCCTTGGGTGCCCAGAGAGTGTAACTGTTGTGTGGAATCTAAATGGTCACATTGTAGAGTAAACGATAGATTATTCAAACTCTCCTGTGTTCCTACCCCCTGAATAAATCAGATTTACTCTTTTTCTGCAATTTTCCTAGACACTGGTGTCAGTTTGTGCTCAAGGTATTGTACTGTTGCTTTTTTTGTTCTGCCTAACCTTGTTTTACAGGGGGGTCCCCAGAGCTAAGCAGGAAAATCCAGTCCTGGGGATAAGTGCTAAATGTATGTGTATGTACAAAGCATATCAGGGGTACTGTGGAGGTAAATATTGTGTATTGCATGGGCTACTAGTAGGGAAAGAGGGGGGTCACAGTGTCCCAGAGGGCTGTGGCCTTATTAGCTTGACCAATACCAACTCTGACCTTTGGGTGGAAGCACCTGTCACCAAACCTAGGCCTCTAATCCTGCTACTAGCCAAGCAGGCAGGGGTAGTAGCCCCTGGGATAGCGCCACCAAGGGGTTTTACATATATATATATATATATATAGGTATATTGCAAAAACATTGTTAATGTATCAGTTAAAGTTGCCACGACAAAAGTAGAGAAATGAGGTGCAAGGGTTTCTCCCTAACATCCCGAAGAACAGTGAATTCTGTGGCACAGCAGAAGTTCTGTGGTAGGTTGCAAGTTCTGTGCAAAATTCTACAGCTGCAGAATCCTAGGGGCCTTGGCTACAGGAAATGTCACAACTGTGCGACCCTATAAAAGGAGTGTAGCATAGCGTGGTTGGGGATGGGGGTGGTTGGCTCAGCCCTTCCCCTGCCAAAAAAGAAGGACCACGGATGAAAGAAACAAGGAGCTTTGAGCAGAAACAACCAAATAACAAATGCAGTAGCCCTGAAAGCTTAGCCTAATGATAGATAACACTGTAAAACATGTAAAGCACCACCTGTAATAATTTCACAAGATATACCCTGCAAAAAAATTTTTTCTACAGAGAAAATAAAGCAGTAACAGAAGATATACCTTGCAAAAAACTATTTGAATCAGAGAAGATTACATTAGTAATCTGCAAGCAAAAAACAGTAAAAATTACAAACCTGAAGGCACACCCTGTAATAAGACAGCAGAAAGTATACCCTGCAACAGCAATTTGAATCAGAGAACAATAAAGCAGTAAAATGTTTAGCAAAAGACAGCAACAAACCCTGTGAGTACAAAAGAAAATAATTACACAGTAAATCTGCCTAGCCTAAAGAAGTCTTACTGTACTTCCTTGCTCTGATAATGTTACTTGCTCTGTCCTTACAAGCAAACCTAGAAGAAAACAACTTAGGTGAAGCTAGGTGCCTTTGCCTGCAAACCTAGCCTTCCACCAATAATATAATTTATGTAATACATTATTTTATGTTAGACATGGACAGAATTTTCACAATGTGGTCATTACTAGACCTGCCTTGTTTGACGTTCTGGTTTTTACATCAAGGAAGTGAGTGTGCCGTTTTTTGGTGATGTTCCCATTTGAGCTTTTGGTGCCATCTGCTGTTCAGTTGCCAAACACATGACAATTTTCCTGGAGCTGTCAAAAGATTCAGCATACTCAAGGTTCATCAAAAATGTTGTTGCCTTTCCCTGAGTTTTGTTGTTTTTCATTATAGCTGCATCAAAAGAGTTCCTGAATTCGAAGTGCAGTGCTCAGCACTTTTGCCCCTACAAAGAATTTATCAGTGATGTACGAAAAATGCGTTTTTCCTCATCCTTACAGTTGGCTGAATAGTCTTTGTCTAGAGCCCTTTCCTTCCCACCTGCATACCCAATTCACTTACAGCACAGTAAAATATTTTGCTGCTTGCCTGCCTATTTGATGTAGCACATCAAAATAAATAAATAAACTTACTTCCTATGCTGCACACTGATAGACAAATGTTGGAGAGGGCCCACAACTAAAAAGAAACAGCAGGTGTCTGGCTTCGAGTTTTTTTGACCTGCTGACTCTCAGTTCACCCCCACCCCCCCCAATAAACAAACAAAAACAACAAAAGGTGTCTGTTTTTCCCTTACTGACCTAGTTTGCCATTACATCTCCCCCCAAACACCGAAAGGTGGCTGGTCTCTTCTTGTCACTTATCAAAGTCTAATGCACTAAAGAAATGAAATGGTCCATGCAAAGCTCTCTCTATTCACTGGACTCTTTTTAAAGCACTTCAGAAATAGATGTCAGAATACAAAAGTCTCAGATGGACCATAAATGCCACTCAAACTTTGGAGACTAAGCATAGTCCTTCGCTGTTATGGGGCTCTCTGACAAAGCAATAAAAGCAAATGGCTGGCCTAAATCTCCAAAGTCTGAGTGGCATTTATGGTCCGTCTGGATTTTTTTGTATTCTGACACCTATTTATGAAGCACTTCATAAAGATTATGATGAACAGAGCTCATTCAGGACCATCTCATTTCTGGAGTGCAGCAGAGCTTGACAAGAGGATTGTTCATATCAGAGGGTAACCACCCTCATCTGCTTGCACCCTCTTCAACTGATTGAAGTACAACTTGCTGCTGGTGTGGAGCAGTCAGTTTCTACTATTTTTAATTTTTTGTCAACTATTTTTATTCTACTGTGGAGGGTCGACTTCAGTGTTTGCCGAGCCTACCGAGCTCGGGGTCCTTTGGGGGCTTCTAGCACCATGTGCGCCCCGGCAGATCCCCAGAGGAAGTCATCATCCATGCTGGCCCCCACAATTTCCTCCATTTTCTCTCCGAGCTACCCCGGGACCCTTGGAAGTGGTGGTGCATGTGCGTGGAGATGCACATGCACACCGCAGCTCCAGACCGAATCCCTCAACCCTACCATTGACCTATGTTGGAGCTCCTTGTGAATGGCACCATCCCTACAACCTCCTCCAGGGGGTGGCCAAGCTCCAAGAGAGCTAGATTCCTCCTCCTGAGGCAGAGTGCTGCCTACCAGCAGCATCTCACATCCTCCCCCCCCCCCGCTGGCCTCTGATGACCCTGGCTTGTTCCCAAACCCAGGTCACCTGCGTGGTGCGAGGTGTGGCATCCAGCACCTCAACTGTCAGCTTCACCAGGCTGGCCAAGTTTCTACTGTTAATGACACAAATTGCTGATTTGGTTTTATTCACCTTGCACTTCCCTCCCCCCATCCCAAACCATGCAGGAGCTCGTACTTGGCCATTTCTCTCAAGCTCTGTACAAGGTTCTTTTTAGAATGATGTAACCAAACAAATCTCCCCATTAAAAAGCTGCAAGAGATGCTCCTGTCTGCTTACCAAAATCTACTTCACTTTTATATTTTCCATTTTCTGATGGGTTTCAAAACAGATTTAAATAGCATAATGATGTGAGTTATAATTGAAAATAAAACATTGTTTTTCCTGTATGCATTCAGGAATAGTAGTACAGTATTGTGTGTGGGTTTTTTTTTGTGTGTGAATTAAATATTTGTTCAACAACATTTCTCCTAACAATAATGATGCAGCTTTACTGTCATTGCTACTCATTCCATCTACCATGTTCACACAATAGAAGTCATAGGGATATGATTTCTGTGGTGTGAACCGGGTAGCTGGAATAAGCAGCAATCACAGTAAAGTATTTTTTATGGTTCACACTATACAGAGTACAGCAGTTCTGAGAAAATGAAGATGTCAAATGATGTCTCATTCCAATCAAGCAGACATGAGCTAATTTAGAATGTTGAGGATCAGCAGATGGGGCTGAAAATGGCACAACTTTACATTCATAATAAAATAAGGTACAAACTAAAAAAGATAGTTTCAGACATTCGGGTTTGGGAGCGGACCCTGGTCGTTGGAGGGCCGGCTGGGGGAGAAGGATGGAACATCCCATGGATAGCTCTCCTTCTCCAGAGGGGAGGGTGGGATAGCATCCAGCGCAAGGAGGACCCCTGGTGGAGGCCAGGAGTCACCCATGCTATCTAGCACTTGATATACAGGGAGGCGGGGCAGACGCTGGTGTCATTGCGCGTCCCCGCCTCCAAGAAAAACAGAAAAAGGAAAGGAGGGATGAGACCACTGTCTCAGTGAAGCCCTCCCTTGGGCTTGGATTAGCCTGCCATCACCACACTCCCCGACCAGATATTAGCCCGCGGCTCAGATATGGGGGTCCAGTGCCACAGCCCCACCTCGTAAGCCGGGGGTAACTGGGTAGATAGCGGCAATGGATGGCAGGTGGAAGTCCCAGGGGCCATGACCAGGACTGATGAATTGACAGAAAGGGCTCACCAGGATAAAAAATAGAAAATATTAAAAAAAAAAAAAATTGTTTCAGACATGTTTATTAACAGCAAAGCCTCATTGGGGGACAGTAGAAATGACTGATAATCATTCCTGCCCCCTTTAAATGTGCTGCTTACACAACTTTAAACACTTTAATCTGTTTTAAAATTGTTTGCACTGTACTTTTCAATAAATTGATGAAGAGAGCAATTTTCCTGGCTCTTACTATATTTATAGAGACTGACATGACTGTTTGGGCCCTATGCATCTTGCCTATACGTCACAGATATATGCCTTTTGAGCAACCTTAAGTCAAAAAGCTGTGCACCAGGTGTTCTGTTGAACATCAGTGGCATGCATGAAAGGGGTGCTTACCCCTTCTGATCTGGATCCCCTGGCTGCAAGCAGCACTGCATGTGGGGTAAGGCAGGGGAAATGACCAAGGTGGGCCATTCAAGACCTCAGCCCTGTGGTGTGGCATGCTGGTGGAGGGGACACAGACTACACTTGCAAGGATCCTGCCATAGTTGATATGCACTCCCTCTTACCAGCAGATGTTGGCCACATCAAAGCAAGTGTCCCCTTGTCTTGCTGCTCCCAGCCCTCCTAAAATGTCGTGAGGGCTGGGGTCTACTGTTGTGCTGCATTCTAGAGTTTTGGGCTCTTGTAAGGGAAAACAGCTTGCCAGTACCCACAGTCCCCTGCTCCATATAAACTAGGGAATCTAGCTTATGGGTGGAAAGGACATCCAACTGGATAATAAGTCCAAAGGGAGATGCACTAAGTTAACCCACACAAAGTTGAAGGTCTACACTTGTAATGGTAGCATACCAAAGTTTTATTCAATGCAAAATTAGATAAACAGGCCTTCAGAGCTCTGCCACTCAGACAGCACAGCCAAGTGCCCCAGCACATTGATCACAATGTCTTCATCAGGTGGCACCTGACAGAGATTTTTTGATCAAAGCAATGAGGTGTCTTGCTATGCAATCTGAGTGATAGCGTTCTGAAGGCCTGCTTTTGAAGTTTTGCATCTTATTTTACATAAAACATTGGTCTACTATCATTATAAGCTTGGACCTTCAGCTTTTTTTCATGTTAATTGAGTCTGGCTACCACTGGACTTGTTTGCTTGTAATAGGCCTAGCTGGCCCAGAAGCTGCACCCTACCTCAGTGCAATGGGGTTTCACTACTGTTGTCTTCAATAACCCACATCCCACCTGGCCCCTGGCCCCTGGCCCCTCTGTGCTCCTATGTATATATTTGGAGGG
This sequence comes from Neoceratodus forsteri, assembly GCA_016271365.2. Taxonomy (NCBI): domain Eukaryota; kingdom Metazoa; phylum Chordata; order Ceratodontiformes; family Ceratodontidae; genus Neoceratodus; species Neoceratodus forsteri. Next base: position 678,670,059 of record CM057456.1, on the reverse strand, counting down.
GCCAAAGACAGATGGATTGGGATAATGTTTTGCATGTGGTGGGTGCCTTGCCAGAAGTTGCGTGCCCCCATGGCCTAGGTATGTATCATAAGCATGTACATGAGCTGCCTTCATGCACAGACCCCACTGTGAGCAAAATCAGAAAGTATATAAAATAAAGTATGGATAACTATGTGGGATCTTTCTTTTACACAGGTTTTTTTCTGTTTTACCAGGAGGGACACACTAAGCTGAAAGCTTGTTTACAGGTGTGACCTGGGAGCACAAGGAAGTTAAGTGACTTGCTCAGGGTCAGACAGTATGCAAGAGGGGCCATGGCAGCTTTGATGTGCTATACCAGAATAAACCACTCGACCTTCGGTCTTGTGCTGTATGTGGTAGCACTCACCTCAGATATGTACAAAAAAAAACACTTATTATACACTGTTATCCATACACCATTCTCCATATTAAGTGAATGAAAACTTTTTTGTTATTGGAAAATGAAAGTAGATCTGGGCTACTGTGCAGCTATGTATAATTGTTGTATAATCATGCGACTGGATTCCACCAGTCACAGTACAGGTTTTCATTTATGCATCATTTACAGAAAGGTCTAGTATCTGGATGTTATTGTAAATTATTTGCTCAGGGTCACGAGATTAGAAATTGGCAGCTATGGGATTTCAACCAAATATGTACTGTAGCTATAAGGCCAAACTTGCAAACACAGTAGTGTTCAGAGAATAATACCAGTCTTTAGTATACAAATATTGACAGGAGGTAAGGGAAACAGTGACAAAATATTGACACTGAGTAATGAGCTACTGCCTGACAATATGGCTACTGGAAGGAAATAATTCATCCTGATGGGAGTAGTAAGGAGTTCATATAACCTCATCAAATGTTAATTTTTAGCCAGTCTGCATCCACCATGTCATTTGACTGGTGGGTATGGCTGCGTCTTAGCCTATGGGAAGTCATTTTTGGTGTAAGCCCTGCCTCTAGCTACATGCTCAGAAGTCCTAATGACACCCCTCTCCCCATGATACTAGAGGTGAACAGTCATCTATGACCCCAGATGTCAACATCCCCCAAATGACCCTAAAAGCCAGCATACCCCGTTAGAAATCATTATCCCACACACCCCACATAGAAACTATCCCCATCACATGACTGCCCCCACTGAATTATCCTCCTGGTCATGAATCCCTGAAGGCCAGAATGTTGACTCACTGCATCACACTCCATCAACCTCTTCAGGCTTGGCATTGTTTAGATATGGTGAAGCTGGGTGTGTTGCTCTGAGCAGCAATGGAAGAAGATAAACAGGAAAGCCATGGTGTACAGAAATGCACCAAAGGCTTTGTGCAGGGTTTAATTTTGTGGAGGCGTTTTATGGTGTGACAGATGAAGAAAGCATGTCAGTAAGGAAACATAAGGGAAAACGTACAAAGGTTGTGGAGCTTCATGGTGAAATGCTCTCCCCACGATAGCTAATTTATTTCTTTAGTTAGTTTTTGTTTACTGGGCAAGTTACACTACACTAGTAAACACCTATTTACAGGTATGACCTGGGAAGAGTACAACAGGGTGCAATAACCCAAGAAGAATGCACCATACAGAGAGCAGGCAGGGTACAACTGACAAATGTTATAAAAGCAGTTGTCAATGCCACATGTTCTCCGCTGGTATAGAAGCTCTGGGGTACTAGATGCTTTGCTTGAGTGTGTGGCGTGAATGGTGGTAAAGGACATGCTGGCAGAGGATTAAAATAATGACTCTTGTGTTAAAAAAGTATATAAACTGCCTTTTTAAATTAAGCTTATTTAGAGATATGTAAAGGAAGTCATTGACTTAAAGAGAAGGGAGGAGAGTGAGTGAGTTCTGCTGTTGTAGTAGTGTAGTGCAATCGAGCAGTGTTAATGGTAGCACAGGAAGTGTTGCCAGAGGTTTAAAATTAGTCATCCTCTGTGAAAAAAATATACAACTCCTTTTTATGTGTCTTGTGTCTGCAATAGCAGGGTTTTGGAGGCGTGGTCCTGTTGTGGCCTGTGGCGCCACTTATTTTTGGGGCCAGTCTCCATGGCATGAATTAGATTGTACGCTGTCTATGACAGCAGTGCAAAAGTGTGTCCACCACCTTGAAAGGTTTTAGCTGCTGCAGTGAGGGAGTACCACCTTACTGCAGGCATGCCTTTCCTGGTGTAAGTTTCAGTGTGACATGGCAGCGGCTGTGCCGTCCGCCTCTCACAGTCCCCAGAAAAGCCGACTTTGGGGGTGCCCAATCCCCCTGTAGGCATCATCATGCCCCCCCTTTCCAGTTCATCTGCCAACAGGAGAGCCCAATCCCCGTTGGCATCACCCACCCAACATTCTTTTTTATTTGCTGACAAAATGCTCAATCCCCATCGGCTATAGCCCCCCATAAAAAAAACCTGCAGGTGACACCCCCTCCCATTTCATTTGCCTACAGGAGACTAATCCCGTTGGCAACACTCCCAAATAACACTCTTTTATTTGCCGAGGAGCCCAATCTGCATCGGCTCAGTCCTCCTCTCAAAAAAAATATGCAGTTGACACGCTGGGAGCCCACCCAGTGTGTCAAATGTACCTGTAAAAACCAAAACCTTCCTGTGATGTTTTTTCCACCTATAAAGTAGAAAACAGTCCTTCACAGTCTGCAGCCCCCTTCCCAACCCACATCCACCCACTTCATGCCCCACCTCCCCAGCCCCCTCGTCCCATTCTTACCTCTGGAGCCCAGTGCGACAGTCTTCTGTGGATGGGGAACACATCTACACTCTTCACAGCCGACCGGGAACTGAAGAAATGCCAGTAAGCTGTATAATGGCATAACTAGGGTTTTTTCAACTTTGATGCATATCTTGGGCATTTTTGGGAATTTTGCCACCAAATTTTAAACAATGGGGTTATTGGGACCCCTATTCAGTTACTGTCATGGCGCTATTTGGTCCCAAAAGGTGATTTTGTTGTCACTGCACGGAATCACCCTTCTGGACCAATTAATGAAATGACAGTACCACTCTTCATGAGGTGGCCTACCAAAAAGCCTATGTTACAAATGTGGTGAAAAAAAATTAAAAACATGACTGTTTTACAAACGTATATTGCGCAATTTCCATGCATGCTCGTAACTTCGCTAATCTGTAATACTTACATGCCAGATTTTCAACATTGGCATTTTTCCACACTTCCTCATGAACAGTACTGCTGTCATTTTTCACATCCTAGATTAAATGTGTTTTTGCACTTCCAGCGCAGAATAGCGTGGTCACGGTGGGAAATCAGTGTTTGGGACAGAGTAAGAAAATCACACTGATTCTGTTAATCAGCAGAGGTCCTAAAATGCCTATGTTGAAAATCTGGTGACAAAAATCAATGAAATGACTGTGCTATGAGCATGCGTTGCACAGTGTTCATGCACCCTCATCATTTTTCACATCCTGGACGAAATGTGTTTCTGCACTTCCAATGCAGAATAGCATGGTTGCTGTGGGAAATCGGTATTTGGGACAGATTAGGAAAATCACAGCGACTCTGTTTATGAACAGAGGTCCTAAAATGCCTATGTTGAAAATTAGGTGAAAAACATCCCTAAAATGGCTGTTTTACAAGCATGCATTGTGCAGCTTCACGCACGCTCATAACTTCGATAATTTTTAATATTTGTACTCCAGATTTTCACTATTGACATTTTTTCACACCTCCTTATGAACAGTACAGCTTTCATTTCCCACATCCTACCTGAACTGTATTTTTGCACATCCGGCACACAGTGGCGGAGTTGCTGTAGGAAAAACAATATTCAGAACAGAGTAAGAAAATCACATTAAAAATGTTCAAGAGCAGAGATCCCAAAATGCCTATGTTGAAAATTTGGTGAAAAAATCCCATAAAATGACTATGTTACAAGCGTGCATTGTGCAGCATCCATGCACAGTAGTAAGTTGGAGAATTTGTAATATTTTCACTCCAGATTTTCAACATTGTCAGTTTGCACACCTTCTTATGAACAGTTCAGCTGTCATTTGTCACATCCTGCCCAAAATGTAGTCTAACACATCTGGCGCACAATCACATGGTAGCTGTGAGAAATCAAAGTTTGTGTAGATTAAGATATTCATAGTGCCACTGTTCATGAGCAGAGATCCCAAAATAGCTGTTAAAAATTTGGTGAAATAATTTCACTAAATGAACTATGTTATGAGTGTGCAACGTGCAGTTTTCACACACGCTCGTAACTTTGAGAATGTTTAATATTTTCACTCCAGATTTCCCACATTGCCATCTCTTCACACCTCCTTATCAATGGGGCAGCTGACATTTTCATGTGGTGCAGAATGACGCGGTCACTGTGGGAAATCAACATTCGAGATAGATTAACAAAATCACAGTGGCACTGTTCATGAACAGTGATCCCAAATACTTTCATGAGGTGGGGTCACAAAAATGCCATGTTTTAAAATTTGGAGTGCAAATACCAACACACACCCAGGGCATTAGGGTTTCTAACCATTACATCTCACCCTGTACAGACTAACAGATATCAGGGTTGTGTCTTTGGATTGTCTGCAGTACTACTCATGCCACTGGTCCTCCCACCTCCACCCTGCAGCCACTGACAGGCATCAAGGTGTGCCTTGGAGTCTTCAGCCCCAATGTTCAACCCATTCTCCTATGCTGCATCCATCTCAACATATTTCCTTATGAAATGGGGTGAGCATAACGCCAGATGACTCCAAGGCAAAATGCGACACTTGTCAGACTCTGCAGGGTAGGGTGAGGTAAAATAGCATGAGCATTATTGCCAGCGACTCAAACGCACACCCCAATGACTGTCACTCTCTGCAGGGTGAGGTGGGGTTGATGTCGGTTCTATACTTCACTGCTACTTCTACTATGTGTCTTTCTAACTCCTGCACTACCAATGCCAAAACCAGCAAGACAACATTCAGCATTGATAAATGCTGGTTTTAAGTTAAGATTAGTTCAATATCTGTAACAGAAGCCACCGACTATAGACTGTCACTTCTGTAGCCATAGATGCACATGCACACTTGCACACCATCTGGGAACTGCAGTAAACAATTCCCATAGGATCACATTGTAAATTGTAAGAAAGGAATAACACATGACATGGTGTGCGGCAATGCTAAATTACTGTAAACCACAGGTGGGTTCTGAGGCATGAGGTGCAGCTGAGTAGATTCAACTCCTGGGAAGTGCAGTATATGATTCCCATAGGATCACATTGTAAATTGTAAGTAAACAATACCACATGGCAGGGTGTGCAACAATACTAAATTGTTGCATATCCCAGGTGGGTTGTGAGGCACAAGGTGCAGCTGAGTGTCTTCAACCTCCTGGGAAGTGTGATATAAAATTCCCATAAGATCACACTGTAAATTGATACTAAGTAATAACACACGAAAGAGTGTGCAGTAATGCTAAATTGTCACACACCCCAGGTGAGTTGTGAGGCATGAGCTGGAGCTGAGTGCCTTCAACCCCCTGGAAGGTGTGGATGTCTTCATTCAGGTGCCAAAGGCACCTGTTCTGCCATGTAAGTTCATGCTAAGGATGTGTGAGAGTCAGCGGCTGGCTGTTCTAAGGAGCACTAAGCCCCTGACTTCTTTGTCTGGAAGCAAAGGCAACATTCCAATTTAAATGACACTCAGCAGAATGACACAAAATGAAACCCAAAAAAGGGGAAATGGCAGCAGAGTGAGATGTAGCTCTGGATAGTATGGAGAAGGCAGTTTTTATGTGCACTGACTAAATGCAAGGAAGAAAAGGAAGTGTCTGTGGGTGGCTGCATGAAAATGCAGCGTGAGCTAGATCACGTTGCCTGATAATGTAAAGTGGAAAAACGAGAACCTATGGCTTACACTGTCACAGTGAGGAAGCATTGACAGAACAGGGGAAACTAGAAATGGAAACATTAAGCGTACAACAGTTTTGCATCCTTCTTCCCCTGTGGGAGGTGGGAGCTATTTGAAAAGCAAATTGCAGTTTGGTTAGTTTGAGGAGTCGGATCCTCAGATTGCTTCTGATACTGGAACATGACAAACTAGGAACAAGGAGTGTCTGATACCCACACATGACAAACTAGGAACAGGGAGTAGAGAGTATACGCACATGAGCAAGGGTTGTCATTGCATGGATGAAAAAGGAATTGCTGAGATGAGGCAGGGGCTATTATGCATCCCAGCAGGGGACCACATGGTAATATCAGTCAGACTGAGATAACCTGTGCACAGGGTTGGGACATGGTCATGGAAATCTGTGGAAATGGATAATGCTATGTTATCGGCACAGTCCCATAATTATGCAAGCTGAGGCAGATTAGATGGGGCTTGGGGAAAGGGCAGCCAATGCATCAGAAACTGCTTGTCAGTTCTGTCTAGTGGCAGGTGTGACCTGTACAGGGGCATGGGTGTCTGAAACTATTTAAGGATCCCTCTCCTCTATTTAACCAAACTGCAATTTGCTTTTCAAATAGCTCTCACCTCCCACCTTTCAAACAGGGGGAGGGTTGAAAAATGTTAAAAGCCTGATGTTGCCATTTCTGTTTTCTCCCTGCCCTATCAATGCTGCCTTGCAGTGACAGTGTGGGACACAGATTCTTGTATTCCCACTTTACATTATCAGGTAAAGTGATCTAGGGCACAATGCAATTCTGACGCTGCCACCCACTGACACGTCCTTTGTATGGTATTGGGTGGAGCCTACAGCCAAATCACTTTTGCTTCAAAAGGGGTTTCCATGGAACACATTTTTAAGTACTTTACAGTGTATCCTTCCATAATACTGCAAATCCCTATGTCAGTTAAAAAATACTCCCTTCTTTCTTTTTAGAATGATGGACACAGAACTCCAAGTTGCTTTTCTCTGAGAACGAATGTGCACACCTTCAAAACAAATCTAAATATCATTAAAACTATTCAAGGTGCACAAAAAAACTGTGTGAAAGTTGTTCAGGGCCAATCAACCTTTCACATGAGGGCAGTCACTAATCTGTATTCTTTAAGTTTTGTAAAATATGGTCTTCCAAGCAATCTCCTTTCTCTCTCTCTCTCTCTCTCTGGAGTGAACACAGTAGGAGTCATGCCAAACAAATGTAAATATCTCAGAAAGTATACATGTTATCAATACACAACCAATGTGAAAGTTGTTCAGGACAAAGTGACCTTTCAAGTGAAGGTAGTCATTAATCTGAATTCATTAGATTTTTGTAAATATAGTCATCCAAAAGGTGAAAATTGCAGCAAACAAATTTATATTCAGGTAATCAGATGGCCACAGTATAAAAAATATAATGCAGCTTAATGAATAGGCTAATTTGAAAGGTATTTTTGTCCCAAACAACTTTTATACTGATGGATTATGAGTAACTCCTATACTTGTAGAGATATTTGCATTTGTTTGGGATAACTCCTATTGCATTTCTGACAGCCTAATTTCTGAAACCACTATGCTGAGACCAGAACATATGGTTTATATGTTGTCATGCATAACTTAATAGCAGATCCTAAGTTATTCTAGCAATGTACAGGGATTTATGAGATGTGGGTGACTCCTCAAGAGTGAGTCCCCACAGAGCGACTACACAATGCAGATCGCAGGAAGGGTGAGAGTGGAACAATGGCGACCGGCAGAGTGAATGTGTACAATAAGCAGAGCTCAAAAGGATGTGCAGCAATGCATGCCCATGCCACAGGATGCATGGGCACAGGTGTGCTCAAGAGGATGATGGGCACTGAACATGCCCAACATGGCTCATGGCGGAGGGCAGGGTGTGCTCGGCTACAGGACAGGGGCAGGCAGCACAGATCAACAGGCCAAGGAACACTGTGGGGGGGAGGTATGTGAGGAGGGTTGGGCAGGGACGCAGGACACCATGGGGTCACCACGGAGTGGCAATGCCATGACTGCAGCAGGCATGCCGTGGCAGGGTGGTGGACAGGTCTGCCAAGGGCTTCGTGGGGAGTCCGCTACTGTTGTGGTGGTGTGTCAATCTGGGAGGTCATGTGCCGTCAGTGCCTGTTGTCCTAGCCCCCTCCAGACCTCCTCACTCTTGTGCCCTCCAGGGCCCCTGTCTCCCGAGGTGTTTGCCATGCCTGCTGCCCACTTCCGGTGCTCGCTTCACTGATGCTCAGGCCTGTCAGGGCTCGCCGGGAAGTAGGTTGATGCTTGGGGTGTCATCCTTGTGGGGCTGCAGCTCAACTCGCTCTTTTACTGTCAGCCAGTGTCAATGTGTGGTTACTCATTTGGTTGCCGCTCTTCCTGCCTCAACCCCACAGACTGTGTCACTGTTTCTGCACTCTACATGGCTCACACCATGTACAGCACTACATTGACATTTTTTAGTTCTTAATATGAAGAAAAAAACAGCTTGAAACAAAAAGATCTTCTTATTGGGGGCACATTAGATATTTTCAGAATGGGATCATGTTACACTAAATCTTTTCAGGAAAAAGCAGCAGATTAATTTTAGTAATTTTTAGCCAGCAGTATCAATATGTGAAGCTGACACTGACCAGATAGGGGGAAGAAGGAAGACACAGAAGAAAACATTGCTGTCATGCATAAAGAAGACCTGGCTGTCTGTGAAACATTTAGAAGCAAATGGTTTGATACCTTTAGGTATCTATGCTGCACCACTGATATTTTCTTTTATAATGTCATCTTTGGAAACTTCTATTATTAAAACACTTTAAATGTATAGTTTACTAAATGTTGACCTTGGAATAACTCTTGAATAACTCCCTAATAAGTTTTAAGCCATTCCCTTTATGGGATGTCAAGACCTGTGCAAATGGTCAAGTGTTATTTTTTCATATTTTTTTTACAAATTTCCAAAGTACAGGTAAAAGTGTGGAGAAATACAAAAACATGTACAATTAATCTCCTATGCATTTTCCACTCAGAGAGAAGGTAATATTGCACAAAACAAAGCCAAAGTTTATATAGTCTTATTGTAAAGTTATTTTATTCTAAATCTAATTGGACCATTGATGAACTGAGAAAAGACATGTGTAGATAAAACACATTGGGCTGGATATTCAGACTGCACCAGGCAGGGGCACAAGCCTGGGCGCAGCACAACTGGGATGCACCAGGATGTGTCATGGGTGATATTCAATGGTGCTGCGCCATGGCTCAGCACTGTTGAATATGGCACCATGGCTGCCCACATTGCACATGGCACAGTGGCACTGTGCCGGCGCAAGTCGCAAGATAGGAGCAGGGGGATACTCCAGTGCAAGTGTGGTTGCGCTAGGTGCAAGAACCACAATATTCAGGGGTGGGTATGCAAAGGGGGCCATTATGCATGCAAGGTGCAAATGGAACCATTTGCATGACATTATGGCCCCATTTACGTGCAGGTGCACCGAGCCCCGGCGACTTGCACCTGGTTCCCTGCCAGGCTACAGCTGTCGGGGACTGACACCCCCCTGTCCCTCGGTGGCAACATGCCCCAATGCCCGATTGTGGGCTTTGTAAAAATTTAAAATCCCTGTTGGTCCAGAGGACCTGCTCCCCGGCCCGATCGAGGGCACAGTAAATATAAATGTATCCCTGGTGGTCCAGTGGGCCAAATCCCAGCCCAATCACAGGCTTAGTAAAAATAAATGTATCCCTGGTGGTCCAGTGGATCAAATCCCGGCCTGACTGCGGGCTATGTAAATGAAGATAAATCCCTGTGGTCCAGCTGTGCCCCCACCCACCCACTCAGACCCGCTACCCTGCTTCCCTTCCTGGTCAGCGGTGGGAGGCAGCTCCCCACCTGCATGCTGCCCTGCCACCCGCTGACTGACAGCGTACAGTACGGCTGTATGCCCATTGGTCCACTGCCTGGGCCAGTGGGCATGCAGACTGCACTGTACTACACAGTCCTGATACGGTGTGCTGCTGATGTGTCCTGCGCTGTGCCATCCAGGGACAGGGTGAAGCAACTGGGCATGTTTTATTTATCTATTTATTTATTTAGAATTTGGTAACTGGGAAAGGCACACTGAGGCAACGCTCATTTCCAGGAGCAAACCGGGAGATAGGGTAATGGGAGTTACAGTAGTTAGAGTAGCAACATTCAAAATAAAGCAATATATGTCATGATAAATATATATGCAATGTACATATTTGGAGCAGCATCAATACACAAAGTGCAGAGTGCTATAGGCAGAGAGTTCAAAGTGAACCAGTTATACATAGTCAAAGGTACACATACAATGCACATATTTGTAGTAGCATAAATTTACAATGTGCATAGTGCCACAGGCAGTATGACTTTGTGAATACAGTTCTACTTCAAATTATAATGTGTGGAGTGGCATATACAGTATAATACATAAATGCAGTGTGACAGTCATACATTGTCCAACATAAATATCTTTGTAGGCATGCCAGGAAAAATGGAAAAGGGGAGGGGCAGGTGGGGGGGGGTCAGATGGAAGTAGTTGCAGTGAGGGGCAGAGTTTAAATGTTTTTTGAGTGTGGCTAGCATGGACACAGGCTGTAGACTACTTCAGCTTACTCTATTGTGGGGAGGATTGGTTTGGTGATGAGCTCTTTACGGGTCGGGAGAGAGAGAGAGAGAGAGAGACCTTAACCCTGTGCAAGACTCCAAATTTTGGCTGGAGTTTGTAATGGACAGAGTCAGTGTGCCGAGAGAAATCTAACTTGGGGTCCAGCCAGACCACTAGGTATTTGAAAGATCGCACTGTTTCTATTTTAGTGCCATCCAAGGAAAAGAAGGATGGAGAGGAAGGGAGCTGGCCAGCCTTTGGGTGGTGCCAAAAGCCACGTCAACAGATTTATTTTGGTGTTGCACTTGAGGAGGTTTGCCTTAAACCAAGTGAGGGAATTCTCAAAGGTAGCCTGCGGGGATGACTGGACTGCTGGGAGGGAGGGGCCTGGGGTTCAGATGACAGTGTCATCCGTGTACATGTGCATGGGAGAGCAAGAAGAGGGAAGGTCATTTACAAAGACTGAGAACAAAGTAGAGCCCAGAAATTACCCCGAGGGACACCAGCGCAGATTGAAAGGGGGTGGATTTGGCCTACCCTAGTTGAATATATTGTTCTCTCGCTGTGAGATAAGATCTAAACCAGTTGGTGGAGGAGGGGGAGAGGCCTCTAGAAGTTACAGTAGTTTTTTAGTAGGAGGCTCTGGAAGACTGAGTCAAAAGCCTTGGCAAGGTGAATGAAAATTGCTAAGGTGAGGTGACCCTTGTACATGGAAGAATGAATGGGATTTGTGAGGTGGAGCAGGGAAAAGAAGGTGGAGTGGAGGCACCTAAAACCAGACTTGAATGGGACTTAGAGTGTTTGAGGCATCCAGGAAGTAACTTGATCTTTTGGAGGTAAGTACCTCCTGGATTTTGGAGAGAGTGGGGAGCAGTGAGATTGGCCTAGAGTTGCCTGCTGTGTGGGGTCGTCACCACCTTTGTGCAATGGAATGACCTTAGCCAGTTTCCATGCCTTAGGAACTGTGCATTGTGTGATGGATAGATTGAAAATGTGGGAGAGGAAAGGGGCAACTGCTGGTGCAGAGATCATAAGTAGATCTGGTCAAGGCCATCTGGGCTCTGTTTGGAGAGGTTCGGGCTTTTTAAAGCACAGGGTACTTCTGTTATCATAAAAGGGGAGAAGGAGACCTCATCAGTGGTACAGAGAAGGGAGTGGAGGGTAGAAGATGGGGAGAGGGTGGTGGTCCACCAATATGACTGTGTCAGGAGGCGCATAGGTGGACCTTACGAAATATGTGACTGCATGGGTGATAAAACATGCACGTGAGTAAAATGCCACAGCCATGCAGCCAGCAAGGTACATGTATAGTAGAATTTGCAGGCACCAATAATCGATGTGTACCTCTTCAACAGGGGACAGTGGACACCCGCAGCTACCACCATGGATAATGACACCTGTGAGACAGCTAGACAATGTGGCACAGATGTGCTGTTATGAGTCACATGCCACTACCAGGTTCATAATTGAGTGGACATTTGGTCTAATGAAGATGCTGTTCCAGTACCTAGACAAATCTGGTGGAGCTCTGCAGTACACACCTGATCAGGCATGCAAAATACTTGTTGCATGCTATATCCTCCACAATGCTGCCATCACATACAGGCTGCACATGCCTGACCTGGAACTGCCATCAGTGGAGGACCCAGATGGTGGAGAAGAGGAACAGTGGAAAGATAGAGGCATGCAAGTGCACAGGCAGACACAAAACACAGTGGCAGTTCAATGCCTATGTGCCAATGTTATTGTGAGTTATTTCACATAGATCACATCAGCAACATTGTGCAGAACACCCCATGCGAGTGGCACATAAATGACACTGTGACAGCAAGACATAGGTAGGGGGCAGTTTGCAGCCCACAGCTACCCTCATATCACCCCAGCCATCATGGTGGTAGGTAAATGGCAATGGCAATGGCAAGAGCACATCAGCAGTGCTGTCAATCAGGTGCATATGTGAGACTGTGGATACTACAGGCAACTCCAATGCAGTGCACAGAACATTATGGGACATGTCATTCATACTACTACACGATCTGGACCTGGCCATGGCTATGCAGACGTGTTGCCTTCTGTGATGGAAGCACCATAATGTGGGTAATGTGGAAGGTGCCTGTCACCTGTGTGCAGCACCAGATGGCAGAGGCACATATACAATGGGACAATGCTGTACAAGGTGACACCGTATGCTAATGTCGTGGCCAATAAGTTAGAGTCTTAAAGGAGGGAATATGTGTTATGGACAGAAGCACACGCATCACCTCCCCCATCCAATATGTCTTGCGAAAGCCAACCTTAAGATACTGCCCCCCAACATGACACCTTCCACAGGTGGTCAGCATGCCCAGGAGTCCATTGAGAACCACCTCCTGCATTCCTATACTCCATATGGGCACTGTAATGGCTGTGTGGATGCAGCACCCTGCTGCTATTCTACCCTTCCTGATGTCCACTGGGAGACTGTGTAGGTCACCCTAATTAGGTGGGCCATGAGGACCCCCACCCCACAACAGCATGTGGCATCCCATGACCCTGATTCCACCACCCTTTTCGATGCACAGTGGCGACTGACACAGCCCTCTGCTCACAACCACAGCAGACTAACAACCAAGCTGACACTGAAGGAGTAGACGACTGTACACATATTGATATGCCAGCTCACTTGGTGACCCACTGTTGTAATGAGCAGGGGAATGTGGCAGTTGCCACCTGTTCCTTGGGAAAGGGGGAAGGGGTGGTGGTACAACACATGCTGTGGAAACTGGGGAAGGGGGCATCACTACACTGCCTTGTAACGCTGACCTGTGCAGTCTTCTCCAGAGGACTGGAGAATGGAGGGAGGAATGCCACCAGGTTACTGCATCCAACAAACAGTGCAGTGCCCATATTTGACATTGGATGTGCAAAATGGTTCCCAATGTCTAACTGAGCATACCGTCCACATGGGGCAGGTGTTAAGGTAGGGGTGGGGGAACAGTATCCACCTGTGGGCTTTCCTGTGACATGTGAGGTGATTGAGGGGACACAGATTGACACCTGGGGCATGTGGTATGTCCCATGTGGTTAATGAAAGGGGAAGGACAAATATCCCCCATTCAGTAGCATGAATCCCACATTATAGAGGCAAGTAACATTCACAATTCAGCTGGGACTAGTAATGGTGGAGAGAGTCTACCGCATTTCACCACAGCAGTAGCATGTGGACACTTCATTCCCACACACTCTCCTAATAACTACAGATGAGAAATATGAGAGAGCTAAGGCCTTACAAGTGGCAAGAGTGTTGGGGTAACTGGTGACATTGGTGGAGGCCAGCTTTACCTAATCTCAGATCTCAGCTTCTCTACAAAGGAATGGAGGGGGAAATTTGATGTTGTGAGATCTAACTGTTGGAAGCTGGGGCTGACCCATGCCCTATATGTGGCTGCCTGTCTCCATCTTACTTATCCAGGGAAAATGTTAAAAATGTACAGGCCTGGTGAAGTCTGGTAAACTGGTTGTTTACAAAATCTCAAAAGACTTTTCAGCTGGAGGTGTGGTGGGAGAAGATGGTTCAGAGGAGGAATACACTTGAATTTATTATAACAACAACATAGTTTGTTTTTTCTACTTGCACACCAGCCTTGTGCACTCTTTTCCTTTTTGGTTGTATATTTAAATTTATTAGTTTGCATCCTCATTCTAACTTTGAACAACTAATTACATTTGACTGTATTCCAAAGTTTAAATTTTGCTTGGCAAGGGCAGTTTCTAGTTCACTTCACATTTTATTCATGTATTAAACTGGTACTTTGTTTGCCAGGTTAAGATTTATGTGAGAAAATGTTTCTATTTTATCTATTTGCATAGTGGCACAGTACATTAGAAACCACATAAAACAGTTAAACACATGGACGCCTAGTGGCCCACAGATGGTGCGTTGCTGGCTGATCCTGACGCATGGTGCGTCACTGCATCAGATTGTCTTGCATCATCTGGGGCCTTAGTACACATTCAAGTTAGCTAGGAAGCATGTACAGCAAGTGTGGAAATACTCCAAAAACTTGTACATCTATTACCCCTATCTACAGGCAACAGTGTAATCTTGTACTAGAGTCCCCAGCTTCACAGACAAATAAATATCAATGAGTGAGATTCTTGTGGAGCAAGGAGCATGGACACTGCTTCCACCAGGTAGCAGCAAGAAAACCTAAAGGAAGAGGGACAGGGTTTGGAGGATAATAGCTGCCAAATTGCACTTCTACACAGGTATAAAAAAAAGATATACCAGCTCAAACACAGGCTTACTGGCCCATCTTCGGGAGAATGCAAATGCAGAGGATGTAATAATGCGTGGAGGCAGTCCGTGACATACAGGTACGTGATGTAACAATCATGCTATATGAACATTACAAAACTGTACATGGTGGGTGTAATGCATTGATTCTGGTCTATCTTTCTCCAATTATGTATTCCCAGGGGCACATGCATCCAGTGGAACAACATGACCACAAGCAGCTATGGAGGTGAACCAGAGTGGTGAGGCTAAGGATCAACCAGGTCACAGCAGAGCAGGTAGGTACCATGACCAATTCAGGCCATAAATAGGGCAGTACCCCACCAATGAATATGATATTGGTTAGCGGGAGGACTTGTGTCTGTGTGTGTGTGTGTGTGTGTGTGTGTGTATCGGGCGTAGCTACAAGGGTGCAGGGGGTGCAGTCACACACAGGCCCATGAGGTTTGAGGGGCCCAAAACATAATTTTGATGTCTATTCAAAACCAGGGGATCCCTATAACATACCCCTGCATCCAGGTCCTCTGGGAATTTGCTACGCTATTGACAATAACATGTATCATGCATGAAGGATAGCGTTTGGATGGGGCAGTATGAGATGTAAAGGTGAGTCATTAGGAGAGAGGGATCAGAACCTACCTGACCAGTTATTTGAGGTGATAGGTGGGAACTGGTGTGTTGGGTGCACTGTGTACATGTTGAGGTACACAGGCAGGGTGGGTGTGTTGTATGGGTAGAAAATGTTGGGGGGACATACAGTTGTGGATGCCTGTAGTGACACAGTAGCAAAGGCTAATGGAGGTGTTCACTGCCAGTGGTCAGGGGCTGACAGGGGGCATTTCAATGGGGGAGGTCAGTAGATAGGTGGGTTAATGGTGTGCAGTGAGGGGGCTGGCTGAGATGGGATGTGATATGAGAGGCATATGTAGTGAAAGGTTTGGCATGATGCACAGAGTGGAAGGATGATGAGGTTTGTGAGGGGCAGAGTTGTAAGGGAGAGCCCTCTCTAAGGAACGGAGCAGAGGTGTAGTAGAATAGCGACATAGGTGCTTGGGAAGGTGGTGAGCAGCATTGCTACTGGGGGTATTAACAGTGTGGTGAAATGGAGCTACCCCTTGGGCTGTGGGTGATGCATTGACATCACATGATGTGAAGTCTGTAGCAGTGGGTAGTGGTGGGATCTACACAGGTATTGTAGTAATAGTAATAGTAGTAGAAGTAGTAGTAGTAGTAGATTTTATTTATTTTGTGCACCCTTCCCTGAAGCCTCAGGGAGCCCTTGCAGAAATAAACAATAAGACATAACACATGATTAGCCATTTCAATAAAATCAGTAGCAAAAAATTCCTCAAAACAGATATCTAAAAATGTAAATAATTCTGCTAATCATGGATCAAAGGCAGCTCGAAATAGAAAGGTTTTCAGACCCCTTTAAAAGCTCTCTGGGGAAAGTGCCTCCTGGAGGTAGCCTGGAAGAGAGTTCCAAAGAACTGGGGCTGCAGCCTCAAAGGCCTGATTACCTGACAATATTAACCTCATCCTGGGCACCTCCAGAAGGGCCTCCACAGCTGACCTAAGGGAACAACCCAGGGTATAGGAATGCAGGGTCTCTTTCAAGTAACCCGGATCCGACCCATGTAGGGTCTTGTAGGTCAAAAGGCTTATTTTAAAGGAGATGCACCAATGCACTGGCAGCAAGTGCAGTTCACGCATGACCAGTGTTATATGACAGGATCTTGGCAGACCCATCACTAACATAGAAACATAGAAGTTGATGGCAGATAAGGACCGCAAGGCCCATCCAGTCTGCCCATTTCTTTTTCTACCTTATAAATGTGCCATTGGCCTTTGCTCTGTCAGTGGTCTATCTATTCATACTCATCTGTATTGCTCCCTTATGCCTATCCCATGCCTGTTTGAAGCCCTGCACTGTATTAATAGCCACCACTTCCTGAGGTAGGCCGTTCTATGCATCCACCACCCTTTCTGTGAAAAAGGATTTCCTCACATTCCGACTTAATCGGCCTCCCTCTAATCTCATGCTGTGTCCTCTTGTCCTGCTGTTTTTCTTATATTTAAACATGTTAGACTCTTTCACCTTGTTAATGCCCTTCAGGTGTTTGAATGTCTCGATCATATCACCTCTCTCCCTCCTTTGCTCAAGGGTATACATATTGAGCTCGGTTTATCTGTCCTCATATGTCTTCTGATGCAGTTCCTGCACCATTTTGGTTGCCCTTCTCTGGACTGCCTTAATTTGGTTAATGTCCTTGTGAAGGTGTGGCCTCCAGTACTGCATGCAGTACTCCAGGTGGGGCCTAACCAGTGTCTTGTAAAGAGGGATTATTACCTTTCTCTTATGACTTGTGATACCCTTACTTATACACCCTAACATCCCCATAGCCTTACCTACTGCTTTAGAGGTCTGCTTGGATGATTTCAGGTCATCAGTGATGATGATGCCCAAGTCTCTTTCTTCCTTTGTGACTGCCAGCAACTCCCCTCCCAGCCTATAGGTGACTTCAGGGTTTCTCTTCCCTATGTGCATGATCTTGCACTTCTTTGCATTAAATCCCAGTTGCCACTCTTCTGACCATTTTGCTAGTTTATCCAGATCTCTTCTCATTCTGCCCACCCCATTCTGCAGCAGCTGCAGGTGCCTCAACTCACCTCCACTGACCTTGAGGTAGAGAGTGTTGCAGTAGTCAAGCCTGGAGGTGACAAAGGCATGTATTAGGGTAGCCAGGTCTTCAGGAGGGACAAGAAACTTAATTGGGGTGATGTTGTGTGGTAGAAACCAACACAGACAATGGCTGACACGTAAGAGTCAAGTGTTAGCCCACTGTACATAACAACACCCAATGTTTTAAGGTAAGGGAAGGCCTCTAGTTCCATCTGGCAAATAAAAAGCCCTAGACTCTCCCCAGAGGCCCCCAGTCCCCCCTTTGACCCAGCTCCACCATCAATACTTCAGTTTTACCTGGGTTGAACCCCAACCGCTTAGACAACGTCCAAGACCAGGTCTTGGCCCGGCACTTGTTCAGTGCATCAACGGCATCAGATCTTCTGGGTATGAAAGACAGGTAGAGCTGAGTATCATCAGCATAGGAATGAAAGCTCAGCTCACACCGCCTAATAACCTCACCGAGAGGCAGCATATAAGCTGTGAACAACATGGGATAAAGGACAGCGCCTCGGGGCACTCCACAGGGCAGGACCATTGGGTCAGAGGAATAATTCCCTAGGTAGGCCCTCTGGAACCTGTCCAGCACAAAGGACTCAGAGCAACTCATGACCTTATCAGAGAGTTCTATATACTCCAGCAACCTGTCCATAACACTCCATGGTCCACAGTGTCAAATGCAGAGGACAGATCAAGGAGAACAACAACAGTTCACTCTCCTCTATCCCTTGCCATGAGCAGGCCATTCCACACTTTAACTAATGCTGTGTCCATGCTGTGCATGGCTCTAATCCTGGACTGGAAAGGTTCGTAGATCTGAAACTCCACAAGGTGAAACACGAACTGTTCCAGGACTACCTTCTCCAGAACCTTCCTGAGAAAGGGAAGGTTTGAGATGGGTCGAGAGTTAGCCAAGCCATCAGTGTCTAAGGATTTTTTTTCAGCAGGGGCTTAACCAGAGCCTCCTTAAGAGGCTCCAGGAAAATCCCTGCTGCTAAAGAACTCCCAAACATCTCAGAGAACATCAGTCCCAAGGCTCCAACGCAGCCCACAAGTAGGTGCGTCGGGCCCTGGTCCAAGTTGCAGAAAGTTGGTTTAAGGCCCTAAATCACCTCACAGACCTCCATCACTGTAACCAGATGAACTCCCTCCAGTCAGGCCGAATGCAGCTGTCGTCCCAAGGCCCACCACTGCTGGATGCTGGTATTCCACTTGTCGAAATCCCGGCCCTCACAGGCACTCTGTCCCAGAAAATCAAGCAAACTCCTTACATTTTTGGGTTTAAAATGCTCTAACAGGTTCCAGACAAGCAGGATGTAATAACCTGTCTACAATCTGAAAGAGCTGAGCCAGTTGATTTTTCCCGGCTGCAATCATCCTTGACATAAACGCTGCCTTTTTATTGGTGATTGCATTCTGATAGATGAAACCGGGGGATGTACACAAGTTGGCACAAATGGTCCAGGGCCTTCGTGACAACCCTGTTATAGGCTGACACAGCCTCCCCTGGGTCACTAGCACAAGCCCTCAGCACAGACAAAATGTCCAGCTCTGCCAATAGTCCCTGAGACTGAATCCCTTTTAAAGGGTGGAACTTGGCCTTTTCCACAGGGGATTACACAACTGGGGGGGGGGGCTAAAACGGAACCTGACAGTGCAGTGATCCGAACTAACGACCGAATCAGTTTTGATGGTGGTAACCTCAAACCTAGAGAGGACACAAGATTGAGGGCATGGCTGGAGCAGTGGGTCCCAGACATAGAAGCAAGAAAAAGGCCAATGGCCTCCATGCTGGATAAGAAGTACCTTATGCCTGACAAGCTCTTGTTGTCCACCCAGGTGTTCAAGTCACTGAGGACAAGCCATTTCAGCAACTCCAACACCTTCTTGGTGACAAAAGCCATCCACTCTTGCAGAAAACCCCTGTCCCAGCTGGGAGACTGATAGACAAGGAAAATTCTAATATCCAGTCCAGGAGCCCCCTCACCGCCATACACTCAATAAAACTGGTATCCCCAACAGGGTGCACTGTCAGGCCCAATTTCGACTTAAAACAAATCATCAGCCCCCTCTCCTGTGATCCTTCCTTATAAAGGGGGATGAGGCCCAGCAACGCCTTTGCAGTTACATGGGATCATTGTGCAAGGTTTCTGACCTGAGATGAGGGAGTGACAGAGAGAGGTGTATAAAGGGTGCAGTGGTGAATGTGTCATGGATGCTTGAGGTCACATGGACAGTGTGCTGCAGGATCATGTTCCTTCAACTAAGGGTGGCATATATGTTGCCGCTATGGATTATGATGCCAGACACAGGGATGGGGTGGTCAGCCTCTGGACAGGGGCACAACAGGCTGGAATGTGAATGCAACCACATTGTCGATGTCAGGCACAGAGCATCAGTTGCAAAATTCTACATACAGCTGGCACATGTGTGGTAGACTAGGGAGGGGACCATGGTAAATATACCATTGGTGGTGTTACGTTTCCTGTAATGGGTGGTGACATCAGGGGAACTTATTACGTTATTGTCTGCATACATGGGTCTGGCCATAGAAGACCATGCAACTTCTGAAACACTGCTTGTGGGCATAGATGTTGTGCCATGCCAGTACCATGGTGCCGGACATAGGAATGGTTTGCCACATCATCGATACTGGTAGCAACCATGTACAATGTGACTTGGTGTCTCTAGGCACATACATGTCATCACATGCAGTGTGATGAGGTGCATATGGGACGAGGGGCACTGGATGCCCGGAATAATGAACCCACCATGAGCATAATTAGCAATGTGGACATGAGGTGTGAAAAGTATTGGTCACACCATTTTGTTTGTGGCATAGCCCTGTTAAACAGTTGGTGATGGAGGCATGCACAGACCGCCCACATCAGGTGACATACAGGCCATGTGAACCTTCCAGGGCAGGTCCCCATACAAGGCTGGCCAAAGGGGAAAGCTGTGCCTGCTATAGACACGGTGGTGGACACCGCCACAGTGGACAGCTCCATACATAACACTGCTTCCATAATACACAGCTGACACATGTGTGGGCAGTGATTGCAAAGCCATGGTCCAGGACAATGTCACCATGGTGGTTGCCACAGTGTGCCCCACCATGGCACTGTGTGGACCCCACACACAGCCATACTGCATGTGTGGTGTTCTCACTGTTTACCAGGCAATGAATCCATAAGCATCACCTGTGGCATGGGCCACACAAGTGGTGCAGCATGCCTCCCACATGGTTGGCCACATTTGGCTGGCAATACACAAGGCATATGGTGCCATGGAATGTCACATTGTGTGGAGTGATATATGTAGTCAGCAACCATCCATGGAGTGGGAAGGGGTAAGGCAAACACATGCCCAGCCACAGTGTCTGATCATACAACAGCGTTGTTGCACTATTGACAATGTGTGCAACAGCAGAACACAGCACACCATCGATGATGGTCATTAATGGGGTTCATGAGGCAGCATGTTTATTAAGGTGTCCCATGGGTAGAATACCTGAGTGTCCGCTGTACAGGTGGGTTGTCACATGCAGGCACTGAAGGACAGTAGTATGGTTCCCATGCTCTGCACATTTACTTTGGAATCTCTGATTCTTTGCAGGTGCCAGTGGGAACTCAAACAGGAAGGGCACAGTAAGTGCACTACGGTGGCATAGCCTGGCGTGTGCCATGAGGCACGTGAAGTGCAATGAGGCCAGGTCTTATGAGGTGTGCACCAGGAGCAGGGCCAGAGCGACAGTAGCAATTTCTGGGCCAGCTGATTGTGACCGCCAGGATACTGCTGAGGCCGATAGTGGGCATCAGTCATATACCAGTACCGATGATCACGAGGGTGATGGTGCAGGAGCACCTACAATAATTAACATTAGGACTGATGTGGACATTACTGGTGGTGCTGTGAGGGTGTTGGAGGACAATGGCACTTTACAACTGGAACTACTTGACCCAGTGGACCTTGATACTGGCACAGATAGTGCTGTGGAGTGTACTACATCGCCATCCCAGGTTGTGCAACAGGATGTGGCAGTGGTGGGGAATGGTCAAGGATGTGATGACTGGTGAAGTGGATTGCAACAGTTTGCCATGGGACTTGGTGACCACCTGCATCCTAATAACATAGAAACATAGACTTTAACAGCACATAAGGACCGTTTGACCCACCTAGTCTGCCCATTTCCCTACCTACTGGATAAGAGGCAGATCCTAGTTAACCAACAGCCCATTTCTTCCTATCCCCCCAAAAGAATTGCCTTAAGTCTGTCCCATGCATTTTTGAATTCTCCCACAGTTTTAGACCCCACAACCTCCTCAGGAATGCTGTTCCATGCATCCACCACCCTCTCTGTGAAAAGATATTTCCTCACATTACCCCTGAGCCGTCCCCCCCTCTATCTTCCAATAGTGTCCCCTTGTTCTTGCACATCTCTGTTTCTGAAAGATGCAACCCTCATGGACTTTGTTGATTTCACTGAGGTACTTAGACATTTCTATCATGTCCCCCTCTCCCTCCTTTCCTCAAGGGTATACATATTAAGCTCCTTTAGTCTCACCTTGTATGGCTTCTCTTGCAGACCCTGCACTATTTTAGTTGCCCTAAGCTCAACTGCCTCCATCCTGTCTATGTCCTTGTGGAGATGGAGTCTCCAGAACTGGACGCATTATTCCAGATGGGGTCTCACTAACTGTCTGTACAGAGGGATAACAACTTCCTGTTTTCTGCTGTTGATGCCTCTGTCTATACATCCCAGTATCCCCCAGCCCTCTGTACTGCCTTCTCACATTGCTTGACAACCTTAAGGTCATGTAATATGATTACCCCAGGTCCCTTTCCATCTTTGTTGTTATTACCCCACCCCCCATTTGTGTACTCTTCCCCTCGGTTTTTGTTTCCCAGGTGCATTATTTTGCACTTCTTTGCATTGAATCAAAGCTCAGAAAAAATATTATCAGTAGGGGGTGCTATTTCCAGAGTGAATGAAGATGATACTTTGATTCATTGCCTTCTTAAAAGTTTATTTAATGAGGCCATATACTCAACATTTCGCATATTGAACATGTTTCATCAGGAGAGTGGCTTCAATCTTTTACAATGATGTGCTCAAATAAACCACTGTTGTGTCATATTGTTTTATTTTTCTATTTATCTGGAAAAATACCATCAATATGCTGTATAAACATGATCTACTTGTAGTTATATGCTCCAATACATTTGGCTGCTTATTCTCAGTGCTGCACCTTTAGGCTTTAGTTCCAAAATTGGTGTGACTTGATGGACTGTTAGTTGGCACAGGCATTGAGCCACCCACATTTATTGTTGCTCCCCTTGTACCTGTCTCCATGGTCTCCATGGCAGCATCATTGGTGGTTGCCACTACAGTGTGCCCTGTGTGTTTTCCTACTTGATGGGATCCAGTGTTTGGTGCCTCTCTGTCTGGACACATGGCTATGTGATGGCCTGCAAGGCTGTCACGATTGTATTGAGTGCATTTGCCTGCACCTGTTGCTCCAAAATACTGTGTTCAGTGGCATGCATCAGCTGCTTTATGGAATCTGACTGATGCCGGATACACTTGTGAAGACCATGCATGGTGGTGTTGTGGTCTGCTGTGTGCATCCTGCTGTCTCTTTAATCACTCACTGGGGGGAAGCATGCTGTAAGCATGTCAAAAAGGCTACAGTGAAACTTGTCTGCTTTAAAACTATTGGTGAAAGGGCCTCACCATTTAAGGAATGCCATTTTGTCTTCAGCATCGATGACCTAATTTCTGTGGTTTCTGATGTGACTTTAAACACCTCAGAAGATAACATTCCAGTGTCAGCTACACAGTTATCTTTCATGAAAATAAAGAAAAGGGTTATTAAACATTTAAGTGGCAAGAGGCTGTCTTTAAAAAGGAAAATGAAACGTGTAAATCAGACTGGTGAGTTCATTGGAAATTTAGTGGATACTGCCATACTCCTCATTGCAGGACCTTTGACTAACAGATAATGGACCATGCTCATAAAATGTATCTGGTACCTCAACAACAGTTAGACCAGTTCAAAATTGCCCCACCTGTGCACGATATGAGAAAAACTACAACACAACATCAGGATGCTAAAATGAGAAATACACTTTTTAAGGACAGACTTATCAGAACATGATAAAGCCCAGATGTATTCTGCAGATCTTCTTTGAGACAGTCTCTTGCAGCAGGTCATAAGACATGGAGTATCAGCCACAGGCATCATTTCCTCTGGATGACTTCTCTGCAGTCGACCCTGGGATCTCCCCCTAACATTACCACATGGTGTCTGTATAGCATGTAGAAAATGGGGAGGTCTCAGCTACTCCTCAGTTCTTTTCAATCGTGACCTGCATGCAACAAGCTCTCCTTCAGAGCTCTGCTTACCAGTCATCGATGAAGAGTTCTACTGACCAAACGTTCATTCCAAATGGTTTCATCTACTGGTGTCTCTGGATCACTTAATCTGAAAGTGTAGCTGTGGTCACAGAATTGCTACATAAGACTTCCACAACATCTCTGTTCAGTGCCTTGGTCCTGAACACTACACCCAGGATTGTATCCTCTGTAAATGGTTCAACAAGGCCACCAAACATTGAAGGCTTCAACAGCTTCATATGTTCCTCATGGAGCAAAAAGTTGCCCTTCTGGAGCAGCAGCAACACTCCAAGCTCAGGGAGTCTTTGACATCCTCCTCCGGGTTTCACTGCTCTATGAGTGAACACTCCTCATCGACGGGACATGGTTCTGGTAAGAAACATGCCAGAAAAATGAAGTACATTTCTACCATGCCCTCATCATCAACGATGAGTACCCTGATCACTAGTAAAAAGGTAAGTATTGAGAAGGTTGCCACTGTAACATCGTCTTCTACACCACTGATGATTGTTCACTCCTCTCTTCCCTTGTCAGTGGCTCCTACATCAGTGGTGGGTTCTGGGGTGATATTGCAGCTTCCATAGCTGCCTCCTCTCTGTGTAGCTTCTAGCCATTGTCTGTCGACAATGACTTCTGTCCCATTGATGATCTTCTCATCGATGACCAGTCTTACCACAAACAGATATATGTTAGCACCCTTGTTGATGATCCTGGGGCTCTATACACACCCCTCATTGATGGCTACTCGCTGGGTTCCACTGCCTTCTTTAATAATGTCAGTGGTCCCTATTCACTCAATCCATTCTACCCCAGCTAATTCCACTGGGCAGATGGCCTTGATTGATGTTCAGGCTCTAATAAATATTATAATGTATAGAAAGCATGTGCAGAGGAGTGGTGGTGCATGGGCCAAGAGCTTGCCATCTCCTCCACAGAATACAAAGAAAAAATGGCTCAGCACTCAGAAGAAATAATTTTAAAAGCAAAATTGCCACATTTATTTGCAAAGTGTTTGGCACAAGACCACTTCCCCAGTGCTTCGAGCCACAATCCAGGTCTTCCTCAGGGGATGTAGATACGGATTGTGGGTCAAAGTGCTGGGGAAGTGGTCTTGTGTTGAACACCTTGCGAATAAATGTGGCAATTCTGCTTTTAAAGTTATTTCTCCTGAGTGCTGAGCCATTTTTTCTTTGTTTTCTAGTAAAGACTATCCTGGACCTTACACAGACCCCGCACACCCCCAGTGAAGGTCATCTCTGGTGTCAGCTCCCTCTCAGCCTTCTTCGGCCCAGAGGATGGCCAGTTCTTCCCTTGTCTCCCTGGGTTTTCACACTCAGGATATAGACATGGATGACCATTTCCTGCAGGAGTGTGATTTGATTGGCCTGGAGGATGAGAACGATATGGATCAGGAGGATTCCCCTCAGTCCTCCTTGGCTGCATCATCAGTTCAGGGTGAATTTACCCCAGAACTCCCATGTTCTCCAACAGATGATTCCATATTCTTGGACATTATGATACACCTCCAGAAAATGTTTGTGTTGCAGAGCACTGAGCAGGATGCTTCAAGAAAGAAGTTGGCACAGTATTTAGGTGTACCAGAATACCCTACTCTGGCAATCCCCCCTTTGGTGGACACCTTTTGAAGAGGCTATTTGGGCTGCTTGAAAGTAACCTTTCAAAATTCCCTCCAATCCTCATAAGGCTGAAAGGATTTATCAGGCCCTGGTGGACCACCGCTACTTCATGTCTCCGCATCAGTCGGACTCTGTGGTGATCAATGCTGCTCATGATAGGTCCTCTAGATCTCTGCACAGGAGTGCTCAACCCCGTGATAAGGAATCCAAGAAATTGGATGTAATGGGGAAAAGGGTTTTGAGCCTCAGCTACTATGTCTCTCTGTATACTTAATTACATGGGACACCTCCTGAAACATCAGGAGGAAATCCTAAAAGCCTCCCAGGCAATGGTCTAGTCCCTACCTATGAATTCTGCCCAGGAGGATCTGACTGCCAAGATGTCTACGGTGGCAGCTGCTTGCCACCACCTACTCAGGGCCACCTATGATGCCTTTGATACTGCTACCTGTACATCCTCAGCAGGTGTTTGTCTCAGACATCACACCTGGCACAGAGTGGCAGGATTTTCACAGGATGTGCAGCAATCTATCCTTACTGCTCCCTTTAAGGGTGATCAACTGTTTGGTCCATAGACCCAAGAAATGTTGAAAGACTTGCAGGACTCAGGTCAGTCCAGACCCTGTTCCATCAAAAAGCAAAACCAGCCTTCAGGGGATTCTCAAGAGGCTACCCCTACAGGGTGTATCCCAATGCTCAAAGATCACCTGCCAATAAGCAAAAGCCTCAATTGACATTGACTGGTCCTCGAAATGCTCAGAAAACATTCTGTTACATTCCAGCTGCTCACCAGCAGGGCAAGCCTTCTGCCTGAAGATCTTCCTCAGGTCTTGGGACCAGAGACCCTTCCCACATTTGTCGGGGGCAGGTTCTTCCTGCTCCTACAAGAGTGGCAAGCCATCTCCTCTGACCTGTGGCTCCTGCAATTGATCAAGTCAGGACACACACTGGCGTTCACAGAGATTCACCTTGCTTTGCCACCAAGGGTCTCTCATTACCCCCAAGACCAAGCATTGGTCTTACAGAATGAAACTGATCCTTTGCTCACAAAACATGCCATTGAAACAGTTCCCCTTCCACAGAAGGGTACAGGATTCCACTCCTGTTTTTCCTGGTTCCCAAATGAATGGAGGACTTATGCCTCATTTTGGATCTAAGGTTTCTCAACCTCTATATGAAATACCAAAAGTTCAGGATGGTATCTCTTTTGATACTTCTGCCTTTGCTGAACAAGTGAAATCTGCTCTGATCTCGCGATATGGACAGGTCCCTCCATATCCTGATGTACTCTGCTAACAGACAGTTTCTCTGATTTCTGTTTCAGGGTCATCATTATCAGTTCAGGGCCCTCCTGTTCGGCCTTTCTTCAGCCCCGAGGGTATTCGCAAAATGCCTAGTGGCAGTTGCAGCAGCCCTCTGCAGGGAAGGCCTGTATGTCTTTCCCTACCTGGACGACTGGCTCCTTAAAGCATCTTTCTGCCAAAGGCTGTTAGTCATCCTGTCTTGAACAATGAAGTTGTTCACCCTGGTGGGGATAGCTATAAGCTATCCCAAATCAAAAATGGAGCCAATGCAATGCCACCTCTATATTGGAGGCATATTAGATTCCTTCTTGGGGGTGGCATATTTGTCAATGGCTTGGGTGGATGCCCTGATTGCTTTCATACACAGACTAGAGTCCAGGAGATTGGTATCGGCACGAGACTACCTCCACCTCCTGTGACATTTGGCAGCCACAGTTACAATGGTCCCCAATGCATGATTGAATATGAGGATCCTTCAGAGGTCCTGAGAGTCTAGTGGGACCAGAAACAGGATGATTTTGATGCCCCAGTCCTGATGTCGTCCCCTGCTCTTCAAGCTCTACAATGATGGAAGTCTAGGGACAACTTAATGCAAGGCATGCCATTTCAGTCTCTGGTATCAGGTCTCATTCTGACTACAGATGCCTCCTTGGCGTGGTGGGGTGCTCATCACCTGCATGTCTGGTCCCAAGGATCCTGAACTCCAGTACAGACCTGTCTCCACATAAATGCCATGGAGATGAGGGCAGTCCTCTATGCCTTAAATGCATTTGAGACTCTCTTCCCCCCAGTTGCCTTCAGGTGCAATTAGATAATTCTGTGGTAGTTCACTACCTAAACAAGCAACGAGTCACCCATTTACCCTCTTTGCAGAGAATTGATGAGGGTCTGGTACTGGTCAATCCAGAGAAGTAGCCATCTTCTGTTGGTCCACATTCCCAGGGTGTCCAACACCCTGGTGGAATGCCCTGAACAGATCCACTGCATCAGCCCATGCCTGGGAAATCCTACCAGATGTCCTATGATGATGACATGATGTCTTCCACAGATGGGGCTGACCAAAGTTGGACCTATTTGCCTCTTCACAAAACTGCCTCTTTACTGCTCTCTCGAGCGAGGTCCTGGAACTGTATGGCAGGATGCATTATGTCTTTCCTGGGCAGGAAGATTTCTTTATGCTTTCCCACCCTTTCCTCTCATTCAGAGAGTACTACTCAAACTGGTACAAAATGGGGCATCTATGATTCTCATAGCATCATTCTAGCCAAGACAGATTTGGTTCCCTTTTCTTTTACTGCTCTCAGAACCAGATCCCCTACCTCTACCAATCTGCTGGGCTCTGCTGTCCCAGGCACAAGGCTCTTTGCTACACCTGGACCTTCACTCCCTCTATCTGCACACTTGGCTCCTGAGGACATTGTCCTCTCACACTTCAGGGAGTCCCCAAAGGTGGCAGAAGTCCTCCAGGTTGCCAGAAAACTGTCTACGTGGTCTTCCTATTCTATGAAGTGGAAACACTTCTCCATTTGGGCATCTATGCAAGACTTAGACCCTTCTGAGTGTTTCCCTCAGAGCATTGTAGATGATTTGCTCTCCTTGCCAGAGGGTGGACTAAAATATTCCTCTGTAAAAGTCCATCTTTTGGCCATTGCCAGATTCCATTTAACTGTGGGCAACAAACCATTGTCCCAGTTATCTTTGATCAGAATGTTTTTAAAGGTCATTCTGTACCTTCCTCCCCCCTATCCGGGATCCAGTCCCTGTGTGGGATTTAAATTTTGCATTTGAAAAATTGACTATGAGTCATTTTGAGCCCACTGAATCCAGTGAGCTCCATTACTTTTCTTGGAAAATTATATTCTTAGTTGCCATTATGCCAAGTAGACATATTTCAGAGTTACAGGCACTAATGTGCAAACCCCCCTACCTGCAGTTTCATAATGATAGGGTGACTTTACACACCAACCAATCATTTTTGCCAAAGGTTGTTTCTGAATTTACTTTAAATCAGGCTATCCACTTACCAGCGTACTGTGCAGAGCCTGAGAATTTTGAGCGGGGGGACTGGCATGTGACTAGGGTGGTCTCCTGGTGGGGTATGTGGGAAGATGGTCTCTAAGAGGGGAATGTTGACCTCTAGGCTCATTGAGGAAATGTTAACATCTAAGGTCATGGGGAGATGCTGGCCTCTAGGGTCAAGGAGGGGAAAGGGGTTATTCCCGCCTGGTGAATATGGGACTTCCAGACATGTGGCTAAGGGTGAGGCTTATGCTAGAAAACACTTCTTTTTTTGTATTTTAATTTTTATTGAGACAATTCAGTACCATTTTACAATTTTCTTATTATCATACAGGTACAATAGTCAGTTTTATCATATTATTTTAGTGCATTCAGTCTTTCAACATATGGTTTCTTCTACTGCAGGTTATAGATAGTGATAAGTTCCTGTTAATTATTCTGGTTTTCAGATCATTGTTCATCTGTGGTACTGCTTAAACCTTTTGGATGGGGCTGCATCTGTTTCCTTGGACACCTCCCCCCGGACCAGCAAGCCACTCAAAGAGGGGTCCTGTCATTGAAGGGTAATCATGGCACTGTCCCTTCCACCCCAACATGTGTATTATTCCTTGGCTATATCTGCTGTTCCTTTTTTGGACTTTATTGACAATCTGCTAGTTTCTTTTTTTTTGCTTTTATCTCTCACTCTCTCCTCTCTCCCTTCTCCCCACAATTTGTTAGATAGCTTTTTATGGCACATTTCTTGGCAGTGTTCTGATATGTATAGTATCCACTTCTGCCATTTATGTCTGTGTTGATCTTCCCTATCTTGAACCCTGGCTATGAATCCCTCCATTTGATATATGTCATTCATTATTTTTCTCCAATTATCAACCAGGGGGTCCACCTTCAACCAGTTTTTTATAATTGTTTTTTTTTTTTTTTTTTTGCCGCCAGTAGGTATAGCCATATGGGAGAGTGGAGCAACATGAGGAGTCCACTTGGGAGCACAGAGGACAGAGCCTGCTGTGGGGTGAGAACTAGCGGGGCTCCCACCAATGTCTCCATCTGCTTGAGAATCTGCTCCCAAAACGTCTGTATTTTGGGGCATGACCAGAACACATGGCTATGGTCCACAGAGACCTCCCCACATTCCCTCCAGCATGCCCCATATCTGCTAGATGCAAATTTTGCCAGTATCACTGGGGGTTCTAAAGTATATGTATCTCACTTTCCACGTAAACTCTCTCCATTGGTGGTGGATGTAATTTTCACTGCTATAGTGGCATATTTGAGCCATGTTTTGTATTCTTTATTTCAATTTAGTTCCTTATTTCACTTGACCAGTATTGTTTTGTTATTATCTCCCATCTGTTGTTGAAGTGCATTGTATGCATTCCCTATGAGATGTCCCCATAGTGATCCTGTCATTGTGTCTATTATCATAGACATTAGTATTGGGGGCTGTGGGGGTCTTTTGGGTAATGGTTTGCATTTGTGTAGTAAATATGTTTGAACCTGCAGATATCTTAAGTGGTTCTTACCTGTTAGGTTGTATGTTTTCTGCAATTCCTCAAAAGGTCATACCCCAAATTGATTTCAAAATTGGTATATGTTGAATAAGCCCATCTGTCTCCACTGGTGAAATACCAGGTCTATTCTTGGTGACATAAATTCCTCATCTGTTTCAAGAATTCTACAGTAATAGAATATCTCCTTGAATGTCGGGTACTGTTTAATTATTTGCCACACTTGAAGTGTATTATGTGTTAATGGGGTAAAATTTCTCAGTGGAATTGAAGAGTGAGATGTAGACAGAGGTATGCTCCTTATATCGTGGAGGTCATTAAGGTGAAATTCAATCTGTTTCCAGATAGCGTTTACTTGTGGGGATAGCCAGAGGACAGCTGTACACACATGGGCTGCTCTAACATATTCACTGACCTTTGGTAGGTTAACGTCTCCGTGGCTGAGAGGATGCTGTAATATAGTTATTCTAATTTGTGGTCGCTAGCACGACCATAAGAATTTTGATATAATTTCTGCCATATTCTAAAGTGAGCGGGTGAAGGAAAATGTGGGAGTGTATGAAAAGGGTATAATAGTATTGAAAATATGTTCATTTACACAGTCTCGGCCCTTGCAAAAAGGGAAAGTGGAAGTAGGGTCCATCTGTCCAGGTCTGACTGTATTTGGTTGGTTAGTGGTTCATAGTTTACCATTTCTAGATGAGATAGATCCTGAGGGATTATTCCTCATAGGTATTTCATTTTTATAGAACACCATTTAATCTGAAATTGTTCCCTAACGGTTCTCGAGGGGGTATATGAGCTGAGTATGACTTCTGTCTTTTTTGTATTTAGTTTTAAACCAGCAATCTGTCCAAAAGAATTTAGTATGTGCCATACTGCAGGTATTGATTGCTTTGGGTTAGCAATGGTTAAAAGTACATCATCTGCATACAACATCTGGTTACAGTTCCAGTGCCCTATCAGTATTCCCTGCACCCCGGGTCCCGATGTATGATCTGTGTGAGCGGTTCTATGTAAAGTGCAAACAGGAGAGGAGAGGAGTAGGGGGCATCCCTGCCTTGTGCCACGTTGAAGATGTATTGATTGAGATAATGTGTTGGTAATCCAAACATATGCCTGGGGAGATGCATAGATGGTCTTTAGCCACTTTAGGAATTATTGGGGGAAGTCAAAGGCCACCAAGGTCTCACAGAGGTATTCCCAGGAGACCCTGTCAAAAGCCTTTTTGGCATCCTGCCAATGAACGCAGCTGGTGTCTGTCTGGTTTGTACTCTTTCTAGTAATTGTAAGCTCCTCCTTATATTGTCTGTGGTGTTTATTTGCTGTATGAATCCTGATTGATCATGGTTTATCAATGCTGATAGCATATTTTCCAGTCTTTTTGCCATAATAGCCATGAAGATTTTATAATCAGCATTTAGGATGGATACTGGCCAGTATGAGTTGGGGCATTGTGGTGTTTTGACCAGTTTCAGTATGGTTGAAATTATGGCATAGTTCCATGATGGGGAGGAGGGAGCCCATCAGTGACCTCACAACAGGCCCTCTTAATTGGTGTCTGTAGTTGTTCTGAGCATTTCTTATGCCATTCAGCTGGGTAGCCATTTGGCCCCGGGCATTTAAGGGTTTTGGTTTCTTTGATCTGGGTTGTGATTTTCAACTGGGTTATAGGTTCTATTAAACTTTCAGTTTGCTTTTTTGCTAATTTAGAGAGTTGTAGTTTAGCTGGGAAGGTTTGATATTCATCTTTTGGGAAAGGGGTCAGGCCATATATAGAGTAGTTGCTGGTAGAATTTGAAAAACAGTTCTTGTTTTTGCATTTCATTATGCATGACTTGCTTTGTGTCAGGGTCTCTTAGTTTCAGGATATTTGTATCTCTCTTTCTGGATCTAAGTTTGTGGGCTAGATTTCTGGTTCCACTTGGTCCTCCATCATATGCTGTGTACCTCAGAAAGCTTTTGCCTGTCGTTCTTTAAGGTCCAATATCTTTTGTAACTGTGCTTTTCCTTCTTTAATTTTTTTTGGCTACCTTGTTGTCATTCTTGGTATACAGTAGTTGATATGTGGTGAGATTTTCTGTTAATGTGTTGTATTGTTTTTCTAATTTTTTTTCTTATTGGACGCATATGCTATTACATCTCTCCAGAGGACTGTTTTTAATGTGTCCCAAAGCATTGTTTGAGAGGTCAGGCTATTTACATTATCCATTATTATTTCTGGTATTCTTGCTACCATAAGGTCACAAAACCTCTTATTCTTTATCAGTGAGAGATTTAGTTTCCAGAATGAGGTATGTATTTGTTTACCCAGATCTAATTTTAACGTTAAGGAGTGATGGTCTGAGAGAATTTGAGGTCCATAACTGAGGTCTTAGATATTTGTAAAATGTACTATAGTTGTAAAAAAGTAGTCAATTCTTGAGTAAGACTGGAATCTGGGTGACAAATATGTATACGCTATTGGGATGGAAAGCAATATCTCCATATGTCTACTAGGCCTAGATGTTTAAAGTTCTGCTTTACATAATTCTGGGTAGGTGTGTTTCTATGAGACTTCGGAGTTGTAGTATCCAGCTCCGGAGAAAGGACAACATTTAAATCACCACCCATAATCAATTGACCATGCAGAAGTTCCAAAAGTTTTGCCAGACACGTCCACACCACCTTTCAATCTGTCCCCAGAAGGAAGTAGACACTTACAAGGGTTACGTCCTGTTGGTAGAGGCAGCCCTGGGCTATTACATAGCGACCCTGTGGGTCAGAATACATAGTTTTGACTTCAAAGGGTGTTTTAGCTGGGGCCAAAATAGCTACACTCCTTTTCCTGCCACTGGGGTGTGCCATTATCCTGTATCTGCCCCCCCCCATGTTAATTTTGTATGTTCAGTTAGGGAGAGATGTGTCTCCTGCAAATATTACACATCTGAGAGGTGGCGCTCACCTGGTTGGCTGATTCCTCCACTTTACATTGGAACAAGGTGGAATCTGATGACTGTATGTTGCTGTCTCTGGGACAATTGTTCAAGCTCTTACAATGTGTTAGGGATCAGACACAGCACACTGAATCTGCCTTCATGGCTCAGATACTCTACTCCTGGCAAGAACTCCTCCATTCCCCAGAAATTAGGCAATCCATCAGTTACTTCAAAATCTTATCTCAACCCACATTTCCCATCAGTATGTTTCGACCCTACATTAGAGATGTTGGGAAGTTTTACTTTGCTGTTGAAGTTCCAGTAAAGTTATCAATTTTGCCTAAACAGAGCAATTAGCAATTTTTTTCCATAAGCTTGGAAACTTGCCTAATGACTACCAGTAATTTTGCCAGTAACTCTGCCATTAAGACAGTTAGGAGAAGGCTGTTCAAAGTGAATCTATTGTTGCTAGGTCACATTGAAACAGCTCCCTCAGGTCACATGCTACTGCTCTATATACTGCCTCGCCCTTACTTTCATTTTGCACTTTGAGTTAAGTAGTGGAAGAGGACAGATCTGCCCTTTTAAGAGGTTTAAAAATTGCCAAAAAGGAAAACACATTTTTTTAGCTTTCTAAAATTAAGCAAAATAGCTACAGTAAGACACTGACAAAATACTTCACTTAAACACATTAAACTAAACCACAGAAATAGACATAAGAAATTACTGACAACAGATCAAAAATAATGAACAAGAAAGAGTGAGAAAACAAAAATATAACACAAATCTCCTGCTTACAGTAGTCAAAAAAATCTCAATGTGTCTGGACTGCCTGCCTTGCTTTATGCATACCTTCCACCACACCACTGCTGCACAGACAGACAAAACAGAAATCACTTCTTGAAAGTAAATAATCAGCAAAACAAATCAGAGCTCTAGCAGCACAGGGTCATCTAGGAGCATTTGTGAGCAATTTGCACTCAAAAAGCTCTGTTTAAATTGTTTTCAAACACTTCTCTCTCTCAGAGAAGCACACATAATGTGTCTCCTACTCTCCCTTACAGAAATAATTATACAAAATGTTTTCATGCTGCACACATAAAATTACCCATGTGATATCTGTGCTGCAGGCATGATTTAAGTGTTAAATTGGAACTAATCACATGCATGTGGAATGCGTGCAGAAAGCAAGCATGGAAAGCATAATTTTTATATTAAATTGGAACAGACTGGATGTATGTAGTAAGAGTGCAAAAAGCAAGTGGTCACTGATAACTTCATACATAAAAGTTAAGTGACTTGCTCAGGATCACGCTATATTCAAGTGGGTGATGAAAAGATTCAAACCCAGGTCTGCAGGTCTCAAAGTCTCCTGGATTGCAGTTTAGTGTCTTTAACCACTAAGCTATACTGCCTGCATACATATGACTTGCTTGTACTTCAGCACAAATCTGTATACATACATCTGCATGCATGTTACATGCATATAGCAACTCTTATACTTTTTAGTTTTCTTGTCCCCCCTCATCTCAGCTGCACAGATGAACAGTAGTACACATACCAATGGAAACACATGCTGTTCTTCCCACCCCGATACACACACTTACCAACAAAACTGCTTAATTACTTCTGTCTGACCTCTACTCCTACTATTTTCTCTCCATAATTTTGAATGCTTCCATGCAAACAGACTTCAAGGGGCAAACACAAAAGTAACAATAACTTGACACTGTCCCACATGGCCATTCCCCCCCCACCATGCATACACACATAGCAGGTGGAGCCATGCTGCTATAGACAACCCAAGTGTAGGTATAAGTTGAGAGTTTCTTATCTGATTACTAGGGAGTCAGAGGCAGGACGAGATGATGTCCATGGGTCAGAGTACTGGGGAGTACGCCCTTGAAATGAATGGAATTATTTTGTATTTTTTATTTTATACATTATGATGGTGAGTTGAAGAATAATGAAGGCCATCGTTCTACTAACAAGACCCTTGTTAGTAGACCAGTGTCTTTCATTACTCTCCAACTGTCCATCAATAATGAATAAAATAGTAATAAAAAAATACCCCTATTCATTTCAATGGTGCATGCCCATGCAGCCTCTCTTGCCCTAAGTCATAATGTCCCTGAATGAGGGGATGTGGAGGTCAGCTGCACTGGGGGGGCATAAGCTAGACTATAATGGGGCTGTGATAGTCTGTGCATGCCATACCACTCAACTGTCCGTGAATTCAAGGACATCTCCTTTTTTACCCCTGAAAACTGCTCTACTCTTCATCCATTCCTCATGCAAAACATGCTACTTACATAGAGGATGTCCTATAACTTTAGACTTTATGACTGGGACACTATTTCATATTTCACCAGGGTGTAGCCAATAGCCAGTGGAGGCCAGGTGCTAGTTAGCCCCTACATGGCAAGCTCTAGAATGTTTGGAACATCTCTAAAAGGTAAAACTTATTCGTTGTGACCGAAAAGTGATATGCAAATTAGGAAAAATTCAAAGTTTCAGTCCATACCTCCTCCATCCTTCTGCCAGAAGCTGGATGCTAGAACTTACCATCCCAGGTCCCCAGCGTGGTCTGTGACCAAGTCACCTCACCAACCGAACCCACCCAACCTGTGTTGCTTGCTTCTTGCTTGGTTGCTGCCATGGCTGCTGCCTTGCTGCATGGATCAAGGCCTATGAAAGTCACCCACAACCCTGTCCCCACTGCTGCTAGGCCTATCTTGCTGCCACAGAGGGCCTATGCTGCTTTTTTTGTGAGGTGAGCCTAGTAGAGTGAGTAGGTAACCTAATCTTGAGTTACCTTCTAGATCACATTCTGTCCCTTCAGCCACCAGGGAAAACAGGGATTCACTAAGAGTAGACCAACAAAAATATGCTGCCACAACACTGCTATTAAGAGTTCAGTGCTCACCGACTCCTCTAAGCTGTAGTATGCAACCTGTCTACTCTGTGGCAGTAAAAACAGTGTCACATTGGCATGAGTCATGTGCTCTTGCTAGGCTGGAGTGCCTCCATGTCACTTGTGATAGCACCATCACTAATAGGTGAAGAAAGTAGACAACACAATACAGACACAGTTGTGTCAGGAGTGCACCTTCAACATGAGTGTGCACACAGGCCAGGGGGCACTTACAGTGCAAAAGATTAAATACAGATTTAAAGGAACATATTCATGTACAGTGGCAGACATAGTTTGAAAGCCCATGAACAGTTATTTTGATTGAGGTATTGGGCATACCTGTAGCTGTAAGCAGTCTGGAGATATAGATGACTGAGTCTGTGCAATATAAGTACGACATTAGAGCCATTCTTAGAACAATGTGATGTCATTGACTATCAAGCAATGCTTAACTCAATGCAGTTAGGAACTACTTGACCATCATTGACATCACAAGGTTCTAAGAATGACTCTAATGTAGTACTTAGATTGCACAGACTCAGTCATCTATATCTCTGGACTGCTTCCAGCTGCAGGTACGCCCCATACCTCAATCAAAATAACTTTTTATGGTCTTTTAAACTATGTCTGCCACTATACATGAATATGCCCCTTTAATGCCATTATTGCCACACCATAAGAACAACCTAGGCACAAATGTGTGTGTGTGGGTGGAACTGCCCCCCCCGCCCTATTTAAATAGTACCCCTGCCTTATGGTAGAAATTCATTCTCAAGTGCTAATATTGGCACAAGTAAATACAATGGTTTCCATTGTGTTCTAAGGTACTGTATCTCCATGTTTCAGGATGTGTCCTGATCATTGTGAGGATCCGTGTCCCTCATTTTGAGTGTCCATGTTCCTCATTTTGGTGACAAATTGTGAGGTATGGTGCATGCTTCCTAGACCTTACTCAGCACAAAGAATGCTGTGCATGGCCATAGTGTGTATGTGCCATACAGAATGACAAAGGGAAAGTGAGCTGAAAAAGTCATGGAGAAACACATTTGTAGCACTAAATATGCATAAGGGATTTGCATGGCCAAAAACCAAAAGGTCAGGTTTCAGAACACAGAGGCCCCTCTTCATACACCTAAAATGGGGATGTTGACTGGCTATATCCTAGGCATTTAATGCAGTAAGCAAACAATACTTTACAAATTAATTGCAATTTAATGAAAAAAAAATCAAACGTCATTAAACAACTTGCAAAAGGATCACAATTAATGAGTTTACCTAATTTTAATGGGAAATCAATGAAAAATGTATTTTAATAACTCTAATTGTTAGCAGTAGTTTGAGAAATAGAAACAGATGTGTTTTTTAGATGAGATGTGCACCAGCTTAGTTGTTGCACACGTGACAAGCATGCAGCATATGAACCTGATGTGATTTTTACATGATGTTAACACCCGCTTAACTGCTGCACTCAATCTCAAGCATGGAACACATAAACCTGATCTGATTTTTAGAAGATGTTCACACTAGCTTACCTGCTGCACACACGTCAAGCTTGCAGTATGTGAACCTGATTTGCTTTTTAGACCTGGTTTGCTTAGGTTCACTTTGTGTATGTGAACTGCATGCAAACATTGCACTATTAAGCATGCAGAATGCATTCTGCATCTACACAGCACATATATTTCTGCAAGGGCTGCCTTCAGAAGACTGCACTGAAGACAACCTCTTTATGGTATAGAGCTCATTTCACCAACATGTGAGCTCCAGTCCCATAGTACATTGCAAACGTTGCCTTTGTGCCAAACTTCGCCAGCAAAGTTCCAACTTCACATTTCATGAAGTTATCACCATACTGTGAATTGGAACTTTGCAAGGTGAATTTACTTTGTGAAATGAGGTGAATTTGTGAAGCAAATTTTCCAATTTCACACATCACTACCCTACATTTTGGCATTGGCAGAGTCTGGGGTTTATTTATAACTACCAGTACTATGAAGCTGGATCCTTTAAGAAGTTTCAAATACTTAGGCAACAATTTTCCCTTTGGCAGTTGGACTATTTCCAGTATCTTCAGGTAAGGCACTACCTGAGAGCCTGACTTGTCTGCATTGGACAATGGAGGATGCTCACCCAATCCTCTAATTAATTTTAACAGTCCAGGAAGGGGTATCCCAGATCATATAATATCTCTCAGTTAGAAATTGGTATAAGGCATTAAAACATCCAACAACCCTGCCCTATAGATATTTAATTACCACCTTCATTATTACATTTGACTCTTCCCTCTGATTCCATGAACATATAAAAATCCTCACCTCTGCCACTAGCACCTGCATTGGTCTCCTTTAAAAACATAAAGACTGACTGCCACCTGAATCACTTCACCTAGCCATTACCTCCTCAGTCTTTTCGCTGGTGGACTATGGTATAAAAATCTGTGCTGCCACCGGCCCTACGGTGCTTCATCAGATACAAGTAGTCATCAGTAAGGCCTGCCAACTCCACTCTGGTGCTGATAGAAATACACATACCTGCACCCTATACATGCTCAGCAATATCTTCTCCCTTGATGAAAGGCTATTACACCAGATCTGTCTCTTCACCAAAATGATCCACCTGGGTTTAACCCAGATAGGCGTCATGGCTTCTTTTCAGGCAGCCATTATCTCAGTGTCCACACAGGCTGCCCCAAAAACTATCTGGAAGGTGCCTAGGGTCAGGACCACCCTGGCCAGTGATCCTTCCCCCTTAGAGCTCCATCCTGGTACAATGCCCTCCCACCAGCTGTCACATCAATCACCAAGTTAGGTCCTTTTAAAGCTGCCTTAAGGGCTCATATCCTCTCCTCACATCAATGCCAGTGTAACTGGTAACCTGTGGATCCTGCACCACACCGCTAGGTCATGTAACCCACCCATGGCCAGGCGGTGGAGTGCCCTCACTATTTCTAGCTCACAGGCTCCTCACCTCCCTCCGTTACCATATACTGTAGTTGCACTAGACTATGAATGCATTGTATTATGTATGAGACTAGGCCTCCTTGAGGTGGCTTACTAACAACTCATATCATGCATTGCTTTAGCTATCAATTGTATAGGTCTTAACCGACCATTAGGTAAATATGTTGATAGCTCTGCCCTGTTTTAGCTACCAAATGTATAGGCATTAACCTGTGCTCATTGTACTTATACACTGTATGACTGCTCACCCACATTTATTCTATGTATGTATTGTATGAATGTCTATGTTTTATTCTGATGTAGAGCCTTTGGAAATGAGTCTATGATTCAAAGGGTTGCAATTCTGATTTTTCCTAAATAAATAAAATAAATAATAAACAGGTAGTAAGAAATTCCAGCCATCCACTTTAGACCTCACCTATTGGCAATGGGAAAGAAGAAACCTGTTTCTGCTAATGCATTGCCAATAAAAGATAGAGTCATGGAATTTACAGTCTTAAAAGAAAAATTCTGCCTAAGGCAAACAGATTTCTTTTGTTATTTACAATTCAAATCTTATATTACTCAATAACAAAATGGACCTCTAAAGGATCCCCAGCCCCACCCCTAATAGTATTAATAATGTAAACCCTTACCATGGGATCAGTGGAATCCCTCATTTCAAAGATCTATGCCACCCTGTTGGACTTTACAAGTACATCAACAGAATAGATTAGGGAAAGATGGGAACTATATCTTGGGATTAAAATTCTGCCCCACCAGTGGGATATGTTCACAATGCACACCCACAAGCCAACATATTCCTACATATGGAGAGATATGATTGGCTACTTCTGCAACCCAGTGCAGTAGGCTAAATCTCAGACTCACTTGAGGAGCAAATGGTGGAGGCAGTGTGGACAAAACAGAGCACCCCATGCACATTTATTCTGCCAATGCCCAATACTACAAACCTATTTGAATCAGCTGGTGATGGAATTACAGACCTTACTAGACCCAACATTTAATTTAGAAGCAGCCATCTTGTTATTTCTGGATTGACCACATGGTTTTGGAGAAGCCGATACTAAAAAACTAATATACATTGCCATGCTAGCAGCCAGAAAAGCAATAACCAAGAATGGTCTTGCCCTACAACACCCACAATAGAGATCTGGCAATATATGAAATGGAAAAATGAACTGCCAAGATCTCCCAGTCACTATAAACATTTGAGTTGATATGGTGAAGATGAATCATGCACATAATGGTAAAAATAAATGATTTCATACCTTAAAAAAGAGCTAAATTTAATTAAAATATGACCTGAATTTTAAGATGAGCTTGCTGTAGAAATGATAATGGTAAAACACAGAAATAGCCATAGCCATGCAGGATAGCCAGAGAGATAAGAAACCTGAGAAATCTGTATGTGTTGTTTTTGTTGTAGCTACAGTAAGTGTTTATTAATGAGAAATATTTTAATAAAAAGAAATTTAAAAGAAAGAAAGTGATTCATAGCAGGGTAGTTTCCACCTTAGAGAAATCCCAGATGACATGGGAGGTAGAGACAGCAATACTCTATCAGAATCAGAATAGACCACCATCTATTTAAGACAGCATAAAACCACTAAATCATTTATTTGGCAAAGATATGTATGGGAATGCATCACTAGATACTTCAGAACCCCACAAATTATAGGAAAATGTGACCCTCAAATGGGTACGATATGTTGGCAACAATAGTACAGAGAACTGGGTGCTACCCACTTGCACATCTCCTGGAGTTGTCCCATGCTGCTTCAGTACTGGCAAGGGATAGGAAAGTTAATCCAGGAACTTCTTTCTAACATAGAAACTCTTACAGACAGTTGGTGAGACCCCATCTGGAGTGCTGCGTGCAGTTTTGGAGACCTCATCTA
Organism: Neoceratodus forsteri; assembly: GCA_016271365.2. Taxonomy (NCBI): domain Eukaryota; kingdom Metazoa; phylum Chordata; order Ceratodontiformes; family Ceratodontidae; genus Neoceratodus; species Neoceratodus forsteri. The sequence goes on along the minus strand of CM057456.1, from coordinate 678,629,010 downwards.
CACAAGGAAATAAACAGGATGGAAACAGTCCAGAGAAGGGCAACTAAAATGGTGCAGGGTCTACATCAGAAACCATTTGAAGCGAGACTGAGAGAGCTTAATATGTATACCCTTGATGAAAGGAGGGACGGGGGGACACAATAGAAATTTTTAAGTACCTCAAGGAAATCAACAAAGTCCAGGAGGGTAGCATCTTTCAGAAAAAGAGATGTGTAAGAACAAGGGGCACAATTTAAAGATAGAGGGGGGATGGCTCAGGGGTAATGTGATGATTTTTTTTCATGGAGAGAGTGGTGGATGCATGGAACTGCCTTCCTGGAGAGGTTGTGGTGTCTAAAACAGTGGGGGAATTCAAACATGTATGGGACAGACATAAGGCAATTACAGTGGGGGGTTGCAGGAAATAGGCAGTTGGTTAACTAGAATCTGCAGCTTATCCAATAGAAACATAGAAACATAGAAGTTGAGTGCAGATAAGGAGCGAAGGCCCATCCAGTCTGCCCATTTCTTTTTCTACCTTATAAATGTGCCATCGGCCTTTGCTCTGTCAGTGGCCTATCTATTCATAGTCATTTGTATTGCTCCCTTATGCCTATCCCATGCCTGTTTGAAGCCCTGCACTGTATTCATAGCCACCACTTCTTGTGGTAAGCCATTCCATGCATCCACCACCCTTTCTGTGAAAAAGAATTTCCTCACATTCCCCCTTAATTGGCCTCCCTCTAATCTCATGCTGTGTCCTCTTGTCCTGCTATTTTTCTTATATTTAAAGATGTTAGACTCTTTCACCTTGTTTATGCCCTTAAGGTATTTGAATGCCTCGATCATATCACCTCTCTCCCTCCTTTGCTCAAGGGTATACATATTGAGCTCCGTTAATCTGTCCTCATATGTCTTCTGATGCAGTCCCTGCACCATTTTGGTTGCCCTTCTCTGGACTGCCTCAATTTGGTTAATGTCTTTGTGAAGGTGTGGCTTCCAATACTGCAGAGTACTCAGATGGGGCCTAACCAGTGTCTTGTACAGAGGGATTATTACTTCCTCTTATGACTTGTGATACCCCTACTAATACCCTAACATCCCCTAGCCTTACCTACTGCTTTAGAGGTCTGCTTGATGATTTCAGGTCATCAGTGATGATGATGCCCAAGTCTCTTTCTTCCTTTGTGACTGCTAGCAACTCCTCCCAGCCTATAGGTGGCTTCAGGTTTCTCTTCCCTATGTGCATGATTTTGCACTTCTTTGCATTAAATCCCAGTTGCCACTCTTCTGACCATTCTGTTAGTTTATCCAGATCTCTTCTCATTCTGCCCACCCCATCTGGATCATCTACTCTGTTGCAGATCTTGGTGTCATCTGCAAACAGACAAGCCTTACCCTCTAGTCCATCTGCAAGGTCACTAATGAAGATGTTGAAGAGGACTGGCCCCAGGACTGATCCCTGAGGTACCCCACTAGTAACTTGCATCTCTTCTGACTGTATACCATTTACCACCACTCTGTTTTCTGCCCGTCAACCAGTTTGCCACCCAGTTGACCAACTTCTGACCACCCGAGCCTACCCAGCTTATTTATCAATCTTCTATGTGGAACAGTGTCAAAAGCTTTGCTGAAGTCAAGGTAAGGCGACATCAACTGCTCCCCCTTGGTCCACCACTCTGGTTACCCAGTCAAAAGAAATCTATGAGATTAGTTTGGAGGACCTTCCTTTGTAAACCCATGCTGTCTTGGATCCTGTGCCCTATGGATTCCAGGTGTTGCACTATCCTTTCCTTAAGGAGTGCCTCCATAATCTTGCCCACTACTGAGGTAAGACTGACCGGTCTGTAGCTCCCTGCCTCCTCCCTGCTACCACTCTTGTGGAGCGGGATCACATGAGCCCTTCTCCAGTCTTCTGGGACCTCTCCTGTGCTCAGAGACTCACTAAACAATTCTGCTAATGGCTCTGCTAGTTCCTCCTTTAGCTTCTTAAGTACCATGGGATGTATGCCATCAGGTCCCATTGCCTTATCCACCTGAGCTTAGCAAGCTCTTGTAGGACCCTTCTTTTGTGGAAGGGAGTAGTGCTCACCTCCCTCCCCTGTGTCCATGATGCTGAGCTGTGGGCCCTGCCCTACCTTCTCTTCAGTAAACACTGAGCAAAAGTATCTATTTAGGATAGATGCCTTTACAGGGTCCTCCTCCTCACATGCTCCATTTTCTCCATTAAGCTTAGTAACACTTCTGGACTTTCTCCTTTCACTAATGTATCTATAGAAAGTCTTGTCACCTTCTTTTACTGTTCGTGCTAGTGTTTTCATCAGTTTGGGACTTTGCCTGCCTTACTGCCTTACCTGCTTCCCTTAGGGCAGTTTGGTATGCCTCCCTATCTTCATCCCGCTGTGTTCCCTTATATTTCCTGAAGGCCAGTGTTTTGGCTCTGACCTTTTCTGCTACTGTATTTGAGAACCAAAGTGGTTTCCTTCTTCTTTTGCACTTCATTTTCTGTCTAACACAAGAATACAATAGGTAGGGAAATGGGCAGACTGTGTGGGCCAAGTGTTCCTTATCTGCCATCAAAGTCTATGTTTCTATGTTTCTTACCCTTCAAATTTTGATACTGTTGCATTTTCCAGATTCTATTTGTAATAAGACCACTGTGACCCTTCTAGCCATCCTCCTGACAGTGGCCAAGAAAGCCATCTCCAGGAAATGGATACATCATACTCCTCCTATGGTGTGAGATGAGGGGGGCATAGTGCAACAGATCTATCGGATAGAAAATCTACAGTGGGAATAAAACTTAAAACAAGTGCTAGCCAGAGCTGATATGGCTGTGGGGAGCTTGAAGAAGCTCCAAGGAATGAGTGCCATGAGCACCGCTGAATGCCATCCCACATACACCGTTCAAGGAAACCGTCAGCAGTGACAGATGCTTGTTCTTGTTATCTTTGTACAGCTTCTAGCAGTCTAGCTGAGATGAAGACATAATCTCTGAGTGTACGCTGCCATCACTAAACATTTTGCTATAATTCATCTTGCTTTGTTGTATATTAGAATGTAATTCAGTCTACCCAATGCTGACCAGAGAAATTCTATGTTGGAAGAGCATCTCTGACACCTAGCAATGCTCGGAGACAGGAGTGCCAGAAGAGTGAAAGAGATGGGGGTGCTGAAAACTGGAAGGGCATTTGTTAGGGTATAAAGGGCATTTTCTACAAACCATTTTTGATATACACCATAATACAACAGTATAAGATACTGTCAACCACAGAGGTTAAGTATCGCCAGTGGCAGCCATTCTAATGTCTTGAGCCATTAATTGCAAATAATGTATAGTTATAAAGTCTGCTTTTTAAGTATGTGAGATAGTTTGAAGTATACAGATTATGAATGTAATGTATCTTTTGCTAAAAAAATTAAATTGATGTTGATTAACAAATATGGCTGCTTTAAGTGAACAAACCCCAATATAATTTCATGGAAAAATATGCAGAAATGGGAAGTACTAGATTTTAAAAGTGTGAAATTATTATCATTCTTGTGTTATTCAGACTATGACATAAGAAGCATTACTCCACTGAAAACATGGCAGTGCATCTCAACTGGACAATCAACCTGTCTGTGTACACACACACACACACACACAGAGAAAATGTGTTTACAAATGTGAGTTTTGCTTTGAACTTTTACTTTGAGATGTGAAATGGTCATGGTGCCCCTAGTACAATTACACATAAAGACTTAGTGAAAATTAATCCAGTAGGCTATCCTAAATCTTATCAACAATCACACAACATGAAATTGCTGGAGGAGCATATTTTCATCATTGTATGATTTTTATTATAATAAATATAACTTCTTTTAGATTCAGACAGAAAGACTGTATTTGTCTTACTAGAAGGCAGTATAGCATAGTGGTTAAGGCCAGTGATCTACAAAGCTAGAGACCTGGGTTTGAATCCAGTCAGTGCCCACTTGCATACTATGTGACCCTGAGCAAATCACATAAATTCCTTGTGCTCCCAGGTTATATCTGGAAACAAGATCTGGATTAGTGTGCCTTTCCTAGTTAAACAAGACCCTCCCCCCTTTACTCTACATTGGCTTGCTAATCGAAGTTTGGCTATAAATAAGAGCTATTGCTAGGACATTCAGTACTTAAAGTAGTGTAATAGTGTACTGAAGGAAAAAAAAAACCTTTTGCAATAGAAATGCTGCATGTAGTGGATACATGTCTGAACCAAAACAGAAAATGTATATTGTCTATACAAGTAGGCAGTATAGTGTTGTGTTAAGAGTAGTGATGGGCAAAGTGACCCCAATTCACTCCGCAAAGTGATTCGTGGAGTGAAGGTGAGTTTGCGGAGTACTTTGCATTATAATGGGTAACGCGAAGTCCATTGAAAACAATGACTTTGCGTTACTCCGCCTTCCACTTCATCTCACTTCACCTTGTTTTTAAGCTCCAAAGGTGAATTTTGCAGTGATTCATGGGATTTCAGGTCACACGGGCTCTAGATTGTTCTGCACAGCCTCAGTTTGGGGTAGTGTGTGTATGAAGCTGTAGGAGACAATCTGCTCTGAGAGCTCTCAGCAATTCAAACCTTCAAAAAGCTGTTAAAAAAGCCTTTTTGAGTAATTTTTTTTGCTGAAACTTTAGTTCATCGATTATAGGAAACCCTCCTGTGCTCATATCATTGGGCATTTATTGTTTGTGTATGGATTTTGAATGTTAATGTACAGCATTCAGTCGTGTACTGAGAGACAGTGGAAGTGTGCTTTGGGGAGGGTGTATCTATGGTGTAGGTAGATTAACTTGATGAAAAAGACAGTGCTTTCTGTTTTGGTGATATTTTTCTTGTATAACTGTTTAATGTACGCACAGTAATATTTTTAATATTTCTTGCCATTCTTTTTGCTGATTGTTGTGGTGCATCAGTGCATAATTTTAGTTTGTTTAAAACGTGGTTATATTACTGAAGTTTTCAATTTGCTATGCATTACTTAGTGTGTGTGTGTGTGTGTGTGTGTGTGTGTGTGTATGTGTGTGACGCATGTCATCAAATCAGACACCTTTTATTGTGCAACATAATAATTTCAGCAATGTGAAGCTGCTATCCACTGCAGCTGTGTGATTTTTGTACTTCTTTGTGGTATCTTTACTGGTTCTAGTACTAGTGACTGTTACTGCCACAGTACATAATTTTAGTTTGTTTAAAATATGTGGTTATATTACTGAAGTTTACAATTTGCTATGCATTACTTGGCGGTGTGTGTATGTGTGTGGATGCGGTCATCAAATCAGACACCTTTTATTGTGCCACATAATAATTTCAGCAATATGAAGCTGCTATCCACTGCAGCTGTGTGATTTTGTACTTCTTTGTGGTATCTTTACTGGTACTAGTACTAGTGACTGTTACTGCCCCCCGCAGCCTGCCCCAACAGGCAAAGGTATTCTTTTCCAGATTTGAATTTCTGATGATGAGCACTGGTTAGGTGTTGTGCCTTTGTGTCTGCTTCTCTTCAGTACACAGCACAATCTTAATAGGTCTGTGCATTTGCATCTCTTTAGGGCCCAATCTCCATCTGTAACTTAAGTCACAGTTGTTCTTTGGCTTCCCTTCAGAGTACTGGACAAGTGTGGTGCTTAATTCTGCATGAACATTGTACTTATTAAGATGCATTTTTAAGTCAGAACCATCATCACGAGTCACTCGTGATACAAATCATGTTCTTCATCACCACGGTCACAAATGCAGTCACAAATCACGATTCACGATCAGTCACGTTACGAATCACAACATTAATTTTTTTCTAGTTACTTGGATGAATCATAAGCCTGTTGTTTAGTATCTCTCTATGCTTCCCCACCCCACCATTGTACTCATTAATGTTTGTTTTTAAGTCAGGGAGTTGGACAGTGTCTGTAGTACATACACAGACTGGAAGGAAGACTGACTGCACACGTGCAGTTTAGCACAGTATACTTGCACTGCTCAGAATACAAAGTGTCACGCATACAGAAGACAACAAATAAAGGGCATAATTACATACAAGGGTCAGGGATGGTAGAGGAATACATTTTATAACACAGCAAGGAAGGTGCGGGGGGCACATGGTGTGAGGAAAAAAAACTAATGTGGGATCCCATAGTGATCCAGCAGCAGTTCCAGCATGGACATAATTTGCAACTGATGCCCCTCTATGTGATCCAGCTGCTGCTCCACAGCACTCACCTTGTCGTTGTTCTCCTCAACAGCACTCCAGAGAACTGCCAAGTCAGCCTGTGTTACACACAGTTCTCTGGGGTCCACACATTCTACAGGCTGACCTGTTGGCGGTAGTGATGGGGGTTGGGGTGCTGATGGAGTAGCAGGTGCTGCTGTGGCCCTCCTCTTCTTAGAGATGCAGCAATGCACAGCTGCACCCTCTGCCACAGAATGGCCAGCAGATACATGCATGGTCTGTTCTGTGGCAGCCTGCCACTCCAACTGCTAGTGATTGAGCATAGGTGGCAGTTGACCACACTGCTGCCCCCCGACACAGTCAAAAAACTGCCAAACAATGGAGGTGCAGGGAGGACCAGGCATAGGCAGAGGATGGCCAGATGAACTGGCTGCTGGCTGGTCATGGTGCTGAACAGGGATGGGATCCACACCTGGGCCTGGGAGAACAGGCACATCCTGCTCCAGAGGACCTGGTGCTGGACTTGGTGGTGGTGGTGGTGGTTCAACTGCCTCAGAGTCAGGACAGGAGGTGGTGCTGGTCCTGCTTCCAGGGGGGGCACTCACAAGGTTTAAGCAGTCCAACAGGAATGGGCACACATGCCCTCCACACATGTGCATGGGATGACGCTTACCACTACCACACTCTCCCAGAGCTACCCTGTCCCAGACATTCCCTCACCCTGGTCCATCTCTCCTACTGAGCTCCCTCAGTCTGAGCAATCACTACTCAAGCTGTCACACAACACACACACACACACACACACACATATACACACACAGTCACACAGACACAGACAAACATCTAACTACTTATAAAGGTAAGAAAAGTAAAATTTACAGAAAGAACAAATTAAGTAAAAAAAAAAGAGTACTAAAAGACAAGAAAATGTAGCTTTCAAAAAAGCTGTTGGGTCTAAATCAAAGTTTAAATCTCCTCCTTGCTCTGATCTCAAAGTATCAGCCGTCACAAAACACACTACTCTCTCCGTCTGCGAAGGAGAAAGTAAAAGTGTCTGCTTGCATGACTCACTTTCTTCCTGCCCAGCTAAAGAGCATGTGACATACAGTACTGTAAGCCATGTGATGTGTGTGGGGGGCTGCCAAATCTGAAACACCAAGTGGACCACTTCGAATCATAGTGAGGAACGTGAAGTCCATTAAAAACAATGACTTTGCCTAACTTCGCATTGCCATTCTGCCTTAACGCAAAGTGGTAATGACAAGGTGGAGTGAGCACTTTGCATTGCCTACTCCATGTAGCGGAGTGGCAGCACTAAGTGCCCACTTCATGTTCACTTCGCCGGTGAAAATTAAATGTGCTGCATCTCTAGTCAAGAGCACTGCGCTACAAACCTGGAGAGTTGGGTTTGAATCCCATCAGCCTCCACTTACATACTGTATGACCCAGAGCAAGTCATTTAACTTCCCTGTGCTCCCAGGTCACACCTGGAAACAAGCTCTGTCTTAGTGTGCCTTTCATGGTTAAACAATTTCCCCTTTTCCTTTATATATTGTTGGGGTTATATCAGGAAGTTGGTATTGTGTATAACATTAAGTGCTGCAAATATAGTTCTGTTTGTCATTCATGCTAAAAAATATTAAAGTGATTACAAGGTCTTATAAAGATGATGATTTCCTTTTTTCACAAAGGAATTTTTTACATCTAGATTAAAATTAAACCATCACTAGATCTCATTTTCAGTACCAACCATATTGCTTTTTGATACAGCAAAAATTATGGTGGAGGTGTCAGAAAAGCACCCCTTCAATAAGTGTATTTATTTATTAATGCACCATACATGGTTGCATTTATGAACATACAAAGTGCTAGCAGAAACAGGCCTCCTGGTCTATCAACATCTGCTCGAGTATCCAACTAGCACCCCTAGGTTGCAGCTGCCCCACCTCCTACCCTGTTGTCTGCCCTCTGTTGTTCTCAGCCTCAACCACCCATACTCTCCCATGTTTTCTGTCCCATGCCCTTTTGAAGCTACTCACAGTTTTGCATGATATCACCCTCTCTGGTAGGGTGTTCCACTTTAACACCACTCTCTCTGTGAAGTAATGCCTCCTCATCTCCCTCCTAAATCTTCTCCCTTCTATTCTTAGCCTCTGCACTCTAGTGTCCCTTTCCTTCCTCTGTTTAAAAACCCCAACAGGTCCATCCTTGTTGATTTCCCTCAGATACTTGAAAGTTTTGATCATGTCCACCCTGCCCCCCTCCTCTAGCATGTACATATTCAATTCCCTCAGCCTTTTCTCCTTGTCTCTCCCTTCCATTCCCTGCATCATCCTCATTGCCCTCTGCTGCATGTCCTCCAGTAGCTTGATATCCTGCCTCAGGTATGGCCTCCAGAATTGCACAGACTACTTCAAGTGCAGCCTGACCAGTGACCTGTGGGGGGGATTTAATTCCTAGGAGTTCTTGTTTAGATTCCATAGACTGTTTCAGGAAATGTATTAGTTTTATGATACACTGACACTTTACTGAAATCTTTACATATTAGACTGCATATATTTAATTTCTTGGGGGTCCCTGACTAGTAGTTTTTGTTGTCTGACACGTATAGTGACAATTGATATTATCATGTATAAAATCTTGTTACATCACTGAAGGCCTTTAGGTTTCTGGAACATAATACCTGGTTGAGAGTATGTTGGGAAAATATCTCCAGCTGGTTGTACATTACATACAGTGTAATACACTTACTCACTTTGGGTAAATATAACTTTAATCCCTCTGTATGCCATATATAGACTTTCTGTTGTACTTTTGGGGTTTGTTTTTTACTTGCCACATTTTGGCAAGCAATTCATGAATCTAGGGTTGTTTGCTTCTCATTGACCACATTCTCAAACATACAGAGTTCTGAGCTGAGTTGAAGCTGCAATCTACTCTGTGCTGCTTGTATCTCATTCTGGAATCATGTGTTTTTGGGAGGCTTTCTAACTTGACATATAATTTAGTGAGTAGAGAATCCTAATAGTCTGATGTTCATTAGACTGTAACATGCTATGATATTTGTGAGTAGACTCTCTGCTTGCTGTTATCTCTGGATAGCCTTTGATTTTTAGGTCAACTTCAGAGGTATAACTCAGAATATGCTGTTAAATTAAGCATGACAAGATGTAAACCATATGTTGGTCTTAGCATAGTAATTTTTTAACAAAGCAAGTTGCCTGAAGGAAATGCTGCATGTAGTGGATACATGTGTGAACCAAAACAGACGTAGGCAGTGTAGTGCTGTGGTTAAGCACACCGAGCTGCAAACCTGGAGAATTGGGTTTGAATCCAATAAGTCTCCACTTGCATACTTTGTGACCCTGAAGTTAAGCAGAAAAAATTGAGTATTCCTTTAACTGCCATAGAGATTTGCAGAATGAAAGGATACACTGAAAACTCCTAAAAGATGTGTTCCATGAAAACACCTTTTTTCAAGGGAAAGCAGAATGGTTGTAGGCTCCGCCCACTGCCATAATGAGAATGTTTACCACCTTCTGGATCAAGTGGCTACTCTGTGTGATGGAGCACAGATCAGACATTATTACTTCAGATTTTTAAGAGAAGAATGGTCACATAGATTCACAGGGTTGCAAAGGACAACGCACATGGTAGCAGCATGCAGTTTGATGGACAGGTTTAGGTAAACACTGAGTAGTTAACAAGGCAAGATTCAATGTTTTCTTCCATCTCTATGTACCCTGCATCTGCTCAAAAGTGATAATATCATACTGATAGAATGCTTCAAGAAAACTCACCAACATCTGAATTAAAAAAAATACAATCTGATTACTGCTTTTGCTAGCCTGTCATTTTATAGTTTCTGTAGTTACACATTTCACTGTTTACTTATGAGGACACTCAGTGATGTAATTGTTACTTTTTAGTGCCCCACTTGCAGCAACAAGAGGGACTAGGGCAATGGGTTATATCCAGACCTGCATAACATACAAATGGTGGTCTGTGCCTTTGGTGGAGAGCAAATTAAAAGGGGCATACATTTCTGAACACACATTTACTCAGAACAAATGAGAGCTAGGCTATGTTGGAGATCATCTGCTTTGCACACTGTGCCTCCATTGGGGTCAGAGCCAGCTCCTTATTGCTGACACTGCAGACAATGGCTTACCATACTGATTAGGTAGTCCCTTCCCTGTGTGCAGAACCTCAGCCCCAGCTTCCCTGGTCTTCCATCATTCTCACCAGTGTTTCACAGCCAAAGTCCCTGACCAGTACTGGATTTCAAGTGCCACCTCCTCTCCATTTACAGTAACACCAGAACAATGGTACAGATGCCATAAGGAGGCCATCATAGAGGATAGACCTCCATCAGGCCTCTACTATCCCAAGTCTCAGACTCAAGATGGATACTGAGCCTTTAGACACCCATACCAAAGGAAACCAGTGCCATCTAGTCAAAAGAACCATGTCACCATGCCCAGGCCTGCTGGCCTCCTGCAGTCATTGCAGCTAGAGATGTGGACCAATAGGTTCTAAAGTGGACCTATGGACATGGGTGCTTTTGGCTAGAACACCACTCTTAGAACTGCTTTTTTGTGGTCTGGTTTACATGCCACTAGCAGGCTGGAAACATTTCCAAGGAACCCTCCCAATTAATGGGTAGTTGAGGGTACATATGCATAGAACACATATTGCAAAACAGAAAAACAAGATATACTTCACTAACATGTAAAAACATATACCAGAACCCATGGCTGGGCTAACTTAACCTCATAAGTGCACTTGAAGTCACTGGTACGTTATTTTCATTTATGGGCCCTAAATCATAGCCCCAGTATAACAGACAGTATGATGTGATACATTGCAGAGGTCCTGGTAACCCCTGTTACGACAGCAGGGTTACATATCTCTCTCTATCTATCTATCTATCTATCTATCTATCTATCTATCTATCTATCTATCTATCTATCTATCTATCTGTTTCTATCCCTTTATCTCTGTATCTTTCTATCTGCCTTTCCTATCTTACTTGGTCAACAATTTAAAGAGGTGTTTAGGCAGAGCTTAATGTGTTACTTAAGCATTATGTTGGTTAACACTTACGCAGACAAAATTTGAGGTTTGAAAACTTCAAAGTTTTCAAATACCAGGCACATCAATTGCTCACATAGTTCCAATTAAGTGTTTAAATTTCTGAGAAAAGGTGATGTATGTGTGAAAGTATAGCTTCTTTGCAGCACTGGGTACATGCATCATTTCATTCTTCAAAAGTTGCTATCAGCATGACTGGTCTGATTAAGTCATACAAAGCTTTGTTTACATCTTAGTTTAGTTTTTATTTCACAAAGAATCCTTGAGGCTGATGTCTATTTTCCAAGGGTTCAGATTCAGATACAACAATGATATATACAGATAATGTTCTGCAGTACAGTCATAAATACAGAGATAATAGAGATTCATCAACAAAACAGTGCACCAATATATTTATAACAGGAAGCAGGCTATTTATCAGGCTGCAGTATACATAAGATACTTTGTCAGGTTACAAGACACGTCTAATATAGCATTTATGGATTCCAGATGCAGAACAAAAGGTAGCCAGCATGTTTTTAATCATGTAATACAGTCACCCCCTCTTACAGCATCCATAAGTTCATTGAACTGCTTGGCAAATCTGAACAAGAAGTTTTGTCTTAGACTGGTTCTCCTCCTGGGTAGCATCAGTGAGTAACTTGCCATGCATCTTGTGACATATATATTGTCAATATGGGTGAGCACAGACTGCAGACCTGGTGAGAACAAGCCTGGCAAGGCTTTGTTGCCCATGACCAGGGTGTGGTAGAGAATCCTTGAGTTAAAGTTTAATAAGCTGAGTTTAGTATACCGGTCATATATATGGGTATCAACTGTAAGGTCAAGCGCAAAATGGCAAACCCTGTTAAGCAGCCCCCTAGCCAGGACCAGCACCCTATCATTTGCAGACCCATAGACCACTATACCATAGGCAGTGATGTTTATGAGAAACCTTTGGGCAAACAGTTTTTTAACCTCTGGTTAGGGGTTACGCCTGTGTTTGTATAGAAAGCCAATTCTTGTGTTCTCTGCCTTTGCTAGGTGGTCCACATGGTCAAAGAATGCCTCCTGTATGGGAAGGTCTGAAATGGTTGCAATGTTAAGAACCATCTGCCTCAGTTGTTAATTTATTTTATTTTTGTTGCCCAAAATTGGATATTTTAAATGGGAGAGAAAAAAAAACACATTTAGGACTAAAACATTCATCAAACTGAACCTGTGAGTCACATAAACTCCCTCAGCATCAAAGGCAAAATATGTTTATTCTCCTGCTATTGTCAGACACTTCAGAGATAAACAAATTGCCTAAGCATCTTATCAAAACACAGGTCTCATTCCTTGTACCTCCCTGGCTCATATCAGTCCACAGCATATGCTGTATAGTGGAGCAAACCACTGTGCAACACAATAACTTACAGTAAGTGACGTGTCACAAAATACTGCATGACCAAAGAGCATAACTGCCTTTCAGTTACACTGTTCCCTGCAGTATGTGCAGAAATACTGTGCTGTATCCTGGTTGGGGCCACTGTATATCCTATGCTATCTGCCCCCCCAATGTTCTTTAGGACCAACACAACCTACAGCAAAACCGCCTCACAATTCTTAGGCTCTTTTCAACCTATTATATCATTAAGCCAGCTTCCATTGTGCCCTGATTGAGCTGCCAATGCTTCCCAATATTATACATTTCTTTCTTCCTCCTGCTCCCTCTATCAGAGTTTAGTAGGGATAAAATGAGTTTACCTTCTTTACGACACATCAAACACCTTGAGTAGCCAGACAGATTTATCCACCTACCCACTTCCTCCCCGCCGTTGCATCAAAGCCACCGATAAGGCCAAATAAATCTGCTTGTCTTATTCCCTCCTCCAAAACACATCAAAGGCTCCTTCGATATTTGAAAAGTGTGTTATAAATAAAGAATGATTTGACTTGACTTAACTCCTATCAGGTCACACAGCAACACACACTGGCAAGCAAGCAAGCAAGGGTCTGTTATAAGGAAAGCAGCTGGCACCATCACCCTAGAGTCGGTCTCTTCAGCAATGCTCAATCTATGTACAATCTCTGCTACTAGAGCTTGTCTATCACCAGAACAATGCATAACATCTACTAGACTGGGAACAGAGAAAAAAAATCCACTCCTGAACTGCTGATTCTGAGTTTTCCAGGTGGCAAAACAGGCATCATGCTTGTTAATCAAAATATGTCTTAATATAGAGAAACATTGAAAAGTGCCTTGGGTTCTCTTTTGGTGAAATTACCATCACTTATGAACATTCTGTGTGGAGAATAATGAGTACACTTTTAGATGAGTCTGTATTCTCAAAGCATTTGTTTACATTTTATTTTACCAGAAAAAACAAGACGATATGCATTTTTTCATGGGCCTTCTGAAAGAAACTCAGAGGCCTTAAGGCACTGAACTACTGCTTATTATGAGTTAAATAAAATCAGGATGAAAGATAGTGATTATATAACTGCTCTAACTGTATATTGTACAGTAACTCCCATACTGTATCTTTGCAGCACTCCCAGTTCCTTACCTAGCAGTTGTCACCTTATAGGCCTGTGGTACACATGTGACCAATGAAATTAAATCCAGCTCCATCTGTGCTCCCATGCTCCCATAGAAACATAGAATTTGAAGGCAGATAAGGACCACTTGGCCCACCTAGTCTGTTCATTTTTCTACCTAACAGATAAGCTGCAGATCCTAGTTAACCAACAGCTTACTTCCTTCTACCCCACACTAGGACTGCCTTATGTCTGTCCCATGCATTCTTGAATTCCCCCCACTGTTCTTGACTCCACGACCTCCTCATGGAGGCTGTTCCATGCATCCACAACCCTCTCTGTAAAAAAATACTTCCTCACATTACCTCCGAGCCATTCCCCCCTCTATCTTCAAATTGTGCCCCCTTGTTCTTGCACACCTCTTTTTTTGAAAGATGCTACCCTCTTGGACTTTGTTAATTCCCTTGAGGTACTTGAAAGTTTCCATCATGTCCCCTCTCTCCCTTCTTTCCTCAAGGGTATACATATTAAACTGTTTGAGTCTTTCCCATTACTTTTTCAGTTTTTTCACATGCATTACTTGTTCAATCCTATGGATAAAAAATGAATCTAGTGATGGTGCTCAGTACCCTGACAAGGCACTGCAACAGCTGAATTTTGTGTTTATTGTTTACTTGTGGAAGATTTAAAACTGTAGCTCTGCTGGCTTAAAGGATTTGTGTACAAATGTAATCTTCCAAGTAACTTAAAAAAATTCCTTCTAAATTTTCCACCCACAAATGTGTAAAACACAGGATTTATACAGCAGTGAAAATGAGTTAGATTATGGCAGATGTAAAATGCATATTCTAAACTGCTGTCACAGCGCTGACCTGTTACCATCTGACTATCTATAGACGTAGACAGTAAAAGCAAAATATTGTATGGAGCCCAACAAAAAAAGAAAGCTACTACAATTATAAATACCATTTTCACTGCCTTGTACTTTCTCACAATATTACATCCTGTTATTTTAAGTATTATCCTGATATAGCAGTAAGCTACAATAACAAATGGAACTATGAAGAATATTATAGTCTGATGGAAAGGTCCTACACGTTTCCATGTAGCTGCAGAGTGTTCATCTTTATCAGTTTCTCCACATAGGATGCCTGCTTCACTGTTCTTTATGCCAGTGTAGATGAACTCTGGGATGGCTCCTAAAATGCTGATGAACCACGCAGCTGCACTCATCAGAAGAGCATACCAGACTGTTCGCAATCTTATTGCAGAGACAGGATAAATTATAGACAGGTATCGGTCAACAGTCATGAGAACCAGAAACATGGAACAGCTATACAATCCAATGAAGTAAAGTCCATTGATTAGTTTACACATGCCATTACCAAAGATCCATTCAGAGAAATGGTAGTAAGCCCAGAAGGGCAGTGAGATGGTAAAAAGCAAGTCTGAGATAACCAGGTTTAGGATAAATATATTGGTCACCTTTGTTATGTGTTCATATGCCAGCAGTAAGAACAGAATC
Organism: Neoceratodus forsteri; assembly: GCA_016271365.2. Lineage (NCBI taxonomy): Eukaryota > Metazoa > Chordata > Ceratodontiformes > Ceratodontidae > Neoceratodus > Neoceratodus forsteri. Next base: position 678,613,718 of record CM057456.1, on the reverse strand, counting down.
AAACCATTCCCAGCCACACTTAATGTGAATATCAGGTAAAAATAAGCTGGCAAAACTGAGGCAATGAATTCTGCAATATAGTCTTTGTCACAAAATGGCACTAGTCCATCATAGTCATACCAGTAAGCTGTAGTGTTCACCAAGTGTGGAACAGGTACTTCTTCTGTGGAATTTGTCTGCATATTGCACAAATGCTGTAATCAGCCTTGCAATTATAACTTGGAAAGTGTTCAAAGTTCTTCCACCATGTATCTGTAACAATTGCAAAAGTTATAACCAGTAAAAAAGCAAGGTTCTTCTTTTAGAAATGAACAGAGTTGTGTGCTTGAAGTCTGTGATTAGATATGATGTAGTAGAATTTACAATCTGACTTTACTCTCCTCCTCCTTTGTTTTTTTCTATCTGGTGGCTTCCTTACTGTGATGCAGTTGCATGGAGGATACAGTATGTAGAAACACAGAGCTACTAGTCTGGTACTACAACAGAACAACTTGAACTTAAGATGTTCTGTTCTCATCGACACTAACACACATTTTTGTCAAATCTTCTTTTTTTTAGTTCAACTGATAAAAATGTATTTACTTATTTGTTAACCAAGTAAGAATATTGGTGAAATAGTTCATTTTATGTCAATAATTGCAAAGCAATTGAACTGATGAATAGGCAAGCCAAAGTGCAGTTTGCACATTATTACGATGAGATGAGTGTCAGAGAGGCAGTCACAGGGTACATGATCTCAGTTTGGTGCCAGTTCCATGCTTGGCTGTAGAAGACAACTCACATTCATGCAAGGCAATGGGCTGAGAGGTAACTAGTAGGGGTATGCAGTGGGCCAGGTCAGATAGTTGGGTCAGCCTGGTCACACTGAAAAATTCTTTCTTTTTCTTTTTTTTTAATTACATGCACACAAACCATATATATATAGTGCAGCTTCTGTATGGCTCTTGGGCATCCAGGTAAGACTCAAGATCATAAAAGTCACTGTAGTGCAGTACAAGGAGTTGCTGTACTAGTAAGGTGCAGTACTTCGGATGAGACATTACACTGGGGTCCATTCTGCCATCTCTGGTCACTGTCCCAGTGGAAGTAAAAGCTTCAATGGCACTTATTGAAGAAGAGTGCAAAGTTTTTTTCCTGTCATCATGGCCAGCATTCCCCTATCAAGAAAACAGGTCCATGCAACCCACCTCCCAGGATGAACCTAGAAACAAACAAGCTATCATAGCTTAGTGTGCCTTTCCTGGCCAAAACATACAAATGAATAAATAACCATCAGGCAGGTATTGGCCAGTGAGGCCTATTTATTTTTGCAGGTACCTGTGGTCTCCTCCTTTGAGTCTTGACATGTCATAATCACATGGGCATGTCACTCTGACTAGAGGAGTCAGCTATTTTGTAATCTTCCCTCAGAAGTTAGAGACTGACATACCTGGCACTTGTAGTAGGGAGATGACTGAGACTGAAGACAGCATGATGTAGCTATGGCAAGCAATGTAATCAAGTGTATTAGCATAAAAGGAGGATTCATAAGGAGATAAAACTAATATAAGCAGTGGTTGGCTAATTTGGACCAGACTGCACCCCTCTCATTAGAAATCAAATGATGCCTTTTTTTCAGTTATAACCATTGGCTGAAATCTGGTCAGTCTGCTGCCTATTTAGGAGAGTGATGAGGTGGGGCAAAAGCACTAAAAATTGATTGGCTCCAACTCTAGAGGTTGGTAGTACTGGGAGCTGGCAGATCTTGTGATGTAGCTCCTTGCTGATGCACCATGAGTTGGAGTGAAACTGCCAGAGAGAGAGAGAGAGGGACAGGGGAACACTCAGTATGTGAGTCAAGAAAGACAGAGGGAGATGGAGAGGGAAAGAGCGAGAAAGAGAGAGACAGAAAGTCAACTAGCTCTAATTGTCTTTAGAGCTAGTTTATAGCTGTGCTACTAGAGAAATAAAATATACCTGAAACAAAACCAATTAAAATCAAAGTACCAGTTGTGCTGAGTGGCACCAGGGTATATATGCATCTTTTTTTATATCAAAAGACACTTATATGTGATAAACAATGTACCTGCAGATGCTGCACAATACAGACACATTCATGCTTGCATGTACTGTATATCTCACAAAATAAACAAGCATAACCTACATAAACTCTAAACTTTTAACCCTATCAGTTCTTGCACTAGGGCCTGGAATCAGCATGATCTTTTGTTAAAAAACAGTCTCCTGAACTGTGATTGATGAGCCTCCAGTACTCTGTCTTGTGATTGATAAATCTCAATGGAGTGGGACAGTAACAGTTTCCATGTCCTTCATTTCTGGGTCACTAACAGTTCCATAGTCTGAAAACCTTCAACAAACCCTGAAAGCCCTAACACTAATATCAGCACTGACATCTCACATTTACTGTCCTACAGTACATGCACTCTAACAACATAGATTGTAGTGAGAAATAAACAAATGTTCACATAAGACATGATAGGAGTGGTGCAGTGCAATGGCTGTAGGGCAGCAGTGTTCCAGGAGACATTCTGGAGGCTGCAATGCTGTCCTATTTGCAGGCACCTCTCTTGGTCAGAGAGAGGAGGTTGCCCATCTCCAGGCTGACCTGGCTAGGATTCATGAAACCTCCTCCCCCACCCAGGGACCACTGGGCCAATGCCAGAACCTCAGAGGTTGCCAAGAAAGAGGAGAGGCTGGACCAGGGTGGGCTTAGGGAGGGAGAAGGTGGTGGAACAGAGTTGCATCCCTCCAGTTGTACCTCTCCACAATTCATATATTCTTCTTGTGGATAGTGGTTTCTCTATGCAGAAACCTGCAGTGGAGACCAAGGAGGATGCTGGGAACCTTCACAAAAGAGACCCACAGGAGGGTGGCATGGGACCCCACAGGGGAAGGAAACAACTCCTGGTGGGGGACTCAATCATTAGGGGTAGAAGTGGGTGAGGAAGGGGAGAAGGAGGTAAGGTGCCTGCTTGGCACCATGGCTTGGAGTGACAGGAAGCGAATCCTCAGGATCATGGGAGCAGCTGCACGAGGAAGGGAGTTGGATGTCATTGTCCTCCTAGGGACAAATGACCTGGCTAGGAATGAGATCAGAGCAGTGCAAGAGGAGCTTGTAGAGTTGGGGAGGGGCCTTAGACAAGTAGCACATATGGTAACCTTCTCGGAGGTGATGCCCCTCTATGGCAAGGGTGATGCTAGGGTACTCTTCCCCAGGGAATTCAATAAATGGTTGAAAAACTGGTGTGGAGCTCAGGGTTTTGGCTTCTTTGGGGACTGGGGAGCCACCTGGAGGGATGCAGACCTGTACTGGTACAATGGTCTGTATCTGTCCAGGAGGGGAACCAGGATCCTAGGTGAGAGGTTTAAATGCTTCCTTGGCAAGCATTTAAACTAGCCAAGGGGGAGGCACTGAAAATGAACAGGGAAATCCCAGCCTTCCCCCACAAAACATGGTAATTAGTGAGGTAAACACCAAGGTAGAGAAGTCATTAAGGAACAGGACTGAGGTAAAGGTAAAAAAAGGCAAAGGCAGTAAGGACAGGGATGGGGATAAAAGGGGTAAGGCCATAAAAAAGTGGAGGGTGATGAGTACCAATGCCTGTAGTCTGTGTAACAAACTCCCTGAACTAGTGGCCTTGATGGAAGAGGACTGCCTGGATATTGTGGCAGTCACAGAAACACGGTACACAGAGAACCATGACTGGGATGTCAACATACCAGGATACACAATCTACAGGAGGGACAGGGTGGGTAAAAGAGGAGGAGGAGTAGCTCTCTATGTAAAGGAAGGGATCAAAGCAACAGAACTAAAGAGTAAACAGGGAGCAGATGAGGCACTCTGGATCACCCTGGAGACAGGAAATGGTACCACAATCTTCATGGGGGTTGTATACAGACCCCCATCTCAGGGGGAGAGAATGGACAAGGAAATGATAGAAGGTATCCTTAGAATGGAAGAAAAAGGGGAGATATTGTTGATGGGGGACCTGAATATGCCAGATGTTAACTGGAGCACCTTTGCTGCTGGCACATCCAAGAGTAGGGTCATTCTTGATGCCTTACAAGGGGCATGCCTCAGACAGGTAGTATTGGAGCCCACTCAGGAGGTAGCAATCTTAGACCTGGTACTCTCAAATGGAGACGGAGAAAGAATCTCAGATTTAGAAGTGGGTAGCCATCTGGAAACAAGTGACCACCAAACAGTGTGGTTCACAATAAACACAGCCATACATTTAAGCCATACAAAAGCAAGAGTATTGGACTTTAGGAGTGCTGAGTTTGGGAGAATGAGAGAGTGCCTCAGAAAAGCACTAGCAAACAGGCAAAAAGGAGGAGTGGAGGAACAATGGGGAGTAATCAAAACAGTCATCACAGAGGCGACAAGCCTTTGTGTAAAGCAAATCAACAAAACATAATGAAGGAAAAAAATGCTATGGTTCTCAAAAGAGGTGGCAGGGAAGGTTAAGGAGAAAAGGATAGCATTCAGGAAATATAAGGAAACACAGAAGGAAGAGGACAGAGAACTTTATCAGTTAAAGCAGAAAGAGGCAGGGAAGGCAATCAGAATAGCAAAGGCCAAAACTGAGGAAAGGATAGCCAACTCTGTTAAGAAGGGGGATAAGACCTTTTATAGGTACATTAGGGAACAAAGAAAGACCAAAGGAGGGATACTGAGGCTTAATAAAGGGGAGGGAATGTGGGCAGAGGGTGACAGTGAAAAAGCAGGGATACTGAATGAATATTTCTGCTCAGTATTCACAAAGGAAGAGGAGGAGGAGGTACCTAAACCAAACAAGAGAAACACTCTGTAGATGGGGGTCGATACCAGTCAATTTACAAAAGAAAGGGTTCTGAAAGAACTAATACAACTGAAGGTGGACATAGCAATGGGGCCTGATGGGATTCACCCAAGAATTCTAAAAGAACTAAAGGTAGAACTAGTGACACCACTGACTACTCTCTTTAACAAATCATGGGAGGATGGGGTGGTACCTGAGGACTGGAGGAGGGTGGATGTGAGCCCTCTTCAGAAATGTGGGAGCAGGACAGAGGCAGGAAACTACAGACTAGTTAGTTTGACCTCAGTGGTAGGGAAAATGATGGAATCACTTCTGAAGAAACTGTTGAGTACCTAGAGGCCAGTGGGGCACAGGACTCAAGGCAGCATGGATTCATGATGGGAAGGTCCTGTCAGACAAATCTAATAGATTTCTTTCACTGGGTGACCAAAGTAGTAGACCAGGGAGGGGCTGTGGACATGGCCTACCTAGATTTTAGCAAGGCATTTGATACAGTCCCACACAAAAGATTAATACACAAGTTAGCCAGTCTTGGAGTGGGTCCCAAGGTGGTAGCCTGGATAAAAAATTGGCTAGACAACAGGATGCAAAGGGTAGCAGCAAAAACAGAGTCCACAGTGAAGAAAGGAGGGTTACTAGCAGGGTACCGCAGGGTTCAGTACTGGGACCGGTCCTTTTTAATGTCTTTATAAGTGACATTGCAGAGGAACTGGAAGGAAAAGTATGCCTCTTTGCAGACGATACAAAGATCTGCAACAGGGTTGATACACAAGATGGAGTGGAAAGGATGAGAAGGGACTTGGCAAGGTTGGAGGAATGGTCAAATGTATGGCAGCTCAGATTCAATGCAAAGAAGTGCAAGGTAATGCACTTGGGAAACAAAAACCCAGGGGATGAGTACACAATGGGTGGTGAGACACTGACAGCAGTAAAATTGGAAAAGGACCTGGGGGTAATTATATCAGATGACCTAAAGGTGGGCAAGCAATGTGAGAAGGCAGTAAGAAAGGCTGGGGGGATACTGGGATGCATAGGGAGAGGCATCAATAGTAGAAAACAGGAAGTTGTTATCCCTCTGTACAGACAGTTAGTGAGACCCCCATCTGGGAGTACTGTGTGCAGTTCTGGAGACCCCATCTCCGCAAAGACATAGACAGAGTGGAGGCTGTCCAGAGCAGGGCAACCAAAATGGTGCAGGGTCTGCACCAGAAGACATATGAAGAAAGACTAAAGAAGCTTAATATGTATACCCTTAAGGAAAGGAGGGACAGAGGGGCATGATAGAAACTTTCAAGTACCTCAAGGGAATCAACAAAGTCCAAGAGGGTAGCATCTTTCAGAAAAAGAGATGTGCAAGAACAAGGGGGCACAATTTGAAGATAATGGGGGGATGGCTAAGGAGGTAATGTGAGGAAGTATTTTTTCACGGTGAGGGTTGTGGATGCGTTGGAACAACCTCCCTGAGGAGGTTGTGGAGTCAAGAACAGTGGGGGAATTCAAGAATGCATGGGACAGGCATAAGGCAGTCCTAGTGGGGGGTAGGAGGAAGTAAGCTGTTGGTTAACTAGGATCTGCAGCTTATCTGTTAGGTAGGAAAATGGGCAGACTAGGTGGGCCAAGTGGTCCTTATCTGACATCAAATTCTATGTTCCTATGTTTCTATTGAGGAACAAACAAAGGCCTCCTCCAACTGCTGTCCAGGCACTCTGCCACAGTTCTATTAGTCAACATGGTGAAGCAGAAGGTTTCTAGAAAGAGATGCATACTAGCAACATTAAGTCATAAACTGTAGTGTGAAAGAAAAATGCTTCAGGCTAGGAACCAAACCCAGGCCCCCTTCAACAACTGAACTGGGGCTCTGCCGCTGTGCATTCCACATGGTGAGACAGAAGATTTATTGTATTAGATGACTGCTAACAACATACATTGTATTGAGAAAGAAAACACGTTAAGAACAAATGTTCCAGTGGTGTAATCTAATCCAGGCCCATTTCAACCACTGGTCTGGTTCTGTGGCATTGTGTCATCATTTCTCAGCTGAAACAGAAGTTTTCTGGAGAGAGATACATGCTAACAAAAAAATAGGGGTAAGAAAGAAAAAATGTTCACAACTGGGAAGCAAACCCAGGCTCTCTCCTGACTACTGTTCTGGTGCTCTGCCAGAGTGCTATCATTCCACTTGGTGAGACAGAAGGTTTCTAGAGAGAGAGCGAGAGACACACATGCTAACAACATGACTTGTAGTAAAAAAGAAGTGTGTCTTAGCACAGGGCAGGTTTCTGTCTGGCAACAGGAAGGTACCATCATAACATAGACCGTGTGTGTAAAAAAAAATCGAATATAGCAACAGAAAGTAGAGTTTGTTTTGCTATGCTCTTCTTATTCTCAGGACCTGGCGGTTCATCTGGTGCTGTCTGCCAGGGATACAGTACATTTAAAAAGGTGTGTCTACCGAGGTAAAACACATTGCAGTTGCACTCAGTTTTAGCTCACGGGTAACTTATACAGCCCCACTTCTAATGCTAACTCTTTATTTTTTTATGCCTAGAAATATCACCACAAAACACATCCTGTGCCTTTTTTTAAATAAAGTATTTAACAAGCTTTAATTCTTTTTTTTCTTCACTCATTCCATGTGCTCTTTTTCTCTAAAATGTTTTTTCTCATTGCCATGCTTGCATGTAGATTTCAGCTTAATTTGTTTCCCTCCTTTTTTTGTGGCTCTATTGCCTAATCCATGTATCTGAGATGTGATGTATTGCCTTTGTTTTCTGTTTTATTGCAGCTGGTTAAATTGCTGGTCACTCCTTTTTAGGGAAAAACAGCACATGAAATGAGTGAGGAAAAAAACAAATTAAAGCTTGGTAAATATTTTATAAAAAAAGGCTCAGAATGTGTTTTGTGGTGATATTTTGTTGGAAAGGGGGAGCAGGAGGAGGGTGAATATAGGCGTACAAGGGGGACAAGCTGTGAAGCATGGACACATATTCCTGAGCTTGTCACAAGAAATAAGATGGAAGAAGGAAAGCAGCAAGAGAAAAATACCAGGGTATAAGGAGGGAGCAGAAAGACAAAGGTAGGATTACTAGGGGCACAGGCTGCAACACACAGACAACCATTTATACAAATGCCTGCAGTCTAAGATACAAAATCATAGACCTGGCAGCCTTGGTGACAGAGGTGGACATGGACATAGTGGCAATTACTCAGACATGGTACACTGGAAACCATGACTGAGAGGTAAATGTTCCAGGGTACACTCTACACAAGAGGGATAGGGAGGGGGAAAAAAGGGGGGGAGTGGCCCTCTATGTCAGAGAAGGTTTTAAAGTGACGGCAGTGCAGGGTAGACAGGGCAACACTGAAGCACTGTGGGTCACACTCAAGCCAGGAAAGGGCACAGCAATTCATGCAGGAGTGATCTACAAGCCTCAGGCACAGATGGAGGAGCTAAACAGGGCAATAGTGGAGGAAATACACAGGATGACAACAAAGGGGGAGGTACTGCTGCTGGGCAATTTTAACATGCCAGGAATGGACTGGACCATCCCAGCAGCTGCCTCAGCCAGGAGCCAAGACATCATAGAATCCTTGCAAGGGGCAGGCCTCAAGCAGTTGGTTCAGGAGCCCACCAGTGACGAAACAGTTTTAGACCTTGTGCTGGCCAATGGAGACAGGATCGAGGAACTCAGGGTAGATGGGCACCTAGGGTCCAGTGACCACCATACAGCGTGGTTCAATATCACTATAGTGTCACAGGACAGCCACACAAAAACAAGGGTCCTGGATTTCAGGAGGGTGGACTTTCTAGGATAGGGAGAGGGATCAAAGAAGCACTAGAAAGAAGGGATCCAGAGAAGGGTTGAGGAGCAATGGGCACATCTGAAAGAGACCACAGTGGAGGTGACAAAGCACTGAATTAGGCTGAGTAACAAGGGAAAAAGAAGGAACAAAATACTATGGTTCACAAAGGAAGTGGCAGAGAAAGTAAGGGAAAAGGGGGCTTTCAGAAAATACCAGGAGACTCAGAAAGATGAAGATAGGACAGTGTATCTAGAAAGACAGAGGGAGGCAGGGAAAGCTGTTAGGAGTGCAAAGGTGCAAACAGAGGAGAGATTAGCTCAGATGGTGAAGAGGGAGGACAAGACATTTTATAGATATATTAGTGATAGAGGGAAGGCCGGGGAGGGATTTTAGGGTTCATGGGGGAGAAAGGAATGTGTGTAGAGGGTGACCTAGAAAATGCATCAGCACTAAATGAATACTTCTGTTTGGTGTTCATGCTAGAGGGTGAGGGACAGGGACCACAACTAGGCAGCAGAAGCAATGGGGGGGGGTAAACACCAGTCCTTTTACAGAAGCAAGATTCCTGGAGGAACTCACAAAACTGAGGATGGACAAAGTGGTGGGGCCAGATGATATATACCCCAGGATATTAAAGAAATTATGGACAGTGCTAGCAGCACCGCTGGTGGCCCTGTTTAGTGAGTTGCTCAATACAGGGGTAGTTTCAGAGAACTGGAAGGGGGCAAATGTAGTACTTCTTCACAAGAGTTGTAGTAGGGTGGAGGCAGGAAACTAGAGGTGGCCCGATAGTGGGTAAGATTATGGATGCTCTACTAAAGGAAAGGACAGTGGAACATTTGGAAACCATGGGAGCACAGGATCCAAGGCAGCATGGATTCACAACAGGAAGGTCATATCAAACAAATTTGATTGGGTTTTTTTAACTGGGTAATGAAGGTGGTGGATCAGGGAGGAGCAGTGGGCATTGCTTACCTCGTTTTCAGCAAGGCCTTTGACACAGTACCACATAGAAGATTGGTGAATAAGCTAGGCAGCCTGGGGGTGAGCTACAAAGTGGAAAACTAGGTAAGAAACTGGTTGGGGGATAGGAAGCAGAGGGTGGTAGCAAATGTCATGGGGCCAGTCATTTTTAATGTCTTCATCAGTAACATTGCTGAAGCCCTGGAGGGGAAGGTTTGCCTGTTAGCAGATGATACCAAGATCTGTAAACAGAGTAGACACTCCAGAGGGGGTCAAAAGAATGAGGCAGGATCTGGGGAAGCTGGAAAAATTATCAAAAGTTTGTCAATTAAACTTTAATGCAAAGAAGTGCAAAATCATGCTCCTGGGGTAAAGAAATCTGACAGAGAGCTACAGAATTGGGAGGGGAGTGCTCACAGTCACCAGGGAAGAAAGGGGTTTAGGGATAGCCATATCAGATGACCTAAAGGTGGTCAAACAGTGCAGCAGAACTGTGGGGAGGGCTAGTGGGATGTTGGAGTGCACAGGAAGGGCTATCACGAGCAGAAGAAAGGAGGTTGTGATACTATTGTACAAAATGCTGGTGAGGCCTCACCTAGAATACTGTGTCCAGTTCTGGAGGCTGCATTTTTGCAAGGACATTGACAGGGTGGAGGCAGTCCAGAGAAGGACGAACAAGATGGTACAGGGCTTGCATCAGAAAACATATCAGGACAGATTAAAGGTCCTCAATATGTATACACCGGAAGAGATGAGGGAATGAGGGATATGATAGAAACCTTCAAGTATTTCAAAGGCTTGAACAAAGTGCAGGTGGTTGACATCTCTCAGTAGAAGAGTTGCACAAGGACAAGGGGACACAATACAAGACTGGAGGGGTCAGGATAAGGAGGAATGTGAGGAAGTTTTTCTTCACAGACAGATGCATGGAATAGCCTACCCCAGAAAGTGGTGGATACTGGCACAGTAGGGGCATTCAAACATGCATGGGATAGACATATGGGAACCCTAGATGCATGGAAAAGAGGTGAAAGACAATGACCAACTAGGGCCAGCAGCCACAGATGCAGGCAAGGAATACGGGCAGACTATGTGGGCCTAGCGGTCCTTATCTGCCTTCAACTAGTATGTTACAATGTAACAGAGAATTAAACATTGGCCCTTCTGCCTAGCAACTGTCCTGGTGCTCTGCCACTGTGGTATCAATCTACTGGGCAAGACAGAATGTTTTAGAGAGGGATACATGCAAGCAACATAAAATTGCAGAGACAGAAAATAGCTTCCAGCCTGAGAATTGAACACAGTACTTCTCCCAGCTAATGTCCTGGTGCACTGCCACTGTGCTATTATTCCACATGGCAAGACAGAACGTTTCTAGAGAGAGATGCATGCTAACATCATAAATTGTAGTGAGAAAGAAAAAATGTTCCAGACTAGGAATAAAACCTAGACCCCCTGCAACTACAGTCCTGGTGCTTTGCCACTTTGCTATCTTTCCATAAAGTGAGAAAGAAAGTTTCTTGAGAAAGATACTTGCTAACAATGTAAATTGTAATGAGAAAGAATACAAGTTTCAGACTGGGACTCAAATGCAGGCCCTCTCCCAGCTACTGTCCTGGTGCTCTGCCAGTGTGATCTCATTAGAAATGGTGAGACTGAAGGCTTCTAAAAAGAGATGTATACTAACATAACATGTAATGAGAAAGAAAACATGTTAATAACTGGGAAACAAACCCAGGGACTCTCCAAACTACTGTCCTGGTGCTCTGCCACTGGTGTCATTCAACGTAGGGAGATAGAAGGTTTCTATTGAGTAATGCATACAAACATAAGTCATGGAGTGAAAGATAAAAATGTTAGGTATCATTCCACACAGTGACACAGGTTTCTAAAGAGAGACACATGCTAACAGCAAAACAATTGTAGTGAGAAAAATGTTCCAGACTGGAAATCAAACCCAGTCCCCCTTCAACTACTGTCCTGGTTCTCTGCCACTGTGGCATCATTCCACATGGTGAGACAGAAAGCTTATAGAAAGTGATATACTGTATGCTAACAACATAAATTGTAATGAGAAAGAAAAAAATGTTCCGGACTAGGAACTTGAACCCAGGCCCCCACCCAACCTCTGTCCTGGTGCACTACCACTGTGCTGTTGCTTAACATGATCAGACAGATGATTTCTGGTGAGAGAGAAATGCATACTAGCAACATACATTGTCGCGAGAAAGAAAAATGAGATCAAAAGTAGGAAATGAACTGAGGTACTCTCCAAATTACTGTATGGTTCTGGTGTTCTGCCACTATGGTATCATGTCATATGATGACACAGAAGGTTTCTAGAAATGAGATGCATGCTATAATACAAACTTAAATTGTGGTAAGAAAGAAAAAAATGTTCACAACTGGGAAAATAAACCAAGCCCTCCTCCCAGTCATTGCCCTGGTGCTCAGCCAGAGTGCTGTTATTCCACATGGTGGTACAGAAGGTTTCTAGGGAGACATGCATGGTAAAAACACAAATTATAGTAAGAAAGAAAACATGTGTGCCATGCTCCTTTGACATCCGCCACCCCACCTTCCTCCCTCCCCCAACTCCCAGTCCCGTGAGTTTCCCTAGAAGTCACTACTAATGCAGGCTGCCTGATCATGCCCCCTCACACCCCACCATTTACTCTAGCATGTCTTCTCCTCCTCTCAGCCTCCTCTCACCCCCTATTTCTCTATATACCTTATAGCCCTTCTTCCCCAAACCTTCACCTCCACCGCAGTACCTACCTCTCTCTCGTACTTCCTTTGTTCACCCCACTGCCAACTATCCCCGTCCCTCTGAACTACTGACAAAGGCACTTTGTGGCTGCTTATCCCCACCCTCATAAAGTGTTTTTCATGTTTTTTAACTTGTACCTATATTTTTTGAGTTATTCTGTAAGTTCTAAATCCAAGCTGTATCGTTCATTGTAATGTACCTTGCTTTCTCCTATTGTACTTTGTTTTGCAATCTGTGATGTGGAACTTTCGTAAAAGAGCTTGTGCTCAAAGGTCTTTTCTGAATCACTAAATAAATAAATAAATAAATAAATGTATGTTCCAGGCTGGGAATTGAACTCAGGTCTCCTTCAACTTATTTTAAAATGGATTTAGTTTGTTTTTTTCAGTTGAGGTCAATTTAGTTGACTGCAACAAGAAGTAAAGAAGTAACAGGTCAATGTTCTGAAATTCTGCTTCAAACCTTGCTGAAAATGTTCTGTGCCAGGATTAAATCCATGCCTCTTTCAACTACTGTCTTAGTGCTCTGCCACTGTGCTTTCATTCCACATGATGAAACAGAAGACTTTACGATAAGAGACCCATGCTGTGAGAAATCATTTCCTGCATTCAGTGCAGACCCTTCCCCTCATACACAGCTGCAGTGGAATTTAGTAATGAACTTTGTGCCAACTTGAAGTACTGTAATGCTTCTCACCAAGCTGAATAATGACCTTAACATGCCTCAAGTTGCAGGTGGAACTAATTAAGCTGACCTTCAACCAGTAACAGTTCAATGTTCTGAAAGCAGAAAAACAAATGGAAAGTGTGCAAACACCAAGCCCCAAGAGGGAGGACAGCAAGGCCAGCAAGCAAAAGATCAGAGCTTATATCAATTCAAACATGCATTGTAGGCTATTGAGTCTTGCAGTGCTGGAGCACTGATCTGATGTCAGCTGCTGGGAATTCTGGTATTTGTAGTTAAAGAAGATGTCAACCTAGAAGTAAGCATAATTTGGCTAATACAATCTACTACAGTAAACACTAAATAATCCAAAATATTTTTGCACAAAGAGTGCACATTGGGACTAACCCCACATTTAGGTGTGGATCACTTGGTGCTGACTGCTCCTCTTTGAAAGAGAAAAAGATTGCCAACAATACTGGCATTGCCACACGAAAATGTGTTTGTTGACATTCTTTGATCAACTTCCACTACATTTTTCCTTGACTTGGGAACTCCCCCAAAACAGTCAAATCAATCATTATGCAGTGATAGGAGACAAGGCTATTGCATCATGAGTGGTTGCACTATCTGAGAGTGGGGATAATCAACAGAGGGTGCTGATAAATGGAGTTCACTCCACGGAAGGGAGGGCAACCAGCTGGGTGCCTCAGGGATCAGTGCCTGGACCTGTCCTATTTAGTGTCTTTGTAATTGACATTGCAGAGCTGGAAGAGAAGGTATGCCTCTTTGTGAATGACACCAAAATCTGCAAAAAGGTGGACACTTGGGGGGAAGGGGTGGAAAGGATGAGCAGAGACCTGAGAAAACTACAGGAGTGGTCAAGTATATGGCAACTGGGGTTCAATGCGCAGAAGTGCAAAATAATGCACTTAGGGCACAGAAACCCAGGAGAGGAGTACAAAATGGATGGAGTGGTATTGATGACCACCAAGCAGGAAAAAGATCTGGAAGTAATCTCAGATGACTTACAAGTGGCCAGACAGTGTGACAAGGCAGGAGGAAGGGCAAGTGGGATGCTGGGGTGCATAGAGAGAGGTATCACCAGCAGAACAAGAGAAGTGGTGTTGTCTCTGTATAGAATGCTGGTAAGACCCCTTCCCAGAGAATTATGTCCTTTCTGGAGACCACATCTCCAGAAGGACATAGAATGAAGGCAGTCCAGACAAGGGCAACTAAAGTGGTGTAATGTCTGTATCAAAAGCCATATTAGACGAGACTAAAGGACCTCAATATGTACACCCTGGAAAAGAGGAGGGAAAGGGGAGATATGTTAAAGACCATTAAATACCTCATGGGGGTAAATGAGGTTCAGGAGGGGAGTATTTTTTAGAAGAAAAAGTGCTCAAAAACAAGGGGGCTTGCTATGAAACTGGAGGGGGGGTAGATTCAGGAGAGATGTGAGGAAGAACTTCTTCACAGAAAGAGTGGTGGACAGCCAGCCCATTGGCACAGTGGTTGGATTTCCATTTGCAATGCTGGCAGACCCAGGCCACTGGAGAGCCAGCCGGGGTGAGAAGGTTGGAGCATCCAATGACAGCTCACCTTCTCCTAGGGGAGGGTGGGGACATGGCTCAGTGTGTGCTGACTCCTGGTGCAGGCCAGGGGCACAGCAGCACATGGGCACCTTGGGCTTGAGTGGCCACAAGTGAAGGTCTGGGGATCAGCAGGCTCCAAGGCAAATGCAGTGGGGCAGGATGTTGCAGACATCAGCACTCATGCCTGATGTCAGCGCACCCATGACATCCATGAGAAAAGCAGAAAAAAGCCTTCCAGCTCCAGGTAGATGGATTCTCCAGGAGCTAGCCTCATGTGCCTCTGTCTGCCAGTCTGCCTCAGGATTGATGAAACCTGGATTGTTCTGGGTGTACAAGCCCCACCTTGATCCCACCTGGGGGGGATAGCCGTGGCTCCATGGGGGATGGAGGATGGTTCAGGTAAAGAAGGAGTGCAGAGGTAGACTCCCAGGGGGCTCCCAAAGAGACGGAGCTGGAGGGGCATTGGGAGGTATAAAAAAAAAGAGTGGAAAGAGTGGTGGACTCCTGGAACAGATTTCAGAAGTGGTGGAGGCAAAAATAGTCATGGGGTTCAGGAATACATGGCACAAGCACAAGGGAATCAAAGTGAAAAGGAAGGGGGTGGGAAAAAAGAGCTGTAGCTTGGGCATAGTCTGAGGTAGTAGTATAGGTAGGGAGAAATGGGAAGACTGGATGGGCCAAGTGGCCCTTATCTGCCATCAAATTCTATGTTTCCATGTTTCTAATGTTAAGGAAGAATGCAGTAAGAGAGGATCAAGGACCTGAAACAAAATAAAGTTGGGTATAACTACACTAATAACATGGATTTCATTTCTACTATGAAAGGAAGTAAAAAAAATCAGAAATATCAATGAATTTTAGAAAAGGAGAGCAATCATAAAATGTGGGTTTTCAACAGGAATTACTATAAGGCAAAAATGTTTTAAGACTCCTGAATGGTTGCCAGAGTTCTAGAAGGGTTACATTAAACTACATTAATCTACCATGTGGAGTCAGCTCACAGCATATGTTTTTAGCTATAGTCATAAATGATATCCTGGCTATTTTCACAAAACTTTCACAGAACATCTTCTACAAACAGTACACAGCACTTAACAATTAGCGTAACCAGCAACTCTGTGTGAGAGTTTTAATAATTTATTATGCTGCCTTGTCTGGATGAGGTTCTCAAGAAATGGAATATACTTTATGGTTACTATTAGCAGAACATTCTTTCTCACTACAGTTTGTGATTTAAATAGCTTAGCAGTGGCTAATACTGCACCAAAAATGTCTGTTGTATATTAGTATAACATAAAGAAACTCACAATAGTGCTGTTGCAGGGGTGTGTGTGTGTGTGTGTGTGTGTGTGTGTGTGTGCAACACTTAGCACAAGCCAGTAGGCGTTGTTTTTATGTTATATTCACAGTTTAACACTATATATGATCAGTGCTGAGACACCATTCATTAAAAAATCAAAACTCTTACACGGAACTGCCAGTCACGCTAATTGTTAAACATGTAGTAAATAAAAATGTAGGGCTCTATGTACTATGCCTATGTGCCACATAAACTGGGTGCATTGGTATAGCTACTGTAAGTCAGAATGCTGCAGAGCGGTGGTTGCATGGCATTCTCAATTGGAGCACGCAGCTGGCACATGCCCAATCCCCTGGCCATGCAGACAGCAATGTGCCAGTGGCAGGCAGGGGGGTGTCAGGGGTGTGGCTGCTGTAAGCACTGTTCATGACAGCATGTGGTGCCAGGCACGGGGGTGCAGGTTACAGCAGCTGAGACCCTGTCCTAACCAGTTGTGTGCCCCCATGGACATCTCCCACTGGTCACAGTGGGAATGGATTCAAACCCCCATTGCTGCCCCTGCTACAGGGCTGAAGAGTGAGGGCAGGGGCAGACATCTGGGAGTGTGCCTGGCCAATGATTTAATTCATACTATTTATTGAATAATTGTGCGCTGTGCCATGCATATGCATGGCACATGCACTTATGCCTAAGAGGGCATGAGGGATCCACTCTGGACTTGTGTCAAGCATCCCATTGGATGCTCTCCTGGGACCATGACTCTTCCCCTGGCCACTCTGCAGAGTCCTGCACATGGGAGGGAGGAGCAGTGGATAGGTGTCTGGCATTGGTGAATGCCGGTAGGGTAGAGTACGCAACTTTTCTGTGTAAACCCACCTGCTTCATGCATAGCGCCCATTGAGAGAAAAAGGTGGTCTTCATATTATAAACATAGTGGCCTCCACCCCACAACTCTTATTCATATCACAGCATTATATTTTATGGATAACTCAAGAAGTGAAAAACAGTATACTGTATATCACAGGCACAAAATAAAATAAAACAAATATTTGAGTTTTTTTCAGAACTGCTGTCTGATTCTGCTTATCTGATGTCTGCCCCCCATTCATGCCCCTTTAACTGATTTTAAATAGAGCTGTGACAGTGGTTTAGAAACAACAGTTTGCTAACAGTGATGACAATGTCTTTGCTGCCAGTAGGTAAAACAGAGTCCCCAGCTTTACCATTTGCCTTTCATTAATTGTACAGTATGCTGGAAATGTCTTTCAAGCATAATAAGTGCTTAGGTTTATATTACCATATTTGGTGCTTCCAGTGTGCATTATTGGATAATTACCAGAATCCATCTTTTTACGGCTGCAGAGGGCAGAGCCCTGCAAACGTCTTGCTATCACTTGGGGAAAAAGGGCACTTAGACTACCACCAAAGCACAATTTTGGAGTTGAAGTATGATCCTTCCACTATCTGAAATCACTACGCTGGGGAGGAGGAGGAGAAAGAGTTATTTTCCTTCAAGCAGCATACTTATGCCAGCTCAAATGACTATCAGTAAATATGTTCAGTGTAAACAGCACAGGCAGCTTGTTAAACTAAGCCTCACTGGAGAAATTCAACAGCTTTTTTTGTAGTGAGCTATATAATCATGTAAGGAGACAGATCTAGAGAGGGACAGAGAAAAAGAGAGAGAGAGAGAGAGAGAGAGAGAGACAGAGCTGAATTCCTAAGGCAGTGTCAGTTTTTTTTTTTGTTACCAGGAAGTGGAGAATCAAAGTACAACTTCCTGAAATCTCTTTCTGTCCTCAGACAGTACAATCTGTTTGTCCCCCCCCCCGCACACACACTATGTTGTTAAGCAGAGCATCATGTGGTGCTGCTATTAAGCCTTAGGCAGCCAACAGAATTAGAATATATAGGAATTCTGGATGAAAGTATCAGTATGTGGCACAGCAAAGGTTAATATGCACAGATGAGAAATTGGGAATGTCCCAAGGTCTTGTTTTTATAAAAGCTTCTGGTTTCTATCAGCTCAACTGTCCAGATCCCAAACACTGTCTCTCTCTGTCTCTCTGTCTCTCTGTCTCTCTCCTCCCTAAGCATGCTCTTTCTTCTCCAAGTCTGAAAAACACTAGCAATTGTGGAAGGCTGATTTTTTTGTTTGTTTTTTTGTTATTAAGTACAACAGTTCAGTCCACAGATCAGTCACAGATCAATGCTATCTGAGGATATTTTGAGTGACTGGATAATGTGGTGTTGGTTTTACTCTCAGTGTTTAAGAGGTAGGCAGGACTAACAGCAGCAGGGCAGAGTAAACAGGAAAATAGAACTGATTTATATAGCCCACTCCCAGAACGCATGATGGTCAATGCTGAAAACTGCTGGATTCTCCATTTGGAGTGAAAAAAACAGGGGTAGTAGGGGCTACTAAGGCAACTATGGGCTACTAAGGCAAGTCTGATTAATTCAATAATCTCCCTTCTAAAATTCACACATGTTCTCAGTTTTGTGGCATCTAAAAAACTTATACATTTAAGGAACAATATATAAAAGTGCATATCGGAATTATGATTGTGATCCCTCTGTCCTCACTGTGCAAATTGCTTTTCTTACATCACGATATTCTAAAAAATGTGTTTGCCAAGCATCCTTTGTTGTCAGCTAAATTGGAAAGAAAGTACCAGTAATTGCAATCTGATATCAGGATGACAGAGTTTGATACCCCCCCCCCATTTTTTTACTCATTGCTCAGAGCATGGCCAGGACCAAACAGCATCACTGCCTCTCTGTCAGAGTTTGCTAGCACTTCGTGCTCATATTTGGATCCATACCTCTCAATCTATTGCCTCATAAATCAGGGACAATGCTTAAAGAGCAACTCTGCACTTCACATGTGCTTTCCTAAATAAAATGTTTGAGCTATTACAATTTACTACAGAATACATTTTTTTCATTTTCAATGTTCCTTTCCAAGATTTACAGCATATCTTGATAGTCCTAGTCCAGCTAAAAGGTCTGCATAGAAAACAGCTGAAAACATTTGCATCAATCCTGTTAACCTCACAGTGCCCCAGTGACTTCAAGTAGTGCAGAAACTGTGCTGTGGCCTTTTCTGAAGCCATGTTGTTGCCTGCAAAGGATATTATGTTTGTCATTACTTTTTCTACCCACATGGCTAAGAAGGTACAGGAGACTAAATTTTGGGATATCATCAGCTGCAAAAGTATTTCAGAATATTATAAATTAAACACTGCAAGACATTACTGGCATAAATAATTTAAGTGATGACATCATTGTGTATGGGACAAATCAAGAAGAACATGATAGAAACCTTACAGCAGTTTTCCAGAGATTAAGAAAAACTGGTCTCACACTCAATTGCCCTAAATGTGAGTTCAATCAATCCAGACCAGAATTCTACGGCTTCATATTTTCAGCCAGTGGAGTGTCAGCTGATCCAAAGAAAGTAGAAGCCATCCAGAAAGCCAGCAATCCAAAAGATGCTAGCAAAATTTGGAGCCTTCTTGGAATGGCTGCTTATTGTTCTTGCTTTATTCCAAACTTTGCAGCAGTGACAACACCACTGAGAGAGTTAAGGAGAAAGGACACTAAATAGTGTTGGGGCAAGGAACAAGAAACTGCACTAAGGACCCTCAAAGAAAACCATACAAGTGAAACAACAATGGCATATTTCAATTTAGACAGAGAAACAGAGATAATTGCTTATGCTAGCCCTGTAGGATTAGGTGCCATCCTCCTACAGAAACACACTTCAAAGCAATACATCATAGCATAAGCCAGCAGGTCTCTCAGTGATGTTGAAAGGTGATATTCCCAGACTGCTCATGAAGCTCTAGCTATGGTATGGAGTTGTGAACATTTTCACCTTTACATATATGGCAATCCATTCACACTGGCCACCGATCACAAACCTCTAGAACAGATATGGAATAACCCAAGATCCAAACCACCAGCATGTATAAAAGAATGGGAATTATGGCTAGAGTCTTTTAACTTCAAGGTTCATTACAGAGGGGGAAAAGACAAACCAACTGACTACTGTACATGTCACATTATCCAATTCCGGCAAAGGTGCCCGAAAGTTAAAGAGCAGCAAAAGTAGCAGAAGAATACATCAATTTTCTAGCGTAGTATATCACACCTAAAGCAATGACACTGGAAGAAATACGGCAAGAGACATTAAGGGATCCAGTCCTTCAAAGAGTTAAAGCACTAATACAAACTAGAAAAATAGCATACCATTAACTGCAATACACCCCATGCAGATGAAACAAAGTGGTATCAATGAGTTTGCAATGAACTCACTGTGTTACCAAGAAATGACGTAATCCTACGAGTATCCAGAAAAATCATACCCTTTACACTTTGACTCGAAGTATTATCGTTATCCCATTAAGGACACCAAGGGATAATGAAGACAAAGAGACTCCTTTGTGAAAAAGTATGGTTCCTGAACATAGACCAGAGTGCAGAAACCATGGTCAGAAACTACCTAACATGTCAGGTCACAATGCCTGTCACACAATCGAGCCATTGCAAATTTCTGAACATCAGAATGCAGCACGGCAGAATGTCTGTACAGTGTCAACTTTAGACCTGTCCTCTGTATTTTAAACTTTTCAATACATTTTAAATTAAAAAAAAAAGAATGTGCAGACTTCTATGGACCTCTGCCCACTGGACACTACCTCCTGGTCACTGTAGATGAGTACTCCAGGTATCCTGTTGTAGAGATCATCAGATCCATATCAGTCAATGTTGTGATATGTGTGCCAATGTTTTTGCTCTGCTTGACATTCCCAAAACTGTAAAAACGGACAATGGCCCATCATTCAACAGTGATAAGCTTAGCAAATCTGTAACATATTTGGGATTTTGGCACAGGAAAATTACCACTCTCTGGCCACAAGCCAACACTGCTGCAGAAGGATTTATGAGGACTATAGGAACATTCCTGAAAGTATTTGGGATGCAATGTGTTCCGTGCAGCCAGAAATTATGCAACTTTCTCAGAGATTACCTTTTCACACCACATAGTACCACAGAGAAATCCACCACAGAACTGTTGTTCAATCTCAAAATGAGAACTAAAGTTCCCACCACTTTGATTGCAAGACACACAGTACTAGATAGTGATTTAAGATGCAGAGATCATGGTGCCAAAGCTAAGAATAAAGCCCACTCAGACAGATATCACCATTCAGCATCTATTACAGTTGCACCTGGTGATACTGTGCTGTACTGGCAGCTGAAGGCTAACGTGCTCCCTATGTCTTACCACACCAAGACTTACACAGTCAGACAATTGAAAGGTTCAATGATCACAGCTGCAAGAGATGGACAATCAGTGACCAGAAACTCTTTATTCTTCAAGAAAGATACAAGAGAGACTTGCACTCAAAACCGAAGTAAACAGAGAATATTACACCACTTAAAAAAGTCAAATATAAAACATTTTATTTACTTACAAACAGGTGATGTTCTGGGCACATAGTACACTCCCACAGCTTGTTACGAACACCCAACAATGTTTCATGCCTGACACAGCACTTTATCAAGGGCGATGGGGATTACAGCTACAGCCTTATAATTTCAAGGTCCTGAACAGAAAGGGAAAAGACAATCCTGCTGACTACATGTCACATCATCCAATTCTAACAAAGATGTCTGAAAGCTCAAGAGCAGCAAAAGTAGCAGAAGACTACATCAATTTTCTAACCCAGTACATCACACCTAAATAAATGACAGTGGAAGAAATACAGAAAGAGACATTGGAGGATCCAGTTCTCCAAACAGTTAACCCTTTACACTTTGACACAAAGTATTATCACTATCCCATGAAGGACACCTAGAGAAGGCAAAGAGACTCCTTCATGAAAAACTACAGTTCCTGAACATTGACCAGAGTGCAGAAACCATGGTCAGAAACTGTCTAACATGTCAGGCCACAATGCCTGTCACACAATAGAGTCATTACAAATGTCTTAACTACCAGAAGCAGCATGGCAGAATGTCTGTGCAGACTTCTGTGGACCTCTACCTACTGGACACTACCTCCTGGTCATTGTAGATGAGTACTCCAGATATCCTGTTGTAGAGATCATCTGATCTATTTCAGCCAGTACTGTCATATGAGTACCAGACAATGTATTTGCTCTGTTTGGCACTCCCAAAACTGTGAAGATGGACAATGGCCTGTCATTCAGCAGTGATCATTTTGGCAAATTTGCAGCATACAGTACTGTATTTGGGATTTCAGCACATGAAAATTACCCCTCTCTGGCCACAAGCCAACACTGCTGGAAAGAGATTTATGAGGACTATAGGAACATTTCTGAAAGTAATTGGGATGCAAGGTGTACCGTGGAAACATGAATTATGCAAGTTTCTCAGAGACTACCATTCCACACCATGTAGCACCACAGACAAATCCTCCACAGAACTGCTGTTCAATTTCAAAATGAGAATTAAAATTCCCTTCACTTTGACTGCAAGAGACACAGGGCCAGATATTCAAAACTTTGCACTGGGTGCAAACTGTTTGCGCAGGTTTAGCGCTGGATTAGCGAGGGTCCACTATATTAAAAAGGGCAAATAATGTGCGAAAACTGCATTAGCACCAGTCAAAAGTATAATGTATGCAAGGGGCAAATTGAGGGGGCATGTTAATGCAATGTTCTGTTCAGCGAATAGTGCTGCTCAAAGTGGTGTTGTGCAACTTAGAGCAACACATTGCGTGGTGAAAATTACCACCCAGGAAAAGGTAGTCTTAACTCTGGGCAAACCAGCTTTGCACAACTTTGTGGCTTTGGGTGGTGTTAATATGGCTTTTGTGTGGCTTTTGCGTGGCTTTGTGTGACCCTACCCAATATGTATGACATATAGAAAAAGCCAAACATAGAGGAAACATGCTGCTCACTGATGGCGTCACAATGATTCCATCATCTGCCACCAGTCCCAGCCATGCCAGGCAGTAAGTGGTGACCCAGCTCTCAGTGGACACCATGGCAGTGAGGCCATACAGCACACATCTTCAAACCACCCTTCTGGGGATACCAACAGATGCCAGCACACATACATGCAGCACTGTGGGCATGGAGGGTGTTGAGGGGAGGGTGTAAGAGTGGCCAGGCTGCACCACAGACAGGGTGTGGCCACAAGGCTTGGACACATCATGCAGTGCACATAGGCCTATGTTGGGAATATCCCAACACCAGTGTGCCTGTCTGATCGTATGGGTCCCCCCAGCCACAAACTGCACAGCTGTACAGCCTCCACAGCACACACAGCCAGCCATGTATATGTCACTGTGACCATCCCATGCCAGTGGTGCAGCATCTGTGGATCACACAACAACATAACAGTAATGTCCACTGTCAGCACACACCTGCAAGTTGGGCCTGTTACTGTGTACAGTGCAGTGGTCATCACTGCCCTACACACCATAGGTATTGCTGTGTCCCTCACACTACTGGCCCCCTTGCTACTATGATGTCTGCAGTGCACTGTAGCATGACCTACAGTTTGACAGTTGCATGCAACACCACCACCACCACCTGTGCCTGTGCTGTGTAGTCCCCTGGGGCACATTATACTATGCTGTACTGTATAGCTGTAGCCTGCAGCTACCACTGTGCACTGCCATACTGACCTACAGGTGGAGCTGTGGGCAGACCCAGCCAGCCCTTCTACTTCCAGACTGACCTACAGGTGGAGCTGTGAGACCCTGCAATAACTCTGGGCAAGCTACATACAAATCAGGGCATAATGAGATGCTAATCTGGATGTTTGCCCAGAGACTACCTAAGCAGGCTCATGTGCATGTCACCTTTCAATATAGCAAAGTTTAGCCTAGGGCAAACGTGATTGCACCGGGCAAACAACTTAGCTCCATGCTAAACCCACGCAAACATGTTAGTGCCATGCAAATGTCTCAGACATATTGTACAGTTTCGCACAATGTACTTTCACATGCACTGCTGTATGCAACTGTACCAAGTCCACACATTTGCTGGCACACACATTGACCACATAGTTCACCTCTACCCTCCTTCATATCACTGTGTACTTGGCAGCTGTTTTGGTGTGCACTTTCTGGTTACTATATTTACAGCTCTCTTGTTCCCGGGCTATGTTTGCACTGCACTCCAAGCCCAGATTGCCCAGCTTCCTTAGCATGCTATATTCAACAGAATTAGCACCGGGGCTATCACTTTTGAATATAGTGGGCTATTGGGTCTGGTCTAATTTAGCAGACCTGGCAGTGCTAATTTAGTCTTGGGGCAAAGTTGTGAATATCTGCCCCACAGTGTTAGATAGTGACTTAAGATGCAGTAATCATGCTGCCAAAGCGATGATGAAAGCCTACACAGACAGACGTCACCATACAGCACCTATTACAATTGCCCCATCGATATTGTGCTGTACCTGCAGCTGAAGGCTAACAAGCTCTCTACACCTTACAACACCAAGCCTTACACAGTCACACAAGTGAACGATTCAATGGTCACAGCTGCAAGAGATGGACACTCCTTGACCAGAAGCTTTACATTCTTCAAGAAACTCCAATTGCCTGATGATGTTGCCTCAGACCTTGAGGAAGAGGATGATGCAGAGTGCGTGCAACCAACCACCAATGCACCATCCCAGAGGTACCAAACTAGACATAATAAACAGCCACCTGCCTACATTAAAGACTCTGTACCTTAAAGATTATAAATAGAGGGACATAAGTTTTACAAAAAAAAAAAGAGATCACCTTTTTATTCAAACCATTGTTACACTTGTAACTGTGATGTATTATTATTATTATTATTATTGCTACTAGTATTCATAAGAATTCTCTTTGACAAAGCTAGAATTAGCAAAACGAAAGTTAGATACATGTGATAGTGATAATAATAATATCTGAGTTATTTGTAATACCTTTGGTTTTACAAAGTATCAGCTTTCAAAAAAGAAACATGTAATTTTTGACCCAAAGTAAAGGATGGATGTAATGTTGTAATTGGTATCAATCAACAGAACCAGCTAATGGACTTAGTTATTATTGTAGCAGTTAGTTTGCAGCACGCTGATAGTGTGGAGTGTACATGTTGCTTTATGACAGGACTTAGTACACAGCTGCCTTCTGTATGTTAGCAACTGAGGAGTGTGCTGTGATCAAAAGCACTGAATGAAAGATAAGGCATTTGTCAAGTATCAAAATTCTACAACATAGACAGTGCCGCATTTTCTGTTCATGAACTCTAAAAACATGAGGCATTTCTGAAGAACACTTAATTCAAGATGCACAGCACATGTCAAGCTGTGTGAAACTGACTGAAACACAGTTAACTGACAAATTTGGAATGGCAATAGCCTCATTTGAACTGGCAAACCAAGAAAAGTTTGAAATCAGACATGTGTCTTTTAAGTGGCTCTTTTATATTTCACACACAGTGAAAGCTGAACTCACACAAATTGGTTAGTGGAATGAGATGTGGGGTCACTTGGAGGCATACTTGCCACTTAACAGCGACTTTACGCTAGATGAAATTGTACACATGTGCTCATACTGTTTCAGAAAGATTAAAGCAGATGTGCTACATCCAAAATCTGTTTTGAGCTACACGGAGGCAGATGTGACACCCACAGAGACTGCATGTTTGAATTTGTATGAGAGGATTCTGATCCAAACAATTAAACTGTTCCAAACAATTCTAAGACTGGACACTAAGCTTAAGAACATGGTAGACAAAGAACTGATAAAGTCATTGAAGAGATTTATAATGTACTTGCCACTAGCACTCTGGGAAAATGTTGGCACCATAACACGGAGTATAGCACTGTGATTTTGGTGAATGGTGTACTAACAAAGGCAAAAACAATCTGGCAGGATGTAGGAACCATAGAGAGGCTTAAAGATCGAATGCAATGTTTTTCATATATTGCTAACAAAAGCTTGAATTTGCTTGAATTCAAGTTCCTGTGTCACGATTAATGTTTCCTGAAAATTTCATGCTGTTTGAGTTTGTGGTTTTCTTGAAATTAGCATTTGTTAACTTGCTCTGTAATAAGTGAAAACAGCACAGTTGTTTCTGTCCATCTGAAAAAGGACTGGAGAGCAATGACATCATTTTGAAGTAGCTTGCTGCTTCAGCAGTTAAGTCACTGCTTGACTAAAGAACTGTTTGACTTCCCAATCAGAGCACTCTAAAGAGTTAATTGTTTGCTCTCCAGGTTTTTTACTAACTCAGTCTCTGGTTTGTATTTGGATAGATTAGCTTAACATCTATCATTCTGTTCTTATAACCAGCTGATCATTTGAGTTTCAGTGCTGAACTGAAGTGGTGTGAATGTTTGTGAGAAATCAGCTTTTGGGTATCACAGCTGTTAGTTCTTTCTCATCAAAACTCTGCATTGTTTTCTAGCTATATAACACATGGTTGTTTTATGGGTGCACAGTAAATCTAAATTATGTTCATTCATAGAAGTAGTTTGTCTTTGATGTAGCCTCTATAAATTGGTTCATGTAAAAATACTTTTTTATGTCAGACTGACAAACAAGTGCCTGCCACACTCTGCATTTCCAGGCACATGTAAATTATGAACTCACAAATTTCAGTTCTTTGAGGGTTTCTGTGTGAAAATACATCATGTATGTGTATAATTAGAAGCACTGATGCCTATATTCCTGTCCCACAGCTGAAGCAGCTGCACTCCTCTGCCCCTGTCCCCTGCCCCAAAAGTCCTCTGTCTCCTGCCCAACATTCATGGCTGCTGCACCCTGCTGCCCAATATCTTCACCCAGAGAGTCGGGGGTGCTGTACCCTGCTGCCTGCTGCACAAACAGTTGAGGTTGCTGTACCTTGCTTCTTTGTGTCTCCCACCCCCATAGTCAGGGCCAATGCACCCTGTTGCCCCCTGTTTCTGTTTCCACAGTTGGGGCTGTTGTGCTCTGCTGTGTCCTAGATTCCCAAGTCCCCTGCCTTCATGGTTTGGGCTGCTGCACCATGCTGCCCCAGTCCACAAGAGGTGGGGCATTTGCTGCACTTGCAACCCACTTCAATTGCCCAAAATGGGCACGGCTGCTACACTACACAAACCCTGTCCCACAGTCAGGGCTCCTGTAATCTGATTTCCCCTGTTTCCTGCCCCACAGTTGAGGCTTCTACACCATGCTGTCCTCTGTCTCTGCCGTCATATCCAAAGCTTCTGCACCCTGCTCCTGTCTACACAGACAAGGCTGCTATGGCCTGCTGTACCCTAGAGCCCCATGCCAAAACAATTAGGGCTGCTGCCACTTGCCACAAGAGTCAGAACATTTGCAACACCCTGCCCTCTGTCTCCACAGTTGGGGCAGTTTGTTCCTGACACTCCCAGCCACCAAAATCAGATCCTTTGCTACACCCTGCCACCCACGTCCATTGTCCCAAACAGGCATAGCTGCTGCACCCTGTCCTACAGTTTGGACTGCTGTACCCTGATGCCTCTCCTGTCTCCTGCCTGAATAGTTGGGGATGCTGCAGTCTGCTGCCCTCTTCCCTCCAGTTCCATGTTGATTTTTGTGTGACCTAGAATCACTATATGGCATCCCAATGCACCGTGTCTCTGACCCACAGTTGAGGCAGCAGCACTCTGTAGTCTCCTGCCTCACAAGCCCCCAGTCTCCTGCTCCACATTTCAGACTGCTGCACCCTACTGCCCACTGTCTTCTCCCACAGCAGGGTGTGGTGACAGGGGACAGAGGACAGCATGGTGCAGAAGCCTTGACTGTGGGGCAGGACACAGGAGGATATCAGGATACAGAAGACCTGACTGTGGAACAGAGAGCATATAGTGCAGCAGCCCTGCCCATTTTGGGGCAATGAAAGTTGGTAACAGGTGCAGGGAAAGCCCCACCTCTGGTGGCCTGAGGCAGCATGGTCAGTGGCCCCAACTTTGGAGGCAGAAGACCTGGGATTGAAAGGCATAGGATGTATAGCAGCCCCAACTATGGAGACAGGAACAGTGGGTAACAGGGTACATTGGCCCTGACTGTAGGGGTGGGAGACAAAGGGAAGCAGGGTGTAGCAACCTCAACTGTTTTCACAGGCAGCAGCAGGGTGCAGCAGCCCCAACTGTGTGGGAGAAGATAATGGGCATCAGGGTGCACCAGCCTCAAATGTGGGGCAGGAGACAGGGGGCTTGTTGGGGCAGGGGACTGCGGGCAGCACAGTGTAGCTGCCTTAATTGTGGGGCAGAAGGCAGAGGCATCAGGATGCCATGTAGTGTTTCTAGTTATACACACACAATGTATTGTCACACAGAAACCTTCAAACAACTGAAATTTTTGAGTTACACCAGCACATATGCCTAGGTGTCAGCGTGGCTCAGTTGGTAGCACATCCGCCTCTGGACCAGAAGGTCGTGGGTTCTCACCCCACACCGGGATTGGACTTGCACCTAAAAATCGCTGGCATCCGAGTGCAGTATTGGGGGGTGCTGTACTTCTGGGATGTGCCGTCCTTCAGATGAGACGTTAAACCGAGGACCCTTCTACCCATCCTGGTGTTGTCCTGGTGGGTGTCCAGGTGGAAGTAAAAGAACCCAGGGCACTCTTCACAAAGAGTAGGGAACATTCCCGGTGTTCTGGCCAACATTCCCCTTCCCATAAGCCGGTTCATGCAATTATCCAGGCTGTGTGTGGGTGATGATGTGCGATATGGCTGCCACCACACATTCAGTCACTTCACTACCAGTCTAGCACTGCTTGTAAAGCGCTTTGGTTGTAAGAAAAGCGCTATATAAATGCAGATTCTTCTTCTTCTTCTTAAATAGCAGAGTGTGGCAGGTACCTGTTTGTTAATCAGACATGAAACAAAAAGTGTTCTTACATGAACCTATTTCTGGAGGCTACAGCAAAGACAAACTACTTCTATGAATGAACAAAATTTAGATTTATTGTACACCCATTAAACAACCATGTGTTATATAACTAGAAAACAATGCAGAGTTGTAATGAGAAAGAACTAACAGCTGTGATACAGACAAGCTGATTTCTCACAAATATTCATACCACTTCAGTTCAGCACTGAAACTCAGATGATCACCTTTTTATGAGAACAGAATGATAGCTTTTAAATAATTCTATCCAAACACAAACCAGAGACTCAGTTAGTAAAAACCTGGAGAACAAACAATTAACTCTACAGATTGCTCTGACTGAGAAGTCAAACAGCTCTTCAGTTAAACAGGGATTTAACTGCTGAAGCAGCAAGCTACTCCAATTTGATGTCATCACTCTCCAAACCTCACTCAGAGCGACAGAAATAACTTCACTGTTTTCACTTTCTGCAGAGCAAGTTAACAAGTACTGATTTAAAGAAAACCACAAAACTAAACAGCAAGAAATTTTCAAGAAACACTAATTATGATGCAGACACTTGAATGCAAGTGAATTCAAGCTTTTGTTAACAATATGGAAAAAACTCATTGCATTTGATCTTTAAAAAAAATCTATTTTTTATTTTATTTGTTACACACAAGACCATTTAGGCTAGACCTATTTTCAAATGGTCTGGGGTTAATAAGTACAGGGGACCATTGGACAGGATTATACAATATAGTATAATAGATAAACAGATAAAGAGGTACATCACATTTACGAAAGTATTTTTGCAGTGACAAAGGGAAAGCAAATTTATAAATGTAGATGTGGAATTTAGCAGTGTTGGGTAACTTCAACAAATATGCCAGAAAAACAACACTGGGAGAGTCATATTCAGTTGCAGATGCCAAATTAGGCATAGTCTTAGGAGGTGAGAGATGACAGGAGTGAAATGAAAGATAGAAGGGGACAGATAACTTATAGAAGAGAGTAACAGCATGGGAATTGAGGGGAGAGGAGATTAGCAGTTGAAGTTGCTAAATAAATGTAGCTTAGGTGATGAAAGATAACAGAATGGGAAGAGAGCTAGGAGGGCAGGGAACTTTACAGAGGTGAATGAGATTACAGGGATTGAGGGGTGGAGGGGATTGAGCAGTGCTTTAGCTGTTTCAGGCACAAGCATTGGGAGGTGTGAGAGAGGTTAGGAGCTGGGCTTTGAAGTTAGTAAGGGAGTCAGTGACTATTAGGGATGGGGTAAGGGAGTTCCCTAGTTTTGAGAAACTGAAGAAAAACAGGTTTGCCCTAGGGAGGTTTTCTGACATGGGAGAACCAGAGAGTTATACAGTGCACCTCTAGTAGCATACCTGGAGTCCACTGGACAAAACAGGGCCTGGACCCTGGGGACAGCTGGCCAAGCAAGGCTTTTTTTTTGCCAGTGATTAGCATATTGTATTGTAGCAGTGAGTCAAGGTTAAGCCTTCCTAATTTATGGTATAAGGTACATTTATGAGAGTCAGATGTTACTGTAGATCAAGAGCATTGCAGCAGGCTTTATTGAGTATACCTCTGAAATTAGCTAGAACTCTGTCACTGACAGCTCCATGGCTGCCTTTATTAGTATGTCAATATGTGCCATGTAGGTAAAACTGGTGACTAAGACAAGGCTCTGATACTTAAAGGGGGCTACCTGCTCAATTGAGGTCCAAGAGACTGAAGTAATGTTTAAAGTTGCAGTGGATGGGGTTTTACAACTGGTGCAGAAAAGTATAGATTTAGTATTCTTTGTGTTTTAAACAAGGAGATTGGCTGTGAACCAGTCTTTTATTGCCAATAAGTTGGTTTGGAGGTTGAGTTGAATATTGGTTAGGTTACTGTGGGTCACAGTAATAGCCACATGATCGGTGTAATGGAGGAGCTTAGCTGAGTTGCAAACTTCTGGAAGCTCCCTGATGAATAGGCTAAACAGAAGGGGACCAAGGATTGATACTTGAGGGACACCCACTGAAACTGGTCTTTAGTCAGAGAGGGTCTTTCTGTGCTTAACTGCTTGCATTCTGCCCTGAAGGTAGTTTTTAACCAGTTAGTGGCCTCAGCATAGAGCCCTAATTTTGATAACTTCTGGCAGAGCAAGGCATGACAGAATAAGTCAAATGCCTTGGTGAGGTGGATGAAGATGGACCTTGCAAGTCTCTTTCTCTACATTACCTAAAAGGTCACAGTCCTTTCTATGGGATTTAAATGTTGATCATATGAGTGATATTGACACTCAGTTTGGAATACTAGACACCAAGAAAGGAATGGCTGAGAAGGTCTCAATGAGTACAAATGAAAACATGTATGAACAATACACTATTCATCTTCTCCATGGCAAAGATCCAGTCAATGACAACACTGAATTGTATTAAACCAAACAGGCTGAAGGCAATCCTGTCAGTATCTGAGAGAGTACATTAGAAGCACTATGCTTTCCTGATCTTCTCCCACATGGTACTGTTGGTCACTTGGATGAGTGAGAAATACATGTTTCTGGAGCTGACCACTGAGCATCTAGACTGCTGTATTGAGATGGAACATTCACATGAAATATCTTTACTTGTTTCATCTCCTATCAGAGAGTGAGTTAAGTATCTTGTCTGGGTCCATTGCACATACTTTGTGGATGACCACATCACTGCATGGTCTCACAGCATTAGAATTGTTGCAAAAGTTGAAAACCAAGGAAGAGATACTAGAGGTGAACCTGAGCTCCATCCAATCAAGCATTCATGGCACCAAAGAAGACTGGTACCAAAGGCACTCAAGGGTAATTTGTATGTTAATAGATTATGGTGCAGCCATGTGATTTGCTACTCTAAGCTGTGCTGAATACAGATGGAAGGAACTGACAAAAACACTAAACTTGGCCAAATGCAGATGCTGATGGTATATCATTAATGACTCTTGCTGAGATGTGCTCTCTAGACCAAGTGTCTTTGTCACACCATTTTAATTCCTAATTAGTGCACTGCTGAGGTTCATTCTGTCTAAGAGTAATCCACCTCTTGGTGTTGTTAAACATTACTTCTGGAGAATGAATACCAAGTATGTGGTACTCCTCATATCCATGTGCTGATGCACCCATACTGGTGATAGTGAAGACAGTGAAATCATCAAGTGTATCATGCTATACATCACATGTCAACTTCCTGACAGGTACGACAGTCCAACCTTATGGAAACTGTTTGAAAAATGTCAGCAACACATCTGTTGCAAATATTGTCATCAAAAGGTGAAAAATCAGGGCAACTGAAACATGAGATGTTGGTTTAGATTCCTCAAACGTGTCTGAAAAAGGCTGCACGAATGAATTGTTCTCTGCCATGTGACACCATCTTAATGCAAATCTACAAAGAGAGTCTATGAATTGTCTAGAAAAGAAAACAAGACATTCATTAATGCTGCATCCTTGTTCTGTTGTTGATGTGCAGGTGAACATAAATGTTCAGTTTGTTGCTGACAATTCCATGGTGCTCGTATGGTATGTCACATCATACATTACTAAAAATGAACAAACATACTTTCCTACGGCATCAGATCTATCAGTTCATGACTGTGGTCTCTAGGGTTGAAAACTGTCACTCCATGAATGTGGAGCCTAGAAAGCTAGTGATCATTTGATAGGAACATGTCTCTGTGGAAAATCTGAAGCAATATGGTATTTGCACATCAGCTACAACAGAACAGATACAGACACCAAGGGCTTGATTCTCAAATGCTGATACAGGGCTCTCACAAGCCCTGTGTCAAATCCTGTGCTGCTTAGATCACTTTGCCACATCATGCACCCAATTCATAAACGTTATGCGCATTTGTGACACTTTACCCCTTTTACGGTGGCTTGGCCAAATACTTAGCACAAACACCATAAGAAGGTCTACGAAGTTAGACCAGCTTTTTAGAGGGATGTGGCACAGGAGATCAAGAATCCCAATTGCTGTCCAGGGAATGCCACAAGCCTCATGCACAGTGTGTTCAGTGTACCTGGTGCTTGCAACATTCTAACTCTTTTTAGAATCAAGCTCCATGTGTTAAAGTATCATGACCAAATTGAGGATCTTGAGGCACAGTTGCCATCTTCAACAAGCATTCTGAAAAACAATTTGATTGATTCATGTTACCCACAGTGACATACCAAGATGGAGAACAGGTATCTCTTTGAAGTCGCCCAATGGTATGACTCTAAATCTGGAGCTGAGTCTAACTCAGCAAAGGATATCTACCAAGTTACAGGCATGCAAGGAAGTCTGGTCAAAAGACACATACATGCCTTTTGTTGATTGATCATTGCAAACTGACTCTGAAATCTCAAAAGAAAAGATAACATTGTTATTTTGCTCTGCTTTTCCTGTTCAAACCAATGAACCTTGAAGGCTCATAGGAACGCAAATCTGACACATATGAGGAGCAATTCAATTTAAGCTATGAGACCTTCAAAACTGACAGTTCAGATGTGTACCTAAAGATATTACAATTAGAGAAAGAGCAGCTAGAAAAAGCTAGAAAACAACTGGAGGAAGAAACTCCATTGCATTCTCAGCACAGCTATGACCCAGAGGAAGAAGGTGTACTGGCAGCTTCTTTTCTACAAATAATCCCACTGTACCAATGGAAGAGGTTGAGACAGACATACTAATCTGATACTAACATTTCTGTCATTGAACAGGTGTTAAATCAATAGCAGCAAGTTATATACTGCCATAAAGTATTCCATTCACCACAATATGTGGCATTGTAAAAAAGATTCCTGCTGTAACAAATGCAAACCAGTTGTATGTATGTCAGTGGTTCAGCTGGCACAGGAATAACATTTTCTTATTGAAGCAACTTTTGCCAATATAAGGAAACATATTGGAGGAGCAATGTCTACAGCTGTGACTGATCCAACTAGACCAGCAGCATGTAATATAGGTGGAGTAGCACTACGCCATATTTTTATGCTTCCTGTTGAACATTGAAGAACTGGTGAATACTGCAAGTTGTCTTTTGAAGTTGTAAGTGACCTGCATTGTATGTTTGACAAGATGGGGCTCTTGGTTATTGATTAGTTCAGTACAGTTTCCATTATGATGCTTACCTTCATTCACGTATATCTGCAGGAGGTTTTTGGCACCAATGATGAAGTTGCTTTTGGAGGCAAAAATGATTTTTTTTTTTTTGGTAACCTACAGTACTTCAACTTGCAGCAGTGAATGAGAAGCACACTTTACTACTGAGTAAGCTAAAAAAAAACAGTCAGGCGTACTAGTGGAATAAACCTGTGGGAATTATTCTCCTATGTTGAACTTACTCAGAATATGCATCAGAGTGGTGATCTATAATACAAGACTCTACCTGATGAGGCACAAATTGAAAACTTGCCAGCTGCCAATGCTTCAATTCTGAGCACACAAGTGATATGCAAAGGAGAGACTTACATATCTGACATATGTGATGTGTTTTGCAAACTGTGCTGTGACAGAACACAATTTGTGTGTTTGATGTTGAGGCTTAAATAGAATATTTCAATGTTTACGCTTAACTTGGTATTTTAAACATATTTTTCCACAAAATTTTCAACATAGTCAGCTTATGACCCCACTTCATGAACCTGCTAGTTGAATACTTTCAAATCCAGCCTCAAAGGTGATTTCACAGTGCGACTGTGAAATCCTTTTTCAGGATGGATTTGAAAAATATCACCTACATTGTTCATGAGGTAAGGGTCCCAGAATATCCTTGTTGAAAATTTGGTGTAACAATATTAAAAAAATGCCAAGTTTATGAGTAAAAGTTTAATACGCATTACAATGCATTTACTGGACTTGCCTTATTTTCTGATATTGTAGGCACCATTCCAGCAGGAAGACTATTCAGATCACAGGGTGGATCTATATCATGGGAAAATGTTTATATGAGTGAAGATGTAGTGTGTGTGTGTGGAGGTGAGTGCTGGGGTGGGGGTCAGGTGGGATGGGTGTGATCATCAATGGACTGTTTTCTTATTTGCAGGTTTAAAAATGACGATTTTGTCAAAATATATGTTTCCTAATACTTTAAATGGTAGAACTGAATAGGAATATTTACCTTGATCTTCAATGAAGTACTGTAGAATTTTTGCGTGGCAAATGGGACTTTGCATAAACTGGGTTAATTTGTTGTAAAACATTGGCTTGAATTCAAAGATACTATGTCCAGCACTTCAAATTAGAAGTAACCCAGGACTTTTTTGGCATTGCATGAGCAACTTAAGTAATGGTTATGGGGGGAAGGGGTAGCCTGAATGACATTCTTCACAGTTGAGGCAAGCAGCTAGTCTTGCTATTGGATGTTGAACAAAGTAGCAACTCCCCTGCTGTGCAATCTTAAGTAAATGAAAGCGAATATTGCTTCAGCCTTGAGTTTCCACCCTGTGTTTCAGACTTTCTGATTCTGTCTGTACTATCAAAACTCCAACAGCAGGTTCAGCGCTCATTGCATGGAAAAGTGTTCATCTTTCCATTCCAGTGTTCGAGTGTAATAGCAAACTCAAAAAAGCTTCTATAGTGAATGATGGATAAGAGCATGGTACAGTATGTGGAAATAATTTACAAACTACAAGAACCACAATTACATCATTGTGGAATGGAATAAGAAGGTTTTAAAAACAAAATCATATCAAAAAGCACACTGAGATATCTAGGAAAGCTGGTTATGATCCTGGACACCAGAAGATATGTTCCAAAAAGAGAATAGAAGAATCCCAGTTCAGTTCAGAGATGAAATCAAAATTAGCAAACCATAGCATTATGCACTTATTCGGGATCCAATATCTGTGAACTCTGAGCTTGTCACAAAAACAGTTGTGGTATTAAAGCTACAGTAATATGAACCATGATTTGGCAATTCATAAAAAGCTTTACAGAAGAAAAAGCCTATAAATTTTGAAGTGTGACTATTACATTAATCTACTGACTTAATTGCCCAGTTTCCTCTAATTAGGAGATTTTCGTTTGAAAGCAAGTGTGTAGATAAACGAGTCTGGTACATTTGCCTGACTCCTGTAAAACTGACTCTCATAATCTCCAAGTCTGATTTCCTGACTCCTTTACAACTCTGAAGCCCATTTTACTGAGAGACGAAATCCCAATAATTGAAAGACCAACTGTCCCAGTACGAGGCAGTATGTCAATGTTTTTATATCTGAACCAACTCTCATTCAGCAAAAAGTACATAAACCTGAAACTTGACTGTATGTAGGGGACGTCCAAAAGAAAAAAAGATAGACATGTTCTCTTGGTGCAGTAATTTAAACATAATTCTTGAAGTGTATTTTTCTGGTGCTCTGCACATTTCCCTTGCTGTGGTATTTTAACCAGCAGCCGGGAATGAGTTCAAAACTGGGATGGGCATCCAAAAGGAAAATTATCTCCCCACAAGAACAGCACTACAAAATCTGACAAAAGTAATGTTTATATGTTTTGGCTTACCTTACTTTGGAAACTCAGTTTCATAACAATGGCTGGCTGGATGTCATATGGTTTCAGTGACTCACCTCAGAAACCCCCCTCAGTCTGCACCATTAGTAGGTAGCTGAAATGTGCTGAGTCAAGTGTTATGAACTGAAGTTTGAAAGTTCAGTAAGGAAAAACATTATTTTTGCCACTTTGTGTACTGATGTGCATGTGGGGAGATAAAAAGTGAAAGAATGGTGTGTTTTTTTCTTTTCTTTTGGATGCCCGCCCTGGCTTGTTACTCCTAAAATACTGGTCCAGAGATGAACACAAGAATTAACATTTATTTTCCCTTTGCCTTGCAAGATTACTGGGAATCCAGTTTTTGCAGTCAATGCTGAGCGAGAGCCTGTTCCGATATAAAAACATTAAAACACTTAAAAAACATTGCTTTGCTAACCTGTCTGTTGTTCAGCAAACTTGTCTAGTATATGTACTTTTTGCACTCAAGTTGGTCAAGATATAAAATCATTGAACACTGCAGTATTTTACAGCTGTTATGCCCAACTCTGAGATTACATCACATGTTGTGTCAGGATTCTGTCTTTCAGTCTTGCATGGACTGGTGGTTTGATCGTATGGGGCAATTGGAGATTGGCTTATGATTGTCAGGATTCTCAGAGTCTGGCAATCGTACGGATTTCAGATATTGTAGATAGATAGACAGACAGACAGACGGACGGACAGGCAGACAGATAGCACCGGCAGCTCCAGAAACATGGATGGACTGGAGTATGGCTTTGCTCCTGACATCCTGATGTGGGGCACATAGACACTGAACCTGACACATAGGACATATAAGTTTCATGTTCCAATGGTGTAATACAGTAAAGGAATAATTTCACAACAGGTTGTATGTCTTGCTGGTATAACATCATGCCTTGGGTGGTTGGGCATGAGGCTGTAGGTTGAGTGCATCAAACACCTGAAATGTGGTGTTATCCCAGCACAACACACACTCTGGAGTGCATTATTCCTATTATGAAAGGATCTTTTTTGTTTTTAAGAAAAGTGGAAAAAATAATTTTTGACAAGGTTTTAGACATAATTTTAGTGTGGACATTTACTCTAATGAAAAATGTCCACAATTTCCATTATGTCCAGTAGGTGGTGTAACTCACAGGCAGTGTCTTCCTCACTCCCCCCAAGCTGTCTTGCATGCTGTGTTGATCTGCTCTATCTCTGTCCCTAGAGGCTTTGTGTTGTTTCTGGTATTTATTAAATAATGGTTTTGCTGTGTATTTTGATATTGGGAGTGGGAGAGATTGTAAGCAGAGATCGGTAAGTTAGAATTTTTTAAGGACTCACATGTTGCTGTTGTTCAGATTGGTGAGGTGTGTATTCCAAACTCTTATAGAATTTAAATGTTTCACTGTGGTCTGTTTGTACAGTCGGCAGCAGTTTGTTAGCAGAAGGTAACAGAAGGTAGTAGTAGTAGTAGTAACAATGTTATTCAATTCATATACAAAATGAATGAATCAGATAGCTCAGCTGATGCAAGCTCATTTCCAGTGAGGTCCATTGTGCACAATCACAAAATTACATAAAATTACATAACAGACAGTGCAAATACAAAACATATGCAAAAACAGCATTAAACACAATTACATGGAACAAAGATTTCAATAACACCGTAATTAAAGTGCATGCCACTGCTAGTTTTCACTCAAAACTCAAGGATGCCCTAAGATAATTCAAGTATAGTTTGTTGTCAAGTTCCTGAAAGAAGAGGAAAGAAAAATCAGTGAGGCTAGCAATTGCAAAGTAAAAGTCATCGCTCAGCAGCAGTACATTTTAAAATGGACATGTGCTGCTGCTGTCATTTGAAGTGCTGAGCTGTGACACTTCAGAAGTCTCTGTAAACAGAGCTGTGAGCTGCAAAGCTTCAGAAATCCCTTTAAACAGTTTAAATGCTTTACTGTTCTACCGGTATAGTTGGCAGGCAGTTTGTACCGGGAGATAAAGGAAAGTGGGGGAACTGTTTAATGAGTCTTACAGCATGGTGTGGTCAGTCTGTTTTGGGTAGGCAGGGTGCGCCGATGCCAAGATGAGTGAGAAGCTGATTGCAGTGACAGTTTACTGGCATCGTTCACTACCCTTTTTATAGAAATGAGCTACAGTGACTAAAATATGATAAGGCACATAGTTTTATTTATATGAAAAGTGTGTACACTTTATGAAATATGGGCAAGAGACTCAGGAACGTGAAGTTGATCATGGTGACAGCTAGTGGACTGACTCGTTTAACATCTGATGCAGTCTTCTATGTGCTGGGACTAGATCCATTATGTTATGCTGTGATAACATCATGGATCACGTTCCAGACTGACCAGTGAGAGCCCAACATTATTTCTTGCCATTGTATAACTAATATTACACCACAGGAACTTGAAAACAAGTGAACTAGACAAAACTAAAAATGATACGCAGTGCCCATTGCACTGCATTGATTGTATAATAAGTGTTATTAATCCATTCCTATGTGAGAGTGAAAGTGCATGGTGCCTGCAGTGACTCCTCAAGTTGACACAGCAACATAGATAAATATACTGTATGAAAAAA
This sequence comes from Neoceratodus forsteri, assembly GCA_016271365.2. Classification (NCBI taxonomy): domain Eukaryota; kingdom Metazoa; phylum Chordata; order Ceratodontiformes; family Ceratodontidae; genus Neoceratodus; species Neoceratodus forsteri. The sequence continues at coordinate 678,574,883 of CM057456.1, read as the reverse complement.
ACTATAATTTGTAAAAATATTTTATAATAATTTTATTTGTATTTTACATTATTTTATAATATCTAGTTATTAGTATTTAGTTACACTATTAGGCTATGGTATTTGGGATGCAATAAGACAACTGGTTTAAAAATTCAAAAGGGGGTCCTCATTCCCTGAAGAAAAGAGACCTCAGTTTTAAACTAGCTTAACAAATAACTAACTAAATACATAAATACATAAATGGATTTGGAAGGAAAGTGTCAAATTCACTTTAAAAGTGCTAACTCTAGAGAACCTCAAGATTCAGCTTGAAGAAGAAGTGAGCTGATAAGGACCAGTGGCAACTGACAAGCCAGTGACACTTTCATTGATAAAGAAGGGCCTGGTACCACCAGACACCGTGATCTTGTGAAAAAAAACTTCCTCAATTCAGTTTTACCATTAAACAGAAATGTTTGATTGCTGCAAGAAAAATCATAATCCTGCCAGAATACAAACAACAGGATTTGATAGCTGATGTTTCAAGGTATCAATGGACTAAAAATCAGGAATGCAACTCATGGGATAAGCAAGTTACTTACAAATATGTCCTGTACCTGGAGATTTAAAGATAATCCACTGTTATCTGGTCTTGAATGTGAGCTGGGATCCAATTTTAGAAGGTGAATGCAGGGCTTGTGTCAAGCCCGGTGTCTAAAGCAAAGTTTAATGCAGCTGCACCAAAGCTCTCGGACACAACTCAGTCCAACTCTAAAGCCCTGTACACACTTGTAGTTTTAAAATGTTTTAAGCATCTTAAAATGTTTTAAAACTGACTAACATGCTTTGCGTACACACTTATGCTGTAATTAAAATGTTTTAAAAAAAGTGCTTAAACCCAGCTGGAAAGGTAGTCTTGAACCCATTTTTTAAAATGTTTTTATTTAAGCTTGGTTGTGGTTCTAAGTGTGTATGCAAAGCATGTTATAGTCTAGTAGCCCCGATCCTCCAATGGCCCAGAAATCCTGAGTGTCAGCCTGACTGGAAACGTGGAAGTGTAAGCGTGGTAAATTTGTGTAGCTGAGAGCCATCATGAGTGATCGAGCAGCAAGCTGTTCAGAGGAGGCCATTAAAATATTGCTTGATTATTGGGCAATGGAGTCTGTTCAAGAAGAACTTAATAGCTACCGCCAAAACAGTAGAATTTATGAACAGATCTCTGCTCACCTGATGGCTCGGGGGTACAATAGGTCTGCCAAGCAGTGCAGAGAGAAAATCAAACAGCTCAAAGTGAGATATCATAAAGTGAAGGATTCCAATCGGAAGTCTGGTGCTGGCAGAGTAACCTGCCCATTTTATGATCAATTAGACCATATTCTCAGAACTCGTCGCACCTCTATGCCACCTGTTATAATACAGAGTGGTGAAGATGTGACCTATGAGGTCCTGTACACTGATGGTATGTCCACAATGGTTTGAAAAAAAATTTAAATATTTGAAGAGCTTCAATACATAGTGAGTGAAACTGATGGTGTTAGACCTGTGGGCATGTTGTTGTGCTATCAATCCCTCATAATTAATGCCATTTTTCCAAAGCCCTACATCTGTTAGCAGAATAACTAGTATATATTACCAATGCCAGAGCATGTATTTGAAGTTTTGTTTTCTCTTCTATCCTTACCACACTTTAATGTACTTGCAGTCAGGATAGCACTTGATTCTGGGAATGACTGATGGCTTTCTGTGTTAATGGCAATTGGAATAATTATTGGTTTATTTATTACTGTGATTAGCACCTATGACATAATACAAACTGTTAAGTGCTACAAGGGACTGAACAAAGGCCAATAGGGAACTATCTTCAGAAAAGGAGGTGTGCAAGAACAAGGGGCACAGTTCTTAAAAGATAGAGGGGGGATGGATCAGAGGTAATGTGAGGAATTCTTGTTTCACATAGAGGATGGTTGACACATGGAACAGCATTACTGAGGAGGTCGTGGTAATTCAAGAATGCGTGGGTGAGACATACTGTAAGTCAATTCTATGGAGTGGGTGTAGGAAGAAGTAGGCTGTTGGTTAAGTAAGATCTGCAGTTTATCCATTATGTAGGTAAATGGGCAGACTGGGTGTGCCAAGCAGTCCATACCTGCCATCAAATTGTACGTTTCTGTGTCTCGATGGTAGTAGCTATAACACAAATATGTCTCCCCACTGCATAAGTAGTCCTGGTAAACTGTTGCTTCCTTAATGATGTACTTCTTAAAAGTACATGAAAGAATTTCTTAGCAGCATACAATAAAATATGGACTGTATATGAGCTTGACATTTGAGCATGATATTAAAGTGAACATAGAATGCCACATACATTAGTGTCATCATGAATACATCACCCAGCATATAACCGACGTATTGTGATGTGCTTGCTGTTACAGAAAATGAGCTGTCAATTTCAAGTGCAAGCATTGAAAATCAGCATACTGATGTAGCTGAAGAGGTACCGGTGGTGCCACAAAACATGGATGAAGATGAGCCAGGCCCTTTCACATCCCTCACTTCAACGGCAGAGGTCAATCGAGCACCCAAAAGAATTGGATCTGAACCCTTGAGTAATCTGAGTTAAAAAAGTAAAATATCTCGGATCCAGGAAATCACTGAATGTGCGTTTGAACCCACTCGGAAACTTATTGGTGAGCAGTATGACAAGATGTTACAGTTGGAGCGTGAAAGAGTGACCGCAGACAGAGAAATGGAGGAAAGAATGAGAAGGCATGAGACAAAGCAGAATGCAGCATTCTTCAAAACATTACTATAAATTATGTGTCCTCAAAGCAATGTTATGCAGTCGTACCAACACCGTCTGAGGCAACAACAGCTACTCAGTCAAGCAGCAGTACGTCACATCAGCAGCAAAATGTGCAGCAGCAGCATCAGCACGTGCACCTTGCTATGCAGCATACACCAAATTATCAGCAGACAGTTTCCAACTGTAGCCAGTACACTGGGTATATGGTGACTGGTCCAGCAAGAACCATGACAGAAGAGCTTTTTTCTGAAGCAATGACTTGGACTGAGCTTTAAAATATCAGTTCAGCCATGACATCTTCATGATGCAGGTATTTGCTTTGGTACCATTAATAGGTGTCATTTGCTGTTGCTGTTTGTACAGTTATGCATCTGCTACTTAATTAAACTTAAACATTTGCAATGCTAAGTTACAAATAAAAACAGTTGACAGTTTTATAAGAGCATTGAGTTTTTTTTATTGTTCATGCTGCTTGGAACTTTTAATACTCTATATAACAAGTTTAACTTGATTCACTTGTTAAACACTGTAATGACTGAAATATTTTAAAGTGTAGACATATGATATTAAAAAGTTATGTAACTCTGAAATAGATAACTGTAGTAAAAGCTGCAGATAACAAGCACAACTTGGTTTTCATGTTGTTAATATTAACACATTTTAAAAAGAATGTTGAGCAGTTGGTCAAAATTACTTGCTGCAATAAATGAATGAAATTCTTAAAAGAACTATATACTGTATATGTTTCATTTTCATTACTCAATGCACGAGTGCTGTAATGTGTGCACAATATGTGGGTGCAGTGCCATAACTGAGTGTCATCTATGACATTTATGAGGGAGGTCAAGATGCACCTCTTCAGGGACAGGGTGGAGGACATTTCTGATGTGACACCAAAACCCTGTGCTTACTTTTACTAAACTTGGCAGCACTAAATCAAGCTATAAGTGGCTGAGTTAGAGAGTGTAATTATCATGAATAGGGAGGAAGGGCCCGTAAAAATATATTTATCAAATGATGTGACACCATACAGATAAACATCACATATTGAGGAAAGCCTTCATTAAGACGTGTCTGCCACACTAAACACAAGGTCCATTTTTATGGGTGAAGTGCTGAGCAAGAGCATCTCCTATCATCATGGCTTGCCTTGTTTGGGCAGCCACTGTCATGTCATTGGCGACAATAATCTCTTGATCCCACTGATGGGTAGGGTCAGGATCGTCCAACTCCATCCATGAAGAACTGAATTGTTCACCCTTTTGCTCACATATATTGTGTAAAACACAACATGCAGATATAACTATTGGTATGTTGTCAATGTGGAAATCATTGCATTTCATGAGACAATGCCATCTACCCTTTAATCGACCAAACGCACACTCGACGGCCATGCGAGCCTTACTCAGACGGTAGTTAAACAGTCTTTTTACTCTGTCTTCATAATCAGAGTATTGCTTCATAAGCCACGGCAACAGTGGATAAGCTGGATCACCAATTACCAGCATAGGCACCTGTACATCTTCAATCACTCGTTGCAATGGAGGGAATAGGGTGCCCTTCTGCCCCTTGTCAAACTGTGCATTATATTTAAAGACTCGTGCATCGTGCACCTTTCCTGGCCATCCCACATTTATATCCAGTTACTGATATCTGTGATTCACCAGTGCCTGCATGACAATGGAATAGAAACATTTTCGATTGTAGTACTTGGTAGCATTGAATGGTGGACATAAAATCAGAAAATGAGTTGCATCCACTGCATCTCCACAATTAGGGAACCCCCACTCCTGCTCAAAGCCTGAAACAACATCTTCCATATGTTGTATACATATGACCCGTGGCATAAGAATCTTAACCAATGCTGAGCAGACATCCAAAACAATATGGCAAACAGTTGATCTTCCAACTCCAAAAAGATGGCTTAGAGTACGGTACTCTATGTTGGTAGCCAATCTTCACAAGGCTATCGCCATTCTCTTATCCACTTTAATGGCTTGCCTCAGCCTTGTGTTTTCCCTTTCTATACATTGTCCAATCTCTGGGCAAATCCAATTGAATGTGTCTCTAGACATCCTAAAATTAGACACCCATTGATCAGGGCTCCAAGTCATAAGAACAATCTCCTCCCACCAACTGTCATTGTGAGCCACAATCCATACTGTGCATTGCATTGTGCCACCCATGTATGACCCTGACAAGAAATTCTGTATGTAGCACAAATGTTGAGCCATGCTGACTGTGAGTAGGACAAGGCTTCGTTGTCTGATTACTCTAGCTTTCCGAATCATGTTAAGTTTCTGTCTCATAATCCTTTGTCGTACAAGAAAGCGGAAAGATGCCAGAATTAAAGCCAGTCGAAGTGAGTTAATCATAATTGCTCGTAATCATGCAGAGGTGATCTGTAATATAATGTAATATGTCAGCAATAGTATTCCTGCAGTTATGGTACAAATCAGTATTTCCTATAAATAAGGTTAAACTCCTCTGTGTGAACCACACAGCAACTTTTACAAGCATGTGCAAGACATTTAATGAAGCAATGGCAACAGTTACTGTTATGCATCACCACGCCCCCCAAAAAAATGGAAATACACAGAATTGCACAATTGATCATGAACAATGCATATTTTTGCATTTTATCAACATATGTTTGCACACAACAGAATCATGTATTTTTAAGAACTCCTGGATTGAATTCACTGTTCAGATCTCACTGCTGGCATGCATGCCACAAATGTATGGTTATAAATTCCCGTTTCTTCTTTTCTTTTTTTGTAACTTGGCAAGTAAGCACCTGTTTTTCAGGGGTGACAAGGGAACACTGGGTGGTTCAGTGGCTTGCTCAGAGTCACACAGCATGCAAGTGCAGGTTGTGAGAATCAAACCCAAGTCTGCTCTGCTGGATGCATCACGCTCGCCCCCCACCCCAACATTATAAGAGCAACAGTGTTCATGCAACTGTGATATTGTATGACTACTTTAGTGGATTGCCACTTGTTACATTTCCCATGTACTGATTAGATCTGGCCACAGTATCATCGCTCACACAAAAAATAAACTATTCATTAGACCTATTCATGTTGTTAGAGCACACCTTCTAATAACTTCAATTCACCTTGTGTAAAAATGAGCCTGTATGCTGTTAGACCAAACTGACAGCTAGGTCTCCACAGCATTTGTCAACACTGCAAAGGACACTGGGACCGCTGAGCAGTTTGGGACACCTTGACCATCGTGCTGTAACACCATGTTGTAAAACGGACACGATTGTCTGTAGTCTGAATGCAGTACCATGCTAGAACATGCTTCTACAAGCAGAAATAACAGGCAAAAGATTTGAATGTGAATGCAGTAGCACGGTAGGTTAAAAACATTTTTAAAAACGGTTTAAGAAATGGATTACAAGTGTGTATAGGGCCTAAAAGGGTTGGCACAGTTGCAACATTTTTTCCACTTTACAGCAGCTTGTGCCAAAGGTTTGGCATGAGCCCCATAAAAAAAGAGTACCTTAACAGATGAAATGTTAGTTCAGGGGGGAGTTGGTCTAACTTTGCTGCATCTGGGACTTGCAGCTGTTGCTTTCTGGATTAGCAGATTCCCCCCTGTTTGGCACAAGTCGGCACTTGCATAAAACACCCTGCTGCAAGTCCCCTGCGGTGATCACAACCCCTTCCAGAATTGTCCCCCTTGTGTTATGAGACATTCAAAAATAGAACTTTTAAGTTTACAAGAGGTTGCAGAGTTGAAATATGTTGTTTGGAAGTTTTGAAAAAAAGGCCTTAAAAACTACCTGTCAAATGAATGAGTTATGAGTTACAGGACAAAACAAAGAAAGATGCTCTTCTAGAGGACTTTGGTGCATTACAATAATTTCCTGAAGATGGATCTGGATAAAAGATATATCATTTTGAAGCTCATGACATGGGAAGTAAGCTGATTGTCCAGTTGGGTCCCAGTCACTCAGGTACCCGATCACTCTTGACAAATTGGCATCCCTTACAGTTCCCAATCCTTTTCCACTATAATGGGATATGTGGAGCACTGTAGGTGAATGTATGCATACGGGGCTAGTGTATCACATTCATTTGGCATACTGGCCATAGTGTGTTATCCTGGTCCCTCCCATATTGCTTGTCCAGGTCTGCTCCTGTAGCCATTGTCCAGGTGGGCCCCCCTGTACCCAAGTTCAACCTTATACATGGCCATGGGTGCAAGCACTATACTCAGGCTATAGCAGCACACACACACACACACACACACACCCACCTTCACATCAGCCTGCTTGGCTGCAGTACCTCCTGTTCACCTTTGTGGAGTGGTTGGGATGCCTTGCAAAGCTGTATCTGCTCATGCTAATGGTACACAAATGGCCTGATACATTACAGTAATGAGATACAAATGTGGGGCATGGGCTGCTTCTGTGCAATGAGACCATTTGCATATCCTGGCTGAATATTGCACTTTTGCATGCCATGCATGTGGCCACACATCACACATTTCTGAATGCCCCACACAGGTGTAAGGACACCTGCCATGCCACGCATCTCCTACTGAGCAATCACACATGTTCAGGATATACAGCCAGACAAGTGCAATCAGTGCCGACATGGCATTGGAATCGCCCAGGTTGATGGTTCTGGGTGACTTCAATGCCTGGATCGATGACGAATCCTCGCTTTTTAGACAACACTTCCTCCAGTTGATGACATCACTGGGCTTCACACAGGTTGTTTCCTCAGCTACCCATAATGGTGGTCACTCTCTTGATTTGGTCTTCCTCCTGGGGATTGAGGCCTCTGATTTGGGGGTGGAACCTGTTGGTTGGTCTGATCACTACACTGTGAGGTTCAATTTTTCTGCCCCCCTGAGTAGGTCTGCCCCTATGGAGATGGTCAGTTACTGCCCTTTGTGGGATGTGGTCCCTGAAGACCTGGCGGTGGTGATTGACCTCTTGGTGCTCGCTGAGACCAGCACCAATCCAGAGCATTTAGTGGTGGGCAATAATAAGGCTATTACTTCAGTTCTGGATCAGATTGCTCAGATCCATGTTCGTCCCCTTTCGCCTTGCCCTCGTGCCCCATGGTTTGATGGGTCATTGAGGGAATTGTGGAAGTTGGGTCGCAGGTTAGAACGTCACTGGTGTAAATCTGCTTTGGATACCGACCACCTTATTTTGTTAGAGCATTATCAGCTCTATCAATCAGTGATTTCCTGTAAGAAGGCAGAATTCCTGTCCAGGGAAATCGCTGTTGCTAAGAACTGACTGGCTCAACTCTTCCGAACTGTGGACAGGTTGTGCAACCCAACCTGTCTGCAGCTCTATTGAGTTTTTTTGCAAATTGAGTGTGATGAGATCACTCGATTCTTCATGAATAAGGTGGCCAACATCAGGCAAGAGATCTGTCCATCCCATTCTATGGGAGATATGGTTGGCCAGTGCTTGGTCACTATGCCGGTGTCTCCTGGAGTACCTTTGACCTACCAGATTTTGTTGATATTATGAGGATTGTCCAAGGGATGCACCCCACATGCTGCAGTTTAGACCCTGGCCCTACTTCCCTAATTTTGGGTAGTAGTGATATTATTGGCCTGGTCTTTGCTCAGATTGTCTGGTGCTCCCTGGAATTGGGTGAGTTTCCTAGCTCCCTGAAGGAGGCGGTGGTGACACCTCTGCTGAAGAAAGCTTCTTTGGACCTGGAGTCTCTGGTAAACTACAAACCTATCTCGAACATTCCTTCTGTGGGAAAGGTTATCAAGAAAGTGGTGGCAATTCAATTGGAGAACCATTTAACTATCCATAATTTATACAAACCTCTCCAGCCTGGTTGAAATAAGAGGCATAGTACTGAGATGGCTCTGGTTCAGGTGCTCAGTGATCTTCTGATGGTGAGAGATTGGAGGAACCATTCTATCTTGGTACTCCTTGATCTCTCTTCAGCTTTTGACACTGTTGACCAAGGGGTCCTGCTCAAGCACCTGAGGTTCATCTGTGGGCTGACAGGTACAGCGCTCAGATGGTTTTCATCTTTCCTCACTGCTCAAAATCAGAGAGTTGTCTCAGGAATATTTACTTCCAAGTCTTTCTTTCTGCCTTGTGGGGTACCCCAGGGCTCGGTGCTGTCCCCCATGTTGTTTGCAGTGTATATGCCACCCCTCAGAGACATTGTAAGATGGTATAGGCTGAGGTTTCACTGCTATGCTGATGAAACCCAGCTCTACCTGTCTTTTGCACCTGACCAGGTGTGCGCCTTCTCAGTATTTAACAGCTGCCTCGCTGAAATCCAAGATTGAATGAGTTTCAGTAGGTTAAAGTTGATCGCGGGAAAGACAGAGGTTTTGGTGGTGGACCCTGGTCACAGGATAGAGGGGTTGGGGACTGACTTGCCATCTAGTTTATTTCTGGGGGATGAGCAGATCCTTACCTCTGATCAGGTGCGTGACCTGGGAGTGATACTTGACGATGGTCTGACCCTCCATCATCAGGTGTTGGCAGTTGTCAAGTTAGCCTTTTACCATCTTAGGAACATTGCCAGGATCAAGCACCTTGTTCTGCCCAGTGACTTGCCAGTTTTGGTTCATGCCTTTATTACCTAGTGCCTTGACTACTGTAACTCCCTGTTCCTAGGGCTTTCTGTGGTTGATATCTGCTGCTTGCAGCTAGAGCAGAATGCGGCTGCACATTTATTAACCGGGGCATCAAGGAGATCTCATATAACCCCTGTGCTGCATGATCTGCACTGGCTGCCAGTTCAGTGGTGGATCACCTTTAAGGTAGGTTTGTTAACCTACAAGGCCGTACATGGATTGGGTCCTGACTACTTGAAAGAACTTCTGATTCCTTACACACCTGTGCGAGAACTCCATTCGGCTGATGAGGGGTTGCTGAAGATTCTGAGGGTTAGATTGAAGTCATCTGGGGCTCAGGCTTTTATGTTCGCTGCCCCATCCCTCTGGAATTCTCTACCTTGTCAGCTATGGAAGTGCAGGACTGTGGGAAGTTTTAAGTGGGCACTGAAGACCTTCCTTTAGGTTAAAGCATTTCCTGATTTTCACTGATTTTATTCTTATTTATTGTCTGTGTATTCTGTGTATTTGTGAAGTGTCTTGATGACTTGAAAGGGGCTATATTAAATAAAATTATTATTATTAGTGTTTTGACACTGGGAGATGGCTATTCTTGTCCTGAATGCCCTTTAAAAATAGTGTCCCGGCCAGCAACAAACAACAAACCTCCCTCAAGAAGAGGTTAAACAGCTTACTGTAGCTTTTGAAGCTTGATCGGTGACCTACTATCTCAGCAATATGTCTCTCCTGGCTAAAACAATGCGGTAGGCTGAGCAGGCTGAATTCTGCAAATTCTTCACTGCAGAATCACCTAAAAAGTAGAGGCCATGGCAATCAACTGTAAAATGCTCGCACCTTCCAAATCAGGCAGACCAAAACTGCCCAGAGTAGAGAGCAAAACGTTTAAGGCTCGGCAACAATAAATGAAGCATAAGAAATACAGATATGTGTGATGTTAGAGATGAAGGCCCTCCTGCATGCAGCATCCACCCTCTTGTCATAGGAATTTCTAGTGCCAAAAAGCCTTCGATAGGCAAAGCAGTGTGTTTGATTGATTTGTAAGCAGCCTTGTCCACCAACGAAGGGGCTTCTCACCTCCAAGACCTTTTCTCTAAAAATAGAAAAGTGTATGTCTTTGGTTTGGGAAGATAATTTCTCTGTTCCATACCTGCCCATTATTGTTCAATAGTTTGGTCACAGTGTTTAAAACCTAGGAAACATTTTGGAGTAGAAGAGGAAGGAAACAGAATCATATTGACATCCACCATCTTCATGGACTGCTCTTCCTTAAGCTGTAAGGATCTACATGTCTCAGCTATCAAAAAGACAAGGACTTATTATCAAGCAGGGGAGGAATCAGAATCCTTGACTTGGGCTCCATCCACTCCCCTTCCTCTTTCTCCTCCTCAGAGGGATGTCTTTCCTAATTAGAAAGTCATTTTTTAAGGTCAAGAGCTTCCCTAAGATCCCCAAAATCCTCATCCTGATCTTCCAAGTAGTCAGGGTTGGGGTCTGCCTGCACATCTGATTCCACAGCCTTTTCTGACTGTGATCCACCTGGACATGTCTGTGTGGGCCCCCCTGACCATAGGGGATTGGTTTGGGGTTGGGTGTGTCTGCTATGATGTCCTGTGAAACATCGGGGCCCAAAAGCTTACCCAGGAGCAACAGAAGTGATTTTCACAATTTTGCTTTGCCACTGCCAACTGAAGAACCAGGTGCCCCCCTCCCCAGCTAGGAGGACTAGCTGGGGTGTACCATGAAAGAAAAATTGTGCTGAGCAACACACTGAGGGCAATAGGACCCCATGGGGGAGGTCCTCATCAACCTTTGCAGGTCTTACATGTTTCATAATTAATGGTCTCTGATAAGCCATGGTGTCAGAAAAAGAAGGCTACAAGTGTGGAAAACAGGATAAAAGTATTGGAAACACTAAATAATTAGCCCTAAAGCTTGGCTGGGCTAAAAGCTCTCCACAGAGCTGTAAGCAGGAATCAGCATGCCAAGTGGTATTGAATAGGCATGCACTCACTAGCAGGAGCACACAGGACATTGCAGTGTCATACGTGATGTAAGTGCACTAGCATGAGTGAGCTAGTCCAGGTAATCATGCAAGTGTGATAGCGCAATACAAGTCAGTGGGTGATTGCATGCACTAACATGCCATGTGCTGCACAAATGCACACACCACTGGCATGCACAAAAACAAGCACAGGAAAAATGGCCTGCCTAAAGGGGGAGTGCATGCCCAACAATTGCCACAGTTCAGTGGTGATGGTGCAGCACAGAAATCATAGGGATGTGGAGGGAAAAAAAAAAACACAAACTCCTCCGAGGTGCAAAAAAAACACAATATTCCCTGATTAGTACACAAACACATAAAAACATGAAGTGGGGGGGAGTGAAGACCAACACCAGAGTCAAGGAACCACACCAGAGACCCTACACTCCAAGAACTAATACAAATGTACCTACCTGCTGCAGCTCTTTTTTTAAAAAGAGACCATTAAAAATTACCCTAACATGGCAGAAGTGGCTCCCAAGTCACACAAGGAAATGGGAAAAAGTCATGTTAGTCAATTTGAAAGCTGTAGCTTAACAGGCATGATTTTAATTTAGGGGTGCTCCTTGAAAACAGGCAGCCCAACCTGTTATGCAGAATTGCAATTTTGAATCTTGAAATTCTTGTGAGAAGAGAAAGGTAACTGTTGCCCCCTTCAAATGGCACAGCTGAACTGGGAAGTTTTGGTTGCTTGGAATCCTTATGTGCCCAACATTCTAAAGCTTGGGCTGAGCCATTGCCCTTGGTAGGTGTGCACTATACCCAGTTGTTATGATTACCCATTGACAATGTGGAGCACTACAGAATGTTATTTACAAAAGTGATGAAGATTGCATATTGTGTCTGATGGCTTTTGTTTATTTTTTGTTTATTTTTGTTTCTTGTTTTCTTTTTTATAAGTTGTTATTTTGTATTTATGCTGCTTTTTACAGTGTTTACAAAAAAATATATTTATGTATCAGTTATTAGTTCCTAATATGTATTGTATAAGGATAATAAAATCAATGTTTTATGTGTTTCCAAGGGTGTCACAGCAAAGTTCATTTGTAATTATCTGGACCTTTTAGATGCAATAGGTGGTGAAGTAAGACTCTAAGACAATTGTATGTTGTTTTGCAGGGTTTATGATGCTGGACTGAAGGCTTAGCTGAGTGTCCATAATAAATAATTGATATCTAGCCTATTGTCCTGACTGATTTTGAGGTTGCTTGTCCTTGGAATAATTGTTTAGTGAATGAACAGAGTACATGCCTTGGATGTGTATAAGAATAGATAAAAAGTTATTGAATCACAGGAATTACCGAACTGGGTATGCCGATCCAACGGCTACACCAACACAATGACATACCTCGCAGTAGGGCAAAATCAACACTTTGCCAACAGCTTGCTGTGTTGGTGTGCCCAGGACTGGGGCACACTGTCTCCTAGTCATACACCCCTTCCCTAAGTTGACAATCTATAGCCCCATGGCTCCCACATGGGGGGTTCAGGGCTGAAGCCCCCCCAATAGAAAAGTAGGACCAGAAGCATTTGGGATTTCTGTCTACCGCAACTTGCAGTCAACATAAATCCTGTCACTGTGATGCCAGTTGACAAAAGTGTTGTCGAACTGGCATCATAGATCAACTGAATTGCATAGTCATTGGACTACATAAGTAATTCTTCCTGTTTTTGTTTTTAATGAGGTCTAAAGTTAGCAAATTAACTAAGTAAAGAATAAAATGCTGAAGAGAAAAAGTAAAAGTAACAAATAGTTCCTTGTCTCACAGTCTATACTTCAAGCAAGCACATGACTGCTGATGCATCCCTTAGAACACATATATCAAGTTTATATTAAACTGTTTTTGTTTAAGGTTTATTGTTATTGTGTTGTTGCTTGAGGTTTATTATTGTTAAATTATGACAGCCCTAACTATAAGTGTAGAGGTTGTTAAAACAGAGACAGTGATATATACTCCAACACACCTGACTCTTATTAAAAGGAAAAATATGAAAGGATAAAAGAGCTAGACAGAGTTGGACATAAATATTAATTGCTGACTGACCCACTGAATGATGATAAAAGAGGTTTACATGATGAAATAAGCAAGCTAGAAAAACTGTTAGAAGAAAAATCTTTTGAATGTGGTAGACTTACAGGCCAAGCTCAACTTTTAATAAGGTTATTACAAGATAGTAAACAAGACTATGTAACTTTACAACATGATCTGTTTGAGGCTAAACAGTGGAACATGTACTATGCAGAACTGGAAAAAGAAAAGGCTGAATTAAGGAAAAAGTACAAAGGTACAAAGAGGAAAAGTACAATTAAGGAAAATTTTAAAATACCTGAGGAATTTGACTTTGATGCTGATTCTGAATTTATCATATTCCTTTAATATATTCATATATATATATAATATATATATATATATATATATATATATATATATATATATATATATATATATATATATATATTTATATATATATATCAGATTTAGAAAAAGAATCACATAAGAGCAGAAAGAAAAATACCCTAGACAGAAAAGTGATTCTGATTCAGACTCAGAGAGAGAATTACTTAGGAAGTATAGAGTGAAACATAGGTTTAAATGTAAAAAGAAAGATCTTGCTGCGAAGGCTATGATGTCTGAGGCCACTATATCTGATACTCTGGCTATGTGGGAGTTAAGTTAACCACTTTTAAAAAGTTGAAGAAAAAAGGGAAGAAGCAGAATCACAAAAATTAACATGAGAAAACTGTGGAGCTGCCCAAACCACCAGCTCCAGGTGTGGCTCAGCAACCTTGCCATAATCAGCAGCAGCACCAAACTCCTCCACAATACAAAAAAAACAGGGTTTTTCTTATGGGGCATATAACCATGGTAGAGGAAATGGAAGGGGTATAATAATCACAGAGGGTACCCCTATTCTGACCACGATCAGCAAATTTATAGTGCACTCAGGACTGGTCCAGACCTGGTTCTCAAAGTCTATGACTACAAGAAATGATTAAGAAGAGACAGGAAATGGAAAAACAAATGGTGAAATTTGAAAAATAAAAGGAGTACTTAAAAGCATCTGTCCAAAGCCATTTTTCCAATCTTGCCCAGCTACCTCCTACTTTTTCTCATTCTCCTGTGCAAACTTATTCAACAGTACCTAGTACAGGTGGAATCAGTAGTGCTATCTTACTAATGGGTTCTGCTTTCTCTACTGCTACCAAGGTTTGTTTGTTTATTTTTATATTGTATAACCAGTGAGCATAAAATGCCCATTTTCACTGGTGCTCAGTCACAACATAATTACAACACAATATATAATACAAAAACATACAAAATCATACAATAGATGTATCAATTAAAACAACAGCATTTTGCTTCATTTGTCATAAGTTTTGCTAGAACACTCTTAAATAATGAAATAGTAACAGACATAATATTACAAGGCAAATCATTGTATAATTTAACTGCATAATATTGAAGTGAATTTTAAGCCATTGTACTTTTATAAAAAGGAATTTGAAATTTAAAGCTAACCTGTGACCTTGTCCTAACAGAATTTAACAATCTTGGAAACATCTTACAAATAATATCTGGTAAAAATCCTAGATGTATTTTTTGCAGAAATACTGCAGCACGCATTCTAAATCTATCAACAAAGGACAGACACCCTAAAGTACTATAAAGAGAACAATGATGAGTTCTTTTATTCTGACCAGTAACAAATCGAATGATATTATGATAAGTTGTTGTAAGCTTAATTTACATTCTATCTAAAGAAAAAAAATATATTAATAACCCATAATCAATAACTGAAAACAACAAACTATGTGCCAATATTGCCCTAGTCTCATATGTTAGATATCTTTTTAATCAATACAGCATTCCTAATCTTTGATGTAACTTACTAAATAATTTCTGTATGTGTAATTCAAAAGATAAGTTATAATCAATAGTTAAACACAAATAACATATTTCAGAAACTCTTTCGATTTTATTATCATAATTATCATTCAAGGTCAGCTCAAAATTTACTTTAGATCTAGGATTTTTAAGGTAAATGAAACTGATATTTTTAAAAAGGTATTGAGACTGTCATGAGATTTGAAGATGAGATGCCGAAACAAAATGAAAATGCTATCTCTGACTCTAACCTACCTATATAGGTGTCCTGAGTAAGTATTACAAACAATGTGGCAAGTCATAATGAAACTGCCATGTTGTCAGGAGTAAAGGAAAACAAATTCTACATGGGCAACTTAATTCCCAGAGGGAAAGCTGAAAGGTGTTCTTTGACATAAACACTGAAAACCGTTTAAGATGTGAAGCTTTTTTAGACTAAGGGTCCGAAGTGACCCTGATGTCTAGAAGTTCTTTTGGCAAACTGACTGAGGCCTTAGGTGACTCAAAGGTGCTGAAAATCATCTCTGACAGCATACAGATTGTAGATTATGGAGAGAAAGCTCAGAAGACCTTTGGTAAAGTGTGATTAAAATTAAGATTTGGAAAAAATGGTAATTATCCATCCAGTGTATGTTACCAGCAAAATGGGATGATTTTCTGATTGGAAATTACCCTCTGAAAAGATTTTAACCTACAGTGGCGGTCATACAAAAGTTTATCAGTACTAAGGTATACCTCAATGTACCTCAAAGTACCACTGAGGCACTCAAGTTCAATTTGCATTGACTGTAATGTGATCCTGCATCAGTACCACCAGTATTTCTCAGTGCCATCTTGCTTTTTGATGCAGAGACACTTGATTCTGAATTTGTACACAACTTCCTCTGAGGACTGTGAAAGGAAATGCCACTGAATCATAAATCCTTCTCTGTAAAATAAGGTAATAGCAAGATAGGTTTAAGGTGCCAGTTAAAACAGAGAACTCACAGACAGCCAGTTCTGTGTCATGTCTGGGCTATGCACTACAAAGTATTAAAACAGTGGCTGAAAGATGTTCCAAACCATAAAGTTAGCTTGAAAAGTATAGGCATCTGTGCTCTGAATCTCCAAATAGGAAAAAGGAGTATACAACACCCTGTGTATGTGGTACAATGTTTGAAGTACTCCATGTTCTTGAGTTAGATGTACTTATATGACTGGGGGTAAGTATATCGATCTAGCCAATGATATTCACAAATGGGGGGACCCTTAACCAATAAAAGTGACACCCCAAGTCTTGAGGTCTGGACAAATTATTCCTCAAGTATGTCAGGTGATGAGTGAGTTCACTGCAACTGTTTCAGGTAATGTAAGGAAATAATCTGTCAGGATTAATGTAAAGAAAGGTCAAGAAATGCCTGATCAAGTTGCATTGTATGTGCCTAACTGGCAATTTAGTGATATGGCTTTGAAGATCCATTCCACACCTTGCTTGGACATGAGCACTAGAGTAATGCATATTTTGGTACACAATCCCACAACAGATCCTATTACTATAGAAGCTAACTGTGAGTTAGGGATAGTAACAGGTAAATCCTTTTATACAATAGGGGTGAAAGGATATTCAGTTGAATAAAACCCCATATTTACTACACTGAGCAGATAAAAAAAGCTACTGTGTGGATAAATGGGCTGAAGTGTGAATAATGCCATTTATTGGTATGGGTAAAAGGATAATAAGCACATACAGTATCTATAACATGTAGCAGATATAGAAGCTACTGTGTGAGTAACAAACCTATTGTGTGGATAAATGGCATTCATCCATACTCCAGCACATTTATCCACACAGTAGTGATATCACACATGCAACTGAATCACTGTTTCAGTGAAGCACTCAAACATCGCCCCCCCAAAACAAAAACACCAAATCTAAGACACCTGAAACAAAGCTCCACAAAGCACATTTGCACAGAGAACTCTCAAAATAAATGAAAGAGAAACCAAAAGGACTCACACAAAGGAGAAAACTACAGCCACTACAAAGAAAAAGACAAAGAAAAAAAAGGATGGAGAACTTAAAACCACAAAGATGAAACACCTATCAATCAACATCAAGTCAAAATTAGACAAAACCAACCAAAGCAAACCAAGAAAAACATTACTGAGACACAATAAATAACACATAAAAATCTTACCTAAAATGCCACCCCCCAAAATAATAATAATAATAATAATAATAATAATAATAATCGGGGTCCTATTGTATAAACTGAACATGTGTTAGGTTGTGGTGGACTACAGTATTTATCTGCGCTCATGAACACTGACCTCAAAAAACATCACTCGTGATTCTGCTACAAACCACCATTCATGAGGTTATCCGAGGTCAGTGTGCACACATGTAGATAAATAGAGTATTCCACCATGGCCCAACACATATCCCTTATTTACGATTTGGAATGAGCTGTTCCAGTTATTGGGGAACTACCAGACAATATTACCCAGAGAAATAAAACAGAAGAGTTTAAAGATGTACATGTAGTTTTTAGTGAAAATCTGATATGATTAAAAATAATGTAGATTCAGGTGAAAACTTAAATTTTTCCTGATTTTCAGGAACAAGTTAAATAAGTGTGTATATGTAAAATTATATCTGGAAAGGAACTTGTTTGTAAAATGTTATTTCAATTGAGAGACCTGTTTTCAAAAGATGCCTATGATTGTGTGGTAATTGACCTGCATATTACCAGGGTGACAACAGTCCCTAGTAAAGGTCCAGTTTATGTACACCAGTACTGAACACCATTAGCATCTTAAGAACACCTACAAGAAATAATGAATAAGTCTGATTTTGATATAAAGAAAATGTACATAAAATAGTGATGAATCTGATTTTAATTTAGTAAAAACACACTAAGTTAACAAAACAGTAGGACCATGTTATTGTTTCATTAAAGACCGATGATAACTATGATATTTGAAAGTGACCTACAAATGGACCATGGACTAAAATCTGTGTGCTACAAAAAAGGTAAACTCCAATCAAGGAATGATATCCTGGTAGATCTGGTAAAATGCCACAAAGGCCCAGTATCTTCAGTACATGGGGGGGGGGGGTGGCAGAAGTATGAATCATTAAGAAGCCTATATGTTTTACATGCACAGTAATGTTAAATATTTTGTGGAAAATAATGAACAATAATCATACTAAAAAACTTTAATAGTAATATTGATATCTGTAAATAACAAACAGGTTTTAATACATTCTTCTTGTGAAATGTCTAAAATAATTTCAATGTGTGTTACGGAAATGTGTTGAAACCATAAAATGAAAAGTGTACATAATTGTGATTGTGTTTAATCATGTAGTAGTTACATTTTTTGTGTAAAACTTTACATCTCTAATGATGCCATATGTGATGATGTCACATCTGTATGTCACATTTGATGACGTCAAGTGCAAATGATGTCATATGTTAACACAAAATGATGCCATTTTTGCTATATGATTGAAATTCTCCTTGATCATACTTTTGTGTGATGCTTAACTATATACCCATATAGTAGTGTTAGAGTTTTGAATTAGCAAATATCTTATTTCAGGATACATTTTTAATTCAAAAGGGGGAAAATGTAGGAACAAAACCATAATTTTCAAAAATAATTTATAATTTTATTATTATTTTTTACTATTTTATAATATCTAGTTGTTGATATTTAGCTATACTATTAGGATATGGCATTTGGGATGCAATAAAAGCACAACTGGTTTAAACATTCCAAAGGGGGGGTACTGGTTCATCAAAGAAAATAAAGAAAGAAAGCAAGCAAGGAAGAAAGAAAGAAAGAAAGAAAGAAAGAAAGAAAGAAAGAAAGAAAGAAAGAAAGAAAGATCTGGAAGGAAACTTTCAAATTCACTTGAAAAGTGCTAACTCTAAAGGGGCCTCAAGACTCAGCTTGAAGAAGAAGTGAGCTGATAAGGACCCATGGCACTGACATGCCAGTGATGTCTTCTCTGATAAACAAGAGCCTAGTACCACCAGATACCATGGTCTAGAGAAAGAAAAAAGTCATCATTTTTACCATTGAACAGAAACTTTTGTTTGCTGCAAGGAAAATGATAATCCTGCCAAAATATAAACAACAAGGTGTGATAGCTGATGTTTCAATGTATCAAAGGACTGAAATTCAGGAATGCAACTAGTGGGATAAGCAAGTTACTTGCAAATATGTCCTGTGCCTGGAGTTTTAAAGATAATCCTGTTTTGTCTGGTCTTGTATGAGAGCTGGTGTTATGAGACATTCAAAAATATAACTTACATTTGCAAAAGACTGCAGAGTTGAAATATGTGTTTGGAAGATTTGAAAACTGCCTTGAAAAGAACCTGTCAACTGGATGAGTTATGAGTTACCAGACAAAACTAAGAAAGATTTTCTTCCAGAGGAATTTGGTGCTTTACAATAATTTCCTGAAGATGGATCTGGATGAAAGATATAATTGTATTTTGAAGCTCATGACATGGGAAGTAAGTAAATTATTTTCTCTTCCAGACATTTTGATGGGAAATAATGGTTGAGCATTATTAACTTATCTCATAAAATATTTGCTTTAGAAACATGTAAGGCACACGAAAATGTGGCTTTTAATGAGATAACTTCAAAGATGTATGTTTGAAGACTGTATCTTATTGCATGCAGATGCTAGGAGAACAAATTGCCAGAGTCGATAAGGCTGCAGCCAAGAATTTAGGGATACAAATATTAGAAATTACCAAAGTTACAAGCCTGCATTTGCAAAATGAAATGCAGGCTCATAATTTTTTTTTTTTAAATACTTTTACATCAAATTTATATCATAGCCTACTTATGATCCTGCCTAACAAACAAGGGCAGAACATTTTTTTAACTTCTGTCAAAGAGGTGATTTCTTGCAGGGACAGAGGCTTCTTTATCACGACACTTGGGGATTGGGCATTACCAGTGTCACTGTTATGTTTATGGGGGTGAGTGGGGTAATGGATGCTGAAAAGGAAGGTGGGTGGGCAGGAGGAAAAATATATTTTAAAAAACAAGATGAGCACAGTCTTATCTATGGTCTTGATTGTGGAGGTCACAGTGGAACATGACACAGTCTGCCATGTCTAAGATGGCCACTGAACTCTACTGCAAATCCACATGTAGTTGTGGATGCATAATACAGTTTGGTATCCATCTTCAATAAGATGGACTGTGGCATGTTCCGCTGTGACCTCTTTGAGTGGAACTTCACTGAACTGACTGAAGAATGGAGGGAGCAGAATGCTTCACGGACGTGGAGGAAACTGTGAGGCAACTCTACACTGTTTGTTAGTTGGAAAAACCTCCCTTTTATAATCGCAGGAGGTCTGCAGGGCTTCATCCACTGCAGTCCTAAAAATTAACTTTGGTCTTCAAAAATGGAAAGTGCAGAGAGAGAGGTGTGCCCCAAGAAAAATGATGATGCACTGGAACAAGGGTATAAAAGATTCAGTACTTTTAAGACACATCAGAATCTTCTAATACTGATGCTGAATGGATCTACGTCAGTCAGGTCTGTGTTTTATGGCTGAAAGCAGAATTCCAGCCAAAATCTTGGACTGCTTTCCTGTGTTTACTAGAGGAAGTCACGTCTTTCTTTCTGTATTTGCAACAAAAGACACTACTTTATCTTCATGCAACTACACCAGAATGGACTTCCAGTAACTGTGTGGAGGCTGAGCCAAAGACTGCAGCATAACCAAAAAGGACTTTTACCATTGAGGAGGAGAAGAAGGATTCAATATTCCGAAATTAAAAAAAAAATAATTCTACACTGAACCAGGGGCCCCAATATTCAAAACTTTGTCTGGGTGTAAAACCATGTTTGCCCACACAAACTGGGTTTGCACAGAAGCGCATTATTGAAAAGCCTAGTTATCATGGGCAAACTTGGATTGCATCGAAGCAAAAGACTGAGGGGGATGCAATGTAAATAAAGGGGTGGGGACCTGTATATTGGTGCAGTCCAAAATTCAGAGTATGTGCACTGCACAAAGCCATTTTGCCGGTCCCCTTGCATGGCATTCATACAGCTGATTGAATCCCCAACTTACTCCCATGCAACCCTAGCAGTTAGTGGAAAAAGTGTGGTGCCTCCCCACCCCAACACAGTGGCCCCTGGTGGTCTAGTGGTCCCCCCTTGCCAATCACCATCCCCGATTACACATAAGAAAATCACTAGTGGTTCATTGGTCCCTTCCCCCTTCCCAATGTTGATTGCTGCCCCATTATTGATGTGAAATATCCCTGATAGTCTAATGGTCCCTCTCCCTCCCTATTCTCTGATTGCCATCCCATTAATCACTTTAAATATCCCCGGTTGTCTAGTGGTCCCTCCCACCTCCCTTCCCATTTTCTGATCACCATCCCATTAAATATTTGGAATATCCCTGGTAGTCTAGTGGTTCCTTTCCCCTCCCCATTCTCCAATCGCCATCCCATTAATCACTTTAAATATCCCTGGTAGTCTAATGGTCCCTCCCCATTATGATTGCTGTCTCCATATACATATGTGAATGCCCTGGTGGTCTAGTGGTCCCTCCCCCTGCCAATCGCCATCCTGCTTACAACAAAATCTGTCTCACTGGTGGTCTAGTGGTACCCCCCCACCCCAGTGGTTAGTGCCCCACCACCCCACACACCCATCCCAAAACTGAGCTAGCAACTGGCACAGCCCTCCTCACACCATCATGGCCAGCCAATGACTGAGCTGTAATAGAGTGTGTACTGTATATTGTACAGACCCATTGATTGACAATGATCCGTCAATCAATGGGTGAATACTGTATACAGTACTCACTCCATTATAGCTCAGTCAACAGCTGGTCGTGGTGGTGAGAGAAAGGCTGTGCCAGTCACCCATTCAGTTTTGGGATGGGGGACCAGGGTGGTAGGGTACTACCTGCCGGGGTGGGGGGTACCACTAGATCACCAAGGAAATATGTTTTATTGTAAACAGGATGGTGATCAGTGAAGGAATGGACTACTGGCCCACCAGGGTATTCACATAATTATACGGAGACAGTAATCAGTGAACAGGGGAGGGGGACCACTAGACTACCAGGGATATTTATAGTGATTAACAGGATGGTGATTGGAGAATGAGGCAGGGGGAGTGACTACTAGACTGCTAGGGATTTTTAAAGTGATTAATGGGACAGCGATTGAAGAACAGGGAAGGGGAGGGACCCATAGACTACCAGGGATATTTAATATATTTAATGGGACAGCAGTCAAAGAATGAGGAGATTGGAAGGACCACCAGACTACTGGGATATTTCACATTTTTAATGGGAAAGTGATCAGAGAACGGGGAAGGGGAGGGACCACTAGACTACCGGGGATATTTAAAACGATCAATGGGACAGTGATTGAAGAACAGGGAAGGGGAATGGACCACTAGACTACCAGGGATATTTCAAATATTTAATGGGACAGCAATCAGAGAATGAGGAGGGGGAGGGACCACTAGATTATGAGGGATATTTAAATTGATTAATGGGACAGCGATTGGCGTGGGGGTGCCACTAGACTACCAGGGATAGCTCACAGGAAATGGGCAAGTGAGGGTGGTGATGGGCAGCACTGTCTCACTCCCTATGTAAATGGACATTTAACATGCATTCAAATGTTCCCTAATGCCTTGCATGCAAATGGGCTCATTTGCACAGGCCTTTTTGAATATGGGGATATTTGCCAGGGTGCAAGTCATTGTGCTGCCCTATTGTGGAGGCTATGTCTGACCTGTGCAGGGTGGCTTAGTGTTGGGTCTCACTGGCCCTATATTCAGTGGACTAGTGCCAATGTGCCATTCCACTGAATACAGCAGTTTGGACACCTGTGCTATCGCAAAACCGAGCACTAATATTTGCACTTGGTTTTGCCCATTTCTGAATATCAGGCCCCAGATGTCTGAGTATTGCTTTGATATTTTTATAATATTTTAGTTTAACTTAGTCCTGGATTGCATGTGGGAAATAATTTCATAAATATTAAAATACAGGTATATAAAAAAGGTCTCAAATCTATACAAAGAAATAATCAAACATTTTATGTAAATAAGTTTTTTTAAGTCTTTATGCATGAACAAAGATGTTTTTTACAAAAGTGAGTAAGACTGCATATTTTGTCTGATTGCTTTTGTTTACTTTTGTTTAATTTTGTTTCTTGTTATTTTTTTTGCCAGTTATTTTGTATTTGTGCTGCTTTTTACAGTATTTACATGAATTTATATTTATGCACTAGTTATTAGTTACTAGTGCATATTGTATAGGGATAATAAAATCTACATTTATAATTAATTAAAGGGACACTGTTAGCTTTTCCCCTCCATTCTGCGAGAAATGTGAGCCTTGTGCCTCTAGGCACATAGTTAAATAACTGTTTCAGTAGAGTGTCTCTATAGATTACAAAAGCTGCCAGTTTGCCTCATTTTTTAAATTTGATCATATTTTGGTTTAGAAGCATCCTGTCTGAAATACTGCACTCACCTGTAGTATCTGTTCACCCAGGACGCGTGTCTGCCACCAAGCGTTCTTCCGATATGGATTTGTTAGTAAACATAGTGTACAAATTAGTTTGTGCAAAAGCTTTCCTCATATGGAATCAGTTCTGGCATGTTAGAGTTGAAAACAAGCAGTAGTATTGCCACAAAATCCTTTTAAAAAGTGCCTCCGAAATCGCATTCATGCGCATGAGCAGCTGAAGCGAGATCTCGCGCATGAGCAAGAGCGTATCAGTCTTGCACATGAACGCAATTTCGGAGGCACTTTTAAAAGGATTTGAAGCTTTTTGGGGATTCATAATGTCAACATGGAGACTGGGCACCCCGATGTTGGTGAACACTATTAATATTAGAACGAGCAGGGGGGGGCATTCAACACTGGATGCGGGCTTCCCAGTGTCAGAAACAACACTGAAAAAAAGTAAAGTTTTTTTTCCCCACTGAGGTGGTCTCCCCAGTGTGCCACAGTAATAAAGGGAGAAATAAATCCTGACATGGGCACTGGGCACCCTGATGTCAGCAAAGAATAATAAGAATGGGCTGTCAGTTGGTGGCGGAGGGGCATCTGACACCGGGTGTGGGTATTCCAGGGTCAGAAACAACAGAAAGTTTTTCAGAAAGTTAATGCTTTCAGTGCACTGCGGGTTTTCTCCCCAGTGTGCCACAATAGTGGAGGGTTAAAGAAATGTCAGCACAGGGATTCAGCACCCAGTTGTGGGGAAACAGTACTTACAAAGGGTTATGCCTG
The DNA here is from genome assembly GCA_016271365.2 of Neoceratodus forsteri. Lineage (NCBI taxonomy): Eukaryota > Metazoa > Chordata > Ceratodontiformes > Ceratodontidae > Neoceratodus > Neoceratodus forsteri. The sequence continues at coordinate 678,550,313 of CM057456.1, read as the reverse complement.
GAAAAATGACAGTTTGATGCAGAATTCTGCATTCCAACATCACATTTCGATGCAGGACTCTGCATCACAAAATGCCACTTTGATGCAGGAGTATTAATGTATTTATCTGTTTATCTGTTTGTTTATTTAAGAGTTTTAACAGGAAGGCATGCTGAGCAGGTTACTGCCTGATTCCAGATGCATCCTGGGGGTAGGGGGGTATGGGAAAATACATATAGCATGCAGTATACAATAGCAGCTGGCAAGACAATTCAAGAGACAATATTACATTCAAGAGACAATATAAGGGCAAAACAGCCATCATCATTCTGAATCTAACATGGCAGTTTGTTGCAGGATTCGGCATCAAACTAGAATCCTATGCCTCCCAGGACATCTACCATATATACTCGTGTATAAGCCGACCCACATATAAGCCTACCTCCCAAAATGCTGCAATGAATTCACAAAAATATGCAGTAATTTGCATATAAGCCAATATCAAGTTTTACAACTGAATATCTACATCAAGCTCAGGCAAGGGAGTGTTGTTTCAGTAAGTGTGTTGTCTTGGCTCATTTTTTTTGTTTTGTTTACTACCAGTCACTCAACAACCCACCAATCCTGTTCCCTTTTCACCAACCCCCTTCCTCTTGGCCCCGTGTACCCTGTCCACTGTGCTTCCCTTTTTTCAGGTGGCTTGCTGGTGATATCAAATGCCAAAGCCCCTCACAGTTTGTAATGCTGGCAGGCACCTGCAATACGCCAGCTACTGCCCCACTTTGTTACTTACTCCTGCTGAGCAATTTGTTGCCCTCTACTATGCCTTATCCCCTTTCCATTCCCTTTCTGTTCCCTTCTCTCTCTCTCTCTCTCTCTCTCTCTCTCTCTCTTTTGATCAGCTCTGTCTTTGGGGCACTCTACACTGCCTTCTCTGCAGTGGTCATCCTGGCATCTGTTCCCTTTCCCATTTCCTTTTTTTAAAGAAGACTTCTCTTCCTAGCTGGCTATGCTGACCCAATTGTGCCCCACCCTCAATATTACTGTGTCATAATGACTGATACACATATAAGCCGAGACCCCCTAAACTGAAATGCTGACTTGGTACAAAAATCTTGGCTTATACATATGGCATTTTTTCCCCATTGGAAATAATGTGATAAAATAACATTTCATGGATTAATATTTTTTCACCAAACATTCAAAAGGCACATCTGTGGTGCCACAGTTTTCTACCCTGTAGCTACAGCCATTTGTGAGATACAGGCTGACAAAAAACAGACAAAACACATAGAAATCTCTTAATTTTCAACACCCTGTATCTCTGAAACCACACAAGGGTTTCAAACCAAATCTGGCATATCAATAGACCTGTCATGTCCAATGATGCATGCAAAATGTCAAGCAGATTTGACCAAAGTTATTACCCTGCAAAAATTAGCCTTTAACAGTAAATGCTCACACTAATCTTAACTATAGCTGCATTACCATGTAGCTATAATAATTCCAAGGGTGTCACAGAAGAGTTCATTTGTAATTATCTGGACCTCTTATATGTAGTAGGTGATGATTTGAAGTAAGAATCTGAGCCAATCTTACATTGTTTTGCATGGTTTATGATGTTGGGCTGAAGGCTTAGTGGAGTGCCCATAATAAATAATTGATATTTATTTTATTGCTCCAATACCAGCATGGCCTAGCTAATGTGATGTCGAGCAAAAACTTCTCTATGACAGCCCATGAGATCAGATCCTCACCAGGATGCAGGCACTGGAATGTGAAATCTTACTACCTCTCCTATTCCCAACTACAGCATATCACTTTGCTAAATCAGTAAGAAATTAAACCCCTGCATGAACTACACAACAATCTTATTACTGTATTATTTCTTTTTTTCAGCAGCAGAAGGTGGCAGTCATACAGATATGAAAAGTCAGATAGGCATGTAGATAGAACAAGGCATGGGACAGATATATATTTCATGCACCCTGCATGTAGCAATTGTCATTTTAAAAACAATTGAGATGAGACAGTATTTGCCACATCTGTTTTCTGTGATATACTACACCTTTGAAAAAGAATAAGGCATATACAAATTGATACCCTACTTAGTTCTGTCTTCTGCACACAACTCAAGTTCATATTGAGCAAGCCCAATCTGTGAGCTTCCTCTTAGTTTTCACAGTTACCTGCTATGAGCTGTGATCAGCATGAGAAATCAGATGAATGGCAGGTCTGGGAATAATTACTGGCACAGGACCAGCAGTGGGGCACACTTGGATACCCATATTACACACACCCACTCTGAGTCTGCACTCAAGGGGCAGGATTTACTAAAGAGATGCGCCCAGTGCAAGTCAGATGCACTGGTGCAAATCAGAAATGCACCGTAGAACAATTAACAAACAGGGTGAATGCACCAACACAACCGAGATGCCCTGCACCCAAGGAGAAGCACCATAGGCACAACGTAATGACATGGCACATATATACGGGGCATAGCCATGCATACACAGTGCAACCCGATTCACAGTGCAAATCCAGGGCGCAATCATGGGGCATTTCAAGTGCAAAGGCAAGATGCGCCATAGAAAGATAAGTACAAAAGAAGGAGATTTAAGTCTAGCCCACCTGCAGATCATTGACTGAATTGCTTCAGCAGCACACTACCTGATCCAGGAGGAGAGTGGAAGACAGAGAGACAGAGAGACACTGACAGAGACAGTCAACACACCAAGTCACAGAGATTGGGCCAGAGGGCTGGACTGAGCACCCCGCAGCAGTATGAACCCAGCAGCTGTGGCCATCGCAGGTGCTCTAATAAGGAGAAGGAGGCAGGGAGGTGGATAGCACCATAGGCGGCCGGCCCCACGGTGGTATCGTGTCAGGCTGTCATTTGAGAAGCTGACCAAGGTGGAGACAGTAGGCCGATACTGCCTGAACAGGGCCATGCTGAGGCAGCTCTGTGAGCTGTGCCATGATGTGATGCAGGCACCCACTGCACGAGGCACGAGGTCACGCCATTCCTGTGGAGACCAAGGTGACAACGGTCATGTGCCTGCTCACCACAGGAACCTTCCAGAGGCCTATTGGGGACACCACTGGCATCTCACAGGCCTCTACATCCCGCCTCCTCACACAGTTCTTCACTGCACTGCTACTGCAAGCTTCAGAATGCATCCATTTCCCCAGCATGTAGGTGGAGTGGACAGAAGCCATGCAGGGGTTCTACAGGGTAGCATGCATGCTAGGCATCATAGAGGCAATAGACTGCACCCATGTGGCAATCCATGCACCACCTGGTGAGGATGCCACTGCCTACATAAACCAGAAGGGATACCTCTCTGTGAATTGCCAGGTGGTGTGTGATGCCACAGGGTGCATCACCAATATCTGCACCACACACCCTGGGAAAGCACATAACTCTTTCATATGGCACCACTCAGCACTATGCATGAGGTTCAAGGATGGACACATACCAAGTGGCCACCTGATAGGTGTGTGTAACAGGGCCCCAACAGCACAGGAGAGCACCAAGGCCAGGACACAGGGGGTGGGCCATGAGCACCCATGCAGTGCGATGCATGTGCATGGGCCGTGGGACAGCAGGGGTGTGCAAGGGTGCACAGGCAAACACAGGGGGACAAGCAACCGCTGCACACCACATGATGGACAGGAGCATACAGGCACAGCTGGGGTGGGGATGCAGGACTGGCTGCAATGGGGATGCACAGGTGGGAGAGCAGGACAGGTGCACATGGTTAATGCACAGTACACATACGTCACATTGTTGATGCACAACAGTTAATGGCCATCCACCAGGCACGGCACTAAGGCTGCAGGCCTGACCACGGTGGAGCCATGGCATGACATGGCTAGCCATGCCATGGCACAGTCATGCCCATCGACACCCCATCATGCACACTGCACATCAGTGGTGGCACATGCAATGTGGATGCACAGTGGCATGGGCCCCCTGGTACAATGGCATGGTGGCAGCGGCACCACAGGCCAAGGCACAGCTGGCCAGGGGTGACTGACCCTATGTTGTTGTGCTTGGGAGTACAGAGGCAGGCAAGGTGACCTTGGTACATGGGTGGCGGCCATATCCATGTCACATAGTTACTCACAATGCTGCGATGAGCTGCCACGAGTCTGGAACCCACCACCGGGAACACCCTGCATGGCTGTCTGGGACACACTGGTGGCCAGGAGGGCCTCATTAGGGCTCAGCTGTTCAGCTGTGCTCAGTCCACCCCCTGTCTGCTGCAGGGAGGCCTGGATGTTGGCCACCTTCTCCTTGGCCCTCCAGCACCCGTCGTTCCAGTGCTTTCTGCACTCTGTGACCATGCGGTTAGCCAGTACCACGGTGTTCACCTGCCAGGCCACCTCCTCCCATCTCACTGTCTGTGCAGTCTGGATGCCTCCCCTGCCAGTGAGGATGGCCAGGCTAAATGGCATGCCTCAAAGAGTGCCCTCTCCTTATCATGCATGAAGTTTGGTCACTGCCTTGTGGTGGCGCTTACATCCTCTGACATTATGGCTACTGTGGGGGGAAGCATCTGGGTGTTAGGCATGCCTGTGGATCCACATGTTCCTGCCCCACCTGCCTCAGTCCATCAAACCCACCTGGAGCCCTGCAGCAAGTGGTCTGGGTGGTGGTATGCATGTGGGCAACTTGGTATGGTGTGTGGTGCTTCATGGTAAAGAGACCATTGGGACAGGGCACCTGCCTTGCTCATCCACCTGTTCACAGGTGGGGTGCCTGCGTTGCCCCCTGGTGGGGTTCATGGTGCTGTCCACCATGGACATGTCCTGGTGCCTCAGCAGTGTGCGTGTGTGGTCGCAGTGTCACCACGCCTGACCAGGGTCCCACCTGTGCTGTGCCAGAGGGGCACAGCCTGGTGGACCACACCCATGGGGCAGCTGGCCGCAGGGTGTGTGGCATGGGGACACTGTCTTGTTGCCTGCACAGGCACTGCCATGTGCATCAGACTGACTGGTAGCACATCATTGCACCCACCACACATGGCCAGTAACACAGTTACATATACCTCTCTGCAGTACCACTGTACAGGGCACAGTACATCTGTGTGGGTCACAGGACCACCATCTGCCATGGTGCATGACCAAGGCCTCTTCAAACCGTACCTGTGTACAGCAGTGCCCTATCCCATATGCTGCCATGTGTGCACCATGGTACTGTTACAGGTGGTCTGGACATGGCAGTGACCTGTCTACCAGTGTCCTGTGCATCTTGTGCACTGCACAGGTTCGGTGTTCTACATTATGCGCATTCAATCCACATTCTGTGCATATTGGGAGGCACTTTTCCCCATGTGGTGGCTATGGACATTCAGAGGCTTGCATGCACCAGTGCATTCCCCCAGTGTGTTCTGTAGACCATGTCAATATGGCTGTGTACTCACCTTCAAGACTCTGTTTCCTCTCAGTCACCTGATCTCAGCCTGCAGCTTTGGGAGCATTTATGACTCAGGGCATGCAAATGAGGCCTGTGCCTCTGCTAATGAGATGCTAATCGGCTGAGATGCCCATGCATGTGGAATGAGATGGTTTAGGGTGCATTGTCTGTGACTTGCATAATTGCCCCCAGCTCATCTCACTTTACAAGGAGCATCTCTGAGATGCACCTATGACATTACGGTGCATCTGTAATGCATGTGCGATCACTGAGTGCAACAGTGCATCTTCCAATATGCACTGCTACACTGCTTCCATGATGCACCACTGCAGGAACACTGGCCATTGTGCTGTGTCCTGTATCACGCTCTGTACACCCATATGCATGGGACATGCTGCACTGGGTGGTCGTAGTGGCCATGGATTGTGCATTGTGCACCATTGGTGGCCAGAGTGCATGCTGTTCACAACATGGCAGCCACACATGCATCATGCATGTGCGACCTGGCCGTGACCTCACAAAACCTTAGCAGTTGGCATGGTGCATGTCATGCTTCATGTGACCTATCATGCTTCACACACTGTGCACGTTTTACTGCATGTGGCTCTGTGTTTCACGTGGTGCATTTCAGGACCTTGATCATGCTTCACCACATTGGACTGGGTGACATTTACTGTCAGTGGGGAAATGCCTAGAGCAAGTAGGCAATCCCCTAGGGCCATGAACTGGTCCCAGGTGGAGCTGCTGCATCTGGTGGCACTTGTTATGCCAGTGGTGGGTGGCTGTTTGGGCAGAAGGACCTCCTTGTGCCCAGGGCAGAGATGTGGGCCTCTGTTGCCAGGAGACTGGTACAGCACACTGGGCTGCCATGCACTGGGGAGCAATGCAGGCATCAATTCGGCTACCTCCAAAGGTGGGACCCAGAGAGACTGGGGCTGCTGGGATGTCATGCACACTAGGGTGTACTGCCAAGGCCAGGTAGATGTTGCTCATCTGCTCCTTTTGTGGCGCATGCTGGGTGCATGTGTTGCGGCCCTGATGCGGCACCTGCTTGGGTCACTGTCATTACGCACACATGGTGGTGGCTGCACCTGTCTGTGCACCCCTGACATGTATGCCATGGGGGGTCTATGGGCAGGGCTGTGCTTGCATGCAGGCTACTGTGTGCTGCATGCAGTCATGCCAGGGGGGTGGCACTGTGGCAGTGCATCCTGCACAGTGGCACTGTTTGACTGTCCCTGCTCCCTGTGCATGTTGGCATTGCTGTGTGTCACTGGAACTGCTGTGTTGACTCATGGTGCTCTCTGTCTGTTGTGTTTTGCAGGCCCAGAGGACAGGTGAAGGGCCATTGCCATCACTGAAATGTGGAGGCGGAGGCTCCTGGGTGCCAGGCCTAGTGCCCTTGCAGGGTTAGGTAGGAGGTGCATTCTGCTGTTGCTGTGGTCTGCTGCTGTGGGATACTGCTGGGTGAGGGTGTTGTCTACATTCAGGCCTTCAGTGTGTATCTCTGTCATTGTTGTAGGTCTCCAAGGATGACATGCCATGGCAGGGGGAGGTGCCCAGCCTGATGTTGAGGGGTGCATCCATGTGGCCATCCAGGCAGCCCTCAGCCCTATTTCCAGGACTGTTCAGTGCTTGTCACCTGCCCTGCAGAGTGTCCTCCAGCAATTTCCCTTACATCGCCATGCACGCATGTGGCATGGTGGGCCATGGTGTTGCTAGTGTCCCCCTGCCTCTTCATGGGACCTCGCTCCGTTTACTATTTCTGTTTATGGTGCACTGTTGCCTTGTTGTTCTATGGTTACTGTTGTACAGTTTTATATCTGGTTTTACTGTTTTATAAACATTTGCTTTCAGCACCTGTGTCTGCAGGTTTCATTGTTCCAGTGTCATGGTTGTTCCCTGTTGCCTTGCTGGCTTGCTCCACTTGCTCTGACATGCTTCCTTGTGGGGATCAGGGCATCTGGGATGCCCTGGTGCATCTCCTGTTGCACCAGAGCACCTTCAGTTGCACTGTCCTGTGTCTGGGTGATTCACAGAGGGGATGCGCATGCCTCTGTGAATTGCTCTGTCTGTGCTCAGCGCATCTGACTTAGGTCATTGCATTTGACTTGTGCTGGGTGGATCTCTTTTGTGAATCCTGCCCATAGAGTTTAGGTTAGGTCAGAAATGTCCAATTTAAAAATAAAATACTTTTTTTTTTTTTTTACAAAGAAAGAGACACCTTTGTTGAGAGAGAGAGAGAGAGAGAGAGAGAGAGAGAGAGAGGGAAATGTAGTAAAATAATACATTTCCAATACAATCAAACAAGAATAAGGCAATGCAATTTTATTTATACTGAGCCCAATCCCAGGTGCGCTGGGTGCCTCACAGAAGTAAACAAATAAATAAAAGATAATACAGTTAAAACAATGAATAATAATCAGGTAATAAAAACACAACAGACTAGTAAGCAACAGCATCATGCCCCAAAGCACACGATAAACAAATAAGTCTTCAGCTTGGATTTGAAAGTGGTCAGGGAAGGGGCACCTCTTACCTCCAAGGGAAGGGCATTCCAGAGAAGCAGTGCTGCCACTCCAAACTTCCTTTCCCCTGAGGACCTTACATGAGGTCTTGGGATGGATAGAAGTTCCACATCCACTGAGTGAAGGAGACAGCCAGGAGCATGCAGTGTCAGGAGGTCTTTCAGATAGCCCAGGCCCAAACAAAAAGGTCCAGGGCCTTGTAAGTTAAGAAGCACACCTTGAAGTTATTGTGCCATTGCATTGGTAGCCAGTGCTGAGGACACAGAACTGGTGTGATATGCTCAAACCGGAAGGTATCAGCAACCAGCCAGGCTGCTGCATTTTGGATCAGCTACAAGTAATGCAGCAACGTCATGGATAACCCCAGGCATAGAACATTACAGTAATCCAGCCTTGATGAGGCAAATGCATGCACCGGTGTTGCTAGGTCAGATGGCTCAAGAAAGAACTTGAACTGGGATATGTTATGAAGATGATTAAAGCCTCTGTGGATAATGGCTGACACCTAGTGTTCTAATGTCAGCTTGGAATCCACAGTGACCCCCGATTACTCACCCTATCTACAGCCTCGAGAACAACACTGTTCAAAAATGTTAAATGGTAACATAACTCAAATATGCTGAGTCAAGCTGATCGGGCTCCACCAGTAGCACCTTCATTTTCAAAGGGTTCAGTCTATGACGGTTGGCCACCATCCAGTCCTGAATTTCCCAAAGGCACTTTGTCAGTTCCAAGACAGCTTCCCTATCATCAGGAACACATGATACATACAGCTGGGCATCATCGGCATAACAATGAAAACTCAATTCATATCATCTAATGATCTTCCACCATGACAGCATGTACACAGTGAACAGCATGGGATCCAAGACAGACCCTTGAGGCACACTGCAGAACAACACAGCACTGACCAAGATGAAGAATAAAGTACGCTGGACCCATCATGGGGCATAATCCTAGGAGGAACTGAGAGGAGTCAGCAGAGCAGGGACAACCAAGGACTCTCTGAGTGATGGGTCAAAAGCCACTTGACAGTTCCGGGGAGACATCATTAACCTTTTAAAGCAGTAGAAAAATGCCCTCCCCAAGTGAAAAGCTCGATGATCTCCATCAAAATTGGACTGAGTATACTCCTCAGCACTTTGTCAGAAGCCTGGTCGGCCAAGGGTCCAAGACTATTCAGAAAATAGCCTCTACCAACACCAGCTCAATCTCCTCCCACAAAGACAAAATGTCCCTGTTCAAAGACCGGTCACTGTGGGTCAATGACAGGCCACTTAAGGATATTCCAACCCTGATGAAGGACACCGTGTCCAGAAAGAACTGATTAGACTCATCACACTTTTGTACTGAAAACACTTTGCAGGACTGAAGACAGACAGGATTTAGTAATCTGTCCAAAGCTTTGAAGAGCTGACTTGGTCCAGTCTTTCTGTGAGCAAAAGCCCATGACAGAAACACTGACTTTTTCAGAGTGACTACCCATTGATACTCAATGTAGAGAGCTCTGAGCTCCGATATATTGTCCTCTGAGTGGGACCTCCACCAATAATGCTGAAGCCTCTGCCCCTTACACTTCAATCTCCTCAGGTCGCCATCAAACCAAGGTGAACTGTGGGGGAATCAAGGGATTTACATGGAGAGGTGCTAGGGAGTTGACAGTCATAGTAAAAGCCATGTTGTTGCCCCCAACCTCAGCCCCTTAATTCGACTGCACAGTTTCGCCTCCATGCCTGGGAGATGTCCAACACTGCAAAGAGACCCCGAGATTTCATATTTCTAAAAGAAAGGTAATTGACCAACTCTACAGGTGAGGTTAAAGAAGGAGCCCTGCAAAGAAACTGCACACCATCAATGCACACAACAATTCAGGTAATGCAGCACAACCTCTAATGGACATAACTTTGTCTGAACACACTCTCATATGTGCTGAGAGTTAGAAACAGGAAATCATGCAAATGCACACCCATGAAAATAAAAAGCAATCAATTATTCATGGCGCCATGCACATATATGTTTTTTCCAATTAAAAAAAAAAATCAGAGGGGCGCTAATGAGCCGCTAAGCTGATAAGACGTGTTCCTGCCACACTCTTCCTCCTTGAGGAAAATTAAGTAAAATAAAATAATTAATTTGCTTCTAATTTCAGTCAAAATGCAGGATCGAGGGGTGAATGTGGTATGGATGAGTATCTAACTTCAGGACCCAGTAAGAGCCAGTGGACTGCAGCCAAAATGGGAAAGAAAAGTGTGGCCAGTAGGCAGAGAGAAAGCCAGAACTTGATTTCACTCTCTGCAGCAGAAATAGCCATGCTAGGCCATGAACTAATGGGCCGGGTTGTCGCAGCCCTTGAACCTAGACTGTGTAAGTTGGAATCCCATATTGATGATAAGATACAAGAAGTCCTTACACAACAATCCACGCAAGTGTTTCATCTTAACGAGGCAGAGGAGAGAATTTACAGATTGGAGGATGAGATGCAGGGTGCTCCAGAGAAAATCCTGGCATTGCAGAGAGAATTAGAAAAAATGAAGGAAGCAGCAGATTACCAGAATTATCATTGGAGACTCAACCTTTGTTAAAGGGGGTTACCTGAAGGGAAAGAAGGTGGAAGTGCCCTTGATTTCTGTGCAGTGACCTTGCCGACTCTGCTGGGAATAGAGATGAATGATGGCAGGCTTACGATATAAAGGGCTCACAGGGCTGTTATGCCCAGGCCACCGGCTGGCCAACCACCTCAGCAGCTCATTATGTGGTTCTACTACTACCAGGACCAAGAGAAAGTGCTCTGTGCATACCGAGAAAACAGTTCATTGGTCTATGAGGGCCACAAGCTGTTTATCTCTCAGGACTACTCGGCCAGATGCTGAAAAAATGTAAGCTGTATAATGAGGTGATGGTTAGCCTGTGTGGTATGAAGGTGGAGAATTTTATGATTTATCTTGTGACCCTTATGATTAAGCACCAGGGGGGCAGTTTACTCATTTTGGGAGGTGAAGAAGGCCCAAACCTTCATTGAGGAATTGAGAAAGAAAGTGGGATGAGTGACTGTTTCCTTGAGTCAAGCAGTGGGCAGACTGCTCTGCTCTGCTTTGTTGCACCAGTGGGAGCATTTGGGGACTGCACATGGTGATCCTGAGGAGACTGTGGGCCTCTGCTTTTTTGGCCTCTTAGTCTTTGGATTGATTGTATATATTTGAATGGAATCAAGGTACTGCATGCCCATGCTCCGGGGGTGCAGGGGAAGGAGCCTGGATGGTTATTTGCATTGTGGTTTTGGAATACAAGAGATGTCTTTTGCACTCATCTACTTCTGCCACTAGATGGAAGTGGTCTTGCCCAAAGATTTAGTAGGGCCTGTCCCTCGCTTATCATGAGGACCAGTGGGGGAAAGAGACTCATTCTGAAGGTTAAAAGACTGGTGGAAAATGATTCCACCAGTGCTCCCTTATGGGGAGGTGCAGGGAGGAGAAATGATGGCTTGATCACACATGTACCAGTCTTCTGAATGGGGTGGGGAGCCAGAAGTATGGATGGTGTTGAAAAAGGCAGACTTCTGGCTGATATCTGGCTCAATTGGGGCTCTGGGGGAATGCAATGGGGAATACGAGAGGTGGCAGGGGATGAGTGGATGAAGGGTGGCTCTGCTTCAGGGGAGCAGCACACTGAAAGGGACAAATTATATGGAGAGGTGGCAGATATGGGGGTATCTACATGGAGAGATGAATCTCCTCATAGCTTAATGGGGGTGGTCCCTCCTGGAGATTGCAGGCTTTTAGATTGACAGTATGGGCAGGAGCTCTGAATTAATAGGGAAAGAAATGACCAGAAGTGTTTTATGTACTCCGATGGGGGGGGGGGATTGTGGGGAACATGGTCCAAGGTATTGGGTAGTAGGACACTCTTGCATGAGAGGCAGTTAGTGTCCATAGAATGTGTGGGCAGGGGGTGTTAAAGATGGAGAGGGGTAAAGAGAGGAGAGAGGGAATAGTATGGAAAAGGGGGGCAAGTGAACCAAGTGGAGAGGGATAGACAAAAGGGGGAAGGGGTTTAGGTAGATTAGCTGTTGGTCGAATAGTGAGACTAGGGAGTGGGAGACAGGGGAAGAAGAAAAATGTAGGATACATAGATATGTCTGTTGATACAGTTTATTGTTCATGTTCATATGTATGTTTGTTAGTTTATTTTGCTGTGCACTGTTATGCACATCTGTCTGTTCATATCCAAATAGAATCCAAGCTCAGGTTTTATCAAAGAAGGCTTTTGTTGCATAAAGAACAACAATGGTATGTTAAAGTTCTCCCACTGCTTTGGAGGGGGAGACAAAGGTACACTGTAAGTAGCCATGATGGCTAAAGTACAAGAGCTGAATGTTTGTACCTGGAATGTAAGGGGACAGCAACTCCAATAAAGCGTACTGGCTTGTTAATGGCTCTGAAGTGGCAGGGGGCACATGTGGCTCTCCTGCAGGAGACCCATCTTACTGAATCAGAGCATGCTAAATTGGTGAGGGGATGGATTGGGAAGTGCTATTCGGCATCATTTAAGTCCCACAAATGTGGGGTTGCTGTCCTTCACAAAACCTTACCCTTCCAAGTTCAGAGGGTGGTGCAGGATGTGGGAGGAGGATGATATGTTTTTGTGGTTGGTGAATTATGGGGGGAGAGTGTCACACTCACCAGCGTAAATCCCTTGATTTCAGTCTACACATCCAGTCAACTGTAAAGCAACAAATGCCAAACCTGGAATCGCCTATAAGACTTGTCACCTGCTAACACCATCCACCAAACTGGCAACTGCCAAGGGTATTCTGCTTCCAGCGCTGACATATGGTGTCTCCACTTTTGCTAATGCCCATAAGACTGCTCTCCATAAATGGGATGTCGTGTATAACAACATATGTCAGTATGCCTCCTCTTCCCATCACCTTAAGCACCACTGCACACTGTATAGTGACCTAGGCTGGCTCTCCCCAGCTGCCTACTGACTATAATCCCCAGGGACCCTCACAGACTATGTAATCTGTAACCAAACCCCCTCCTGCCTTGAAGATCTACTTGTACCACAGACACCTGCCCACGGACTACTCTCAGCAAACAAATTTCCACTTACCGTAGCCAGGTGTCTTACTTCAAAAGGCTCTGAAACATATCACTTCACTGCCCCAGCCACCTGGAACTCCCCTCCTGCCCTGAGGCAGGCTAACTCCCACCCAATCTTCAAAAAAGAACTATATTGCCACCTATCCTGGGACCCCTGCACATGCTTTGATCCCACTTAATGCCTCACAGCTAACCACCCTATTTCACCCAAGACACTGCTGCACTTTTAAGCAAGCTTTGCTATAAAATGTCTTTATAGCTGCCACTTAGCCCAGTTTCAGTTATTTGCATGTACTAATGTCACGTTTGTCATCTCTGCATAGCTATATGTATTATCTCGAGTACTGTCTGACTTGATCTGTATTTTAACCTACCTGTACTATATACTATGTACCTGTACTACATGCTATGTATTGTATAATCTCATCTCATTTTATGTATGTATTCTCCCGGGTCATGGTTAAAAATAGTCAACTTTAGCTAGTGCACCTAATCCGGTTAACAAAAACTAAATAAATAAATATGTCCTGGTGATATTTGATCCAACTTTTTATGGTATGCTACAGTCATTGTTGGTAAAAGAGAAGTTTCTGGGTCTTATTCTGGGGGGTTGGGGACTTGAATTGTACTATGGACCCTGTGCTGGACCATTCCTTGGGGAAGGGTAGACAAAGTGAAGATGTCCACCAATGGAGATTGGGGCTAGGGGAGTTAGGTTTAATTGATGGATGGAGGGAAGTGAATCCGGGAGCTAGAGAGTATACCTTTAAATTCTCATCCACACAGTACAAGGTCCCAAATCGACTATGTATTTCTGCTGAGGGAATGGTATCAGAGAGTAATAGATATTAAACACAGTCATATTCACATAACCGATCATGCAATGGTGATTCTTACTCTTAAAATGGGAATACAGAGAGAGGGTCCACCCCCCCTTGAAGTTCCCAATGTATTTGCTGGAAGACAAAAAATTTAGGGAATATTTAAAGGAGCAATGGGAGGACTATATCCAAACTAATAATGGAGCGGAGGTGTCCAAGGCCATGCTATGGGATGCAGGGAAACCCTAGATGAGGGGTATGATTATTAGATATGTTAGAAGGGTTAAGAAACAGAAACAGGAGAGACAAGTTATGTTAGACGCCAAATTGAGGGCACTGGAGAGAAGAGTTGCAGGGGGAGAAGAGGGGGAAGCGAAGGTGGCCCTAACAGCCACTAGGGAGGCTTTGAATGCCCTTCTACGTGGAGAGGCAAGGAAGGCCTGGACTTTTTGTAAAAAACAGCTCTTTGAGTGAGGCAATAAACCTGATCCACTGTAGGTTTGGCTTATGAAGGGAGGCTGGTGTCCAACTCATATTACTGCCATTAAGAACAGGAGAGGTAGTCTCCATAAGCAGGAATCACAGATTTGGAAGTGTTTTAGCAATTTTTTAAGACCCGTTACACAGCTGAGAGGAGTGCAACAGGGGCCTGATGGAGGAATTTGTGAGGCAGGTGGACTTGCCATTCCTGATGAGGGACCAGACTGAGGCAATGAAAAGACCCATTGTGAAGGCTGAGGTGGTGGCAGCCATACAAAGACTAAAGAGGGGTAAGGCTAGTGGTCCAGACGGCTTCCCTGCTGAGTACTATAAGACCTTAGGAAGTCAGTTGGCTGGACCATGGTGTGATACTTTCCAGCAGAAGAAGGGAGAACAACTGGAACATCCAGGCACATTCTCGGATGCGGTTATTTGTCTGGTTCTTAAAGCTGGTAAGGAGGTGACAGAATGTGGGTCCTATAGGCCAATTTCGCTTTTGAATTGTGATCTAAAAATTCTGGTGAAGGTCTTGGCGTCTAGGCTGGAGGTAGTTCACCCAGACCAAACCATGTTCATTAGGGGTCATCTCTTCTACCATAATGTGCGCCGTCATTTGAACGTGGTCTGGAGAGCAAATAGAGGAAGGGAGGACACCTGTATAATATCGATGGATGCCAAAAAGGCCTTTGACAGGGTTGAATGGGCTTACCTTTTTGAGAATCTCTCCCAGTTTGGTCTGGGCGACTTGTTTGTGGGGTGGATTAGGGCACTGTATAGCTCCCCTAGGGCCAAACGGTACACTGTCAGAGGGTTTTAGTTTAGGGCAGGGAATCAGACAGAGCTGCCCCCTATCCCCACTGCTGTTCATCTTGGTGGTGGAACTACTTGCTGTGACTATTAGGCAACATCAAGGGATTAAGGGGATAAGAGGGGTATCAGTGGTGCAGCACAAGATTACGTTGTATGCAGACAATATGCTGCTCTTTGCTATGGAACCGGAAAGGTCTATATCAATACTGTTAGATACGGTGAGGAGATTTGCTCATTTCTCAGGCTATAAGCTTAATCTGGATAAATACGAGCTGATGAGATTTCCACGAGGTGGTGTGGTGGATCAGATGCGGGGAATTAGGAGGATCAATAAGCATTTCACATATTTGGGGATTAAAGTTGGCGGTCCCTGGGGACTTTATATGATTTTAACTATAACCCCCATGGTTAAAAGTATCCTGGCAGATTTAAAACAGTGTGCCCTTATGCTGATTTTGTGGATAGGGAGAATTAACCTGATTAAGATGAATCTTCTACCCCACCTGTTGTATTTAATGCAGATGCTGCATGTAAGGCTAATAAAGAGGCATCTTAAAAAGTTGGAGGCTGCCTTTTCTGCATTTATTTGGAATGGGAAGTGGGCAAGGATTAGTCTACAGAAGCTCAAATTAGAACCAGGGAGGGGAGGCTTCAATTTCCCCAGATTTGGGACACTATTTTCTTGCTGTTCAGCAACGGTATGCAGGGGATTCGGTTCACACTCCCAGGGAGGCCAGCTGGGTGGATTTGGAGCAATGGGGCTGCCATTCCAGGCTGTCTGCATTTTTGGAAAAGAGGGGACTGTGGATGTTTAGAGCCCAAGAAGGGAAAAAACCCATTACATTGCTTATGTTAGAAAGTTGGGAAAAATTTGAAAAGCTGCGAGAAGTGACTGGGATGGACACAGTGCTGGTACCCATTGCTAGGAACCCATTTTTCCTACCGGGGTGGAATGACCATGGGATGAAGGGCTGGGAACAGGGAGGAGCTAGGAGTTTAACACATTTGTGTCAAGGAGGTTGTATCCTCCCATATATTGCCCTGAGACAGAGGTTAGCATTGGAGGGGAGCCTTACGTTTTGGTATTTTCAGGTTAGGACCTCTCTTTCTGGACTGGACAGAGGGGGTGAGGGTAGACAAGAAATGCTTAAAATTGAATCTCTTGTCATATCAGTTTCTGTGAATTCAAAGGGGTTTGTGGGGAAGGTAGTTAAGGAATGCAGGAACTGCTTGTCGGACCAGTCACAGAAAGTGAGACATCTTTGGCAGCGAGATTTAGGGGGACCAATAACTGACTTGAATTGGGCTATGGTGCTACCCTTGCATATGGGCCTGTTGGTCTGCAATAAGTATAAAGAGGCATTTTATAAGTTTCTACACAGACTGTTCCGCCTGCCTGCAGTGGTCCATAAATATCATCCGTCCATGTCACCTCAATGTGGACAGTGTGAAGAGGAAAGGGGAACATATTTCCACTGTTTCTGGGAGTGCAGGATATTGCATAAATTTTGGAGAGCAGTGGCTTTAGAGGTGGGGATTCTAGCTTTGAGAGTTTTCCAAATGGAACCCCTTTTGTGTCTTTTTGGAGTGGAGGTTAATGAGGAGGGGGAGTGGGAACCCCTACCCAGATGGATAAGGGTACTGTTCATTTTGGCCCGTCACTGTGTCCAAAATACTTAGGTCTGGCATGTGACACCTACAGTGACACAATGGCAGACTTCGATTCTTCGCATCTTGGCACTTGAGACACTCATATTATTAGTTAAGGACAGATTGGAGGGCTTTGTGAAGGAATGGGCACCTCTCTTGGCAGATCTTAGCCCTGCTGAGAATATAATCTTGGGGGAGGGGAAGGGTTGGAGGAGTGAGGATATTGGACTGGGCTTCAGGGGGTTAAAGAATTGAGTTAGGGTACTGGAAGTATGACTTATTAAGATATATTGGATCAGGAAGTATGGTCTGAGCTTGGAATATAGGCAGGATGCCTTCTTTTATCAGTTCTAGCACGTATGGTGTCAATGTCATGTTTTCACTCAGAGATATATATCTCAGACTCCAATCAGTGCCTAGTGCAGCAAACAAAACAACAGCAAATAAGTAGCAAAAAGCAGCCAACTGGTTATTATCCTTGTCCCTTAACCATCAAGTTGATTAGCCACTGGAAAAGGAATCTGGCAGGGATTTTTTAATTTATTTTAGGCCCAGGCCCCAAAGAATTAACCAGTCAGAGCAGCGGTTAAAGCAGGCATTTGTAACAGGGGGAAATCTACCCCTACTACTGCTACTATACCCCTAATATGTACCTTGAAGGGGTGCAGGGGGACTAGTCCCCCGAGTTCCCCCTCACTTTAATTACTGATGTCAGAGCTGGCAGCCCTTCTCCCCCTTCTGTATCAGAAATTAGGTAAGTCCCAGTGGTCTCATCCTCAATTCTGTACCCTGATGTCTCTGTAATTAAATTCTGGTCATATTTCTAAGAAATAAAAACCAGAACCTAGCTAAACTTGTCCCATTTAGCTTGGTTCAGGTATTTGTTATTTAAACGTGTCATTTTTAAGGTGTTTTTCATGTTTTTGTTTTAGTTTGTAACAAAAAAAGCAAGATGGGAACCACCACAAACTGAAAAAGAAATTCAGTTTGTGAGAATGGGTTTCTGTTCATGAGAACTAAGTGATGTGAACTGAAAAGGCTCTCGCAAACTGAACATTTTCACTTCGTATAAGAGGGTTATCCAAAATTCCTACCGAGCATGCACAAAAAAATAACATTTAAATCCCTATAACTCTGGAACTGATTAATATCTTTTCACAAGACCTTCAAAAGGCTCCCTACCCCTCAGGTGGGAGAAATGCAGATACCGGGCAGTTGTCGCTTCCATAGCCGCCACCTGAGACACCAAGACTGGACTCCTTACTAGCGAGGTGCAGCATTGCTGATACCCAATCAGAACTTGAGTGCTTTTCTGCTCTGGCATTTGATTGGCTCCTGCAGTCTGCTCTTGTGTGTCTCTCTCAGTACTAAGCTAAAGTCTGATCTTCTATTTAAAGCTTGCACAAAAAAGAGCTGTACTTACTTATTGAATAACAGTTATGACCTCTATTTTTTCCTGTTCAGAGTGTCAAGAGTTGGGACTCTGTTTGATTACGCTTCTTTCTGAATTTCTGTGGTTGGGCCAGTTTTTAGGCATCAAGGAATACCCAACTCTCTTGTCCTGCTGTCTGGTCCTCCTGCTGATTCAGATGTTCTTTTGTCCATGGCCCAGTACTTAATACCAACCCCTTCTTCCATCCCCTGCCAAGGATATGCTCTCCTTGGGCTCCCTGTCCATACGCGGGGGAAACCCGGGTGGTCGGCACTGCATCTACTGCCACCTGAGAACCTAAGCTTGGACTCTCCATTAGCAAAGCATGGCATTAACAGCCATCCAATTGGAACGTGAGTGCTCTTCGGCATTGGCTTCCAATTGTTTCCTGTAGTCTGCTTCTGTGTATGTTCTAAACCAAGCATAAATCTGATTTCCATGCTGAAATTTGCCAAAAAAAGAGCTGTAATTACTTTTCTCCTTGACTGTTAAGACCCTTATCCTTCTGTTTAGAGCATTACATTTAGGGATACTGTGTGATTACACTACTTTTGAAATTCTGTGCTTGCGCCAGCTCCCTACACGAGCAGCCGATCACTTCTCCCTACTGAAGTTCCTACTAAGCCTCATCTTATGACCTCCTTAAATATTACAGAAGCACTCTGAACTGATATGACTGATGTAACATTGAGTACTTACTTGTATTAATTGTTTTTTTACTTGTGTCATTTGGCTGTATTGTAAATATCTCTGTATGCATCGTACCATTTGACCCGGAGCTAACCAGGTCCATCTTGTAAATGAGCTTGCTCAACAATGTTCACCTGGATAAATAAAGATTTTGATTGATTGATTGAAAAGGCACTACCTTGGCACAATCCTCTTCTACCTTAAAAGTTCTGGAAATAAATTCTGTACTGTCTAGGCTGTACGTGAAAGCAAGACATGTATTAAGTATAGGAAAAAGCATCACACTTCATTAGAAATCGTCATTCCATTTCTTGGAAATTGAACAAAATGCTGTCATGACACTTTTGACATCTTAAGAACATTCTAGCCAGACCATGCTTACCAAATTTTGGGCTATTTTGTTGTACACTGCCAAAGTTATTAAGGTGCAAAAGCTGAGGGTTAGCATCAAACAACTTAGAACTCACCACTGCTGTTGGTATACCCTTATAATGGTGACTGAAAGTGAATGACTTGAATATGAGTGACTCACTTTCACCACCTGTTATGTGGGATACCCTGCAAGGGTAGTGACTGTTATGTGGGCTACCCTGCAAGGATAGAGATGGTTACAGCAGGGCGACAGGAAGGAAGGGAGAGGGACATGAAAAGGAGGGATGGTATCTAAGGGGTAGTGTGGTTGGAGGCTGCCGAGCTGGTGGCTTGATATATTGGGGAGAGTGGCTGGCTATACCAGGGAAGGTGCAGGATTTGGGGCTGGGGAGAGCTACAGGTATTTCCATTTTTTTCTGGCACTTTGTTTTTTTCTGTTTTCCGGATTGACACCCCTTCCCCAACATGCACCCCCCTGGAGTTAGTAATCCATATTTAAGGGGAGTGCAGGGGGTGTAGCCCCCTACAGAACAACCTTTTTAGTTGTTACCAGTTTTTGTCACTGTGAATGTACATCACCTTTTTTCCAGCGTTGTACACTCACTATAACGGCGATTGCTATTCCGCGATCGCTATTATGATAGAGCTGTAGCTGTTTCAAGCAGGGGAGGACCTGCAGGGTCTGAACCCTTCTGATCCCCAGATAGCCCCATGATGCCTTCTTAGTCTTGATTCCCTAGTATTGAATCAAGAACAAAGAAATCTGTTACTGCATCACAGGCCACCTGCATACCAGTTTGGGTATGGTTGTGGGTCGCTGCTCCTAAACCTGACTCCTACCCTTTACAACATCTCAGACTTCCAAATGACCGGATCTGCTTCTGCATTTGACACTTAGAACCTTAATGGAAAGACTAGTAACAACTACTCCCCTTTTAAGGAAAGGGTTGTTACATAAAAGTTGAAGGGAAATTACTGGACCCAGTTAGTCAACAGTCATGCACTGTGAAACAACAACCAATAGTGAAAAAAATGCTGGAAATGGGGACGTGACAAACTAATACAGCAATGCCATTTTAAAACAGTTCCTGATTTCAACTACAAACATGAGAACACCTTTTTTCTCTTAAGGGGGAACATTGTTTTACTTACTGTTTGCTGCAGTGTAGTAGATTATATCAGGCTGATTCTGCTGACTCCCAAGCTGACTTTTGTTGTAACCAGAAATCTCCAAATACCCTGCAGCTGATGTCAGAGCTGGGCTGCAACAGTGGGAGATTCAGTAGGCTGAAGTGTACAGAATGACAAAGTTTTTATAACCTGTTTTTTGTTGTTGCAGTGGCACACCCACTGTCCTCCAATGTTTCACTCTTCAGGCCAGTGCTTTCCCAAGAAGGGTCTCCTTGTAAAATCATTTTCCTTAAGTGTGAAACGTTGGAGCACACAGACTGCACCAGTGTGCCTACACATTCTTACCTGCATCAGCAGTAGTGAATTTATCTTTTCATTGTGGTGAGTGTTGAGCTTTTCTTTGTTTGTATCTAGTGGCATGGTGCACCAGGACCCAAAGGCAGCCCTGTTCTTACTGTATGTTTAGGTACTGTGTCTTAAAAGGCATTGACTAGCAAACTCTGCAGGTTTAAGCTCCAGAAATGTTCATGCTGGTGCAAGGAGTATGAGCTTGCCCCTCTCTTCTGCATGATGAAGCACATTCTTGATTAACTCTGGTCTCGGTCAGGATTGTGGCCCATATCCTTTAAGGTGCACCTGCCAGCCAGTTCAGCTCATGGCACCAATGTATGTTTATTCAAATAATAAGTAGAATAGAGGGCAAAATGGTTGTTATTTCTTGTCAGGATAAAGTATTTCCTCAGTAAATCCACTTGAAAAGACAACCAGGCAGATTTCCTTCTTACTTGTAATGTCTGTCTGACTCTTTAAGAACCTTTTCCTTGGTTGCTGTATATGCTCCTCTTGGAGAATTTCACTCAACTTCCCTCCTCCAACTCAGAGCTCAGGCTGGAGATGAAGCTTGGAGTGTCCAGAGCAAAATGTCGGTTCATGGCGATGGGCATTTTGTAATGTCTTATGTTGGCAGTTTGTCCACTGCTGTTTTAGCCGTGATATTAACTGCACTTATTTGTTCAATATAAAGATGGTAAACATTTTATAACCATTTATTGTGTTGGCATTCTTTGTGGTGGGTGATTTTATCCACATTTTCTTTGTTTGCCTCCTCCAACTCAGAGCTCAGACTGAAGATCCTCCGGCTTTACACAGCAGCTTAACATTTTCCCTAACTCTCTGTCTAGAGCTCCCTTTTTATACATCCTTAGGGGTCAGATGATCTGCCTTGTTGTACTTCATTAACATCATTAGTACATTTTATCATTTTTTTGAAGGTATTCTCTTATACAAACATATGAAACTTTAATACATGCACAACAGTAAAAGCACACATATGCACACTTTAAAACATCTTCTCTAACTCCAGTGTTATGATATTTATTTACAAATATGTTTCTATGAGGGGCAGACCATAGTTATGAACTCCTCAAACCTTTGTGCATTCCCTAAATCAGCCTTCAATTATACCAAGACTGTGGCTGACCATCACATTGGATACAGCACCAGCTGCAGGTGAGTGAGCTGGAACTGCTGTGGCTATACACTGAAACAGTCTCACATTTGATTTACCTCTTAGTTAACCCCTTCTCTTTTGTAAGTGTCTCAGGGGATCCAGACTATCTATTTGCTTCACATGAGTTAACTGTATAATTAAGCAATAATTGGTTACAGTTTTTTCCCATAGGGAAACTGGGTTATAATTCTAGCATTATAACCAGCTGGTTATAATGACAAATATGCAACCGGTTTCCCCTACTTCCATGTATGTGCCTACTGTGATCTTCCTGTTCCCAGTACTGTATAACTGTCGTCCCTACTCCTCAATGCTGAAAAGTTCGCCGAGTTGGCGGTAAGTTATTAAAAAAAAAATATATCAATGTACACACACCCGGGGCCAAACATTTTTTGTCCAAAATAAATAAAAAAAGTAGACACTGCTTCTGTTTAGGTGAGAGCCACTACAGATCCCATTGAAACTCCAGTGGTCCGCAGCTTATCTCGCTAGATTAATCCATGAACACTATTTTGTATAACTGCTGTGGCAAAAAAAAAAAATCTCCAGCAATTATACAAAATGAAGGATGGATAGCTTGTTAAAAAACTCAGATTTTACATACCACCTCAGGGTGGGATGCCTTCATAAACCCCTCGAGCTTCGCTTTTGGTGTTTATGTGGCATCCCACCCCTCGGGGGTGTAAAATCCTTGTTACAACCAGCTACCCATCCATTAGTCTCTATATAATGCTCAGCAGGGTGTGTGTCATGCTTGGATAATGTCATGCTTCAGGTGGTTGGGCACTAAGCCGCAAGCTGAGTGGGCCCAACAACAAAGAAGTGCTGTTATACCAGCATGACACACACCCTGGAGTCCATGATTGCTATTGTGAAATCGCTCATTTTTTAATGAAAGAAGAATATAGGAAAACATATATTTATTTGCTTTTTTATTTATTTATTTATTTTTGTGTGTGTGCAGAGGTATGAATTTAAATTAAATCCACAGTTTCTGGTTTGGCCACTACATGGTGTTGCCACTATATACTGCCTCGTGTTTTGCTCCTCAGAGCTTTTCTTGTCTGATTACAGACAGGTCTGAGTCTGTGCCTATGTTACAGTGATACATGCTGTCCCTGTTTAAAATGCTACTGTTTATTATCTACATCAGCACTGTTGTATGAGGCAAGGAGTGCAGCCACGGATGAGACAGTGGCTTCTCCCAGTCTCTCCCCTGCTTATCCCTGCCCCCTCAGGTTTCTATATCTCTCTTTGATTGTGTCTTGATTTCTGCTGTTGTTGCATTGTCCCAGTACAGTTCCCTGACAACTGTTTCTACCAGGAGACTATGGCATAATGCTGAGTGAAAGTGAAAATGCTGACAGCAATCAGTAATAACAGCACATTGTGATGACAGCACATGCTGTTTCTTTACATGCTGGCAGCAGGGTTAGGAGTGGGGAACCGTGAAGCTGGTCAGCTTCCTTTAAAACATTGTCCAGTTATTCCATTCTCATGGTACAGTTGCCTGACTGCAGTTTGTATTGGAAGATTCAGTAAAAATGAAGACATCGGCCTGGAATTGGTAACAGTGTGCCTAGGTGGCTGAGAAGCGGGGGACACAGTGGGGTACTCTCAGTGTGAGTACTGTTTTTATTGATTTGGATGTGGTCCTGTATGTGTCTGACCTTCATACAGTGATGTTTTACTGAGATAACATCACTGGTGAAGGTAGGCACTGACCAGTCAGAAACCAGGATTCTTTCCTTGCCATTGTATAATTAAGCAATAATGCACAACAGGGTGTGGTATATCGTGGGATATCGTCGCCTCAGGTGGTTGGGCATGGGGCCGCGGGCAGTGATCAATGACCAGTGGCGATATCTACTCATACTACACCCTGGAGTCGATTATTGCTATTATGAACAGGAATACAAGTTTTAGCAGTAAAAAAATAAAAATCTTTAAATCGTTCTGAAAATGTGTTTTGTGAGGTGTTGGAGGAGTACCTTTTAATAAAATAGTTCCTGGACAGGTCTGAACAGCAGGTGGCACTGTTGTAAGTTGAGTTATGGAGGAGGAGTGTACTGTAGGTCTCTCTCAAAACCTAATCTGTGGCAAGAAGGAAGTAGCAGTGTAAATGGGAAGAATGCATATCTTCCAGAAAGTCATCTGGAAATGTGAAACTGTCACTTGGATGGCTGTACTGTTTAAAAAAAAAAAAGAAGTCATTGGGTCAGTTTTGGATCCTTTACTGTTTTTTTTAAAGATGCTTCGCTCAAGAAAGCTTCGCTCCATTCTGCCCTGTGAATCGATTGGACATGATGTCGACTGCCGCCTAATGCTATGTTTCTGTGGGGAATGGACCTGCAGGATGTGGAGGATGTTTTGGGCAACTTGGTCGTTGTCCTTCCCAACTCCCAGTGGCAGTTCGTTTTTTTTTTTTTCAAACAGCGGCGACTACTCGGAGTGTGGGAGACGAGGAGCACTGCGTGGTAAGTGAGGAGGCTGGTGACCGGAGGTTTTCTGAAGCCATGATGATGTAGCCCGATATCATCACGGCTTCGACAACCTCTCGGCTAATCGGCTTCCTCCATTTACGATCACCGGTTCATAATAAAACATGTTAACTTTGTTTATTTGTAGCTGTTTCTATGTTAGTATTCATTCAGGTAAAACTAAAGAGAGGTTAATGTGTATAACATGCATGTACCCTGTAATCAGGCGCCTTTTTTTGTAAAAGCAGGGTTCACAATTTGGAACATTCAAACTACCATGTTTTGGTTTTATTGTTTTCTGCAGCAGGGTTCTATTAGTCAGTTTCACAGGAGGTCAGCTTTCCTACTGTGTATAATACACAGTATGCATGTTTTTAAATCTCTCTCTCTTTATTTCTAATATTCCCAATGTATGCTCAAATGGGCATGGTGGAATATAGAAAGCAAAAGTAAATTAAAGGTAAAAGAGAGGAAAATAAAAGGAGAACAGATAGATAAAAGTGTGGGGGGAGGGCAAAGTCTGACCTTTAGGGTGATCACTTCCTGTGCCATAGAAAATATTCTTGCAGCAGACTGGATAGAAAAGTAAAACGATGGATATAGAAATATAGTTATATTTCCTAGCACATACTTCTCATGGTGTTCCCATGGCCAGTATCATGACAGGGCTCACCCTGTCACACTCCCTTCTAATCAAAAGGGAACCTGTCCTTCTTCTCTGACAAGTTTCCTATCTTTTTTTATCAGTTAGAGAATTAAAGGAGTTTCCACCCACCCTTCAATTGAAAACTCCTGTCCCAGGGACCCTTTGTCTTAACACATCATGAGAATACTATCTTCCTTCATCATTACACATTCTATTCTCATAACAATATTTCTCTTTACTTTTTCCCTGGGAGCCTTCTCCAGTATCAATAGTATTAGACACCTGCTTTTGTTCTTCATCAATCTGCACTTCAGCTACATATCTGGATAGAAAATCAGCATTAATATGCTTGGCACCTGTTTTATGTTCCACTGTAAACTTGTTCAGTTGTAATGCCAAATACCAGTGAATGACTTGGGGGCTTTTGTCTGTCATCTGATGAAGCCAACATAAAAGATTATGATCAGTAACCAAAATAAACTTGTTTCCTAGTAGGTAGTACCTCAGAGCATCTATTGCCCAACTGGCTGCCAAGCACTCTTTTTCTATTGTGGCATAACATTGCTCATGATCATGCAGCTTTCTACTAAAGTACAAGATGGGATGTTCCTCTCCCTCAAAATTCTGGCTCATTACAGCTCCAAGTCCGCTTTTGTAAGCATCTGTCTGCACTATAAAAGGTATTGTAAAATCAGGACTTTTCAGTACGGGTGCTGCACAAAATGCTGCCTTTACTGCTAAAAAGGCTTCCTCACAGGTAGGTGTCCATAAACCTTATTGGGGTACTTCTTTTTGATCAGTTCTGTTAAGGGAGTTGTTATCTCTGCAAAATGGGGTACAGATCTTCAGTAGTAGCCTGCTAGGCCTAAAAATGACCTCACGTGTTTCTGAGTCTTAAGGGTCAGTTATTAGCTATTGCCTCTGTTTTTGAGATTTCTGGCTTAACCTCACCACTCTCTAATAAAAACCCTAGATATTGGGTCTCTTTCGTAGCCAAAGCACATTTAGCTTGGTTAATGGTCTTTCCTACTTTTCTAATAATGTGAAATACAGCTGTAAGATGCTGCTTGTGGCTTTCCCAATGAGTACTAAAAATGACGACATCATCCAAATATGCTGCACAGTACTGAATGCGGGAAGGGGGCCAAGATATGGTCCATGTATCTTTGAAAGGTGGCAGGGGCACCATGCAACCCAAAGGGCATCTTTGTAAACTGAAAGAACTCCCACAGGTGTTATAAATGCTGTTTTTTTCCTCTTGATTCCTTTTCTAGGGGTATCTGTCAAAACCCTTTCATGAGGTCTAGTGTGCTAATATATTTTGCCCCTCCCAATCTCTCAATCAGGTCATCGATTCTTGGCATTGGGTAGCCATCAAATTCGGAGACCTGATTCAGCTTCCAGAAATCAAGACAAATCTGGATACCACTCTCTTTTTTTATCCACCACAACTATAGGGAGGACCAAGCACTTTCAGATGGTTCTATTATACCAAGCTTTTTCATTTTCTGTGCCTCCTGAATCACTTCTTTGTGCAGCTGTACTGGTAACCTATACAGTTTTTGACATAGAGGTCTCACAGTACCTGTGACAATTTTGTGTTTGACACCTCTGCCACAGCCTGACTCAGTGGTGAAACTCTGATCAAACTTCTGAATTAGGGCATTAATGTCATTGGCCTGCTGGGTGGTTAAGGAGGTAGTTACAGGTATTTAGGGAGTACATGTATCAGACATTTCTAATCTTTTGTAAGCAGTTTCTAAGTGTCCTTCTTCCCTTTCTGGAAGAACCAACAATGTGGGCTTCTTTTCTACCCAAGCCTTAACAAGTTTACATGGTACACATTTAATGGATTTTTTTTTCTCTCTGGTGTCTTGATTTCATAATTCATCAGACCTGTTTGTCTAATCACTTTATAGGGGCCCTGCAGTTTCATCATCAACTTGTTTTCATTGGATGGTAGTAACAATAACACATTTTCAACAGGTTCAAATGATTTCTTTTTCACTGTCTGATCATAATGCCACTTATGCTTCAGTTGGTCCCCTTGCCAATTCTTGTGCACCAACTTAGCATATTTCACTAGCTTTTCCCTTAATGATAGTACATAAGAGGCGATGCTTTCTTTCTGAGTGTGGTTTTCCTCCCAGGTCTCTTTAAAAATATCCAACTGACCCTGTGGGTGTCGTCCATAAAGTAATTCAAAAGGGGAAAACCCTGTAGTGGCATTGGACACCTCATAATAAGCTAACAAGAGAAAGGGCAAAAATTGATCCTGGTTTTTCTCCTCTCCTTGCACAAACCTATGAATCATCTTTTTTAGAGTCTGATTAAACCGTTCAACCAGACCATCTGTCTGGGAGCGACATGCGGAAGTCCTGACTGTGGATACTCCCAGCAACTTATATAACTCTTTTTGTTTTTCACGACATTATTTGTCACCTCTTCCACAGACCTGGCAGGGGCTACGGCCCCCCACCTCATAGGGGTATGTCCTCCGGCCCATCGGGGCCATCATGGGTCCTGCTGGGTACTGGTATTTTCCTCCATTTTTTCTCCCCTGCCGTGGTGCCCATACAATGGACACAGCAGCTGTCTCCTCCTCCATAGAGATGGCCAAGCACACCTGGTCATGGGTTGAACCCTTCTTGTGCTGACTCATGCAGCACACAAAACTCCCACCCAAGGAAGGAGAGCAGTCCTCCAGATGCTCAATCCTTACCTCCCCGGCTGACCCCTGAATGACCCGAGTCCATTCCAAAACCCGGGTTACTGGCGTGGCATGAGGTGTGGCATCCAGTTCTTCAACCCTCAGTGCCACCAGGCCAGACTGATATAACTCTTTTAACAGAGCTGAATTAAAATTGCTACCCTGATGAACTAATATTTCCCGGGGATACCCATTCTGCCAAAGATATGGGTCAGCTCTCCAGCAACTCTAGTGCCTTTTACTGTATGTAATGGGAGTGCTTCAGGATATCTTGTGGTGTAATCGCATACCAGTAGGATAAAATGATTGCCTTTGGTACTACGTTCTAGTGGACCTATGATATCCATAGCTATGCAGTCAAATGGTTTGTCCACTGTAGGCTGGTGCACCACAGGAACCTTGTCTTTGCAGGTTATGTCTGCTACCTTCTGGTACTTGGCATAAGCCTGACAGTAAGCAGCAACCTGCTCATGAATACCGGGCCAAAAGATACAATACAACAGTCGAGCCAAGGTACAGTCTGTAACTGCATGATCTGCCATCAGAATATCACAGGCTAAGCTTTATAGTGTCTTTACATATGATAATCCTGGGCATCTCTGATTCTTGCTCTACCCCTACCATGGCATTCAGTGGATTCAGACTAACATCCTGCTTCTGATCATTGGCTATATTGGGGTAACGAATGCATTTTTCATATCACATATGGGGCTCGATTTTAGAAGGTGGACGCAGGGCTTGTATTAAGCCCTGCATCCTCTGCAAAGATTGACACATCTGTGCCAAAGCCCTCGGATGCAACACAGTTAAATTTTAGTAGGAGTGGATTAGTTGCACCATTTTTCTAATTTTAAATCAGTTTGTGCAAAATGTTTGGTGTAAACCCTGTAAAATGGCTCCCCCCATGGCACAAATGTGGACCGGGGGGAGCTGGTCTAAGTCCTGCATTCAGCAAAAAGGGATTTGTGCCAGGGAGTTGCAACTGCAATTCTTCCAAAATTGGACTTGTGGCATCACTTGATGCAAGTCACCATTTGTGTTACATTCCCTGCCACAAGTCCATTGTGACGAATACAACCCATTTGAAAATTGGGCCCATGGTATCATGTTTGTCATCAACAGTAGTACAGTGATCCAAAGTCCATTTCTGCTTTGCTCTTATCTTTTCCTTCTTTGTTTTCCTATCTTTATCGAGGTGAAATAGTCCTCTTCAAGAAAGGGGAAACATTTCTGACAGGACATGGGCTTGTTTAGCCTGTGACTGGGTGACCACAGCTGCTGTGGGGGGGGGGGGTCACGTCTTCTTGGAACAGTTCTGAAAAACCTGGAAAGTCATGTCCTATCACCAGAGGCACTGGTAGTGTTTGAACCACCCCCACCTTCATTAACTAAGATACTCCTTTAACACCTAGGGTTACCTGCATGATTGGATAAAAACAGATGTCCCCAGGTACACAAAGTACTCCAGTTCTCGGGCCTCTTTTGAAATTGTTAGGCAGAACATCAGGATGGATCAACGTTTGATGACTGTCTGAGTGTATCAGACCTTGCACTGTTTTTGAGGCCATTAATTACTGCCTTGGTGAAGTACTGTCCCAGATTAGCTAGGGCTACATGTGGAATTTTGGCCTGCTTTGGGGGGCAATTGTGTGCTATATGACCCATCGTATTACAGTTATAGCATACAAAGTCAGACAAGGGTCATACACCTCCACCAGGTCTAAACTCTGGCTTTGGTAGGCATTGGCACAGAAAAGGGGGTCTTACCCAACCTCTGCTGACAGGTCTCGAAGGAGCAGTGATAGATCATCTGGTAGTCCTCAGTAAGGCAAATCACTTTCTCTCCAGTGTCAGGTCGGTGCTCCTTAACCCACAGCTGAACCTCACCAGGCAACAGATTAACAAACTGCTCCATCACAATGAGCTCCAGGATTTGTTGTATAGTTTTTGCATCAGGCTGCAACTACTTTGTACAAAGATCTTACAGTCATCTGTAGGCCTCTCTTGGGGTATCGCCAGCTTGATATTTCAGGTTTCTGAAACGCTGTCTGTAAGTCATAGAAGTATAGAAACATAGAAATATAGAAGTTGTCAGCAGATAAGGACCACCTGGCCCACCTAGTCTGCCCTGCTAATCCTATCTTAGCCCCATACAGGTCCTTAGATTTTCCACACATTTGCCATGGTGGCAGGATTCCTTTATGCCTATCCCACATGTTCTTGAAGCCTGTGATTATTTTAGCTTCCACCACTTCCTCTCAGAGTCTGTTCCAAGCTCCCAACCCCTCTCCATAAAGAAAAACTTCCTAACATTCCCCCTCAGACTCCCCCCCAGCTTCATCACATGCCATCTAGTTTTTGTGCAACTCTTTTTCTGTAAAATACTCCTGTCCCGTTCCTTGTTCACACCCATGAGATATTTATATGCCTCTATCATGTCACCCGCTCCCTCCTGTCTTCCAGAGAGTACATGTTCAATTCCCTGAATCTTTTCTTGTAAGGCTTCAGGTGTAGACCCTGCACCATCTTGGCTGCCCTCCTTTGAACCCCTTCAACCCTGTATATGTCCTAGAGAGGAAGGGCCTCCAGAACTGTACACAGTACTTAAGGTGAGGTCTCATCAATGACCTGTACAGGGGTATTATGACTTTCCTCCTTCTTTCTGTTGATGATCCCTCTGCCTATGCACCCCAGTATCCTTCTGGCTTTCCCACCACCTTGTCACACTGCTTAGCCACCTCCAGGTTGTCAGAAATAATCACCCCCAGTTCCCATTCCTGCCTTGTGACTGTCATTCCCCCCCACATGATGGTACTTAGTTGTGGAGTTCCTGTGACTCAGGTGCATGATCTTATGCTTCTTTGCATTGAAGCCCAGTTGCCAGTCCCTTGACCACTCCTTCAGTTTGCTGAGATCCTTCTTCATTTGCTCCACACTCCCTCAGAGTGTCCACCATTTTCCAAATTTTGGTATCATATGCAAACAGACACATCTTCCCTACCAGCCCTTCAGCAACACCATTGATAAATATATTAAAGAATATTGGACCAAGTACTGACTGCTGTGGCAACCTACAAGTCACATTGCCTCCCCCCAAGTGCACAATATTTTCCACCACACTCTAACCTCTACCTTCAGCCAGTTTCTGACCTATCTAACTACCTTTGGTCCCACCCCAAGGCTATTTAAGTTGTTCACAAACCTTCTGTGGGGAATGGATTCGAAGGCCTTGCTGAAGTCCAGGTAGGCCACATCTATCACCACTCCGATCCACTACCCTAGCCACCCAACCAAAGAACTCAGTCTGGTTAGTATTGCAGGATCTCCCCCCGTGAACTCATGCTGCATTGGATCTTGCAGCCCCTTGGCCTCCAAATGTACCACCAACTTCTCTTTCAGCAATGTCTCCATAACCTTGCCTACTATCGAGGTCATACTGATTGGTCTGTAATTCCCTGCCTCTTCTCTGCTTCCACTTTTGTGCAGTGGGGCTACATCAGCTCTGCTTCAGTCTCCTAGAACCACCTCTGTTTCCAGAGACAGATTAAAAAGAGCCGTCAGAGGTGCAGCCAACTCCTCCCTGAGTTCCCTCAGCACTCTGGGTGTACTTCATCTGAGCCCATTGCCTTATCCACTTTTAAACATGATAGTTCTCCTAGGACCTTATCTACTGTGAAAGGGCTTGTGTCCAGCTCCCATACCCCTGCACCCTTATTTTCTATCATTTGTCTGTTACCTGATTCTTTCACCATAAACACTGAGCAGAAGTATTTATTTAGCATGTCTGCTTTTAGATTTTCTTCTTCACACAGACCTGCCCTTCCACCTTCAGTCTAATTATCTCTCTTTTGGACTTTTTCTTGTTACTTATGAATCTGAAGAATGTCTTAATACCCTTGTTCAGGATTCAGTAATCTTTTCTTTAGTTTGTGCTTTTGTCTTTCTGACTGCCCTACCCACCTCCTTTTATTTTTTCTGATAGAGCTCTCGGTCCTCTTCATTCTGAGATATTTTGAATCTCAGGAAGACCTGCTTTTTTCCCCTTACTTTTTCAACTACCTCCCTTGAGAACCACAGAGCTTTCATTTTCCTTTTACCCTTGCTATCCCACCGGATACAGAGACTTGTGTACCTATTGATACCCTCCTTAATTTTAGCCCACTGGTTCTCCTGTCCCTTAAGTTCCCCTATCCTGAGAGATCACGTGACGCAGAGCACCTAGTAGCAGCACTAATCTGGAGCTCCTGCCTACCACCCTTTCCCAACTCCTTAAATCACTGCATTGGGAAAGCTGCACACTAGATTTTGCCTAAAATAGACCTGTCTTCAGCTATCGACTTGGTATTCAATCTTGCATCGCATTTAGCTTTCTAGCCACGATGGACGCTGAGATGAGGCAGGCCGCGATCAAGCCCACGCTGCCTCCCTCCCCAGAGAAAATGCCTAAAAAACTAAGGGCTCAAGGAACGACAGCAATCACCAAATCAGGCCCCTCAAATCCTCCTGTGATCCCTTTGACTGAGGATCGCTTCCTTCAGGAACTCCAACCTTTTAGAGAAACCTTGGAGAAAATTTTCACCTAGTTAAAATCAATCAGAGGAGACCTCATGAATCTCACGAGGAGAGTTGGTAATTCAGAGGCCCATTCAACAACTCTAGAAAAATGGGAAGGGAAAGTAGAACCTGAGATCATGCAGCCTCGCCAACAACTGCACAAACTGCAACTCAAAACCGAGGACCTAGAAGGGAGAAGCCGGAGAAATAATATCTTAATAATTGGGCTACCAGAGGCTGAGGAAGGCACTAATATCAATTCTTCCTGCAGAAATTCTTACAGAAAATTGTGGGCCCATCTCCACTTAACCCACTATATCACATTGAAAGGGCCCACTGCTCTCTCAGGCCGACACCTCAATCGGGAACCCCCACAGACCAATCATCGTTAAATTTCTCAGCTTTGTGGAAAAACAACATATTCTTTTGAAGGTAAAGGAGCTACAATCAATCACCAGGGGAAGCTCCAATATCCGAATTACACAAGATCTACCCTTCGAAACTCACCAGAAATGCTTGGCATTCCATCTGATAGTCAGCAAATTGATTATGGCAGGTATCCACTTCAAGATGCTGTACCCAGCAAAACTGCACATTTCCATTGAAGGGTCCTGGACTTCCTACAAAACACCAGAGCAAGCAACAACAGATCTAACCATTAAGCTTCCCAATCTTTTCAAAACTGTGTGAACACTTGGTGGACACATTATGATTAAAGTTGGTTAACAGGAGACCCTTTCTCCTAAAGGTTGATGTTGTAGAGTTTAAGTGTTATTTACCTGTTTCCAGTGAAGTTTGATCTCCTTCCTTGTTAGGCTAATGGCAATCTGGGCTGAGATGGACGGGTAGGCCGCAAGTACGCTTTGTAGGCCAGATTACCCATCATAGTGGTGTCAGGGTGCTCACTGTTAAGTGGGGTAGGAACCATAGTTTCACTGTTAGTTTCCATGTAACACTTTTGGGAATGGATGGTTTATGGTCACATCACTTTTATCATTCCCCTGGCATTTCCCTTAGCACATTGTAGATTTTAGCTTGCACTGTTTAAATTGTTAATGTGCAGTTTATAAAGACTATGGAGCTAGTTTATCTGATCAGATGGACTCACAAAGTTCGTAGGGAAGCAGTTGGCTAGCGAAGTTCCAACTCTGATCACCAAGGCTACATGGAGGTGAGTCCCAAGCTGTATTGTTATTTTGGCCACTCTTGTAGCCTTGGCTGTCTTTCTCTGCCAATAGTCGAGATATAGCACAGGTATGTCTCTGGCTCACTGACTCCCTAACAGCTCCAATGTGTTATCAGGGACCCTGACTTTTATATACTTTAACTCTCTGAGAAGTTACCGCTCTGCATGGGCATTTTCTTCTGCTGCAGGGTTATATTAATATGAGAACAGGACACAATATTGTTGGTTTGGGAGGATGGTATGGGGAGGGGGGAGCTCCTAGATGGTGCAGGCTCAAGGTCAGGCTGCATAGCATACTGGCTTAGGGGTGGAGTGGTGTGGGGTGGGGTAGCAACTTCCTGTTGCTAGAAATCTTGCTTGTAGAGCAGAAAGCAGCTAACTAAAATAAGCTACCATTTTCTTGCTAATTTAAAACCTTCTATCTCAGCAGGAGTCAGTGTCTGTTGAGATTAAGTAGACAGATACTTGATTAGAAGTAGAAGGGGTCTTATTTAGG
The DNA here is from genome assembly GCA_016271365.2 of Neoceratodus forsteri. NCBI lineage: Eukaryota > Metazoa > Chordata > Ceratodontiformes > Ceratodontidae > Neoceratodus > Neoceratodus forsteri. The sequence goes on along the minus strand of CM057456.1, from coordinate 678,516,314 downwards.
GTTAAAAAAGAAAAGAAAGTCAGTGTGTATTCTGTGCTGGGAAGAGTACTGTATTAACTTACTTTGCTAAATCAGTAGGAGGAGAGAGAGCTTAATTGGGGTGTGGCTTAGACAATATAAAAGCAGGTGACTTCAATTACAACTTTCTGTTGCTAGCCTTTTTTCTTACTAATTGCCCTCCATCCCTCCCTAGCCAGTTCTACTTTTATAGCCACTGGATTTGACTGACAACAGGAACTTCCTGTTTGGCAATAGGAAGGGAAGGATCATAGAGAAACATTAGTTTTGTCAACCCTAAAGGAAAAAAGTAGCTTGTTCTCCCCCCCTAGCTGCTGGTGGTTTGACACTGAGCAAGGAAGAAGGAGACTACTGAAGAATATAGGAAATTGCTGTCCCAGAACAGGAAGGGTGCAAGTTGTAAGGAGAGGAGAGAGTAAGCATACAGAGAAACAGGAGTGGGGACACAAAATAAGACATGATTGGAGTGGTGCAGTGCAATGGCTGTGGGGTGGCAGTGTTCCAGGAGACATTCTGGAGGCTGCGATGCTGCCCTATTTGCAGGCACCTTTCTGGACTGAGGAAGGAGGTTGCACATCTCCAGGCTGACCTGGCTAGGATTTGTGAAACCTCCTCCCCAACTCAGGGACCACCAGGGCCAATGCCACTACCTCAGAGGTTGCCAAGAAAGAGAGGAGGCTGGACCAGGGTGGGCTCAGGGAGGGAGAGGTTGGTGGAATAGAGTTGTATCCCTCCAGCTATACCTCTCCACAATTCATATACTCTTCTGGTGGATAGGGGTTCCTCTATGGAGGCACTTGTAGTGGAGACCAAGGAGGATGCTGGGAACCTTCACAAAGAAGACCCACAGAAGGGTGGCATGGGACCCCACAGAGAAAGGAAACAACTCCTGGTGGAGGACTCAATCATTAGAGGGGTAGAAGTGGGGGAGGAAGGGGAGAGGGAGATAAGGTGCCTGCTTGGCGCCATGGCTTGGAGGGACAGGAAGCAAATCCTCAGGATCGTGGGAGAAGCTGCACGAGGGAGGGAGCTGGATGTCATTGTCCACTTAGGGACAAATGATCTGACTAGGAATGGAATCAGAGCAGTGCAAGAGGAGTTTATAGAGTTGGGGATGGACCTTAGACAAGTAGCACATATGGTAACCTTCTCCGAGGTGATGCCTGTCTATGGCAAGGGTGATGCTAGGGTACTCCTCATCAGTGAATTCAATGAATGGTTGAAAAACTGATGTGGACCTCTGGGTTTTGGCTTCACTGGGGACTGGGGAGCCACCTGGAGGGATGCAGACCTATACTGGTGCGATGGTCTGCATCTGTCCAGGGGGGAACCAGTATCCTAGGTGAGAGGTTTAAATGCTTCATTGGCAAGCAATTCAACTAGCCAAGGGGGGAGGCACTGAAAATAAGCAGGGAAATCCCAGCCTCCCCCTACAAAACACGGTAATTAGTGAGGCAAACACCAAGGTAGAGAAGTCATTAGGGAGCAGGACAGAGGTAAATGTAAAAAAAGGTAAAGGTAATTTCAGGGGAAGACCTTTTCTTGCTTTCAGAACATCCATTTTGGGGAATGGAAGGGGGACGGGAGGGGCTGGAGTGTGCCTCTTAGGGTATGGTTATTTTCTTGTTACTTACACCTGGTCATTTTTCCACCATGACGATAATGGCTAATAAACCGCTTAAAATTGCCACATGGAATGTTAGAGGAATTAGTGACCTAATGAAAAGATATCAAGTGCTTAAACATTGTGCCTTACTTAATGCAGATATAATTTTGCTCTAAGAAACTCATCTGCTAACCAGTGAAGCAATCTGGTTGCGATGGCAAGGTTTCTCCCAAATGTTTGCTGCAGGTGAGTCCTCATCGAGCTGGGGTGTGGCTATTTTAATAAAAGGTCACCTGTCTTTCCAGGCAGAAGGGAATATTATAGATCCAAATGGTAGATTTGTGTTAGTTAAAGGATCCTTTAACAGCACCAAGGTAATTTTAGGTTCCATATATGATCCAGTCGGGGGAGACACGAAGTTCCTTATGGATCTGGCTAATAAAATTGCTACCCTTTTGCCCTCTTCCCTGATATTGGGTGGAGATTGGGACATACCACCATCCCAAGATCTAGATAGATCCTACTTACCATTAAAGCCTCTATCCCCCCTCTCAGAAGGCCTTAGCTGATTTTATTGACCTTCTTTGATTATGTGATCCATGGCATCTCCTTTATCCCTCTCATCGTCTCTTCTCTTTCTATTCCAGCATGCACCAGTCATGGTCCAGGCTAGATTACATACTAATTATTCTTCCTCTTTTGAACGGTCTCTGTCAGGTGGGAATCAAACCTATTGTCCTCTCTGATCACTCAGTAGCATGGTTGATGATATCCCCTGACCCGGACATACAAAGAGACACATCTTGGAGGTTGAATACACGACTCCTTAAAGAAAAACCCATGGTCTCCCATATTAAGACACTTATCTCCACTTTCATGGATATTAACAAAGGCTTCACACCAAGAGAAGACCTGCTATGGTGCATCCTTAAATGTTACCTTCAAGGTGAATTTATTAAGTTAGCCTCCAGGAGGAAAAGACAAAGAGAAGCAAGAGCAATTTCTCTGTTAGCACAAATACGAGAGGCTGAAAATTCTCTATCTCCAACTTCCCCATCAACCTCTTTAGAAACCCTACTAACACTAAGGAATGAATATGCTGAATTACTACGAGAAAAGGCAGAACATACCATTCTAAAAACAAGACCCAAATACATAAAACAAGGGGAGAAAGCAGGTAGAATCTTAACCCTTCGACTACGTAAAGTAGAGAGCTCAAGGTTAATCCCCTCCATACAAGCCCCAGATGGCACTAACAAAACTTCACCTCGAGACATTGCCCAAGTCTTTGAAACCTTCTACAGTACACCTTATGGCAAAAACTCTTCCCCGACATCACCTCCAATAATAGAAGCTTACTTAGATGCTCTCCAACTTCCCTGTTTACGATCTCACCACCAAGCCTCCCTGTCATCTCCAATCACTCTGACTGAAGTGGAAGAGATGATTACTGGGCTAGCATAGGATAAAGCACCAGAACCTGATGGGTTTCTCTCAAACTTTTATAAGACCTTTTGCAAGGAACTTGCCCTTCTTCTTCTTAATTTATACAATTATATGTTTACGGCTGACATTCTAGATCCTACATTATTGGAAGCCATGATAATTCTACTCCTTAAACCTGATAAATCCCACACGTACCCAGCTAGTTACCAACCAATTTCGCTTTTAAATTATGATATTAAAATATTAACCAAAATCCTCTGTCTTCGAGTCAAAAAATTTGGTCCTACTTATTTAGTCCAGACCAAGTAGGATTTGTTCAAGGTCACTCCTTGGCAGATCACCTCAGAACACTTACACACATTTTTCAAACAGCGCAAACCTCTCAGATTCCCATGGCATTAATCTCGTTAGACACTGAAAAGGCCTTTGACAGAGTTAACTGGGAGTTTCTTTGGGCTACACTAAGTCAAATGGGATTCCCTACCTCTTTTATCCAGTGGATACATATGGTATATACAGTACATCTCCTTCAGCCAAAATTTACTGTAATGGGGTCTTCTTCTCCCAGTTTTCTCTATACACAGGCACCAGACAGGGCTGTCCTCTATCTCCTTTTCCTTTTAATTTATATCTGGAAACTCTCCTCCATTACCTTAAATGCTCTCCTCAAACACAAGGAATTTCAGTAATTCAACAAACCTTAACTCTCTCAGTATATGCAGACGACATTCTTCTTCATCCAGAACTCCCAGCTACATCTCTTGTACATGCTTTGGAAATTATAACTCAATATGGACGTTTATCTAACTATAAGTTAAATCTCTCAAAAAAAGAGATTTTTCCTCTAAATGGCTTCACTCATAACGCTGAATTCAACCAATTCGGGATGAAATGGTCTCCACACTCAATTAAGTACATGGGAATATACCTAACTAAGGATCCAATGACATTCAAGAAGTTAAATCTTGATGACTTGCTGGTTACAATTCAACAAGACCTTCAAAGATGGGTAGTCCTTCCCCTTTCTCTATGGGGCTGAATAAGCATTATCAAAATGAATGTCCTTTCCCGACTCTTTTATCTCTTAAATTTGCTAAACATCTGGCTTCCATTATCTTTTTTTTTTCAAAACATACACTCTATTATCTCCAAATTTATCTGGCTTGGCAAACACCCCAGATGTTCCTTTCTTAAACTTAGCCATCCCAAAGATTCAGGGGGTCTCCGACTCCCTAACTTCCTTTCATACTACTGGCCCAGTCATTTATCCAAACCCTGTAGGTGGTTTTCCGCCATGGATAATGAACATTCTCCTATTTGGCTCCAAATAGAAAATCGGCTATTGAGGTCATGCAGTCTGGACTCTTCTACCATCTTCTTCTTATCAAAATCACCACTGCCATCTCCATTACAAAACATGGTCATTGGTACCTCTCTCAAAGTCCTATCTCAGTGCTGGGCTTACTTCAAGATTTCACTTAAACATGATCTTGCTCAATCCCTCCTTTTCAACCCTATCATCAAAATAGGGGGATCATACCTTTCTCCTGATTGGATCCCTCAGTTGCAAGGAACCCTGGTAGAAAACTTCTTCTCCCAGGACTCCCTTCTCTCTTCTCCTGAAATACTCACCAAATTCAGGATACCTCAGAAATATATTTTTAAAATCTTCCAGTTAAGGCATCTACTCAGTTCTCTTTTTGGAACTGTTCCTAGAGCATCACAGGTTAGGTCCATACTGACCCAATTGCAGGAATATGCAATTAGACCCCATTGTGTCTCTGAAATATATTCCTATCTTTTAAATTATAACTTCCCAGATTCTCTTCCAGGTTCCAAAGCCTGGGTCTCTCTTCTGACAGACATGACCCCTCTATGGGGCCAAATCAGGAAATATCTTTATATATACCACACCCAAGACAGACTCAGACTCACCTAATATCACATCTTAAATAATGTGTACTATACGCCGGTCATATTTGCCAAATTGGGTAAACTCCAGGACTCTACGTGTACCAGATGTGGTAAAGCAAAAGGGAATTTGATACATATCTTTTGGCAATGTGAAAAGGTGGCCCCCCATGGCAAATAATTCAATCCAAACTGGATCCATTGTTAGAGTTGGAAGAGCTTTTCACTGTTGAAATATGTATTTTGGGTATGTTTTCCAATATTGGGGTTCAGGAACGTAAATTCCACATGGCAATATTATCAATAGTAGTTAAAAAACTGGTATTAAAGCATTGGATGGATCAACTGGTTATATCATATCTTGAATGGATGAATGATTTATCGGCATGTTTTAGAACTGAACATTTGGTGGCTAGCTCTCATAACAACCTGAAGTCATTTCATAAAAAGTGGGGAAAACTATATGGTTTATATTTGCACTAGAGATAATTAATGATAAGGTCTTTAATCCTCTAGAGTCATCCCTACTTTGATGTAACTGTATTTTTACCATCTTTTAGTTGGCACACTTCAGGGGAGGTGGTGGGGGTAGGGGGGAGAAGGGGGAAGGGGGATAGTGAAGGGGGTTAGTTTACATTGTATAGGTTATCTGATGGATGTACAGTATATCCTCTTGTAAGTTACCTGAACTGTATGTATGTGTTATAAAAGCAATAAATATTTTGAATTTCAAAAAAAAAAGTTCCCCTATCCTGACCAAGGCATCCTTGAGAGGTTTCCCATTTCCTCAAACTTGGCCCTCCTGAAATCTACAACCCAAGTTCTGGTGTTACTTACTTCTACCTTAGTCCTTATGGTAACCTGTACTATACAGTGGTCATTGGTTCCCAGGAGGTCACTCACTGTGATGTCAGCAATGCTACCCCCATTTGTTAATACCGGGTACAGCATTGCCCCACAGCAGGTGGGTTCCTTTGCTATGTTGAGGAAAAAAAAGTCTTGGGGTGCTAAACAGACTGCAGGACCGGCTGCTGCATTGGTAACTAAACAACGATGAACAGTACAACAAAGATCAGTGTGCACACCGTACTTGCAGGAAGTAAAAACTCAAATGCTGGATACATGTGGAAATACTGTGCCATTTATTCATAGGTATAACTCAGAGGGAGCCAAAGCAACAAAACAAAGACACCAATAAAAATTCCCGGCGCTTCAAATCTACTCGATTCTTCCTTGGGGGTGGGGGTCTAGTGGATCAGAGTGCCTTTAATATTGAATGAAACTGGTGAAAGCTATTGCCAATGAAAGCAGCTTGACCTCTGCACCTCCGCTGACCTCCATCAGAATGCAGTATATATTCAAGCATTAATACATTTATACCACATTGTTCTAAAGTCTTGGTACATATACAACCCCACAGTGCACCTTACAGTGAAAAAGTGAAGATACAAATAATTTAAAAATAAACTATCATTCAAAATTAATAATGACAGGTAGGATTAGTCAGATCATAGCATACACTGGAGAAAACCACAAAAATCAAAGAACCGAATTCTAAGACCAGGCTAAATGACTAGAAAGGTTATCACTTTAAAAAATAAAGCATCAGATTTAAAGGTTTGTGAAACAATTTAATTACAAACTTTTCACTAAGTAACTAATTAATACTTTCAACTCTTAAGTCATATTTGCTGCCTGAAAGTTGTTCAAACAGTCTGTTACAATATACAAAATTAAACCTGTAGGTTTTGAATTTGTAATAAAAGTCCTTGTTTATGGAAGTAACTCCAGAGTGAGAAGCTGCAAGAAGTTACTGTGCCTGGATTTGATATTCTTTGAGGTAAACTCCTGTAAAGAAAAGAAGAAATACATAAATGATAAGGGCCAAATCCATTAAAACCTTGAAAAGAGGAATGAAGGAGGAGGAATTAGGAGGAGGAAGAGTGTGGGGGATGGGTGGGTTTGAACGTTGCTAGGAAATTTTTATTTTCTTTAAATAAACAGTACACACATACTTGATTGTAGGAAAAAAACACTGAAGAAATGGGGTGGGGAGATAAAACCAGTAGGGATTAAAGACAAAGGGACCCCAAGAAAAAGATACCATTAGTCGCTAGGTAAAAAACACTATACAGTCATCTCTAATTCTCTTCTAAAAACTGGATAATATCCCCATCAGCATTTAGGCTTGTTGGAATGCAAGCCCCAAGCTTGAATATCAACCTGCTCTTCAGTTGTTGCAACTTATTTTTCCTGTTACCTCCTCTAAGTAAAATTGGGATGTGCTCTACGCCCATACAGTTAAATGTTTTCAAATCCTGCCATGGGCTTCCTGCCAGTGTTTGCCCATGGGAGTCAGGTTAAGTTCAAAGTGGAACATATATGTTCTTGTATACATTCCTTAAGAGGGTGGGTGGTCATTCCAACATACAGTTTAGGACAGGTATGCCATAGGGCATAAATTACATGATTAGTGCAGCATGTAATTAAATGTTTAACTTCATGGTATATGCTGTTGAGAGGGCTTGTAAGCTTAATGCCTATGATGACAATTTGCAAACATTACATTGCCCACATATGTGTAAGCCAATTGGAGGTTTTCCCATTGTTGCATGTTGTTTCTTGGGACTCTGATTTTTATATTTTTTGTATTTATTTACAAAATGTTTCACAAGGAAAGACAACATGAGCTGAGGAACAGCTCATTGCCAGAAGCCTCCTGGGGAGAGGTACAGAGGCTGGGAGAGCAATTAAACATAATATAATCCTATTATAAAATAAAACAATACAGGAAAGAAATGTACATAATAGAGTAGTAGACTACAGTACTATATAACATATGCCTGGGGCTGAGGTCAGCAGACCTCTAGGCAGAACTTACATGGCACTACCCAGGGCCAAAGACCAGGAGACCAGGTGTGAAAAAGACATAGAAGTGCAGAGAGAGAGACAGAGTTGGAAGCATGGTTTTAGTAAGTGCTAGTGAAAACCTAGGGAAACAGTGGGAGGGGGCGGGGGTGGGGTGCAGAGATAGACAGCCGGGTCCAAGGAACCCCCTTCAGGATGCAAAAAATACCCTGCAAGTAGGGCGGGACCAGACCAGAAAACTGAAGGGGGTGGGGGAGAGAGAGAGAGAGAGAGAGAGAGACAGAAAGAGGATGAGAGAGGAATTAGGGAGGGGGCAACAGGGGGCAGTATGTGACTAGAAGTGGGGGAGTGAGTAGAGCTGGAGGGGAAAGGGGGGCTGACAAATCAGCACAGTCAAGGTAAGTAGAAATATTGTGGAGATTTACTGATAGGCAACAGAGGAGAGAGTAGAGTCTGTGAGGGCTGGAGGTAGGTAGATCAGTGCCTGGCCAAAGGCTGGGGTGTTGTTGGAGTGGAAGAGGGGAGAAAGGAAAGAGGACTAGGGAAGAAATGCAGAAGTTAGGGATAGGTTAGAGGTGGGCAGAGTGAATAGGAATGGATGAATGGATAACAATGTTTAGGGGTGGGAGGGAAGGGTGCAGGAGTTTGAGGGTAGGATGCAGGAGGTAGGTAGAGGGGTGGGCTAGGAGTAAACATTTAATTGGTTAGAGGGGGTAGGGTGCAGGGAAGGGTGGATGGGGTGGGCGAGGAGAAAGTGCAGTTTAAGGGAAATGAAGGAGCATAGGGTCTGAGAAAGGGATGAAAGGGATGAGGAAAGTCAGAAGAAGGATAATGATTATGAACAACAAGGTCTTTAAGACTTGTTTCCTTTCTGTACACTGTATGTGGGCCTGACTTTGCCAACTCACCTAAATCCTCACCTGCTGCCAAAATATGCCAGAATCTTTTTAGGGCTCCTGATATCTTTGGTGTGATTGAATTATATTCTGATTGACTTCTTTGACTGTGTCACTAACACAGTAGACAGGGGCCAAGCAGTAGAGACCCTCTATCTTGATTTCAGCAAGGCTTTTGACTCTGTGCCCCACAAAAGGTTGATCAGGAAGTTGGTGAATCTCAGGGTTGGGGAAAATATTGCCAGATGGGTGGAAAATTGGCTGAGGGACAGAACCCAGAGTGTGGTTGTGGGGGGAGAGTTATCTGGCACCAAAGAGATAACCAGTGGAGTCCTGCAGGGCTTGGTGCTGGGGCCTGTGTTGTTCAATGTCTTTATCAGTGACTTTGGGGATGGCATTAAGGGCAAAATGTGCCTATTCACAGAATGCACCAAGCTCTGCAGGAGAGTGGACACAGCTGAAGGAATACAGGACCTACAGGAAGAACTGGAAAAGCTGGGGAGGTGGTCCAGGATCTGGAAGCTTGGCTTCAATGCCAATAAATGCAAAGTTATGCATATTGGAGCCAAGAATCCCAGGACAGAGCACTACCTGGGTGGAGTCCGAGTATCTGCATCAGAGGAGGAGGAGAAGGTCCTGGGAGTGATGATCACTAGTGACCTGAAGCACTCCATGCAGTGCAAGAAAGCAGCAGCAAAGGCAAACAAGATGCTTGGATGCATATCTAGGGGGATCAGTAGTAGGAAGAGAGAGGAGGTTATATTGCCCTTATACAGGTCACTGGAAAGGATGCATCTAGAGTATGGAGTTCAGTACTGGTGACCACACCTCAAAAAGGATATTAACCTGCTGAAGAAGGTCCAGGGGAAGGCTACTAAGATGATAGTGGGTCAGTAGGGTAAGGCAAATTAGGAGAGGTTGAGGGCACTGAACATGTACTCCCTGGAAGACAGGAGACAGAGGAAACATGATTGGGACCTTCAAGTACTTGAAAGGGATAAATAAGTTTGATAAGGAGAGTCTATTTAAGCTGAGTGGCAACCATAACACAAGGGGGCACAGTCTTAAGTGGGAGGGTGGGTGGTTTAGGAAGGAGATCAGGAAGTACTTCTTCACAGAGAGGGTGATGGACACTTGGAATGTGCTGCCAGAGGAGGTCATCTTGTTGAAAACAGTGGGCAGCTTTAAGACAGGCTGGGATAGGCAAAAGGGGAAGGAAAGGATCATAGGTAGGGATGATGGGTGGAGTGGGGGGAGGGCAGTGACAGTAGCTCAAGCTGTGGACCCTGCAATATGAGCAGACTTGATAGACCAAATGGCCCTCTTCTTCTGGCTTCTTCATATGTTCATAATAAAACTGATTTGTTCTTGTGTGTTGCCTCCCTTTGTTTTAGGTGTAAGAAGGCTGGTTCTGTCCCTTTTTCTGGCCTCCTTATAAGCCTGATCTAGAACTTGGTCACTGTGTCCTCTCTCTTTGACCCTGTTTCTTAGGTCTTGTACCGGTGTTTCAAATGTTTCTTAACTGGAACAGTTTTTGCATATACATAGAAACTGTCCATCGGGGATACTACTACTCAAGTGTCTAGGGTGACAGCAATTGGCTCTCAGCAGAGTATTGCCTGCTGTTGGTTTTCTATATCCTTTTTTAAGAATAGTCCCATTGGCCACACCTGTGAGGGTCAGATCCAAGAAAGGAATGGATTTCTTATTGGTGGATGTTGTAAATTTTAGATTCATTTTATTGTCATTAAGTAAGGTGACAAAAGACTGTGCTTCTACCTCCGTGCTTTCCCATATACAGAGAATATCATCAATATATCAGCCCCCAATATCTAATTTTATTCACACAAGGGTTGCTGTCAGGGTCGTATATCATCATCTCCTCTCACCATGCCAGAAAGATATTGGCATAAGACTGGGCCATAGCTGACCCCATTGCTGTACCAAAGTTTGAAGGTAAAATTCTGAATTGAAACAAAAGTAGTTGGAGGTGAAGATGAGTTCCAAGGCACAAATTATGAAATCTTGATCTAACACATTTTCAGTCCCCAGCTTTTCCATGTAAAATTTAACAGCATTAAGTTCCTTTAATAGATGCCTGAAAGAGGCACCTAGTAGAGAGCTGAATATGACCCTGCTCCTGGTATTTGCCACCATATGCAGGCTCCAATCTATGTCTGGTAGATTGAAGTCTCTGACAAGTAGTACCTCCCCTTTTGAGCCATATTCTGCATTTCTTCTAACTTATCATCCAATTCTTCCCACTGGGCAGGGGGTCTGTAGATCATCCTTGTGCAAATAACTTTCCCTTTTGTTTTCTCCAGGGTGACCCAGTTACCTGGGTCATCATTGGGTCCGCTCTTGAGGAGTGGCACCACATGTACCATTCTCCACTCCAGTGGTGCCACTCCCCACCCCAGACATCTATTGAAGACCACAGCCAGCATGGAGCAGAAGTATTTGTTTAATACCTCTGCTTTGCTCCAATCTTCATCAACCCAGTGATCCCCCTTACCCAGCCTAACAGTGCCATCCTTCTTATCACTCCTTTTACTTATGTAGTGAAAAAAGGCATTTTCCCCATTCGTTATTCATTAGGCTATTTCATCATTCAGCTATATATCATCATTCAGTGTTAACTTGGTCAATTTAATGTCTTTTATACTGGAGACATTGGAGGTACTGGGCCTAGAATTCAAACCTTCTCACAGGGCTTGCAAGACTTCAGCCCACCATGCATCCTGCTGTCGTACCTCATGTCCACATAATCTGTAAAACCTTTGAAGGTTTTCAGGGCCCCATTCTACACCTTCATCTTCAGAGGCTGACTCACTTTGGGTATCTGGCTTGCTCCGTACTGTACCATTGGTTTCAGAGCTAATTCTATTGTTTGGTTCCTTCCTCTGCCTTCTCCATCTTCTCTGTGTCTTTGATACCTTCATCCAGGTTACCAGAGATGGTTCATCATTTTTTTTATTGCCTCTTTTTTATCCTGACATGCATTTTTCACTGTGTATTAATTACTGGTTCCAGTTCTGATGCCTCCCAAATACTCCCCCCCCCGTCAGAGAGTATCCAAGATGTATCCCACTGCTAGCACCATTTATCGCAGGGGGAGATGAAAGACAGCAGTACACAAGTGATAAGGTGTAAATGCTCTTAGTCATATGTTTAGTCAAATAATAAGTGGAACAGAAGGCAAAATGGTTGTTAGTTTTTGTAAGGATAAAGTGTTTGGGCATGGGGTCATGATGTCTCATAAAAAAACAGCGCAGCACATAACTTCGCAGGCAAAACACTGCCTGCACAAAAAATGTTAGTCAAAACACCAACTGTAACAAAAATGCCATCTGCCCATTCAAATCAATAGGGGCAACAGAACAACTATCTTGTTTTGTAGTGGGCTGTGCACCCCACACCCCTCCAACATGGAGGGCCTTGCCCCCCCCCCAGAATTATTATAATCAACTCTGAAGGTGTGTTTACCTCAGTGGTAAGCTACAACTTGTGAGGAGGGAAACTTTATTTGTTGGCAAAAAACAAAATAATAACATTCAGGAGAGAAGTCTACTGCCTTAGCCACTCTGCCTGGGGAACAGCTCGACCAGGCACCAGACCTGCAGCCTCTTGATCCCTTCCCCATCCCTCCATACAGCAACAGGGGTAGTGGTAATTTCCTACTGCTATTATACCCCTATTGATCTGAATGGTTTTGCACTTTACACGGCATGGTTGTTGCTGTTCAATTCTTGTAGCACTACATTGTTCTGGTACAAATCTTTTTGCAAAAAATCCACTTGAAAAGACAACAAGGATTATTTCCTTCTCAGTTGTAATGTCTGTCTGGCTCTTTAAGACTATGAACCTTTTCCTTAGTTGCTGTATACTCTCCTCATGGAGGGTTTCACTCAAGCTTCCCTTCTCCCTCTCAGAGCTCAGGCTGCAGATCCTTTTTCTTCACACAGCAGCTTTACATTCTCTTTAACTCTTTCTCTAGGGCTCCCTTTTTATACATCCTTAGGGGTCAGGTGATCTGCCTTGTTGTTCCTCATTAACATCGTTACTACATTTTATCATTTTTGTGAAGATATTCTCTTATACAAACATATGAAACTTTCTTACATGAACAACAGCAAAAGCACACATGTGCACACCTTAAAACATATTTCTTATTACCAATATTATGATATTTATTTACAAATTTGTTTCTATGAGGGGTAGATCTTAGTTATGAGCTCCTTACACCTTTGTGCCTTCCCTAAATCAGCCTTCCAATATACCAAGTCTGTGGCTCACCATCACCTTGGAAACAGCACCAGCCACAGGTGACTGAACTGGAATTGCTGAGGCTATACACTGAAACAGTCTCACATTGTATTTACCTTTTAGTTAACCCAATCTCTTTTGTAAGTGTCTCAGGGGAAATAGACTATCAATTTACTTCAAATGTGAGCAATCAGTGTATAATAAAACATATTAACTTTGTTCTTTTGTAGGTGTTTCTATGTTAGTATTAAGTCAGGCAAAACTAAAGGGAGGTTAATGTGTGTAACCTGCATGCACCCTGTAATGAGACACATTTTTAGGGCTGTGGGTGCAGCCTACAGCACTATTGGGATTGAATTATAGCTCTAAAAATGGCCAATCATGGAACCTTCCATTGGACTTTTGGAAGTATCCTTCCAAAAGCCCAATGGAGCTTGAACACAGCCACCACGATCGGCCACTATGGAATAAGAGCCACACTTTTTTGGCTGTTACTGCCACATTCTGGTGCATGAAATGTGCATGCGTGACTCACGTGCATGCACAGTTCAGCTGGTGCCATCATCTGCATGGCAAAATACCATTCACAGAAACTGAGCATGTGCAAGTGCCTTGGATGCGCAGTTGCAGTGCCACCACCAGCTATATGGCATTCTGTACCCCACCCCCCACCAATTCAAGTGGCACACTTGTTAGCCCACCCCAGTGTGCTGAAAGATTTGGCGCCACCAGCTTTGAAGCATTCTGTGCCCCCACCCCCCACCAACTCAAGTGGCACACTGGGAGCCCACCCCAGTATGGTGAAAGATTTGCCACCACCAGCTCCATGGCATTCTATGCCCCCACCAACTCAAGTGGCACACTGGGAGCCCACTGCAGTGTGCCTACCTTTTTTTTTCCCTTCCACCACCCCCTACCAACATCAGGGTGCCCAAACCCTGTGTCAGCATCTTGCATAACCCCCCAGTCATGTGGCACACTGGGAGCCCACCCCAGTGTGCCAAAATGTTTTCTGTTTGCTGTAAACAAGGAAAACGGTCCCTCATCGTGGCTCCACTTTCCTTCCCTCATCCCCACCCTCCCACTGAGCACCCACCTCTCCACAACTCCCTTACCCCATACTTACCTCAAGAGGTCAGCACTGTCTTCTTCCCTGGACTGGGACACATCTGCACTCTTCAAAGCAAAACCATGAACTGAAGAATCTAAGGTAAGCGCGTTATAATGCCATTTAATGGGGTTTTTAATTTATGCTGACAAATCAGCCATTTTTGGGAATTTTTGCCCCAAATTTTCAACATGGGGTTCTTAGGACTCCACCTCATGAAAACTGTCACTGTCATTTTGTTACTCAGTCATGAAAGGTGATTTTGCTGTCACTGTGCTGAATCACCTTTTGGGACCGATTCATGAAATGACAGTGCCACTGTTCATGAGGTGCGGTCCCAAAAAGCCCATGTTGCACATTTTGTGAAAGTTCAAAATGCACCAAGCATAAGCGCATGCAGTTTCCTACACTAACACTCATAACTTTGTCACTTTTAATATTTTCACCCACATTTTCAACATTGCCATATTTGCACACCTCAAAACAGTACAGCTGTAATTTTTCTCAACCTGCCCAAAACATGTTTTCGCACCTGTGGCACAGAATAACTTGTTCGATCTGTGAAATCACCTTTCAGGACAAGTGAACAATATACTAACATACATACTAAGTCTAAAAATATAGTAGTAGGAAGGGAGTAGCTAGTCCCATAGTGAGGGGGACTAACTACTAAACGCTAATAACATCATTTTTTTAGGCTTCTGCTGTGTTTTGTGGACATCTAGCCCATATATTACCAGGGCTGCAGCACAGAAGCTAATTATTTTATTTTAAAATGCAACTTTTGTTGCGAGTGCTCCCGTGACCTCAAACAGGCACTTCCGGCTCACAGCTGCTATATAGCTCATCCCTGCAGCGAGCGGACAGTCTAAAAATATACCTTGACTGTTTTATGCAGTGTGTTATACTAGGAGCATGTGGGGAGTGCATGTAAATCTGTTTTCAATCAAGTGGCAATATACTAATCTGTTTATTTGGATCCCTACTCCCTTACAGGAAGTAGGAAGGGAGTAGCTAGTCCCATTGTGAGGGGGGCTAACTACTAAACGCTAATAACAGTGTTTTTTTTTAGGCTTCTGCTGTGTTTTGTGGACATCTAGCCCATATATTACCAGGGCTGCAGCACAGAAGCTAATTATTTTATTTTAAAATGCAACTTTTGTTGCGAGTGTTCCCGTGACCTCAAACAGACACTTACAGGTCACAGCTGCTATATAGCTCATCACTGCAGCGAGCAGGGTGAGTGTGAGCAGGGTGCATGTCATTACGTGCGTAGACACGGGCAGAGATATGAGCGTCATCGCGTGTCAGCTGTGTCAGCTGGAGAAGCTGGATACAACATCCTGTAAACGTCCTAACAGGTATTTAAGTATGAAGCTGTGTGTGGATTGTGATATGTATACTGTGAGTGAAGAGCAGTCAGGGTATAAATGTCCAAAATGTTGTATGTTGGTAACCCTGCAAACTGAGATTTCCCAATTAAAACAAAGAATACAAGTACAAACTGACATATCCTCACTTGAACAGTATATTGATACTATGGCAAACAGCATTTCTGAGGAAATTCATTCATATACATGTGAACCATCAAAACCAGTACAAAATGAGGAAAGTGGTAGAATACATACTGAGGAGTGGTACCTCATTCAAGGGAAAGCAAATAAAAGTAAAAAGGTTAGGAGAAATATAGGGGGTACATCAAAAATTTTAACACCAAATAGATATAGTGCCCTCCAACTGGTAAATTCCCCTATGAGTGAGGAGGCCCCTGTTACACTAGCAAACTATGTTTCAGCAGGGAGAAATCACTATAATGTGGCAGAAAAAAACCTCAGTGGACACATGAAAACAGTACTGGATTACATAATGTAGGATTAAAAGATGTGCTTATTGTAGAGGATTCAATGATCAAATATACAGATTATGTGCTCTGCAAACATAGGAAGGAGTATACAACGGTTAGTACACTTCCTGGAACTGGAATTGGGGATATAAAAAGATTACTTCCTGGTCTCACCAAAAATACTATCAAACCTGTTACACTCCTCCATGTAGGTGTCAATGATGTAGGCAAAAGAAATATCATAGAGATCCAAAGAGATTTTGAGGAGGTGGGCATGTCCCTAAAGTCCCAGGAGTGTGACCTAATAATCTCAGGAATCTTGCCAGTACCTAGGGCAAATTTAGATTTAACAACGGGAATTTTTAGGCTAAATGGTTGGATAAAGTGTTGGTGCCAGAGAGAAGATTATAAATATATAGATCATTGGCAGGATTTCCAAGGACATCATTTATTTTCTCAGGATGCGTTGTACCTAAATAAACAGGGAAAATGTATTTTTTCCTACAAATTGAAGCAGATAATTGATATACATTTAAACTAAACAATGGGGGGCAGGCAACTACACATAAAACAGTACCAAAAAATAGCCAAATAAAATCCAGAATAAATTTTATTTCATTTAATGCAAGAAGTTTAAATAATAAGATGAAGGAGCTTCAAGTTATCTTGCATACCCATGACATCCACATTTGTGCTATTACTGAAACATGGTGGAAACCGGAGGATACGTGGGATAAAAACATTCAAGGCTATACCTTATATAATAAGGATAGGAAATCGACAAGAGGCGGGAGGTGGCCTTATATATATCTGAAGATATTGTATCTGAGGGCCTGGATACTTCAAAATGGGAAAACTGTGACGTGTTATGGCTGAAAATTTCTTTAGGAAAAAATATTAGGGCAAATATTGGGGTAGTTTATATATCCCCTTCACTTACCACACAGGAGGATATTATGCTGTCTGATTTTGTCAAACAGTTGTCCGATTTAAATGATGTTATATTATTCGGTGATTTTAACCTACCAGGCATAAACTGGAATACACTGCAAGTTAATACAGCTACAGAAGAGCATTACTTAGAAATATTTGACCTAGCTGCTTTAGAACAGTATGTCACAAATCACACCAGGGGAAATCACATCCTGGACCTGGTTTTGAGTAATCTAGGTGAAAAGATACAAGTCTGTTCAGTTTTGCCACCATTAGGGTCTAGTGACCATTTAATAGTTAGGTTTAACTATATGCAACAGACAAGTGTTACTTTCGGTAAAACTTCCATTTTTAGGTACGATAGGGCAAATTTTGAAGGTATGAGAAGTGAGTTGGTTAACTGGAACTAGGAGAAGTATTTGGGGATGCTTCACTTCTGTCATGTGGAACAAATTACAAACTAAATTGCATAGCCTAGTTAAGACCCATATCCCATTTTCTAAAAAATATGAGACATTAAACAAAAAAACCCTCCCTGTATGGATGACATCTAAAATTGAGAAGGAGATAAAGAAAAAAAACAGAATGTATAGAACAGCAAAATTAAGTGGTGATGAGGGAAGTTGGACGAAATATAAAGAATGTTTAAGGGTTACAAAAAAACATATCGAGCAAGCAAAAAGGAACTATGAATTTAAATTAGCTACTAAAGTAAAGGATAACAATAAATAATTTTACTCTTATATAAATAGTAAAAAAGGTAATAAAAAAATATTGGTCCCCGAAGAAATCAGGATGGAAGTACTATATCGGATAACCAGCAAATGGCAGAACATTATAATAATTACTTTGCTTCAGTATTTAATCGCCCCACAATCACCACACCTCAATGCAGTATGGCATCTTGTAAACCGATTATTATCTTAAGGGTATGTGATGTAGAAAAAAAATTAAAGCTACTGAATCAAAATAAAGCTCAGGGTCCTGACGAACTGCATCCAAGGGTAATAAAGGAATTGGCTGAACAACTGGCAGGTCCTATAACTTGCATTTTCCAACAATCTATAAAAAAGGGGGGGCGTACCAGTAGCATGGAAACAGGCAGTGGTTGTCCCCATACATAGCAAGCATTTGTTAATGCCGAATGTTGATTGCGTTGGTGTGTTGACCACGGTCACTGGCCCTCTGTCAGTCACTCAGTCTGTTTTGGCTGGTGCTGCAGGCTGCTGTTTTGTACTGGGCTCCTGCGTGCATTGGCACCTTGTTCTGGCCACTAAGAGTTCTGCAGCTGTCCCGACAGAACTCCGTTGAGGTGGCTCACTCCCCCTCTCTCACTCGTGCATTCTGTTTCTCTTGGTGCTGCAGGCTGCCCTTTTGTACTGGGCTCCTGCCTCTGTTGGGGGCTTTTTCTGTCCACAAAGAAATCTGCAGCAGTCCCAACACAGGTCTGTTGAGCCTGCTGACTCCCCCTCTCTCACTTACTCACTCGTTCCATTTCTGCCAGCACTGCAGGGTGGCCTTTTGTACTGGGCTCCTGCCTGCATTGGCACCTTTTGCTGCCAACAAAGAAATCCACAGCAGTCACGACAGAGCTCCGTTAAGTTCGCACACTCCTCTTGTGTCACTCACTCTTTCTGTCTGTCCTGGCACTGTAGGTTGCCCTTTTGTACTGGGCTCCTGCCTCTGTTGGTGCCTTTGTCTGCCCACAAAGACATCTGCAGCAGTGCTGACAAAGCTCCGTTTAGCTCGCTCATGCACTCCCCTTCTCTCACTAACTCATTCCGTTTCTGCCAGCACTGCAGGCTGCCCTTTTTCATTGGACTCCTGCCTGCGTTACCGCCTTCTTCTGCCCACAAAGAAATTTGCAGCACTTAAAATACAGCTCTGTTGAGCTCAGTCACTCCCCCTCTGTCACTCGCTCATTCTGGTTTCCCCGCCAGTGTAGGCTGCCCATATGTACTGGGCCCCTGCATGCACTGGCACCTTTGTCTTCCCACAAACAAATATGCAGCTGTCCCAACAGAGTTCTGTTGAGGTCGCTCAGTCTCCCTGTCTCACACGCTCATTCTGTTTGTCCTGGCTCTGCAAGCGGCCCTTTTATACGGGACTCCTGCCTGCATTAGGGCCTTTTTCTGCCCACAAAGAAATCCGCAGCAGTCCTGACAGAGCTCCGTTGAGCTCACTCAGTCCCCCTGTCTCAGTCACTCATACTGTTTCTCCCAGTGCTGCAGGCTGGCCTTTTGTACTGGGCCCCTGCCTGCATTGATGCCTTCTTCTGCCCACAAGAAAATCCACAGCAGTCCTGAAAGAGCTCAGGTGAATTCACTGACTCCCACTCCATCACTCGCTGTCTCATTCTGTTTCTCCCAGTGCTGCAGGCTGCCCTTCTGTACTGGGCTCTTATGTTGCACCCTTTCTCTGCCCACAAACAAATCCACAGCTGTCCTGACAGAGCTGTGTTGAGGTCGCTCAGTCTCCCTCTCTCACACACACTCAGTCTGTTTGTCCTGATGCTGCAAGCGGCCCTTTGGTATGAGACTCCTGCCTGCATTGGCACCTTTTTCTGCACACAAAGAAATCCTTAGCAGTCCTGATGGAGCTCTGTTGAGCTCACTCAGTCCCCATGTCTCACTCGCTCGTACTGTTTCTCCCACCGCTGCCAGCTGGCCTTTTGTGCTGGGCCCCTGCCTGCATTGATGCCTTTTCTGCCCACAAAGAAATCCTCAGCAGTCCTGAAAGAGCTCTGGTGAGTTCGCTCACTCCCCCTCCCTCACTCGCTCTCTCATTCTGTTTCTCCCAGTGCTGCAGGCTGCCCTTTTGTACTGGGCTCTTTCATTGGGCCCTTTCTCTGTCCACAAACAAATCCGTAGCAGTCCTGACAGAGCTCAGTTGAGCGCGGTCACTCCCCCCTCTCACTTGCTCGATCTTAATGTGTCCCACACAGTGATTTCCCACGGCGACCATGCTATTCTGCGGCAGGAGTGCAAAAACACATTGTAGCCACGATGTGAAACATGGCAGCTGTACTGTTCTTAAGGAGGTGTGGAAAAATGCCACTGTTGAAAATGTGGGGTGAAAATATCACAAAATTGTGAAGTTACAAGGGTGTGTGGAAACAGGTCAATGCATGCTTGTAACACAGTCATGTCATGGAGTTTCATCACCTGATTTTCAGCATAGGCATTTTAGGACCCCTGCTCATGAACAGTGCCACTGTCATTTTCTTAATCTGTCCCGATCAGTGATTTCCCACAGCGACTGCATTATTCTGAGCCGGAACTGTGAAAACACATTTCGGTCAGGATGTGGAAAATGACAGCTGTGCTGCTCATAAGGAGGTGTGGAAAAATTCCACTGGTGAAAATGTGGCGTGACAATATTTCAAATCTGTGAAGTTACAAGGGTGCATGGAAAGTGTGCAACGCACACTTGTAACACAGTCATTCGATGGGGTAATATTACCAGATTTTCAACATAGGCATTTTAGGACCTCTGCTCATGAACAGTATCACGCTCATTTTCTTAATCTGTCCCGGACAGTGATTTCCCACAGCGGCCACTCTATTCTGCGCCAGAAGTGCGAAAACACATTTCGGCCAGGATAGGAAAAATGACAGCTTTACTGTTCATAAGCAGGTGTGTTAAAATGGCAATGTTGGAAATCTGGAGTGAAAATATTATAAATTTGCGAACTTACAGGCGTGCGTGAAAACTGCGCAACGCATGCTCATACCACAGTCATTTTATGGAGTATCATTACCAAATTTTCCACATAGCCATTTCAGGACCTCTACTCATGAACAGCGTCACTGTCATTTTTTTAATCTGTCCCGATCACTGATTTCCCACAGCGATCGCGCTATTCTGCACCGGAAGTGCAAAAACACAGTTCCACCAGGATGTGAACAATGACAGCTGTACTGTTCACAAGGAGGTGTGACAAAATGCCAATGTTGCAAATCTGGCATGAAAATATTGCAAATTCACGAAGTTATGAGTGTGCGTAGCAACTGTGCAGCGCACACTCATGAAACCATCATTTTTTGGAATTTTTCCACCAAATTTGCAACATAGGCTTTTTGAGAGCCCACCTCAAGAACACTGGCACTGTCATTTCATTAACCAGTCTCAAAAGGTGATTCTGCGCAGTGACTGCAAAATCACTTTCCCGGGCCGATTAACGCTATGACAGTTCAAGAATTCATGAGGAGGGGTCCCAAAAACCCCATGTTGAAAATTTGGTGAAAAAATTCCCAGAAATGCCCGAGATATGCAGTAAAGTTGAAAAACCCCTATGTATTACATTATGCAGCTTACCAGCATTTTGTCAGTTCACGGTCGGCTTTGAAGAGTGCAGACTTGTTCCCGGTCCACCGAAGATCATCGCGCTGAGCTCCTAAGGTAAGTATGGGGTGAGGGGGGGTGTTGGGAGGCAGGACGTGCAGTGGACGGGTGCTGGTGGGAGGCAGGGCGAGCACCGAGGGACAGTTTCCTGCTTTCCAGGGACAAAAAAAAAAAAAAAAGCAGACGTCGCGGGACCGTTTTTCACTTTGCAGGGGCCTCTGGCACACTGGGGTGGGCTCCCAGTGTGCCAGCAGTGGCTTTCTCATTCGGGGGCAGCAGTAGCTGATGGGGGATTGGGCACCCCCGTCGGCGAAGGGGCAGGGGTATCGTTATGCCGACGGGGATTGGGCACCCCATCGGCAGGAACAAAAAAGGGGTGGGGGTGACAGAATGCCTACGGGGAGTGGGCTCCCCGTCCAGCAACAAAACAAAAAGGGGGTACTTGAGCCAGCGGATTGGGCACCGGCCGTGGCAGGAACAGAAAGGGGGGTTAAGCAGAATGCCGACGTGGGAGGGCCTCTGTCGGGCAAATAAAACAAACAGGGTGCACTACAGCCAACAGGGATTGGGCACCCCATTGGCAGGAACAAAACCGGGGGACATAGAATGCCGGCCGGGGATTGGGGCCCCTGTCGGCAATTAAACATGGTGGGGGGCGGTTATATTGTTTGTGAACATGGCGGCAAGCCACTGCCATGTTCACAAACCATCTCAGGGGTTTACATCCCGCCCTGCAATGACGGGTCACTCCCTCATTGCAGCGGATGACTGATGCTGCAATGACGAGGCGGCCCCTCATTGCAGCGGCTGTTTTTTTTTTTAAGTTGTGGCACGCTGGCTGAACTAGTGTCAGCAGCAGCATGTCACGGCATTGGGGGAACCGGGGCAAGCCTCTGCAGGCTGTGGGGGCACAGGCCACAACAGTGCCGCGCCTCCACAACCTGCTTCTGTACAAACCTGTCGCAACATGTTTCTTGCACATGCGCGCAATCAACATAAAAAGGGATCCATGCAGGATGTGGAAAATTACAGGCCAATTAGCCTGACTTCAATTTTTGGGTAAGGTACTGGAGGGAATTATAAAAGATTATATTATAGATTTCCAACATCAGACTGGGAATACTGATAGTACACAGCATGGTTTTGTGAAGGGCAGATCATGTCAGATGAATCTCCTTGAATTTTACGGTAGAGTAAATAAGGCCTTGGACAAAGGGAGCTCAGTGGATGTGATTTTCCTGGAATTCGCAAAGGCCTTTGATAAGGTGCCACATGACAAATTGATCAATGAATTTAGCATGTTCGGGATACATTCTGATATTGTCCGCTGGATTAGGTCATGGCTTATGGGTAGACAGCAGAGGGTTTGTATAAAAGGGGAGTATTCTGGATGGACAGATGTGACCAGTGGGGTTCCACAGGGCTCCGTGTTGGGTCCCTGCCTGTTCAGCATATATATTGGGTTTAGGGGCTCTGCACCTGATGTTTGGCTTTCAAAATTTGCCGATGATACAAGATTAGGCAAGGTTATAAATGATAAAGAAGACACTAATGACTTACAGGCCACTTTAAGAAATTTGGAAGACTGGGCACTGAGACAAGGGTCAGCTTTTAACGTGGCAAGATGCACTGTAATGCATATAGGTAAAAATAACAAATTGCCCCAGTATAGGTTGGGAAATGAGCTATTAAAGGTTGTCACCGAAGAAAGAGATTTGGGGGTAAAGGTATGCAATAATCTAAACTTTAGGCCACATTATAATCAGATAATAAAAAAGGCTAGTAGTATACAACATTGCATAAAGAAACACATTAAGAGTAATAGAAAATAAGTCATTTTACCACTTTACACATCATTGGTGCGTCCTCATATGGAATACTGTGCCCAGTTTTGGGTTCCTGGGGGCAAGGGTGATATAAGATCTTTGGAGAGGGTGCAAAGGAGTGCTACACAGAGGATAGCTGGGGTCCAGAGTCGGGAATATGAACAGAGGTTGTTAACATTAGGCCTTTATACTTTGGAGTATTGCAGACTGCAAGGTGATCTGTTTGATATATAGGGCATCTCCCAATAGGTCCTGTTCCCCAAGCCCCAAATAATTTTGATTACCCTCCTCTGGACCCTCTCCAGGAGTTCAATGTCCCTGTTTAAGTGTGGCCTCCAAAACTGCACGCAGTACTCGAGGTGCAGCCTCACCAAGCAGTTACACAGAGGGAGTGTCACTTCCCTCCTTCTTGAGGTGATCCCCCTAGCAATGCATTCCAGCATTCTGTTGGCCTTGGCAGCTGCCCTCCTACAAGTCTCTGAGTTATTCATCTTGACATCCACCACCACCCCCAGGTCCCTCTCAGTCATCAAGACTTGTAGCATCCCCCTCCCACAGGGAGTACATTTGGCCCAGGTTTCTGGCTCCCAGGTGCAGTACCTTATATTTCCCTGCATTGAACCTCAGCTTCCACTTTCTAGACCGTCTTTTCAGAGCCTCTGGGGTCCCCCTGTAAGGCCACTCTCCCCTCCTCCCCATCCACCACCTGCACAAAAAAAGTTGGTCAAAACAAAATCATCCACAAAGAGACTCATCTCACTCCTGATACCCTTCCTTATGTCAGAGATATAGGCGTTGAACAGGAGGGGCCCAAGGACTGATCCCTGAGGGATCCCACTAATGACCCTCCTTGGGGATGAGACTATCCCGCCAACCATGACCCTCTGGGTCCGGTTCTGGAGCCAATTGCCTATCCATCTGATCATCTGGTTCCCCAACCCCATTTCTCCCAGCTTATCTAACAGGCCCCCGTGAGGAACAGAGTCAAACACCTTGCTGAAGTCAAGAAAGATGATGTCCACCGGTCTACCCAGGTCCAAGGCATTCATCACTCAGTCATCGAACTCCACAAGGTTTGTCTGACACAATTTCTCTGGGTAGAATCCATGCTGTGAATCGTCTGGACACCCAACTTTTCCAGGTCCCCCCACTAGTCTCTTCTTGACAATGCCCTCCATCACCTTGCCCATCACTGGTGTCAGGCTGATGGGTCTGTAGTTCCTTGCCACCTCCCTTGATCCCCTCTTGTGGATAGGTAGTATATGCACCACCTTCCAGTCCTGGGGCACCCACCCTGTCCACAGAGAGATGCTGAAAAGTTCTGCCAGGGGTTTCGCCAAGATATCCGCCAGTTCCTTCAGCACTCTGGGATGTAATTTATCTGGCCCCAGTGTTTTCTCCATCTTAAGAGACCTGAGGGCTTCCCTCACTCTCTCTGCCATGATTTCCACCTTGACTACCGCACCTCCCTGCTTTGCCTTCCCCCCTCCTGCCAGTGATGCCCCCCTCCCCATACCCACTGATTGGTAAGGGTCCCCCTCCTCAGTTTCACCTTCTCCTCCCATGTATGATGCAGCCCTCCATTTTCCTTGGTGAAAACTGAGGTGAAGTACTCATTTAGTACCTCAGCCTGCTCTCCCTGGTCTTGTGCCCATCCCTCCCCTGTTTTAATCCTGCTAATCTGCCCCTTCACCCTTCATTTTTCCCCAGTGTATCTAAAGAACCCCCTTTTCCCTCTCCTAATTTCCCTGGCCAGATTCTGCTCCTTCCTTGTCTTAGCCATGCTCACCACCCTAGTGGCCCTTCTGGCCATCAGCTCGTACTCCTCTCGATCCCTTTCACTCCTTGAGCACTTGAATTGTCTATAGGCCACCTTTTTTCCCCTCACCACCTCCTGAACCTCCCTGGTCCACCTGCAGGGTTTTGGGCCCTACCACATTTTTATCTTATTCCTGCACAGGTGCTGGTACCATCCTGCACCCTCTCCTGATGATTTCCCACCTACTGTCAGCGTCCATGTCTGGCCCAATCCCATGCAAATGCTCCTTAAGGATCCTTCCCATTTCCTTGAAATCCACCCCCCCCTGAAGTCAGTTACCTCCATCTTTGTGCAGCCTTCTACCCCTCCTAGGTTCAGGCAGAACCAGACCGTGGCATGGTTGCTCCCCGTCAATGGGTCCCTTACCTCCAAGCCCCCAATCTGGTCACTGTCTGCCAGGACCACATCCAGTATCTGCACCTCCCTGGTCGGTTCCCCCAACTGCCGAGTTAGGAATGTGTCCTGAAAGACATCCAACAACCTCTGTTCCCTGGCCACTGAGGATGTCATAGTCTCCCAGTCTGTTCCTGGCATGTTTAAGTCCCCCAACACCACCCTTCCCCTTCCCAATCTGCAGTGTCTCCCAACATCTGCCACCAGACTCTCCTCCAACTCCTCCGCCAGCGCATGGGGTCTATACACCACTTCTATTTTTACTCTTTTGCCCCCCCTTGATATCAAGGTGATGCAAATCACCTCCACACTTCCCTCCACCTCTTCCACTCCTCCTATGCCAATGCAGATTTTGCCTATTATTGCTACCCTCCTCCCTTCCCCCCCGTCCTTCCTTAACATGGTGTAACCCTCCAGGTTCAGGTCCCAGTCATGCCCTGAGGTGGCCCAGGTCTCAGTGACCACTGTCACATCCACCTCTCCCTCAGTTAGCATCACCTGGAGCTCAGGCATTTTATTGCCCAAGCTCCAGGCATTTAGCAGGACTACCTTCCACCCTTTCCCTATACTTCCATTTCCCCCTGCTCATGTTCCAGTGGGGATTCTGTCTTCCCCTGGTCTGCACCTTACCAGTCAGCCTTTTCCCACATTCCTCCAGCTCCCCAGGGGGGTGGAGACAGAGTATCTCCTTTATTGGACCCCCCTCGACAGCCTTTTCTCCCATCCCTCCTCCCCTTCACAAGTTTAAACCCCACCTTTAACCAACGAACTCCTCTATTTTCACTTTAAGGATTTCCCTCCCCTCCAAATTGAGATGGTGCATATCTCTAGCATACAGACCCTTATCCTCCCAGGTCTCACCCCAATCCTCCATCAATCCATGCCCTCTGGTCCCACACCGCTCCCTGAGCCACTGGTTTATCTCCCTAATCTTTCTTTTGTGTTCCCCACTAGCCCTTGGCACCGGCAGGATTTCCTAGAAGGAAATCACGCATCCTATGTCATGACAGACCCTGGCAAGCTCCCTGAACCTTGCCTATATCTCTAGCTCGCTATTTCCCTCAATGTCATTGGTACCCAGGTGGACCAGTATGTCCAGTGAACACCCACAATACTTTGCCAGCTGATATACCTCATGTTTTACCCTGTGCACCATTAGTCCAGGGAAGCATTTTGTTCTAACCGGGCAGGCTTCCCCCTCCATATCCCATTTGATGACCCTGATCATGGAATCACCCAACAGGAGCACTCTGACTGCTCCTTTTCCTCCATTTCCTCCCCTTCCATGTCCCTCATCCTTTCTACCTGCCCCTCTCCCCAGCTGGCTCTTTGATCCTCCCCCTATCTGGGTGCCACCTGCCGCCCCCTCCTTATTTACCCAGGCCACCCCCTCCCCTCCAATCCTATGCCTGTCCTCCTGAGTATCCTTCTGTACCCCGCTACCCCCATCACTGCTCAGGACTGGTCCTTCCCCCCCCATCTGCTAAACTAGCCTGGCTCATCCTCCCTTCCTTCTCTTCTCCATTCAGCCCCTCCTTGACTGTCGTGCTCCTCTGGTCTAAACACTCTGCTCCCTTTACTGTATCCTCCTTGTACTTCTGGTCCTTCTTTTTGCCCTTTCCTCCCAACTGGTCCTTCTCTTTGCACTTTCCTCCCTCTACCCCCTCCTTCTCCTTCTTTGATCCCCTGTTCCCCCGTTTTCCCCCATTCCAAGTTCCCCCCCTGTTCCTCCTGCTATCTGGCCCCACCTCCTCCCCCACTCCCTTTCTATCTCTAACCGCCCCTGTCATGGCTACATCACCCCCTCATCCTCAAGCAGAAGAAGAGAATTGAAGCAGTTACTGAGCTTAAGGTCTGATCCCATCTTGCTTCCTTCTGTCCAGCCCCAGCCATCTGCCTGCTTCCTTGAGAATGTCCTGCCTTTGGCCACCCTCTGTGAGGGTCCCCAGGTACCTGCCTGCTTCCTTGGTAGTGTCCTCCTTTTGGGTCCCCTCTGTCAGGGTCCCTGTGCAACCCCAGAGTGCTCTCCTGCACTTCTTTCCCTATGCCCCCTTCCCTAGTGGTTGGTGCAACCCCATGGGAGATCCCCTGCCCTATTCCCAACCATGCCTCCCTCCCCTGGCTGTCTCCTAACCCCTCAACCTCCTCCATAAGCTGTGTCAGCTGGTAGCACACTGACAGCACCAAACTTCCAAGCCCAGTCCAGTATCATGCCGGTACACCCTGTGCACCCCACTACCCTCCCAAAGATGTCGGCCTAATGTCGTGGTGGTCCCATCCTGCTCCAAGTAGGTTTCCTGGGTGAGCCACCAGATTCCCACTAGTCCAAGATACACCCTCCCACTAATTGGGTCACCCACTAATCCTAGATACAGTCCCACAGTAAATGGGTACCCCTGTTACTAGGTGCAGTACTACACAGTAAACTTATAAGGGAAGTATACAACTCCCTAAACTCCTCTCTCCCAGCCTTTAAACCCAACCCCCAGTGGCTAGAACTACATGAGCTGCACCTGAAGCCTTTTCCTCCAATTGCAGGGCAGGTGTTGCCATATAAATGAGCTGAGCTCTGGGAAGGGAAGTGTGGGGGCGGTGGGATTAGGGCCTACATCCGACTCTCACAAGAGTGTATCAGCCCTGGCAACACACTCCCAGCTCTCCTCAGTTTAAACTCAGAAAACAGAATTACCTGAGCAGCAGCTATATTCCCCACAGAAACATCTGGTAGTGTAGACTGCACCTCCCCCTCTGCAAATATGACACTGGCACTCTTCATAAGGAGGGGTCCCAAAAAGGCCATGTTGAAAATTTAGTGCAACGCCTCCAAAAAATGGCCTTGTTACATATTGGTGTTGAATAATTCCTATGCACATGTGTAACTTTGGTCACTTGGTAAAAATGGCCACGTAACACATGAGTGTTGAATAATTCCTACACACATGTGTAACTTTGGTCACTTGATAGCTCTCCACAGCCCTGTCAGCTCTGGCTAGAGTGTGTTTGTAAAAGCAGGGCTCAGAATTCAGAACATTCACACTAGCATGTTTTTTTATTGTTTTCAGCAGCAGAGATCTGTCAGTCAGTTTCATAGGAGGTCAGCGTTCCTACTGTCTCTAATACATGTATGTGTTTAAGTCCCTCTGTTTATTTCTGATACACCCAATATATGCTTGAATGGGCATGGTGGAACATAGAAAGAGTGAATTAAAGGGAAAAGAGAGGAAAATAGGAGAGCAGAGAGATGTGGGGGTCACAGTCTGACCTTCAAGGTGATCAGTTCCAGAGTCATAGAAAATGCTGTTGCTGGATAGAAAAGTAAAAAGACAGATATTGAAATACACTTACATTTTTATTTCTTAGAGCATATTTCACCTGGCATTACCATGGCTAGTATCACAAGAGGGCTCTCCTGGTCACAGGTGGGTATATAGACCATGACCCAGAAGAAAGACATCTTAACATTTTTCAAAGGGTTGTACCACCTGTTTGTTCCAGTGTTTTGTTACAGTAGTGAAAAATAAGGGAGGGCATAATTGAAACAATCAATCTCTGCATGAAGGAAGTGAGCAAGAACAGAAGGAAAAAGAAACAGCTGTGGCTCTCAAAGGAAGTGTCACAGGTGGTAAATGGAAAAAATGGTGGCATTTAAGAGGAATAAGGAAATACAGAGGGATGAGGACAGGGAGGTATATCAAACAAAGGAGAAGGAAGCAGGAAAGGTGGTGAGGGGAGCAAAGGTGCAGACAGAGAAAATGATCTCTATTGGGTCAGCTAAAAGGGATAAGACTTTCTTCAAGTATATAAGTGACATGATTCACCCCAGAATTCTAAAAGAAATAAGAGGAGAACTAGTGACACCACTGACTACCCCTTTTAACAAATCATGGTAGGATGGTGTGGTACCTGAGGAGTGGAGGAAGGCAGATGTTATTCTCCTCCACAAAAGTGGGAGTAAGGCAGAGGCAGGAAACTATAGACCTATCAGTTTGACCTCAGTGGTAGGGAAAATTATGGAATCACTTCTGAAAGAAAGAACTGTTAAGTACCTAGAGGCCAGTGGGGCATAGGACCCAAGGCAGCATGGATTCACAGCGGGGAGGTCATATCAGACAAATCTAATAGATTTCTTTGATTGGGTGGCCAAAGTAATAGACCAGGGAGGGGCTGTGGATGTGGCCTACCTAGGCTTTAGTAAGGTATTTGACACAGTCCCACACAAAGGATTAATTTATAAGTTAGCCAGCCTGGTAGTGGGTCCCAGGGTGGTAACCTGGGTAAAACATTGGCTGGACAAGCAGACACAGAGGGTAATAATAAACAGAGTCCACTCAGAGGTAACGGGATTACTAGCAGGGTACCACAGGGTTCAGTACTGGGACCAGTCCTCTTTAATGTGTTTATAGGTGACATTGCAGAGTGGCTGGAAGGAAAAGCATGCCTCTTTGCAGATGACACAAATATCTGTAACAGGGTTGATACTCAAGGGGGGGGTGGAAAAGATGAGATGGGACTTGGCAAGGTTGAAGGAATGGTCAAAAGTATGGCAGCTTAGATTTGATGCAAAGAAGTGCAAAGTAATGCACCTGGGAAACAAAAACCCATGGGAAGAGTGCACAATGGGGTGGGGAGGTACTAACAACAACAAAAATGGAATGGAACCTGGTGGTAGTCATATCAGATGATCTAAAGGTAGGCAAGCAATGTGAGAAGGCATCAAGGAGGGCTGGGGGACACTGGGATGCATAGGGAGAGGCATCACCAGTAGAAAACAGGAAGTTGTTATCCCTCTGTACAGACAGTTGGGGAGACCCCATCTGGAGTACTGTGTGCATTTCTGGAGACACCATTTCCACGATGAGATAGACAAGATGGAGGTAGTTCAGAGGAGTGCAACTAAAATGGTGCAGGGTCTGCACTAGAAACCATATGAAGAAAGACTAAAGGAGCTTAATATCTATACCCTAGAGGAAAGGAGGGAGAGGGGGGACATGATAGAAGCATTCAAGTACCTCAAGTGAATCAACAAAGTCCAAGAGGGTAGCATCTTTCAGAAAAACAGATGTACAAGAACAAGGGGGCACAATTTGAAGATGGTGGGGGAGCTGTTCAGGGCAACATGAGGAAGTATTTTTTTGCAGAGAGGGTGGTGGATGCTTGGAACAGCCTTCCAGAGGATGTAGTGGGGTGAAAAACAGTGGGGGAATTCAAGAATGCATGGGACAGACATAAGACAATTCTAATGGGGAAGAAGTAGGCTATTGGTTAACTAGATCTGCAGCTTATCCAAAAGGTAGGGAAATGGGCAGACTGAGTGGGTCAAGGGGTACTTATCAGCCATCAAAGTCTATGTTTCTATGTTTCTAAGAGGGAAGCAAGGGGAGGGATAATAAGGATTAGAAGGGTAAAAGGGGGAGACTGCAGAAGGAGACCAAGAAAAAGCTGACATATTAAATAGGTACTTCTGCTCAGTCTTCACAATGGAGGTGGTGGGGACTGGCCATCAGGGATAATCAATAGAGTTGGGGAGAGGTAGATTCAAGTCCATTTACAGAGAAAAGAGTCCCAAAAGGACTTGCAGCCCTGAAAAAGAACAAAGCTATGGGACCCAATGGGATTCACCACAAGTTGCTAAAAGAAGTCAGATAGATACTAGCTGCCCCAGTGACAGCTTTGTTCACCAGCTCACTGGAAAAAGCCATGATTCTTGAGGATTGGAGAAGGGCTGATGTGGCTCCCCTACATAAAAATGGCAGCAGGGAAGAAACTAGCAACTGTAGGACAGACAGTCTTACTCCAATAGTGGGAAAATTAATAGAAACCCTACTGAAAGAAAGACTGGTAAAATCGTTTGGCCCCAATGGGCTGAATGATCACAAGCAGCAGAGAGTCATGAGGAGAAGGTCATGCCAAACAAATCTAATATATTTGTTTGACTGGGTGACTAGGGAAATAGATATGGAGAAGATAGTGGACATGGCCTAGATGAACTCTAGCAAAACCTTCGACACTGTGCCACACAGGAGGCTGATCAGGAAGTTGATCAGAATTGGAGTGGGATCCAAACTGGTACATTGGGTTAGAAACTGGTTAACAGATAGAAGACTGAGGGTAGTGGTTAATGACACTCATTCCAAAGGATGGGAGTGTGACCAGAGGGGACCAAAGAACTAAGCACTGGGACCAGTCTTCTTCACTGTCTTCATAGGGGACATCACAGATGAATTAGACGGGAAGGTATACCTTTTTGCAGATGAACCAAACATTTTCAATAGGGTGGACACACAGGAGGGATGGATAAAAGTTGCACTGATCTTAGGAAATACAAACTTTGGTCAAAACTTGGGAGTTGGGGTTCAATTCCCCAAAAAAATGCAAAATAATTCACCTAGGGCATAGGAACCCAGCTGCTGAGTAAAGGATGCTGGGGGAGGTACTGATAGTCACTAGACAGCAAAAGGACCTTGGCTATCATATCTGAGGTTCTGAAAGTGATAGAGCAGTGTGACAAGGCAGTGAGTAGGGCTAGAGGGATGTCAGGGTGCATAGGGAGAGTTAACTTCAGCAGGACGAGGGAGGTGGTATTGCCACTGTATCTCTCACTGGTGCAACCCCACTTTGAGTACAGGGTCTAGTTTTGGTGACCACACCTTAGAAAAGACATTGAAGGTTGGAGGCAATCTAGAGGAGTGTGTGTGATTTGCACAGGAAACCCAATGAATAGAAACTGAGGGGCAGTTGGAAATGGGCCCGTAAATGTTAATAAAAGTATAGACCTCTTCTCCAATTGTTCATGAAACTAAAACATAATGCCCTCCCAAATCTGAAATGTGATTTTGTAAGACAAAATCTACATTTCTAGCAAATAAAATTAGAACTCCAGCATGCTTGGAACTATTGCCAGCACCATACACCTGTCCAATCCACCCCCTCCTCATAAGATTGTAATGTTCCATTGTCAGATGAGTCTCTTGTAGGAAAGCAATTGAAGCTGATAACCTTTTAAGATGTCTAATGATGGTATGTCTTTTAAGTTTGTGATTAAGTCCATGTACATTCCAAGATATTAAATTAAAAGTATTCATAATAGCCATATTAAGCCGCTTGAATGTATTTATCTAAGTCCCTTTTTCTAAATCCCATAAATTTATCAGATTTATCAGATACAGCTATAGATATATCTCTGTCATCTATTTTCATAGCTCTAAAGATAGCAAAAATAAAGAGGAAAAGTGTGAGATATAAAAAGAAAAAAGATAAAATAATTATTAAACTACAAACCAACATATGAATAATGTACCCCCCCACAGTGCTATCAACCAGTCCCGAATTAGTACAATCCAGCAATATTTGACCATATAACTAAGCATGAGAACACAACGGTAATACTAACTGGAGACACTAATGCTGTACTTAACTCTATGATGGATAGTTCCAGGCCAAGAATACATTGGGACATGGTAGATAAAGATTTATCAGATTTGTTGCAGAATGTTAAATTAGTAGTTGTATGGAGAGTTTTATACCCAGATGTGCACAAATATACATTTTGATCCACATGCCACAAATCTGGCTCTAGGATTGATTACATCTTCTTGCCTGGTGGACTACTTAATAGAGTTAATTATGTAAACATTTTGAATACTGTAATCTCAGATCATTCACCGGTTTTGATGAATTTAAATAGGTCTTTAAATGATAAGAAAGATAGTAGGTGGAGAATTAATAATTACATGTTAACTGAAACCCAGATGGTTACAAATATAAAAGAACATATTAAGGATTTCCTCCCTCTAAATGATCCACAAGACACATCCTGGGGTAATTTATGGGACACATTAAAATGTTGGCTAAGGGGAAAATTGATTGGTATTGGGGCAGCTAATAAGAAAAGATGTATGAAAACACAAGCTGATTTATTAAAAAAAATTGATGAGGTGGAACAAACCCTCAAGGACTCTGACTCAGAAGAAACATAGCTGAATTGGTCAAAACTGAAGATGGAATACAATGATAGCATCAGGGTTGAAGCCAAATTTGTGATTAGGAAAGCTAAGTTAAACAATGTGGACTCAGGGCCCAAGACCTCCAGACTACTAGCAATAAGATTAAAACAGAGTTGCTCTTCCTCTAATATTCCATATATTACAAGGTGACGGTCAGATAACTACTAATTTAAGGGAAATCAGTTATTGCATGATTTTTATCAGGTAATCTATGATAAAGAAACCACAAATATGGGGATCATGCTTTCTGAATTTTGTAATGGGTTCACAGTACCTAAGGTAGCACAAGATGATAGGGCCAGACTAGAATCCTTGATAACAGAGAAGGAATTGCTCAGGCAATTAATTCCTTGAAATCAAATAAGGCTCCAGGTCCAGATGGGTATTCAGTGAACTTCTTCAAGACTTTGATCAAAGAAATGACACCAATTATAAAAAATGTTTCTAATGAGGTGCTTGAAAAAGGAATTCTTTCAACTGACCAAACCAGAGATTACTAATGCTACTTCTTTTTTTTTTTTCTGAATTCTATTTATTTCCCCTGTTGCTGAACTTTATCCGGCGACCTCAAATCCACCATCTCTACTTCTCTGCGTGATCCCAGTTGACCCCTCCACTCCTCTCCAGCACCGGGCATCCCTCGGGTCTGCCCTCCAGGGAAGGGTCGCCCCCCACCCAGGGCGCTTTATCTGACAGTATGGAGCCACCGGTCTGGAGAGGGAGGGGACAGCAGAGGGGGCCAGGTCCGACTTCGGGAGTGTGGATCACAAAGAAACATAGAATTTGATGGCAGATAAGGACCGCTTGGCCCACCTAGTCTGCCCATTTTCCTACCTAACAGATAAGCTGCAGATCCTAGTTAACCAACAGCTTACTTCCTCTTGCCCACCCCTAGGACTGCCTTATGCCTGTCCCATGCATTCTTGAAGTCCCCCACTGTTCTTGACTCCACCACCTCCTCAGGGAGGCTGTTCCATGCATCCACAACCCTCTCAGTGAAAAAATACTTCCTCACATTACCCTGAGCCGTCCCCTCTATCTTCAAATTGTGCCCCTTGTTCTTGCACATCTCTTTTCTGGAAGATGCTACCTCTTGGACTTTGTTAATTCCTTGAGGTACTTGAACATTTCTATCATGTCCCTCTCTCCTTCTTTCCTCAAGAGTATACATATTAAGCTCCTTTAGTCTTTCTTCGATGTCTTCTGGTGCAGACCTTGCACCATTTTGGTTGCCCTCCTCTGGACAGCCTCCACTTGTCTATGTCTTTTATGGAGATGGGGTCTCCGAACTGCACACAGTACCTGATGGGGTCTCACCAACTGTCTGTACAGAGGGATAACAACTTCTGTTTTCTACTATTGATGCCTCTTCCTATGCATCCCAGTATCCCACCAGCCTTCCTTACTGCCTTCTCACATTGCTTGCCCACCTTTAGGTCATCTGATATAATTACCTCCAGGTCCCTTTCTATTTTACTGTTGTCAGTATTTCACCCGATTGTGTATATGCTTCCCCTGGGTTTTTGTTTCCCATGTGCATTACCTTGCACTTCTTTGCATTGAATCTGAGCTGCATTGCATTTGACCATTCCTCCACACCTTGCTAGTCCCTTCTCATCCTTTCCACTCCATCGTGTATCAGCTCTGTTGCAGATCTTTGTGTCATCTGCAAAGAGACATACTTTTCCTTCCAGTTCCTCTGCAATGTCACTTATAAAGACATTAAAAAGGACTGGTCCCAGTACTGAACCCTGCGGTACCCCGCTAGTAACCCTCCTTTCTTCACTGTATACTCCATTTACCACTACCCTTTGCATCCTGTTGTCTAGCCAATTTTTTATCCAGGCTACCACCTTGGGACCCATTCCAAGGCTGGCTATCTTGTGAATTAATCTTTTGTGTGGGACTGTATCAAATGCCTTGCTAAAATCTAGGTAGGCCATGTCCACAGCCCCTCCCTGGTCTACCACTTTGGTCACCCAGTCAAAGAAATCTATTAGATTGTCTGACATGACC
This sequence comes from Neoceratodus forsteri, assembly GCA_016271365.2. Taxonomy (NCBI): domain Eukaryota; kingdom Metazoa; phylum Chordata; order Ceratodontiformes; family Ceratodontidae; genus Neoceratodus; species Neoceratodus forsteri. The sequence continues at coordinate 678,481,018 of CM057456.1, read as the reverse complement.
TTCCCATCGTGAATCCATGCTGCCTTGGGTCCTGTGCCCCACTGGCCTCTAGGTACTCAACAATTCTTTCCTTCAGAAGTGATTTCATCATTTTCCCTACCACTGAGGTCAAACTAATTGGTCTGTAGTTTCTTGCCTCTGTCCTGCTCCTGCTTTTGTGAAGAGGAATCACATCTGCCCTCCTCCAGTCCTCGGGTACCACCTCATCCTCTCATGATTTGTTAAAGAGAGTAGTCAGCGATGTCACTAGTTCTACCCTTAGTTTTTTTAGAATTCTTGGGTGAATCCCATCAGGCCCCATTGCTTTGTCCACCTTCAATTTTATTAGTTCTTTCAGAACCCTTTCTTCTGTAAATGGACTGGTATCGATCCCCGTCTTCAGAATGTTTCTCTTGTTTGGTTTAGGTAACTCCCCCTCCTCTTCCTTTGTGAATACTGAGCAGAAATATTCGTTCAGAATTCCTGCTTTTTCACTGTCACCCTCTACCCACGTTCCCTCCCCTTTATTAAGCTTCAGTATCCCTCCTTTGGTCTTTCTTCGCTCCCTTAATGTACCTATAAAAGGTCTTATCCCCCTTCTTAACAGAATTGGCTATCCTTTCCTCGGTTTGGGCCTTTGCTATTCTGACTGCCTTCCCAGCCTCTTTCTGCTTTAACTGATAAAGTTCTTTGTCCTGCTCCTTCTGTGTTTCCTTATATTTCCTGAATGCTGTCCTTTTCTCCTTAACCTTTCCTGCCACCTCTTTTGTGAACCATAGCGTTTTTTTCCTTCATTGTGTTTTATTGATTTTTTTTTACACAAAGGCTTGTTGCCTCTGTGATGGCTGTTTTGATCACTCCCCATTGCTCCTCCACCCTCCTTCTTTCCTGTTTGCTAGTGCTTTTCTGAGGCACTCTCTCATTTTCCCAAAGTCAGCCCTCCTAAAGTCTAGTACACTTGCTTTTGTATGGCTTGATTGTATGGCTGTGTTTATCGTGAACCACACTGTTTGGTGGTCGCTTGTTCCCAGATGGCTACCCACTTCTAATTCTGAGATTCTTTCTCCATCCCCATTTGAAAGTACCAGGACTAAGACTGTTCCCTCCCAAGTGGGTTCCAATACTAGCTGTCTGAGACATGCCCCCTGTAGGGCATCAAGAATGACCCTGCTCTTGGATGTGCCTGCAGCAAAGGTGCTCCAGTTAACATCTGGCATATTCAGGTCCCCCATCAACAATATCTCCCCTTTTTCTGCCATTCTAAGTAAGCCTTCTATCATTTCCTTGTCCATTCCCTCCCCCTGAGATGGGGGTCTGTATACAACCCCCATGCGGATTGTGGTGCCATTTCCTGTCTCCAGGGTGACCCAAGGTGCCTCATCTGCTCCCTGTTTACTCTTTAGTTCTGTTGCTTTGATCCCTTCCTTTACATAGAGAGCTACTCCTCGTCCTCTTTTACCCTCCCTGTCCCTCCTGTAGATTGTGTATCCTGGTGTGTTGACATCCCAGTCATGGTTCTCTGTGTACCATGTTTCTGTGACTGCCACAATATCCAGGCAACCCTCTTCCATCAAGGCCGCTAGTTGAGGGAGCTTGTTACACAGACTACGGGCATTGGTACTCATCACCCTCCACTTCTTGATAGCCTTACCCCTTTTAGCCCCATTTCTGTCCTTATTGCCTTTGCCTTTTTTTACACTTAAATCTGTTCTGCTCCCTAATAACTTCTGTACCTTGGTTTTTACCTCACTAATCACCATGTTTTGTGGGGGGAGGTTCAGATTTCCCTGCTTCTTTTCAGTGCCTCCCCCCTTGGCTAGTTTAAATGCTTGCCAATGAAGCATTTAAACCTCTCACCTAGGATCCTGGTTCCCCCCTGGACAGATGCATACCATCGCACCAGTATAGGTCTGCATTCCTCCAGGTGGCTCCCCAGTCCCCAATGAAGCCAAAACCCTGAGCTCCACACCAGTTTTTCAACCACTCATTGAATTCCCTGGTGAGAAGTGCCCTAGCATCTCCCTTGCCATAGACAGGCAGCACCTCCGAAAGGTTACCGTGCGCTACTTGTCTAAGGCCCCTCCCTTCCCAACTCTACAAACTCCTCTTGCACTGCTCTGATCCCATTTCTAGCCAGGTCATTTGTCCCCAGGTGGACAATGACATCCAGCTCCCTCCCTTGTGCAGCTCCTCCCACGATCCTGAGGATTCGCTTCCTGTCCCTCAAGCCGTGGTGCCAGGAAGGCACCTACCTCCTCTCCCCTTCCTCCCCATTTGTACCCCCTAATGATTAGGCCCCCACCAGAGTTGTTTCCTTCCCCTGTGGGTCCCATGCCACTCTCCTTGGGTCTCCTTTGTGAAGGTTCCCAGCATCCTCCCTTGGTCTCCACTGCAGGTGCCTCCATAGAGGAACCACTATCCACCAGAAGAGCATACTGAATTGTGAAGAGGTACAGCTGGAGGGATGCAACTCTGTTCCACCACCCTCTCCCTCCTTGAGCCCACCCTGGTCCAGCCTGTCCTCTTTCTTGGCAACCTCTGAGGTAGTGGCATTGGCCCTGGTGGTCCCTGTGTGGGAGAGGAGGTTTCACGAATCCTAGCCAGGTCAGCCTGGAGATGGGCAACCTCCTCTCTCAGACCAGAGAGGTGCCTGCAAATAGGGCAGCATTGCAGCCTCCAGAATGTCTTCCGGAACACTGCCATTGCACTGCACCACTCCTATCATGTCTTATTTTGTGTCCCCTCTACTGTTTCTCTGGATGCTTACTCTCCCCTCTCCTTACAACTCTCACCCTTCCTGTTCTGGGACAGCAACTTCCTATCTTCTTCAGTAGCCTCCTTCTTCCTTGCTCAATATCAGACCACCAGCAGCCGGGGAGAGTGAGCTACTTTTTCTACTTTAGGGTTGACAAAACCAATGTTTCTCTATGATCCTTTCCTTCCTACTGCCAAACAGGAAGTTCCTGTTGACAGTCAAATCCAGTGGCTATAAAAGTAGAACTGGCTTTGGGTGGGTGGTGGAGGGGTGGAATGGAGGCAATTAGTAAGAAAAAAGGCTAGCAACAGGAAGTTGTAATTTGACTCACCTGCTTTTCTAGTGTCTAAACCATACCCCCAGGTAAGCTCTCTTTCCTCCTACTGGTTTAGCAAAGTCAGCTGATACAGTACCTTTCCCTGCACAGAACACACACTGACTTTCTTTCTTTTCTTTCTTTTTTTAACCCTAAATAAGACCCCTTCTACTTCTAATAAAGTTATCTGTCTACTTAATCTTAACTGACACTGACGCCTGCTGAGATATAAGTTTTAAATTAATAAGAAAATGTAGCTTCTTTTAGTTAGCTGCTTTCTACTCTACAAGCAAGGCTAGCAACAGCTGCAGGCATCTTCACCTATCAGCAGAGGGGGGGTTTTCTATGTTTTTCACCCCTGTGGAGCCTGGCTGCCAAGGCAACACATGCTTTGGCTCCACCCCCTGGCATATGCCACAACGCTCTTTTGGCTACCCCCAGCCTCTGCCAGAGGTCTCTAATTGAGCAGTCATTTTTCCCCAGCCCTCCCCAGGAAAGAGAGAGCCTTCCTTTGGATGCTCAATCTCTTCCCCCGCACCAACCTCCAGCCTCCAGGGTCCATTCCTGAACTCGGGTCACCGGTATGGCACGAGGTGTGGCATCCAGCTCCTCAGCACCACTGGACCAGTTATAATGCTACTTCTAAAACAAGGGAAAGATCCACAGGACTGTAATAGCTTTAGACCTATTTCACTAATAAACACAGATGTCAAAATTTTGTCAAGAGTTTTGGCTAACAGACTAGAACCAGTCACTGTGTATCTAATTATCCACACAGCAGACCGGATTTATGAAATGGCGTATATCCTTGGACAATACAAGGAAGCTTTTCCACATCATGGAACAGGCATACAAATACCGTGTCCCATGTAGATTGTTATCTTTAGATGCTGAAAAGGCATTTGACCGCATACTGTGGTCACATATAATTAGTACTTTGGAACTATTCCAATTTCCTGAAAAATTCATAAAATAGATTAAGGTTTTGTACAACAATCCATCTTTAGTGGTAATTACTAATGGTATGATCTCACCATTTTTATCTGTTGGTAGAGGCACTAGGCAAGGATGTCCCTTATCTCCACTTTTGTTCAATTTAACAATAGATCCTCTTATACATCAGCGTAATACAGATAAAAAGATAAAGGGATTTATTATGGGAGATTTAGATTTATGTACATCAGTTTATGCAGATGATTTGTTGATAACTATAGCTGAACCTAAAACTTCTATTCCCAGAATTCTTGATATATTGAAAGTGTATGGACAAATATCTGGATATAAATTAAATCTAAGTAAAACAATTTTTTTGCCACTGGACAGATACTGTGTCAAAGCAAAGGTGGTTTCCTTGGGGCTGGCATGGGCGCAGGAATATATTGATTATTTAGGCATTAGATTGTACAAAACTTTAAGTAAAACAATCTCCACAAACCTAGCTTTACTAAAGTCTAAGTTAGCAGATTCATTAGTGAAATGGGATAAACTGCCTTTGGAGATGTGGGGTCGGGTGGATTCAGTCAAAATGAATATTATTCCTAGAGTGTTATATATTTTCTCTATAATACCTTGTCACATAAACAAAAAATGGATTGAAGGGCTAAACTCACAAATTTCAAAATGTATATGGAACTTTAAAAGAATCAGGTTGGCTTATTACGAACGTACTAGAAACAAAAAATATGGAGGGTTAAAGGCTCCAGATTTATTTCTTTACTACCTGGCTACCAGATTGTCTCAAATGTCACATTGGGTTGGAAACAAAAATGATGATATATACATTCCAGAATGGGTATTATTGGAAAGGTCTCTAGTCAGAGAGCAACACATAGACTTACAGACTATAATCTATGCTAAAAAGGTTACAATACTGAATTCCAAAATTTTAACAGGCTCTATTAGGACTCTGAGATATGTGGGAGTCACGTGATGCAGAGCACTAGGTAGCAGTCTCCTCTAAGAGCTCCAGCCACCCGTCCTCCTAAATAACTTAAAAACTCAGTTTTTTCTTCCATAATTCTTCTGGGTTTTTAACTGCATACTTGCCGGAAAGACGGCAATTACTCAGAAATAGTTTCAATGGGTGTTGAGACGCGGAAAGCCATGCCTAAGCATACTCCGCCTGCAACCCCCGAGAAGGACCCACTACCACCCCAGGGAGCACCCCCACGTATTTTCATGTTCTGTTTTTTGAACTATTAAGAACGGCAGCATTTTCTGTCAAAAGTGAGAGACACGCAAGAGCTGCAGTGGGAAGGTGCCAAGTTAAGAGTAACACAAGATCTGCCTCTTTCGGTCCGTCAGAAACGGGCCTCCTTCCACCCCTTGGTTACTAGACTTATCGCGGCAGGGATCAAGTTTAGGATGGGCTACCCTGCCAAGTTTCAGGTTCTCCTTGCAGGATCCTGGGTCACTTATAAACATCCGGAGTCTGCAGAGACCGGCCTCAAGACTGTGCTCCCTGACCTCTTCAAGAGCCCCTGAAGCCTGATGCTGGATGTTCTCAGTTGGCAGAGGTCAATTTAAAGTAGAGATCTATGTGAATTGTCTTTTTTTTTTTTGTATTCTACTGATCCCCCTACAGTGTCTGGTCATCTGACTGTTAAACCCTGATGGGCTGTTAAAGTTATCTTGCCCAAGATCAGCTCTGAAAGAACTTGAGTCGCTGAGTGCGCTTTCTATTGGGGTGAGTACCGGAATTTTGTTTCTTGCTGTTTCCCTTCCCTCGTTAACTTTTTTTCTCTTTTATAACCAATATTCACTCACCAACCCTCTCCTGCTAGTCATCTGGTGTTTCAGAGTTGATACTGTGGTTGTGGATCTGCAATCTAGTGAATGCTCTTCCCTAGATGAAAAAAAAAAATTACAATGCCACAAGCTCATCTTCCAGTGAAGACTGGAAATCTACAAGAGACTGGGAAATTTGGATTTTGTTTCTCAGTATTTTAGTGATCCTTTTGATCCCCTTAGCGATCTGTTTGATCTGTTTTACATTTACTAAACACTGTCCCAGAACCGAAATACAGGCTGAAATTATTAAGAAGTCGGGAATCCTGGCAGTGCGTTGGGGACCGGGAGAGCTTGCCACAGCAATGAGGAGGGGGAAAAGGTGTTTTTTGTTTGCTGCTTTTACAGTTTGTTACCTGGCTTCCAATTTTGCCATTTCGCTGCTAGATGGCACCAGAGACCATCCTGTTGACCATGCTTCTTCCATCATTTGGATCTACAGCCATGCAGAGACATTATATTTGCAGCGATACTTATTCTGTGGACTGCCAGGTTAAAGTTACATGTTTTTTCTTCTGTTAATTATGTAGCTGGGTCACAGATCAATCCCTAATGGTAAGGGATGATAGTCATGTTCTATATATAGTTGGATTTTGGTTTTATATAATTATTTGTAGCTGAAGGTGGGCTTGCTTTGTGTTTTGTTTTTTAAAGAATTGCTGCAACAGACACTTCAGTATTGGCAGTTTTTATTATCATGTATATTTTATAGACAAATATATGGTTCAGTGATTGTAGATAATTTAAGAGTTTTAGTTTAATAATAAGGGAGGAAGGATAGATAGTTGATAATGCCCAACGAGATATTTCTGGTTACATTATTATGCTCAGTTCACATTTTTAAAATATTTGCATATGTAGGATGTTAGTGTGTTAACTGTTGTTAAGTGGTAGCTTGCCCAGAAGTTATGTAGGTGTTGCTGTAATTAGCATATATTTATGGGAGGGCAGGGGTGGGTGGAGGAGGCTTAACTGGGTGGACTATTATCATGGACCAGGATAGAATGGGGTGGGAGTGGGAGTGGGAGTGGGGGATCTGGGGATTTGGGGTGCTCATTATGTTTTGTTTTAGGAGGGTTCATGTAAGGGGTTATCTTGTTATGCATAGCGGAGGGTGGGGAGGTGTGAAGCACAGCAATTATAAGGAGTGGGATAGGGAAGAACTACCTCAAGGAAATTGGACCTATAGAAATTGTATTCGTGATATAGTGGTCAATGGCTAGGGATATTAAATGTATTAGTTGGAATGTGAAGGGTGCCCAGCACAAGTCCAAGAAATATAAAATTTTGAAACATTTAAATCACTTAAAAGTAGATATTATGTTTATCCAGGAGATCCATCTACTTAATACTAAAGCTAATAGAATGAGGCGACAGCAAGTGGGACAGGTTTTTGCTGCGGAAGGTATCACTCAGAGTAGAGGTGTAATGTTTTTTGTACACAGGTCCATTCCCTTTAAGCCTGTTCAACAAATCCAGGATCCCTTGGGCAGAATGCTTTTAATTAGAGGTTGTTTACACACCCTGGATATATTGTTGGGATGTATTTATGGCCCAAATATAGATACCCCAGTTTTTTTTGTACAGGTTAGGGAAGCTCTAACACCATTTTTAAATATTCCCACAATTATTTGAGATGATTTAAATCTTGTTTTTGACTCGTCCCTAGATAGATCTGGCTTTTCCAGTAAGGGTCTTTCCCGGGCCCAAAGAGCTTTCAGAGAACTCGTAGACCACTTGGGTCTTTGTGATGTATGAAGAATTCTCCACCCTAATGTCTGGGAGTATACTTTTACCTCCCAGGTACATGGTACATCGTCCCGAATTGGTTATGTTTTCATCTCACATACCCTTATACCTGGAGTAGTGGATTCCAACATTGTGGCAGGACCGCCTTCCGATCACTCAGTGGTTGCATGTTCAGTGTCTTTTCCATCCCTCACTAAAAAAGGTAGTAGATGGAAATTCAATAATCAGCTGTTAAAAGACCCTGATGTGGTTAAATATTTCTATCAACCATAATTCTACTATGCGGCCTGACATGGAGTGGGGTGCACTTAAAGAATATTTGAGAGGGATTTTGATTGGATTGACTTCCCGGAGAAAGAGGGAAAGAGAAAAGTGTATTTCTTCACTTCTTTCTTTGATTTGGGATAAGGAGACCAAGCTTACCCCTCTCTCATCTGAGTTAAATAGGCAATAATTAGTTAAATTAAGGAATTCATTCCTTAGTCTTCTAGGGGAACATGCCGAGCTTGCAATCCTTAAAACGAATGCAGCGTATACTTATCAGGGAGAGAAGGCAGGTCGGATGCTGGCAAGGTGAGTTAAACAGCAAGAATCTGCTAGGCTAATTGCTGCTGTCCATTCTATTGAAAATAATTCCATTAAAACTTCTCCGGTAGAAATACCTAGGGAATTTAAGAACTATTATGAGTAGCTTCATGGAACTATGATAGACCCACCAACTGAGGAGAATCTACTGCAGTATCTAAGGGAGTCACACTTGCCTTCCCTTTCGAAGTCTCAACAGGCCCTGCTTACATCTGTTATTACCCAAAGTGAAGTAGATAGAGTTATTAAGTCCCTCCCTTCTGATAAAACTCCTGGCCTGGATGGTTTCTCTTCTAATTTTTTTCCAAAGATCTAATGCCCATTCTTTTACCACTCTTCCAGTATATTTTGGATGGCCAAGCAATGGATACATCTTTGTTTGAGGCTTCATTTGTTCTATTGCCTAAACCTGACAAATCCCCCGACCGTGTCTCAAACTATAGGCCCATATCACTTCTTAATCATGACATTAAAATTCTTATGAAACTCCTGGTGGATCTTGTAAATGATGTTCTTCCCACACTTATTGGTGTGGAGCAGGTTGGTTTTATGAGGGGAAGATCCTCCGTGGACCACCTACGGACTCTTGCACATGTTTTCTCGGTCTCCAAGGACGCAGACCATCCCAAGGATCTGGTTTCCTTGAATGCTGAGAAGACTTTTGATAGAGTCCAGTGGAACTATCTTTTAGCTACAATGGAAACGTTTTGCTTCCCATTGGACTTTCGGAAGTGGATTGGCTCTCTTTATAAGTTCCCTTCTGCTAGGATTTCATGTAATGGTGTAATCTCTGATTCCTTTAGGTTACATGTGGGGACTAGACAAGGTTGTCCTCTGTCTCCACTCCTTTTCAATTTATATCTAGAGCCCCTTATTAGGTGAATAACAGCAGCCCACGAGATTCAAGGTATCCAGTTGCATGGCCATGTCACCTAAGTCTCAGCATACGCAGATGATCTCCTGCTCCAAATGTCATATCCAGCGTCATCTATCCCACGTCTACTAGAAATCATTGAGGGTTTTAGTAAAATTTCTAACTACAAATTAAATATAGAAAAAACTCTGGTATCCCCTCTCAACCATAAAACTCTTAAGCATGAAATTGCTGCTCTTGGGCTTTCTTGGAAATCCGATGCTATAAAATACCTAGGGCTTACTCTCACGAAGAACGCGGATCATACTCAACGGTTAAATTTGGACTCTTTGGTCCACACTATTAACCTAGATTTAAGTAGATGGGCTATGTTCCCCCTCTCTCTTCGGGGGAGGATTAATTTAATTAAAATGAATATTTTTTCCCTGTCTTTTTTAACCTCTAAATTTGTTAAACATTTGGCTTCCTTTATCATGGTTTAAAAAAATTCATAGTATAATCACCAATTTCATCTGGGATTGCAAGAAATCCAGAATGGCATTTCACAAATTGGCGGCTCCTAAATTGATAGGAAGACTAGGGTTTCCTTACATCGGGCTGTATTATTAGGCCAGTCAAGCAAATAAATATCTCAGGTGGTTGAACTTGATGGATCCCTCTGATCATGCTTCATATATCCCAACCTGGTTAAAAGTGGAGATAACTCGTATAAAGGAGTATGACTTTTCCCCTAAGGCTATGATATACATTAACCCAGGTTCCCTTCCTATGGCCTTACATGACTCCCCGATTGGGACTTCAATTGGAGTTCATTCCCAGCTATGTGCCTTTTCAAAATATGGTCACACTAAAGACTTATTTCAACCACTAAGAGGTAACCCCAGATTTCAATTAGAGGGTAGGCCTCTTTTAAGCTGTTGGCTTCCACAGTTAGGTGACTGTCAACTTAATGACCTAGTCATAGCAGAAGGGCAATGGTACTCTTCGTTGGAAATTTTGAACAAATTTCAAATTCCACATACAAATATATTCAGAGTCTTTCAACTCCACCATCTTTTGATGAAAGAATTGGGGGTAGTCTCCCCCTCAGCTTCAAATGTTTGTTTTCAAACTAATTTATGTCCATTGGAAGGAATTCCTCATGCTGTTTCTAAAATATATAGTATTCTTTATAGTTGGGCCTATCCTCATAACTTTGCTCCTGTTGCCTTCTGGTCCTCTCTCTTCCTGGATAAAGAGTTTAACTGGCCATTGCTCTGACGTAACTGCCACAAATTCATGCTTCAAGATAGGCTTAGATTGATGCAGTTTAAAATATTGCATAATATCTACTAGTCTCCCCAAAAATTGGCTAGGTTGGGTATTGTGTCCTCCCAGATTTGTACACAATGTCAGCAAGGAAAGGGGGATCTTCTCCATATCTTCTGGAGTTGTCCTAAGGTAACCCCACTCTGGACCACCATTAAACAAAGGGTGGATCCCCTGTTAGGACTGACTGACTTATTTACAGCAGAAATATGCCTGTTAGGGGATGTCTCTTGCATTCCAGTGCTGAATAGGAAGTATTATATGGCTTTAATTTCAGCATCAGTTAAGAAGGTGGTCCTTAGACACTGGAAGGATACTTCCAAAATCATTTATGTTGAGTGGTTGCAGGAGCTACTTGTGAATCTTAGAATGGAGAGAACCATTGCCAGTGTCCAAAATAAGTTACAATGTGGGGTCCTTTACATACATTATATTCTTTACAGTCCTAAGGGTGATTCTTCCTTTCTCACAGACTATTGTGGTATTGGAGTAGTTTGCTTTGCTATGGATATAGGGGTTATGGGGGGAGGGGATGGGTGGGGGAAGGTAGGGTGAAAATGAATCCTCGTAATCTCTGTATTCATGTATTCGTGTTAAGTCTATCATGTATATCATAAGTTGGATTTCATCTCTGTAATGGAAAACTTTAATAAAATTTGAATGGAAAAAAAGAACTCTGAGATATGTTAAATCTCTGTTTTTTTGCACCTTTATAATTCCAAGAGACAACCAATCTGGAATAACACTAACTTTTTGTCAGATGGGCTATGCTTATTCAACATGAACTAGATAACAAAGGGAATCAGGAGGGTACAAGATGTGGTTAAAGGTGATAGCTTCCTACCATTCAGAACACTTAGAATTAAATACTGAGCTGAGGAGGAAGAAGAGAGCTCTTTTTATAAAGATCTACAAATAATTATTACATCTGCAATTCATCTGAACTCTGCAGAGGATGAAAACACTATGCATTTTTTAAATATACTACACATGTTCCCCTCAATGTCTCATATATATGGTCTTCTTTTAGAATGTACTAGAAGATTAGCTCCAGAACCAATCAGATGGTGTTCACAGGAATTGGGGGTAAGTAATAATGACTGGGACTGGGAAAATATTTGGTCGTTGTTAGCTAAGGCTTTTAATGCAGTTAACCTTAAAACCATACAATTCAGAACTTTACATAAGTTATATTACACTCCATACATCAGGTATAAGATAGGTCTGCAGGTCAGTCCAAATTGTAATAAATGTAACTCTGTGGTGGGATCATTGGGACATATGTTTTGGGAATGCACATTGGTTAAACCTTTATGGGACCAGATAAAATGCCTGATTTCAAGATGTTCTTCTATACACTTTTTATTTATTTATTTAAGCATTTTATGAGGAAGGCATACTGTCTACGGTTCTCTAGGGATGTAAGGTTCATAGCTTGGTAGAGGGCACAATGATAGGTGGAGTAAGGGCTGTTCAGGACAAAGCAACAGAACGAGTGGAAGAGGGGGTCCAGTCTGGCTAAGGTGGTCTTGGGACCCACACTGTAGACAAGGTCACCATAGTCGAAGACAGGGAGGATCATTTTCTGCACAATGGCCCTACGGGCAGGGCCTGGGATACTGGCATGGTTATGGTACAGTGCACCAAGCCTGGGGTGCAGCTTCTTGAGTATGGAGTCAACATATGTGGAAATGTTGAGGTTCTGATCAAGCCAGACTCTGAGATACCTGAAGGAGGTACAGGCCTCGAGGGGCGTCCTGTCAAGGATGTGGAATGTGATAGGTGAAAGGAACCTCGATAGTTTCTGCCTTGTCCCAAAGGTCACTGAGATGGTTTTCTTGGCATTGAGGGAGAGGTGATTAGAGCAAAGCCGGAGCTGTAACTTAGCAAAGTCCTTTTGCAAGCTGGTCATTACCTCTGTGGCCGATGGGCCAGATGTATGCAGCACAGTATCGTCCACATACATATGAATGGAGGTGTGTGTGTGCAAGCAGATGGTAGGACCTTTAGAAAGATGGAAAACAGGAGTGGGCCAAAGATGGAGCCTTGCAGTACCCCAGAGGTAACAAGGAGGGGGCCGAGGTGGCAGAGCTGACTCTGACAGATTGGGACCTGCCAACAAGGTATGAGTGGAACCAACTGGAAGCCCAGCTAGACAGTCCGGCGTTGGCAAGTTTGGACAAAAGGAGTGGGTGGGAGACGATGTCAAATGCCTTGGCCAGATCAATGAAAATGGCAGCTGTGTAGTGACCAGCATCCATACCAATGAGAATGGAGTCAGTGAGCCTGAGAAGGGAGGTGGTGGTGGAGTGGGATTTCCTAAAGCTGGACTGGAAGGGGGTAAAGAGAGAGGAAGAGAGAGGAAGAGTCAAGAAAGGGCGACAGACGAGAGAGGACTAGGCAGTCTTGGAGTTTAGCCAGGATGGGTAGAAGGGAAATGGGTCGGTAATTGCTTGGGTTGGAGGTGTCCCCTCCCTTAAGAAGGGGGATAATGGTGGCATGTTTCCATTCAGAGGGGACTTCAGCAAGGAAGAAGGATAGGTTGAATAGGGTGGCCAGGGGTTTGTCTATGGTGGGGGCCGAGAGGTGGAGCATTTTGGAGTCCAACCTGGTTGGGTATTTACCCTTATTAGGATTAAGGGTGATCAATGCATTATATACCTCATCCTGGGTGATGTGCTGAAAGGAGAACGAGTGGGCTGTGGATGTTGCTAGGATGGGGGAGGTAGAGCTGAGTTGATGCACAAGGCTAGGTGAGGACAGGAGAGTAGCATGGCAATTTGTGAAGTGAGAGTTAAACTGTGAGGCCACCACTGGGGGGGGTTGGTGATGGTGACCCCACCTACCTGTAGGGTAGGAGTGGGGGGGCTGTGAAGGTGGGCTGAGAAGTGATTTTACCACTTTCCAGAATTTGTCTGGCTGATGCAAGGTGGAATTGAATGAGACTTTGAAATAGTTAGCTTTTGCTATGTGGATTTTCTAGTGCATGTATTGCATAATGCACAATAAATCTGAAGGTCAGCTGGTGATCTCGAAGTCTTAAAGGAGTTCCAGGCTTTATCCCTACTCCTGAGGAGGGCCAGGATTTGAGTTGAGATCCATGGGATGTGTGCAGCTCTGACTCTGAGTGGGGCGTGGCTGTCCCAAATGACAGAAAACTTGGACTTAAAGAACTCCAGGGCTGCATCTGGCATCAATGGAGGAGGATTGGCTGATGAATGACCAATCAGAGTTTGCCAAGTCATCAAGTAAAGAGGTAAATAAGATCTAGTCATAAGGATTCTGGGAGGGGGTGCTTTAGGCCTGTAGATTTTTCTTACCAAATAGATGCCATGGTGGTCACTTAAGGCATCTGGTAGGAGGCCAGAAGCTAGTATCCTGGGAGGGTGTGAGGTGAGGGCCCAGCCCAGGAGAGTGTGATTCATTGTTTTGTGGTTTAACCGAGTGGGTTCAGAGATTCGCTGAGTTAGGTTTAGGGCAGTTTAGGGCAGATTTGCTGAGTTAGGTTTAGGGCAGTTTAAGGCAGATATGCTGAATTAGGTTTAGGGCAGTCACCTTGTCGCGAAGCTTGGAGTTATGATAACATAAATATAGAGACATGTGTTGTGGGTCATTTTGATGAAAGCATTAACTGGTCTGTAGAACAGAAATATTCCTTATTGCTGATTGGAGTTTCAATCAGAAACCTTATATTCAAGTATTGGATAGGAGAGAAAATCCCATCATATCAAGAATGTAAGTCACAACTATTGGAAAACATAAAAATAGAAAAACTGGCTTTGAGTCTTAAGGGTCTTAGCAATAAATTTAATTCTAGATTAGGCACTTTGTATGGCTTTCTATCTGGGGATACTTAAATTTGTTTTTAAAACTATTAAATAGATAGGTGCTTGTCAACTCAGGTTTCGTTTCATCATCTCAAGTGGGTTATTAGATGGTCTAGTGGGTATTATGGATACTTAGAGGTCCTTTACCACTGCAAGTCTTGGAAGCGTTGATATATCTTTCTGTCTGTCATCTTTGACTTCTTTGATCTCTTTTCTTTTTTTTACTTTTTCTTCGGTGTACCTTTTTATAAAGTAATAGGGATTCTTACTAGTGATCATAACAGGAAAAGGGGAAATGTTTTGAATAGGTTATTCTTTAAAGATCATGTGCAATGGTTTTTACATATTTTTTTATAAAAGCTTGAAAAGCTGACATTCAAGTCCCTTAGTCCTGATTAGTGTTTTCTGAAAATGTCATGCTGTTCGATTTTGTGGTTTTCTTTAAATCAGCATTTGTTAACTTGCTCTACAGTGGCTGAAAACAGTGGAGTTATTTTTGTCCTGTCAGTCAAACTTAGAGTGTGATGACATCATTTTGGAGTAGCTTACTGTTTCAGATTCCCAATCAGAGTAGAACTCTGTAGAGTTAATGGTTTGCTGAGCTCTCCAAGTTTTTTACAAACCCAGTCTCTGGTTTGTTTTTAGATAGATCAACTTAAAACATATCATTATCTTCTGATAAAAAGCTGATCATTTTAATTTCAATGCTGAATTTGAATAGTAGAAATCTTTCTCTGTGAGAAATCAGCTTGTCTGTATCACAGCTTTCAGTTCTTTCTAATCAAAAATCTGATTTTTTTTCTAACAGGGCTGTTTAATGAATATAAAATAAATCTAGTTCATTCACAGAAACAGTTTGAGACAGATATTCAAAGCTTTGCGCTGGGCAAAAAACGTTAGCGTGGGTTTAACGTGGGATTAGCGCGGGTCTGCAATATTCAAAAGGCTGAATAGTGCAGGCAAACAGCATTAGCGCCAGGCAAACAGTAATTATATGCAAGGGGCAATGTGAACATGACTACAGGTGCAATGAGATATTCAGTGACTTGTGCTGCGCTAAGTTGTTTAGCGAGACTTAGCGTGACCCATAGCGCGGTACAAATTACCACCCAGGAAAAGCTGGTCTTAACCCTGGGCAAACAGCTTTGCATGATATTGTTGCTTTGCGCGGTGCTATCTTGGCATTAGCGCGGCTTGCGCGGCGCTAACATGTGAGTATGACACTTAGAAACTGCCAGACATGAAGGACACATGCTGCTCACTGATGGTAACACCATGATGCCATCAGCTGCTACAGGTCCCAGCCATGCACAGGCAGTAAGGGGTGATTGGGCCCACAGAGGTCATCGTGGTAGTGGGGGGCAATACAGCGCACACCTGCAGACCATATGTCTGTAGTGCCCAACAGATGCCAGCACACACAGGCAGTACTGTGGGCATGGTGGCCATTGAGAGGAGTGTGTATGGGTGGCCAGACCTCACCACAGCCCAAGTGTGGCCACAAGACTGGGACACAGCACGCAGTGCACATGGGCCAGTAGTGGGAATACACCACCGTCTGTGTGTCTGTCAGATCCCATGTGCCCCCCCTGCCACATACAGCGCAACTGTACAGGTGCCACAGCACACACAGCCGGCCATGTATATGTCACTGTGTGCCATCCCATGCCACAGGTTCTGCATCTGTGGATCACAGAACAGTGCAACAGTATTGTTCACTATCAGGAAACACCTGCATGTTGGACCTGTCACTGTGTGCAGTGCAGTCAGCATCACTGCCCTACACATCATAGGCAGTGCTGTGTCCCTCACACTACTGGCCCCCTTGCTACTGTAGTGTCTGCTGTGCACTGTAGCATGCCCCACAGTGTGACAGTTGCATGCAGCACCACCACCACCTGTGCCTTTGCTGTCTTGTGCTCTGGGGTACAATTTGCTATGCAATGCTGTACTGATTACATGTAGCCTGCAGCCATTATCGTGCACTGCCAGACTGACCTACAGGTGGAGCTGCGGTTGGACCTGGTCAGCACCTGTACTTCCAGACTGACCTGCAGGTGGCTCTGTGGGACCCTATAGTAGCGCTGGGAAAACTGCATGCAAATCAGGGCATAATGAGATACTAATCCGGTTGTTTGCCCAGAGACTACCCAAGTAGGCTCATTTGCATGCTACTTTGATTATGGCACATTTAGCACTGGCAAGCGTGTTTGCGGGCTAACTGTTAGCTCGCCTAATGCCGTGCACGTGTTAAGCGCTAAAAGCACAGTACGGGAATATTATACAGTTTTGATCACTGTTCTTTCACATCTGCTGTTGCCTGCAGCTGTACTGAGTCCATGCATTTGCTGGCACACACATTGGCCACATAGTTCATCTGTACCTACCCTCACGTCGCTATGCACAGTGTTGTTGTTGTTGTGGTTTGCACTTCCTGGTTGCTATCTTCAGTGTTGTCTTATTCCAGGGCTATGTTTGCCCTGCACTCCCAGCTCAGTTTGCATGGCCTCATTACCATGCTGTATTCAGAAGCTGCTTGCCCTGGGCTATTCCTTTTGAATATAGCTTGCTTTGTGCTCCTGGCTATGTTTGCCCACCAGGCAGTGCTAATTTAGCCCAGGGGCAAAGTTTTGAATATCTGGCCCCTTGTCTTTGATGTAGCCTTCATAAATATGTTCATGTAAGAACATTTTTTTTATGTCAGATTGACAAACAGTACATGTGCTTGAAATACTGTAGCAGAGTGTGACAGGCACCTGTCTGAACTCACAAATTTCAGTTCTTTGGTAGTTTCTGTGTGAAAATATATCATGTACGTGTACAACTATAAACACTATGTGGTATCCCAATGCTCCATGTCTCTGCCCCACAGTTGAGGCAGCTGCAGTTTATTGCCACCTGTCCCTGCCCCACAAGCCCCCTGTCTTCTGCTTCAAATGCAAGACTGCCGAATGCAGTGTCAGTGGCTCAGTAGGTAGCACACTCACCTCTGAGGCCGGGAGATCAGAGGGCTGTGGGTTCAGTTCCCACATCTGGCACTTGGGTTAATATCCTAGTACTGACACTGTAGTGTAGCATGAGAGGGGTGCTGCACTTCTGAGGTGCCGTCTTTCGGATGAGATGTTAAACTGAGGTCCCATCTGCCTGGATTGGTGGTAGTTCAGGTGGATGTTAAAGATCCCATGGCACTTATCGAAAAGAGTAGGGGAATTTCCCCAGTGTCCTGGCCAAATTTCCCTCATTCACTAAAAATACCACCAACAGCTTAATCTGGTTCAAGGTCAGTTGGCATTCATCTGTATCCCCCTCCCCCGGGTCGTGCCTGAAAATAGGCAGGATTTGTCTAGTGCACTTACCCGGTCAACAAAAGCTAAATAAATAAATAAAAATAAATCCTGCTACCCACTGTCTTCTTCCACACAGTCAGGGATTGTGCACCCTGCTACCTCCATCCCCTGCCTAAAGAATCAGGGCTGCTTCACCCTGCAACCCCCTGCCCAAACAGTTGGGGATGACGCATGCTGCTGCCTTCTCTCCTTCACCGTCACAGTTAGGGAAGCTGCACCTGCTGTCCCCTGTTCCTGTCTCCACAGTCAGGGCTGCTGTGTTGTGTTAAGCCCTAGTGTGCCAGGTCCCCTGCCTCCACAGCTGGGGCTGCTGTACCATGCTGCCCTAGCCTCCAGAGGTGGGGCTTTTGCAACACCCTGCTACCCACTTCCATTGCCCCAGATGGGCAGGGCTGCTGCACCATCTGTATCCCATCTCATAGTCAGGGCTGCTGTACCCTGATGCCACCTGTGTTCTGCACCACATTTGAAACTTCTGCATCATGCTGTCCTCTATCCCTTGTCAACAGAGACAGGGCTCCTGTACCCTGCTCCTTTCTACACAGTTGGGGTTGCCATGGCCTGCAGTGCTCTAGTTCCCCATGCTGCTGCTGCAGTTTGGACTGCTGCACCATGCTGCCACTTGCCACAAGATGCAGGGCGTTTGCTGTGCCCTGTTGCATGCCTCCATAATTAAGGCAGTTGCACCCTGCTGTCCCCTGCGACCAGAGTCAAACCCTTTGCTATACCCTGCTGCCCACATTCCTTGTCCCAGACATGCATGGCTGCTGCACTCTGTCCCACAGTTTGGGCTGCTGTATCCTGATGCCACCCCTATCTCCTGCCTGAACATTCAGGGCTGCTGCACCCTGCTGCCCTCTGTCCCCATGCTCACAATCAGGGCCACAGCACCCTGTTACCCCCTGTCCCTGTCTCCACAGTCAGGGCTGCTGTGCTGTGCTACACCCTAGAATCTCATGCCTCCTGCATCCACATTTGGGGCTGCTGAACCCTGCTACACATTTTCATTGCTCCAAATGAGCTGGGCTGCTGCACAATGTACTCTCTGTACCACTGTCAGGGTTGCTGTATCTTGATGTCCACCTGTGTCCTGCCCCACAGTCAAGGCTTCTGCACCATGCTGTCCTTTGTCCCCTGCCACCATTGTGTACTGCTGCACCACACAGCCCCTTGCCTCCACAGGAAGGGGACAGGGTGCAGTAAATGCCCTTACTCTTGTGCTGCACCCTTCCCAAACAGTTGGGGTTGCTGCACCCTGCTACTCTCTCTCTCTTTCTCTCTCTCTCTCTCTCTCTCACCCTCACAGTCAGGGACATTGCACATGCTGCACCCTGTTCCTGTCTCATTAGAGCGTAGCAAAGGATCTTACTCCGGTGGCAGGGGGACAGTAAGGTGCAACTGCCTCAACTGTGGAGGCATGCAACAGGGTGCAGCAAATGCCCTGAATCTTGTGGCAAGTGGCAGCATGGTGCAGCAGCCCTAATTGCAGAGGCATTGGGCTCTAGAGCACAGCAGCCACAGTAACCACAGCAACCACAACTGTGTAGAAAGGAGCAGGGTGCAGCAGCCCTGTCTGTGGTGCTAGGTGATAGAAAACAGCATGGTGCAGAAGCCTCAACTGTGGAGCAGGAGACATGGGGCATCAGGGTACAGCAGCCCTGACTGTGAGATGGGGTACATGTGGTGCAGCACCCCTGCCCATGGAGGCAGGGAACATGGCACTTTAGGGTCTAGCACAGCACAGCAACCTTGACTATGGAGACAGGAACAGGGGGCAACAGGTGCAGCTTCCCTAACTGTGAGGGTGGGGGAGATAGGGCAGCCAGGTGCAGCAACCCCAATTGTTTGGGCAGGGAGCAGCAGGGTGCAGTAGTCCTGATCCTTTAGGCATGGGATGGAGGCAGCAGAGTGCACCATCCATGACTGTGTGGGAGAAGACAGTGGGCAGCAGGGTGCAGCAGCCTCAAATGTGGAGCAGAAGGCAGGGGGCTTGTGGGGTAGGGGACAGGTGGCAGTAAACTGCAGCTGCCTCAACTGTGGGGCAGAGACACAGTCCACTAGGATGCCACATAGTGGTTCTAGTTGTACATATACATGATGTATTTTCACACAGAAACCACTAAAGAGCTTAAATGTGTGAGTTCTGACAGTACATGTGCTTGAAATACTGTAGCAGAGTGTGACAAGCACCTGTTTGTCAATCTGTCATGAAAAAAATGTTCTTACGTGATTGTATTTATGAAGGCTACATCAAAGACAAACTGTTTCCGTGAATGAACAAAATTTAGATTTATTTTATATTCATTAAACAGCCCTGTGTTATATAGTTAGAAAATAATTGAGGTTTGATTACAAAGAACAGAGCTGTGATACAAACAAGCTGATTTCTCACAAAAAAATATTTCCACAACTTCAATTCAGCATTGGAACTGAAATGATCAGCTTTGTAAAGGAAGAGAATTATATATTTCAAGCTGATCTATCTAAACACAAACCAGAGACTGGGTTTGCAAGGAACCTGGAGAGCTCAGCAAACCATAAACTCTACAGAGTGCTGCTCTGATTGGGAATCTGAAACAGCAAGCTACTGTACTCCAAAATGATGTCATCACTCTCTAAGTTTGACTGAAAAGGCAGAAATAACTCCACTGTTTTCAGCCACTGTAGAGCAAGTTAACAAATGCTGATTTAAAGAAAACCACAAAACCAAACAGCATGCAATTTTCAGGAAACACTAATCATGACACAGGGACTTGAATTTCAGCTTTTAAAGCTTTTACTAAAAATATGCAAAAACCGTTGCACATGATCTTTAATGATTTAACTGCATAAGTTATACTGATATGACAGTTTGGTATTGTTCAGATATAGTTTAATGTTTATCTCATTACCAATGCCACTAATATATTTTACATGTTTTGATGTTGTTAATTGTACTTTTTTAACTCAAAATAATAAAAATTTTATTGAGAAAAAAAATACATGAGAAAAAAAAAAAAAGAAACTGAGGGGCCTCAACATGCAAAGCTAGGAGAGAGAAAAGAGAGAGGTGATATGATAGAAAGGTGAACAGAGTGTAGGTAAACAGTCTCTTTCAAATGAAAATGAGCAACAGGACCAGGTACCATGTGATTAAGCTGTAGGGGGAGGAGTTCAAGCCTGATGTGAGAAAATATTTCTTCACAGCAAGTGTGGCAGACACCTACAGTAGACTGCCAACTGAAATGGCGGAGGCTGCAACAGTAGGGGCTTCAAGCATGAATGGGATAGACATAGTGGTATATTAGATAGGTGTCAGGGAGGAGGGAGCATCACCGAAGATTAGCTAGGGTCTGTGGAGACAGAATAGGCCAGGAACATCTTGACAGACTGGGTGGGCCAAGTGGTGCTTTTCTGCCAACAAAGTCTATGTATCTATGTATATGTTAACTACATGCACTGTGTGACCTAATGCAGGTACTTTTTCAGCTTCCCTGTTACAGAACACCATGTTCTTGGACACCATGGTATCAGCCAGTCTCATGAGAAGACTCAAGACACTGTCTGTTGTTTTACTAGATCTGGTTTTCCCAATGGACATGGTTATACTGATCCCATAATGAGAAATTTCTGCACGAGGTAGTTTCTGAATTCCACCTGAACCCGACTGTGATGCCAACTGTGCTTTCCTTAAGGTCCGTTTCTTGTATGCTGTGTAAATGCATTTTGATAAGGAACACAGACCAGAATTTTGAGGCTAGGCACACCAGTAGTTTTTGATATATAGTGAAGCTGCTTAAGTGAGACCAACAGGCAAGCAGACATTTTTCATGTGCAGTAGATCTCATCATGTATTGTGCTCTGCTATCAGCTGGCTGGGAGTTACTGTGTTATGTTCTCACTGCAGCAGACACACTATTGCCTCTCTTGCTGCTACCAGAAGCATCCCTATATCCAGCTTTTGCATGGCAGCTGCCTGGTCTAATGCACACAGGTTCATTTTTCAATGCTGCTTTCACATGATAACCCACCAGGGTGCTGCTTTTGGGAAACCAGTTCTCCTGTCTCTATTCATCTAATAACTATGGAATGAAAACCTAGCCCCCTCCTTCCAGAGGACTGCATGGAGTCTGCCTAAGTTTGGTTAGTGAACTTAATCTAGGTTGTTAGAAGAAGATGTTAGTAACTTGCAACCGTAGTTCTGCTACTACAATTCAGTTCCCATTCACTTGAACCACCCAAACATCCCTGGTCAGGCTGGCGCATTGGTCATACCTTCTGGCATCCAGATCTGACAGCAATGGGGCCACAGCCAAGATTAAATTGAACCAGGTGGTGGAAAGAGTCAGTCTTTAAGACTTTCACGTTTGCGATGCTCAGTGCAAGACTGCCTAATTGTGGATGAGAAATGAGTACTTGTAGAAATATGATTACAAATAACTGACCTCTTCTTTTATGTTTTGTACCTCAAGGGCACAGGAAGTGCATTAATTCAGCACAATGTAAATCCAGAAGTGAATTGTTATGCTTATAAAATATGTTACTATATTTAATAGTAAAGAACAGGAATACCCAAATTATTGAATTATGAAATTTTGTTTTGTTATTGAAGTGAAAGTAGAACTGAGCTACAGAGCAGTTGTGTACAATTATTGTATGATCATGCAACTGGATTCCATCACTTACAGAACAGTATTTCTTTTCCCCATCATTTACAGGATGGGCAAGCACAGGGATGTGACTTTACGTTATTTGTTTAGGATTATGTGATTTAAAATGTGGCATTTGTGGGATTTCAACCAGCTATGTGCTCTAGCTATAAGGTCAAACTTGCAATGGCAATATTGTTCAGAGTATAAAAAAACAATATTATAACCTGTTTATCTATCTATCTGTCTGTCTGTCTGTCTGTCTGTCTGTCTATCTATCTATCTATCTATCTATCTATCTATCTATCTATTTATCTATCTTTTGCTTTCTCTGTATGTACAAATCTGGCTGGCAGTCCCCTCCTCCCTCCCTCCCCTTTGCCTTTCCTTACCTATATTATCTGTCTGTCCTGCACGCCCTTCCACATTGCTTTGTATCTTTCCATCTCTCTGTCCAGTTGTTTGTCTGTATGTCTGTATATCTATCTATTTGTCTATCTGTCATATCTATCTACTGTATCTTCTGTCTGCCTATTATTTTTTTTTCTATCTTACCAAATCAACAGTCTAAAGAAGTGTTTATAGAGGGCTTAATGTTTCACATGAGTATGATGTTGGTTAACACTTACACAGACACACCTCAAGGCTTGAAAACCTCTCAAAGTTCAAAGTTTTCTTATGAGAGAAGTTTCATTTGCTCACCCTAGTTCAATTACCAATGCAAACATTTGAGCAAGGAAGATGCATGTGTGAAAAAACACATTTTGTAACACTGGTTACTTGCATCATTTGAATCACCAAAAGTTGTTATTAGTGTGACTGGTTTAATTGATTCAAACCAATTGTTAAATACCTCTTGTCTGGGAAGATCTGAATAAGCTGGAAATATTAGAACCCCAAAATGAATGTACTGATTGTACATATTAAAGAATTCCATTTTAAGATAAGATTGCTCTAAGATGATATAAATGACCAATAGTTGGAACACACAGCAATTAATGTTTTGGTTGTTCTCAATGGTTATTTGCTTTTAACATTTTTGTTAACTAAAAGTGGATATTTTGCATGTAGAAGAAACAAACCAATTAGAAGTAAAACACTGATCTGATGAAGCCTGAGAGTTACCCACCTCCTTCTACATCAAAGGTGTAAAATAGTCCCTCATGTTGGTAGATCACAGTCTATCTTAATTTTGAAATACATCAAGAAGTGCCTTGGGCTGTATCTGCTGAAATGAAAACTAGTTACGAACATTCAGTGGGCAGGAAGTGAATGCCAGTCAGATCAGTTTGCATTCTCAAATACATTTATTTAAAAGTTAATTTTTCCAGGAGTTAATTCAAGAGAACATGAATTTTCATTTCATGTGCTTCCTGAATGAAATTCAGCACTAAACTGCTGCTTATATGAGTAAAATCATACAGAATGAAAGACAGCAATGCTATAATATCTCTGACTGTGCAGTATACTGTATTAATTACTTGTAGATCACTGGAGGATTTATTTCCATGAAATCAGAATTAATTAAATGATTACGCTAACTGCCCCATCAATGCACTCTATAGCTGAGTCTTGTTTTTATAATATACTTGAGGAAAATCTAAAACTATTACTATGCTGGTTTGACGGATTCACATACAAATTCAAACTTCCAAGTAACCTGAAAAAATTCCTTCTAAATTTTCCACCCACAAATGTGTAAAACACAGGATTTATGCAGCAGTGAAAATGAGTTATATTATGACAGATATAAAATGCATATTCCAAAGAGGTGTCACATCTCTGAGTATATTTAATAGACAATAACAGCACAATATTATATGGAGCCCAACAAAAAAAGAAAACTAATACAATTACAAATATCATTTTAATTGCTTTGTACTTTCCCATTATTTTACTTCTAGTTATTTTAAGTATGATCCTGATATAGCAGTAAACCACGATAATAAATGGAACTATGAAGAACACAACAGTCTGTAGCAAAGTTCCCACAGTCTTCCATGTAGCTGTAAAGTCTTCATCATTACCAATTTCTCCACATAGGATGCCCGCTTCATTGACCTCTATGCCACTGAGGATGAACTCTGGGATGGCTCCTAAAATGCTAATGAACCAGACAACTGCACTTGTCAGGGCAGCATACCAGACTGTCCGCACACTAGTTGCAGATCTAGGACAATGAACTATAAACATGTAACGGTCAACAGTCATGAGAACCAGAAACATAGAACAGCTATACAATCCAATGAAGTAAAGTCCATTGATTAGTTTACACATGCCATTACCAAAGATCCATTGAGAGGAATAGTAATAACCCCAGAAGGGCAGCGAGGTGGTAAAAAGCAAGTCTGAGATAACCAGGTTTAGGATGAATATATTGGTCACCTTTGTTATGTGTTCATATGCCAGCAGTATGAACAGAATCAGCCCATTCCCAAGCACACTTAATATGAATACCAGGTAAAAATAAGCTGGCAAAACTGAGGAACTAGATGCTGCAACATCTTCTTTGTCACAAAATGGCACTAATCCTTTACTGGTGTCATTGTAGTCATACAAGTAATCTGCAGTGCTCACCAAGTGTTGAACAGGTACTTCTGTTGCATGGATCTGCATATTCACACATGTGCTGTAATCAGCCTGGATATTATAATTTGCAAATGGTTAAAATTTCTTCCACCATGTGTCTGTAACAATTGCAAAAGCTGTATCCACTGGAAAAGCAAGGTTATTTCAGAAAAGAGTGTATTGTGCTGGAAGTCTGTGAATAGATATCATACAGAAAGTTGGTGGTTAGATATACAGTACAGTAGGATTCTCAGTCTAAGTTGAATCTCCACCTCCTTTGTTTCTCTGTCTAACAGCTTCCTTAATATAGTGCAGTAAGACAGAGTACAGTACAGTGCATAGAAACAATATAAGTGCAGAATGACTTCTTCCCTCCTGCAGCTGATTCCTCTGGTGATGCATCCCAGCATTTTATTTGCTTTGCCTGCCACTTTACAGCACTGCACAGAGTGTTTCATGTCACCCCTGACTATCACCCTCAGATTCTTTTCCTCCTCTGAGCTGGACACCTGTATGCTCCCCAGCCAGTAGCTGGCCCCTGGGATCTTAGCACCCAGGGGCATGACCTTGCATTTCTTGGTTTGAACCCTGACTGCCAGATATCAGACCATTTCTCTAGCCTGGCCAGATCCTCCCTGAGCTCCTGTTTCCCTTCCTCAGTGTACACCCTCCCACAGAGCTCAGTATCATCTGCGAAAAGGCAAATTTGGCTTCTGACCCCATCCGCTATGTCACCAACAAGGATGTTGAATAACACTGGACCGAGTACTGATCTCTGTGGGACCCCACTGGTTACAGATCTAGGCTTGAATAGTTCCCCCCTACCATCATTTCCTGGTTCCCTTCTTGCAGCCAGATCCTGACCCACCCCAGCAGCTTGTCCCTGACTCCCTGGTTCCTCAGTTTGCTAAACAACCTTCCATGCAGCACAGAGTTAAAGACCTTAGTGAAGTCCATGTATAGTACATCCATTGCCTTGCCCTTGTCCAATGACCTCGTGATCCAGTAAAAAAATTATTTCATATTCGTCTGGCAGGATCTCCTCATGACAAACCCATGCTGCCTAGAGTCCTGGAGACCATTTACCTCCAGAAAGTTTACCAGCCTTTCTTTTAGTATGGTCTCCATTATTTTGCCTGCAATGGAGGTTAGGCTGACCAGTCTGTAGTTACCATGTTCATCTCTGGGGCCACTCTTGTGGACTGGCACCACATGAACCATTCTCCAGTCCTGAGGCATACTCCCCATCTCTAATGAGGTGTTAAACAGATACACCAGGGTGGCCCGCCAGTACCTCTGCCAGTTCTCTCAGGACTCTTGGGTGCATGCCATTCTGGTCGGTTGCCTTATCCACCTGAGTGGCACTGAAACTCCCTAAGACCCTGTCAACCTTGATCACTCCTTCTGTTTCATCCCCCCATTTCCTACCCATATCTTCCCCTACGGCATAGGTCCATCCTTTCTTCTAGTGAATACAAAAGCTGAAGTACTCATTCAGTGTCTCTGCCTGATCCTCACTATTTTCCACCTATCCCCCCTCCATATTGACCATAACAATCCCCTTCTTACTACTTCGTCTCTCATTCAAATATCTGAAGAGAGTCCTACTGTATTCCCTTTCCCTGATGCCCTGTGCTAGCCTTAGTTCCTTTGCAGCTTTAGCTGCCTGGACCATTCTCACTGCCTCTTGAGATTTTCCTGAGTAAATCGCCCTGTCATCCTCTCTCATAATATGCTTGTTCTTCTGAAAGACTGCCCTCTTCTCCCTCACCTTTAATGCCATGTCCTTGTTGAACCAGCTTGGTCTCTTGGTTATGGACTTTTTATTCTGGATCTTCTTCCAGGTGTTTGTGGCCTCATTCAGACCAAACTTAATGACAGACAATTTCTGCTCTACAACCATCTCAAGCCTGATTTATGCAAGGTGCCCTATAAGAATGTCCTTCATTCCTCTAAAGTCCACCCTCTTGAAGTCCACCACCCTCGTCTTGGTCTTCGCTATTTCTTTACCCATATAGAGGTAAAACCTCACCATCATGTGTCTCATTGCCTCATTTTGGTCACTCACATGATGTTCATCAGACTGAGTGCTAGCCACAGATTATATATTTTTTTTTGTCTGCCCCCCTCCAATTTTACGTGGAGGGAGCTCAGCCTGTGCCCCGCAACCTCCCCCAATGCCCAGGTTTGCCACCCCTGGGCAGGCTCCCCAAGGTCCATGATAATGTGCCCTGGCTTACCCCCCAAGGTGAGACCATGGGAGCAGGACCCCCCTCGTGGACACTGTAGGCAGCAGGGGCTGCAATGGAGCTGGGCATCATGCTTAGGGGCTGGGATTTTTTTTTAGTGAATGCAGCATTACCTGGGGACAGGGACATGCAATGACAACCTGCATTCATCCCGCCTCCTTCAGGTAATGGCTCCAGCAAAATGAATCCCCCTTGCCTCCTCCAGGGGTCCGTTGTGTGCTGGACACTATATCCCTTCCCCCCCAAAGAAGGACAGCAGTCTTTAGGATGCTCAGTCCTTCTACATCTAGCTAGCCCTCTGATGTTCTGAGTCCATTTCTGAACCCAGGTCATCGGCATCACAGACGGACACCGGGCCAGCCTCATTGACACTTTTTTCCATACTGATAGCTAAAAAACTTTATCTAGGTTTTTGACTGATAACAATCTCTGAAAATGAAAATCTTAAAATAAATAAACACAGAAGATTCTCTAATATGTAACCCCCTTCACTTCTCAGTGTAGTTGAACCAAACATGCAATGTGCCTTTGATAAAGTTTGTATGGCTTAGGGTGCTGGAGTGTTTAGAGGTAAGGGTGTTAAATTCACCAGGAGCCCTTTTGTGAATAATCACAGCAACCAGATCACCTTTGCCTCCCTCAAGACCTGCAGGGACCGGAGCTCCTTTAACATGATGGAATTGAAGACTGATGCAGGGATTCCAAATCCTGAATTTTCTTTACACTCAAGGCTGGGTTAAATCCATGCTGGTATAAAACAGTTCATGGGAGTTCAGAGACCCAATTAGTTCATGATCTACGCTGTGAATTACATTAACTATTTTCATTCATTAGCACACCCATGGCATAAAGCTTCTACTGCAGTAGTAGAGCAACCTACACCATTCTCTCAGACTCTCTCTGTCCTTGGTTCTACCAAGCACTAATTGCTTTTAGGTGTTCTTATACCCCTGAACCATGCACTCACAGGCAACTTTAACTAAGCTGATTAAACAAGTATGGGCTTAACTGGTATGCTGAAGAGGCACACAGATATTCAGGGTGGCAGAAAATTTCACAGAGGATCCACCAGAACAGGTCTTCTCTGATGCCAAACCTTCAATGCCCCAAACTCCTGTCAGGGTCACATTAGTCAGAACTCTGTTTCACTTGTTCAGCATCACATAGTCTGCTCCCTGGGGGCCTCACAGAACAGATGGCCCATTGTGCTCTGATAATCCACAATGGAACAAGTTTTTGCACTTTCTTGCAGACTCCTACCTTATCATTCCATAGCTGCAGATCTCTAGACATGTCCTCTCATTCTAGTTCTTACAGGGTATCCCTTGAGAATCTCCAGGGAACCTGCGACAGGCCCAAATGCCATCAAGAGCTCACAGTATAATCTGGTGATCCCTAGTGAAGAAAAATATATCCAGGCTTCTATGGATCTCTGTCAGTCTGCCAGGCTGCTACTTCAGCCTCCCCACTCTGACTTCACCTGCTATAGCTGATCATGTACATTTTATCCTTGCAACTCCATCCAACTAACTATATTCTGAAACATGACACCAGCAGATAAGGCCCACCTAGTCTGCCCTGCTAATCCTGTCTTAGCCCCATACAGGTCCTCAGACTTTCCCCACATTTGCCTTGGTGGCAGGATTCCTTTATGTCTATCCCACATGTTCTTGAAACCTGTGATTATTTTAATTTCCACCATTTCCTCTGGGAGTCTGTTCCAAGCTCCCACCACCCTCTCCATAAAGAAAAACTTCATGACATTCACCTCATCCCCCCCCCCCCCAGCTTCATCTCATGCCCTCTAGTTCTTGTGCAACTCATTCTCTGGAAAATACTCTCTTGCTGTAACTTGTTCACACCCGTGAGATATTTATATGCCTCTATCATGTCACCCCTCACCATCCTGTCTTCCAGAGAGTACTGTACATGTTCAGTTCCCTGAGTCTATCATCATACGGCTTCAGGTGTAAGTCCTGCATGATTTTGGTTGCCGTCGTTTGAACTCCTTCAACCCTGTATATGTCCAACAGAGGAAGGGTCTTCAGAACTGTACACAGTACTCAAGGTGAGGTCTCACCAATGACCTGTACAGGGGTATTATTACTTCCCTCCTTCTGTTGTTGATCCCTCTGCCTATGCACCCCATCATCCTGCTGGCTTTCCCATCACCTTGTCACATTGCTTAGCCACCTTCAGGTTGTTGGAAATGCTCATGTTATGTAGCTGTGGGGTTCCCGTGACCCAGGTGCATAATCTTATACTTCCTTGCATTAAGGCCCAGTTGCCAGACCCTTGACCACTCCTCCAGTATGCTAAGATCCTTCCCCATTTGCTCCTCCCCCCGGGAGTGTCCACCCTGTTCCAAATGTTGGTATCATATGCAAACAGACACATCTTCCCTATCAGCCCTTTAGCAATATCATTGATAAATATACTGAAGAGTACTGGACCAAGCACTGACCCTTGTGGCACCTCACTAGTCACATTGCCCCCCCCAAGTGCACACCATTTACCACTACTCTCTGATGTCTACCTTCCAGCCAGTTTCTCAGCCATCTAACTACCTTTGGTCCCACCCCAGGGCTATTTAATTTTTTTACAAGACATCTGTGGGGGATGGAGTCAAAGGCTTTGCTGAAGTCCAGGTAGGCCACATCAACTGCCCCCCCCCCGATCCACTACCATGGTCACCCAATCAAGGAACTCAATCAGGATAGTATGGCAGGATCTCCCCCTGTGAACCCATGCTGCCTTGGAACCTGCAGCCCCTTGGCCTCCAGATGCTCCACCAACCTCTCTTTCAGCAATGTCTCCATAATCTTGCTCACTATCGAGGTCAGGCTGATAGGTCTGTGATAGCCTGCCTCTTCTCTGCTTCCACTTTTGAGCAGTGGGACTATATCAGCTGTCCTCCAGTCTCCTGGAATGGTACACCATTGTAACAGCGATGCTTTTATAGTGACACTGTTACAGCAACAGCAACCTACCAACACCCGCAGTGTCGACTGGGTTGCTGGAGCGATGAATGAGTCATCGACTTCGGAGTTTGGCCACCCTCCCTTGAGATCCTCCCCCTCTGAGTTGGAATCCTTAGCGATCAGGTGTTGGTGCATTTTCCAGTCAGGGATGGGAGTCGATGGCATCAGGGATGTCGAAGACCATGTGTGGCTGTAGGGGAGTTGGCCGACATTCCTGTCGCCGCAGCATTGTGGAACCTCTTAGAACCACCCCTGTTTCCAGAGACAGGTGAAAAAGGGCTGTCAGAGGTGCAGCCAGCTCCTCCCTGAGTTCCCTTAGCATTCTGGGGTGTACTCCATCCGGGCCCAGTGCCTTATCCACTTTTAAATGAGATAGTTCCCCTAAGACCTTATCTACTGTGAAAGGGTTCATCTCCATCTCCCATACCCCTGCACCCATATTTTCTATCACTTGTCTGTTACCTGATACTTTCACCATAAATACTGAGCAGAAGTATCTAATTAGCATGCCTACTTTCAGATTTTCTTCTTCCACACAGTCCTGTCCTTCCGTCTTCAGACTAATTATCCCTCCTTCGGACTTTCTCTTGTCCCCTATGTATCTGAAGAATGTCTTATCCCCCTTTTCAGTTATTCAGTAATCCTTTCTTTTGTTTGTACTTTTGCCTTTCTGACTGACCTACCCACCTCCTTTTGTTTTTTCTGATAGATCTCTCTGTCCTCCTCATTCTGAGATATTTTATATCTCAAGAAGGCCTGCTTTTTTCCCTTACTTTTTCTGCTACCTCTCTTGAGAACCACAGAGATCTGTTTTTCCTTTTACCCTTGCTATCCCACTGGATATACAGACTTGTATCCCTATTAATACCCTCCTTAATTTTAGGCCACTGGTTCTCCTCTCCCTAAAGTTCCCCTATCCTGACCAAGGCATCCTTGAGAGGTTTTCCCATTTCCTCAGGGTTGGCCTTCCTGAAATCTAGAACCCCAGTTCCAGTATTACTTGCTTCTACCTTAGTCCTTATGGTAAACCGTACTGTACAGTGGTCGTTGGCTCCCAGGTGGTCACTCACCGTGATGTCAGCAATGCTACCCCCTTTTGTCAATACCAGGTCCAGCATTGCCCCACAGTAGGTGGGTTCCTCTACTTGCTGCATGAAAGAACCACCTAGTAGAGAGCTGAGTATGCTCCTGCACCTGATAGTTGCCACTGTTTGCAGTCTCCAATCTATGTCTAGTAGATTGAAATCTCCGACTAGTAGTACCTCTCCATTTTGAGCCATATTCTGCATTTCTTTAATTTATTCATTATCCAATTCCTCCCCCTGAACAGGGGGTCTGTAAATCACCCCTGTGCAAATACAATCCTCTTTCATTTTCTCCAGGGTGACTCACAGTACCTCTGTCCACCTCTGCTTACCCTATGTTTCTATTGCCTGCCAAATCGCACTTAAAATGTCACACCTCCACAATATCTCCCTTTTCACCAGGTCATATTCTTCTGGTTGTATGTTGTCTATATGGGTATAGGCCAAATGTGCTTTTCAAGATAGGTAGGGAACCATCTTAGCAAACCATTGGTTCCAGGGCTACTGGCAGGCTTGGGCCACTCTCTCATATGTCATTAGATAGGCCTGTATATGAAAATATGAAAAGAGCTAGCAGAAAAAGACCACCCTGTCTATCATGTCCGCTCAGTAGGTGATGCAGGGTCTGGCTTTACATTTAACACCAATGACCCTGCCCCCCCAACTGTCCCTCCCTCCCTCTCCCCCCTTCTGCCCTTCTCCCCTTCCTTGATCCCAAGGGTTCCCTTTGTGCTTGTCCCAGGTTCTCTTGAGTGCTCCTACCATCCTTGCTGATACCACCTCCTCTGTTAGCTCATTCCAAGTGGACACCACCCTCTCCATATATAAATGCTTCCTTACATCCCTTCTAAATCCCCCCACTCATCAATTTTATGCTATGCCCCCTAGTGGTGCTGTTGTCACTCATTTAAGAGAACCTCCCTTTTCACTCTGTTAATTCCCTTCATGTAATTGAAGGTCTATATCATATCACCCCTCTGCCTCCTTTCTGCCAGGGAGTACATCCCCAGGGCTCCCAGACCCTCCTCATAGGATATATCTTGTAACCCCTTGATCATCTAGGTTACTCTCCTCTGGACCCCCTCCAGCATTCTGATGTCTTTCTTAAGGTAAAGATGCCAGTACCTCACCCCATATTCTAAATGTGGTCTCACCAATGACCTGTACAATGTTAAAATAACCTCACTTCATCTACTACTGAATCCCCTTGCAATACACACCAGCAACTTGTTAGTCTTTGACATCACCTTTTTACACTGAGAGGTGTGTTTCAGGTCACTCTTAGTCACTACCTCTAGATTCTTTTCCTCTTTGGAAGCAGTTACCTGAGCCTCTCCTATGGAATACTCTATTCAAGGGTTCTTGGCCTCTATGTGCATCACTTTGCACTTTTTGGCATTGAAACTAAGTTGCCAGATTCCTGAGCATCTCTCTAGACTAGCAAGTTCCTCCCTCAGGTCCTGTATCCCAGCCTTGGTGTCCACTCTCTCACAGAGTATGGTGCCATCCACAGACAGGCACATTTTGCCTTCCCCAATGTCACTTATGAAGTCATTGAAAAACACAGGCCCCAGCACCAATCCCTGTGGGACCCCGCTGGTGACTTCCTCGGTGCTGGAGAACTCACCCCAACCACTACTCTCTGGGTTCTACTACTCAACTAGTTTTTAACCCATCTTACCATGTTCTCCCCCTCCAGATCCCTCAGCTTCATTATCAACCTTTTGTGTGGTACAGAATTGAAGGTATTGCTAAAGTACAGGTATGTGATGTCCACTGCCTGGCCTTTGTCAACTGCCCTCATGACCCAATCGAAGAACTTGATCAGGTTCCTTTGATATGATCTGTCTGGCAGAAACTCATGCTGTTTTTCATTCTGTAGACCATTCTTCTCTATGTACCTCACCTGCCTTTCCTTTAGTATGGTCTCCATGAGTTTACATATTATTGAGGTCAGGCTGACTGGCCTGTAAATACCTGGATCATCCTTGGGTCCACTCTTGTGGAGTGGCACCACATGTGCCATTCTCCACTCCAGTGGCACCACTCCCCACTCCAGATATCTATTGAAGAGAACAGCCAGCAGGCCTGACAGATCTTCCGCTAACTCTTTCATCACCCTGGGGTGTATTTCATCTGGCCCTGGAGATGTGTCCATCCTCAGGGCCATCAGCCTCTCACTCACTTTTTCAATCCTGATTACCCCTATGGCTTCCCCCCCCAGTTTCCTCCCTCCTTTTCCCTGCCTGTGGCACTGGTCCATCTTTTTCCTTTGTAAAGATGGAGCAGAAGTATTTGTTTAATCCCTCTGCATTACTCCCATCTTGATCAGCTCAACCATTCCTCTTCCCCAACCTAACAATGCCATCCTTTTTATTCCTCCTTTTATTTATGTAGTAAAAAAAATGTCTTTTCCCCATTCTTTATTCCTTCAGTTATTTGATCATTCGGCTATATATCATCAGTCGGTGTTAACTTGGTCAGTTTAATGTCTTTCATTCTGGAGACATTGGGGGTACTGGGCCCAGAATTCAAGCCTTCCTACAGGGCTTGCAAGACTTCAGCCCACCATGCATCCTGCTGTTGTACCTCATGTCCCCACCATCTGTAAAACCCTTGTAAGTTTCAGGGCTCCATTCTGCACCTTCACCTTCAGGGGCTGATTCACTTTGGATATCTGGCTTGCTCCGTACCTTTGGTTCCACAAGTAATTCTATTGTTTTGGTTCCTTCCTCTGTCTTCTTCATCTTCTCTGTCTTTGCTGCAATCATCCTGGTTACCAGAGCTGGTTCACTGTATTCTGTCCTGCCTCCTTTACATCATGACATGTCATGTTTCACTGTGTATTAATCTCTGGCATCAGTCCTGGTGCCTCCCAAATATTCTCCCCCTGTCAGAAAGTATCCAAGATGTATCTCAAAAGCTAGCACCATTTATTGCAGGGGAGGGGTATGAAAGAAAGCAGTACACAAGTGATAAGGTGCAAATGCTCTTAGACATATGTTTAGTCAAATAAATAGAACAGAAGGCAAAATGGTTGTTAGTTTTTGTAAGAATAAAGTCTTTGGGCATGGGGTCATGATGTCTCATAAAAAAACAATGCAGCATGTAACTTCGCAGGCAAAACACTGCCTGCACAAAAAATGTTGGTCAAAACACCAACTGTAACAAAAATGCCATCTGCCCATTCAAATCAATAGGTGTAACAAAACAACTATCTTGTTTTGTGGGGGCTGTACATCCTACACCCCCAACATGGGGGGGTTGGGCTTTGTTTCCCTGCACCCCTGGAATTATTATAGCCAGCTCCAAGGGGTGTGGACCTTGGAGGTAAATTACAACTCAGGAGGGGGTAAATTTTGTTTCTTGCCAGAAAAATAAAATAAATCAAATTCAGGAGACAGGGAAATCATACCCTGGTCCTCTGGTCTCCTCCACTGCATGGTCTACTGCCTTAGCCCCTCCCCCATGGGAGCAGCTTGACCAGGTACCAGATCTGCAGCCTCTCGATACCTTCCCCATCCCTCCATAGAGCAACAGGGGTATCGGTAATTTCCTACAACTATTACTGTATACCCTGCTGTGCTGAATGGTTTTGTGCTTTACACAGCACGGTTGTTGCTGCACTTTTCTTGTAATGGTATATTAAATCCACTTGAAAAGACAACAAGGCAAATTTCCTTATTACTTGTAATGCCAATCTGGATCTTTAAGACTATGAACCTTTTCCTTAGTTGCTGTACATGCTCCTCATGGAGGGTTTCACTCAGCTTCCCTCCTCCAGCTCAGAGCCCAGGCTGGAGATACTTTTGCTTCACACAGCAGATTTATACTCTCCCTAACTCTCTGTCTAGGACTCCCTTTATATACATCCCTAGAGGTCAGGTGACCTGCCTTGGTGTACCTCATTAACATCATTAGTACATTTTACCATTTTTATGAAGGTATTCTTTTATACAAACATATGAAACTTTTATTCATGAACAACGGTAAAAGCACACATGTGCACACCTTAAATCATCTTCTCTATTACTTGTGTTATGATATTTTTTTTTTAACTTAATCTTTTTATTGAGGAAACAGCATAACTGTTACAGTGGGTAAAAATACATCAGAAAAGGACAATCAATACTGCATTTAACTTCGTATATAGCTATACACTTTGCAGTATGTGAATACAATTATTTCGTATAGAGAAGACGTTTAGCTGGTAATTTCCTTTTACAAATTGCATTGCTAGAAACTTTACAGTGAGGATACAAGGGTTGACAGGCATACTTATCCAGGCTCTACAATATATGTGTTATGATATTAATTATGTATTTACAAATATGTTTCTATGAGGGGCAGATCCTAGTTGTGAGCTCCTCCCACATTTGTACTGTCCCTTTAGTTAGCCTTCCATTATACCAAGTCTGTGACTGACCATTGCCTTGGAAACAGCACCAGCTGCAGGTGAGTGAACTGGAATTGCTGAGGCCATGCACTGAAAAAGTCTCACATTTCATTTATCTTTTAGTTAACCCCTTCTCTTTTGTAAGTGTCTCAGGGGAACCCCACTATCCGTTTGCTTGAAATGTGAGAGATCAGTGTATAATTAGGCAATATACCCTGACAGGGTGTGGGTATACCAGTGGATTTACCATGGCTGGTGTGGTTCGGTCACGAGGTGCAGCCGAGTGCCTTAACCACATCAGAAGTAAATCCACCAGTATACCCACTTCCTGAAGGGGTATATTGCTATTATACAATAACTGTTTTTTTTTATACTGAAAAAAATAGTAAAGAAAGTTTGTTTTCTATTTTAATGCAATTTTTGGGGGAATTTTATTGCTCCACCAGGAGAAGTAGTGCTTGGTTCTGGGGCTGTGGAGTATTGCTTTGTGCTTCCTAATGCAATGTTTTTTGGTGGGGAGACTAGAAAGCATTTGAATCTGGACCTAGATTGTTTTTTTGGTTATGGCCCGGCTGCTTTTTGATATACGAGCCGGGACAGGATTCAAATTTGTTGCTCATTTGGTTTTTTTAATACGGAGGTACTGCTCCATTTTTTGGTAGTTGTGAGCATGTGTGGCAGCACTGGTACTTCCCATGGTTACTGTTAAGTATGTTTTTAAATTCTTTAGTTTTGGGCAGAGAGAATGCAATCCATTCTGTTTGTATGTATTTATTTATTTTTCTTCTGCTTTGGCTCAGTTTTCGAGAATGGTGCAGACTATTGATGGGTCACCTTTAGCATGTGCCAAGCAGTGATGGCTTCTTGTTTAAATTTTGGAGCATGGTAACAGACTATCAGATGTTGTTGCTGGATTGGAGGGACAACACTGTGTTGAAAGGAATGGGTAGGTACACACTTCGTGATTTAAAAAAATAGAAGTGTTGGAAATATATTTTAGCTACAGGTTGTGGCTTTAAAGTTTTGTTTGGAGAATTACAGAGCTAAGCCAGTTGGGACACTGGTGTTTAACGGGGACTCAACATGGTGGAATTGGGTTTTTTGTTGGGTGCTTGGAGTGTTTTTTGAGACATGAGGCTGGCTGGCACCTTTTCCAGTGGGTACACTGGAGGATTTACAATGCTGAAGAAGTGCCAGCCAGCCAATTAAAATGCAGGATTCTGCCTATATTTTTGTGGCCATTGTATAATAAAACATATTAACTTTGTTCTTTTATAGATGTTTCTATGTTAGTATTAATTCAGGCAAAAACGAAAGGGAGGTTAATGTGTGTAACCTGCATGTGTACTGTAAAGAGGCGCCTTTATTTGTAAAACAGGGTTCAGAATTCAGAACATTCACACTGGCATGCTTTTTTACTGTTTTCTGCTGCAGAGCTCTGTTACTTTCATAGAAGGTCAGCTTTCCTACTGTCTCTAATAAATGTATGTTTTTAAATCTCTCTCTCTTTTTTTCTGATAGTCTCAATGTATGCTCGAATGGGCATGGTTGAAGATAAAAAGAAAAAGTGAATTAAGGGTAAAAGAGAGGAAACTAGAAGGAGAGCAGATTCATAAAATGGGGGGGGGGGTGTCACAGTATGATATTTAAAGTGATCAACTCCTGGGTCAAAGAAAATGCTGTTGCAACAGATTGAACAGAAAAGTGAAAAGACATGTATAAAATAGATATAGAAAGATAATTCTATTTTCATGCAGCATACTTCTCGCGTGGCATTCTCATGTCCAGTATCATGAGAGGGCTCTCCTGGTCACAGATGGGTGTATGGAACATGACCCAGTAGAAAGAGGTCTCAACATTTTTCAAAGGGTTGTACCACCTGTTTGTTCCAGTGTTTTGTTACAGTAGTGAAAAATAAGGGAGGGCATAATTGAAACAATCAATCTCTGCATGAAGGAAGTGAGCAAGAACTGAAGGAAAAAGTGACTGCAATGGCTCTCAAAGGAAGTGTCAAGGGTGGTAAAAAAATTGTGGCATTTGAGAGGAATAAGGAAATACAGAGGGATGAGGACACAGAGGTAAATCAAACAAAACAGAAGGAAGCAGAAAAGGCGGTGAGAGGAGCAAAAGTGCAGACAGGGAAAAAGATCTCTACTGGGTCGGCTAAAGGGGATAAGACTTTCTTCAAGTATATAAGTAACAAGAGGGAAGCAAGGGGAGGGATAGTGAGGATTAGAAGAGCAAAAAGGGAAGATTGCTGAAGCGGACCAAGAAAAAGCTGACATATTAAAGAGGTATTTCTGCTCAATCTTCACAGTGGAGGAGGTGGGGACTGACCACCAGAGAGAGAGAATAAACAGAGTGCGGGAGAGGTGGACTCAAGTCCATTTACAGAGAAAAGAATCATAAACAGGCCTTGCAGCCCTGAAATAGAACAAATTATGGAACCCAATGGGATTCAACACAAGTTATTAAAAGAACTCAGATAGATGTCAGCTGCCCCGGTGACAACTTTGTTCACCAACTCATTGGAAATGGATGTAATTCTGTAGGATTAGAGAAAGGCCCCCTAGATAAAAGTGGCAGCAGGGAGGAAGCTAGCAATTATAGGCTTGTCATTCTTACTTCAGTATTGGGAAAAGTAATAGAAACCCTACTGAAAGAAAGACTGATGGAATCATTTGATTCCAATGGGCTGAATGATTACAGGCAGCAGAGAGTCATGAGGAGGTCATGCCAAAGCATCTAATAAATTTGTTTGACTGGGTGACTAGGGAAATAGACATGGGAAAAACAGTGGACATGGCCTAGCTGAATGCTAGCAAAACCTTCGACAGTGTTCCACACAGGAGGCTGATCAGGAAGTTGATCAGGATAGGAGTGGGATCCAAACTGGCACATTGGGTTAAAAACTGGTTAACAGATAGAAAACTGAAGGTGGTGATTAATGGCACTCATTCTAAGGATGGGAGTATGACCAGCAGGGTACAAAAAGACTCAACACTGGGACCAGTCTTCTTCATTAACTTTGTAGGGAACATCACATATTAATTAAAAGGGAATGTATACCTTTTTGCAAATGAACCCAAAATCGTTAATAGGGTGGACACTCCAGAGGGGATGAATAAACATTGCAGTGATCTTGGGAAACACAAGCTGTGGTCAAAACTTTGCAGTTGGAGTTCAATTCCAAAAAATTCAAAATAATTCACCTATGGCATAGGAACCCAGCTGCTTAGTACAGGATCCTGGGGGAGGTATTGATAGTGACTAGAAAAGAAAAGGACCTTGGAAATCACATCTGAGGTTTCAAAGGTGATAGGGCAGTGTGAAAAGACAGTGGATAGAGCTAGAGGGATGCTGGAGTGCATAGGGAGAGGTATGTTCAACAAGAGGAGGAAGGTGGTGTTGCCACTGTATCCCTCACTGGAGCAACCCCACCTTGAGTGCAGGGTCCAGTTTTGGAGACCACACCTCAGAAAAGACATTGAAAGGTTGGAGGCAATCCAGAGGAAGGTGCTTGGTTTGCACATGAAGCTCTATTTGGAGAAATTGAGGGGTCTCAACATGTAAAGCTAAAAGAGAGAAAAGAGAGAGAGGTGATATGATAGAAGGGTGAACAGAGTGTAGGTAATGAGTCTCTTTCAAATGAAAATGAGCAACAGGACCAGGTACTATGTGACGAAGTGGTAGGGGGAGAAATTTAAGACTAATGTGAGAAAATATTTCTTCACTGAAAGCATGGTAGACACCTGCAGTAGACTGCCAAATGAAGTGGTAGAGGCTAGAACAGTAGGGGTTTCAAGCATGAATGGGATATTCATAGGGGTGTATTAGATAGGTGTCAGGGAGGAGGGAGCATCACTGGAGATCAGATAGAGTCTGTGGAGACAGAATAGACCAGAAACATCTGGGCAGACTGGATGGGCCAAGTGCTCCTTTTCTGCCAACAAAGTCTTTGTATCTAGGTATGTATTAACTACTTGCACTTTATGACCTAATACAGGTACTTTTTCAGCTCCCCTGTTACATACGTCACAGAAAATCATGTTCTTGGTCACCATAGTATCAGTCAGACACATGAGTGGACTCAAGACACTTTCTGTTGCATTACTGAATCTGGTTATCCCAATGGATACAGTTATACTGATCCCATAATTAGAAATTTCTGCATGAGGTAGTCTCTAAATTCCTTCCTAACCTGACCTTGGTGCCAGCTGTGTTTTCCCTAAAGTCAATTTCTTGCATGCTGTGTAAATGCTTTTTCATTAGGAGCACAGACCAACATTTTGAGGCTAGAAGCACCCATAGTTTCTGATATATAGTGAAGCTGCTCAAGTGAGACCAACAGGCAAGCAGACCTTTGCCAGGTGCCGTAGAGCTCATCTTGTATGTTGTTCTGCTATCAGCTGGCTGGGACTTACTGAGTTGTGTTCTCACTGCAACAGACACGTTGTTGCCTCTCATGCTGCTGCCAGAAGCATCACCATCTCAAAGTTTTGCATTGCTGCTGCCTGGTCTAATGTACACAGGTTCATTTTTTCACTACTGCATTGACTTGATAACCCACCAGGGTGCTGTTTATTGGTGAATATTCAAAGAGATATCAACTATAAAATGTTAATGATGGAATAATAGCGTAATATGCAAGGAAGATGAGAAGATGAGAGCGTGTTGGTTATATCTAGGATTCTCTTGGCTTAATGTTGATTAGACACATTTGAGGCAATAGACATCTGAATGAACAGATGTATGTTTACCAAAAGACTGATGTGAAAATGAAATGATCAGTTTTGAAATAAGAACAAAATAAGAAGCAATTGAACATAAGGCAAATATTCAAACACGTTCAATCAAATATTTGCTAGAAAAAAGTTTCATGGAAAAAAATTCCACTGAGAAAGATAAATAAGAACATTTATTTAAAAAATGTTTCAGTAATCTAGTATTTGGCATTCCTTTGGATTTATTGGTATCTCTTGATAATAAATTTTATGAATAGATGTATAAGAGGTGCACTAAAGTTTATAGAGTCCTTTTAGGGCTGTATCAGACTGAAAATGTATAACAAAGAATATTTGAAGTTATGAAATTTATTAAATATATCCATAATAAATATGATTGTTGGTATATTTACATAAATCCTAGCCCCTGATGAAGCCCAAGGTGGGGGTAAACATTGGGTTACAGGGGATCATGGTGTTCTTAGACAAAATCTCAATAAAAAATGAATTTTATGAAAAACAAAAGATGTGGCTGGCTGCTGAATAAATTAGTTGTTTTTGCATCATTGGGTCCATACCACCAGCCCAGACTATTAACTCAGATGACTTACATATAAACAAAAGGGTACATACCCTACCTGCTCCTATCTTTCTATCAATAATTAGAGCTCACAGTAATTCATTATTGGTTTGGGTGTGCTCAATGTTTTTGTGTTTTTAACATTTTTGTTAAAGGGACGCCATCAATTCCCTTAGGCCTCAAAGTGGCCTTTGTTTAAAAAACACATTTTATGATTGCTAACATTCTGCAAAGACTGGTGGTGTAGCTAGTAGTTTGACTCTAATTCTTTTTTTTCTTTTAAAAAATGAAAAACAGACTGCCCACCATACTGGTGTTACCACACCAAAATAGGTTTGTTTACATTTCTTGATCAACTCCGTCTGCATCTTTCCTGGCCTTGGTAACACTTCCAACACAGTCCAGGCACTCATGATGCAGTGGGAGTTTTGCTGGCTACTGCCTCATGTGTGACTGCACTGTTTGGGGGTGCTTCTAATGTTTAGGAAGTATTCAAGAAGAATTGATTCAGGATTTGAAATAAAACAAAGTTGTTTATAAATGTAAATTATCATACATTTCAGTTCTATTGAACAAGCAATCAGACAAAACAAACAGCAACATTAATGAATTTTAGAGAAGGTAAGCAACCATAAAATGTAGGGTTTTAAATAGAAATAATATGATGCAAAAGAGGTTGACAGTGTCCCTTTAACTAAAACTGGATATTTTGCACGGAGAAGAAACAAACCATTTAAAAGTAAAACACTGATCTGATGAACCCTGAGAGTTACTCAGCTCCCTCTACATCAAAGGTATAAAATATTCCCTCATGTTGCTCAATCACAGTTTATCTTAATTTTGAGAAACATCAAGAAGTCCTTTGGGTTGTGAAATGCTGAAATGAGAACTAGTTGTGAACATTCAGTAGGCAGGAAGTAAATACCAGTCAGATCAGTTTGCATTCTCAAACACATTTATTTAAAACGTATTTTTTCCAGGAGTCGATTCAAGAGAATATGCATTTTCATTTCACATGCTTCCTGAATGAAATTCAGCACTAAACTGCTGCTTATATGAGTAAAACCATACAGAATGAAAGACAGCAATGATGTAATAGTTCTAACTGTACAGTATACCATATTAATTACTTGTAGATCACTGGAGGATTTATTTCCATGAATTCAAAAATAATTAAATGATTAAGCTAAGTGCACAATCAATTCACTCCACAACTGAATCTTCTTTTTATAATATACTTGTGTAAGATCTAAAACTATTACTATGCTGGTTTAAAGGATTTACATGCAAACACAGATGTCCAAGTAACTTGAACAAACTCCTTCTAAATTTTTCACCCACAAATGTGTAAAACACAGGAATTATGCAACAGTAAAAATGAGTTGCATTATGACAGATATAAAATGCATATTCCAATGAGGAGTCACATCTCTGAGTATATTTAATAGACAATAACAGCATAATATTATATGGAACGTCATGCTGTAAGAGAGGACAGCTTTTTTATGGAAGCAGGGTGCATTTAAAATAAAATGAAGCACTTTATAGCACTCTAAAGAAAGTCTTTCTTGCTTCCTTGCTCACCACGGACGGCAAAATTGAGAACATTTGTGGTTTGTAAGAAGTGGTTGTAACTTGTGCTGGCATCTGTTTCTTTTGATATTTACTTGTCATCGCCAAGCACAGTTCCTGGGTGCAGGCCTAAATCTTATTCATAATATTATATGGAGCCCAACAAAAAATAAAACTATTACAATTCCAAATATCATTTTAATTGCTTTGTGCTTTCCCATTATTTTACTTCTAGTTATTTTAAGTATGATCCTGATATAGCAGTAAACCACAATAATAAATGGAACTATGAAGAACATAACAGTCTGTAGCAAAGTTCCCACAATCTTCCATGTAGCTGTAAAGTCTTCATCATTACCAATTTCTCCACATAGGATGCTCACTTCATTGACCTCTATGCCACTGAGGATGAACTCTGGGATGGCTCCTAAAATGCTAATGAACCAGGCAACTGCACTTGTCAGGGCAGCATACCAGACTGTCCGCACACTAGTTGCAGATCTAGGACAATGAACTATAAACAGGTATCAGTCAACAGTCATGAGAACCAGAAACATGGAACAGCTGTACAATCCAATTAAGTAAGGTCAATTGATTAGTTTACACATGCCATTACCAAAGATCCATTGAGAGGAATAGTAGTAACCCCAGAAGGGCAGCAAGGTGGTAAAAAGCAAGTCTGAGATAACCAGGTTTAGGATGAATATATTGGTCACCTTTGTTATGTGTTCATATGCCAGCAGTATGAACAGAATCAGTCCATTCCCAAGTACACTTAATGTGAATACCAGGGAAAAATAAGCTGGCAAAACTGAGGAACTAGATGCTGCAACATCTTTGTCACAAAATGGCACTATTTCTTCACTGGTGTCACTGTAGTCATACGAATAATCTGCAGTGCTCACTAAGTGTTGAACAGGTAGTTCTGTTACATGTGTCTGCATATTCACAAAAGTGATGTAATCAACCTGGAAATGACAACTTGCAAATGGTTAAAATTTCTTTCACTATTTGTCTGTAACAATTTCAAAAGCTATATCCACTGAAAGAGCAAGGTTCTTTCAGAAATGAGTGTATTATGCTGGAAGTCTGTGATTAGA
The DNA here is from genome assembly GCA_016271365.2 of Neoceratodus forsteri. Lineage (NCBI taxonomy): Eukaryota > Metazoa > Chordata > Ceratodontiformes > Ceratodontidae > Neoceratodus > Neoceratodus forsteri. Next base: position 678,437,608 of record CM057456.1, on the reverse strand, counting down.
TAACATACAGAAACTCTGTGATTAGATATTATACAGTACAGTAGGGTTGTCAGTCTAAGTTTAATCTCCTCCTTGGTTTCTCTGTCTACCAGCTTCCTTATTATAATGCAGTTAGATAGAGTACAATATAATGCATAGAAAGAGAGCTGCTAGTTTGGTACTGTGACAGAATCAAACACCTCAAACTTAGGGTGTTCAGTTCTTATGGACACTCATGGACATTTTGCATAATCTTGCTTTTTCATTTATCTGAGTCAAATTTATTTACTTATTAAGAAGCCACACAAGAACAGTTGGCTAAATCGCCTATTTTATGTGAGTTATTGCAAAAAAGTTGAATTGATGAGCAAGCAAACTGCTGTTTGCATGCTGCGGAGATCACATGATTCCAAGAGATGTAGTCATACGAACACACAAAAATTACCAGCAGAAACAGACTGTTATAGTCTTTAAAGTCTGCTTGAGTGTGCAGCTCAGTCTATTTTACTGGAGTTGCCCCCCCTTGCCCCCTTAGTTATCCTGCCCCACCCTCTCTTCCCCATCCTCTTCCTCCCTCCCAATGCTACTGTCCTTTTCACCCTGTCCCAACCCCCTTTAAAATTTCCCATTGTTTTCAATGATACCACCTCCTCTGGCAGTTCATTACACTTGACACCACCCTTTCCTTGAAAAAATGCCTCCTCTTTTCCTTTTTAAATCTATCCCCCACGAGTTTCAGACTATGTCCTCTTGTGGTCACATCCCTTTTTAAATTTAAAATGCCCTCTGCTCCAATCTTGTTTATACTCTTTAGGTGCATGAAGGTTTCTATCATATCCCCCCTTTCTCTTCTATCTTTCAAGAAATACATATTTAACATCTCATCATGCGATTTGTCCCCCATGTCCCTGATCATCTTGGTTGCCCTTCGCTGGACCTCCTCCAGTATTTTGATGTCCTTCTTAAAATAAGGGCACCCGAATTGCATACAGTACTCCAAGTGTGGTCTCACCAATGTCATATATAAGGGCAAAATTACTTCCTACTTCCTGGAGGTGATTCCTCTGGTGATGCATCCCATCATTTTATTTGCTTTGCCTGTCACTTTATAGCACTGCACAGAGTGTTTCATGTCACCCCTGACTATCACCCCAGATCCTTTTACTCATCTGAGATGGACACCTGTATGCCCCCCAGCCAGTAGTTGGACCTTGGGATCTTAGCTCCCAGGTGCATGATGTTGCATTTCTTGAACTTGAATCCCAACTCCCGTATACCAGACCATTTCTGTAGCCTGGCAAGATCATCCCTGAGCTCCTGTCTCCCTTCCTTAATGTCCAGACTCCCACAGAGCTTAATATTATCTGTGAAAAGGCAGATTTTACTTCTGACCCTATCCTCTATGTCACCAATAAGGATGTTGAATAGCACTGGACTGAGTACTGATCCCTGTAGAACCCCGCCAGTTACAGGTCTATGCATGGATAGTCCCCCCTGCAATCAGTTTCTGGTTACCTTTTTGCAGCCAGCTCCAGATCCACCCCAGCAGCTTGTCCATAACTCCCAGATTACTCAGTTTGCTAAGCAACCTTCCATGTGGCACAGAGTTGAAGGCCTTACTGAAGTCCATGTATAGTACATCCATTTATTTATTTATTTTATTTTCTGTTTGTTGACCGGGTAAGTGCACTAGACAAATCCTGCCTATTTTCAGGCACAACCCGGAGGAGGGATACAAATGAATGCCAACTGACCTTGAACCAGATTAAGCTGTTGCCTGGCCCTTGTCCAATGACCTTGTAATCCAGTCATAAAATTCTATCATATTTGTCTGGTAGGATCTCCCCATGACAAACCCATGCTATCTATCACCCTGGGGACCATTTATCTCCAGAATGTTTACCATCCTTTCTTTTGGAATGGTCTCCATTAATTTTCCTACAATGGAGGGTAGGCTGATCAGTCTGAAGTTACCAGGTTCATCTCTGGGGCCACTCTTGTGGAGTGGCACCATGTGAGCCATTCTCCAGTCCTGAGGCACACTCCCATCTCTAGTGAGGTGTTAAACAGATCCATCACAGGAGGGCTGCCAGTAGCTCTGCCAGTGCTCTCAGGACTCTCGGGTGTATGCCATCCTGGCCAGGTGACCCTGAAACCCTCTTAGACCCTGTCAACCTTGATCACCCCATCTGTTTCATCCCCCCATTCCTACCCATATCTTCCCCTGTGGCATAGGTCCATCTTTTTTCTAGTGAATACAAACCTGATGTACTCATTCAATGCCTCTACCTGATCCTCACTATTTTCCACCCATCCCTCTCCTTATTGATCCTAACAATGCCCTTCTTACTGCTTCTTCTTTCCTTTACATATCTGAAGAAGTCCTTTTCCCTTTCCCTGATCCCCTTTGCTAGCCTTAGTTCCTTTGCAGCTTTAGCTGCCTGTACCATTCTCACTGCCTCTCAGGATTTCCCTGAGTAAACCTCTCTGTCCTCCTCTCTCATACCACACTTCTACTTCTGAAAGACTGCTCTCTTCTCCCTCACCTTCAATGCCACATCCTTGTTAAACCAGCTTGGTCTCTTGGTTCTGGACGTTTGATTCTGGATCTTCTTGCAGGTGTTTTTTTGGCCTCATTAAGACCCAACTTATTGATGGACCATTTCTGCTCAACAGCCATCTCTGGCCAGATTTTTGCAAGGTGCCCAACAAGAATGTCCTCCATTCCTCTAAAGTCCACCGTCTTGAAGTCCACCATCCTTACCTTGGTTTTAGTTTTTTCTTTACCCATATTGAGGTAAAACCTCACTGTCATGTGGTTCATTACCTCATTTTGGTCACTTACTGTATATGATGATCATTGGGCTGAGTGCTAGCTACAGTTGATACTTTTTTCTATTGTCCACTCCTCCATTTTCCCAGAAGGGAGCTCAGCCCCTGCCTGCACTGTGCCCCCCATGCCAAGGCTTACCCACCTGGGCAGGGCCACCAGGCAGGCACCCCCTCTACAAGGTCCATGGTAATGTGCCATGGCTTACCCTACAGGGTGTGGTCATGGGAGCAGGCCCCACCTTGCGGCAGCAGGGGCCATGATGGAACTGTGCATCATGCTTGGTGGCCAGGATTTATTTTTTTTAGTGAATGAAGCTTTACCTGGGGGCAGGGATGTACAGACAACCCACATCCATCCAACACCCTTCAGGTAATAGCGCAGACACTGTGAATCCCCCTAGCCTCTGTCAGGGTCCATTTTGTATTGGGCACTCTACCCCTCCCTCCAGAGAAGGAGAGCAGTCTTCAGGATGCTCAATCGTTCTCTTCCCGGCCAGCTCTCTGATGTCCCAAGTCCATGCCTGAACCTATGTCATTGGCATCGTAGACATACACCTTGCCTCTGTGCTGTTGGGCCAGCCTCATTGATCCTTTTTTCTGTACTGATAGCTACTATACTTTATCTAGGTTTTTGACTGATAACAATCTTTAAAAATGAAAATATTAAAATAAATAAACACAGAAGATTCTTCAATATGCAACCTTATTCACTTCTCAGCATAGTTGAACCAAACATGCAATGTGCCTTTGATAAAGTGTGTATGGCCCAGGGTGCTGTATTGTCTAGAGGTAAGGGTGTTAAATTTACCAGGAGCCCTTTTGTGAATAATCACATCGACCAGATCACCTTTGCCTCCCTCTGGAGCTGTTTTGAGAGGGGCCCTTTAACATGATGGAAATAAAGACTCGGATGCAGGGATTCCAAATCCTGGACTTTCTTTACACTCAAGGCTGGGTTATATCCATGCTGGTGCAAATCAGTTCATGGGTGTTCAGAGACCCAGTTAGTTCATGATCCAAGCTGTGAATTATGTTAACAATTTTCACTCATTAGTACACCGACGGCATAAGGCATCTACTGCAGTAATGGAGCAACCTACTTTATTCTCAGACTCTCTTTGTCCTTAGTTCTACCAAGCACTCATTGCTTTTGGGTGTTCTTATACCCTGAACCTTGCACTCACAGGCAACTTTAACTGAACTGATTAAACAAGTGTGGGCTTAACTGGTATGCTGAAGAGGCACACAGATATTCAGGGAGGCAGACAATTTCATACAGGGCCCACCAGAACAGGTCTTGTCTGATGCCAAACCTTCAATGCCCCAAACTCATGTCAGGATCACATTAGTCAGAATTCCATTTCACTTGTTCAGCATCATATAGTCTACTCCCTGGGGACCTCACAGAAGAGAAGGCCCATTGTGCTCTGATTATCCACAATGGAGCACGTTTTTGGACTTTCTTGCAGACTCCTACCTTATCAGCCCAGAGCTGCAGATCTCCAGAAATATCATCTCACTCCAGTCCTTTCAGGGTATCCCTTGAGAATCTCCAGGGAACCTGTGACAGGTCCAAAAGCCATCAAGAGGTTTCCCATGAGGGGCTCCTTCCCCATGTTTCCAAGCTCTCCTGGTATTCCTGATGCTCATAGTGTAATCTAATGATCCTCAGTGAAGAAAAATGTATCCAGGCTTATATGGATCTCAGTCAGCCTACATGCTGCTACTTCAGCCTGCCCCACACTGACTTCACCTGTTATAGCTGATCATGCACTTTTTATCCTTACAACTCCATCCACCTAGCTATATTCTGAAACATGACACCAGAGTTTCAATCTCAGTCTGGTTATATAGGGTGAACAATCTCCTTAATTTTCTGATAGGATGGGGTTGTAAAATTCTTTCCCACTAAAAATTAATTTCCATTCTTTTCAAAGGCATGGCTGGTCAGATGCATTTGCCCAGTACACCAACACAACGGGGTTAGGTCTAACAACTCTTCACCCAATGACCAATGTGGGTGCCTGTAGTGTTGCCCTTCTCAGGGCAAGAATCCCTCCCAAAAAAATCCCAAAACGAAACCCTACTGCTTTAGTCTGAAAGGGACAAAACTTCATTTTCACCCACCACCATTTGGTCCATGGAGCCATGGTGGCAAGGAGATCAGGTTAAACACTTATTCATGCTTCTCAGCCATGCAGACTAGCATTCCAGGAGGCTGCAGTTCTCACTTCTGACTCTAATAGTCAGGTGATCAGGGGTTCTACAAACTCATTGCCTGGCTATGCTAGATCTGCCAGCTAGACCCACTCCCTGTGGCAACCAGCCTGACTTGTGCCTCACATCCCACAGGGTAGACTGACAGAGTAAGAGATGATTGTGGTCATCAGTGGGGTACGAAAAGGAAAAGTCCTAGGACTACTTCCAGTTCAAAGTGTTTATAAGTGACGTAGGAGAGGGTAGTAAAGGGAAGATATAACTCTTTGCAGATGACACAAACTATATGACAAAGTGGATTTTAAAGAGTGGAGGGCAGAAAGTTGTATCAGTATCTGGAGTTGCAGGAGAACGTATGAACATATGGAATTTGCCAGCAGAAAAAGGCCTAAAGGTCTATTAAGTCTGCTTGAATGGGCAGCTAGCACACCTTATTCAGCAGCTGCCCCTCCCTTCCACCCTTCCCCTACATTGACCCTCCACCTTATCTTGTCCCATCCCATTTTGAAGCAGTCCACTGTTCTTCTGGATACCACTTCTGCAGGTAACGCATTACACCTAGCTACTACCCTCTCTGTAAAAAAGTGTCTCCTCATCTCCCTCCTGAACCTTCCTCCCTCCAGTCTCATATCATGGCCCCTGGTGTCCCTCCCTTCCTTCTCTTACTTTGAACAGTCCCTCTGTACCAGTCTTGTTTATTCCTTTCATGTACTTAAATTCAATCATGTCCCCCCTGACCCTCCTCTCCTCCAGCAAGTACATGTTCAATTCCCTCAGCCTCCTCTCATATGATAAGTCCCCCAGCCCCTTGATCATCTTTGTTGCCCTGTGATACACCCCCTCCAGTAACTTAATGTCCCTCTTCAGATACGGGCGCCCGTACTGCACACAGTACTCCAGGTGCAGTCTAACCAATGACCTATACAGTGGCAGAATCACCTCCTCCTTCTTTGAGGATATACCTCTTGCAATGCAACCCAGCATTTTTTTGGCCTTTGCAGCTGCCTTCCTACATTATGTCGAGTTGTTCATTGACCCTGTAATGAGCACCCCCAGATCCTTCTCCTTCTCCTCTGCTGGGCTAGCTGCACTCCCTCCAGCTGGTAATCACCTTTTACATTAAAAGGATCACTGTTGGTGAGACCCAGGCACTCCTTGTGGGTCTCTCTCACCACACAGGAGAGGGACAGGATGGCCTGGAACCCAAGCTACTCAGCTTGGGGGCACCTCTCCTCACCTGGCCTGTTGCCCACATCTTCAACACCTCGCTTATCTCAGGGATCATCCCAGACATATGGAAGGTTGCCAAGGTTGTCCCTGTCCTTAAACATGGGGACCCCAAAGATGCCAGTAACTACCACTCCATTGCCATATTATCGGCTGCCTGCAAGCTATTAGAAAAGGCCATTGCCATTGCCATGCAACTTTCCCACTACCTTCAGGGATACGATGTCCTTTTCCCATCCCAGCATGGTTTCAGAAAAGGCCACAGCACTGGGACAGCTCTAGCCGTGGTCACCTCCATGATTAGGTCCGCTACCGACCAGGGCAAGCTGACTGGGGCTATATTTGTTGATCTTTCCAAAGCCTTCGATCTCATGGACCACCCCCTCCTCCTCTCCACCCTGCAGAATCATGGATTCTCCCTCCGTGCCCTCGAGTGGTTCTCCAGCTACCTCGAGGGTAGGCAATAACTCACCTGTTTCAATCGAACCCTCTCTACCCTCTCACCCATGAACAGTGAGGTACCCAAAGGGTCTGTCCTTGGACCCATCCTGTTCTCCTTGTTCTTCAATGAGTTACCTTCTGCCGCTACAAAAGGGCACCTAACCCTTTACGTGGATGACCTGGTCATCTTAGCCAGTTCACATGATGCCACCAGCATCAATACCCAGCTCAATTCAGACTTCTCCCTTATCAGAAAATGGCTTGATGACCAGAAACTGACCATCAACTTGGAGAAAACTCAGGCCATGCTGTTTGGCTCCATGGCCAAAACTTCCTCCTACTCGACGCCCCTCAAAATTTTTGGATCTTGTGACTCCCTCCTACTGACAACTGACTCTGTCAGGTACCTAGGAGTTACCCTTGATCCACAATTGGATCTCACCTGTCACATCAGGAACATTTGTAATGTGACTAATGGCAAACTCAGCCTAGCCTACAGAGCTAAAGACTGCCTTACCCCTGCTGCCCGGCTAGCCATAGCCAGGGGGATACTGCTTCCCACACTCTCCTATGGGCTCATCGCCTTTGCTCCTGTCCCATCTTCAAGCCTTACAAAGTGGGACACTACGTACAATAACATATGCAGCTTCGCTCTCTTGGCCACCCGACTCACACATCGCTGTACGCTCTACTCCTGCCTGGAATAGCTCCCCCCTGAAAAACACTGCATCTACATCCTAGGAAATTTCATTGACAACATAGTTTGAATGGCCACTCCTGCCTTGCTCGCCCTACCCCTGAAACACACCTCCCCCATCTACCACCTCAGGTCATGTGCGTCCCAGGCTCACCTGGTCCCCAAGACCCACACCATCGCTGGTGACCAGGCATTCACCGTCCATGCACCAAAACTGTGGAACTCTCTTCCAACCCTGGTTCATGCCTCCCCCTCCCAACCCTCCTTCAAAACATGCCTCTGGAACTTCCTAAAAGCTGGGGCCACCTGCCAGTGTGCCTCATAATGCTCAGTCTCATAGCCCTATTGCCTTCACTGGTACCCCCACTAGATACTTACTGCACCACTGTTAGTGCTATTTTTTTTCTAACTCTAGGCTATTGTCTTGCTGTTCTAAACCTCTATGTAATGTCTTGATGATTTTCCGCCTCCCCGCAATGTTCTCTGAGCCTGTATGTACCTCATGCTGTTTTACCCACTGTTGGAGCATGTTGCTCCAGTTTTGTAACCACAATTCTGTAGTTGTTTCATGTATACCTTGTAACTCTCCCAGGTCGCACCTGAAAATAGGCACTTGGCTGTCTAGTGTGCTTACCTGGTTACCAAAGGCAAATAAATAAATAAACTCCTCCGTGGGTTCTTCATCCCAAAATGCAGGACCTTGCACTTTCTGGCACTAAACCCCAGTTAAAAATCAAAGAAAACACGGCACCAACGCTTCACAAATGTAAATCTGTATTTGACTTACAAGAAAAGTAGCAAACAATGTAAAATACAGTAGCGCCATGCAAAGCAACAACAGCTCCAGAGAACAAAGAAACGCCCGACTGGTTTCGCGCCAAAAAACGCCTCCTCAGGGACTAAACCCCAGTTGCCATATGTCTGAGCAGGTTTCAAGCTTTGCCCGATCATCTTGCAACCCCTGCCATCCCCCTAGGTCATCCACCACTGCTCCTACCTTGGTATTATCAGCAAACAGACTGATCTTGCTCTTGATGTCCAATGATATGTATGCAATGAATATCCCAAACAACACTAGTCCCAACACCGAGCCCTGTGGAACACCGCTCATCACTACCCTTGGTGTGAGCTCCCCCACCACCACCACCCTCTGTTGCCTTCTCTGAAGCCAGTTTCCTACCCATCTCACTAGCTTTGCACCTGCCCTGTTGCTTCTAACCTTCCCAGCCTTCCATGCGGCACCAAGTCGAATGCCTTACTGAAATCCAGATACAGGACACCTACTAAATGGCTCCTGTCTAGTTGCCTAGCTATCCAGTCATAGAACTCAACCAGGTTGGTTTGGTAGGATCTGCCATGTATGAAGCCATGCTGTGTGCTGTCCTGTAGTCCTTTGGCCTCTAGGAGGGCCACCAGCCTCTCCTTCAGGATAGTCTCCATTGGCTTACCCACAATGGATGTGAGGCTCACCGGTCTGTAGTTCCCCGGTTCATCCTTGGGCCCACTCTTGTGGAGGGGCACCACATGAGCCATCCTCCAGTCCTGAGGTACACACCCTGAGTGTAGTGAGGCATTAAATAGGTCTGCCAAAGGTCCCGCAAGGACATCTGCCAGCTCCTTCAGTACCCTGGGGTGGATGCCATCTGGGCCTGGCACCTTGTCCACCCTCAGTGCCTTCAAACCCTCCTGAACTCTGCCCTCTGTGATTTCCCCATCTGTCACCACCCTGTTTCTGCTGTTCCTCCTCCCTTGGGTGTCACCCCCCTCTTCTCCTTAGTAAATACCAAGCAGAAGTAATCATTTAGTGCTTCTGCCTTATCGCACCCTGCTTCCACCCAACCCCCCCCTTCCTAATCCTTACTACATGGTTCTTACAGCTCCTTTTCTCCCTGATGTACCTAAAGAAATCCTTCTCCCCCTTCTTAATGCCTTGTGCCAGCCTGAGCTCCGTAGATGCCCTGGCTCCCCTTACTGCCTGAGCCACCTCCTTCGATTCCATCAAGTACTACCCCCTGTCCTTCCCCTCCCTGTTTTCTTGTACCTTCTAAAGGCAGCTATTTTCCTTCTTACCTTTTCCATGACCTCCTTGCTCAACCAGCTTGGCTTCTTAGCCCTGGCCTTCTTGCTCTGGGCTTTGCAGCAGGTTTTGTTAGCCTCCGCTATCCCCCACTTTATGAGCTCCCACCTCCGGTTAGTGTCCATACTAGGTTGAATTCTGGCCAGGTACCCTTTTACCACTTCCCCCATCCTCACAAAGTCAGCCCTCCTGAAGTCCAGCACTCTTGTGCCAGATTCCACTCCTTCCTTGCCCATATCCAATGTGAGCCATACTGAGTGGTGGTCACTCCCTGACAGTGGTTCTTCTACTGTAACTTCTCTCACAAAGTCCCCATTTGCCAGAACAAGGTCAAGGGTGTTCCCTAACCTGGTTGGATCACTGACCATTTGCAGCAGGAAGCTGTCCTGGAAGGCATTCTGCAGTACCTGCTTCCTTCCGTTCCTTGCTGTTGCGGTACTCCTGTCCACTCCTGGCATGTTAAAGTCCCCCACAATCACCACACTACCATTCTCACAGGTCCTCCTGGTCTGTCCCGCTAGTTCCCTGTCTAGCTCCTCCGTCTGAGATGGCAGCCTGTACACCACTCCCATTCTGAAAATCCTATTCTTGGAATCCTGGATTCACATCAAAAGTGACTTAAGTGACTCTGTACTACCCTTCTCCCCTTCCTCCCTTACACACTTCAGTCCTTCCTTCACATATAGTGCCACACCCTCTTTCCCAATCACCCTGTCCCTACGAAATAACCTGTTCCCCTGGTACAGACAGGTCCCAATCATTATATTGGGTGGCCTATGTTTCTGTGATGGCTGCAGTGTCCACCTCTCCTTCTGCCATGAGAACCTGTAACTCTGCGGTTTTCCTCCCAAGGCTCCTAGCATTAAGGGTAACCACCTTCCACCCTCCCCCCCATCCTGCCCTCCTTTCCTAGCATCACCAACAGTACTTGCCATTTGTCCTTTGTCACTGTTATGGGGGTAAGCTCATATGGGATCCCAACCTGTGGTCTCTGCATGTCTCTTGCCCACTTGCCACCCCCCGCTTCTAGTTTAAATTCCAAACTTCCTCTATGTACTCCTCCATCCTCTGTTTCAACACTTTCTTTCTCTTCTCACTCAAGTGTAGTCTGTCCTTGGCATAGAGACTACTGTCCTCCCAGGTCCTTCCCCACCCCCTCAACAGCCCATACCCTTTAGCAGAACACCAGGATCTTAGCCATCCGTTGAATTCCTCTATTCTCAGCTTTCTTGTTGTGCTTGCCTTGGGCATCTCTGAAAAATTTACTGATCTTCCTGCCCTCTCACATAATTGTCCTAGTTCCATAAACCTCCTCTGGACTATATCTACCATCATGTCAGCCAGGTCATTTGTCCCAAGATGTATAATTAAATGAGGCTTGTGCCTACCTCTTCTAGCATATTTCAGAACAGATTGTCCCACCCTTTCCACTGTCATTTCTGGCATGGCCTCCACCCAAATGCGGCTATGCCTCTCTCCCTTGCTACCCCACTTGACTCCTTTTAGTATTGAGTCCCCCAGCACTAAGATTCTTCCCCTCTTACTCACTGTTTGCTTCCATTCATCTCCATCTCTCATTTCTGGCTCCTCTTCTTCCTCCTGCACATTATTTTGCCCTTTTGCCCCTGTTGCAATTCTACCAGCAGAACTTCCCCTCACACCAGTTTGGTCCAGGCATTTATCAATTACTCCTCCAATTGCATCATTTCCTTCCTTCTTCTTCCTCTCTAGCAGTGCAAAACTATTTTCTGAAGACCCTTCACAAATGTCCACTCCCTCTCTCTTCATAGTGACCTGCTCTCTTGTTTTCACTCCATGACTTTTGCCACTTCTTCTCCTCCCCTCACAAGTCCCTATCTCCTCCTTCCATTTGTCTTTTGTCTCCTTTCCTGATTTCCCTGACAATCATTCTTCCTGGCCTGGGCCCCTTTGTCTGCCTTTCCATTCTTCTGACCTTCTCCTCACCACCTTTGGCTCAAATCACCCCCCCATCTCCCCTCCTCCCTCCCTCCAGTATTGGGCTAAACCCACCCTCAGTGTGCCTAGACTCTCTTAGTTCCTACTGCAAACCCTCAATCTCCTTTCTAAGTTCCTCTATGTGGTTGCACACTAAACATCCCTCAACACCAGGCAATTTTTAGAAAGATTGGTACACCACAGTTGTTACAGCCTACCACCCTACCCATTGCTGTCGTTGCCCACCAGTGACCCATCCACCCTTCCAGATGAAGGATACCAAACACTCCCCCAAGTCTCCCCTCTCCCCATCAGTGAAAAACATTATTTTCTTAATTTCCCTTACCCCCTTTCTTGTACATTTTAGATAGATTGAGCAAATGTGTTTTACTTTCCTATCCTTCCTATCCACACCCAAAAAGAGACTTTAAGTAACTATTGCACAACCTTCTTCAAACTCCTACTCCTCCTTTCCACAATGCAAATAGCAATGCAAAGAAGTAACAATAAAAGCTCCTTGATTTGCAGTTACTTCCCTTCCACTAAGATAGCAGTCACCTCTTCAGTCGCTGCTGTTCCTTTCCTGGATATCTGCTTCTGCTATGACAGGTGCATGTCCTTTGACCATTTGAGGAAGTGATGTCAGAACCCCTGGTATAAAGGAAATCACAGACCTGGGGCGGCTGGTGTGAGGAGTTGGGAGGGTGGGACTGGCCCAAGTCTTCCAGAAACAATCAGGTAGCTGAGGCCCCTGGTAAGACCATTAGCACCCTTCCCCCACTATGCACTAAACTTTGCAGCTAGTGAAGCCAGCAAAAAGGAATCACAATTCTACTCAAAGCCCCCAAAATAGGTTTGCTACCAAAAGAAACAGGTCTCCAATTCAAATAGCTTCACCAACAACACATCAAAATAGACTTGAATTTAGAAGATATATGTCTCCTTTCAAAGAAACTGCCCCAATTAAATCACACCAAATAGGCTTTAAATCAGAAGAAATAGGCCTCCACAAACACAACCTGCTACACAGTGAAACATCAAACAAATGAGCCCACGTATAGCCACCAAAACAGGTTTCAAAATTCTAACAGCCCCAAAACAATACCCTGCTAGCCTCTTAGAAGTAGTAAGAATGAAAAGAAATAACCTTCTACCAAGTAAAATCCACAAGCAACAATGTAAAAACAGCAAGAAGAAGCTACTATACTGGAATTGATCTGATCCCATCCCTTTCTGGATACTTCTGAGAAGCCAAAAGCAACTGACACCACAAACTTGAGTTAGCTTTGCCTCCAGATAGCTGAGTGAGACCTGGCCAGGCCATTAGTGCCCTTCCCCCACTAGGCACTAAACTTTGCAGCTAGTGAAGTCAGCAAAAAGGAATCACAATTCTACTCAAAGCCCCAAAAATAGGTTTGCTACCAAAAGAAACAGGTCTCCAATTCAAACAGCTTCACCAACAACACATCAAAATAGGCTTGAATTTGGAAGCTATAGGTCTCCAATTCAAAGAAACTGCCCCAATTAAATCACACCAAATAGGTTTTAAATCAGAAGAAATAGGCCCCCACAAATGCAGCCTGCTACACAGTGAAACATCAAACAAATAAGCCCACTTATAGCCACCAAAACAGGTTTCAAAATTCCAGCAGCCCCAAAAACAATACCCTGTTAGCCTCTTAGCAGTAGTAAGAATGAAAAGAAATAACCTTCTACCAAGTAAAATCCACAAGCAGCAATGTAAAAACAGCAAGAAGAAGCTACTATACTGGAATTGATCTGATTCCTTCCCCTTCTGGATACTTCTGGTGGTTAAAGGTCTGGCAGCTGGGTTTCAATGTTATTAAATGCAAGGTGATGCATGTTGGTAGGATGAATCCATGCAGGTAATACTGGCAGGGAAGTGAAGTAAGCCATGACATGGGAGGGGTGGGATCTGGGGATTATTATTAATGAGAGCCTTAAAGTTTCCACAAAATACAATAAGACTTAACGCAAGGCTAATGTGATACTGGATTGTATTGGCAGAGGCTTTGACAGTAGAAGGGAGGTGATCTTATCTCTGTATAAAACCCTACACATGAAGGACATGGAAGGCTGGAAGCAGTGCAGAGAATGGCCACCAAAATGATTTAAGGACAGCAAGAAAGGGCATATGAGGAACATCTTTTGGATCTCAATATGTACTCACTGGAGAACAGGAGGGAGTGGAGGTATATGATAAGAGCACACACGTTTCTGAGAGGTGACTATGAAGTGAATAGTGGGGACCTGTTCATCAGAAAGGAAACCACAGTTACAAGATGGCATGATTGGAAACTGGAGGGGGTAGGGAATAAAGTTTAGAGGTATGTCAGGAAGTTGTTCTTCACAGAGATAGTGGTGGACCAGTGGAATAAGCTGCTCAATGGGATCATGGAGACAATTAATAAATAACAAGTTCAAGAATGATAGGGACAGATTTAGAAGACTGGTAAGGACAAAAGGGATGGGATAGTGGCAGGGGAGGATAGCCATGCCTGTTAAGGCAATATGCCTACAGGACATCACAGATATAGCAACTAGTTATAGAACAGACCGGATGGGCTTGGTATTTTTCTGACATCACTTCTATGTATCTATGAACTATGCCTATTGTAAGCCAATCAGAACAGAGGAAAATCATCATTTAGTACCCCACAAACAACTTCTTTCTTATTTGCCTGCATTAGTTTATCCACATTTTAGAAATACCCACTGTCACAACTCCACCAGTCCATGCCCCAGACAGCAAATCTCTGTCGACTGGCTTCCACAGTACTTAACTTCTGTTCACTCTTCACCATGAGCTGCAACAACACTTGGCTCTGTCTGTGAAGATGGCATAACCTGGACAACTGGACCCTTTTTTCCCTGCCACCAGTCCCCTGCATCATGGTTAGACAGGCTTCTCTAAACCAGGTGAGTTGTTGGTTTGGCCGTGTAATTTTGCACTACAATCCCTTCCCGGTATCAGGAGAGATTGAAATGTCTTCAATTATTTAAAATAAATTAGTGTGTCTGTTTTGGAATGATGGATACCTTTTTGAGACTCACTTACAATATATCTTGTTAAAAATATACATTACCATCAGTCAGTATATATTGTGGTAACACAGGTTAAGCTTATTATCGTGGTGCTGTAGTGCCACTATAGTTAGGGTTGAGCAGGCACTTTAATGTTAAACCTCAAAATTTGCATTTTAATAACTTTGCAACTGTTCACTTGATTTGCACCAAATTTGGTATGTGTGGTCCCATAGGGTTGGTCTCTTGGCATTCCAAGGATCATTCCAGTAGGATGTGTAGATTCTGAAACTGGGATAGTGGAAAACCCTTAAAATTCACCAATTTTTGCATTTTGTTTCTCATCACCCTGTGCACATACAGTGTTGAATTTTGGTCTGGAATTTTGTGGTAGAAAGAGATTGTGTAACAGAACTGCTCTGCATTTATTTGGTAAAAAAATATTAATCCATTTCAAAGTTATTGCATTTTTAAGGTCCCATTATTTTCAATGGGACCTTTACTTTCCTGCACAGATTCCTGGAATGAAAAAGGAAAATTTTGCTCTGACTAAGAAGGATCCTTTTTTCTTGAGGGTACAATCCTTTTTCATGACAAAAAATTCCTTTTTCGTGAGCCACCATCATGTTTTTTGTTATTGGCCCAAACTATCATAACTGTGCCCATGGACATCAACACATGTATCTTGCACATTAAGGGTTGATGAGTAGTTCTTTGTGTTTTTGATGTTTGGTATGCTCCCTAAAGTTTTATTAATCAATCATTTGTTTATTGGATAGGCAAATTGAGAGAAAAAAGATCTCATTTACAATTACGTCAAACATTAATAAATACATTGACTTACAATACACATAGGCCCAGATATTCAGAAATGTGCCAAAGTCTGGTGCAGTGAAAATCCAATGTGCCATGGCACAACAGGAGCCATATTCAGAGGTTGTGCAGGCCAAATTGTGCTAGCGTAACCCAGCCGAATATGGCAGAGTTGCACCATGGCACAAACAGAGACACGTCATGGTGCAAAAAGAGATTCTCCAGTGCAACTGTGGGAGCAGAGCAGCAGAGCAACAGAGGGGGGCATGGCACAGAGAACAGACCCAGGGACAGAGCCATGAAAGCACAGTGACAGGCCACAGGAGGTCTCCACCAGCAGGGCACACACAGTCACCCAGACGCCTGACCCCAGAACACAACAGTGGCACAGATAGCAAGCAATAGGAGGTGCCAACTGCCAATGGAGGGCCACTAAGGGAGTCCCCCTGCAGGCCACTGGCCATGTTCCCCAGACCATAGCAGGCCACACCCAGTATGATGCAGCCAAGCACACACACACCACACAGTAGGCACTAAACTTGCTGGGTGGCAGGCAGCATAACAGACCACATGGAACAGGCTGCACAACATCAAGCAGGGGCCACAACTCAGCTTGCAGACAGTACCTGCCTAATGACCATGGCTGTGTGCCACCATCACCACACACACACCCACCACACAGCACTGACAGCTGGCCCATGGGCACTCCAAGGAACAGCCACTTACCCAGAGGATGGACACCACCACAGTGGGACACACTATAGCACACAGCAGTGAACCACAGAAGCATAACATATGCACCTTCACATGCACACCACACAGATGGACACTGGGCCACTGCAGCATGGCTCCACACACCACCTGCAAAGCAGACATAGGTACAGACAAGTAAGTCAGAAAAATATATATTATGACAAACTATTTACAATAACCAGGCACTGGGAAAGGGAAGGAATAGCAAGGGAAGGGGACAGGGAACAGGGACTGTACAGTGGGAGGGGGGACTGTAGGGGGAGGTACAACAGGGGAAAATGGGGGCCAAACTAATAGCGGCCCTGTCTGGTCACCCTAGCATTCAGATGCTGCAGCTGCTCAGCCACCAGCATCCTGTGGATCTGAATCGCCATCTCCAGCATTGTCAAGTCCACAAGGAGTGTCTGGCCCACCAGTTGGGAGATCATTGACCTCAGGGATCTTTGCCGCCAGACACCTAGAACAAGGGACAGGTGTGCAGTGCAATGTCCCAAGGAATCATGGCCACCCACAGAGCGCAATGGGTAGTGAGAACACACACCCCTGGAGGGCCCATAATGGCCACCCTCGGGGGGGGCCAGTGCCAGCCAGCAACTCAGTGCACCATGACATTACACAAAGGTGGTCCCTGTCGAACAATGGCCACCCAACTGTGCAATGACAGTCACATGGCACAGTGCACTGGCAGCACCACAGCAACAACAGTGGCAGCTGGGCACATGCCCACCCCACCAACAGCTGGTACACATGTCCAATGGATACGCCACAGTGGCATGCACCATAATCAGTGTGATACACACAGCTCCCATGGCACATGGCACAGGTGGCCATGCCTGCACCCACTCCTCCTACCAACCCCCATGTACAGTGCGATGGACCATTACAGTGCCTACCTGCCCTCTGCAGTCTTGCTGGTGCTGGTCCTGCTCTGTCAAGGCCCACTGTGGCCTGCTGTACTACTGCATCCTGGGCCCTCCACTGGTTTTCTGGTCCTGGGAATGGAAGGAAGACAGGTGCACATCAGGAACCAGCCACAGCAGCTGTCCACCACCCCCACCCCTATGCACAGGGTGTGCCCCTGCCTGATACATCCCGCATGCCTGCACAGCTGCATTGCAATGCAAGCGGAAGCTGCCAATGCCACCCCATGATGCACATGATGACAGTGTACCCCTCTGCAAGGCATGCCAGGCAGTCAAGCCAACACCACAGCACAGCACCAGGGCAGACATGCAACACGGGATGACTTACCTGGCTGTGGCACAGACCCACACCTGGTACATGCCTGAAGTCTCCTCAGGCACTCTGGGTCCTGCTGCATGAGGTCCCCATATCAGTGGTGGCATTGCTTAACCATCCGGTGCACCCCATCCTGTGTGCCAGGCTGGCAGCTATTTCCTGCCACACAGTGCCTCTGGCTCACTTCAGGGGCACCTGCCCAAAGAGTTGGGGGTGTGTGGCTCTATAGAGGCCATGAGGTTGGCCAGCTCAACCTGTGAACAGTTGGGAGCACATCTGGTCCTTCCCTGTGCCATGTTTGCAATAGCCAGATCAGTGGCAAAAATGGCGGGTGGAGGCACATGTGTCCTCATCATGCACCCACCATGTGATGCACAGGAGCATGCGCAGTGCCAGCCCATAATGCAGTGATGGCGATGCATGGAATGGGCATGGCTATGCAGGGTCACAGGATCAGCGGTCTGACTCAGGGGTCAGGGGTTGCCAGACATTGTGCACATGAGTGATAGGGCACGGCACCCCATGCACGACAATGCACGTAGCTGGCCATGCACAACATGCGTAATGCCACTGCATCATGCTGTCAATGCATGGTGCATTACTGACACAATGATGCCATGACACATATGAACACTGCTGGCTTGTGCACCATGCATTCATGCACATTGCATCGCTGTGACTTCCTTCAGCATAATTCCCACTGCACACCGCACAATATTGCAACATTTGGACACCACAAGCAAATGAGCTCATCAGCCAATGCATGGTGCAGTGGGTGCATTAGCATGTCATTACTGTTGTGCCCAACCTCATTTGCATGTGTTGCTCCTTATAAGTGCCACCGAACAGCACAGGCCATGGACCGATATTGCAACCTTGATAGGTAAGTTGTGCATGCTGCTGCAACTCACTGGGTGCCTACAGCACTGCATGGTGGGATGGACCAGAGAGATGCTGCCACTGTCACACTGTACTGTCCATGTCCACAGGCAGCAACATGTCATCACATGAGGAGGGCAAGGAGTGGGGGCCTGCATGGAAGAGCAGACCCAATTTCACAAAGGCTGGGACTGATGCTCTGTTTGAGGCCTACCTGGATGGAGAGCCCCTGTTGAGTGGTGCAGTGGGCACACCACAGGCCAGGGCTGGTGCATGAGAGGATGAGGCAACCTAAGTGAACCAGCATGGCAGCCACCAGCGGTCAGTGCAGGAGTGCTGAAAGAAAGTGGGAACAGACATGCAGTGGATTAAGGAGAAGATGGCAGCCATCCAGGCATCCTGTACCACCACTGGAGGATGGCCTACAGATGCACCCACACTAATGCCACAGGAGAAGTTGGTGGCAGCCACCATGTGCTGCACCATGGTGGAGGGTGTGCTTGGAGGAAGATTCCAGACAGGTGGCAGCCCATCACTGCATGGTATGTATGTCAGACATGCACTGCTGGTGGCACGGAGGGTGCGTACATGGGCATGCTGGTGTGCATGCAGCCAGCATGCATGCCATGTGCATGTGTGTGCACCCACATGCATGCCAAGCTGTAGAACACATGCAACGACAGTGTATGGGGGTTCACATGTGGGCATTGCATCACTGACACACCATTTGTCTCTTGTAGCACCAGCATGCCTCCATGCAGAAGATGGAGTGCCAGAAGTGGCAGCAACAGTGGACACCAGTACAGCCCCAGAGGACCAGCCAACCACATCCACTGGCATCCTGGGGCTCAACTGGCTGCAGCTCAGCACCACGGTGCAGGCAGATGTCCTGGACCTTAAGTCGGACGAGACCCTGGATGTGATCCTGCAGGATGCCAGTCTTGGGGTCCTGTGTGTGGAGACACAGATCAGGGCAAGGTCTGACTCCGATGAGGACTATTCTCAGCTCCTGGACAGCATGGCTGACATTGAGGGTGTGCTGCCCCTGCTGGCAGCTAACACAGGCACCACACCCAGTGCACTGCCAGCAGTGGAACAGTTGCCTGTCACCACTGCAGGTGCAATGGTATGCACTGCCATGGCTGTGCCCAACAGTGGTGGTGGTGCAGCTGCGCAGGTGAAGGGCAGCGTACAGTGGCCAGACAGGTGGAAGCAGCAGGCTGCAGGTGCTACCGGGCAGCCAGACACAGGGTCCACTGCTGGTGTGCCTGCTGTGCCCATTCCCCCTGCAGACCACACTGTGCAGTATCCACTGGGCAGGGGAGCTGTGCAGCGTGGTTGTTCACCCCAAGAGGATTGGTGTCCCTCCTGGAAGCCCTAGGATGCTGACCATCTGGCTGAGCACACCCGGCTGCTGCAGGCATCCATGCAGCAACAGGTGCTGCTTGCCACCGAGGTGTGTGCACTGCATGTGGAGGTGTGCCACTTGGCTGAGCAGCAGGAAAGGGCCACTGCACAGACACAGGCAGGGATGCAGTGCATGCAGGAGGCCACAACCACATCCTTGGATTGCATTGCCAGTGCGATCACAGATGGCTTTGCATTGCTGGCTGCAACAGGATGTGGCTGTGCCCAGGTGATTCCCCCCCTCAGTGCACTGTCCACCCCATGGACCCAGCATCAGGCAAGCCCAATACAGTTGATGGTGGGCTCTGATGAAGGCATTCCAGGCATGAACAGGGCTGGCCTGTTTGGGCGCCTGCACATCTCCATGAGGACATGGTCATAGTCCCATGATTCCACCCCTGGGGGGCTGTTGGACCCCCCCCGGCTGATGCACAGCCTGTGGCTGCAGATCAGCCCTGATGCGGCCACTTCCATGGCCATGGTGGCCATGGTACTGTGCAGCAGTCCTGGTCCATGGGCCACCCTAACCACTGTCTGCAGCTGCTGCCCTGTGTGCACATGGGCGGTGTGTGTATGCCCACCACTGCTGTCGCGCCTGTGTGTCATGCTGCACTCTGCCAGTGTGTGTGCTTGCCTGGTTGCTAGCTGTGTGGCATGGACATGATGAGGGCAGACTAGTGCCGGTTATGCCTGTGCACCAGTGCAATGCATCTGATCCACACCATATGCCAATGCCTGGGTGGGTGGGTGAGTGCTTGTGTGTGTGTGTGTGTGTGTGTGTGTGTGTGTGTGTGTGCATGTGTTGCTTTGTGTGGTCATGTGTCTCTGACTCACCTATCCCTGCATCACACCACTGTGTGTGCATGCCCGGTGCTATGCATGCCCCTGCATGTGTGCAGTACCTGGGTGTGTGGCCCATGCCTGTGTACTGCACCACCTACCTTTGTGCACCATAGTGCTCCTGTACGATGGTGTCCCAGTGGCGTTGCACCTGCTGGAGCAGCCAGGGGTCCCGCCACCCAGGTGGTGGCTGTTCACCACCCTCTGGCCCATTACCTCTGTTGTCTCCACTACTTTAGCCTTCATCAGCTTCAACAGCTATCCCATGGTCAATGGCCATGTTGAGCAGTATGCAGCAGGTCAGGAGTAGGCCACAGGCTTTTGAGGGACTGTGCTGTAGGGCGCTGCCTGATCTGTCTAGGCAACAAAAATGTGCCTTCAGCATGCCACAGACCTGCTCGATGACGTTGCATGTGCTGGCATGTGCCTCATTGTACCGGTCCTCTGCTGGGGATGACGGACACCAGAAGGAGTGTGCGGCAAGGGTCTCAGTGGGTATGTCCTGTCACCTGTGTGGAGACTGACATGGTTAGCCCTC
Organism: Neoceratodus forsteri; assembly: GCA_016271365.2. Lineage (NCBI taxonomy): Eukaryota > Metazoa > Chordata > Ceratodontiformes > Ceratodontidae > Neoceratodus > Neoceratodus forsteri. Next base: position 678,416,668 of record CM057456.1, on the reverse strand, counting down.
TGCTATTCTCTGCTGTGCCCCTTGCCTGTTCCTGGTGCATATGACACCATGCACTCCCTGCCCACCCTCATCCCCAGGTCTGCTCTGCCCATTGCCCATCGCCCCTTGCCCATACCATAGTCACCCCTTAGGTGGCTCCTAGGGATGTCCCTACATTCAAACCTGTGGCAAAGCACAGACTGGTGCCAGATAAAAGTCTCATGCGCACTCCCAGGGTGCGTGGTGCAGACATTGGTGATGCACCCCATGGTATCACACACCACCTGGCAGTTGATACTCAGGCTCCCCTTCCTGTTAATGTATTCCACACCCTTGGGGCCAGGTGGCAAGTGGATGCCCACATGGGTGCAGTCAATAGCCCCAATCATGCCAGGCAAGTGTGCCACCCTGTGGAAGTCCTGCATGGTTGCTGTATGCTCTGCCTGTGTGTTGGGGAAATGGATATATTTTGAAGGACATGGCAGCAGTGCATTGAGGAACTGTGTGAGGAGACGGGATGTGGCTGACTGGGTTATGTCTGTGGTTTCCCCTGTTGATCTTTGGAAGGTGCCCGTGGTGAGCAAGCACATGATGGTGGTCATCTTTATCTCCACGGACATGGCGTGGCTCTGTCTGGTCGGTGCCTGCATCTCCTCACTGCACAGCTCACAGAGCTGCTTCAGAATGGCCCTGTTCAGGCAGTACCAGCCCACAATCTCTGAGTTGCTGTAATTCTCAAAGGTGATGTGGGCACAGTACCACCTGTGTCTGGCATACCGTCAATGGGCCATAACTTGGCCATGTCGCTGTTCCTCCTGTCCCCTCACACCCCTCATTATGGTCTCCATCATGAAGGGCACACTGTTCATGACCCTTGCTGTCCACTGTTCCCCTGGGCAGTTGGCTGCTGGCTGTGTGGCATCCTGGCACACACTATGTGTGTGTGTGTGTTTGTGTCTCTCACGCTCTCTCTCTATCTCTCTCTGCCCCTGTCTCCCACTCTCAGGCCACCTCTTCATCCCTGTTCTCCTGTGTGTGGTCTTTGTCTGTCTGTCTGTGCCTCTGTCTGTCTCTCTCTCTGTTTCTCCCTTTACCCCCCATTGCAAGTGCTACCTGTGTGTTTGTGCCCTGTATTTATAGGAACAAGTCTGCTCAGAGCAACTTCAATTTGCTCCACACTTGCGCCATAGCTTCACGGTTGAATATGCCACTGTGCTGGATATTCATGGGACCACCCCTGCTCTTGCACCTGCATTCATCATAGTTGTGCATTGGTGCAATGGATGTTGTGCTGCACACTGGCTCCCACTGAATATGGCTCCTTGGCGCAATACTGCACTTGTGCCAGTGCAACTCAGTTGCACCATGTGCAACTGCTCTGAATATCTGGGGTATAGTTCCATAAAATGATTCAAAACATAGAAAAATAATCAGATAATCAGTTAATCAGCATAACATAAACTTACTACAGAGGCCCTAAAATGTGCAATTGGGAGTAACGCAATTAAATGACTTTTTTTTTTCTGGATTATCTCCCATGTTCGAAGTACACTAACAACTTATGTAAGTTCTACAAAATTTGTTCTCAACCTTGGAATATGAACACATTGGAGATTTCTAGATCTTAAACTGTACTTTGAGAATGTTCTAGACTGTAAGGCATTTAACAAAAATAAGGGTCATGGTTTAAGTATAAACTTATAAACAAACATAAACCCATGGTGATCTCTGCAATCTGATAGAGAAGGGCATCCTGAACTTGAGTATAATAAACATTGATGAGATCTGTAAGGCAATCCAGTCACGAACCTTAATGCACTGTGATATAGTGGATCCTATGAATTCAAAATTGAACTAACAGTTTTCAGACAAATGCAATCTCCGTAGTCCAAAATTGGGAAGAAATAACAAAGTTACCAATAATTTTCTAAGTGAATAATTAAAATGCTTTCTGCTTTTATAAAAGAACCCCAATAACCATTTTATTTTAATAGATAGATTTGTATGTGTAATCTAAAGGTTAGTTGTTCGTCCAAAATCAGAACCAGGTACTTATAGGAATATAGACAAGACGAGGAATGTACTGCACTCAGTACCAGGGCAGGGTGCAGACAATGGGTGTCAGCCTGTAAATGAGTTTGACAAACACAAAATTATCACCTGCACTCCAGAGCCAGCTGGAATTGATTATAGTAGCAGAAATAAGCTACACTTTTTCTTGAACAAATTATGTGTTGGAAACTTCACTAGAGCAATACCAAGCTCCTGGCTCTGGAGTGCAAGTTATAATTTTGTGTTTGTTGAACTTATAGGAATGTACCCTTGTAATGTCTTTTCCTGAGATAGATTTTACTATTAGATCAAGCTCAGTCAGGGTCTTTTTGGCAAAAAGTTACCACTGTGTTTTGTTTTTGTTCAGTAAAAGTCACAGATCTAAGAGAGCCCTCTGTGTATTATGAAAACCTTTTTGAAGAATGTTACGTACCATATCAATATTACTTTGTTGGGTATACTTAATTTCACAATCTGCACAGAAGTAAATACTCATATCAGTGGAATAGTGAGTTGGGAGAGCAAGAACAACACAAGGCCCAATACAGAACCCTGTGGGACCCTATATTGATTCCTGCCATACTCAAATGAGTCTTTCCTACTTTCACACATTGAAAGTGCACTGTGAGACATGAATGAAACCAAAGTAAAACAGGTATACTTATACCAGGTGCTTTTAATTTAAGTAAAATAGTGTGATTAACAGTGTTGAATACTTTCAACAAGTCTAGAAAAAGTGATGGTATACTATGCCCTTTTTCAAAAGATGTAAAAATGTCATCAGTAACCTTTGATATGAAATACATGATATTGTAATCTTTTTTTAAATCCTGATTGTAGATGTGAAATTATATTACATTTAGAAAAATAATTAGACAGTTCATGTAACAGCCTCTCAAAGATTTTTAGACAAACTGTCAGAATTGATATGGGACAATATGAATTTCATTCAGTGCAATTTCTTACCTTAAAAGTAAGGATAATGTAAGCAGTTTTCCAGTCAATCGTAAGAGTTGAGGTTTGTAATGAAAAATTGAATAAATAAGCTATGTGCTGTGATAATATTTTAGATGCTATTTTAAGAAAGACCGATAGTATACTGTCACAGCCTGTCCCCTTGCTTGTATCCAATCCAGAAAGTTCTTTTAACACAACATCTGCTTAAATTTCTCAATGAAAATGCTGGTCTATTAGGGAGGCTTAAAAAATCTGTAATTTATAGAGGGGAGATTAAACCTGTATGTTCTATTTCAAATGTTTGACTAACCCCTAAAGGGAAGTTATTAAATACTTCCACCTTTTCTAAGTCACTATGTACAACTTTATTTTTGTACTTTTAGGTTTTTGGCAAGGTAGATGAGCCCCCCCTTTCAGAGCACTTATGTCCCTCTACAACCTCTTAGGATTTCTAGATGGATCTGAAAACTGTTGAGTATAATGGTTTGATTTTGTTGTCCTGATCTCCTTTGTACAACTATTTATTGTAATTTTGTAGGCTAATATATCAGATTAAGTTCTTGATTCCCTGGCTTTATTCCACAGTTGCCTTTTACTTTAATTAATTGTGTGACTTTATTGGTAATCCAGTTTAATGTTCTACTCTTGATCCTTTTCCAAACCAGACGTGCATGTCTGTTTATAAACTCTATTAATGAATTTTTCAAATAAGTCCATGCAGATTCTGTATCAGGACATGCATAGAGCACCCCACCAGTTTACATCTGCCACATCTCTCAAGTATGCTTGATCACAAAAGTGATCAAAATTTTGGGAAGTTATTGTTCAGATAGGGAGACGTACCTTTATACTGTCCCAAACACAGAAGATGTAGCAATGGTTACTGACGTCCTGCTCATGTACTGCCAAAGTGCATCTATGAGGTGTGGTAGTTAAGAAAAGATTGAAAAGTGTGTCTTTAACATTATTAGTTTTGTGGGGTATTGTAGGTAAAGTAATTAGTTGAGAAAGGTGTAATGCTGTAAATTGATTTAATATGTATGGGTGAGGGTTGTGCATATCTCAGTTTAGATTCCCCAGTATAGCAAACTCACAATCCAAATAAGATGCAATCAATGTACTTAATAGCTGCAATGTCCCTGTTGGCACAGATGGGGGTCTATAATAAACTGCCATGTTAAGATTAAATCCATTAGACCTAGTAATTTGCAAAACCAACAGGTCCAACTGCCATGGAATTGATTTAGCAACTTTGATTTGTCCATCATAAATTTTCTTCAGATAAATAATAACTGTTCCACCCCTTTTCTATTTATCTTGCCTAAAAATATTGTAATTACTTATGGAAATATGTTTTATGTTTTAAAAATAAATAATTCCTATTTTTTGCCACTCACTAACTTCCTTTCCTGTCAGTCCTTTTTCATCAATGGTGAAAAAGGAAATCGACTGGCAAAAAGGCATCACAGAATGGCCACTAGTCATGAAAAGAAATTGATGGCCATCTGGTTGGCACAAATAGCCATCTGGTCATGGAATAGGATTAAGTTCTTTTCTGCCATTAAAAATCCTTTTTCGCTCTAATGGAAAAGGATGGCAAAAAAGAAATTTCTGTGATGAAAAAGGATTTGCTGCATGGCCATCTGGTCAGGAAAGATAGGATTTATGGGCATCTGGTCCCAACAAACAGCTATCTGGTAGTCAAAATGGATCCTTTTTTCAGATGGAATCCTTTTCCACCACCATAGCAAAGGATTGGCAGAAAAGAATTTCTGCTGGTAAAAAAGGATGTTTTATAGATTTTTTTTATCTTCTTTCTATTTTCTCACCTCTGCAGTGCTCCCAGTGGGGGCATCCAGCCACCAGCTCCCACTGACCCGGAGGACAGCAGGCTCACTCGTACACGAGGGTCCAAGCACGGCCGAAACCAGACCCTCTGATGTGATTCCAGGACAGGCCTCCACATCGGTGGGTGTGCAGCTATCAAGCTGCTCAGTTGTGCCCAGCCTGGTTTTCCACCTTAATTGGTCCCCCTGGAGCTGGCAGTGCAATGACATGCTATGTTACGAAAGCGTCTTGCCGAACTCCGCCTCTTGCTTACGCCACACCTTATGCTTCTCCCGTCTTCTTCAGGGCTCAGCCAAGCACGATGTATCCCACTATCCCATCCCAGAGAAAGAAGAGCAGTCCTGGGATGCTCAATCCATAACCTCTCCCTACCAGCCCCGGCAGCCCGAGCCCATTCCGAACCGGGTACGCGTTAATGGTGTAGTGTGTGTCCAGCACCTCAACCCTCAGCGCCACTGGGCCAGCCTTATAGATTTTTATTTTACATTTTTTTATGGGTTCTTATTTGAATCCTGTTGGAAAAATCCTTGATATCTAGTGCCCCCCCACCCTGTATACCGATTTTTTTTTTTAATTTTTAGCTTGTTCTGTTTATTTTATTTTTTTTCCTTTTAAACTCTGAGTGCTCTTCCTAGTTTAACAGGTTTATCCTTGCTGTCTAGTGATAATCCCTACCCTCTGATGCCCAGTTTTTTGTGTCATTGGTGGGCAGTGGCTTTGTTCCACCTGCCCATGTCATTTTTTCCTGAAAATAAGAAAACCTTCCCTCATTGTATTTGTTTTTTTTAACCTGTAAACAAAGGGCCATCAGCAATCACTCCCACACCTCCCACTCGACCTCCCACTGTGAACCCATCTCCCCACACCCACCTTGACATCCACAACAACTGTCACTCACCTGAAGAGGTTCCAGGTTTGAGATCCGCTCTACGGATCAAAGACACGTTGTGCTGCTGGAATTGGTAATTATAATGTGAGAAAGTAAGGTAAAGGCACTTCAATGTATTTCAAAGAGGGTTTCAACTTTTTGCAAAACTCAGCTGTTGTTTTCTGGCTTTTGACCCTAAGTTTTCAACATGGCCTTTTGTGGACCCTACCTCATGAACACAAAATGACTGTAGTTACACCAACTCCCACTGGAAAGATGAGTTCATGGTCAGCTGGTGAAATCACCTTTCTCATGGGATTTTGTAATGACAGTCATATTGTTCATGAGGTGGGGTCACAAAAAGGCAATGTTGAAAATTTGGGGTCAGAATTTCAAAAAATGTCTGTGTTATGACTATTTGTTGCAATTTCACTACATATGCTGGTAATGTAGGACATTTTCAATATACAGTAGTGACCCCATATTTTTAAAAATAGCCTTCTTATTAACCTGCCTCATGTGTGTCACAGCTGTCATTTTTCAAATCCTGGCAAAAATGTGTTTCACACCTGTGGCACAGAATGGCATTTCATTTGCGAAGAATTATGTTTTCGTGGGTATTTGAAAATGTTCTGAATTGGGTACATGCGGTGAGATCATAAGAAGGCTATGTTGAAAATCTGAGGTGAAAATGATTGAAAATGGCACAGTTATGACTATTTTTTGTTATTTTGCTATACATGGTCATGACTTCAGAAATGTTCAATATTTTGTGGCCAAATTTTAACATAGCCTTCTTATTACACCACCTCATGTATGTCACAGCTGTCACTTTTCAAATCCTGGCCAAAATGTGTTTTTGTATCTGTGGTGCAGAATGGCATTGCGCTTATGTGGAGTTATGTTTTGGCAGAGACTGAAAAATATTCTGCAAGGGTACATGAGATGGGGTAATAATATGGCTATGGTGACAATTTGGTCACTATTGTCCTATAACTGGGAGTGCAGGGGCTGGATGACCCTGAGCTTCCACAGCTAGATACATATACGTATCTACGGAGGGATGAGGCCTGTGCTCCCATAGGTAAATAAGCATACAATTATACTATCTCAAAAAGTAAGGAAATAAATTGCAAAAAAGCTTTGTTAATGCATCAGTTAGGGTTAAACTGACAAAAGTAGGGAAATGTGGCATTAGGGTTTCCAGCCCTAACATCCTATTCCCCACCCTACACAGATCAACAGGTTGGGGGGGCTTGGGGTTGTCAACCCTAACGCTTTAACGCCCGAACAACCCTAATGCCTTAACACTCACCCTATTCTCCTATGCTATACCCATGTCACCTTATTTTGTAATGGAACGGGGTGAGTGTTAGGGTTGATGACCCCAAGACAGACCCCCTCACACCTTTTGGTCTGTGCAAGGTGGGGGACGGGGTGTTGGGGTTGTATACCCAAAAGCCACATTGCCCCAGTTTTGTCAGTTTAACCCTAATTACTGCATTATTGAATTTTTTTTCAATTTATTTATAGTATACTGTATATATTGTATATGTTTATAAATGTAACCAAATTAGAAAAATAGAAACATAGACAGATGTCAGAAAAAGACCAATGATCCATCCATTCTGCCTGTTACACCCTATCATACCACAAGACCCTTTGTTCATACTGGGTCTTCGTCTACACTATTAACCCCCCTTACTCCCTGTTTTACTACTATTTCCTGAGTCACTACCAAGCTCTTAACTCTGTCCCAGTTATGTCTGAGACCATTAATGGTTTTGGCACCCACCACCTCTGCTGGCAGATTACTTCATAACTCAACCACTCTCTGTAAACTAAAACTTTCTCACATCCTTCCTTAACCTCCTGTACAACAGCTTCCATGACCTCATCTTCTAGATTGGATACACTTGTTGAATTGTTCCATGCAGTTCATCTTGTTCATTCCTTTCAGGAACTTTAAAGTCTCTGTCATTTCACCCCTCTCTCTTCTGGCCTCGAGCATGTACATAGGATCTGCCCTGCTGGCCGTGAATCATTTTGGTTAGCCTATTCTGCACTGTTTCCAGCCTTTCCTTGTCTTTCCTTATGTGAGGACTCCAGAACTTGGCACAGCACTCTAGACAAGGTCTCTACATTGAGCTACAGTATACAGAGTTAGTAATATCTCTTTCGACCTACTGACAAAACCCTTTCCTATACACCGCAGCATCCTGTTTACCTTACTATAGGACTTGGTACACTGGCTAGATTAATTAAGGGAGTCACTTATGATGATTCTCAAGTCTCTTTCCTTATTCTATTCTGGGGTTCTTGCTACATCACCTTGCACTTTTTGGTATTGGATTTCAGCAGCCACACCCTGAATCACCTCTCCAGCTTTTGCAGGCCTCTCTGCATCTTCTTTACCCCCTCCTCACTGTCTACCCTACCACAGGGTTAAGTAATATCTGTGAAGAGACACATCTTGCCAGTGTTCCTTCTCTTATGTTGTTGATGAACATACTGAAAAAGACTGGACCAAGGACTGATCCCTGTGGCACCCCACTAGTGACCTCCCTCTCCTTGCATCTGACCCTGTTTATCACAAGTCTCAACTGCCTCTCTTCCATTCAGCTTCCCACCATCTATGTCCTATGCTGCACCCAGATCATCTAGCTTCCTCAGCAACCTTTTGTGTAGCACTGAGTCGAATTCCTTGCTGAAGTCAAAGTGGAGTAAATCCCCTGCATGGTCCTTATTCACTGTCCTAGTTACCCAAAGAATACTATCGGGTTGGTCTGACAAGATCTCACTGCCACAAACACATGCTGTTTACTATCCTGGAGCTTGTTTTTCTTGAGGTAGTCCACTAGGGCCTCTATTTATTTCTTTCTTTCTTTCTCAGGCTTACAATACCTTTGAGTCAGGGACTCTTTTATAAAGGTTCCACATCAAAGTGAACAAACTGTACAACAGAGGAATATTTCCAAAGTACAGATACAATGTTGCTGAAACAGTTACACAGATTACAGTTGCAAGTTATAAGTAACATTAAGTTCCACACATACTAGCAACAGGAGCAAGAACTGGTTATAGTCAGTGCAATTAAAAAGTAAAAATTAAAGGGGTGCAGTCACTGGTATGAATTTGTCAAGTAAGCAAGGCTGCAGGTGGCAAATAACAGCAGAGCGCAGGGCTGTCAGCATATTTATAACTTAGGTAGTAAGGTACAAAAAAAAACCTCACTGTTCTTTTTCTTTTTCGTCCACACTTCCTGCCAAAAAACAGGAATCAGCACAACCTCTCAACTAAAACAAAACAAAAACAGTGGACGTTGCCAGTTGCAAAAACTGGGGTGCACTGTACAATAGGATCTACAAACAGCAACAAGGACACTGCTGTGTATGCTGCATCATAGCAGATCTTGCTGCCCAACTACAGGATGCTTGAACCATAATATATAACCTCCAATACAAGGAACTCTATAGCACACTCCTCAAACCCCACACCACTAGTACCAGCATGTCATCCAGGGGCCAGGACTCAAGGCAGGGCCTACAGTCTGGCAGGTGGTAAGAAAAAAGAGGCATCATTGGAGTTCCAGGAAGGAAGCCAAAAACCAGGAGCATTTCCCTGCCATCCAAACCATAAAAACAAGTTCGCTCCAATGCTACCAACCACAGACAAAGTAATTCAAGGTAAAGAAATCAAACCACCAAAAAAAGGCTAACACACCAATGAAAACCAATACAAACTACAATAAAAACAAAAATACTAATACTCAAACTATAATCAACAACAATACCAAAACCAAATGCAAAAACAACAAAAATACTAAAACTCAAAATAAAAATGACACAAATATAAACAAAAGAAAAATTCTCATAATTGGGGATTCCATGATCTGAAGCGTGGAACATCACCTAACACAAAATGTTAAAAGTGACATCATGGTTAAGTGTCTACCAGGAGCCTCTGCAAGTATGGACACTAACCACATAAAGACAGGAATTAGGGGATGTTACACATATAACAATACACCTTGGTACCAATGACTTGGCAAATCGCACCGTTCAGGAAGCCAAGAAACACTTTGAGGACCTGGCCAACAAACTTTCTTCCCTTTTGTCTAAATTAGCCTTCTCAGAAGTGCTGCCAGTGTGGGAAAAAGGAAAAAACACTAAGCGAATCAAAGAACTTGAAGTAGGCGATTCAACTCAAGGCTGCATGATTGGTGTTAAGACAAGGAATACTACTACATAGGGAACTGGCACAACTTTTGGGAAAGAGCTTTTTTTTAAATACAACAGATTGCATCTAAGCAGAGAAGGTGTGTGAGCACTCAGACAAAAATTTGATGTCTATACAGGTAGTTTAAACTAGATAAAGGGGAGCATGATACAGCTCACACCCCTGCCATTGATGGGCTGGTCATCACTCCCCAAAATGCCAAATGCATGCATACATCCTCAGAAAACAAATCAGAGCCAACATCCACCAGAACCAGCAACCTCCATAATCTCTTGGCTGGAAAGAGCAAACAGGTGCAGTCCAGGAAGAGGGTACAACCTCGTGCCAAAGAGGATGTACATTCCTGGAAGGCAATGGTTGCAAATACTAGGAGTCTAACCAACAAATCTCCCGAACTCACAACCATCTTGGAAACAGAAAGGCTGGACTGGGTGGCTGTAACAGAAACATGCTTCATGGAAGACCATGGATGGGATACATCCATTCCCCGATTACAGTCTGCTCAGGAAAGATAAGCAAGGCAAAAAAAGGGGGAGGGGTAGCCATTTACATTTGGGAGGAAATAAAAGCCACAGAAGTAAAAGGACAACCTGGGGACTTTGAGTCACTGTGGCTAGCAGTAGACATGGGCAAGGGAAAACCCTTCAGAATCGGTGTTGTGTACAGGCCTCCAAACATAGGAGATAAAGGAGAAAATGACCTAATAGAGGAAATCCACAGAATGTCCAATAAAGGCAAAGGCATACTGGTGGGGGACTTTAACCCACCAGATATTAACTGGAGCACACTAATGGCAGCAACACCAAGAAGTAGAGATTTCTTATTGTCACTACAAGGCATGGGATGGTGCCAACTTGTTAAAACCCCAACAAGGGGAGATGCCATTCTTGGTCTTGTCCCTACAAACTCAGAAAGGATTAAGAACATCAAAGCAGGATGCCATATGGGCAACATCGACCATCGCATGGTAAGCCTTAAGGTAAACATAACACAGGACACCAGCCACTTAAAGATAAAGGTGCTAGATTTCAGAAAGGCTGACTTCCAAAAAATGAGGAACAACATAAGTAGCCAGTTAATGGAAATAGAGGTTAAGGAGATAGAGGTCATATGGGGAGACTCAAGACAGCAATAAAGACTGCCACAGAACAATGTGCCAGATGGATCAGCAAAGCAAAAAGAAAAAGAAATCCTCTATGTTTTTCCAAGGAATTGGCTACCACAGTCAAAGAAAAAACAGAAGGCGAACAGCATATATTAGGAAACCAAAACTGAGAAAGACTGGGTGTCGTACAAGGTAAAAATTAGACAGTCTAACAAACAAATTAGAAAGACAAAAACCCAGACAGAGAAAAAGATAGTAGAAGGGGAAAAGAGAGGAGACAAATCATTTTTTAGATACATTAGGGAACGTAGAGTAGGAAGGCAAAATAGGGGTTAGTAAAGATTGCTACTGAAGAAGGGAAATGCACCAAACATGACCCAGAGAAAGCTGAAATCCTCAACAAATACTTCTGCTCAGTGTTTACCAAAGAGGACCCAGGGGCTAGCCCAGCCCTGAAAAAAGACAACACCCCAGGACGAGGGGTAGATATGAGTCCCTTTACAGAAGCTGAAGTATGGGAGGTGCTAAATAAACTAAAAGCAGACAAAGCCATGGGACCAGACGAGATGCACCCCAGAATCCTTAAGGAACTGTGGGCAGAATTAGCAGCCCCTCTGACACTTCAATTTATGAAATCCTTGAACAGCAGTATGGTACCTGAAGACTAGAAAAAGGCAATAGTGGTTCCACTTCACAAATCAGGCAGTTGTGAAGAGGTAAACAATTACAGACTGGTGAGCCTTGCATCTATAGTAGGGAAACTAATGGAAACACTACTCAAACAGAGGATCATAGCATTCCTTGAAACTAGCAGCCAACAAGACCATAAACAGCATGTTTTCACAGCAGGAAGGTCATACCACACAAATCTGAGCGAGTTTTTTGACTACGTTACACAAAAATAGTAGATGATGGTGGGGCAGCAGATGTGGTCTACCTAGACTTTAGTAAGCCCTTTGACTCAGTTCCACACAGAAGGCTGGCAAAGAAGCTTGACCACGCAGGGCTTGGTCCAGAAGTAGTTAGATGGGTACAAAACTTGTTACAAGGCAGAACATGGAGGGTACAGGTTAATGGAATGTAATCGACAGAAGGCAGGGTGGCCAGTAGAGTGCCGTAGGGCTCAGTGCTGGGGCCTCTGCTCATCAATGTTTTTATAGTAGACATCACTGATGGACTGGAAGGGAAGATGTGTCTGTTCGCAGATGACACCAAGATATGTAACAGGGTGGAGACCTAAGAAGGAGAGAGCAAGATGGAAGCTGACCTCAAGAAACTAGAAGAATGATCTGGAGTGTGGCAATGGAGATTTAACAACAAAAAGTGCAAGGTCATGCACATAGGAAAGAATAATCCAAGAAAGGAGTATTACCTAGGAGGCGAAAGGCTGGCAGCCTCAAACCAGGAACGTGATCTGGAAATCATAATCTCAGGTGTCTCGAAGGTTAGTAAGCATTGTGAGAAGGCAACACTGAAGGCCAACAGAATGCTGGGCTGCACTGGGAGGGGAATCATGAGCAGGAGGAAAGACGTGGTACTACCACAGTGTAGATCACTGGTCAGGCCTCACCTGGAATACGGAGTCCAATTCTGGAGGCCTCACCTCAGGAAGGACATTGACTAGGTGAAAACTGTACAGAGAAAGGTGACAAAAATGATTCACATTCTGCTGCACATGTCCTACGAGGAAAGACTTTGGGAACTGAATATATTCTCCCTGGAGCAGAGAAGAGAGAGGGTGTACATGACTGAAACATTCAAGTACATAAAAGGCATTACCAAGGTACAGGCACAGGAACTTTTTCACTTCAGGAAGGGATCCAGGACCAGGGTACATGACTTCAGGTTGCAAGAAGGGAGGTTATCTACCAACACCAGGAAGTTTTTCTTCACAGAAAGAGTGATGAATGCCTGGAACAGCCTGCCCCAAGAGATTGTGGGGGATCAGCAATGTGGGTGGATTCAAAAATGCATGGGATAGACACAAGGGAGCCCTGACTACAAAGGGCAACTAGAGTGTCAAAACAGGTCTAAAACAAATGGGCAGACTAGATGGATCTAGTGGTTTCCTTCTGCTGTCAACTTCTATGTTTCTACATAGCTGCTCTTTGTCCCCACCATTGTGTAGTGGAACTATGTTCACTATCCTCCAGTCATTTGGAACTACCCCTGCCTGAATAGAGCTATTAGAGCTATTAAATAGCCCTGCAGGGGTTCAATGAATTCTGATGTAAGTTCACTGAGCACTGTTGGCTGCATACTGTCTGGTCCCAGTGCCTTATCTATTTTCATGGCTGCTAAACCTTTACTGACCCTTACATTAGTAAATACCCACTGTCTCATTTTCAGAACTCTCATTTCAGCAGCCTTTATGTCACTCTCTTGCAAAAGGCCATTGTTCTGTTTTGTGAATACTGAGAAATATAGCATAGTAATGACAATGCAAAAAAATGTATGCATAAATAACAACAACGAAAATATAGATAGAGCAATAAGCCCATTAACAACTAATGGTGATGCTACACATGATCTGAAATTTCAAATCTGTTTAATGATTATTTCATTTCAGTTTTTACAAACAATTATGCTAACATTTCAACACATAAAGTAATGACAGAACCAAAAGAGAAAGGAAATTATTTTCTTGAGTCAGATATGAATGCAACTATGCCTGATGTGAGTAAAATGGACTACTGGAATGACTTGCATCTATCACCATTAACTACAGTATGTCCGCTGTCTGCTTCATCTAACTGTCTCAGCCAAATGCAGGACAACTTTGCAAACAGGGCCATGAAAAGTCCTAACAGTTCTATCCTGTTGAAAAATAAAGAAATAAAAGAAAAAGATATATGTGAAGTAATGAAGGATCTCAACACCAGTAAACCAGCTGGACCAGATAAACCACTGCACATCCTAGGATGCTTAAAAAATTAATAGAACAAATTACTGGACTCTTAACCTAAAACAGTCTTATGCTGGAGGATATGCCCCAAAGACTGGAAAATGCCAATATGTTGTACCATTGTTTAAAAAAGGAAACCATTAGTGGAAAATTATGACCAATAAGTATGATGTCAGCACCAGGAAAAAGGATTAGAAAAATGAATACAGTAGCAATTAGAAAAAGAAATAACTAAGTTGGGTTTAATCAATTCATCACAATATGGCTTCAGGAAGAGCAGGTCCTGCACATTGAGCATGTTAGTTTATATGAACGATTAATGCAGATACCGACAATAATATACCAATGGATATTATGTATTTAGACTTCAAAAAAGGCTTTTGATTTTGTGCCACATGACATATTGGTCAATAAATTAAAGTCAGTAAACATAGATTAGAATATTATAGTATGGGTCAATAACTGGTTGCAAAACAGTACCAGCAAGTTAGAATAAGGGGAACATTATCCCCAAAAAAGGAAGTTTTGAGTGATGTGCCACAGGGTTCAGTACTGAGACCAATCCTATTTTCAGTCTTCATTTCAAATTGAAATAAAAATGTAAGAAGTCATCTTGTTAAATGTGCTGATGATACCAAACTAGAAGGCAGAACAGATAGTGTAAAAATTAGCTATACTGTAGATATTATTAGTAATGACCTGGTATAAACTGACAAATGGGCCAAACTTAATAAAATGGCATTCACTACTGGCAAGTGTGTAGTTATTCACATGAGCAAAACAGTCTAAGACAAAGTTATTTTATAAGTGATGAAGAAATAAAAAAAGAAAGAAACTGAAAGATACCTTGGAGTGATTAATTGAAAGAGACCTTGGAGTGATCTTAAATGAGGATTTGATTTACAAAACACTGTGATAAAATAGTAAATGCAGTGACTAGATCAATAGCAAAAATAAAATGGGGCCCAGTGGCACTGAGGGTTGAGGCGCTGGACGCCACACCTCACGTCATGCCAGGAACCCGGGTTCGGGAATAAGCCCGGGAGCTGGGGGTCGGCAGGGAGGGAGTAGGATTGAGCATCCGGAGGACAGCTCTCCTCTCCCTGGGGTGGGATCCAGGGGCATCCCAGTGCAGTGGTGACCTCCGATGGAGGCTGGAGGCATTACTGTTGCTCGGAGCACATCGGGGGATGCACACAGCTGACGTCTATGGTAGCCCCGTGTTGATGTCATTGCACAGCTGCATGTGTAGGGGTAATAAGAAAAAAAAATACCTTGGCGTGCTGCTTGATGGCTGGCCTTGCGGAGCTGCCCAGCTTCAGCCTTGGATGCTCCCTCTGACCGGGACCCCCCCGGATTCCACGGTGGTGGTTACACACCCGTTGCAGTGGACTGCTGTGCAGGACTGAGAAGGGGTAAGAGCTGGGTTTGGGGGAAGAGTAAGGGGCTAAAGAGGTCAGGCTGGACTTGGGGGGAACCATAGGTAACATCCCCCCCCCAGCCACAGAGGAATTAAAAAAAATAAAATAAAATGGACATTTATTTGTAGAAATAAATTATGCATTATATATAGAATAATGCATGGGGAAGTATGTATAACAAGGATTTTATGCACACTTCTGAGATGTGCAATGCCCCATAAACCCTAAGGGCAAAGCCTTAGAGGTTTATCAGGGCATTGCACAATGAGGGTGTGCATAAAATCTGAATTTGAACACTCCCCCATGTTTTATTTTTTATTTTTACTGGTAAATTTTTTTATGCCTTTGTTATTCTGTTGCATGAATGTAGGGACTCTTGTTCCAGTGGAGCCTCTGTAGCTGTAAGTATTGAGCTCATTGTCATAGTTACCCCCTCCCTGATATGAGCCGGGTGGGAGAAACAGTTGATTTTTCTGTCTCCCTCACCACAAAGGACTGGAGTGTGTTTGTTTAATTTTTTTTTAGTTTGTTTCAGTTTCTTTTACTTTTGTTTTAAATGCTACTGAAGCACATTGTGGTTGCTGGATGTACCATCAACAAAACCTGGAATGGCATGTTGGGCATTATGAATGGTGGGAGATTGAGTGAGCCAGTGACAAAAGAAAAAAAAATCCAGGTATTAAAAAAAAGGTTTTTGTTTTTCTGTGTAGCAAGGAGAAAGACAGCCACTGTTAGCATGTCATGCTTCTTGCAAAGCCATGGAGTACAGACTGTTGTGCAATGGAGCTGTAGGAGACAGTATCGGGGTCACAGGAAAGGAAGTTTTTTTTGTTAAAAAAAACTTGAGATAAAAGTAATAGTGACTTTGTGGTTAGTTTGCTGCACTATGTGTGGTGGAGATTGCTTCTCTTGGATGGAGGGAGGCTGTTTTGCTTGGTCCTTTGCACTGGTGGTTTTCCTGAGACAGCACGAGCGAACTGCCAGAGTGAGAACAGAGCATAGTACTGGTGTTCTGCTGGCATGAAAGCTATTTTAAGAATTGTTGTAAAAGGTGGTTAACCAAACTCCATTATACATGTTTCGTTATTCACACATGTTTAAAACAGAGTTTGTGAGATTCTGCTGGTGGTTGATAGAAACATACATAGAATTTGACGTCAGATAAGGACCGCTTGGCCCACCCAGTCTGCCCATTTCCCTACCTACTGGATAAGCTGCAGATCCTAGTTAACCAGCAGCCTACTTCTTCCTACCCCCACCCCCCAGAATTGCCTTATGACTATCCCATGCATGCTTGAATTCCACCACTGATTTTGACTCCACAACCTTCCTCCGGAAGGCCGCTCCATGCATCCACAACCCTCTGTGAAAAAATACTTCTTAAATTACCTCTGAGCTGCCCTCCTCTATCTTCAAATTGTGCCTCTTGTTCTTGCACACCTCTTTTTTTGAAAATGCTACCCTCTTGGGCTTTGTTGATTCCCTTGAGGTACTTGAAAGTTTCTATCATGTCCCTCTCCTCCTTACCTCGAGGCTATACATATTAAGCTCCTTAAGTCTCTTCATATGTCTTCCGGTGCAGACCCTGCACCATTTTAGTTGCCCTCCTCTGGACAGCTTCCATCCTGTCTATGTCTTTGTGGAGATTGGGTCTCCAGAACTGCACACAGTACTCCAGATGGGGTCTCACCAGCTGTCTGTACAGAGGGATAATAACTTCCTGTTTTCTACTGGTGATGCCTCTCCCTATGCATCCCAGTATCCCCCGAGCCCTCCTTGCTGCCCTCTCACATTGCTTGCCCACCTTTAGGTCATCTGATATGACTACCCCCAGGTCCCTTTCCATTTTTGTTGTTGTTAGTATTTCACCCCCCATTGTGTACTCTTCCCCTGGGTTTTTGTTTCCCAGGTGCATTACCTTGCACTTCTTAGCATTAAATCTGGGCTGCCATACATTTGACCATTCCTCTAACCTTGCCAAGTCCCTTCTCATCCTTTCCACTCCACCCTGTGCATCAACTCTGTTGCAGATTTTAGTGTCATCTGCAAAGAGACATACTTTTCCTTCCAGTCCTTCTGCAATGTCACTTATAAAGACACTGAAGAGGACTGGTCCTAATACTGAACCCTGTGGTACCCCGCTAGTAACCCTCCTTTCTTCTGAGTGGACTCCATTTACTATTACTCTCTGTGTCCTATTCTCCAGCCAATTCTTTACCCAGGCTGTCATCTTGGGACCCACTCCCAGGCTGGCTAACTTGTATATTAATCTTTGTGTGGGACTGTGTCAAATGCCTTGCTAAAGTCTAGGTAGGCCATTCCACAGCCCCTCCCTGATCTACTACTTTGGTCACCCAGTCAAAGAAATCTATCAGATTCTGTCTGGCATGACCTTCCCACTGTAAATCCATGCTGCCTAGGGTCCTGTGCCCTCTGGCCTCTAGATACTCGACAATTCTTTCCTTTAGAAGTGATTCCATCATTTTCCCTATCACTGAGGTTAAACTAACAGGTCTATAGTTTCCTGCTTCTGCCTTGCTCCCATTTTTGTGAAGGGGAATCACATCTGCCCTCCTCCAGTCCTTGGGTACCACCCCATCCTCCCATGATTTGTTAAAGAGGGTAGTCAGTGGTGTCACTAGTTCTACCCTTAGTTCTTTTAGAATTCTGGGATGAATCCCATCAGGCCCCATTGCTTTGTCCACCTTCAGTTTTAAGAGTTCTTTCAGAACCCTTTCTTCTGTACATGGGCTAGTATCAACTTCTGTATCCATAGCGTTACTACTGTTTGTTTTATGTACCTCCCCCTCTTCCTTTGTAAATGCTGAGCAAAAATATTTGTTTAGTATCTCTGTCTTTTCAGTCTCCCTCTGCCCACCATCCCTCCCCTTTATTAAGCCTCACTATCCCTCCCTTAGTCTTCCTTCGCTCCCTGATGTACCTATAAAAGGTTTTATCCCCCTTCTTAAATGAGTTGGCTATCTTTTCCTCGGTTTCGGCCTTTGCTGTTCTGACTGCCTTCCCAGCCTCCTTTTGCTTTAACTGATACAGTTATCTGTCCTGCTCCTGCTGCAATTCCTTGTACTTCCTGAATGCTTTCTTTCTCTTGAACCTTCACTGCCACTTCCATTGAGAACCATAGTGGTTTCTTACATCGTCTTGTTTTGTTTATTTGCTTCACACAAAGGCTCGTTACCTCTGTGATGGCAGTTTTTATTATTCCCCATTGTTCTTCCACCCCTCCTTCCTGCCCCTTTGCTAATGCATTCCTTAGGCACTCACCCATTTTGGCAAAGTCAGTCCTCATAAAGTCCAGTACTTTTGTCTTTGTATGGCTTGACTCTATTGCTGTGTTTATTGTGAGCCATACTGTTCGATGGTCATTAGTTCTCAGATGGCTACCCACTTCTACATCTGTGATCCTCTCTCCATCTCCATTTGAGAGTATCAAGTCTAATATTGCTCCCTCTCGAGTGGGCTCCAGTACTAGTTGTCTAAGGCATGCCTCCTGTAGGGCATCTAGAATAACTGCACTCTTCGAAGTGGCAGCTGCAACTGCACTCCAGTTAACATCTGGCATATTCAGATCACCCATCAGCAATATCTCCCCTTTTTCTGTCATTCTAAGTATACTTTCTATCATTTCCTTGTCCATTTCCTCCCCCTGAGAAGGGGGTCTGTATACAACCCCTGTGCGGATTGTGGTGCCATTGCCTGTCTCCAAATTTACCCACAGTGCTTCTTCTCCTCCTGTTTACCCTTTTGTTCTGTTGCTTTTATTCCTTCCCTTATGTAAACTACTCCTCCTCCTCTTTACCCTCCCTGTCCCTCCTGTAGATAGTGTATCCTGGTATGTTTACGTCCCAGTCATGGTTTTGTGTGTACTATGTTTCTGTGACTGCCACGATATCGGATGTTCCTCCTCCATCAAGGCCACTAATTCAGGAAGCTTGTTACCTAGACTACAGGCATTGGTACTCATTGCTCTCCATTTTTTGATGGCCTTGCCTTCTGTTGCAGCATCCCCCACTGACCATTCTACCTTGGTCTTTTTCTCATTTAGTACCCTGTTTTGTAGGGAGAGGCTGGGATTTTTCTGCTGCTTGTCAGTGCCTTCCCCATTGACTAGTTTAAAAGCTTGCCAATGAATCATTTAAACCGACTGCTCAAAATAATTGACAGTAACCAGTAAATATACTAACATACTGTATACAACATACATATGACCATATCTAGATTATGGATCACAAGTATGGAGCCCATATCACAATGGTGAAACACATAGATAAGGTGCAATGCAGAATTTCCAGAATGGAACCTAGATTAAGAAATCAAAACAAAACAGTTACTGTATATCAAATGCACATTGAAAATAGAAAATAGAGTTAAAAATCAATGTTTTGACTATAGGTCTCCTACAGGAAATAGCTAAAAGAGAAAAAGCAAAGTTAGTGTAGAGGAAAGGTAAAATAAGGAATATGCATGAGGGGAAAGAAAAAAGGGGAGAGATTCTGGGAGAAGTGATAAATAGCAAGATAAAGACAGAATCTGGAAAACAAAAAGGTGATGATGAGAGTGACAAGGTATAATAGCAGTGAATGCACTAAAGAAGTCCCCAGGTGGGAACTAATTAACAGGGCCTAGTAAGAAGACTAGAAAGGTGACAAATGTGTGGGAAGGAGACATAGATGGAGATATCTGTGGAAAATGAAAATAGATGTATACAAATACAATCAGACTTTAAGGAAAAGAAGGGGTGGCTGAAAGATATCAGTAGAAAATAAGTCTATCATTTAAACTGGAGGGCTGCTGGGAGCCAATGCGGATGATCAGCTTGGTTTCCATGTTTTTTCTATGGTCAGAATCTGAGAAGCTCTGCTGAAGGACACAGATAGAAAGGTCACTGACAGTGTGGTTCCTGGTGATAAAGTGGGATACAATGTGTTTATTAATGTCTCCATTCCTGACTTCCCTGTGGTGTTCCCTGAAATGGTCAGGAAGGTGTCTACCAGTTTCTCCAATGTAAATAACTGCACACTTCCTGCAAAGAATACAATATATCAAATTCGAGGGGGTGCATAAGAACTCCATGGTGATGGGAAAAACACCTGTGGCCCTCAAATTTCAGTCACACTAGAAATGAATTTGCAGTGAGTTCTTTGCAAGGTTTGGTACCTGGTAGGGAGGAACTGATAGGAGTAGGTAGGCTGCTTCATAACTGGAGATTACGCAGGTTGGGTGGCCAGTGGTAGGAGGCAATAGGTGGTTCTGTAAAGGAAACATCGATGTTGGGGTCAGTTTGCAAAACAGGAAAGTTACTGGTGATGATCCTGTTAAAAGAAAGTGTATTCTGATGGAAGAGAAGCACTAGTGGAATTTGTATTTGTTCTTGAGTGACAATACCCTTCGTACAGGGGTCAAGGTTTATGGGGCATGTTACTGACCTGGGAGTTTGCTCTGTCCACTGTGCCTTTAGGGTATCTCTTGTTAATAACAAAACTATGCATTAGTTTGGCCTGCTCAGCAAAATCATCATCTTCACTACATAACCTGAGAAGTCTAAGAAACTGAATATAGCAGGCCATTCTTGACACATTTAGGAGGAAAAGAGCTGTGGAGAAGCAAAGTGTGTGAGTCAGTTCATTTGTAATAAACTGATGTTGTCAGACCAGTGCTGATATCCAGAAAAAGCAGCGTAGAGAAGGATACTTCAACAGTGTACTGAAGGGAAGGATGGGCCATGATAAACTTGTCCAAGAAGATTTGGAGGGTCTCTCTGAAGCAGTAGGTAGCCCCCACACAGTCATCTTTGTAGCAATTGTAGAGTTCAGGCACAGTCCCTGTGAATGAGAGAGTGCACCTTCTCATCACATGATCATCACCAGTAACTTTCCTATTTTGCAAACTGACTTCAACATAGGTGCTTCCTTTACAGAACTACCTATTGCCTCCTATTGCCAGCCGCCCAACCGGCAGAATCTCCTGTTAAGAAGCAGGCTACCTACTCCTAACAGTTCCTCCCTACCAGGTGCCATACCTTGCAATAGAACTCACTGCTACACCTGCAAATGTATTTCTACTGTGACTGAAACGCAGGGTCCATAGGTGTTTTTCACATCACCAAGGAGTTCTCATGCATCTCCACTAATGTGGTATATTGTATTCTTTGCAGGAAGTGTGCAGCTATTTACATTGGAGAAACTGGTAGATGCCTTGCTGACCATTTCAGAGAGCACTACAGGGAAGTCAGGAATGAAGACACTGATAAACCCATTGTATCCCACTTTATCACCAGGAACCACAGTGTCAGTGATCTTTCTATCTGTGTCCTTCAGCAGAGCTTCTCGGATTCTGACTA
Source organism: Neoceratodus forsteri (assembly GCA_016271365.2). NCBI lineage: Eukaryota > Metazoa > Chordata > Ceratodontiformes > Ceratodontidae > Neoceratodus > Neoceratodus forsteri. The sequence continues at coordinate 678,394,936 of CM057456.1, read as the reverse complement.
TAGAAAAAACATGGAAACCAAGCTGATCATCCGCATTGGCTCCCAGCAGCCCTCCAGTTTAAATGCTAGACTCATTTTCTACTGATATCTTTCAGCCACCCCTTCTTTTCCTTAAAGTCTGATTGTATTTGTACACATCTATTTTCATTTTCCACATATGTCTCCATCTAGGCCACCTCCCCCCACATCTGTCACCATTCAATCTTCTTACTAGGCCCTGTTAATTAGTCCCCACATGGGGACTTCTCTAGCTCATTTACTGCTATTATGCCTCTTCACTCCCATCATCACCTTTTTGTTTTCCAGATTCTGTCTTTATCTTGCCAATTATTTCATCTTCTCCCAGAACCTCCCCCTTTTTTCTTTCCCCTCATATATGTATTCCTTATTTTACCTTTCCTCTACACTAACTTTGCTTTTTCTCTTGTAGATATTCCCTGAAGAAGACCTATGGTCGAAATGTTGAATTTTAACTTTGTTTTATATTTTCAGTGTGCATTTAATATAAACATTTTGATTTGCTTTCAGACCACATGCTGACTCAGCACTTGTTTTTGTTTTTAGATTAAGAAATTATAACTACGAAAACAGGTTAAATAAACTCAGTCTATTTTCAGTTGAAGGAAGGCACATTAGAGAGAATAGGCTAGAAATGCTTAAAATTGTTAATGACAGTAAGCTTACAAAAGCGACGAATATTTATTTTTAGAATTAATGATTTTAACTTATGTTCTCGTAGTAAACAAATAAAATTGGACTGGAATACCAAAAATATTATCAACATTTTTTTTTTCTCGGTGAGCAAGAATGTTTTGGAATAATTTGCCAAGAGAAATTATTGAAGCAACAAATATACTCACATTCAAAAAGAAATGTGACCATTATATCCTTGGTAAGCGAGAAAAAGTGTGGACCAACTAGTTGGGAGATAGATAAAGTGGGCACCCAGTCTTTTTCTATCTTATCTTCAGTACAGTGTTCAGTGCTAATCCTCCACTATTACCCTGCCTCCCTCTGTCAGCCTAAAAATTCCCCCAACATACCTTTTTCTTTTTCCTCATATACATGAAAATCAATTTTTCCCCTCCATTGACACAGTCCGCATTACACAGTGTAGTGTCTGCTTTTGCATCCCTGACTATTCTCTTGGTCTTCCTAGTTCTTTCTTGTGCTTCCCCGATTCTTCATCCCCCTGCTTCTCCTTATACCTGATGAAGGCCTTGTTTGGCCCTCACTGGCTCCCTGACTGTTTCAGAAAACCATATTGGTCACTTCTACAGTATCTGTTTCTCTTGGTAACTTTTGTCATGCAACTGCTGTTCACATCCTGGAGACCATGATCCTCTAGATATTCCACAAACTTTTCCTTTAGAATGATCTCCATGAGCTTGCCCACAATGAAGGTCAGACTGACTGGTATGTAATTCCCTGGGTCATCCTTGGGACCACTTTTGTGGAGGGGCACTACATGTGCTGTTCTCCAGTCCTGCGGTACCATGCCTGCCTCTAGTAAACTATTAAATAGGTCTGCCAGTGGTCCTGCCATCCCCTCAGCCAGTTCCTTTAGTACCCTTGGATGTACTCTGTCCTGGCCTGGAACTAATTAAATTTAAATTAAGTCTGGCTAATTAGAGCAAATGTTGATTTAAAATCCACAAACCAGCAATAAAGTTTTGAATTCTTCATTTTAACATACTTCCAAATTAAGTGTGAGAGCACAGTGACATGTTGAACAGTAGAGCAACCAGCTCTGAATACATTTTGAGCTTCTCTTAAAATATTGTTTTGAGTTATCCAGTCTTGAAGTCTGGTTAAATTAACCTTGTAAAAAGCTTTTAAGTAGACTCTAATAAGCTTATAGGCTTATACATAGCTGGATCACTTGAGTTTCCTTTTTTAAAGATAGAGCAAATGATACTTCCTCGCCATGAATTTGGAAATGGATCACCTTGTACACAATGATTAAATGCTTTGTATAATAGAGGGAGCCACCATTCTGGAAAATTTTTGTATACATCTATTTTAATATCATCAGGACCTAGTGTTTTATTTGAAGAAGAGATTTTTAATCCATTAATATTTCTTGATGTTCGATATAGCATGGTATAGGACAAAGTATTGTATCTTATGTATTGTTAACAAGCCCTTCATTTACAGAATAGTATAGATCCCTGAAATGTTTAATCCATATCTTAGGAGTAATAGCTGTTTCTACTTTCCTAGTCCATTGATGATAGCCCTAGCTTACCAAAGTCCAAACTGCTTAACGTTCCTTTTAACTACAGATTTCCTAAGCTTGTTCTACATTGTAGTCTGGAATTTATTTTTTTCTTTATCTAAAATTCATTTCTATTGTTTCCTCATTTTGTATAAGGTTTTTAGGTTATAATGAGAAGGGTGTTGCCTGCAATATCTGATAACTTGATTTAGTGTTGTTTTAGCAGTTCTACAGGTATTGTTAAACCATGTGTTTTTTGTATGGTTGTGTCATAAACGGTCTAATGTAGAATTGAATAGTATCCCATATATGTAATATCTGAGTAAAGTTTGTTTCTAGTATCAAGCCATGTATCAAAGAGCTTAAATAGGCTATGTTAAGAATATCTGAAAATGTTTTTATATATTGATTATCCCATCTTAGCCTATGCTTATTTATAATTTATAGGTTAATGTAACCAGTTCTATTTTTATTTGAGGCAGCCTTTCTATATAATTGCAATTGAATAGTAACCAAAACTGGAAAGTGCATAGACTGTGGTCATTCTTTTATGGCTGAGGGCCAGATATTCAAAACTTTGCCCCATGGCTAAATTAGCACTGCCCAGCAGGCAAACTTAGCCCAGAGCACAAAACAAGCTATATTCAATAGGAATAGACTGGTGCTAAGCCTGCTGAACATAGCAGTCTAAGGAAGCTGGGCAAACCGGTCTGGGATTGCAGGCCAAAAATAGCCCAGGAATAAGACAGCACTGAATATAGCAACAGGGAAGTGCAAACTGCAACTGCAGCTCAGTAGACTCTGTAGCAAGTCAGTGTTGCAGGTGGAGAACATTGTGTGTGATTGCACAGAGATGTCTCACATCTACTGCAAACACACCTCTTAACCTTCTGCCTCATAAATCAGGGACAAGGCTTAAAAACATCAGGGACAAAGGTTTAAAATCAAGGATACATCTTAAAAAGCGATGATATCCACTCAGGAAGCTGGTAGAATAAGTGGTGTAGTGTAAAATCCATTTACTAAGGAAGAACACATCTATAACATTAATGTTTGATATTATTTTATGCTTACAACCCCCACTATTTGGTCATGGAAACATCATTTTTAGGAGGGACAGAGTAAAACTTTTAGGTAAAATCAGGGACATCCCTGAAAATCAGGGACAGTTGACAGGTATGACTGCAAACAACAATGTAAGCCACACACTGCAGAACTGTGCTATGCTGAAGTGAGGTTTGCCTGGGGCTAACCTGATTGTACAGTGCTAACACATTAGCCCAGAGCAAACTGGTTAGCAAGGGGCATACAGTAGCTATATTCAAAGCTCCCATGCAAATGAGCCTACTTAGGTGATCCATAGGCAAACAGGTACATTTGTCTCTCATTAACTGCTGTTTAGCATACATTACCATGCAGTTTTTCTGGTGCTACTGCCTGGAGCACAAAGCTCCCCCTTTTGGTCAGAATGGAAGTACAGGCTGGATGCTGCAGACCAAGGTGGACCCACAGCATCCCCTGTTGATTGAAATAGAAGTACAGGCTGGAAGCAGCGGGAACTGTGTGCTGCCAGGCATAGTTGGTGCATACATATTTCACAACCCATTGCCTCCTGAAACAGGGACAAGGCTTAAACAAATCAGGGACAAAGGACCAAAATCAGGGACACATCTCCAAATGTAGAGATATCCACCCAGACAGCTAGCAGAATATGGGGCTTAGTGCAAAATGCATGTTCTAAAGAAGAACAAGTCTGTAACTTTAATGCTTGACATTATTTTGTGCTTACAATTTCCACTGTTCAGCTATGGAAACACAACGGTGAGGAGGGACAAAGTAATAATGTTGAGGCAAATTCAGGGATGTCCCTGAAATTCAGGGACAGTTGAGGGGTATGTACCTGACCCATTCACAATGCAAGTAAACGTAATATCCCTGGTAGTCTAGCAGTCCCCCCACCCCCCTGCATGAATCCCAACCTGTTTTGAATTAAATTCACAGTAATTTCCCTTTTAGTCTAGTGGTCACCCCACCCCTCCGAATGAATCCTGACCCGTTATGAATGACATCCAAGTAATTTCCTGGTAGTCCAGTGGTCCCCCACCCCCATGACTCCCAACCCCGTCCTACAATACAAACATATTTCCCTGATAGTCTAGTGGTCCCCCACCCAACAGTGATGCCTCTGCTCATCCAAAGAATCTCCACAAACAGAGCCGGTGACCGGCTCAGCCCTCCTCTCACCAACATGGCCAGCCACCGACTGAGGTATGGATGAGCTCTCATTCATACCTCAGTTCTGCAGTACTGCTTTTATTCTGTTTTTTATTTGATAAATTTGATGGGGGTCAGATAGTCCCACTTCTGGTACCAACATTTTTAATTTAAAAACAGCAAAAAGGAAAACTTGAACAAATCTTATTCACCACTTTAAAGTCCCTAATAATGGCTTACTCAGTTATAAAAATGAAAATACCATAGACTGACGATAATGACAAAATACAGAATATTAAAATACTTTAAATTCTCAAACTTCAATCCCAATATAGCAAAGAGTATATATTATTATAAAACTACTAAGATACCAATGTATCGGTTTAAATAAAGTGCTCTGAATTAATCAGATGTTAGCCTATATATACACCAGAAAATACAAAGTTATACTGCTGTAAGAATACTAATTCAGAAAAAGTGGGTGAGATGACAAGATTAGCTAGTTCTAAATCCTGTCAACTAGCCACCAGTCAATTAATTTAACCAATCAGAGTATAAATGTTTTGGATAATGCTAAAAATATAGAGAACACCAAAACTCACATTTAAAACTAGGATTTGGGTTTTAAAATGAAAGTCCTGTGAACCCTAGGACCCCTATTAATTCAATAAGACCAATAGTCCAGAAGGAAAGAATACCACATTTTTGGAATTCAGTCCATCTTCCCCAACACTGTATAAGCTTAACATGTTCACTGTTGTTCTGAAGTCTGTACCTCTCAAGTGTTCAGATTCCTGAAAAAATCCCCAGCAGCACGTTGTTCAACCAGTCTCTTTTTAGTTTCACTTTCTGTTCCTTGCTTTGTGTCTTCTCCTTTTTCAGCATCCAAAGGGACCAATAATCGGAATAGGAACTGGGTAGAGCACCAATATGCCTTGCAGTGAAGCTGTAAAATGAGCAAACTGGTGGAAACAGTGGGCCAGAAATATCTTCCTAACACATACTGTACATTTATGGGCTTTCATATAGATAAACTTATATAAGTAAACTCTGTTCAAGTTATAGTTTAAATTTTATTCAGGTTTTGGACTTAAGTTATAAGTTTAAGTTAAAGAATACAGTCAGAAAAAAATATTTTAAATGGTAGCAAGTCACAGCAAGTCGTTACAAATGAAAGCTTATCAATTCCATTTAACTTACTTGCTCTCTTGCTTCCAAAAATCCCATTACTGTGTGAATTTATGACACCACAAAACCAGAATGTCAAGGCAAAATTCTCCAGCAGAACCATTCCAGACTTACGACTTGTGGGTCTACAAAACAAGCTGTAAGGGGGCAGGAGCTGGTTGGTAGTTACCAGTTTTTTTTAAATCAGTATTTAAGATGTTTTTAAAAGTTTGCGTAACCAAAACTCCAAGGCCGGTATGCAACAGAGTGGTCCGAGCTACCAAAAGGTATCTGTTTCAGTGTCTGTCATAGTAGCTCACTGCACAGAAGTTGTTGTGAGATGCAGATCAGTAATGGAACTGAGGAAAATTCCATGCATTCAGGTCTTTGTACCCTAGATTCAATATACTAAACACCGAACACCTGTATCAGGACAATTTGATCATGTTGGATCATTAAGTATTTAGTCAGTTACTTATCAATCAATCAATCAATCAATCAATCAATCAATCTTTATTTAGCCGGACAAAACATTGTTGAGAAATAACTCATTTACAAGGTGAACCTGGTAGGAGATCACATGATGCAGAGTGCTGAGTAGCAGCTCCCTCAAGCAGCTCCCACTTCCCGTCTCTTATTTAGCTCGTTTTGGGGCTCTATTTTATTATTTTCTCTCGTTTCTAAGTTTTTACGCTGTACAATAGCTGCTGCAATCTGGTCTGGTTATCTTTCGAGCGGATGGAGGCTTATATGAAGAAAGCCCCACAGAAGCATTCCCCTCCAGCAACTCCCGAGAAGGCCCCTAAGAAATCCAGGGCCTCGGGTGGTTCTAGCTCTGATCTCCCAAGCCAAAGTGGTGATCAGGAACCTCTAACACTGGTCAGATTTCTCGAGGAATTCCAACCCTTTCAAGAGGAAATGAAGGATATGGCAACATACTTGAAGTCGTTATCCAGAAAATTAGATGAGCTCTCATTGTCTGTTTCCGACAACGCAGCCCAAATTGTTTCTATTGAGAAAAGAATTGGTAGTCTTGACCCTGAACTGGTCTCAATGTGGCAGAAAATGTCTTGCCTAGAAGCCAAGCTTGAGGACGTAGAGGGTCGGAGTCAAAGAAATAACGTGGTGGTTCTCGGTTTACCCGAGGGAGAGGAAGGCCAAAACGTTGTGGCATTTATTCAGAAGTTGGTTGAGCAGGTGGCAGGCCCATCCCCATTTGGCTCTAACTACATTATAGAGCATGCCCACAGGGCTGTATGGCCTAAGCCACCCCCTGAGGACCCCCCCGCCCTATCGTGTGCTGGTTCCTGAATTATCTGGAGAAACAACATTTTCTACAAAAAGTGCATGCCCTGCAAGAGGTTCACTGGGAACATATAAAGCTGAGAATCTCCCAAGATCTACCCATCTTGGTCCACGTGAAATGCAAGGCGTTTCACCCTATTGTTTCCAAGCTAATTGCTGCAGGCCTGAAGTTCAGAATGAGTTATCCAGCTAGACTACAGATTTCATCTAACGGATCCTGGAAAAGCTATGAAGACCCTGAAGAAACCCTGAGGAGCCTTAAGTCCATGTTGCCTGATCTCTTCAAAGACCCTTGAATGGTGGTGGCGTAGTATTGAGTATTGCATGGAGTCAAGAACTCGAACTTTCGTTTTTCTTTCCTCGGAGAAATCTCAAGAATGTAAAGACTCAGGAGACTGCATAGTTTGCAGTGACCTTGGGTGGTCACCACAGGCCACCCTGTTCCTTCTTTTCTTTCCATCTCATAATGGGCTATAGTGGCCCGATGTAAAGGACACTGGGGTCTCGAGCCTTCTTTGGGGGGGGTTTATGAGCCAGGGTTTTTTTTTTATGACAATTTTTTGCTGGGGGTTGTAAGATCCAAGTTTGATTGTGGGCTAGTTTTTCATTCTTTCCTTTAAGGCTGTTGTTGGGATGGTCCTGGGCTTTCTGCATCTCACCCTCCACTTGGGTTGGGTCTGGGAATTGACCGCTAGAGGGCGCTCCTATCTCTGGGGACTTGTGGGGAAACTCTACTCGTGAGGGTTTTAACAGGCGCATTGATCAGCTGGGAGGCAGCACTCTCAGTTTCTCTCAGAGGCCCTGTTTACTGGACTCTGACTGGGAGTGGGGAAAGGTAGTTTCTATGCCTTTCCTCCTGGTCTATAGTTTCCAGCTTTCCTATTTTTATTCTCATCTTTAATGCGAGCTGGGGCATTTCCCCCTCCAGGTGTTGCTGAAACCAGCACCTCCGATTTTAACATGGGTTACCACAAGTGAGTGGGAGTTGAGATGGCCTTATCATAGCCCCCCCCATGTTATTTTCTCTCATACCCATACCCTGGTAGGAATGAGGCGAAGGCCCAAGACTACTCATTCTTGTTGGGGTACATCTGACGGGGCTCGATTTCTGAAGGCTGTCCTTTGTGTGCAACAGTGCTAAATAGCAAAGCTTGGTATTGGGGGCGGGAGGCGGGAGGGATTAGAACCAGTACTGTGCTGAATGTAGCTTGTGACAGATTGGGGAGGGACAGGGGCGTGGTTTGGGGTGGGGGGTTACAGGGGATGGGCGGTATCCACTTCTGGGTGGGCTAGGGAAGTGGGTGGGCTTTACTGCAGTAACCCTGGGGATACATGTAATGGAGTTTTGCATCTTGTGTGCTGAGTATAATTATTTTGGTTTGATATCTCTTCTGGATGGTAAATGAATTTACATTTGCATCTTGGAATGTTAAGGGGATCAGAAAGCAACATAAGCAATTTCAGGTTCTTAAACACTTAAGCTTGTTTAATTCACAAATAACTTTTTTTGCAAGAAACCCATTTATTAGATGGGGAAGCTTTGCAATTAAGGAGGCAACAAGTGGGACTGATCTTCAGTGCCCAGGGCACAACAAATAGCTGTGGGATCATGCTCATGATTAACAGGAGTATCCCTTTTTCTCCTACACAAGTGATCAAAGATACCGAGGGTAGGTTTATTCTGGTCAGAGGTACCCTCTGGTCTGTCCCAATTTTATTGGGCTGTGTTTATGGCTCTAATCAGGATGACCCCAGATTTTTTGTGAGACTTATTTCTATCATTCTCCCAATGATTCCCATTAAAATTATTTTAGGGGGAGATTTTTATCAAGTATTCGATTCTCACTTAGATAGACTGGGTAGTGGCCCAGGTGGAGTTACCCCAGGGCAGAAGGCACTCAGGGAGCTATAAGATCAATGTGGGCTCTCTGACATCTGGCGTGTCTTACATTCTGATTCCAGAGAGTTTACTTTCAGGTCCATGGTGCATGGCTCGCAGTCCTTCATTGACTATTTACTTATTTCTCAGTGCCTCCTGCCCGGGGTGAAGACCTCCTCAATTCAACCTCGCCCAATCTCCGACCACTCGCTGGTGGTATGCAATTTGGTACTGCTCAATTCATTTAACAGGGAAACTAGATGGAAGCTCAATGATCAACTTCTTAAAGATGCTAAATACTGTAAACTTATTAGAGAAAAAATAGAATATTTTTCCTCACTAAACCCCTTAAAGGGTGTAAAACCTGATATATGGTGGGGGGCCTTCAAAGCCTTCATGAGAGGGATACTGATTAGCATGGCGGTTGGTAGGAAAAGAGAGCGAGAGGAAGACCTTAAATCCCTATTATCCCAAATTAGATCTCTGGAAACGAAACTTCCTACTAATCCTCTAGATGAGGATTTTCAGAAACTCCTGAAATTAAAGGATAAATATCTGGGGTTACTTCAAGAGAAAGCAGAACTAGCTATTATTCGTACCAGAGCTAAATACACAGATCAGGGGGAAAAGGCAAGATGTTTACTGGCATTGCGTATTAAACAGCAGGAGTCAATGAGATTTATCCCACCTATCAAGTCATCAGCAGATGGAACTCTCAAAGTGTCTCCCAACAAAATAGCCCAGGAATTTACTGCTTATTATTTTAAACTGTATAGTGACATGGAGCACCCTCCCTGCCCAGAAGATATACAAGGTTATTTGAAAGCTTCCCACTTGCCCCTTCTCTCTGACAGGTGTGGTGAAACTCTGGTTGTCCCTATTTCTCAGGAGGAGATTGCTAAGGTTATTAACAAATTGCCTGCTGACAAGGTCCCTGGTCCAGAGAGATTTTCTCCTTTATTCTGCAAGGTCTTTCGAGACCTCCTTGTACCAATACTTGGTCGTTTATTTCAACATATCCTATCTGAAGAGGATACAGATCCGTATCTCTATGAGGCCCTGATTGTTCTGCTTCCCAAACCTGATAAAGACCTTGATAAGGTTCAAAGTTATAGACTCATCTCTCTCTTGAACCAAGATCTTAAGATTCTCTCTAAAATACTGGCCAACAGGTTAGCATTGGTTCTTCCTGGGTTAATAGGTACAAACCAGGTTGGATTCATGAAAGGGAAAATATCTTCTGATCATTCACGCACTTTGTCGCATGTCTTCTCTGCTACCAGGGATGCGGGGTTCCCAGCGGGCCTGGTCTCCTTGGATGCTGAGAAGGCATTTGACCATGTGAACTGGAATTTCTTGTTTCATACTTTGGAGGCTTTCCATATCCCTTCTCTGTTTATCTCCTGGATTGCTGCCCTTTATAAAAAACCCTCGGCAAGGATTTCTGTGAATGGGGCCTTCTCCCACTCTTTTCCGCTTCATTCAGGTACTAGACAGGCGTGTCCCTCTCTCCTTTATTATTTAACTTATATCTGGAACATCTTATCCAAAACATTCTCAATAATGACTCCATACAAGGAGTTAGAATTGGGCGGCACGAAAAGTGAAAGTTACCGCATATGCTGATGATCTGTTAATACATTTGACCCATCCGGTATCCTCTGTTCCGGCTTTACTAAGTGAAGTGGCAAGGTTCAGTGCTTTGTCTAACTATAAATTGAATGCCAGTAAGTCCCTGTTTTTTCCCTTAAATCACAAAGTCTTCAAAACTGATATTAGTTCCTTGGGGCTATGCTGGACTCCCAGGTCTTTTAATTATCTGGGTATTAAACTTTCATGTAACCCCTTAGTATGGTTCAAGGATAATCTAGAGTCTTTACTGCAGGGAATTACACATGATCTAGAGAGGTGATCCAAACTCCCCATCTCTTTGTGGGGCCGAATCAGTATAATTAAAATGAATGTATTTCCTAGGATTTTTTACCTGTTATCCCTTCTTATTGCTTTTGTTCCTTTAGTCTGGTTCAAAAAGGTTCACGGTACTTTTACTAAATTTATCTGGGCCGATAGGTATCCCCGCCTGGCTTACCATAAACTGACAGCTCCTAAACTGGAAGGGGGGTTGCAAATCCCCCACCTGGCTATATATTGTTGGGCTAGTCACCTTGCGGAATGTTTGCGGTGGGTATCTCCCGGCCCAGAGGAAGCACAATCTATTTGGCTCAAAATAGAATTGGATGCAATTAAGACCAATAATCTGGACCCTCTCACGTTATTTTTCCTTAAGTTACCATATCTTAGGTAAGTACGGCTGCAGATTGTCCCATAATAAGGACCTCTTTAAAGGTCTACCTACAGATGTGCTCCTTTTTGCAGTACTCTCCCCATCTGGACCTGGCCCAGTCTATATGGAATTCTCCATCATTTACTATTAACAAGAATCAAATCTCCCATCTTTGGTTGCCTCAACTCGAAGAGGGGAAGCTCTCAACTTTTACCGATGATAAGGGGCACTGGCTATCAGTGGAAGAGATGGTTAGAAAATTTCACATCCCGATTTCTTCTTTCTTTAAAGTCTTGCAACTGAGACATTTACTGGTAATCTCCTTGGGGAGTACTCCTCCCTCTCAGAGCATCTCCTCTCTGATACCTGAGATATCCCCGCTTTCTGGGTCCTCTGGCGTAATCTCTAAATTATATCAGTTTTGTTTCACAAAAGTTTGGGGGCCCCTTTGGGCCATCAGGATTTTGGAGTAACTTTTTCCCCCATCTGCAGTTAGATTGGCACTCTCTCTGGAAGTCATGTCACAAATTTATCTCTCAGGACAGACTGTGTCTCATGCAATATCATGTATTACACAACCTATACCATTCCTCGGTTAAGCTCCACAAGTGGGGCTACTTAGACTCCAATAAATGCAACAAATGTTTGCAAGATGAGGGCATGCTTTTCCACATGCTTTGGTCTTGTCCAAGTATTTCCATCTTCTGGGTCTCAATTCAAACTTCCTTAGACCCCTTGTTGGGCCTCCAAGAATACTTTATCCCTGAGGTATGTGTGTTGGGGGACCTGTCTTCCATTAGAGTCAAGGGGTGTAAATTTCACATATCCATGGTTGCCTTGTTGGCTAAGAAAATAATTCTCCATCATTGTAAAGGCAGGTCCTCCTCTTCTTTCCAGGAATGGGTAAGAGAAGTTTCATCCAACTTGCACACAGAAAAGGCAATAGCCAGCCTACATTACAGACTGGCAAATTATTCTAGAATCTGGGATTCCCTTCACTCATTAATCTCTCTGGTTCCAAACTCAGTCTACAATAGGCTCAATGCATTTACAAGGCCTTTTGATTAGAGGCTCAGCATTTACGAGTACTGTGAAGGGTTACTGCAGTAAGGGGAGGTGAGGGGGGCAGCATCTTTTTACTACTGTATGTATCAATATGTCTCTGTCAGCTTCTTTGTATGCTGCCTTTTATGGTGGAAACTGTGTGAATAAACTTTAAATTAAAAAAAAGATGAACCTAGTAGTGGTTTACAAAGTTCGCAAAGGTAAAACATTAAGACAAATAGGGTATACATCATAATAAGTAAAAATGTACACTTGCAACACAGATTAACAATTGCCAAAAAAAAAATAGGTAGGCTAGTTTTTACAGATATGAAAGCAAAACATTAAACTTGGAGTACAGGTATGTTTGCAGCCTAGCAAACACAAGGTGTAGCAGGACAGACATATGAGATGGGGCAGGTGTCTGCCATGGTAGCATGGTATTGTGGAATATAATGTCACTCCACAGGTTCAATTAATCTAATTCTCGCATCATTGACCACCAACAGGTGTCCAGTGTTAGAGTCAAAAAAGTCAGTGTTTTGGTAATTTGGTAATTTGGTTAATTTACTAATTAAGTCTCAGTCTCAATAGATAATATTGTGCTTGATAAACTGGGACTTTTGTTTTTATTTATTTATTTATTACAATTTCAGATTACAATCTTTGAGCTAAAAGCTCATTTACAGGGGTTCCATGTCCAAAAAACAGACAAGGCAAAACATATACATAATACATGAAATAAGGGGGTGACTAACAAGCGCTATAAAATATTTCCATACAAAGCAAAGTAAAATACAGAAGAAAAACAAGCAAGTAAATCTCAGTGTTTATATCAGGAATACTTTCACAAAGAATATAACCAGCATCAAGGAGCAGTGAAGAGTGATCAAGCACAATGCAGTAAACCAGAAAAGCCAGTAACCTTTGTCAAGAAGGAGAGATAGGTGGGGGTGGGGGAAGTGGGGATAGGAAGGATGTGGAGAGAAGTGGAGGTAGTAAGATGTATAAGGAAGTTGTAATGATCAGGACAAAGGTAAGAAGGTAATTAGGGTTGAGTAGGGGGTGCACAGATATTATGCTGGTTGAGCAGGTGGTAGTAAAGTGAAAGGAATCAAATAGGTGGAAATAGGGAGCTGAGATCATCAGGACTGACCTAGGTCAGAAAACTGGTTAGTAGAAGCAAGAGCACTTCTTAAGGCTTGTAAGATGTGAGTGGAGTTTTGATTTAAAAGGTCTGAGTTTGGACTCAGTGAGTAAGTCACTAGGGAGGGAGTTGAGCCAGTTTGGATTCCAATAGCTGATAGTTATTCCCTGCCAAAATTTCCTCTTCACAAAATTTACCTTTAGGTAAATAGTGATTGATAAGCTCTCTGTTAAGCAGCTTGACAGTTAAATAATGAGCACTGATAACAGCTTCAAATCAGAACCTGTGGTATTCTCTTAAACCTGCTCTTTATAAATGCAAATATGACCCAATGAAGCCTAGTGCAATTCAACACTACAAATAAATAAAATAAATAAACCAGCTCATAGACATAAACAAATTTACAGTATATTGCCCCAGTGGAGTTAGTGGTGTCAATACTAAGCTCAGCTTATGTATAAACACAGTTAGGTATTAAAAATGTAATTGTAACAACAAAGAAATTTCCCTGCAACATTTAAATAAAATGCAATCAATATAGATACAAAAGCCAAGGGACTTTCTTAAACGTTCTTCAAAAACTGCCCAAAGAAAGTATCTTAAATGTGCTTATGCTAGGTATTTCCAGAGACATATCTTGGAGCTTAATTTGAGGACTGAAAAGTAGTAAATCTTGTGAGCTTAGTTGACAGTCATTAGACTTCCAAGACTAAGGAGCTTGTGAGTTGCAGGAGTAAACTATTCCATTCACTATACTGTTTTCACAGCAACAACAGTCCCCCACTGGACTCCTTGGCCCATGCTCAGGGGGGCAGACTACCCCATCTAGTACTCCTAGCACCACTGGACAAGGAACCAAGCAGAAAGTGATAGAAACAGTTGTTGAATCTCAGGCCACACAAGCAAGACTGGAAAGGATCACTACAATCTAGGCACAGGCAATGGTGGCATACCTGTTCAAAGCTGAGAAAAGGCTTTGTAGCATCCCTGCTATCTCGTCTTCTCCCCAGATGAGAAGTGAGCAGCAGCACAACCTGCCTCTTGCTCCTTCTCCATGGTCTGCCTCAGTTGGCATCCTCACAGCTCATTGCTCTGTGCACAAACTCCTCCAGTAGCCCTTGTGCACAACCACCCCAATCCCTCACTCTGCAAAAAAAAATGGTTTGCTCAACATGGGCTCAATTGATGTATGGGTGGGATTTATGCATGAAACACATGTATCCCACCTGTGTGGCACCACACCCTGGCACAGGCATGTACCAGTCAGCATTCACAACTGCTGTCCATTTGACCATGGTCCCACTTCCCTAGGATGCAGTCATGTGGCCAGAGAATGTGGTGGTCCAGGATTCAGGGGAGCTTCCAATGGGATGCCTGTCTTAGTCCCCACCGTGGAACCATTCCATGGCAGTGCACAGGCTACTGGGAGGTCGCATACCCTACCATGTACAACCACCAAGCATTCATGCATATGTCCACCCTCAGACCACTGAAACAGAACAGTGGACTTTGGGGAACAGTGGGGCAGGGGTCCCAATGCCAATGCCTCCAGCTGATTTCCATGCAGGGTGCATAACTATGCAGGATGATTATGGCTGGGTCCCCCCAAGCACAACTGTCCAGTGCTGCCATGGCACTTTGAGTGCCACTGTGAATTCACGTTGGTGCAGGCACCTCCCTGTCATGCCCCCATCCCACCCCCAGTGCAGAGCCATGTGGCAGGGCACAGAGATCACTGGTGCAAGGTGCTAGTGCACCATTTGTGACTGCCATGGGGGGTACGCATGGCACCACCACGCAGCATTCAGCTGAAGAAATGCCTACACACTGCCTGTACATGGCATGTAGGCATTCGTGAATCCAGTGGCGGTTTTAGGCACAAGTGAACCAAGTGGCCGCTTGGGGCACCAGCACAGAAGGGGCGCACTGAAATAGAACATATAAGCAGAAATCATCTTGAAATGCAAACAAGTGTCTATCTAAAAAACATAATTCTCACCCCAGGTATTCTTCAATATTCCTTAATCTCTGCAGTCAGCCTCCTAAATAGAACTGCCCAGAGACAGAACATTATACAAATGATAGAATCTATCATTGGCTCATGCCACTGATTCAAACTACTGCCCTTATCAGCTGCAACGTTCCACCAACATATCAGATTTCTTTGTCTGACAAGGCAAGATGCCTCGGAGACTTCCCTCTCAGCCATTCCTTGGGTGGTTCTTCACTGAAAATAAGTATTTCAATTACTCCTACTGCTGCCTTTATTTCTGTTTAAATTCCTACTGTTAGTTTAGTGCTTATTTTAGTGTTTTTGGTTTAATTTTCTCGGTTCATCACGGTTCGGTATAACTGTTGGGGTATCAAGCCCTTTCCAGAGCTTTTATTTCCTTATCTCCAGTTCAGTTTAGTTATTTTTAGTATTTTATTTTAAATAAATTTTTGCTTTTGTTAGCTGCCAAGCTGGTTCAGTGAACCGCTAACCCGGTTCAAGTCGTTCGATTCTCGGTTCAGTATTGGAACCTTCACCAGTTGCTGAACTGACCGCAACCAGTAAAAAAAAGAATTTATTTTATTTGCAGTTCTGTTTTTCTTAATCAATTTGATGATGGCAGAAAAACCTAAGAAAAAGGCTGGACCCCCAGGGTTTAAAAATTGCCTTAAGTGTGGGGACATTGTCTGGCCTGGTGGCACTGAGGGCTGATGTACTGGATGCCACACCTTGCGCCACACCAGTGATCCGCATTCGGGAATGAGTGTGGGCCACCAGGGGTCAGCAGGGAGGAGATGGATTGAGTGTCTGATGGACTGCTCTTCATCTCCGGGGAAGGGGGCGATCTGTGGTTGGCACGCATTTGACCCCTGGCGGAGGCTGGGGCTTGACACTACGCTGCCACAAGTAAGGGGGACAGGAGCTCAGCAGACGCTTGGTAGAGACACGCGCAGGTGCATGCGTGAGCCGACTGCTGGTGTCACTGCATGGCGAATGCCCATAAGGGAGAAAATATGTAGGAAAAAGAACCTGGTGGATGGGCGTGGTGGCTTGATGGCTGTCCCCTGGCACTTCATCTCTGGCGGTAACACCATGAACTGAATCCTGCTTGGCAGGTGAGTAGGGGGCTCCCCACAGCCCCGCCATGGGGAGGGTAAGCCGTGGGAGTTGCAGGGGTGACTGCCTGAAGGAGCAAAGCATGGGGATGGCAGCTGGACAAGGAGATGACCAGGGCAAGGGGGGAGAAAGATAAAAGCAAAAAAAAACAAGTGTGGGGATGTTTTTGCCAAGGCAGAAAAGCATGGCTTATGCATGGTCTGCCTTGGAGATGAACAGTTTTCTGCAGATTGCAAAATCTGCTAATCATTTCCACAAAAGACAATTGTCAAGAGGCTGGAAAGGGTCCAAAGAAAACTTGAGAAGGGTGCTATGGGTTCTGACCAACCCACACCCTTTAAACATGCAGGTGAAACCTCACTGTCCAAACTGAGCACCCCTGACAAGGGTGACACAGCTTTCAGTAAAAGGTGGGTGAACTGACTGACTCCCCAGTTCCTGCCAAAAAGACAAAAAAACAAAGCACGTTGAACCCCTGACTGAGAAACCAAGGGGGTTTCATCTGTGCCTCACAGCCTGCCATCCTCAGAAGAGATTGCCCAGGCCATGAAGACCATACAGGCTTTGCAGGGTCTTATACCTGCTCCAACTCCTCCAACACCGGTTCAAGTCCCGGTTGGATCTTCTTCTGTCCCAACTCCATCCCAGGAGCAGATGCAGTTTGAGGAGTATGACTTGCCTGAAGTAGATGAGGGTGAACCTATTGAGACTGAGATCTCACCTGAACAGGAATTTGGGTCTCCTCCTAGAGCAGAGGATTTTTCCTCTCATTTTCCCTTCATAAGGAAAATAGTGGATGCCCTTGATTTGGCTACCACAGAGGTTATAGAGGATGATAAAGAGGCCAAATACGTGTAAATGATGGGGCTAACACCCACAAAGAAGATATTACTCCCTATCAACAAGTTTTCAAAAAAGACTTGTTTAAGGTTTTGCAAACTCCAAATTCTGTCCCCCACTCCCCCCCCCGGACAAGAAGGCAGAAAAAAGTACTAGCTGGACAGACAGGGGGCTTTGTTCCTCTTCTCTCACCCTGACCATCAAGGGGACAACCCAGCAAGCAGCCTGTGAGAAGGAAAGGGTGACAGTGGCATCACACCCACCTGAGAAAAGATTCATGCAAAATAGGTAGTATGGCCAAGAAGGGCTACCTGGCATCCTCACTGGGAGTCAGACAGGCTGTTTACCAGGCTTATTCTGCACAGTATCAAAAGTCACTGTGGCAGTCAGGATTGCCCGTGGTAGATAACGCTTCTTCGGTCCTCTCGGATGATTTGGCTGAGATAGCCAGGTTTGGGTTGGAAGCAGCAAAATACCAATTTCAGATGGCAGCAGATGGCAGTGATACTGCTTCCAGATGGATGACCCTTACCATAGCTCTTAGGAGGTTGGCCTGGTTTAGGACCACTAATCTTACACAGGATACCCAAACCAAGGCTATGGATTTTCCTGTGGAGAATCATTCAATATTTGGCCAACAGACTGAGGCTTATATGAAGAAGGTGGACGAGTACAAGGCCAACTATACGAGCAACTTGACAAAGGAGAGACCCTCCTTCTCCTACAGGTCATACAAAAGGGGAGGCATAGGTGGAGCAGCCTACACCAGACCTTTTTAATCAGGCCCAGGCTGTCTCTCAATATCAGCAATATCCGCAGCAGACAAGATAGTTCAGAGACAGGGGTAAAAGGGGCTCCGGGAAGGGATTCCAGACTACCCAGGCCCAGACCCAAGCAAAACAGAATCTCTGACTCAGTGGTCAAGGCCGCCTCCTGCCATATCCCAGTAAGAGGCAGGCTGGCTCACTATTTCCAGGCTTGGGACTCTATACCACAGACAAGTGAGTCTTGGAAGTGGTGAGTCAGGGTCTGCCCTAAGTTTCAAGTGATTCCCTCTCTTGAGAACAAGAGTGTTCAAAACCAGCTTCCCTCTTGGAAAATAAACTATTGGAGAAGGAGGTTTAAAGCCTCCTCCTGTTAAAAGCAGTAGAACATGTTCCACCTCAGCAGAAGGGAAGGGGTTTCTACTCAAGATACTTTCTCACCAAAAAGGAAAATGGGGAGTGGTGACCTATTCCAGAACTCAGTCTACTGAACAAATACTTAGTAAAGCCGAAGTTCAAGATGGTCACATTGGCAGTTATTCTGCCAGTCATTCAGAAGGGAGATTGGCTAGCATCTCTGGATCTGAAAGATGCCTATTTCTACATTCCCATAAGAGAATCTCACAGAAAATATCTCAGATTCAGACTTCCATCAGGACATTACCAGTTTTCAACCCTATTCTTCAGTCTCTTCTCAGCCCCAAGGGTATCTGCAAAGCATCTGGCAGTGGTGGTGGCACAACTAAGAAGGCTAGGTTTATCAGTCTTCCCCATCTCAATAATTGGCTGGTTGTGGGAAGCTCATTCAGGCATGTGCAAGATCAGCTGCAGGTAACACTAAACCTGTTACACTCACTAGAGTTCCTGGTAAATCAGGAGAAATCTGTTCTCACTTCAGTACAGGTTCTGTACTTCATAGGAGCAGAACTGAACACCTTAGAGGGAAGAGCCTTACTCCCTCAGGACAGAGTGCAACACATCCAGCAAATAGTGGCTTCTTTCAGGCTGAATGAGCCAAAGCCAGCAAGACAATTTTTGCAGCTTCTGGGACACATGGCTGCAATAACAGGCACAGTTTTGGGTGCCAGGTTCCAAATGAGAGACATACAGTTTCTCCTTAGTGCACATTGGTGCCAAAGGAAAGACACGCTTTCAAAACCAATTTCAGTAACAAGAACATTGCTGTGAGCCCTTCAGTGGTGGAAGGAAGCAGACAACTTCAGGGAGTGGGTATCCTTTCAATGGGAAACCCCATCAGCCATTCTTACAACCCACACCTCCCTGTTAGGGTGGGGTGCCCATTTAGGGGAACACACCACTCATGGAACCTGGTTCAGCGCAGAGTCACTCCAGCATATAAATCTGTTGGAGCTGAGGGCAGTGTTCCTGGCACTGAAGGCATGTGCACCACTACTGCAAGGAAAAGTGGTGCAGGTCAGGACAGACAACACCACAATAGTGTAATGCATAAACAAGCAAGGGGGGGAAAGGTCATGCCCCTGTACATTGAAGCAGTGAAGATCTGGAGTTTGGCTTATACACTGAAGGCCTCCCTACAGGCCATTCATGTGCCAGGGAAAGACAGTACCCTAGCAGATGCTCTGAACAGAATCAATCTGGCCCACCATAAGTGGTCCATCAGCAAGCAGATACTGGAGGCAGTTTTCACGAGTTGGGGCACACCAGAGATAGATCTCTTTGCATCCCTTGAATCATCATCTGCCTCTTTTCTGCTGTAGACCACCAGATAAGTGTACAATCCCACTAGATGCTTTGACAATGGACTAGTCAGGAAGAAGCCTATATGCTTTTCCTTTTCCTCTCATTTTCAGAGTTCTGATCAAATTCAGGTCACAACCTGCATCAATGATCTTGATGGCACCAGACTTGGCCAGACAGCCATGGTATCCTCTATGATTCTCCATGTCTGTAGCGAAACCAATACATCTACCCAGGAGGCACAACATGCTGATCTCCCATCAGGGCAGGATCCTGTACCCAAACTTCAGATCTCTTCAACTCAAAGCATGGCTCCTGAGGACTTAAGAGTTTGCACACTCTAAGTGTCCTGGATATCCTGAAGGGCTACAGGAAGCCTTCTACTAAGAAGACCTATGCTTCAAAATGGAAGAGGTTCTCTGTTTAGTGTGCTCCCAAGGGTACCTCCCCCTCTCATGTGGGGATACCAGCTGTCCTGGATTATCTTACTTACTTACACTCCCAGGGTGTGCAACATACATCCCTGAAAGTGCATTTAGCCTCAATATCTGCTTACATTTCTGCTGGGAGGAGCACCTCCATGGCATCCAGTCCCATTTTCAAAAGTTTTTTTGAAGGTCTGTGCCATTTCCACCCACCTATTAGGGAACCAGGACCAGCATGGGACCTGAACACATGCATTACCCAGCTCATGAGGCCCCCATTTGAGCCCATGGCTTCAGCACACCTAAAGTATGTTACCTGGAAAACTCTTCTTCTGGTTGCAATCATCTCAGCTGGAAGAATTAGTGAGCTTCAGGTCTTGTGTGTCTAGAAGGATTATCTTTCCTTCAGAGACAAGGTAATATAATGAACAAATAGAAAATTCCTCCCCATGGTGGTCTCTGACTTTCATTTGAACCAGTCCATTACCATGCCAGTCTTCTTCACTGAGCATACTAGTTCAAGTGAGCGCAGACTCCAAAGTCTGGATGTCAAGAGGGCATTAAGTTACTACATGATCCACACCAGAGATCATGGGCAAGACAAACAGTTGTTCCTGACTTATGGGGATGTGGGTAAAGGTAACCCAGCTTCAAAGAGGTCCACTTCTCACTGGATAATCCAGTGCATTTAGTTTTGCTATTCGAAAGTTAGCAAGGAGCCCCCAGCAGGGCTGAGAGCTCATTCCACAAGGGGCACAGCTGCAAACATGGGGGCAGTCAGAGATGTTTTATTAGTTGAGATCTGTAAAGCAGCTATCTGGAGGACAGCACACACCTTTACTAACCACTATAGTCTAGACACTTAATCCAGAAGTGATGCCAGTTTTGGCACAGCAATCCTGCAAAGCCTCTTTCCAAAAAAGTAGGTTCTGAGCCCACTTCCAAAGGTACTGCTTTGAAGTCTGCAGAGAGTTAGGAATATAGAAGTATACCTGGGGTGAGAAGAAAAAATTACTTACCATAGTAATCTTGTTTCATCCAGGTATTCTTCTATATTTATTCCAGAACCAAAGCCTTTGCACTCTTAACTGAGCTTTTAAATATGGAGTCCCAAACACTGAAATATGTTGTTTAAACCTAATGGGTGGAGTTTTCCTTCCTTCTTTTCCAGGTGATTCTGGCATTCAAAGGTTTATGTTAAAATTTATAGTTTCTACTAGACAGTATAGTTTTGTTGTACATAGATAGATAGATAGGTATAATTATAGTTAAAATCGCCTTGCAGGCTCCTTAGATATCTGATACTGCTAGGAACGTTGCAGCTGATAAGGGCAGAAGTTTGAATAAGTGACATGAGCCAATGATAGGTTTTATCATTTGCATAGTGTTCTATCTCTGGGCAGTTCTACTTAGGAGGCTGACTGCAGAGAGTTGGGAATACAGAAGAATACCGTGGAAGAAAGAAGATTACTATATTAAGTAATTTTTTCTTGTTGTCATCATCTTTACATTCATAGAATTCTTATCACTTTTTGTATGTGGATTGGGGAAGAAGGGAGAATGGGGGGTGATGTGAAGCAGTGTAGGGGGCACCACAAGTATTTCTGCTTGGGGTGCCATTAGGTCTTAAACCAGCTCTGCGTGAATCAAGCCCCATATGCACACAAGCTGCCAACCAGTTTACTAAAACACAACCAGATAATAAGCCCTACAATTGCATTGTAACAAAACACTTGAAAACACTTCTAATAAATGGCAATTAATAGTAAGTATTCTATTTAAAAACATTTTTTTTAATTATTTAAGAAACAACTGTAGAAAAACAAGGTACAGTACATTCCCTGCGACTGCAGGTAGAGACAGAAAAAGGGTATTGATTTACCCAGTGCTGTTACCTGGTTAACAAATGAATGAAATGAAATGAACTAAAAAATTTCCTGTGGTGCTTGCTTGCAAACAGCGATCCCAGGTCGTGACTTATGAACAAGTACATAAATTGCCTAAGGGTCCCAAAATCACATAATGCACCTGCAAGAAAAGAAATCTGCAAAATCCATCAGTCAACATAAAGGGCAGCATGTTCTGTAGACTAGTTTTAATACACAAAAAAATGGAAGCTACTAGAGCAGAACAGTATTACAAAAATAAGGGCCTCTTACCTGAGTTGGAGTTCCAACATGTAACTCAGGAGAGATCCAGAAGCAATGGAGAGATCAGTTCTTCCAGTAAAACTGGTTAGCAATTGAAATAACTGAAGACTTTGGACCTGCAATTTACAAAGGCTCTGTAAGCAGACCCACTCTCACTCACTCCCGGGGACTCACAGCGATCATGAGTGGCTCTGCACATCCCCTCCGCCAACTTACTAAGAACCACACTAAGAACAGAACAGAAGCAAAAAGGCAATTTAGGCCAATCAAGCTCCTATACTACAAGAAGTAGGATAAATCCTTATTTAAATTCAGAAAATTGTCCAACCTGTTTTTAAAACTATTTTTGCTTGGATTAATAATAACTTCTAATGGCAAGTTGTTGCATGGCCTGACAACTCTCTGAGAAAAATAGAATGCCCTCTTTTTTTGTACTAAATTTGCCTCTCATCAGTTGAAGTGGGTGACCTCTAGTGTTGACAGATGTTTGCCAAAAGTCCAATCCACTTTCTAGTATTAAATTGATATTGTGAATGATATCCCATGTGAATACAATGTTTCCTCTAAGTCGTTGTTCTAAAGACATCAGATTAAATTTTGTTAACCTTTCCTCATATGTGAGTGATTTGTCAGAAACAACTGATTTAGTGACTCTTCTTTGAATTCTTTCAATTCTGTTTATATCTTTCTGCTTAAAGGGGGACCATAATTGGGAAACACAATCAAAATATGGTCTGACATATGTCCAGTAAAGGGGAAGAAGAATATCTGGGTCTCTAGAATTAATATTATATCTAATTGCCCACCAGGTTCTATTGGCTTTGTTTATTGTATTTGTGATATGATTATTAAAATCCAAATTTGAATAAATGATAATATCAAGATCCCTTTCATTATCTTTATTAGAAAGTACTTTATTTTACAGATAATACTGAACCTTGGGATTATTTTTCGCGAAATGTAGACCAGTGCATTTAGACGTATTAAACATCAAGTTCCATTCTAAATCATTTAAATCTTTTTGGACGGTCGCACAATCTTCTGAAGATCTACAAATGCTTGAGATTTTACAATCATCTGTGCATTTAATAATGTTACCTTGAACGTTGTGCAATAAATCGGCTATAAAAATATGTAAAATGATGAGAGCCAGGACCGATCCCTGAGGGACCACACTCCTGACCAGTTCCCAGACGGACTTATGTCCATCCACAATTACTCTCTGTCTTCTATCCTTTAGCCAGTCGTCTATCCAATATATGAACAGGAGGTTGATTTTTCAACTCTGCATCTTTTGAATTACCGCCCAATGTGGAACCGAATTAAAGGCTTTTTAAAATCCAAAAGAACTACATCACAAGGAATTTTTTTGTCAAGCTTGTCACTGACGAAATCATAAAAACCTACCAAGTTCAATGATATAGAATGTCCTTTAATGAAACCATTCTGGTAGCATGAACATCCAGGCCTGAACCTGAAGAGGTCAGCCTTCTTGTGGGGGATGGCAGACATTTTTAGAAGTTACCAATTGGTAAAAGAACTTCTTTTTCTCTTACCAATCAGTAACTGAACCATGGAAAAGTTGAACAAAAAAAGAAATAAACACTAGGGCTGTGCGAATACTGAATATTACTTTACGAATACCACGAATAGTAGGCTATCAGAATATTCGGAACCAAATACCGAATAGTCCACTATTCGACTGGTATTCGGTCTTCGGCCATCCCCAAAGAAAAAAAAGTAATTCCCACCCTCCTGGCCAGCAATAAATAAATATTTTTGCCCTGGTGTCTAGCGGTCCCACCCCCGGCTGATCCCCGGTTCAGAATAAAGAATCCCCCCCAGACTCTCAGCAATATTCCCTTCCCCCCTTCCCACTAGTCCCCAATATATATAAAAAAAAATGTATTCCCTAATTTCCCTGGTAATCCAATGGACCTGCTCCCCTGCCCAATCGCAGGCTTCATTTAATAAATGATTCCCTGGTGGTTCAGTGGACCTGCTCCCCAGCCCGATCACGGGCTTCATTAAAATAAAATAATATTCTCTGGTGGTCCAGTGGACTGAATCCTAACCCAACCGTGGCCTCTCTAAATGAAAAATAAATCCCTGGTGGTCCAGTGGTACCCCCCTCCCCAGCTCGATTGTGGGCTTCATTAAAATAAAATATTATTCCTTGGTCCAGTGGACCGAATCCTAGCCTGATGGTGGGCTCCTACAACAAAAATAAATCCCTGGTGGTCCAGCAGTAGCCCCCCACCCACCCACCAGACCTGCCACCACTCATCCCCCAGTCAGTGGAGGTGGCAGCTCCCCACCTGCAAGCCGCCTCGCCACCGAGACTGACAGTGTACAGCACGGGTTGTACACCCATTGATCCCCTGCATGGGCCAATGAGCATGCAGACTATGTTAGTCAGACAGTCCCAAATTGTGAATGAATCGCTCACAATTTGGGACTGTGTAGTACAGCACGGTCTGCACGCCCATTGGCCCATGCAGGATCACGGGCGTACAGCCAGATTGCACACTGTCAGTCGCTGGTGGCAGCCAGGTGGCTTGTGGCGGAGGAGCCGCTGCCCTCTGCTGACCGGGGAGTGGGGTGGCAAGTCTGGAGTGGGCGGGTGGGGAGGGGGGTACCGCTGAAGCACCAGGGATTTATTTTTCATTTAGAGAGCCCGTGATGAGGCTAGGATTCGGTCCACTGGACCACCAGGGAATATTAATTTATTTTAATGAAGCCTGCGATTGGGCTGGAGAGTGGGTCCACTGGACCACCAGGGAATACTATTTTATTTTAATGAAGCCCGCGATCGGGCTGGGGAGCAGGTCCACTGAACCACCAGAGAATATTATTTTATTTTAATGAAGCTAACAATCAGGCTGGAGAGCAGGTCCACTGGACCACCAGGGAATAATTTATTTAATGAGGCCTGTGATCAGGCTGGGGAGCAGGTCCACTGGACCACCAGGGAATAATTTATTTAAATGAGGCCTGTGATCAGGCTGGGGAGCAGGTCCACTGGACCACCAGGGAATATACTTTATTTTAATGAAGCCTGCAATCGGGCCGGGGAGCAGGTCCACTGGACCACCAGGGAATATACTTTATTTTAATTAAGCCTGCAATCGGGCCAGAGAGCAGGTCCACTGGACCACTAGGGAATATTTTTTAATGCTGGCCGGGGGAGGTGCTCTTTTATTTTTAAATACCCCCCAGCCACCCGAATACGAATACTGAATACCGAATATTCAGCCAAATATTCAAAAAACGGTATATGCATAGCCCTAATAAACAATGCTAGCAATTAAGAGGTCACAAAGTGAATGCAACTGAAGGGGACATAAGTGGTTAAATGCGAGGCTGAAAATTTAAGGTGGGGGAGGAGTCATTAGTAAACCAATTGGGAACACTGACAAATAACAACAGGAGAAAAATGTAAGTGAAAATATATATTTTTATTGGGCTTGAAGTATATTAAATGCTATCTGCAGGTCATATAGACCATATGGGTAGCCATATCACAAATCTGATTACATGTTTCAGTGAACACTGCATGCATTAAGTGATATTTTTTAACATAGGATCATCTCACAGCAAAGACATTATCTTATATATTTGGTCACATATGTTGTCACAAAAAGTCATATTGGTGAAACCAAGCAACTGTTTATCCTGAGTTAGGAATGGGTAAGACAATGCAGCCTCCCTCAGCAACCTCTGTTCATGCTTATATCCCATTATTAAGCTAGCACCCCTCATGCCCATTTCTGCATGACCAGGAAGTTCTGCAGGGCTGGGGCACCTTCCCCCACCCTCTGATCCCTGGAATTGCATTATGCACAAAGAAATAGCTCTGATCTCCCTGGTAGTCTAGTGGCCCCCACCTGGCAGTGCCAGTCCACCCCACGTGTCCCCAACCCATACTCAGTCGGCATCTGGCACAGCCCACATCCCACCATCATGGCCAGCCACTGACTGAACACTCAATGAATGAATGACAGTTCATTCATTGAGCATGTACTATTTACAGTAGTGCACACTCATACAGAGCTCAGTCGGCAGCTGGTCTTGGTGGTAAGAGATGCGCAGTGCTAGTCGTTAACTGAGTATGGGTCAGGGATGAACTGGCACTGCCAGGTGGGGGTGGGTGGGGAGCCACTAGACTACCAGGGAGCTCAGGGCTATTTTTTTGTGCATAAAGCAATTCTGGGGATCGGAGAGTGGGGGAGAGGGGCACTAGCCCTGAGGGGCTTTTACAATTCATGCAGGTGGATTGGCTTAGAGGGAAGGTGCCAGCCTGTAGGCTTTTACACATGCAGGGGATCAAGCATGAAGGGGTGTGGTGGTTTGCAGGGGCATGTAATATATATTTAGGGATGGAACATGGGGGTCTTTTGCCCTGCTGGGCATTTATGTGTCTGTGGGGGGAATGGGGCATTGTGAGGTATGATTAGCCCTGCAGGGCTCTAATGCTATCAATTTGTGGATTGGGGCATGGTGGGCACTTGTCTTGGGAGCTGGTCCAGTGGCAGATCTGTACAACCCCCGGAGGGTGTAAGTACAGTTAAAAGCTGGTGTAAGTGCACTTTGGTGGATGTTTTCTGGGGGTTGTTTGAGAATGTCAACCTTGGGGTCTTTGTCGCTGCCCTTCCAGAATAGGGTGCAACTTCAGCCGTAAACCCCCTAGCACCATGTCACAGGGAGTTTAGGGTGTAACTGGTGGCATTTGTCCACTGTGGCACAAGCAGCTGCAACATGTCACAGGCTGATTTGCAGAATACTGCATGTCGCAACTGCTGGCGTAACTTGCTACTTGAGCCATTTATTTTGGTGCAAGTCAAGTTATGCCAGGTGCAAGCTTTTGAGAATCTGGCCCATTTATTTTCCCAGTTTTAAACTATTGCAGACCAATCACCTGAAGATTGTTCACATGGATGAGTAAAGACAAGCTTTCTTACAAAATGAGCAACTGACCGTTACTGAAGTTGACCTTTTGATCTGCTACATAATTTTAAGAATAATCCAGGATAACTTTAGCCCTGCAGACTGCAGACATTCTCATGCTACCATATTGTCCAGTTTTGCCACAATCACAGTACTGTATCTACATTTAAGATACACCCATGATATTTTATCCACATGACGTCTACAGTAAAAAGGCAAAATAGGCACCTTCCATGTCAAATAGTACAGAGTTTTTAAAATCATGCTTTCAAAGCCCTTAATATTATAACAGTAATAACATCCATTTAGCTGTAGTATACTTAGCATAACCAGATTCTGCAGTTCATTTAAAGCATCATTTTTTGGCCTTGGTCTTTTAATCATACATAACAGCTGGTTATTCTTTTCTACTTCATGCTCTGGCTAACTAAATGTCATCACTTAATTATATCCCCTGAAGCTTCACAAATTAGGTAAACTGGATAGCTCTAAAGTACTTGTACAATGTATCTGTACATAATGAGGACTCTCAGAGGTACAGTTCCCTGAAGCATATTCTGTGGAGCTATGACAAGAGTTCAGCCCTTCTGGAAAACAATTAAAATGAAGTTAGATTCTTTTTTTGGTCTGCAGAAATATTGTATCCCTGGAATCTGTTTGATTGGCTTAGGTACTACTGACCTTTTAGGGAATCAAGTATGTCACATGACGTATTGCTGCAGCTGCTAAGACGGTCATCCTAAGGCATTTCTTAGATCTAGAAAAACCCAGGGCCAGATTTACATTTCCATGGGCCTGCTCCACCATTGTTCTAGCATCAAAGATTGTGCAATGGCATATCCAAGCCAGCTGCATGAAGATTAAATATGTTAATTTGAGTGATCCATGTTATGTTTTACTGTACTACAGTTATCAGTTTCAGTATATTAAAAGTAGCAGAGTGTTATTAATACACAAATTCAAATTAAGATGATAAAACAATGTATTTAATATTCCTACCTGGATATCTTAAATTCTTTCTCAAGTCTTAGTCTGTCTTTCTTTCTTTAACACCAGGGAGTATGGTAGCTCTACCCCATGGCTCTTTCTTTTCATGGGTACTTTACCAGCATCAAAGGACACAGTGGCAGTTGCAAACAACAGATAACTCATTACACATAATGAATATAATTGTGACAGTGGAGACATGCAATTCAATCAAATGCTAATTTAGTCAAAATTAACAACAGATTGAAACACAAAACAGTTTAAATCATCAACGTTGCATGCAACATATACAGACACAAGAGTCTTTGATCAGCAACAAACAGAGCAGAATTCTACAGGACTCAGGACTATAAACTGTAAACTCCATTCAGCTAAGGCTGCACTGGTTCAGTTCGTGCAGTGTTTTTTTTTTTTTTTTGCCCATGCCCCTCCCCCTCCTCCACTCATACTTAAATGCTCAGTTGAACTGGGAGGAGCCATCTAGTACTGCCCATAGGTGGTCCTTGTATTAATTTTAGGAATATGTTATAGCAGAAGGGAAACTGCTCTGGGATTCAAATTTTTAATCTTTTATTTTTCTATTGCAAATGTATTTTGGATGTGCATTTCAGCTATGTGGCATAAGTTTAAAGTTTTAATAAAATTGTGCAAGAGAAAAGTATATGATATTAGTTTAAGGGGGTATTTTTTGTAGAGGTCATTATTACTAGTTTTATAAATATACTGGGCATGGTAAATAGACAAGTGATACAGTTCAATACAAGTCAAATTGATTATAC
This sequence comes from Neoceratodus forsteri, assembly GCA_016271365.2. Lineage (NCBI taxonomy): Eukaryota > Metazoa > Chordata > Ceratodontiformes > Ceratodontidae > Neoceratodus > Neoceratodus forsteri. The sequence goes on along the minus strand of CM057456.1, from coordinate 678,365,958 downwards.
ACCCTCAATTACACTCTTTTAAGTACACTTAGTTAGGGTTATAAGGAAATTTAAAGAATTAATTGCACTTAACCGGCCCGGTGATGCTGAGGGTTGAGGGGCTGGATGGCACACTTTGCACCAAGATGGTGACTCAGGTTCAGGAACAAGCCCAGGCCATCGGGGGTTGGCAGGAGCAAGAGAGGATAAAGCATCCGGAAGACTGCTCTCCTGTCTCAGGGAGGGAGGGATAGTGGTCTTGCCCACTGATTGCCAACTAGCAATGGCTGGAGGGGGATTTGGATCAGGAAGCTCGAGCCAACATACGAGTTTACAGGGAGGGGTAGGGAGGAAAACCTGGAAAAAATCGAGCCTGGCAAGCTCGATGATGGTCTACCACCACTAGGAGTGGCACCAGATTCTGGATTGGGTTGCTGGGTGGAGGGAGAGGCTGGTAACCTCCCCTAGCCCCACCGTGGGGGCAATCCACAGGGGAATGTCTGACCCCACCTAGTATGGGAGCGGCAGAGCTAAAGAGAGAGAGAGAGAGAGAGAGAGAGATTGTCCCTCCATTCAGAGGGCTGAAGCTGCCTGCCAAGGCTTAAGAGGAGCAAGAAAGGTATATATATATAAAAAAAGAATGAATTGCACTTAAAGGGGTGTATAGAGACATGTACACATGTAAATGATTTTCTTTCTATGCATGATGAAAGTGGTATATAATTTTTGAGGGTATCAAGTACAGTTAAGTAAAACAGTATAAGTTGCTTCAAGGTAGCTTTAAAGGAACTAAGCAATCTAGGAATTATAAAACATAGGGTTAGTAAAATAAAACATAGTGTTAAAGTAGGTGCATAAAATATTACATACATATTTAAATTATTAGCAGAATATAAACGGAAAGTTAGCAAGGTCTTAGAATAATATGGGAAGGGGATTATTTTTGTAGAAAATGATATTTGGAATAGAAGATATACAATAATAAAGGATGGGGGGTTGGAATGGTATTAGGAAGGAGCAGGGGGGAAGAGGAGTGGGCAGTGGATCGGAAAGGTTAATAGGGTGTATTGGCTGTGGGGCTGTAGTGTTTTTGTCTGTGATGTGGGAGCTGGGTTTTTGTCCAATATACAGAAGGTTAACTAATCTAGAGAGTCAGATTGCATGGCTAAAAAAACAGTTTGAATTGTATTGCAGGAGATGAAGTTTATATGAGTGTAATCAATACAAGAATGCATATAGCTGGGGGATAAATGGGGTGGGGAGATGGGGTAATGCTGGAGTCATACAAAGATGATCATATTCTCCAGGGTGCTGGAGGAATTGGGCATGGAATGATAGTGGAAGAAATATGTGGCGATGGAACAAGAAGGCAATTAACATGATAGGGATAATGAATGGGAATGGAAGAATGGGTTGTGAGGATGGAGGATGGCGCATAGTAGGGAGAAGAAGGTGGAAGAGTAATGTCAAGCAAGGAGAAGCAGTAAGGAACATGTCAAAGCAGGGAAAGGGCAAGGTAAGGGTATTAGTTAAAATGGAAATGGGTGTAGCTTTGAAAAGAGAGGAGAAGGAGAGAAAAATAGGTCTAAGCATGAGGAAGCAATACATGGGAATGAGAGTAAGAAGTTGGAAGGGGATCAGAATATTAAGAAAAGCATGAGCAAGGAAAATAATGGTGGAGAGCTAGTCATTCAGGGAAGGGTTATCTTGAGAAATAGGTATTCACCATTGTTAAATTTAATGGACAGATGAAAAGGGGGTGAGGGGAACAAAACAGAGCAGAGCCGAACAGAGTAGGAAAGTGGGAGAAGGAGCAGGGGAGAGTGGTGGGAGGTCAAATGGAACAATTAATCTAGATGTAGATACTGAGTTGGATGGGGGGGTTGGATGAGCATGAAAACTCAGATATCGAACAGAGCAAAGGTAGGGAAGGGATGATAAATGAGGAGGCAGGTATTCAAGGAGGGTATAGAAGAAAAGTGGAAATGGGATGCTCAGAGAAAGGGGATAGTAAAAAGAAAACAAGAGTGAATGGAGGAAGTTGAAAGGAAGAGAACAGTATTGAGAGATCAAAAGAAGCAAAACTGGGCAAAGTACAGCCAGCTGGGGTTTAGAGGGCTGCACGGAGTATGAAGAGGTGATGTCATTATACTGGGTGATTCTTTAATTAGAGGAATGCAATGAGGGAAGTTGGGTGAAGGGATCAGAAATATCAGGATTGAGTGCATGGCTGGGATGACAGCACTAAAAGTCTTGCATCTTGTATACTCCCTATCCAGGAAACATCAGGGGATCACACAAATTGTGTTGCATCTGGGCACAAATGACCTGGCAGATAGCAGTCTCAAGGAAATCAAGTCAGATTCATGGAATTGGCAAGAGTCTGGAAGCTGGATAGTAAATCTGTCTCTTTTTCAGAAGTGCTTCCAGTACCAAAGCCCAGCATGGATAGAAAGATTAGAACTGATGAGTTTAATGTATGGTTAAGGTGGTGGTGTATTGAACAAGGGTTTGGATTGGTGGAGAGATGGTGTAGCAAATTGGATAATGCAGAATTATATTCTCCAGATGGATTGCACTTAAGCAGAGCTGGCATAACTGTCCTGAGTGAAAAATCATATTACCTTGTAAGGGAAGAGTTAAATTTAAACTGATAAGTGGGGAAACTGCAAGGAATAGCCATGCTAGTAATCCCTCTTGTAACACTGTATGTAAGTTAATAGGCTATAGTAGGAAAGTAGAATTTTAGGATGGCGAGGGCTGTATGCGAAAGCCAGATGTCTGGGAAATAAAATGGTGGACATAGAAGCAATGATGGTGGATGAATGTTTCGATATTGTGGCAATAACAGAGACCTGGTGGTCAGAGCATCACTACAGGGAAGTTAGTGTTCTGGGATACAGGCTGTTCAGAAGGGACAGGGAGGGTAAAAAGGGGGAGAGGGAGGCATTCTATGTCAAGGAGATCATTAAAGCAACTGAAGGATAGGATGAGTACAGTGAGACAGAATTCCTGCGTCACATTAAAAAACCTGGAGCCATAGTAAGAATAGGAGTGATATATAGGCCTCCAAATCAGGGGGAGGAGTTAGACAGGCAAAGGATACAGGTAATTCAAAGGGTATCAAACAAAGGGGAGTTTGTACTACTTGGGGACCTTAATATGCCAGATGTAGTATGGGGACTCCCAAAGGCAACATCAGCCAGGAGCAAGGAGTTACTTGAAGCACTGCAGGGATCATTTCTACATCAGCTGGTTAAGGAGTCCACAAGGGGGAAAATATTTTGGACGTGGTACTCACAAACGGGGATAGTGTTGAAGAGATTATTGTGAGAGACTGTCTGGGTATAAGTGATCACAACACAGTAAGTTTCAAGATACAAATGTATAAGATAACAAATAAGACCAGTACAAAGGTTTTGTACTTCAAGAGGGTGAACTTTAACCCTTAGGCTGCAGAAAGATTTAGAATGCATAGGTTTTTAGGACGAGATATTGTGTCGGCAGCAGGCTAAGGGTTAATAGAATGAGGGAGATTTCAGGGAGGAAATTAAATGACATGACTGGATAGAGGATGTAGAGGAATTGTGGAAATGTATTAAGATGGCGTTATTAAAAGCAACTGAAATATGCATAAGGAGGGTAGGAAAAAACAAGAAAAGAAGGCAGCCTCTTTTGTTTAATAGGAAGGTTGTAAGGGCAATAAGAGATAGGATAGCTTTCAGAAGATATAAGGAAACTCAGAGTGCGTTAGAGTAAACTATAAGGAGAAACTGAGACAGACAGGGAAATTGATTGGGAGATCAAAAAGCAGAAGCAGAAGAGAGAACTGCTAAACATGTTAAATGAGGAGATAAAACCTTATTTTAGATATGTGGGGGTAGTGCTGCGCCGAATTTTCAAATTCTGGCAGAACAAAATTTAGCGGAATTTTCAAAATTCTGATGAAATTCTGCCAGAAATGGAATGGTGGAATTCCATGGCAGAAAATGGTTGCTGAATGATTTTCCATGGGAAAAAAAAAAATGCTGTTCTGCGGAATATTATTACATGGATCACAGTAGGCAGAATTCTGCAGAAGAACCATTGAAATTCCGGTGAAAATTCTGCCAGCGGAATGGTCATCCCGCACTAATTTCAGCAGCAGAATTTCACATTCCACTCAGCACTACATGGTGGAAAAGAAGAGGACAAGACAAGAGATTGGAAGTTTGAGGGGGGGGGGAGGGGGGACTAAGGTTGAGGGGAACTTTGAGAAAGCTGAGGTTTTAAACAGTTATTTTTGTTCTGTATTCACTGTGGAAGGGGGATGGAAAGCGGCTTGAGTTAAAGAAGAAGGGAGGAGATGAATGTGGAGTGGATCAATGCCCATTAAGTGAGGAAAGAGTTAAGCAAGAACTTGGAAAATTAAAGGTAGACAAAGCAATGGGGCTGGATGGTTTGCATCCAAGGGTTCTTAGGGAGTTGAGGGAAGAGTTGGCAACAGATTCAGTGAAGTTATTTAACCTGTCCCTATATACAGGGTGTGCTCCAAGTGACTGGAGGACAACAGTTGTAGTATCACTGTACAAGGGAGGTTGCAAGGAGGAGGCAGGGAATTACAGACCTGTCAGCCTCACATCAGTGGTGGGCAAGGTGATGGAGGTGCTAACAAAGGAAAGAGTAGTACAATACTTAATGGACAACAAACTATTAGATGAAAAGCAACATGGATTCACTAGTGGGAGATGTTGCCAAACAAATCTGATATAACTTTTTGATGGGGTAACAAAGGTGGTTGATCAAGGTGGGGTAGTTGATGTTGCCTACCTGGACTTCAGTAATGTCTTTGACTCTGTCCCTCACTACAGGCTGGTAAATAAGACAGAGAGCCTGAAGGAGGGACAGAAAATAACTAGATGGGTGGAAAACTGTCTGCAGGATAGAAGCCAGAGGGTGGTGGTAAATGGTGTACATTCAGGGGTAAAGAAGGTTATGAGCAGGTTCCTCAAGGGTCTGTACTAGGACCAATTATTTTTAACATACAGTATATATTAGTGATATATCAGAGGGAATTGATGGGAAAGTATGTCTGTTTAAAGATGATGCAAAGATATGGAATAGGGTCAACACTGAAGGAGGGGTTGAGTCCATGAGGAGGGATTTGAGTATACTACAGAAATGGTCAGAAACATGGCAGTTGAAGTTCAATACTAAGAAGTGTGCGGTGATGCATATAGGGCGTAGAAATCGACTGGCCAAGTATTCACTTGGGGGAGAGCAGATAATGCAAACAGAACATGAAAGGGATCTGGGGATTATAATGTCAAACAATCTTAGAACAAGTGAGCAATGTAGTAAGGTGGTTGGCAAAGCGAATAGAATGATGGCATGCATAGGAAGGGGCATAACTAGTAGGAAGAGGGAGGTGCTGATGCTGTTACATAAGACCATGATTAGACTGCACCTGGAGTATGCGGTACAGTTTCTGTAGGCCTCATTTAAGAAAGGACATAGATGTACTGGAAAAGGTTCAGAGAAGGGCAATAAAGATGGTGCAGGGTATGCAAGGGAAACCATATGAGACAAGACTGAGAGAATTAAACCTGCATCCACTAGAGTTTAGTAGAGAGAGCAAGGAGATAAGATAGAGACATTCAAGTCATGAAGGGTATAAATAAAGTGAGAGAAGGAAGTCTATTTAAAAGGAAAGTTGGGGTTAAAACAAGAGGTCATACTTTAATGTTGGAGGGAGGAAGATTTAAAGATGATGTAAGGGGGTGTTATTTCACTGAGAGGGTGGCTGAACCCTCGAACAGATTACCTGAGGAGGTGGAATGTGTCAAAACAGTGGAAGGATTCAAGACAATGTGGGATGGACATATGGGGTTGGCTAGAGGACAGAGGATAGGCTCCTTGTTCACTGGTGACAAGTAGGGGATGGGGGGATGGGCAGACTGGATGGGCCAGGATGGTCCTTTTCTGCTGATACATTATTATGATACTATGATCATACATTTTTACTCCATACCATAACAGGTCTGGTATCAAAGATGTCCAAAGGGCTTGATTCAGGTTGCCACTGTGAGAAAGGGGTCTAGTGAGCCTGGGGTTCTCCTCTGGAATGTCTTGAATAGCCTCTACTCTATGGCACATGCTGGTGGTTAATTTAACTCCTGGGTTCAAGCAGCCAGAGCTCATGGTTTCAAAACAACTTTTCAATCATGGATCAAGTGCTGCAGGCTGCTCAAAAGTCTTGCACAGTCCCCTTTGTGATTCATTCTGGCCACTGCTGGTGTGTCCATTCTGGATTTCTGGCTTCTTTGGTTACAGAGTGGCACACTGTTGGATAACATTTCATATTATACACTGTAGTTTGATTGTTTGTGCCTTTTGTGGGTAGTTTTTGTCACTAGGATTTTCTGGCTTGTTGCCGTGGTGGCAAATGGATTATGGGGTACTGAGATTTTGTTTGTCACTGCTTGGTGGTCTTTCTGGACTGTTGATTTCTTTCTTTTTTAAGAAAGCACTTTAGAAAAGCATTTTTAGCCAGAATTAGGGTGTTTATAATCAACAGCTTTCCTGGCATTGTGGCCTGGTTCTGCTAGAACATCTGAAGTAGCAGTCGACTGAGTTCTAGAATATTGATACTGGCTTTTAACATCATAGAAGATTTGATACACGTTAAATAGGTATTTATATTTTTTGTATATTTATATTTATGTATATATATTAATACTGTATATGTGTGACTGGTTTTTAGCATTTGGATTAACCAAGGTTAGGGGAAGTCAAAAGGAAGGAAAGAATCAGAAAACAACAACCGAACAGGCAAGCGCTCACCAGTGAAAGACCTCGGTGCAGGCCTTGGAATGGCTGACCCGGCAGTTAAGAAACAAAAGACAGCTCTTGGCTTGCACTCTGTAGTGTCTGAAAGTGCAGAATCAGTAAGGCAGAATCCAGATTGTTACATGCTGGAAAGGTGCTTTATTTCAAAATCGAGGTAATAACAAATAACAAGTGCTGCAAGTGTGCAACATGAATACTGTGACACACTACACCAGGTTCCCCAGTGCCTTATTCAGTACAACATTCTCATGGGACAATTGGAAAACACCCTATCTAGGGTTGGGAGTTAAAGGGAGCAGTTAAAAGGGATTAAGACAGGTTGAGATTAGTGCAGTGCAGGATGTATTGCATTGTAGAAAGGAGGAATTAAATATTGAAGGAGGGGCAACAACAGACATTATGGAGTACAGAAGCAGAGGGGAGATAGTTATTTGCAGGCACTGTGGCATGCTAATCTCCCAGGCTACACTCTGGAGGAGGAGGAGACACTACTCCATATGTAGGCCATTCATAGAGCTTCAAGTACAGATGTTAAGGAAGTTTTTCAGTATTGGTTTGATAATGGGTTGTCAGATACCTCCTTCTTAGAGGCGACGATTTCTCTAATCCGCAAACCGGGGAAAGATCCTTTCAGTATGGATAGTTATCGCCCGATTTCCCTTCTGAACACGGATATCAAAATTTTAGCTAAAGTTTTAGCTAACAGGTTATCTAAAGTCATGGACAGGCTGGTTAGTAGGGAACAAGTGGGATTTATGGTTGGGCGATCATCTCAGGACCACATGCGGAAATTATTACACATTATTACTGTTGCTAAAGAAGCTAAGGCCCCAGCCGTACTGGTCTCATTGGATGCCGAGAAGGCATTTGATATGGTTTCATGGGATTATCTGTTTGCTACCCTGTCTGCCTTTGGCCTGCCTGATGCGTTCCTGAGATGGGTTCAGCTATTATATTCCTTTCCCTCGGCCCGTGTAAAATGCAATGGGATATTATCGCCAGTGGTTAAATTAGAGCATGGCACGAGGCAGGGGTGCCCCCTGTCCCCACTGCTATTCAATTTGTATTTAGAGCCTTTATTGCATAGATTAGCAGGGAATCCAATGATCCAAGATATACTGATGGGGGACGTTAGATACACATATTCAGTATATGCAGATGATATATTATTACATATTGAAAACCCGGTAACCTCGATCCCGGTAATTTTAGCGGAAATCGATTCTTTCTCCAAAGTATCCTACTATAAGTTAAATTGTGCGAAATCGAAGATCCTCCCCTTAAATAAGGAGGTCACGAAAGCGGATTTAGCGCCGTTAGGTCTCTGTTGGGAGTCTAAGTCGCTTATGTACTTAGGAATAAATGTCAGCACAGGATTGAATTATATGATCAGAAGTAATCTGAGTAGTCAAGTTAAAATTATAACGGGTGACATGGACAGGTGGCGGTTACTTTCCATGTCGTTTTGGGGTAGATTGAATATTATAAAAATGAACATCTTACCCAGACTGCTATATCCCTTAGGCATGTTGGGTGTATATCTCCCGAAAGCATGGTTTCTTAATTTACAGAAAACATTCAATTTATTTTTATGGAATGGGAAAAGAGTTCGTAGGTCTTATACGAAACTTACAGCTCCAAAGTCAAAGGGGGGACTAGCTGCTCCCTCGCTTTTCTTATACTATATTGCGCAGCATATTAGTAAATTGGGTCATTGGAGCGATAAATCTGAACAAAGGGTCTATTCACCCTTGTGGGTTGACATTGGCGAGGATTGGCAAAAGGTAAACTGCTCCCTCCGGGCCTTGTTGTATGCCCCCCCAGCGGCTGTTCCCAAATCCCTTAAAAATAATCCTGTGGGATGGTCACTGAAGGCCTTTTGGCAGTTACAGAATTACCTGTCAGTCAAGTGGTATTTATCGCCCAACCAGCCCATTTTTGAAAATCCTTGTATTAAAGTTGGGGGTGCAGCTTTGGCCACGGATTTTTGGCCCCAGGTAAGTGGCCTTAGAGTCTCGGAATTTTGGGTGAACGATAGGCATACCCTTTGATCAATTAGTGAGGTCTTTGGAGTTGCAAGTCAGGATTTATTTAAATGGTTGCAGGTTAGTAAGGCTATATCTGTCACATTTGCCCAAATAGCGCCAGTAGATCATGGGGCAGGGACATTGATACACTTTTTGTTACTGCCTCCCAATCGAGATCGGTTTCCAAGGTTATAAAATGCTGCAGGAATGGGACTCAAACTCCTTCAGGAGTCTGTTATTATTGGTCAAGGGAGTTAGGTTGCTCAGTACCCAGTTATTGGGAGAAGTTATGGCTCAATATGTATAAGTATATAAAACAAGATCGGTTGAGGATGGTACATTTTAATATAATGCATCACCTATACCTATCCCCATCTCGAATGTTTAGGTATAAGGCAAATGATGCACCCACATGGGAAGTGCAGAATAGAGGATGGTACTCATACCATATAGTGGTCATGCCCTCAAATACAGGGCTTTTGCGAGCTATCAAGAATTTTTAGACCCTATCCTTGGCTCTTCAGATGTGCTTTCCCCTGAGGTATGTATCTTGAATTTGTTCCCAGTTGGCACTTCTAGGACTATCATGGCCCAGCTGTCACTTGCCACAGCTGTGGCGAAGTTGGTAATTCTTAGACACTGGATGGATGATCATCCCCCTACCTTGATGGAATGGTTTCGTGAGTGTATCCTGGCTCTACAGTTAGAAAAGCATGTTGCTGACATGCGAGGTACACGGGTTAAATATATGTTACTGTGGAGTTCCTTAGAAATGCTTCTTATGGCGTGGAGGCCTGGTGCCTAGAATATTTTAGGGATGATCCGGTTCGACTATGTATATGTGTAGCCTTGGGAGGGGTTGGAATGGGGATTAGTGTACAACTTCTCATACATATGGGCGCATTGATTATAGATCTTATTATGCTCTTTCTTCCTTTTTTTCTTTTCGAGCTCTTATTGGTGCATTTCAGCTGTTGTATGTGGGGTGATGTTGTTGTGGAAAACAATAAAGATGATCAATTATAAAAAAAAGTACAGATGTTAACAACATGGGAAGAGATATCTATGATGCATCACCAGTTCAAGTAACACCACAGGAGACTCATTACTCTCACTCCCAGAGGCCCACTGGCCTGGGGGGCTGGAGAGTGGTGAGGAGGTGAGGAGGGTGGGACTGTCATAAGAAAGTGAATTAAACTCACAAAATCCAGGCTGTAAATCATTTTGCACTACTGGAGGAGGAAGAGGTACCTGGTTCCTTTGGGGGGATCTGAGCCGGTTGGGAGGGTGAACTGGATGACTTGGTGGCACAGAGAGGAGAAAACAGGAAGGCGGCAGCTAGGAGTATCAAGTAGTAGGGGACTCTATAATTAGAGGGGTGAAGAAGGCAATGGAGAAGGAGAATGGGGGTGGTGGTGGTGGTGGTGAGATGCCTTCCAGAGGAATCAGGAATCTGAGATATGGATAGGATAGGGAAGATGACTGAGGAGGGGAAGGGGGAGTTTGGGGTGCTGGTACACTTAGGTACCAGTGATCCAGCAAATGAGCTAACTGAGACAGTGAAGCATAACATTTGAAGCCTAGGGGACAGATTGAAGGCCCACTCAATTCTCTGGCCTTTTCCGAGATCATTCTTGTGTCGAGTAAGGGGCATGGGAAGGATAGGGTAAGGAAGGGGGAGACTGAGAAATTTAATTGGTGATTTGAAGGGATGGTGTCAGGAGAGGGTTACCATTTTGTGAGAAACTGGGAGGGGGCTTCTGAGACAGGATTCTCTTCAAGAGTCATGTCCTTCATTTAACAAGAGAGGGAATCCAGTGTGCTTGGGCAGAAGTTTGTTTGTCTGTATAGGTGTACAGTTAAACTGAGAGGTGTGGAAACAGAGGTGTCAGGAGCCATATATAACAGAGATCAAAAGGTGAACCTAGCTAGGACTCTCCCAGAAATGAGGTTCTAGGAGCACTGGGGATTAAAGCAGCAGAGCAGGGGACCATAATAAGTTAAGTGAGATTTCCAAGGGAGGGGAGCTCACAAAGCCAGTAGGGAGCAGGAAAACCAGGATGTTAAGAATGGAGATGGAGGTCAAACGGAGAGGAGCTCACAAGATGGGGAATTGTATAGGAAGAAGCTGGAAGGCAGTATGCCTAAATGCCAGGAGCTTAGGAAACAAAGTGAGCTCCAGGCAATAGTGGTGGACGTGGGACTATACCTTGTGGCCATTACAGAAACATGGGATACCAGGAATAATGACCGGAACCTGGCAATACCGAGCTATACCATGTGTAGAAGAGACAGTTGTAAGGGAAAAGGAGGTGAGGTAGCACTCTATGTCAAGGAAGGCATAGAGGCAATATAGGATGACTCCATCAGGGGGAGGAAATGGGGAGACAGAATCACTGTGGGTACAGCTCATGATAGCACTCAGATGAAAGTTGTGCTTAGGGGTGGTCTGTAGACCAACAGGACAGACGGGGATTGGGAACTATGGGCAGAAACTGAGAACTTGACCACACAGGAGAAGGGAGTATGTGTGGGGATCTCAATCCACCTGACATATATTGGGACATTCCAGAGTCTAAGAGCACCCGAAGTCAGGCCCTGCTATTCACAGTATGTTGCAGGACTGCCTGCTGGTGCAGCTGGTTAGTTAACCTACTGTACAAGACAGGCTGTCATTCTTGTTTTGGTACTCACCAACTTGGAAATGGTAGGTGGAGTGCAGGTTGGTGAACTATTGGGGATCAATAACCTTATCACCATTTGGTTTGAACTGGCCATGGGTATCAGCATACCCTCATCAACAGCTGTGGTTCTTTTGATTTTGGAATAGCAGACTTTGATCAGAGGAGGGAACTAGTCAAGGGCAAGTTAGCTGGTGTGGATGAAATTGGGGGGGGGGGTGGAGGAACAGTGAGGAGAAATTTAAGGGCCCCTTCTCGAAACAACCAAACATTGTTTGAGAACAGTTACCAAGGGTAATAGGCACAATAGACAAAGCTGGTTCCCTAAAAAGGTAAGGGTAACAGTGAGGACCAAAAATAGGCCTTCACTGTCTACAAAGAGAAACAGGGGAATGGAAATGGAGTAAATACCAGGCAAAGATGAAGGATGTCAAGAAGGCAGTCAAGAATGCAAAAGCAGACACAGAGCTGTGTACTGTCAAGGGACAAGAAAATCAGTTACTAGTGTACAGATGTGTTAAACCAGGATGAAGCACAGAAATGCTGCAGAATATCACAGAATACTGCAGTTTACTGCTGGGGCCATTGTAAGTAAATGGCATTTGAGCCCTTCTGTCATACACGATTTTGTGACATGTCCTCACTGCAAGTTACTGTGCTTCATCGTGGCTGACACATCTCTTAGCTCTTGATGTCTGGGCTTAAATTTTCACTGCAGTAATAGGCTTGCATAGATGCCTCTGACATTTATACACTGACCGTCTGAACATGCTTTCCCCATTTAAAACAGCATATACAGTATTAGGCCACATTTATGATTTGAGGGGGTTGGTCCCCTACAGTATTCAAACAAGAGATACAGTTACTGATATCATTTTCATCTGTTCTGTGTTCTGAGATTTACTCTTGAATGCAACTGCCAATTCCCGTGTCCCTTTGTGATCTCCTATTGTGTTCTTAACTCATTGTCTCCACAGGAACTCTCTGAAGTTGCAGCACTTGTCTCCTGTATACTGTTAACTGTGAATCCTGAGCCTTTTTTAGCAAAATCAAGCCATAATCAGTACGCTGCAAACAAATGCTAATAGTACAAAAAAGTAAGTGCTAGACACAAAGTATGAGTGGTAAACTTGTTCAGCATAAAATTACCTTTCCAATAGTGGTATGCAAGTAATAATAGGCAATTTAGTTTTTTTCTATGCTGGTCAAAGCAACAAACAAAAATATATTTTACACTAAAAAATGCACCATAAGCCTTTTTTTATTGGGAAATACTGTATGTAAAATATCAGCACCAAATTAAGCATCCAGACATTAGATGTAGTTTTAATAACTTGTAAAAAAAAAAAAAAAAAAACAGCTATTTCTGTAGTATTAAATATAATTTTTCCCCATTTTAGTCAAGGTGCACTGGTTAGGTTTGAGGAACGAATCTGAACCATACACACACCATACCATAAACAAATGCATATAACTCCTAAAGTATAAAGTTGTTCCACACAAAATTGCCGTTCCAACGGTGCTATGCAATCAACTGTGCTCAATTCGGTTTTTGTTTTATGCTGGCTGAGACACCCAGAATGTGTGTTTTCTTCACAGTGCTTAGGTGGTTCTTGAAGGACAAAATGTCTGCCATACACACCATGTCATAAACAAATGTAAATACCTCCTAAAGTGAGCATGATACACACAAAGTGTCAGTGGCAAAGTTGTTCAATACAACATTACCTTTCTAACGGTGCTATGCAGTCAATTCTAATCAGTTCTGGCTGGCAGGTAATATTAAAACATGTGAGTGACATCTCCAGATGTTGCTAGGGCACACAGGAAGTCTGTAGGTGATTTCTGTAGTCGTTCTGGGACACACTGCAGTACATTTGCTGCCACCTACAGGCATATTCTAGGAGGCTATGAGTTAAGCCATGATACATTTTTGTGCAGGCAGTAAGCGAGGCCAGTATAGTGGCTTTGACGGCACATCACAAAAGTTTCAATTAGTTCATTACTCTTGTCCTACAGTATATCTTATGAGACATTGTTACATGTTTGTCCATCTTCTATAAGCAACCACGACATACAAAATATATTGGTACAACTCCAGCAGTGTAGGGGCTGGGAAGTTGTGTGTTGCAAGCAGCCAATGGAACTGAGCCTGCAGGAGGGTGCTACTAAAACTCCAGTGGTGAGAAGGCTGCTGCTGCTGATGGCTAGTTGGCTGGTGGGTGGAAACTTCTCATACTGGAAATGATGCAACCACAATAATCATAGGGATTTGCCATCCATCAGTCAGATAACAAGCATCAGCAGCAGCCTCAAAAAAGATAAACCCTCCCACTTCATCCATCTGTGTGTTGTCCCAGCCCCTCTCTCTCTTTTTTCCATTCCTGGATAAATACAAACCTTCCAGCTCCCTCCCTCTGTGAACTGTTCTGCCCTCAACTTCCATTTCTCATCCAGTTGTGTGAAAAAAGGGAGGCAGTATAGAGCAGTGGTTTAAGGCTCTGAGCTGCAAATCTGAAGACCTGGGTTTGAATCCCACAGCCCCCACTTGCATACTGTGTGACCCTGAGCAAGTCACTTAACTTCCCTGTACTCCCAGGTTGCACCTGTAAACAAATGTTCAACTTAGTGTGTCTCACCTGGTTAAATAATTGGGAAAAAAAACTATCACACTCCCTCCATGTTCTGTCCAGCCCCTACCATCCATTCCCCATACCAGTGTGTGAAAAAATAAAAAACCCTCCCACTAGCTCCCTCTGCATGCTGTCCCTCCCCCGTCCTCTGTTCCCTATCATCATCCTGCTGAACAAAATCAACCCTCCCATTCTTGAGCAGGTGCCTAATCTTGCCACAGGTATCCTCCCTTCCACCCCCAACAGCATGCAACACCGGAGTTCTCAGACCCAGTGCTACCAAATGACCTACCAACACTGGGGTGTGCAATTCCCACTATTGGTACCTGCAAAAAAAATGCTCCCTCATCATCTTTTAAAACCAGTATAAAAGAAAATGGACTTTCAACAGGTTCTCTTCTCTCCTAACCCTCTGACCCCCCCACTCCAAACCCTCTCTCAGCACCCACCACCTCACCCCCCACCCATCCACTTGCATAATGGGTCCTTCTCTTCCTTGCCACATATTCTTTTGCTTTCAGTGCTGACTGGGAACTGATTGAAACAAAGTAAGTTTAGTTAATAGCTTTTAAATGCACTTTGAACTCTTACTCATAATTTCAGCATTGTTATGCCTGCGTGTGCATAAGTGTGCAGCAAACATTTTATTATGAAGAACTACATTTCAGAAGTATGTCACTGCTGAGCCCATTGCAGCTTAAGCTGAAATGGACTTGGCAATGACAGACCAATGACCAGGCACTGTGGTCATGACACTACTCACTGCTTGCTGGGTAGAATATTCTCATAGTTGAAAAGAGCCAGCCACTCTTATCAGACAGCTGCTGGCTTGTTTCATCTACATTTATGCTGCCCAACAACCAGTTAAGCAGTGCAAGGGAGGTGCAGTGTGTCTCTCTTTCTCTCTCTCTCCCACCACACTCCATTATACTTGCACTCAGCGACATCACTTCCAGATTCCTGGGGAGTTCAGGTCATCCAATTGGGTTTGAAGATGGCAGTGATACTGAAGGTGCCACTGGAACAGCTGGTACACAATATGGGGAATGCATTCCTCTGCTGGCAGCCTGGGGATGTGGAATATAACAGTGGTGGTGCAATTGATAGCGGTGAACTTTCTTAATATAGAAACACAGACACATAGAAATTGATGGCAGATAAGGATGCTTGGCCAACCTAGTCTGCCCATCATCCCTACCTACTGCAATACCACAGATCCTTCTTGTTCTCTGCCTTTTACCCTCTTGTTCCTATTGCAAGGGTACCCTTGTGCCTGTCCCATGCATTCTTAAGTTCCACTATCATTTTTGACCCCACCATCACTGCTGAGAAGCTGTTGCATGCATCCACTACCCTTTCTGTGAAAAAATAGCTCCTTACATTGCCCCTGAGTCTATCCACCTCAAGACTCATTTCCTGACCCCTTGTCCTTGAACATCTTTTTTTCTGAAATATACTACCCTCTTGTACCTTATGTATGCCCCTGAGGTATTTGAAAGTCTCTATTATACCCCTTCTTTTCTGGGGTATACATATTGAGGTCCTCTACTCACTCGTTACATGACTTTTGATGTAGACCCTGCACCATTTTTGTTGCCCTTATCTGAAATGCCTCTGTTCTGTCCATGTCCTTCCAGAGATGCAGCCTTTAGAACTGGACACTTGCTCCAGATGGGGTCTCGCCAATGATTTGTACAGTGGTAACACCACCTCCTTTTTTCTGCTGGTGATACCGCTTCCTATGTACCCCAGTATCCTGATGGCTCTCCCCACAGCCTTTTCACAGTGCTTGGTCATCTTTAGGTCATCAGATATAAGTATCCCCCAGTTCTCTTTCTGTTTGATTGGACCTCAGTAACTACAGACTGGTCTCTAACCTCCCATTTTTAGGGAAGGTAATAGAATAGGTGGTGGCCATTCGGCTTGAGAGGCAGCTCACCTCCTTCTCCACCTATGAGGTTTTTCAGTCTGGGTTTGGGGCCAGGCATAGCATGGAGACCACCTTGATGAAAGGGCTGAATGACCTCCTAATTGTGAGAGACAGGAGAGAATGTACCATCTTGATCCTCCTGGATCTCACAGAAGCTTTTGATACCATAGACCATGAGGTGCTGCTCGACCAGCTGCAGTTCTGGTGTGGCCTGTCCGGTACAGTCATCAAGTGATTTTGGTCAAAATTGACAGGCAAGGTGCAGAGGGTAATGATGGGCCTTGTCTCACCCAACCCAAAGCCTCTGACCTGTGGAGAACCACAGAGGTTGGTCTTGTTGCCTCTGTTGTTTACGGTATATATGCTGCCATTGGGGGACATTATCAGGCAGTATGGACTGGGTTTTCACTACTATGCAGATGATACCCAGCTACACCTGTCCTGCACACTAGATAGACTTATGATGGACACCATGCTAAATAGCTGCCTGGCTGAAATCCAGACTTGGATGACTCATAACTGATTGAAGCTAAACCCAGACAAGATTGAGGTCCTGCTGGTGTATTCGAGTCATCTTGGTGGGGATGGGACTTGGTGGGATCCCCCTGGTCTTGTACTGGGGGGGTATCTCTGGTCCCATCTGAGCAGGTTAAGGATCTGGGCATTATCCTTGATGATGGTCTAACATTTGATGCTCAGGTGTCAGCTATCATTAAGAGTGTTTTTTATCATCTGAGGAATATCGCACGGATCCAATACCTTCTACCACCTGAGGACCTGGCCTTACTGGTGCATGTTTTGTCATGTCTAATTTGGATTACTACAATGTTCTTTACCTGGGGATTTCTGGAGGTAAACTCCACCAGCTCCAGTTTGGTTATTGATGGGCAAATGTAGGTTCAACCATATTACACCTGTCCTCTGCATGCTGCACTGGCTGCCAGTTAGGGATAGGATTATCTTCAAGGTCAGATTACTGACCTATAAGGCCCTACATGGTACTGAACCAGTCTATCTGCAAGATCTTCTTGTGCCTCATTGCCCACCCTGGGCTCACTATTCCGCCGAGGGTTGCCTCCTTAAGGTTTCTATGGTGAGGTTGCGATACTCTGGAGATCATGCATTTTCACTAGCCACATTCACCCTATGGCATTCCCTTCCTCAACTACTTCAGGAGGCACCTCGGTGAAATTCTTTAAAAATGGCTTAAAAACCTTTTTATCCAACCAGGTATTTAATATGTTTTAATTATTGATTTGTATTGTGATAGATAGTTCTGTATTTCACTGTTCACTCTTTACTGGACGTTGTTTGTGTTGTTATTGTTGTACTGTGGTTTTACATTGTATTGTGAAGTGCTCCAAGTCTTCAGAGTGAGGTGCTATATAAATAAAATTATCTATCTATCTATCTATCTATCTATCTATCTATCTATCTATCAATCTATCTATCTTTGGTGGTCGTCAGTACCCCGACTCCCCATCATGTACTCCTCCCCTGGGTTTCTGTGCCCCAAATGCATGATTTTACACTTATTTGCATTGAGTCTCAGCTGCCACACTCTTGACCACTCCTCAAGCCTGCTTAGATCCCTCTTCATTTTTTCCATTCCCCCCCAGAGTGTCAGCCATGTTGCAGATCTAAGAGGCATACCTTCCCTTCCAGCCCCTCTGCAATGTAGCTTGTGAAGACATTAAAGAGGACTAGTCCCAGATCTGATCCTTGTAGCACCCCACTGGTCCCCATCCACTACTGGGAATGAACTATGTTTACCAACACCCTCTGTGTTCTATCTCTTAACCAGTTTCTGACCCTGTTTACTACCTTGTGACCCACTGCCCAGCTTGTTTACAAGCCTCCTATGTGGAATGGTGTTGAAGACCTTGCTGAAATCCAGGTAGGCCACATCCACCGCCCTGCCCTGATCTAATTCTCTGGTCACCCACTCAAAGAAATCTATTAGATTTGTTTGACGTGACCTTCCTGCTGTGAATCTATGCTGCCTAGGATCCTGTGATCCACTGGATTCAATATATAAGTTAAAAGTTTATTATTCTTGTGGTGAACCTTGCCAAGAGACAGAGAGAAAATCACTCCCACCGCACCCCATTGTACACGCAGTAGGTGACATCAATTCTGGATTCTTGGAGTCATTGATTTATTCAGTTGTTTCCCTTTGTTTGCCAGGAAGAAGATGGAAGAGATGCTGGTGGTGCTGCTGGGATGTCTAGTGTGTGTGGTATCAGCAATGCTTTTCTCTGCTAGTGGCCCAGGAATGTGGAATAGGACAGTGGTGGTGCAATTGGTAGTGATGAACTTTCTTGTGGTGAACCTTGCCAGGAGACAGACAGAGATGGAGGGAGTGAGGGAGAGGATTCTCACCTGGTCTCCGACTGTTCTCTCTCTCTCTCTCTCTCTCTCACAGCCCGTAGAGACATGTATGTCATTAGTGGTTGCCCCAGGAGGGTGCTGTGTCCCCTGAGAACTCCAGAGAGACCTTTTCACATCCAGCCTTACTCCCTTGATGAATTGGATTACAAGCTGGCTGAGTGGGAGGCTACAACAGGTGGTGGTTAGAGGGAAGCTCTCAACTCCAAGGCCGGTGATGAGTGGGGTGCCACAAAGCTCTGTGTTGGGGCCAGTATTGTTCATGCTCTTCATATCAGACATTGCACATGGGGTGGTGAGCAAGATAAGTCTGTTTGCTGATGACACCAAAATCACAGCATTATTGCCTGTTTGCCGGACCTGGACAGTAGAGGGAGCTATTGAGGAACCAAGATGGCTGCACACTAGGAGGTTGTGGAGGAGCCTCACAAAGCAGGAGCAGAGAGAAGCAATTTATTTTTTTAGTTAAGGTATGCCACCATTGCCTCTCCTGTTTTAAAAACTATCTGCTCTTACCAGTCTGTCTTATGCCATTTGGTCCCAGTGTCTTTCCCCTTCTTTTCACTTTTTTTTCACTGCAGTAATCTGGTAAGGAGTCTCAGTGGTGAGCAGGGAGACCCAGTGCTGCAATGGATGAGTCGCCCAGGGGAGAGTCAAAGGAGCTGAGAAAGACACCTAAAGAAAAACTCCCCACTGTCCTGAATGGATGAATTGTGCGAGGTGGTTTTGCAGCATGATTCTCTCCCATTCCCCCCAACTGAATGCCTCATGAGTCTCATGAGTGGGATTGGTGCTGCTTGAGCTTTCACATGGTCATGACGAGTGTGAGTCTTGCTACTCAGGAAAGTATTCTTATTTAACTAACTTCAAAATCATCTATCTATGTGGACGTGGATGTGGCTCAGCACTGTGGACTCTTATTAATTACTATCATCTCTTGCTTTGACACTTTACTGAAGGCTCTATTTTACTTTTTTTTTTTTGCTCAGCAGATGCTGCACACTCATTTAGTCCTCAGCTTTTTTTTAAGACCCTTTTCAGAACTTTAGAACTCTTCAAAAACTCCTAATGGTTTGACCTTTGTGTCTCTCTTTTCTGTGTTTAGCATATCTTCAATTACCCAGACATATGTCTACATTCTCTTCTTTCTAAAAACGAAACTGGGGAAACTGGGTTTTTCCCAAAGGTTTAGATTGGCAATATCAGTGACCTTCTGTTACTGTTTACCGGTTTGGCCTGCCAGGATTATCGGATTGCAGGATAGCCGGCCCAGCCGTGTCTCTTCTCGATATTAACCAATAATATCTGTTTTAACTGTTTTGACTGCACATCTATTACACATTTACTAAATAGCCTGCTCTTTTATCTTCTTTCTCCTCGCTAGTGTCCTATTATATATCCAAAATTGATATTCTGTTTGCAAAACCACATGTTTTAGTCTGAGCTGATCTAGAATGGAGTTGAACAAGTGCTACCTGAATGAAAATGGGTGTCAAAATATTCAAACTTATCTAGTGCCCTTACTAACTATTATCAGCATACTATAAGTATATAACCGATACAACAACAGCAAATTTGTGTCCTTAGCCTATTCGCTTGTCTCGCGCTCCCTTCTGACAGTATCTGCCAAAAAACACAAATTATAAATTATAAGTCATGCTGTACTTGTGCTGTAATGACAAGCACGTTTTAAAGCAGACCTCCTCTCCACTAAGGAACAGAGAAAGGCATAGATTACAACCAGTGTTAAACTGTTAATCAAAAACCCAGTATCTAACTAACTTTTGCTGCTAAGATCTATCACATATTGTATTGCATTGTATTGTATTATACCTGTTAGATTGACAGTTGATGCACTTGTTGTTTTTGGCTAACCTCTTAGCTCTACTTATATGTTATATGCTACTGCATGCCGTTGCATGCTGGCTCATATACATATCTCTGTGAACACTGCTTGTCACTTCTTGAGAATTTACAGCTATCTACATCTCAAGAAAAAATAAAACATGCAGATTGCTGGTTTATTAGATTGCAGGACTGCTATACCAGCATCTGGTGCTAGTTTTCCGTGTATCAGTTGTATATTAGTGGCTCTATTGCTCGTAGAACTGCTCTTTCAATTGTGCTATCCATTTATTGGAAATGCCAGCCACAACCTGCAGTAAGAACCCAGTCCCCTTCTGTGCATATGACATGGACCCAAGCAAACTAAACCTTAGAACAGAAGGAGGAATAAAGCATAGAGGACCCTTCTCACTTAAAAACTTGGCCAAGAAACAACTAGGTAAAAGCATAAACACAATGAACAAAAAGAAAAGGGTCCGATGCTTGAAAAAGATTGATAAACCCCTAATAGACAAAATGACTACAGACAATGAAGCTTTGCAGCTCGTCTCTACACCTAACCTGACCTCTTTAAACAGGGATATCAGAAAATTCTTTAGCCCAACCTCCCTTAGACAAGGTACACTGAGACATGACTCAGTTCCCCCACAAGGTCAAACGGAAAATGAAAACAATATTATCAATAATATTGACTTACCTGGATCTAATGCATCCGTGGCAGAGGACTATAGGGATGCAAAGATAGATTTCTCCCAAATATTCCACAATCTGTCAGTGCTGGATCTGGAGGTCCAATCCCTGAGAGAATCCCTATTACCAGAGAAGCCCATCAGAGAAAACTATGAAACTGATGTCCCATTACCTTTCCAAAAAGCCAGCATTCTGCTAAGTCCCAAACCTCAGGAAGACTATCTAAGCTGCAAAAATCAATCCAACCCAAACCTAAATCAGGATAAAAGCCCCTGTAATAAACTCAGTCCCTCTAAAAAGGGGAACATGAAGTCTAATACTCAGATACCCCTGAACGCTTCCCAGGGAACTCCCTCTCAAAACTATAGTTCACACTCATGGACAATGAGCCCTGAGGGTCAGGAAGACTCTTTGTATAGAGACACTGAGGGAATCTCAAGGGAAGTATTAACAGCATCAAGGGACCCAGTTAAAGCAAATATTTTGCTGTTCAAAAAGGTAGCAGAATGCAAACAAGATGTCTCATTCATTAAAGGAGTGTGCCTGGAGAATAGGTTAAAATTGGAATTAATTGAAAGCAAGTTATTACACAATGACTATAGAGCTGATACTATGAACAAAGAACCAGATTCTCAATATAGTCAATATAGTCGCTCAGGAAAAAAGGGAAATCACACAACCCTGCCTGTCATTCTACAGACCAATTCAGAATTGAGCAATTCAAACTGCTCAATAAACTCTTTAGAAAAAGATGCATAAGCTACAGGGGACCCATTTGGAACTGATTACTACAGTAGCTGCAACTCTGAGTGCATTATGCTCCCTGCAGTTGAACTCAGAGACAGCAGCATCTGTAGGGAATTTGCCCTCAAACATGCACATTTGTCGTGCAAGGGTGAGCAACAGGAAGCATCAGATAGCAAGGACAACAGCTCCATGGAAATCAGAATCTCCAAAAACACAAAGAAACCAGGCAGCAGAATGTTTTTTGCCCAGGTTACCCCCTTCCCTCTCACTAGAGAATAGGATAGAACTAAAAAGCCCAAAGACAAATTAATCAATGAGGTATCAAATGACAAGAGCAATCACTCTAATAAGTTGCACCCCAAAGGGAAATCAAGATATTGTACAACAAACCAGAGAAAAAGAAGGAAAAACACCCACAGGGACAAAAAGTCTAAAGAAAATAAGACTCAAAACCCAAACAATATTGATAAACAAAAACCAAAGGAATCTCCAAATATGGTAAATTTAGAAAACCTGACAAAATAACCTGAGAACCAAGAATCATCAGAGGTAAATAATAATCAAAAAAAGGGAAGTACTGACACCAACCTTAAGAAGATGATAGACCCTGAAAAAAGCGACAGCCAAAAAACTAGCAAGAATAATCTTGGCTATAATGCTAGTTTTGACCTTTTCCTACAAACAACTATAGGCTCTGACTTCACACTACCCCTTTTTGGTGTATCCTGCCTGCCCAATGAAACACAAAGGAAACTAGCAGATTCTGTAACTGCACTTTTGTCTTCCATATTAAAGGGATGCTGTGTTTTGAAAAACTCAGTCAGTATCATAAGACCGATCCCAGAGAATGAACTGGTTCTGGTGTTAACCGATCAGTTTTACATACTAAAAGCAATTGTACTTAATGCAAAAGTAAATCTAGAGGGCATGGGCATCAGGGTGGGTGATATCACCACTCTAATGGACCTTTTGCCCGAATATTACAACAATCAAACTTGCTCAAAGGTCAGCAAACAGTACATAGTCATTTCAGCCTTTGGACTGAAACTATCAACAAAAAGACTCCAGAACCAGCTCAAGAGGCAAACTGATTGACTTTCTCAATATCTGTTTGGATATCAATACTAACACTTACAACATTGGGAAAGTTATAAGACTGGAACCTGACGGGCAAGTATTATTCCATGTCAATGAATCCTCCATTATCAAGGAGCTAGTGAAGAAGTAGAATACATTGGATAAACTCAGAATTCATTTTGTTGTAGAAAAGGAGGATGTATATGCTCAGACAAACCCCGGCAGTGTCTATACCGCTTCCAGGAATTGGGAATATCTAATTGAGACATCAAACAAATTTGAGCAGTTAGCTACTATAGCCTGATGACATTCCAAGACTGACAGTATGGGGGAAGGGGATCTCGGACCCAATTCAGGACCAGGATCACCAAGGAGGATGATATCACTGTAAACAGATCAGCCAAAGCATTAACTCCGGACAAAAAAACATTTAAAATACTATCTTGGAATTCCTCAGGGCTGAGAGCAAAAATGGGGATCCAGACATATGTTATTACCTGAACCAATTTCATGTAATTGGCATACAGGAAACTTGGGCCCTGGGAAATCTCTTTTTAAGCAGTTACAAGGATTACTGTAAAAAAACTACCAAAAATAAACATTATGGGAAGGGAATTGGAGGACTGGCCATATTTGTAAAGCTAAACAGCAATATTACAACAGAAGAAATCATAAATCACAGCTCTAGTATTTTAATGGTAAAACTGATTTTTAATGGTAAAACTAATAGGGAAATCATCTAAACAAACATGGTTCAGGATAAATGTTTATGCTCACCCATCAGGAAGCCTGTATGGTGATACCAATTTCCTTGGCTCATTAGAAAAATTAACTATCAGCATACAAACAGATCACCCAACAGCAAATATAGTGATCTTCAGAGATTTTAATGCAAGGATACATAAACTGCAAGGCTGCTCGGAAAACCTGTCAGAGGTACTAACATCCCTCCAACACCCATCTCTGAATACAAGAAGAAACTCCAGAGACCTAATTACCAACAAAAGAGGAGTAATACTACACAGAACAATGTGCAGGAATAATATGCTGCTCCTAAATTGTCAGTCTGACACCGACCCTGAAGGAGAATATTCATTTGAAGGAGCAAAGGGTTCATCTCTCATTGACTATATGTGGGCTAATTTTAATTTATTTACTAAGAACATGCATCGAAAATTAGTACACAGAGCAGAAAGTGAACACAGTGTCTTGGAATTAGAAATTGGGCAAGGGGACTTCTTTACTGATAAAGGAATCAAGGTCCCTAGAGTGATACTTAAAAGAAGGGGTATTGAATGGAATTTAATAACGAGTGATAATTTTATGGAGCACTTAGAGAGCAGAGGGATCTTGTCAAGACTAGCATCACTGGTAGACCATCCCATGGACCCCTCATTAATCTATGAATTTAATTCCATTATAAATATAACAGCCAACATAATAACAAAAGAAGCAATTATAAAAGAACCAAAAGGCAAAAAATGGTATAACAAAGATTGCCAGGTTGCAAGGAAACTATTGAACAGCAACAAGTTCAGGGTCAATAAAACTGTTTCCATGCAAGAATAATAATAAACTAATGAACAAAATTAGGAAATCAAATCAAATCAAATCAACTTTATTTATATAGCGTCTTTCAGAGCCAAGGCGCTGTACATAAAAACATATGCTTAAAATAAATTAAAACAACATTAAAATATATTATAATATAACGTAGAGTATAGGGAGACTCTAAACAGAAAGAAGCAGGAATACACCCAACAATTATGGTAGGAACTCTACACTGTGGTTCTTAACAGGGACAATAAAACCTTCTGGGACATTGTAAGCTCCGGAATGGATCACCACCTTCATATCAATACACATATTGAGCCAGATACATGAATAAAGCACTATAAGCTTCTGTTTTTCAGGGAAGACCCAAACTACCTAGCTGGGCTAACAGAATCCAAACGAAGGCAGAAAACAAAGCATAGATACCGATATTACACAATTGGAGCTAGAGGGGGCTTTAAATTAATTTACCACAAGAAAAGCACCTGGGCCAGATGGGGTACCACTAGATGTTATAGTTAGAACTAAATCATTCTGGATTCCTTTTTTACTCAAATTTTTAAACTACATTTGGAGATCAGGCTATGTTCCCAAAAGCTGGAAACTAAATATCATCGTTCCAATCTTTAAAAAAGGTGACAAAAAGGACCCGAGCAGCTACAGGCCCAACAGCCTATTGGATTCCCTAGGAAAGGTCTTTACCAAAATCCTAAACAATAGAATGACGTCATGGGCTGAATCAAATAACATTATTGATGAAGCTCAGGCAGGATTCCGTAGAAACTACTCTACAATAGACCAAGTCTATGTTCTAACTCACCTGATCCATAAATACAGGACCATCAAAAACCCAAAAATATATTGTATCTTTATTGATCACAAGTCAGCTTTTGATCGGGTCAACAGACCCTTACTCTGGGACAGACTTGGTGAATTGGGGCTTGACCCATTCCTACTGGAAATGATCAGACTTATTTACCAAGACAATTACACAAGTATCAGGTATGGTAACTCAGGGGAACTAAGCATTTGGTTCAGAAACAACACAGAAGTCAAACAAGACTGCACATTGGCCCCATTATTGTTCAATCTCTATTTTGGCACTGTCTTAAAAGATCTGTACAATTCAGACTTCCACCTACCAAAAATAGGGACAAGAATGGTCCCTTACCTGGCTTATGCAGATGACATTGTACTTTTATCCCTTAGTCACCTGGGCTTTTTCAGAAGCATAGGAAAATTTCAGCTTGAATGTAAAAATGCTGATCTATCACTTAACCATGATAAAACCAAGGTTCTAGTTTTTGGAGGTAACAAGACAGGGTACTGCTATTACATGAATTCCTCCAAGACTCAGGTGGTAAAAACTTCTGCTACCTAGGACTCACAGTTAGCCAAACCAGATCATGGAATTTTCACCTAAAAAGTATCAAAAGCAAGCTGGAAGGCTTTTTCCCAATTACATCAGCATTCACATATAAATACGGGGGGCAATCTGTACAGGGAGCATTAAGAGTGGCAAGAGCCAAAATTAAAAGCCAAATACTATATGGGGCTGAATTATGGGGTCATGAACTAAAAGGGTCCATGGACTTCAGACTAAACAAATTTTACAATAAAATATTGGGTCTACCAAACATTGCCCCATCTGCTTTGGTCAGGGCTGAGATTGGAGAGACTCCTTTAGAGTATACTTGTGTGCAGAGACAAATAAATCACTGGATCAAGATATTCAGAATGCCCCCTGACAGACTCCCATGAATGTGTTTAGAGGAAGCAATCCTTTACTCTCATTCCAAGAATACTTTCCCGAGTATCCTGGTCCTGAACGAATTCATCAAACCATATGGGCTTTTACACTCACCTGTAGTCTCCGACTGTTTAAGACTTCCTATTAAGTACACCAAAACAATAATAAACAACAAAATTAAAGATAGCTTTGTCCAAAAAGACCTAGAGGCCTGCCGATTATCAAAAGCATGTCCATGGATCTCAATAAATAAAAGAGAACACAAGTCAGAAAGATACCTCCATATCCTACACTCCCCTCAGGATAGGCCCCTTCTTACCAGGTTCCATTTTGAGGTATTTGAGAGCAACAAAAAAACGGGTCTATATCTAGGGGAAAAGAACAGGGAATATAGGTATAAGTGTGGCTTGGGAGAAGACAACCTAATGCACCTAGTGATCCTATGTCCCCTATATGAGAAACACAGGGCCATTTGGCTGGGCAATATACTGAATTCACAATCATACCAACCAACGCAAATATTGACTTATCTACTCACAAATGCAGATCCCACAATTTTGAGCTCCGGGGTCTCTTTTCTTAAAATAATTGACCAGAGAAGGCTTCATCTGACTGGATAATTCTAAACCAATCTTTAAAAAAGGACCACACATAGAGACTAATCATAAATACAATATCAACAAGTCCCAACTATAACTGTAAGTTGTCTATTCACGACTAACCTATGATTGTCAGTAAAAGTACCATCAGGTGCAATTTAATAATTATTACCTGTCTGTATGAATCTCGCTCTATTTGAATTAGGTGCCTATCAACTTTGGGGCCTCTACAGCAAAGGCTAAACCTTTTGATTTGGATTCTGTAAGTTTTAAACAATTGTATTACTAGATTATTATAAGACCATAACTGCTTTTATGAAACAAGCTGTCAGCATTTTAATGTATAACAAGTTTCTATGTTATCTTGTAAGTTGAATATTTTTACTATTTATTTGTCCTTTCTCTTTTATTTTGTTTAACTAATCGTTGGTAATGGCATTGTTGCTGACCAATAAACTTGAACTTGAACTTGAATGGAGAGGAGGGATGTAAGCAGCTGCAGGGGGACCTAAGCAAGCTAGACGAGTGTTCAGAGAGGTGGCAGCTGGGGTTCAGTGCAAAGAAGTGTAAGGTTATACACTTTGTGGTGAAGAACCCAAGGAGAGAATACTGGCTGGGATGGGTTAAACTGGGGATCACTGAGGAGGAGGAGGACCTAGTGGTAATGATAGCAGGGACCATGGACAACACTGCCCAGTGCAGGAGAGCAGCTGCAAAAGCAAACAAAATGCTGGGGTGCTTAGCAAGGGTTTTTTCATCCAGGTGAAGAGAGGTGTTCTTGCCCCTCTACAGGTCACTGGTGAGGCTGCACTTAGAGTATCGTGTGCAGTTTTGGAGGCCATACCTAAAGCGTGATATCAGGCTACTGGAGGGGGTACAGTGGAGGGCAACAAAGATGATATGTGGAAATGAAGGGACAGATTATGGCAGCAGGCTGAGAGACCTGAATATGTACACCCTGGAGGATAGAAGGGACAGGGGGGATATGATAGAGACATACGAACATACGAAATTTGCCAGCAGATAAAGGCCTAGAGGTCTATCAAGTCTGCTCAAATGTGCAGCTAGCACCCCTTATTCTGCAGCTGCCCCTCCCTTCCACCCTTCCTCTTCATTAACCCTCCCCCTTGTCCTGTCCCATCCTCATTTGAAGCAGTTCTACTGCATACCACTTCAGCAGGTAATGCATTCCATCCAGCCACCGCCCTCTCTGTAAAAAAGTGTCTCCTCATCTCCCTCCTGAACCTTCCTCACTCCAGTGTCATATCATGGCCCCTGGTGGCCCTCCCCTCCCTTACTTTGAACAGCCCCTCTGTACCAGTCTTGTTTATTCCTTTCATGTATTTAAAGGTTTCAATCATGTCGCCCCCGTCTCTCCTCTCCTCCAGTGAGTACATGTTCAACTCCTTCAAACTCCTCTCGTATGATAAATCCCCCAGCCCCTTGATCATCTTTGTCACTCTACACTGCACCCCCTCCAGTAACTTAATGTCCCTCTTCAGATATGGACGCCAGTACTACACGCAGTACTCCAGGTGTGGTCTAACTAATGACCTATTCAGTGGCAGAATCACCTCCTCCCTCCTCGAGGATATACCACTTGCAATACAACCCAGCATTTTGTTGGCCTTTGCAGCTGCCTTCCTACATTGTGCCAAGTTGTTCATTGACCCTGTAATGAGCACACCCAGATCCTTCTCCTCTGTCTGGGCTAGATGCACTCCCCCTAGCTGGTAACTCCTCTTTGGGTTCTTCATCCCAAAATGCAGCACCTTGCACTTTTTGGCATTAAAGCCCAGTTGCCACGTGTCTGACCAGGTTTCAAGCTTTGCCAGATCATCCTGCAACCCCTGCCATCCCCCTAGGTCATCCACCACCGTGCCTACCTTGGTATCATCAGCAAATAGACTGATCTTGCTCTTGATGTCCCATGATATGTCTGCAATGAATAACCCAAACAACACTAGTCCCAACACTGAGCCCTGTGGAGCACCGCTCGTCACTGCCCTTGGGTGTGAGAGCTCCCCACCCAGCACCACCCTCTGTTGCCTTCCCTGCAGCCAGTTTCCTACCCATCTCACTAGCTTTGCACCTGCCTCTGTGCCTACTAACTTCCTTCCCAGCCTTCCATGTGTCACTGAGTCGAATGCCTTACTGAAGTCTAGATACAGGACATCCACTGCATGGCCCCCATCCTGTTGCCTAGTTACCCAGTCATAGAACTCGACCAAGTTGGTTTGGCAGGATCTGCCACGTATGAAGCCATGCTGTCTGCTGTCCTGTAGTCCTTTGGCCTCTAGGAGGGCCACCAGCCTCTCCTTCAGGACAGTCTCCATTAGCTTACCCACAATGGATGTGAAGATCACTGGTCTGTAGTTTCCCAGTTCATCCTTGGGGCTACTCTTGTGGAGGGGCACCACATGAGCCATCCTCCAGTCCTGAGGTACACACCCCGAACGTAGTGAGGTATTAAATAGGTCTGCCAAAAATCCTGCAAGGACCTCTGCCAGCTCCTTCAGTACCCTGGGGTGGATGCCATCTGGGCCTGGCGCCTTGTCCACCCTCAGTGCCTTCAAACCCTCTCGAACTCTGATCTCCATGATTTCCCCATCTGTCACCACTTCCCCCCTGCTTCTGCCATTTCTCCCACCTTGGGTGACACCCCCCTCTTCTCTTTAGTAAATACTGAGCAGAAGTACTCATTTAGTGCTTCCGCCTTATCGCACCCTGCTTCCACCCAACCCCCCTCCATTCAAGTATCTGAGGGGAATCAATAAGGATGGGGCAGATGGGGTCTTTAAGTTAAGGAGGAGGAGGGTCAGCAGGGGGCTTGCACTAACAATGGAGGGAGGAAGATTTAGGAAGGAAATGAGGAGGTACTATTTCACAGAGAGTGTGGTAGCAAAATGGAACACCCTACCAGAATGGGTGGTATCATATAAATTTGTGAACAGTTTCAAAAGGGCATGGGAGAGGGAACAGGGGAGAGTGAGGGTGGGGGTGGCAGTAGGATGACAAATGGGGGGTAGGGCAGCTGCAAACTAGGGGTGCTAGCTGCACACTCGAGCAGACTTACATAGACCGGGTGGTCTGTTTCTGCTGACACATTTGTATGTTCATACGTTTGTATGTTTTCTCTTTATTTTCTGAAATGCAGTTCAGTATCTGCTACAACAACGACACAAAAATCTCTCCAGTGTTTTGTTCTGCTTTCAGTCCAAGTTCTGCTGCTGCCTCTCTGCACTCTGGGTCAGAGTCCACTGCACTGCTATTCCTTTGTTTTGGTAATGCCTTTACTTTGATTAGCATGGTCGATAGCAATATTACATGCTGTAAAAGTTAATTTTTCATGTTTACTTTTAAAAGTCCTGGTCTGTTACTCTACGGGGGCTATACTGTAGCTATCACATCGGTACAAGGCATGACTCTGAAATGCTGTTTTACTGGAACCTGTATTTGGTGCATATTCATTTATTGCAGTTTTATTACAGGATTAGTCATATGGTATCAATTTTAGTAGGGTATTAGAACAGCAACAGACATAAACAAATATAGGGGTCAAAGCAGGGATTTCTGGCTGTGATGATCCACTGACAACACAAACACTGACTTCACTGTCTCATCTGGAGGACTTAAATCTTATTGCCTATAGTATACATCAGCAGGGCTAGTTATAGGAAGGTTTACTGGACTGATGCAAATGTATACATACAGTATATAAGGATTAATGCATGCAAGGGTGTCCAGTTATGCTGATCTACCGTCATTGTTTGGAAGCTCTGAATGCATTCAACCAGATTGTCATGTCCAGGTAGAAACATAGAATTTGTTATCAGAAAAAGGCTCCCTGTCCCATTGTGTCTGCCCAGTCCTATCTAATGTGAATGTGAACATAATGGGACACCCTGCCTGAAGTGCATTATTCCCCTTATAATATAAGCATAGATATAAAACTCTATTTTTAATGCTACAAGAAAGCCAGTGTTGTGATGTTACAATTTTCTGTATACGTTGATATAACTGGGCAATCACATAATATTCTTGGCCAATCAGATTGCTAGGAGTTCCTACAATATATTGTATATTTCTTGAAAGGAACACTGTTAATTGGTGACAGGCTCATTAAATTGGCACTTTCACAAGGATCTATATCTGTATGTAGAACAGGAATTTGAGACCCAGTTAATTATTTGCATATGTATTTATTTCAGATTTTTACCTCCTGGATTGATCAAAATAGGTGATAGGTCTTCTTATTTATGTGCAATTCCTGGTGTGGACAGCAGTAATGCATGTTATATGTTATAATTCACAATCCCAAGTCAATTTGTTAATAAAGACTGTTCACGCATATGCACATGGTTTAACAAACCATTTTAAAGACATATGCTTAAAAAGATTATTTACAAGGAGTTAAGACTTGAATTTGTTTTAATGGTCAGTACCATAGATGCCAGCAAGTTATCTTGCTAGTCCTTTCTCCAATATGTAGATGGTGGTGAGGGCAAGGCGGTTGTTACTGCACCTCGTCTTCCAAACTGGAGGAAGAGTGAGCGGTCATGTGGTTGCCTTTCCAGATGATGCCAAGGCTGTTCCATGGTCATTCAGTAGTGTGTGCACTCCCTCCTGTAGCAGAGCACCACCTTCTACGTGAACACCCCTCAACATGCCTGGTCCCCTGCTCTTGTCGGATTGAGAAACCCAAGTCTGCTTTTGAATCTGGTATTACATTTGACTAGTCTCTATCCACTGTTTTCAAACAAGCCCATAGGAATTTTTTTCCATGATGGCTTAAATCCTCTGGCCATCATGTCTCTCATGGATCTCCAGTGATCTCTCAGCCCCATCACCTAGTGACATATTTTCACCCAGCCCATGGGAATCTGGTGGAGATGTGGAGTACAAGACTGCTGGCATTTTCATCTTGGCGGTTTCCCTTTTCCTCCTGTATTGTTCTTCAAACAAGTGTCCCTGACTCTCCCTCCCTTGCAGCACTGAGCAGCACTTCTGGCTACCAAAATTCACTCACAGCAAACCCCATGTGAAGCAGCAAGTTGCCCATTGTAGGGGTGCAGTGGTGGTAGAACTCTGCCCCATTCTTCCTTGGGCTAGCCCATTTATTTCTGGCCTCAGCCAGCTTCCCAAGTACACTCCTGAACCAGAGTTGCTAGTACAGCAGGATATGAGTTAACTAGATTTTTAAATGTTATTCATTTGCAGGACCATATCTTCCTTTAGGCTTCAGGGACAACCATAAGAACTGAAACAGTTGCATTTTTATGGAGAACTGCACTAATGTAAATGGGTTCTATGTCATAACGGTGACTGTGGAATAGCGATCGCTGTTTGGGTGAGTGTACATCAATGAAAATAAATTTTGGTGATGTACACAGGCAGCAAACAGCAGAAAGGCACACAACAGTTTGCTTTTTCTCTTTTATGCAGGGGACTGTGCCCCCCCCCCACGCTCCCCTACTAAAGGATTCTCAGCTCCAGGGTGGTGTATGTTGGGGGGGTGCAACATTAAAAAAAAAGAAAATCCCAGACCGAGCACAAAAAACAAGTGAACCCAGGATTGAACCCGGCACCCTCCCATCCCCAGCCTGCCACCAAAACACCATGCCACACGGCCAGTTCAGCAGCCCACTGCCACACTACACCTGACAAACCCTACCTCTCCTTCTGCCTATCTCATTGTGTGGTCCCTCCCACCCCCGCATGTGAATACAATGCGACATACTGTCACTGTATTCATCTACCCCCATCTGGTCACCCCCTGCCAGGTAGCTCTATGCACAGGCACCGTGACTGAGCTGCCCTTTTTGAAAGTGCTCAATCACATTCGCCGTCATCATAGGCTACCATGTAAATGTCATTTGTTTCCTGAAAAAGCTGTTTTTTTCTTTTTCAGAATACCCCATGAAAGAAACTAAAAGGCAGTAAAGATGGAAATGTAACATAATGCGAACCAGCTGTATTTGAAAAACATCTTCAACAGAAAAATACAGGCATGCAGGTTTAAAGGGGAGCAGTGAGCACGAAAAGCTCCACACTGAAGTGTGGGGCTGGTTGCAATTTGCACTTTGTGTGCATACACTTTCTTTTTTTCTTACTCTTTACAGTAGTATATTAGTTCATATCTAGCTGATCCTGTTGACTTCTAAATTGACATTTGCTGTACCCAAAAATCCCAGAATCCCCTGCGGCTGACGTCAGAGCTGGGCTACAGCCTTGGAAGACTGAATAGCCTGAAGTGCATGTTACAGTTTATATGCTCTGATCAGCTATTTGCTGGTCCTACTTTTCTCCCAAGGCTAAGTACTGTCCTTTGTGACTGTACTTGGGCCTGGGAGGACAGTGGGACCAGCAAGCAGAAGAACAGAGCTGATAAAAACCCTTCACATGTATTTCAGGCTGTTGAATCTTCCACAGCTGCAACCCAGTTCTGATATCAACTGTGGGAGATTCCAGGATTGATGGTTTAGCAAATGTAAGCTTAGAAGTCAACAGGATCAGCCTGGTACAATCTAATATACTGAAGTAAATGATAAGAGGAAAAAAAAGTTTAGCACACAAAGAGCAAATTGGGACCAGACCCACCTATGGGTGTGGGTTCTTAGTGGTGACTGTTCCCCTTTAAATTCAGTAAGAGTAAACAAGAATTAAGCTCATCTGGCAAATAAGACCCCGAATGTTTGTGCCTTTCTTTTTTTGGTGGGGGCATGTATTTGGGTTAATTTTTCAGGTTAAGTTATCCTCTTTTTAGTCTTTGTGTGTTTTGTTCCTAGAACATGTGTGTTATCCCCAGTGCTCTACATAACACTGGCATTCAAGAGTAATGTACCCACCAATTTTGATATTAGGTGAGTAAAATATAATTTGGATGAGTACAAGTCCTTTACACTTGGGAAAACAACTCCCACTGAAGTATCTATGAAACTTTTCCAAGGGTTGGGATGAGTAACGGTACTCATCAACAATGTTTTAAAGATTATTTCTTAAAGGGGAAGAGTCAGTGAAAAAGATCCCACACTCAAGCGTGGGTCAGTTCCATGACAACACATCGACAATGATGTTGTTGAAACCCCTGACAGCAACGGGAACAATGCTGACTCTTGGTATTGTTCCCATTGGGACAAAGTGTTTTTTTGCAGGGGGCTATGCACCCCTGCAACCCCATCTCTAAATAACCAACTCTGAGTCAGAGTTTGTTTGGGGTGGGGGTGAAACACCAGCAGTCAGAGTGGCAGTATACATTGAACCATCACAGCAACCTGGAGAGATGTGTCGCTGTGATGGTCTTCACTATTAAAATATCATTGTACTGATGGCATACTGAAAAGAACAGATACACGTAGAAGAAAAACTGCAGTGGAAATGAAGTATGACGTCATTGTCTCTAGGGCAGAGTATCTAACAGCAAGTACATTAATCCACACAATGATTATCCAATAATATTTTGAAGGTCTTAAGGCTAACCAGAGTACACAGTATAAGGCAGGTTTGTAGTTTGTTCCAGAAAGAGAGGGCAAGCCAACTGAATGCCATTTTGCCAAAGTTTAATAGATGGTGGGGAAACTTTAGGAGTATTACACTGCTCATCATGGGTTTCTCAGGCAAGCGTATCTGTGCTAGAATACTATGTCAATTTATTTTATACGATTGTATTATATTGTATAGTCAAACCCGCTTAAGCACATAGCCTTAGGACTCTGTAAATGTATTAAGTGGATTATTCCTTAATGCAGTCTTGCATTATATACTGCTTTGGGCTGACCGTGCAGCCTCCCACCGTAGTGGTGAATTATTGTGGCTGATTTAAAGAGTGCACTCTGGTAGCGTATATGAACTGCACTGCACTGCAATAGTTTCTTTTGATTTTATATTTTGCATTGTACTGCACCTCCCTCACCTTCAAGGGACACTGTCAACTGCCCTAGGTCTCAACGTGTCCCTAATTTAAAAAACACATGCTATGATTACCAACATTCTGTAAAGATTGCTGATGTAACTAGTAGTTTGATTCCGACTTTTTTCTTTAAAAAAGTGATAAACAGACTTCCCATCATACTGTTGTTACCACACAAACACAGGTTTGTTTACATTCCTTGATCAACCCCAACTGCATCTTTCCAGGACTTAGGAGCACCTACAACACAGTTTAGCCCCTCATGATGTAGTGAGAGTTTAGGAGGGTACTGCCTCATGAGTGACTGCACTGTTTTGGTGTGTTTCTAATGCTCAGAAGGTATGCAGTAAGAACAGATCCAGGATAGTAAACAAAACATGGTTGTTTATAAATATACATTACCATGCATTTCAGTTCTACTAAACATGGAAACAGACAAAACAAGCAACAACATCAGTGAATTTTAGAGAATGTAAGCAATCATAAAATGTAGGTTTTTAACTAGAAATAATGTGATGAAAAACAGGTTGACAGTGTCCATTTAATGTTGCCCTCCCTCTGCATCCACCAGTTCTGCTATGGCTACATGGATTACATGTGCCCTGGTCACACGTTCCTGCAAGCTATGTGGAATGCCATGGCAACAGTATAGCAATGCAGACTATATGCAGTGTACGTGCTATGTTGCTAGCACAATAGACTGCAATTTGTGAGTGCGTTCTTATTCAGACTGTGGATTTTCTCATTTTGATGATTGTTGGTGCTTTTTGCTTGGTGACTTGGAACTGAACAGAAATTGTTTATTTGGTGCTTGATGCTTCTTGACGTAAATTGGGACTGGGGCTGCGGGGTTTCAGTGTGTAGGGTGCATGTAGATTCAGTGTTTGTGCTTAAACATTAAACCATGAACTTTATTGTTAGAAACTTTAAAAATGCTCAGTGAGGTCCGATTGCTGTGTTCGCTCTTTGTGAGCATGATTGCAGACATTTTCTTTTTCGTAAAATGCCCTTAGTCCTCCTCAGCAGAGGCATTCAGTTTGACATAGTGTCGAATAATCATTAGTGGCTGAAACACATCCTTTGCCATCAGTAGGGCCACTACTGGATCCTTCTCTTCCTCCTCATCATTGTCTGGCTGGCTAGCATCTCCATCTGCCACTGAAGCTGCAATCTCCTCATTGGTAAGCATGCCAGTGCATTGCAGATTGTCATCAGCAGTTACAACCTGGTCAAACACACCTTATGGGATCTCGTCGGGTGCTGCCACAAATTCTTCTAGCCCCTCTTCAGCATTACCGTCACCATTAGTTTGGCTTTCCCATCAGAAGCCAGCTTTAATGAAACAGTTCTGTATTGCCTCTATTTTTACCTCCGACCAA
The DNA here is from genome assembly GCA_016271365.2 of Neoceratodus forsteri. NCBI lineage: Eukaryota > Metazoa > Chordata > Ceratodontiformes > Ceratodontidae > Neoceratodus > Neoceratodus forsteri. The sequence continues at coordinate 678,329,942 of CM057456.1, read as the reverse complement.
GCCTCTCCTAGCATATGAATTGCATCAAGCATGGATAGTTTCCTGGCCAGGTCCATAGCAGACACAACTGTTCCATTGCCAAAAGCTGTAATCACAGTAGCCAGCATTCGACAACGATACAGATATTTCAAGTTTCGTATGATTCCCTGATCCATTGGCTGGATCATTGAGGTGGTGTTGGGGGGTAGAAAAAATCATCTTTACATGGGAACATTTAAGTTGAGAGTGTGCTGTGCAGTTGTCTATTAACAGCACAGCATGTTTCCTCCTTAGCCTCATGTCCTTATTGAATTCCTTTACCCAATCTGTCATCCAGGCATTCTGGTTAGCATGATAGGAGACTAGTAAATGCTGCACATTGATTTCTTTAATATGCCTTGGGTTTTTGCTCTTTCCAATCACCATTAATTTTGTTTTGTGTGATCCTTCCATATTAGCGTAGACTAGTACAGTGAGGCGGTCTTTGGCCTTTCTGCTCCTGGCTATGCAGTCTGACTTAAAAGTTAATGTGCCATCTGAGGTTGCCCTATTGTAAATCCCCGTTTCATCTGTGTTATACACGCAGTTAGGAGGGTAATCTGTGAGTAAGGTGGGCAACACAGTTTATATCAGGTGATCAGTAGAAAGAGTGTCTGTGTCTATTCTAGTGTGGGGTAGGAGGAAGTAGGCTGTTTGTTAACTAGGATCTACAGCTTATCCATTAGGTAGGGAAATGAGCAGACTAGGTGGGCCAAGTGGTCCTTATCTGCATCAAATTCTGTGTTTCTATGTCTTTTTTTCTCCCCATGCAGATGCTTGAAGACAACGTTGTGCCTAGTTTTAAATCTGCACAACCAGCCACTGCTGGGCTCAAACCCAGGCTTTCCCATAACTTTGGCCAGTTTGTGGGCCTTCTCCTGCAACAAGAGGCCAGAGACAGGCATATCTGAGGCACAAGCATGCTTGAACTAGCAGAGGAGAGCATCCTCCACACCAGTATCCTTGCCTTCTCATTTTCTTTTATGGCCCAGGATGCCATTCATCTGGTACTCAGCAAGGATCTGTGTTTTATTTTTGACTATCCTACACACCTGGCTTTGAGACACCCCCAGCTGCCATGTTACCTCACTTTGGGAAGAACCTGGGCTGGAGAGAGAGGGTTTAAGGCTTTCACCTTATCAGTCAAGCAAAGCTCCATTTGTTTCACCTGTGTTTCTGCCATTGTGATTGTGGGAGGGTGTGACCTGTCTGACTGCACTGTAATTGCCATTTTTATAATCCACTAATTACTTAATTAGGCTTGCTTCAACAAGTGTGATTTTAGTAGGCTGTTAAGACTCACTGACAATGGGCGCTTGGGAAATGGTTGGCTCTGGCACTTAAAATGTATGCAATTACAAGGGCTCACTTGATTCCTTTAACCAAGATAGGAAAGGAATTGGGGAATTCATTTTTGCCCCCAACGCTCCCAAACATAAAAGTGACACTGGGGGTGCCCAATCCCCCAGTGTCATGAGCTGAACTCCTAATTGTTTTTTTTCCCTTTTTAAACCAGCAAAAAAGAGAAATGTCTATCTGTGTCTTTTGTGCTGTTACTATCCCCAACCTGACCCTCCTACTCAGCACCCACCACCCCATCCCCCCAAGCCTTTACTAACTGATCGGGGGTCCAACGCCATAATCCTCTCTGGAATACAGACACGTATTCACTTTTTAATGTCGGACTGCAAACTGAAGAAACAGGTATGTGGTTCAATGTATTTCAATGGTACTTTGAACTTAGTGACATAACATGGCCATTTTTTACATATTTTTGGCCCAAATTTCTACATGCCTTTTTTGGGACCCCACTTCATGAACAATGACACTGATGTTAGGCAAATCTGTCTCAAATGGTGATTTTTGCAGTCCCTGCATGGAATCACCTTTCTGGCAGGAGCTGAACATATTCTCTGCCCATTTTCATGAGACGGGATCACAAGAAGGCTACGTTGAAAATTTGGTGTAAAAACATTAAAAAAACAACAAAGTTATGAGCCTACATTGAATTTTGTGAATGCAGGCTTGTAACTTTGATACTTTTCAATATTTTTACACCAAATTCACAACATAGCCATTTCTTTATAGTACCTCATGAATGTGACAGCTATTATTTTTTCAAATCTTGGCCAAAATGTTATTTTATATCATGAAAGGTGATTTTGTGGTTTCTGCACGAAATCACCCTTCAGACAGGAGTTGAAAATGTGCTCTGTCCTTGTTCATAAGGAGGAGTCAAGGAAAGGCTATGTTATAAATTTGGTGTAAAAATATTTAAAAAAATGATGAGGCTATGTTGAATTTGCAAATATTTTTACCCCAGATTTTCAATATTGCCATTTCTGTACAGCACCTCATGAATTTGATAGCTGTCATTTTAAGCTCCTGCCCAAAATGTGTGTTTGTATCCCAAAAGGTGACTTCTCAGTCTTTGTGTGAAAACACCTTTAGGCCAAGAGATGAAAATTTTCTCTGTCCTTCTTCATGATGCAGGGTCATAACAAGCCTATGTTTACAATTTGGTATAAAAATATTATTATACAATGGGTCTTAAAAATCCTGCCTTCTGATTGACTGACTGGCACCTTTTTCCCATTGTAAATCCTGCAATACACCAATGGAAAAAAGGTGCCAGCCAGCTGAACCTTCCGTAAAATTAATTTGACCCCCAAAAATGAAAACATAAAGTAACCATATTGCTCACTTGCTAAGCAATGCAAAAGCGGGACTTTCAAATGGACTGCAGTTTTCAAATCACAGATCGCAACACTCCCAAAACCCTGTATAAACACACCACAAATAATGTTTGTCTCTTCCACCAAGTAATTCCTTGTGCCCTGTATCCCAATGTTGTATCTGAGAACAGCTATAGAATAATGGCCGCACTTAAACTGTGGCCCTCTCAAAACTGTCTCACCCCACACACGAGCCCCTCCCCCAACTAAACTCCAGTCCTGTGATCCTGATCAGTAAGGGAAACTAATGGGTAATTTTTCAGATGATGTGCCACTCAACTGAAGCTGAGTGGCATCCGTTTCAGTCTTCACAGTAGTGTCTTGCAGCCAGCCAGAAAAATAAAATGAACATGGACCAGACACAGTCCCTTCAGAAGTGCTGCATTCTGATTTTGGCCATCTCCCCCTTCAGCTGCAGTCATGCTATGTCTTCACAGCAACATAAGACTGCCTGCCAAATAGCAGTACCTCACGCCAGCATGAACCATCACTCTGCACCTTCTGACCTCTGTTCCATCTACCTAGCATACAGAACTATTTTTTGTAGCAGAACAATACAGTCCATACAAATAATTTAAAACTACAATAACAAATCTGTTTTATTCTTTTTTCACAGCAAAAATGGGGGGATTGTATAATGGCAATATAACACGACAAGGTGTAGGTTACGCTGGGATTTACCCATTTCTGGTGTGTTTTGCTCACCCGTCCTGTAGCCTCATGACCAAACAACACACCAAAGAATGGCATTTCCAAGGTGTGTCACTGCCGAGTCCATTGCAGCTTAAGCTGCAATGTGCTTGGCAGTGACAGACCAATGACCAAGTACTCTGGTCATGACACTACTCACTACTTGCTGGACAGAAATGACTTGTCATTGAAAGGAGCCAGCTGCTTCTATCAGACAACAGCTGACTTATTTCATCTACACAACACATCCTAGCAACCAGCTGAGCAGTGTGGGTGGGTGCTCTGTCTCCTCCACCACAATGCATTATAATGTTGGCTGACAATATCAAACCATGTGTCACTGCCAGCTTGTTGTCTCTCCTTTGTTCCCTGAGTTACCATCTTCTCCTTTGCCTGCTGCTCAGTTCAAACTAAGTGTCACTGTGAGTGTGGCATCTTCTTTTTTTCCACAGCTTCTCACCTTCCTCTTTGTCTGCTTCTTAAGTGTGTTGATTGACATCTTCATCACTGAAATTAACCCTGACTTGTGAATGACCGTCCCCCCCCCCCCCAAGATTTGTTGCTGCACAGTATAGCAGCTAGAGTATCCAGATGGGGAACCATAGCGTTGGTGGATTTTCTACCCAACTTCCACTGAGGCAAGGATGTCCAGAGGAAGAGAAAGAACACACCAAGGGACACTGCCAGATGATCTCTATTCCCTGTTTGGCTGTTTTCGGGCTTCAGAGGCCGGCTCAGTCAGAAGCTCAGGAAGAAGACCAAGGAAAGAAAAACTAACTTCAATCCCTGTAAAAATGAAAACAGGCCACTTATATATGTTGCTGCCACCCCTCCACTGCCATTACCCTCCCCCACTTGACCCCCCACTCAACATTCAACACCCCTTCCTCCTACAAGTTACTTACCTACCTGGTGCTTAATGCCATAATCCTCCATGGACTGGAGACATATCTTGTCTCTTCAATGTTGGACTTGCAACTGAGGAACTCAGGTATGCGGTCAATGTATTTCAATGTGTTTTGACCTTGTACTCATAACTTGGTAATTGTTTAATATCCCCCTTCCCCCAATTTTCCACATGGCCTTTCTGGGAGCCACCTCATGAAGAAGGTAGGTGAAATTCTTCACATCCAGTCCAAAAGATGATTTTAAAGTCACTTTGCAAAAATCACCTTTTGGGTGGGATGTGAACATTTTCATCTACTGGGTTCATGAGGTGGAGTCATAAGAAGGTTATGTTGAACATCTGGGGTAAAAATATTAAAAAATGCAACAAAGTTGTGAATATATGTTGAAACTTTTCAATGCTCACTCATAATGTTGGCAATTGTCAATATTTTAACCTCAAATTTTCAACATAGCCATTTTATCATACCACCTCATGAATGTGACAGCTGTAGTTTTTCAAATCCTAGCCAAAAAGTTTTTTTTCACCTATGGTGCAAACTGACATTTCAGTTTGGATTTTAAAAGTTTCACTTTCTGTGTTTATGAGATGGAGTCAAACTATTAAAAGAAAACAACAAAGTGATGAAGATACATCAACATTTTTCAATGCTCTCTCATAACCATGGAAATTTGCAATATTTTGATCCCAAAGTTCCAACATAGCCATTTTTTCACACCGCTTTATGAACCTGACAGCTGTTAATTTTCAAATCCTGGCTAAAATGTAATTCTGCACTTGTGGCATGAAATGACACTTTGTCTAGAATTTGAAAGACCGTTAGGCCTATTCTGCTGGCATTTTAGTATGTTAGATATCTGTCATGTTCACATGGTGGGTCATAAAATGACTGTGTTGATATTCTGGGGTCCAAAGTTACAAAAAATAGATAAAATAACTCAGATGGAAGTGAGGCTAAGGTCAAGAAAATTTATTGTGGTACTGTACTCTATAAAGATCCTACCAAAAGAATGCAACACATATGTCAAGCAGAGAAACACCAACTTGGCATAGATGCTGAATTATTTGGTGCAGTCTTACATTAGAGCAAGATAAATTGTGTCAGTATTCATTTTTGAGTGGGAGATTGTGAAAAATGTCAGATGGTTGTCAATTCCGACTCACCGTTTTTTCTTCCTTTATGACAAAACTGCTGCTTTAAGAAAATGGGCTCTGTAGACCATTATGATCCATCATATTTTCAATAGCCCCAACTTTTTATACCTTGTGGGTCACTGTCCCACATAGGAAAACTAACCTTCTTACACCTCTCTGAGTGAGGACCAAGTCCCCTTTTTGTGTTGACAAATTCCACCCCCGTCTGCCACTTGCTTAATGGCAGTAAATTTATGTAGCATTTTTTAAGTCTGCATATCTATGCAGTCACATAAAATGCCTACTGACATCCTTTGTCAGCTTCCATCTATCAGTTTTTTCACATTTGCTCCAGTGTTTAAATTTACAGCAGCAGAAAAGATAATGTGTTCAGTACTAAAAATAAAAACAAATTTTCTGGTGGGCTTTCTGTTTAGTTATCACTGTTAAGGAGATGATGCATTTTCAAAACAGAAATACCTGAAGGAATCTAACAGATAATATCCACATTTATGTTTACTAGTAGTTGTTACCATCTTCTCCCTGTAGAACAGCAGAGTGAGATGGGACATGATCTCAGTCTTCCCATTCTCAGGGGTATTGACAGGATTGAACATATGGATATGTTCTCCAGCAGGACACAGAGACATGCTCTGAAGATCACAGATGGCAATTTATAGGTAACATCAGGAAGAGTTCTTTGTTCCAGAAGGTGGTAGCCTTCTAAAATGACTTGCCAATAGAGACTGTGGACATGAAGACAGTAGCGCAGTCCCTAGTGTTGCCTATATCTTAGCTTTTTGCCAGCACTGAAACCATCAGTGTGAGAACCCTGCACTGTCCATGCCCATGCTGTACCTACCCATCTGTATAAACAGAGGGCTTCGGCCTCTAGTGCTGTCAGTCTGCCACCTTTCATCAGCACTATACCTATCACTGTGCTAAAACCATGAACTGTCTGTTCTACACTACATCTGCCCCTGTCCTGTGGATTTATAGATGGCTTCAGTCTCCAGTGGTGCCAGTCCCTTACAGCTCACCAGTCACACACTCTACCTGTCACTGTAGAAAAACAAAAGGCTTTAGATTCCAGTTCTGGCAGTCCCTCATGATTCACCAGGACTAAATTCAGACAGTGTGGAAACCAAGCACCATCACTTCCCTCACATTGTAGCTGTCTCTGTGGATTAAGTCAGTCTCTCACCTCTTACCAGAGCTAAATCCATTACAGTGTGGGTAAGTCTGCAGTGAGCCTGCCTCACATGGTACCTGTGGATAAAATGAGGGCTTTATCTACTTTTTACTAGCACCAAATTCATCACAGTGGGTGGGGGGGGGGCCTGCACTGTACCTATGGATAAACAAAGAGTTTTAGTTTACTGTCCAGTGCTGTCTGAGCTAAACCTTTTATTACCATTAAATACATCAGAGTGAAAAACTCAGCAGTGCACCCAATTCTGTGGATAAACAGAGTTGTTGTAAGCCCCCACCTTATTGAAAAAAGGCACTACACAAAGTGAAAAGTAAAGGATAAGCACACTTATGCAATGTGCTACTTCTCAAGATTCTACCATTTCTCATTGCTCTGTTAGCTCTTCACAGTCACACCAAGTGGGTAGTAGTGGCAATGGGTACATTTCTGAATCAGAGGCAGTACATTACAAGACTCTGGTGAGGAGGATTCAGAGGAACCTGCTGTTGCGAGATGTCAGACTGAAAATCCCAGAGAAAAGGTAATTAGAGTAAAGGTCACTAAGGGACACTGACAACCCTTTTTGCTTCATGCAAAATCATGCATCATTATTTCTAGTTGATATCCCACATTCTATGATTGTTTGCATTCTCTAAAATTCATTGATGTTACTGGTTGTTTTATCTGCTTCCTTTCTTAGTAGACCTGGAATGCATGCAAATGGTGTATTTATTCCAAACCTTGTTTCATTCTGAATCCTGATCTGCTCTTATTGTATACTTTCTGAACCTGACAAACACCCCCTAAAGAGTGCAGTCACTCTGGATGTGACAGTCTCTTCTCCCCTACTGCATCATGAGTGTCTAGACTATGTTGGGGTGTTCCTAAGCCCCGGAAAGATGCACTGGGAATTAGCTGATTAAGAAATGTCAACAAGCATATTTTTGTGTGGTAACACTAGTATGGTGGCAAGTCCATTTTTCACTTTTTAAAAGAAAAAAGGAATCATCAAACCACCTGTGACATCAGCAATCTCTACAGAATGTGAGCAATCATAACATGTGTAAGGCATATGCTCCATTTTTGTAACATGGATATACATATGGTATCCACGGGTTCGGGGAAGGATGAGGCTACCTGGCACAAGAGACCTAGGTTTGGCTACTCTGCACAGGGGCACCAAAGTAAATCCAACTACAGGAAGCAATAACTGTAATGTCCAGAACCAGAATTGGGAATTTTCAGTGTGGCTTTATTTATGAACTCACTGAACATAAACAAAGCACTGCATGGTCCCCCAAAGGGCTACGTAACTGTAATGCAGATTAGAGGCAAACACAGCGGTCTATTTGAGGAATGAACACAATACAACAGTTGTCTGGCTTTGGACCCACCAGGCACTCAGCCCGGACTTTGCATGCACATTGGATACATAGCCTGACTGGCCCGGCTCCCCTGCCAGCCACTCGACTGACAGTCCACTTGGCGAATGGACCCAAACTCTACTTGAAAGACATCCCATCAAACAAGGAGGCTCCCAAACTGTGGCTCCTCACACCACTTGAAGTCTGTGACCTTAGAGAGATTTTGTTTTCAGATTCCAAATCGAACTCCCATCAAACAAGGAGTACTCCCATCCAACAAGGAGTAATTTTCCATCCTGTGGCTCCCCACTCCACTTAGAGTCTGTGACTCCTAGAGAGATTTTCAAGTTGCGACCCATGTCTGGGTACCCACCCCATCACTGGCCAAGCGCATGGGGCAAGTAGCAAAAACACAGAAGAAATCCGTAGAGGTGGACCTGGTTACTAAAGATGGGGGGTTTTCCCACCTCCAGCTCCCACAGCCCATACCCGGCCATTTCTCTGGACACACAGAACTTTATACTTTAAAATGTAGATTGATGGTGGATGACCTGAAGCACCCCCTCTACAGTGAACTTTAAATCCATTAACACTTTAAACTGATGGACTGCTTTATTTGCTTGTCCTAGTTGACATAGTCCTCCCAAATAGCAGTCCACATTTACTTGAAATCCAACAGAAGAAAAGAAGTTGTTTGCCCCTTCTAATGGAGCCAAACACTCACCCATTCGTTGCAGGTGCCCCACAGGCGAAGAAATGTAACCTTTGCTGTTATACATGAACAGACTGAACTTAAATTAAAACAGGCAGCTTCTTTCCCAGGGTGGGAGAAGGGGATTGCCCCTGGAACCCACAAAGAACTTTTCCTCCCCCCCCCGAGGGAAGGGGGTAAACAGACAACTACTGGTGTCCTTCTTGTTTGCTTAAGGACAAACTGAAGACTGAATTTGAATTCCCAAGGTTCTAAACTTACTCTGAGCTGAAGATTCCAAATGTGGCTCATGCAGCTGTGACAGTTCTATTATGATGTCATCTCTTAAGTCTCAGCTGTGACTGAGGACAGAATGAGACAGTGTGAAACCCATTTAACTGGAGTTTCACAAGCTGCCTTCCCTGCCTACCACTAGGTCTTACTGGGATTCTAGTAACCCCGGGTAACAAAGGGGTTGCACATGTATTGTTTCAGCTTGGGAAAGTTGAAGGCTAAGGGACTTGACAGCGTCTCTTTAGTGGCCAGAGAAAATGACAGTGCTAAGGAAGTTATGCATGTCTCCTCTGCTGAGGGTGAGCCTCACACTCAGCTATCCAATAAGAACATTGTTCCTATTATATGAGGGCCCATATCAAGTATCCATCCATATTCTACATTATGGGGGCTGTTTAGCAGAGGGTGACATGCAAGCAACCTTTACACATCAATCTTAATGAGACACTTAAAAGTCCAGCCAAAGACTTGGCCAGATATGTAAGCAATAACCCATGACAGGATGTGTGGTTCTTGGGGAGTAATCAACACCCCAGGTTTGTTGTGAGGCATGAGGCCACAGGCTGAGTGTCCTCATAGCACCAGGGGTGTTGATTAATCCCTAATAGCCACACACCCTGGAGTGAGTTATTGCGCTTATAACATGGGGTGTCACTCGAGGTTAAAAACTAGGAAGAAACCATAATTAACTGATGAAAACATGGGAACTTTTTAATGTGTTCTGCCACCAACAGAAGTACTGTGCTGCTCACACTGCTGAATTTAGCTGTATGTGCACTACTGACCTGAATATGCACTTGTGAACACCCAGCACGCATCACAAGCAAGTCACTATATGGTTTTGCATATTACACAGATAACAACAATGAAATCTCTCACAGAAATAGACTACTGACTGGCTCACTCTTCATCCCTTGCAGCACACTAACATACATTTTAATTGAACTGCTGAACTGATCTCCGTATGCAGTTGTGTACTGACATGTGTCACAGAAGTCATCCACTGAGTGTCTCAGTCTTCCTTCGTGATGGCACACTAACATTCATTGGAACTGACAGCAATTTTAACTGCCATTTCACTATCCTGCTACACTATTCACTCTCTCTCTCTCTCTGTGCTCTGTGCCAGCACCGCATCTCTCTCTCCCTCCATTCATAGTTCAGCATGTTGTGCCGGAGGGAGTTTCTTGCTGTCTCTCTTTCTCCCTTGTGCTTCTCTGGGTCATGGGGGGGGGATCTTTGTGTTGCTCCAGCACCTTCACTGTGCAGCACGTTTATCTCTCTTTCCTTGCCCACATGATGAAGCAAGCCTTGATGGAATGGGGGGGGTCTGTTATCACTGACTGTCTTGCAGCCTTTTGTCCGTTGCCGCTTGGCCTCTCCCTGCTGCCACAGAGGTCACATTTTATTTGGATAACTGCCAGGTCACACAGATGATGACTCCCTTTCACAGAGTGTAATGTGAAGAGAGAGTAGGACAGTGCAGCAACTCAGCATGATGTGTCCATCTCTCTCTCTCTCTCTCTCTCTCTCTCGTCTACCGGTCAGCATCATTCTGTGTTAGGCGGCTACCAAGTGGAGAGGAGAGGGAATGCACAAGTTTTGCTACACACCAAACGGACAATGGGGGAAGACGATGACACACAGAAAACTGCCTGTTACCTGCTATCACAATGTCTCTTGTTGCAGATGGGGTACAAAACAACAAATGCGGGATGAAACCAGTAACTGCACAATACATCATACCGCTATACTGTTGATTGCAGTTCAGGGACATACACAGAGGCAAGCAACACTTGAAGATGCAGTTCACAGAGGTCCACAGGGGGGGTGGAGTGGTAGAAGCAGAGCAGGGATGAGACAGCACTTAAAACAGTGACATGCTGTCCCTCTGTCCATCACGCTCTTGCAGTAACTGCTGTCAGCTGTCATTGCCTGGAACCAGGTACCCCAAGCCCCAAAGGTACTGCAATAATGCATGGCTGGTGTTTGCCACTTGCTTAAGGGAGCTCCATGGGGTTGGTGGGTGGACCCACAGTGTGACTGTTGAGGGCTGGTGATTCCTTGGTGCTGTAGTAAGAGGTCCACGGGGTGGAAGGGTGGGCTCACAGACAGCAGTAGAGCTCTGATGACTTCTGCTGCTGCACACGGGCTACTGGTGACTTGTTGCAGTTGTTGGAAGTCAGTAGGCTAGCTGGGTGGGGAGAGCCACAGCAGCAGAATACTGGCTACTTCTGTTACTGTACAGAGTTGCTTTGTGTTGTTGCACAGACTGGGTATGGTACACACAAAAACAAACTGGAGCATTGGAGGACTGTCACTGATCATAACAAGTGGTAGGAGCCTTAAAAAAATGTGCTGCTACAGGGCAATCCCTCGCTTAGCAAGGGAAACAATGGCTGCATCTGAAATTGAATTTCTGTAATAACAAGAGCCGGGCTGCTCCCTGATCTCTGCAGGTGGCTTGTTTAACACTTGCTGAGTGTATATCGTGGATTAATCAACAGTCACCTGATGGCTCCATACCTATTAGGTAACTCTTTTTCTCTACCCCATGTTATAATTCCTGATATTTCTAAAGACATTCTGTTTTGTGGCCATTTAATGGTACCGCAGGCAAGTAGGGTATTTCAAGAATACATGCTGTGTCTTTGGCTTGAACTGCACAATGAATACATTCACTTCAGTAAGCCAGGAATAAGTCACAAGGTGACATGACAGAGGATGTTACAAAGGTTGACAGTGATATACAGTCTGGTAGATAGATACATTTTTCCATATCCAGTGCAAAATTCCTCAGACACTTTGCAGGGCTTTAAATATGCCCACCAAATCATCACCCCCTTTATCTGCTAGATCCTTATCAGAATTAGAAAGGTTCCCAATTGACAAGAGAAAGATTTCTGTCCCTCCTTCAGCCTTTTACAGTGTGATATTTGCACCTCAGAAAAAGATAACATCTCAGGATTTTGAACAGAGAATTGAAAAAGAAACAAAGTTATCCAGATGTTCAGCAGTGAAATAAAGCAATATCTGCAATTATTGCACTGGACATGCAACCCTTTTCTATTGGTAGCAATGTTGAATTTTGGGAAGTGATATAAATTGCTGCCCTTCAATACCAGTTGCCATAACAGACATATTTCTCCTGGAAGGCTGTGCCAGTTCTTTATATGGCACTGTGCCATAAGGTAAACAGTGCCTTGCACTTATCTGCTATCAAAGAAGGACATATAGCAACAGATATGTGAACAAGTGGTCAAATATTAGACTATAAGACTTATCACCTAGTGGGTGTCATTTTCCTCTCAACATCCTCTGCTACCACAGTGGACCAACAGAATCCACAAAACAGACTGCCTTTTGTATTGCAAGCTTTAATGAAGAAAACCACAGTGATAAGAGTATCTTACAGGAGCTGAAGAAACAGTTCTCAGAATGACACTGTCCAATGACCTTCCCTCAGGATTTGTGGTTTTAGGCAATGGAGCAAACACTGTGAAAGCCTTAAATGATTGTGGGTTTGTGCATGTGTTATGCTTTGCACATATACTCAGTCTAGTTGTGCAGAACTTCCTCAGTGAAGGCAGGAGCATGTGGAATATTCTGGGTACTGCAGGAAAGATATGTGGTCACTTAAGGTACTCTTTAAAAGTTTGTAAAATTTTGTGGGAACTGCAATAACATAATAACTTACCAGGTCACCAGCTAACACAAAATTGCGACCCGGTGGAACTCCAACTTTTACATATTGCAGAGACTCCAAGATCAATGCAAAGCAATTTAACAGTACCATATCACAGAATCACAGAAATTAAACAGCAGAAAAGGACCCCAACATCCCATCGAGTCTGCCTCCCCCCTCCCACTTATCTCCTTTTCCATGGACCTCCCCTTCTACTCACTTACCAACCCCATATGTCTGTCCCATGCCCTCTTGGATCACTCCGCCATTTCAGCCCCCCCCACCTGCTCTGGTAGTTTGTTCCAGGTCTCCAACATCCTCTCCATGAAGAATTGCCCCCTTACATTGCCTCTATATATTCTGCCCTCCAATCTTAGGCTATGTCCTCTAGTTTAAGGCTCCCTCCTTTCTTTTGAATAAGCTCTCCTCCTTCACCTTATCGATCCCCTTCACATACTTGAAAGTTTCAATCATGTCCCCCCCTCTCCCTTCTGGTCTCCAAAGGGTACAGATCCAATTCCCTACACCTCTGCTCATATAAGCAGACAAACATATGTAATGCCAGCAGAAAGAAGCCTCAAAGTCTATCAAGTCTGCTCAGTTGTGCAGCTAGCCTCTCAACTTGCAGCTGTCCCCCTCCCCTCTCCTCATCATAATAACCCCCCTCACTCTGTCCCACCCCCTCTTAAATCTTCTCACCATACTACACGATACCACTTCCTCGGGTAGAGTATTCCACTTGCCTACCACCCTGTCCATGAAAAAGTGTCTCCTGATTTCCCTCCTGAATCTCCCACCCAATCTCAACCAATGCCCTCTCATATCCCTCCCCCTTCTGATCTGAAGAATCCCTTCTGTATTAGTCCTGTTTATTCCCTTTAAGTATTTAAATAATTCAGTCATAACCCCCCATCCCTCCTCTCCTTCAGGGAATATGTGTTCAGCTCTTTCAGCCTCTCTTCATAGGATTTTTCCTCCAGTCCATGGATCATCTTTGCCGCCCTATGCTGCCCCCCCCTCCAGCAATCTGATGTCCTTCCTCAGGAATGGATGCCAGTATTGCATGCAGTATTCCATGTGTGGTCTGATCAGTGACCAGTACAGGGGAAAGATCATCTCTCTGTGCCTGCAGGAGAGTCCCCTTGCTATGCACCCCAACATCTTGTTTGCCTCTGCAGCCACCTTACTACACTGAGCTGAGTGGTTCATACTCCCCGTAATTAGTAACCCTAGATCCTTTTCCTCCATGGTGCTTTCCAACTGTACCCCTCCCAACTGATATTTCCTTCCCTGGTTCCTTGCTCCAAAGTGCAGGACCTTGCACTTCTTGGCACTGAACCCCAACTGCCATGTCTCTGACCACTTCTGTAGTTTGGTCAGGTCTTCCTGCAGCCCTCTCCACCCCTCCATGTCATCTACCACAGCTCCAATCTTAGTATCATCTGTGAACAGACTGATCCTACTCCGGATCCCGTTTGAGATATCAGCTATGAATATCCCAGACAGCACCAGTCCCAGCACTGATCCCTGGGGAACTCCGCTTGTAACGTCCCTTGGTGATGACAGTCCCCCCTCCACCACCCTTTGCTGCCTACCACTCAGCAAGTTGATGATTCAATTGACCATTTTTGTTCCCACCCATATGTATTCCAGTTTTCCCCCCAGCCTCCCATGCGGCACTGAGTCAAAGGTCTTGCCGAAGTCCAAATATGGGATGTCCACTGCATGGCCCCAGTCCAGTTCCCTGGTAATCCAGTCATAGTACCTGACTAGGTTTGTCTTGCAGGATCTGCCCGAGACACAACCATGTTGATGACCATCTTGGAGACCATTGTCTTCCAAAAAGGTCACCAGCTTCTCTTTTAGGATTGACTTCATGAGCTTCCTCACAATTGAAGTGAGACTCACCGATCTCTAGTTGCATGGACCATCCTTCAGGTCACTTTTATGAATGGGCATCACATGGGCCATCCTCCAGTCCTATGGCATGTATCCTGTGTCCAGTGATGTACTGAACAGGTCTGCCAGTGGTCCCACCAGGATCTCCGCTAGCTCCCTAAGTACCCTAGGGTGAATGCCATCTGGTCCTGGTGCCATGTCCACCATTAGTCGTTTCAGCACCATGTCCTCTGTAATCCTAATATCAGTCACTCCCGCCCCCCCCGCCTACTACACCCTTCCCATGGGGTATCTGCCCACCTTTTCCTTCATGAACACAGAGCAGAAGTACTCATTCAGTGCCTCTGTCTGTCCTCCCCCTTCCACCCACCCCCCATCCTTCTAAATCCTCACAATCTGGTCTTTGTTTCTTCTTCTTTTGCCAATGTATCTGAAGAAGTGCTTTTCCCCATCTTTGATTCCCTGTGCCAGTCTCATCTCTCAGGCAGCTGTGGCCACTCTGACTAGCCTGGTAACCTCCCTGGACTTCATTGTGTACTAGTCTTTGTCCCCTTGCTTTCTCGATTTCCTAAGCCTCTGGAATGCCTTTCTCTTGGCCCTCACCCCTCCCTTGACCTCCTGAGTCAGGCAGCTTGGCTTCTTTGCCCTACCCTTCTTGCTCTGTGTCCTGGTACAAATCTCAGTTGCCTCTGCTAGCTCTTTTTTAATGATATCCCATTTTTGGCTAGCACTCATGCATGTCTGAATTTCCACCAGATGCTCAACCAAAATTTCCCTCATCCTTTTAAATTCTGCTCCCTTAAAATTGATCACCTTGGTACCCATTCCTCCTGTTTCCCTACCCATATTAAGTGTGAACCACATCATGTGATGGTCACTGCAAGCCAGGGGGTCCTTCACTCCCAGATTCCTTACAGCCTCCAATTTGTTAATACCAGGTCCAGAGTCCTAACCCCCTAGTTGACACGATGACCAACTGGACAAAGAAACAGTCCTGAAATGCATCTAGTAATACCTGCTCCTTTGCACACATGGTGGTTGGGGTGTTCTAGTCCACCCCAGGGAGGTTGATGTCCCCTACCACTACTGTGTTCCCCTTCCTACAGACCCTTCTAATCTGCTTGGCCAACTCCCTATCCAGGTTATCCCCCTGAGCTGGTGGCCTGTACACTACCCCTACCCTTAGTGTCTTTCTTTTGGAGTCATGAAACTGCTTCCACTGGGCCTCTGTCCTGCCCTCCACCCCCTCACTTATACACCTTATCCCCTCTCTCATGTAGATTGTCATGCTTCCCCTGCTTTCCCCCCTAGCCATGTCCTTCCTGAATATCCTGTACCCTGGGATCATCATATCCCAGTCCTGGTTCTGAGTGGACCATGTTTCCATGATAGCTGAAATGTCCACCCTCCCCACAGCCAAGACAGCCTGTAGCTCAGTTGATTTGTTACCTAAGTTTCTCGCATTCAGTGAGACCACTCTCCAACCTGTGTCTTTCCCCCCACCATGATTCACTCCAACCCCTCCTTCTGTTCACCGATAGCTAGGGGGGTAGGCATGCTGGGCTCCCCCTATGGGATCCCTGCCTACTAGCTGTCCTCATATCACCCCACCACCTAGTTTAAATCTATCCTTGATGCTATATACCCCTCAAACCTCTGCTTTAATACCCCTTTCCCCTCCCCGCTTAGGTGCAGCCCATCCCCTGCATATAGAACCTTATTGTCCCAGGTCGTATCCCAGTCCCCCACTACCCCGTATCCCTTAGACCAACACCATTCCCCCAGTCAAGTATTGAACTCCCAAATCCTCCTTTTCCTTCCCATATTTGTGCAGGGTACTGGGAACACCTCTTAAAAGACCACTGGTTCCCCCACTTACTCACATAGCCCTCCTACTTCCTCAGACCTCCTCCTCACTACTTCCACTGTCTCCTCTGCCTGGTCATTAGTGTCCACATGCACCACTACATGTGGTTTCTGCCAGTCCCTCCATGTGCACTTAAGAAACACCTGCCCCGCCCTGTTTGCCACTAGCCCAGATATAGCCTCCACCCATATTCTACTATGCCTTAACCCCTGCTGCCCCATCTGATCCCCTTAAGTATGGAATCACCCAGCACTAGCACACACCCTTCCTTGTTCCTTGTCCCTGTCCCCACCATTTTCCCAAGGTATCCATTACTAGAGCATGCCACCTCACTAACTTCACCATTGCCCTTTTCTGCTCCCCCTTCTCCCCAGTCCTGTCACCCTTTCCTTCACTGCTCCCTCCCTATCCTCCACATCCCTCTCCTCTGCCCTAACCCCCACTCTGCCCCATCATCCTCCCCACCAGCAGTGCTTCTCTCCCCTTCAACCCTGTCACCCTCCTCTGACCGACTCCTGTACCTTGTGGATTTCCCCTTCCCCTTTCCCCTCCTGCTCTCCTCTGGAGATTGCACATCCCCTCCTCCTCCTCCACCAGTGTTGCCAGCACAGCAAACCTAATTCCTGCCCTTCCTGTCTGGCTGTGCTTTGGCTCCCTCCCCCTGACTCTAGCCTCCCCACTTATGTTAGGCCCCTTGTTTGTTCTGCTTCTGTACTTCCTCCCATCCCTTCCCTTGAGCCACTGTTCCTCCCATGTGGTGTCCTCATGTTATTCCCCAGATGAGACCCTCCTGCCTCAAGGCACCCCCCATCTTCTCCAACTCTCTACCAAGCCACAGCACTTCCTCCTCCAGCCTCCTCAAGCTGTTACTGATTGGACACCTTCCTAGCCTCCACACCATGTTCATCAAAACCGTTATCCCATAACCACTGCATCACACAATTCTGCCCGTGTTGGCCCCCCTTGCATCCTGCTTCCCCCTGTACCACCCCCCCTTGCTCTGACCCCAACTGCCCCCACTCAAACCCCCCCACCCTTTGATGTGTCCATCCCTAACCCACTCTATCTGTCTTCCCCAACAATGTTTTAGCCCTTGAGATATCCACAATGATTTTACAATCCTGTGCTGCTTCCTGCAGAGCAGTCTATGCACTATTAGCAATATCTATACAAAATCTAGCCCTTTGACTAGAAATGTCCCTGCATCATTAAAGAATTAGTGAGCTTGAAAGAACTTGTCAAATCGAGTCAGTACGATATAGGACTGGTTGTTACAAATAATCTGCAAAATAAGCTTATATCCAGTCCTCCCCCACTTTACCCTGGTGCACACCCTCCAATCAGAAGGCAGCAGTCTAACTATAAATGGAGAATAGCCCAGGGAGGGAGGGATGGCTTCCTCTGCATATCATGCACCATCTTGGTTGCCCTTCTCTGAACCCTCTCTATCCCATCTATGTCCTTGTATAGGTGCAGTCTCCAGAACTGGACCCCGTACTCCAGGTACAGCCTCACCATGGCTTTGTAAAGATGCATCAGTACCTCTCTCCTTCTGCTAGTTATGCCCCACCTAATGCATGCCAACATTCCTTTTGCCTTCCCCACAGCTTCACTGCATTGGCTACCTACCTTAAGGTTGCTTGATATTATAATCCCCAGATACCTCCCCTGCTCTGTTTTTTTTTTCCACCCTACAGTGTAATCTGCTCGTAGGTTTTTATGCCACAAGTGCATCACAGCACACCTTTTGGCATTGAATTTTAGTTGCCAAGCTTCCAACTACCACTCCAGAATTTTCAGGTTCTGCCTTGTGGCCTCCACCCCCTTGAGTGTCCACCCTATTGCAGATTTTTGTATCATCTGCAAATAGGCACACTCTTAGCCCATCCCCTATATCACTCATTTAGATATTAAAAAGGAGAGGGTCCCAGTACTGACCCCTGGGGCACTCTACTTATCACCCCTTCATCCTGGAGTGCATACCATTTACCACCACTCTCTGGGTTTTGCCTGCTAGTTCCACCCACCTAGTTATTTTCTATCCCACCCCTTAGCTTTCCAGCTTATTTACTAGCCTTCTGTGAGAGACAGTGTTGAAGGCCTTACTGAAGTCCAGATAGGCTATGTCCACTGCCCCTCCCTGGTCAACCACCTGCATCACCCAATTGAAGAACTCTATCAGGTTCATCTGGCATGACCTCCCATTCATGAAGCCATGCTGCCTATTCTCCTGCAGTCCGCTATCCACCAGGTAGTCCACCACTCTTTCCTTTATTAGTGCCTCCATCACCTTACCCACCTAGAGGTGAGGCAGACCGGGCCATAATTCTCTTCCACCTCCTTACAGCCCCGCTTGTGCAGTGGCACCACATCTGCTCTCCTCCAGTTCCTTGGCACACACCCTGTATCCAGGAACAAGTTAAACAGTCTTGTCAGTGGGGCAGCCAGTTCTTCCCTCAATTCCTGGAGTACCCTCAGGTGCAAGCCATCCAGCCTCATTACTTTGTCCACCTTTAATCTACCTAGTTCCTCCCTAACCCTGTCTATGCTGAAGATACTAGGATCCACTCTTTTGTCTTCCCTACCTCTCTCCCTCAGCTTGGGTCCCCTATCCACCCCCTCCTCTGTGAAGACCGAGCAGACATAGCTATTCAGCAACTTTGCTTTCTCAAAGTCCCCCTCCAGTTGTATTCCTCCCTTCCCCTCAGCAGGACTATCCCTTGTCTTGCCTTCCTTGTTTCCCCCACATACCTAAAAAAAAGTTTCATCTCCCCTTTTGTCCTGCCTAGCTATTTTCTCCTCAGTGCCAGCTTTTGCCCTCTTTATCTTCTACCCTGCTATCCTCTATTTCTCCCTATAAGTCTCCCTGTCCTCATGCCTTTGTGTCATCTTATATTTTCTGAATGCCTTTTTTCTTTCCCTGACTGCCTCTGCCACCTCCCTTGTAAACCAGAGTGGTCTCCTCCTTTTTTGTTCTTCCTCACCTTCTTAATGCAAATTTCAATGGGTTTCTATACCCCCCTTTGATAGTTTCCTATAACTCCTCCACTTCCCCCAAATTCCCCTTTCCTGCCATTACTTCCCTAAATATCCTTCTCATTCTGTTAAAGTCCATCCTCTTGAAGTCCATAAGCCTTGTGCTGGTCCGATTTGACTCCTTCCCTGTCCTTTTCCCGAAACTTACAGACCTGTGATCATGTGTACCTAGACCATCACCCACCACCACCACCTCTTCCACACTTTCCCCATTTGTGAGGACTGTGTCCAGCAGGTTATCTCCTGTAGTGGGCTTCCTAACCAGCTGTTGTATGAATATACCCTGCAGCGCCTCTCTGATCCCCTTGCTCCTTGCTGACACTGCAGCCGGGATCACCCAGTCCACATCTGGGACCTTATCCATAGATAATGCAGTAGGGAAAGGGGATGTCTTACTCATCTCTGGGCAGTGGAATCTTTTGTCACACTTATTTCAGTTGCTAGAGCCATTTGAGGATGCAACATGTGAAGTGAATGCTAAAAGCACAACCATAAGTCAGGTCATTCCATTGTTAAGTCTTCTCATACAATAACATGAACGATTCTGTTAAACCTTTGAAGAGCAAGGTGCAGGCACTGGTATGGTTCTTGTTCAAAAGCTGTATTTATCTATGAAAACAGACTGCAAGATTGCCATAATTTTGAAATGTGAACATTATGTTATATTAGCATTGTGGGAACCACGTTTCCAAACTAGTTTGCTTAGTCATCTCTAATCTGGTATCATTGACCTCAATCATTATATAAAAAAATGTTCCTAACTAAGCTGCTCTAAGAATGACAACAAGCACTCCAAAAAAGTGTTGCAGCTGCTAATCATCAAAATAACCATTCTCCCTTCCATCAACCATAACCCAGTGAAGCTAACAGAACACATCCTATAAGAAAATCCTTGCATTATGAATTGGAACCCAGAGGCAATTTGTCTGGGGCCTCAAAGGTCAACAATTGGGCTGGACTGGATAACACAGAGAAAGACAGTGATGCTACTTCTCCCATCCAAGCTACTCAGCAATCACTATGGTGGGTGACTTCATTAAGGACCCCAAAAAGATAAATGTACAAGATGACCCATGTCAATATTGGCATGGAAAGGGCACAGTCTGTCCAGCATTGCAAAAAGTGGGCCTTTACTATTTAAGTTTTCCAGCAACAAGTGTCTATTCAGAAAGAACAATTAGCACTGCTGGCGATCTTGCTAGTAAAAGGAGGAGAAAACTCCTTCCAGAAAATTTTGGAATTCTGACTTTTATTAAACTTCACTATGATATATTTCCTGCATACTCAGGGATGCTTTCAAAACACCACTTGGACATTCGTAATGGTGAGCTTATTGGCAGTGATGTTGAAGAATAGTACTACTGGGGGAAACAAGTCAAGTAGTGTTGCTTTAGCCAGTCTCTGTCATTCATGTCCTGTCTCATGGCTATTACTATTTTGTTTCTTCTAATAAGCTGCTTTAAGACTACAAAAGCCTGGGGCTACACACACACATATGCATTTTTGTTTCTCTATATTTTATTTGTAAGATTAATATAAATGTGTAAATAACTAATGGTGATAGTCTATGGCTTAGACGTCTTCCTATGCCAGATCTATTTTTCTTGGATAACAGCATCCTGAATATAACTTCACTCTGAGAACTACCTGATCTACTGTTCTTGAATGGATTGTCATCTATGAACAAAAAATTAAATTGCAAAAATAAATATACTAATACTACACCACATAAATGTGAGTGGAATCTTTCAAAATTCTACCTCATTTGGCCATCACAATTAGACCTTTTCAATTGTCATTGTTTTGTACTAAACATTAGACCAAACAAAACTATAGTGTGCTTTTGTGCAATGAGTGCATGTGCATCATAATGTCTGAGCGTAAAGTCAAACAACTGTGGGACCAACTGCTGGCAAAATGAACAACAAAGTTGGCTTATAAAATGAAATAACATCAGTTTGAAAGGGTAGGTGAGCCAAGATGTACTCTATCCAGTCTGAAACACTTTTTTTAGGGCTGCAGATAGGCAGACCCTGCAGCCCTCTTGCATTAGCTTTAAAATGGCTTACAGTGAAACTTCATTTTTGGACTTTAGGAAGTATCCATCCACAGCTGCAAAATAGTGCTGCTCCCCCTCTGATTTTTCCTGTTTGCTGCTCTGTGTTAAAGGCATCTGAAGGGAGGGGGGGATGCTACTGTGCCTCCCAACTTCTCAGGATATAAACAAAAAAAAAAACCTTTTAAGCTGCTGTTATGTATGTAGCCCGTCAATTTAACCTTTGCAGGGCTGCAGATTGAGCATCTGTCCAGCTTAATCAAATAGATTCATTCCTCTTGCATTAGCTCTAAAAATGGCTTACCATGGAACTTCCTTTTTGGACTTTTGGAAGTATCCATCCATAACTGCGTAATAATGCTGCTCCCCCACTGATTCTTGCTATTTTCTGCTCTGTGTTAAAGGCATCTGAAGGGAGGGGGATGCTACTGTACCTCCCAACTTCTCAGGATATAAACAAAAAAAACTTTTTAAGCTGCTGTTATGTATGTAGCCCCTCAATTTAACCCTTGCAGGGCTGCAGACTGAATATCTGTCCACCTCAATCAAATGGATTCATTCTAGCTCTTTCACCAGCCTAGTGGTTAACTCATTACCTCAAAGCATAGTGAAATGTCCTTTATTGAAGCACTGAAACAGGGTCTCATTAAACAGACTACAGTGTCAAACTGCAGACAGTCCATTGGGATTTGAGACCATGTCCTTCTGTCTTTTATATTTTTTTCTATTCAACCTTTGTATATTTGCTATCCAGTGTTAGTGAAAAGTGGGGGATTACAACAAGTCTGTTTATTCACAGAATTGGGTTCACTGTTGACTTTTCTATTCTGATGTATTTAATGCTCATAAAAGGTACAGCTCAGACAGCATTGGACAGTAAACAAAAGCTCTTTGTTTATCCACAGGGAGAGGAATAGTGCAGTCATCACTCCCTCCCACTCATCCACTGTGATAAATTTAGTGATGGTAAAAAGTGGATAAAGCCCTTAGTTTATCCACAGGTACCATGTGGGGCAGGCTTAGTGCAAATGTACCCACACTGTGATGGATTTAGTGCTGGTAAGAGGTGAGGGACTGACTAATCCACAGAGACAGCTACAGTGTGGTGGAAGGGACATTGTTTATTTTCCACACTGTCTGTATTTAGTCCTGGTGAATGGTGAGTGACTGAACTGGGGATGAAAGTCTTTTGTTTATCTACAGTGACAGGTACAGTGTGTGACTGGTGAACAGTAAGGGACTAGCACCTCTGGAGACTGAAGCCCTCTATATATCCACAGAGGCAGATGCAGTGTAAAACAGGCAGTCCAGGGTTTCTGCACTATGATAGATATACTGTAGTGCTGATGAAAGGTGTCAGACTGACAGCACTAGAGGCTGAAACCCTCTGTTTATCCAGATGGGTAGGTACAGCCAGGGCAGGGACAGTGCAGAGTTCTCACACTGATGGTTTCAGTGCTTGCAAAACACTGGGGACTGCTCTACTGTCTTCATATCCACAGTCATCATTGGCAGGTCATTTTAGAAGGACACCACCTTCTGGAACAAAATATGCTTCCCAATGTTACCCATAAACATGCCATCTGTGATCTTCAGAGCATGTCCATATGTCCTGTTGGAGAACATATCCATATATTCAATCCTGTCAATACTCCTGAGAATGGGAAGACTGAGATCATGTCCCATCTCAACCACCTGCTGTTCTATAGGGAGAAGATGGTAACAACTACTAGTAAACATAAATGTGGATATTATCTGTTAGATCCGTTCAGGTATTCTTGTTTTGAAAATGCATCTTCTCCTTAACAGAGATATCCAAATAGAAAGCCCACCAGCAAATTAGCTTTTATTTTTAGTACTGAACACATACTATTTTCTGCTGCATTAAATGTAAACATGGGAGGAAATATGAAGAAACTGATACAAGGAAGCTTACAAAGGATGTCAGTAGGTATTTAATATGACTTCATAGATATGCAGAATTAAAAATTGCTGCATAAATTCACTGCCACTAAGTAAGTTGCAGACGGGGGTGGGGGATTTGTCAACACAAAGAGGAGTCTTAGTCTGCATCAGAGAGGAGTGACAAGGTCAGTTTTCCTATGTGGGACAGTGACCCACATGGTACAAAAAGTTGGGGCTTTTGAAAATATGATGGCTCATAATGGTCTACAGAGCCCATTTTCTTAAAGCAGGAGTTTTGTCATCGAGGAAGAAAAAAAGGTGGGTTAGAATTTACAACCATCTGACATTTTTCACACTCCCCCACTCAAAAATGAATACTGACACAATTTATCTTCCTCTAATGTAAGACTGCACCAAAGAATTCAGCATCTATGCCAAGCTGGTGTTTCTCTGCTTGACATATGTGTTGCATTCTTTTGGCAGGATCTTTATTGAGTACAGTACCACAATACATTTTCTTGACCTTATCCTCACTTCCATCTCAGTGCACCCTAGCCTCCTTTCTGCCCTGATATCATGATAGGGTTTGATTAAGTAAAGCTGTATCCACATTTCCTCCCGTGGACGCAGTGAAACTTTTTCAATACCAGAAAAAGACTGGCCTTGAATACATTTAATATGGGGTGGTATTATACTTTGTACATTCTTGTGTTCCATGATTCTAATATGTTCACCTATTAAATTATGAGACTATGTTGAATTTTGCAAATGCAGGCTCATGATTTTGGTAATATTCAATATTTTTACCACAAATCTTCAACATAGCCATTTCGGTATAGCAACTCATGGATGTGACAGCTGTCATTTTTCAACTCCTGACCAAAATGTGTGTTTGCATCCTGAAAGTTGATTTTACAGTCCTAGCATGACATCACCTTTAGGCCAGGAGTTTAACATTTTCTCTACCCTTCTTTATGAGGCAGGATCATCACAAAGCTATGTTGAAAAGTTTTATGTAAAAATATTTAAAAAAAAAGTAATTTTCAATATTTGTAACCCAAATTCCTCTTCTTCAGCCCTATCAGCTCTTGCCAGAGTTTGTTCATTGTGGAACAATGTCACTGATAAATGAGAGACATGGGCACTCATAATGTGAGGCACTGACACCTGGAGACATAGGCTCTCATAATGAGAGACACTGACACCCTGGGAAATGGATCTTTCTAATCTGAAATGCTGACATTCTGGGACATAGGCTGTCATGATGTGAGACATTGATGCCCTGGGACATGGACCCTCACAATGTGGAACACTGACACCCTGAGGTATGGGCCTTCATAATTTGAGACACTGATACCCTAGGACATAGGCCCTCACGATGTGAGACATGGACACCTGGACATAGGCTCTCATGAAGTGTGACACTGATGCCCTGGGACATGAGACTTCCTGATGTGAGACACTGACACCCTTGGACATGGTCCCCTCATAATGTGAGACACTGACACCCTGGGACATGGGCCTTCCTGATGTGAGACACTGACACCCTGGGACATAGGCCTGAATCATGGGATCTATGTATGACTGAATGAATTGCCTATGGACCACCTATCTGCACCACATAGGCTACTCTAAGCCAGAATTGTATGAACTAGGGGTTCAGTGGACCCCCAGTGGTGTTCACAGGAGGAGTGTGTATGTCCCTTTTCCACTTGATTCTCTAGCTAATCACGTAGTTTGCCTGTGGCTAGTCTGGGAGCATGCCTGCTGCATGCCACACTATTCACAAAGGTGTGGTGCTAGCCTGGGGGGGAGCAGGATACAGCAGCAGGAAACAATATCAAAAAACTTGCACTCAAAAACAACAGATGCACCAAACTCCTTTTTTCAATTTCAGTGCTTTAATGCAAAAATGCAGTGGAGTGTAGATGCACAAACATATCCACCGTCCACTTGTTGTCCTGGCACATCAGGTAAGAAACCTTTCATTAGGGTGGTTAGTCAGAGAAAGGTGATGTCATTATGCATAGATATCTCATGAATAATCATGACAAAAATAAATTGGTCATTTAAATATATTAACAAAAAAATGTATATAAAAAGAAGAAAAATGGAAAATTGCATTACAGTCAATGTTTCTACCAGAACCTAAAATAATAACCTAGTAATCTTGTTGTTAATTTTTTCTTGCTTATTGCAAAGTAAAACTGGAGACATGCTGGCTGTCAACATGTACATATACAGAAAAGGGAAGAGCTGCTGTGATTTGGCAGGGCAAATACAGTCTGCAAACACAGATCTCCGAAATAGACAAGAGCAGAAAGAAACTGACTACCTGTAAGAGAACAGATGATTCATATTAGATATTATATGTTCAGTGTAACCATATATTTGATGTTATACATGCATTGAGTCTATTACATGGTTGTATAAATGGAAAACAAAAAATAAAAACACAAAATAAAAACAAAAAAATAAAGTTAAGAACCAAAATAAAGTCAACCACCATAATACTGTTAATTTGCAGAATGGTTTCAGAACAAACTTTTGAAAAAGTATATAACTAAACATTAAAGTTATTAATATATCAACATTTGTGTGCCCCATAATGAGGGCCACCATCAACAAATGGTATTTACGACAATAGGGTGGTAAATCATGAGTGCCTATTCTAGTCTAATAGATAAGGTTTAATGTCCCATTGATCATTTAAGCCCAGTGGCTTTACACGTCTGAACATAAATATACAATAACTCTCTTCTTTTAATAAATAGTTGGTTTTATTTCCACCTTTCTTTATTGTGGAAACATGCTCAATGCTCATAAATGTCATGTGTTCAGCACTGGAGTTGTGACATTCTGAGAAATGTACTCCAACTGGAGTCTTCTGTCTACCATTCTTTATTGATCTTACATGTTCCTGCACCCTCTGTTTTACAGGTCTGACAGTGTGTCCCACATAGAAAACATTTTAGGTACACCACACTGAGTACACTGTGAAAAGGGTATGACAGGTTATGGAAACATAGAATGTGTTGGCAGATGGTGTCCATGTGGACCATCTAGTCTGCCCATGTATACTACCCCCCCGATCAGGCTACTGTGTTCAGCTTTCCACACTATCTGTCCCATGCTAGTTTTAATTCTCTGACCATCTTTGACCCCACCACCTGTGGGGGGAGATCATTCCAAGGCTCCACCACCCTTTTTGTAAAAAAAAACTTTCTTGTGTTGCTCCTGAACCTGCCCCCTTTTAGGTGCATCTTGTGTCCCTGGTCCAGATGCAGTTATTTACCTGAAGGAGATCCCATGCCTGAACCTTGTTGATACCCTTCAGGTACAGTGGCATTCCCCAGGGTGAAATCAACTTTTAAAGCATGCTACTGTATGCTGCAGCAGACCTACTGAATAAAGAAATGTAATTTAAATGGCAATTGTACATTATGTTTGGAGGAATTCTCACTGTTCAGCTGGATTGAACTTAGCAATGGATTACCCTATAGCTATTAGTATACTGAAAAACATGAAAATTCCAACTATGATTGAATTAACAAAAAGATTGGCTGAGGTTTACTCATTAAATGACTTCATCACAGAAGAAACTGATGGGGAAACTGAAGTCACTCTGTCGATATTTGGTATCTCATGTAGAACATTGGAAACAAAGGAACAATTGATGGAAATGATGGGTTACTTAGTAGATAATCTCCTGAGCATTGAATTCTACAAAGACGACATTAAAAATATAAGGAAAGTATACAGTGACTCACTTAAAGGGAACCAGATCGATCTAATTCTTTATAGTGAGAGATTGGCAGAGAAAATTTTGAAAGTTTGCACCAAATTGGACAGCCTTGATATTATAATAGTAAATTTAAATGAAGTAGCTGGGGAAATACAAGCAATTCCAGTAGCTAGTATGGAATTACAAGGCTCCATCTACAATAACAAAACCTTTAATCAGTTTCAATTACTGGATAATGGAGTGGGCAAATGACTAAATAATGAAATCATAAGAGATGTCCCGGAGATTGAAGCAGATCAAGACCCTCAGGAGACTGAGGGAACCAATGATGTCTTAAATAATAGTATTAATGCTTACCTGTATAAATACAAAGGAAATCTAGGTATTATGACTTGGAACATTGCTGGTATGATCTCAAAATTTATTGATAAAGAATTTTGTGAATTTTTGGACAAGATGGATATAATAGGTTTTCAAGAGACGTGGCATGGGGAGAAACAAGCGGAAACTATAAATAGACATGGCTATATACTTATCCATGCACCTGCATAGAAAATGAAAAAAGCAGGATGAAGAATGGGTGGCCTTGCTGTATATGTTAAAATAATGGATTTCATTAAAATTGAAAAATACATAGTGGAGACTAACTATATAATCACAGCATTACGAATATGGGGAGAAATAGTAATTCTGGCAAACATTTATAATCCTCCAGAAAAATCAGTAACTTATGACTGTCAACTAATGGAACATATTGCTAAAGATATAAAAAAGCTGGATAGAAATGAATATTTAGATCTACTTCGTATGGGGGATTTTAATACTAGATATGGAAACTGCAGTGAACAACAGGAACTATTAAGTGCACTTCTTATACCCCAGAGACTCTCTAATGATAAAAAACATATAGACAAAAACAAACAAATGGAGAAACTAATTGGCAGTTTGCAACAGATTATTCTGAATGGGCGCATGCCCTAGGATTACAATGGAAATATTACTTGTGTTACAGCAAGGGGGTCTACTACCATAGATTATATGTTAGTTACTCCACATAGTTTTCATAAGTACTGTGACCTAAAAATAATAAACAGAACTGAAAGTGATCATTATCCATTAATATTATATAGAAAAAATGTAGAAAATGTTAATAGGGAACAACAATCAGAAATACAAATTATTAATAATAAAATTAAATGGGGCAGAATGATGGGACATAAAGCAATGGCATTAAGCATGGAATTTATACAGAGTTTAGATTCAAAAATTAACCAAGAATTAGATCCAAAAAAAATTTATGATACAGTTATTGCACATTATGAAAATTCTGAAGAAACCATTGAAAAATCCAATAACAACAACATGGGGACAAATTATGAAAATTGGTTTTATAAAAACTGCAGAGAAGGGAAAAGGAAATTGTCACAAATAATTAGGAAAGTAAAGAAGAATCCTACAAAAGAAAATAGGAAAGAGTTGAATAGTTATAGAAAACAATATAAAGATGAGACAGAAGTACAACAAAATAAACATTGGACAGAATTATGGGATAAGATGCAGAAAGCAATTTATCAAAATGATGATAAAACTTATCGGACACTTCTGGCTAAAGGAACAAATACATTTAAAAAACAATTTGATTACTACATAGGGCCAGAAAAATGGGTCAGTTATTTTCAAAATATATTTTCAACAGGGGATGACACTTATAACACAAACATAAATGAAATTGATGGTAATTTTACCTGGTTCATAGAAGCTGAAGTCAAGATAGTTCTGGAGACTTTTAAGAATAAGAAATCACCAGGACCTGACAAAATCCCAATTGACTTTATAAAATTAAATAATGATTGGTGGGTGAGAGCACTTACTATATTATACAATTTAATGGTCATGTATGCATTTACACCAGATAGTTGGAAAGGGAGTCATATAGTTCCTATACATATAAAAGGCTTGTATGCTGATCCAATAAACTATAGACCTATTGCTCTCATTGACACTATAGCTAAGATTTATGCTAAAACAATCTTGAATAGAATAACGATAGAGTTAGAAAGAAATTAAAATATATCTGACCTACAGGCTGGTTTCTGGAAAAAAAACAGGAACTGTGAACCAGATATTTATTCTCTATCACATCATAGAAAAATATTGTAATATAAAAGGGCAAATCTTATTTATCACATTTATAGATTTTACATCAGTCTTTGACACAATATTGAGAACATTGGTATGGGAAAAAATTAGGTATATGGGTATAGATAACAACCTAATTATATTAGTACAAAGAATATATAGAACCACATGGGCAAAAATTAAATATACAGGAACAGGACTGCTAACTAATAAAGTGCAAACTAACATAGGTGTTAGACAAGGATGTGTTCTAGTACCAACCATCTTCAAGATATATATATATATATATATATATATATATATATATATATATAAATTAGTGTAGCTCTTGATAATCCAGATTTTCATCTTCCTAGAGTGGGAAAAACTAGAATACCAGTCTTGGCATATGCTGACGACTTAGTTGTAATATCTACTAGCCGTTTAGGCCTACAGAGGGCTCTTGATAAAATAGGAACACTCTGTATAGAGCTCAATTTAAAGACAAACGTAAAAACACCAAGGTAATGGTGATTGGAACTAAGATAAAATATAGAGCATTAAAGCTGATGAATAAATCTTTGGAATTTGTAAATGAATATAATTATCTTGGAATAACATTATCAAAAAATCTTAAATGGAATAGGCATAGGGAAATGTGTACAAAAAAACTGTAGTGTACACTGAATGCCCTAAAAAGATTTAATTATCTCTATGGAGGTAACACCATTCTTCCAATGATTAAGGTTATTAACGCAAAAATGATCAATCAGGTTTTATATGCTGCAGAAATCTGGGGGAATGATAGTATAACTAAGTTGGAAGCTATATTGAACAAAACATACGAACAATTAATAAAGATTCCTAGCAGTACTCCTAGTGCTCTTCTTAGAGCAGAATTAGGGCAAATAAAACTTCTGGCTATGATATATATATAAGACAAGTAAATTACTGGATTAAATTAACAAATGAAAGAAAGAACTCTATATTGGGAGAATGTCTTAAAGAAAAGATGCATTACCTGGCATATGGTAAGCAAATGCCTGGAGAATGTTAAAATTACTCTGCAAAATGTAAATTTGGAATATATGATGAACTGGGTTGAAAAGGAAATATGCCTTAACAAGGCTTACTCAAATACTGTAACAAGCACTATAAAAGAAAGATCACAGAAAATGGATCTAGAAACAATTAAAAAATCAAAAGTGGCCATTTGGCTAATTAATAATATGAGAGAGCACACCTTAAAACCTTATCTATATATAGTTAAGAATCGTGAATTTAGAAATGTAATTGCCCAATTTAGGTTTGAAGTCTTCCTGAGTAATGTCATTGAGGCAAGGTATAATAAAGAGGAAAATAAATCCAGTAACTGTTGTTGCCATTAACAGGAACTGGAGGATTTGAAACATGTAGTATTAAGATGCCCATGGTATGAACACCTTCATAGTAAAAGATTTGGTAAATATATTGGTTCTCTATATATGCCTAATAAATATATACTGGATCTTCTGTTCAACTCAGAAAACTTCGAAATGCTAAATGAACTGGTTATGTTCCTTACTGAAGTGAAAAAGCTGAGATGTAAGTGTATCTGAGGATTTATTATGCAAAAAGATACAATAGTGAGACCTTATGTCTAGACCTAGTCTATGAAAGTGGGAAATGTATGGAATATGCTGCACAAATTTTTATAATTGTTTGTAATATGTGTTATATGTATGTATGAATGTTATTTATTGATTGTTTTATTTGTATTGTAATGGCAAAATGCCAAACAAATAAACTATTACTACTAAATGGCAATTAGTCCCTTTTGTCATTCAGGAAACTGTGGCATTCACTTCATCCTGGCAGTGTCACATTTTTCTGAAAGACAAAAGGGACTAATTTCCAATGAAATTACATTGCTTTACTCAGTAGGTCTGCTGCAGCATTCTGTAGAGTGGTGCAAAATGCTGCAGAATTGGGTTTCATCCTGGGGGATGCCACTGTACTCAAACATCTCTATCATATCCCCTATCTCTTCTTTGTTCTAGTGAGTTCATGTTGAGCTGTTCTAGCCTTACATCATATGGCTCATGATGCAGACATTGCTCCATTTTTGTCACCCTTCTTTGTATAGTCTCTTGTCTATCTATGTCTTTCTTAAGGTGAGGTCTCGAAAACTGGACACAGTACTCCAGGTGAGGCCTTACCAGGAACCTGTACAGTAGCCAAACAGTACAGTCACCTCTCTCCTTCTACTGGTAGTGCCCCTTCCTGTACACCCCAAGATGCCACTGGTCTTTTGTGCTACCTTTTCACATTACTTGCCAACCTTCAGATCATCTGCGATGATCTCCCCAAGATCCCGCTCATGGTTTGTTACCGCCAGCTGTACCCCATTTAGAAAACAATCCCTCCCTGTGTTGTGTCTTCCTAGGTGGATAACCTTGCATTTTTTGGCATTAAACTTCAACTGCCAATTCCCTGACCATTCTTTCAACTTCCTATGGTCTGACTATGTCCCATAATAATAATAATAATAATGTAATAATAAACTTTATTTTTTAAGCACCTTTTGAGGTACCAAGGCACTGTACAAAAATTAAAACCACAATAACACAAACAGCAAATACAATAATAGATAAAATAACGGATCCATTCAATTATACATCGTTGAAGGCCTGATGCCACAAAAAAGTTTTAAACGCCTGTTCAAATCCCCCCACAGTCATGCACTTCCATAGCCGATAGGGTAGAGAATTCCAGAGGATTGAGGCCATAAACATAAATGCACGGGCCCCAGAGGATTTCAAAGACACCGTCAGAATCTCCAGCAACCCCTCATCAGCCGAACAGAGCTGTCACTCAGGGCAGTAGGGAACAAGAAGCTCTTTCAAGTAATCAGGGCCTAGTCCATGTAGGGCTTTATAAGTCAGTAAGCTGACTTTGAAGGTGATCCGTCACTGAATCGGTAGCCATTGCAGATTGCGCAGCACCAGAGTAATATGCCAAGATCGAGAGATCCCCATCAACAGTCATGCTGCAGCATTCTGAACTAGCTGTAGGTGGTTGATATCAACCCCAGGAAGCCTTAAGTATAGGGAGTGTCAGTAGTCAAGGCGTGAGGTCACAAAGGCATGGACTGACATAGGCGGATCCTTGGACGAAACAATGTGCTTATTCCTGGCAATGTTTCTAAGATGGTAAAAGGAAGACTTGACAGCTGTTGACACCTGAGATCATAGGGTCAGTCTGTTATCAAGCACCACCCCCCAGGTCTCGCACTCATTCAGAGGTAAGTATATGGGGGCCCCCCAGATAAAGTCCAGAGGACTGACCAGCCCTCAATCCCTCTATCCGGTAACCTAGATCCATGACCATTGCCTCAGTCTTTCCTGCGTTCAGATTTAGCCAGCCTGAGTTCATCCAGTCCTGGATTTCAGTGAGGCAGTTGTTAAATAAAGAGAGAGCACTATCCTGGTCAGGTGCAAAAGACCGGTAGAGCTGGGTATCATCAGCATAGTAGTGAAACTTCAGCCCATACCATCTTACAATGTCTCCGAGGGGTAGCATATACACTGCAAACAACATGGGGGACAGCACTGAGCCCTGAGGAATCCCACATGACTTGTGGTGGGTGAAGTGGGCTCAATCTGCTCCATGAAGCGATTCACGGAGCAAAGGCAGATTTGCAGAGTGCTCCACAACGAGAAGCAGAGTATTGTGAGTTATAATGAGGAACACGAAGTCCATTAGAAACAATGACTTCTCGTTACTCTGCCTCCTCTGGCCACTACTCTGCCAATTTTAAGGTGAAGTGCACTGCGGGAGTGCACTTTGCCTCACTTCACCTTGTTTTTGAGCTCCAAAGGAAATTTTGCAGTGATTCATGGGATTTCAGGTCACATGGGCTCTATATTGATCTGCACAGCCTCAGTTTGGGGTAGTATGAGTAGGAAGGAGTAGGAGACAGTGTGCTCTGATAGCTGTCTGTGATAGGAATCTTGTAAAAGCTGTTCAAAAAGCATTTTTGCTTTTTTGGGGGATCCAACTTCAGTTCATCGATTGTAGGAGACCCTCTTGTGCTGATATCATAGAGCGTTTTTGTGTGGATTTTGAATGTTAATTTACAACATTGAGTGTGTGTGGTGAAAGACAGTGAAAGTGTGCTTTGGGGGAGGGGTGTTTCTGCGGTGTAGGTAGATTTAAGTTGGAGAAATAGTGATTTCTTTGTTTTTTGGTTATATTTTTGTTATATAACTGACTGTGTTAATGTACACATAGTAATATTGTCAGTAATAGTAGAAATGTTCTTGCTGTTCATTGTGTGGATGTGGTGCAGCAGTTCATAAGTTCAGGTTGTTTAAATTACAAATTTACAAAACATAACGTGGCACAGTAGTGAACTTTTGCATTTGCAGTGCATTCCTCGTTCAGTATTGTACACAAACTGTTCTGTGTGTGTGTGTGTGTGTGCGTGCAGTGTTGCATGCATCAAATAATACACCTTTAATTGTGCCACAGACTAGTGTGATTGCAAGCGCAGCAGTGTGAATCTGCTATCCACTGCAGCTGCCTGATTTTGTACTGCAATCGTGGTATTTGTTCTTAGTTTTGCTGCTTGTAGTGCCGTAAAAATCAACACTGTCTGTATTTAGTGCTCCCCCCCATCCCCACGTTCGAAAGGTATTTTTTACCAGATTGGATTGTTTTTGTAACTTCATCAGCACCACTGGTTACTGAAGTTGTTTTAATTCAGTGACAGTCTCAGGGTAGTCTCTTATCTGTTGCTGAAACCACAGTTGTTTATTTGGCTTCACATCCAGTCAGCATCCCTCCAAACAGAGAGTGAACGTATCAAAATCTGAATTTGGTTATAATATTTGTGGTTGATCCCCCAAAATGCCTGCAAAGAGACGGCGAGCAAAGCTGTTTCTCGCCATGGCAATGTTGGCAGTAAGATGGTCTGTGGGTGTGGTAGTAATACGCAGAAGCAGAAGTGCATTGCTGATGTGAGGAAAGGTATTTCTCCTGCAATGTTTTTTACAGCCCAGTTAGTAACTTCACTTATAGTTGGAGGAGATGATGTTTTCCCAGCCAGTGATGTTAGTGTTACTGGTGTTAGTGGTGGTGGAGGTAGTATTAGTATTGTTGCGTCAAGTTCTAATTCCAGCTAGTGTACCATTTCCAAAAATATTGAATGTGAAGCAGTGCAAGTCAGTGGCAACGTAGATGATGTCATACTTCCCAGTAACATCCCAGTAACTGAACTTGAGGATTCTGATGATCATGTCAACGATAGCATACAATGTGATATTCCGTCCACTGTGGCACTTAATGTTATGCGTTTTACATGCAGTGATTCACAGTGTGGTGAAAAAATATCAGGCGATGGTGGTGTAGATGCTGATGATGAATGTAATAATGCTGATGATGATGTTGCTGTTGTTGCAACATGCAGTCGACATACTAGCATCCAAGCACAAGATGTGGATGTGTGTGACGTTAATGTATATGATGATGATGTAATTGACCCCAGTTGGGAACCAGAGAAAAAGAAATTAAAAGTGGCTGTGTCTGAGTCTGTTTGCAGGAACTCCCCCCTGTAAAAACATGTGATCTACTGGTTTTAGTTGATGATGATGATGATGACCCAGTAATCAATATGATAGGTAGTCATGGTGGTCAGTTGCAGTCCGGGTGTGCAGCGCCTGAAACATCACGTGCCCTCCCACTTCAGTGCTTAAAATAAAGTACTTAAATAAGCCACATCATCATGGACATGTCAAAAGCAGAGTATCACATTCCCTAGTTTGGGATTTTTTTTGTTCAAGATGCAAATGATAATTCAGTTGCAATCTGCCAAGTTTGCCATGTGTGTGTAAGTCGAGGTAAAAGGGGGAGCCATCTGGGAACAGGAGAACAGCATACGCATCTTAAGAATAGGCACTTGGCACTGTGGACCCAGCACAAGCTGGCAGCTAATACCACAGTGGGGCATTCACCCTCGTCACCGGCAGCCATAGCCAGCATGTTATCCCCTTCCATGACTGTTAAGCCCAGTAGGAAATTAAACGTGTGCAGTAGTGTGGAAATAAGAGCAGAGGATTACTACAGGCATGATGAGGTGGAAGACCATAATGACTTTGAAATGTAGTCCAGTGCAGGTGAGAGTAGCAGCTTTCATTGTGGCGGTGGTGGTGGTGAATGCAGTATGTCTAGTGCAAGTGTTACATCAACCCAGGTTGGCAAATCTGGCAAAATAACATCATTTCTGGGTTTGTCATCATCACCTGTGCAACCGTCTTCATCAAATGTCCACACTCCACCCCCTGCCAATGCCATTAACCACAGAGCACAACCATTTGTGATCAACACATCCCATGTAAAACGTTTAGGTCAGCCCACATTACAGAGTGTTTTTGCACATAAGCTGACGTACCTCCCAAATCATACAGTGTCAAGTGATCTCAATGCTGCTATAGCAGAAATGCTGGCAATTGATCTTTTGCCCTTCTTTTGGAGAATTCTGGATACTGGTGGTTTGCTGTATGTGCCTGTCCAAAATGGAAAGTCCCATCCAGGACATACTTTTCTACCCGTGCTGTCCCCGAGTTGTACCGTACTGTATCCGACTCAGTAAGACATGCCCTTCAACATTCCTCCTCTCCATTCATCCATTTAAGTATCGATATGTGGACAAGTGGCAAAACAGCAGGGAGTTCATACCTGTGTATAACTGTACACCGGGTGCAGGTGCCAGGTGTTTGTGATGTTGGTAGTGTGAATAATCAGTGCAGTAAGGTGGATTGTTGCAGTAGCAATCTTCCTGGAATTCGACAGCATGCACCGATTGCTATGCGCAGTGTGACCTGTTCACACACTGGTGAGAACATGTTGGACATGGTAATGACCGAAATTGACAGATGGCTAAACTCTCTGTCCCTGAGAGCTGGATTCATAGCAAGTGACAATGGGTCAAATGTGGTGAAATGCATCACAAATGGTGTTTTTTTTTGTGTTCCATGCGTGGCCCTCTGTTTAAATCTTGTGGTTCAGGAGTTTCTGCAGTACCCTGATATAAAGGAAATACTGACTGTTGCTTGACTTATATGCTCTCACTTTTCAAGATCTGGAAAGGCCCATGACCAACTGTGGCAGTTGCAGATACAAAACAGCCTGACTCAGCACCGCTTGAAGCTGGAAGTTGTCACCTGATGGAACTCCACATTATACATGGCAGAGAGATTGTATGAACAATACAAAGCCATCTCAGAATATCTTGTTATGCACACTAGCAGTGACAGTTCCGGGGCCTCCATGTCTATGATGACTGAACAGTGGTGCCTCTTGGACTCTGTAACAACAATTTTGCGGCCTTTTGAACATGCCACACAGGCAGTGAATGGCAAGTCTACCTCCATTAGCCAATCAATTCCACTGCTGTGGGTGCTAAGGCAGACATTGGTGAATGTACAGCATAGCCTTGATGTTATCACAGACGGTGGTAGCATAATGTTGCTGTAAAACATGCTGACAGTATTCGACCAGAATTGTCACATTGAGAGCATTCAGTGTAGTGATTACTTTGCCATAGCAACAATGCTGGACCCACGGTACAAACGTGGAATTGCCTCAGTACTGGAGGGAGGGCCTGAACAGGTAAAAAATCATCAGTGGTCAACTATTGCGCTTGGTTCATGTGGCACAGAAGTCACGTGCTAAGGTCAGTAAATCTCAGCAGCATAATCCAACTGAAGGTGTACCTGGAGGACCATCAAGCATATCCTGCAAGAGGAAGGGGACTGCAGTTCCAGGTGGTCTGTCATCCAAAGTGGCTGGCATCAACCCACTTTGGGAGGCTTTCTCCCAAGTGAGTATTTATGAAATAAATGATTCGGGGAAAAACAGGATGATGCATCAACAATTGGATTTAGTGCAGAAAAGAGAATGGTTGAGTCATATTTGTCTGAAAACAGGCATCTGACAATAACTGAAGATCCTATTTTGTACTGGAGTGGAAAAGTCAGTGAATGGCCAGAGGTGACTGCAGTGGCACTGAAGTACCTTACATGCCCACCCTCCATTGTAAAGGTTGAGAGGGTATTCAGCTCAGCAGGTGCAATAGTCAGGGATCGTCAGACAAACCTGTCTCCTCCAAATGTTAGTTTGCTAACATTCATTAAAATGAATGAGAGGCACATACCAGCAGAGACTGCAGCCTCGGTATTCGTACCCCGGTCTAGTCATGGTGGTCTTACTGATGTGGAAATGGAGCATCCTGGTGGCACTGGGAGTGGCTGTCTGAAATGGCCCACCAGTGGTGTAGATGACGACATAATGGAGAAAGAATTTCTCAGTGGTCAGACTTCAGACATTGATGACTGCGAGGGCAGTTTTCTTTATGAGGATGATAATTTGGTTAATGTTGGCAGGTTTTAACTGAAGTTTTTAAAAGGCAGTGTGCCCCCCCCAGACCACCACCACCGGGACTGATGTTATCTACTGCCAACATGAGTCTGTCTGCCTCCCCCAGACCTCCACCACTAGGACTTTTTAGCCACTCCCACCATGAGTCTGTCTACCCACCAGGACCACCACCACTGGGGCTGATGTTATCCACTGCCACCATGAGTCTGTCTACCTCCCCAGACCACCACCACTGGGACTGATATTATTCACTGCCACCATAAGTCTGTCTGCTCCCCCGGACCACCACCACTGGGACTGATGTTATCTACTGCCACCACTGCCACCATGAGTTTGTCTGGCCCCCCCAGACCACCACCACCAGGACTGATGTTATCCACTGCCACCATGAATCTGTCTGTCCCTCACACCATCACCACTGGGACTGATGTTATCCACTGCCACCTTGAGTCTGTCTGCTCCCCGGACCACCACCACCACCAGGACTGATGTTATCCACTGCCACCATGAATCTCTCTGCCCCCAGACCACCACCACTGGGACTGATGTTATCCACTGCCACCATGAGTCTGTCTGCCCCCCCCGGACCACCACAACCAGGACTGATGTTATCCACTGCCACCATGAGTATATCTGTCCCTCACACCACCACCACTGGGACTGATGTTATCCACTGCCACCTTGAGTCTGTCTGCCCCCCTGGACCACCACCACTGGGATGGATGTTATCCACTGCCACAATGAATCTGTCTGCCCCCCCAGACCACCACCACCAGAACTGATGTTATTCACTGCCACCACTGCCACCATGAGTCTGCCTGCGCCCCGACCACTGCCACCAGGACTGATGTTGTCCACTGCCACCATGAGTCTGTCTGCCCCCAGACCACCACCACCAGAACTGATGTTATCCACTGCCACCATGAGTCTGTCTGCCCCCCGGACCACCACCACCAGGACTGATGTTATCCACTGCCACCATGAGTCTATCTGCCCCCCGGACCACCACCACCACCACCAGGACTGATGTTATCCACTTCCACCATGAGTCTGTCTGCCGCTGAACCACCACCACCAGGACTGATGTTATCTACTGCCACCACTGCCACCATGAGTCTGTCTGGACTATCAGCCAGAGACAGAAAACTTCTTAATATTTAAACCATAAAGTGAGTATGTGTACTCATGTCTGTTAAATACAAAATCACACATGCCCCTACAATGCAAAGCATCATGGGCTGCACATGCAAATCACCACAGAATGTTATGCTGGTCCAACTTTAAGCAGAATTGCATGGTGTCGAAAGGCCTCTCACACAGTTTACAAAGGGTGCTAACAGAAGACACAGACACATGTTTCATTCTATCAGGACTCATCAGTATGCCTCATCTGTTTGACACCCCAGTGGCATGGACCAGCTACCCTTAAGGCAGTGTGCCTTGGATATATTGTGGTGAACCCGTTAAAATAAAAAACTATTTAAAAGACAAAGAACCTCTGTGCGCAAACACTGAAGAAAGGGTTACCCCAGAGAGCATTTGGCTGGGAAGCCAAGTTTCAAGAAAATACAAAATCACACATGCCCCCACAATGCAAAGCATCATGGGCTGCATATGCAAATCACCACAGCATGTTATGCTGTTCCAACTTTAAGCAGAATTGCATGGTGCCGAAAGGCCTCTTACACAGTTTGCAAAGGGTCCTACCAGGACTCATCAGGATGCCTCATCTGTTTGACACCCCAGTGGAATGGACCAGCTACCCTTAAGGCAGTGTGCCTTGGATATATTGTGGAGAACCCATTAAAATAAAATACTATTTAAAAGACAAAGAACCTCTGTGTGCAAACACTGAAGAATGGGTTACCCCAAAGGGCATTTGGCTGGGAAGCCAAGTTTCAAGAAAATACAAAATCACACATGCCCCCACAATGCAAAGCATCATGGGCTTTATATGCAAATCACCACAGAATGTTATGCTGGTCCAACTTTAAGCAGAATTGCATGTCTGTTATACTGCTTCACTTCCTTTAGTTGTATATTTTGTTTTCTGTAGCTTTTCAGAGTCACAATGGTAAAATACATACAGTACACTTCTTTTGTTTCTTTTACAGGGTAACAAAAAAAGGCTCCATTGCTAAAACTCTTTGGGAATGGTACTGTAGCTGTACCGTACAGAAAGGAAGCAATGTAATAGCCATGTGAAATCCATTCTGGTAAGTATGAAGATTTTATTTAATTCATTTCATTGTTTTATAAAGACTGCATCAAATATTACACACAGGTTGTGTTAGTTGACAAGATGTGACTTTGAAATGTAACTTGACTTTAGGGATTGAGATTTGAGAACTAGGGAGGGACACATAACAATTAAGTTGTAAGAAGTCATTCATTTCTTTTTTTAGGAAACTTCCAGATGCTTTATTGTTCTGACAAAGTGGCCTTATCCAAACTAGTTCTTCAACTTCAGCCCCCCTTCCCCCACCGGGCCGGGGCGCACATGCAACATGCAGAAGTCATTTCATTAGATGACCATGACCATCATTAACAACCAGACTCGAAAAGGATGCACATTAAATCTTTGAAGAAGTAAGAAAATAAGAAACCATTACAGGCAAACCTGCAAATATGCTTCCCCCCACCCAAAATAAAAAAAAATACTTACCTTCATGTGCTTGACAGTTAACCATTGCAAATTTCTATGCAAAAAGTTCTAATCAAGCACTGGAATGTACACACCAACCATATCTGTGACCTGTGATACAGAACAATACCATGAGTACATGTCCATGTGAACCCCCCTCACCTACAAAATATAGAAATATGTATCTACAGTATTTATATCAACTCACCAAGGTTACTATTAGTGTACAGACAAAGGGCACCCTTCCATCCAGTTGAGATGATCACATTGCATTTGCTCGAATTGCGGCACACATTGGACCAGCAACAGTTCACTCACGGTCATCATTTTATTCTGGGCACTGCGCGCACGAGTGACTGTGCAATAAATTCTGGGGTACTTGGCATGTGCTGAAACAAAATTCCATTTCACTTCGTTACCACTTGTCAATTTTCTGCACACAAGCAGGATGCATTTTGTGACTACAGAAAAAATCTGGGAACTCTGTGCCACTTTTGTGCGCATGACTGAAGTGTGCCATTAATTCTGGGGGACTTTGTATGTGCTGAAACAGTCTCATTTCGCTGTGTAACAACTTGTCAATTTTCTGCACACAAGGAGGATGCATTTTGGGCTGGCAGAAAAAATCTGGGGACTCTGCCACTTTTGTGCACATGACTGAGTGCACCATTAATTCTGGGGGATTTTGTATGTGCTGAAACAGTCTCATTTCGCTGTGTAATGACTTGTCAATTTTCTGCACACAAGGAGGATGCATTTTGGGCTGGCAGAAAAAAATCTGGGGACTCTGCCACTTTTGTGCGCATGACTGAGTGCACCATTAATTCTGGGGGACTTTGTATGTGCTGAAACAGTTTCATTTCACTGTGTTACCACTTGCCAATTTTCTGGACACAAGAAGGATACATTTTGGGCCTGCAGAAAAAATCTGGGGACTCTGTGCCACTTTTGTGCACGTGACTGAGTGCGCCATTAATTCTGGGGAACTTTATATGTGCTGAAACAATCCCACATCACTTTGTTACCACTTGTCAATTTTCTGCACACAAGGATGATGCATGTTGGACCTGCAGAAAAAGTCTGGGAACTCTGCGCCACTTCTGTGTGCATGACTGAGCATGCCATTAATTCTGGGGGACTTTGTATGTGCTGAAACAGTCTCATTTTGCTGTGTAACCACTTATCAATTTTTTGCAAGCAAGGAGGATGTATTTGGAGCTGGCAGAAAAAATCTGGGGACTCTGTGCCACCACTGCGCACCTTACTAAATGTGCCATTAATTCTCTGGGACTTTGCATGTGCTGAAACAATCCCATTTCACTTCATTACCACTTGTCGATTTTCTGCACACAAGCATGATGCATTTTGGGCTGGCAGGAAAAATCTGGGGACTCTGTGCCACTTTTGTGTATTCTGTGATTGTTGCTGTGAGCACATGATGTCATACTGACATTTTTACAATTAAAGCAGCATTGCAAGAATGTCCTCACAGTTCTGAACTGTATTTTTTTATGTTACATTACATTATCACAGCCACCACTACTTGCCTCCGAGTTGTGACTTGAATGATACAGTTCTTTTCACAATTTATGTCTGCTTTACTTACTTGACTACTTTTTTTCATATATAAAAAAAAGTAAGCATGTCTTCCAATATTGTTCGAACCAGGTTTATATTTATTTGCAGCTGCTTTTCAATAACTATTGTTCCATGGTGTCATAAAATACTACCTGATGCATAACTGTTAATTAACAATCGAAGTGATATATAACAACTACTTGATGTGATGGAGAAAAGCAGAGGAAAACAATGAAAAAGACCTGGTCAGCACCAATCTAAAAGGAATGCTCCTTTCATTATTTCACACACAAAAAAAGGTAGTACAGCAGACTTAACTACTGCAAATTATCGTGTCATTTCAGTCAGTCAGGAAGTAAGTAAAGGAAGTTGTAACATAGCATTAAAAATTATAGGTCAGAGTTATCAACAGATTGTTGCGCTGCTGCTTTACAGACATTCACCACATTACATAGTTATGGTGATGCACATAAACTAATATGTGAGCTCATTACTACCACCAAAATATTTCTTGATCCGCAGAGTGCAATATATTTCTGCAAAAAACACCCATAATTTCTTTTTTTTTAAATTCAAAATTTTATTGTGTTTATCCACACACCGAGCAAAAAACATACCAGAGATATTTTGTTCTTACATAACAATTAACATAAAATAAAAGAGTCAGGCTATTTTCTCCCCCCTCTCCCTCCCCTCCTCCTTTACCTCC
The DNA here is from genome assembly GCA_016271365.2 of Neoceratodus forsteri. NCBI lineage: Eukaryota > Metazoa > Chordata > Ceratodontiformes > Ceratodontidae > Neoceratodus > Neoceratodus forsteri. The sequence continues at coordinate 678,287,257 of CM057456.1, read as the reverse complement.
CTACCCAACCCCCCTCCCTTAAAACTAAGACTCTAAAGGAAGATCTGTTCACCCTTATTCCACTATTATACTACATTCCTAAATTCAGTCTAGATTGAGAAGGTATAGTGTTTGAAACCGACTCCATATCTTTTCATATGTCTGAAGCCTATTTCTTCTTCCTGCACCTAATTTCTCCATATTCAGGTTAAATAACATCTCCTGCAACCACTCCGCATAGGTAATTGAGGTGTCCTCCAACCAATATCTTAATACTACCTTTTTAAGCGAGCATGCAATCAGAGCCATATAATATCTACGTCACTAAACTTGATGCCAGAATAATACCCTATCAGACAGATTTCCGGGGTAAAATACTGGTCAATGCCCAGCACTGGGTCTACCTTCTGTTTAATTTGGGTCCACAACCGTTTTATCGATGGGCACTCCCAAAAAATGTGATACAAATCCCCTACTGCCTGACGGCACCGGAAACAGTTTTGATCAGATCTACGACCAATTTTACATAGCTTGGAAGGGGTCCAATATAAATTGTTCAGAAAATGAAACTGCATCACCCTCAACCGGTCAAAACCACCCATAATTTCATCACAGTGAGTCACGTGATGGAGGAATTACTGATCAGAAAAGCCACCCACATTCTGCCACCCTTTCTCAGCAATGTTAGGACGTGATGCCAGGGGGAGCGCAGGTGCATGTTCCACTATAATGAATGTCTGGCAGCTATCCTAATGTTTCCTTATGGTATAAGGTTCACTTTGTGGTGAAATATGGGATGTTCCCACTAACAGGGCTCTTCTTACTAGAAACGTGGCCACACATTTCACCACAAACTGACCATTATGATATAAAGAAACATTCAGAAACCTGCCAGACAATCAGATATTCACTGTAAGAAGCACACATACGCGCTTTCCCTGCCATCACGTCCTAATGTTGCTGAGAAGGGAGGCAGAATGTGGGCAGATTTTCAGAATGGGAATTCCTCTGTCACATGACACACTGTAACGAAATTATGGGTGGTTTTCACAAAAATGTATTGCTCTATGTGGTGCAAGAAAGATTCCCCTGTAAGGGAAAATGTGTATGATTAAACAATTACAAACAAAAAAATACACAAAAAAAGTACAATGCAGTATTGGGGTGGGGTCAGTGGTAGGGGTTGGAGGAATAGAAAACAATCCCCTCACTTACTATGGACATGGGATGCCGTGGTGGTCCAGCAGCAGGCACAGCATTGAAAGTATCTGCTGTTGCTGTGCTTCCACTCTGTTCACCTGCTGCTCCAAAGCACTGAACCACTCATTATTCTCCTTGAGTGCTGCCCACACCAGGCCGATGTCAGACTGGGTTGCAGGGACTGTGACGGGGTCCACTGCAGTGGGGAATCCATGTAGTGGGGCTGGTAGTGGACATGGTGGTGCTGGTGGCTGTGATGGCGGTGGTGGTGGTGGTGGTGGAACAGCTGCTGTAGTAGCCCTCCTCCTCCTGCTGTGGCAGTGACTGTGAGGCACATCTCCCACCCCAGCAGCACCCTCAGCCACTACCATGGAAGGTCCAGCAGGTGGATGCCTGGCCCCTTCCATGGCAGCCTGCCACTCTGCCCTGTGGTGGTTCAGTATGTGGGTGCGCTGGCCACCAGTCCCCAAATGTGTCCTGGGGGGGCCACAGTGCACCAGCACACCACACACATGGCAATCTACCACTGTGCTGTCTCCCCCCACACAGTTAAACTCCCACACTGAGGATCTGTGGGGGGACCAGACACAGTCCTCACACATCAGGCACGAGTCCCACCACCACCTACAATTTCCGGGGCCACCTCCAGTGGCTGTGGCAGTGGTGGAGGAGGTGCTGCTGGAGCCCCAATAGCTGCTGCTAGTGGTGGTGGTGGTAGTGGCGGAGAAGGTGGACGTACAGCAGCCACCAGTGGCACTGGTGCTGCTGCTGCTGCTCCTGTTGCTTCAATGGGGGAAGCAACACCAGCCAGGAGTTAGGAGTGGTCCAACATCACACAACTGTCCCGCCCTCATGAGTCCGCACTCCTCCCCTCCTACCGCACCCATGGACCACTGACTGACCTTCTCCTGCATGACCATCCATCCTCCTGAAGTCCATGGGCCAACACACACGCAGACAGTGGACACATACACACACACACACACACACACACACACACACACACACACACACACACAACACACAAAACAAAACACACAAATACAATACAAAAACTAAATAAAAAAATAGCTTTTAAAAAAGCTGTTTGTTTTGTTCTGGCACTGAAAAGCAACAAAAGCAAGATGTAACTCCATTCCTCTCACAAATGCTTTCTCCCTCTACAAATGCAATGGAGAAAGTGAAACTGCTTCTGTGACTCACTTCCTTCCTGTCTGGCTAAAGCATTTGACTTACAGTACTGCAAGCCATGTAATGTGCCTGTTTTCTTCTCACTTCACCTTACTTCACATTAAGGCATAATGGCAACGTGGTAATAATGCGAAGTGAGCACTTTTCAGGGTCCACTTCAACGCTTGCTCATGATATGAAAGTGCCCACTTTAAGGTCCACTTCATGGGCAGATTAAACATTTGCTGCATCTCTACACCTGACTGAGACAGTGGGTCCAAAAAAATGTTCTAGACACAACTCCCTGAGTTCTGCCAGTGATGAAAGTTGTAAACCACCTGAGGACTGTACATGTCAGGCCACAGATGAACCTCAGGTGCTCAAGCAGCACCCCATGGTCCACAATGTCAAAGGCTGAAGAGAGATCAAGGAGCACCAGAATAGAACAGCTTCTCCGATCTCTTGCCATCAGGAGATCATGGAGCACCTGAACCAGCGTAGTCTCGGTACTATGCCCCTTTCAAAAATTGGACTGGAGTGGTTTGTAGACATTATGGATGGTCAAGTAGTTCTCCAGCTGTACCATCACTACTTTCTCAATAACCTTCCCTATAAAGGGAAGGTTCAGAAGCATGGTGTCAGTGCGACACCCCCACAGTGACACCATAATCCCAACACAGGACAGTCCGACAGCTGCAGCAACTACAACAGTAACAGAGTGACCCACCACCACAGCTTCAGCTCTGCTGGGGCTGGCACTGAGTGGCAGCTGCCAGGCATCAGCTAAAGGGTGTTGGAGGAGCACTGTATGAAACCCACTGTGTAACCCCCCTGGCTTCCACCAGTGTCATACATCCACCACCTCAGTGCACCCTGTATGGTCCATGGAGCCAGGTGTCCACATGCTTGGCATGCACCTCTGCTCTGTGGCTGGTGTTGGCTGTTCACTGCAGTGTGTGCGGTCCTGTCCTGTGTGCTGCAAGCCATACCCTGCTTGCCATTGTGCCTCCAGGGTCTGTCTGTCTGCTCCCCTGCGTACTGACCCACTGCCCAGTGGTATCACCTGCTGTGGGGGGGCCTCTGGCATTGGGTCAGTCAGGGTGATGTTGGTCGGTTGCGCGGCGTACAGTGGCCGGGCGTAACAGTGTCCTATGAGGGGTCTGTGGTGGGTGCTGCATCGATGTACAGTCTGTTGATCTAGCTTGTATCGAGTTGCTGTGCGGCGGTCTTCATGTGTCGCTATGGGGGCTGTTGATTGTGTGTCTGCTACTGACATGTGGTACTTCTAAAGGTTTGACATTGGTCTGTAGTTGGCCAGAGTGTCCAGGTCTAAAGAAGCTTTCTTCAGGAGGGGTGTTACCACCACCTCCTTCAGGGAGCTTGGAAACTCACCCAAATCCAAGGAGCACCAGACTATCTGAGCCAGGTCTGGGCTGATAATGTCACAACAACCCATAATCAGGGAAGTTGTGCCAAGATCCAAACTACAGCATGTAGGGTGCATACCCTGGACAATCTGCATGACATCAACAAACTCCGGCAGGTAAAAGGTACTCCAGAAAACACAAGATGCAGTGACTGAGCACCAATCAACAGCATCCCCCACAGAGTGAGTCAGGAGGATCTTTGACCCGATGTCAGCCACTTTATTCACAAAGAATCGAGTAAGCTCATCGCACTCCACTTGCAAAAAATCTCAGGAGCTGCAGACAGGTTGGGTTGCATAACCTGTCAACAGTTCAGAAGAGCTGAGCTGGTCAATTCTGAGCAACAGAAATTACCCTGGACAGGAATTCTGCTTTCTTACAGGAGCTCGCTGATTGGTAGGCCTCATAATGCTATTCCAATCTAAGGCGGTCGACCTCCAGGGTGGATTTCCACCAGTGCTGCTCTAACCATCATCCTAGTTGCTGCAACTCCATCAAGAATCCATCAAAGCAAGGGGCCTGAGGGTGAAGGGGGAGATGATGAACAAGGGCAGGAGCAATCAAGTCCAGAGCCATGGAGATGGCCTTATTATAAGCAAAGACCAAGGTCCCTGGACTCAAGCTGGCCACAGAGAACTCCAAGAGGTCAATTACTGCCACTAGACCTTCAGGGCTCATATCCCATAAAGGGCAGTAACTGACCATCTCTACAGGGGCAGGCCTATGGAGGGAGGCTTAACAGTTTAACCTTACAGTGTAGTGATTGGACCAACCAACAGATTCCACCCCCATATCAGAGGACTCAATCCCCAGGAGGAAAACCAAATCCAGAGAGTGACCGTGTTTATGGGTAGCAGAGGTAACAATCTGTGTAAGGCCCAGAGATGTCATCAACTGAAGGAAGTGCTGTCCAAATGGCAAGAGTTCATTGTCAACCCCCTTGAGTCCTTTTGGCTGAGTCCACCCTATTGTAGAGCTTTGTGTCTTCTGCAAACAGGCACACCTTCCCATTTAGGTCATCAGCTGTGTTGCTGATAAATACATTGAAAAGTATTGGTCCCAGTACTGAACCCTGTGGCACACCACTTGGAACTCTATCCTCCTTTGATAGTGTACTATTTACCAATACCCTCTGAGTCCTCCCATTGAGTAGTTCTGGACTCAGCTTACAATATTTGTCCCAAAGTCGAAGTGCTCCAGTTTATTTATTAGCCTCCTGTGTGAGACGGAGTCTAAAGCCTAGCTGAAGTCTAGGTACACCACATCTACTGCACCTCATTGTCCAGTGTTTTTGGGACCCAATCAAAGTATTCAGTTAGGTTAGTCTGGCAGGACCTTCCTGCTATGACTCCACGTTGATTAGGGTACAGCTGTCCACAATCTTCTAAGAATGTCACAATTCTGTCTTGTAGTAGGGATTCCATTAGCTTCCCCACTACCAAGATGAGGCTGACTGGGTGATAGTTTCCTGCTTCTTCCCTACTGCCACTCTCATGTAGGGGCACTACTGTAGCATTTTTTCAATCTTAAGGGACCTCTCCACTTTCCAGTGATTTGTTTAAGAGCTCAGCTAGTGAGGCTGCTAGTTCCTCCCCAGGCTCCTGTAGTATCCTTGGATGTATTTTGTCTGGCCACATTGCTTTGTGGACTTTCAGTTTTTTGAGTTCCTCCAGGATGTTTGCTTCTGTGAAAGGACTTGTGTCAGCTTCTTTGATATGGTGTGCCATCCTGCGGAGAGGGTCCTTTGCCTGCTTCCTCCTGTGCAAAAATTGAGCAGAAGTATTTGTTCAGAACCTCTGCTTTCTCCCCATCATCTTCTGTTTGCTGGTCTTTACTTTTTGCCAGTCTAACAATTCTCACTTTGCTCTTTCTCTTCTCTTTCTCATGTACTGGTAGAAAGTTTTGTCACCTTGTTGGACTCCCTTAACTATCCTTTCCTCTGTTTGTGCTTTATCAGTCTGAATTGCCTTTCTGGCCTCTTTCAGTAATTCCCTATATGCCTCCTTGTATCTCCTGAATGCTTTTTTTTTCCTCCTTGATTTTAGATGCAGTATCCTAGGTGAACCAGAGTGGTTTCTTCTCCTTTTGGATTTGCTCACTAGCCTGGTGCTCTATGATGTGGCCAGTGTAATTGCTTCCTTTATTCTTCTCCAGTGTTCTTCCACTCCCCCTTCTGGCCTGCAGCCTTGATATTGCTTTAGACAGCTTTTCATTTTGAAGAAGTCTGCCTTTTTGAAGTACAGGACCTTCTGTTTAATGTGACTGATGTCCTCGGTCCTGTTTACTGACAACCAAACAGTCCTGTGTCACTGAATCTCAGATGGGCGCCCACCTGTATGTTTGAGACACTATTATTTATTAGTACAAGAGTCTGGACTGCTTCTTCTCTGATGGGGGTTTCCTCTAGTTGGCTTAGGCTTGCTTCTTGGAGTGCCACTAGGAATTCCTTACTCTTTTCTGAAGCAGTTTTGTAGGAGCTCCAATCTACATCCAGTAAATTGAAGTCACCGACCAGTATTAGCTCACCCTTGTCTGCCATGTTTTGAATGCTTCCTAGGATGTCATCTTTTTCTAATTCCTGAGATGAGGGTCTATATATCACTCCCACCCATATGGGTGCTTTGTTCCCAGTTCTGAGAGTAATCCACAGGGCCCTAGCTTCACTATGGGTCCCCTGGAATTCTGTAGCTTTGATTTCCTCTCTTACATAGTTTGCTACGCCCCCTTCCTTCCCTTTCTGATCCCTTCTGAACAAGTTGTATCCTGGGATGGTGACATCTCAGCTGTGTTTTTTTTTTTGTTAAACCATATTTCTGTTACTGCTACCCAGTCTAGGTCTAATTCTGCCATCATGGCAGTAAGATCTGGTATCTTATTCACCAGACTGCAGCCACTGGTGCACATTGCCTTCCAACTCTGATTTTCTACCTTGTTTGTGAGTTTACCCTTCCCCTTTGCATGTTATTTTTTACCATTTTTAAATTTATCAGGATATCTAGGTTTGTTATGTGAACATATGAACATATGAAGAAGCCAGCAGAAGAAGGCTATTTGGTCTATCAAGTCTGCTCATATTGCAGGATCCACAGCTTGAGCTAATGTCCCTGTCTTCTCTCCCCATTCCTCCCCATCACTCCCTACCCATGATCCTTACTTTGCCCCATGCCTATCCCAGCCTCTCTTAAAGCTGCCCACTGTCTTCAATGAGATGGCCTCTTCTGGCAGTGCATTTAAAGTGACCACCACCCTCTCTGTGAAGAAATGCTTCCTGACCTCCCTCCTAAACCTCCCACCCTCCAGCTTAAGACTGTGCTCCCTTGTGTTATGGTTGCCACTCATCTTAAATAGACTCTCCTTATCAACCTTATTTATCCCTTTCAAGTACTTGAAGTTCCCAAATCATGTGCTCCCTCTGTCTCCTGTCTTCTGGGGAGTACATCTTCAGTGCCCTCAACCTCTCCTCGTATGCCTTACCCTGCTGACCCACTATCATCTTTATTGCCCTCCTCTGGACCTTTTCCAATAGGTTAATGTCCTTGTTGAGGTGTGGGCACCAGTACTGAACTCCATACTCTAGATGCAGCCTTACCAGTGACCTGTACAAGGGCAGTATAACCTCCTCTCTCCTATTACTGATCCCCCAGATATGCATCCCAGCATCTTGTTTGCCTTTGCTGCTGCTTTCTTGTACTGTGTGGAGTGCTTCAGGTCACTAGTGATCATTACTCCCAGGTCCTTCTCCTCCTCCTCTGAGGCAGATACTCGGACTCCACCCAGGTAGTACTCTGAATGAATGAATGAGTGAATGAATGAATGAAGTTATCATTCACAGTATATACCCCACACGTTGTCCTGCTGGTGATTTGCTAGCTAAGGGGAGAGGGGTGACTGTTCCCTTTGCAATGTGATTGGTGTCAGAACTCTCACTCCTTCCACTAGTTTAAACGACCTGCAAAAATGTTGAACTTTTGCCCCAGCACTCTGACCCCTCCTTTGTTAGGCAGAGGTTGTCATATTTAAAGAACTCCCTTTCCCAGAAGTTCTACCAATCTGCTGTGAATTGGTGTCCTTCCTCGTGGCACCAGTCTCCAAGTCATGCATTTAGTTCACCTGTTTCTCTTTCCATGATCCTCTGCCTGCTGCCACCCTTCTCCCAGACAGGCAGAACCTCAGAGAAGATGCTGGACAAAAAGGATGCAAACTGATCATTCAGTCTGGTCAGGTGCTCCTTGGTCTTCTCCACTGACCAACTGGTTAAGTCATTTGTTCATAGATGGATCAAAATGTTTGCATTGTCTCCTGCACTCTGTATGATTTTTTGAATACGGTCAGAGTCCCTCCATGCCGAGGATCCTGGGAGACATATGACCACTACCTTGGGTGGTAAATAGGGCCCAACTCCTTGAATCATGGAATCGCCTATAATCAAGAGGTTCTTTAATGTTTTTGGTTTTGCATTATTTGACCCATTTTGATTTTTGGGCTTTGTTTTGTTTAGGTGGCTGCTGACCTGTTGCATCCTCTGCCATGGCATTTGGCTTGGACGTTAGAGGTAGGAACCTGTTTGTTGTTTGTATTGGATTTGAAGAGATGTTGAGTTTGTGTGTGTTGTTTGATAGGACATTTGCTCTGCTTTTTCCAACCACTTGCCAACCTCCAGGCTTGGTTAGCCCCTGGGGTCGAAGTGCACCAGTTTGATGTTGAAGTTGTGGCTGACAGTTGCTGTTGCAAGTAGCTCCCTGAAACTGGGAGTGGAGGTGGGTGATTTCTGCCCATGCTTTTCAGAGCTGTGCCCTTAGGTCCCTGAGTGACCAGCATGTAGAACAGTGACCAAGCATTGGATTACAATCCTGTTGAAGGTGGTCCCACAGTGCCAGCAGTTGACAATGTCCATCTTGTCTGGTTTGTGTGGTATGGATGAAAATAGAGATGAAAATAAAGAAGAAAACAATATAAATATATACAGTACATATATATATATATATATTTTTTTTTTATTTTAACTCTTGTTGACCGGGTAAGTGCACTAGACAAATCATGTCTATTTTCAGGCACGACCCGGGAGAGGGGGATACAGATGAATGCCAACTGACCTTGAACCAGATTAAGCTGTTGGTGGTATTTTTAGTGAATGAGGGAAATTTGGCCAGGACACCGGGGAAATTCCCCTACTCTGTTGGTGCGTGGTCACCAGCAGGAGTGCTGAACAGTTTGCCAAGATGGACGCTGCAGAGCTTAGGCAGCAGAATCAGTCTGCAGAGCTGGAGGAGACCTCGGTATGTGCCCAATCAACGGTTGAATATCCTTCAGCAGCCGTAGAAGAATCGGATCTGTTTATGGATGCATTATCGAATACGGAAGAGCCTAATACAAAGAAATGCTTTTTGCCGACTGAGAGGAGTGAGTTAAACAGTTTACTGTCTTCCAATGTTCCTGATGCAGCAGAAGAGCTGTTTGCGGCAGCAGAGATCCCCGGAACTCCGAGTCTGCATGACGTCATGCAGACGAATGCGTAAGGAATCCTAACAGTGCTTCGATTCGAGGAAGGCGAGGGGCTCTACCGCGAGGAACGCAACAGAAAATTCAGCTGCCAGATGGTGCAGGTCAGTCTCTGGCTTCCCTAAAACTTGTATTACTCCGTTTGAACAGGACATGTCGGTACTGGTAAAGGCCCGGTGTTTTCCGAGTATCGGAGCCTGAAACCGCCGCAACTTACAAAGGAGGCATCAATAGACAATCGGGTTGCAACTCGATAACAGGCGGTTTTGTACTCATGCCTGAAAAACTTTTCCCCTTCAGTATTTCAGACGAAACCTCATAATCAAGAGGGTCACAGAATTTAACTTTGCTAATAAGCGTTCTGAAAAAAGGCGAGAACTGGATAATTTTCAAATTCCACCTATTTTACTAAAGACTCTGAATTAAAGCTTGCAGACCCTAATCCCTCTATACAACATGATGCTACCTGGACTCCACAATCTGCATTAATTGCAGCAGGGTGGAAGCAACAGGTTTCAGGAGAATGGGCAGCAGATTTATCTTGGGACTCTTCCTTTGATTTAAATGTTCATTCCCCTGGGTGGAATCCAGAGGGTTTAGTGACTTCTAAAAATAAAAATGTAATAGAAAACAGAGTTTCTGAGGTGATGGTTAAGCAACCCAGTGATAATAATGTGTTTTCTGAAAATGGTAATTCTCCTAGTGTACAAAAACCTCTTTTGTCTGAGTTGTTTGCCAAAGCCAAAAGAGAAGCTGCACCTCGGCGGAATGCCATACGAATTAGGTATACAGGGGGTATGGTAGATAGGCCTGATCGGAATTATGTAGGTAAAATTTTAATAAAAGAATCTCTGCATTTTTCTCCCAGAGATGTATTTGCAATAATTAACATCTCTGGAGAGGATAATTATGATGTGAGCTTTCGTTCTGCAGCCTTATTAGACTTGTTTTGGATTCAATATAATCTAATTAAGTTTCCCCAGTTTGGGCTCCCTTTCTGATTATCCCTCTCTCTCAGCCTTCCATTAAGTTTGTCACAATTATGTTTCGAAATGAGGGGGTTCAGGTTGAAGATATTACTTATTGGCTATCTAAAAAATGTGATATCCAGGGTGATCCAGAACCTATTTTAGATTTAGAAGGATTCTGGACAGGAGGGTGGAAATATAAAGTTAAATTAAGACAGAACGAAAATGGATTTGTGCATATTCCAAATTCCTTTTTGTTGGGACGGGACAGAGGTGTTTGTTTTTACAGTGGTCAGCCGAGGGCCTGTTATAAATGTGGCTCGAGGACCCATTTGTCCAATGTTTGTGACAGATCGAGATGTGACAATTGTAGTGAAATAGGTCATGTCACAATGCAGTGTGTAAACTCTCCGAAATGTGATTTATGTGATGGTACTACCCACGCTTTTAAGAACTGTCCTTGGGCAGCCAAGAATAAGCTGCAAGAAAATAATACTGAGAAATTTATACAGTTAGCCCAAGAAGCTCTAATTTCAAATTCAGCTGCCAAATCACAAAAAAAACCCTATTGACAAATCACAAGATTCAGAAAAGATAAACTCCGCTTCTGTAACTAGGCCTGTTCCACCCCCCCCAAGCCTGAGGGGCTTCCTGGTAAAAATTCCCAGGAACCCCTGGCTACCCAAATTTTGCAGCCTGTATGCTATACAGAGAAGAAATTACCACAAGTGACCCTGCCCCCCCTCCTCCTAATCCTATTTCATCGCCCTTACCTCCTAGGAGGTCTACTAGAAATTCGAAAATCATTTTAGAGCCATCTTTGGCCCCAGTTGAAACTACTAACCCCTTTTCAGTTTTGACTTCTTCTTGGGGGGGGCAGCAGAAATGGATATTGGGGACTCAGATTCACAAAAATCAGCCCAAGATAGTATGGAACTTTCACAAAGTAATTATAAAGATAAGAAAAAGAAAGAAAGGAAAAATGAGAAAGTGAACTTACATCTGCTTAACAAATGGGTTTTGTATGGGCATCATTGAATGTTCATAGTATTTTAAATGGAGCAAACGAAAGCTATTTTTCACATAATTCATGACTCCCGAATATCCATTTGTCTGTTACAAGAAACATGGATGTTCTCTGTGGAACACATAACAGCTTTCAAAAAGGACTGGCCATGGGGTCCTTCTTACTGGTCCTTTGGAGAAGATAGAGCTGACGGAGTTGGTATCTTGTTTAATTCATTCCAATTTAGACTTCAAAAATTGATAGATTGCATCCCAGGCAGAGTTTTGATTGTTGATTGTAAATTGGATTCACAAATTTATAGAATAATTAATATTTATAATCCGCAAATCAAAACAGCTAGAATTGCTTGTATGAAGGCCATTCAACCATTCCTATTTACTACTATGCCGGTTTTATGGGGAGGTGACTTTAACTGTGTGCTAAAAAATAGACAACCATCTGGGAAAAAGATTTACTGTGATTCTAACTGTTTAAACTCTATTATTAAAAGGGCAGACCTTACAATCTGTAATCAAATGGAATCTGACCCCCCTCAAAATACATTTTATAAAGGAAATAAAGGATCCTGTATTGATTATCTCTTTTCCTCTAAAAATGTTCAGGTTTCTAATTTTGTAAGACATCCTTGCGAATTTTCAGATCATTCACTAATTAAAACCTCAGTTGATATTACATCAGACCACAGACTTAAAAAGCATAGATGGAAGTTGAATAACTCATCTTTGCAGGAAGGATTTGTCAAAAATTCAATTTTGAAAATTTTAATAGCTAGATTATCAGTTAGGTGTTTATATTCAAACTTAGGTATTTGGTGGAAAGAAACAAAACAAGACTGTATAAATTGGTTTAAAGTCTATGGCCAGAGAACACAGGATAACAATTTTTTAAATTACCTAAAACTACGAACCCATCTTCAAAACTTATTATCAAAAGTCAATACTACCTCTGAAGATTTATCCTTACAGATAGCTAATGTTAAATCTCAAATGAGGAAATTTCAATATGATCGGGCTAAAACCCTTCAGGCATTAATTAACAATTACTCTTTAAAATCTGTAATTGGAGACCCTTTCATTTTATGTAAATCTATTAAAGATGCCACTAATTTAGACCATTTGGTCATGAATTCAACTTATAACCAATTCCAAAGACATTTGTAATCTCCTTTAACATCATTTTCAAAAACTTAGTCCACATAATAGTTTTTCATTGGCACATTTACAAGAGTATTTCAAGGGTTTAGTGAGCCCTGATATTGACGCTTTTATCATTAATGATATGATTAAACCATTTACAGTTCAGGAAATTAAAGATGTAATTTCAAATTTGAAAAATAATGTTTCACCTGGGCTTGATGGTCTATCAAATACCTTTTATAAGACTTTTTCCTTAGAATTAGCTATGTGTTTATGTAGTGTTTTCAACACATTTATTACTGGTGAGTTGATTTATCAGTCATTCTCCACTGGAGTACAGATTTACATCTTTAAAAGACAGGAGACAAAGGGATATCCAAAATTGGAGACCTATCACCCTGCTTAACTCAGATTATAAAATCTTTGCTACTTTATTGAATAACAGACTCAAATCATGGGCTAGTTTAGTTATCTCACCAGTTCAAAATTGTGGAGTACCAAAAGAAGAATCCAAACTGTCCTGTACTATATTAGAGACTTAATTGAATTTTTAAATTATAAAAAGCAATCTGGGATTTTACTTTCCTTAGATTTAGAAAAAGCGTTCGATAGGGTAAGCCATCCTTTTTTATTTGAGACACTTGCCTTTTTAGGCATGCCTCCTTGTATTTTAGAGGTGCTGAAGAAATTATACCTTAATTCCACAATATGTCCCATGATTAAGGGAAAAGTGGAAAAAGGATGGACCCTACAATCAGGAGTGCGGCAAGGATGCCCTCTAAGCCCATTATTATATATTTGCTCCTTAGAGCCTTTAATTAGGAAAATTTGCACTGTCCCTAGTTGGGAGGGTTTTAAAGTACCTAATTCACACATTTCATTAAATATCCAAGCTTATGCTGATGATATATGCCTGTTTTTCATCAGCAAGATCAGTTAGAGAGTTTTTTCAATTATTCTATAAATATGCTACTTTGGCAAATGCTAAGATAAATTTTAATAAATCCAAAGGGCTGTTGATTGGAGCAGACAATTTGGCCCGTTTAACATAGATCTATTTTAGTTTCACCAGAACCTATAACTATTTTAGGGGTTACTTTTGGACCTCAAAATCTACCAGATCTCAATTGGATGAAAGCTCTGCAGAAAGTTGAGAATAAAGTTCGAAGATGGAAACAATATAGATTTTCAAAATTAAAAAGAGTTCAAATTTTTAAACAGTTTTTATTGCCTTGTATGCAATATATTGCATTTCTGTATCCGGTTCCATCTGCTCTAGAAGTTAAGATGTATAGTATAAGTTTTCAGTTTTGGGGAAACAGATTGAATCCAATTAAAAGGTGTTACACTTCTTTAGATAAGTCAAAAGGTGGTGTGGGAATGATAGACCCAGTGGTTTTTTGTAACTCATTATTCATATCTTTTTCTTTGCGAAATTGCCTAATTGCTTCTAAAAATGTAGAATCCAGTTGGCTGAGAAGCCTACTTAGTAGTTACTTATTGAGATGGACTCATACAGCACCGAAAATACATAATAACCTAAGTATTCCACCCTTCTTTAAGCCCATAGCTAAAAAAATTGTATTGCTGGCAGCTAACTAAAACTCATATTAATAATACCTCTAAAACTCTGTATAATATTATCATTTCTCAAATTTATCCATCCTCTCCTACTTTTAAGAATTGCCCTGTGAATTTAAACCCTTATGTACTAGACCAGTTAAATAATCCTCGATTACCTATCCATATGTGGGAAATACAATGGTTGATTATGTATGGCCGTCTTCAAGTTAGAGGTACAGCCAAGTACAAAATGAGAGAAGAATGATTCTGTCCTTATCTAGGTTGTATAGCTCAAGAAGAAACAATGGAACACTTCTTCCTTCATCATTCTTTTTCCTCGAAGTTATGGGAATATCTTGCCTATCTATGGAAATTTAATTGGTTGCAGCATTTAAGTTATGATTTATTAATTCTGGGTATCTTCCCTTTAAATCTTTCTAAATTTCATATTAATACTTTACATATATTTTTGGCTTGTTTAAGATTTTGTTTATGGCAAGAAAGATGTCAATGGGTTTTATATCAAAAAAAGCCTAATTTTGTAAGATATAGTCAATATGTCATCTGTGAGTTAAACAAAGTTTATCAAAAAGATATTCAAATATATGACACCGAGAAGGTTAAAAAATGGTGGAAAGGATTTTCCCATTTGATTAAGTTTAAATAAATTAAAAAAAATAATAAAAAACCAAAATGAAAAGGGGATTTTGATTGCATAAAGTTATAGCGGTTTACATAGATCTATGGTTTTGTATTAGCTCTGTTCATTGTTCTAGTCTTTTGTCATATTATGATATGTTTTTTTTTCCCTTTCTGTACTATTATGGTGAATTGTTCTGATGATTGTTTTTTGATGTTTTGATTGATGCCTTATTTCAATAAAGAAGTAAATTACCCCTACTCTTTTCGATAAGTGCCATGGGATCCTTAACATCCACCTGAACTACCACCAATCCTGGCAGATGGGACCTCGGTTTAACGTCTCATCCGAAAGACGGCACCTCAGAAGTGCAGCACCCCTCTCATGCTGCACTACAGTGTCAGTACTGGGATATTAACCCAAGTGCCAGATGTGGGAACTGAACCCACAGCCCTCTGATCTCCTGGCCTCAGAGGCAAGTGTGCTACCTACTGAGCCACTGACACTGCTAAAATATATATATATATATATATTTATAAAATGGGTAGGAAATTGTTGTTGCTCTATTGGATCCTGAGCATCACATGACTGTGCATATATCAGAGCGCGACAGCACACCTGCACTTTTACCCCCCTCCAAAACAATTTTGACATTTTATAAGATAGATAAAACACTCTGAGGTGTGTAGTCACGCTCTGATATACGCATGCCTCGGGCGGTTGATGCACTCGGCGTTGCGGCCTCATGCGTACAATGCACGCCTTGGTGTTTGTTGTACACACGACAGCCAAATGCCCTTTGGGGTAATCCTTGCCTCAGTGTTTGTGCACAGGGATTATTTGTCTTTTAAATAGTTTTTTATTTTAATGGGTTCACCACAATATATCCAGGGCACACAGTATTAAGGGTAGCTGGTCCATTCCACTGGGGTGTCAAACAGACGAGGCATACTGATGAGTCCTGGTAGGATGAAACACGTGTCCATGTCTTCTGTTAGCACCCTTTGCAAACTGTGTGAGAGGCTTTTCGGCCCCATGCAATTCTGCTTAAAGTTGGACCAGCATAACATTCTGTGGTGATTTGCATATACAGCCCATGATGCTTTGCATTGTGGGGGCATGTGTGATTTTGTATTTTCTTGAAACTTGGCTTCCCAGCCAAATGCCTATGGGTAACCCTTGCCTCAGTGTTTGCACACAGAGGTTCTTTGTCTTCTCTCATATATATATATATATATATATATATATATATATATATATATATATATTTATAGGGGTGCAGTAGCACTCATATAGTTAAGGTTGAGCAGGTACTTTAATGTTAAACCCCAAATGTTGCATGTTAATAACTTTGCAACTGTTCAATGGATTTGCACAAATGTTGGAATAAATGGTGTTGGGTAGTATATCTTTTAATTTGCCAAGTTTTGTTTTGATCAAATTTATGGATTTTGTACAGCAAGTCATAAAAAACTGCATTTTTCACTAATTTTTGCCGTTTTTCCCTGTTTTTTCCCCCTCATCAAGCTGCAACCACACCGTTTTGCATTTTGGCCTGGAATTTTCAAGGCAGAAATAGATCATCCTAGGGAGCAAGCCAGCATTAGTTTGATGAAAAAATATTAATCCATGCCAAAGTAATTACATTCTAAAAATGTGGGTTCTGAGCATGCTCAGTTCAGTTTTTGGGATAGATGAACAGTATCAGTCAAGGATTGTGGCTCATGAACAGGGATTGTGAAAAGGGATTGTGAAATCTCGGATAATCCGTTTTTGCGAGAAGATCCCTATGCATCATCTGCCATTTTGTTTTCTCACTTAGCAAGGGGAGAAAACAAAACCATATGACTTGCCCCAGGGAAGTATTTTGTAAGAAACCGAGGCATGGGTTTTGGTTAGGGGGACATCATCTTCCGGCCCATACCTTTGGTTTTTGTTTTTCCCTTAATTCAGAAACAGCAGTTTTACAATTTAAAATCCCTTTTTGCAACCCCTTTTCACCAGCTGATTCCTTTTCACAAGATCAGCTTGCAAAAAGGGATTTTAAAAGATTACTGCCATTTTTGTGCTGACATTTGGGGGCCCAATCCCTATGCCAGCCTTTACCCCTCTACCCATCTCAAGTAGTATGGGACATTGGGGAGCCCACCCTCAGTGTCCTGAATTCTGTGTTTTCTTTTATGTTCCTAAAAAAGAGAAAACAGTCGTCTGATGTCTTTTTTTTCATTCGATGCAGAATCCTGCATCAAACTGTCATTTTTAATGCAGAATCCTGCATTGAACTGCCCCCCATGCCCATTTTCTCATTGACATCTGGGTGCCATATCCTTGTGTCAGCATGTATCCCCTCCCTTCACTACTGTGGCACACTGGGGAGTCCACCCCAATGTGCCAAAAAAGTGAAATTATTTAAAATATTTTTCTGACACCAGGATGCCCACCCCCAGTGTCTGATGTCCCCCCAAGCCTGTTCTATTTTTGCCAACATCAGGGTGTCCAATCCCTGTGTCAGCATTATGGAGCCACCCACCACCAAGCAATGTGGGACATTGAGGAGCCCAATCCCAGTGTCCCAAGATACAAATTGTAAACCTGTAAAAAAAAAAAAAAAAAAGAAAACCGTCCGACAACATATTTTTTTCACTGTAAAAAGGAAAACAGTCCCTCATCATCTTCCCATCTCCCCATCCCCCATCCCCACCCTCCCACTGAGTACCCACCTCCCACACCTCCCTTATCCTATTCTTACCTCTGGTGTTCATCCTCAGTCATCTTCTGTGGACAGGGATATGTCTGCACTCTTCAAAGCCGAACCGCAAACTGAAGAATCAAGGTAAGCACCATATCATGGCTGTCTATGGGGTTTTCAACTTATGTTGGTATCTCAGCCATTTTTATGAATTTTGACCTCAAACTTTCAATATTAGGTTCTTAGGACACCACCTCATGAACACTGGCACTGTAATTTTGTTACTCTGTCCAGAAAGGTTATTGTGTGGTCACTGTGAGGAATCACTTTTTGGGACCAATTAATGAAATGACAGTGCCACTGTTCATGGGGTGGGGTCCCAAAAATGCCATGATGAAAATATGGTGCAAAAATACCCCCAAAACACTTGTGTTACATGCAGTTATTGAAATTTTGCTAAGCACGCATATAACTTTGGCACATTTTAATATTTTCACTCCAGATTTTCCACATTGCCAGTTTTTCACATCACCTCATGATCAATATAGCTGTCATTTCTTATATCCTGCCTGAAATATATTTATGCAGCAGTGGCATGGGATGGCACAGTTGCTGTATGAAATCACCTTTCAGGACTGAGTAAGGAAATGACAGTGTGAGTGTTCATGAGGTGGGGTCCCAAAAAGGCCATGTTGAAAATTTGGTGTAAAAATACTTAAAAATGCCTGAGTTACATGAGGTCATTGGAATGTTTTTATGCAAGTGCATAACTTTGGCAATTTGTCCTATTTTCACTCCAAATTTTTAACATTCCCATTTTTCACACAACCTCATGAATAGTACAGCTTTAATTTTTCAGATCCTTCAAAAAAAATGTTATGCACCTGTGGCACAGAATGGTATGACAATTGAACAGAATTACATTTTGATGGGGATTCGAACATTTTCTGTACTGGGTATATGCGGTAAGGTTATAAGAAGGATATGTTGAACATTTGGGGTGAAAATTATTTAACATAGTACAGTCATGACCATTTGTTGCAATTTCACTACACCTGCTCATAACTTTATGTGTGGAAGCGCAGGGGCTAGAGAGCCCTGTGTTTCCACAGCTAGATACATATGTTCATCGGTGGAGGGATGGGAGTTCCCCAAGTAAAATAAAGATACTATTATACTATCTTAAGAAGTAAAGAAATAAATTGCAAAAGACTTTGTCAATGCATCAGTTAGTGGTGAAGCAATAAAAATGGGGAAATGATGCATTAGGGTTGACACCCTAACACCCCCCACCCTCCACAGACCAACAGGCAACAGGGTGTGCCTTGGGGTCATCGGGCCTCTCATCCCATTCTCCTATACTGTATCATGTCAGCTTTCTTAGACATGAAATGGTGTGAGAATTAGGCTCGACAACCCTGCTTTTGTTGCTTCAACACTAACTGATGCATCAACAAAGTTTTTTTGCAATATGTATATATACATTTATACTGTATATTTATATATATATTTATACAATGAGGTTGGGAGCAATATCAGTGTGATAAAAAAGGTTATTTCAACTGGAGTGTGATATCTGAAGCTGACATCAGCAGAGTTAAAATATCTGCTGTTTATACACACCCTGCTGACATCAGCTTCCGCCATCCCTAACCTTCCACCAAAATGCATCTCAACAAGTTCCTCAATGACACAGAAAATTACCCTCACCTGAAATTCACTAAAGTGCAGCTACAAATACCATGCTGCCCCATATCCTGCTCAGATGTGCTCCTTTGTTCCATTCTGAAGCATATCAGACGCCGACTCTAAAAGGAAAAAAAAAGACAAAAAAAAAATCAGCATTGATGATGTTATAACCACAAAACAGAAAAACCAGCATCACAACATCATGTGAAACAAAATGGGAAAACAAGTTAATGCTGAAAAACAAGATAAAACCTATGGATGAGCAACAAGAAATAACAGATCTTTGCACGCAATTCCAAAGAGATAAAGAACCTCTGCTAGACCCGATTACAAACAAGGAAGGTTTCATAATCCCAGGAACACAAGAACAGAAGATGCCTGTGAAAAAAAACAACATTTTCTAGACCCACAATACATTAACAAGTACATTCTAAGTACTAAAAATGACAGCACCCACCCTAAAACAGACACCAATGTAAAACATCTCCAAACATTTTTACTGCAAGATTTAGAACTTAATATCCCTATTACAGACATAGACCCTAAAGAACTAGACAGCTTATTATGCCACTATTTCATCACAAACCAAAATAAAGATGGTACAGATTATGAACTCTTAACAATCTGATCCCATTTTCAAAGCATTGAAAGACACCTACATGAAAAAGACTACAGTCATTGGCCATAACTCTCACTCCATTCCATTTGTAAGGAAACTGAGATGGTACAGTATAGGAGAATGGGGTGAGAGGTAGGCCCGATTACCCCAAGGCACACCCTGGTGCCTGTTGATGTGTGGAAGGTGTGGGGGTGTGGGGAGGTAGGGTTGGTAACCTAACATTGAATTTCCAGACTTTTGTTGGTGTGGAGTCAACCCTAACAGATGCACTAACAGAGTTTTGAATTTCTCTTCTTTTTGATAAAGTGAAATGTTACTCATATGGTATCCATAGATGGGAGCATAGGCCCTCTTGGCCCTGTGCTCCCTCCCACCACCATAAGTATAGAGGCACAGCACAGGAGGGCCCTATGGTCCCAGGTTTGCATAATGGGATCCATAGCGGGAACAAGGGCCCTCAGGGCCCTGTGTTCCCACCCACCCATAAGTGTAGAGACAGAGTGCAGGAGGGCCCTGTGCTCCCAGTATTGCAAGATGGTATCCATGGGTGGGAGTGCAGGCCCTCTGGGCCCTATACTCCCACCCATTTATAAGTATAGAGACATAGCATGGAGGACCCTCTGCTTTCAGTTTTACATAATTGGATCCATAGGTGGGAGTGCAGACCCTCTGGGCCCTGTGCTCCCACCCAGTCATAAGTTTAGAGACATAGCATAGGTGCCATGGGCTCCCATTTTAGCACAAATGGTATGCATAGGTGGGAGCATGGGTCCTCTTGGTCCTGCACTCTCACCTACCCATAAGTACAGACACATAGCTCAGGCCTAGAGATATTCCAAGTAACCCTTGTACTGCAAATGTAGCAATATCTCAGTAACCATAGCAATTTGGGGAAAAATTCCTTGTATTTATTACATGTCCATCTCCATGTGTAAGCCGAGCTTCGAGAAAAATCCATATCTCGAACTGTGTTTGAGATAAAGCCACAGAAAGGCTCTGTGACTGCCACAATGCTATCCATTTGCAACTTTGGAGTGCTGTAACTATGGAACCAGTGTCAATTTCTTCACTAAACCAGCAAAAGACACATCTGTGGGGCAGGGACTTACCACCCTGCAAATTTCACCCCAAAATTCTTAACCATTTTTTTGCTATGAAGTGGCAAAAAAATGGTGTTTTGGGGCTGATTACCTTTGGAACTTTTGTGAATTTCCATGGACTTTGCAAAAGTCCTATTAGTTTACACGCTGGTTTTCGCGATAGTGCTTTGGACTTTCACGAAAGTACTGCAGAACATTCACGAAAATAGGTGGAAATTTTTCACATGCTCCACATCTAAAATGGAGAAAATTTTTGAAAAACATATTTCTGGGCATACTAGTGAAAAATTAAGGCCAGGGTCGTATTCCTTGGGCCTCAGTTAGGTAAAACCAACTGTTGATGTTTACCAAGGAGCAGTATTTTTTTCAGCTACATTGTTTTTTTCTGCATCGCTAACTGAAAACAAGATGGAGCAGCACAAAAGTAAAATCCCCAAGCATCACAGTAAAATGGGCTTTTATGAATGTTTCACGGTGCACATACATTTTTCCCATAGGCTATAATAGGAAATGAAAAAGTTTAATAACTTTTGAATGGATTAATAGTTTTTTCACCAAACCTTCCAAAAGCACTCCCCTACCCAATCCCCATATACCCTGAAAATTTTAGACCAGATGGGCAAACCATTTCAGCTGGGGAGATGAGCAAAGAATTTCACAGAATTGAGGATTTTTCACACTTTTTCACACTCCTGCAGCTCTGCAACCTCAAAACCGACTGGAGCAAAACTTTCCAGATCCAGAGATCTATGGTATTAGATACAGATTAGATTTCTTCTTCAGAAACAGTTCCCAATTTCCTATTGAGATTAGAACTAGGCTTGTTCAGGCCACATTCTTGCCTCTACTTGTTTATGGTGACATAATCTACAATTTTACTTTGGCCTTAAACCTGAACAAATTGGACGTCCTCTACCATCACGCACTATGGTACATCACTAACTCCACTTTTCGAACCCACCATCGTGCTCTGTATGCAGCTGTTGGCTGGACTTCGCTTACTACCAGATGTTTAATTCACTCTGGCACTTGGAGTCTCAAAATCCTCCTAAACAAACTACTGAGCTATATAACATCCCTTATTCACATCTCCCACAATTCGTATTCCCTTAGAAAGTCTGACTTTATCCTTCTAGACATGCCTAGGGCCCACATATCCTTTGGTAAACGTGTCATCTTATATGCACTTCCAACAGCTGGAACCAGCCCCAGTCTATACTGAAACTTTTTAGCATTGTTTCTGTCAATCTCTTTAAAATCTTTGCTGTGACCAAATAAAAAAATACCTGCAACTGTTTCTATTTCTTACATGACCGTTGAGTGTTATATCGACAGCTCAGTTCCCCTCCCTAATTCTTTTACTTGTCTAAATCTGCTTACCTCTCGTTTTCCTTCCCCACCCTCCCTTTACTCTTTATTTCAGTCACCCTTACTGTCAATATTCCTCCACACTTTTCCTCCTTTCCCCTTCCCCTCCTCCCTTACAAGATCCCCACTCTCTCTTCTTCCTCGCCACTCCCCTTTGCAGCTATCTTATGCCCTTCTTTCACCTTATGCATCCTATTGCTCTTGTTCCAGCTTTCGTGGCTGTAGTTTCTCTACTTTTAATGATTTCTCCAGGTTACATTTATAAATATTACCTTTTTATGTCTTATTTTGAGCACTATTATCACATATACCATATATTTTAATGTAACAAGATTTTAGGTATGCCATTTTCTTCATCTGTAAACGTTCCTCAGGACCTCCTTGTGCATGAGCTTGCTCGATGGAGTTTTCCTGCAACAAAGTTGAAACTTGAACTTGGTACCACACCGAGCATTCAAAATTTCAGACAAATCAGACTAACGTTTACAAAGTTTGGGAGGCAGTATAGCACAGTGCTTTAAGGTTCTGAGCTGCAAATCTGGTGACATCCGGTAGACCAGACCTGGGTTTGAATCCCACAGCTTCCACTTGCATACTGTGTGACCCTGAGCAAGTCACTTAACTTTCCTGTGCTCCCAGGTCACACCTGTAAAAAAACTTTCAGCTTAGTGTGTTAATCCTGGTTAAATAACTAAAAAAAAAAAAGGTTATTAAAGTACAAAATGTTGAATTAACATTAAAGTGCCTATTCAACCCTAACAATACTGGCACTACAGGGCCAGTGTAATTATAGAGTCACGAAAAAATATTGCTCCTTGGTAAACCTCCTGCTCCTACTCCCTCACCTCTGCCTTACATAACTTTTTCTCCTCTAGCTGCTTCTGCTTTAATTCCTCCTAACTTTTTTCCTATGAGCCCGCTCCACTGCACATCACCCCATCCCCTACTTATCTTTTCTCCCCATGAGCCTGTTCCTCAGCATGCTCTCTATTCCCCCTCCTGCATACCCCCTTGCCTCTACCTGTCTTTTCCCTGCCCTCTTCATCCTCCCTTACCAACTTGCCATTGCTTAGTTCTGCCCCCTGGCAGGGTTCTCAGCATCCTGGAGGGGTCTAGTTCTGGGCAGACCTCTTTCTTCCCTCCTCCATCCCCTCTATCCAACTTGTCCTTGCTTAGTTTCTGCCCCTTGACAGGGTTCTCAGCTTTCTGGAGCAGGTCTAGTTCTGAGCAAATGTCTTTCATCCCTCCTTTACCACTCCTACCTACCTACCCATTTTATCATTCACCTGACTTTCCCCTGCCCTTCACCCTCTTTCCCCTCATTCCAAAGTTGTCACCTCATTCTGCCACTGGCAGGGTTCTCTGAATCCTGGAAGGGCTAGCTCTAGGCATGACTCATCCTTCCCTACCCAATCCCTCAACTCCACCTCTCTCCTTTCCCTCCTTTCCACTCCTCTGCACTTAAATAGGAACCCCCAGTTCCTATATGCACTTGAATTAATTACTTGCACTTTTTGTTCTGTCTGAGTTGTTACTCCAGCTTGCACTAGTCCTGTGCTAATTTGCCTCACACTACTGGATTTTGCTTTTGCTATTACTGGCAATGTCCTGGCTCCCCTTGTCTTAATTGCATCTCCTTCCCCCAACTGGCATCATCCGACAATCCCCTCAACCTTTTGCTTGTCCTTCCACTGCAACTCAATAATTAATTGTACTGATCACCTGTCTCTTAATAGTAATGCAATCCAGCAGGGAGATGGCAATGGTGCTGTTTTAATTTCTGTACGTTAATCCTTAGGTATGTTAAATGTAATTGCATGTATAATTTTTGCATCTAATTGTGCCCCCCCCCCCGGTCACACCAGGAGATGAGCTGCTTATTGATCAGTGTGCCTTCCTGGTGAAACATTTCAATAAATAAATAAATAAATAAATAAATAAATAGTCAGGGTTGAGCAGCAGTTTCTATGTTAAATCTAAAACTTTGTACTTTGATAACTTTGCAGCACAAAATGTGGTATGCACTGTCTTTTTAGGTAGGTCTCCTGATTTGGCAAGTTTTGTTCTGGTCAGATGTGCAGACTCTGAGATCCAAATAGCAGTTTTTTTCCTCATCGCCTTGCTGCCAAATGGTGTGGAATTTCTGCATGATTTTTGCAGGGTATAAAGAACTATGATAGAAGAACAGACAATGAAACTTTTGTGCAATAATATTAATCTGTTGCAATGTTATTAAGTTTCTTAGTTCCCATTATATCCTCGGGAACTTTGCTGAACATTCCATTTTTAGGATAGAGGTCTTTTTTGCGAGGGAGGATTTTGTCTCATGAAGAAGGATTGAGTCTTGCGAGAGCATTCCTGCTTTGTGAGATTTGGAATCCTTCTTCATGAGAAAAAGTCTTTGGTCATGAGCCACCATCTTTGTTTTTTTCCTCCCTCCAACTAAAAAGTGTGTAAAATACATAAAACTTGCCATTTAAAAAAAACACACTAGAATCTAGCTAAATAGGTCCCATTTAGCTAGATTCTGACCTTTGTTTTTTGAAATGACTGCCAGAAATGCCAGCTTAGTGATAGGAGCCTTCGGCCCTGTTTTTCCAGGTGTGCCCAGTAAGCACTTACTCCATCTCCAATCATCTCTGGTGTCTAGTGGCCCCTCACCCTCTGATGGCCCTCACCTTCTCCCTTATTTAATTAATAATATATTTTGACACCAGGATAACCCCCACCTGCAGCCCATTACTTTATTAATGTTCCAATATGGGGGGCTGTATCCCTGTGTCAGCATTTAACTTTTATGACCCCCATATAGTATGGGCCCCCCAGTGTCCTGAAATCTTTTTTTTATTTAATTAATAATAATATTCTGACACTGGGATGCCAACCCATAGTGTCGGAACCCCCCCCCGCAGCTTCATGGATGTGCCAACATCGGGGGGCCCAATTCCTGTGTCAGCGTTTAACCTGTGACCCCCTCAGTAGTATGGTACACTGGGGAGCCCACCCTCCATGTCCCAAAATCTGTTTTTAATAAATGTATCCCTGATTGATAAATAAGCTGGGTAGGCTCAGGGTGGGTCAGAAGTTGGTCAACTGGGTGGCAAACTGGTTGACGGGCAGAAAACAGAGAGTGGTGGTAAATGGTATACAGTCAGAAAAGATGCAAGTCACAAGTGGGGTACCTCAGGGATCAGTCCTGGGGCCAGTCCTATTCAACATCTTCATTAGTGACCTTGCAGATGGACTAGAGGGTAAGGCTTGTCTGTTTGCAGATGACACCAAGATCTGCAACAGAGTAGATGAGCCAGATGGGGTGGGCAGAATGAGAAGAGATCTGGATAAACTAGCAGAATGGTCAGAAGAGTGGCAACTGGGATTTAATGCAAAGAAGTGCAAAATCATGCACAGAGGAAGAGAAACCCTGGAAGCCACCTATAGGCTGGGAGGGGAGTTGCTAGCAGTCACAAAGGAAGAAAGAGACTTGGGCATCATCATTACTGATGACCTAAAATCATTCAAGCAGACCTCTAAAGCAGTAGGTAAGGCTAGGGGGTGTTAGGGTGTATTAGTAGGGGTATCACAAGTCGTAAGAGGGAGGTAATAATCCCTCTGTACAAGACATTGGTTAGGCCCCATCTGGAGTACTGCGTGCAGTATTGGAGGCCACACCTTCACAAGGACATTAACCAAATTGAGGCAGTCCAGAGAAGGGCAACCAAACTGGTGCAGGGACTGCATCAGAAGACATATGAGGACAGATTAACAGAGCTCAATATGTATACCCTTGAGCAAAGGAGGGAGAGAGGTGATATGATCGAGGCATTCAAACACCTTAAGGGCATAAACAAGGTGAAAGAGTCTAACATGTTTAAATATAAGAAAATAGCAGGACAAGAGGACACAGCATGAGATTAGAGGAGGCGATTAAGGGGAATGTGAGGAAATTCTTTTTCTACAGAAAGGGTGGTGGATGCATGGAATGGCTTACCACAAGAAGTGGTGGCTATGAATACAGTGCAGGGCTTCAAACAGGCATGGGATAGGCATAAGGGAGCAATACAAATGACCATGAATAGATAGGTCACTGACAGAAAAGGCCAATGGCACATTTATAAGGTAGAAAAAGAAATGGGCAGACTGGATGGGCCTTCTGGTCCTTATCTGCAATCAACTTCTATGTTTCTATGTTTCATGAAAAAGAAAACAGTCCCCAACAACTTTTTTTATCCTGAAAAAAAGGAAACCATCCCTCGTCATCCCCGCTGCCCCTCCCCCATCGGGACCCTCCCACTGAGCAACCCACCACCTCACACACCCCTTTACCCTATACTTACCACCAAAGGTCAAGGACTGTTGTCTTCTGTGAATCAAGACACGTCTGCACTCTTCAAAGCTGAACTGTGAACTGCAGAATGGAGGCTAAGTGCCATATAATGACTGTCAATGACATTTTGTACTTATGTTGATATCTCAGTCATTTTTGGGAATTTTGACACCAAATTTTCAACATAGCCTTTTTGAGACTGATCTCATGAACACTGGCACTGTTATTTCATTACTCAGTCCTGAAAGGTGATTTTATGGTCACTGTGTGAATCATGTTTCAGGACCAGTCAGCGAAACAAAAGTGCAACTATTCATGAGGTTGGGTCCCAAAAAACCCATGTTGAAAATTTGGTGCAAAAATACCCCAAAACACCTGAGTTATGAGTGGTCATTGAAATTTCGATATGCATAAGCATAACTTTGGCAAATTTTATTATTTTCACTCCAAATTTTCAACATTGTCAGTTTTTCACACTACCTCATGGACAGTACAGCTGTAATTTCTCACATCCTCCCCAAAATGTGTTTATGCAGCAGCAGCACAGAATGGCACAGTTGTTGCATGAAATAACCTTTCAGGACTGAGTAATGAAATGACAGTGCCAGTGTTGATGAGGAGGGGTCCCAAAGAGGCCATGTTGAAGATTTGGTGAAAAAATACCTACAAAATGCCCAAGTTACGTGTGGTCATTGCAATTTTTTAATGCACACATGTAAATTTAGCAATTTATCATATTTTCATTCCAAATTTTCAACATTGCCATTTTTCACACCACCTCATGAATAGTACGTTGTCATTTTTCAAATCCCACCAAAAATGTTTTTTCGCACCTGTGGAGCAGAAAGATGTTACTGTTATGCAGAATTACATTTCAACAGGGATTTGAAAATTTTCTGTACTGGGCACATGTGGTGCGATGATAAGGTTATGTTGAAGATTTGGGGTGTAAATTTTTTAAGATGGCACAGTTATGACTATTTATTGCAATTTCACTACACCTACTTGTAACCTGGTGTATGGAAGCACAGGACCCACTGGCCCCTGCGTTTCCAAAGCTAGATACATATGTACATCTGTGGAGGGATAGGAGGGCAGGGTTCGAAGGACCCTGCACTTCCACAGCAAAATAAAGATACTATTATACTATCTCAAAATGTAAGGAAATAAATTGCAAAAAAACCTTTGTTAATGCATCAGTTAGGGTTAAAGTGACAAAAGTAGAGAAATGTGGCATTAGGGTTTCCAGCCCTAACACCCCATCCCCACCCTGCACAGACAAAGAGGGACCGGGGGTGGCATTGGCATCTCCAGTCCTAATGCTCACCACATTCGCCTATGCTGTGGACGCCCAGCTTATTTTCTATTAGAATGTTAAGGCTGGAGACACCAATGCCACCCCTGATCCCTACTTTTGTTGCTTTAACCCCAGCTGATGCATTAACAAATATTTTTGCAATGTATATGTATTAAAGAGGTGCAGGTGTATCTCTGTAGTTAGGTTTGAGTAGCAGTTTCTGTGTTAAACCTCAAATTTTGCACTTTCATAACTTTGCAGCCAATCAATATATTTATACAAAATTTGTAATGCGCTGCCCTGTTGGGTAGATCACTTGATGTGGCAAGATTTTATTTTGGTTGGATGTGTGGATTCTGATATCTGAATAGTGAAAAAAGTAAAACAAGCATTTGTCAGTGCCGAATGTTGTCGTGCTGGCATTGGCTTTGGTAGTGCAGTGCAGAAAAACATTTTTGGCAGGATGTGAAAAACGACAGCTGTACTGTTCATAAGGAGGTGTAAAAAAAATGGCAGTGGTGAAAATGTGGCATGTAAATATTGCAAATTTGCAAAGTTACAAGGGTGCGTGGAAAATGCGCAACACACACTTGTATCGCAGTCATTTTATGGAGTTTCGGGCACCAAATTTTCAACATAGGCATTTTAGCACCTCTGCTCATGTACAGTGTCACTGTCATTTCTTCAAACTGTCCCAAAAAGTGATTTGCACAGCGACTGCTCTATTCTGCACTGGTCAAGTGAAAACACATTTCTGGCAGGATATGTAAAATGGCAGCTGTGCTGTTCATCAAGAGGTATGGAAAAAATGCCAATTGTGAAAATCCAGAGTGAAAATATTACAAATGCACAACATTGAGAGCATGCATGCAAACTGCACAACGCATGCTCATAACACAGTCATTTTATGGAATATCATTACCAAATTTTCAACATAGGCATTTAGGACCTCTGCTCATGAACAGTGTCACTGTTATTTTCATAATCTGCCCCAAACACTGATTTCCCACAGCGACAGCGATATTGTGCGCCAGAAGTGCGGAAACACATTTCGGCCAGGATGTGAAAAATGACAGCTCTACTGTTCACGAGGAGGTGTAGAAAAATGACAATGTTGAAAATCTGGCATGAAAATATTGAGAATTCACAAAGTTATGAGCATGCATAGCAACTGCGCAATGCACGCTCGTAAAACAGTCATTGTTTTGGATTTTTTTCCACCAAATTTGCAACATAGGCTTTTTGAGAGCCCTCCTCACGAACACTGCCACTGTCCTTGTGTTAATTGTTCTTGAAAGGTGATTCCACGTAGTGACTGCGAAATCACCTTTTGGGACCGATTAACATCATAACAATGACAGAATTGAAAATTTGGTGCAAACATTCCAAAAAATGCCTGAGATATGCATCAAAGTTGAAAAAACCCTATTTATTCCATTATACAGCTTACCGGCATTTCCTCAGTTCGCGGTTGGCTTTGAAGAGTGAAGACATGTTCCTGGTCCAACGAAGATCATCACGCTGAGCTCTGGAGGTAAGTGTGGGTTGGGGGGGTTTTGGGAGGCAGGATGCGCAGTGGGTGGGTGTGGGTAGTGGGTAGGGAGACTAAGAGGGACCATTTTCTGTTTACAGGTAGTAGGAAAAAAACATTGCTGACAGTTTTCTTTTTTACAGGTGGTTTCTTTTTGGGGGGTACATTAGCCAACAGGGGATTGGGCACTCCTGTCTGCACAGAAGAAGGGGGGACATCATGCCAATGGGGAGTGGGCTCCCCCGTCAGCACATTAAAGCGGGAAGGGGGGAAGGATGCCGACGGGGATTGAGCAACCCCGTTGACAAACAACGAAAGTGGGGGGCACATTCTGCTGATGGGGTGTGGGCTCCCCCATCAGCACATACTTGAGGGGCAGGGTAAGCTGACAGGGGGTTGGACAGCCCCAAAGTCGGCAGTTTAGTGGCAACTGTGTCACCATGTTTCTAGGTGGCGAAGCACATAGGAAGGGTCCGCTGCATGAGACAAGCTTTGCTCACATTGCAGTGGACCTTTCCTTAGATGTGTCTGCCACATTAATATGCATTGTGTGGCACTGGCATGCAGGCTGATTGGGGAATGAGGGACGCATCTACTGGTATGTGCCCTGCATTCGCCCAACAGTGACCATGCCTCCAAATCTGCACTACCACAAGATGTTGGTTGTGCAAGCGTGCTAACATAAAAAAAAAAACACGTTTTTTTCCTCATCGCCATGCGGCCAGTTGTGTGGAATTTCTGTGTGACATTTATAGGGTAGGAAGAACTTTGGTAGCAGATCAGACAGTGAACATTTGGTGCAATATATTAATCTGTTGCAAAGTTATTAGGTTTCTTAGTTCCCATGATATTCTATGGGACTTCTCTGAACATTCCAATCTTTTAAGATTTCTGTTTTTTTTGCAACAAAGGATTTGATCTTGCAAACAAGGACTGAGTCTCGCAAGAGCAATCCTGTTTTGCGAGACAAAAAAAAATCATTTTTCGTGAGAGAAAATGTACTGTTAACTCCCTCACTCCTGAACATTTTCATTGAGAATATTAAGTTGTGTATTTAGTATACAAAACTCATTTTCTCAACAATGGCACAAGACAGAGACATACGGTTTACTATCTTAGATGCAGTGTGACCTGGGCTACTACCAAAGACACTGTACAGATGGATCTGAAACCTCAGAGTCACACAATAAGTACACAAACATCACAACTGTGGTCCAAATATCTTGTAAAAACAAGTCTGGCCTCCTCTGTGGCCCTGTAAAAATACAACATTTAAGTTTGTGTACCTCAGACACATAATGTGACAACACCCCAACATCATACTGCATGGAAAAGCATGAACTAGGTAGGCATCACATAGTTTGTGACACATTGTCATGTTTTTTGTTGCTCTACACCTCACAATACAATTTGGGAAAATCACTAAACTGAGGTCTTGCCATTACAAAAACTCATTTTCTCAGTAATGGTACGAGAGAGACATAAGGTTTTCTGTTTTGGATGCAATGTGACCTGGGCTACTACCACAGACACTCTATGGACTGAACTTAAACCCCAAAGTCACACAATAAGAACACAAACAGCACAACTGTGATACAAAATGTGTTAAAAATCAAGTCCACCCTCCCCCGTGGACCTACAAAAGTACAACATTTAGGTTTGTGTACCTCAGGCATGTCATGTGACAACACCCCAAAATCATACTGCATGGAAAGCGTGGTCTAGATTGGCATCATCTAGATTGTGACAATTTGTCAGGTTTTTTTGCTGGTCGATACCTCACAACAGAATTGTAGAAAATCGCCAACTTGAGGCCTTGCCATCCCAAAAACTCATTTTCTCAGCAATGGAACAAGATAAAGACATATAGGCCTAGATATT
This sequence comes from Neoceratodus forsteri, assembly GCA_016271365.2. NCBI lineage: Eukaryota > Metazoa > Chordata > Ceratodontiformes > Ceratodontidae > Neoceratodus > Neoceratodus forsteri. The sequence goes on along the minus strand of CM057456.1, from coordinate 678,256,150 downwards.
CAAACTGTGCCAGGCTGTGGCGCAAGCCTGGATGCAGCTCAACTTTATTGCACACGAGTGTGGCCAGGGTGATATTCAACAGAGCTGCACTATGGCTCAACTGCTTTGAATATCGCTCCCTGGCCACCCCCACTGTGCACGGTGCAGTGGCACTGTGCCAGCTCAAGTGGTCAGAGTGGACCATGGAGATGCGGTGGCACACAAGTGCCATTGCGCCATGTGCAGTACCTGCGATATTCAAACAGGGACATGCAAATGGGGCCATAATTTATGCAAGGCACACAGGGGGCCATTTGCATCTCATTATGGCCCCATTTGTATGCCATTAGCATGCAGGTGCACTGATCCCTGACGACTTGCACCTAGTGCCCTGCCAGGCAGCAGCCGTCGGGGACCGACCCCCCTGCAGCCTGATTGCGTGAAGTCCCGTAAGTGAAAAAAATGGCCAATATCCCTGGTGGTCCAGTGGACCTCTATGTGCCCTGATTGCGGGCATCACTGAATCTCCCCCCAAGTCTAATTTCCCTGGTGGTCCAGTGGACCGTATGGAGCCCGATCGCAGGCTTCATTCATCACCCCCCCTAAGTTCGATATCCCTGGTGGTCCAGTGGATCGCGCAGAGCCTGATCATGGGCATCATTCAGCACCCCCCCAAGTCCGATATCCCTTGTGGTCCAGTGGACCGCACGGAGCCCGATCGCAGGGATCATTCATCACCCTCAGTCCAATATCCCTGGTGATCTAGTGTACCCCCCACCCCATTCATTCACATATCTGGACTGAATAGTACGGTATGGGCTGCATGTCCACTGGCTCATGCTCTGAACCAATGGGTGTGCAGCCCTACCGAACTGTCAGTCGGTGGGTGGCGGGGCAGCAGGTGGGTGATGTGCTGCCACCCACTGGCTGATGGGGGGAGTGGGTTGTGGGGTTCAGTGGGTGGGTGGGGTGGGGTACACTAGATCACCAGGGATATCGGACTTGGGGAGATGATGAATGATGCCCGTGATCAGGCTCCGTGCAGTCCACTGGACCACCAGGGATATCAGACTTGGGGGGAATTCAGTGATGCCCACAATCGGGGCATGGGGGGGCGCCGCCAGGTGCGGCAGGAACAAGTGATGGCCACCCACAGGTGGCAGCTGCTGTGTTGTGCCCTGCAATGTGGCAGCTCACCTCTGGGTGGCCTTCACTTGTTCCTTTTTTTGGGGGCGTAACTTTGTGCAGGCACAGGTAGGGGTTGTGCATGCTTGACTCTGCACAGCCCGGGCTGAATATCGGGCTGTGCAGGTTATGCATGGGCACACCCCCTCACCTGTGCCTGCATACATTACTGATGTGCTCCGGCGCATCGGGATTTGTGCAGCGCACTTTTCCCTTTTAAATATTGCACTGGGGCGCATCAGTGGGTTGTGCACGGCGCAACACTGTTGCGCCCTGGGCAACCCTTTTGAATATCTGGGCCATAGAGAATAATGCATAAGTAGGTGGTTGATATGCATTTTTTTATACACCCAAGTTGCCTGATAATATGTAAACCTCGAGAGCGAAGCTCGAGAGGTTTCACTATTATCACACAATGAGGGTGTGTTAAAAAAATACATATCAACCACCTACATATGTTTTATTTTTTATAATAACCGGGGTAAAAGAAACTGTTAACTGCATCTTAACCAGTCACCCAGCGCTGTTGCGTCATCTCGATGTGTCAGGGTGAAAGTTCATGACACAAAACTAAACTGCATAAATAGGGCTGCAACAAAATGGTTCTCCATTGTGTTACCCTTTTTGATTAGGAGTTGCTGATCACTTATTTTGATTTTTAGCAATGTGAAGGTTGCGAGTGTGTGTTTACTGTTGGAGAACTGTCTCATGCTGCCACTGACTGTCTCATTGGTTTGTGATGCTTCTCGGCGCGAGGATACAAAAGTCGTATCAACCCGCAGGTTAATACAAGTTTTTTCGTATCAAACTGCGGGTTGATACTGCTTTTGAAAGTTGCTGAAAACAAGTTGGTATTGGGCATCACCAGTTTTTATAAGGCTTTTTTTTGGATGCAGTGAATGCTGAGCTACTACCACAGACACTGTACAGACTGAATTGAAACCTCAAAGTCACACAATAAGTACACTAAAAGCACAACTGTGGTCCAAAAAGTGTTGGAAAAATCAAATCTAGCCACCCCAGTAGACCTGTAAAAATTCAACATTTAGGTTTGTGTACCTCAGGCATGTCATGTGAAAACACCCTAACGTCATACTGCATGGAAAGGATGATCTGGATTGGCTTCACATAGTTTGTGACACATTTTTGTGATTTTTTTATCTTTATCAATACCTCACAATGCAATTCAGGAAAATCACAAATTGAGGAGATGCCATCCCAAAAACTAATTTTCTCAGCAATAGAACAAGATAGAGACATACGCTTTTTTCCGTTATGGATGTAGTGAGACCTGGGCTACTACCACAAACAATGTACAGACTGAACTGAAACACCAAAGTCACACAATAAGTACACAAACAGCAAAACTGGGGTCCAAAAATCTTGTAAAAATCAAGTTCGGCCACCCCCATAGACTTGTAAAAATGCAACATTTAGGTATGTGTACCTCAGGCATGCAGTTGACAACACCCCAACATAATACTGAATGGAAAAGCATGACCTGGGTTGGCAACACATAATCTGTAATACATTTTTGTATTTTTCAGGTAGTCCAACTGTACGGCAACACAACTGCAGTGAAAACGTTGATGAAAACAATATCAATGTTTTTGCTGTGATAGTCCGCCTGAGACCCTGGCACTCTATCTCCCAGTCCTGCACCCCCTCCCTGATCCAGCCCCAACTCAGAGTTAGAATTCTAGAGATCGGGGTGTGTGGGGGAAAAGCCCCCCACATGGGGGGTTTGTGGGGCAAAGCACCTCAATGAAAACACAGCCAGAGTCTCCAGTCAGATTTATGTCAAACGCAAGTTGCAGTCAACATAAATATATCGCTGTTGTGGCTATTGACAACTTCGTAGTTGAACCGGCATCATAGAGCCTGTTTTTTGTTTTGGTCTATACCTCACAATGCAATTCTGGAAAATCACAAATTGAGGCACTGCCATCCCAAAAACTCATTTTCTCAGCAATGGCACAAGATAGAGACATGATGTTTTCTGTATCAGATACAGTGTGACCTGGGCTACTATCACAGACACTGTACAGACTGATCTGGAGCCTCAATGTCACACAATAAGTACATAATCAGCACAACTGTGGTCCAAAAATCTTGTACAATTTGCATCCGGCCACCCCTGTAGACCTGTAAAAATATATTTAGGTTTGTGTACCTCAGACATGTCATGTGACAAGTAAGCAATAAAGCATGAAGGGGTGTGTGTAAAACATATTTTACAGCATGGCCAGGGGTGTAGTAAGGCATGAGGCCAAAGGCTGAGTGACTTCAGATGCTGGATGTGCTTTAAAATATGTTTTACATACGTCCCTGAGTGCCTTATTGCAGTTGTAAAATTGTTTCCTTTTTTTTTTACTTTTTGCTGTCTGGAAAAGCATGCTTATATGTAGAAACAATATATTGACTTGTGTGCATTTGTGCTAAAGTAATCCTTCTGCCCACTGCAAGTGATGTCATTGATGATATCATTGTATTATTGCCTACTTTCTTCCTCCTGTTTTTGTCTGTGTTTTTCTCCACATTCAAGATGTGGAATGTTTATCATGGAATGTGTGATGGTCTAGTGGTGCTCTAGAGAAGATGTAGATGTAGATGCACCAAAGGTCTGAATTATTATCAGATAGGATAACTGCTATCCGGATAAGGAGAGGCAGGAGTTGACTTAGTATTTCCGATGCCCGCAGGGCGTGCGTTTTATTTGGTACCAAGGGGTAGACAGACACAGTCACAAGAAGGAGTAGGGGATGCCCGATTAACAATAGGGCAATGGAACAGGGATACACGAAAATACTTTTTTTATCTACACTTTTATGGTTACCTCTACAAGCATAAACTTGAGGCCTACTGCCACTCTTATTCTAATTCTAGTTTATACTGTACTCTATACTCTAAACAAGAATCCAGTCTTGGGCTACTCAGCACTACATTAGGGTGATCAACATCATACATCTACAAAAGAGTCCAGAATTTACAAGAGTCCAGAGATCTGGCATCTTCGTGTACACCATCATTCTTCATTGGTAGCTACGAGGGAAATAAAACAGAACTGTGGAACCCTAATCTCAATTCCCAGCAAGGACCTGGGTAAGGTCACCGGGGTGGTGAGAGGTTTGGTAAACAGACCATATATCTTCGGGAAAGCTCACTCTCTCCGAGGCTGCCAGAATGTGGAACCAAAGCAACTGGTTCCTGAAATAACACACTAAAGCAAGAGATTCCTTGGCCAAAACCCACTTCTAGGGTTGCCAAGGATGAAGAAAGACCAAGATCTGCGTGGCGATGAATCCAATGGAGGACTACCATGATCCGACTGATGCTGCAGCACTCCAAGGGCCAGCTGGACTCAGAAGGAACTCTGACAGGACCAGGAACCATAAGAATCTGAAAAGATGATGGTTGACTCTGCAATCCTCAGATCAGGAACTAACACAAAACAGAGAAACGCGAACGCGTCCCGGACTGGGCTTCGATGGACTCGACTTTCGGCAAACGACCAGGTGGGGGCACAGAACAGGTTCTCCAAGATGAGCTCTCTCTTCTTCTGTAGAGGCGACCAACTTCGGGACATCTGGAACAGGAATCATACGGAACACCACTGGCACGGCTGTCGTGATGCATTTCGGCAGATGTACTTTCAAGCTGTGAAAACAAGAAAACGGCGGGTACGACTTGTACAATTGATGATGGACTCGACTTCAGCGGATGACACAAACGGACGGGATGAGTTGATGGATGATCTTCCTGGAGTGAAGAATGCTGGAAGGATGTCTTCTTCTGAGTAGAGACTGATTCTGAGCACGTGGTATAACAGACCACACTATGAGACTGCAGTGTGGTAGAAGATTGAGACTGTCTTCGTACAGTAGGAAACATATAACTGAAGAATGCCCATAGAACTGTAGAATAATACAATGATTTGCCAGGGAGGGCAAATTATAACTTCAGGGGTAATTGTTACTGATAAGAGCCAATGTCCAGGTGCTTAGAGCAATAGTTCAGGTACTTGGACCAATAGTTCAGGTACTTCGGACAATAGTTCAGGTACTTAAGACAGCAGTTCAGGTACTTAGGGCAATAGTTCAGGTACTTAGGGCAATAGTTCAGGTACTTAGGGCAATAATTCAGATACTTAGGACAATAGTTCAGGTACTTAGGGCAATAGTTCAGGTACTTAGGGCAATAGTTCAGGTACTTAGGGCAATAGTTGGGGTACCTCGGACAATAGTTCAGGTACTCAGGGCAATAGTTCAGGTACTTAGGGCAATTGTTAAGGTACTTAGGGCAATTGTTCAGCATAAGCAGTACAGTAATCACAGTAATTTCACAGTATAGGCAAATAGAACAGTCTCAAATGAACCCCTGTTTCTATAGGTAGGGTATTCTGGGATAGGATCACTTACTGTACGTTGTGGCTAGGGCCTCCCTGTAGTACCACTAGGCTGGATTGCCCTATTCCGCTAGGCTGGGGGCTCCCTTTAGTACCACTAGGCTGGCTTGTCCTATTCCGCTAGGCCTGGGCCTCCCTTTAGACCAGGCTTTACCTCGGGCCTAATACCCTACCATTACCTCGGGCCTGAAGCCCTATGTTAGCTTGAGCCTGCCCTATTCCGCTAGGCCGGGGCATCTCTTTAAACCAGGCTTTACCTTGGGCCTAATGCCCTGCCATTACCTCGGGCCTAAAGCCCTACATTACTTTGGCCTGGTGCCCCACCTTACAATGGGCCTGGTGCCCCTCGAAATGCTGGGCCTGGTGCCCCTCGTTAACTTGAGCCTGGTGCCCCACCTTAGATTGGGCCTGGTGCTCCACTTAATACTGGGCCTGGTGCCTCTCATTGCTTTGGGCCTGGTGCCCCACCTTATAATGGGCCTAATGCCCCTCAACACTTTGGGCCAGATGCTCCACTTCCCAATGGGCCTAATGCCCTACTTTATATTTGGGCCAGAACTGCCCTTTTAACTGACATTGCCCCTTTAAATCTTTCAGCTCACTAAGAGCTGCTGTCACTTATATTGCCATAACCCGCCTCCGTTCTGCCCCCTTAATACATATTCATAGGCCGCTATGCTGGCCTTGCTTCTCTGCCCCTCCCCGGGGGCGGCGCTAGCCCCGCCTCCCTGTTTAATATTAAAATCGAGGGTCCTACTGACCTGATGCTCCCTGTGGCTCTCGGCTGCTCCTCTAAGCACCTAATGCGCTCTTTAACAGGCAGAGTCTTTTTTTTTTTAAACACAGGCGGTCAGCACTCTTCTTGTGCTGCCACCGACTCACCACTCCTGCGAGCCGGAAGGAGGTTGCTGCGGTAGAGAGGCAGAAGAGATGCTGGCAGAGGGAGGGAGAAACGGACAGGCAGCTGGGGGACAACTTGGGGGCCTCCGATGGCCCAAACAGGACTCGGCGATACAGCGCTTCTCTGCTGCCGTCATGGGACAGAAATGAAATTAAAAATACTCTCGGGGGCCAAAATAAATAAACGAAGGGCTTTTAAGCCCATTAACCATGATAAACTGCTGATTTTCATCTTCGTGGTGCCCCGATGGCACCACCGACAACAGGCTACTGCAGCAGAGGAAGTCTTCAGGCAGGGGAGGCAGCACAGGACCACAGCAAGTCCAGAGGGACAGCTCCAAACAAAAGGCAAGTCCAAACTGTCCCCCTGTCTTCTGGGTCCTGGCTCCTCAACCTCTGCCCAGGGTTTACTGTCTCCAACTGATTAACTGTGGAATGCTTGTTTAAACTTGAACCTCCCCAGGGTTCTAGATCTGCTGGATTGGAATGCTGTGCATGAGCCACCTAGCACAGCATTCCATCCAGGCTATTATGACATGCATTGCTTGTAAATTCTAACTTTTTACAATGCTATAAGTGCACAGGGCACTTTTCTGTTATGTACAGTATTTTCCCTGTAATGGCCAACTTTGGGGCATTACAAATGTTTATCATGGACTCAGAATTCTGCTCTGTTCCACTGGCAGAATGTTTCTCTCCTTATATACTGTATACACAGACAACAAATGCCTTTGTTACAGCCAGAGACATAATTATCTGACTTTCAGAGCAAGAAGAAGAGATTTGCCTGATGAATAGGCAAAGATAGAAGTGGGATTTTTCATTGTAAGCAAAGAAACAGTTGTAGTAAAAACTATAAACAGTATGTAATGTTTCTAATTTGTTTCTGTATGTAAGGAGAGTGTGATAATCAGAGAAACAACATTTAATTAATTTGTTTTATTTTTTATTTAAGGTAGTTTTACTTATAGGGCCCAGCTGAAGTTTTTTTTACAGTGTAAAGGCAGCAGCCATGTTTGTGATGGAAAATCAGTTCTGGCTGTAGGGGGCTAACTGAAATGCCTGCGTTCCAAATGCCATGATCAGGGTTCCAGACTCTTCACTTATGAGCAGTCATTTTTTTTAACCATGCGTAAACCATATTTCACACATAAATAAGAGCCAATGAGATTATTGGATTTTACCCTGCCATTTTATAACACCCCAACATCATACTGCATGGAAAAGTATAATCTGGGTTGGCATCACATAGTTTGTGATACATTGTTGTGTTTTTTGTTGGTCTGTACCTCACAATACAATACTGGAAAATAACCAGATTTAGGCTGTGCCATCCCAAAAATTCATTTTCTCAGCAATGGTATAAGATAGAGATATCAGGTTTTCTGTTTTGGATGCAGTGTGATGTTGGCTACTACCACAGATTCTGTGCAGGTTGAACTGAAACCCCAAAGTCACACAATAAGTACACAAATTGCAAAACTGTGGTCTAAATATTTTGTAAAAATCAAGTCCGGCCACCCCCATGGACCTGTAAAAATATAACATTTTGGTATGTGTACCTCAGACATGTCATGTAACAATGCCCTAAAATCGTGCTACATGGAAAAACATGATCTGGATTGGCATCATATACTTTGTGACACATTGGCGTGTTTTTTGTTGGTTTATACCTCTACAGTTCTGAAAAATTATCAAATTGAGGCCTTGCCATCCCAAAAACTCATTTTCTCAGCAATGGTACAATATAGAGACATAAGGTTTTCTATTTTGAATGCAGTGTGGCCTGCGCTACTGCCCCAGACACTGTAGAGACTAAACTGAAACCCCAGTGTTATACAATAAGTAGACAAAAAGCACAACAGTGGTCCAAAAAATCTTGTAAAAATCAAGTCAGGCCACACTTGTGGATCTGTAAAAATACAACATTTAGATTTATGTATATCATGCATGTCATGTGATAACACCCCAACATCATACTGCATGGAAATGCATGATTTGGATTGGTATCACATACTTTGTGACACACTGGTGTGTTTTTTTTGTTGGTCTATACCTCACAATACAATTCCGGAAAATCACCAAATTGAGACCTTGCCACTCCAAAAACTAATTTTCTCAGCAATGGTACAAGATAGAAACATAGGGTTTTCTGTTTTAGATGCAGTGTGACCTGGGCTACTGCCACAGACACTGTACAGACTTGACCTGAATACCCAAAGATACGCAATAAGTAAACAAACAGCACAACTGTGATACAAAATACTGTAAAAATCAAGTCTGGCTACCCCTTTGGACCTGTAAAAATACAACATTTAGGTTTGTATACCTCAGGCATGTCATATGACAACACCCCAACATCATACTACATGCAAAAGCATGACCTGGGTAGGCATCACCTAGTTTGTGACACATTTTCCTGTATTTTTGTTGATCTATACCTCACATTAAAATTTTGGAAAATCAAATTTAGGCCTTGTCATTCCAAAAACTCATTTTCTCTGCAATGGTACAAGACAGATATATAAGGCATTCTGTTTTGGATGCAGAGTGACCTAGTCTACTACCTCAGACAATGTACAGACTGATATGAAATCTCAAAGTCACACAAAAAGTACACAATCGGCACAACTGTGGTCCAAAACTCTTTATAAAAGTTGTGTCTGGCTACCCCTGTGGATCTATAAAAATACAACATTTAGGTTTGTGTACCTCGGGCATGTTGTGTGACAACACCCTAACATCATACCGTATGGAAAAGCATGATCTTGATTGGCAACAGATAGTTTATGACACATTATCGTGTTTTTTGTTGGTTTATACCTCAAAATACAATTCTGGAAAATCACCAGATTTAGACCTTCCACCCCAACAACTCATTCTCTCAGCAATGGTATGAGATAGAGACATACAGTTATCTCTTTCAAATGAAGTGAGACCTGGGCTACTACCACAGACACTGTGTAGACTGAACTGAAACCCCAAAGTCACACAATAAGTACACAAACAACAAAACTGTGGTCCAAACATTCTGAACAAATCAAGTCTGGCCACCCCCATGGACCTGTAAAAATACAGCATTTCAGTTTATGTACCTCAGACATATCATGTTACAATGCTCTAACATTGTATTGCATGGAAAAGCATAATCTGGACTGCCATCACGTAGTTTCTGAAATACTGGCTTGTTTTTTGTTGGTTTATACCTCTACAGTTCTGGAAGATTTCCAAATTGAAGCATTGCCATCTCAAAAACTCAATTTCCAACACTGGTACAAGGTAAAGACATAAGGTTTTCTGTTTTGGATGCAGCATAACCTGGGCTGCCACCACAGGCACTGTATGGACTAAACTGAAACCCCAATGTCATGCAATAAGTACACAAACAGCATGACAGTGGTCCAAAAATCTTGTAAAAGTCAAGTAAGGTCACCCCTGTGGACTTGCAAAAATACAACATTTAGATTTAAGTACATCATGCGTGTCATGTAATAACACCCCAATATCATATTGCATAGAAAATCATGATCTGGATTGACTTCACATAGTTTGTGACGCTGGCATGTTTTTTGATGGTCTATATCTCAAATGTAATTCTGGAAAATCATCCGATTGAGGCCTTGCCATCCCAAGAACTCATTTTCTCAGCAACTGTACAAGATAGAGACATGCAATTTCCTGTTTTTGATGCCGTTTGACCTGATCTACTACCACAGACACTGTACGGACTGAACTGAAACCCCAAAGTCATACAATAAGTACACAAACAGCACAACTGTGTACTAAAAATGTTGTAAAAATTAAGTCTGGCCACCCCTGTGGACCTGTAAAAATACAACATTTAGGTTTGTGCACCTCAGGCATGTCATGTGACAACACCCCAGCATCATACACCATAGAAAAGTATGATATGGGTAGGCATCACATAGTTTGTGACACTTTGTCAGGTTTTTTGTTGGTCTGTACATCACAATACAATTCTGGAAAATCATCAAACTGAAGCCTTGCCATCCCCAAAACTATTTTTCAGCACTGGTACCAGGTAAAGACATAAGGTTTTCTGTTTTGGAGGTAGTGTGACCTGGGCTACTACCACACACACTGTATGGACTGAACTGAAACCCCCAAGTCACACAATAAGTACACAAACAGCACAACTGTAAACCAAAAATGTTGTAAAAATTAAGTCCAACCACATCTGTGGACCTGTAAAAAACAACATTTAGGTTTGTATACCTTATGACGATGACCCCAACATCATACTGCATGGAAAAGCATGACTTGGGTTGACATCACCCAGTTTGTAACACATTGTTGTGTTTTTTTGTTGGTCTTTACCTCACAATACAATTGTGGAAAATCATCAAATTTAGGCCTTGCCATTCTAAAAATTCACTTTCTCAGCAATGGCACTCGATAGAGACATACGATTTTCTGTTTTGGATGCCATGTGACCTGGGCTACTACCTCAGATACTGTGTGAACTGATCTGAAACCCCAGAGTCACACAATAAGTATACAAACAGCACAACTGTTGTTCAAAAATCTTGTAAAAATCAAGTCTGGCCACCCCTGTGGACCTGTAAAAATACAACATTTAGGTTTGTGTACCTCAGGCATGTCATGTGACAATACTCTAACATCATATTGCATGGAAAAGCATGGTCTGGGTTGGCATCACAAAATTTGTGACACACTGTTGTGTTTTTTGTTGGTCTATACCTCACAATACAATTCAGGAGAAACACCAGATTGAGGCCTTACCACCCCAAAATCTCATGTTTTCCAGCAATGATACAAGACAGAGACATAAGGAACCTTTTCTGTGACCCAAAAAGCATTTCTCTGCATTTTCCCTGGTGTCTAGTGACACTCCCTAACCTCTGATCATTGCCCCCAGTGACCCTTTTTCAAATGATGAAAGTCTATGTTTCATTGTATGAAGAAGATATGCCAGCAATAATGTGTCATCATACTGTGCTCCGGGCCCTGCACTCCCACTTATACATAACTAAGGAGCCATACAGCAGCCCTATAGGACAAGGAACCCTTGTAACACCAATTTGCCAATATCTCAGCAACTGTAGCAGCTATGAAAAAAATTAAAGTGTCATTGTAATCATGACAATGAGACCTCTGCGCAATGTAAATTGATGAAATCTGTATTTCGCATCATTTAAAAGATATGGGCACCAAACACGGCTGAAAATGCACCCTCGGAACACATTTTTGCCAATATATCTGTAACCGTAGCAAGTAGGGAAAAAATTCCAGTGCTGGTGTAATCTATGATTTCCAAACTTGTTTCCACAGGTTACTAAACTGTGAGTAGCAAAAACTGTGCATCTCATTTTGTTTTCGAGATACAGGCACCGAAAGGTGTCACGGGCGCAGCAATGTTATCCTGTGGGAAATATCTCAACTTCAGAATGCTGTATCTTTATGCCCATTGAATGTTTTAGCAGCAAACAAAGGTACATCTGTTGGACCTGAGCTTGCCACCCTGCAAATTCCAGCTCAGAAGCACCAACCATTTTGTTGCAGGGTGGTAGCAAAGAATTGCAGTTTTTTAACAAAATACTTTTGCAAATTGCGAAGGTTTCACAAAAAACAGTAAGAAACATTTGCATTTCAGAAAGTGTCTGTCATTTGTTTCACAATTTGTGAAAGTACTGGGGTGCCAATATTTAAAACGCCATTTCTGGGGGGGTTTACACCCCCAAAAAAGATTGAACTGGCATCCTCAGGACCTGACTAGGTAAACCCAACAGTCAGTGTTTACCTAGGGGGTCCCAAATGTAAACTCCAGACATTTTTCTCTCTCACTAACTGAAAACAAGATGGTGGCAGCATGAAAGTAAAAGGGCCACTTGTGAAAGGAAAATGCACTGGTGGCAGCTTTCATGAGACTCATATATTTTTTTCCCATTGACTACAGTACAAGTCTCATTAAACTGTCCCACCAATGAGTTAGTTTAGCATTGTTTTTCACAGTTGGCAATGCAGTGGCAACTCATATTGCATTGTTTCTTGACACTTAACCAGCTCAAGAGCAATATTTATAACACAAAACAAAATAATCCTTGGGGGCCACAATAATGCACTCACAGTCATCTCAGTTTACAGCCCTCCAAAATACCAAGGGAAAGGTCTCAGTGCTGTCCTGGACTTTATCAGAACCCAATCTCTTGGCTCAGAGCTCATCCTTCTTGGCGACTTTAATATAAACTGGCTCACATCTGAAGCAGGTGCTCATAAGGATGCCATCTCATCAGCTAAACTAACACAGATGGTCGACTCCCCCACAAGGAAAAACTACAAAACAGGCACTAGCACCCTCCTGGACTGGGTTCTTGCCAGCCATCCAACCCATATCTCCAGCACCACTGTCCTCCCAGATTCACTCAGTGACCATTCCCCTGTCATCTATGAATGGTCAAAAAAATTTTGTAAGCCCCCTCCTAAAGTCATCACCAGCAGAGTCCTTCCCCATAGGCAACTGACCCATCTCATATCCTTCCTCAGTCAGCAAGATTGGTGTCCCATTTACAAAGTGATGGATGTTGACTCGGCCCTTGACTACTTCATCAACTTTCAATTTGGCCTGTGACTCCTACGACCTAGTCAAAAAGTGCAAAGTAAAGGTACTCTGCAATCCATGGCTCACTGCTGAGCTCCTGGCACAGCTAAAATCAAGGGACTGCCTCTGGGCACTGGTAAGGACCACAGGCACTCAATCAGACATACAAAACTACAAACATGCCGGCAACAACTGCACAAAATCTATTCGACTAAAGAAAAGTACATACTACAGAGAAGCCCTCACCGACTCCTGGAGAAATAGGAGAGCTTTCTAGGACAATATTAAAGAAGTTACGGGGAAGCAGTCCAAATCCTCTCTAACTCTGCTAAATGTTAATGGGACTACCACTCTTAATCCAATGGTCATTGCTAATACCTTCAATGCGGCTTTCACTGACCTCAGTAGTGTTCTCCCCATGGACTTTTTTATGGATAATGACTCTCCCTCACCCATAATCTCTCCCACCCCTTCCAAATATCCACTGTTCTACTTCAAAGCCGTCAAGGTGCACAAAGCCCACAAATACATTACCAATGCAATCTCCAAGTCCAGAACCAGTGGTGACTCTTTGGACCTTAAATTGCTGTCTCTCACCCTTGAAGAGGTTCTACATCCATTAACTAGAATTATTAACCTCTCTATCAGCCTCAGTCAGTTTCCCAACAAATGAAAATCTGCTACTGCTACTGTTACCCCGGTACATAAAGGTGGTGACAAGGCCATCCATGGGAACTATCAGCTAATCTCTATATTACTTCCCCTCTCCAAGGCTCTTGAGCATATAGTTGCAGACCAGCTAGCTGACTTCCTGGATAAATACAACATTTTGTTTACACAGCAACATGGGTTCAGAAAAGGACATAGCACATCAACTGCCCTCCTGGAATTCACTGGAGCCTTACACAACACGTTGGACAAAGAAAGGCCATCTAGCCAGGGCAGTATTTATCAATTTGACCAAGGCTTTTGATACTGTTCACCATCATCTGCTTATGGAACAGCTACTGAATGCTGTACTCTCTCAGGACTCTACAGCAAGGTTTACAAGTTACTTGGAAAATCACTCACAAAAATTAAAAATCACTGGTGTTCTCTCTGAATCTAGACCTGTCCGCTCAGGTGTCCCCCAGGGATCCATACTGGGCCAACTACTTTTCAGCCTTTTCCTGAACTCCCTTCTGCAATCTTGCTCTGAACAAATCATCCTTTATGCTGTCGACACTATAATTCTCACCTCCCACAAAGACCCCAAACCCTTACAAAACAATCTGCAGCTAGGATTCACCTCTGTTGAAAATTGGTTCGCTAAACATAAGATGGTCCTAAACAACAAAAAATACAAATTGATGCTTTTTTGCAGCTCCCATAACAAGCACAGGCAACCTATTGGTTGGAATGATAGTACAAGCTGGATGCAGCAGGCCAAGGCATGCCCACAGCATCCCCTGTTGGTCGGCAGGGAAGTACAGGCTGGAAGCAGCAGGAACTGTGTGCTGGCAGGCACAAACAGAGCACACATCCTGCCCATGCAGCACTGCAAGCTGTACAACACAAGGTATGAATATAGGGAGAGAGAGAGTTACGGAGAGAGTGATACCTATGTGTCACATAGCTAGATATACAACTGATATACACACACACACAGGCATATATATATATATATATATCTATATAATATAGATAGATATATAGATATATATATATATATATATATATATATATATATATATATATATATATATATATATATATATATATATATATATATATTTAGAGAGAGGGATAAAGAGGAAATAGTCACACACATGTCCACTGGCCATATGTGCCTTGTAGATGCTCCCCAACAACATAGGCACCTACCTGAACAGTACAGCTAGTGCATTCCTCAGTCGGCAGCTGACCGTGGTGGTGTGAGGAGGGCTGAGCCAGTCGCCGGCTCCATTCATGGCTGCTGGGTGGGATGTGCGAGGTGGCGCTGCTGAGGCCATGAACTACCAGGGATATGTGGAATTGGCGAGATCGGGAGTCGGGAAAAGCGTGCTGGGGGGCACCACTAGACTACCAGGTAATGATGTTTGCTATAGAATGGGGGTTGGGATAGGTACTGGGAGGGTACCTCCGCTATTAGCGCTGCCTTAAGAGCAGCTTTTCTTCGGCGGTAACTAGCACCACGCTACAGATTGAGCTAATGCCTGAAACGCATTGTGACAACGTGGTGACACTTTGTCAGATTTTTTGTTGGTCTGTACATCACAATACAATTCTGAAAAATGCTTTTCGGGTCACAGAAAAGGTTTCTTATGTCCCTGTCTTGTACCAGCATGGCGCTCTGCTTTTGAATATGCCAGTGCACTGGCATTCAGGGACCCTCCCCTCTGTCCCACCCCCTGCTTTAATTTTGGTTTAGCATCAGCGCTAACACCTAGTGCCAGCGCTAAAGGTGCATTTCAATATTGCAGTCAGGCACAAGGTCGGCACTAGTCCAGCGCAACGGCTTTGCGCCCGGTGCTGATCTCTGAATATCTGGCCCAAAATATTACATATAACAATGTAGCAAACTCTCAGCCCAATATTCACTTATGCCTATATTTGCATATGAATAACTCCTTTAAATCTAATTTCTTTGCATTCACTTCAAATGAGGCATCACATCAAATGTAACATTCAGAAAAGGATAAATGCATGCTCGTAATGTATAAATCCAATATCCTTCTCTTTTTTAAAATACGATCCTTCAGGCATCTAGTTGCCATCCGAGACATACTGTTACGAATATACCAAAAGGCCAGTTTTTAAGAATTCGTAGAAACTGTAGCACTGAGAACATAGATACATAGATACATAGAAAGTGTTGGCAGATAAGGGCCTATGGCCCACCCAGTCTGCCCATTTGAGCTTGTAAGTTCAGTTTGTTTTCCTAGAAGTCTGTTTCCCCTTACCCCTGACCTCTAGAATTCCTTTATGTCTATCCCATGCATTCTTAAATCCCGTGATTGTTTCAGCCCCCACCACTTCCTCTGGCAGGGTGTTCCACTTGTCCACCACCCATTCTGTGAAGAAATTCTTTCTCATGTTTCCTCTGAATCGTCCTCCCTCCAACTTCATCCCATGCCCTCTAGTCCTGGAACATCTTTTTCACTTAAAAATAGTGTTTTCCTGCACCCTGTTCCTCCCTGTAAGATACTTGTATGTCTCTATCATATCCCCTCTCTCCCTCCTCTCCTCCAGGGAGTACATGTTCAGTTCCTTCAACCTGTCTTCATAGGACTTGTTATGCAATCCATGCACCATCTTTGTTGCCCTCCTCTGAACCTTCTCTACCCTGTCTATGTCCTTACGTAGGTATGGTCTCCAGAACTGTACACTGTACTCCAGGTGGGGCCTTACTAGTGTCTTGCATGAACAGCTTCCAAAAGGGGGCTGTGAACATGAAACGTACATTCTTGGAAAGGGCTTATAATTGTGAAGATGTGGAAAATGCTTTCAAAAATGCTAGCAAATTTATTAGAGAAGAGCAGAATAGTATTATTCATTTAGAGAGTGAAGAAGTAGAGACAGATAGTAGATTTATAATTGTCACTTCTTTTTCAGCTCATGCCTCACACGTTGAGAAGATTTTTAAAGACAAATGGCATGTACTTAAAGGAGATCCAGGTTTGAGTCAGATATCTAGTACTGTGCCATGGAGTACTTAAAGAAGAGCAAGTGCATTGAAAGATGCATTGGTACATAGTTTCCAAAAATCGAATTTGATAGGAACTACTTAGTTGAACAATAGAATTACAGGATGCTTTACATGCAAGAAATGCTCATATTGTAAACATGTGTCAATAGGAAAGAACTTTGTTAATCCTCATAATAACAGAGAGTATAACATTTGAAAATTCATCACATGCGACAGCATAGGGATCATTTATGCAGCAACATATACATGTGGGGTGGGATATTCAGACTGCACCAGGCAGGGGTGCAAGCCTGAGCACAGCACAACTGGGCTGTGCCAGGGCATTAACCATGTGATATTCAATGGTGCTGCACCATGGCTCAGCACCATTGAATATGGCACTGGGGGCGCATGCACTGTGCACGCACTGTGCGGTGGCACTGCACCAGTTCAAGTGGCAAGAGAGGAGCCAGGGATGTGCCAGCGCAAGTGCGGTTGCGCTAGGTGCATCAACCATGATATTCAGCACTGAGCATACAAATGAGGTCTTTATGCATGCAAGGTGCTAATGGGGCCATTTGCATGTCATTATGGCCCCATTTGCATGAGGTGTGCTGATCCCTGGTGACTTGCACCTGGCACCCTGCCAGGCTGCAACTGTCGGGGACTGATGCCCTGCAGTCCCTTGGCAGACCCCGCACCCCTACGCCCGATAGAGGGCATATATTAATATTATCCCTGGTGGTCCAGTGTACCACTCTCTACTGCCCGATCATGGACATATGTTAAAATATGCGTTCATTCACATATCAGGCTTGTGTAGTACAGTATGGTCTGTATGCCCATTGGCCCATGCAGTGGACCAATAGGCATACTGACAGTACTGTACGTTGTCAGTCGGTGGGTGGCCGGGCAGCATATGGGCAGTGTGCCGCTGCCCGCCACTGACTGGGGTGCTGGGTGGTGGGGACCACAGTGGGTGGGTGGGAGGGGTATCACTGGACCACCAGGGGTACATTTGTGATTTCTGCCCATGATCGGGCACTGGGGGGGTTCCACTGGACCACCAGAGATAATTTGAACAAATGACCATGACCGGGCGATAGAGAGCAGACCACTGGACCACCAGGGATATTATTTACACATGCCCATTATCAGGCGATAGAGAACGGTCCACTGTACCACCAGGGATATTATTTACATATGTCCATGATCGGGTGATAGATAGTGGTCCACTGGACCACCAGGAATAATATTTACATATGCCCACCATTGGGCAGGGTGGGGAACAATGCTTCCAGGGCAGGGGGCTCATGGACAGTGTTCTGGGTGGGCGGGTGGCCACCCATGGCTGGCAGCTACCATGTTGCACCCTGCAATACAGCAGCTCACCTGTGGGTGGTCAGGACTTGCTCCTGGTGTTCCCTGGCACAACTTTGTGCCTCCTTGAGTGGCACAAGGTGGGGTTTTGCCAGCATATGCGCCGCACATCCCGGGCTGAATATCGGGATGTGCCGCCATACATCGACACCACACTTGCGCCGCGCCATTACTGAGTGTGTCCCAGCACATTGGGGAGTTGTGTAGCACAACTTGCCCCTTTGAATATCATGCCAGGGCGCATTGGTGGGTTGCTCATGGTACAACCCTGTTGCACCATGTGCAACCCATTTGAATATCCCACCCATGGTGTTTTTTACATAGGTAAAACAAAAAGAAAATTTAAAGCTAGAGTTGCAGAACACTGTAGGGCTATTGCGAATGCAGATCTGAAATATGCAACTGCTTTTCATGTACATAACTCTGTGTCCCCTTTAACACACTGTTTTACTTACAGGGCTACTGATGAAGTATGTACTAATCCTAGAGGTGGAAACTTTGAAAATTTAATTAAAAAAAAGAGAAGAATATTGGATTTACACATTACAAGCGTACAAGTATCCTGGTCTGAAAGGTACATTTGATGTGATACCTTATTTGAAGTGAATGCAAAGAAATTAGATTTAAAGGAAGTATTCATATGCAAATATGCATAGGTGAATATTGGGCTGAGATTTTGCTACATTGTTATATACAGTATAATATTTTGTGTTTTCTTTTTTGATTTTAGATTTATTGTTATGGTTTGAGCTAGCAACAAATATATAGAGATTTGCTCCGGGAAAGTTAATGAACTACCCGTAGTAGCGGTCCTGTATTTAATAAATAAATACTTTAAATACTTAAATGTTTAAATATTCAAATAGTAGTATCTTTGCTCACTTTGTAGGTGATATTTTAAGGTTTAAAACTAACTAATTGTATTGGTTGATGTATTATAGTGAAGAGTTTTCAGAGTTTATATGTTCTGTCTTCACTGCTTCCTCCTTTTGAATTATATTTCGCCCTATCAAGACTACTAGAAGAGCGAAGTGCCGAAGCAAAATATATTGTTTGCTTCAAGGAATATTCTTTAGTGTTGTAGACTTGTAGTTTCATGTTTGAAATATGTATATGTAATGTGAAGAACTATGTATTTTAAATGTACACAGGGAGCTTATTACACTACAGAATTTGAATGTTGTAATTTAAAAAATACTTATCTGATGCATAATTATTACGTCATCTAGTTAATGAGTATATAAGGCAACCTGATTGTGTGATCAACAGCCTTTTGATAAAGGATCCATTGTATCTGAAACACATCAAGGCACTGTGGCACTTTAATAAATCTGGGCATTATTTCATATTTTCAGAGAGCAGTGTCCATTATTATATGTTGTGGTGAGTGCTGGATTGTTTTGTAATTTAATGTTCATTTTTATCCTGAGCACCAGACCTAGTGCGGTTATTCTGTTTTTAACTAGTAATCTGAATGTTATTTTGGCAAACATTTTTATGGAGCTCACTAGAGAACATCAGTTGTTCATTGAATTTTATTTTTCAGACTTTGGTAACCGGGTAAGGCCCACTAGGCAGAAGTGCCCATTTTCAGGGGCGACCTGGGAGCACTGGGCGGTTAAGTCACTTGCTCAGAGTCACACAGTATGCAAGTGGAGGCTGTGAGAATCAAACCAAGGTCTGGTCTGCTGGGTGTACCATGCTCATTCACAGCTCGTTACTCTAACCTTAGGCTATACTGCCAGCCCATTGAATGGACAATTACTGCTTTTTCATGAACTTTGATCATCACCAAGAATGATGATGTAGGGTGCTTTGCACTGAGATGAAATTTTAAAATGACTTTTAGCTCAAATTCTTGTGACTGCTGGAAGAGGCTATTCTGATATTATTTTAGAGATGTTGCCACATTTCAGCTGAACCATCACATGCTGTACAAAAGGAAGAGGAATGTAGAAATATGGGTGAGCAATTACTGTACAAAGTTGCTAATCTCTGAACCAAGTATGTTACCTTTTCAAATGTACACTTTGAAAATTAATCAAATATAATTTAGAAAAAAAGATAACTAGTTAACTGAGTCATACATTTTGCAATTGTACATGTTAAACTGTGCCCCTATAGCAAACTGTGTAGCACCATGATACAAAAGATCTAAGGATGAAAGCAAAGACTGGATTTCATCATGGTAAATATTATCACACTAGTGTAAGACAGACAGCAAATGATGCATTTACTAGTTGCAATAAATAGTTGCCATAAACAGTAAAAAGATAGCCACAGATAGGGCTTGGCATATTGAGTCGGACAGCCTTAGTCCCAAATCTCAGTGTGTATGTGGAGGGGGCACACCAAGCTCCATTTTGAGCAAAGGTTCCCTGCCTTAACTCTTACTGGGACTTTACTCCCCCATCATTTGGGAGGAAGGTGCAGAGTTGTTCTTTCAACTCTAGAAGGTCTGCTCTCTCTGTATTAGGCTGTTAGAAGAGCGCCATACACATCTCCAGCTGAAGTTTGGTGATTTGTCATGTATGGTCGGCTTTCTGCTTCCCATTTAGCATGAGCTCCAGAGATGGCAAGCTCCACTTTCCCTTTTTAAATGATCCTTTGCAGTATGTTGTAGAGTAAATGTTGGTAACTGTGAACCCAAGCTGCCTAGCCTGCGAATCCTACTGGGTGATGCAGCCAGCAGTGATCTCCGCAGTGAGTGCTCCTTCGTCACCATGTTCATTGTGCCGGTCAGTGTGCTGATCTTCACCAGTGTGGTGGACACCGTAAGCAACCGGCTAGTCATCATCCCTGTCCTCTGCAACAGAAAGGTGAGGAATGCCAGTGATGAGTAGTCTCTGCCATGTATTAAACGCATAGTCTCTGCCATGTATGAAATGCTGAGTTTGTTCTCCTCTCAAATAGTTTTTAGCTTGCACTTGGCTTCTAACTGTGTCTTGTGATCCGTGGATGGTGAGATTAGTGCAGATTATCATAACTGGCACATCATTAGTGTAAGAATTGAAGTTATCAAGGTCACATGAAGTTTACCAGAGAATTGAAAAAAAAATGATGCAAGACACCTAATGTACTATATCAGCCCAGTCGGGTACTAATTCAATCATGTTATATGGTGTGCTGAACTCTCTTTATCATTTTGCAGCTGCAACAGGTATCTAAAAGGGCAAACATTGAAATATTGATTAAATTGTAAAGTATTAGTTTTTTTGCAAAGCCTTTCCAGATGTGTCAGCTGCTCATTAAACTATCCTTTATAATCCCAGGGTGAAAGACTGCTATCAAACAGCCTTGTCTCTGATATATAGCAGTGCATTGAATCTATCCCCTGCAGTTTAGCCTTCTCTGACACAGACAGTATTTTTCCTGATGCCATAATGGTTGCCTGTGGTTGCCATAAACAAACTTGTTGCAGAAAGCTGTTTATTTTACTTATATTCCTGACAACATAATTTTGTCACCGCAATGAACTGCTATTTGCCATACTTCTGACTTTTTAAGTTTCAGAGTGCAGTCCCATTTCTAAGACACTACAAGTCATCGGTAAGCTCCTCGTTATTTTAAACTTAGAACTACAGTGTATCCTATCCCAAAACCGAAGGCAAGTAAGTATCATTATATCGACCAGACATTAGATACACCCTCTCTCCAAGTGATATAGACTGGTAAGCAGTGGTGTCGTGTCACCAAAACCATAGGGGTTGCCAGACTTTAAAGGCTCAAAAATGTAAATTATAGGCCAGGGGTCTGGCCTCCAGCCATTCCAAGTGCAGCAAGCTGCACCTTAGCTACCCTCCCTAGAATCCTCAGCCCTCCCCCACCACATCATCCATTGCCTCAGTGTCTGCTCTGTATTTTACTGCCATTGTCATTCCAAGTTAAACCTTGCTTCACTATTTTTCTAGGGTCATTACTTATTATAGGTGAATTCTGATGTAGGAACACTGTTAATAAATGAGGCTAGAAGTGACAAGTTCTACATCGCTGCAGTCTCAGGCATGAGAAGTGAAGGTAAACCGGTGATACAGCTATCACAGTTAAATAAGTGGAAAAAAATTTAAATAAATAGAAACACTCCATACATTTACACTATAAATAAGGCTATAATGGCATTTCAGGAGTCTGGTCACAAATATTAACTACAGTATTGATGCTTTGCACTTGTGGTTTATGAATTACACCAGCATCCCTCCATGTTATTACCACCTTATGATCAGAGCACTTTATTCCTTTTGTTATCACTAAGGTCAGGGCCCCTGGTGTTCTGCGGCAGAATTTTCTGATTTCTGCGGCAGGGCTCCTTGGCTTCTGCGGCAGCATTTTCTGATTTCTGCGGCATGATTTATTCACTTCTCTGGCAGAACGCAGTCCTGTCATTGGCTAACTATGATGTGATGTCATCGATGACATCATATGCTGAGCATAGGGGAGGGGCTTCAGGATAAATGAGATGGGAAAGAAAGCCTGACAGTATGGAAAAACAGTATATTTATATGAAAATTCTCCAAAAACAATGAATTCTGCGGCACTATATATATTCTGAGGCATGGTGAAAATTCTGCGGCAAATTCCGCAACCGCAGAAACGCAGAATTCCAGGGGCCTTGACTAAGGTAGACATACAGTAGTAAGGACTTTGTTGCATCCCGTATTTTATTCTTTTGGTAACCAGGTAAGTCCCACTAGGCACAAGTGCCTGTTTTCAGGGGTGACCTTGGGAACACTAAGGTGGTTAAGTGACTTGCTCAGTCACACACTACACAAGTGGAGGTTGTGGGAATCAAACCCAGGTCTGCTGGATGTATCAAGCTCATTCACAGCTCATTACTCTAATCTCGAGGCTATACTGCCAAGAGAATTCAGAATCCAGTGCGTTATGTGGTGATAACTACCAGGTTGAGAACTCTTCTGACAGCCTGGATGCAGCACACCCAGATTTTATTTAGTTTTATTTGAAAGCTTGTGACCGGGAGAGGCACACTGAGCTGTGGCTTGTTTCCAGGCGTGACCCGGTGAAAGAGAAGGGGAGTATATGTACAGATACAAACCAACTTACAGAACCAGATTAATCTGTTGGTTATATTTCAGTGAATGGGGGAATTTTATCAGAACACCAGGGGAAATTACCGTACTCTTATCAAGAAGTAGTAATAGTAGTAAAAGTTTATTTTTATACCGGTAAAGGTGTTTTTTACATCATTGGGTCATAGATCCTTTTTCAAGATGTACCTGTTTTCATCAATTTTTAAAAGATAACATGAAGTTACACATCATTCATTGTTTAACATACATTATTACTAAACGTTACAAAAACCAATATTTTTAAATATACCCCCATACAAAAGCATCGCATCATGCATTTTATATTGTATTATAACAATATTTCCACAATTTAAGAAATCCACAGAATTTCAGACCCTAAAAATTCATGTTCCCATCAAAAAAATATTATCACTCATTGCACATACATCTTATTTCCAATCCACTGTCAGGTGATCTCATAAAATGTTTAATTTTTTAAATCTGCTTCCTTTCTGGGTCAATTGGTGCCCAAAGATTTGTAACCGTCATACCAAAAGTAATTTCACTGTACTTATTATTTATTTTGGGCATAACATATTTACTTCCTACTCTGCCTCTTAAATTATATTGATGGACATTCATTAAGCATGGAATTTTATCCACTAGGTACTTTGGACTTTGGTTATGAACTACCCCGTGTATTTGTTTTAACCATTGTTGTTCCCTTTTTTGTTCTATCTCGTCCCATTTTAAGGTCTTAAACATCTCACAATAATGAGTATAATAGTCGCAATTTAATACAAATCTAGCTAAATTATTATAAAGGACGTGTATAGCCCTCAAGTCTGACTTGTTGGCCATACCATATATATGGATTCCATATTCTATACATGGAATAATCAGTTGGTTTATTATGTCTTTTCTCATTTGGTAATCTAGGCAGTATTTAAATCTTTGAAAAGCCCCTACTTTATTGTTTG
Source organism: Neoceratodus forsteri (assembly GCA_016271365.2). NCBI lineage: Eukaryota > Metazoa > Chordata > Ceratodontiformes > Ceratodontidae > Neoceratodus > Neoceratodus forsteri. The sequence continues at coordinate 678,232,047 of CM057456.1, read as the reverse complement.
TTTTATAAACAAGATTTTTTATATGGGAGATAAGTTTCAAACTACAATCCACAATAATCCCCAAATACTTATACGAATCTACCTGGTTTAAAAGTTCATTTTTTACTGTTTTGATTGAGATTTTGGGGGAATTACTAGTATTTCTTCCTTTACAATAAAAACAATTTAATTAGTTTTTTTTACTATTTAAAACCAACCCCGATTTATTTAGCCATGTTTCCATCCTACTAAAATCATTCTGAAGGGTTTTCTCCATTTCCTGGGTTGAAACACCCCTAGCCAGCAGTACAGTGTCATCTGCACACATACTTAAAACTGAGTTCTGTACCACTGTTGGGAGTTCATTTACATACATTTAAAACCATAAAGGACCCAAAATCGAGCCCTGAGGGACTCCTCTTCTCACTAGGGCTGGTTTAGATGAAATATCACCAATATAAACTTGTAGAACTCTGTCAAATTGGATTCAAACCAGGGGAGGGTTTCTCTATCTATTCCCAACTCCATCATTCTCCCAATCAGTTTACCATGGTCTATAGTATCAAAGGCCTTGGAGAGATCCACGGACACAGCCCCCATGGATCCTCCCCCATTTAACTGGGAAGCAATGTTATCTATTAAATCGGTGAGTGCAGTGTCCATGGAATACCCTTTACGGAATCCTGACTGACAAGGAGACAGGAGAGAATTCACTTCCAAATATCTACTCAACTTCCCCCTTACCAATCCCTCCAAGACCTTTGACAAACAAGACAATGATGAAATTGGCCTGTAGTTTGTTGGTTCCACAGGGGAAGTTCCTTTATAAATTGGTACAATCTTTGCCTGTTTCCACAAGGTTGGAAACTTATTTTCCATCAAGCTCCAATTAAAAAGTCTTACTAAGATTGGAGCAATTACCTCAAGGGAATCTTTTAAAAACCTGTTTTCTATTTTATGCAGTCCTGAGACTTTTTTTAGTTTAAGCTTCCTTAATTCACTCTTTACCTCTCTACAGGTAATTGCTTTGAACCTGAACCTCATTTTATTTAATGGCCAATTATCCCCTTGAACTACATCTATATGAAGCTGCTTTGAAATTTCTATGTCAGGTAATAAAGCAAAATATTGATTTAACCTGTCTGCAGATTCAAGTGTTGGCAATAAGGGGTCCCCCTTCCTGATCTGGATAGGCCGTCTTTTTTCCACAACAGTTTCAAATGATTTTATCAATTTCCAGTATTGTCTAGGATCAGTACTATGATCAACCTTATTTTTATAATATTGTTTTTCGTAATTTTAATTTTAACTTTAAGCTTATTTTGTTCATTTTTGTATTTAGTCCAATCATTAGGGTCCAATGTTTTGTTAGCCTTTTTCCATAATTTGTTTTTATATCTTATATTATGTTTTATTTTATCAGTAATCCAGGGAACATTTACTTTTTTACATACATTAATTTCAAAAGGGGCAGCCTTATCACAGGCCTGAACAAACAATTTAGAAAATTCCTTGATGGCCCAATCCAGATCAGGGATTAGAAACAACCTATCCCACCTGATATTTCTTAAATCATGCAGGAAGGCATCTTTATTATATCTTTTAAAGTTTCGACACCTAGTTATTCTTGGGCCTAAATTTGTAGATGTGTTCCTTTTATTTGTCACTTCCCCCACACAGACAATAGAGGAATAGTCTCCAAATATAGGTTCCTTCTCTTCCGTTGTAATAACTTTAATTCCATCTGAAGAGAAAACTAAATCCAATATATTACCTTCATTAAAAATATATGTTTTCCTGGTAGAAACTGCAATATTTTGATGCAGATTTAATGGATTAAGACTTGTCCTTAGGGCATTACCCCTTGGTTTATTCCATGCTCCATTAACATCTCCTACCATTAATAAATCCAACCCCATTGAATGTTGTTGTAATAAATAAGCCAATTTATCAAAATCCACTGTTTTAACTTTTGGGGGAGAATACTCCAGGCCCAAAACCATGTTTAAGTTTTTGATTTGCACTAGCAAACATTCTATCATCCCTACTTCTCCTGAGTAAACCATCACAGTTTCACCCAATTCCCATTTTATATACATCAACAAACCACCCCCTCTCTTTCTTGCCCTAACTCTCCTATACATGGTATATCCCTGTAACTCAATTTCCCCTTCACTTAAACTGGGAGTCAGCCAGGTCTCAGTCATGACTATAATATCTGGGTTTTCCAAAATATTCCAAGCTCTCAAAAGATCTAGTTTATTTTTTAAACTCCTTGAGTTACCATAGACCATTTTAAATAAATAGGGAAGGGGTCCAGGATTTATTTCAATAGCACCTCCCATTAATATTATAAGGCAAACATTAGTTTGTAGGTCTTGTTTCTTAAAGTGCATAAGTATTTTACATTTATTCATCCCCACTACGGATTTTCTAATAAAGAAAAAAGAATTCCTTCTCTTGGAGCCCATATACTGTGTTTTGTTATCCTGAAATCCCTTCCATTGGTGTCTTAGATAAACTGCAGGAATCAAATCATCCTTATCCTGCACTATTATACTTTTTCCAAGTACTGGACATATTACTAAACATGTTAGGAGAAAACAGAACCCAACTTTTAAAACCCCCATTGCAAAAACTCTCTGAAACTCTCCAAAATTAAAAATAAGTACTAATCCATTCAGCAACCTGACTGAAGATTTCTCAGTGAGACAAAAAAACAATTTCAATACCCAAACAATTTAAGCACTTACTCACCAGAGAAACCCAATAAGGAAACAATCAGATCAAAGGCCTCCTATCTAGTCCAACAAACTTTTTCTTTCCCGAGTGGCGCTCATGCCACTCACCGCTCATGTTGGAGTGCACGGCTCAGATTTAAATAGGACTCAAACTCCACCCTCCTACCACCGGATTGGTCGTTGGCTCCCCCTCGCTCCCTCGCACCAACCTGGTCAGCTGTTTTCAGAAACCGGGGTAACAAAGTCACAAAAGGTCCTTGCTTTACTGCTGGAATGTTCCCTTTCTCATGCAGCCCTCTGTTTTACAGACAGACCAGACGTCTGTTGCAGATGGATTTACAGACAAGCTGGGTAGCTGGTGTCAAGTGTCAAGGATCTTTAAAGTCCATTTGAACAACCATGAGAACAGGCAGGTGGGACCATGGTTTAACATCTCATCTGAAAGACAACACCTCGGAACTGCAGCACCACCTCCCATGATGCACTACAGTGTCAGTATTGGGATTTATGCCATGTTCCTGCTGTCACAGCACAGAGCATCTCACTCCAGCTAGTCAAACCATGGTCATAATGCTGTACCACTGTGTCTCTCACAGACAGCCAAGCACTCTGTCTTTTATTTGGGGGGGGAGGGTGAAAAAAGGATAGAAGAGCTGGTGTGTAGTCAATTTGGGATAATGCACAGTCATGTGGTGTGCTTCATCCTATTGGGAGGCAACATTTTTACTTACTTTTATCACCCATCGTACATGTATATTTATCCAGGTTAACACAGCTGAGATGCCACATCTTGTTTCCTGTGGGGTCCTGCTTCTGTTCATTTCCACAGCTGGGTGAGCTGGCGAACTGTAAGGTTAAGTACTTGTTTAAGGGTCCCACAGTGAGTGACTCTAGTGGGGTTTGAACCTGTGAGATTCTGGTTCCCAAGCTAGTGTTCTATCAAGTAGACCACACAGCCTCCTAGATACAGTGCCTGTAGTCCTATTGACATTACTATTTTGTACATCTATGTCTGCTGCAAAAAGGCCCATATGCCTGTTTAAATAAAGTGATTGATTGATTGATTGATTGATGAGGAAGGGAAGGGAAAGGGTGTTTCAGGACTGATTCAAATCCAGACACTAAGAATGCAGGGGCAGCAGCAGTGTCAGATAAGAAGAAAATCCAGAATGGGCAAAGACATACAGACACACACACACACACACACACACACACACACACACACACACACACACACTCACCCCTCCCCCTGCAACAATCGTCTGAGGATTTTTGCTGAAAAATAACTAAGAAATCAAAAGGTATTATATCAAGCAGGGCCTTCAATTAATTTTAAATCATTTTCATTCATTTCATTTTTAGAATTTTCCATGCTGAATTTGGAGCTTTAAAATGGGAAATGGAGCTCTCTGACTGATCTACCTCCTAACTGGAATTTTGAAAAGGTGCCAAGTTCAAACTTATTGTGTACCTGGGGATGATAAGTTTTCTGACCTCCCTGCCACAGATGCCATTAAGGAGCTGATGGTGGTGGAAGGTCAAAAAGGACAGGTGCTAAGTCCTCCTCTGTAATGATCATCCAATGATTTTTGCTGAAAAATAACTTAAAAATCAAATGGTATGAGCCAGCCCAGTGGTGCTGAGGGTTGAGGTGCTGGACACCAAGCATTGCACCATGCTGGTGACCCGAGTTTAGACGTGAGCTCAGGCCACCAGGGATCAGCCAAAGAGGAGGGTGAGGAGCCAGGATTGAGCAGCCACAAGGCAGCTCTCCTCTCCAGGGAGGGATGTGGGGTTTCCCTGGCTCTTGGCTGCCACCTGGTAGAGGCTAAGTGGCAGCACCAAGCCACAAGGAGAACCTGGCATTAGGCTGGGAGGGAGGAAAGGGATATCACCAGAGCCATGGAGCACATGCACACCTCCATGCACATGTGCAGTTGTGAACTGGGGTCCCAGGTAATAGAGGAGAAAATCAGAAATACCATGCATCCCCCATTGCCAAGTAAGGCACATGAGTAACAGAGGAGCTAAAGGCTATATGGAAAAAAAAAGTATTATTTCAAGCAGGGCTTTGAATTCATTTTAAGTAATGAATTTTCCCTGCTGAAATCAAAGCTTTAAAACAGGAAACAGAGGTCTCTGACTGATCTAGCTCTTATTTTTTTCCCAACCCCTCACCCCACTCCCAGCCATCTATTAGAAACACTAGCCCATGTGTAAAGCCTCCGACTTAGAACAAGTGGTTGATGGCCTATTCTATTGATGTCCTTGGTTATTGGTGGCGGCATCCTCCAGTGGGAAAGGGGGTGGAAGGGTGGGGGGGGTTTGTTTTGTTCCTTTTGTTGTACTGTTTCATATCTTGGCTGTATTGTTTTCGTATCAATCTTGGCATTACTGAGCTATTGGTTACGGAATATGTTCATGTACACTTAGGTTTTTTGGCTGTCAAAAAACAAATAAAGTGTGAATTAAAAAAAAAAAACAAAAAAACAAGGGGTTGCCTGATCACTGGACAGATGGGAGTAGAAGTAACTTGCAAATTGCAAGATGAACTTTCTGTCTTTCTATTGGTGATGTTTTGAACTTTATTTTTGCTAAAGCTAGTCAGTAACCATTTCCTCTAAAACTAGATTGTAAAATCAGTCTGGAAACATAGACTCTCCCATAGATTAATCTACACAATTGTTTTACTGATACATAGCTAAGATGATGTCTAAGCCATTATATGCAGAGCGGTGACTTAAAATTAATAGTGAAGTGGAAGAGTTTTTGCTTTATGTCAGAAAGGATTGAGGGTCATCACTAAAATCAGATGGAAGGTACGTATCACTCCTTTCTGCAGATCTGAAAGATCCTGAAATATGTGTTGCATGTATACCTAGTGGACTTTTGAGTTAGTCCCTCAAATTGCTTGATACCTTAGGTCTACAAGTCACTTTTAAGCCATAACACCACTACACCCTGAAGAACTTGCATAGTATCTAGAAGTCCATTTTTCCTTTTCCTGCTAGACGTGTGCATATCAGGGTAAGAATCTTGTAGGTTGTATTGTGTCAAGGGGAGAATCTGTTGCCCTTGCCAGACGTGTGCATATTGGGTAACAATGTGGCAGGTTAAATTTGCAGTTCTGTTTTAGGAACTAAGCACTCTCTGGTGCACTCTAAAATAGCCTCGCATGTTATACGATAAAGTTGTGCTCTGGACTCTGCAAACGAGGACATATTAGTGTGACAATGAGGTAGACAACATTAAGTGTCTGCTGCATGCTTGGGGACTTCTCAATTGAAATGATCATGTGGAGGTCACATGATGGCTGCCTGAGCAGACATGCCTTGCTAGAGAGTTCCTGTTCTGCCAAATTTCTGCTGCTAAAAGCCACCGAAAATTACCAGACTGACTTCATTGCTGCTTCCTGGACTTCTGCATTTGTGTCTGCTTCTGTTGGTTTATTTCTGGCTCAGGCATGGACTCAGAAATGAAGAATCCACCTCCAAAACACACCCCACCACCAATGCTGGAAAGGGACAAATACTCCAAGTGTTCCAAAGTGCACCAGAGTGGGTCGGCCAGTAATGCAAATTCCCAGGCTGCACTCGTGGAGTCCCACTTCTTAGAGGAACTTTCTATGCTAAAGAAATCTCTTCAAACCCTGGTTGCGGATCTCCAGTCTATATGCACCTCCTCAGACTCTCTTGCCTACTGCACCAGGGATAACGAGGCACACATTTCATTCCTGGATGATTGGAGGGCTAAACTAGACCCCAAAGTTGTCCATTTATGCCAGCAGGTCAAAAAGATTGAGGATTGTTTAGAGGATCTAGAAGGGCGATCCAGACAAAACAACTTGGTGATTCTGGGCCTCCCAGATGATGAATAGGGCTCCTTGACAATCCCGTTTGTTCAAACACTGTGTGAACGAGTAGCTGGCCCCTCGCCAAATGGGCCCAGCTACATCATAGAGAGGGCATACAGATTCCTCTGGCTAATGAACCCCTCAGGTTCTCCCCAAGGCATCTGATTTTTTTCCTGCTTAATTTTTTAGAGAAGCAGCACATCCTCAGCAAAGTGCAGGATGTAAAAGAATAACAATGGTAAGGGAAGAAACTTAATTTGATGCAGGACCTCCCATACACAGTGTGGCAGCAAAGGACAGCTCTGCATCTTCTGGTTTTCAAACTTATTTCTGCTGGGATTAAATACTGGGTCTGGTATCCCTCCATTCTCCAAGTTTACCACCGTGATCAATGTCACAGCTTTGAATCCTCGGATATGGCTTAGGTAGAGCTGAAGAAGATGTTCCCTGAGCTGTTTAAATGAGCTTCTCAGGGGTACTCATCATCAGTCCCTGGCTCTAACTGACTGTATGACTTTACTAGTTTTGCTGTTACTGCCTTACACACTGTGCTTGCTAATGCCTCATCTGCTGACTTCTATTTTCCCCTGAAATAACAGTACTGTGGGACTTCACAGGAATGGTCCTTGTCTACCTTCATAGTGGCTCTTCACTACTTGCACTACCTGAAGATTGCCTTGCATATCACTTTGCATAACTTCATGGACCTCCCTGTGGCAGTTTATTTACATAGTGACTAAAATGCTGCACTGGACTGTTCTTCAGTGCTCTTTCCTTATAATCTGCCTGTCCTACAGATTTACCTCTGATGACATTCATCAGTGGCTTCAGTGAGTGTATCAGTCAGGACGTCCTTTCCTTTCCAGCCCTCTGTTCACAGCTCCACCTCCTTTCTCTCCCATGCTGTTGCTGGATCCCAAAATGAAGAGAGTGGACTTTCGGACATCTGTCTACTGTGCAATAGCTCCAGTTCCTTCTTTCTCTTGGCATCAGGTAATGCATCTGGTGAACTTACTTAGCACTGTGCGTCCTTTGCCTTTGTTATGGATATGAACCTCCCAGTAAACTCACATATGGACTGGTCCCGATCTTGGGATTCAGACTGGATGTTGGGACTAGCTACATGGCTCCATCCTATTTCTGACTGTTTGCCTGGGCTGCCATGTTTGTGATCTGCCACAATGGGGACTTTGAGCAGGTCGCAGGACATACTGGTGAACCAATTGGGGGTTGTCAGTTCTGGGACAATGCTGGCCTTTTTTCCAATATTATTGTTGGCTTCTGGTTAAATAATGTTGGACTGCTAAATCATTCCTGAAGGAAAACGACAGGTTCTTTCCATTTTATAGACTGGACTAGCTCTGTGCTTTTTTCTGGTGGCTATATATATATATATATATATATATATATATATATATATATATATATATATATATATATATATATACACACACACACACACACACACACATATATATATATATACACACACACATATATATATATATATATATATATATATATATATATATATATATATATATATATATATATATATATATATATATATATATATATATATATACATATATATATATATATATATATATATATATATATATATATATATATATATATATAATACATACATACACACATGCATATATATATGTTTGAGGGAGGGTGGCTGCTGGTGGTGGTTGCTGGAAACATGGGACAGAAGGTTATGGGAGGTCAGTCTTTTAGACCAGGAGGTACAGTTGTAATTATTGGGGTATATATGGAGGGTTATTGGGGGGGTTCTTCTACTTCACTCATTCCTATTTATCCTGGCCAGGTTTGTTGTATATGTTGGTGTTTGGGTTCTGGCTGGGAGGGGGAGGGGGTTACTGAAATTTGCCCTGCCTGGTCCTTATACCAGTCTCAGGCCTGATCTTCTTTTGCTATTAATACTAATTTGGGTACTTGTGTAATCAGGCTGTCTGAGTTCAGACTCTTTTGGTGGGGGATCCTTGCTGATGTATCAGAGTTTTTTGGGAGGGATGTTACAGCGGAGAAGCTTTATTATGCCTGCAATAGGTCCAACACTTACTACAGGGATATTGTTCTGGTGTATCACCTTTGCTCCAACCTGTGGCTATGAACAGAGTTGGACTGGCCCATCAGGATACATGGAAATTTCCAGGCTGGCCCCCTCTCTGTTGGATACCTGACCATGTTCTAAACTCTGAGCGTCTTTGTATTTATCATCGATTTTCTAATTAAATGAGGTATTTGGGGCACTGCAAGCAAATGTGAGATGCAAACATGGAACAAGTGTATTAAATTTAAGTGGAATACTGACGTGAGTGTGTCACCCTGGGTTCTCCCCTGTCGATTTTCCAGGTAGGCCACTCTATCAACTTTCCAGGTGGACCCACTGTACCCCAGTCCAGCCTTGGTATGAAGTATATATCATAGAACATTAAGGGTGCCTGCTCGAGGGTTAAGTGGTACAGGTGTTAAAGCACCTCACTTTGTTACACTGTCAAATTGCATTCCTTCAGGAGACCCATTTACTTGCCTCAGAAGGGCTTCTCTTCTGAAGGCAAGCTATAGACCAAGTTTTTGCAGCTGGGAACTCCATCTCCCAAAGGGGGGGTCACTATTTTGATCTCTAGATGTGTCCAGTTTCACATGATACAGTGCGTAGCAGATCCCTAGGGCTGCTGTCTCCTCTTATGAGGGGTACTGGACCATACAGAGATCCTTCTCGGTTCCATCTATGGGCCCAATAGGGACACCCCTGTTTTCTTTCTCTACCCTGTTCATATTACTAGCTTCTTTCCTTCATCTCCCTATTATTTTAGTTGGTGAGTGGAGCTTGGTGTTTACCCCGGACCTTGATAAGTCTCATCAACTGAGTTCTGGACTTTCTCCTGCCCAATGGTCCCTTCAGGAGATAGCTGAGACCATAGGCCTTTGTGATCCATGGCACCTGCTATTCCCTTCTGCATAAGAGCACACATTTTACTCGCTGGTGCATAATTCTTCTTCCCATATTAATTTTTTTCTAGTCACCAGAAATGTTCTCTTGGGTGTTTTGACCTGTGGTATTGCTACCTGTGTTGTCTTAGATCACTCTCCAGTATGGACGGAGGATGATCTAGTGCCCAACATTCAATGGGACAAGATCTGGAAACTGAGTACCCAGCTACTTAAGGATGAAGGGGTACTGGCCCAAATTAGGGGTGTCATAACCCAATTCATTACCCACAATGTGGGTTCCATTCCTGAGCTAGACAAGGTCTGGTGTACCTTGAAATGTGTTTTAAGGGTTGAGTTCATCTGGATCTCCTCCATGAAGATGCAAAAGCAGGATGCTGCTTCTCTTCTTCTTCTTTGCCAAATGAAAGGCCCTGGATCAAACCCTCTCCTGCAATTCCTCTGAGGTGGACAGTACAACTCTTGAGGTGCTTCAGGACCAATATGCGGATAGCCTGAGGGAAAGGTCTGAGTATGCCCTCCTGAAGACCCACGCCAAGTATGTTGAGCAAGGAGACAAGGTGAGCCACCTTCTCACCCTAAGGTTATGGAAACAGGAAGAATCCCTTTAGTTTTGACTCTCTCTTCCATGGCAAACAATGCTTGGCTGACTTCCCATAGAGATATCATCCAGGAGTTTGAATCCTATTACTGCCATCCATATTGTCCTCCTGTAGATGCACCATCTGCCCAGGAGACCCATACTTACCTTGCTACCATTCCACTCCCTCATTTGACCATGGACCAGCAGTCTTTTCTAGCTCAGCCTATTACATCTCAGGAAATATTAGAGGCAATTACTTCCCTGCCCCTAGATAAAGCCCCTGGACCTGACAGTTTCTCAGCAAACTTTTATAAAGTTTTCACCAGCTAATTGGCCCCCTTGCTGCAGCAGCTCTACTCTTATTTGAGTAACTTTGGGCTGTCAGATCCTACCTTGTTGGAAGCCGTGATAGTGGTTTTGCTGAAACCATGTAGGCCCTGGGACAGGGTGCCGAATTATCACCCTATTTCTCTTAAGAATTAGGATATTAAGATCTATGCCAAACTTTTGACTGCCTGGATTGCCCAAGTTTGGGAGGGATTGGTTAGCCAGTAACAGATGGGCTCGGTGAAGGGCCACTCCTCGGTGGACCACTTGCATAAACTATCCCATATTTTCTCTGTATCCAGGGAGACCCCTCGGCCTATAGCTCTGGTCTCCCTGGATGCAGAGAAAGCTTTTGACAGGGTGAATTGGACCTTTATGTTTGTAGTCCAGTAGAAGTTTGGATTTCCTCCTGTGTTTATAAAGTGGCACCAGGTTTTGTACTCTAAGCCAAGCATAAAATGTACTGCAATGGGGTTCTTTCTTCCCTTTTTCCATTGTATTCTGGTACTCGGCAGAGGTGCCTGCTGTCTCCATTTCTATTTAATTTATATCTAGAACCCCTGCTATGCCATCTGGAGACTTCCCCCCTGTTACAGGGTATAATGATCGGCCCTTTTGACCTCAGGCTCTCTGCATATGCAAATGATATACTTCCGTATATTTCTGACCTGATTAGCTCCATCACAGTGGCAATGTCTATTATCGAGGAATTTAGTAGATTCTCCAATTACAAACTAAATCTGGACAAGACAGTAGTGATGCCACTTAATTCGAGAGTACTCAAGGCTGACATAACAGCTCTCTAGCTTACTTGGGCCATGCAGCTTAAGTAATTAGGTATAACCCTTACCCGTAGCCCTACCCAGCTCATAAAACTGAACCTAGATGATCTTCTGGTCATGACTGAAGAAGATTTCGATAGGTGGTCTCCCTTATGCCTATCCCTTCAGGGGAGAATCAGTGTTATTAAAATGAACATCCTGCCCCGATTATCCTATCCCCTCCATATGCTAAATGTTGTGATTCCTCTTACATGGTTCAAGAAAGTTCATAGTCTCTTCTCAACTTTTATTTGGCAGGGCAAGTCACTGAGGTGCTCCTATGTCCGGTTCAGGGTGCCGAAATGCCAAGGTGGCCTTAAATTACCTAACCGTTTTCTGTATTATTTGGCTGGTCATATTGCTAAATATACCAAATGGACCCCGGACCCCTACCAATGGGGATCCAAATTACATCCCAGTGTGGCTCCAGATTGAAAGACACTTAATCAAGAGTCCAGTCTGTCTCCTGATAGTATCTTTTTTACCACCACCCCAAACTCTTGTCACAGTCAGTTCATGGCTTGGATATATTTAATTCCCTGAAGGACCACATCCAATTATGCAGGGCTCTAGGATATGATAATTTGCACAATGCTTCCCAACCACTCTGTCACAGTATTAGTTTTAAATTGAGGGGGGATGAATGGTGACCCCGGAAGGGATTCCCCAGCTGGAAGGGAAAATGATCTCCGACTTCATGGATAACGGTCGACTCTGTGCCAGCTAGGAGTTGCTGACGCAACTTCAATTATCGCCTTAAAATATTTTCAAGGTTTATCAGCTCAGGCACTTACTAATCAGCTGATTTGACCTAAATTCTTGTACCATTAACCAAGGGAATGTTCTCTGCATGCTTCACTCTTTAGCTTGGCAGTCCACTCAGTCTCATAGATTGTGACTGCCTTGCTTTCCAAGCTTTTCCCAAATCTCACGGGACTCTCCCACTATTGGTCAATCTCCTTCCCAGCCAATGAATTTAATTGGGACCACATTTGGGTGGACCTATATTTATATACAGCTAATGATAAACTCTGTCTTACCCAGTTCTATATCCTGCATAATACTTCAACCCTACTCGACTTGCCATGATGGGGCTGATAGCATCCCCACTATGTACTAGGTGTGAACAAGGGACTGTGTCTCTGTTCTACATTCTGTTGGACTGTCCTAAAATTGCCCCCCTATGGGAGAAGATTAGGCAGAAATGGACCCCCTTCTAGGTTTGGATATTATAGTTACTCCTGAAATCTATCTGATGGGGGACTACTCATAGATCCATGTGAAAGAAAAGGGATATTTTATGTCTATAATTTCATTGTTGGTGAAGCGTGTGGTCCTGTGCCATTGGAAAGATCAACAGGACATCTCTCACTCTGAGTGAATGAGCTCCTAGGCCAACCTTCATCTTCAGAAGATGATGGTTAGCTGTGGGGGTCAAATCTGTGGGTACGATAGGAAATGGAGCAAACGCCATACTCTATTTTCACTTCTGTCTGACTCCTGAGCAGTACATAGATTCAACCAGTCCTTTACTTTACCCTTTCTGAGTTTAGTTGCTACAAAATCAGGGGCGTAGCCAGAAATTTCCATTTTATACACACAGTCTCTAACAGTTACACCCCCCCCCATTAAAAAATGTATCCTCTCCAAATGATAACCCCTCCAAACAAGTCAGATTGTTGTCAGATGATCCTTCTTCTCTAAATAGGTTATACATGTAGCTGTCTCCTAAACAACAGAAGTTTGAACAGAGACACCACTCAGTGACCTACACTAACCCAAATACTACAGATTAGAATGAATATGTTAACAGAAAGGCATATGGTTTGTGACAGACACTCAACAAAACTGTACTCAAATGTGTACAGTGAGTATGCCAGCCTACACCCTTGTACAAAATAATACCCTGTATTATGTATTTTGGGCTCTTATCCGGTGGGTTATTTCAACCTTCATCTTCCTTATAATGGGCCCTTACAATATCCAGTGTTGATCACTACAGTTGTGTTCCTAGGCTCTCCGTGGGTAGGGAGGGGATGGGGATAAGGGTAGGGATGGGAAGGGTGGTTGTAAGTTGGGGGGCTATTGTTTATGATCTTGTTATATTTGTCTTGTCATGTTTGGTGTTTGTAATGCTTGTGTTATTGTTCCTGTTTGTTATTGATTTTTTGGCTAAAATATTAATAAAGTGTAGTAAACAAAAAAAAAAAATAGCAATGGTCATAGTCTTGGACTAAATATAGGCCACACCTGAGAGTGAGTGCAGATACTACGACATGAAATCTTTCATATTTTCAAACCTAATGGTCAGGACAGGTAAGCCCACAAACAGTAACTTGTACTTGTAGAACATCAGTACAGCAAGACTTACATGCTACTTGATCACCCAATCATTCCAGGGACCACAGTGCTACAGACTCATGCAAAAATGCATCGCTGAGTTATGGCTGCACCTTATGTATCTATCACTGGCAGGGGATATCAGAACTAACCCTGTACCTCCTCTTATGTCTGATCCTTCTAACATCCTACAGTGATTCAAAACTAAAGGGCTAAAAATTACCCACATGAACATTCGAAGCCTTACGGTGAATTTTGCTGAATTGGAAGCATGGGTGTTCCACTACAAACCAGACATATTTGGGCTAACCAAAACATGGTTAAAGTCAAACATCCCTTACTCAATCTATATTATTAAGGTCTACAAGTTACTAAGAATGGACCGGGACTCCCCCAAAACGGGGTGTAGAGTTGCCTTTTATGCTAGGGAGCATCTAAACCTACCAGTAAAACACATGGATATGACAGACACCCTCGAAGCCCTCCATGTGGTTCTGTAACAGGGAAACACTAAGAAAATCAACCTACTGTAATCTGTATTTACAACCCACCCAAAAGTGGACTCATGGGATTAACAAGCCTAATGGACTCTCTGGTGTCTCTAAAAGGTCAGAAAGAACTACTAATGAAAGATTTCAATCTGGACTGGGCAGGGAAACACTCTGGATCATATCAAGTGGTTCTGGGAAACTACACCTCACTCAGCTACTCTCCAGGATGAAGCCCAACTCTGCAAAATTCTACAGTAGAGTTACTGCAGGAAACTTTGCAATCTCAATGGTAGTTAATCTCTGTCATGCAGGGAAACTGTAACACTGTGCTTCATCCTAGTGGGCTTCACTGTATGTGCCCAACTAGAATATCACAACAGAGCCATCACAAATCCCCGTTGGGCTGGATAGTCACAAACAGACCTGATCACTTATGGGCTACTGGTGCACTTCCTGAGTCCATCAATTACCAATCCCTCGTTTTCTTTGTCTCGATTGCACATACACCTAAGCATCCCTTCAAGGAAATTAAATTCCATAATTTTTCAAAACTAAACACAAGAGACCTACATGTGAACCTTCACAACATAGGCTAGTCCCCATTCTACCAAAGGATGTCAAAAACATGGTAACCTGCCTTGTAAACAACATACAAGAGATACAGAATAAACATGTTCCTTTAATAGAAGGAGGGTACGAGGATCAGTAACAAGATGGGTTCATAGTGATCTATTAGCCATCATGCGATGCAGGGATAAGACCTGGATCTATGCAAAGGAAACATAGAAATAAAGACTTTGATGGCAGATAAGGACCTAGTTAACCAACAGACTATTTCTTCCTACCCCCCCACAAGAATTGCTTTATGTCTGCCCCATGCATTCTTGAATTCCACCACTGTTTTTGACCCCACAACCTCCTCAGGAAAGCCATTCCATGCATCCACCACTCTCTCTGTGAAAAAATACTTCCTCGCATTGCCCCTGGACCAACCCCCTTCTATCTTCAAATTGTGTCCCCTTGTTCTTGCACATCACTTTTTCTGAAAGGTTCTACTGTCTTGGACTTTGCTAATTCCCTTAAGGTACTTAAAAATTTCTATCATGTGCCCACTCTCACTCCTTTCTTCAAGGGTATACATATTAAGTTCCTTTAATCTTTCTTTGTATGGCTTGTTACAGACCCTGCACCATTTTAGTTGCCCTCCTCCGGACTGCCTCCATCCTGTCTATGTGCTTGTGGAGATGGGGTCACCAGAACTGCACACAGTGCTCCAGATGGGGTCTCACCAATTGTCTGTACAGAGGGATAACAATCCTGTTTTCTACTGGTGGTGCCTCTCCCTATACATCCCAGTATCCCCCCAGCCATCCCTACTGCCTTCTCACATTGCTTTCTAACCTTTAGGTCATCTGACTGCTCCAAGGTCCTTTTCAATTTTTTTGTTGTTACTACCTCCCCCCAATTGCATACTCTTCTCCTGGGTTTTTGTTTCCCAGGTGCATTACTTTGCACTTCTTTTATTTTGAATCTAAGCTGCCATACTTCTGACCATTCCTCCAACCTTGCCAAGTCCCTTCTCATCCTTTCCACCCCCCCCTTGTGTATCAACCCTGTTGCAGATCTTTGCGTTGTCTGCAAAGAGGCATACTTTTCCTTCCAGTCCCTCTACAATGTCACTTATAAAGACGTTAAAAAGAACTGTAAGCAGTACTGAACTCTGTGGTACCCCACTAGTAACCCCTCTTTGTTCAGAGTGAACTCTGTTTACTATTACCTTCTGTGTCCTGTTGTCCAGCCAATGTTTCACCCAGGCTATCACCCTGGGACCCACTCATGGGCTGGCTAATTTGTTTATTAATCTTTTGTGTGGGATTGTGTCAAATACCTTGCTAAGGTCTAGGTAGGCTATGTCCACAGCCCCTTCCTGGTCAACTACTTTGGTCACCCCATCAAAGAAATGAATTAGATTCATCTGACATGACCTTCCCGCTGTGAATTCATGCTGCCTTGGGTCCTGTGCACCACTGGTCTCTAGGTTCTCAACAATTCTTTCCTTCAGAAGTGATTCTATCATTAACCCTACCACTGAGGTCAAACTGACAGGTCTGTAGTTTCCTGCCTCTGTCTTGCTCCCACTTTTGTGAAAGGGAATCACATCTGTCCTCCTCCAGTCCTCAGGTACCACATCATCCTTCCATTATTTGTTAAAAATGGAAGCCAGTGGTGTCACTAGTTCTCCCCCTAGGTCTTTTGGAATTCTGGGGTGAATCCCATCAGACCCCATTGCTTTGTCCACCTTCAGTTTTAGAAGTTCTTTCAGAACCCTTTCTTCTGTGAAAGGACTGGTATCGACCCCCCATAACCAGCATGCTTCTCCTAATTGCATTAGGTTCCTTCCCCTCCTCTTTTTTTTGTGAATTCTGAGCAGAAGTATTTATTCCGTATCCCTGCTTTTTCACTGTCCCTCTCTGCCCACCCACCCTCTCCTTTATTCAGCCTTACTATCCCTCCCTTTGCCTGTCTTCACTCCCTAATGTACCTATAAAGGGTTTCATCTCCCTTCTTAATCAAGTTGGCTATCTTTCCCTAGGTTTGGGCATTTGCTATTCTGACTGCATTTCCTACTTCCTTCTGCTTTAACTGGTACAGTTCTCTGTCCTGCTCCTTCTGTGTTTCCTTATACTTCCTGAATGCTATCTTTTTCTCCCTAACCTTCCCCGCCACCTCTTTTGAGAACCATGGTGTTTTTTTCTTTCATTTTGATTTGTTTATTTGCTTCACACATAGGCTTGTTGCCTCTATGATGGCAGTTTTGATGTTTCCCCATTGTTGCTCTACCCCTCCTTCTTGCCTATTTGCTAGTGCTTTTCTGAGGCACTCTCCCATTTTGACAAAGTCAGCCCTTCTGAAGTCCAGTACCTCCACTTTTGTATGGCTTGACTATGCAGCTGATTTTATCGTGAACCACACTGTTTAGTGGTCACTTGTTCCCAGATGGCTACCACTTCTAGATCTGAGATCCTCTCTCCATCCACATTTGAGAGTATCAGATCTAAGATTGCTCCCTCCAGAGTGGGTTCCAGCACTAGCTGTCTGAGGCATTCCCCCATAGGGCATTGAGAATGGCCCTGCTCTTGGATGTGGCTGCAGCCAAGATGCTCCAGTTAACATTTGGTATATTCAGGTCCCCCATCAACAATATTTCCCCTTTCTCTGCCATCCTAAGGATGCTTTTTATCATTTCCTTGTCCATTTTCTCCCCCTGAGATGGAGGTCTGTATACAACCCCTGTGTGGATTGTGGTGCCAATTCCAGCCTCCAGGGTGACCCACAGTGCCTCCTCCCTATTTATCCTTTTGTTCCATTGCTTTGATCCCTTCACTTACATAAAGAGCTACTCCTCTTCCTCTTCTACCCTCCCAAACAAACTTTCAAACTGACTGTGAGGAATACAGAAGGCAGCTGAATGTTTACAAGAATGTCATTTGAGCAGCGAAAAGGGCCTACCCCACTCAACTGATATAGGCATCTGTCAGTGATGACTGTGGTTTCTGGAACCATATCAAATCTTTCATGGGGCAGGGCTGCAACTCTACAATAGAATACATTGCACTGTAAGTAGCAAACTGTAACAAATTCTAGCCAGAGCCGATAGGGCTGTGAAGAGCTGCCAATTGACTAAAATTACACATGTGCATAGAATTTATTCAACGCCTAGGTGTAACTTGACCATTTCTGTAGCTGTTGCACCAAATTTTCAACATGGCCTTTTTGGGATGCCTCCTCAAGAAGAGTGTCAGTGTCATTTTGTTCACTTGTCCCAAAAGGTGATTTCACAGAGCAACCGTGCCATTGGCCACAGGTGCAAAAACATGTTTTGGGCAGCATGTGGAAAATGACAGATGTACTGTTAAAAAGAAGGTGTGCAAAAATGGCAATGTTGACCATACTGAGTGAAAATAATACAACTCTGCAAAGTTAGGAGCATGCGTATAAACTGCGCAACACACACTGGTAATGCAGTCATTTTTGGGAATTTTTTCACCAAATTTGAAACATGGGCTTTTTGGGACCCTACCTCATGAACATTGGTACTGTTGTTTTATTACTCAGTCCCCAAAGGTGATTCCATGCAGCGACCGCAAAATCACCTTTTGGGACAGAATAAGGAAATGTCAGTGACAGTGTTCATGAGGTGGGGTCCCAAGAATCCATTGTTAAAAATTAGGGGCCAAAATTCCTAAAAATTGCTAATATATCAAGATCAATTGAAAACTCCATCGAGTGCCATTATAAGGCACTTACATTTGAGTCTTCAGTTTGTGGTTTGGCTTTGAAGAGTACAGACTTGTCCCAGTCCAGAGATGATGATAGCACTGACCTCCAGAGGTAATTATGGGGTAAGAGGGGGGTTAAGGGGAGGCTGGTGCTCACTGGGAGGGTGGGGATGGGAACTGGGGTGATGACAAGGGATTGTTTTCTTTTTTACAGGTAAAAAGCATGTCGGGGGATAGTTTTCATTATTTACAGAGAAACAAAAAACATACCTATGGGCACACCGGGGTGGGCTCCCAGTGTACCACAAGAGTTGAGGGTGGGTGGATAAATAATGCCAGCATGGGGACTGGCACCCCTATGTTGGTGAGGGAGGAAAGAAATACATTTGGGCATGCTGGGGTGGGGTCCCAGTGTGCCACATGAGCTGGGCGGGCACATAATGCTGGCATGGGGATTGGGCACCCCGATGTCGGCATGGGGGAAATTAATACCATTTGGGCACACTAGGGTGGGCTCCCAGTGTGCTACTTGAGTTGGGGGGGCTACATAATGCTGACACAGGGATTGGGGACCCCAGTGTCAATGCGGTGATGGGGAATGGAGTGAGCGGAGAGGACAGCGGCAGTGGGAGGGTGCGGGAGGGTTTTCTTTGCTGCCGATGAATGCATGTGAGTCAGACATATGCAGTTATTTCCAAGAATGCAGAAGCAACAGTCAAAATAGTGTGGCTTTTACTCAATACTGGCCTATCACGGTGGAGGGTTTCAAGCTCCACTGGACTTTTGGAAGGATACTTCCAAAAGTCCAATGGAAAATTTCATGATCAGACATTTTTGTAAGGTATGATCCAATCCCAAAGAAGCTGTAGGCTCCACCCACAGCCCTAACAACCTTACTATAATAGCAAATGCACTAAACTCTCACTTTTCAGACCTATCAAATTACGAGAAGCTTGTTAGCCTGTCCTCAGCTACACCAGCTGGGTACACGTATCCTGCCTCCACATTGCTTAGCCTTAGACAGGTTATCATGGTGGAAGTACTGAGTCTTATGCGAAAAATTCCAGCACACAGATCAGCTAAGTCGGATGGCCTAATACCCAGGTTCCTTAAAATGGCAGCCTCAGTCCCTAGCTGCACCAGTCACCAGGATCTTTAATGTCTCACTCTGTACAAGGTCAGTACCGTGGTGCTGGAAAATTGCATGGGTAGTCCCCATAAAAAAAAGGGGATACCAAGGACATAAATAATTATCGAACAATTTCCAAACTATCGATTCTGAATAAGCTACTTGCAAAACTCTGCCATCCAGGTCATGGAATACTTTCAAAAGAACAACTTACTTTCGCTTGCTCAACATGATTGAGGAAGAGCCACAGAACAACCACAGCTCTCATCAGACTTACAAATGATGTAAAAACTGCAGTGGACAAGGGATTATGAACAGGCACAGTTTTTGTGGACTTAACAAAGGTGTTTGACCTGGTGGAACACCCCAGCTCCTATCAAAACTGGTTTCACTATGTTTCTCTGAGGACTCTACCTCTTGGTTCAGCAGCTACCTCACTGGATGCAAGCAGTTCGTACAAATAGGCAAATGCAAAACTGATCTCTCTCATACCAGCACTGGGATGCTACAAGGCTCTATTCCCGGCCCTATGATCTTCTCACTGTTTAAAAAAATATACCAGTGATGTCTGGGTCCTCTTCCACTATTCTGTATGCAGATGACATGATTCTGTACACTAGTGCCAGAAACATAACCACTATAAATACCAAATTAAAGATGTATTTTGTTTGTCTACATACTTGGCCAACACATAACAAACTACTATTGAATGTCAAGAAAACAGAGGCCGTGCTTTTCAACTCAGCACCCAGGAGGATCAAAGCAAATGCATCTGCACTGTCAATTCCAGCTCTGGATGGTACTCTGCTGGAAGTGGTTAACTCCTTAAGGTATCTGGGAATACCACTTGGCCCTCGCTTGATTTCAATCTACACATGGCTACTACTTGCAAAGCTGTAAATACAAAGCTGGGGCTGGCACATAAAATCCATTCCTCTCTAAACTCTGCAGCTAAACTGGCCATTGCTCAGGGGATTCTTAGACATAGTCTAACCTATGTCATGGTGACATTCCATGATACCAACAAAGGGGTACTGCAAAAATGGGACACTTGTTACAATAACATCTGCTACTTTGCCCTGGCAGTACCCAGATGGACTCACCGATGTATGCTATACTCCAGTCTGGGCTGGCTCTCTCCTACCTCCTACCGTTTATACACTGCAGGATGTAGGATAGATTCAATTATTAGAACTAGTTCACCAGAGTCCCTGGCCTGCATGTTAAACCAAGTGACACAGGCCTACCTGCTGAGGTCAGCAGATATGTCCTTATTTAGTATACCTAAATGTGCTACAAAAATGGGTGAACAAGCCTTCACTGCATCAGTCCCCAAGCTTTGGAACACCCTGCTCTCATCTGTAAGGAATGCCAAATCGCAACAGCGGCCTGCTTCTCAAAATGTAAGTGCAAGCTGCACCAAACGTAGCTTGAGCCGACTGTCGTGTGCCAGGGACCCTGCACCCAATTCAATAACATTGGGGGTCCCTGCACCATGGGATTAGCCACAAAGGCAGGCTTGAACTGAACATTAGGTACACCAGCAGGACTTACCACATGGATCTGCCCCTTCCCCACTGGTGCAAGAAAGTAAACAATGCTTGGAAGGATCCTGGGCAGAAGAGGCACAGGGGATGCCATGGGGGTGTGAGGAAATGAGTGTGTATGATAAAGAAAGATTGGGCACACAGCAGGGGTGCCTTGTCAGTGCCAGTCATGTAATGGTGTATGCCTTGCTATAATAATGTCACCCATGCTGGGTGCCTGATCACCCCCTGGCATACCCACTTGCTTCCCAGCACCACATGGTACTCCTGTGTTCCTTCTGTCCCCTAGATATCACATACAGAGCACCACTGCCAGTTCCCCACCTCGTGTGGCATTGCCACAAAGGGTGTAGACTACCTCCTGGCTGATCTAAAGTAACCCACTTGCTACAGCCACAGTGGGTCTTTTGTAATCCCAAAGAAGGAGATGTTGCAGCCCCTCCATGGCATAAGCCCTCTTGCCTCCTGTCATACCCTGATATAGGATGCAAGGGTGGCATAGTGCCCATTGGGCGCAGTGACTTCTCATTCTGGCACACATCACATTTTGGAATACAAAGTGCTACAAAATATGACCCAAGGTGCTACTTGTGTCATTGTGTTTTGATGCAAGCACTTTACATCAGTCTAGCAGCTTCTGGAATAGGGCCCCAGGTGTTTAAAAATGAGTTCTGTGCATCCCTGTTCGGCACTGACAGGTGCACATGTACCCAAATCCCTGGCGCACATGCTAAGTATGTCCCTCACAATTCTAAAGCATTTTCATCATCTGTATGTCTTGTAATATGGTGTGGCGGTATACTCACTCTAGTAATGGTCATTGCTTCTGGGGTCTTGCACTACTGTATTGGCTAATGTAGTGTTTCAAGTGTTGATAATCCTTGCACTAACAAATGTAGTGTACAATGTCTCTTAAATCAGCTGTTTCTCTTGTATGTAACTACCCTTCCCCTACACTGATGAAATATCTAAAATAATGTTCGTCGTGCATGAACCTTCCACACAATCGGGTACTGTGTTGTGTCCTGAATTGCTGTTTCCTCTGTATGTAACTCTCCCAGGTCATGCCTGAAAACAGGCAATGTTTTTGTCTAGTGCACTTACCCGGTAAACAAAAACTAAATAAAGACACACACACACACTACTATAATATCTCTCTCTTGCTCTGTCTGTCTGTCTGTCTGTCTTCCTGCCTGCCTGCCTGCCTGGCTGCCTGCCTGCCTGTCTCTCTATCTAACCAGGAAGGCTGTTACAATCAAATGGCCTATATTCAGCCATATCTGGATGAGATGGCTGCAAAGGGTAATCTGACATGACTGAGACAAACACAACAGCATTATTTCATAGCAGATACAGTAGGTATTGTGACAGACCTAATATAGATATTGTATTCTATATTGATAGATATACACTGGGGCAAAGAAACAAAATAGCATTATACCAGGTAATGTCTATATCTAAAAATATACTGACAAACAAATACTATACAATTATATAATAAAATACACAGGTGCTGCTATCTCTGTCTGTCTGTCTTTCTATCTATCATCTATCTATTTCTCTATCTGTCTATCTATGTATTATCTATCTATCTACCTCTGTCTGTCTGTCTGTCTATCTATCATGAGTAAAACATCAGAGATATTTTTGTCATGGTATTCTTCTGTATATCACATGATAGACAGACAGACAGGTAGACAGATATATAGATAGATAGATAGATAGACAGATAGATAGATAGAAAGAAACATTATTTACTATATAGAGCCCCTTCCCAGAGGCTGGAGTGCTTAACAATTATTAAAACAATCCATAGTTATTCCAATGCATAATACACTGCACCGAGTTAAAATATAAGATAATACTCTATCTTTCGATAAACATAAAGCAACAGAAAAAACAAAAGCCAGTTCATTAGATGACCTTCTACTCACAATAAATAATTCAGGGCATATGCTTGATTAAATAAAAATGTTTTCAGCTCTTTTTTTTAAAGGTTTCCACTGAGAGTATCTCCCAGAGATATCTTGGCAGTGAGGTCCAAGGAGTTGGTGTGGCAACTGAGAAAGCACAGTCCCCAGAATTCCATCACGTAGCCCAGGGAACCACATGGAGGCAACCTTCAGAGGAATAGAGAACACGAGATGGGCAGTAAAGGAACAGGAGATCTTGCAAGTAGTCTCCCCCCCCCCATGCAGAGCTTGATAGGTCAGTACTCCAACACTGAAGGCAATCCTCCACCTTACTGGCAGCCAGTGCAGTTTGCAGAGGACAGGCATAATATAGTCAGCTCTTAGCACACCAGTCAGCAACTCATCTGCCACATTCTGCACCAGCTGCAGATGGTGGAGGTTGCCTCCAGATAGCCCCAGGTACAGGGCATTGCAGTAGTCCAACCTGGACATGGCAAAAGCATGCACCAGGGTGGCCAGGTGCCCCACTGGTATCAGTGCCCGGATCAGAGCAATGTTCCTTAGATGGTAAAAGCTACTTTTGATGATGACTGACACCTGTGCCTCAAGTATCAGATCATCATCGAGGACCATGTCCAGATCCTTGAACTGAACAGAGGGGTCCAAGGAGACACCTCCTAGTACTAAACCAGGGTCACCACCCAATACCCCCCCCATCACATCAATGGCCTGGATCCACCACCAGTACATCTGTCTTGTCAGGGTTGAGTCACAACTAGTTTTGAGTCATCTAGTTCTGGATCTCCTCCAGGCAGGTATTAAACACAGAGGCCACCATCTGGTTTCCAGCTGCACAGGACAGGTACAGCTGGGTGTCATCAGTGAAGCAATGAAAACCCTGCCCATACCACCTGATAACATCTCCCAATGGTAGCATATATACCATAAACAACAAGGGCAACAAAACCAACTCCCGCAGAACTCCACAGTGTAGAGACACTGGGTCAGATCAGGCTAATCCCATTGTCACCCTTTGTACTCTACCCGTGAAGCAGGAGCTAAACCAGTTGATGACATTACTGGTTACTCCACACCAGTTCTACTCTTTATCTAGCAGCAACTCGTGGGCCATGGTGTCAGACACCACTGAGAGATCCAGGAGAACAAGGATGGTACATTCTTCCCTGTCTCTCGCCATTAGGAGAATGCTTAGAATCTTCACCAGGGTGTTCTCTGTACTGTGAACGAATCAAAATCCAGACTGGAAGCACTCACAAGTGGCAGAGTGAGCATGATGAGTCTCAAGCTGGATGGCCACCACTTTCTCTAGTACCCTTCCTAAAAATGGGAGGTTCAAGACCGCTCTCTAGTTAGGGAGACACTCCTGGTCCAATGATGGTTTCTTCAATAGGGGTATAATGAAGTCCTCTTTCAGTGCCATAGGAAAGACCCCACTCCCCAAGGAACTCTGGGGAATCGCATCAAACACAGATCCAATCAGTTGAAGAGATAAGTCACAGCATAAATGACCACAGTCTCAATTTTCAAGTTGAAAAAAAGTTTTAACTTGGTGCTAGAATCATTGTTTTTAAATATGCATTTTAGGGGGTGGTATTTATTTATGTATATATATATAGTAGTTATTTATATGTCTATATTGTGTGTTTAAGCACTAGCACTTTAAATGACTTAAACACATCTTAAGCACTGAGTGTTTTGCTATTTAAGTGAATCCACACTAGGGGGCAATATCTTTGACAAAGCCTACAACTGGGTCAAATGTGAGACAGATTTCTCTCTCTGTAACCTGCACCTGAGAGGGTTTGATTAATTCTAGCACCAAGGTAAACCTGTTTTCAACTTGAAAATTAAGACTGTGGTCATTTTTGAGAGAGAGAGAGAGCATGTGGTGAGTGCCGTGACTTATCTCATACCTCTCAACCTCCCAACTAGCCAATGTGTGACAGAGGGCTACAAAATGTGTAACAAATGGCAAAAATGTGGTATGCCTGATTTTTCACAGCACACGGAGTCGAGCACTGTGTTGTTTTCATGTAAAATGAATAAAACTGATGTTACCACAATAAAATTATTGTCTGTATGCTTGGCAAGTGGTTTGTGTTGCAAATTAAAGAGAAAATGAAAATGTGTTGTGTCTGTGTGCCCTTAATTAAAATAAAGATTGATGGAAATCCTAAATGTGTGTTAACATTTTATTGATTAAGTCTATAAATACACCTCTAGAGAATGAAGAAATACTTATTCATTATTTGAGGACATCATGAAACAGTTTCTTGAAACTATACTAATGCAGCACTACTGAATGAAAGAAAAACAGCTATTTGTAGAGTGTCTGAGGCAATTATAAAACAAAATGTGTACTGAAACTATGCTAATACTGCACTATAATATATAAAAATAAAAATGTGTTGAATACTGCAACTATTATACCATACTGTAATATACTAACTATACTAAATAAATGCACCACCAGTGAATAAAACAATTAAAAAGTGCTTGAAAGTTAAACCTTAAAAACCCAAGTAAGCAATTATTGAACTTAAATAATAAAAGCATATTCACATTTAACCACAAACACCTGCTGGCAGCTGGACACTAAAATAACAGTATATGCAACTGCAAACCTACAAATTACAGCTGTAGGACCACAAAATGTCAAATGTCTTCCTTCAAAACACTGTGGGAGTGTGGGGCATGTTGTCTATGTCTATGCTGTGGTCTGGTGTTCGTTATTATAGGCGGCCGTTGCTTTTCTGGCAGCATCAAGAGTCTCCTTCAAATACTGAACGTCATAACAGTCTCGCTCCTCATTCATCTTGATTGCCAGCAAAGAGTCCAGTGTTTTGAGATGCAGGGACTGTCATAGCTCTGTTTTAACTTTACGCACCAAGCTAAAAGCACGCTCTGTGTCTGAATTTGAATGGGGCAAGCAAAGTAGTACAATCATCAATCTTTTAAAGCACTGCAGTGAACCATCTCCACCAACAGTTTTGAGAACTGCGGCCCAATGTTTTGGGAGGGCTAAATGGGGTCCATTTATTAGTCCAGTTAGGGTTCCTGTATCAGACAACTGTTACACAGAAAATTCATCCAGCAATGTGTCCTTCTCTTCTATGGTCGTGCAGGTTCCTAGATGTTCTGCCAAGTCTGTTATCATCGAGGGTGTTACCTTGAGCTTTGATGAAGGATTGAGAACAACTCCTACATTTTCCACAAACTTGTTGTTCACAGGAAATTTCTTTAGTATTTTGGATGTGACTGTAGAATAAAACAAAACTGCTTTCTGGTAGATGTTGGTTTCAATGACTGTTCCAGCAATGCTGTTTTCCTGCTCCATCATGTACTGCCGTATTTCTGCCCCTAGACGAAGGTCACTGTGGCTTAGAAAACTGTCAGGATTGTCCAGAATGGTAGCATAATTGTCATTTAGCAATTTACTGGCTATCTCAGGCCGCAGAACTCTGCCAGCATATATGTGGAGGAGTCGAGAGATGTCAGAGTGCAGAGTCATTAGTTGGCTGTCACCTTTTTGCATCTGTTGGTTGAACTGGCACAGAGGTTCAAGTCCATATTTCAGTAACATAAACTGCATTCGGATTTCATGGCTCTCCAGTATTTTGGTGATGCTCTCCACTTTTGCTGGTCTTTGTTCTGCTGACCGGAAATATGACAGGAGTGCAGGCCACAGATCCAGCATCCTCTTGACAACTTTATTCAGGCTGAGCCACCATGTTGGTGCATGCTGTATAACCTTGAGTGGTTCAACATCCACAAGCAGTGCAAATTCTTTTAACTTATGTTGTCTTTGTGCACTTGAAGCAAAGTGGCAGTAAACATCTGACACAAGCTCTTCAATTTTTGTCAGAGTATTTACTACTGCTTTGCTGTATGTATCTGCCAAGTGGCAGAGACACCCCATGTTGACAATATGTGGATTTAGGGTTTGGAGCCTTGATAAAACAGAGTTCCTCTTGCCATCATGGAGGCAGTATTGTCAGATGACAGTGCAACAAGATTGTCCATTGGGATGTGAAATCGGTTTAGGGTTTCCATAAGACAGTCAAACATGCCTTGTCCAGTTAATGAGACACACTCAAACATATCCAAGAACTATATTGCATGCTTTCCTTGCTCTTCATCAAAATAACCCACAAGAATAACTAACAGTTTTTCATCTCCCATGTCTGTGCTTTGATCCATGTAGACACAGTATGGCACTTTTCAGCACTTTGCTGCAACATCTTCCTGGTACATAGGCCCCATGATGTCCCTTGCTATGCAGGTTGCTTTTGTGGCGCCACAAGTCATCTTTTTTAGTACTTCAGGATCAGAGCAGTACTTCTTCATATATTTAATAATGTGATCCTCACATGAAAATGATAAGTTGTGCTCTGCAAGCATAGCCACAAAAGCAACTTCAACCTCTGTAACTTTGATCTTGCTTGTGCTGCAAACAAATTGGAGAGCTTCTGCCCGGATGTTGCATGCTTGGCATTGCTGCAGTGCTTGTTCAAAGTTGCATGGTGTTGCAGATCATGGCATCCTCTGTGGCTTATCGTGAAATCACAGGAGCATATCTTGCAGAATGCATATGTTCTCCATTTTCTGCTTTTGCAGACCCAATCAAATGAAGATTCCCAGGTAGCCTGGAATGTTGTGTACCATCTTTGCTTCTTCACTGGGCTGTGCACACTGGAATTATCTGATTCTGAATCATCCCCGTAATCCATGAAAACATAAAATGCAACAATCTAAACAAAAGAAAGGCAACGCACCTCAACTTGACCTCCGCTCTCAAAGACTAATCCCTTCGGGCAGACAATCAGAAGACACCAACAATAATGTTCAACTTCACATTCTTAGTTTTGTTTGCTGGCACGGCAGGAGGTAAAGCGTAAGGCCTCGGCCCTCCACGCCACTGGGCCAGCCTGCTTCAGTCTTCTTCAATAAAAAGTGCCATCCAGCAAGATTAGGGATGCTGCAGGTAATGTCACGAAGAACAGGAGTTGGAGAAACAGACTTGTGTGCCCCAACATGGCAAGACATGGCAAGGACAAATGAGAATTTAATGAAATGCATCCAAGGTAACCAGTATGCATGTAGCAAGCCAGAGCCAACTTGGCAAAGGGATGGCAAAGGACAAATAAGCATGCCACAAAATGCATTCAAAGTAATCTGATGCAATGCCACATAGCAAACCACACCATTACCATCAAAAAAGGCCATGTATCTTGTTTTTTGGGTCAGTGGAAAGGGGAACCTGCTTTCTGTGTCCAATCAATGCTGATGTTTTCTGAACATGACTGCACACTGTAACACTGCAGTCATATTAATAAAATATCAGATGTTGTTTGAACTCAGCAAGCAGCGCCCCTTCCATGCACCCAAATGCCTGTGCAAACAATTATGTTACACATGCAAGTAATCCGACGCAATGTCACATAGCAAACCACACCATCGCCATCAAAAATAGGCCATGTATCTTGTTTTTTGGATCGGTGGAAGGGGGTCCTGCTTGCTGTGTCCAATCAATGCTGATGTTTTCTGAACATGATTGTAGTGGGTCACACTGTAATACCACAGTCATA
The DNA here is from genome assembly GCA_016271365.2 of Neoceratodus forsteri. NCBI lineage: Eukaryota > Metazoa > Chordata > Ceratodontiformes > Ceratodontidae > Neoceratodus > Neoceratodus forsteri. The sequence continues at coordinate 678,203,449 of CM057456.1, read as the reverse complement.
TTAATAAAACATCAGGCATTGTCTGGACACAGCATGCAGAACCCCCCACCACCAACTCCCCTGACCCCATGTGCCCAAATACCTGTTACACACAATGTAATCCTGCATCATCAAGTAGCAAGCAAAACCATCACCATCAAAACCAGACTATGTACATCACTCTTTGGGTTGGTGAAAGGGGGGTCCTACTTGATGTGTCCAATCAATCCTGATGGTTTATTAACATTACAATCATATTAATAAAACAGACATTGTTGGACGCTGCATGTAGGTCCCCCCTGCACCCCCATAAACCATAAATACTTGCACAACCTTTTGTTAAACAGATCCATCCAGACCAAAGTACTCTGACGCAGTCTTGTGGTGAGCCAGACCTCATGCCCCGCCACCAAAAACAGGTCACATATGTCACTGTGTGGGCTGTTGAGGGGATCCTGCTTGCTGTCTCCAACCACTCCTAATGTTTTATGAACATAGCCAGAGTTGAGTGTGTCATACTAGAATTTTATTCCAAAATACCAGATGTTGTCAGACACAGCAATGTTCGCCACTCTCTCAGCCTGCCAATAAGGGTTTACATGTATATCCTAGCAAATAAATAAATAAGGGCATACGTACATATCCTAACAAATTACAAGCCCCAAAAGTAAGGAAATTGTAGGTAGCATCCCCACCCCGAGCCCCCGCTCCCACCAGACAATTAAACAGTCATTTTAAGATATCCCCAGGAATATACCTGTTTATTTCAGCTGCTGCTGCTCCTCCTCCTCTTGCCTTCTTTTGCTGGTGACAAATGCCTGCATGATGTAGACAGCCCTGGACTCCTGGTGGATGCACTAGGTTGCTGGCTGAACTTGCTCTGCTTCTGATGGTAGAAGATCAGTGTCCCAGGCTCGAGTCAACCAGTAGTCTGGGAGAGTTCTATGTATAAAAAAAAAATTAGTAATTTGATACACATTGTATCCCGAAGTGATTTACAAGCAATGTGAAACTAGTAGCAAAGTGACAGCAGTTGCACATCAGCATGGACAGAGTCACAGTAACACACAGGGAACTACATGCACCACCAGTGGCTGTGCTGGGCTAGTAAGTAACTTAGGGCAAATCTGTAGGCAAGCCCATGGTTCCAAGTCTCTGTGCTGTCTACAGGGCAGGCAATCAGATGAGCACCACTCCTGTCCTGGCAAACTTAAGAGTCTGCAGCAGCACTCTGGCATGGCTGGCACTGTGCAGGCAGTAAGGAACCTTCTTTATTCACAAATCTCTGTAAACCCAGTAGTAGCCACCAGCTGTTCTTTTGTTGCTTGCTAGTTCTGCAGTGCCTGTGCTGTTGGAAATAAGTTGTGCTAGTAGTGCTGCTTGCCCTGGCTCCTGTTTCAAAAATAGGCAGAAACAAGTTAATACACTACAGCACAGTTGCAACAGCCAAAACTGCCCTGTGTGCACTGCAGACCTATACCAGACCCAGACCCATCCCAAGGCACCAGCCAGGCACCAGATACTAGGCCGTCTCCCTCCTCCAGAGCTCAAACTCCCAGTCCCTGGCTCACTCCCATCACTGCTGCTTGGCTGCACATAGGCTCACTCTCACCACAGATTTCAAAAGGTTTTTTTAATATTAATAAAATCCCCCCTCCCCAAAAGAACTGAAAGGTTTGGCCTCTCAGTCTGTCTACACACATGCACATCTTGTTCTGTCACCAGAGATCTAAAAATGGTACAAAAGGACATGATTACAGACTCTTCTGGAAGTTGGGTGAGCGAGCAGGAGTGCGCACTGGGCATTCAGCAGTGGCCCTGGGTGGGTCCAACTCAGACACATAATCTCTGCTGGAGTGCTAGGGTAGACCAGGTGGTCTGTCTGCTGCTGCTTCAGTGCCTCCTTCCTTGCCCTGGCCCCCACCCTTCCCAACTCAGGCAAGCTGTTCTGCTGCACCACCGCACCAGTGATTCCATCTCCCTGACACGAGAGACAGACAGCCCAAACTCCTCCGAGGCTCACTCCACCATGCACTAAGCATCCAGTGACCAAAAACCCCCAAACTGTGAGACAATTCATTTCTCAGTCTCACCTTGTGTGGCACTGGAGACTGGCAGTGCATTTCCTCAGGCTCTGGCTCCCTTCTAAGCTCCTCCATGGTGCGACAGCTGACAGGCTGCTCCATTCTTCCTGGATGCACTGCTTGTGCTCTCAGAGTGACGGGGTATGGTGGCGCGCTGTTCCTTCTCTCGATGACTGTCCTTGGGAAATTCTCACTGAAGCTATGGTCCCCCCCTCTGGCCACCTAGCCACTTTATTGTACAGCAGCAGACCTGAGTGGGGACCATACAGGTAGTCAAGGAGTTGATCTGGGGGCAGGCAGAGAGTGGAGGCTGATAGAGCGAGGGCACTCTTCGGGCGAGGGATTGAGCACTCTATTGGTCAGCAGGGCATGAAAGGAAACCAGGAAGTTTTTGAGAGTGTTTAGGAAACAATGGCCAGTGCATAGTTATCGATGTTTTTGGAGGTCAGCGTGGAAATAAACTGTGCTATGCAGGATGGAGGAACAGGCTTATTGGGGCAGGCTGAAAATGGGACATCACAAAAAATCTGGTGCAGTTGAGAGGTAGGACTTCTCTCTTCAAGTATTTGTTTGTCACTGATCACCTGAGATTCTAGTGTAGCTTTGCTGTATGCTTACAGATCCAGTCAGGCCCACACAACTAACTAAAATTAGGGTTTAACCTGGGTCTAGGTCACAGTATGTTGGTCGCAGCCTGAAGACTATCTCAGCCACCTTATCCACTCTAGCGGAATTAAACTCAACACATACAAGAGGGGTGCCCTGGCATGTCCCAGGTCCAACCCCGCAAGTTCTTTGAACAACACTGGAAGATATATCGGCTCTGATAGAGGACACTTTGTCATCAAAGAACAGAGCAAACTCTTCCCACCATGTGCTAGAACCTGCTCCATCCACTCAGAGACAGACTGGTTGTAATAGCCCGTCCACTATGCAGAAGAGCTGAGCTGGTCTGTTCTTTGCTGCAGCAATCTCCCTTGACAAAATAATCTGCTTTCTTTTGGGAGATTGCCCCCTGATAGTCACCGTAATGAGACTTCAAGGCCAATTAGTCCTCCATCAGTCCAGATCTCCTCCAGCACCACTCCAACCTCTGCCCCTTTATCTTTAACTCCCTGAGTTCCCCTTCAAACCAAGGAGGCCTCTGTTAAATAGAAAAAGGCCAGACATGGACAGGACCTGCATGAAGACATCACATTTGACCTTGTCTGATCCAGGATAGGGATGGGCATTATGGTTGACAACCCCAAGTAAGACCCCACCACTGATTCACCAGTACTTCAGAGACCCAGATTAGGTTCAGCTTTGAAGAGTGCAGATGTGTCCCTATCTACAGAAGATGAAACCAGACAACTTCGGAAGTAAGTATAGGGTAAGAGGGGGTCAGGATGGGGAAGGGAGATGGTGGGGAAGACAAGAGACGGTAATCTTTTTTTGCAGGTTAAAAAAAATTACAATTACGTCTGGGACTGTTTTCTTTTTTTACAGGTGGTACATAAACAGATACATAGGACACTGGGAGTGGGTTCCCCAGTGTCTCATGGTTATGAAGAGTAATATACTTAATTCTAACATAGGGATTAGGGCCTCCAATGTTGGTAAAGTAATATTAAAGAAGGGTCTGCAGGGGGGAGGAGGTCTGACACTGGGGGTGGGCATCCTGGTATCAGATTATGTGAATTTTTTGAATAAACTATTTTGGGACACAGGGGTCAGGCTCCACAGGTGTCCCACACTAAAGGGGGGATCTAAAATATGCTGACATAGGTACTGCGGCACCTGATGTCATGATGAGACAATTGCACAGTCATCAATAGACAGAGTGAGTGTTGAGGGATTCAGATGTACATTTTATGGGGATCTTGTACTTAAAGTTGGGGTTCCATATCTGGAAGTTGGCAAAATGCATACCATTGTTCCAAAATTTCTGGCAGACAGTGAAGAACAAACCATGCCAATTACTGTCGAGTTATATCCCCTTAGAGAAGGTTTTCTCTGGAGCAACTCAGGTCATTAGACACATTAGTATTTGGTTAGTGTATTATATTCAGACTATTCTGGAACAATTACATGATCTTGAAGTACAGTGCAATCACATGATGGAAGATACCCGCAGCTGTCCAGTTCTCAGTGATCACGGAAAGGATTTGCAAATTTATAAAAAAAACTCCTAGGGTGGGATATTCAGACTGCGCCAGGCTGTGGCGTAAGCCTGGGCACAGCTCAACTTGGATGTGCAGGGGCGTTGACAGGGTGATATTCAATGGAGCTGCACCATGGCACAGCATTGTTGAATATCACTCCTTGGCCACCCGCAGTGCTCATGGTGCAGTGGCACTGCGCCAGTGCAAGTGGCCAGAGTGGAGAAGGGGGATGTGCTAACGCAAGTGCCATTGTGATAGGTGCAAGTACCGCAATATTCAAAAGTGCACATGCAAATGGGGCCATAATGTATGCAAGGTGTAAATGGGGCCATTTGTATGACCTAATGGCCCCATTTGCATGCAGGTGCACCGATCCCCCGGTGACTTGTGCCTGGCGCCCTGCCAGGCTGCAGCTGTCGGGGACCGATGCCCCCTGCACAAGTGGCAAAGTGCCCCACTTCCCGATCGTGGGCATATGTTAGTATGAATAGTCCCATATCCCTTGTGGTCCAGTGGACCACTCACAGCCCAATCATGGGCATCAGTAATATCTTATGACAAACAAATCCAACCCTGGTTGTCCAGCGGTACCCCCCCTCCCCACCTGCCCACTGAGCTCTACCGGCCCGCTCCCCCCCAGTCAGTGGCGGGTGGCAGCTCCCCAACCACTTGCCACCCACCGACTGACTCCATACAGTATGGCTGTATGCCCATTGGTCACGCATGAGCCAATGGGCATGCAGCCATACCATACTACACAGTCAGATATGTGAATGGATCCATTCGCATATCTGGACTGTGTAGTACGGTGGCAGCTGCATGTCCATTAACACGCCAGGACCAATGGACGACAGCCCTACCATACAGAGTCAGTCAGCGGGCAGCAGGGCAGCAAGCAGGTGGGGAGCAGCCACCCACCGCTGACCGGGGGGGGCCGGGCAGTGGGGATCAGTGGGCCGGTGGGGAGGGGGGGTACCACTGGACTATCAGGGTTGGATTGGTTTGTCAAAAGATATTACTGACACCTGTGATCAGGCTGTGAGTGGTCCAATGGACCACCAGGGATATAGGACTATACTTTCAAACATATGCCCATGATCGGGCTGTGAGTGGTCCACTGGACCACCAGGGATATAGGACTATTCTTTCAAACATATGCCTGTGATTGGGCTGCGAGTGGTCCACTGGACCATCAAGGATATAGGACTATTATTTTTTACACACGCCCAAGATGGGGCATGGGGGGGCCACCACGAACGTGCCACTGGAGCTCGGGTGGCCACCCACAGGTGGCAACTGCCATGTTGCGCCCTGCAATATGGCAGCTCACCTGTGGGTGGCCAGCTGTTGCTCCTTTTTTTTGGCTCACCTGTGTGCAGCGCAGGTAGGGGTTGTGCATGCATGGGCTTAGCACATCCTGGGCTGAATATCGGGATGTGCGAAGTATGCATGGGCATGCCTCTCCACCTGCACCGCATACATTACTGATACGCTCCGGCGCATCGGGATTTGTGCTAGGCTCAATCCCCCTTTGAATATCATGCTGGGGCACATCAGAGGGTTGCACATGGTGCAACTGTGTTGTGCCATGACAACCCTTCTGAATATCCCTGCCCTAGATTACAAACTGCACTTTCATAAAATGATAGCAGAGGTACTACCATCTATTTTTGAGGCTGGAGTAAAAGCAACCATTTAGTAAACAACTTGGGGGGGTCCAGCATCTTAACTTAGTGCCATATAATGTATTTGGCCAATAGGAGATGGTTGAACTATACAACACAGCTGTCATTTAATAAAGGACAGCTGTGTCATATACCTTGCAATATACGACACAGCTGTTTACAAAAGGACAGCTGTGTCATATAGTATAACTGGCTCCTATCTGCCAAATACATTATACAGCACTAAGTTTTATTCCTCAGTTTGCATTCAGCTTTGAAGAAGTGCAGATGTGCCCCGGTCCACAGAAGATGACACCCTATGACCTCAGAGGTAAGTGTAGGATAAGAGGGGTGCAGGGAGGTGGGTACTCAATGGGAGGATCAGTATGGGAGAGGGTGTGAGCAGCAACAGCCATGGATAGTATTCTTTCTTTCAGGTTTAAATAAAAAAAAAATTGAAGTTGGAGTATGGGTTTCTTTTTTGTAGGTATACATATAAAATGTATCAATCTGGGAACACTGGGGTGGGCTCCCCAGTGTCCCACTCAGCTGTGTGTGTGTGAGGGGTGAGTTACATGAAACAATGGTTTGTGGGGGCATGCAACACCAGGGATGGGCATCCTGGTGTCAGATTGTACTATAAATAAATAAATACATACATACACTGCCACCAAGGATTCAGGCTCCCGGTGTGCAGATACAGTTGAAGGCACAGTCTGGCTGGTGTGGCTACAATGACAGCAGCCCCATCCCTGACCTATGAGTGGTGACAGCAGCAAGTGTTGCCCTATACAACAAAGCCGTCCTTTATTAAAGACAGTTGTGTTGTATAGTGCAAACTGATGTTTTCGCAAAAATTCAGTTATGAAAAGAAAAGAACTTTCATTTTTTGAACTGCATATGCTCAGAAATGGAAAATCATTATTAAATAATTTAAAAACTACTTAACAGTGAGACCTAAAAACCCCACACACACACATACAATGGACCAACCTCTATCAAACCTGAAAGTTTCAGGTTTCAAAGCCTATTTTTTTAGTTATCAGGTGGCAGAAAAGCCTTAAAATTTTCAAAAATGGAGGCATTTGCAGTTTTTTGCAGCTACATAACTTTGCCTCCTCTGATCTACATGAAATTTACAGAATCAAGAAATCAAGGCACAGAGGATGAGCTTTTCAAATTTCATGTAAATCGGTTGAATGGTTGCAAAGTTATTAAGATGCAACAATTTGAGTTTAACATAGAAGTGCAACCCTAATATGCAGGCATAACCATGCCTGTATGAGATATATATGGGATATGACATTATGACATGGCCTGACTGAAGATATCATATTTATCTTCATGATAAGACAAATATATCTTGATGTCATTGGCCTTGTGTGAAGATAAATATGATATATTCAGTCAGGCCGTGTTATGTTCTGTTTATGTAACATATGTTTTGGGCCCCATGCAACAGAACCCCCCCCAAAGGCAACCCCCGCATGTCTGCCACCAACATAACAGATGCCATATACAATAGAATTTTAAACAAAAATATCTGGTTGATCCTGCCACTTTAAAGGTATTTAAAGAAAGTTATCTGGTTGATCCTGTCATTATTTTTAAATAAATAAATAATTTAATAACATATCTGGTTGATCCTGCCACTCTGCCATTTTTTTGTTAAGCCTACAGTACTTTCACTTTTCACCTGAAATGTAGCGTAGCCAAGCAGTATGAAGAAAGGCACCCACATTATGTACAGTTAAAGCTTTATAGTAAGGCAGTCTGTGTGAGAATTTGACATCTTAGAAAAAAGTTATCTGGTTGATCCTGCCATTATTTTTAAATGAATAAATAATTTAAAAACATATCTGGTTGATCAAGTCACTGCCATTTATTTTGTAAGCCTATAGTACTTTCACTTTCCCCACCGAAATGTAACGTGACCGAGTGATATGAAGACAGGCACTTTATGTGCAGTGAGTGCTTTATAGTAAGGTAGTCTGTGTGAGAAAACTTAGAAAACTGTACACTTGAAGTGACTTTCTTGAAAAGAAGCCCCAACTCTACCTACAGGACAATAATCAAGTCAATGGGTTTAGAATGGGAGAGGGAAGCATTAGCTTGTGTTACTATAGAAAGACACGCTCACACTTCTTTCTCCTGTTCTGAAGCTGCAGACTCCCGCGCATGCTTATTGCATGTTTCTAGAAAGTTAGTTATAAAATACTTGAGGGCAAGGTTAATGTCAGGGATAAGTTGCATTTGAGGCCAATTTACCTTACGGAGATCAGCTATGAGGTTATTGGTTTGAAACATGCATAGCTTCTATTACAGACCAGTTTAGGTGTTATTTTTGGTCTCACAAGTTTCCAAATACAGTAGATTGGGAGATGGTCCCTTCAACCATCTACTAGGGTGCCACACTGCTGGATGTGATCTGGTCTATTGTTTAGTATCGCATCTATGGTGATTAGCTTTTTCAGTTTTTGTATAGTTGCTCCATTTGAAGCTCCTCCAGTAGCAGACAATGTTCATTCTTGTAGCATTGTCAATTTATGTTTGTAACCCCTAGGATAATATCCTCTCCTGCATTGCTGATACTGTTTATGTGTTGGCCTAGTAGCAGCCAGGAGTTTTCACCTGTCTCAGGTTGGAAACATACAATACAATACACGTGTGACATAAAGTGGCTTTCCATTTTAGCCACCCAGAATTGGCTAAGTGGTCATCCAACTTCCAGGGATGCGTGCGCTGCGAGCAGTCGTGGTCTGATCAAGCTCCACTGATGGTGATGCTTAACTTTATAAAAATTACAAACCAAGATATCAGATTCCACTCCATCCACCACAGACAGTAGAGAACCTTTTTACCACTAGCTGCACCATTGCCCACTCTTGTGGCTCATCAGCAACTTGAATCCCAGCTCGCGCTCTCACAGCTGCCACTAATCCTACTGCATTCCAAGGCCCCAAAATGCCTAAAAGTGGATTCTCCTTTGAATACTTCTCCAGGGCCTGATGAGAAAACCGCTGTCCTTGAGAGATTTTTAGCAGAGCTTACTTCAGTTAAACTGATTGTTACCACTAGCACTGAAGTCTGAAAGGCAGTGAAGAACTCCCTAAACTCCCTGGCCAGGCGTGTGGAAGATGCAGAGGCTAGAATAAGTTCACCTGAGGACAGTATGGCCACAGAGGAGCGTGAGGTGATAGGACTGCATCGGAAAGTTCAATGCCTGGAAGAAAAATTAGACAATCAAGAAAACAGAAGCAGGCATAACAATAGGCTTCTGGTGGAAATTCCTGAGCTCACAGAATTGAAGGACCCTGTGAGCTTTGTGAATCAATTTTCTCCAGCTTGCAAGCCCCCCAGATCATAGCATCACCCACTTCATTGAAAGGGCACACAGAGCCCTGCGATCCATGACTCAGACGGGTGAGCACTCCAGAGTCCTGTTCTGCAAGCTCCTCAACTACTAGGACAAATTAAAAATCCAGCAGGCTGTATGAAACCAACCCTACCTGCACTGGAATGGAGCTAGGTATTATATTTTTAATTATCTTAGTTAAGCAGTCTGGGATAATCAAAAGGCATACAAGGGGATTAAGTCACAGCTACATGTGGAGGCATGTAAAGTTTAGAATTGTTTTCCTTGCCTGACTGATTATTCAGATTCCTTTGAGAACCCACAGCGTTGAAACTGCAGCAATTGCCAGCCATTTGACCTCAGCTATTCCTGGGGAAACCAACTCCACTTTCTCCCAGTGGTCTGGACCACTAGACTTGGATATGTTGCTTTCATTTCCCTACATCATATTTCTGAAAGCCAGTTGTGAATGCTGCTCTGTGGCTTGAAGTGAGGACTGTTGATCATTTCTGTGATCCTGAGTGTGAAACTTTAATGTAATTTTGGTAGACATGGGACACAAGGAGGGACTGCTGTGCTTACATTTTATTACAGCAACCTGGGAACAGGTGACCCACAAACCCCAGAGATGCATGTTCTGCACCAGAGCTCTTTTAATGTGGCATCTTCCTCGCCAGCTTTTCCTGCTGTTTATCTTCTTTTCTGTTCATCTGAGAAGAGGCACCAACTTTTTTTTCTACTCCACTTCTCCATCAGAATACACCAGGGTGTGCAATCAGCCCCACTAATTGACTCAATGGGATCCTGAACTGGCTGATGGGGGAACAAGGAAGCAAGTGAGAGCATCTCGCTCTTACTGTGGGCAGTTGACACTCCTTAACCAAACAGCTTTATAACAATGCACCTTAGCCATGCCTGTTTTTTCACCCACCCAGGACTTTTGCAGATTGGCCTGTATTTCAGGGCTCTGTCATAGAAACATAGAAACATAGAATTTGATGGTAGATAAGGACCAGTTGGCCTACCCAGTCTGCCCAGTCATCTCTCAGTCCACTGATTGTGGGGTGAAACCTAACAGTTTTAACTCCTATATTTGCACTGTAGACTCTGCCCATCTACAAGTGATTGTTGATTTAACTTTTGTGCTTTCTAGTTACTCACCTATTTTTGAGCCTGTTACAGCTCCAGGTATGAACTACAGTTTATGTGTGGTTCTTGCTGGGGGGGGGGGGGGTGAAGGGATGTCCCTAGTAGTGTGCTACAGTTGCATTGCCCATCCTGGCCTCTGAGTGATACTGTGACCTGAGGATCCACCCTGGTTGGTGGGCACTGTGTGATGGTAGGCAGTTTGCTGCATACTCAAGCCACAGAGGGGATGCCTAAGGACCTGTGGTCAGGGTCCAGGTCAGATGGCTACTGTTAGAACCTTTCTGTTGCTTGCAGTTTTTTGGAACTCATAGTGAACACTTAACCTTTGCTTTTATACTTAGCTTTTGTATCTCTCAGTTGATTACACCTCTGGGAGGAGTACTGAGCATTTGTTAGGTTAAAACTGCCAGTACAAGTTGTGGCCAGCTAACACTCTAACAACAGCAGGCAATATTGCATTTTTTGTATCCTTTCTGACAACTAATTAGCTTGCAGTGGCCAGGGTCAGGACCCTTAAGTCCCACTGATACCATTGTGCCTAGCACCACCCTAGTCACCTTGTTGCATTATAAAGGGCCAGTCCTGTGCCACAGCAAACCCATGTTTCAACTGGTAATATTCCTATGTCAGGTGCATGGGAGGGTAATTGACAACACACAGGTGATTTCACAGTCTCACTAAAGCTGTTATGGAATGAAGGTGCCCCTAGCCAAACCACTGCCATCTCAGATCCTCATACTGGGGCTAGCCCAAAGGAACACCAAGTTACTACTAATGAACCTAAGCGGATCTCCATCCCCTTAACTGGAACCAGAGGGTATGTGACAGAATTAAGATGCAAGTCTCATGTTAGGAAGACCATGAAGATAACCCCTGGTAGGAGGGATAAAAAAAGACTGCTGTTTATCCTCCTCCTTATGTCAGAAACCATCTATCCAAACCCAGGTCCGTCAGATAACAACAGGCCTGGAAGTGAACGTAAAGGAAAGCTTAAGATTGTTTCACTGCTTCCTAAATTCCCCATGGCAGAAGCTTGGGTGGCACATGTCCAGCCTGACATAAGTGCTCTCACTGAAACATGGCTCACTCCCAAAACACCTGACTCTACAATCACACTACATGGCTACGACATATTCAGGGAAGATCACCAAGGAAAAAGGGGAGCTGGTTGCACAATCTACCTATGAACAAACATACATGGCCACAAATTGACGGTGGCCAACCTCGTGGGAGACTGCGAGTGCCTGGCTGTTAAAATACAACTAGGGTGTGGACATAACTCTCTCCACATGCTATCACTTTATATACCACCTGGCAAACAGTAGTCAGGCATTGCAACATTTGCCAGGTACTTCAACCAAATATGCTTACTGTAAACAGGGAAGCGATGGTCACTGGGACTTCAATAATAACTGGGAAGCTAAATCAAATCTTGCTTACAAGGACCTGGTAGCCAGCTTTTTCCTAATATGAGCAGTGATGGACTGCACCCAGATCAACTATAAAATGGGGACCAAAATCCTAATTGACTGGATCCTGGTTACACTTCCAGAAAGATTAATTGAGTTCTCAGTACAACCAGACATCGTCAGTGACCACTCACCAGCCCAATGAGCATGAACAGTCCAATACCCTAAGCCCCCTTCAAAAACCATTACAAGCAGGGTATTACGGAAAGGCACAATTGTTGCTTTCAATGTACACTTTGCGCCGGTAGACTGGAGTTATCTGAACACCAACCCAGATATTAACAAGGCTGTTGAGTACCTTGTAACCCAATTCACATACATCTGTAACAAATTTGCCTCCCCCCTTAAGAAGCACATGATATGTGGTGCCTCAGTCAGATAGATCACCCCTGCACTCCTTGCCCTCATGTGTGGCAGGGATAACCTCTGGTGTTGAGCAAGGGACACTGGTTCACCTGGTGACCTGCAAAAATACAAAGAAGCTTGTAATAAGTGCACCAGGGAAATGAGACAGTCTGAAGCAGCATTTTATAAAGACCAGCAAAAGAACTACTGGAACAATGAAAATAAATTCTGGAATAACCTTAAAGACCTCCTTGGAAATAATGACAAATCTTCTCTGACAATGCTTGATACTAATGAGAGGGTCTCCAATGACCCAGCTGAAATTACCCACCTTGTCCTAACCCTGACCTCCCCAAATTCTACTTCAAACATGTCACCATCAAGGAAATGCTCAAATATGCAAAAAGGATCCTGGGAAAAATGAGGGTGGAGTTTGATTCAATAGATGTGAAGCTGCTGGCCATGGCACTCGAAGAACTTTCATTTCCAGTGACTAATATATTCAGCCTTTTGCTGTAGTACTTCCAGTTCCCAGATCTTTGGAAAGCAGCAATAGTAACCCCTGTGCAAAAAAGGGAGGTCCACACCAAGATAGCCATCTATCGATCTATCTCAATTCTCTCTCCTCTCTCTCAAGGCTCAGGAAAGAATAGTCTCTGATAAACTTGTCTTCTACCTAAGTAAAGTATGAATTAATATGTAAACAGTAGCATGGTTTCAGGAAGCTACACAGCAATGGTATAGCACTAATAGAATACACCAAGCACCTGCATGAGGCCCTATACAAAAGTCATCTAGTTGGAGCCACCTACATAGATCTGACCAAAGCTTTTGACTTTGTGAACCACTCACTACTGCTTGGCAAGCTCTCCTTCCTGGGCCTCTCTTTCAAAACCTCAGCTTAATTCCATTGCTACCTTAGAGGTTGTACACCAAGGGTTAAAACTGATGGAGTTCTCTTGAATGGTAACGGAGTCTCAGTTGGTGTCCCTCAAGGGTCAATACTTGGCCCACTCCTCTTTAGCCTGTTTATCAACAGAGTCCCTGAAGCCTGCCCTCTCTCAAACGTGCTGTTACACTGATGATGCAGTGGTCTTTAACAGCAGTCCATGTCATGGGAAACTTGATTCACCAAAGATCTACAAAGCAGCTTCCAGTCTCTGGAGGATTGGTTTGGAGTCAATAAACTGGTCCTAAACTGTAAGATGACAAAGACCATGTTGTTTGCTGGTTCACATCTGAAGAAAATGGTCCCTCCCCTTATTTCCTTACTATTCATAATGCACATGGAGCTACCCTGAACCAAGTTGATTCCTTCAAGAACCTGATTGTCACTCTGGATGTCACCCTTTCATTCTCTACACATGCTGACAACATCACAAATCTAGCTAACAGAAAGTTAGGAGTGCTCTACAGGCAATGCCTTAACTTCACCCAGAAGGCAAGATGCCTGGTAGTCTCCAGTACAGTCCTACCTCTCATCAGCTATGGTCTCAGTATATGGGGCAGCTTGTGACACTGTTCTCTCCAGAGTAAAAATAGCATTGAAGAAAGCCTGTCATTTTGCCAGTGGGGCAGACAGGATCACACATAGCTGCTCATTGTATGCTCTCAACAATTGATTACCACTTCAGGATAGGCTAAAATACCAGTCCTGCCTGATGGATAAAAAAGGTCTGTTGGCCTCAGCTCCACTGTAATTAAAGATCTCTTCTGCCTGGTCACAAACCAATATTCCATCAGACATATGACTAGACAAGCCCTTGAAGTCCCTTTTCTAAAAACACGCCTGGGTAGGTACTCTTTTTGCAGTCTGTGCTTGCCAATGGCTAAACAAACTCCCGGAATCCTTAGTGGGACTTTTCAAAATTTAGGAAATCCCTAAAAGAAGAACTCACTATGGAATCAAAGAGCTGCTGCTTTAATTGACTTCTGGCCAGTATACAATGTTTATCCCATGCTTATACATTATGAACACTTGCAAACTTTGTCCCCTTGGGACTGCTATGCTAGAGTGTGTGTATTTCCCTTACTGTCAATTTACTGTTACTTGTACATGACCAGGATCTTCTTAAACTGGTGAATGTATGTTGTCTTTCACATTCCTTGTACTTGTCAGGTGTAAGAAGATTGTTGCCCTGATGACTGGTCTGGGAAAAGCCTGGTCTGAGACTAGTTTCAGAACTGCCTAGTCCTAGACCTGTTTCTGTGCCACCTGGTCTGAGACCAGTTTCCCCATACAGCTGAACTGGTCTGGGATCACTTATTGTCACATATGTGTCTAACCATAAGCTTGCTAGGCAGCAGCCAGCGTAGTGTAGTGGTTAGTGCACTAGGCTGTGATCCTGAAAGTCTTGGTTTGAATCTCTGTTTCCTCTAAAGTTCTTTTGACCCCAAATTTCACTAGTGTGGTGATCCATGACGGTGTGGAGTTGGTAATAGTAAATCTACACTAAAGGGAGTCGGTGCACGAAAAAACAAAGTACAACAAAGAAAGCTCCTGTACAGCGGTGAAACTGGCCCAAGAGCAGATGGTTCAGAAACTGGTCTCAGACCAGGTTACATGGAGACCAGTCTCTGACCAGTCATCAGGGGAACAAACTTCCTGCAGCAAAGTGGAACCTTTGCAAAATAGCACTTGTGCTCAAAGGTGTTTTCTGAATTATAAGTAAATAAATAAAAGCAACATACCTCAGGGGGATGTTGTATTTTTTTTGTTGGGGGGGGGAGTTACATGTATATAGGTTACTTAGTGTTATTCTTTTGTTTGGGATGGTTGTTGGGGAAAGAGGTAGGCCACTCAGTAAACTATATGGAAAGTCTAAACTTACCATGCTATCTAATGGTGTGCTGTCAATGCCTTTAAAGCTGAATGCATATGTACACATTCATTAATAGATCAGTCAGTGGCCAGCTGAGGTGGTGTGAGGAGGGCTGTGCTGGTCACCGTCTCTGGAATGGGGGGAGTGGGGTGGTGGGGCACTGCTAACTGGGGTGGGGGGAGCCACTGGGCTACCAGGGAATGTTTGGCTTCTATTTTAGGGGGATCGGGGATCAAGGCTATTGTGGGGAGTGGGGGTGCCCTATACATACAGGGCATACTGTATATTTATTATACTTTACACAGGGATTGGAGATCAGAGCTGGGGGCATCATGTACTACTGAGGGACTGGGACCCTGGTGATACACTGGTGCAACCCCCAGAGGACAGCTAGGTACACTTAGACCATCCCCTGGCTGGTGTAAATGTACTTAGACAGTTGTCCTCTGCAAGTGGTTTTAGAATATCATTTTAGGGGATGTGGCAGCTTGTGTTTGCCACAAGCCCCCTAGTACTATGCTGCAGCCCATTTTGTGTGGAAAGGCTGGCACAAGCCCCCTTTGCCACAATCAGCCTGTGTTTGTTGCAGGCTGCTTTTAAGAATAGCTTGGGGCACATTTTTTGATGTAAGATGCCACTTGCATCTTTTATCTTTGATGCAGGCAGCTTGCATCATTCTAAGTGCTTTGAAAATCAGCTTCATGTGTGTTCCAGGTTTTGTAACAAAAGTCAGCAAATTCATACTTCTTTGTGTCTTTTTGTTGTGACCCATTTCTCTAAGATTGCTGAATGTTGAGCCAGCATGCTTCCAGCCTGCTGATGTCATTTGGGGTGCTACTGTACTGTACCTGTTAGAAAGTTATATTGCTGATAGTACTACAATGTTGGTAACTTCACTGCTGTTGGTCAGTGTCTGCATTACAATAACTTAGATTTAATAGGGGCTTTACCTGCACTAATTCCTATTGGGGGTGGATGTGCTAGCCTTGGTAAGATAATTTTAAGTATGCAATAAAGCATTACTGAGTGTGTGATTATGGGTCAACATTCAATGCCACTCAAGGGTGTTGTTAGGCATGAGGCAGTTGTGCCAAATGCCTTTAAACAACTGAGAAAGAAGTGTGATTATTGACCATAATCACAAACCCTGGACTGCTTTATTACATGTATAATATGTGTAGAAAAATTGTTAAAGCTGTAAAATAAAAAAATGGAAAAAAATACATAATACAGCTTGCAAAAGCATTTTAATGTATTGTTGTAACTGCATTTGCACATAAAGTAATCCTTTTTGTTAAATCAGCTAACTCTTATTTGGTAGTGCTTGCAGCAGTATAACAGTTAATATGCTGATTTACACACAACAAGGAATTCTGGGTATATTATAAAGCTGAATTACATTTTCCTTACTCAGAGGTGCAGTCTCCTATTTTTGTAGTGGTTACTGCAGTATAACACCTAATATGTAGATGTATGTTGCAAGGCATTATGAGTACAATATAAAGCGGTCTTTCATTTTCCTTACTGGGAGATGCAGTCTCCTATTTCTTTAGTGGTTACAACTTTATAAGATCTCAGATGTTTATTTTCAGATTAAAGCATTATGCATAGAGTATATGGCTGACAAGATTTGTTTTACTGAGAAATGCAGACTCCTATTTCTATAGTCAGTACAGGCATATAATAGCTTGTATACTGAGTTACACAGTGAGTCATTGTGGGTACAGTAAATAGCTGATTTTTCTGTATCCCTAATCAAAGTACAGGCTTCTATTTTGGTAATGTTTACAGCAGTACAGTTTGTAGAAAAGCCTCCAGAAAATGTTTTTGTGATACAGGTCAGCTAAAAAGATCATTTTCCATTCTATGTAGATGTTTCACTTTTACTGCCTGCTGCTCAAGTGACAGATCTGAATCCTGTTTGAATGTTGGGGAGTAGTGATATATTTCTATATTTATGTTATTGGGCTTGAATGGACGTACAGTATGTAGTTCTGGTATGTAATTATGGGACTATAATTACATGGCTCAGAGGTGCTTTCAGCCAATCAGATCAGTACAGTTTTTATACACATATTGGGCCCTATGCACATATGGGTGCAAGTTACGTGCCAAAGGCACGTAACCCACATGCACAGCTCAGCACAGGTGCGCAATGGCAGCATTCATGTCCACTGACCACCTGTCTGTGACTCCTCCTCCCCGGTGCACAGGACTCCACAATGCAGCCAAGGGCAGTATCACGGATCTGAATGGGCATCCAATCGGATGCCCAGAACAGGTCCCACGCTGGATCCATTTGGCAGTAGAGCATGTGTTGGCAGCACACTGCACTGATGTTCAATGGCCAGCAGCTGTGGCAGGTGAGGGATGGCAATGCTGCCGGCCTACCGATGTGGCACTAGAGTGGTGCATTGGGACAGGTAGGGGGTCCATAGCTGGTGAGGGAGGGCATACCCTATGTACATCTCCCACCCGAGGCAACAGGGGCCAGTGACAGGGGTGGCCTAGTGGTGCCCTTGGGGTGAGGAGGGCAGAATGTAGTCAGGTGCCCTTGTGTGGCTGGGTGTGTGTAGGGTGGGGAGGTGCCTGGTAGGGGCCCCTCATGAATGTTCCACACAGGGGTGAGTGGCAGTGGTCCATGTGGGTGGGCTATCTGACCTCTCCAGGTAGAGTCCCAATGGTTGCACGGGGAGTGTTGGGGGCTTCCAGCACCCTGGTGTACACCTTTACCCCCTGCACACCCCCATTGCCAGCACTACATGTATTGGTGCATGGCGCATAGTACTGGCATGCCTCTTGCCCACCCTGGCACATTGCTAATCATATGTCTGGAGGATTGCATGCATATGTGCTGTGTGCCCCCCTTAGAGCATCCCACATGGGGGCGCATAGGGTGCACAGTGGTTGCACACCCTAGATACGCACATGTAGCCACTCTGCCCGATGAGTGCATAGGGACCACTAGGAGTAAAGAATAGCTGATCCTGAATGCAAGTCAAGTACAAATCTGCCAGGGAGAAAACACTTGGCTGGCTTGTGCATGGAAACTCTTAGTAAGGTTTTAAAACTGCATTATTTCTCCTGCCTCCATTTAGAAGGAGATGGGATAATTGTTTTATTGCCATCCTGAAAATCATCTCTTTTGAATGTCAGGTGTGAATATGCACAGCAGTCTCTAATGTGACAATAGGGCTCAATCATGCCTTTCACCACAACAGAAAGTTATAGAGTTTGCAAACTTTACATCAATGTGCTACTTGCCCTGACTTCTGCACAGGATAAAATAATCAACTTAAACTGCTTTTTGTGCATTGCTGGTATAGAGCATGATACAACTACAATCAAACCATTTTCAGTTTCTTGCAACAGGCACAGTGCAAGAAAAAAATCTTTACAGATCTCAGCAATGTTGCAGTCCCCCTAGATTATCTATAGATGAAAGAGAATAGCACCCAATTGACATCACCAGGGTGGAGACATTCTGATTACCACCAAGAGCAGAAAGTCTCAACATCTATCAGTGTTGCTGAAGCAAATCACACAATAAATAACTATAAATGTTATGAAATGGTAGCTTTTCATGTAAAACACAAGGCAGACACTGTTTTTATAACAATATTTAATGAATAGTGCTGACAGTTTAATTACTTAAAATGTCATCACACATGATCTTTAACAACCCTGGTATTTATCTTTTAGCTAATATTTATACCGCAGGTTCAACTTGGTTCTCCTATGATCAGTAACCATTTTACTTTTTTGACTTGAAATGTGAAGGTGGGAAAATTCCCTACAGAAGCAAGCTCAAATACTTGCCTTCTTAAAGCTGTATGCTCCCTTGATTGTTTTCCTCCAGGAAACAAATATTTGTGCCCAGTGTGTCTGTTATCTCTGGATGTGGTGAGTGAGTCAGCTTTTGGGATAGACCTGGACTCATAAAAGGCTGAAGCTGCAGTCCTGGTTACTAGCAACACCCTATTCAGGCTGCTGGAACAAAGAGCAAATTTTAAAGGGAGATATACTATATAAATAGAATGATAGATAGGGGACTGTGGATTATGAGGCTATAATATCTTTGGGAGGTTCTTGGGATGTGTGAACCTCAAGAGTGAAGCTTGAGAGGTTCCATCATCTCCCTAAAACCTCAATGTGAGCCAGCCCGGTGGCGCTGAGGGTTGAGGCGCTGGACGCCACACCTCATTCCACGCTGGCAACCCGGGTTCGGGAGCGGACTCGGGTAGTCGGTGGGTCGACCAGGGGGAGACAGGCTTGAGTGTCTGATGACAGCTCGCCTGCTCCGGGGAGGGATTCGGCCGATGCCCGGCACTTGCATGACCCCGAGCGGAGGCTCGGGGAACTGCAAGCCCCACTAGGGGATGGCTGGCAATTGAGCAGCACGAACGTCGACGTGCATGTCATGACGTCAGGGGAGGTCGTCCGCTGCTCGGGGAGGGAGAAAAATGAGGAAAAAGAGCCTGCCTCATCCGGGAAGATGGGAGGACCTCGGACGTGCCCATGATGTGCCCGTGCCCGCCCAACAGACCACGAGACCGACGAAATGTAAGTTATGGGGTTAGAACCCCCCACCTCGTCCCCGCCCGTGGGGTAAACCGCGGCTCCATGGGGATCTGTGGTCTGTGTGGGCAGGGTTCCGGGCAGTGGGATGTCTGGGGGTCGACACTGAAGGGTCGGAGGAGGCAGGCTGTGAGGAGGATAAAGAGAAATTTCAAAAAAAAAAAAACCTCAATGTGGTATTGTAGCGGAGTAATTACAGTCCCCTATCCTTTATTTTTTGTAATATATCGATCCAAGTATTCTCCAAAATGTCAGTAAATGTGAAAATTGTAGGTGGTGAAATGTGTCTGCAAGTTTAGCCAGTTTCTTTTTTTGCTGCCAGGCACTTGTTGTGGATGCTGCAACTCCACACCTCTGGAATGCTCAGCATGTGTTTCTGTTGGTGATTTGTGCGTTTTTTGAATAATTATCTCAGAAAAATGGTGACCTGTGTATGAGAGCCTCAAGAAGGAATTTTGTATCTATGTTGCTGCTATGGGTTAGTTTTTTTGTTAAAGAAAATTAAAAAGAAATGGTTTCTCTTTCATTGGGGCAATGGAGCCATAAATATGGTCTACACTGCTCAGCATTGTTGCTGCATCGGTTGGGTGGGTGAGAGCTGGACTGAACAGGAGACAGAGTGTTAGTAATTTGGAGCTTATGATATCTGGCTGCAGAGGAGAGACTGGGGAAAGGATTTAAGAAAGGCACTTTAGTTATATAAGCTGGATCATCATGTTGGAACATGGACGCTACAATGATTTAGGAATGGCAGCTAGACACAAGGTGTGTGGGTGTGGGTGTGTGTGTGTGTGTGGGTGGGTGTGGGTGTGTGTGCGTGCGTGAGTGCAAAAGCAGGCTTGCACTGAACACAAGTTCAGACATGGATCATTCTCAGTATTATGAGACTCCAACGATGGTGTAATGAGATTGGAAGTGTGCTATTTACTATGTTCTTCGGGTATGCCACTTGTAATTAAATACTTATTTCACAGGTATGATATATTTATTGTATGTTATGTTACAAATGTGACAATATGATTATTTATGATATGTTTTAACCATTTGTCTTGTTACAAATGCAATTGAACGTTTAATTTCTTGTATATTTTTAATGTTAAACTGTATGTCTAATTTTTCGTCCAACTGTACCCCCCCCCACCCAGGTCACACCAGGACACGAGCAACTTGTTGTTCAGTGTACCTTCCTGGTGAAACATTTCAATAAATAAATAAAATAAGTGTGGTATTATGGGGATTTTTTTAGATGTATTTTGTTGATATTGTTTGGCTTAGCCATAATTACAATACTAAAAGTTGTTCTACACTGAACCACAGTTGTGTTAGCTGACATCTATGGTCCTAATTGCTGTAACTCATCCTTCCTTACCTCCCTATTTGCTCACTTAGCAAATTGGTCACAGTAGCCCTTATACTGAGGGAAGGACTGGAACATGGTGATGGATACAGACCTGGACAGATCCAATGCACACAGGAAAGGCCTCTCTCTGGACCTGCGGACACCAGGGGAACTGTTGGACTCTCTCCACTGCACAGAGCGTTGCTTTATCCTACCCAGAGGGACCATGCCTTTCTTACACTCCCCATGGCTCTAGTTCTAGGTTGGATTATTTCCTTATTAGTCTACACCTTATCCCAGGGGTGCATGCCATGGAGATTCTACCACAAGTGATTACTTGTTCACTCCCCTGTGGAACTCTCCCTGACCCTAGAATGTACTGTGGAGTTAGCCAGGACCCAGAAACTTAACAATCACATTTTAAAACACCGCCAAACATTAGAATCATTTAAACTCCGTACAGACACATTCATTAGGGAGAATGCGGGTATGGTTAAGGATAACTGGGCTACTATTCTATGGAATGTATTTAAATGTGCCATAAGAGGGGAATCATTTGCCTTACCAGATGGCAGAAGAAGTTAAACCAAGAAAAGGCTTCTTCCCTCTTCTCACGCATTAGAACAATTGAGAATTCTCTCCATCTCTCTAATAACACTGCTTTGGGCACAAAACAGGAGCTAGGTGTTCTCTGACAGAGATACCATGAACTCAATTGGGAAAAGGTTAAGTTAGCCCTTTTTAGAGCCAAAACTCATTGTGTCTCCAGAGGTGAAAAGGTGGGCAGGATCCTTGCCCTATGACTTAAACAACAGGAAATGCAAAGGATCATCCAATAGTTAGTGGATCTGTACACCAGAGGGGTCCTAATGGATCCTTGATACATAGCTCACATCTTTCAAGAATACTGTTCTAAAGTGTATAATTGGAATGCCTTGTTATAGCTCTGTTAAGGACACTGAGGCATACCTCAGCTCTCTCTCCTTACCCTCCCTCACACTTGAGTAGCAGGAGGCACTGAACCAGCCTATTAAAGTACTAGAACTCCACCAAGCCATTAACACTATTGCACTAGACAAAGCCCCAGGGTTGGATGGATTTTCTACCAACTTTTTCAAGGCACTCAGTGTAAACATTCAGTCCTCTTGCAAAATATGTATGTGGAAGCTTACCAAGAGCAGATCTAGATATCCTGATCCAACACACCACCATCTCTATCTTAGCTAAGCCAGAAAAATATCCCACTAAGGTGTGTGTGCTTAAGTGGGTAGGGGAGTTGGGGGTCCACTGGAGTACCAGGGGAAATGTGGGCTTTCCATCTATTTTATGATTGGGGCTAGAGATGGCACCACTGGACTACGAGGTTATTTCACCATAGGATGTTTGAATGTATGGTGTTTGAGGTGGGAAGTTGGTCCACTGGTCTACCAGGGAGTGTCTTGTGCCATTGTGTACACCATGATATGGTGTGGTGCAGGGATGAGGGAAGCAATAGCCTACCAGCATAGTGTGGCTTCATTATTTTAACAATACGGGACTACGGGTGTGGGGAGGGGGAGAATACAGCATACTCTGGCAGAGGGCACTTGTAATTGCATTACAAGGCTACGGGCAGGGTGGAGGGATTTAAATGCCCACTACAGCAGAGGGCTATATCACTGATGTTATGGGGTCACTAGGTGGGGGGGGGCTAGCCTGCCAGGGTAGGTAGGCTGCCATGCTGCAGTTTGCAGTACAGCAGCCTGCCTGTGGGTGGACACCCACTTACGTCTACTTGTTGTAGACTTATCTTTTGGAGGCACATCTCCAGACTTGCTCCAGGGATGTACCTCCAAGTTGGTCTCAGAATGGGGCTGCACAGCATAAGCATGGGCACACTCCCTACACAGCCCCTCCAGATGCACCACATAGCATTATGGGTGAAGTGCATCTGCAATGTCATGGGTCCCCTTCCAGAATAGTGCCAGTGTGCAAGTCAGGGATGCACCAGTGCATCTCAGTTGTGCTGGGCACATCCCTTTTGTGAATCCTGCCCACCATATCAAACCAAAGGTCTTAATGAGTACTGCAAGAATAAGACACAATCCCCCCCTCCAAAAAAAATATCTAGGGGCTATATAAAAAACCACAAACATTAAAAAAATGCAAATTCCCATAAAATAACATTGGAAGTTTAACAAGGCATAACTCCCTCAATATAGAGTATCTCAACCAACACAAGCTTCTCTTCCCAGAACAACATGGATTCCATGGTGACCACAGTATCAGCACAACCCTTCTAGAATTTACTGGGTTCATCAAAAACACCCTGGACCAAGGCCACCTAGTACTGGCATCCTTCACTGACCTATCAAAGGCATTTGATATGGCTCATCACGCCCTCCTCCTATGGCAGCTCTCTGAAATTGGACTTGCAACAGAAACCATGGACTGGTTTAGCAGCTACCTGAGCCTCCACTCCCAACAAGTCAGGATTGGGGAAGTCCTATCTGACAGCTGACCTGTCAAATTTGGAGTACCACAAGGATCTATACTGGGGCTACTGTTATTCAGTATCTTCCTCAACAACGTCCCAGCAGCTTGCCAATGCCGCATGCTCATATATGCAGATGACGCAGTAGTCTTCACCAGCAACCAGCACCTGAAACTCCTTGAAAAGGACCTCCAAAGTGGCTTCACAACAGCCAAAAAATGGTTTAAAGAACAAAAACTGGTCTTGAATTATAAAAAGACCAAAACTATGTTCTACGCATCAATCCCCAACAAACATAAAAAGCTACCCCTTGATCATACGGAATGACAGTGGTTGCATCACACACTTCAAATACCTGGGAGTAACTATCAACTCCACCTTGTCATTCACACAGCATATCAACAACATTGCCAAAGCCATCAACAGCAGAATTAGCATCCTCTACCGACACAGACATTGTCTCTCCCACGAAGCACTGAACCTGGCAATTAACAGCTCAATTGTATCCCTTATAGACTATGGACTGGTAATATATGGATCTGCAACTGACTCGACACTCCAATGCATCACTGTTGCACTAAATTAGGGGTTCTCAAATGGTGAGGCCAGCTTCCCTGTGGAGGCACCAACCTGTTTCAAGGGAGGTACAAGCAAGTCTGAAAAAGTACTGTATTTAAATTCTGAGTTTTACATATTTTGTTTGAAGAGATGATGCAAACTGAAAGAGAATAATAGTAGGTGAATTTAATGTATTTATTTCCTAATAGGTGACAAGGAAAGGTGAATGAGCCAAGGCTCATTTCAGGTATACCTGGGGAAGGGTAGGGAGTGAATACATTTCACAAGGTAACTGCAAAACAATCAAGAAATACACAATGAACAACACTGCAAACAAATATGAACAATAAACTAACAATGAGTGGTAGTAATTGATCAATTTGTAGCCTGATGGCAGAACAGCCCAGATACAAAGGCTGAGCACAGAAGTGCTAAGAGCAATAGCAGGAATGAGCAAAGTAATCCCTGAGAAGTTGCTTAGGAGCAGGGAAGGAGGGGGGAGAGACAAAGTATGCAGGAAGGTTATTTTACATAGAGAGGAAACAGAGAAAGTAGTCTGATCCATGAAGGTACTGCACCAAGAGGTAACAATGGTTCAAAAATGAAAATAGCAGAGTAGGTAGGTTGGCCTGGGGGTGTGTGGTTACAATAAGCTGAATAATAATATTTGTTTATTTTATTTGTTATTCAGATAACACCTTTGAGCACAGGAGCTCTTTTTCAAAGGTTCTTCATCAGTATAAGACAAAGAACTGAATGTGTGCCAAGTACTCAAAGGGGTTTCACTTTATGCATAATGTACTGCGCAAAGTACAGTATGTTATTTTTCTTTGCGGAGGCCCAAGATTATTAAAATTTTTTGGGAGGCTCAAAATCTTTTCCATGGATTTGGGAAGGCTCACTGTTACAAAGTCTGTGAACTATTGCACTAAATAAAGCCTACCTCCTGTTCACTAATACACCTAAACTAATCCATAACTGCAAAGTCTATATCCGCACTGGCTGACTCTAGCTGAATGACAGAATAAGATGCCAAGCCTGCCTTCTCACCAAAAGGCTGCGCAAACCCAGCTTCCTCCTGGAGTGCAGACCCTCCTATTCCTTCCACAAAATACCAGGCAAACCAGGAGCTCCTCCACACAAACATTCTATATACTCAGATGCAATGCATCCATGGCACAACATGCCTTCGCATAGCGGGCACCGCTCTGGACAAATGCACTACCATTGGCTATCCCTCGGCACTGCTAAGCTTGGATCCTTCAAACTTAAACTACACCAACACTTTATTCATATGAATAGGCGCAGGTGCCACCACTGAGTCATCTTATGCACCCACTGACTGACCCCAACACTTCCCAGCCCCTATCCCCAGAAGAGACAAACCACAACACTTAGGCTCATCTTCATCCCCTTTATCCCAGCCTACCCCCCTCTGTTCACACTGTCCTGCCTATCTTCCCCTTTTCCATTACTTCTCCTTCTGACTCAGGCATATTTTGCACATTGCCTCAGTTACTGGTTTGGCTTGGATTTATGTACCCTTATGTTAATATTATCATTATCTGTTTATTTCACTGTCAATGTTTTATATGTTTATTGTCCTGAACTCCTTGCATTGTTGTTTATGTACATGATGTGGAACCTCTCAACAAGCATCCACTCACAGGTGTATCCAAGATTTCAATAAATAAAAAAAATAAACAAATAAAATATTTGGGCTTAAGAACACTCAACATAGCAAAAGAAAAGTCTTAATGAGTACTGCAACAACAACACATAATTATCTCCAAAAATGTAGGGTCCAAATTGAAAAGCACAAAAATTGCATTATGTTAATTTCCATAGGATAACATTGGAACTTTCAGAAGCCATATCTCCCTCAATATTTGAACTTAAGGGACAGTCTACAGTACATTTCAATACAAGGGTCTTAATGTGTACTACAAGGATAACACATACCTCTCAATGATTTAGGGACAATATGAAAAATGCATAACAAATAAAAGATGCAATTTCCTATAGGATAACACTAAATGTTTAAGAAGCCATACAACAAAGGAAAGAAACTGCTGTTTTGGCACAAATGTAAGTACAGGGCCCAGAGGGTACACACCAACAGGCAAATGACAATATGATTATGCTATCTTAAAAAGTAAGGGCATTCTCTGCAAACAACTGCATTAATGCACTAGTCAAGGTTAAACAGACAAAAGTAGGGTAATGTGGCCTTATGGTTTCCTACCCTAACAGCCCACCTCCATCCTGCAGGCAGCAATAGGAGAAAACCTTATGGTTTGACCCACCTGCATTTTTGCTAATCAGGTGTGGGGTATGCCTCTGGATTGTCAGGTCTAATTGTTACCACATTCTCGTGTATTCTATACATCTTAGTTTCTTAAATGATGGAATGGTGTAAGTGTTAGGGTTGACAACCCTGATGCACATCCCACACCTGATTAGTGAAGATTCAGGAAAGGTCAAACTGTAATGATTTCTCCTATTGCTACCTGCAATGTGTGGGAGAGGTGGTGTTAGGGTTGGATACCCTAACACCACATTTTCCTACTTTTGTTTGTTTAACCCTAACTGGTGCATTAATTATGTTTTTTTGAAAAATATATATATATATATATATATATATATATATATATATATATATATATATATATATATATATACATACACATACACACACACATACACACACACACACACACACACACACACACACACACACACATATGTGCTCAGTTCATTAGATTGGCTAAGACTTCCTTGGCGGCAGCCTCAGCCCAACCCATATGGCACAACATCAGTCTGCATATTGGGGGAACTATCCTTAAACAAAATTGGCATAATAAAGGCATTGCAACCCTGGAGAATGTTATAGTCAATGGTAAATTGGCCACCTCTGCACAAATCCAGACATGATTCCTACTGGCCAAGAAGGACATGTTTTTCTTCCTGCAGGTCAGGCATGTGTTGGTTCAGGCAGTGCATATCCAGCTCCCAATATGTTCTGAGCCTCCCTCAGCTGGTGTAGCATGCCTCTGTACCCCACTCCTTCTCCCTACTATACAGTATCATTCGGAACCTGCTTCCACATACATTTGGTAACTGTCAAAATATTGATCTCCCACTTGGGATGTCTCTGACATGACATGGGTAACAATTTGGCCCACCACCCACAAATACATTAAAACCGACCATTATATGTGAATGCAGAACAAAATCCTTGAGGATATGCATTATTCTACAGAGAAATGCTATACTTGCCACCTTCTTGAATCACCAGTTTGCACTAAATGTAATGCTGTGATCAATACCTTGAAACATATACCATGAGACTGCCATAAAGCCTAGTCTCTGTGGCAGCAGGTCCACCAAACCTTGGATCTGTTAGATTTGCATTGCATTTTTATTCTGAAAAGCTGTTTACTAGGGCTGAGGGTAGAGAAACTCATTGGTCACAGAAAATATAATTTTATGCTGGTTACTTTAGCGGACAAAAAAATATTCTGTGGCATTGGAAGGATCACCAAACCCCTACCTTACAAGAATGGCATGCTGAAGTTAGACAAGCCCTTCATATGAAAAAGATGTTAACACCCATTCAGCATAGACATAGCACCTTGCTCACCTGCTGGGAATCAGTGTACACTTTACTAGGAATTGTGGATCTCACCTAAAAATGAACAACAGGGTGCCCAGACTGCTGAACTAGGATAGTCCAGGGTTGCACACTGTAATGATCATCTGTACGTCACCTATGCACCGCAGAAATGGCACCTATCAGTTACTGAGTGGGAAGGGGCAGGGAAATGTATTGTTTGATGTTGTCCTTTATGAGTTTTGTATTCTGTTATTCTAACTATGTTTTTTCTTGTACCTGCATTGTTCTTGAAATTTTGTGAAGTATATTAATAAAAAAAAAAGCTTAGTGGTCACCCAAATGTTACTTGTGAGGGAGGTATAAGTGAGGCCAGACATGATATAAATTGCATCCCCCACTCCCATTTTCTTGTCCGTACTGTCTTTTCTGAGGATTTCATAGTGGTATCAGCTTGTCTGCTTCCTATGCTAATTTGGGGTCTCTAATCGCTATACATTCTTTGGAAATTAATTGTAAGAAACCCATAACTTGTTCCAGACTGCACTTCAGACATGATATGCATTGGATTGCTAAAGATCTGCTGGGGGAGATTGCTAAAACCCTAATTTCTTTGACACTGGTCACTGGGAGAGGCACATTGTGCGGAAGCTCATTTCCAGGTGTGCCCTGGGGGTAGGGGTGGGTGGATGAAACAGGATGAACAGCAGCACAACACATCAATGTAAAACTGTGGAACAACATGTGATAAAAAGTTTGTACACAATTAGAATACATTTGCAGCCATGCTTAACACTGTATATGAGTTGGAAGGAGAATGAAGATTTTGAGTTTCCCTGGTACTACCAAAATGTATTGTTCACAAAGTGTTTGGCCTCCTGACCTCCCAAATGACACTGGAAGACATACTTGCCTTCCGCCATCACTGCAATCACTCACTCACTGATGCTTGCGAGGCTCTGGCTGTTTAAGAAGGTGGTCTGAAAGTGTTGCACGGCAGTAAATCTGAGTTCATGATTTACAATAAAATGTTAAAAATTATATTAGGGAGCTTAGCCCCTATGTTTGGGTATTAACTACTTCTACCAGAGTTTATAACTCCTGATAGCCCTTAAAAGAGCTATTAAATGAATTTGGACAGTAGGATCTGATTTTTCTCTTCTGCAACTTCCCACAGTTCCCATTCTCATGTACAGAGTCTTGGGGGGAAAGATGGGACAACACTACTATTTTTTTATTTGTGGTTTTAGTTATCACACACACACTGCACTCAAAATCACTGACCAGCAAGAGACTCATCTGTCTGTAGTCCTGCAATTAATAGGTGGAGTCTCCTCTTCATTTATCCAGTTGACACTTTCAAAGTTAATATGTGACTCTATTTCTTAATATGTATCACATGGAAGGAAGAATGCTAGACATAGTGTAGTACTAACTTGATAATTTGAATGTAAGGTTCCAAATCTTACATTCTTGTAACTTTAGTTGGGACTATTTCTAGACGTAGATAACTTTTCTATAAGGTTAAGAGTGTAAGTAAAACCTTGTTGTATACCATTTTACAAAATATCTCTAATCTGTTCCACCAGAAGATTCATCAGGTCACACAAACTGCCTTCATAAGTGGTGTCTGTAAATGACAGTAGTTTTGTACATAGTGCAAGTGTCCAGCCATACCCTTTCTTTAACTGATGCTCCATCATATACTGACACATTACTCAAAAAGTTTTTGCGACATGTTAAAGGTAAAATTCCACCAGATTATCAACTCTCACTTTGACTGGTGTTGCACATATTTTCTTTTGCAGCTTAGGTAATACCTTGCAAGCCTTTGCAGAGTAATTAAACTGACCACATACTGCAGAGGTGACAAATGTAAGCAGTTTTCACACCTGTCTAGAGAGTGTAGGCAAAACAAGGTGCACATGCGAACCTTTCTATCCTGACTGCTTTTACAAAAGTTTCCACTGTTGTCTAAAATTACAAACCCAGCTCTGAGACTGATATGCTATGAGACACATATCATCAAGCAAGCGGATTAGTAGAAGGGGATTTTAATGTGGGTTACAAGTATCCTAACTCCACTACAGGGGGTCTGGGGGAAATGGTCGTTCGCAAATTTTTAAATGTATGTTTTAAATGATGAATGAAATTCAGCTGGTCAATCTTGTCTCGTTCCCAGTCCCTGTTCAAGTTTCTTGACATGGACATTCGATTCCTTTCTTCTCATTTCCACATGCAGAGCTCTCTCCTCTCCTCTCCCTCTCCTCTCCTCTCCCTCTCCTCTCCTCTCCCTCTCCCTCCTCTCCTCTCCTCTCTCCTCTCTCTCTCTCTCTCTCTCTCTCTCTATCTCTCTCTCTCTCTCTCTCTCTCTCTCTCTCTCTCCTTTTCTGTTTTCTTCCTTCTGTCTCATTTCCTTCTTCCTATTTTTTATGTGTCCATACCTGTCATTCCTCTTGTTGCATGGATTATCTGGGTCACTCATACATTCTTTCCTATTCATGGTCATGACACAAAACTGTTCACACAAAACTGTTCCCTGCTGTTAGTTACTTACAATAATCTCTCATGAGCTTCAGCTTTCTCCGTTCATGGGCTCTCTGATTAAGCTACTTGAGGAGTGAAGCACCTGGGCAACTATTGGATTTCTGAGAGATCCTCCACTACTGCATATTGTACTGTAAGCAAATACACCATCGATGACTGTATACCAGTATGAACAAATGCATCTCTGAGCTTTAAAAAAGGTGTGATTCTTAACTCCAAAACATCAGCACTCAGAGATGCAGATGTGCATCAGCAATGGTCCTTGCAGCAGCCATTAGCCTGGAGAGCTTGTGAATAGCAACAGCTTGTTGTGGGGTTAAAAGCTGTTACAAAGCTAATACAACCAAGGATAAGGCAACTGAGCCAGGAAGCAAGCCTGTATTAATTGCTGCACTATATACTGCATGACTTCACACCTTTTCTGGGACATTGTAGAAATGGCAATTTAGGTAAGAAAACACAGCCTGTCTGTCATCTCTCTAATGTGCTTATAGACTTTTTGACACCGCTGTGTAAGATTTTGCCACAGCATTGTTGTTAACTGCTGTTGAGCACCTGATATGAGTTACTTTGTAATAGCAGGGTCTAATCGAGAGAAGCAGAACTAAGAGTTGTGTGTGTGAGCGAGTAAATAAATGAATGTTTGTAGCAAAATCTAAAATCTTCTGGTGCTCATTTGGGCAACCGTCTTTTGTTGCTTTCTGTTGATCTGAGAGATAGCTGGCCCTGGTGGCTTGCACCACATGGTGATGTGAGCACGGTCTTCTTTCTATGAATGTCCTTTCATGGCTACCTAATACTTGCTTAGTGGGCTGTAAGGTCACTAGACCAAGTCTTATGTGGAAGTGCTAGTGGAACAGGGAATGAACAAGGTCAAGCTGGGGTCACTCAATAGCAGTAAAAAATACTGCAAGTTTAAGTACATAAGACAAAGCAGTGAGGCAACAGCGCAGGAACAGGTGGTCAGAGGGAGAGAGACAGAAAATTATGTAACTTGTACTATCAGCCAATTAGGTTGCTTTTTGCCTATGCAGTTTATGGGTCAGTACTCTTTCCAGTAATCTTCTACCCACCCACCACAAAATTAGTCCTGCTCCAACCTCTATCCATCCCATGAGAAATTCACAGATCTTTTAGCCCTAGCAGGAATAGGGAAACTGGGTTGAGTCAAGGATGACTGGGCAAAAATAAAGGATGGCATTGAGAAGGCAGCAAACATCTGTGCCAGGCAGGTTAACAAGGGCAAGAGAAGAAAGACACTGCTATGGTTCTCTAAAAAAGTTACAGAGAAAGAAAGGGCATAAAAGCTGGCATTTAGAAGTTACAGGATGACACAGAAGGAGGAAGATATGGAGAGATATTGGGAGAAACAAAGAGATGCAGAGAAAGCAGTTACGAGCACAAAGATGCAAACAGAGGAGAATATTGCTCAGTCAATAGAAAAGGGAGATAAAACATTCTTTAGTTACACAAACTCAAACAGGAAGACAAAAGGAGGGATAGCAAGGCTACAAGGGGAAGGAGGGGTTTGTGTGGAGGAGGACCAAAAAAAAGTAGACATATTGAACATATACTTCTGCTCAGTATTAAGAAGGAAAGGGGTAGGCGATTCGCCACATATAGAGGACAAGGGTGTTAAAGGGAGGGAGGTGGACACTAGTCCTTCTACAGAAGATAGAGTCTTCAAGTAACTAGAACAACTAAAAGCTGACAAGGCAATGAGGCCTAAAGAGGTACACCCTAGGATATTGAGGGAGCTCAAGAAGGTGGTCTCTGTACTTCTGACAGCCCTGTTCAACCTATCCCTAGATACAGGAGGAAGTTCCAGGGTATTGGCGAAGGGCAGATGTGGACCCAGTTCACAAATGTGGAAAAAGGAGGAGGCAGGAAATTACAGACCAGTCAGCCTGACTTTGGGTATGGGTAAAGTAATGGAATCACTATGAAGGAAAGGATTGAGGAATATCTTGTGACCACTGGATTAGAGGATCCAAGGCAACATGGTTTCACAGGGCAGAGTTCTTGCCAGACAAACCGGATTGAGTTTTTTGACTGGGTGACCAGGGAAGTGGATCAAGGCAGCAGTGAATGTGGCTTACCTAGATTTCAGTAAGGCCTTCCATACCTTTCCACATAGAAGACTGGTGAGCAAGCTGAGCAGCCTATGACTGGGTCCAACAGTAGTAAAATAGGTAAGAATCTGGCTAAGTAACAGGAGTTAGTTGGTGGCAATAAATGGTGCTCACTCTGAAGAAGGCAAGGAGACCAGTGGGATGCCACATGGGTCAATACTAGGCTCAATCCTCTTCAATGTCTTCATTAACAATATCGTGGGAGGGCTGGAAGGGAAAGTATGCCTGTTTGCGGATGATACAAAAATCTGCAACAGAGTGGACACATGGTGGGGGAGGAGGGACAATCTGAAAAAGCTGGCAGACTGGCCAAGAGTTTGTCAACTGGGTTTTAATGCAAAAAAGTGCAACATCACACACTTGGTGCATCTGGTACAATGCCCCCAGGTGCACAAAAACCTGGGGGCAATGGACCCGATAGATGGGAAGGTGTTGGTAACCACAAAACAGAAAAATGTGGGTAGTAATTTCTGTTGATCTGAAGCTAGCAACACAGTGTGATAAAGCAGTGGGAAAAGCTAGCAGGATGTCTGGGTGGATAATGAGGGGTATCACCAGCAGAAAGATGGAGGTAGTGTTACCCCTATATTGATCAATAGTGGGGCCTCATCTCGAGTACTGTGTCCAGTTCTGGAGGCCCCATCTCCAGAAAGACAGATAGTGTGGAGGCAATACAGAATAAGGCAACAAAAATGGTGCAGAGCCTGCACCAAAAGCCCTAGAAGGAAACACTTAAACATGTACTCTCTAGAGGAAAGGAGGGACATGATTTGGTATATAGAGCAATGAAGGATGAGTTTATGTCTGTAAGCACAGGTCTACATAAAAGTCAAGTGCTCAGGGGAACAAGAGCCCATAACTTACAATTACAAGGTGAAATTGCTAATACTGTTAAACAAACAAAATAGTTTAACCAGAGAGTCATATTGATTTAGAATGGACTGCCAGAATGGGTGGTTGCAAGAGATACCATGCCTTCTTTTATGCGGGCATTGGACAGGTATATGGGAGAAGAAAATTGTAGGTATTTCCACTGATTAGTGGAGAGTTACATATAGGTCTCTCTACTTCCTAACTCGTAACATCCTATGAATCCTATGATAGAAATCTTCAAATACCTCACAGGGGTATACATAAGGTACACGAGGGTAGCATTTAACATAGAAAAGGATGCTTGAGGGCAAGGTATCACATTAGAAAGCTGGAGGGGGCACTCAAAGGAGATGTTAGGAAATACATCTTCACGAAAAGGTGGTGTATGCCTGGAGCAGCCTCCCAGTGGAGATGGTGGGTGCTAAAACAGGAACAGGATTCAAGCATGCATGCGATAGACACAAGGGTACCTTAGAAATAAGGCAAGGAGGCACACTGGAGATCAAGTAGGATCTGTGGTGATACAGTAGGTAGGGGAAAATAGAGCAGACTAGGTGGGCCAAGAGGCCCTTATCTGCCAACAACTTTCATGTTCCGTGTTCTCTGTTTCTATGTTTAGCCCATTCCCTAAGGAATAATAAGAGGAAAAAAAGGACAAAACTGAAAAACATTTGGAAAGGGCACATGAACAATTCAAGCTCGAGGGAGTCAGGGAAGCAGCCATCTCCTCAGGCCCATGGCTGTGAAACTGGCAACCCACTGCCAAGATGTACAGTATGCCAGTTCCTAAAATTATCAATCTGAGATTATTTAAGTTGAAAACCTGTGCTGTGCTGATTTTGGCCACTAGATGCATGCAGCACAGCAAATAGCCCATATTTGTGTCACAGAAGGAGGCAGATATGGTAGCCATGAGGGTAAGCGCACTTACAGACAGGCCAGGCCTCCTTTAGTTTGAAATGAAAAGAAGCTCCAGTCAGGCTCCCGGTTATGTGGGGTAAGCATCACTCTCTGCCTGTCTCTGGCCATGCTGCTTAGAAATGTGTGTCACTCACTAGACTCTTACACTTCATACAAGATCTAGCCAGAGCTGATAGGGCTTGAAGAGTTACCAAATGACAGAAGTTACACATGTGCATAGAAATCATTCAACGCACTGGTGTAACTTGGCCATTTTTTGGAAGTGTTGCACCAGATTTTCAACATGGCCTTTTTGGGACCCCTCCTCTTGAAGAGTGCCAGTGTCATTTTGTTCACTTGTCCTGAAAGGTGATTTTGCAGAGTGAATGTGCCACTGATGCAAAAACATGTTTTGGGCAGGTTGTGGAAAATGACAGCTGTACTGGTTTGAAGGAGGTGTGCAAAAATGGCAATGCTGAAAATGGGGAGTGAAAATATTAAAAATTGGTGAAGTTAGGAGCGTGCATAGACACTGTGCAATGCACACTCATAACACAGCAATGTTTTTGAATGTTTTCACCAAATTTGTAACATGGGCTTTTTGGGACCCTCCTCATGAACAGTGGCACTGTCATTTCATGAATCAGTCCTGAAAGTTGATTCCGCACAGTGACTACAAAAATCCTTTTGTGACTGAGAAACAAAATTACAGTGACAGTTTTCATAAGGTGAGGTCCCAAGAACCCCATGTTTAAAACTGGGGGCAAAAATTCAAAAAAATGGCTAATTTATCAGCATAAGTTGAAAACCCCATTGAGTGACATTATAGCACACTTACCTTTGATTCTTCAGTTTGCGGTTCAGCTTTGAAGAGTACAGATGTGTCCTGGTCCAGAGAAGATGATGGTGCCGACCTCTGGAGGTAAGTATGGGGTAAGGGGGTGTGTGTGGGGAGGTGGGTGCTCAGTGGGAGGATGGGGATGTGGAATGGGGACTGGATCGATGATGATGGACTGTTTTCTTTTATATAGAAAAACAAAAAAAGAAAACATTTGAGCACACTGGGGTGGGTCCCAGTGTGCCACATGAGTGGGGGGGGGTCACATAATGCTGACACAGGGATTGGGCATCCCAGTGTAGGTGGGTAAAAGTAAAATCTTTGAGCACACTGGGGTGGGCTTCCAGAGTGCCACTTGAGTTTGGGGGGCAGGGAATGCCGCAGAGCTGGTGGTGGGCTGACATGGGGAATGGGCACTCCAATGTCAGTGAGTAAAAGGAAAATCTTTGCACACACTGGGGTGGTCTCCCAGTGTGCCACATGAGTGTGAGGGGGTGTCACAGAATGCTGTAGAGCTGGTAGCAGCAATGCAACTGTGCATGCATGGCACTCGTACATGTGCAGTTGTGGTAAATGCCATTTTGCCATTCCCAACATGATGGCACCAGCAGAACTGGGCATACGTGGCTCATGTGCTGGAATGCAGAAGTAACAGCAGAAATAGTGCAGCTGTTATTCTGTAGTGGCCGATCGTGGCATAGGAGTTCAAGCTCCATTGGACAGTCAGAAGGATACTTCCAACTGTCCAATGGAAGGTTCCATGATCGGCCATTTTTTAGAGCTATGATCTGGTTCCAGAATGGCAGTAGGCTCTGCTGACAGCCCTAAAAATGGGTAGAGGAAATCTTGCATCTTGCTGGGTTGATACATATGTATTAGATCTGTCTAATGCAGAGGTTAACATGTACTGGCAATCAGGGCACAGCACATTAACAATATCAATGCCTTTTTCAAAAAACCCTGATTGCTAGTACAAACATGACTGCCACCTATACTCACTAAAATAAAATTTAGGCCCTAAAAAAAAGAGGAACAACTACCCGAGTACTTTTTTTTATATTCCACTGGCTGCTTTTATACAGTGACAAATATGAACTACCACTCACAGTTTTGTTTTATGGAGCTCCTTTTTTGACCATGGAACCCTTCTCCCTACATCCTGACCTACCTACCAGGGA
This sequence comes from Neoceratodus forsteri, assembly GCA_016271365.2. NCBI lineage: Eukaryota > Metazoa > Chordata > Ceratodontiformes > Ceratodontidae > Neoceratodus > Neoceratodus forsteri. Next base: position 678,167,409 of record CM057456.1, on the reverse strand, counting down.
AATCATTACTGTTTGTCCTGACACAGATAAAACTGAATACCTGACTATATTGAGGCTTTCTGTTAGGTATTTATATGGGGGAGGCAACATTCAGCATTAGAATTCTGCAAAAGTTTATATTCCTGCATTCCATGATACATAAACATTCTATTTAATAAGTGGATAGACAGATGCTTGACAACTGGGGAGTGGCTACATTTTACTCACTTTTTAATAAAAAACAATAACTGTTTTTAATTTTATGAGTTCACTTTATAAGCACAATGGTTCCTATGCACCATTCAGATCCTTATACCCGGCCCATGCTGCTCTTCACCCACAGACAAGCACTTGACAGCTGGCATTCACGATCACCAGCCAATGCAGGACACCTGTCTGTATGCCACCTCATCACTGTGGTACACGGGGGAATCAGAAAACTCAGGTGGCTATCCAAATGGATGTCCAACCTGGTCCATGAGTGGATCCCCCTCTGTGTAGCAGGGGATTGTGGGATCTGCCAGTTCTGCAATTTACAAAAGAATGGGCAGCTGTCCGAATGGTTGCCTGCAGCCCTCCCTGCCTGACTGAAAGACTAGGGTGGCAATGGGGGGGGGAGGGTTAGGTCTTGCTGCAGCTGATGGGTGTGCTATATGGGGGGCATGCAGCATCTATGGAATGGTACCTGCCCACCTCCATGTCCCCTGACAAAGCCTCACGCATATGAGGCGAAGCACTGGTGCTCAATGCTGGTTTTTTTTTTTGGATATAATAAATTTGAATTTATGACCCAAAAATGTAGTGTTTTGTCTCTGAGGAGTGCCACTGTTTTTTTGTTTCTTTGTTTTTTGTTTTTTATGCCCCCCCACCCAGCACTCCACACTGCAGTGAATACCGTAGAGTGCAGGCACAATTCCTGAAAATCCCCAGAAATGTGCACATGCGTAGCAGTGAATCAGGTCCAGAAGGTGTGCACACCTCTATAGTGAATGTCATGGGGGTCAGAGGGACCACCAATGTGTGTCTTCTAGACTTAGGTTTGCCTTCACACAGCAGATAAATGATACATAAGCATTCATCTATTTTGTGCACAGGGCCCAATAAGACACTTTGGGGTGTGCATTATGCTGATATAACTGCACTTCCTGATGCTAAAGACACTCCGTCAGTAACTTTGCCTCACTAAACTCCTGGGCATGCATCTACAGTAGATCAGCATAATGCATACCCTCACATGTATTATTGCTCACTTGTTTCAGCTCCTGTCCCGTCATTGGCAGACACACATCTTGTTGAACTCTGAACTCATTTTTTTATGCTGAGGAAGAGGGGAGAAACAACTACTTCTCTAGTGAGCTCAATGGACATAAATTGGCACACTCTTAATACACATCTCATGTTCAGGCCTTGTTGAGATAATCAATTAAGCGATTTATGTGAGATACAGTTCTTCCAAGTTTTCAGAAAAGTGTGAAATTTAGAAACATTGATTGTGCCACAGCCCACATCACATAGCACTCGCTTGCAGCCATCTTGCTGCCCCGGGTTGACAGCTGTGCTCATCCAGTCCCCAAACCTGGCTGTGCCACTGTGCACATGCCCTCAACACCACTTCTGTTACATTCCTGTTTTGGTAAGGCTTTGTTCAGTTCACCTGATATGTTAGTAATCTTGTTCAAATTCAGAAATTGCTGCCCCAACCTTACCTCTTCTGTAGCAACTGACCTCACTACCATCATTGTGTCCCACTTAAAATCAGGTGACCTGTTTATCTTGGGGGACTTCAACTTAAACTGGTTGTCACCCTTGCAAAATAAAGCATGTAACATCATAGCCTCCCAAAATTTAACTCTGCTTATCCAGGAACCTACCTGCCTGAACATAAAACCCTCAAATCACACCTTGCTTGACTGGGCTTTCACCTCCCACCCACATCATGTCATCAAATCAGACATGCTACCAGATGCCTTCAGTGACCATCACTTTATCTATCTGGTTCGAAAAAATCCATAGGCCAAAACCACTTAATAAAATATTACTTACATGTTCCTATAAATCCATTGACATCCCTCCTCCATGACTTAGCAAACACTAACTGGGCTTCGTTAACCTCTGCTCCCCACGTGGATGCTGCCCTAGCCTATTTCAAAGAAAAATTCCTCTTCATCTGGAATCACCATCCCCCTTACAAGCATACCAGAGTACATGGCAACCATGTTCCATGGGTCACTCTGGAACTTCTGGCCTGCCTCAAAGTGCGTGACAAAGCTTGGAGGAAACATAAGGCAAAAAAAAAAGCTATCTAGCAACTTTATAACATACCGTAAACTCCGCAATGCATGCACTAAAGCAACTAGGTTAGGTAAGGCTGAGTACTTCTCTTCCACTTTCCACACTAACTTAAATTCCCCTTCCAAATTCTGGAAAGTTGTTCATGACCTCTTCTCCCACCCACTCATCCTTAAAATAAAACAACTCCCTTATAGAGGACCATGCATCAGTGGCTGATGAATTCAGCTCCTACTTCACATCATGTGCTTTCACCCTAGTAGCATCCCTCCCCACCTGTCCACCTATAGCACCCCCCCAAAAGCGACAAATGTGACCCCCCCAAGAAACTCCTGATTACATTCCTTTCAATTCAAATTCAAAGTTTGATACATTTTCCACAACAGGCAGTTACAATGAAAATGAGATAGACATACAGACTCAATGTGAAGAAGTAACTGCACAACCCACCCATCCATCCCCTTACTGCAGTAACCGAATCTAGTGTCTGCTAAGTGCCAAGCTCTTTACTTAAGAACCTACATGGCCGTGTAACCTGAGACATGCTTAAGACTGAGCCAGTGAAATTAGAGAGTGAAGGGGATCCCAAATTTTGGTATATGCTGCCAATCTATTGTGAAAACTGGCAATCGCTTTTTCTGTATGTAGATTGGACAGGATTTTGTTTACCCATTCTTGGTAAGATGGGGAGGACTTGTCTTTCCAGTGATGTAAAATAAGCTTCTTAGCCAATAAAGCAATCATGGAAATATGAAACTTTCTTACTTTAACAGAAGACAAGTCCCCTTAAAGGCAAATACCTGTATCAGGAGTAAAATACTAATGAAGGACCAGTAAAGGGTCCAGGGAAGTCTTAATTAAATCCCATAAGAGGGCAACTTTAGGGCAAGACCAGAACATGTGAAGAAGTGTTCCTTCTTCCTGCAAACACTTATTACATATATTGGAATTCAAAAAACCCAATTTCTGTAGTTTATCCGGAGTGTAATACAGATTATGTAATATATGATACTGCATAAGATGCAGTCTGTCTTGAGAAACATATTTATGACAGAATCTGCACAGGGATTGCCAATCTGGATGGTACTGAGGGAGAATAGAGTTCCAGAATATTGCAGGTCCAAAGGAACCCCCATCTCTTGTGAAACAAAACCTTATATAACACCTGAAGATCCAATAAGTGAAAAAACCTCAGGTATCAGGGCTGTGACTGTCTAGGAGGGGGATATTACCAACATTTATTGTAAGTAAGTGCCTTAATTGTATAACTTTAAAGTGAGGGAGCCGGAATATGAAATTTCCTGATAATATCTCCCACTGACAACCATTGCCCATCTTCATCCATGAGAGAGAGAGAAGTATCCCATCCCCCAATTGGGGCAACCATTGATGAGGAATCTGGTTCTTATTAATAGTAAAAGATGGGGAATTCCAGATAGACTGGGCCAAGTTCCAGTGGGGAGTATATTTCAAAAATGAACACAGTTGTGCATAAACCTTTAAAGAGGTAAATACTGTAGGGCATTACTCAGTCATAAGTAGCTGGGATATTTTAAGATACAATAAGGTAAGGGGTCTAGATTCTTGGACTTAATTACATCCAATTAAATTCTAAGCCAAGCTGGTTGATCTTTTTCTGGGCCAGGAGATACCCATCTCAGACATTTTGCTAGATGACTGGCCCAATAGTATATAGCCAGATGGGGAATCTGTAAAACCCCCTCCAGCTTTGGAGCTGCCAATTTGTAACAAGCCAATCGAGGATACCTATCAGCCCAAATAAATCTAGTGAATATACCATGTAACTTTTTAAACCAGAGTAGTGGAATGAAAGTATTGAGAAGAGATAAAGGGTAAAATATTCTAGGAAATATATTCATCTCAATTATGTTGATCCGGCCCATAATGAAATGAGAAGTTTGGACCACCTCTCAAGATCATGAGTTATCAACTGTGAGAGGAATTCCAGATTTTCCCTAAACCATGTTAGGGGGTTACAAGTTAGTTTAATGTCCAAGTATTTGAATGACTTGGGAGTCCAGCATAAACCTAGGGGACTAATATCATTTTTGAATACCTTATGGTTTAATGGGAAAAACAAGGATTTGCTAGCATTCAGTTTGTAGTTGGACAGGTCACTAAATCTTGCTATTTCACTCAACAAGGCCGGTACAGAAGATACTGGATGAGATAAATGTATCAGTAAGTCATCTGCATATGCAGTGACTTTAATTTCATGGCGCCCAACCCAAATGCCTTGCATGGAAACATTGAGAATATTTTGGATGAGAGGTTCCAGATATAAATTAAACAACAGAGGAGACAAGGGACATCCCTGTCTAGTCCCAGAATGGAGTGAAAAAGGTTTGGAGAAGGCCCCATTCCCAGAGATTCTTGCTGTAGGAGTTTTATATAGTGTAGCAATCCAGGATATAAATACAGAAGGGAATTGAAAAGCTTCCAGAACTTGAAACAAAAAGTTCCAATTCACTCAGTCGAATGCCTTCTCGGCATCCAGGAAGACCAGTCCTGCAGGGAACTCGGCATCCCTGGTAGCAGAGAAAACATGAGATAGGGTACGCAAGTGATCAGATGATGAATGCCCTTTCATAAATCCAACCTGGTTTATACCTATTAATTCAGGGAGAACTACCGTTAACCTATTGGCTAGTATCTTCGAGAGAATTTTAATATCCTGATTTAGAAGGGAGTTGGGTCTATAGCTCTGAACAAGCTCAGGATCTTTATCTGGTTTGGGGAGAACAACAATCAAGGCCTCAAAAGGGTGAGGATCAGCCTCTGCCCCAGTTAGAATATATTGAAATAAAATGACAAAGTACTGGTAATAAAAGATCCCAAAAAACTTTGTAAAATAGGGAGGAGAATCAGTCGGGGCCTGGGGCTTTGTCTGCAGGCAATCCACTAATAACCTCAGCAATTTCCTGCTGCGATATAGGAGTAACCAGGAAACACTTGTGTCACTCAGAGGGAGTGCAGATGGGAATCCCTCAGATAACTCTCGGTTCTCCCAGGACAAGGAGGATGCTCCAGGCCACTGTACAAACTTGCATAATATAGGGCAAATTCTTGCACTGTTTCAGTAGGAGTTACTTTCAGGGACCCATCTGCCATTGCCCTGATTGGAGGGATAAATCTCACCGATTCTTGTTGCTTAATACACAATGCCAGTAGGCACCCTGCCTTTTCTTCCTGGTCCGTGTAGCTAGCTCTTGTACGAATAATAACTAATTCTGCTTTTTCCTGAAGTAGCTCTAAATATCTATCTTTCAACACTAGGAGTTTCCTCTTGTCTTCAATCAGGGGCATTAGCAGAAAAAATTATTTTCAAGTAACCTAATTTGGGACAGCAATGATATTAGTTCCTTCTCCTGTGCCCTTTTCCTACCCACCGCCATACCAATAAGGATCCCTCTCATGAAAGCCTTAAAGGCCCCCCACAAAATATCTGGCTTTGTACCATCCAAAGGATTGGATAAAAAAAAAAATGGATTCAATTTACTCCCTTATAAGCTTGCAATATTTAACATCTTTAAGAAGTTGTTCATTAAGTTTCCATCTGGTTTCCCTGTTAGGTAAATTAAGGAATGCCAATTTGCACAACACCAGAGAATGATGGAAGACAGGGTACATTTCTTTCACATTTTTCTTGGTCTCACCTGCAGACACCCTCACTGCCTTGCTGTCTATAAACCCATCTAATGGCAGTTCTCCTGATGTACTCAGGCTTCTCTGCAGTACTTCTCTGGCACAACTATCGTCTACCCAATTTCTGAAATTTTGAACCTCTCCTTTTCAACAACTACGATTCCTTTGTCCTGGAAGCATGATGTCATCGATCCCCTACCCAAGAGTGGTGACTCCACTTCCTCTGGAAACTATCACCCCATTTCCTTGCTTCCTACCCTTGCAAAACTCCAAGAACATCTAGTTCTCATCTAGATCTCCTCCTTTCGCTCAGACTTTAGTTTCTTTACCCCTTTCCAATTTGGATTTTGGAAAAAACATTCTACTACCACCTCCCTACTCAGGCTCACCGATTCAGTCTTCACTGGAATGGACAATGACTTGAATACCTCTGCCATATTTGTTGACCAGGCCAAGGCCTTCAACACGGTTTCCCACACCCTGCTTCTTTACTACCTCTCCTCAGCTAGACTCTCACCATATGCTACTAACTGGGTTAGGGTCTACCTCACAGGGAGGACACAATCTGTTAGAATAGCCGAATCCAGCTGCCTTTCTTGCCAGATCCATTCTGGAGTACCTCAGAGCTCAGTGTTGGATCCCTAGTTTTCTCCATTTTCCTTAATAACTTACCCTCAGTCTGCTCCTCCTCCACTCACATGTACGCAGACAATACTGTCCTGTTCACCTCTGGCCAATCTCCCTTTGATGTGGAAACCAGACTTCAGCTCAACTTTAATAAGATCCAGCACAGGCTTGCCTCCCATCAACTCTTTCTAAATGCCAAGAAAATAGTCTCCATGACCTTCGGCACTAGGCAGAGACTTGCTTGGCTCACTGTTCTATCCACCTTCCATACCCTGGATGGGATAATGTTTGAGGACACCGCCCCTTTAGATACCTTAGGGTTTGGCTGGATCAACACATCAGCTTTTCTGGTCACATTGATGCCATTCTGAAAAAACTATGCCCCAAACTTGACGCTTTATGCAGGAACCATAACGGCATCCCTCTTATGGCCAGGCATGAGATTGTCCAAGAGATGATTCTCCCTATTTTCAATTACTGTGATGTAGTCTACAGTGCTGCTCCCAAATCCACCTTATCCAGACTGGATCCGCTTGTCAACTCTTTCTGCCACTTCACCCTAGACTCTTGTACATACTCACCAATGTGATCTCTATTACTCCTCGTCATTCCCTTCACTTACAAACAGGCACCTCTCCCACTGCTCCAAAATCATCTCTAAATACTGGTTTGGCTCCCTACCTCCGTATCTTTCCTCATCCCTCTCTACCACTCCTCCTCCTGTTCACTCCGTAAGATCCACCTACTCACGCTCCTTTGTGATCCCCCACTGTTCTACTTTTGCAGGCCAGTCTGCCTTCATACACCATTTCCTCCACATCTGGAATACCCTTCCTCAAATTTTCCACTCCTCCTCCCTTTACTCCCTCTCCTCTGCCCTTCATAATTTCCTTTCCTCTAACTGTACATGCTTTCCACAACATTCATTCTCTCTCCCCCTCCCTGTCTCTTTCTCTCTCTCCCCCCCACCCACTAGCTGGGACTGTAATATATTCATGCAATTGCTCCTACATATAAACAACTTGCACTTTAAATGTTTATATAATCATTATCTGCTATACTCAGTTGTATATTGCACTCTTTGTTGTATATTGTATCATGTACCCCTGCCATGGTCGTAGTTCATATATTGCTTACTGTATTACCAGATACCAATGAAGTGTCTGGCATGTATTTTTGCTATTATATGTATACTCCCTGTGCCCTCTCCCACCAGGTCACACCAGGAGATGAGCAACTTATTGTTCAGTGTGCCTTCCTGGTGAAATATTTCAATAAATAAATAAAATAAGATGTGTGAGGTAGCCTGTTTCTTGAATACCTACATAGAGTATGTACATATAGTGGTACTGGAAGGGGATGCAGCAGAGTAGCAAACTAAAGACAACCAGTGGTTACTATAGCTAACATGTAGCTAAATGTTTGATCACATGTCCTCATATCAGTTATTACATCTAATTTTGAGTCAGTAGTCATTGATGCTTGCTGCGTGTGTTAAAATAATGCCTAATGTATGTGTGGTATTGCTTTTCTAAGAAACAGAAGTAAACCAGAACCCAGATGGGGAAGGAAACATATTTATTTCAGTGCTTTACAGTAACTGTTCATTGCTATTTTTGCTTTAAACTTAGATTGTGGGCTTTTAGTGACTCTAATTTCTTTGCTGTCTTTAATTAGACTTGTTTGTGGGCTGTTGAAAATTTAAAACCTAGTTTGGTATGCTTGTAGTAGTGGTGTATTCCTTTGCTGTCTTTAATTGCTGCAAATGTTTGCCCACTCTTAATCACATGCCCTTTTAAATCTGGTTGACAGGAGCTAAGCACAGGGATAGTAGGGGTAGTGGAGTAGGAGGGGCATAAGGAGGAAGAAGCCCGCTGTCGGCACAACAAGAGTTGAATAATTTTTTATTTATTTTTCCTTGTTTAAAGAAAAGTATCAGAGGATCAATGGCAGGATTTTTAGGACAGTAAAATAAAAAGAGAACTAGGAGAGCTTCAGTAGCAGACAAGTACTGGGATAGCTGTATAAGTGCAGTATAATGTGGGGAGTGGTGCAATGTAGTGGTGGTGGGGCAGCCATATTCAGGCAGACCTTCTGGATGCTGAGGTGCTGCCCTATCTGCATGCATCTCTCTTGACTGTGGGGTGAGGTAGTCAGACTCAGAGCAGAAGTAAACTGGGTCAGGAGTACCATGCCATGCCACAGTGGCAACAGTCATGGAGTGGAAAGGAGGGTACAGGTTACTAAGAAGAGAGAGGAAGTAGGCATTTGTGAAGGGTCTTTAGAAAATAGTTTTGCACTGCTAGAGGGGAAGAAGGAGAGGGGAGGTGATGCAATTGGAGGAGTAATTGTTAAATGCCTGGACCAAACCAGAGCGTGGGGAAGTTCTGCTGGGAGAATTGCAACAGGGGCAAAAGGGGAAAAAAACGTGCAGGAGGAAGAAGATGAGCTGGGAAAAAGACAGAGACAAATGGAAGCAAGCAGGGAGTAAGAGGGGTGGAATCATAGTGCTGGGGGACTCAATACTAGAAGGAGTCAGGTGGGGTAGCAATGGGGAGAGACAGTCGCATTTGGGTGGAGGCCATGCCAAGAATGACAGCAGAAAGGGTGGGACAGTCTGTTCTGAAATATGCTAGAAGGGGTAGGGATGAGCCTCATTTAATTATACATCTTGGGACAAATGACCTGGCTGACAAGAGAGTAGATATAGTCCAGAGGATGTCTGAGGAACTACGACAGTTGTGTGAGGGGGCAGGGAGATCAGTAACTTTTTCAGAGATACTTCCAGTGCCCAAGGCAAGCACAACAAGAAAGCTGAGAATAGAGGAATTTAACGGATGCTAAGAACCTGGTTCAAGCTAAAGGGTATGGGCTGTTGGGAGGGGAGGGACCTGGGAGGGCAGTAGTCTCTATGCCAAGGACAACCCACACTTGAGTGAGGAGGGAAAGAAAGTGCTGAAACAGATTATGGAGGAGTACATAGAGGAAGTTGGGAATTTAAATTAGGAGCGGCGAGTGGCAAGTGGGCAAGAGACATGCAGAGACCACAGGTTGGGGAACCATATGAGCTTACCCCCCCCCAGAACAGTGACAAAGGACAAATGGCAAGTACTATTGGTGATGCTAGTAAGAGAGGGCAAGATGGGAGTGGAAGGAAAGGGTAGAAGGTGGTTGCCCTTAATGCTAGGAGCCTTGGGAGGAAAACTGCAGAGTTACAGGTGCTCATGGCAGATGGAGAGGTGGATATTGCATCCACCACAGAAACATGGGCCACCCAATACAATGACTGGGACCTCTTTGTATTAGTGTACAGGTTATTTTGTAGGGACAGGGTGATAGGGAGAGGAGGTGGGTGGCATTATATGTGAAGGAAGGACTGAAGTGTGTAAGGGATGATGGGGAGGAGGGTAGTATGGAGTCACTTTGGATACAAATCCAGGATTCCAAGAATAGGATTCTCAGAATGGGAGTGGTGTACAGGCTGCCCTCTCAGATGGAGGACTTAGACAGGGAACTAGTGGGACAGATCAGAAGGACCTGGGAGAAGGGTAGTGTGGCGATTGTGGAGGACTTCAACATGCCAGGAGTGGACTTGAGTACCCCAACAACCAGGAATAGAAGGGAGCAGGTACTGCTGGATGCCTTCCAGGACAGCTTCCTGCAGCAAATGGTCAGTGAACCAACCAGGTTAGGGAACCCCCTTGACCTTGTGCTGGCAAATGGAGAGTTTGTGAGAGAACTTACGGTGGAAGAACTGCTGTCAGGGAGTGACCACCACTCAGTATGGCTTACATTGGATATGGGCAAGGAAGGAGTGGAATCTGGCACAAGAGTGCTGGACTTCAGGAGGGCTGACTTTGGGAGGATGGAGGAAGTGGTAAAAGGGTACCTAGCCAGAATTCAACCTAGTATGGGCATTAACCATAAGTGCGAGCTCATAAAGCTGGGGATAATGGAGGCAAACAAAACCTGCTGCAAGGCCCAGAGCAAGAAGGCTAGGGCTAGGAAACTGAGCTGGTTGAGCAAGGAGGTCATGGAAGAGGTAAGAAGGAAAAGAGCTGCCTTTAGGAGGCACTAGAAAACAGGGAAGGAGGAGGAGGAGGACAGGGAGGAGTACCTGACAGAATCAAAGGAGGTGACAGGGGGCATTAAGGGGAGCCAAAGCATCTACGAAACTCAGGCTGGATCAAGGCATTAAGAAGGGGGAGAAGGACTTTTTTGGGTACATCAGAGAGAAAATGAGCTGTAAGGACCACATAGTAAGGATTAGGAAGGAGGGGGGGTGGGTTGAAGCAGGGTGCGATAAGGCAGAAGCGCTAAATGATTACTTCTGCTCGGTATTTACTACAGAGAAGAGGGTGGTGATACCAAAGGGGAGAGGAACAGCAGAAACAGGGTGGGAGGGGGGTGACAGATGGAAATCATGGAGGGCAGAGTTCAAGAGGGTTTGAAGGCACTGCGGGTGGACAAGGTACCAGGCCCAGATGGCATCCACCCCAGGGTACTGAAGGAGCTGGCAGAGGTCCTTGCACAACCTTTAGCAGACCTATTTAATGCCTCACTACACTCAGGGTGTGTACCTCAGGATTGGAAGATGGCTCATGTGGGTGTCCATCCACAAGAGTGGCCCCAAGGATGATCCGGGGAACTACAGACCAGTGAGCCTCACGTCCATCATGGGTAAGCTGATAGAGACTATCCTGAAGAAGATGCTGGTGGCCTTCCTAGAGGCCAAAGGACTACGGAACAGAAGACAGCATGGCTTCATACATGGCAGATCCTGCCAAACCAACCTGGTGGAGTTCTATGACTGGGTAACTAGGCAACTGGACAGGGGCCATGCAGTGGAAGTCCTGAATCTGGACTTCAGAAAGGCATTTGACTCAGTGCCACATGGGAGGCTGGGAAGTAAGTTAGAAGGCACAGGGGTGGGTACAATGCTGGTGAGATGGGTAGGGAATTGGCTTCAGGGAAGACAGAGGGTGGTGGTGGGTGGGGAGCTCTCACACCCAAGGGTAGTAACAAGCGGTGTACCACAGGGCTCGGTGTTGGGACCAGTGTTGTTAGGGATATTCATTACAGATATATCATTGGACATCAGGAGCAAGATCAGTCTGTTTGCTGATGGTACTAAGATGAGATCGGTGGTTGATGACCTAGGAGGATGGCAGGGGTTGCAGGATGATCTGGCAAAGCTTGAAACCTGGTCAGACACCTGGCAAGTTGTGTTTAATGCCCCAAAGTGCAAGGTACTGCATTTTGGGGGTGAAAAACCCAAGGTGGAGTTACCAGCTTGGGGGAGTGCAGCTAGCCCAGACAGAGGAGGAGAAGGATCTGAGGGTGCTCATTACAGGGTCAATGAACAATTCAGCACAATGTAGGAAGGCAGCTGCAAAAGCCAACAAAATGCTGGGTTGCATTGCAAGGGGCATGTCCTCAAGGAGAGAGGAGGTGTTTCTACCACTGTATAGGTTGTTAGTTAGACTGCACCTGAAGTACTGCATGCTGTACTGGCACCCTTATCTGAGGAAGGACATTAAGTTACAGGAGGGGGTGCAGCACAGGGCAGCAAAGATGATCAAGGGGCTGGGGGACTTATACGAGAGGAGGCTGAAGGAGTTGAACATGTACTCGCTGGAGGAGAGGAGGGATGGGGAACATGATTGAAACCTTTAAGTACATGAAAGGAATAAACAAGACAGGTACAGAGGGGCTGTTCAAAGTAAGGGAGGGGAGGGACACTAGGGGCCATGATATGAGACTGGAGGGTGGAAGGTTCAGGAGGGAGATGAGGAGACACTTTTTTACAGAAAGGGTGGTAGCTGGGTGGAATGCATTACCTGCAGAGGTGGTATCCAATAGAACAGTGGACTGCTTCAAAAGGGGATGGGACAGGACAAAAGGGAGGGTCAAAGCAGGGGAAGAGTGGAAGGGAGGGGCAGCTGCAGAGTAAGGGCAGCTAGCTGCACATTCAAGCAGACTTGATAGACCTCTAGGCCTTTATCTGCTGGTAAATTTTATATGTTCTTATGTTCGCACCATCACCCCTATCCAGAGACCACCCAGTCCCATGCTGCTGCCTCAAAGGATGGCGAGAACAAGGAGCACTTGGATGACAGTGGGCTCAGGGAGGGTTAGGGTGATCAGGCAGAGGCACATCCCAGATCCTATTCCACTCAAGAACTCATATGCCACACTGGCAAACAGGGACAACCAAATAGAAGTACCCAGAGAAGTGTAAGGAAAGAATGTGGAGGTTAGCCAAGAAGGTGACCTCAGTGGGGAGAGCAGTGGACCCCAGAGGAGGAGAAGGAGAAGGAAGCGAATCCTGGTGGGGGACTCCATCATAAGAGGGATCCAGCTAGGAACACAGGAAGGGGAGGACAGGGAGGTGAGGTGCCTACCAGGTGTCACGGCATGGAGAGATGGGAGGTAGATCCTGGGGATTGCTGGGAAGGCAAGACGGGAGGGTGAACTGGATGTCATTATCCACCTAGGCACTAATGACCTGGCAAATGGGAAGCCAAAGGAAGTTCAGGAAGAGTTCAGGAAATTGGGGAGGGGTCTCAAACAAGTAGCTACTTCTCTCACCTTCTCAGAAGTACTACCTGCGAGAGGCATAGGAGAACATAGGGGTGCATGCACCAGGAACTTTAACTCATGGTTGAAGAACTGGTGCTGTGAGGAAAGGTTTGGATTCATTGGTGACTGGGGTCCCACCTGGAAGGATGGAGGTTTGTTCAAGCCTGACAGCCTGCATTCATCCTAGAGGGGAATCCAAGCACTCAATGATAAGTTTAAATGCTACATGGAGAAGCATTTAAACTAGCCAAGGGGGGGGGGTGGCAGGCCAGCAAGGAGGGTACCTAATTGCTCACCCCCCACAGCTAGCAGTGGAACCAGTGAACTGGAGGAATGGATCACTCTACAAAGCAGTGTGCAAAAGTTGGAGATAAGCATTCAAGAGGTGGATAGGCAGAAAAGGGGAAAAATTCAACAGAAGGGCAGACAGCAGGGAGAACCAGGGATAAAGAACAACCAGGGAAGGGGCAGGAGTAGAATAGCTAAACAGACAAGGGAGGTCAAATCATGGAAACCCATGTATGCCAACGCCAGTAGCCTTAGCAACAAGATGGAGAATCTGGAGGCTGTCATGGTGCAGTCAGACCTGGACATTGTGGCCATCACTGAAACCTGGTGTAATGATAACTACGACTGGGAGATGGCCATACCTGGCTACAACATATTCAGAAGAGACAGGGCAGGTAGGAAGGGAGGAGGAGTGGCGCTTTATGTGAAAAATGACATAAGGGCCACAGAGATACAGGAGGAACAAAATGGGGAGAGATACTGTGGGTTAAGCTGGAAAGGAAAATGGGGCCAGCCATCTGCACAGGTGTGGTCTATAGACCACCAGCCCAGGAGGAAGAAACAGATAGGGAGTTGATGCTAGCCATCCAAAGGATGGCAGACAAGGGTGAGGTATTGCTGGTTGGAGACCTCAGTATTCTAGACGTGAACTGAAGCATCCCAGCAACAGCACCAACTAGGAGCAAATTTATCCTGGACTCCCTTCAAGGTGTCTTCCTCAGGAAATTGGTCATGAAACCAACTCAGCAGAAGGCAGTACTGGACCTTGTGCTCACAAACAGGGACAGTGTGATGGGGGTAACAATGGGAGAGCACCTGGGGAACAGTGACCACCAAATCATTGTGATTTGAAATCACAGAAGGAGCAGAACCAAACCACACAAAAACACATATCCTGGATTTTAGGGGGGCAGACTTTGGGAAAATGGGGAGATGCTTGCAAGAGGCATTAAGGGGAATGGGGCAGGAATCAGGGGTTGAGGAACAGTGGTCAGTATTTAAAATGGGGATTACAAGAGCAACAGAGATGTGCAATAAGCAGGTTAGCAAGGGGAAGAGACGGCCATTATGATTTTCCAAGGAGGTAGCGGAGAAAGTGAAAGCCAAAAAGATTGCATTCAGACAATACAAAGAAAAAGAAAGGCAAAGGGAGGGATAGAGAGACTGAAGGGGGAGGATGGGGGCCACGTGGAGGATGACAACAGTAAAGCTGACATATTGAACAGGTATTTCTTCTCAGTCTTTACTGAGGAAGATGAGGGTAATGGGTCTGAAGGGAGTACAAGGGGTGGGAATAGTGCAGAAATGGACACAAGTCCCTTTACACTAGAAAGGGTCCTGAAGGAACTGGAAGTAATAAGAGTTGATAACACAATGGGGCCAGATGGGGTGCACCCCAGGGTCCTTAAAGAACTAAGAGGTGGTGGTTGAACCTCTGGCAATCCTGTTCAGTCAATCACTGGAAACAGGGGAGGTACACAAAGACTGGAGGACAGCAGATGTAGCCCCCTTATGCAAAAGTGGGAATAAAGAGGAAGCGGAGAACTATAGACCAATCAGCCTCACCTCAGTAGTGGGGAAGATCATGGAAGCACTACTGAAGGAGAGATTGGTGGAATATCTGGTTGTCAATGGACTACAAGACCCAAGGCAGCATAATTTCACCAGGGGGAGGTCATGTCAGACCAACCTCATTGAATGTTTTGACTGGGTGACTAGGGAGGTGGATCAGAGGAGGATCAAGGGAGGGCAGTGGACATGGCCTATCTGGACTTCAGCAAGGCCTTTGTCACTGTGCCACATAGAAGACTATTACACAAACTGGGGAATATGGGTGTGGGTAGGACAGTAGTGTGGTAGGTAGGTCACTGGCTGGGGGACAGGACACAGAGGATGGTGATGAATGACTGTCACTCCACAGAGGGAAGAGTGACCAGTGGGGTACCACAGGGATCAGTGCTGGGACCGGTCCTATTCAACATCTTCATCAGTGACATTGTGCAGGACCTAGAAGGCAGAATTCACCTATTTGCTGATGACACAAAGCTCTGTAACAGAGTAGACACACCAGAGGGTGTAGACAGAATGAGAAGGGACCTGCAGAAACTTAAAGAATGGTCAAGGGTTTGGCAGCTGAAATTCAATGCAAAGAAGTGCAAGATAGTGTATGTGGGGCACAAAAACCCTGGCACAATATATCAGTTGGGGTGAAGTTACAGCAAGCACCAAGCAGGAAAGGGATCTTGGGGTTATCCTCTCTGAAGACCTCAAGGTAGGGAAACAGTGCGACAAGGCAGCAGATAAAGCAAATAGGATGCTGGGATGCATAGGCAGGGGCATCACCAGCTGGAAAATGGAGGTCATAATTCCACTATACAAGTCATTAGCTAGGCCCCACCTGGAATACAGTGTACAGTTCTGGAGACCTTACCTACGTAAGGACATAGACAGGGTAGAGAAGGTTTAGAGGAGGGCAACAAAGATGGTACATGGATTGCACGACAAGTCCTATGAGGATAGGTTGAAGGACTTGAATATGTAGTCCCTGGAGGAGAGAAGAAGAGGGAGTAAGGGGATGTGATAGAGGCATACAAGTATGTTACAGGGAGGAATAGAGTGCAGGAATACACTATTTAAGTGAAAAAAGTGTTCCAGGACTAGAGAGCACAGGATGAAGTTGGAGAGAGGATGGTTTAGAGGAAACGTGAGGAAGAATTTCTTTACAGAATAGGTGGTGGACAAGTGGAACACCCTGCCAGAGGAAGTGGTGGGGGCTGAAACAATCATGAGATTTAAGAATGCATTGGATAGACATAAAGGAATTCTGGAGGTCAGAGTTAAGGGGCAACAGACTTCTAGGAAAACATAAAGTGAACTAACAAGCTCAAATAAGCAGACTGGGTGGGCCGTATGCCCTTATCTACTGACACTGTCTATGTATCTATGTAAGACAATACTGGTATTGGGGCACTCACTGCTGTGTGTGTAAATGTGGCAAAAAACTGATGCAAAACAGGAGACGTAATGCAAGTCAGTTTTATCATGTTTGTAGTTGCTTTGCTGAACTGCTGTGTCATTTTATACATTAATTGATTAATTATTTATGTATATATTGATTGATTTCAAAGGTTTTAGCAGGAAAGACATACTGAGCTCGTAACAGATATTTTTCATATGTGCACTTGGGGGAGGCAGAAAGGGAGGAACAGAGGTACCCCAAGAACAATATATAGAATAATGACTGAGTAGGTGGTTATAACAAGAATTGCACATGCACTCGAGTTGTGGGATGCCACATAATCCACAGGAGCAAAACATGAGGGGCTTATTAAGGCATCCCATACCAAAGGTGTGTGTACAATTTGAGTTTTACACACCTACCTAGCCTTTATTTTATATAATTGGTTGGGAGTGTTTTTTCGCTACAGCTGGTATATGAAATAAAGTAACAGAGCCATGGAACAGTCAGATTTCAGTGTGGTCTGCGGTCTGAAGAGGGTTACAGAAAATAACAAAATTACTTTTTCTTTCTTTTTTTTTTTTTTTTATTTAAGTAACTTACTGCAGACTTTGAGGGGTAGTGAAGTCTCTTGACAAAGAATGGCTCTGGGGAATAGCAGTGAGGAATGGAACAACGAAGGCTGGCTCGTGCATGGAGCCTGGCAAACGCAGCATGTGCTTGCCATTATAACCAGCTGGTTATAATCGCATATTATAACCGGGTTTTACTTAAGGAAAAAATGCTCACCAGTAATTATAATGCAATTACAAATAATACAGATACTGTAGGTAAATAAACATCATAAATAACAATTGTGCAAGCACACAGATTCTGTGTCCATAAAATACACTACAATACAATAAAGTTAGTCCATGCTTTTACAGGTGGCTCAGGTCAGCAACACTGGTGCTCAAGTCAATAATAAAGTAGACTGCCCATAAAAACTCTGCCCACAGTCCTGGATGCTGCAGAAAACACACCATTGTGCTGTAGGATAATAGCCAACCCTTGGAATACCCACCTGCCACAATCAATGTTGAGATGCAGTCCCTGCATAGTGAGATATCAGATGACAGGAGGAGAAAGAGATAGGGTACAAGGGGCAAAGGGAGGAAGAATAACATATGAGTGGAGTTATTAACAGTGACAAGTACAGAAACTATGGCATGTGGAGACTGCAGAGGGGCAGATTATACTGAGAGACACAATAATAATTAATATCTTAGACTATGACTTTACAGAGGCCGAGAAAAGCATGCTTTAAAGACGCTTAATATTTCACTGACCTAAGCAGCCAGTATAGTGTTATGCTTGTGCAACTGTGTTAGTTTGGTTTTGGCCGTTCGCACTCTATTCCAGAGGAATTACCACCCTGTAGGGGTACAACAGCAAGGAACCCTCGGAGAGGGTTCCACTCCTAGAGGTGCCACAGGACATTTCCCATGGCTAAAGGTACCTTAGGAATCCCTCTAAGGAAAGAGTGCTGCTGCTGCTGGAGGAGGAGGAGGAGAGGATGGTGGGGCAAATAAAGAAATGCTTCACAGAGAGGCTTAGAGGAACTGCTGCTTATATAGCTCAGGAAGTGGGAGTGGCTGGCTGCTTGGCCACTGAGCTTTTCACATAGTCTTACATTTCACTGACCTACGTAGCCAGTATAGTGTTATGCTTGTGTAACTGTGTTAGTTTGGTTTTGGCCGTTCGCACTCTATTCCAGAGGAATTACCACCCTGTATGGGTATGACGGCAAGGAACCCTTGGAAAGGGTTCCACCCCTAGAGGTGCCATGGGACATTTCGAATGGCTAAAGGTGCCTTAGGAATCCCCCTCCAAAAATGTAGTATCATCCCCAAAAAGGAGGCAACATGAAGCTTAATGCAAGCAGTAACAGTGACGTGGAAGCAGTAACTGTAACGTAGTAGTAGTAGTAGAGAAGTGTAGGCAGTTTGATAATTCAATGATATGCTCAGTTGTAATAACAACCCAGGTTTGCATAGCATGATACAGGTGGAATGCATTAAGAGAAGGGGATCCCCTAAGGAGAGAGAATGGAAAGACATCCTCCACCTCCATCCAACAATGGAACCTGCCTAAAGAGACTAGGGAAAACAACCATGCTAACTAAGAGTTATGACCTGAGGCAATGGAGGAGAGAAAAAAAACCCTATGAGGAGGAAATCTCTGGGGATCCAAGGCCTAGGTCACCTTCCCTCCAGGCTTGGGAACATTTAGTGATGGCTCTGCAGCTGCAATTTGGAAAATCCAATTAAAGGGAGATGGAAAATATTCTAATTAGGAGGGAGGCTCTCACTCAAACCCTCTATCGGGAACGTCGTGGAAGGTTGTGAGAAAACTCTGCAACAATATGTGCACCCAAGGTGCAGGAGGAGAGCAACAACTACTGAGGCCCTTACCTGGCCTGTCCCCCCTAAATGAAACCAGATGAACCAGAGGCAGTCATGAGGCAAATGCAGTGAAGGTGCCTTGCTAAGAAAACCACTAAAGTCAATCTGTGGGCTTCATATAGCTCTAACATGAGGGAGTCTGGTAACAAGAAAGGTGAGATTTCCTGCCAGGAAGTTCCTTTCTTTATTTTCTTATTGCTTTATTTTTTGATTGTTTAAATGCTGATCTGTGTTAAACTATTATTTTTCACGTTTGCTTTTCTGTATGAAATAGACATATTTAAAATTGTTGCAAACATTTAATTAACATTTAAAGCTATGATTGACGGGTCACATGATCTTCAGCCCTATAAAAGGAGCTGGCTGAGCAGAGTCCAGTAGATAAGATCTGAGCTGTGGAGATAGCAGTCCTCTGTAGGAGTGAAATTGGCTGATGCAAGAGGGGAGTAGTTGGTGCTGGAAGCAGTCCAAAGACTGACCAGTGGTGGTTCTAGTCAAGGCTTGGGTGTTTTGAACCACAGCTGAGTTAAGAAGCTAGAGGGGTGATTGGTCTTCCTATAGTATTGGCTGCAAAACTGCAGGTACAAGTAGGACCGCCCTTAGGCACTGGATTTGTCCTTGTGAGCCTACTGGCTTATAGCGGAACACTAGAGCCAAAGGAGATCGTCGTAACCACCTTTCACAGCTAGTCTTAAATTCTACACCAGGAGCTGCTGTCGTGTAGCAGGCAGCTAAATCCAAGCCTGGGGTGAGGAAATTTCCAGCTATGGGCCAAGTGAGAAGGATCCCACCCCAAGTTCGACACACTCGATGATGCGGACTAAATGCAGAGCGAGCCCATCGGCTGCAGGAACCTATGCCAGATTAGAATGGCTGGTATGCCCCAGAATTGAGCCAAAAGCTGGTGAGCTGAATGAGCATGGCATGCTAAGATTGTAAAGAGCATGGAGTGCAGAGACCTTGCAGGGTCAAATGCAGATAGAGTGCAGCAGAATCCCAGGCCGAAGCCAAAGGGATGGCAGTATGCATGAAGTAATGGATTGCGTAAGCAATGAGTGACAGCTGCGTAAGCAAGTGTAGACCTGCACATAGGTCAGTAAGCAGTAGTCATGATAGGTAAACCAGAATATCAAACTTGTATAGCAAACAAACAACTGAATTGGGAGCAAGACAGCCAGACAGTACAAAGCCAAATCAAGGTGACAGACTGAGGATTTTCGGTGACAAAGACAGATTTTTAATATCAAGCTATTTTAACAGCCTCAGCAGGAGCTACTTGGCTGACCTTGTGGGAGGGTGGGTTGGATGGAGTCACAGAAAACAAGACAAGTTCTTTTAAAATGTCCCATAGAGCAGTGCACTTTATTACAGAAGGACTTCACACACTTGGCAATACCATAAACAGTTCAACAATGCAAATCTGGAACTTCTGTGTTGCTCATACTGATTAACTAGTCAGGATGATCTTCAGCAGCTGTAATAAAACATGGCTTATAGGACAGTTGGTTCCCACTCAGCCAGTAGGCTCACAGGTACAAATCCAGTGCCTGAGGGCGGTCCTACTTGTACCTGCAGTTTTGCAGCCAATACTTTAGGAAGACCAATCACCCCTCTAGCTTCTTAACTCAGCTGTGGTTCAAAACACCCAAGCCTTGACTAGAACCACCACTGGTCAGTCTTTGGACTGCTTCCAGCACCAACTACTCCCCTCTTGCATCAGCCAATTTCACTCCTACAGAGGACTGCTATCTCCACAGCTCAGATCTTATCTACTGGACTCTGCTCAGCCAGCTCCTTTTATAGGGCTGAAGATCATGTGACCCATCAATCATAGCTTTAAATGTTAATTAAATGTTTGCAACAATTGTAAATATGTCTATTTCATACAGAAAAGCAAACGTGAAAAATAATAGTTTAACACAGATCAGCATTTAAACAATCAAAAAATAAAGCAATAAGAAAATAAAGAAAGGAACTTCCTGGCAGGAAATCTCACCTTTCTTGTTACCAGACTCTCTCATGTTAGAGCTATATGAAGCCCACAGATTTAAGCCAGACTAAGCCCCTAGTAATCTACAAAATGGATGCTAGCAAACTAAAGCACATGGAGTCAGGCATTTCCCAAACAGGTACATTTTCCTCAACATATAGAAATGTCTACAGTTTTGGCTTAAAGAAACATTTCATCTAATGTCAGGAAAATACAAATGAAACCAATATAAAGCAAAAAACATTGCTAATTCATTGTTTGGTAGCAGTTTGTAAAACATGTGTTTGGTACATATCAAACAGCAAGAACTTTGAGATTCCTAATACCTTCCATACAAAATTAAATGTGGTTTATTGTAGTTCTTCAGTACTTTATATTTTATAGGGCCAAAAACCACTTTCTTCCCCAGGTTCACTATTTTGCATGTGGGAATTTAACAGGGGAATACAGCACCAAAGTACACAACATTTCTTTCACCCTAAACGTGCTAAGACAGTTGTTGTATACTTAATGCTAGGTGTGTATGTGTGTGTGTGGGGAGGGGGGGGTTCAGAAGGAGAAGAAGAAAGAGTATTGAAGTTTCAATGCTGGGTGATCAGTCCAGCAAAGACAAGATAGAACAGTAGCATAGAAGAAAGGCTGCAGCCAAATAGATAGGAAAGAAACTTTTATTTTGATATGTTGTAAGACTATTCCTGCACTGAATATTTCAGGTCTCAGCAGGCTCTCATTTTTATTTGATACCTTAAAATCAGACTTATTGTGGCTGTAAGGCTTTCCTGCAGCCCCTTAGGCACAGATTCTCTATTTTCATTAGTCAGAAATACAGTAGGAGGATTTCACCCTGCTACATTACCTCCCACCTTAAGAGGGAACCAGCTCTGAACAGTAACTGGTTTCCGATACTAGCATCCACTATCCCATATCATGCTCACCACTTCCTAGGCCAAGTGTGAAAAAGGAGCTCCCATCCATCACTTTTCAGGCGTCTTACAGTAAAAGAACCCTGTGCCAATGAGTAGATGGAATACAACCATCTCCTGTAACCGTTCTCTCAGGGTCTCATATCCAACTTACTTATGGGATCTATACATACATCCATCTTTCCTCACAGTGGTTTCTTAGTACCAGTCCCCACCTTTATACAAAGGAAAATGTACTTCTTGGTGCACAGACCAATCCAGGCTTGTGCCAAACCAGCATAGGTAGCCAATCTTTGCATTTCACAACCTGCATTTTAATAGCTTTTTCTAGTTCCATATTTAGGGATCCATTTTTTTTTCCATTTTTAAAGAGCAGGTACCCACTATCAGGCACCCAGCTCTTCAAGGAGGGTCTGCGCCCAGACTACCTTTTCTTTCCTAGGCATAAACCCCTTACATATATTTTCCCATCTCAAACCTCCAACAGGCTATTCAGGTCTCACAATATGCAAATCTTTTGCAAAGACCTTGCCTCATAATGAAGGGGTCAAGTGGCAAATACCCATACTATATAGGTTTTAAAAAAATGGGACCCATTTCCCCTTTTGCTCATACAGCCCAAAGGGCCCTTGAGGTTTCCCCAATTTTCCCAAATCCCTTTGACCTTCATCTCTGTTTTATTTGCTGTGTCTCACCTAAGAAGACACACAGCAGTTTCCTTTTTATAACAAACTCAAATAATTTTTTTTTTCCTGTAACCACATATGCATTCTTCAGCTTTCCATTATTCTAGGCCAGATTCCCCATTTTTTTCTTCTTTTAAACATGTTTTCTACCAAATCCAGGGATAAGTTTATTGCACAAGACAGCAGCCACCGTCACCATTTTAGGATTATTTTTACCATCGTTTGGCTCACCAGACAGGTCCCAGAACAGTTACCCCAACTGCTTAGAACTCCAGGGATATCCTCAGTACCCTTACTTCTCTAAAATGGGTGACCCTCTACCTCTCAACTAAAAAGAACATAGTTGTATGTTTACAACAGAGAGCTTCATAATTATGAGAAACATTCCCACCCTCTCTGCTTTCACCTCAGGTAACAGCCCTACACCTTTATTTGAAAACTACTATGGCTAGTCACCAACACAGAGTGGAATCATTCTAGGCCTATATTTTAAGCAAGGAAAACTACTTTTTTCTTCATTTTGTTTAGTTACAGCATATTATAATCAAGGACAAAAAGAAAAATCTCAAAACATTTGATTAGATGGATTTACAACTAATCAGGTTACCCTACCTCAATAAACCCATCTAAGCCCCAACAACTCACAAGGGCCCGGAGATCATGACACTCCTCTGTTTGCGTGGCAACATCCTGACCATACTCAAACCTTGCCAGGTCCATATTACAGCTAACTGCCCCACAACCTTGTTTCCTGTTAGCTGGAGTAAACTTCTGGCCCTTTTTCTTTGACTGCTGGCACACCACACAGGACCTGCAGAACTTTTTCACCTGCCTGAAAATTCCAGGCCAATAGCTGTGAGCTATTAGGCAGGCCATGGTTTTACTCCACCTCAAGTGCTCTCCATTGAGGTCAGTGTGGGCAGCTGCCAACACTTGCTGCCGGAGTGGATTGGGTATCACCATCTGCTCCTCCATGCATCTAGTTTGAGGGTTAAAATGCCTCCTAAGCAGCTCATTGCCCTTCTTTATGTAATATGGTTTAGCATAAACCAGTTCATCCTTGCTAGAGATCTCACACATTCTGTCTTTACCAAAGCTTAACATACTGGAATTGTCAGTCATACATATAGCTGATCAATTATTTGAACCCACAGCCAAAACAGTCTTAACAGTCCCTTCAGCCTTTGCAAGGCCCTCCTGTTCAGCATCAATAAGATGGTTAACAGCACTTACAGATGTAGGTATCAGCATTTCCTCACAGTCACAAAACTGCTGAGCTGTCCTCTTCAGCTGTCCCATCCTGGTAACCATAACAGTCCACCACTATGGTTTCTTCCAGAACTGCCCTTTTCTCTGGTACCACCTTGATACTTGTTTGAACAGTCTCCTCTCCAGTGGCCTTTATCTCATGGACACCACTGCAGTCCTGCTTAATAGCACTTTCAAGAACTCTTCACACTTCTGCTGGCACAGCCTCAGGCTCTCCTTTCTGAACCTCCTCTGACATTCTCTGAACTGTCTGCTCCAGATGCATAATCCTCACCAGCATACCACTGATGGTCTCTTCCATAACCATAAATTGTGCCTCCAACTGATCACAGGTTTTGGTCAGTTCTAGCACTGCTGTTACAGTCATTTTCAGCATCTGTTTATCTGTCATTGTCTTGTCTGGGTGGCTTAGCTTCACAGCAACCTCCATTTTGTCCTTTATGCTCTCTGCTAACAGTTTCTTGTGTCTAAGGCTTCTTCCTTGTTTTGGGGACATCTCACCTGTTGAACCTTTTTGCCTTGATCAGGCACTGGTGAAACATCCCACTCTGACACCATATGTGGGCAGGTGGGTTGGAAGAAGACACAGAAGGCGAGACAAGTTCTTTTAAAATATCCCATAGGGCAGTGCACTTTGTTGCAGAAGGACTTCACACACTTGGCAATACCATAAACAGTTCAACAATACAGATCTGGAACTTCTGTGTTGCTCAAACTGATTGACTAGTCAGGATGATCTTCAGCAACTGTAAGAAAACATGTCTTATAGGTCTATTGGTTCCCACTCAGTCAGTAGGCTCACAGGGACAAATCCAGTGCCTGAGGGTGGTCCTACTTGTACTTGCAGTTTTGCAGCCAACACTTTAGGAAGACCAATCACCCCTCTAGCTTCTCAACTCAGTTCTGGTTCAAAACATCCCAGACTTGACTAGAACCACCACTGGTCAGTTTTTCTGAGACTGCTTCCAGCACCAACTACTCCCCTCTTGCATCAGCCAGTTTCTCTCCTACAGAAGACTGCTATCTCCACAGCTCAGATCTTATCTGCCAGACTCTATGCAGCCAGCTCCTTTTATAGGGCTGAAGATCATGTGACCTGTCAATCATAGCTTTAAATGTTAATTAAATGTTTGCAACAATTTTAAACATGTCTATTTCATACAGAAAATTAAGCAAACATGAAAAATAATAGTTTAACACAGATGAGCATTTAAACAATCAAAATATAAAGCAATAAGAAAATAAAGAAAGGAACTTCCTGGCAGGAAATCTCACCTTTCTTGTTACCAGACTCCCTCATGCTAGAGCTCTATAAAGCCCACATATTTCAGCTGGCCTGAGCCCCTAGTAATCTACAAAATGGATGCCAGCAAACTAAAGCACATGGAGTCAGGCATTTCCCAAACAGGTACATTTTCCTCAACATATAGAAATGTCTACAGTTTTGGCTTAAAGAAACATTTCATCTAATATCAGGAAAATACAAATGAAACCAATATAAAGCAAAAGACATTGCTAATTCATTATTTGGTAGCAGTTTGTAAAACATGTGTTTGGTACATTTCAAACAGCAAGGACTCTGAGATTCCGAATACCTTCCATACAAAATTAAAGGTGGTTTATTGTAGTTCTTCAGTACTTTATATTTTATAGGGCCAAAAACCACTTTCTTCCCCAGGTTCACTATTTTTGCACACGGAAATTCAACAGGGGAATACAGCACCAAAGTACACAACATTTCTTTTACCCTTAACGTGCTAAAACAGCTCTTGTATACTTAATGCTAGCTGTGTATGTGTGTGTGTGTGGGGTGGTCAGAAGGAGAAGAAGAAAGTATTGAAGTTTTTTAGTGCTGGGTGATCAGTCCAGCAAAGACAAGATAGAAAAGTAGCATAGAAGAAAGGCTGCAGCCAGAAGGATAGGAAAGAAACATTTATTTTGATATGCTGTAAGACTAATCCTGCACTGAATATTTCAGGTCTCAGCAGGCTCTCATTTTTATTTGATACCTTAAATCAGACTTATTGTGGCTGTAGGGCTTTCCTGCAGCCCCTTAGGAACAGATTCTCTATTTTCATTAGTCAGAAATACAGTAGGAGGATTTCACCCTGCTACAGACCTCAGAGTTAGAAGTGCAATAAAACAGGGAGACAATGCTTAAAGCATGTGTAGCCAGGCAGCACAGTGAAGCTGCAAGTAAAATACGAAGCACAGGTAGGGCCAGTAAACTGTGTCAGGTGAAAAGAACTACGTATGCAACATAAAGCAGCTAAGGTTGAGCTGAAACACACAGGTAATGAATGCAGTTGCATTGCAGTAGTTTGAGTGTGGTGAGCACAGTGTTAAAACACAGGCACTGGGTACAATAGTAATTAAAGTAAACAGCAGTGGCTGCAATTGTAGGTAACTGAAAGCAGTAGCATGAGCTCTGAGTAGGTTCGCAGTAGTAGTGCAAGTAATTTGAGAGTTGCAAATGAAGGCCAGCAGTATAAGCTCTGTAGTAGCAGTATGCTAGGAGTTTAGAAAATAAAAGCCCCCCCAAAGACTAAACCAAAACACAGCAAAATAGAACAGGGAAAGGCCCCCCAAAAAAGAAACATAACACACAGGGAAGCACACAGCCAGAGGAATACAAACCAGAAGCAAGAAAACAAACACTAATGTCCAGCAGACACACACATAAACAGCGGGGGGGGGGCAGGTAGGCCCCAGCCAACTCACAGGACAAACCAACATAGCCTCCAGCTGCAAAGAAAAAATGCTTCACAGAGAGGCTTAGAAGAACTGCTGCTTATATAACTCAGGAAGTGGGAGTGGCTGGGTGCTTGGCCACTGAACTTTAGGCATAGCATTACATTTTTTCCCACCAATAATGCTTGACATTTTTTGAGACAGTGTTTGATTTACATAAATTTACATGGAAACTACACTTGCAAGCCTTTTTTCATACTGATAAGATGGGGGGGGGAGGTCCTGCACAAGAACGTGGATAGTCTACTGCAAGCATTTCTGGGGGAAAAATCATGGATCAGTGATATCCCCACCCCCACAAGACATGGACATCAGTTCATCTGTTTATTAAAGTAGATTGGCATTTATTTCACCCCTATCCAAGCAGTTGCTAGAGCTGTATTGAATCACTTGGTGAAGTTTTTTTGAACAGCCAGAGACAGCCTGATATTCTAATTACATTAGGAAGGAGAGGCTGGCAATTCATAGTTTGAAAACAAATTCTGAGATCATAATTAAGCCAGCAAATTGAGGGAGGGAATCTATTATTGTGTGGGAGAGGCAAGATTTTGAAAGTGAAATGATTGAACACTTGTCTGATGTTAACTTTTATTCACCACTAGAGCATGATCCAGCTGATAAGTTTAAAGAGGAAATCATACTGTATACTGTATAATATATGAGACACTGTTGGAAGGTATCATTTCAGAGGATGCATATGAATTTTTGTACCTGGAACATCTAAAACAGGTGGCCATAAATGGCCTGCCAAAAATGTAGAAGAATTTAATCAAACCTCTGGCCAGACCTGTTTTGGCAAGCATTGGCTCTTTAATGGAGCCTTTGGCTCAGTTCACAGATGGCTACATCAAATTGTTGGCCAGTGAGGCTAAATCATATATCAGAGATACCACATATATGATCACTGTCTTGAGGGATGTTGAGGTGCAGCAGGACTGCCATCTAGTTATGCTCTACGTCCAGTCACGGTACACCAACATCCTTCATAAAGATGACCTGGAAGCATCAGGGATCAGCTATATAGTGAAACTAGCTACTGATATGAATTGGTTCAACATCTGGTAGTCCTTAGTGAGAAAATCCTGAAATGCAACTGTTTTCTCTTTTTAGACAAAATGTATCTACTGTGATGTACACATTATAACATGGAGCTTAATGTTAGTTGTCACCCCTTTAAGAACACTTAGAACTCACATGTTGTTATTTGTTGTACTACCCGACAGTGTCAGGTTATCCAGAGACAGTCTGGGAAACCCCTCAGTCTGACGTTGAACCTCATGGTGTGCAGATGTCTCCAGCTGCTGAATAAACAGCTTCCTAATTTTATTTCATGCATCCATCTCAGTCATTTGCACAGTTCAGCATGACAACGTCTACCAGAGCAGCAAGAGTTGAGCATGGCAGACCTGAGGAGAATGTAAGGGTCCTTGTGGCAGACCAACACCAAAACATCACATATGGTGGAGAATGTGGCTCATCTTCTGCCCAGATCCTGTCTTGCTTGTTTGCACTGACCTCCTATGGCAGCATGCATGGCTGGGTACCGAGACCTCTACTCCACTGCAGCAGTGGAGGATTTGGACCTCACCAGCACTGTTGCCCTGGCTGCAGGACAGGAAATAAATGACTGCCTCCTGCTTTACCAGCAGCTCTCTTACATTACTAATAATATATAAAGACAATGTGTGGCACAGTCACACTAGCTAAGAACTAAATGGAAACAAATTGTTCCGCATCAAGAACCATTGGAGCACAAGAAGCAAACTGCACCCCTCCTCAGCAGTTCTCACATCATGGCAACAGGCCTGCATAGAACTCCCTGCCTATCATAACATTTCCAAGTGCTCCCTTTTGCCAATCAAAGTAACTGCAGCCACATCAAAGAGCTGGGCCATTCTCTATGCCCTACAGGGGGCATGCGTCAGACAGCTAGTGTTGGAACCCACTCGGAAGGGAGCAATCTTAGACCTCATACTCTCAAATAGGGACAGTGAGAGGATCTTAGATCTAGAAATGGGTT
The DNA here is from genome assembly GCA_016271365.2 of Neoceratodus forsteri. Taxonomy (NCBI): domain Eukaryota; kingdom Metazoa; phylum Chordata; order Ceratodontiformes; family Ceratodontidae; genus Neoceratodus; species Neoceratodus forsteri. The sequence continues at coordinate 678,138,936 of CM057456.1, read as the reverse complement.
GCCATTTGGGAACAAGTGACCACCAAACAGTGTGGTTCACAGTAAACTCAGTTGCATAGTCAGGCTATACAAAAGTGAGGATACTGGACTTCAGAAGGGCTGACTTTGGCAAAATGGGAGAGTGCCTTAGAAAAGCACTAGCAAACAGGCAAGAAGGAGGGGTGGAGCAACAATGGGGAAACACTAAAACTGCCATTACAGAGGCAACAAGCCTTTGTGTGAAGCAAATAAACAAATTAAAATAAAAAAAAGCCACTATAGTTCTCAAAAGAGGTGGCGGGGAAGGTTAGGGAGAAAAAGATAGCATTTAGGAAGCATAAGGAAACACAGAAGGAGCAGGACAGAGAACTGTACCAGTTAAGGCAGAAGGAAGCAGGAAAGGCAGTCAGAATAGCAAAGTCCCAAACTGAAGAAAAGATAGCCAACTCAGTTAAGAAGGGGGATAAAACATTTTATAGGTACATTAGGGAGCATAGAAAGACAAAGGGAGGGACAGTGAGGCTGAACAGAATGGAAGGTGGGTGAGCAGAGAGGGACAGTGAAAAAGCAGGACTACTGAATGAATACTTTTGCTCAATATTCACAAAAGATGAGGAGGGGGAGGTACCGAATACAATTAACAGAAGCACTCTGGATGAGGGGTGGGTCAATCCCAGTCCTTTCACAGAAGAAAGGGTTCTGAAAGAACTCCTAAAACTGAAGGTGGACAAAGCAATAAGACCTGATGGGATTCACCACAAAATTCTATAAGAATTAAGGGGAGAACTAGTGACACCACTAGCTACCCTTTTTAACAAATCAGGGGAGGATGTTGTGGTACATGAGGACTGGAGGAGGGTGGATGTGATTCCCTTTCACAACAGTTTGAGCAAGACAGAGGCAGAAAACTATAGACCTGTCTGTTTGACCTCTGTGGGAGGGAAAATGATGGAATCACTTCTGAAGGAAAAAATTGTTGAGTACCTAGAGGCCAGTGGGGCACAGGACCCAAGGCAGCTTGGATTCACAGTGGGAAGGTCATGTCAGATGAATCTAATTGATTTCTTTGACTGGGTGACCAAACTAGTAAACCAGGGAGTGGCTGTGGACATGGTCTACCTAGACTTTAGCAAGGCATTTGACACAGTCCCACATAAAATATTATTAAACATATTAGCCAGCCTGGGAGTGGGTCCCAGGATGGTAGCTTGGGTAAAACATTGGCTGGACAACAACCCCCTACAACTTACCTCGCCTATTGATTTTGCTGAGGCCACAGGTCTCAAAATGATGATGGTCAACATTTTAAGCCTGCCTAAAAAACTTGTACAGCTGCAAGCCTGGGCTGCACACGTTAACCCAGACCTTATCATAATTACTGTGTCATGGTTAAAAAAGACGAACACTGATCAACAAATATCACTGCAGGGCTACAAATTATTTAGAGCAGATAGAGAGTCTAGAGGTGGGGGTGTGGTTATCTACGCCAAATCTAAGTACTTGGTTACCAATATTAGTTGCAAATCTCTAGCCAAGGAATTTGAGTTAGTTTCGCTGAGCCTTCATCTCCCCTCCTCGGAATGTATCACTATCCTCAGTGGCTATAGACCCCCGTCTGTGGTGATGAAGTCCTTAATCTTTTGAAATCCATGTTCGTAGATGCAAAAACTGAAACAATATTTCTAGGAGATCTAAATATGGACTGGCTGTCACCTAAATCACACGGCCTCAAATCCCTTTGTGACGAGCTAGGTCTTGGGCAATTAGTGAACCTACTAGGAACAACACTCTATATACTGCCAACAGTTCCATTCTAGATGTGGTACTAACCACCCATCCACACAAATATCTCATTTGGCAGTGTTTCACAATGACATGAGCGATCATGGAATTGTTGTTGCATAAGATCTCAAATTAAGGCCCGCCGCAATCCATCTTTATAACAAAAGATCCTTTCGCAAATTCAGTGCAGTAAACTTCCTATCTGACCTGAGCATGATCAGATGGCAAGATCTTTACCTAGCCAAAGATGTCAACAAGGCAGCTTGCATCCTTAATGACAAACTCACTACAATAATAAATAAGCATGCCCTTTCATCAACGTAAAGGGCACGGAACAATTCCAACCCTGGTTCACCTCGGATCTCAAGGCAGCCCTTATAGCTCGAGATAAGCTCTGGGCTAAAGCTGGACATTCCAAAGAATCTTTGGATTGGCAGGCCTTTAGAACAGCCAGGAATAACTGTGTGAAAAAACTTCGCTCTGCTAAAGCTAACTATTATATTTCTACTCTCGAACAAGCTAAAGGTAACCCTCATAAAATATGGAAGACTATCAAAGCTATAGAAGGACAGCCCATGGCCCCCTCTGTCCCAACAAAGATAGTTGCAAGTGGCAAGATTGTGGAAAACAAGTCCCTAATCCTGGAGGAACTTAACTCCCACTTTGCCACAGCTGGATTAGCTTTTGACTCGTCACCTTATGCTGGTGCTGCGGTGAGCCAGCATACCCCTCCCGCCACATCTAGTCCTGCACCCAGCCCCTTCCAACTGCGCGAGATAACTTATAAAGAAGTAGAAGATTCTCTTCTTAACTTAGACACCAAAAAAAGCACAGGACGATGGCTTGGAACCCTTTTTCCTAAGGTCAGGCTACGCCCATCTCACTACCCCAATTCTCCACATCTTCAATCTTTCCATTACATCTGCTACTGTGCCGTCCTGCTGGAAATCAGCACATATCCTCCCTCTATTTAAATCTGGTGACCCATGTGATGTAAACAACCATAGGCCTATCTCCATATTGCCTATCCTTTCTAAAGTTCTCGAAAAACTGATCCATATTCAGTTAAAATCTCACTTGGAAACCTTCTCTCATTAACCCAGCTCAATCTGGCTTCCGGCTAATCATAGCACAATCACTGCACTAGTAAAAGTAACCAATGATTGGATTCTGCTATAGATGCTGAGAAGGTAACTGGTGCAGTCTTTTTGGACCTCAGCAAAGCTTTTGATACTGTTGATCACAAACTATTAGTCAATTGCCTTGTAAAGTTGGGTGCCACATACCATACCACCCAGTGGTTCTCTAGCTACCTAACTGGAAGATTCCAAAAAGTAAAGGCGGAAGGCTTTTTTTCTGCTGCCTTGCCAGTTGCAAGAGGAGTCCCCCAAGGATCCATCTTAGGCCCTATCTTGTTTTCTCTGTACATTAATGACTTAGATGCTAACATATCTACGTCCAATCTGCACTTTTTTGCAGATGATACTGTGTTGTATACTTGTGGCTCATCGTTATCTGAAGTCAAGGGAGTGTTTGCCGGATCTCATACAACTTGAGCATAATCTAATAAAGGCAAAGCTTCTGCTCAATGCTAAGAAGACTAAAGCGATGATATTGTCCCAGTGCTGTCTCAGGCCCCCAATACCCTTGCCCAAGACTTCATTGTCACCACGCTAAACGAGCCTCTGGAAGTTGTAACCAAATTTAAATATCTAGGTATCTGGATCACAATAAATTATCTTTCAGTGACCATGTCGAAGATGTCTCTAGAAGGTTAAAAGCAAGGTTAGGTTTCTTCTACAGAAATAGGCCCTTTTCCCTTGAAACCTCTAAACAAGCTTGTACAGGCCACTTTTCTCCCCTACTCAACTATGGCGATGTAATCTATTCCTCCACCACTCTTACAAATCTAAGTAAACTGGACATCCTTTATCACCTGCATGCTACGGTTCATTACCAACTCCCCACCGCTCGCATCTATTGTGACTTATATGCAGCTGTTGGTTGACATCCTTACTACCAGACGCCTCCTCCATGCTGGGCTATGGACTCTTAAACTGCTCCTGAAGAAATTGCCAAGCTATCTCTCTTCCTTATTAGTATCTCACATAGTGCATACTCGTTAAGAAATCTGACTTTATTATGCTTGACATACCAAGGACGCTGACTTCTTTGGTAAACGTGTATTGCATATGCCTTCCCTCCATTTGGAACCAATTACAAACCGTATTGAAACTAACTAGCACAGTTTCAATAAACTTCTACAAATTGCTAAGTTCAGCCAAAATAAAAGACACCTGTAACTGTCATTAAGTCTCTTCCTTCCCCATGTGTGCCATATTTATCCACTGGTAAGGTATAATTGATTTGTCATATTAACTGCTTTCCCTTCCCCTTCTACTCCTTGCTTTATCTTTGCTTACGCTCCACTGCTACTCTATCAAATCACTCCTCCCCCCATATCAGTTGTAGACTGTTGTTTGTTCTAGCTGCCAAAATACTGTATATGTATTGCACACACCAGTCATCATGTTTCATTTATCAGTATGCAACCTGTAAGTCACTTCCCTGTCTCATATCAATGTTTACCACCTGCGTTCACCCTATGTGGTACCCTTGTATGTATATCCAGCCTGTATCATGTAATGTGCATTTCATGTATATACTGTTATTACCTATCTGTGTTTGTACTTTAAGTGTTTATGTCACAGGACCTCCTTGTGAATGAGCTTGCTCAATGGAGTTTTCCTGCAATAAACTTGAACTTGAACTTGAACTTGAACAACAGAACACAGAAGGTAATAGTAAATGGAGTCCACTCGGAAGAAAGGGGGGATACTAGTGGGGTACTGCAAGGTTCAGTACTGGGTCCAGTCCTTTTTAATGTCTTTATAAGTGGCATTGCAGATGGATTGGAAAGAAAAGTAGGCCTCTTTGCAGATGACACAAAGATCTGTAGCAGGGTTGATACACAAGGGGGGTGTGGAAAGGATGAGAAGTGACTTGGAAAGGCTGAAGGAATGGTCATAAGTATGGCAGCTTGCATTCAATGCAAAGAAATCCAAAATAATGCACCTGGGAAACAAAAACCCAAGGGAAGAGTACACAATGGAGGGGGGAGGTAGTAACAACAACAAAAATGGAAAGCGACCAGAGGGTAATCATATCAGATGACTTCAAGGTTGGCAAGCAATGTGAGAAGACAGTAGGGAGGGCTAGGGGGATGCTGGGATGTATAGGGAGAGGCATCACCAGCAGTAAACAGGAAGTTGTTATCCCTCTGTACAGACAGTTGTTGAGACCTCATCTGGAGTACTGCATCTAGTTCTGGAGACCCTATCTCCGCAAGGACATAGACAGGATGGAGGCAGTCCAAAGGAAGGCAACTAAATGGTGCAGGGTCTGCAAGAGAAGCCATATGAGGAGAGACTAAAGGAGCTTAATATGTATACCCTTGAGGAAAGGAGGGAGAGGGAGGACAGAGAGAAACTTTTAAGTACCTCAGTGGAATCAACAAAGTCCAAGAGGGTAGCATCTTCCAGAAAAAGAGATGGAGCAAGGGGACACAATTTGAACATAGAAGGGGGACGGATCAGGGGCAATGTGAGGAAGTATTTTTTCTCAGAGAGGGTGGTGGACGCATGGAGCCACCTTCCTGAGGAGGTTGTGGGGTCTAAAACTCTGGTAAAATTCAAGAATGCATGGGACAGACATAGGGCAATTCTTGTGGGGGTTAGAAAAAATAGGCTGTTGGTTAACTAGGATCTGCAGCTTATCCAGTAGGTAGGGAATTCAACAGACTAGGTGGGCCAAGTGGTCCTTATCTGCCATCAAAGTCTATGTTTCTAAAGTCCCTCTACAGCACCCAGCCAAAATCACAGACCCAGTGGGAATCACAGCAAAATTTGAATTATCAGCCCTGTCACTTGCAAGGACACTGCTCCTCAAGCTGCTACAATGCAACACTGTTTGGTTCTATGTTCTTCCTTCCCACTGATGCTGCCTCTTGCCTGGGGCTCACAGCAAAACAGCTGCACTGTCCCTCCACTCCCTGGCTTCCTTGCTGTGGGCTCAGCCACACAGCCTCATGGCAGCAACAAGGGACACCTGGTTGCCAATGCCGTCCACCCTCCCATTCAACTGTGCGGCTCAGCAAGCTGCTCCAAACTGACTGCTGCAACAAATAGAAACATATTCAGGTCAGAGAGAATACAGCTGCATGTGATATTGATGCTGTTGTGTGAAAATATTGATGAAGTATGGAGAAGCAGTACAATCACGATTAGTTATCAATATTAGTTTACTGCTCAGTGGAAAAAAAGAGAAAAAAGTTTGGAAAAAAATAATGGAACAAATTATGCAATCCAAGTGGTATAGCAGGAAACAGTACACAAAGTACAGGGATATGGCCTGCCTTCTGAACGAGGTGGAATGTTAGTGGTATATACAAGTAGTTCTTAGTGGTTGTGATGGAGCAAGAGTTAGTGTTCACTGTTGAGAGTAAGTTGAGTCTGGCATTAGTGGAATTTTCTTCTCTTTGATTTCGGAGGTTTAGTGGTAGTACTTGGTGGAGTTTGTGTACTGTGTTCTGTGTCAGAGAATTAGTCACTGTGAAGCTCAGTAATGTCATCATGTGGATGGTGGGTTATGGAAATGATTGTTGTCCATTGCACAGTCGAAGAGCAAGCAATTGGTATTGTGTCAAGACTGAAAGTCTCTAAGTTCTCTGTTTGGATATTTAAAAAGATGCGTGGTATGTCCAGGTTGATTGTCATGGATAGAAGTTTGTCTTGACAGAAGCATGTATCCACTCCTGCAGCAGCTACTGCTGACTCCTGCCTTTCTCAGTAGAACTGCCGCCCACAGCCATGGCTTCGCTTATCAGTGCTGCAGATGCACAGAACCTCGGCCCCCCAGCTCACCATGCTGCCACAAAAAGCTGCCACTTGGCAACACTACACGGGGTACGGTACAAAAATGAAAAACAAATAAATTCAGTGAGAAGGATAGTCCAGGGGATTTGCAAATGAAATAGATATAACCAGGGGAGCTGTCAAATGACTGCAAAGGGACGCAAGGCACAAACTAAGCAGTATAAAAAGACAAGCATTTGTCAATGCCGAATGTTGTCTCGCTGGCATTGGCACTGGTAGTAGAGGAGTTCGAGATGCATAATAAAAATGGCAGTGAAGTACTGAACTGACACCAACCTCTCCCTCACCCTGAAGAGACACATTTTCAACATAGGCATTTTGGGACCTCCCCTCATGAACAGTGGCACTGTGATTTTGTTAATCTGTCCCAAAAGTTGATTTCCCACAGTGACCAACCATTCTGTGCCACAGGTGTGAAAACACATTTTGGGCAGGATGCGAAAAATGATAGCTGTACCGTTCATAAGGAGGTGTGAACAAATGCCAGTGTTGAAAATCTGGCTTGAAAATATTGCACATTTGCGAAGTTACAAGGGTGTGTGGAAACTGTGCAATGCATGCTTTTAACACAGTAATTTTATGGATTTTCATCACCAGATTTTCAACATATGCATTTTAGGACCTCTGCTCACGAAAAGTGTCACTGTCATTTTGTCAAACTTTCCCAAAAACTGATTTTGCACAGCAACCGCGCTATTCTGAGCCGAAGTGAGAAAACACATTTCGACCAGGATATGTAAAATGACAGCTGTACTGTTGATAAGGAGGTGTGGAAAAATGGCAGTGTTGAAAATCAGGAGTGAAAATATTACAAATTCACAAAGTTACCAGCGTGGATGGAAACTATGCAATGCACACTCGTAAAACAGCCACTTTTTGGATTTTTTTCACCAAATTTGCAACATAGGCATTTTGAGAGCCCACCTCATGAACGGTGGAGCTGTCATTTTGTTAATCAGTCCCAAAAGGTGATTCCACGCAGTGACGGTGAAATCACCTTTTGGGACCGAAAGCACCATGACAGTGACTGAATTCATGAGGAGGGTCCCCAATAACCCCATGTTGAAAATGTGGTGCCAAAATTCCTAAAAATGCCAGAAATATGCACCAAAGTTGAAAAAAACCTATTTTTACCATTATACAGCTTACCGGCATTTCTTCAGTACTCGGTCGGCTTTGAAGAATGCAGACGTGTTCCCGGTCCACTGAAGATCATCGCAACAGACTCCGGAGGTAAGTATGGGGGTAAGGGGGGGAGTGGGGAGGCAGGGCATGTAGAGGGTGGGCACGGGCTGGGAGGAGCAGGAATGACCATGAGGGACCATTTTCTGCTTTTACAGGTTTAAAAAAATAACATTGCAGGACTTTTTTACAGGGCATTTGGCACACTGGGGTGGGCTCCCAGTGTGCCACCCTGACTGTTTGGGGGCTAGTCAATGGGGGATTGGGCACCTTGCTGGCAATATCCAAAGAGGGGAGGACCAGGACCGTTTTCTTCTTTATAGGTTTAAAAACAAAAAACATTGCAGGACAGTTTTTGTTTTACAAGGGCATTTGGCAAGCTGGGGTGGGCTCCCAGCATGTCACCTGAGTGTTTGGGGGGGGACTAGCTGACTGGGGATTGGGCACCCCTGCTGGCACATACTGAAGTGGGGCAAGTGCCAAGAGGGATTGGGCACCCCCTCGGCACACAGCAAATGAGGGGGGCATTATGCCAATGGGAAGTGGGCTCCCCCGACAGCACATGAAATGGGTTAGGGCATGCCGACAGAGGAAATGGGCACCCCCAAACTTCAGCATTGTGGCAGGTGGTGGTGGCAGTCACTGCTGTCATGTTTGTTTCACCAGCAAAGGCACTTCTGAAGGTGCCACTACATGATGAGCTAGGCTGTCATTGCAGTGCAGCTTTTCTTTGATCTGGTGGCCACATTACGTGTTGCTGGTGTCAGTACCTAATGCTCTCTCATTGGGGAATGAGGGACGCACCTGCTGATGCGTGCCCTGCATTTGCCCACAGTGACCGCTCCTCCAAATCTGCTACTATTGCAATATACTGGCTGCGCAAGCGTGTGCCAACATAAAAAAGCAGAATCACAAATAAACATCAGTGGGCACACAATTAAATCGCATGGTAAGTTTGTAAATAGACAGCTGAAAATGCTCTCGGGGCATGCAGTACATACTCAAATAATTGAAGAGCACAACAGAAAAAAAAGGACAGCATACAGAGAACAAAATTCATACAATAAATAACTGTGGAAGTTCTCTTATTCAGTAACATTTTCCCAGCATCATGTCACTGACCCAAAAATAAAAGCCCAACATTTTTCTGCGCTGCCGCTCAGGGAGAAGGATGACTGAGGGAACTGCCATTTTAAACTTGTAGCAGTAGTCCAAATTGCCTCATGGAAAACAGCATTCATCTTTGTGAGGATATTCACATGAATGCAAGTGCCCTCTGATCCCTGCTAGTGGCCATCTTGGAATGGGCAAATCATACATGAAGTATATCAAAGTTCAGGCAGCCATCTCTGTGAGGGGCACCAGCTTGTTCAATAGGGCTTCACTCTCACTCCATCGACATCAATGGTGCCATCTTTGTGAAGGGCAATCCCTGTTGAAATGAATGGGCACTGAACCAAACAGCTGATTTTGCAAAGAAATTTTTATTTAAATAACAGACAATAAGGATTTGAGCTGGAATTGTTTATTATAAACATCACGAGATGGACTTTGCTTACAAATAATTGTACTTTTGTCTATAATATTTTCTCTGCAGCACTCCATCTATTCCATGACAACCCATCTCCTGCATAGAAACATAGACTTTGATGGCAGATAAGGACTGCCTGGCCCACCTAGTCTGCCCATTTCCCTACCTACAGGATAAGCTGCAGATCCTAGTTAACCAACAGCCTATTTCTTCCTACCCCCCACAAGAATTGCCTTATGTCTGTCCCATACATTCCTGAATTCTCCCACAGTTTTAGACCCCACAACCTCCTCAGGAAGGCTGTTCCATGCATTCACCACCCTCTCTGTGAAAAAATACTTCCTCACATTGCCCCTGAATCACCCCCCCTCTATTTTAAAATTGTGTCCCCTTGTTCTTGCACATCTCTTTTTCTGAAAGATGCTACCCTCTTGGACTTTGTTGATTCCACTGAGGTACTTAAAAGTTTCTCTCATGTCCCCCCCACTTTCCTCAAGGGTATAATATTAAGCTCCTTTATTCTCTCCTCATATGGCTTCTCTTGCAGACCCTGCACCATTTTAGTTGTCCTCCTCTGGACTGCCTCTATCCTGTCTATGTCCTTGCGGAGATGGTGTCTCCAGAACTGGATGCAGTACTCCAGATGGGGTCTCATCAACTGTCTGTACAATGGGATAACAACTTCCTGTTTTCTGCTGGTGATGCCTCTCCTTATGCATCCCAGTATACCCCCAGCCATCCCTACTACCTTCTGACATTGCTTGTTAACCTTACAGTCATCTGATATGATTACCCCCAGGTCCCTTTCCTTTTTTGTTGTTGTTATTACCTCCTCCTCCATTGTGTAATCTTCCCCTGGGTTTTTGTTTCTCAGGTGCATTATTTTGCACTTCTTTGCATTGAATCGAAGCTGTCTTATTTTCGACCATTCCTCCAACCTTGCCAAGTCCCTTCTCATCCTTTCCATGCCTCCTTATGTATCAACCCTGTTGCAGATCTTTGTGTCATCTGCAAAGAGGCATACTTTTCCTTCCAGTCCCTCTGCAATGTAACTTATAAAGACATTAAAAAGGACTGGACCAAGTACTGAACCCTGTAGTACCCCACTAGTAACCCCTCTTTCTTCAGAGTAGACTCCATTTACAATTACCTTCTGTGTCCTGTTGTCCAGTCAATGTTTTACTCAGACTACCACCCTGGGGCCCACTCTCAGGCTGGTTAATTTGATTATTAATCTTTTATGAGGGACTATGACAAATGCCTTGCTAAAGTCTAGGTAGGCCATGTCCACAGCCCCTCCTTGGTCTACTACTTTGGTCACCCAGTCAAAGAAATCAATTAGATTCATCTGACATGATCTTCTTACTATGAAGCAATGCTGCCTTGGGTCCTGTGCCCCACTGGCCTCTAGGTACTCAACAATTTTTCCTTCAGAAGTGATTCCATCACTTTCCCTACCACAGGGGTCAAACTGACAGGCCTGTAGTTTTCTGCCTCTGTCTTGGTCCCATTTTTGTGAAGGGGAATCACATCCACCTTACTCCAGTCCTCGGGTGCCATACCATCCTCCCATGATTTGTTAAAAAGGGTAGTCAGTGGTTTCACTAGTTCTCCCCTTAATTCTTTTAGAATTCTGGGGTGAATTCCATCAGGCCCCATTGCTTTGTCCACCTTCAGTTTTAGGAGTTCTTGCAGAACCCTTTCTTCTGTGAAAGAACTGGGATCAACCCCCCTATCAAGAGAGCTTCTGTTCTGGTCTACTACTTTGGTCACCCAGTCAAAGAAATCAATTAGATTCATCTGACATGATCTTCTTACTATGAAGCAATGCTGCCTTGGGTCCTCTGCCCCACTGGCCTCTAGGTACTCAACAATTAGGGCGAGGGCTCTAAGATCGATCCCCCCTCCCCCGAGGAGCCACTGGGTCACGAGGGCTGCACTAGAATTGCCCTCCCTGTTGACTGTTCCCTGCCGCAAGGACACCCCCACCCCCTGAGGAGCCATTGGTCGCGGGGCCCTAAGAGCGATCCTCCTCGAGAAGCTGCTGGGTTGCGGGGCTGCTGAAATTCCTCCTGTTGACTGTTCCCTGCCGCCAGGACACCCCACCCCCTGAGGAGCCGTTGGTCGCGAGGGCTAAGATTGATCCTCCCCGAGGGAGTCGCTGGTCGCGAGGGGCTGCACTGGAATTGCTCCCCTCCCTGTTGACTGTTCCCTGCCGCCAGGACACCCCCAATTCCCCCGAGGGAGCCGTTGGTCGCGAAGGCCCTAAGATCGATCCCTCCCCTGAGGAGCTGCTGGGTCGTGAGGGCTGCACTGAATTGCCTCCCTGTTGACTGTTCCCTGCCGCCAGGACACCCCACCCCGAGGAGTCATGGTCGCAAGGGCCCTAAGGTAAACTCCTTCCTGGAAAAGAATAAACGAAAAAAAAGAAAACACAAATCGCAACACAGTCAGTGAGCCAGCCTACCTGTGGACACTCTGCTCGGCTCGGCTCTGTCGTTTGAAACACGGTTTTGGCGCCTTTTTCTCTAGGCTCTGTTTTAAGCAGTCGGTGCTTGCTCTGGAGTAACCCGATGAATTAGTACACTGTATGCATTTATTTGGGACTGGATGAATTTGTTTGTGGATGTTCCTATTCTACACTGCTTTGCCTGCTAATGTTTAGAGTTTTGTTTTGGGAGTTTCAAGTGCTGCTTTTGTAAACTGTGTTTTCCCTGCCTGTAATTTTGCCAGCCCGCTCCTCTTCTCTCCTCTTTGAAACCCCTGTATTTTTGCACATGTTTTAATTTAATCACCCACTGCAGCATTAGCCTCTGCCATGCGCTTTTTAGCAGCAAATCCCCCGCCTGCACTGCCCACCCCCAAATCGCTACTCCCCCCTGCCTGCCTACTTAACCTCTGCCTCTTTCTCCAACAGATCGATCCCCCCCCCCGAGGAGCTGGAGGTCGCGAGGGCTGCACTGGAATTGCCCTCCCTGTTGACTGTTCCCTGCCGCCAGGACACCCCCAACCCCCGAGGAGCCATTGGTCGCGAGGGCCCTAAGGTAAACTCCTGCCTGGAAAAGAATAAAAAAAAAAGAAAGAAAACACAAATCGCGACACAGTCAGTGAGCCAGCCTACCTGTGGACACTCTGCTCGGCTCGGCTCTGTCGTTTGAAACACGGTTTTGGCGCCTTTTTCTCTAGGCTCTGTTTTAAGCAGTCTGTGCTTGCTCTGGAGAAACCCTCCCGAACGCTACGCGTTCGGCTCCCCACCGCCCCCACCACCACCCTTGCTGGGCTCTCCCTTTTATAGGTATATTTTCTTTGTCACATGAGGCTCAAAACCAATCAGCCTACTTTCCCATTTGCTGGTTATATCGTTCTAGCACTAGAGGGAGCCTGCCCTCATTTCTTGCTCTATATTGGGAAATGTCTCACTCAAGCATGGTCCTTGCTATGCTGGCCCTCCTCCTGCTGCAGCACCCTATGCTCTCTCTCTGCCCCTCTATACCCCCCATTAACCTGCCCCCAACCAAAGCACAATGCCCCCACTCTCAATTCCCGCCTCCCCCATCGGACTACCCCACACCTATCCTCAATCCATTCCCCAATCCCTCCCTGCACCCTGGACTACCACGCCACCCCACCCACCAACCACCTATGTGCTACTCACAGTATTGTGTTTCCAGTCACAAGTGGACACTCCTCACTAAGCCCTCAGTTGTTCTCTCCCTTCCTATCCCTGCTCCTCCCTGGTGGGGTCCCTCAGCCACATATGCACCCCACCGCCAGCTACAAACACCACGCGAGGCGCCTAATTCTCCTGCTGCTCCTGCTCTCCGGCAATGTGAACCCAAACCCCGGGCCTGTCATCCCAGCCACGCCGCTGCCCACAGATGGCAAAGGCTTTCAAATCGCCTTTATTAATATATGCAGTCTCCCTAAGAAAACTGCAGCCCTCCAATGTTGGGTCACCCAACACTCCCCGAATATTCTCATGCTTGCCGAAACCTGGCTCTCCTCCCTCACGCCTGACTCTGCCATCTCCCTTCCTGGTTTTACCATTTTCAGGGCCGATAGGATGGGCAGGCATGGAGGGGGGTGTGCTATCTACTTGCGCAACTCGGTCCTCGGGCTTGCCCTCCCCAACCCCGAGCTTAACCATGGGGCGCAAGCAATTACCTTAAAAATCACCCCCTACCCTGGACGCAGTCCGCTCTATCTAACTGCGGCTTATCTACCCCCGGGGTCTAACAAAGACTCTGCAGCCACCTCTCTCCTTGACTACCTGGCTACCTTACCCCTGAAAGCTGAACAGTTAATTATGGGTGACCTAAATTCCAATTGGCTCAGACCGTCGGCAGATAATTTGAAGAATGAGCTTGCAGCCCTTGACCTGTCCCAACTGGTCACTCAGCCAACTAGACTTAACAAAGTAACAGGAACTAGCTCCCTCCTGGACGTCATCCTCTCTAACCGACCTCATAAAGTAGTCTCCATTGATGTCCTTGTGGACTCACTCAGTGACCACTCCCCAGTCATCTGCTTCTGGTCCTCCCCCACCCTCAGCCCTGGGTACAGCAGGACCCCTCGCCGCCAGTTTCTCCCCGGAGGTCTCGCCAACCTCAAACGTCACCTCGCCCAAATCGACTGGTCCCCATTGGCCAGCGCTCCTGACGTTAGCTATGCCCTTACCTACCTCTCCACAGCCTTCAACCACGCCTGTGATCTGTATGCACCCCTCAACACTCGTAGGATAAAAAAAAAATGGACTGCTGCATGGATCACTCCTGCGCTGATCCAACAACTAAAAAAGAGAGATAACCTCTGGCACTTAGCTAATGACTCCGGTAGGGTTGCTGACAGGCAAGCCTACAGGGCAGCCCGCAATCAATGCACCTGGACAATCAAGCAGGCTAAAGCTAAATTCTACCAGGCTGCATTGACATCCTCCTGGGGCTCGTCCAGAGCTTTCTGGGACAACATTAAAGATTTAAATGGTAAGACCCGCTCCCCCCCTCCATCCCAGATTGTCATAAATGGGACTGTCTCGACTGACCCCACCTGTATTGCTAACTGCCTTAATAAAACTTTCACTGACTTAAGTGCCGTCCTCCTGGCCCATTTTTCTGACCCGGTTGCCAAACCCACCCACGCTCCCATTTCCAGGCCACAATTCCACTTCTGAATGATCTCACCCCACGATGCCAAACCTTTCTTAATAAAGGCCCTCGCCTCTCAGAACCCTACCAATGACCCTCTCGACTCCAGGATACTTCGCCTCGTGCTGGATGTCATGCTCACCCCGCTGACGCTTATCATTAACAAATCCCTATGCCTCGGCCAATTCCCTAAGGCCTGGAAGCATGCAGAAGTAACCCCCATCCATAAGTCTGGGGACCGCACCCTGCCTAATAACTACAGGCCCATCTCCATCCTTCCCCCCCTATCCAAAGCCTTAGAAAAAATAATAAACACATAGCTCTCGGAATATCTTACTAACTACAACCTTCTTTGTCCGGAGCAACACGGGTTTCACCCTGGCCATAGCACATCCACTGCCCTTCTGGAATTCTCCCACCACATTCACTCAGCACTAGACAAAGGTCATCTTGCAGGGCGGTCTTTATAGACCTGTCAAGGCCTTCGACATGGTGTGCCACCCCTGCTACTAAACTCCCTTAGTATACTAGGTCTGCAGCTGGCCCCTGAAGTGGTTCATGAGCTACCTACACAACAGGTCCCAAAGAGTCAAGCTAAATGGGACCCTCTCCTCCTACCTTCCTGTACACTGGTGTCCCCAAGGCTCCATCCTTGGCCGACCCTTTCAGCCTATTCCTGAACACCCTCCCCAGCTCCTGTTCCAGTAAAATATTACTCTATGCTGATGACGCTGTTATCCTTGCATCACACCCTGACCCACTCCCACTCCAAATCATGCTGCAAAGCGCCTTCCTCCAAACTGAAAAGTGGTTCAATAATCACCGCCTAGTCCTGAACCTAAAGAAACTAAGTCCATGCTATTTTCTCATCGGCAAAACAATGCCAGGGACTTTCCTCCACATCACCACCAGCCCCTCCTCTGGAGCAGGTTTCATCCTATAAGTACCTGGGCATCACCTTTGTCTCCGGCCTTACTTTCCACGCCCATCTTAAAGCTCTGTCATCTGCAATGAACTCCAGGATCGGTCTTCTCTACCGCCACAAAGACTGTCTCCCCGAAACCGCCTTAAAACTAGCCATCACCTCATCGGTATTATCGCTGGCTGACTACGGACTCCCTGTTTACGCTGCTGCTGATGCCTCTACCTTATCCAAAGTTCAGACCTCTATCAACAAAGCATGTAGGCTCCTTACCGGTGCCCACAGCAGAACCCACACCTGTCTGCTATACTCCACCACAAAAATACTGACTCTTGAGGAAAGACTGAAATATCAGACCTGCCTACTGGCCAAAAAATCCTTGTCAGGTCTCTGCCCTCCTGGGGTCTCTGGACCTTTGCAGCAGGCTGCTAGGTCCCTGCCAACCCGGTACGCGCGCAGCCACCTTCCAACGTTCCCAGGCGAGGACCTCTCGATGCCAGATCTTTCCATCACCAAGCCCCGTCCTGGTTTAACTCCCTTCCTGAAACTATCTCCAAGATCCCAGGTATTGGCCGCTTCAAAATCGCCCTTGGCAGCATATTATTTACAGCCGATGTTGTAAATGCTTGTAGCTGCCCTGTGCCAGTCCCTACTAACCTTTTCAAGCCCCTCGCCTACCGGTCTTACAACTCTACATATTAGCTTGTGACATGTTGTCAATTTGAATAATGTATCTCTTGTTGTTTTACCAATGTTAGTACCTATTAGCTTGTGACTTGTTGTCAAATTGAATAATGTATCTCTTGTTGTTTTACCAATGTTAGTACCTTACACAAGTTTAATCCAGTATCAGCTTCGCTGTCTGCTCTCTCCAAGTGTATATTTTTATGTATCTAACCTGTTCGTCATTCCCTGTCCTAACCTCACTCTATTGTTGTCTCCCCCCCCCTTTTTGACGAGGTACCTTTGTAAACGAGTCTTTGACTCAAAGGTTGTAAAACTGATCTCTACAATAAATAAAAAATAAATAAATAAAATAATTGGACTTGGCACCTCTGCCTCCTCTTTTGTGACTACTGAGCAGAAATATTCATTCAGTATCCCTGCTTTTTCACTGTCCTCCTCTGCCCACCCACTGTTCATTCTATGCAGTCTCACTATCCCTCCCTTTGTCTTTCTATGCTCCCTGATGTACCTATAAAAGGTTTTATCCTCCTTCTTAATCGAGTTGGCTATCTTTTCCTCAGTTTGGGCCTTTGCTATTCTGACTTCCTTCCCTGCTTCCTTCTGCCTTAACTGGTACAACTTTCTATCCTGCTTCTTCTGTGTTTCCTTATACTTCCTGAATGCTATCTTTTTCTCCCTGACTTTCCCTGCCATCTCTTTTTGAGAACCACAGTGGCTTTTTCTTTCATTTCGATTTGTTTATTTGCTTCACACAAAGGCTTGTTGCCTCTGTGATGGTAGTTTTGATGATTCCCCATTGTTGCTCCACCCCTCCTTCTGGCTGGTTTGCTAGTGCTTTTCTGAGGCACTCTCCCATCTTGCCAAAGTCAGCCCTCCTGAAGTCCAGTACCCTCACTTTTGTATGGCTTGACTCTGTAGCTGAGTTTAATGTGAACAACACTGTTTGATGGTCACTTGTTCCCAGATGGCAACCCACTTCTAGATCCAAGATCCTCTTACTGTCCCCATTTGAGAGTACAAGGTCTAAGATTGTTCCCTCATGAGTGGATTCCGAAACTAGCTGTCTGAGGCATGCCACCTGTAGGGCTTTGAGAATGGCCCTGCTCTTGGATGTGGCTGCAGCAAATGTGCTCCAGTTAACATCTGGCATATTCAGGTCTCCCATCAACAGTATCTCCCTTTTCTCTGCCATCCTGAGAATGCCTTCTATCATATCCTTGTCCATTCCCTTCCCCTGACATGGGGTTCTGTACACAACCCCTGTGCCGGATTGTGGTGCCATTTCCAGTCTCCAAGGTGACCCACAGTGCCTCCTCTCCTCCCTGTTTTCTCTTTTGTTCAGTTACTTTTATTCCTTCCTTTACATAGAGAGCTACTCCTCCCCCTCTTCTCCCCTCCCTGTCTCTCCTGTAGGTTATGTATCCTGGTATGTTAACATCCCAGTCATGGTTCTCTGTGTACCATGTTTCTGCGACTGCCACAATATCCAGGCATCCCTCTTCCATCAAGGTCACCAGTTCAGGGAGCTTGTTGCCCAGACTACGGGCATTGGTACTCATTACCCTCTATTTCCTGATAGCCTAACTCCTTTTTGCCCCATCCCTGTCCTTCTTGCCTCTGTCACTTTCCCCATTTACCCCTTCCCTTCTCCCTATCGACATTTCTATGTTGGAGTTTACTACATTTACTACCATTACTTTTTGGGGTGGCTAGGATTTCCCTGCCTCTTTCCAGTGCCTCCCCCTTTGGCTAGTTTAAATGCTTGCCAATGAAGCATTTAAACCTATCACCTAGGATCCTGGTTCCCCTCCTCGGCAGATGCATCCCATCATGCCAGTATAGGCTTGCATCACTTCAGGTGGACCCCCAGTCCCCAATGAAGCCAAATCCCTGAGCTCTGCACCAGTTTTTCAACCACTGATTGAGTCCCATGGTGTGGAGCACCCTAGCCTGTCCTATGCCATAGACAGGCAGCACTTCCGAGAAGGTTACCATGCATGCAACTTGTCTATGGCCCCTTCCCAATTCCATAAACTCTCAGTGGAAAATGACATCCAACTCCCTTCTCTGTGCTGCTGCTCCAGCAATCCTGAGGATTTTCTCCCTGTCCCTCCAAGCCATGGCTCCATGCAGGCACCTTACCTCACTCTCCCCCTTCCTCCCCCAGTTCTACCTTCCTAACAATGGAGTCCCCCACCAGGAGTTGTTTCCTTCCCCTGTGGGGTCCCATGCCACCCTCCTGTGGGTCTCCTTTGTGGAGGTTCCCAGCACCCTCCTTGGTCTCCACTGTGGGTGCCTCCATAGAGGAACCACACTTTGCCAGAATGGCATAGGAATTGTGGAGAGGTACAACTGGAGGGATGCACCTCTATTCCACCACTCTCACCCTCCCTGAGCCCACTGTGGTCCAACCTCTCCTCTTTCTTGGCAACCTCTGAGGTAGTGGCTCTGGTGGTCCCTGGATGGAAGAGGAGGTCCCACAAATCCTGGCCAAATCAGCCTCATGATGAGCAACCTCCTTCCTCAACCCAGAGAGGTGCCTGCAGATGGGACAACACCGAATCCTCCAGAATGTCTCCCGGAAGACTGCTGCTCCACAGCCACTGCACCACTCCCATTATGTCTTATTTCTGGCCCCTTCACTATTGTTTGGAATTCTTACTCTTTCCTCTGTTTTTTCTTTTTGTTTTCTTTTTTCCTTCCTTCTCTCTCTATTTACTTACTGTTACTGTGCCTTTTAAGCTCTTGATTGTCCAGTTCTGAGACAAGATGATCCTATATTTCTCAGTAGACCCCTTAGTTGCTCAGAGGCAGACCTCCAGCAGCTAGAGGGGACCGGAGAGCTACTCATGCCTTCTTGGATGGTGCATCTTTGGTGGCTCTGTGATCACTCACTTCCTGCTCACAAACAGGAAGTTCCTGTTGTCAGTCAAATCCTGTACCTATTAAAGTAGAACTAGCTTAGGGTGAGGGGTGGAGGGGAAGGAAGGAGGGCAATATAGTCCCAGTAGAAAAGTCCAGTCACACAGCACTCCTTCCTCCTGGTGTCTTCTGCCAAGCTTCTGGCAGAATCTTTCTAAGGCAGTGTTTATATCTGGCATCCTTCTAGCTAAGCTACTTCTCCTACTTACTAGTTCTTTCTACAAGCAAATAAATTGCACAGCTATCAAGCCCCTTCAGCCACCTGACATTTATACCTAGATAACTGTTCAGACAACCATTCACTACAGCTAACTCAGACAAACACACTGTTTTTTTTCTTTGTTTGCTTGTTTGTTTTTTACCCTAAATTAAAGGTCCCAGTAGAAGAGTTCTACTTCTTTAGTCCCAGTAGACAAGTCCAGTCACACGGCACTCCTTCCTCCTGGTGTCTTCTGCTAAGCTTCTGGCAGAATCTTTCTAAGGCAGTGTTTATATCTAGCTTCCTTCTAGCTAAGCAACTCCCCATACTTACTAGATCTTTCTACAGGTAATTAAATTGTACAGCTATCAAGCCCCTTCAGCCACCTGAGTTTTACACATAGATAACTATTCAGACAACCATTCACTGCAGCTAACTCAGGCAAATACACATTTTTTTTGTTTGTTTTTTACCCTGAATTAAAGGTCCTAGTAGAAGAGTTCTACTTCTTTAGTCCCAGTAGAGAAGTCCAGTCACACAGTACTCCTTCTTCCTGGTGCCTTCTGCCAAGCTTCTGGCCAACTCTTTCTAAGGCAGTGTTTATATCTAGCTTCCTTCTAGCTAAGCTACTCCCCCTACTTACTAGATCTTTCTACAGGTAATTAAATTGCATGGCTATCAATCCCATTCAGCCACCTGAGAGTTACACCTAGATAACTGTTCAGACAACCATTCACTACAGCTAACTCAGACAAACACACTATTTTTTTCTTTGTTTGATTGTTTATTTTTTGCCCTAAACTAAAGGTCCTGGTTAAAGAGTTCTACTTCTTTAGTCCCAGTAGAGAAAACCGGTCACCCAGCACTCCTTCATCCTGGTGTCAACTGCCTCTCATTCTTACAACCTTTGCTGTGTCAAACACAGCTCTTTCCTGACCAGGAACATCCAAAGGGCTACCTACATCCACCTTGAGGGTGTGGGGCTACAAAATTGAAACCCTCCTGCATGACATCCATTCTTCCCTCTCATCTCAGGGAACATCAGCTATACAAGCCATTCAGGATGACCTTGCCTACATTAAAACTATCTCACCTCAGTCCATGGTCCATACCAGCCTATAGCCAGCTATCTTCTCAGCCTTGCCTCATGAAGATGCTGTTGATTGGCTCAAGGAATTCCAAGCCTGGATTTCCTTCAATGGCTGAATTGATCCTGTGCATATTTGCAATGCTTTGCACTTGCTTATGAGAGGGACTGCATTTCCTAGTTTAATGCACTTCCAGAACAAGTTAAAGGAAACAATGCCACTCTATATGCAACATTTAGAGATGATTTTGTCCAAGCACATTGGCCCTGGTTACTGGAACAACAGTCGTGGGAATGCATCATCCAACCCTTTGAATCTTTGGAAGCATTCATAGTCGACACTGAGTCATGCTGCAAATATCTACAGAAAACAGAGAAAAATGAAATTACAGCCTTTGTCCAAGAAATTCGTCCTCAACCTCGGCCTTATCTGGTCCAACAGAAGCCAACAACCTAAGGAACACAACCCAAGCTACATGACTTGTGAAGGAATTCACATCAATGTTACAGACCACCAGTGAACAAGCACCTCAGTCCACACAAATAGCACCACTTGCAATGTGTCCAGCAGCAATAAGCAATGACTGATCAGCTCATCGCATCTATCAGTGATTTACAACTGAGCACCACTGCTTCATCTGCAACTTCGGTTGATGCTCTGCAACCTCCTTGAGTGGCACCTGATCCACCTCCACCTACTCGAGAGCCTGTTAGCTGCCAGTGAAGTGGGTACAAAGGACACACTGCTGCAGTGTGCAGAAAGCTTAAGTATGGCAAAAGAAATCACAGGAACTAAAGATGCCCACTGCATCATCGTCAGCAGCAAAATGACTGCAACTACTCCCAGGAGCAGGGGAACGAATACTGCCCAACAAACTATGGGCATTTGTTGGGTGGGGGAACACTTCAACTGACTGCCCCTCTGACTCTCGCAATTCATGCAAACAGCAAACTCCAACTACCAACTCTGGCACCATTTCACTTCCAGGGGAGAAATGAACCTGTCATCAGATTACCTTCCTAGCAAACTATGTCCCTGTGACCACTGGAGATTAGTCCACACATGCCTTGTTTGACAGAGGAGCAGAAATCTCAGTCATCAGTACTAGTATTGTGGACAATAAAGCACTTCAGCAATTATGCTACTGTCTCTCCAGCTGACCTAAAGTACATGATCACAGCAAATTCCTCTACAGTACCTTTCAGATGTGTTGTTCATCTCAAGCTACATATGGCTCACAACAAGCTACTGCTAAGTTTGCCCTAGTGCCAGATCTGAAACCTTCAGTAATTCTTGGCATGGAGATCCTCAAATCTCACAAAGCCATCCTAGACTTTGCATTAAATAAACTGTCACTAGACCTGTGGAGGCAAGCTGCAGCTATTGACTCAGTCAATGTGCCTCCTAAGACAGTGATGGTTTTGATTGCCAAGATTTGAGGTGAACCACTCCCACAAGGTGTTGTTGGCATCACCACAGAATCCTGCACTTTGCAATCTTCAGGCCTTCTCTCAGGAAACACCTTGTCTGCTCTGCATGACAGCACAGTTTTCCAGAAATGTTGCAGCTTTTCATATGAGCCAGTCATCCTCTCCAAGGGTGCCAATTTCAGAAGGTGTGTCTGCTTGTCTACTGGGAACCAGCTCCATCTCATGCAAGAACCTCACCCTGGTTCCACTAACTCAATTCCTATCAGTGCTATCACCACCAGAGTTACCCCTCAGTAAACGACTATCTTTTTCAAAACTCCCAGCATCTCCAACAGAGAAACAACAGCTTATGAATTTCCTAGAGGACAACCCAGATGTCTTTTTTGGTCCAGATAAAAAGCTTGGATGTTGCGATATTCTGCAACACACCACTGAGGTGCAGCCCATTTAGAAACCCGTCTGCCAGCGAGCCTACAGAGTGGGACACAAGCAGAAACAAGTCCTAGAGGACATGATCAAAGACATGCTTGAACAAGACATCATTGAAGGTTCTACAAGTCCCTGGGGTGCACCATGCCTGCCTGCTGGTGGTAAAGAAAGACAAGGGGTATCACTTTGTGGTAGACAACAGAAAGCTCAATGCCTAAACAGTGCAGGATGTTCAACCCTTACCCATAACTAAAAATGCCTTAGAGGGTCTTGGCATAGCCAGCCCAGCTTATTTCACCACTCTGGGCCTTTAGAGTGGGTTCTATCAACTCTCCATTGATCCAGCTTCTCATCCATACACAGTCTGGTGCTGTCACTTGGGACTTTTTCAATTCAAATGACTGCCTATGGGACTTTGGAATTGTCCAGCTGCATTCCAGTGTGTTATAGAAGCTGCACTATGTGGGTTGTCTTGTAAATTATACCTTATCTACTTAGACAAGGTTATTGCCTTCAGCAGAACTTTTCCAACACCTCCAACACTTCAAAGAAGTGTTTGAATGGGGGCATGGCCTGACATCCAGCAATGGTGGACGTGTGTTAGAGGAGCTCTAGAGGACATCAAATAATGGCAGAAATTAAGATAATATATAAAACTACAGCTACACGGTATGGCATCATCAGAATCCTCCAAAAACAAACAACCCTCTCATTTGAACCCCAGGATAAGTTGGGCATGAGAGGGACAGAGGCCCACACCAGGTCGCAAGCTGCAAGTGTTGAACTAAATGGAAATAAGGAAGGTTCAGAAATACCACTCAGTGCTTTGCAAGCAATGATAATAAATATGGAAAATGAAATAAGGAATGGATTTACCAGTATCTTAGCTCAAATTACTCACATACAGACTGTAATAATTTCCCTGGTAGAGATGTCCAGCACTCAGGGAACTAGACTTGAGCAGGAAAAAATAATTTAATGACCTAGAAGACATTGTGGCCAATTTGGCTAGAGGAAAAAAATGAAGATTGAAAAAAAATAGAAATGTTCATGATTAAAGCTAAGGATCAAGAAAACATAGCCAGAAGACTGAATATTCACATTGTCAATCTGCTGGAGGGGCTTGAAAGCATGGAAAGGGGTGAGCAGTGTAAAAGTGGCTTGTCCGGCATCTGGGTATGGATGAGGCAGCCTTAGGCTTTGAAATCCAATGGGCATATCGCATGAGACCCCCCTTCCCAAAGCCAGGCGACAGACCCAGGCATTATTTAATTAAAATGATGAGGGCAGCAAGAGCACAGGGGCTGATTAATACTGAAAAAGGCAAAGGGTGGGATATTCAAAAGGGTTGCACCATGCGCAATAAGGTTGGGCCAGTGCAAGTCCAAAATTGCGCCATTCTGCGATATTCAGCAGGAGGCAGTTGCGCCACTAAAAACATGCTGAGCAACAGCGCAAAGCTAATTAAGGCATGTGCAACCGAGGCGGTGGAACCATGCATAAAGTGCGCAATGTGATATTCAAGGCTTGCGCCAATGGCAACAGTGGATCAGGCGGAAGTTGAGCCATAGCAGAAATGAGCCAAAATAAAAAGGCTCAAGGAAGAGGCGCAAGAATGCTACAGGGAAGCCACATGAGGCAGGGAGACAGACAAGGCCAGAGGGAGAAAGAGTGCAGTCCAGGGAGAGCACAGGACAGAATAGGGGCAAGGGAAGGTGTGTGGGGTCACAGAGTGCAGAGGCCAGTAGGTGTACCCGGTGCAGTGGAGGTAGCAGTCAGGACAGCAGGGGGAACAGAGCAACAATAGCCAGGGGGGGGAAACAAGCCAGGGACATGGACAGTGCCAACTTCCACATGGAAGCTGTAATGAGGGGGATGAGAAGGCATGCTGCAGGGGACGTGGCCGTGGAAGGGCCCGTCGGCGGTACGCCCCCAACAGGCAGTACCGAGCCCGCATCAGCTTTGAGCTCTACTCAGATGTAGAGATTGTAGGCCGGTACCACCTGAACAGGGCAATACTGAGGCGGCTCTGTGAGCTGTGCAGTGATGTGATGCAGGCACCCTCACGACGGAGTCACGCTCTGTCAGTTGAGACAAACGTAACAGCCTGTCTGTGCTTGCTCGCCACGGGTACCTTCCAGAGACCAACGGGGACACTGCAGGGATAACACAGTTGGCCACATCACGCATCCTCATCCAATTCCTCAGCCCACTGCTGCCACATGCTGTGGAATACATCCATTTCCCCAGCACTGCAGTGGAGCGCACAGCAAACATACAGGAGTTCCACAGGGTAGCACGTATGCCTGGCATACTAGGGGTGATAGACTGCACCCATGTGGCCATTTGCACGCCACCTGGCCCCGATGGGGCTGCCTATCGGAATCGGAAGGGATATGCTAGTGTCAACTGCCAGGTGGTGTGTGATGCCAGTGGGCGCATCAATGTCTGTGCCACGCACCCTGGCAGAGCACATGATTCATTCATATGGTACAAGTCGGCACTGTGCCATCGATTCGAGAGTTGGGACATCCCTACAGGACATCTAGTGGGTGAGCATGCATGTAGGATTGGCAAATCGGGGGCCAGGGTGGGCAAGCCACAGGTGCCATGGGTGTGGCACACAGGGTTAGGGGCAATATGAGCCTAAACAAGACACTAACCTCCACTATCTCCACACAGGTGACAGTGGATACCCACTCCATCCCTGGCTGCTCACACCCTACCGGCAGCCCACGACCCCATCGCAGCAATGCTTCAATGAGGCACACGCCGCCACACGCAACATCATTGAGCGGGTGTTTGGGATGCTGAAGGCGCACTTCCCATGCCTAGACACCTCCAGCGGTGCCCTACAGTATAGCCCCTCAAAGGCCTGTGGGATATTCCTGGCCTGTTGTATCCTGCACAACATGGCCAAAGACTGTGGGATAGCCGTACAGGTCAAAGAGGGGGACAGCGATGGGGATGACGGTGACACCGGTGGTGATGGGGATGAGCAGCCCCCCCTTGGATGACATGACCCCCGAGTGATCCGGCTGGCCCAGCTGCACCAGAACACCATCACAGAGGAGCACTTCACCCAACACAGGTAAGTCATGGGGCCATGTGCAACCAACAGTGGCTAGGGCACAACCCATATACACAGAGAGAAACACACCAGGGGTACATGATGGCAAGGGAAGTGGCAGGGCACAGAAGCACACACATACAACCTGGGAGGGGTGAATAGTAACACGCCACATGGACAGACACACATACACACACAACAGGCACAAAGTGCACAGAGGTCAGGTGCACAACAGAGCAGGAACACAGACACTAAAAACACACACGTCCACAGGCCACCACCTCCACTTACTGTCCATGTACGTGTGTCAGATACTGGACACCTTTGCACTGTGGTGTACAGTGCAATGCAGGCATCATCATGCACACGCACCTGTGGACAGCAGTCAGGAGGGTGTGCAGGTGGTCTGTGTGTCTGCGTGTAGGGCAAGGCACCCACTGGTGCACTGCCCACCGAAACACACATTGCACACAGGGCAATACCAGAAAGGGCCCACACTGGGAGACAGCTCAGTCATGTGGCACAGTGCCATGGCCATCTCGGATGCATGGGCAGCCCCGCCGAGACCCAGCAGCACTGGCAGGCTGAGCACGGGCCTTATGGGGTGGCACCGATGGACCACCAGGGGTCCCACTGCGCGAACGCGACCTTGCCCACACAGGGGTCTGCAGCATACTGAACATACCTGCACCAGGGGTGCTCGGGATGCCCACAGCTGAACCTGGCATCGACAGGGTGGGTGTCGCACCACACTGGGAACAGGGAGTGGATAGCGTACTGCACAGTGTGAGCAGCACAGGGGCACCTGACTGTGTGCCTAGTGTGGCCACGACAGCGACCAATGCCTGTGTCTGCCTGTCGATGGCGGCGGTCACATCCACCCACAAATGGTTAATCTGGAACAGGATCCTCTCGTTGTCCCTGCTGTGCCACTGCAGAGCCACACACAGTGCCTCCACGGATGTTGCAACCCGCATCTGCTGCTGTACTGATGCCTGCAGCAGGCGGGTGTGCTCGTTAAAGAGGTCGTCTGCCACATCGGCAACCTGTCCCTCAGGATATGGAAGGGCCTGATGTACAGCACCCCTTGAGGGTGGGCGCTGCTCACCAGGACCAGATATGGGCATGTCCACAGGTGGTGCACCTACATCACTGCTGAGCCTTGTACCCCCAGTCCCGGTGGGTGACTGCTGCTGCTGCCCCACCACCTCCTGTGCCCAAGGGATCAGTTGTTCTGCTGCTGTGGCTGCAACAGTGCCAGTGACCTGCACAGCCACCGGTGCTGCCCCACCGGTGTTGACAGGCACAGCCTGGGACTGTGCTGACATACTGGCACACACATCAGAACCAGCTAGGTCCATGGGCGTGAGCTGTCCTGCTGTGTGTCCATTCTATAACACACACATGTCAATGCCCATAGTGGTCGGTGCATCATTAATGGTGCAGGTCTGTGCCACAGCCACAGTGTGCTGGCATGCTTGCATGCCAGACCGCTGAGACACAGGAAGGGCACCCACCCACACCTGTCTCAACGACATCAGTGATGGTAGCCAGGCATGCACACTGGCGCAGTGCATGCAGGTAACCTGCGGAGGTGGATGGTCCCTCCTCCAACTCCGGATGGCTGTCCGCAGTGGACAGGCCCTCCACCGCTGACCCCTGCAGATGCACAGGATCTGTAACAGAAAGGAAGGACACGTTAGTGCATGTGATCTACCTTCCCCCCCGACCATGACATACCATGCAATGATGGGCTACCACCTGTCTGGAAGCCACCTCCAGGAACACCCTCAATGGCACTGCACTGCATGCTTGCAGTGACCATGTCCTCTGCCGGAGTCAGCTGCACCACCTCCGGCTGGCCCCCGCCTGTTGCAGCATGTGCTGCCCTGATGGCTGCAACCTTCTCCTTCACCCTCCTCCTGTCAGTCCCCATCTTCTTTTTATACTCCTGCACAGAGCGCTGGTGGCTGCCGTGCAGGTTGATGGCACATGCCATCTCCTCCCATGTAGCAGCATGGGCCTGAGGGGTGCCCCGACGTCCACTGAGAAGTGGCTCCTCATCCAGGTAGGCCTCAAACAGTGCCTCCGTCTCAGCCTTCGTAAAGTTAGGCCTCCTCTTCCGCCCACCATCATCCTCCTCACCCAGTCCTGGCTCGGTCATTTCACAGCCTGTATGGGTGAGAGTGGTCACCTGTGATTGTGCAGTACACAGCAATTCTCTGAGGCCATAATCCAGAACATCACAATGCATGCAACTCACCTATCAACTGCAGTAACCGAATATGGCCACCGCAGAACAGTGTCGCATATTTATAGCGCAATCCACGCAAATTAGGACTGGAGCAACTTTAATGAGATGCAAATCACGCTGCTGCACCATTGAATGACTGATCAGATGATTTGCATATGACGGCTGAGTATCGCACTGTTGCGCTTTGCGCAATACAGTTGAACTGGCTGAGCCAATGGCGCAGTTCTGTGACTGCGTAGTACACCGCACTGTGCATGCCCAAGTAGCTTACGCAGGTGTCTGCCACGCTGATGACGTGCTGTGTGCGGGTAGGCAATTCAGGGCATGGCCACCATTGTGCCAGTGGCGCTACAGCGATGGTCACTGCATGGCGCTGTGGCACAACTGCTCAATAGTATGCTGTGGCAATGGCACATAGGCGACCAATCACACTGGACGCATAGTCGTCTGATGGTGCTGTGCGTGGCCATGCGCCAGAGACCCATGACCCTGTTCCCGACCTTTGCCCCCTTGGCGCTGTACATATGGCATGTCTGCAGCTCTATCGTACTGTTCGGTAACAGCACAATAGGGACTGGCAGCGCTGTACCAACAGCGCGATAGGGAATAGCGGCGTTGTATTGCACAACAATTCCACGTGGGGTTGCCATGCTGCAGAGTGCCATATTGCCTACTATACATCCAGGGATGGCATGCAGAAGAGCCCCCCCCAGTGGAGTTCACTCAAGCTTGCTAACTTGGTGGCCATAGTGGAGCCTCACTGTGGCCCACTATTTGGGGATGAACCCCTTAACATGACCAGGACCCATGTGTGGCAGCAGGTGGCCACTGAGCTTGAGGAGGCCACTGGCCGGTGGAGGTCCACAGAGCAGTGCAGGCACCGGTACGGGGACCTGCGGAGGAGGGAGACTGCACTACTGGCACGTCTGCGGTCACGTGCCAGGAGGTACGTGGTGCCTCGGCCAGGTGGGTGATCCGTCTATGCACCTGTATGGTCCATATGGGTAACACTGTCTATTGTGTCCAGCACATGGGGGAGGGTTGGTCTAGGGTTGGCTGTGGTGGTGTTTACAGGATATGTGATGTATGGGTCTGGCTAGGTGGGCAGGCACACTCATTGGGGCAGGGGGGAAATCTGCTTTGGGATTTCACTGATGTGTTTCTCACCTTTTGTTTCCCACAGGCATGGTGGAGTGGAAGAGGGCCAGGGCTGAGGTGCAGGGAGTGGTGCCAGTGGTGGTTGATCGTGGTGGTAGTGGTGAACCACGACAGCAGCAGCAGCATGATGAGGGTGAGTGCCATGACATCATGAATGCTATAGCATGCTGTGTGACAGGGTGGGGGCAGGCATGGCCACCATCCATGGACACCACTGCCATGCACGTGACATGTGACAGTCAGCACTGTCCAGTGGCACTGCATGTCTGGGAGTGCGTCCAATGGTGGTCCATGCGTGCACTGGGTATATGGCTGTGGCACTGCCTGCTCACCGCGTAGCCACGTTACTGTACAGCCTTGGTTGTGCTGTGCTGGACATGGGCGGTGTGTGTGTGTGCAGTGGTACACATGGCTGTTGCTGCCTGGTTGGGCATGTCTTGTGCACTGTCACTGTGGGTGGGTGCAGTCCATCACAGGAGTGGGGCACTTGGCTGTATGCCATGCATGATGGGTGGGCTTCAGGAATATGGACAGTCACAGCCATTGACTCTGATCCCTTGTTCTAGGTGTCTGGATCCTGCACCACATTGAACGGTCGATGCAGCAGCTTATACAGGTGGCGATGGACTTGCTTACCATCCTGCAGGACCTACACCGACATGGTCTGAGATGCAGGAGGAGGCCCCGGGACCAGCACCAGGCGGCAGGAGAGCAGGCTGGCAGGCAGTAGCTGCCCATCACCTCCTCCCTTTACCTATCACTCACACCCTGCCTTCCCTCTCCCAGTTGTTCACCCCTGCCCCTTACCCACCCCTACCTTGTACCCGTACCCCCATCCCTGTTTTGTATATTTGTAAATAGTTATGGTTGTTGTTCTTCTTCTTATTCTTGTTATGTTTGAAATATATACTTTGATATGAATACTGTGGTGGTCTGTGATTCACAGCTGGCTATAGGTGCTCAGTTGCAGTGGTATGCATGGCATCTGGGGTGGTATAGTCATGGGTATGTGTGTGTGTGCGTGGGGAGGTGTCTCTGGTGTGGAAGTGGCTTTCAGTCGGTATTGCCTTGTGCTGCCACCCACTGCTGGGTGCTCATGGTGGGTCTGGCTTGTATGGTTCTGTGGTATATGAGGTCGCAGTGTGACGGGGGGAATGCATGGGGATTCCTGCAGTGATGGTCACTGCTCATGGGGGGTGTCTTGGGGTCACAGTGCAGGGTGTGCTGTGCACAAGGGGAAGGCTGCTGTACACTGGGGTGGTCCGCCCCCTTTGTGTGGCAGTCTCAGCTTGCCAGTGGGTGTGCTGGGGCAACATGACCCGGCTGTGCTTTGTTTGCTTGTCCCCATGGGCCAGTGGATATTCCATCCTCCCCAGTTATGCTGTGCTTGGGGTGTGGGGTGCATTGTTAGTTCTGCAGTGTGTTCCTGTGCCCATCTGTGGCATGGGTGGTGGGCCCCTTCCTACCTCCCTGGTTGTGCAATTCCATTGCTCTGCTGCTGGGGGGCTCCCTGCTTGCGCTATGGCGCCTCTGGACTGCTCAGCTGGGCTGCCCTTGTTGCGCTATAGCGCATCGTATCTGCTCAGCTTCCCCTTCCTGGTTGCGCTATGGTGCAGGTTATGCGATATTCAGACGTTGGTTGGTTGCTCAATTTGGCTTGCTCTATGTTTGAATATCGCGTCTATTGCTCATGTGTGCAATGGACTTGTGCTTGCTCCTTCTATTGCACACATTTTGGGCGCAGTTTGAATATCTGGGCCAAAGTGTCAATCTTTCAAGACTTTTCCAAAGAAATACAAATAACGAGGCAAAAGTATGCGGGAGGTAAGACCACCCTGTCCTTGAGAGGCTTGAACTTTGCATTGTTATATCTGGCTAAATTGAAGATTATGGCACCAGGTAAACCCCCAAAGTTTTTTACAAAGCTGCAGGATGCTGAGAAATTCATGAGGGACACTGAAGATATAACGCGAGCAGCAACCAGCAATGCGACCAGTAGAGCATCTGACTAAGAACTTGTTATGTCAAAAAACAGTCACTGATCCCATTGGAAATTAATGGCTGCAATACCAATTTTATCTCAAAAAACATCTAATTGATATCAGTCCAGGTGAGCCCAGTTACTATAATAAATATGTTCAAATGAATGTACAGTATGCAGGAGTAATAAATGGTCTTCGCCCAGTTTTCTGTGACTCTTTTAACTTTAGTATACAAATGCCTAAGTTGGGTAAAGGGACTTATCTGTGCAGTTAGCTAGGTGAAGAAGGACACTGTGAATTAGGGGGAGTGGCTTAGGCAGAAAGAAGCTAGGTGTTTGGATTTAAAAACTGCCCTAGATAACTTTTGGCAGAGAACAGCAAGAGGAAGGAGGTGCTGTAAGAACTTTACTACTCTACTCTGACTATATTGCACACCATCCCTCCCCTCCACCCTTAGCCAGTTCTACTTTTATAGGCACAGGATTTGACTGACAACAGGAACTTCCTGTTTGGGAGCAGGAAGGGAGTGAACACAGAGGCACAAAAGACTCACCATCCTAGAAGGAAAAGAGTAGCACTCCATCCCTCCCTTGCTCCTGGAGGTCTGACTTTGAGCAAGTAAGAAGGAGACTACTGAGAAATATAGGAACTTCCTGTCCCAGAACAGGAAGATCAGGAATGTTAAGGGCACAAAGGCAGTAGAAAAGTAGGGAGAAAAAAATTACATAAAATAAAAAAATAAATAAACAGAGAAAGAAAAAAGTAAATAAACAAAACAACAGTTAAGGGGCCATAAATAAGACATGATGGGAGTAGTGCAGTGCAGTGGCTGTGGAGCAGCAGTCTTCCAGGAGACATTCTGGAGGATGCGGTGTTGTCCCATCTGCAGGCACATCTCTGGGCTGAGGGAGGAGGTTGCTCATCTCCAGGCTGAGTTGGCTAGGTTTCAGGGGACCTCCTCTCCCACCCAAGGACCACCAAGGCCACTGCCGCTGCCTCAGAGGTTACCAAGAAAGAGGAGCAGTTGGACCATAGTGGGCTCAGGGAGGGTGAGGGTGGTGGAACAGAGGTGCATCCCTCCAGCTGTACCTCTCCACAATTCATATGCCATTCTGGCAGAGTGTGGTTCCTCTACGGAGGCACCCACAGTGGGGAACAAGGAGGATGTTGGGAACCTCCACAAAAGAGACCTACAGGAGGGTGGCATGGGACCCCACAGGGGAAGGAACCAACTTCTCGTAGGAAACTCCACTGTTAGGAGGGTAGAACTAGGGGAGGGAAGGGAGAGAGAGGTAAGGTGCCTGCCTGGCACTATGACTTGGAGGGACAGGGAGCGAATCTTCAGGATTGTGGAAGCAGCTGCACGGGGGAAGGAGCTGGATGTCATTGTCCAACTAGGGACAAATGACCTGGCTGGGAAAGGGATCAGAGCAATGCTTGAGGAGTATATGGAGTTGGGGAAGGGCCTTAGACAAGTAGCACACACGGTAACCTTCTTGGAAGTGCTGCCTGTCTATGGCATGGGTGAGGCTAGGGTGCTCTGCACCATGGGATTCAATCAATGGTTGAAAAACTGGTACAGAGCTCAGGGTTTTGGCTGCACTGGGGACTGGAGGTCCACCTGGAGGGATGCAGGCCTATACTGATGTGATGGTCTGCATCTGTCTTGGAGGGGAACCAGGATCCTAGGTGCTAGGTTTAAATTCTTCATTGAGAAGCATTTAAACTAGCCAAGGGGGAAAGCACTGAAAAGGAGCAGAAAAATCCTAGCCCCCTCCCAAAAGATTCAGGGCAGTTAGTCAGGTAAACACCAAGATGGAGAAGTCGATAGGGAGAAGGGCAGAGGTAAATACAGAAAAAGGCAAAGGCAATAAGGACAGGGATGGGGAAAAAAGGGTAAGACCATCACAAAATGGAAGGTAAAGAGTACCAATGCCCGTAGTCTAGGTAACAAGCTCCCTCAACTGGTGGTCTTGATGGAAGAGGGATGCCTGGATATCATGGCAGTCACAGAAACATGGTACACAAAGAACCATGACTGGGATGTCAACATACCAGGGTACACAATCTACAGGAGGGACAGGGAGGGTAGAAGAGGAGGGAGAGGAGTAGTTCTCTGTGTAAGGGAAGGTATCAAAGCAATGGAACAAAAGGGTAAACAAGGAGGAGAGGAGGCACTGTGGGTCACCCTAGAGAATGGAAATGGCACCATAATCTGCACAGGGGTTGTATACAGACCCCCCCCCCAATCTCAGGAGGAGAAAATGGAGAAGGAAATGATAGAAGGCATCCTTGGGATTGCAGAAAAAAGGGAGATATTGTTGATGAATATGCCAGATGTTAACTGGAGCACCTTTGCTGCAGCCACATACAAGTGCAGGGCCATTCTCGATGCCCTACAGGGGGCATGCCTCAGACAGCTAGGGTTGGAACTCACTCAGGAGGGAGCAATCTTAGACCTGCTACTCTCAAATGGAGATGGAGAGAGGAACTCAGATCTAGAAGTGGGTAGCCATCTTGCAACAAGTGACCACCAAACAGTGTGGTTCACGATAAACTCAGCTGCAGAGTCAAGCCATATAAAAGTGAGAGTACTTGACTTCAGGAGGGCTGACTTTGTCAAAGTGGGAGAGTGCCTCAGAAAACACTAGCAAACATGCAGGAAGGAGGGGTGCAGCAACAATGGGGAAACATCAAAACTGCCATCACAGAGGCAACAAGCCTTTGTGTGAAGCAAATAAACAAATCAAAATGAAAGGAAAAAAAAAACACTATGGTTCTCTAAAGAGGTGGCAGGGAAGGTTAGGGAGAAAAAGATAGCATTCAGGAAGTATAAGGAAACACAAAAGGAGCAGGACAGAGAACTGTACCAGTTGTACCTTTGACTGACCGGAGTTCATGCATGTCATGCGGATAGTCCAGGGTGCTCACCCTATGTGCTGTAGTTTGGATCCAGGACCAACTTCCCTGATTTTGGGTTGTATTGATTCCATCGGTCCAGTCCAAGCATGGATAGTCTGGTGCTCCTTGGAAACAGGTGAGTTTCCTAGCTTCCTGAAGGAGGTGGTGGTAACACCCTTCTTAAAGAAAGCTTCTTTGGACCCAAACTGCCATGCAAACTACAGACCAATCTCTAACCTTCCCTTTTTAGGGAAGGTGATTGAGAAAGTAGTGACTGTGCAGCTGGAGAACCACTTGACCATCCATGACATCCATGAACCCCTCCAGTCCGGATTTTGAAAGAGATAAAGTACTGAGACAGCACTGATTCAGGTGCTCAGTGATCTCCTGATGGCTAGAGATTGGAAAAAACACTCCATTTTGGTTCTTCTAGATCTCTCATCAGCATTTGACACTGTGGACCATGGGCTTCTACTTAACCGCCTGAGGTTCCTCTGTGGATTGTCAGGTACAGTCTTCAGGTGGTTTACACCTTTCCTCACTAAAAGAACTCAGAGAGTGGTATCCGGAGTTTATTCCTCAGACCCAGTTTTTCTGTTGTGTGGGGTTCCTCAGGGTTCAGTGCTGTCCCCCATGTTGTTTGCAGTGTATATGATGCCCTTCAGAGACATTGTAAGAAGGTATGGGCTGAGGTTTCATTGCTATACTGATGATACCCAGCTCTACCTTTCTTTTGCACCCAAACAAGATGGAGCTGTCTCAGCCTTTAATAGCTGCCTCACAGAAATCCAGGAGTGGATGGAGTCCAGTTGGCTAAAGTTGAACTCAGAAAAGACTGAAGTGTTGGTTGTGGATCCGGCATGCCAGATAGGGGGGCCGAGGGTGGGTTCACCCTCAGGGATTTTTCTTGAGGACGAATCACTCCTGACCTCTGAATGGGTGCGAAACCTGGGTGTAATTTTTGATGAAGGGCTGACTCTGCATTCACAGGTGTCAGTTGTCATCAAATCCTCTTTTTACCATCTGAGGAATATCTCCAGGATTAAGCTCCTTGTTCCATCCGGTGATCTTCCTACACTGGTCCACGCCTTTGTGTCCTCGCACCTTGATTACAAGAACTCCCTTTACCTAGGGCTACCTGGGGTGAAAATTCACCACTTACTGCTAGTGCAGAATGCTGTGGCTCAGCTAGAGCCTGTCATATTATGCCAGTGCTGTGTGTACTGCACTGGCTGCCAGTAAGGTGGTGGATCACCTTTAAAGTCAGTCTTCTGACTTTTAAAGCCCTACATGGACTAGTCCCGGATTACCTGAAAGAGCTTCTGGTTCCCTTCTGCCCTGGACAATTGCTCTGCTCAGCTGAAGAGGGGTTGCTAGAGATTCCGAGGGTGTGTTTGAAATCTTCTGGGGCTCGGGCATTTATGCACACGGCCCCAACTCTCTGGAATTCTCTACCCCGTCTGTTATAGGAGTGCATGACTGTGGAGGGATTCAAGCAAGCTTTAAAAACACACTTGTGGGTCCAAGCTTTTGATGAATGAATCGTTTTGTACTGGATTATCTGTTTTATATTATTTTATTACCTGGCTATTTGATGTGTTCTTTTAAATTTGCTAGGTGCCTTGATATTTTGAAAGGCACCCTAAAAATAAAGTTATTATTATTATTATTATTATTAGTTAAAGCAGAAGGAAGTGGGGAACCCAGTCAGAATAACAAAGGCCCAAACCAAGGAAAAGATAGCCAACTCGATTAAAATGGGGGATAAAACCTTTCATAGGTACATTAGGGAGCGAAGAAACAAAGGGAGGCATTGTGATGCTGAATAAAGGGGAGAGTGGGTGAGCAGAGAGGGACAGTGAAAAAGCAGGGATACTGAATGAATACTTTGCTCAGTATTCACAAAAGAAGAGGAGGGGGAGGTACCTATTCCAGTCAATAGAAGCACTCTGGATAGGGGGGTTGATACCAGTCCTTTTACAGAAGAAATGGTTCTGAAAGAACTCCTAAAACTGAAGGTGGACAAAGCAATGGGGCCTGATGGGATTCACCCCAGAATCCTACAAGAACTAAGGGGAGAACTAGTGACACCACTGATTACCCTTTTTAACAAATCATGGGAGGATGGTATGGTACCAGAGGACTGGAGGAGGGCAGATGTGATTCCCCTTCACAAAATTGGGAGCAAGACAGAGGCAGGAAACTACAGACCTGTCAGTTTGACCTTAGTGGTAGGGAAAATAATGGGTTCACTTCTGAAGTTAAGAATTGTTGAGTATCTATAGGCCAGTGGGGCACATAACCAAAGGCAGCATGGATTCACAGTGGGAAGGTCATGTCAGACAAATCTAATCAATTTGTTTGACTGGGTGACCAAAGTAGTAAAACAGGGAGTGGCTGTGGACATGACCTACCTAGAATTTAGCAAGGCATTTGACACAGTCCCACACAAAAGATTAATAAACAAATTAGCCAGTCTGGGAGTGGGTCCCAGGGTGGTAGCTTGGGTAAAACACTAGCTGGACAACAGGGCACAGCAGGTAATAGTAAATGGAGTCCACTCTGAAGAAAGGGGGTTACTAGTGGGGTACTGCAGGGTGCAGTACTGGGTCTAGTCCTTTTTAATGTCTTTGTAAGTGACATTACAGAGCAACTGGAAGGAAAAGTATGCCTCTTCACGGATGACACAAGGATCTGCAACAGGGTTGATACACAAGATGGGGTGGAAAGGATGAGAAGGGAATTGACAAGACTGGATGAATAATCAAAAGTATGGCAGCTTAAATTCAATGCAAAGTAATGCACCTGGGAAACAAAAACCCAGGGGAAGGGTACACAATGGGCGGGGAGGTAGTAACAACAACAAAAAGGGAAATGGGACCTGGGGGTAGTCATATCAGATGACTATAAGGTTAGCAAGCAATGTGAGAAGGCAGTAGGGATGGCTGGGGAGATACTGGGCTGTATAGGTAGAGGAATCACCAGTAGAAAACAAGAAGTTGTTATCCCTCTGTACAGACAGTTGGTGAGACCCCATCTGGAGTACTACATGCAGTTCTGGAGACCCCATTTCCTCAAGGACATAGACAGGATGGAGGTAGTCCAAAGGAAGGCAAATAAAATGGTGCTGGGTCTGCAACAGAAGCCATATGAAAAGAGACCAAAGGAGCTGAATATGTACACCCTTGAGGAAAGGAGGGAGAGGGGGGACATAATAAAAACTTTTAAGTACCTCAAGGGAATCGACAAAGTCCAAGAGGGTAGCATCTTTCAGAAAAAGAGATGTGCAAGAACAAGGGGACACAATTTGAAGATAGAGGGGGAATGTCTCAGGGCCAATGTGAGGAGTTTTTTTTCACATAGAGGGTGGTGGATGCATGGAATGGCCTTTCTGAGGAGGTCGTGGGGTCAAAAACAGTGGAGGAATTCAAGAATGCATGGAAAAGACATAAGGCAATTCTTGTGTAGGGTAGGAAGAAAAAGGCTGTTGGTTAACTAGGATCTGCAGCTTATCCAGTAGGTAGGGAAATGGACAGACTAGGTGGGCCAAGCAGTCCTTATCTGCTGTCAAAGTCTATGTTTTTATGTTTCTATGGTTGAGTCCTGCCTGAAGTAGTGTAATCGGGACTGCATGACTGGGGCCCTTCGTGGGCGGTAACCAAAGTCTGAGATTTTCCAGCTGGCACTCCGATGTGTATTTGGTTACCTAGCCCCAAGTTGCAAAATGGTGTCTGACCCGCCCCCAGACAACTCTGGATGCCAGGTGTCCCTTGGCCGATGATGGAGCTGTCAACATGTGAGCATTGATCTCAATGGTACATTTCTGTCCCAGTGTTAGGATCTGGGCTGACTTGGCCATAACACGAGGAAGTCAGGGGGAGAAAATAAAATCATCTTTGTAACACTACCTTGTGATAGAGATCTCCTCGTAATGATGCTGGAGATGGAGATGACTGCTTTTGTTGTTGATTTCCCCATTTGATTGACAGATGGGAGAAGGAGGAGGAGGAAGCATGTCCTGGTCATAGCATGTTGATAGGATTGGGACAATCAGATGTGCACCCCTCCCCTCTTAATGTTAATTTCAACATTGACGGTTGCTAAGCAATTGGAGTCAAGCAGGAAGGCACATCACATGCAGTGTTGGTGGGAGGAAAAGTAGTGACCTAAATTATCAGAGGTGCACAGTCCTCCCACCCTAGTTCGGATGCAGAATATACAGTATATGTGGCTACACATCTTACTCCTACCCCACCTCGACCATGGCTGGGGCCAGGAGTATCAGCGAGAAGGGGGAGGGAGGAACTTGGATTTAGTTGGCAAAGAGGATCCTTCTATCCTTATATATTTTATTTTTGTATGTATTGCCACTGGGATGTATAATGGATAATGAATAAACAAATTTGTACTACTAGATTATCAGGCAGGTGCATGTAATCACAGGAAATAAAAAGGAGGGGGCAGGAGGTATGAGGGGAGCTGGTTAGGAGCCCTTTGGAGGGGGGCAAAGTTTTGAGGGCAGAAGAATAATGTAGTTCAGTAATACCTTGTTAGGAACATAAAACCTTTAAATACTCATAGAAGTATAAATAGTTAGGGGGGAAATTAAGAGGGGTAATGATTCACTCAAAAAGGAGAAAGGGTTGTGGAGTTTAGCTATTAGGATCAGAAGGGGCATAGTTAATCACTCTGGGCAGGTTTTACCAAAATATATATGATGAAAGGTGGGCATCTGGATGGAGGGGGTGTGGTTGGTAGAGTGGTGGGATCCACATTAAAGATCCCAGATTTTGACAGCCAGGGACTGGGGAGAAAAAAAACATAAAATCTTGGGGAGAGACAGAAGATAGTCTAAGGAGACATGTTATATTAAACAGAGGTAAGTAATTCTAAGAATTAATATTTTGAATTAAAAATTAATAATAGCAGTTGTAGAACTGTTGAACTGAGCCTGACTGATGGGGCTTCATGGGCAGAGGTTTTTGTCCAAGCTGTAGACCCCAGGAGCTGGGGCTCCATAACCTACTCAGCCAAGGAATGGAGATGGGGAGGTGAAGAACACATTAGCTGGAAACATTATCATCAAATGTCAACTTTAAATGGGGCAAGCTCCCTACCAGCCCCCAGATGGGTGGGGGGGTAGCAAGTACCATATGTGTACTGATGCCAACAGGCAGTACAAAGGACTACAACTGGTGGGATGCTTGGCTGCAAAGGCAGTACCAAGCAAATAAATGAGGGGGGAGACCAAAGGTTTAGGGGAAGATATTCTTTACTGAAAATAATGAAGTGGGTGGGGGGGATGTTGGAATTACTGATGTTAATGTTATTAAAGTTGTTAAGGGCTGGGGCTCTGGCAGTTATGAGCCTCACAAGTTGACTAGGGTAAAAAATTTAAAATTGAGGCAATGGCACTTACAGCAGAATTCTATTAGTAAAAATGCTAAACAAAATCAGAGAATGGTGAAATAACACAGATGAAGGGTTAGATAACAAATTGAACTACAGTAATATATCATGTGCGATCAGGGTACAGGGATAGGGGGGTCCACTAGACTACCAGTGACTATGGTCTGACATCCACTTTCAGGGTGCCCTACACTTCCAGCCAGGTACAGCCCTGCACAGGACATGCAAATGGAGCCATAATGACATACAAATGGACCCATTTGCACCTTGCATGACTAACAGCCATATTTGCATGTTAGCAGACAGATGGAAAGAGACATTAGGACTTCACACAGAAATCAAAGCACTCTGCACAACATATGTTTTTACAAATTCTGGATGTACTGCTCCTTTAAGAGTTTGTAGAGGCTGGGAGAAAAAGACTATTGCGAGAAGACCACAGCAGAAGATAGTCAGCATGCAGCTGAAAAGAAAAATGAAGCTGGGGGAACTCGTAGTGCAGCTCATTCATGTGAGAGACCAGAAATAATCCATGCCATGCAGAATGAACGCCTGGCCTACTCAGACGACCACAGAACTAGCAGCCATCTCCCTTGCTCAAACAGCTCACCACATTGTTGCTTCATTCATGGGCCTTGGGTCAGAGAAAAGGCATCTAAGTCCATTTTGTCTGTCTTGCACCTCCTGGCAGAATCAGATGGGGAGGGTTGCACATTAAATTTTAATCTAGCCAGTGCAGATGGGGGGGGGGGCAGAATAGGAACTGGAATGTGTCTGTCATGTGCCTCAGGACACCTGGGGGGATGAAGAAGGAACTGAAATTTGCTGCATTTATTACTAAAAATTGCAAATTAATAAACAAAACAAATTATAAAATGGCAAGAAAATGTCCTGGCCTTGGATAGGTCAGTGCTGACCTTCAAAAGTGATGTTATCCCAGCACAACATCATGTCTATTCAAATATCAATAAAAAATGTATTTTTTCACCTTTTGTCTTTTTTACAAGCATGCCATTTTATACTTGCAATAATACACTCCAGGATGTGTGTTGTGGGGATGTCACTTCTGGGTGTTGGGTGTTGGATGCACTTGGCCTGCAATCTGTTGCCCAACCCACCCAAGGTATGTTGTTATCACAGCACGGCACAGACCCTGTCCTGCATTATTGCTTAAATCAAACTTGTAGCTATAAGTAACAGCCCCACCTACTGGACAAACCCACTAAGTGCACTATTTTTCTAGTTTCAAAAAAAAAAAAAAAATACAGATTAAATTTACTTACAAAACAATTATTTTTATTTTTGCTATTTTTTAAACTAACAATAAAAAAAACAAAATTTTATAAGAGTGGTAAGCCATTCCAAGCTGTACACTATAAGATTTTAATGCACTTCCCAGGGGCATAAGGAGTCTAGGTCTTTGGCCTTGTGCCTCAGCATGCCCCTGGTGCATGCATTGAAACACTTTATAACATGGGGTAGAAAAGAGAAGAAAGCCAATTGGTGAAACAGGGTTAGGTGACCGTGCATTAACTGTTAATAAATGCACAGTTGCTGCAAATTACCCTGAAGCCATATTAGTGGGCAGAGTAGCACTTGTTATCATGTTCAGAAATGAAACATGAAAGGCAGTCATTACAGAAGTGAGAGCAGTGACAAGTAATGTATGCAGTAATGTATTTCAGTGGTTTTCTTTGTCAGTTATGTAATTCCCCCAACCTGTGTAAGGCATGTATTCTGTTTCGCGTGGCTGCTCCCGTTGCTGTATAATGTTGTTCCCCTGCTGTCCAGTATAGCCTGGAGGTTAGAGTAATGAACTGTGAGTGAGCTTGGTATATCTAAGCAGACAGACCTGTGTTTGATTCCCACAACCTCTACTTGCATACTGTGTGATTCTAAGCAAGTCAGTTAACCTCCCTGGTACTCCCAGGTTGCCTCTGAAAACAGGCACTTGTGCCTAATGGGCCTTATCTGGTTACCAAAGACTAAAATAAAAATAAATGTAAAAAATTTCCCCTCCCACAGCATGTGTCCCCATACTAGGCGTACTGCATGCAGCCCACCTCTCTGTCCTCCTCTTGGTCTGGTTTTCTTGGACTTCTGTCTGTCCCCCTGGAGCAACTGTCTGTGTGGTAAAGTGTAAGACAGAGAAAGGCACAGAGGTATTGGAGCACTGCAGTGTGATGCAGAGAGAGACAGAGACTGAGCGCAGTGGGGTGTCATGCATCCCCCCCACCACCGACAATCCACAACACTCCCTTCTGTGAGAGTGATGGCAGGTCTGAGATATGCAGGCAAGTATATAAACTGTGGCAGAGAGCTCTGACCCACTGTCAGTTCCCGCTGAGAGCCTGTGCACTGTTCATTCTCCATGTGAGACACAGAAAAGGAGAAAAGAGCTCAGGTGTTTGTCACAGAACAAGCAGCCGTACTCAGCCATGTGGGGTGAGAGAGACACACACACAGTCAGCAAAGAGATACACCGACACACAGCTTCTGGAACTAGGAAGACTGTTAGACAGTGCAGAAGTCATTGTGACACTTATGAACAGCAAATGTCAGAAATCAGGCTTGGACTATATTTTTAGTATTTGTGTATTCATAGCACAAGTGACCTATGCATTAGTTCTTGGAAACTACTTGTTAAGTTGGCAGGATGCAGTACAATTGCTTTTATTTGAAGAGGAATAAAAGCATTTTTGTTTACTATTTTGTTCCTCTGAAAGACCACATGTTATAAGCGCAATAATGCACTCCAGGATATGAGGTTATTGGGTAATAATAACTGGGTTTCCCTTTTTCCCCATAGATAAGGCCATGGCATAATTTGCCATTATAAAGGAGTGTTTATAGTGACAAATGTGCTGGGTTTTGCTCACTCCTGTGTGCCAGCCACAGCACTTCTATTTGGCTGCTGGCTGCCTTTTCTTGCTGTGCAGACTGAAGTGCCACTCAGACTTGGTGGTAAGTTATTTTAAAAAAACAAACTGAACTTCCGAAAAAAAAAAAATTAACTCTTAGCAGGCAACTGAAATAAATAATCTGTTAAATAAATAAATAAAGGCGACTGTGGACTGTGCTGAAACCTAATTGAAACATGGCTGCACAGGAATCTCTTTTTCATTTATATAATTGCTGTGAGGAAAAGCGAAACCCAGCAATTATATAAAATAAAATATGAGGTGGTGTAGAAACTCGAATTTTACACACTCCCTCTGTGTTGGATGCCTAGATGAACCCCTTGAGGTTCACTCCTGGGGTTTATGTGGCATCCAACACCTCGGGGTAATCTGTCCACCCCTGTGTCGGAGGACCGTGTCCCCCTTTCTGCTTCCAACTTCACCTCCTGAAAGGGCATGACTACCCCGCTGCCCACATGCTCCCCGTACTCCCTTCTTGGGGGACTTAACTTGTGTCAGCCAGATCTTCCCATCCTGGGACCTTCTGGATTCTGTCTGTCGGTTTTGAATAATAAAGAGTGCCCCACAGATCAAGCATCTGACCTCCTCTTCCATGTTGTGGTTCAATGCGTTCTTTCCCCTTTCGGCATACCTCCTTTAGAGTAACTACTGGCCCCTCCGGGCTATATATAAATTTTTGTGTGTGTGTTTATTCTCCTGTTCTGCCCCCCCCCCCTTCTTAGCAACCTCTGCCATTGCCTCATCCATATGGGGAGAGAGGAGTTACCGTTGGGACCTCCCCTGGGATACAAAATCATTTCTTCAATATGGGTACTAGGAGCCCCTGAATTAAACATGTCCCATGTCCATGGATGTTCCTTGTTGAACTGCTCCCCATGATGTAACCTCAGCCTCTGAATTTGTTGGGAAGGGCTGGGAGGAGGGACATTGGGTTCCCCCACCATTCTTCACTGTGGAAACCAGGTGGCTGCTGTATATCTGCTTGCACTTTTTCACAGTGCCCCGTGGAATGAGTCCCTGTTCCGTGGTTGCCCAGCAGAAACCCCCCAACCATACGCTGCCGGGCCTGGAAAGGCAACTTGATATTTACACTGTGGTGCTGCCCCATGGCTGTTTCATGCTTCAGGATGATTTCCTTAACTCCGTACATGGAGACCATTTGTTTGCACCCGAAGAGGAGGCTCTCAGTCCTTGTGTCACTCCCTAAAACCCCCTTACTCATTGTACGTTGTCAGCTGCCTACTAATTATGCTCTGCTAAACGCTTGAATTCCATTTCTCCTTTTCCTATTCCATAAAATCTGTAAATGACTGACCTGCCCCTGTCTAAGAGTTTAGGCTTTCCCCCCTTCATTTATACCATTCTGCCGCTTTGCTCCTAGCCTATTATACAAGGAACATAGTGCACAGTACTCAGTTTCCCTTAGACTGTAAGGGCATGTGGTTAACACAACGTAGATGTCTAAATGCAGCCAAGTAGGCAAAACGCCACATGGGGAAAGTTATGGTGCATTTTCTGCCCCACTGCAGGACTTCCAACTGCAAAATCAGTCTTTTGCAACCCCCCGCCAATTATTATGACACCTACGAAGCCCGCTATTATTCGCTAAATTGGTAGAATTAAATGGCAGGCAAGGCAAGTTTTATTTAAGAGACGCTCATCCCAGATGCTCTGGGCACCATACGACAATCAAAATAAATACAAAACAACATAATAATAAACATTTACATACAATATTCCAATCAGTTAAAACAGAATTTGCTACCCTCGACAGCTACTAAATTCAGAATAGGTGGAAACTAAATTAAACATCCATTTCTAAAAGACAGGTAGGGACTATAAAACACAGTCCAGGAAGGCCTGATTATACAAGAAGGCCTTGAGGTGGGCCTTAAATACCTCCACAGAAGGGGCTTCCCTGATGGCTAAAGAAAGCGAATTCCACAGGACGGGGGTGGTGACACTAAATGATCTGTCGTCATCAGTTTTCAACCTCGTCCAGGGAATCGCGAGGAGGCCCCTAGAGGAGGAGTGGAGGGAGCAGACCAAGACAGCAGGTGCAAGAAG
Source organism: Neoceratodus forsteri (assembly GCA_016271365.2). Lineage (NCBI taxonomy): Eukaryota > Metazoa > Chordata > Ceratodontiformes > Ceratodontidae > Neoceratodus > Neoceratodus forsteri. The sequence goes on along the minus strand of CM057456.1, from coordinate 678,094,945 downwards.
GTCCTTCAGGGTCCAGGTCATGTACGGCCTTAAAGGTGAGCAAACCCACCTTAGAGAGGACCCTCCACCTAACTGGCAGCCAGTGCAGTTGACACAGCACCAGAGCGATGTGACAATACTTAGGCTGTCCTGTCAACAGCCTTGCTGCCGTGTTCTGCACCAGCTGCAGTCAGCGCAGGGAACCCCCAGAGACCCCAAGATAGAGTGCATTACAGTAGTCAAGCCTGGATGTCACGAAGGCATGCACCAAAGTGGGGAGGTCCAGTGGTGGAACTAGGGGTTTTAGCCTGGCAATATTCCTCAGATGATAAAAACTGGTACAGACAAAGGATTCCACCTGAAACTCAAGTGTCAAGAATAACACCCAGATCATGCACCCTAGAGGAGGCCTTCAATGGTAAAATGGTCTAGCCCAGGGCATGGAAAGAGTAACTAAAGTTGTTCCACAATTCTGCCAGATGCACCGGATAGCTTTTACAATGCTCTTGTGCAAATGGAACTAACCAGGATAGTTGCTTTAATTTTGGTTGTCCTGTCACCCCCTAGCAGCTCTGGCTAGTGAATAGATAATGAATCCCCCTCTTTTTTATGTTGGCACGCATGCGCAGCCAACATTTTCTGACAGTGTGGGGAGTTGGAGGCACGGTCGCTGTTCAGAGAATGCAGGGCACGCACGAGTAGGTGCGTCCCGCATTGCCCAATCAGCCTGCATGCCGGCGTCACACCATGCATACATAATGGGGTGAGCACATCTAAGAAAAGGTCTACTGCAATCCAAGCAAAGCTCGTCAGATGCAGTGGTCCTTTTCTTGCTGAGCTCGCTGCCATTATGTGCATGGTCGGCAAGCGGGCGGCCGCCTAACGCCTGCCAACTTCAGTGTCAGTTAACCCCCCATTGTCTTTATGAGCCGACGGGGAGCCCACCCCGCTGGCATAACCCTCCCAATTGTTGAATGCTGAGGGGTGCCCAATCCCCTCAGCTTGCACCCCGCTTTCTTTCTGTGCCGGCGGGGTGCCCAATCCGTCGGCATTACTTCTCCTCCCCCACCGTGTTGTGTGCGAGAAGGGTGCCCAATCCTCGTCGGCTACTGACACCCCCAAAACAGTTAGGTGACATGCTGGGAGCCCACCCCAGTGTGCCAAATGCCCTGCAAAAGGAAAACTGTCCCACAATGTTTTTTCCATTTTTTTCACCTGTAAAATGAAAACGGTCCTTGTAGTCTCGATGCCCCCACCGCACTCCACTCACTGTGCACCCTGCCTCTCCTCACCCCCACCCCATACTTACCTCCGGAGTCTGGCACGACGATCTTCTGTGGACCGGGAACATGTCTGGACTCTTCAAAGCCGACCGCTAACTGAGGAAATGACGGTAAGCTGTATAATGGAATGAATAGGGATTTTTCAACTTTAATCCACATCTTGGGCATTTTTGGGAATTTTGGCCCCAAATTTTCAGCATGGGGTTTTTGGGATCAGTTCTCATGAATCCTTGCACTGTCATGGCGTTATTCAGTCCCGAGAGGTGATTTCGCAGTCACTGCGCAGAATCACCTTTCAGGACTGAATAACAAAATGACAGTGCAACTGTTCATGAGAGGGGCTCTCAAAACGCCTATGTTGCAAGTTTGTTGGGGAAAATCCAAAAAATGACTGTTTTACAAGCGTGCATCGCAACTGTGCAACGCACGCACGTAAGTTAGCGTATTCACACTATTTTCATGCCAGATTCTCAACATTGACATTTTACCACACCTTCTTGTGAACTGTGCATCTGTCATTTTTCACATCCTTGCTGAAATGTGTTTTCTCACTTTCAGCGCACAATAGCGTGTTCACTGTGCGAAATCAGTGTTCAGGACACATTACAAAAATGACAGTGACACTGTTCATGAGCAGAGATCCTAAAATACCTGTGTTGAAAATTTGGTGACAATACTCCATAAAATGACTGTTTTACGAGGTACATGGCAACTGCGCAATACACACTCGTAACTTAGCGCATTTGCAATATTTTCACACCAGATTCTCAAATTTGGCATTTTACTACACCTTCTTTGAACTGTGTAGCTGTCATTTTCACATCTGCCGAAATGTGTTTTCGCACTTCGGCGCTTTATCTTTTGATGTTAAGCTGAGCAAAATCAGTGTTCAGGACACATTACGAAAATGACAGTGACACTGTTCATTAGCAGAGGTCCTAAAATGCCTGTGTTGAAAATTTGGTGACAATGCTCCATAAAATGACTGTGTTTCAGGCGTGTGTTGTGCAGTTTGCACGCGCATTCGTACATTCGAAAACTTCTAATATTCTCACTCCAGATTTTCTACAGTGCCATTGTTCTGCACCTCCTAATGAACAGTACAGCTGTCATTTTTCACATCCTGACTAAAATCTGTTTTCACAGTTCTGGCACAGAATAGCGTGGTCACTGTGGAAAGTCCGTGTTCGACACACATAATGAAAATGACAGTGGCACTGTTCATTAGTAGATGCCCTAAAATGCCTATGTTGAAAATTTGGGAACGAAACTCAATAAAATTAGTGTATTAAGAGTGTGCATTGCACAGTTTGCATGCACGTTCATGACTTTCTGAATTTGTAATACTTTCACTCCAGCTGTTCATCATTGGCATTTTTCCATACCTCCTTATGAACACTCTAGCTGCCTGAAATGTGTTTTCGTACGTCTGGCACAGAATTGCACGGCTGTTGTGCGAAATCAGTTTTTGGGACAGTTTGAGGAAATGACAGTGATGTTATTCATGAGCAGAGGTCCTAAAATGCCTATGTTGAACATTTGGTGCCAAACCTCCATACAATGACTGTGTTGCAAGTGTGCATTGCGCAGTTTCCACGCACCCTTGTTACTTCGTCAATCTGCAATATTTTCATGCCACATTTTCACCACTGGCATTTGTGCACGTCTCCATATCAGCAGTCCAGCTGCCATTTTTCACAGCCTGCCCAAAACGTGTTTCCGCAGCTGTGGCACACAATGGCGTGCTCGCTGTGCAAAATCACCTTTTGAGACATATTCACAAAATCACAGCACTATGCGTCTCTAGCTGCGCCACTCCCACTGCTAATGCCAGAGCGACAACATTCGGCATTGACAAATGCTTGTTTTTTTTACTTCAATCTGCTGCTTCAGACCACTTATATATCCAGTGCCCAGGGGACACCTAGCTTCTGACACCTCCCCTAGATGATGTTTGTCATTCTTACCTACGCCTACCTCCCTTTCCAGATTGAAAGGATTATTGTCCATGATTGCTTGTTTCTTCATTGGTGTCAACAGTACACTTATTTCTTGACCCCTCCCTTCCAACAAGGCTTGTTCCCCCCCTCCCTGATCTGCAGGGAGCCTACTTTCCTTTCCAGAGTGGGGGGGGGGTCCTGTCTGAGTAAGGGTTGTTGCTCTGTACCCACTTTACCCTCATGTACACTATCCCTTGCAAACCTCAAATACACCTTTTCTCGTAATACGTGCACTGGCATGACCAGTTGGCCTTCCTTATCACCCTCACCTTGTCTACCTGTCTGTCATTAAACCTGCCACCTCGATACCAGATTTTCTATTCTTAAATCCCCCAGGTCACCCTGAAAGAACTTACTGCCTCTTCCATCATGTCGTGCATACCCCTATCTCCCCCATGTAAACCTCCTAAAACCCTCATGGGGTACCCTCCAGTTACACCCTTACTAACACACAAAAAATTTTTGAATCTCCCATGTGGGATAAAGGGTGCTGCCCCTTATTCTGCTTTTCTTCAACCTCCCGTTTCATGTTTATTATACATATATATATATATATATTTTTTGCTTTATTGCTCTGTCTGGTTTTCCAAACCTGTGGGCTGAAACACCCAACCCTGTTCTAACCCCCGCATCTATCCTGCCTAGCCCCTATCTTATTGACCCAAAACCTTTCCTTCCAACTGATGCCTGCAGTCCACCAGACACATTTATGCTCCTGAACTCCATCTAACTACCCCCCCACCTGTATACCCTGACCTTTCACTTCTCATCAGTTCTCCTAACAAGAAGCCACCCTTTGTGCAAAGGAACAGCTATATTCATCCCTTATATCTATATACTCAAAAGAGTCCCTCATAGCTCATGCAAAACCTTGCTACCTCTTTTTTTTTTGTTTGTTTGTTTTGCTCCTGTTGCCTGTGATCCTGAGCTCTTATTCTGCCCTCTGATGACCCTATCTCTGTCCCTCCCCGGTCATCACTTTTCTCCTCTGCTTTGTCTACTACCCAGGTGCCTACCCTTACCCTTGCTTCCAAAGCCCACCAAGACCCACTCATTCCTGGCCCTATACTTTTTCTCTGGCTTAATTTCCTTCCCCAATACCCTGCAACCTGAACCCCCCTCCTCTGATTCTCCACCCAGGTGCCTACTAATCGTTCCACACACCATGTAGTAGTACCCTCTGGGGTGAGACCCCTCCTTACTGTGTTGAGGGGACAGCCCAGCCTGTGCTTTGGGCTAATGGGCTCATTGATGACCGCTGCCCTGAGGACTGGAGGTTGCTGTAGGAGCAGGAGGCACCGTCACCTCTGTGGTGGCCTGTGGAGTCAGAGGGGTGATTGAGGTGTTTGGGCAGACAAGGGCACTGGTTCTGTGACTGGTGTCAGTGGTGGCACCGGACCTACTGACCCACTGGCTGTAGAAGCCTTAAAAGCCCCCCTGCTACCCTTCCTACCATGCCCTTTTTCAGCCCCCGTTTTCCTCTCTTTCCCCCTCTGGTATTCCTCCATGCTTGTACAGGGCCTTGGTTGCCCCCTCACCACCATGGTCCATAAAGTCTCTGCAATCTTCCTCTTCAATGGTGGTCCTTTCCTGGGTGCCATACTGTGCAGATTTGCAACTTGAAGCTGAAAATAATTGCAGAAACTGTTAATATTTACCATCAGACTTTCTTTCAAATACCCTCCATACTCCCTCCCTGGGTTCTTTTAATTGCACTTACCCTGTCCATCAATTAAATTCCTAAATAAACTGCCTTTTTTGTTTTTTGGAGTATCGCAAGCTTAATCCCCTGCCATCTGAATGGTTCGTTGGCCGCAACTTCCGTTCCCCCATCCTATTTCCTGTTTATTTATTTATTTTTGTGTTGTATACCCTGTTTTGTCCCTTTACAATGGAACCCATCACTATGTGTTGCCCCCTAGGTCCTGTCATGTGCTTTTTAAACATTCCTTACCAACAGGGCCGGCCTGCTGGAAGAAGTACTGTCTTACTCGGGCACCTCAGCAAATACCTTAACAAAAATGATAACCCTCTGTACCGTCCTGTCTCCCACCTCATACTAAGTAACAAATTTCTGCTGGAAAACTACATACTGCTGTACCATGTTGGCCTCCCTTCCCCAATTTATGGTAGTTTTATATTGTATTATTGAATTTATTTATTATTAATATTCTTTCTTTCTTTTTTTTTGTATGTTATAGTTCCTATGCACTCGGCCTGCCCCATACCAGTCGCAACCTCCCCCCCCCAGCTGCATGCCTTTCTTAAAATGGTGGCTGCCATGTGCCTAACAAAGACTGTAAAATGGCTGGCGGGCCAGGGTATCGTGGCCTACCCCCTGTCAGGCACTCTCTACCTGCTGCACTAACTGACCATCTAGTGTTTGTTATGTCTTTTCCCTTTCCCTCCCCACCCCCTTTTTTACTAGTATATGCTTTGTTTCTTTTTTCTTCAGTGCCCTTGGCTATGTGTGGTCTAACAGCCCTGCTGTGTATTCTGAGCACGCCGTGGAATGGCTGGCATTCATATAATTACTCATATACTCAGGTGCCATGTCAATTATTCCATTTGTTCCTATAAGATAGCATCACAGGACCTAAAATCTATTCTTCCGATGTATGGCAAACAAATGTTTCGTCTGTTCAAGCCCTCTATCACTGTACATCCTAGTCTCTATTCTCCTGATGTATGGGCACTTTAATAATAGTGTCCATTAACAACATCAAACTGCAAAAATAATTTTCCCAGCAAGGCTTGAACCCTGCACCCTTGACACCAGTGTCTAATGTCCCATCCACTGAGCCACTGGCTTTATAGTATCCTTCAATCAGTTCCCCTCATGAATCTCAATTCCTGTCTCTCGTCGGCAGCTAGGTCTCCCTTATCTAAGATGGCAGCCACTTCATAGTCACCTGCCTTCCTTAAAATGGCGTCCATCAAACCGCCGACACAGCTCCCCGAAATGGCAGCTGCATGTCTATTCAGAAACTGGTGGCCAGGCATTTGTGTCTCTCCTGCCCTCCCTCGGTGGGTCGGGCTTCCGGTAGGAAGATAAAACCTCCAATTGCGTTTTTTTTTTTTAATTGCGGCATCCTGTACAGCCACTCTGTAAAATCCCATTTCCCCCTGGAGTCCCCAACGCAGTCAAAAGTACCCCAGGACCAGTATCCGTTACTCTTTGCAACAACTGTCTTTCACCGTGTAGGACTTGCACCTACAGCTCCAAGTGGGACCGCATTTCAGCTCTAAACAGTAAGCTACCAGCTTCAGTTCAGAGCTGGGCATCTCTTCTCCCCGCTATACACCCGGCCGGTGATCTTCTCCCAAGACCTTTTCTTGCTAATGACCCTCCATGGACCCAACTCTACTTCTGCCCTCCTCTAAAGTGTTCACCGAGGGAGTAAGCACCCGAGCTAGCGCCACAGCAAACCCGCAAAACAGTACTTGTGTCTCTCCCTACCGGCTGTGTCCCCTAACAATCTGATCCTACTAGGCTCCACACGGGACACTTCAAACTCACAACCCTCTACACTATAGGCAGTTATCCAGCCCACTGCCCCCCAAGCATTACATGGGTCCTTCGAATCCTCATGTTAGTTCTAATGTACCAAACTCTCCAGGCTGTTGCATAGCCTGGTCAATGCTTCTCAATACTGTTTCAGAATAACCCGATACATTTTAAAACTGTCCTACATTGCTTGCTTAATCCCCAGTGCCTTCATTCATTATCTTTCATGCAATATGACCAGCAATACTGTTGCATAGCCCACCAATAGCATATATCCCTATAAATGTATTTTTTTACTTACCCCCGTAGCAAAAACAACTGACTCACCAGCAAAATCACTGTAGGTATCCAAACCCCCTGCCTGGATCACCAAGCTACTAAAAAATATCACTCATTGGCTCAAAAGCTAAAGAAAATTAAATTCAGTTGCCACACTGATGTGCTATATGATCGTAATTGCCAACTGATGTGCTTCACAGTAGAGAATATTTTACAGAAGCAGAATTGTAAGCTTCCTCTGCCTTGCTTGCTCTATTAAACCCCCTTGCTCACCCCCTCTCTCTTTCCTTACCCAATCAACTTTCTCTTTCCTTGCATGATGTCATGAGGCTCTGCCCTTTCTGAGGTCCCCCTGCTCCGCTCTCTCTCCTTGAGTGGCATGTCCTCAGTTCAGCTCCTCAGCACCCTAACCCCTCCCTCCTCCCCTGCCGCTTGTCCCATGCCTACATCCACTCCATTGTTCAGGGCCTGGGACAAATGAGTCTGCCTTTTTAGGAGGCAAACCTACTTACATATTAGGTTGCAAAGTTTTTCTACCTACAATAAAGTTTGCAGACTAAATACAATTAGATACCCCCCAATTTTTTGTTTACGTTTAGCCTTTGCCATGGGTGGGGCAAAGTGGGACCTATTTCATACCATATTAAGCCAGGACAGCTATCATTATCACGGGTGTCAGAAGATAGTAAAAGCTGAAGGGGCAGAGGATCAGAGAGGCAATTATTAGGGTACAAAGGGCACTTTTTCTAAAGAAGTTTTAACCATACAGAAATACAATAAATGTACATTTATGATGAAGATCGTAAAGTTAAGAATGCAGTTATACCATATTGGAATATTTACTGGAGTATATTAAGAGCTCAGCTGTCAACCCATTCCCTCCAATAGCTCCACATGAAGTCTGAACCATCCTTTGCTTAACCTAATGCAATGGCTGCCAAGGTAAAAATGTAAGATGACATAGTAATATTTGTATTATCAGACTCGAGCATACGGTCTTCACACATATGGGTTAGGAGTTTTTGGTTCTACTAACTTCAGGATAGAAATTAGTAGTTAAGCGCAACCACCAGCAACAAGGTAAACTCCGGTAAGAAACTGTATATCATGCATGTAAGGTGCTGCTATCGTACTATACCTCTCAACTGCTATAAATTTGGCATAGTGCTATGATTTTTACACAGAGAATTACCCATGCACTTTGCAAAGGTTTACAGATGTTTCTCATAATATTTGAGCCATTTCTAGACACACAAACAAAAAAAATCATTATACTAACCTAAAAAACATTCCTTACTACAAGATACATAGGGCCCCACTACTTGAAGACATATGAAAGCAATAAGACACAACAGGGTGTGGGTTGTTGATTGATAACAGCACATCCCCAGGTGCGTTGTTAGGCATGAGGCGCTTGCGCCGAGTGACTACAGCAACTGGGTAGTGCTCTTATCAATCAACAACCCATACCCTGAAGTGTCTTATTGCTCTTATAAAATGGGTAACAACTATTTCTATAGCAAACAAAACTCTAGACACGTTATTAAAGATTTAATAATAGTATATTATTTTATTTAAATATGGTGAAAAAATAGTCCCCAGACTTGGGTAGAGGAGTGGTAAAATTGAACAGCAACTCACTGAAAATTGCTAAACCAGTGAGTTGGAGGGACAGCAATGTATTATTTGAGCAGTTTGGGTTTGCCTCTGCCTATGTAACTGTGTTTTGCCACCTTTTCTCTTTCTTTATAAAGTATTACTATATTGCCTACTTTCTTCATCCTGTTTTTTTTTTCTGTTTTTCCCCCTCATTCAAGCCATAGAATGTTTATCATGGAATGTTTACCATGGAATACAGGGATTCAAAATTCTTCTCAGTTCCACTGGTAGAATGTTACTCTCCTAACATACTGTACACACAGACAACAAAGGCCTGTTTTAGAGCCAGTGACTCAATTATCTCACTGTCAGGGCAAGCGGAAGAGATTTCCCTGATGAGCAGGTAAAGACAGAAGGGGGATTTTTCACTGTTGGTAAAGAAACAGTTGTAATGAAAACTATAAATAATACTTAATGTTTCTAATTTGTTTATGTGTGTAAGGAGAGTGTGATGATCAGGAAAACAACGTTTAATTAATTTGTTTTATTTTTAATTTAAGGCAGTTTTATTTTTAGGGCCCAGTTGAAGGTTTTTACAGTGTAAAGGTACCAGCCATGTTTGTGATGGAAGATTAGTTCTGGTTGCAGAGGGACTGATGGAAGATAGTTTTGGTTGTAGGAGGACTGATTTGCTCATTGTGTGATGTGGTTTAGGACCAGGAGGACTGTGTACATATAGAGATTTATTGTACAGTCAGTTGATGTCTCTTGGCCAATGAGATTTCTAGATTTTTTCTTGCCATTTTATAATATTCTTTAAAATAAGAAAGTGCTACCCATTCTGGCCATTTGCTCTGAATTTTGAAGGCAAGTGCTTTGAATTTTAATGCTTAGTGGTTGAGAAGTGTGGGTGCTATGTAAAAGCAAACTGCATTCTTTGAAATGCAGGTGGGTTCCTTCTGTTCCCTACCTCTGCAGCTGGCCAAAGCCAACCCTTTTATCTCTGTATCTGTAAAACCTTATTGTGGAACAACCTACCTGTCTGACAAACAGGAAGTTTACCCTTTCTTATACTTTTTAAGAAAAAAAAAGCTTGTACTTTTCAAGAAAAAAAGCTTGGGGTTGTCTTTTTTCTCTTGCTTGCCTGGACAATGAAGCCACAGGAAAACATTTAATATTGCCAGGGATGGCTTATGTTCTTTAATTCTCATGTGTGAAGAAAGACATACATATTGCTTGCAAATGAATTAAAGTGTACCCTGGCAGAGCCAGAGGTAAACTTTGACTTCTCTGTCAGGGCACAATTTAATTCCTTTGCCAGCAGTATGCAATTTTTTTTTGCAATGCACAAATCAAAGCTATCAAACCTTGACGTACGTTCTTGACTAAACCTGAAAGCAACATCATACCTCCCCTCTGTGTGACATTCTAATGCCTTTAAGATGTCACTTAAATTTAACTGTTGCAATTCAATTAGAAAATGTCAAAAAAGGCTGACTCAAACTAAGTGCCTCCTTCATTTTCAGTGTTTTACTGTGGTTTTCGGTCCCGGACTCATTACTGCAGAAGATGGTGTTGCATAATGTTTTATTTTGGTCCATTCACAAAGCTGGCTCTGAAAGTATGAAGTTCAGTACTAATATTATGATACAGAAAATGTCATTTCAAACTTCCAGAGCCAGTTTGTAAAAGAAGCAAATGAAATGTAGCACCATCCTCTGCAGTAATGAGTCTGGGACAGAAAACCACAGTAAAACATTGAAAATGAAGGAGGCATGTAATTTGAGCCTTTGAGGGAGATCTATTTTCCCTACATTTTCTAACTGAACCTCGACTTAGTCTTTTTTTAAAAGACATTTAAAGTATATTTCAATTTAGGGCATCCAATCCACATATGAATCATCTAGCTTTGGCTAAAAACATTTAAAATCATGAGACTGGCAGGGCAGCATATAAGCAGTTGTCATGCTTCAAAATAAAGATTACAATGAACAATGGGCAAAGCTGAATATTTATCTGCCAGCTGATCTGCCTTTAGGTGTGTTCTGTATGTGACACAGTACAAGATGGGAACAAAAAATTAAGCCACATTTTCACAGGCACATGATGACTGGAACTCTTTATCTCATTCAATTTTACATTGGGCTATTTGAGCAAACTGTAACAAACACCAATATACAATTTAAATTTATCACAAAAAATATTACACTCAAGACCAATTAAGAATTAACCAACTGACATCTAACATTTAGATCTACAGGACAGGGCACCCAGTCTTATCCTTTCTTTAGATGTCTTCAGGTAAAGGATTTTATATTTAACAATTCAGCAAATTCATCATTATACAACGGGCACTAAATAAATCGCAAAATGCAGCATCCTGATTGGTTGGCTGGCACCTTCCCACTGTTGTAAATCCACTAATGTACCCACTGGAAAAGGTGCCAGCCAACCTCATCCCATGCCACCAATAAAAATATCCCTTCGAGCCCCCACAGCACCCCAAATCGCTGCCATATTGAACACTGCTACAAACGCGCTACCGTGGTAAATTCAAAACAAATACGAGTTCGACATTCACACTGTAGGACGAAAATGACTTAGAAAATATTTTTAACAACAAAAATGACTTCTCTGACACAGAAGCCACTTCCTCAAACCCCACAGCAAATATTACAGAACCACGTAACAGTCCGGTACTCCCCCCCCCCCCGCTAATCCTACACAGACAACGGTAACTGAAACAGCAAATGCCCCAGAAACTGCACACATACCTGGGGAAATTCAGCAATCTGTCTCTGGTGATCCCAGCACATCAGCAATTGCAGGCCCCTGCAAGAAAGTAGCGGTGGAAATCTGTGAGCCTCCTGCACATGAACAGAACTACGTAAAAAATCAAACCACTACGCTATGTGAAAAACAAATGAGCAACAAGTTTTAAAACAAAGGATGCTTTAAATATTTTTTTTTGTTAAAAAAACAGCAGGACCCTTTGTATAATATGTATCACCTCCAGGGTGGGTATACTGGTGGATTTACCACTACTGGTGTGGTTAAGTCCCTCGGCTGCGCCTCGGGACCGAACCACACCAGCCGTGGTAAATCCACTAGTATACCCACACCCTGTTGGGGTATATTGCTATATTAGCAAAGGCAAATGCTTCTATTCTCGAATTCTGTTTTGTTTCTTTTGGTAACCAGGTAAAGCTCTCTCGGCACTAGTGCCTGTTTTCAGGGGCAACCCAGGAGCACTGGGTGGTTAAGTGACTCACTTAGAGTCACACAGTAAGCAAGTGGCGGTTGTGGGATTTCAAACCCAGGTCTGCTGGATGAACCAAGGTCATTCACAGTTCATTACTTTAACCTTTAGGCTATACTGCCAACCCATGTCTATGGTTCTACTATGGAAAACATCACCTACAATAAGTAATATACACTCCAATTTTTTCATCAAGAATATATTAATTTAGTACTTTGATCTGTAAATTTCAGCTAGTACAGTCAGCTACATGATGTATGGGGTTGGCTAATTCAGTCACATGGTGCTGTGAGTTTTTAAAACTTTTTTTTACTGTTTCACTCTGTTTGCCCTCCTTCCTCCCTTTGCCCATACTGTGTATTCCTTGGGGACCAGGCCAGTGGAAGACTGCAGTACAGCCTCTGGTCAGCCTAGATGTTATCATGTTAAGCTGAACTGTGCTGTACAAATGAGCTTGATACATCTTGCAGACCTGGTTTGAATCCCACAACCTCCACTCATATACCATATACATACTGTATGTGACTCTCTCTGAGCAAGTCACTACCCACAACCACCTCTGCAGTGTTCCTGCAGGATTTACCTGGTTATCAAATAAAAAATAAATAAATAAATAACTGAATAAATATAGTAAAATGCCAAGCAGCAGAAACAGACTATTCATGCAACATGCAGAGGTGGGGGGTTGGGGTTCAGTGGAAGCCTGTGTTTATTACATTACAGTCAGTCCTGTTGTTGTAGAAAACAATTAAGGCAATGATATCAGTGTGTGGGATGGGATTATTATTATTAAGGGGGAAAAGCAGCACTAGCGGCATGACATCTGACTGGACAAATGGCAATCAGTGATTCAGTTTCCATGCAGATATTCATTCTCATGGCTAATTGATGATGCAATAATACAAATAAAAAAGGAATCAAATTCAAATATGAGCTAACTAGTATCTTTTTTTTGTTTACTTTATTTAAAATAGGACAGGTTCAGGCATAACTTGTCTCATTTCCATTGGGAGGCACTTCCACATTTGTTACATTGTACAGATTCACTTAAAAGGATAAATACATAATCAGAGAAAATACATTTCATGTCTGTCAATCCAGTTTTAGGTCTCATATTTTTGGAACTAGTAATAGTAAACAGTCTTGAGGTTCCCTGAAAAATGATTGAAAGATGGTAATTAGGCAATGACAGACACATATTCATACTGTCCCTAGTTCCCTACCAAGGTACAGAGACAGTTAATAATAATAAAAATAAATTAATAATGGCATAAAGTTATAGTCATATGGTAATGAAATAATAAAATGATGAAATGGCAAGTGATCAAACAATTTTCTCAAAAGCATGAGACCAGTCCTTCTGGATAGCCTGCTTCAAGGGAAGCCAGATTTCCTCATTTTTACCCAGTTGTCCTCTGACTATATATTGTGTCCTCTCTAACTTTATTACTTGCATAAGGGAGGTAGCCCATGCAGCCACGGTAGGAACCTGTGCTAATCTCCAGTATAATGGAAGTTCCTTCATGCCCACCACCTCTCCTATCCTCCATAACCTCTGTCCTCCTCCTGATCTTCTGTTACCTAGTGTGGGGAGTCCCAATAAAATCTCCGTTGGGTCCTGACTAGGGGTGATGTTTAATATTTTAGATAAAATTTCAATTATCCCTATCCAGAATTGAGAGACTTTGTGGCATTTCCATACCATATGATAAAAATCACCCACTTGAGCTACACATTTAGGACAGTATGGGGAGGATTCAGCGTCAATTATATGTGCCAACTTATGGATGTGGTAGGTGCACTATAGGAAATTATACTTTATGGCTCTGAGCTTATTATTAACTAAGCAGTTTCAAATGTTTTTTAGAAGTATTCTCCAGTCCCCTCCCAAAAGTCCCTCAGGGTAAATGTCTTCCTCCCAGGCCCTTTTAACTCTTTCCAAGGGATCTGGCTGACTACCCAATAGTATTCTGTAGCACCTGTTGAGGGGTCTAAAACCCTTGATGTTGGAGGATTGTGTAAATAGTTCTTCCAATGGGGAACGTTGTGACAAGGAGAAAAGTTGCACCAGGTGGGGGTCCTGTGGTCCCCAGGATGCTGGAGAGGACCTCTGTACTCTGCTCCTTAGTCTGAGATATAGAAAATAATGGGAGGGGTATAACTTATATGTCCTCATTAATACATGAAACTGACGCACCTTCCCATCTTTAAGAATTTGGCCTAGTCAGAAGAGACCTAGTTTGTCCCACCTTTTAAAACCATACCTGTCACTATGGGGTAGTCCCTCTTTCCCCTTCAAGAACTCCACCAACGTCATATCTGATGATAAGCCTGGTTTATGTCCCAACAAAGAGTGGGCTTGTATTCAAGCTTTCCAGGTGGCTTTAGTGCATGGGTTGGTAATACTAGGGGGTGTTTCCTGCCCCAAACTGTTGACTAACAGGGAATAATATAAGTGGGGTCCACTCCCTCTTCCAGCTACTTCCATGATGGTGTTTCTCCTTCTGCCCATAATAGATTCTGGATGTGGACCAGTTGGGCCACCAGATAGTAAAGGCGAAGGTTGGGCAAATTCAGGCCTCCCTTTTTCTCAGGCAACCACAAGTTTTCTTTCTTAATTCTAGGATTTTTCCCCCTGCCACAAGAGTTGTGTGCAGATTCCTTCCAATACGTTAATGTATTGTCGAGGGAGGGAGATTGGGATCAAGTGAAAAAGGTATAGTGCCCTGGGTAGTATATACATCTTAACAAGATTGACCCACCCTAGTAGGGTGAGAGGAAGGGCTCTCCAGGCAATACTGTCATTTCTGATCTTCTGAATTAATTGATGTAATTTGAGAGAATCTGCTTGGTAACAGGACCCCCAAATATTAATCTGTTTAGTAGGGTTTATTATGGTACCAGCTATTTCTATGGAGGTCCTCCTATCTCCCAATGGCATCCACTCACATTTGTCCCAATTATTTTTATGTCCTGAGAGAGGTCCATATATCTCAAATATCTTGTTCAAAGCTGGAAGGACCTCTCCGTGACTATCTAAAAATAATAAGATGTCATCAGCATATAAAGAGATCACGTGGACTTTCTTTCCCACTCTACAACCCTTAATTTCTCTGTGACCTTGGAAGGCAGTTGCCAGTGTATCCATTTGAACACATATAGCAAGGGTAACAAGGGGACATCCCTGTCTTGTTCCTCTGGACAGAACAAAGGGAGTCAAAATAGTGTTGTTAGTTTGGATTTGGGCTTGTGGGGAGGTATAGAGGGCTCCTATCCATTTCAATATATTATCTTCCAGTCCTAATTTTCATAGCACAGCAAACATAAAGGGCCATTCGACCCGGTCGAATGTCGTTTCAGCATCTAAGGCTAAAAGGCCTCTATGTCACCCCACCCTTTTCCCATCTGTGTATAACATTAATGGACCTTTGAAGTTTATGCTTAGCTTGGTGCCCTTTGATGAAGCCTCTTTAATCATTATGTATCAACCCCGGCAAAAGTCCCCCCCAGTCTACTCACCAGAATTTTTGCTAGTATTTTGTAATCTGCATTAATGAGCGATATGGGACTGTAAGATCCACATTTGGAGGGGTCTTTACCTGGCTTGGGGAGTGCTAGTATGGTGGTCATCCTCTGGGAATGTGGTAGTTCTCCATGTGTTAAAGCATTTTCTAGGACCTCACCCATAAGGAGACCGATAGCATCCCAGGTAGCCCTGTAAAATTCGGCAAGAATGTCATCAGGGCCTGGTGATTTCCCCTTATTTATTTGCTTGACCACTTGCTTAATCTCTTCTGGGGTAAGAGGGAAATTTAAGTCCCTCATGAGGGTTTCACCAAGGCATGTCAAATTCACCTCCTGCAGAAAGTCCTCTGGCTTTGCTCCAATTGGAACCTGGGCAGTGCGTAGATTAGAATAAAAGGCCCTAAAGATCTCATTTTTCCTTTTCTGATCATAGGTAGGGGATCCGTGGGGAGAGCCATAGGCAATAAAGCCCTCTCTTGTTTTTTTTTTGTTTAACCAAACTAGCTAGCCATTTGCCTGATTTGTCCCCTTTGAAATGGGTGAAGGACTTAGTGAGGATAAGATCCTGCTTTAACTTACTGGATATTATTTGATGTAACTTCCCCCTTAACTGCTTTATTTCTTACATAAGTTGGGGTTGGGGTTGGGTCATGGCCCTTTTCTCTAATTCCTGGATTTTTGGCGTTAAATACCCCTCTGCTCTGAGTGTCTGTTTCTTTTTAAAAGCTGTGTAGGAGAAGGTCTCCCAGCAAATATAAGCCTTAAGGGCATCCCAAACATAATTTATATGGGTTTCTTTATCTTTGTTGTTTTCAATAAGTTCAGTGATTTTCCCATTTATAATTTTATATAGCCATCATCCAAGAGCAAGGTTGGATCCAACCTCCACTGTGGACCCCCATGTGTCTGCTGAGCTACCGATAGTTGGAGTTGAAGTGGAGCATGATACAGCATAAATATGGGACTATATAAGACCAGCATAGAGGCCGTGACCAGTTGGGGAGAGAGTAATATATAGCCCAGCCTTCTGTAAATTCAGTGTGAGTGAGAATAAAATGAGTACTCTCTTTTACCAGGTGGTTATGTCTCCAGGCTCCCACCAATGCTCTCCTAGATATTAAATCTTGCAGTGCTGCTACACTTTTTGGATATGGCTTGGTTTTAGTTCTAGAGAGATCCAACTTGGGTTCTAGGTAAGTGTTAAAATCTTCTCCCAGTATTAAATTATCTTGGTAAGGGGTCAGAGTCACTCCCAAATGTGTGAAGAAATCTGGAGAGTCAAAATTAGGGCCATAAATTGAAACAAATGTGTACTCCCTTCCCCCCAGAACAACTTCCATCATGGCATACCTGCCTTGAGGGTCCGTGACGAAGCCCTTCACCCTGTGTGGTAGACCAGGCCATAGCCAGATGGCTACACCCCCTAGCTTTAGATGTAAAGGGTGCCACCAGCAAATACTCCCCAATGATTGGGCCAATTTGTTCACCTCCTCCTCCTTCATGAGGTGTATCTCCTGCAGTAGTACCACGTCCCTTTTTATTTTTTTAATGTATGACCAAACTCGTTTCCTCTTAGTTACTGTTTTCAATCCATTGACATTTCAAGACAGAACTGTTAACTCAGCCATTTGCATAGTGTAAGGAAATAATAGTGTCTTCTGTACAGTTGTACATCACCAAAAAGAAAATGACCATGTCAAGGTCTTGTCCAAACCATCCAAAACTTTTATGTTTTAACAATCCCCCTAACATAGAATCCCCCTCCTCCTCTCTCCCTATCCCCAAACTAGCATGAAATTTATGAAACCATGAACCCCTCAAACAGATTCCAAGTTCCCCCTTCTTCTGAGCAAGGCTCACCAAGAAGGAGAGACCCCTTCCAAAATTGTTTTCCCCTCATCATTCCCTCCCTCCCTCTGCTGGAACGTATTCCCCCCTTTAACTGTTCCCCTCTTTCAAACTCACAAAAGCTAACTTCCGTTACTCCTCATGGAGTGAGCTGCCCAATCCATCAATAAAATATTATTCCTGCGATATGATAATGTGCTTCTCTCGGCATATAGTGAAATAATTACCCGATGGGGAAGAGCTGTGAGTGGTGTACCACACCCGCCACAAGCTGGTGCTACGAGTTAAGATTAGTAGCCTCCCAGCCCATCATATCCTTGTTACAGCTCTCTCACACTCAGAACAGGGCAATGTCAGAGGAAAGGTCGTCTTCCACGCCCAGAGTGGCATGGTACCTGGCCCTCCTCCACATGTATATGAAGCGTACAGTTTTAGCATAATTGCTCAGCCTAAACAGATCAGTATAGCCTTGACCAAACTCTGAAAGTTAGATAATATTATTACAGAAGAGCTACATCTACCCTGATAGTCATTAATTCCCGCTGGATCTCTTCTCCCCCCCCTTCCTTGCTGCTTTTATGCTGCTCATCTGCAAAGTATGCCTTGGTCTTGATTTGTATTACCTTTCATTGCTCCCTGCAAATCAAAGCAGGTTTAGGGTATCTGGACTGGAATGATCTCACATCAAGACTTGGGAGGAACAGCCCCCGGCCATCCAATCTGTCATTTTTGTTATAAATGTTAATTCTGTTCCAGCCAAATCCCTAGGACAATGAAAATCCCAACTGGCGCTGGAGGCTACATCCCCCTCCCCGCAGTAAGATGGGGAGATCCCTCAAAACTGTAGGTCCCCGCTCCAGATGGATTCAAAACCATAAGCAAGTGCAACCAATATGCTATTGTGCTTTTTACATTATATAAACCTGAACAAAGTAACTTTTAACTTGGTATAAGCCAAACTCAGTTCACGGCCAAATTTAACTAATAATAGGCCCAAAAAGGGCTGTTAACTTAAATCTGCCCAGTCACTGGTATAGTCCCATACTCCATGTACCGGGGGTGGGGAAACTTAGGGTCTCACTCAGGCATGCCCTTATAGGCCTCTGACCCCAGAGTTATGTGCCACCATGGACCCCCCCCCCATAAAAAACCCTCACTCGGGGGCAAATTGAAGTAGGTGAGATAAAAATAATTTGACTTGAGATCCTTATGTTCAGGCTCCACTGTCCTCTGCCCTGTCCTTGCGTCTCTCTCTCTCTCTGCAGAACTCTAACATAATCCATGGCGGCCTCAGGATCTGTGAACACTCGCTGTCAGCTTCCCAGGTGATGTACCATTAGTCTCGCTGGGTAGGCCATCATAAATGGACAGTTCAATTTGTGTAGATGTTTTTTAACCTCAGCAAAAGCTTGCCTTCTTGATTGGAGTGGATGCGAGATATCTGGGGAAATGCTGGCCCTTTAGCCCTGGATCAATATCGGGTCAGACTTGCAGGCCACAGAGAGAACAGCTTGGTGTTCCTGAAAAACCAGAAATTTCATCAGGAGATGCCTTGGTTTCTGGTCCGGGGTTGGGCACTGGCCTGGTGATTGAGATGCCCTTTGGATTTCAAGGGTAAGATCTGGGGCAGTTTGACGCTATTTCAGGAGCCAAGGCTTAATATATGCTAGGCAGTCTTTTCCTTCCAGACCTTCCGGAAGGCCCACATCCTAATATTGCAACACCTTTCTCTGATCTCATGGTCATCAACCACTTGCTTCAGTATTTCTATATCTTTGCGCGCTTGTTGCAGATCAGTTGATAGTCTGGCCGTGGCATCTTCCTGAGTACTGATACAGGATTCAGACTCCGTGATGCTGGTCTCATGGGCATCAACAGTTTCGGAGGTAGTGTTTACTAACGGCTGGAGATGTTGTATTTGTGCAATTAGGTTATAGAATCTGGATTGCATCCTGGTGCCTATATCATATTTCAGATCCCGAATTAGCCTTTCCAAAGATTGATGGCTAGCCTCCATTGTAGAATTGTCCAATTCTGTTCCCAGCTCCTGAAGCACTTCTGGGTCCTGGGCTAGAGAGCTGCAGGGCAAAACCCTAGACCTTGTAGGTGCAGACGTCTTGGAAGTCTGAGAAAACTTTAGTTTAGCCATTTTTTTTGTAGGTTTTGCTAAGTTCGACATTGGAGCGTCTTTTGAAGATAATTTAAGCAGTTTGAGGTGAGATATAACTAGGAATGCAACAGATTTTGTGTGGATTAGGACGGAGCTCTCCTAAAACACTGCCATTCAGCTCCTCAGCTAGGCCACGCCCCCGCTAACTAGTATCTTAATCTGAACAGCATGTTTTCCTAGACTAAGTCAGAAGAGGTCACCATGCAAGCTGTAAGTAAGCAAAAACAAGAACTCTGAACAATGAATTGCTCTGTTCATCTGTTGCTGACCTGTTGACTGTTCATTTTATGCCAAACTACTACGCACAAACATTTCTCTCTGATGTACATGCACACAGCAGTAGGACAGTCATATCAGACACTGCACAGTCAGCATCAACTGGTCTCGATCTACCCTTGGCTCATTCGCAGCTCACTCACACCACACCACACCACATCTAGCTGGCTGCTAGCCTGGGCTGGCAGCCTGGCAGCAGTGGCAACATTTACTTAGGCAGCAGGCTACTGGTAGCCTTCATAAATCGAATAAAAATTAAATAAAAAAGTAAGTGTTTAGATCATGGCATTGGCAAGGAGCAGAGAGGGGCAGGGGCCAAAACAAGATCAAAATTCAGGAGGATTGGCTTGGGGCAGCAATGCAGTGCTTTGAGCTTTTGCTTTGGTTTAATTTCAAGGGAAAAAATAATCTTGACAGCTTTCTTAGTTTTGCAGTGTGTATGCGAGTCTGCATCTGCTGGCTTCTGCCCCTGCCCAGAAAGCAGATTTTAATACAGTGTACCTACTTACCTAGTCCCAGTAGTGGCTACTGTAGGCTCAGCAGCACCAAGTAGGGGAGTCGTGTTTTGTGTTCTGTGAGGTCTTGTCTCCCCATCCTGGTCTCAGAGAGTCAAGCACATGATTTGGCAAACAATACACTTTACACAAGAGCCAAAGTCAGCAGTCAGCATGCAGTCACACAATCACCAGCAAAGTCTGTTAGCAGGAGAGGAATGGGATTTGTATGGCTCCCTTCTTTTATACCCAAGTGTCTCTGTCTGCTTCTCCTACATTGCCCATTTGTTTGACTTGCTTTGCCACCATTTTGAAACAGACAGGAGGTGCCTGTGCAGGGCAGGGTCCACATCTAACAAGTGGAATTAATTTCCCATCCCATCCCCAAGAGAGGTGTAAACCGGGGTTCTTATTACCTTAACCAGAGGAGCTGGAATGCCAGGAAATCTGAATGGAGACAGAGAGACTCCTTTTATCTATTCTTTATTGCCCTTCACAAGCACTTGACAGATTTATCAGAGAAGGGTGAGCAGGCAGTCAAGATTTACATTCAACTGGGCAAGGGCCATTTGTTTTTGGTCAATAAATACTTTCCCAGACAGGCTTGTTGTGGGGCGGGGGAGGGGATGAGGGGGGCTGGGCACTTCTCTAATGTAAGGAAAACAACAGTATTTACTTGCAGTGGGACAAGGAGGCAGGCCAAATTAGAGAGTCAGTGTTATCTCATTAAATGACTCCTAGACTTCCCAGCTAGCACTGTTGACTGCTTTGACACTTCCCCAGCCCCAAGTGGGGGGGGGAGCAGTTGCTGTTCTGATGCCTATGAACATTATGGATCTAGAAATCTGTAGAAAAAGGCCCCTTGGTAGACTGTATCTCCTCACTGAGGAGCCCTTAACACTCACAAACCTCTCTTAGCTCAGTGTTAGGAAGAGCGACCATGGACACAAATTGCTTCTTACCCATAGGTCAGGGAGGCTGTGAGGTGACACACTTTACCAGTGGCAGAGGTAGGGGATAGATAAACAGAGACCCTTGAACTATCAGTGCCAGTTGTTCAAGATCAAGTGAATGCAATCCAACATTTAATACCCCCCCCAAACAAAGCTGAATTGTGGAAAAAATTAAAAAAAACTTTCTTGCACTCAGTTGGCATATTGTAGCAGATACGACACATGCAGACTACTGTACAATGAGTTTCCAAGTTTTACATAAGATCGAAGTACTCGAGGAGAAAATTATTTGCACACAAAGAGCTGGGTGGACTGTTTTGGAATTTGAGATCTCTTATGCAGCAGAGCTGAGGGTGGAGGGACTTGCAGAGAGATTGCAATGCCCCCGAACCCAAGGAGGGAGTGGGGGGGTTTACTTTCACTCCTGGTGCCAGGACAGGGAATGGAGGGAGCAGGGTAGACAGCATGCAGTGGGAGGGAGCGGGAGGGTTTATGTGCATTCAGGGTGCCGGGACCAGGAATGGAGGGAGCAGGTTGGACAGCATGCAGTAGGAGGACGCTAGAGGGTTTACGTTCACTCCAGGTGCTGGAATGGGGAACGGAGGGAGCAGGGTGGACAGCATGCAGTTTGAGAGAGCAGGAGGGTTTACTTTCTCTCCAGGTGCCAGGACAGGCAACAGAAGGAGTGGGGCAGACAGCACACAGTGGGAGGGTGCAGGAGGATTTACTTACACTCCGGGTGCCTGGACGGGGAACTGAGGGAGCGGGACGGGCAGCATGCAGTGGTAGGGGGCGGGAGGGTTTACTTACACTCCAAGTGCTGGGATGGAGAATGGAGGGAGCGGGGCAGACAGAACTCAATGGGAGGGAGCGGGATGGTCTACTTATGTGCTGGGACCGAGAATGGAGGGAATGGAGGGAGCGGGACAAACACACAGACATCAAATATAAGCAAATTGCCAAACAACCGTAAACTTATTGTGAGACACAACATCACACTGTCAATTAATTTTGATTTCGGGTAATTCAAAAGTAACCAAGAGTGTCATAAGTTCAAATAAAAAAAATGATTTAGTTAAAAAAGATTAAATAGTGTCAGTGGTCAGCCTGCAATGTGTTATGATTAAATACTTATACCTCTTGTTTTCAGGGCTGATGCCTGACACTTGAATGAACAGTGCTAAAGTGGCAGGCAAAGTAAACAGAATGTGCATGTTATGCTCGAATCAGTCAAAATAAGAATACACCTAGCAACAGCGCGAGGACAAAATACCAAATGCAGGGCATGTAAACAAATGGGCAGCATTCCAGTCCAATCAACTTTATTATTTACAGTGTGTTTTTCCAAAATGAAAGCGCATTAACAATATAAAACATAAATATCACTCAAATAAAACATATCAAGGTATATAAAATATTTAAAAAAGGCAGCCATAATTTAAAAGAAAAAACTAAACATAGTCCCCAGAGGTTAAACTAATTAGATACGTTTTCAATGAGGACTTAAAAGTCTCAGTGGACAGGCACTCTCTAATCCGACGAGGTAGAGAGTTCCACAGGGTTGGGGCAGCAAATGAGAATGTCCTAGTGCTCGATATCTGAAGACGGATCCTGGGAACCTCTAGCAATCCCTCGTCAGCACAGCAGAGTGGACTGAGGAGGCAGTAGGGCCAGAGGAAGTCTTGCAAGTAGCCCAGTCCCTGTCCATGTAGGGCATTATAGGTCAGCAACGTGACCCTGAAGGTGATCCACCATCGAACAGGCAGCCAGTGCAGTTTGCGCAGCACAAGGGTGATATGACTAGTTCACAGCAAACCTATCTACAACCTGGCTGCAGCGTTCTGCACCAGCTGACAGTGACAAAGGTCCGCCCCAGTAGCCCTAGGTATAGAGTATTGCTGTAGTCCAGGTGGGAAGACACAAAGACATGAACCAAGATAGGAAGGTTCTCGGGTGGAACCAGGTGTTTTATCAGGGCAATGTTCCTTAAATGGTAAAAAGAGGACTTAATGACTGCTGATATCTGAGCTTTTAGGGTCAGCCCACCATCAAGCTCAATGGCTAGATTCCTCACCTGTTCAGAGGGTCTCAACTGGTTGCCCTCTAGCACAAGAACGGATGGCTGACCAGGAGTCAACCTCTCTGCCCGATGACCTGGGTCCACCACTAGCACCTCAGTCTTACCAGGATTCAGTCTTAAACAGTTAGCACTCATCCAGTCCTGAATCTCAGAGAGGCAGTTGTTAAAGACTGAGACTGTGTTGTTCTGTTCAGGTATAAAGGGGGTGTGTACAGCTGAGTATCATCTGCATAGCTGTGAAAGCTCAGCCCGTACCAACCTATAATGTCTCCTAACGGCAGCATATACACCGTGAACAACATGGGGGACAGCACCAAACCCTGTGGTACCCCACAAGGCAGGAAAAAGGGGGTCAAGGAAAAAGTTCCCAAAACCACTTTCTGTGTCCTGCCTGTGAGGAAAGAGTGGAACCACCTGAGGACTGTCCCCGATAGTCCACAGAGCAGCCACAGGCATTCCAGTAGCACTTCATGATCTATGGTATCAAATGCTGCAGAGAGATCAAGGAGGACCAAGACTGAATGGCTGCTCTGATCCCTCGCTATCAAGAGATCATTAAGTACACGAACCAGGGATGTATCGGTACTGTGTCTCATCCTGAAACTGGACTGGAGAGGATCATAAAGTTCATAGGTGGTAAGAAAGCTCTCGAGCTGCAACCCAACTACCTTCTCAATAACCTTGCACAAAAACGGCAGGTTAGAGACAGGTCTATAATTTGCAAGACAATCTGGGTTGAGGGAAGGTTTCTTTAAAAGGGGAGTCACCACTGCCTCCTTCAGGGAGCTCGGAAACACCCTTATCCAATGAACACCAGACTATCTTCGCAAGGATCGGTCCGATGACCTCCACACACCCCACAAGGAGGCATGTTGGACCTGGATCCAAACTACAGCAAGTCAGTCGCATACCCAGAACAATCTTCACAATATCCATGATTGCTAACTGGTCAAAATTCCTCCAGACAGGCTGGGTGCCTGTGACCTCTCACTGACCTCTGCAATACTCATTTGAATGAGTTGAGTGGATCTCTGACCTGATAGAGAACACCTTATCAGCAAAGAATTGAGTGCACTCATCACATTTAGATTGTGAAAAAGCTCACCGGCCCCTAAGACAGGCTGGATTGCACAGCCTGTCCACGGTCCAGAAGAGCTGAGCTGGTTGATTCCTTGCTGCAGCAATCTCCCTGGACAGGAACTCTGTCTTATTATGGGAGGTTGCTGATTAATAGTCTGTATAATGGGCCAGCAATCTAAGTCTATCCTCCCCCAGGCAAGATTTCCACTAACAATGTTACAACATTCACCCTACTCTCCTCAACTCCCTCAAGGTCCCACCAAACCAAGGGGACTGAGGACAAAGAGAGAGTGGTCGGACAGGAGCTACAGAATGCAGGGCCCCCGACACCATGCTATTATAGAGCAGTACCAGGTCCCCCGGATCTGAGCATTGCAATGGCCTACTCGATAGGTCCAGCACCGCCATCAGTCCCTCAGGTGTAACACCCCTTAAAGGGTGGTACTGGTCCATCTCCAAAGAGGCAGGTCTCACAGGGGGAGCCACAAAACTAAACCTTATAGAGTGATGGTCAGACAACCCGACCAGTTCCACCACCAGATCGGTGACCTCTATCCCCAGGAGGAACACCAGGTCCAGGGAGTGACCCTGAATATGGGTTGCAGTGGTAACAGCCTGTGTGAAGCCCAATGAAATCATCAGTTGGAGGAAGTTCTGACCAAAAATCGAAAGTTCGTCAGCCTAGGCATTGAACTCTCCCAGGACCAATCACCTGGAGGATTCCAACACCATATCAACCATGAATTCTGCCACTTCCTGCAGGAAAACTTTCCCATCACTGGGCTGTGATAGATGAGAAGAATCCTGCAATCCACATCTGCACCCATGATACACTCAAAGGACCTCATGGCCCCCACTGGTACCTCTACTAGGCCTAGTTCTGCATTAAAACACTTGGCTACACTCCCACCCTTATGATCCAATCTTGGGCAGTGTATAACTGAGTACCTGGCTGGAACCGCTGATTAAAATACCGGACCAGCATTTTCATCCAGCCCTGTCTCGGTGATGCAAGCCAGGTCAGATGTCGCAACAAGATCAGCAATAATTGCTGTCTTGTTCTTTATCGACCTGGCGTTGCATAACACCACCCAAGTTGGATGAGAGGCCATGGAAAAGTGGACTGCTTGCCCATGACCAGTGAAACCCTTGGGTAAGGGCACCAGGCAGGGAGGCCCCTTTCCTGGAAACATTTCACTCCAGGGCGCCTCATCGACCACACTACCCATTCGTCCCACCCCGCTCCACTCCCCCATCAGGTCGAGGACCCCAACACCTCTGCCCCCTCCATGCAGTCCCCAGGGCACAACAACACATATGCATCTCTGGTTGCAACAGGGGGAAATCAAAGGGGCACAGGTCCCTTGACCTGGAGGGGGAGTAGCACCTGCCCACTATGGAATGATTCCAACACATGCTGCCGACAAATACCTGTGATAGGCAGTGACAACTATAATAAAACAACAGTACTCCCACAAAAATTATAACAATAACACACTTATCTTATTTAATAAAACAATTGCACCCCCACCCCCCAAAAACAAACCCCAGCACTCTATCACAGTATCTAGGTAAACACCTATCAAAACCTAAAAAGAAGAGTCCATAAAGTCCTTTGTTCAGTCTCTCCACACCAGTTTGTAGAAGCCTTCAGCCCCTCAAACTCTCACTTTCAGGGGCTTAAGTAAACCAAACATCCAATAGGTCACCATCTCTCACCTGAGCTTGATAAAATCAACAGGGTAAATATGTAAAATAATACAAGCACTCTCACTGCTTTAAATGACCTTTTTAAGCCAAGTCAGTTAGAAGAAGGAAAGAAAAAATGTTTCAGACCAGGTCTCTGGGTATCCGCATGGATTCAGGAATACGACCAGCCAGGTAGAAACTCCAGCAAAGGCTCCTCAATTCTACTTCTGAGCAACAGTCAAGGCAGGGACTAATAGTTGTAAAACCTCAGCCCGGTAAAACACTAGGCGAGCCTTACAGACAGGCCCGGGAAGAACCAGTGTACACAGGGTGGGCTCCCGAACAAATGCTGCCCAGGAGGGTGAACAGCTCAAATAATGTCACAGACTACAGACTCAAGGGAATCTCCAGGCCAACACCAGATGTCCCCCAAATACCTAGGGGTCTCAGATCAGCCCCAGCCCTACAGCTGGCTCTTCTGTCCAGCCTTCTGTCCAGGAACTAGGTGCCCTTCACCCCCCCAGGAAAGCGGCAGCACAGAAGTCCCCCAAGCCCCATTCCCCACAGACCTCTGGCCCTTCAGTGCGGTGTGGTAATAATGCAGTTGCACATGGGCATATTTTAATGCATTTTTCTCAAAGTTGCAAGAATGGGAAACAGAGAGAGCAGGGTGGACAGCACACAGTGGGAGGGAGCAGGAGGGTTTACATGTGCTCCAGGTGCCGGGATGGGGAACAGAGCAAGTGGGGTGAACAGAAATGTTTTTCAGCATGCAAGGTATGCCCTGCAATGATGGGGTGCTCCCTCACTGCAGCGGCCAATTTCTTTCAGGCATGTCCTGCAATGATGTGGGGGTAGATTTACACTTATTCAATTGCAACTTAATGTATGCCTAAAGATGGCTATAGGATCAGTATATGCACCTAATATAGACAATTCTTCCTTCTTTAATCAACTAACAATAGAGATGGCAGACTTCACAGGTCCTGGGGTTCTAAATGGCGATTTTAATTGCGTTTTAAACATGATATTGAATGGGTCCACCAGGTCATCGGGACAAATGAGTAAAAGTGCTAAAGCACTGGCAAACCTCATGAAATACCACAGACGTGTTAATTTTTGAAAGGAATTTAAACCCCAGAGGCAGAGAATACTCCTTTTATTCCCATTCTGCAAAAAATTATGCCAGATTTGACCTTGCCTTAGTTCATGAGAATTTATACAATCCATATTCTCTGTTAAATACGGTCCTGTCCAGATTTCTGATCACTCACACTTGTGCTTGAAATACCTGGGCCAGGAGGAATATCTGGAGCATGGAAATTAGGTCCTTTATTGCTTAAGGACTTAGAATTTGTTAAAGCTCTGAAAACACTAATAGTACATTTTTTATCTGACAACCCTAGAGGAGAAATCTCAGATCAGATTAGATGGGATGTTCTGAAAGCTGTAATAAGAGGGGGAATTATCTCCTACTCAGCAAATAAAAAATGGCTGCAGAGAGGCAGGTGACAGAGTTAGAAGAAACAATTCAAAAGTTAGAAAAGGCATACATTGAAACCCCATCTATTGCAGCATATCAAAACCCTTCAGACCCTGACGTGGAAAAATAATGAGGAGAGCACTGTTGGCATGCAGAACGCCATCTTGCTAACACAAGCTGGGGCATACTTCAATGGTGACAATGGGGGAAAGTGGTTTGCATGGCAACTTATAAACAGGACAAATGCCAGAAATGTGTCACAAATCACAGAGATGTCAGGGTATATGAAGGAGAAAAATATAGGTGAATGTTTTGGGGAATTCTATAAAGAACTGTACAGATCAGAAGTTAGGCCCGAGGATGATCAAATGAATCATTTTTTAGATAAAGCTAAACTCCCTCAAATCACAGAAGACAGGATACAGCTGAAAGCGCCTATTCAGTGGGGGGATGTTAATAAAGCAATCACACATATGAAAGGAGGGAAGGCCCCGGGTCTTGTTGGATGCTCTATATATATTTTTTTAATTATTTTGCAATGAACAGAAGAATCCCCTCACAAACATTATTAATGAAGCCTTCAGATTTGGCACAATGCCACCCTCTATGAGACTGGCCACTATCACAATTCTACCTAAGCCTGGGAAAGAAACCAATAAATGTGCTTGTATAGGCCCATTTCCCTCCTCACCTCCGATTACAAAATCATGGCTCGAATTCTAGCTAGCAGTTTTGAGAAAATACTCCCCAGCATTCTCCACAATGATCAATCAGGGTTTATTAAAGGGAGAGAAGCGAAGTCTACTGTCAGGTGTACCCTAAACATGGTCTGCAATGGGGGGTCGACTGGAGGGGGGGAGACAGCCCCTTGTAAACTGTCCCTCGATGCTGAAAAAGCATTAGACAGAGTGGAATGGAAAAACTTATTTAGCACTCTGCGAGTGTTCAGACTGAGAGATATTATTATTAAATGGATTTCTGCCCTGTACAGTGCACCAAGCTCACAAGTACTAGTAAATGGAGCCTTGACTTGACCCTTTCAGCTGACAAGAGGGATGTGACAGGGGTGCCCTCTCTCCCCACTATTATATGTTATGTCCCTGGAACCTCTGGCAGCGGTGATTAGAAATTACCCTGACATCCAGGACTTAGTGGCAGGAGGAGCTCATCAAAAACTCACACTATTCACTGATGTTTTCCTGCTTTATCTTCAAGACCCACAAAAGGGCATTCATAAATTACATACCATCATCAAAGAATATGGGGACCTTTCAGGCCATAAAGTCAACTGGACTAAAAGTGAGCTGATGTTATTGGGAGAACAAAGTGGGGGGCCTATGCCTGAGTTACCCCTTAAATTAAAAGTAGTTAACTCTTTAAAACATCTAGGCATCATTATCCAAAAAATCCAGTGGACCTGTATGAAGAAAACTATATTAATCTACTTACTGGGATCAAACAACACTGTAATAGGTGGGAGGGGCCTCCTATTAGTCTAATAGGCTGCATCAACTCAATGAAGAAGAATGTACTCTCCAGGAGTCTATACTTGTTTCAAAATCTACCTATTAGAGTACCTGAATATTTGTTTACACAGTTAGATGCCATCTTGAATAAATTTATGTGGAATGGAAAAACCACAAGAATCAAAAAGACAATCCTGCAACTTCCAGTAAAAAAGGGGGATCTGGCACTACCAAATTTTTAAATTCTATTACTGGGCCACCCAATTTGCCTTCTTAAATAAGACTAATAATACTACAAAGTCGGCCTGGCTTAATCTGGAGGAAGAGCATATTATAGGAGGACTGATTAAGGGGCTATTATCCACATCACTGCAGCTACTTATTACCACAATGAATAAAAACCCCTACGCCCAGTGTCTTTCCAGATTATAGGTTGGCGTGCATAAATTCATAAACCACAAACCTGCAATATCCCTTAACTATAGTCTATGTAAAGGGCTGTGGGGCCATAGGAGATATAATGTCTTTTTACATCAGACAATGCACAGATGGCAAAAAAGGGGCATAAACACAATTAGAGATGGGAGAGCTATGAAAAGCTTTCACCAGCTAAGTAAGCAATATGAGATACTTGACTCTAAGTACGCCGACTATATTAACTTACAGTCTTTGATTTTAGGATTTGACCTGACTCTCTCCACCATAGAGGAGATAATTTACAGACCACAGCCAGGTTCTTCAATTATCTCATGCCTCTATCACCTGTTTATGGGAGCAAGGCCTGAACCTGAAGTCAGGGCAAGAGTGAAATGGGGCGATGACCGTGTGCTGCAAGTAAGTGATGATATGTTGGCTAGGGCTGTGAACAATATCCATGATTGCTCAGTATCTAACAAGCTCAGGAGAATACAGATGAATTTTATGTATCAGACCTACTATACCCCTAGCAGGTTACAAAGGTTTACTCCATCAAAGTCAAACAAGTGTTCTAAATGCTTGACTCAGAGAGGAGATTTTTTGCACCTGTCTTTGTCATTCCTCAGAATTGCCCCTTTCTGGATAGAGATGCATGACATCATGCAAAACGTTTTGACAACCCCTCTGCTCAAAACACCAGCTGAGTTTATGCTGATTATTGGTCAGGAGGTGGTTTACCCCAGCAAACAGGGGAAAGATCACTAAACCCACAAACTATGGAACTTTGCCTTGATTAATGTAAGGCAAACAGTCAACCAACATCCAACACTGGGTAAGCTCCACATCCCCAAGCATTACTCACTGGTTGAATAACCTTCTTATGTGCATGAGATTGGAAAGATCAGTTAGCTGCCAGTGGGTTACTGTGCACATTCCATAAAACATGGAACCCACTTCTAGCTGCAACTGAGGGAGGACTGGTATCTGGCTGGACATAGCTAGTGATTTGCTCATTCGCTGCTATGTTTCAAGCCCCTGTGTTCAGATATGCTTCCCCATCTGGTGTCCTAAAATCTGGTTTTTAGATGTTTCCACATATGACTTCCTATGAGTATATAGGAAAGCCCCCTTTTATAGCATTCAGTATTAATGATGTATAATGCTGATTTAAGGAATTAGCTAAGATATGTATAGGATGTATTGAAATCTGTTCTCTTCTAATCAAATCAAATCAAATCAAATTTATTTAAAAAGATGCCCAATCCCGAAGGCTCTGGGCGCCGCACAAAAACTGTACAGTATATCATACTGTATACATTACATTACAATATAATATGCATAAAACTTAATCCCCAAAAGCCTGCATAAATAAAAAGGTCTTCAGACGACTCTTAAAGGCCTCTGTAGTGGTGGCCTCTCTCACTTCGAATGGCAACGAGTTCCAGAAAGCTGGAGCAGCAACTCCAAATGATCGATCCCCTGCTGATTTCAACCTTGCTCTCGGAACTTTAAGGAGGTTACCACTAGAGGAGCGGAGATCTTGGACAGAGGTGGATGGTACCAGGAGATCAGATAGGTAACCGGGGCCCTGTCCATGTAGGGTCTTATAGGTGAGAAAACCCACCTTGAACAATACTCTGCACCTGACAGGCAGCCAGTGCAATTCACGCAATACTGGAGTAATATTAATGAACTTACTTTGTCGGTCAAAGCCGAGCAGCAGCATTTTGCACTAGCTACAGTCTCTGCGAAGAGAAGTTCAGAGACCCCGAGATAGAGGGCATTACAGTAGTCAAGCCTAGAGGTGACTAAGGCACGTATCAAAGTAGGGAGGTCCAGAGCCGGAACAAGGGGCTTAATCCTGGCGATATTTCTAAGATGAAAAAAACAGGAACGAACCACAGAGGATATTTGAGCCTCCATGGACAGGTTCCTGTCAAAGATCACACCAAGATTTAGCACCCATGGGGAGGCCATCAATGACACAGCTCCTAGCACAATGCCAGTCAAAGAATCAGAGGCCATCCCATCACAAGCTCTGTTCGACTCCACTACCAGTACCTCAGTCTTGTTAGGGTTCAGTCGCAGCCAGCTGGAAGACATCCAGTCATTTATCTCAGCCAGACAGATATTCAGCACATCCACTGCATTTGATGTTCCTGGGGCAAAGGATAGGTATAGTTGAGTATCATCAGCATAGCAATGAAAACTCAAACCATACCTCCTAATGATCCCCCGGGCAGCATGTACATCAAGTAACAACATTGGGGCCAATATCAACCCTGAGGGACTCCACACGAAAGGAGGCAGGGTACGGATGAGAAATTACCCATCACAACCCGCTGCCTCCTGTTAGTAAGAAATGACTCAAACCATTTGATGACAATACCAGTGAGTCTGCATAACTCCCTCAGGCAGAAAAGCAACACACAATTGCTATTCTATTGCTGCTTAATGCTGTAAATTGTATCTGTTGTATATTTGGTGCCTCTCAATAAACATTGTTTAAAAAAAAGAAATGTTTGAATGTCTCCGACAAGCCAACCTCAAACTTTGCCCGGAGAATCGTTGTTTCACACTGCATCAAATTCCTTACCTAAGACATGATGATAGTTCTCAAGGCACCTCTCCAGACCCAGAGAAGCTTTCAGCAGTCAAAGACTATTCAGCACCTAAAAACCTCAAAGACGTTAGAGCTTTCCTAGGTTTGTCCAGATAGTACAGAAAGTTAATCTGTAGCTACTGTATGCCAAGATTGCAGCTCCACTATATGCCCTCACCAAAAAGGGATACGAATATTCATGGACTTCCAAGTGCAAAGAGACCTTTGAAACCTTAAAAGACAAACTGACCTCCACTCCAGTATCGGCCTAGTCAAAGGTTGGTCACCTTTAAAATTCGCACAGATGTTAGTTCTTTTGCAGTGGGTGCTGTGCTATGTCAAGTGCAAGATGGAACAGAATAAGTTGTTTCCTATGCTGGGTGCTCCCTTTCCTCAACTGAGCTGACCTATGGCATCACAGAAAAAGAATGTCTAATCATGGTATTTGTCATAAAGAAATGTAACTTTTACCTTTGCTATTCCTCCTTTGCAGCTATCGTTAACCACTCTGCCCACAGATGGCTGTATAAAATGAAGAAGCCAGTAGACAAGTTCACTTGATGGATTGCCATGCTCCAATACTACAATTCAGAACTTCGATACAGACCAGGTTGAGTTCACTCCAATGCTGATTGTGTTAGTCAGAGATGGTATCCCTCTGCATCATCATCAACAGACGGGATCCTGTTTACAAGTTCCTCCTTTCCACACCACAGATGTGCTTCCTGTGGATGCTCCTACAGTGTATCAAGTTGCTTTGCTGCTTCCAACTGCTTCTTCAGAAAAAAGCACAAATCCCTATTTGCTGCATGCATCTGAAGAGCATCTCACCTTCTCTGCATCTGTTCTCTCCCTGGCAACTGTCAAAATGCAACAAAGCAAATCATCAATTCCCAGACATAGTCACTTACTTCGAGTCTGGAATCCACTGCAACATATGCAACATCGCCAAGAAGTACTTATCCTTGCTTCATAATACTTCCTCAGTGATGGTGTGCTTTTTATATCTGGACCAAGGAAGGCAAGAGCCATCAAATGGACAGAACTCATGTGCAGTTTGTTGTGCCAGCCAGTATGCTGATGCTGTAGTGACAACTTTACAGTGATCTCGTCAACAGTAACAAGATTAACAGATCGCTGTAAAGTCCACTCAGGACCCCAGCACGTTTCGCCCTGGTTTTGCACCTCCTACTCGAATCAGCTCTGACTCAGAGTTGAAAATATTAAAATATGGGGGTGCAGGGGCACAGCCTCCCAGAAAAAAACACATTTGTTGTCCGCCGGCACAATGCCGACCACAATTGCAGTTGATGTAGTGCTATTGCTGTGATATCACTGTAATACCCTCACCCCTGCCTTTTCGCAAAATGACAGGTGGCATGCTGTTGAAGCTGACAGCAGTACCTGGTGGGGACTGGGTTCGGGGAGGACTAGGTTACTCGGCACAGGGGGCCTAGGTTTGGCTACTCTGCACAGGGGCACCCAAGTAAATCCGAACACGGGAAACAATAACTATAATGTCCAAAAGCAGGAATGGGATTCTAAAGTGTGGCTTTTATTCACATCCAAACTGAACAAACAAAGAATAGATGGACCCCCATGGGGCTACATTCCTGGTAATGCAGATTAGAGACACAAAACACTTCTTCACTATTCCAGCTCTCAGGCTCTGAACCCACCAGGCACACAGCCCAGACTTGCATGTAGCTTTGGGTACACAGCCCGACTTGTACACTACTTGGGTTTTATCCCATGGCCTGGCTCCCCTACCAGCCACTTGATCGCAGTCCATATGGGAATTAACCTGTTTTCCTGTTGGTGGCTCCCCAAACCACTTTAGAGCCTTCGACTCCTTAAGGGAACTTTTCCTTCCAATCCCATGTCTGGGTACTTCCCTCATCACTGGCCAAGTGCATGAGGCAAAGTAGAAATCCAAAGAGCAAATCCATAGAGGTAGACCTGGTTACTAAAGATGGGGGGTCTCCCATCTCCAGCTCCCACAATCCATACCCGGCCATTTCTCTGGGCACTAAACAACTCTTTTTGAAAGCTTGGCAATGTAGATTACAGGGTAGATGTATATCACATCTCCTCTACATGTCTTGACTTTCCCCTTGTGCTGGACTTGAACATACTTTTACTTTTGGCTAAGCCTATTACTCTAGGCCTCCCACTACTTCAGTAGTCCAATCCCCCACTTTAACACAGTTCAGGATGAAACATGGGCCCTTTAGTAAGAGCAGAACTCACCCTTTGGTTGCAGGTGCCCCACAGGTGAATCTTGAAATCTTCTTATACCCCCACACTCTTGAACAAAATAAGGCAGCTTCTTCTCTAACAGTAGCCAGGGGGTTGCTCCTGGAATAGCAGGCAAACCTTCCAGCCCCATCCCCTCTGGGATGGGGCACAGAGACCCGTATCAGCGGTCTCCACCACTTTAAAGAACAGCTTACTGTGTCCCTCTTTAGGTGGAAACACACACCTTTCCCTAAATGTAGCTCTATTTCAGAGCTGAGGCTCCAAGATCCTCTGCACAGAAGTGCTGTGTGCTCCTCTCACAACAATCTCCAACTCCAGACTGAACACTGACTATTCAAAACTCCCAACATTCTAATCTAACTTCCTTCTGCAGATTTCAATGTGGCTCATGCAGCTGCCATAGTTCTATGGTGATGTCATCCCTCAGTCTCAGCTGAGACTGAGAACAGAGTGAGACAGTATGAAATCCATTTAACTGGAGTTTCACAAGCTGCCTTCCCTGCCTACTACTAGGTCTTACTGGGATTCTAGTAACCCGGTTAACAGAGGGGTTGCACTTGCCCTTGACTAGGAAAATGACTGTACACAGTCATTGTTTACTCAGCTTAGGCCATCCCACCCTATGTGCTACCTGCGGGGGGGGGGTGATCAGGCCCACTCCTACCATGTGCAAGCAGAGGCAGGCAACACTAAGGGCTAAGAAGCCTTTAGCTGACATATCAGCCTCTACTCTACCCACTTACTATGGATGCCTAGTGGCTCTGGCAGAACTGTCCAGAGCATAGCCCTGATAGATCAGCACTGCAGTCCCTAGGGCCCTTAAGGACCACAGCCTGTCTATCCCCCCTAGCCCTCTAGGGAGAATCTGTCTGCCTCTAACTTAACACCCAAAAACAAAAACAACCCAGGGACCTCTCCGACCTAGGGCACCCTGCAACCACACACCAAGAAACTAATACCATACCATTACATTACATTACTGCCTCCCTACCCCCCACAACCACACCTGTGGAAGGAAAGGGTTACTACAGTAACAACAACAATAACAACCACAGTACTTTAAATTACTACACACTAAAGTACTAGTGAGGAGATCCGATGAGCCCCTCCTCCTCTTCTTGTCTTCTCTTCTATCTTCTTCAGGAACACCTGCAAGGAAAAAAAAAAAGACAACGCACGCTCCTAATCTGCATACAAAGTCTACCTAAACCCCTACCATCAAAACACTGGAGAATCCCAAAAAGTATTTTTTTTAGAAAAGGTAGAAAAACAGTACATACACTAGAAAACAGTAGAAAAACAATTACATTATTTACAATACACATTTGGGGGGATGGAATGCCCTAAAAGTACCAACTAGTGACCAGTGTGCCCGAAGGCTAGTCCATTAGAGTCTCTCCTGGGCCAGAGCCCGATAAAGCACAGTTCTAGCAGGCCAAAGTCCCAAAAGGGAGAGTCTTTGAGGACAGTTCACACATTCTGGAGTCTGCTAGTGTAGGGTGTGTACTGCAATGTCATAAGGATTGAAAAGTTCGGACTTACTAGCCCCTTGTAGAACGATTAAGATACACCGACCTGCTCCTCAGCCGAAGACTCTCCATGGCAGCATTTCTTCCGATACAGCTGGGCGGACATCTTCCGGGAACTACAGGAGGGCACATCTGGGAACTGCTGGGTTGATGTCATCTTTGGAGATGGAACCTTAGAACAGGAACAAAAAGGAAAACAGCTGGTCTGACGTCATCTGATTACCAGGCGATGGATCAGGATACAGCTGGGTTGGTGTCCTCTCTGGATCTGAAGTCATCTGGTGGGCCAGTCGATGGATTCTGGAAAGGCCAGTACATTGTAGAACTGATTAATGTGGGGCACCTGAGTCCTGGATGTCCATACTGGTGAATCAATAAAGGCACTGCAAAGGCTGGTGTGGCAGTATTGACTACCACTGCTCGGCTTTCCATCTGGCAGGCACGGGCACATTTGCCAGGAGGCCCTTACATTGAGGCCAGTAGTACCGGGGGTCAGGAGCTTGAATTATTACCCCATCTGAGTGCACATAATTTACACTGTAGAAGGTTTCACATCCCTCTCCATCCACTATTCGCACAGTGTCCATAAACAGTGTCCAGCCTTCCTTCCACTGGGTATATTTCTCATGAAACAGTCTGTTCTTGACATACTTGTTTGCACCAGGATGCACACATTTCATTGCTTCAGCCCAGATCCAGGATTTCCTGCTGTTCTCAATCTCCTCCAAGACTCTCCGAGGAAAGGTAGGAAAGGACATGCCATAGATTTCATTCACCTTCCTACGAACCAGTCTCTCCTCTTTATTAGCTTTGGTCAACCTAAGACTTCTGGCCTGGCTTGGGGGTGGGCAGTCCTGGTTCTGCCAGCTACACATCCTCAACGAGATGAAAAACGGATCCCTGACTTCTTCTTTCACAGCCAGGGCAGTGGCATCACCACTCTCTACCATGCATTCTTCCAAGGCAAGAGCATGAGGCTGTGTACCCATTCCTTTTTCACAAGGCCACATAGGTTCCCCCTCATCTTCTTTCTCACTTAGAATCTGTGCCCAGGAGTGAGCAGTCGTCCTCACTCCTAAGACTATCCACTCATCACTAGGCATGGAGGTCGACACCTCCCATTCAAAGGTCTCCCTCATCTCATCTTCTCCTATGAGACTTAGGCTAGGCCCCCCCACCGGGGTCTACTGATGCTTTGTCTGAATTTTCCTTCTGTGATCCAGCATCTGAAACTTCAACATCTGGTTCTGTCTCTAAATCTGCACCCTCTAGCTTTGTGCCACACTCCCCCAAGGGGCCTTCTTCAACAAGCTCCGCCTGGTGCTGTGTGCTGCCAACTACAGATTCCTGAACCTTTGTCCATGTGGGAGCCAAACGAATCTGGGGCACTTTATACAAGCCATATTTTTCTAGGCACACAGAATAGTGAGGTATCATGAAGACGTCCCTTCCAGCATTTAAGCATATTTGTCACACTTGCACTGGATATCCAGGAATCACCACATGAGAAGGTAGTTGTCCTCCATAATAACACCTTTCAATGTCCCTTAACCTATTTACTGCTGCTGTTACTGCAGCCTGGGCAAGCTCCGGGTAGCGAGCTAGTCCTGAGGCCATAACTGCAGGGAAAACAAACAAATGCTCACTGTTACTGAAAGTCCCACTTCACTGAACACTTTCTTTACTTTTAAAATGGCTCCTCTGCTGCTGTGTTTACTTTACTACCCTACCCTGTAATGGCAGCGGCAGCACTTCTATGCATCAACATTCAGAAATTGGGTCAAGCCACTGCGCATCCAATTTACACACACTACTGATAACTTTTTCTCAAACTGCACAAACTTGCACTGTTCTTTTTCTAACACATTTACATGATTTGCCACGGACTCTTCACTTGCTGAAAACATTTCTTTAGTTCACAGTCAGGATTTCAAGAACAGGACTGCCTGTAAACTAGTGCTGCGCATTTGGCTACAACTCACAGTCTCTCTCTGGCTTAACTGATGCTGAATTCATAACTATGCTCACAATCAATGGCCTAGCTGACTTGCACTTGCTGGTAAAACTGGACACAGTCGTTATTTGCAAAGCGACTACACTGCTGAACACATATTCAGCTAGCTTTTGGCAGAAATCACTGTTTGAGCAACTTTTACTGTTGGTACTCACTGTTATCAGTAGCTGTTTGCTGCGATGGAAAAATGGCCTGCAGCCAGTCTTGGAGGCCTCAGAAAAGGAAGCGGGTGGGCAGTCCTGTTAATCATCTCCCCGATCACCACACTCGCAATTCAGTCACTCGAGATGCGGATTGAGCCCAATTTTAAACAGCAAAGGCTATTTTTAAGTGTTGCAGCGCTTTTTAATCACCGCAAGGCTCCTCCACTAAGCCAGTACACGCACTCCACTCACACTCCCTCTCGAATGGTGGGCAGTCACTGTAGAGCTGGCTGAGGGGCAGGACTGATTGCAGCTTCACCAATCACATGACGCCATACAAATGAGCCTCTTCTTCCTTGCGAGTGCTCTTAAAGGCAATCGTCGAGCAGGCAAATTTAAACTGCAAAAACCACTTTTTTTTTCTTCAACTGACTCCACGGTGGGAGCCCATTTCAGCCATTTAGCATGGCCATTCACACAGCAAGTTTCTCAGTTCAGTCAAAAGCATTTCCAATGTCCAGGGCACAATTTTCCTGTTGCTACCCCTAGTCTTCCACACTTTTCTTTATCATCACAGTTCTTTAAAAAACTGGCAAAAATGCTGTAAACATTTGATGCAGGACAAGCGCACACTCTTTTAGCTTTACTGCTCCTTGGTAAACAGTTGGCATTTTAACAGCAGCATAAGAACCAAAGCACACAGCGACACACTAGTTAACTTGCTTCAGCTTTTTTGGGCTACCCTCTGCCAGATAGCCAAAACGCTAGCCCCTTGCCCGAATACCTTTCCTCCCAAAATTAAAATCCAAAGCGGTGCCTCCATTTTGTAATGCCCTCACCCCTGCCTTTTTGCAAAATGACAGGTGGCATGCTGTTGAAGTTGACAGCAGTAGCTGGTGGGGACTGGGTTCAGGGAGGACTAGGTTACTCGGCACAGGGGGCCTAGGTTTGGCTACTCTGCACAGGGGCACCCCAAGTAAATCCGAACACAGGAAGCAATAACTGTAATGTCCAAAACCAGGAATGAGATTCTAAAGTGTGGCTTTTATTCACATCCAAACTGAACAAACAAAGCATAGACGGACCTTCATGGGGCTACATTTCTGGTAATGCAGATTAGAGACACAAAACACTTCTTCACTATTCCAGCCCTCAGGCTCTGAACCCACCAGGCATACAGCCCAGACTTGCACGCAACTTTGGATAAACAGCCTGACTTGTACACTACTTGGGTTTTTTCCCATGGCCTGGCTCTCCTGCCAGCCACTTGATCACGGACCACATGAGAATGAACCAATTTTCCTGTTGGTGGCTCCCCAAACCACCTTAGAGCCTTCAACTCCTTAAGGGAAATTTTCCTTCCAATCCCATGTCTGAGTACTTCCCTCATCACTGGCCAAGTGCATGAGGCAAAGTAGAAATCCACAGAGCAAATCTGTAGAGGTGGACCTGGTTACTAAAGATGGGGGGTTTCCCACCTCCAGCTCCAACAATCCATACCCGACCATTTCTCTGGACACTAAACAACTCTTTTTGAAAGCTTGGCAATGTAGATTACAGGGTAGACGTATATCACATCTCCTCCACATGTCTTGACTTTCCCCTTGTGCTGGACTTGAACATACTTTTACTTTTGGCTAAGCCTATCACTCTAGACCTCCCACTACTTCAGTAGTCCAATCCCCACTTTAACACAGTTCAGGATGAAACATGGGCCCTTTAGAAAGAGCAGAACTCACCCTTTGGTTGCAGGTGCCCCACAGGTGAATCTTGAAATCTTCTTATACCCCACACTCTTGAACAAAATAAGGCAGCTTCTTCTCTAGCAGTAGCCAGGGGGTTGCCCCTGGAATAGCAGGCAAACCTTCCAGCCCCATCCCCTCTGGGATGGGGCACAGAGACCCATATCAGCGGTCTCCACCACTTTAAAGAACAGCTTACTGTGTCCCTCTTTAGGTGGAAACACACACCTTTCCCTAAATGTAGCTCTATTTCAGAGCTGAGGCTCCAAGATCCTCTGCACAGAACTGCTGTGCTCCTCTCACAACAATCTCCAACTCCAGACTGAACACTGACTATTCAAAACTCCTAACATTCTAATCTAACTCCCTTCTGCAGATTCCAATGTGGCTCATGCAGCTGCCATAGTTCTATGGTGATGTCATCCCTCAGTCTCAGCCGAGACTGAGAACAGAGTGAGACAGTATGAAATCCATTTAACTGGAGTTTCACAAGCTGCCTTCCCTGCCTACCACTAGGTCTTACTGGGATTCTAGTAACCCCGGGTAACGGGGGGTTACATCACTCTGACATATTTTTATCAATGCAGCTTTGTAGATCTGTGCCAGCCTCTCTAGCCAACAAGGTTCTCTCCACTCATGCCTCTCCACTTTTTGGAGAACATACAGGAATCCATAGAACTCTTGAAAAGACAAGGCTCCACTTTATCCGGCCTCACATGAACAAGGATATTGTCTAATTTGTTAAATCCTGCCAGTCTACACCCAAAGAAAGTCTCCTGGCAAACTAACAAAGGCACACCTCATTCCAATGCCTGTAGCCATAGAACCATTTTAGAGAGTTTGCACAGATATTATTGGACCTTTACCAACATGCTCTGACTCTGGCAACAAATACATTCTTGTTTTAGCAGACTACCTTACAAAGTACAGTACTTGGAACTAATTTCACTAAAACATATCAAAGATGCTACAATAGCAAATGGTTTTCTCAATACAGTTATTTGCCATCATGATACCCCCTCATATCTACATTCAGACAGAGGCACTAACTATCTTCCAACAATTGTTCTAGAAACTTGCAAACTTCTCGACATAAAAAAAAGACTCACACAACAAGCTATCCTCCACAATGCAATGGACAAAGTAAAAGAATGATGTCTACCATTCTAAACACTCTCTCCAAGTACCTTGACACTTTTATTCATGACACTTGGGACCACTTCATCCCTTTTGTTCAGTTTTTCTACAGTACAAGCCCTTGTGTCAAGAGTACAGTACAAAGTACACACCATTTTTCTTGATCTATGGACACCATCCAAGAACTCCACTGGAAATGGATCCTTCCTTGCTAGAAGTTCCCAAGTCAACTTCTTCATACCTTATTCCTAAACTGGAACAGCTTGAACTTGCCAGACATGTTATCACTAGATTGGTACAGAGAAAATATGCCATGCAGAAAATGTCAGCAGCCAAGTCACAAGAACCTTCATTTTCTGTGAGGGACACTGTTTATCTGTAATGACCTGTCTTAGTTCCAGGCACCACAAAGAAATTGCTCTGCCCTTGGTCTGGTCTATTCTACAAAAGCTTTCTCCAGTTCACGTCTGTCTGCAGCACAAGTCAGATGGGAAGTTTTTACATAACAAAGTCCACATAAATCATTTAAAGCATGTGTACTTGAGTAACACCCTCCCAGATGATCCCAGTCCTCCCAGTAATGAAGCTGCACTTGAACCTGCTATCCCCCCGGAATCAGAAATCCATCCCGATAACTTGCAACCAGTTCATTCAGATCCTCACTCTCCTGACTCTCTTCAGCTGGATTGCGTTGTGCCTGATCGTCCGTCAGATGAACTTCGTGGGACTTCTCAGTCCTATTCTTCTGAGGACTCTCCTGTGCACACCCCTGTGTACCAGATCAAGAAAATTCCATGAAAGAAGTTTGTAAATAGATCCTGGCCTTATAAAGTCAAATGGTATTATTTTGACAGTTCTCAAAACTCTTGGGTTGCTTTCACTGACCTTACCCCATTCGGTCAAGAACTGGTTCAAACAACTCATAATTCCATTCCAACTGACCAGAAAAGTCAATACAAGTCTTGAACATTTGTGCAACTGGGCTCAGTGGTTTTTAGACTAATACTTCAATTGCTCATGGTATCCTGTATGTGCTTAATTGTTTTCCTGCAGTACATGTCCTACTGTAGCTGTTTTTATGCTCATGTTTGCTAATGGTACTGCACTGACTTTTTCTTCAGCAGGAACGTTACTTTTCTTGTTCTGTAACAGTTCATGCAAAGATAACATTTTGTAGTTCTAGGTATTCTCCAGCTGCTACCCCTTCCCCTATCTTTCGTTACCCCTTCCCTGCATTGTGGCATTTTTTGATCTGATCAAGTTTCAGGTTTCTATGGTGTCCCCCTCCCCTGGTACTACTCTGACTGGCCACAATTACAGTTCAGATCCTTTCATCCCCCTCCCCTGCAGTGGAGTTCTCTTACATCAAACTGTGCCATGAAAAGCTTGATATATTAAAACTATTTTCATGTTTATAATGTTATTGCTTTTTTTAGTGGTACTCACTTTCATGACCCTGTAGGTGACATGAAGTACATATTTAAGCATGGGGCTTAGTGTTAGCTGCTGCATCTTTAACAGCACTTAGAACTCACATGTTGCAAATTGTCACACTTCCTGGCAGTTCCATGTTATCTAGGGACAGTCTGGGAAACCCTTCAGTTTGAGGTAGAACCTTATGATGTGCAGATGCCTCCAGTTGCTGAATAAACAGCTTTCTAATTTTATTCTATGCATCCTTATCAGTCATGTACACGGTCCAACACAATGATGTCTGCAGGAGTAGTGAGAGATGGGCATGGCAGACCTAAAGAGAAAGTAAGGGTACTTGTGCAGGCAACACCAAAATGCCACACTACAAACAAAAGGTATGGCAGTAGGGCTGCATTAGCCCAATTCAGCCAACTTGTATTTGTCTAATTGGGATAATAAGTTGCTTTTTTATTGTGATCAGAGTCCATTATATCATTATGTGGATTTATATAAATGTTTCATTGATGACCTTTTTATTACATGGAAAGGGAGTGGGCATGAGTTAGCAGAGTTTGTGAATTAACTAGAGAGTACAAATTGCAACTTGAAATTCACATTTCATTGTGATCAACGCTCTCTTAACTTTCTAGATCTCATTAATAAGGATGTCTAATGGAGAGTTGGTCACTGATTTATGTTACAGAAACTGATAAGAACTCCTTGCTCCATTGTACTAGCTGTCATCTGCCACATGTGATGAAAAATATACCAAAGGGTCAACAAAGGAGATCAAAAAAGGAATTGTAGTTAGCCTGAACAGTACAAGCTGCATTCAGAGGACTTAACTGAGCAATTCAGGGTGAGGGCTTACAGAATGGATGTTGTGGAACAAGAACAGGACAGAATAGCTGGTATGAATAGAGAATATCTACTTAAATTTAAAGGTGATAGAAACTGGGAACTACTGCAGAATGAGACACCAAAGTATATTACTATATTCTCCTCCCAGACATATGACATCTTATCTATTCCACACAAAAAGTGGCATATTCTGGGAACAAATAGGAGACTATGGAGAGTATCCAAAGAGTTGCCAAAGTTGATTTATAGGATTTATAGAAGGGGGGAAATTTGTGTGACCAGTTGGTTAACAGCTTATATGTGGGGGGGGGGTGCAAAATGGGGAAATGTAAAGATAGTTTCATGTCGGGTAATCGTGTTTGTGGGGACTGTAACTGGTCCAAGTATTTTAAGCAAGGGGCTGTTTTCACACAGATAGTTACAGGACCAGAGTATACGTGATCACTGACTTCGTCTCATGTAGCACTGTAAATGTTATATATCTGGCCACTTGTAGAAAATGTGCTACATTTTATGTTGGAAAAAGAAAACACAGATTGAAAGAGCACACTGGTGAACATATTCAAAGTATCACT
Organism: Neoceratodus forsteri; assembly: GCA_016271365.2. Lineage (NCBI taxonomy): Eukaryota > Metazoa > Chordata > Ceratodontiformes > Ceratodontidae > Neoceratodus > Neoceratodus forsteri. Next base: position 678,051,282 of record CM057456.1, on the reverse strand, counting down.
AAATTTGATGGAGTCAGTGAGTTGGCAGTTCATATGGAAAAATTAGGAAGGAATTATACTTGGTAAGCATACTGTTAGACACAAGATAGCAAATAAATGATAAGTAGGATGCCCTGTATTATAGGGGTACAATAGCACCCATATAGTTAGAGTTTAATGGTCACTTCTATGTTAAACCCCAAGTTTTGTACTTTAATAACTTTGTTATTGTTAGACTGATTCACATGAAATTTTGCATACACTGTTGGGGATCAAAGATCTCTTGATGTGGCAGGTTGTGTTTTGAAAGGATTTGTGTTTACTGAGATACAGAGTGTCCAAAAATGTGAAAATTACCATTTTTATGTAAATTGTTTGTCACGCCATGTCTCAGAAACTATGTGGAGTTGTGGTCAGAAATTTGCAGGGTAAACAGGTATTTGGTCACAGATGTGCCTTTTGAAGGTTTGGTGAAAAAATATGAATCTGTTCAAATGTTATTAAAGTTTCAATTTTCCCATTATTTCCCATGGGAAAAGTTAGATGTGCCATGTGAAACAACCGCTTTGTTGCAGTCAAAACAGTATTTATTGTCACAGATGTGGACTGTAGTGTTGAGATTCCATCATCTTGTTTTCAGTTAGCGAGGCAAACAAATATAAATATTTCAAAAAATATTGACAGATGGTAAACGCCAACAGTTGTGTTAACCTAATTGGGGCAAGACGACTCTGGTTCTGTGGTCAGTTTGCCCCCAAAATGGGCAGAAATATATTTATTTTATCCACAGAGTTGTTACTGCCACAAATTATGGCACTATTTTTGCTAACGGAAGGTTTTACTGCAAATTGCAGCAAAAGGGCTTTGAGGCACAGCTTTTTTTATGTCTGTTTCTAACATAACCTCATTAAACATAGTGACTCTCTACACTTCCTTCCAGTCCAGCTCCCATCCCATTAAATAAAGTTGCAAGGGAAAAGCAATAGTGATTCACAAAGTTTTGAGAATGCCTGAGAGAAGTCTCGACTTAAAAATGTTAAAGCAGACTTCAGCATTCCTCTACTTTCAGTTAAATAAATCGATATAAATTCCCTTGAAATCATCCGTATCAATGCAACAATCTTTATGTTGGAATAACAAAGCACATCTGGACTGCCATAAAAATATTTAATGGTAGTGAACATTAATCGAATTGTAGTCTTGTCAGAATTTCTAGCAGAAGGCAATCTGCCCAATATGACATCCTCATATGTAACCCCAGCACAAGACCTGTCATTCCACTGGTGCACCGAATCAGGCCAAAAGAGCTGAGCATATGCGTAGTCTCTAAAAAATAGTTTCCCTGGTGATCTAGTGGCCCTCCTTTCCTGATTCCCCAGCTTAACATTTATATTTATCATTCAGAGTTCCTAGTGGTCTAGTGGCCCTCCCTTCCTCCCTCCCTGATCCCCAGTGCTCATTTTGCCATTTCACTGATGGCTGGTGGCATCTCCCCACCCTCCCATGTTCCATTCATGCTGAAAATAAGAAAACCATCCCTTGATGTCTGTTTTTACTTTGTAAAACCTGTAAAAAACAAAAGTCCATTACGGATCACCCCTGCACCCCGCCACCTGAACTCCCACTATGCACCTACCTCCCCACATGCCCCTTGACACCCCTACGCAGCCTCACTCACCTGAAGAAATGCCAGGTTCAAGATTGACTCTACAAATTGAAGACTCTTCTTGCTGCTGAAACCAGCAACTTCATATGACAAAGGTAAATGCACTTCAATGTATTTCAATGGGGGTTTCAACTTTTATACATAACTTTGCAATTTCTTCAGAGTTTGACCCCAAATGTACAGCATGGCCTTTTTGGGACCCCACCTCTTGAACAATATGACTGTCATTATACAATTCCTACCAGAATGGTGATTTTTCGGTCAGTTCACAAAATCACCTTTCTGGTGGGATTTGTGTAATAAAAGTCCTATTGTTCATTAGGTGGGGTCATAAGAAGGGTATGTTAAAAATTTGGTGTAAAAATTATTCAAAATAATAGAGTTATGATAATTTGTTGCAATTTTGCTTCGCACACTTGTAAGTTTGGGAATTTAAATATTTTCACCCCATATTTTCAACATAGCCTTCATATTACCGCACCTCATGTATGTCACAGCTGTCATTTTTCAAATCCTGGCCAAAATGTCTCTTTGCACCTGTGGCACGGAATGGTGTTTCATTTGCACAGAGTTACATTTTGGAGGGGATTTGAACATTTTCTATACTGGGTACATGAGGACAGGTAATACTATGGCTACGTTGACAATTTTATCACTGTTGTCCTATAAATGGAAGCATAGAGCCCAAAGGGCCCTGTGTTTCCACAACTACATACATATACACATCTATGGAGGGATCACAGGCAAATAAGAATGCGATTATACTGTCTAAAAAAGTAAGAACATTTGTTGCAAAAAACTCCATTAATGCATCAGTTAGGGTTAAAGCCACGAAAGTAGGGAAATGTGATGTTAGGGTTTCCAACGCAAATACCCCACCCTCCATGCACCAACAGACATCAGAAGTGTTCCTTGGGGTCATCAGCCCCAATGCTCACCCCATTTTTCTATACTGTACTAATCTCAGCTTATTTACTTAAGGAATGAGGTAAGCATTAGGGTTGATCACCCCAAGGCACGCCCCAATGCCTGTTGGTGCATGGTGGGTGGGGGTTGGGTGTTAGGGTTGGAAACCCTATCATCAAATTTCCCTACATTTGTCACTTTAACCCTAACTGATGCATTAACACACTCGCTATCAGAGCACAGGAGTGCACACATTATGGGGACCGCAGCAGGCCACAAGAGGCCATAAATCCCCTCCCCCCAGCACACTTGCTATCAGAGCACTGGAGTGCTCACACTGGGGGAAATGCAGCACACCACAAGAGGCCATGAATCCCCCCTCCAGCACATTCGTTATCAGAGCACCGGAGTGCTCACATCGGGGTAACTGCAGCAGGCCACAAGAGGTAAATAACAAAGCCTCCCTCAGCAAGTTTGTTCTGTAGGGGGACAGGCTGCTTTTCTGTCCCCACACTGTGACTGATTGATTCAGCTGCTCTGCATTTTTCTGTACTTTACTGCAGAACTACTACTGTTAACAGCGGAGCTTTAAGGGGACTTTATGGGCCATTTGTACTGCATAGTCGCTATGTTTAGCTGCTCCTACTGATTGCTAACTGTACACTGTGCTCCTGTCTACCACTTGGAATTGTTTGTGTAGGCTACCTGTTACTGTGGCATGTTAGCGAAGGGCTGTTCTGCAGGGTCTTGATGTCCATGTCCCAGCATGGTCGGGCATTCAGCTAGGTATTGTCCACCATAGCTCCAAGCTCAGCCACGCATGTGCAGTCGGGGCTATATCACAATATTGCTTAGAGTTCTGACGCATGCTCAGTTGGATGGTTATCTCCCGATTAGCTCTGAGTTCCTATGCATGTGCACTAGAGGTTAAGGCCCAAAGTCCTCCCACTGAATACTGATGTTGGTTTTCCTTTGTTCTTCCCCCATATAGGCCATGAATCCCCCCCCCCAACACACTCACTATCAGAGCACCGGAGTGCTCACATTGGGGGAACTGCAGCAGGCCACAAGAGGTAACTAACAGAGCCTCCCTCAGCAAGCTTGTTCTGTAGAGGTGTCAGCCCATCGATGCTGCATGTTGACTGCCCACCCACCCAAGCCCGACCCTCTATTTATGGACCTCCCTGTCATGTGACTTCCTGACTTGTTTTTTTTCTAAGTCCCTAGAGTCTCCTTTGCAGATTATATTGCTTTGCCACTAGATGGTATCTCTTCCTGTGCTTTCCTCTCCACCACTCTGGTCCTCCCCTCCTCTCTATGTTCTGGACCTTCAAGCTCACCTCCCCTCTCTACTACTAGACTCTCTCCACCACAGCTAGTCTCCCTGCTCAGTCCCCTTATATCCCATGCATCCTTTCCCACCTAATTCTTGAAACCGCATACCCTGCCTGTCCACTTCATTGTTTGCAGCCATGCCTGCTGCCTCTCCTTTTGCCACCACTAGGAGTCACTGCTGACACCACCAGACCCTAGCGTTTTGACTAGCATTTCGGGGACCTTGGCACTCCATTCATTGCTTCCAGCAGGTGCCGCACCTAGTGACATTGCCCAAGTATCTAACCTTGCACCCTTGGCATCAAAGGCCGCAACTCTACCACTGCACCACAGAGTCCACCACTATGATGGGTGCCTGTATGCTCTATGTATATCTGACTGTCTCACTAACTGAAGTATGGGCAGCTAGCGCCAGCCTCCTCTCCATAGTCACACTCCTATTGTTGTCCATATTAGTCACACACCATAATAACCCCTCATGCTCACCCCACATACACTCCATCACCATGATGGACCCCCACCTCACCTTCCCCCACCTCTGTACCACTCTATCCACTACTTCCCACTACCCCCCACTGCCAACACAATCTCCACATCACACCCATTTTGGACCACTTCCCATCTCCTACACCAAACCTTCACAACCCTTCTCTGTATGCCCATCCACTGCTCCTCCCCTTGCAAGCCTTCCCACTATTGCTTCCAAGAAAAAAGTTGCCAACGCACTGCCCTTTTTCAACTAATATCCCTATTACTACTAATGTCTGGCAACATCCATCCCAACCCAGGCTCAGCAGCCCACAACCAGTCACAGACTACACAGGGCCTATGAATAGCCACTTTGAATGTTTGCAGCCTACTAAAAAAAAACGCATCCCTGCAATGCTGGGCAGCCCAATATCAACCTGATGTCCTGGCTCTAACTGAAGCCTGGCTCTCAAAAAGAACACCTGACTGTTCTGTCACTATCACTGGATTTGTCCTACTTTGGGAAGATAGAAAGGGAAAGCCTGGTGGCGGCTGCACCTTCTATCTACAGGACACTCTGCACCACCAAGCCCTACCTACTCCAACTTTGGACAACAATGCCCAAGTCCTTATGATAAAGCTCACACCAGATCCAAAAAGAGCCCCGTTGATCCTCACAGTTGCATATGCCCCCCTCCCCGCAATCAGTCAGCAGCAATTCAATCTTTAGCGGATTACCCAGCCACCCTCCCTCACAAATTGGAGTGGATACTGGTTGGAACCTTAAAATAAACTAGTTAGCAAGCACAACCTCCCATGCTAAGGACATCTTTGCCTCACTGGATCTATCTCAACTCACATCCAGTCCCACAAGGTTCAATCCCTCCAATGGTTCAAGCTCTCTGCTGGACATACTATTTACAAATCACCCCCACTGTGTCACGGACCTAGTGGTTCTTCCCAACTCCCTGAGCAACTACTCCCCAATCCTATTCATCTGGTCCTGCCAGCTATCAAAACCACCACCCAGTGTCACCTCCCATCGCCACTTAAAGCCTGGGAGTCTCACTAAACTCAAATACTACCTGGCATATTGTCACTGGTCCCCAATCTCACTAGCTAACAACATCAATGATGCCCTGAACTACTTCACCTGCATTTTCAATAATGCCTGTGATGTTTTTGCCCCATTACAAATATAACCTCCAAGAAACGTAGCACCCCATGGATTACCTCCGCCTTGCTACAGCAGCTAAAGGAAAGAGACACCCTCTGGTATTGTGCCATTCACTCTATGTCACAGGTGGATAGGCAGGCCTACAATGCCACCTGAAATAAGTATACTTGGGAAATAAGGAAAGTCAAGCACTCCATTACAGAACCACCCTAGCCGCTTCCTGGGGTACTACATGTAACTTCTGAGATAACATCAAAGATCTCAATGGGAAGTCGCGATCCCCCCCCACCGGCTCAACTTACCGTTGATGGCAGTGTCACCATGGACCCTGTTGTCATTGCCAACAGCCTCAACTCCACCTTCTCGGACCTTAGCCAGGTACGACCAAATAACTTTTTTGACCCCATCCAACTCACCCCGGTGCCAAACCTGCACCACCCCTTTTTCCACCTCAGCGTCATTACACCTACAGAAGCCAAACACTACCTATCCAAGGCCCTTAGTGACTTTGCCTACAATAAAGACAACTTCAACATGAAAATTCTATTCCGTGTCCTTGATGCAGTTCTATCCCCACTCACAGACCTCCAAAACTGATCCCTGTGTCTGGGCCAATTCCTGGATGCATGGAAAACTGCTGTTATAACCCCAATTCTAAAAAGTGGTGATTGCACCTCCCCTAACAATTACCGGCCCATCTCAATTCTACCACCTCTTTCCAAAGCCCTTTGAAAAAATCCTAGCAGACTAATTCACTGAGTACTTTCTCACCTATAACATTTTATGTAAGGAACAGCATGGATTCAGAATGGGTCATAGCACTACTACAGTTCTGATAGAATTTTCCAATGCACTGCACTCTGCACTGGATAGAGGGCACCTTGCTGGGGCCATGTTTATAGATCTCAGAAAGGCCTTTGACATGGTCTCCCAACCCCTTCTTCTGGCCACACTCCAACACCTCGGAGTTGGCCAAGGTCCCCTTGCCTGGTTCACCAGCTATCTTACTAATAGATCGCAGTGTGTTAAAATAAACAGGACCCTGTCATCCACTCTACCGGTACACTCAGGGGCACCTCAAGGGTCAATCATAGGTCCTCTCCTTTTCAGTGCTTATCTAAATGCCCTGCCTGACTCCTGCACTGGATGATGCAGTGCTAATAGCCTCTCACCCTGACCCCTCCTTCCTTCAGCTCTCCCTACAAGACTCCTTCAAACAGATTGAAAACTGTTTTATAGCCTACAGAAGAGTTGTCAACATTAAGACAACAAAATCTATGCTCTTTGTGCACTGACAACACAGGGCCAGAGACCACCCCATTAAAATTCTATCCAACTCACATGTCCCGCTGGAACAGGTCGCAACCTACAAGTACCTGCAAGTTACTTTTGACTCCTCGCTCACTTTCCATGAGCACATCAAAACTCTCACCTCAGCTGTCAATATCTGCTTAGGCCTCTTATACCACCACAAAGACTGCCTCCCGCCTGAAGCTCTACACCTGGCAGTCACATCTTCAGTCATGTCCCTAGTCGACTATGGCCTTACAATCTTTTCAGCTGCTGACCCCACAGCACTTCACCAGATCCAACTAACCATGAACAAAGCCTGCAGGCTCAACTCTGGTGCAGACAAATGCATACACACCTGCACCCTCTATGCTCTCGCCAATATTCTTTCGTTAGAGGAATGCCTACAGTACCAAACCTGTCTACTTACAAAAAAAAATACACTTTGGACTAACACTGATAGGTGTTGTGGCCTCCCTTCAGGCAGCCACCCCACTTATTGCTACTCAGGCAGCCTCTAAATCTGTCTGGAAGGTACCTAAGGTCAGATCCTCCCTAGCACAAAGATCTTTCTCATATAGAGCCCCATCATGGTACAATGCCCTCCCCCCAGCTATCTCCTCCATTACCAAGCTTGGTCCTTATAAGGTAGTGCTAAAATCACATATACTAGCCACACATAGCTGCCATTGAGTTAACTTTCTCCACCGGATTACATAGCATTAGGGTCCACCTGGCACTGACAATACCTATTCAAAGGCTGCCCTCTGTCTCGCACCACTGAAGCACCGGTCAAAGGTCCATCTAGCTTAGCTAAAAAATCTCAAGTCTCGCTATAAAAACCCGACAATACCTCTTGGAGGTAGCATCTGTATGTACATTGTATCAATAATGTAAATAGAACCTAGCTAACACTTGTATAGGTAACCTACCCTGTTTTGAATGTATGTACCAAGACTGTCTGTATGGAGCCACTTAGGCTGCTTCATCCAAATTGACCCAAACTTAATGTACCTCACATGTATGATACACCAACGTACTCTGCTTCTGTTGTTCCTCTGTTAATGTATCAAAATGTTTTTGTGATGTGGAGCCTTTGAAAATGAGTCTATGACTCAAAGGGTAGTAATTCCTATGTGTTTAAATAAATAAATAAATAAATAAATAAAAACCAGAGTTTCTTGCAACTAATGTACATACAGAATATTTATCTTGTTTTTAATTTATATGTGGTCCTTGATAGTTTCCATTTTTAACTCCTTCCTTCCTTCCCTCTCTTCCACACACCCCCTTTTTAAGCCCCTTTTTTATCCCTTGTTCCCTCCCTTTTAATTGACCATATTTAGTACGTATTTGGGTATTTGTAATGAACTGGCACTAGTCACATTTTATATGATGTTTTTACACTAAGCACATATCGTAGACCAATTTATATAATGAGTATGAGCACATTATGTTTACTGTCCCTTTAACTGTGTGGTTTACAATAGGACAATTGGAAGAGAGAATAGTGAGAGGAAGGAGGTGCTGTTAGAACATTGCTACTCTACTAGGACTAAAGAACTATAACTTTACTACTGGGACCTTCAATTTAGGGGAAAAACAAAAAAGAGTTAGTGTGTTTGTCTTAGTTGGGTGAGGTGAATTGTTATCTGTGCAGTTAGCTAGGTGAAGAAGGAAACTGTGAATTAGGAGGAGTGGTTTAAGCAACAGAAAGGCAGGTGTTTGCATTTAAATCTACCCAAGATAGCTCTTGGCAGAGAACAGCAAGAGGAAGGTGGTGCTGTTAGAACTTTACTACTCTGCTGAGACTAAAGAACTATTACTCTACTACTGGGACCTTCTATTTAGGGTAAAAAAAAAAAGAGTTAGTGTATTTGTCTGACTTGGGTGAAGTGAATTGTTATCTGTGCAGTTAGCTAAGTGAAGAAGGAAACTTTGAATTGGGGGAGTAGATTAGGCAATAGGAAGTCAGGTATCTGCATTTAAATCTGCCCTAGATAGCTTTTGGCAGAGAACAGCAAGAGGAAGGAGGTGCTTTTAGAACTTTACTACTCTACTGGGACTAAAGAACTATAACTCTACTTCTGGAACCTTCAATTTAGGGTTAAAAAAAGATTTAGTGTGTTTGTCTGAGTTGGGTGAAGTGAATTGTAATGTACGGACAGTGTCTATTAACCCGTTTTCAGTCAGTTCATAACCTGATAATCCCATTGTTATGATATCAGTATACTGTAAACCTTGCTTAACTATGTCATAATGATGGGATTACAGGATAGAATGTCATCACCTGTCAAAATTCTTGGAAAGGAAAGGTGATCTGCTGCTTGGCCATTCATTCAAAACACACACATTCCATTCAGACAGTTATAGACCCATTGCAGTATAGATCGCAATGATTAATTTCAGCACTTCAGTTTCTCAACATACAAAGCAGGAGGCATTCGTAGCTAAGCAGGAGAACAAACACACATTAAAAAAAATATATTTTTTTCCCACAGTGGCTAGTTTTTCCATACACATCAAAATACAATGCCTGAGTAACAGTGGTCAACCACGGATGTAATAACCTCTTGAGGTTGCCATGACAACTGAAAAACCTCTTGAGCTGAGCTCTTGAGGTTTACTTGGTTGTCCTGGCAACTGCTTGAGGTGATTACATTGTGGTTAACCACTGTTGCTCAGGCATTATCCTCTATGTTATCAGTGCAGTTAGCTCGGTGAAGAAGGAAACTGTGAATTAGGGGGAGTGGCTTAGGCAACTGGATGCCAGGTGTTTGTGTTTAAATCTATCCTAGATAACTTTTGGCAGAGAACAGCAAGAGGAAAGAGGTGCTGTTAGAACTTTACTACTCTGCTGGGACTAAAGAACTATTGCTCTATTACTGGGACCTTCAATTTAGGGTAAAAACAAAAAAAAAGAGTGTGTTTGCCTGAGTTGGGTGAAGTGAACTGTTATCTGTGCAGTTATCTAATTGAAGAAGGAAACTCTGAATTGGGGGAATAGCTTTGGCAACAGGAAGTCAGGTATCTGCATTTAAATCTGCCCTAGATAGCTTTTGGCAGAGAACAACAAGAGGAAGGAGGTGCTGTTAGAACTTTACTACTCTACTGGAACTAAAGAACTATAACTCTACTTCTGGAACCTTCAATTTAGGGTTAAAAAAGATTTAGTGTGTTTGCCTGAGTTGGGTGAAGTGAATTATAATGCATGGACAGTGTCTATTAACCTGTTTTCAGTCAGTTCATAACCTGATAATCCCATTGTTATGATATCAGTATGCTGTAAACCTTGCTTAACTATGTCATAATGATGGGATTACAGGATAGAATGTCACCACCTGTCACAATTCTTGGAAAGGAAAGGTGATCTGCTGCTTGGCCATTCATTCAAAACACACACACACATTCCATTCAGACAGTTATAGACCCATTGCAGTAAAGATCGCAATGACTAATTTCAGCACTTCAGTTTCTCAACATACAAAGCAGGAGGCATTCATAGCCAAGCAGAAGAACAAACACACATTAAAATAAAACTATTTTTTCCCACGGTTGCTAGTTTTTCCATACACTACAAAATACAATGCCTGCATCACAGTGGTCAACCACAGATGCAATCGCCTCTTGCGGCTGCCATGACAACTGACAAACCTCTTGAGCTGTGCTCTTGAGGTTTACTTGGTTGTCCTGGCAACTGCTTGAGGTGATTACATTGTGGTTAATCACTGTTACTCAGGCATTGTCCTCTATGTTATCAGTGCAGTTAACTCGGTGAAGAAGGAAACTGTGAATTAGGGGGAGTGGCTTAGGCAACTGGAAGCCAGGTGTTTGCATTTAAATCTGCCCTAGATAGCTTTTGGCAGAGAACAGTAAGAGGAAGGAGATGCTGATAAAACTTTACTACTCTAGTGGGACTAAAAAAAACATAACTCTACTACTGGGGACTTCAAGTTAGGGTAAAAACAACAGCAACAAAAAAAAGTGTATTTGTCTGAGTTGGGTAAAATGAATTGTTATCTATGCATTTAGCTAGGTGAAGAAGGAAACTGTGAATTAGGGGAAGTGGCTTAGGCAACAAGAAGCCTGGTGTTTGCATTTAAATCTGCCCTAGATAGCTTTAGGCAGAGAACACCAAGAGGAAGGAGGTGCTGTTAGAACTTTACTACTCTACTGGGACTATATTGCTTCCTTCCCTCCCCTCCACCCTTCCACACTTAGCCAGTTCTATTTTTATAGGAACAGGATTTGAATGACAACAGGAACTTCCTGTTTAGGAGAAGGAAGGGAGTGATTATAGATGCACAAAAGACTCGACATCCTAGAAGGAAAAGAGTAGCTGTCCATCCCTACCTATCTGCTGAAGGTCTGACTCTGAGCAAGTAAGAAGGAGACTACTGAGGAATATAGAAACTTCTTGTCCCAGAACAGGAAGAGCAGGAGCTTTAGGGGCATAGAAGCAGTAGGAAAGTAGGGAGAAAAAAATATATAGCATAAAAAAGTAAATAAATAAACAGAGAAAGGAAAGAGTAAGCATACAAAACAAAAGCTGAGGGGCCACAAATAAGACATGATGGGAGTGGTGCAGTGCATTGGCTATTGAGCGGCAGTCTTCTGGGAGATGTTCTGGAGGATGTGGTGCTATCCAATTTGTAGGCACCTCTCTAGGCTGAGGGAGGAGGTTGCTCATCTCAATGCTGAGCTGACCAGGATTCAGGGAACCTCCTCTCCCACCCAAGGACCACCAGAGCTGCTTCCACTGCCTCAGAGGTTGCCAAGAAAGAGGAGAGGTTGGACCACAGTGGATTCAGGGGGGTTAGGGTGGTGGAACAGAGTCGCATCCCTCCCGCTGCACCTCTCCACAGTTCATATGCCATTCTGGCAGAGTGCGTTCCTCTATGGAGGCACCCACAGTGGAAACCAAGGAGAATGCTGGGAACCTCCACAAAGGAGGTCCACAGGAGGGTGGCATGGGACCCCACAGGGAAAGGAAACAACTCCTGTTGGGAGACTCCACTGTTAGGAGGGTAGAATGGGGGGAAGGGAGGTAAGGTGCCTGCCTGGCACCATGGCTTGGAGGGACAGGGAGTGAATCCTCAGGATTGCTGGAGTGGCTGCATGGGGGGGAGCTGGATGTCATTGTCCACCTAGGGACAAATGTTCTGGCCTGGAAAGGGATCAGAGTAGTGCAGGAGGAGTTTGTAGGGTTGGGGATGGGCCTTAGACAAGTAGGACGCACAGTAACCTTCTAGTAGGTGCTGCCTGTCTATGTCATGGGTTAGGCTAGGGTGCTCTGCACCATGGGATTCAATCAACAGCTGAAAAACTGGTGCAGAGCTCAGGGTTTTGGCTTCATTAGGGACCGAGGGTCCACCTGGAGGAATGCAGGCCTATACTGTTGTGATGGTCTGCATCTGTCCAGGAGGAGAACCAGGATCCTAGGTGATAGGTTTAAATGCTTCATTGGCAAGCATTTAAACTAGCCAAGGGGGGAGACACTGAAAAGGAGCAGGCAAATCCTAGCCCCCTGCCCAAAAAAATATGGGTAGTTAGTGAGGTAAACACCAGGATAGACAAGATGACAAGGAGAAGGGCAAGGGTAAATGGAGAAAAAGGCAAAGGCAGTAAGGACAGAGATGGGGCAAAAAGGGGTAACGCCATAAATAAATGGATGGTAATGAATATGAATGCTCATAGTCTATGTAACAAGCTCCCTGAATTGATGGCCTTGATGGAAGAGGGAAGCCTGGATATTGTGACAGTCACAGAAACCTAGTACACAGAGAACCATGACTGGGATGTCAACATACCAGGGTACACAATCTACAAGAGGGACAGGGAGGTTAGAAGAGGAGGAGGAGGAGTAGCTCTCTATGTAAATGAAGGCATCAAAGCAATGGAACTAAAAGGTAAACAAGGAGGAGAGGAGGCAGTGTGGGTCACCCTGGAGACTGGAAATGGCACCACAATCCACATGGGAGTTGTATACAGACTCCCTTCTCGGGGGGGAGAAATGGACAAGGAAATGATTGAAGGTATTTTTATGATGGCAGAGAAAGGGGAGATATAGTTGATGGGGAACCTGAATATGCCGGATGTTAACTGGAGCACCTTTGCTGCAGCCACATTCAAGAGCAGGGTCATTCTCAATGCCCTACAGGGGGCATGCCTCAGTCAGCTAGTGTTGGAACCCACTTGGGAGGGAGCAATCTTAGTCCTGGTACTCTCAAACAGGGATGGAGAGAGGATCTCAGATCTAGAAGTGGGCATCCATCTGGGAACAAGTTACCACCAAACAATGTGGTTCACAGTAAACACAGTTGCAGAGTTAAGCCATACAAAAGTGAGGGTACTGGACTTTAGGAGCGCTGACTTTGTCAAAATGGGAGAGTGCCTCAGAAAAGCACTAGCAAACAGGCAAGAAGGAGGGGTGGAGGAACAATGGGGAAACATCAAAACTGCCATCACAGAGGCAAATAAATAAATCAAAATGAAAGAAAAAAATGCTATTGTTCTCAAAAGAGGTGGCAGGGAAGGTTAAGGAGAAAAAGATAGCATTCAGGAAGTATAAGGAAACACAAAAGGAGCAGGACAGATAACTGTACCAGTTAAAGCAAAAGCAAGTGGGAAGGCATCAAAATAGCAAAGACCACAACAGTTCCAGTATATGGCCACCTCCTCCTTTGTTCCCCCACTGTTCCAAAGTCAGATTGATTCTTGGGACTGAACTTGTCAATATCTGGGGAGTTCATTTGTACTGCCATGAGGTCCGTCACTCTGTCAGACTACAGCTTGGAATGCAGGTTGGACTTTGTGAGCTTCAACTGACTGAAACCTCGCTCTGCCTCAGCCAAACTTGCAGGCAATGTCAACAGAAGATCCATTAGGGCTAGGATGTTGGGGTACTTCTGTTGGTAAGCAGCATTCACCTTCATCCATGTCAGATTGTGAATCTGCTCAAATCTGGAAATTAAAAAAAGAAAGGCAAATTAGAAACATTCAACACACTGACAGCTTTCTCCATAAATATGGCAGCAAGTTCTTTACATAAATATGGCAGCAAGTTCTTTAAATATACATTTGACTCAGAATTGACAAATAAATTTTTCACATACCTTGCATACAGTTCGGATTTCAATTTAGTCCACTCTGTTTCGATCATGTCAGTTTTCACAGTAGCACCTTCCAGGACTGGTTCACAGTGTTCTTCAATCAAGGCCACTTCCTGGTTTCCAAATTCTGAAACCCCCCAAATATAAAAATAAGTTTGATTTGGTTTTTTTTAAGGTCCCTGCCATTCCATTTCATTCCCAGCACAACTATCTAATTGCCCACAATAAATTCTGTTCTACCTTGCTGACTGTCCTTGTCTGGCCATAGGGTAAAGCTGGCAACTGTTGCAGCATGTAAAAACTGTGGGCTTGCATCAAGGAAGCGATCCTGCAGACTTTCCTCCAAGCTTTTGAGCACCTTTTTGCGAACAGCAGTAATGTCTGAATTCCCTATCAGTGTTTGTCCGTGCAGCTCTGTAACAGGCTCCACTTGTTGTTCCTTTGGTCCAGGCCTAAAGGAAAAAATAAGGAAATACATTGAAAAATACTACTAGACTAGCCACTAGCAGATTAGTGCATCCCTCTTTAGTTCATGCCAAAGTACTCACCTTGTATTATATGTTTTTAAAGTTTCCAGGGTTGACTGTATAGTCATAAAAACATCAGCTACAGTTGCATTCCTCTCCTGGGCCACATGAGATAGAACTGAAAGAACACTGATAACATCAAACATGAAGCGTGCAAATTTCATGACATGTGCCTGCCGAAGGATCTTCAGTATGCCTGCAGCTTTGTTCATCTGCTCCAGATTTGCACCTTGCCTTTGCTGCATCTGTAACACAAACCAGAAACATTAAAAATGCACAACAAAATGCTCACAAAGTAAAACCTCTTATAAAATAGGGCAGAGAAATCCTATCACCTGATTGGTTAAAAGTTGACCAGAGCAGTGCGGTTGATGATCATTAACCACACTGCTCTGTCCAGTATCCTGAAAGTGCAGGTACTTAATTTCCAGTCTGATCCCAGTGTACTAAACTGACATTTTTATCACTTATTTAGTTAATTTATTAATTTGAATGGTGATTTAATAATTCATTGTTAGTATGTTATCATAACTGTGCCATTATTGTCCCCTCACCATTCTGCCCTCCCCAATTCTGTCCTCTCCTTCCTTTTTTCTTCAACTCGTACCTTCCAAGTGTAATTGCTGACCACTTACTTTCCTTCCTCCCCCTTACCCTGCCTGCCCTTCTCAGTACACAGCCCTAGCTTATTATGTTGCCATCCTTTAGGATAACTCATCCCCAACTAGCATGTATCCTTCCATGATTACCCCTGCTCAGTGTCAGGTGCTATATATAAATATATAAGCAGCTGTTATGTGGTGGTGGTGCTATTGCTATGTTCTCAGATTCTTTATTTCTTTATTGTCATTATATTGTTAATTGTCCTGACCCCAGTTCAACTCTCATTGACTGGTACTGCTATAACCATGATGTTCTTTATTGTCTTATTGTTCTATGTCCAGGTACATCTTGAAAATGAGCTTACTCAATGATGTTCGCCTGGTTAAATAAAGATATTGATTGATTGATGTTAATAACATAGAATTTGATGGCAGATAAAGACCACTTGGCCCACCCACCCAGTCTACATTTACAATACATTTGTAATGCCATTTTTAAAGATTTATAGATAGCTTTCTTAAGTAGTACATGTTCATTTTTAAGTGATAAATAAAATGTTGTGTGACATTGCTGAACCAGTTGCAATTTGTTTTTTCCCCCATTTTATAAGTGCAATAATACACTTCTGGATGTGCGGTTATCGGTGAATTACCACACACCCCACCAGGGTTGAAGAGCACTCAGCTTGTGTTTCATGCCTCCACCCAGAGTGGGATGTGCTCTAATTCACTGATAACTGCACACTCAGTCGTGTATTATTGCTTACATGTCATGTGTTTACAAAATCATGTAAAAATAACCAGAGTCATGTGTAGAACTACAGCAGTACACCCCTTCAGCAGAATCTGGAGAGCTGTTTGCAGGGGGGAGGAAGCCATTGTGTGCCATTAACTCTAGTCAGAAGTAGATGACACACCTGTAGCACTTCATATGCTTCTTTTAGTTTGCTCCTATTTAATGGTGAGTTGTGGTAGAAGCAGAATTAATGCATCAACAGATTGCTTAATCTGTTATAAATGGGGTGGTTTTCAAAGCTCCCTTGTAGGACAACTCGAGGAGATGTGCAAAGCAGTGTACTGTACTGACTGCATGCAAGGCTGCATTTGTTTCAGGAGGAAAGCTACCCCATTGGTCTTGTCGACCATGACAGCTGCTCCATCACAGCCAAAACCAACCAGTTTTCTTGTCCACTCCTCAGCTGGTATGTTAAGTTTTGTTTCCACAACTTTTTGAATAGCCCCTTTTATTGACTGAGCATCTGCTTTTGCCAAGGTCTGCAGGCCCACCAGCTGGTTATGCACTTTGCCTGCGGTGGCAAAGCGCACATAGACAATTTCAGCCTCTGTAACTGAGGAGTCAGTGGTGCCATCGCTGATGAGGAAAATAACTTTGTGTTGTTTATCTTCTCTTTCAGGGAGATCCATTCTATCTCTGTAATATAGTGTATGAAACGGTGTGCATTCCTGTCATTTCGGTATGTTGAGCCGAGGTCCAACCCCTTCATATCATCCAGACTGCACATCCATGCAAAGTCTATGAAGGGTTGCCCTTTCTTTGCAATGGCATGACAAGCCCGGAATAGTCTGTCCAACCGATCTTGAGTTACCTGGTTCATGGTCTTCAACATGCCCTCTGCAGTGCTTGTACCTGGGATGGCAGAGCTGGCACTCTCTCTGTTTTTGGCCCTAATGTGACATTCACTAACGCCATATGAAGTAACTGATTCCAGTCTGAAGTTATGGTTTCCATGATGAAAATTATTTTTATTTCCCCCTTACCCGACTGCAGGTCATCATACTTCTGACACAACTGACAAAACATTACATCTTTACTGGCATTGTATCTGAGCCAGTTATACTTTTCTAGCCAGGCTGTCTGAAACCAACGGCTTTGCTTACTTCTGTCATATTCCTGATCCCTAGTTTTTCTTCTTTTCTTCTGTTCGCTTCCTTTTATTATCAGCTGGATTGCTCACTTCCTTAAAGTATTTCCACATTGTGCTAACTGTTATGCGATGGACAACACAGGAAATAAAAACATTTTGTCTGCGAAGTGTCTTTTTTAACTGACTCCCCAACTGCAGGCCCCTGCCCAAATACCACTCCCTTACACTTTGATAAGTATTCCATGATGTAAAAAAAAAAAAAAAAAAAATTTAACTGTCACGGCTATTTTTCAAGCAAGTGCTTTTTAGTCATAGAACCTAACAAAATACCACCCCACATCCCCACCTCATACTCCGCAAAACAAACCTTACATTGTAACTGCAGACATTATTCAACTAAGCAATACATTTTTGGCCAGGAAATTAATTATATTTCCCCTCAAAACAAAACCCACCAATAGCTCCACAATAACAAGCCAGAGATGTGCCCAGCTCAGACCCCCCACCCTCTTTTATTGCAGGCTGGCAACGGAACAGAAAACAAGGAAAGGGCCAGCCCGGAGGTGCTGAGGATGAAGGTGCTGGACACCACACCTTGCTCCACGCTGGTGACCCGGGTTCGGGAATGAGCCTGGGCTGCCGGGGGTTGGTAGGGGAAGGAGAGGATTGAGATTCAAAGGACAGATCTCCTCTCCCAGGAGGGAGGGGGGGTACACACTCTGCGCCTGACTGGCCTCTGGTGGAAGCTGGAGGCCTGGCAAGTGCACAAGCTTAAAGAGAGGGTTGGGAGTAGAAGATGTCGGTGGAGATGCCTTGATGTTGGGGCACACACCACTCCCATAGAAAAATGGGAAAAACACCCCACAGTGCTACCGGTAGATGTTCACCAGGCCTCAATCCCCAGTGCCCCTGCCTGGCCCAGTACCAGCATCCTGAAGAGAACAAGAAGGGCTTCTGGGCTGCCCCTACCCCATGTCTGCCAGGGGGACACAGCCACGGCTACATGGGGAATGGACTGCACTGGGTTCCAGGTAAGAGGGTGGGGACTACAAGTCCATAGGTGTCTCCCGAAGAGTGGGAGCACTGCGGGTAGGGGGAATATAAAGAGCAAGTAATAAAAAAAAGAAAACAAAGGAAAGCTGTAACCACCCAGTAAGCCACAATGTACTGCACACTATTTCAAATAAAACAAGAGACCAAATTGAGAACACACAGTTTAAAAGAGGATGCCCACTGCCCCCACACACACTCAACATGGTAACTAAAGTACTGTGCATATGTTTATTATAGATCCACTGTTACTTACCTGAGCTTGGGGGTTTTCAATCTGCAAACAAAGAAAAAGGCAAGGCTGCCAGTTTTCAAGGAACTGCTTTGCCATCCTACTCTGCCCACACACACAGCCGCACAGCAAACACCACCCAAACTCTGGAAAATAAACCCCACACACTATAATGGCAGACATGAATCTGTATTCTTCAAAGTAGCAGTACACTGTTGTTCTTCCCTCCTCAAAGACCACCAGCCCCAGAGCAAACCACAAACATGACCAGCCCCCCCCCCAAAAAAACACATGCCCAGCCTCACAGCAAGCTACAGCAATGATTCATGATTCACACTGTACATGAGTTGTTGTTCTTCCCCTCCCCAAACACCACCACGCACTGGTCACATTTACACACCCAGCTCCCCCACCTTTTTTGCAGGCAATGAGGATCTGAATTACTAGGGCTGACCAAGGTACAGTACACAATATTTTGTTCTACCCCTTCCCAAACACCACCAACCACACTGCAAGCCACAGAATCCCAAGCCGCACAAGACATAGCACCCTCCCTTTTTTATGCTGGCTCACGCTTGCACACCAGCCAACATATTGCAGTAGTAACAGATTTGGAGGTGCGGTCACTGTGGGCGAATTCAGGGCACGCATCAGTAGCTGTGTCCCTCATTCCCCAATAAGGCAGCATGCAGGTGCCACACCAGCAACACATAATGTGGCGAGCATATCTAAGAAAAGGTCCGCTGCAATGAAAGCCAAGCTCGTCACACTGCGGCACCTCCAGACGTGCCTTTCCTGGTTAAGCATTGAAGTAAACATGGCAGCAGTGACTGCCGCCACCACCTGCCACAATGCCAACTTTGGGGGTGCCCAATCCCCCTGTCGGCATGCCCTGACCCAGCTCATGTGCAGACAGGAGAGCCCACTCCCTGTTGGCATAATGCCCCCCCATTTGTTGTACACGAGGAGGGGCCCAAATTAATCCCCTCAGCTCTAGCACCCCCCATCGGTATGTGCCAATGGGGATGCCCAATCCCCATTGGCTAGCCCCCAAACACTCAGGTTGCACTGGAGCCCACCCCAGTGTGCCAAATGCCCCTGTAAAAAAAAAAATTCCGCAATGTTTTTTTTAACCTGTAAAAGAAGAAAACGGTTCCTCACAGTCTGTCCTGCTCCCTCCTCCAACCTGCGCCCACCCTCTGTGCACCATGCCTCCCCACACACCCCCTCTCCCCATATGTACCTCCAGAGTCTGGCGCAACAAACTTCAGTGGATCGGGAACATGTCTGCACTCTTCAAAGCCGAACGCGAACTGAAGAAAAAAAATGCCGGTAAGCTGTATAATGGCATAAATAGTTTTTTTTCAACTTTAATGCATATCTCAGGCAGTTTTTGGAATTTTTGCACCAAATTTTCAGCATGGGGTTTTTGGGGCCTCTCCTCATGAATTCGGTCACTGTCATGGCATTATTCAGTCCTGAAAGGTGATTTTGCAGTCGCTGCATGGAATCACCATTCAGGACCGATTAACAAAATGACAGTGCCACTGTTCATGAGGTGGGATCTCAAAAAGCCTATGTTGCAAATTTGGTAAAAAAAAAAATTAAAGAAATTACTGTTTTATGAGTGTGCATTGCGCAGTTTCCATGCATGCTCATAACTTCGTGAATTTGTAATATTTTCACTCCAGATTTTCAACATTGGCATTTTTCCACACCTCCTTATGAACAGTACAGCTGTCATTTTACATATCCTGGCCAAAATGTGTTTTCACACTTCCGGCACAGAATAGCACAGTCGCTGCGCAAAATCAGTTTTCGGGACAGTTTGAGAAAATGACAGTGACACTGTTCATGAGCAGAGGTCCTAAAATGTGTATGTGGAAAATTTGGGGATAAAAGTCCATAAAATGACTGTGTTACAAGCATGCATTGCACAGTTTCCATACACCCTTGTAACTCTGCAAATCTGCAATATTTTCATGCCAGATTTTCAACACTGGCATTTTTTCACACCTCTTTATGAACAGTACAGCTGTCATTTTTCATATCCTGACCAAAATGTGTTTTTGCACCTGTGGTGCAGAATGGTGTGGTCGCTGTGGGAAATCAACTTCTGGGACAGATTAACAAAATCACAGTGCCACTGTTCATGAGGGGAAGTCCCAAAATGACTATGCTGAAAATGTGTCTCTTCAGGGTGGGGGTGAGGTTGGTGTCAGTTCAATACTTTACTGCCATTCCTATTATGCATCTCTAACTCCTGCACTACCAATGTCAATGCCAGCGAGACAACATTCAGCACTGATAAATGCTTGTTTTATAGGCAATGAGGATAGAAAACACAGGAGAATTTTTCACTGTTTTTTTACATACACAGGTACACACATCCAACCCCAACCCCATGTTGCAGTCAACAATGTGGCAAATTGGCAATAAATGATTAATGAATGCAGAGAACACAGAAAATGTGGGAGAAAGTTACTGCAAGTCCAATTCAACAGTAAACTGGTTAGTGAGGAATCCCAATTTTGATTACAGCACACAGTAAGGTGTAAGCTAAGAGGTAAGCCAAGAAACATTTTTGCAGACCGGAGCCAGCAGACATTCACATTCCCCCAACCCCACACAGACATATTTTTGCAGGCAATGAGGCAAATAAGCAAATAAATAGGCAAAGTATGGATGGACTGGACATCAGAACACAACACAAAGAAAACATGGGAGAATGCTGAACGTTACACTCTGTGCCCCCCCCTTTACTGTTACTGGGTCATATTTACTTTCATCAATGATGTGTAACTAAGTAAGATTTAACACAACAAACAGAGGATTATTAGTATTCACAAGAAGGCAGAGCAGCCCACCCCAACCCCACACAGCCTGTACATGAACTGGAGGGTAGCGTTCTGATGACCACCAGTGTTCCTTCCAAAGTCCTGACAGTCTGCCAGGAACCACCATTCTCAGTCTCTCTGCCACAACAATTCTGACTGCTGTAACCACCCAAAAACAGCAAATCTTCAATGCTGAGCTGCGCGCTTCTCTCAGATGCTGCCGAGCACCACTCTGCTGAAAACCATGCCATAGCACTTCTCAACACTTCTTGCACACTGTTGAACACCATGCTGCAGCAATTCTCATCAGCACTTCCTGGTCGCTCACTTAATTTCAAATTTTCCAGGGTTTTTCCTGCTCAAAATAGGCTGCTTATGTCCCCTATTGCCAAGTAGTGAAGGCCCGCCCCACTCTCACTTGCTGCCAATAACCACCGCAAACTCGCACAAAGGACCAGTTATGTTCTCATCCTTGTGCTGAGCTCACTCATACCCAGCATCATCACAGGGCTATTCTACATTCCTGCCTCTTCTCCCACCACTGCTGCAGATTACAACATTACTCATTGGTGCCCCCCTTCCCAGGTGACATCAGGCTCTCAGAGCTCCCAGAGCAGTTCCCACAGCCACCGTTGCCCTCTCCCTACCAGTTTCCAAATACATTGCTTCCCAATAGAATGCCACCATACACTGCAGTACTGAAACTGGAACTACCAGTTGTTCGAGACTCCAACCAGTAGTTTGGCTGACTTGTGACTGATCAGGGCTCGAGGCGCTTGGTACACTTTCTTAGCCTTACCACTAGCAGCCTGAGCAGAAATTGCACACAGGATCATCTGACAAAAACTGCACTATCCCACAAGGTTAGGTAGGGAGGCATCTACACTAGTCCAAGGCAATCTGCACTATGCCCCGGGCTAGTAAACATATGTTAAGGTCAAACCCTGAAAGTATGGTGTCATCTGAAGATAGATGTATATTAGCTGAAAAGATGTTAAGGTTGATGTCATTTATACAGCTATCAAATAGCAGAGGCCCCAATTTGGAACCTTGTAGAACTCCTCTCATAAGAGACTTAAGAAGGGGAAAAACTGCATTAGGCTTTGACCTGCTGCTATCAGCCTGTTAAGTAAGAGGTGAACTATTTGAGGGACGAATCATCATGGCCAATATTGCTTAACATATGCAGAAGAAGGTCATGCTAACATTTGAAATTTGCCAGCAGATAAAGGCCTAGAGGTCTATCAAGTCTGCTTGAATGTGCGGCTAGTATCCCTCATTCTGCAGCTGCCCCTCCCTTCCACCCTTCCCCTCCACTGACACTCCCCCGTGTCCTGTCCCATCCCCTTTTGAAGCAGTCCACGGTTCTACTGGATACCACTTCTGCAGGTAACGCATTCCTCCTAGCTACCACCTTCTCTGCAAAAAAGTGTCTCCTCATCTCCCTCCTGAACCTTCCTCCCTCCAGTCTCATATCATGGCCCCTTGTGTCCCTCCCCTCCCTTACTTTGAACAGCCCCTCTGTACCTGTTTTCTAATTCCTTTCATGTACTTAAAGGTTTCAATCATGCCCCCCCGTCCCTCCTCTTCTCCAGCGAGTACATGTTCAACTCCGTCAGCCTCCTCTCGTATGATAAGTCCCCTAGCCCCTTGATCATCTTTGTCGCTCTGCACTGCACCCCCTCCAGTAACTTAATGTCCCTCTTTAGATACGGGCACCAGTACTGCATGCAGTACTCCAGGTGCGGTCTAACTAATGACTTATACAGTGGCAGAATCACCTCCTCCCTCCTCGAGGATATACCCCATGCAGTCTAACCCAGCATTTTGTTGGCCTTTGCAGCTGCCTTCCTACAATGTGCCGAATTGTTCATTGACCCTGTGATAAGCACCCCCAGATCCTTCTCCTCCTCTGTCTGGGACAGCAGCACTCCCCCCAGCTGGTAACTTCTCCTTGAGTTCTTCACCCCAAAAAGCAGCACTTTGTACTTTTTGGCACAAACCCCAGTTGCCAGGTGTCTGACCAGGTTTCAAGCTTTGCCAGATCATCATGTAACCCCTGCCATCCCCCTAGGTTGTCCTCTCCACTCCCATCTTGGTATCATCAGAAAACAGACTAATCTTGCTCTTTTTTTTTTATTCTGCATTTTTGGTCCTGCTCCCTACCTAAAGGGGGAACGATATATTGATAGTCACCTGAGCCGAGAGGACAAGCAGGGTCATGGTAAAGATGGCCAGATTTAGGCATTCAAGAAAGGTTATGTTAACTAACAGGGCAGTGCCAATAGGAGAGATATCGGGCACAGAGGAGATAAGAAATGCACTGGCTGAGGTGATTAGCTTGGTAGAGCCATTGTCAACACTGGAGGGGATCAGGGTCAAGGGAGTATAAAGGTGAGTGTAAAGAGGGCCTTTGTAATACCAGTGAGGCAAATCCTCACAATCTGATCAATAGCAGAAAATAACTGAGCGCAAGACTAAAAGCAGATCCCTTCGGGAGATAGGGCAGCCTAGTGAGAAGATAAATTTAAGAGAAAAGCAAGCAGTGATTGGTGGGTGTCCCAAATGAAGGAAAATTAGAGCTATAGGAGTCAAAGCACAGTGAGAGATTCATAGGGTAGTGAACCCTGATGTGACTCGTGTGACTGGGTGAAGACAGAGTAAGGAAAGATAACTAGCATCTGTAATGCTCATTTTCTGGAGGGACATAGAGAAATTTGGAGGTGGGAAGGGCGGGATTGTATGGGAGGAGAACAATCATCACACAGGGGCCAATGAGAGGAATGAAGGTGGAGGAAGGTGTGGTTGAAGTGGATTGAATAGAGGCTGGGATCAGGGAGAGTGGACAGGAAAAAATTGCAGTTTAAAGTATAAAATGAAAAGCGATCGGAAGACAGGGCTGCTGGCAGGGCTGCTGTGGAAGACTAGGTTTGCTGGCCAAGACACCTAGCTTCACCTGTACTCTTTTCTTCTAGGTTGCTAGAAAAGACAGAGCAAAGAACCTTACCAGAGCAAGGATAAGACTTAAGGCTTCTTTTGGCTAGGTAGATTTACTGTGTGTTGTTATTTTTATTTTGTACTCACAGGGATTGTTACTGTTTGTTGTTAACATTTTATTTTCTCCATTTCAAATTGTTGTTGCTGGGTATATATTCTGCCTTTTTATCACAGGGTGTGCCTACAGGTGTGTGCTTGCAGATTACTGCTGTAGTCTTCTGATTCACAGTGTCTTTTGCAAGGTATATCTTCTGTTGCTGCTTTATTTGTCTCTGTAGCAAAGTGTTTCTTACAGGGTATATCTTCTGTGAAATTATTACAGGTGGTGATTTATAGGTTTTACAGTTTTATCTATCATTAGGATAAGCTTTCAGGGCTACTGCATTTGTTGCTGGCTGATTGTTTCTGCTCTTATCTCCTTGGTTCTTTCGTCCGTGGTTCTTCTTTTTCTGCAGGGGAAGGGCCCAACCACCCACCCCCATCCCCAACCACCCCACACTACACTCCTTTTATAGGGTAGTGCAGTCATGAAATTTCCTGTAGCAAAGCAGGAAGGGGCGGATCAGAGGGGTATCCACACAGTGACCTCATTTACAGGGGCACTAGTACTTTAACTTGTTATAACAAGTTATACAAAAACAAACAAAACACAAAATCAAACTTTTTCTTTCATTTTCTGCCTTCTTATTACTCTGACCAGGTTATAAACCCAGCAACTTATCTGGAATGGATATCATTACCTGCAGGTACTGCGGAACACTTTTCAGAAGAGCAGTTTTACAGGATTTAGGACACTGTCCTACATGCTGGGCCAATGGAGATCTAAACGAGCAGCTCCAGGCAGCATGGGCAGATATTGCGTGCCTCAGATTGTATATTCAAGAGGAAATGTATTATAAGAACTGCCTGCCATTTTCCCAACATCCAACAGAAGCACCTTGACGGCAGAGGGTAGTTTGTCCAGGAGGTTGGCAGGTGGTTAGGAGGGGAAAATCGGGTACCCCATCACTCGGTGCTCTCCAACATATCACCTCCACAAACCATATAAAAACTACAAACGGGTATCTGCCTCTATCTCCAAAATCAAACAAAGGGGCAGAGGACACTGCAGAGCAGGACACTGCAGCACAGGAGCTAGCACAACAAAACTCAGCCTAAACAGGAACCAAAACAAAAAAGCAAAAAGGAAATCCAAAAAACTTCTGATCATAGGAGACTCCATGATTTGGGGAGTTGATACGTATCTCCAGCCAGGTGTAATGGTCAGATGTCTCCCAGGTACATCAGCGTGGAGAGGCACTGACCACATTGCTAAAATTGTTCAGGAAGCAGGAGAAAACATTCACATCCTGGTACACATAGGGACTAACAATCTCGCCAGCCCGTCAGTTGTGGAGACCAAGGAACACCAGACCAGGCTGGGTGACAAACTATCATCCATTTCATCCAGCATCTCCTTCTCTGAGATCCTGCCAGTCTGGGAGAGGGGCACAGATGGACAGAAGGTCAGAGAAGGGGAGATAGGGGAGCTAAACATGTGGCTCAAGGACTAGTTCCAGGAAAAAGGACACAGATTTGTAGGGAACTGGCAACAGTTTTGGAAGCAAAAGTTCTTTAAATTTGAGGGACTGCATCTAACAAAGCAGGGAGTCAGTGCATTGGTGCAGAAGTTTGACGTATTTGCAGAATATTTAAACTAGCAAATGGGGAGAGGGGTGCAGCACCCCATATGTCGAATGGGAAGAACACCCCTCCCCCTCAGCTAGTGGTCAAACAGGAGTTCAGCATGTTTACAGTTCATTTGCATCACCAAATAAAGAAAAAGGTCCAGCTCCCCATACGACGCACAGGGGAAATGCCGGACCTCGCCCAACAACTAACACACCAAAATCTGGCCAATGGAAAATCATGTACACAAATGCTTGCAGTCTGGGAAACAAGATCCCAGACCTGCAGGCAATAATGACAGAGGCTAAACTGGACATAGTAGCCATTAGCGAGACATGGTTTACCAGTAATCACACTTGGGAGACTTCAGTACCTGGCTATGTACTGTTCAGAAGAGACTGAGGTGCAAATAGGGAGGGTGGAGTGGCCCTTTATGTCAATGAAGGGAAACGCCGGACCTCGCCCAACAACTAACACACCAAAATCTGGCCAATGGAAAATCTTGTACACAAATGCTCGCAGTCTGGGAAACAAGATCCCAGACCTGCAGGCAATAACGACAGAGGCTAAACTGGACATAGTAGCCATTAGCGAGACATGGCTTACCAGTAACCACACTTGGGAGACTTCAGTAGCTGGCTATGTATAGTTCAGAAGAGACTGAGGTGCAAAAAGGGAGGGTGGAGTGGCCCTTTATGTCAATGAAAATATCAAAGCTACAGAAATTCAGAATACACATAAGGAGCCAGAAGAACTGTGGTTCACCCTGGAAACAGGAAATGGGACAGCCATACGAACTGGGGTTGTGTACAGGCCTCCAGACCAGGGGGAGGACATAGATGTGTTACTGTTAGAAGATTTACAAAACATGACAGCTAAAGATGAGGTTCTGATAATGGGAGACTTCAACATGCCAGATACAGATTGGTCAATACCAGCAGGGACATCTGCCAGAACTAGACACATGGTGAATTCCCTGCAGGGGGAGGGACTCAAACAACTGGTACAACAACCGACAAGAGACAGTGCTATCCTAGATCTAGTACTGACTAACTGGGAAATGATCACAGATCTCCATGTAGAAGGTCACCTGGGTGCCAGTGACCATCACATGGTATGGTTCAATTTGGCCACTAGAACAAAATCATCCCATTCCAAGGCAAAAATATGGGACTTCAGAGGAGCTGACTTTGATAAGATGGCCAACAGAGTTAAGCTAGCCCTGGCAAAAAGAAATACAGGTGAGGGGGTATAGGCAAAGTGGGCAAGCATTAAAGATGCAATACATGAAACAACATCTCATTGTGTTAGTGAGAAAAGGAAGTGCAAAAGAAGAAGGAAAACACTTTGGTTCTCAAATACAGTAACAGAAAAGGTCAGAGCCAAAAGGCTGGCCTTCAGGAAATATAAGGGAACACAGCAGGAGGAAGATAGGGAGGCATACCAAACTTCCCTAAGGGAAGCAGGGAAGGCAGTAAGGCAGGCAAAGGTCCAAACTAAGGAAACACTAGCACGAACGGTAAAAGAAGGTGACAAGGCTTTCTATAGATACATTAGTGAAAGGAGAAAGTCCAGAGGAGGTATTGCTAAGATCAAAGGGGATAAGGGGGTATGTGAGGAGGAGGACCTTGTAAAAGCATCTATCCTTAATATATACTTCTGCTCAGTACTTATTGAAGAGAATGAAGGGCAGGGCCCACAGCTCAGCACCATGGACACAGGGGGGAGGGAGTTGTGCACTAGTCCCTTCACAAAACAAAGGGTCCTACAAGAGCTTGATAAGCTCAGCATGGACAAGGCAATGGGACCTGATGGCATACATCCCAGGGTACTAAAGGAGCTAAAGGTGGAACTAGCAGAGCCATTATCAGAACTGTTTAGTGAGTCTCTGAGCACAGAAGTCCCAGAAGACTGGAGAAGGGCTCATGTGATCCCACTACACAAGAGTGGTAACAGGAAGGAGGCAGGGAACTACAGACCAGTCAGTCTTACCTCAGCAGTGTGCAAGATTATGGAGACATTCCTTAAGGAAAGGATAGTGCAACATCTGGAATCCATAGGAGCACAGGATCCAAGACAGCACGGGTTTACAAAAGGAAGGTTCTGTCAAACTAAACTCATAGATTTCTTTGACTGGGTAACCAGAGTAGTGGACCAAGGGGAGCAGTTGATGTTGCCTACCTTGACTTCAGCAAAGCTTTCAATACTGTTCCACATAAAGATTGATTTATAAGCTGGGTAGGCTCAGGGTGGGTTAGAAGTTGGTCAACTGGGTGGTAAACCGTTGATGGGCAGAAAACAGAGT
Source organism: Neoceratodus forsteri (assembly GCA_016271365.2). Taxonomy (NCBI): domain Eukaryota; kingdom Metazoa; phylum Chordata; order Ceratodontiformes; family Ceratodontidae; genus Neoceratodus; species Neoceratodus forsteri. The sequence goes on along the minus strand of CM057456.1, from coordinate 678,023,245 downwards.
GGTGGTAAAATGGTATACAGTTAGAAGAGATGCAAGTCACAAGTGGGTACCTCAAGGATCAGTTCTGGGCCAGTCCTCTTCAACATCTTCATCAGTGACATTGCAGATGGACTGGAGGGTAAGGTTTGTCTGTTTACAGATGACACCAAGATCTGCAACAGAGTAGATGATCCAGATGAGGTGGGCAGAATGAGAAGAGATCTGGATAAACTAGCAAAATGGTCGGAAGAGTGGCAACTGGGGTTTAATGCAAAGAAGTGCAAGATCATGCACATAGGGAAGAGAAACCCTGAAGCCACCTATAGGCTGGGAGGGGAGTTGCTGGCAGTCACAAGGGAAGAAAGAGACTTGGGCATCATCAACACCGATGACCTGAAATCATCCAAGCAGACCACTAAAGCAGTAGGTAAGGCTAGAAGGATGTTGGGGTGTATTAGTAGGGGTATCACAAGTCGGAAGAAGGAGGTAATAATCCCTCTTTACAAGACACTGGTTAGGCCCCATCTGGAGTACCATGTGCAGTACTGGAGGCCACACCTTCACAAGGACATTAACCAAATTGAGGCAGTACAGAGAAGGGCAACCAAAATGGTGCAGGGACTGCATCAGAAAACATATAAGGACAGATTAACTGAGCTCAATATGTACCCCCTAGAGCAAAGGTAGGAGAGAGGTGATATGATTGAAACATTCAAATACCTTAAGGGCATTAACAAGGTGAAAGAGTCTAACATGTTTCAATATAAGAAAAATAACAGGACAAGAGGACACAGCATGAGATTAGAGGGAGGCAGATTAAGGGGTAATGTGAGGAAGTTCTTTTTCACAGAAAGGGTGGTGGATGCATAGAACGACCTACCTCAGGAAGTGGTGGATATGAATATAGTGCAGGGCTTCAAACAGGCATGGGATAGGCATAACGGTGCAATACAGATGAGTATGAATAGATAGGCCATAGACAGAGCAAAGGCCAATGGCACATTCATAAGGCAGAAAAAGAAATGGGCAGACTGGAAGGGTCTTGCGGTCCTTATCTGCCATCAACTTCTATGTTTCTATGTTTCTATGGCTGTGCAAGTCCAGAGATCTGACCCATCCAACCACAGAGTTAGAGCAAGCAGAAACAGTCAATGGTGCAGTGAGCAGCACCTGCTGCGCCCAATGGAAGGTGAGGTTTTCCAGTCCCTTCTGGGATCCATACCTGGCTCAGTTGCTGGTGGGCAGGTAGGGGATGGAGTGCAGCTGGCAGGAAAAGGTCTGGGCCATAGCCGCTGGAAGCTGTGGGAGCCCAGAGGAGAGCGGCTTCCTGGAAGGGAAGAAAAACAAGGATTACATAGTAATTAAAAGAGTAGTGCCACAGGCCAGCACTTGAGTTACTCTCTGGGTGGTGCACCAAGGGGGACGAAACAAAGGAGGGAGAATTTGAGAGGGAGGGTAGTTAGAGGAAGGTTAAGTGCAGGAGCCAAAGAGAGGGGGGAGGGGGTGACTGGCAGCCTGCGCTGAGGGGGACTTGAACAGCAAGCATGGGTGAAGGGAGAAGTGAAGAAATCAGCAGGGGTAAGAGGAAGAAAATGAAAGTCGGAGGGGGGTATAACAGAGGAGGAAAATAGAAAACTCCTAGCAGCTACCTGGGTTAAAACTTCAAAAGCAGTTCAAACTAAAAATACATTTACTGCTGCCTAAGCTAGAAATCATACAACATTTTAACAACCAGCTGCAAGATCCATACAAAAAAATATGCAATCAGTAGTAAACTGGCTCAGGCTAACTAACAGGCTGAAATATATAGACGGTACTGGTCTGGCTCAATCTAATATAGAAACATAGAAACATAGAATTTGATGGCAGATAAGGACCACTTGGCCCACCCAGTCTGCCCATTTCCCTACCTGATGGATAAGCTGCAGATCCTAGTAAACCAGCAGCCTACTTCTTCCTACCCCCAACCCCTAGAATTGCCTTATGACTGTCCCATGCATGCTTGAATTCCACCACTGCTTTCGACTCCACAACTTCCTCTGGAAGGCTGTTCCATACATCCACAACCTCTCTGTGAAAATATTTCCTTAAATTACCTCTGAGCCACCCCTCTATCTTCAGATTGTGCCCCTTGTTCTTGCACACCTTTTTTTTTGAAAGATGCTACCCTCTTGGACCTTGTTGATTCCCTTGAGGTACTTGAAAGTTTCTATCATGTCCCCCCTTTCCTCGAGGCTATACATATTAAGCTCCTTAAGTCTCTCTTCATATGTCTTCCGTGCAGACCCTGCACCATTTTAGTTGCCCTCCTCTGACAGCTTCCATCCTGTCTATGTCTTTGCGGAGATTGGGTCTCCAGAACTGCATGCAGTACTCCAGATGGGATCTCACTAGCTGTCTGTACAGAGGGATAATAACTTCCTGTTTTCTACTGGTGATGCTACTCCCTATGCATCCCTGTACCCCCCCAGCCCTCCTTGCTGCCCTCTCACATTGCTTGCCCACCTTTAGATCATCTGATATGACTTCCCCCAGGTCCCTTTCCATTTTTGTTGTTGTTAGTATCTCACCCCCCATTGTGTACTCTTCCCCTAAGTTTTTGTTTCTCAGGTGCATTACCTTGCACTTCTTAGCATTGAATCTAAGCTGCCATACATTTGACCATTCCTCTAACCTTGCCAAGTCCCTTCTCATCCTTTCCACTCCACCCTGTGCATCAACTCTGTTACAGATCTTTGTGTCATCTGCAAAGAGACATACTTTTCCTTCCAGTCCCTCTGCAATGTCGCTTATAAAGACATTGAAGAGGACCGGTCCTAATACTGAACCCTTCGGTACCCCACTAGTAACCCCCCTTTTTTTAGAGTGGACTCCATTTACTATTACTCTCTGTGTCCTATTCTCCAGCCAGTTCTTTACCCAGGCTGTCATCTTGGGACCCACTCCCAGGCTGGCTAACTTGTATATTAATCTTTTGTGTGGGACTGTGTCAAATGCCTTGCTAAAGTCTAGGTAGGCCATGTCCACAGTCCCTCCCTGATCAACTACTTTGGTCACCCAGTCAAAGAAATTTATCAGATTTATCTGGCATGACCTTCCCACTGTGAATCCATGCTGCCTTGGGTCCTGTGCCCCTCTGGCCTCTAGCTACTCAACAATTCTTTCCTTTAGAAGTGATTCCATCATTTTCCCTACCACTGAGGTTAAACTAACAGGTCTATAGTTTCCTGCTTCTGCCTTGCTCCCACTTTTGTGAAGGGGAATCACATCTGCCCTCCTCCAGTCCTTGGGTACCACCCCATCTTCCCATGATTTGTTAAACAGGGTAGTCAGTGGTGTCACTAGTTCTACCCTTAGTTCTTTTAGAATTCTGGGATGAATCCCATGAGGCCCCATTGCTTTGTCCACCTTCAGTTTTAAGAGTTCTTTCAGAACCCTTTCTTCTGTAAATGGGTTGGTATCAACTTCTGTATCCAGAGTGTTTCTACTGTTTGTTTTAGGTACCTCCCCCTCTTCCTTTGTAAATACTGAGCAAAATTATTTGTTTAGTATCTCTGCCTTTTCACAGTCACCCTCTACCCACCATCCCTCCCCTTTATTAAGCCTCACTATCCCTCCTTTGGTCTTCCTTCGCTCCCTGATGTACCTATAAAAGGTTTTATCCCCCTTCTTAACTGAGTTGGCTATCTTTTCCTCGGTGTGGGCCTTTGCTCTTCTGACTGCCTTCCCAGCTTCCTTTTGCTTTAACTGATACAGTTCTCTGTCCTGTTCCTTCTGTGATTCATTGTACTTCCTGAATGCTTTCTTTTTCTCTTGAACCTTCACTGCCACTTCCTTTGAGAACCATAGTGGTTTCTTACTTCATTTTGTTTTGTTTATTTGCTTTACACAAAGGCTTGTTACCTCTGTGATGGCAGTTTTTATTATTCCCCATTGTTCCTCCACCCCTCCTTCCTGCCTATTTGCTAGTGCATTCCTTAGGCACTCACCCATTTTGACAAAGTCAGCCCTCCTAAAATCCAGTACCTTTGTCTTTGTATGACTTGATTCTATTGCTGTGTTTATTGTGAACCATACTGTTCGATGGTCGCTAGTTCCCAGATGGCTACCCACTTCTACATCTGTGATCCTCTCTTCATCTCCATTTGAGAGAACCAGGTCTAAGATTGCTCCCTCTCGAGTGGGCTCCAATACTAGTTGTCTAAGGCATGCCCCTGTAGGGCATCTAGAATAACCCACTCTAGAAGTGGCTGCTGCAACTGCACTCCAGTTAACATCTGGCATATTCAGATCACCCATCAGCAATATCTCCCTTTTTCTGCCATTCTAAGTATACTTTCTATCATTTCCTTGTCCATTTCCTTCCCCTGAGAAGGGGGTCTGTATACAACCCCTGTGCGGATTGTGGTGCCATTGCCGGTCTCCAAATTTACCCACAATGCTTCTTCTCCTCCCTGTTTACCCTTTTGTTCTGTCGCTTTGATTTCTTCCCTTATGTAAAGAGCTACTCATCCTCCTCCTCCTCTTTTACCCTCCCTGTCCCCCCCTGTAGATAGTGTATCCTGCAGTGAGTAGCAGTGAGTCTCAACCTTCAAACTGCCCCGGAGATGAAAGAGTTAACTTTCCATGCCAGGCATGGAATGCTGAGCTCGAGCTCGGTTGAGACTCTGTCTGTTGTTCTTCAAACTCAAACCGTCAGATCTTTAGGAGCTAAACTCACTAAGGTCTTGTGTGGAAGCTGTAAACCTACACTAGCCAACTGGCTACTAAACATAAAAACACATTTGATTTGGTCCAAACACAAAGACTCAAGTCAGGAGACCCAAAAATGAAAACATAACACCCACTCACCCCAAAAAGAAGGGGTGAAACAAAAAGGGTGGACACCTACTAAGTGCCAACACTGCACTGCCCACCCACATCCCAAAAACAGAGGTTCTGAGAGGGGCAGGCGGGGGGGAGGTCAGAATATAGCAAGACTCCATTTGAAGAAACAACATTACTAAGGTGAGCAATTTTTTTCTTCAAACAACATGAAGTCTTGCTATATTCTGACAGTAGCAGACTACAAAGCAGTACCTCCATGGAGGAGGGACAGAACCTACTTAGGAAATAGGTTCTGAAGCACAGCTGTGCCAAACCGAGCATCACTCCTAGCCTGAATGTCCAGGGAGTAATGCTTGGTAAAAGTGTTAACTGTTTTCCAGGTAGCTGCTTGACATATCTCTAGAATAGGGATGTCCCTGGCAGCAGCCAGGGAAGCAGCTGTACCTCTGGTAGAGTGAGCCCTCAGGCCTGAGGGAGGAACCTTACCCAGTTTTTCATAGCAAAATTGGATACAGGAGACAATCCACCTGGCAATGGATCTTTTAGTGGCAGGTTTCCCTTTACCAACCTCACCATAAGTGAGGAACAGTTGGAAGGAGTCAAACCTGTGACCCTTGGTATGCTCTATGTAGTAAATAAGGGCTCTTTCGACATCTAAACTGTGCAGTCTCCTCTCGCCAGAGGAGGAATGGTCAGTAAAGTACACAGGGAGAGACATAGATTGATTAAGGTGGAAATCTGAAAACACCTTAGGCAAGAACTTCCTGTTAGTCCTGAGGACCACCTTATCTCAATGAAAGGAGATAAAATCAGGCTTCACTGACAAAGCTTGTAATTCACTTATGCATCTGGCAGAAGTGATGGCTACCAGAAACACAGTCTTCCAAGTCAAGTACTTAAGCTCTGCTGAAGATAAAGGCTCAAAAGGGGGTTGCATAAGCTGAGAAATGCAAACATTGAGGTCCCAGACAGGGGCAGGGTCCCTGAATGGAGGGTTGGTGTGAAGCAATCCCTTGAAAAACTTGGAGAAAACAGGGTTAGCTGAGAGAGAACAGGGCTTACCTGCTGAAATAAAAGCAGACACAGCTGTCAGATGCACTTTCAGTGTAGCTGGTCTCAGCCCCAAGCTATTTAAGTGAACCATATAATCTAGGACTGTGGGCAGATCAGCAGATTCTGGGGAAATATGCTTCCCAGAGCACCATATGGAATATATTTTCCATTTATAATTATAAGTAGCCCTGGTGGAAGGTTTTCTAGAAGCCTTCAGTATATCCATTACACCCTGGGAGAGGTGTAAGTCAGCAAACTCTAACTCTTCAAGAACCAGGCCTTGAGATTAAGAGATTTGAGGTTCGGGTACCAAACCCACCCCTGTGCACAGCTTAGGAGATTGTAATTCCTGGGAAGACACAGGGGAAGCTGGACTGCTAAGGACAGTAGGAGTGGATACCAGGGCTGTCTGGCCCAGTCTGGAGCAATCAGGATCATCTTGCAGGGTTGAGATCTGATTTGACTAACACTTTGAACAGGAGAGGGAAGGGAGGAAGGCATAGAGAAACTTCCCTTCCCAAATGAGAAGGAAGGCATCCAGAGGGACTGAGCCCAACACTGGGGGCCTGCAACAAAAAAGGGGAAGTAGGTGATTGTCTGGGGCTGCAAAAAGATCTATCTGCATGGTGCCCCGTCTGGAAAAAATTACTTCCAAGACCAGGGGATCCAGTGACCATTCATGATGGCCCTGGGAAATCCTGCTGAGAGCATCTGCCAGGACATTGTCCTTTCCTGGTAGGTGAACTGCCGTGAGGGAGGTGTTCAGGGAGTAAGCCAGAGACCACAGCTTCATTGCTTCGGTGCACAAGGCCATAGACAGAGTGCCTCCTTGCTTGTTGATGTACCACATTGTGGTGGTGGTGTTTGTTCTGACCTGTACAACTTTGTTCTGAACAGATTTGGAAAAGGCTTGAAGTGCTAGAAATACTGCTCTGAGTTCCAACAGATTGATATGGGAGCAGAGATTCCTGAGGGGACCACAACCCCTGGGTGGTGAGGTCGCCCATGTGAGCCCCCTACCCCAAGAGGGATGCATCTGTAGTAAGGATTAAAGAGTAAGGCTGGGTGAAAAAGGAACCCCTTGTCTCAAACTGTTCTGATCCTGCCACCACTGTACGGCCTGGATCAGGATTCGAGTTACTGGAATCAGTTTGGTCAGAGGGTCCTTTCTTTGAGACCAAAAGGCTCTCAAATGGAACTGAATGTCCCTCATCTGAAATCTTGCTCCCTGCACTACTGCTGTAGAAGCAACCATGTGCCCCAGGAGCTGTAGAAAATGCCTTGCTGGTCAAGACACCTGCAGGGTGAATGAGGAGGCCAGAGAGACCAGGGTCCTTGCCCCCTGTCCAGGGGAAGGAAGGCTCTGGCCTTCTCAGTGTCTAGCTCTGCGCCTATGAAGGTGAGGAGCTGGACAGGCTCTAGAACTGACTTTGAAAGATTTAGGAGGAAACCCAAAGAAGTTAGCAGTTGCTGAGTTATCTGTAAGTGTAACTTGACTTGGTCTGGAGACTGGCCTACTATGAGCCAGTCATCCAGGTAAGGGAAAATGGCAATTTTCTGCCTTCTCAAGGAAGCAACTACTACTGCCAGGCATTTTGTGAATACCCTTGGGGCAGAGGTGAGGCCAAAGGGGCATTGCTCTGAACTGGTAATGGCCCGAGGGCAGCTCGAACCTGAGGTACTTTTGATGGGAGCTTCTGATGAGAATATGGAAGTAGGCATCCTTGAGGTCCAGAGACACTAGCCAGTTCCCTGGCCTTAGAGAGGGTAGAATAATTCTGAGAGTCACCATTTTGAATTTTGGTTTTAAAAGGTGCTTGTTTAAGTATCTGAGATCCAGGATGGGCCACCATTCTCCTGTCTTTTTTGGGGTAAGGAAGTACCTGGAATACAATCCTTTGCCCTAGTGTAGGGATGGAACATTTTCCACAGCTCTGAGAGCTAGGAGGGAAGAGACCTCTGCCTCTAAGGCAAGTGCCTCTGATGGATTTGTGGGAGGAAAGGATCTGGTTCTCATCTTTGAAAACTTTTTGAAGCTGAGAACCAGTCCCTGGCTTACTACTTCCAGGACCCACTTATCTGATGTCAGAGACTCCCAGTCCTGGACAAAGTAAGCCAGCCTGCCCCCTACCGGTAGCTGAGAATCGACCCTGGCAACCCCATCAGGGTGCCTGTTTGGCAGGGGCTTTGGTCTGAGGGGTGGAAGCAGGCCTGCTTGTACCCGTCTGCATCTCCTCTAAGAACCCTCTGGGCATAAAGCAGAAGAGGAGGCCTGGGCTTGGTAAAAGGCCATGAAGAAGGCCTGCCCCTGCCCTGGGAAGCTGCCTCTGAGAATGGCCTGCCTTTCCTTGGCCTGTGCACTCCTATAGCTGGTCCTATATTCATCCATTTTCTCTTCATGTAATTCTCTGCCTGCTCCCCAAACAGGGAATTACCCACAACAGGAAAACCATGGCCTTAGTCTGGGTATCCTCTGACAGGCTAGTACATCTGAGCCAAGCCATTCTTCGAAGTGCCACAGATGTAGCCATGACTCTTGATGACACATCATTTGAGTCCACTGCAGCATGGAATTGCACCTTGGATGCCTCAATACCTTCAGCAGCCACCTGCTCCAGCTCCTTGGCAAGCTGGTCAGGGACCTGTTTTGCTAGAGCCATGACAGTGCCCCATCTGGATTTCTGATATCTAGCAACATAAGCCATATAATTTGCCTGTCTGAGTCCCAAGGATGCTGCCATGTACTGTTTCTTTGCCATGGCATCAATCCTCCTGGAGTCCTTGTCTGGGGGGTATGAAGCCAAGGGAATATTTGCCTTGTCACAGGCTGCAGCCTGCACTACCCCAACATGGCTGCACTGTTGTGTAAGGAACTCCGTATCAGAGCCTGACAATGTGCTCCTCTTGTCCATTTTCTTATCCACAGGAGGAATAGTGTGAGGAGTTTTTAAAATTTTAAATGTCTGTTTCCCAAAAGATTTATGCAAGGGAATAGAGAGTCTCCTAGACTCTGGGATATCCATCATTTCCACATAGTCAGGCTCCTCTTGATCATCCACAGCTACCTCCATAGGGAGCTGGAGGGTTTCAGACACTTTTTTATAAAACATAAAATGAGAAGGGGACTCAGAAAGCCTAGGAGGAGACACTCCTGAAGGTCTGTCTGGGGAGATGTCCGGGTCAATGGGCACATCCAGACTTTCAAATCCACATTCACTCTCCTCATACTCCTCTTTCCCCTCCTCTGGTTCATAATACTCCTCTAACTTAAACTCTTGAACCGGTGGAACCGGACGAACCAGGTGCTTACCCGATGGTGCCGGTTCAGTCAGAACCATGGAAAGCGACTGGACAATTTTTATTGCTTTAGCTATCTCTTAAGCAGATGGAGAGGAAAGTTTTGGCTCACACCAGCTGATTTTCTAGTTCTTTTTGCTGGAACCGACTCCTCAGAGTTGGATCTCTTTTTGCCCGAAGAAGTCTCGCCCTGGTCAGAGGGCATTCCTTCTGGTTCAGTTTGAACTGAACCGGGCTGGTCATCCGGTTCAGCGGACTTTTTGGCCTCCCTTTCCCTGAGCCTAACAACTCTCTTCTCCAGGGTAGCTGCAGGAAAATTTTTACAAATCTGGCAGTCTGCATTGAGGTGGTCAAACCCCAGACAGTAAACACAGGTGGTGTGGGGATCAGCCTTGGCAAAGACTTTCCCACACACACTACAGTGTTGAAACCCAGTGGGCCTGGTTTTTCTTTTGGGTTTCTCAGACATAGTGCCAGCCCTATCCAAACTTACCCATTTATGGCAATCCGCCAAGTAAGACCCTCTTATCGGTTCCCAACCATGTCACGGGTCGTGGAAACATACGTAATAAAATCCGTGTTTTTTAGAACCAATAAGAACTGCTAACCACACTCTAAATCACAGATTAAGATTTTTTAAACAACTTGATTGGTTCAAACAGAACCGATAAACCATTTACAAGTTCCACACAGAATAGAATTAATGTAAAACCTATCTAGTACTCACAAATACCACAGACAGAGACTGAACTGACAGGTTGCAGTTTAAATTCGGTCAAAAACCGAGAAAAACGGTACTTTAACTGACAAAATGAACCGAGCAGAAGGAGAAATCTCCAGAGCGACTGTTCAGTGAGGTGGTGTAAAGAATCTGACGGTTTGAGTTTGAAGAACAACAGACAGAGTCTTAACCGAGCTCGAGCTCAGCATTCCATGCCTGGCATGGAAAGTAAACTCTTTCATCTCTGGGGCAGTTTGAAGGTTGGGACTCACTGCTACTGTCAGAATATAGTAAGACTTCATGTTGTTTGAAACGCTAAAGTACCTCAGGGGTATAAACGAGGCACAGGAGAGTAGCATCTTTTAAAAATGAATATGTGCAAGAATAAGGGAGCACAACATTAAGTTGGGGGGGTCAAGGATAACATGAGGAAGTACTTTTTCACTGAATGATGCACAGGGGAAATGCCAAACCTCACCCAACTACTAACACACCGAAATCTGGCCAATGGAAAATCATGTACACAAATGCTCACAGCCTGAGAAATGAGATCCCAGACCTGCAGGCAATAATGTCAGAGACTAAACTGGACATAGTAGCAATTAATGAGATGTGGTTTACCAGTAACCACACTTGGGAGACTTCAGTACCTGGCTATGTACTGTTCAGAAGGGACCAAAGTGCAAAAAGGGGGGGGGGGAGTGGAGTGGCCCTGTGTGTCAATGAAAACAACAAAGCTACAAAAATTCAGAATACACATAAGGAGCAAGAAGAACTAACATGCTGAACAGGGTAAGACCAGTAAAACAGGAAGACATAGGGAGGAAGTCAGTTACAATGAAAAACAAAAATTACAGTTTAAAGTATAAAATGAAAAGTGATTGGAAGACAGAGCTGCTGGCTGTGCAAGTCCAGATATCTGACCCATCCAATCATGGAGTCAGAGCAAGCAGAAACAGCCAATGGTGCAGTGAGCAGCAGCTGCTATGACCAATGGAAATTGAGGGTTTCAAGTCCCTTCTGGAGTCCATACCTGGCTCAGTTGCTGGCGGGCAGGTAGAGAATGGAGTGTGGCTGGTCAGAGAGGGTCTGAGAAGCAGCCGCTGGAGGCCATGGGAGCCCAGTGGAGGGGAGTAGTGTCTATTACAACCCAGAAATTGAAGTTCTAGGCAGACAGATGCATACAGAATAAAGTTACTTAACTACTGGTGAACATTTAACATTGTCATACTGATTTTCTGAACTTTCAAATTCAATAATACACAGATGGTAATATACAGGAGAGGGGGTCTTAGCAATAAATATATTTTTATCTCAGGGTTATTCTCTGTATTTCTCTGAAGCTCTTCGTCAACATAACTACATGCATGTCACTTGAAACACTGGAAATATTTGAATACCTGGTGCTTACAATCCATCCTGCTCTACAAACCTGTCACTAGACCTGCTATGTGGCCATATGCCTTGAAGATCTGTTATTGTACACACAGTATTTTTAATTGGCTGGGGTGCTGACTGAGCTACAAGGTGCCTGAATAACAAGGGAGCCCCTGCCAGTCATATTGTCTGACTGTGAGTTGCTCTTCATCATCTGCTGGGCTACTGCTAGTTTCAAACTGAACTGTTCACACAAGACTCTTCTGAGTTCCCAGAAGGCCATGCATGCTGTCTCATTGAGGAGTGAGCTGCAGTAGGACAGATAGAAAGCTTGAATGCTGCTTATGTATAGTAAGCCACCATTGCCCTACTCAAAACAGTCAAAATTTGACTAATTCTGTAGAAGTTAACTAGCTGTCTTTCAAGTCTTTCTTGTTGGCCCGCTTTTGTGCTCCCTTTTTCCTTGCCACTGTTTTTTTTTTGCCCTAGGAGCAAGGAGTCCTAAGGTGGCCAGAGGAGCCTGCCCTGTATGGTGAGGTAATAGAATCTCCATGGGGAGTTATTGGATGGAAAACCGAAGCACTGAGGGTGAATGATTGAAATGCTCTAGTGAAAACAAAGCTTTCGCACCTGTTCTGGGACTCCGTTTTTTCAAGGGAGTTGATTTTATCTGCCCCTTGTTATTTGAATAATTTGTGATGCTGTGTTGTGCTAGTGTGCTCGAGTTTGTATCTGAGCATTTAAATGCTGTTTGGTAGCTAAGGTTTTTCTTTTCTTTTTCATTTCTGAACCATCTCAGTGTTTCCTTTTAGGAATGCTCACCTCTTAATATATTTTAGATCTTTTAGAAAATTTTTGGTTTTAAATTCTATGTAACATACATTCTGGCAATCTCATTATTTCAGTTACTATAAACATTTGAATTTCATTGAGATTTGGTCACATGACACATGCGAGGTGGGTTTATCTGTGCATGTTTCGTCATCTCCATACTCTGAACTGCTGAAGATTTCGCTGTGTTAGTAACTCCGAGCAGTGTCTCCGAAACTGGAGTAGCGTACAGCTGTTTTTTGTCTAGTAGTGAGAGTAAATGCCTGCCTATATTCGGTGTCTGTACGATGTTTCAGCTGCGTTAGATATTTAAAGTATTTGAAGTACAACGGATGTAAGTGCTTGCTTTTAGTCGTGGCACTTTTCTCTCTAACCATTTGCTGAAGAGGTCTGCAGATGGTGGCTGATGTATAAACATATACTGTATATGGCAGGAATGTAAATGATTCTTTTTAGTTTAGATGCTGTTAAAATTGTTGGGATCTAAGTGTATCTTAAAGCATTTGACTCTCCAACCATTCATTAATAGGAACTGTGTTTTGCTTTGATGAAGGTTTGGAAATTGTGAAACTGAGTTGTTTTCCCTTTCTTTTTCTTTCCCTTGTATTTTTTGGCTAGGGCTGGGTCCTATGGAACAGAGAGGCCATCTCTATCCCCGAAATACAACTGTTGGTCTTTTTAAAGAGAGGAACTTGGAGTGCATTGCAAATTCTGTAGAGTTTTTAGTCGCTATTTCAATGACACGCTGGAGCATTGGAATGACAATTTGGAAATACTGAATTAACACACAGTTCTCAAGACAGTGGTGACTATCAGAACTATACAGGAGTGACTTTATAATTTTTTTAATTTTAAGATACAGATTAAATTGGCTGCTTTTGTAATCTTATCTTCTGCTTTGTCGGATTTGCACAAGGATATTTCCATCTGCTGGCCAGAATATCAATATTAAGACAGAGAGATCTTCTGTCTAAGCAAAGATAAAATAATTGCACTGAAGATTTAATCTGAACACTATTGTGTGGACTTTTTATATATATATATTTGTGTGTTTTTTGTGTTATGTTTTTAGAATTCTTAGACAGTGTTACATTTTGCATGTGTATTTAATTGGTTACTAAAGCTTTCTCTGTTTTAGGCCTATAATGGAGTCTACAAGGAAGCAGGTGAAGCTAGGCCTGAATACCTCCCCCTTAGGAGACATGATGCCTAACAAGCAAATGACAAAAAGGGGTAAAGGAAAAGCAGAAAATCTGAAGCAGACCAAAATTACTGACTATTTGTCCAGAATTGTCATGAAAAAACTTCCACGCCAATACTCAGTAATAAATTGGTCTCTGCATTGATATTGGGGGAATGAGACACATCTGTGAATGAGAATATGCACACTGATGTGTTAAGTGATCCCAATTTGATTATGACACCAGATACTGTTCTAGAGAAATCACCTAAACTCTATTTCTCAGATTTTTTTAGTATTGTAGATGGTATTTCTTTGGAGGCAGACAGCTAAGGTAGTACTAGCTGCTCAGAGAACAGGACCTGGAGCACTGATATAGAGTGATACGGAGCAGACTTTAGATAAAAATAACTATTCTACAAAAGATAAATTAAATGGTATATTACAAGACTTGCAGACCTCAATACAAGGGCTTAAATTAAAGTTAGCTTCAACTATATGAAATCTGATGCTATAAACCACAGCCCTGCTAAACAGGATAGCTGGAGCAAGGATATGGTTCATTTGGGTAAGCAAGTGTATTACCCAACCTCTCTAGGTAAAGATCTGACAGAGTTACTTAAAAACTATTTTGCTGCAAATGTCCTTATCATGAAACAATTAATGGCAACTAAAGAGGAGTTGGAGACAATAAAAACTAACTTGTTTGCTAATCATATCAAGCTGGAGGAATTAGATACTAAAATTGTGAGCATTTTACCAGCTACTGAGAAGTCTTCTTAGTTAATTATTATCTGTAATAATAATATAACACCCCAAGAGACTGTGGATGTTTGGGAGAATTTCTCACTGCAATTATACCCGATTCCCCTTAACCATGCAGAGATTGGAAAAAGAAAAGTAGGAAGAAGAAAGGAAAAGGTGCTAATGGAACAATTAGTGGGACCATAGAGCTGGAAAATTCATCTCAAGCTGATGTAGTGGGAACTATATTAATACAAGATAATACTTAACAAACAAAATGAAATGATAAAAATGAGGTAACAGTACCTAACTTAGGGAATATTGAAACTAAACTACCCATTTTAGAGTCAACAGGTAATGATTATAATTTTCAATGGGGGAATCTGGAAGAAAAACTAGGGGTAGCCCATGACATGGGCTTCAGCAATTGGGTGCCTAAAATAATGGTACCCAATCCCCAGCGCATGTCATCAGGGCTTGGTGTAGAGCAAGGTGACTGGATGGGGGGGGGCATTGGCAAACATAGTGATGGGATGTCACTATACATACATGCAGGGGGAGTGAGCATGCACTGCCAGGGGTGGGAGGGATTATAAGGGGTGGTGCCATGGGGGTTGCTGAGCTGACCCGTGGTGTGGTGGGTGGGTTGGTGGTGTTGGTCAGCAGGGTACTGGGTGCAAGTCCGGTCACAGGTGCATTTTTGTTACACCCTGCCCAAACTTTTTTTTTAAGGTTTTTTCACCCCCCCAACATGCACCCCCCTTGGACTTGAGAATCCTTAAGTGGGGGGGGGGAGTGGGGGAAAAGCCTCCTGTGGGGATGGTGCAGGGGGCACAGCCACCTGCATAAAACATTAAAAAATCAAGTTCCCGGTTCTGGTTTGCTGTGCGCCAGGGAGTCAGAGTGCTGAAATTGATTTTCGGCACTCTGACTTCACGATAACGGTGATCGCCTTTTGGCTTTCACTGTTATGACATGGAACTAACTAGGGACCCTTGAGAGAAAAATGGGAAAATTCCTAAGACAGTGTGGATGCGATAAAGTTATATTATCTTCTTCGGATAAAGGATATAAAAAAGCTACAATTATGATACAGAACTCTGCTAACTCCCAGGGAAGAGACTGTAAAGTCCCCAATACTAAAAACAAATACACAACTAATGGTTTGATACCTTTTATTGGATCAACAAGGATGTTACAAAAAGAACAAAGAGCTTTAGCTTTCAGACCAACAAGTCCTTTGTCAGAAGCATAATCAATGCTAAAAACAGCCACAATACTGACAGTCATACCATGGAAAAGTAAGGATACTGACCCCCTGTGGATTAATTAAGCTCATACTGTAGGTCCCTCTTTTTGGACAGAAGGCAGCAAGCAAGAACTAATAAAGCAATTGATTGTTCTATTTAAAAGTCAGTATGGGTATTCAAATGGTTGAAACTGATGTTGAGAATGTAGAACTAGCTTCAGATTTTGAGGGGAATCCTAGTTGTAATAGATTTCTTCCCTCACCCAAATTTATTTATTTATTTAGTTAGTTAGTTAGTTAGTTAGTTCAGTACTCGGAAGACCATTTGAGCCCAGAGCTCTTTACATAGATTCCACATCAGGACATCTCAGTACAACAGATAGGTGAAATTATACAAAGGATTGCAGAAATACACAGGTAAACAATCAGGATTATATATCAAACACAGTACAGGTCACAGGAAAACAGACAATTTACAGTGCCAAAGGTGAAACCAGTCAGTTGTCAGCAAACAAGCGGTGGTTTGGAGCGTTGCTAAGTGCTAAAGAAAAAAGAGGGTGAAGGAGGGAGCCCAAGTGCAATGTGCAAAGCGAAAGTGTAATATCAGTATAGCAGTAGGGATCATAGAAACATAGAAGTTGATGGCAGATAAGGACCGCAAGGCCCATCCAGTCTGCCCATTTCTTTTTCTACCTTATAAATGTGCCATCAGCCTTTGCTCTGACAGTGGCCAATCTATTCATACTCATCTGTATTGCTTCATTGTGCCTATCCCATGCCTGTTTGAAGCCCTGCACTGTATTCATAGCCACCACTTCCTGAGGTAGACGATTCCATGCATCCACCATCCTTTCTGTGAAAAAGAATTTCCTCACATTCCCCCTTAACCTGCCTCCCTCTAATCTCACGCTGTGTCCTCTTGTCCTGTTATTTTTCTTATATTTAAACATGTTAGACTCTTTCACCTTTTTAATGCCCTTAAGGTGTTTGAATGTTTCAGTCATGCCACCTCTCTCCCTCCTTTGCTCAAGGGTATACATATTGAGCTCAGTCAGTCTGTCCTCATATGTCTTCTGATGCAGTTCCTGCACCATTTTTGTTGCCCTTCTCCAGACTGCCTCAATTTGGTTAGTGTCCTTGTGAAGGTGTGGCCTCCAGTACTGCACACAGTACTCCAGATGGGGCCTAACCAGTGTCTTATAAAGAAGGACTATTACCTCCCTCTTATGACTTGTGATACCCCTACTAATAAACCCCAACATCCCCATAGCCTTACCTACTGCTTTAGAGCATCGGAGAGAGGTGGCTAGCTTGGAGGCAGAGGGAGAGGGTGCTAGGTATGTGGGGAGAGCAGGAGGGCCTACTCAGGGGAGAGAGGGAAGAGTTGAGGGGCGGGGGGTGGAAAAGCAGTGCTCGCAATGGCAGGCATGGCTAATGAGATCTGGTACAATGGTAAAATATTTAAGGAACATGATATATTCATGCAATATTCTTATAGAAGTTACTTTTCTTTTCCTTAGGGAGAAATGGAATACTGAGAGTATGTAGACAAATACATGTAAGTCAAATTGATATGTTAATTAAGAATCTATACATTTTGGACAGAATACTGGAGAACAGACATTTCTTGACACCATGGGTTTTCACCTAGTGGATATGGGAACACTCTAAAACCACAGAAGTAGCCATGCTAATAATGGAACTGATCCCCAAGTTAAATTACAACATATACCTATGGAAAATAAATACTTAAAGTTAGCTGGATATGGGAATTGACTCTCAGAAAATAATAAAGTAACCTCCTTTGGTTATTTGAGTATCTGCTCCTCTTTAGATTTTTCTCAGCTTAAGGACTCCTTTCTGCTAGCATCTTGGAATACTGCTGGTTGGGAAACTAAAGTGTTAGACAATTAATGGGAACTTGATAATCATAAATGAGAATGTTCCACCATGTGGTTCTAAATTTTACACAACAGATATATGGGTTGTGTTAAAAGAGCTGATATCTAAGTGTAGGTACAGTTACTTGGATACAGATATTTTGCTCATAGGAGATTTTAACTCTCGTATCGGTGAGTTTGATGGGTTACTGGATAACCTGATCCTAATGTATAACAACAGTTTTACCTCATTACCAAAAAGATCATCTATGAACAAATATATAAATAAATCAGGTAGATATTTGATTGAGATAATGGAAAAACTGGATCTATTTCCTATAAATGAAAGAGTACTGGCAGATTTAATGAGGAATTATACCTACTTCAAAGCACTATCTAAATCTACCAAGGATTTTGCTATATGGTCTGGCAATCACAAATGTTGGCACCTTTTAAAAATTCCAATCAGAGCAGATAGTGACCATTTGCCTCTTATTCTGGTACAAAAGATGTCATTAGTGGACACTCAGTGGTGAATATTGTAGTCCCTATAGACTACAGAATGAATAAATACATTAGATGAGACCTTTCCTTGTAAAAAAGGGTGACATATCAAATAATACTCTATTTGCAACAAGTGGATATCTCTGACTTAGTAAATGGAATGCTGTGGAAATATAGGATATTGTAGATATATTATTTAAGCAAATTATGGACAACCTGTATAAACCTGTATTGACTCTTAGAAGACAGACTAATCTGCAGACTTGGTTTGACCATGAATGTAGGGCCTATAAAAAGCACTTAAGGAAACAAATAAGAAAGCTTAGAGACTCTAGAGAGAAATCACACTGTCTTACTTTAAAAACAGAAAAAAAAAGATATATAAAAAAGTACTCCAAGAAGAAAAAAAAAGGTGTTCTATAATGAAAAATTGAAACAAATGTTACAAGTTGTAGAGCATAAAGATGACAGGGGATTCTGGCAACTCGTAGCAAAAGGAACAAAAAAATTTAAAAATAGTCCAGATTCATATATACCTGAGGTGCAGTGGATAGAACATTTTGAACAGATCTTGTTTGACCCAGAAATAGAAGATAATTACTCTGATAAACAAGAAACATATAACTTAGTGTGGATTACCAATAAAGAAGTTTATTTTGCTATTAAAATGCTCAGTAAAAACAAAACTCTCGGGTGGGATAGGATCCCAGCTGAAGTATTTTTGTATAACACTCAGTTATGGAGTGTGATACTAGCTGTATTTTTTAATAAATGCATATACAAGAAATGCATTCCACACTCCTGGAGAGGGGCAGAAATTGTCCAAATCCACAAAAAAGTAAGTCTTGCAGACCTGTCTATGTATCGTCCAATCAGCCTCTTAGATACAAGTTTGAAAATGATCACCAAAATTTTATTAGATAATTTGTTAGTGCAAATTCAAACTAGTAGAGAGTTAAGTGAAGCCCAAGCAGGTTTTCATCATGGATACTCAACAATGAATAACTGCTTTGTGTTGAGTCATTTAATACACAAATATACTGTTATTAGAAAACAACAATTATATGTAGCATACATTGATCTATCAGCTGCTTTTGATATGGTACACATGGATTTTTACTATGGAAAAGTATGACTGATTGAAGAATAGACCTATCCCTAGTAGCAGTAATAGCTTAATTATATAGTAAAACTTGGGCTAGGATTAGAGAGGGGGTACAAGGCCAACTTTCCAATTATTTTAGAATAAACTGTAGAGTTAGGCAAGGCTGTATCCTTGCTTGAACCCTCTTTAATATTTACATGGATTTTTTTATCAGAAAGTTAGATATATTGGACTCAGATGCCCCAAAAATAGGAATCAGGCCAACTCCCATTTTAGCATATGCAGATGACCTGATATTAATGTCACAAACTAGGTCAGGCCTCCAAAAACCATTAGATGCTTTGGAAATTTATAAACAAGGGTTAAAGTTAAAAATAAATTATAATAAAACCAAAACAATGGTATTTTGCACTAATAAAATAAGAAGTCAGTGGAGAATGGGAAATAATAAAATTGAAAGTGTAACTCAGTATACATATTTAGTGCTAACATACACCTCTAATAATAGATGGACATGACATTTTCACATAATCCAAAATAAGGTTAATACAATAGCTGCTGGACTGAGAAGATTAAATTTCTCCTATGGTTGCCATATTATAAGGTTACTTTTGACAGCTATTAAATCTAAATACTGGGCACAAATACTTTATGCTGCTGAACTGTGGGAATGTAATAAGGCAGAAGTTCTTATAAGCCCAGCCTATAAAGTTATACGATCACCCTTGGAGTTAACATCATCCTGCCCAGCAGTATATTTAAGGACAGAACTTGGACTCTTAAATATCAATTCCTTCATTGATGGGAGAAAGGTTAAATTCTGGCTATGCTTAACTAGATTAAAAGACACTCAATTACCTAAACTAGGTTTTGACAAACAACTAAAATGGATTAACAATAACTGAGGGAATGCAAATTGGTTACAGATGCTATATAATAAGTTGGATCAATATGATCTAAAGATATTAAGATTATGTAATGAAAAGAACATTACCCTGAGTGTAAAATATAAAAAGTATGTACAGACCAAAATAAATACTCACTGGGCACAGGAGGATCTGCTTAAAATACAAAACTCCAGGTATGCAAAATGATATACGACAAATAACTTGAGTTTTGACTTCAAACATTGCTGGGATGTGTTTTATTGGATGAAACATTAAGAAATATATTTATAAAAGCTAAGCTGGAACTCCTGGAAAGCAATCTGCTTAAAATGAGATATAAAAAGTTGTCTAAAACACAGGAATTATGTGACTGTCACACAGGGGAAAGGGATGATATACAACATATGATATGGCATTGCCCATGGTATATTAAAGCTAGACAGTACTGGCTAAAGCCTTTTTGGATTGGCCTACTATGTCAGAAAATGAATTGACATTTATTTTATTTAATACTGCTGATGATAATATGATTAGGGTTTCCGGTTTTCGGTTTAAACTGATAAAATCCGGTAAAACCCCACCGATGTCTTTTTTTTTCTAATCGGTTATAACCGAAAAGCACCGAAAATCGTCTCTACAAAGTATGCTTTGAAAATAGCAAAAGTATCAAAAGCAACAGTACTTTGAACATTTTGTTGCTGACTCAGGAAGAAGGAGTAGTACGAGGTGCAGCAACTTTGTGTGTCACCCCCCCACCCTTGACAGCATATGTGATATTGTTTGTTTATGTGTATGCTGCTGTTGGCAAAATAAAACTTTACCCATAGAAGTCAAGCAGATAATTGTAAATTAATGAATCCAAATTGTATTCAATTAAGAACTACATAATGAGCATGAAATAAAAGTTGCCGTATGAAATGAAGTGCAAACCAATATAGGCACAGTGGGAGAGGAGAATCCTTTTGAGTTAATGTAAAAGCCAATAAAATTCCACTTGGTCACAGAATATTATTTCAGTCTGGAAGGGAAAAAAGTGCAAATAGCTCTCCTGTCCTCCCTCAAAAAAGGCTGCCGTAGCGCCCACTAATCTCCTTTCTTGCTCTGTCATTCACCCTCCTTTTGCTTCCATCATACGATCAGATGTAGTTAATTTGTGCTTGATGGCTTGCCCGAATTAAACATAGTGATGATGATTCTAAATGGTAATTGCTAAACATTTTATTTCATTTTATCCTCAGTCACTTAACTTAACCTCTCTCAATTACCGTTTACAATCATCAGCTCTCTGTTTATCTCTAGCTGCCATCAAGCAAAAATTAATTAAATCTTAACGCGATCAATCAGATGTAATTGACTTAATCAAACTGCACATTGTCAGTACCATTATTTAGCTCAGTTTTGTACTTTGACATTTAGCATTACCCTTTCACTCGCCCCTGGTGCTTGCGATCAGTTTCTGATTCGAAAATGCCACGAGATCTAAAACGGCTGAACAATATGCAGCAGAACACAAAGATTTTATTGTTGAGCTTCTCCACGGCAAGAGAACACTAATCTGCAAGTACTGCAGAGTTACAGTGCCGCTTGTGCCCAGTAAAACTACGAGTCGGCGGGCTGAGCATGTCCTGTCTAAAACTCACATTAAGCAGAAGCAGCCACTAGAGAATGAGGATCACTGCCTAAGCCTAAGCCATATTTCTCTTAATGAAACCATTACTCATTTTAAGCCAAAAAGAGAGGATGAATGGGACATCGCTCATGAGTTTGTTAGAGCAATGATACAGTCGGGTGTCAGCCTGCATCAAACAGATGGCCCTCTTGGTGATCTTGTTCGTAAGTGGGCACCTGCTGCATGAACTATGCCTAAATCTGGCCAAATGTATGATAAATATCTACCCGAGGTATTCGATGCCGACATGGAGCACATTCTTGATATGCTAAATGGCACACAGATTTCGGTAACAATTGGTGAAACGCTGGAGATGCATGGTGACCCAGCTGTTGCTGTTATATTTACTTTTGTTGACAGATTAAAGGGTTGGGGTCGGCGTACCATTATGGCAAACCTAGAGGTAATTGAGTGTTGCAATGCAGTGTCAATTGCTGCACTAACACAAAAGGTGCTGGATATATATGGGAAGACCTGGGAGGATGTTGTATGCATATGCAGTGACAGTGCCAGCTGTTTGAAAAAAATATGTGATGTTTAACGGAGAGCTCACCCGCAGTTCAAGGCATTCCCTGTTCGAGATCCATGTCACCTGCTGGATGGTGTACTGAAGGCTGCAATATCATCACCCAACGTCATAAAAAAGGTAGTTGACTTTATTTTGCACTCTGGAGCACTATTTAAATATGCACAAGAGCTTAAGAGAAAGTACTTTGCAGTGTGCTCACGCCTAGGGGTGAAACAAAAGATGATACCCAGCATTACACATAGCCGTTGGTATTCTGTGATAGAGGCTGTGGAAAGCTTGCTTGCCATGTGGAGACCATTTACAATCTTCTTATTAAGTGCAGATGCTGAAGGGAAGAAATGTGATGAAATTAGAAAGCATGTAGACACGGACATCAAAAAGAGCACTGTGTATTGTGTTTTAAACTTTCTTACAGAACATATGAGAGCACTGATTGATATAATGAAAAAACTGGAGTCTGAACACACACAAGTCCATCAAGTATGCAACATAGTTGGAGTGAGCATTAAAATTCTGTTAGAGAGCAAAGTTGATGGAGGCAGCTCTGAGTACGGATCGGCTGCAAGTGCACTTCTTGGGTGTCTGCCACTGGAAAGCCAGCAAGTACTGGAAGAGAGCTTTAAAATTTTTTACCCAGCTATGTCACGACAAATGGCAGGCTGTAACGGCTAGAAATATCCCAAATCCAACAATGGGATTTGAATTAAATGAATCTTCTCTCTGGTACTCTGTTCAAGTGTTTGACCCATTTAGAAAAAACAAATTCTCTTCTAACTTTGAAAATTATGTATTTATTTTTGATACTTTTAACAAACATGATGCTGAATTATTATGTGTTCAGTTTGATGAGTACTTTGCAGAACCATTGCCAGTTAACAATGAATTAGAAGTGCACACATTTTGGAGGGGTAAAATGAAGCAATAGCCAGAACTGAGTGAATGTGTTCTGTCAATTCTTGCACTGCCTGTCTCAAGTGTCAATGTAGAGAGGGCCTTTTCAGAGATAATGGCATATACTGCCAGGAAAGAGAGAGGGAAAATGTCAAAACAAGCACTAAAAATGCATTGCATGATTTACTATAACAAATTCAGCATTTAAAGTTGTTGCTGTATGTGCTAAAAATGGGGTTATGTGACATTTTAATCACTTTGGATATTTATTCAACATAAACATCAGTGCACACAGTGCCTTTAAAAAAAAAAATAAGCACTGAAATACACTGAAATTGTCTATTGCTTTTTATATTTCCTCCGAAATACACAGAACTTTGCTACTATAAAAGGGTGCGAGAAAAGCTGAAAAATAAACACCCTTTTTCCTGACTCATAAACATCTAAAACCGGAAACCCTAAATATGATTAAAAGAGTTGCCAAATTCTTCCAGACCATTGCTAGGATAAGAAAGAAATGGAAACAAGAATAGCTGTAATGCCCCTGTCTGTAAATGCATATTTTAGACCCTTTGTATGCATGGCTGCATACAAATTTCTTGGTAGGATATAGAAGCAATGTAATCGCTGACATTTAAGGATATTTTTAAAAGTGTATTTATTATTTTTTTGTTCGTTTTGTTATATGTCATTGTTTGTATTTATACTTGTGGGCCTAAATATTCAAAGGGGTTGTACCTGGCGCAACTGAGTTGCACCAGAGCAACCCAAGAACTGTAGCCTAAGGTAATATTCAAAAGTGTGAATTGCACAGTGCAATTCCCAATGTGCACACAAAGATAATGTATGTGGCACATCTCCAGGGGGTGTGCTCCATGTATATGTGGCACATCCCAATATTCAGCTCAGGATGTGCAGTGCATCTGCTGGCACAACCCAGAGATGTGCCACATACCTTGGCACATAGTTGAGCCCGTACAAACTGGCTCAAGTGCTAGCCACCCACAGGTGGGCAGCTGTAGTGCAGTGCACAACACAGCAGTCACCAGCCATGGGTGGCAATCCCCCCAATACCATGCACATACAATAATCCCTGGTAGTTCAGTTATACCCCCTTCCCCTCCTGTAGCACTGATCACCGTATTTCCAATGTTAAATCCTCCCTGCTAGTCTAGTGGTACGCCGCTCTCAGCCTGAATCCCCGATCGCCTTCAAATTATTAAAATACATTTCCCTGGTGGTCCAGTGTTACTCCCCAACAGAGGCACCCAGCCCACCCAGCTCCCCACCCCAGTCTTAAGTGGGTAGCATACCTGCCTGCATACCACTGCGGCTGCCCACTGAATGACAGCTTACAGTAGTAGCTGCAAGCTCTTTGGTCCAAATTGTAAACTAATGGGCTTGCAGTGCCTACTGTAATAATTCACAGCTTTGTGAATGAAACTTGCAAGTACTACTGTAAGCTGTCATTCAGTGGGCAGGTGCAGTGGTATGTGGGCAGGTATGCTGCCCGCCAATGATCGGGGAGGGGAGCAGCTGGTGGGCTGGGGATCCTGTGTGGGTGGGGGGGTACCACTGGGCCACCAGGGAAATATCTTTTAATAATTTAATGGCAATCGGGGATTTGATCAGGAAGGGGGGTACTGCTGTATTACCAGGGAAAATAATGAAACTAATTTTCGGTGTTCGTATGGTCAGGATGGGGAGAGGGGAACCACTGGACCACCAGGGACATTATTTTCATTAGTAGAGTGGTGTTAGGAGGTACAGGAGGGGATGGGGTACAACTAGACTACCAGGGAGGGTTTAACATTGGACATATGGCGATCAGTGCTACAGGAGGGGAGTGGGACACCAGTAAACCACCAGGGAGGATTTAACATTGGAAATATGGTGATCAGTGCTATGGGAGGGGAGGGGTTATAGCTAGACTACCAGGGGAACTTATTTCTATAACAGTACTGGTGATGGGAGCTATGGGATGGGGGAAACCTCTGAATCTCCACTGCTAGCACCACATGGCGTGCAAGGCACCAGGTGCAATTCGCTGACCAGCCCTGCACAACTCACGCAAATGGGAACATAATGACATGCAAATGGCCCCATTTGCACCTTGTATGCATTATGGCTCCATTTGCATATTGGTGTCTGAATATCAAGAATTTGCACATGGAGTATCTCTGAAGTGCTGGCGCATTTCCCATTCCTGGTATTCAGACCTGTCTGGGGGATGCACTGGCGCAGTGTATTTGTGCAGAGTGCTTTATTTTCATACATGTGATATTTCCCTCTTTTTGCAGGAGACTCTTGGTTTTTTGACTGAACTCCCTACCTCCATCCCAGGAAACAAAATCTTATGATTAAGTAAAATTCTGTCCAAAATATCCATTCCTGTTTTTTTGGCAGACAAAGACACATAAAAAGTAAATTAGTGATGAACAATGTAAGTGATAACTTTGTACAACTACTTGATAATTCTTTTTGTTGCTTATTCTTGACAAAATGAAATATATTAAATATTTTTAAATGCAGTTTCCCTTATTTTTTGACACCATTTAAAGACAAACTCATGACATTATGCCATCTCCCTACTAGCAGGCCAATTTCCCTACTAATTTGACCCAAATCTCCCTTTTAAGCAAGTCGGACCTATCACATGTATGTATTTTATATATTCAGAAGAGATGTGCCATGGCACATCTCTTTTGAATATATTCCTTTGTTGCTCCAGCAAAACTCATTTGCACTGAGCACCCACTTGTGCCATTGCCAGGTGCAATTTTGAATACCAGACCCTTGATTGTAATTTATATGTATATGTAATTTATATATTGTAAGGCTTTTTTATGGTTAACAATTATAGAATGATGATGATGATGATGATGACAAGACTGTTCTCAGCCTGCGTAGCACCTATCATTCAAGAAGGTAGCACTTGTTGGCCAAGTGGCACTGAGGGCTGAGGCACTGGATGACTTACCTTATGCTATGCTGGTGACCCAGATTTGGGAACGACCTCAGGTCATCGAGGTGCTGGTGTGGTGCAGAGGGTGAGAGCAAGATTGAGCACTGGCTCTCCTCTCCTGGGAGGGAGGGTCATCCATTTGCAGTCCCACCATCACTGGGTGGAGGTCCGGTGGCTGGTGTAGGTAGTAATGGAGTGACTGGTAGGGTGGGGCATCTCATAGTGCATGACATGTGTGTGCCTTCACACAGGTGCACTACGCTGGGATGCAAGGGGTTGGGAAGAAAAGAACGAAAAACCTATAAACTATATATATAAAAAAAAAAGGTAGCACTCACAAACAGAACAAGCATTTGTCAATGCTGAACGTTCGCTTGCAGGTGTTTGCAGTGGTGTTTGGCATGTATGGTGCTTTACCCTAATGCCCTGTGCGATTGCTGGTATTTGCACAATAAATTGTCAGCATGACCTTGTTGTTACCCCCATTGTGCGCTACATAGGCGGAAACACATTTTGGGGAGGATGTGAAAAATGACAGCTGTACTGCTCATAAGGAAGTGTGGTAAAATGGCAATGTTGAAAATCTGAAGTGGAAATATTGAAAATTCTCACACCTACAAGCATGCGTGGGAACTGTGCAATGCACGCTCATAAAACAGTCATTTGTAGGATTTTTTTCACCAAATTTTCAACATTGCCATTTTAAAACCTCTGCTAATGAACAGTGTCACTGTGATTTTCTTACTGTGTCCCATACATTGATTTCGCACACCGACTGCACCATTGTGCAGTACATGGACGGAAAGATGTTTTGGGCAGGATGTGAAAAATGACAGCTGTACTACTCATAAGGAGGTGTGGTAAAATGGCTATGTTGAAAATCTGGAGTGAAAATATTGAAAATTTGCAAACTTACGAGCGTGCGTAGGAACTGCGCAACGCAGAGTCATAAAACAGTCATTTTTAGGAATTTTTTCACCAAATTTTCAGCACAGCCATTTTAAGACCTCTACTTATGATCAGTGTCACTGTGATTTTCTTAACACGTGCCATACATTGAGTTCGCACACCGACTGCGCCATTGTGCGCTACATGGGCAGAAACACATTTTGGGCAGGATGTGAAAAATGACAGCTGTACTGCTCATGAGGAGGTGTGGTAAAATGGCAATGTTGAAAATCTGGAGTGCAAATATTGAAATTGCAAACGCACGAAAGCATGCGAGGAACCGCGCAAACACACGCCAGAAACAGTCATTTTTAGGAATTTTTCACAATTTTCAACATAGCCATTTTAAGACCTCTGCTCATGAACAGTGTCACTGTGATTTTCTTAATGTGTTCCATACATTGATTTCGCAGACACTGACTGTGCCATTGTGCTATACATGGACGGAAACACATTTTGGGTGAGATGTGAAAATGACAGCTGTACAACTCATAAGAAAGTATGATAAAATGGCAATGTTGAAAATCTGGAGTGAAAATATTGAAAATTCATGAACTTACTAGCCTCGTAGGAACTGCATAGCAGCGAATAAAACAGTCACTTTAGAATTTTGGACCAAATTTTCAACATTGGGAGCTTCTAGGACCCTTCTCATGAATGATGTCACTGTCATGAGTGTTATTCAAGGCCGAAGGGTGATTTTGCGCAGTGACTGCGAAATCACCCTTCGGGCCCGAATAACGCCATGACAGTGACATCATTCATGAGAAGGGGCCACAAAAACCCATGTTGAAAATTTGGTGCAAAAATTCCAAAAAATGACTGAGATATGCAATAATGTTGAAACCCCCCTATGTAGGCCATTATACAGCTTACTGGTATTTCCTCAGTTCATGGTTGGCTTTGAAGAGTGCAGATGTGTTCCCGGTCCACCGAAGATCATCGCGCTGGAGTCCGGAGGTAAGTATGGGGTGAGGGGGTGTGGGGAGGCTGGGTGCACAGTGGGTGGGTGCGGGTTGTGGGAGGGGGGTGGTAGGAGATGCGCCACTGGACCGCTTTTTGTTTTCCAGGTAAAAAAACAACAAGATGACGTGGGACCTTTGCCATGCTGCGGTGGGCTCCCAGCATGGCAGAAGATGGCTGCGGGTGAGGAGCTGATGGGGATTGGGCACCCCATCGGCAAACTATACGAGGGGCGAGAGCCAGCGCGAGTTAGGGCACCCGTCGGCAAATTAAACAAGCGGTTTACCACGCTAAGTGGGCTCCCAGCGTGGCAGCAGGATGGCTTTGGGGCAGCCGGTGGAGCCAACGGGGATTGGGCACTTCCGCCGGGTAACAACATTTGCCACGCTTGGGTGGGCTCTCAGCGTGGCACCAAAGCTTTGGGGTGGCGGTCGGACGTGCGCGGCGGGGATGTAGCATGTGACGTGAGGGGGCGGCACTCAGTATGGCAGCGGTGCTTTCCTTTGAAGCAGAGGAACACCACTGTCATACTGAGCTACTGCACCCATTGGTGCAGGACCGCCACGCCTGCTCAAGGGAGCAGTGCATTGGGTGGGAGAGGCACACCTCCAAGTGTGCTACTCTCCCAATACGTTCCTTGCACATGCGTGCAAGTGAACATAAAAATGACAAAAGGCAAACCACTTTGCAAATACAAATTGCATTTCTCCCTAAGGAAGACCTAACTGGTCGAAGCACAGGGGTTTCTGTTGGTGACTGCAGAATTTGGCAACTTTTTGGCACAATAAATATAATTTGTATTTGTGAAGTGGTTTGCCTTGTGCCATTTTTCCATTTGTGGTTGAGTGATACCTTCTTGAATGATTTTCTGTTCCTCAGGCTGGCTGCCTTGGTTTGCACCCCACCTGGTACTGGTTGAAGCGCTGGCTCTCTAACCCTTTTACTTTGCACCTGTTCCCTGTGCTGCTGCATGAACTGTTCTATTTTTTTGAGATTGTTCCTAGCCTGATTTTGCATTGATCCCATGTGCTGTTCCTTTATTATACAATGGCAAGAAAATTTCCTGGACTCTGGTCAATGTGTGCCTGAGACAGTGAAGTTATTACTCAATAACATCACTTTGTTGATTTGGATGTCTTGGATGATGATTTGGATGCCATTGATGATCCTCTAGATTCCTTAAAATCATTTTTTTATTTGTATTTTTTTTATTTTGTATAACAACGAGCCATTGTATAATAGCAATAAGGCACTCCAGGGATGTGTGTTATTTTATTACACAATAACACACACCCTGCTGTGCCTTATTGCTTAATTGTACTGTTTGCACACATTTAATACTACAGCTTAAGTGATAGTGGGCTTCCCCTTGCATTATATGACTGTTCCTACTGGTGCTTGTTATTACAGACTTGAAGCCCCTATGGTAATGCCGACCGATCTTTGATTTCCCACCAGCTGCCCTGAACAAGCAATCGACTGCTGTGGCAGGGCCACTGTGGATGGCTAAGTAGACTACACACTATAAATCAAAGTCCATAGATGCAGTGGAATCTTTTGAAGTGGTGACTGTGTACTCCGACTGAGTGTGACCCAGAGTACGGATTCTACCAGACTCAATGAGATCAGCCTGGGCTGGGGGCACAAAACTCTGCAAACTTGTCATATTTTAAAATAGTTTGTTTTTATATTAAGTTGTATAAAAGATTAACATGAGTTGTTATTTTATGTTTTTTATGTTGGCTTCACTGGAATTATTTGTAAAAGTTATAATGTACAAGGGGAAACAGTTATAATTTTGGGTGTAAAGGAAATTTACAGAGGATTAAATTTTAAAAGGGGGTGGGAAAGTTTATTTTATTTAACAGCTGACATTTTTAAATTTAATTTACATGATGGGGAAGTATAATGTTAAAGGGTATCAGCTTTAGAAAGCATGGAAAAGATTTTAGAGAAGAATGGCGACTAAGAGCTAGACTGTAAATAATCTGTTGTTCTTAACATCAGGGAACGTGCATGTCAACCTGGGTCTAGGTGATATCACTGCAATTTTAAATGAGAAGAGGCAGGGATTACACCTGGTTCATTTAAATATATGTCCACTTTTATCAAAATGTGTTGAATTCTGTATGTGGGTCGAGGTGCAGAGACCTGATGTTATCCTGCTAACCAAAACATGGTTAACTTCGAAAATAGATGATGCAGAGGTGGCTATGGAACATCAAGCAATAATCTGCCTGAGGCAGAGGAAAAGGGGCAGAGGTTAGTTTGGGAGGCAGTATAGTGTGGTGGTTTAAGACTTTGAGCTGCAAATCTGGAGACCTGAGTTTGAATCCCACAGCCCCGACTTGCATACTGTGTGACCCTGAGCAAGTCACTTAACTTCCCTGTGCTCCCACTTCACACCTGTAAACAAGCTTTCTGGTTAGTGTGCCACTCCTGGTTAAACAATTGGAAAAAAAAAAGGTTACATGATGTATATGAGATCATTTACTAACAGAAAATGAAAATATTTCTGTTATTAAACTGGAATGTGAATTTTTAGCAGTCACTTTGGTCTTGGGAGGCACTAAAAAGTCAGTTATTGGGGTAACATATATTCCCCTAAACATAAGTAAAGTCAGTATAAATTCCTTCAGTCAGTATATAGCACAATTAAATGGGGACTATGAAAAGTATTATTTTTGGATTTTGATAGTGACTGGCCAAAAGGGGCAAATAAGGAAGTTAGGTACAAAATAGCTGCTCTACTTGATGCAAATGGTGAGTGAGACTACTCAGTTAAATTATAAGACAAATAAAGGTAACATTACTGGACTGGGGTTCTAGTCTCAAATTACAAAAAATAAAAAAATAAAAAAGAAGTTTTTCCACATGATCTTAGTGATCATTCCCCCATATCATGTAAATGGACTGCAAAGTGGATATGTTAAAACAAGAGACTGTCAGTTTTAGAAAAATAGCAAAAAGTAAAATAATAGCATTTAAACAGGCATTACGTGATGTAGATTGGTCCTTTAGGAATTGTATTCCTGCAGTGGACTTGGTTTTAGATTATTTTATTACAAAATTTAATGAGGTATGTAACAGATTTCCACCAGCAAAAAAATTAAGGGGTGGGGGAGGTGTTAAATTGGCTAATGGGAGGAGTTGAATAATGGGTAGAGAAAAAATTGTGGCTGAGATTTAGGTGCAGTGGGGTTGACAGGATAAAATCATTTATAAAGAGTTATACAATAAGTGTAAAACTCTAGTTCACAAGGCCAAGGTTGACTATTTTCAGCATACGCAAAGGGAGGAAGCAAATAACCCTAAAAGGTTCTGAAAAAATATTAATCAAGTTCCTGGTAGGAGCAAGAAGTTGATTCCTAAAGTTGTGCACAGTGGAAGCGGTAAATTAGTTGATACTTTCAATATAGCTATTGTGTAATATCTTTTTAGTTCATTGGCGTTGCTAGTGAACACTTCTATTGAAGTACAAAATAAAGTAAGGCAGGAAACCCTGGTTACCAAGGAATTTTATATTAGGCAAATGGCGGTGACGGTCCCGTAACGGACACCGCGGCAGTGTGGACACACTGCACCGCTCCCCGGTTGTAACAGTTTCTGTCTGTTACGGGGTCTGAGCAGTGCAGTGTGGATGGGGCCTTAGACATTAAACTGCTAAACATTGTTACTGATGAAGTGCCAGTACAAATTGAGAAACATTTTAAGCTATCTTTGTGTTCCCAGGAGATAGTGTCAGTGTTTAATGTTTAGTGTCAGTGGCTTAGTAAGTAGCGCACTCGCCTCTGAGGCCGGGAGATCAGAGGGCTGTGGGTTCAGTTCCCACATCCGGCACTTGGGTTAATATCCCAGTACTGACACTGTAGTGCAGCATGAGAGGGGTGCTGGACTCCCGAGGTGCCGTCTTTCGGATGAGATGTTAAAATGAGGTCCCAGCTACCTGGATTGGTGGTAGTTCGAAAAAGAGATGGGGAATTTCCCCGGTGTCCTGGCTAAATTTCCCATATTCACTAAAAAATACTATCAACAGTTTCATCTGGTTCAAGGTCAGTTAGAATTCATCTGTATCTGAAAATAGGCAGGATTTGTCTAGTGCACTTACCCGGTCAACAAAAACTAAATAAAATAAAATAAATACCTGAGGCCTGGAAGCAAGCAGTGGTGGTTCCAGTATATTAAATGGGAGATGCTTCAATTACTGATAACTATAGACCAATTTCTATCCTGTCCCCATTGTCTAAGGAATTGAAGAGAATCATGTGCGACCAACTAATGGTATATATAGAGGAATGTGGAATCGTGACAGATGCACAACATGGACTTTACAAAAAATGTAGTGCCATAACTGCATTTCTAGAGTAAATGTGTTTTCTTGTTGTTGCTTGGACAGTGGGACATAGCTGATTCGGTAAATATTGATTTACCAAAGACATTTCACTTGGTGGACCATCATCTGCTTGTTGAAAGTCTGTATGATCTGGGTTTGGCAAAGAATGTATGCCACTGATTTCAAAATAACCTAATGAATAGGTCACAAAAAGTAAAAGTAGGTAATGCCGTTTCACTGCCAAAAATGATTAATGTTGTAGTACTGTTTGGGGTCTATTTTGGGACCTCTGCTTTTTAGTTTTTTCTGAATGATCTGACTTCTGTTTGCCAGGAAAGCAAAGTCATCTTTTATGCTGACGATGCAGTTCTGGCATGCAGGGGGCAGATCTGTTTTGGGCTTAACCAGATCACTTCAAGAATATTTAGAAAGATGTACAGGAGTGGTCCATCAAAAAAATATGAATGTAAAAAAGATCAAATCTACGTTTATTTTTGCAGTAATAAGAAAACTCAAAAATGCAGTCAATTGGAAATAACAACTATTACTGGTGAGGAGCTGGAGCAAGTAACTATCTCTAAGCATCTAGGTGCTGAGTCACATGATGTGCTCAGGGTGAGAAAGGCAAATCTCTTCTCAGCTCCATGAAACTGGACAAGAAAATGCAGCATAAGCCTGCAAAACCAGTTATTTTTATTTTCTTACACTGGGCAAATGCTAGTACTACATGCTGAACAACTTACCAGAAATTCTGAAAAATAATGGAGATCGTGGAACTGTAGATTATGGAGTTTTCCAGTGCCCCTTATACCACCTTATGCCCAGGGACCCAAACACCATGAACAGGGCTCATCAGTTAACTCACCACCAGTGTTAGATCACCATGAAGATCCTGAAGACAAGTTAGATTGCTTTTTCACTGAACTGGCTACTATTAAATTGACCCGCTGGAACTCACTGGGGACTTCAAAGCTTTCAAGCCTGCTCTTGAATCTCTCATATGTAAAGTGGCTGATGCAGAAGCCCCCATGAGTTCTATTGAGGATTGCCAGAATAATGAAGATATGAAATTAACGGAGCTGAGGAACAAGATGGAGAAACTGGAGGACAGGATTGAAGATCAGTAGGGCTGCAGTAGAAGAAATAATTGTATCTAGTTGGTATCCCTGAGAAAATTGAGTGGAACTATATCCTCTCCTTCACACAAAAGCTGCTACAGGAGATAGCGGGACCTCTAGAAACAGGCGTAGCCTACACCATAGAGTGAGCACACTGCTCCCTCAGATCGTAGCCTCCTCCAGGGTCCAAACCCACAGCAATAATTCTGAAGCTCCTAAACTTCCAGGAGATGGTCTATATAAAATCCCAAGCCAGGAAGCAATGTTTCTAATGTGGAATGGCAGCCGTATTCACATATTCAGCGATGTTACCCCCACTGTACAGGACAAGCATATAATCCCTCCAAAAGGCAATCTGTGCAGCACAAATTCAGTTCTGATGTTTCATCAGCCTTCTTTGTCATCATGAGGGTTAAAATGGGCACAGCAAAAAAAATATGTTTAATAAAAAATTGTTAAAAAATTAGTTTAAAAAAAGTTTTATAATAAAATAGCTCCTCCACCTGCATAGGAATGATGTGCTATTTTTGGGGAACTATGGACTTTTGTCCTACTGGAGACTCTGTAGTTTTAAAAAAAAGCCAGTTGTATGCAGTTACTGTGATCATGGAGTGGTGAGGAAGCCTTGTGGATCGGTAACTTTCATTTCAAACTCCCGAGCAAACTCTTTCTTCAAGCAGTGTAACAGAAGTGGGGCTGATGTGTGTGCAGGAAGCATGGTGGTACAGTTGGAGGATCTAGTGGGAGAAGGCTGAAATGGTGAGTGGCCATATGACAGTTCTGTAAGGACTTGAGGATGTTATTTCTATTTTTTTAAATGTCTTTTTTTTGTATGTGGCTTTTTAGTGGTTGTAATACTATAAACTGGATTGAGAGAAAGAGAGAAAGAGAGAGAGAGAGAGAGAGAGGGAGAGGTACTGTAGCTGTGGTACTGCTAGTGTGCATAAGAGGAGCGGTACATTCTTTGTTTTCTGTATTGTAGATGGACAATTCTAATTCTCTCTCTTTCTCTCTCTCTCTGAAGGCTGTTTACAGTCCAGCTGCATTTTTTTACTCAAACCTGCTAGTTGTTATTGTTTGTTTGTGGTTTAATTTGCAGAAAAAATCTTGCTATGGTAAAAAGGGGGAGATTGTCCCTGCTGGTAGTTTACGACTTGCTTAGTGAGCGGAAAAAAAATGGCTGCTGATCAGTTTGAAAATCCGGGATGCCCATATATGGGGCACCCTAAATTGGTGCTTGTTTTTCACTGGGCACTGTTGAAAAATAAATGCATGCCTGAACATGGCTTTCAGCCAATTGGCATGCTTTATTTTTAAAGCCCATTTTCTAAAGAGAAACACTCAAATTGAACCCAGGTCTCTTTACTAGTTTTTATTTATTTATTTGTAATATCGGAAGACCTTTGAGTGTGAGCTCTTTTACAATGGTTCCACGTCAGGGTGGACAAATAATACAAGACACAAATACAGTAGTTACAGGGTTCAGCACATATACAGTAGTTTCAGGGTTCAGCACATTAGGCAGTTAAAGAGCAGTACATGAGAATTATAGACAATCAGTGGAAAACAAAGTGATTGTAAGAGGATTCAGGCTATGTCTAGGATGATACTCTGGGTAGCTCAGACCTGGAGACCACCAAAATCCATTGATAGGCTATGGTTGAGAAAGTGGGTGGGGGAGGGGGGTTGGGGGAGCAGTACACAGAGCAGTAAAGAGGATTAATAGTTTACTAGTGCTCCTGGCTAGGCTGGGATGAGGGCAGATTTTTCTAGGTATGCGTGCTGGGTTTTACCGGTGGTGTAGGTTAGTCTTTCAAGTATGGCCTGAGAAACAGGTGCATTGTGAGCTAGACTTTAGATGCTGTTTGAGGCCTGTTTTGAACTGTGGCAGGCTGTGTGTTTGTAGTTTCAATGGGAGTTTATTTAGCCAGAGGGGGGGGCTCGGTAGGAGAAAGTGCACTGCCCAAGTGAGGTTCACCGGAATGGGATGGACAGTGCTCCATTCTTCCTCCCTCTAGTGATGTGGGATGAAAGAGAGGCCTCGAGCAGGTTTCCTACACAGGGTGTTTTATCCTGAGGAGTGCCTTCTTACCCAGGAAACAGGTTTGGTATTTGATCCTGTCTTTTAGGTTATGCCAGTTTGTATGCTCATATAGGGTGCAAGTATGAGTGTATTGGTCTGCGCACAGGGTCAGGCGGCATGCCTTATTTAGTGCAATTTGGAACCTGTTGAGTGCAGTATCAGTGGCAGCTCCACAGACCACTATCCTGTAGTCTATCGTGGGGAGTATGGAGCTGGAGACTGAGATTTGGAGTGCTTCTAGGGTGAGGGGATTTCTTATGTCTATAGAGGACCCCAATCTTCGTATTTGCTGATCTGACAAGGGAGTCAATATGGTCCGTATAAGTGAGAGAGTCATCAGTGGTGACCTCGAGGTACTTAAACGATTGTACCTGCTTAGTCTGCTCACCAGCATTATTGGTGATTTCAAGGGGAGTGATCTTGTGTCTATTGTAGAGGCTGGAATGAAGCATGGCCTTGGTTTTCTTGTAGTTCAGTAGCAGCTTTTGCCTACAGAACCAGTCCTCAAGTTTGTTGAAAGAGGTCTGTAGTTCTGTTTGTAGGGCAGGCTGGGAGGTGCTGCTACTCAGCAGCACAGCATCATCCACATACAGGATGATTTTGGTGTCACAGGCCATGGGTAATTCATTAACAAAGAGGTTGAAAAGCAAAGGACCTAGGATTGATCCTTGAGGAACTCCTAGGAGCACACCTCTGGAGCTGGATAACGTCTGCTCGATTTTGACTCACTGATTCCTTTGTGATAGGTAATCATTGAACCAATATAGGGTGTTTGGAGCCACTCCCAGTCTTTGGAGCTGGAGTACCAGTAGAAGGTGGTTGACGGTGTTGAAGGCTTTAGTGAGGTCAATGAAGATGGACCCCACCAATCTGCCTTCATCCAGCGCCTTGTGCGCATAGTCAGAGTATGCCAGCAGTGCAGTGGTGGTACTGTGTTTTTGCCAGAAACCATGTTGGTTTGGGCAGAGCAGAGCAGATTGTACTTGTTGAGGTATTCTGTGAGCTGGTTTGCCACAATTTTTTCCAGAGCTTTGGATAGTGGAGAGAGGATAGATATTGGCCTGTAGTTAGTTACCAGTGCCTTGTCTCCATTCTTGTGCACTGGAGTTACCAGGGCAATGGAGATATAGCGAGTGTCCCCCCTGACTGGAGTGATTGCAAAATGAACTATCACAGCTTTATGGAACTTGAGGGATTCATTCTGATGTGGTGAGTGTGCTTTCAACCCCCTTCCACCCCACATGAATGTGCTCTCACAAACTGATTTACCCCAAATGATCATTGAGGTAGTTGATATACACTGCTAATGGACATGTTCACAGTTCTAATAGGTGGCATTATGGCTGAGTATCACTACAAGATTTGTGATGACTGTGTACCATGCCAGCAAGATAGCAGCAAGCACATGACATCGACAAAAGCTGCCTTCTTCTTTACTTTCCAAGCCAGCCTTCCTGCCAGGAATATGGGCAAATCTCAGAGCTGCAGACTCTGAGTTTTGACAGTAGCTGTCAGTGCCTGTCAAACTGCACAGCTGGCAACCTACACCATGGAGACCACTCCCCCAACAACAGACAAGTCAATTAGGATCACCACACTATGAGACCTGCTGTTTGCTGACTCATTTCATTGACCCTCACAACTCCTGAAAAAGAATGCACACACATTTGCACATTCATGAAGCACTGTTATGGTGGATCCAGTCTCCTGTGGACACAGAAGTGGATGGTCAAACATACCACCAAGACTGACTAAAAGTCCTGGCAACAGCACATGATGCCACTGCTATACCTGGACTGTTCACATCGAGACTGTACGTATATATATGAATTTTACTGCTTTAGTCATCCTTTGCAGCCCCCGAAAGAATGACTTAAAAGTCAATATAATCAAATTCAGAAGCTGCAATGAGACTCCTGACTTTGATATATGCCATGTAACTGTTTTTCTTCTTTCTGGCATGTTAACTCTCTGTTATGAACTTGTAGGCCACATAGGGGAGGAAATGGAAAGGGAGCTTCAAACCTTAATTGTTCAGTAGATGCTAAGAGGAATAACTGCAGCAGTGCCATTGGTTTTGATTTGATTAACAGTAGTATGTCCTTACAGATCTTTTGCAATGGGACATGACAGCAAGTCCTGATTTTTGGGATGGGGCACCACCACACAAACGTTACCAGGTTTTGTCAGGAAATAGCTCTTCCAATTGCATAGGAGTGATGTGGGTTTTTTTTGGGGTGGGGAGGAACTATGCACTTTTATCCTACTGGAGACTCCAGTTTTAAAAAAAAAGCTGTTTGTATACAGTTACTGTGATCATGGAGTAGTGATGGAGCCTTGTGGATTGGTAACTTTCATTTCAAACTCTTGAGTAAACACTCTCTGATCAGCTTAACTGAACTGGCGCTGATGTGTGTCAAGGACGTATGGCAGTATGGTTGGCGGACCCAGTGGGACAACACTGAAATGGCGAGTGGCCGTATGAAAGTACTGTAAGGACTGAAGGATGGCATTTCTATTTTTTTAAATGTCTTTTTTTTTGTATGTGGCTTTTTAGTGTTTTTTTCTTAATTTTTGAGTCTGATCAGAAACTGGCTAGGTTGTACTAGTATAAACTGCATTTAGTGAGAGAGAGAGAGATGGTAATTCCGGTACCGGTAGTGTGCATGAGAGGAGTGATACGTTCATTGTTTTCTGTACTGCAGATGGACATCTTTCTCTCTCTTTCTTTCTCTCTCTCTCTCTCTGTGAAGGCAGTTTAGAGTCCAGCTGCAATTTTTACTCAAACCTGCTAATTGTTATTGATTTTTTGTACTTTAGTTTGCAGAGAAAATCTTGCCATGGTAAAAAGGGGGAGATTGCCCCAGTTGCTAGTTTACGGCTCGCTTAGCAAGCAGAAAAAAATGGTGGCTGGTCAGTTTGAATATTTGGGATGTCCATGGGTACCCTAAGAAATGGGGCACCCCAAATTGTTACTTGTTTTTCACCGGACACTGCTGAAAGATAAATGCATGCCTGACTATGGCTTTCAGCCAAACAGCATGCTTTATTTTTCAAGCCCATTTTCTAAAGAGAAAACCAAAGTTGATACCAAGTTTCTTTACCGATGGAGACATAGCAAGTGTCCTCCTGACTGCAGTGACAGCAAAATGAACTATCATAGATTTATGGCACTTGAGGGAGTCATTCTGATGTGGTGAGTGTGCTTTAACCCCCCTCCCAATGAATATATTGTTTCCTGCTCTCACAAACTGATGTGCCCCATATGATCATTGGGATAGTTGATTTAAACTGCTAATGTACATGTTCACAGTTCTAATAGGCGGTATTATGGCTGAGTATGAATATGAGATTCATGATGGCTGTGTATCATGCCAGCAAGATAGCAGCAAACTCATGGCATCAACAATAGCTGCCTTTTTCTTTACTTTCCAAGCCAGCTTTCCTGGCTTGAATATGGGCAAATCTCAGAGCTGCAGACTCTGAGTTTTGACAGTAGCTGTCAGTGCCTGTCAAACTGCACAGCTGGCAACCTACACCATGGTGACCACTCCCCCAACAACAGAGAAGCTAATTAGGATCACCACACTTTGAGACCTGCTGTTTGATGATTCATCACGTTGACAGTCTCAACTCCTGAAACGGAATGAGCACACATTCACTCATTCGTGAAGCACTGTTATGGTGGATCCAGTCTCCTGTGAACACAGAAGTGGATGGTTAAACATACCACCCAGGCTAACTACAACTCCTGGTGGTAGCCTGTGATGATGACTAACATGATTGAACACTTTCAAAAAGGGTAACTCAATCACTGCACCTGTGCATGGGGCTATTGGACAGGGAAGGTGACCAGATAGGGGGTCGATGAATATAGTGACAGGATATTGCTATATATACACGCTCACGGGGGAGTGGGGAGGGACCATGCCATGCAATGGGTGGAAGGGAGGGTTTGTGGAGTGTAGTTCCATGGTGGGCTGCCAAGCTGGCCGTGTGGTGTGGTGTGGTGGGTTGATTGGTCTTTTGCGCTAGTCTAGAATTTTATGTTTTTTCTTTTGCACCCCCCCAACATGCACCTTCTGGAGTTGAGAATCCTTTAGTAGGGGGGTGCAGGTGGGCAAAGTCCCCCACAGAGGGGTGCAGGAGGTGCAGCCTCGCACACTAAAAAAAATAAGTCTCCGGCACCCTTTTGCTGTGTGCCATGAGTGTACGTTGCCGAAACTGATTTTTGACAATGTATACTCAACCAAATGGCGATCGCCTTTCCACAATCGCCTTTATCACATGGAACCCTCCTAGCAACTGCACGATGCCACTGCTATACCTGGACTGTTCACACTGAGATTGTAGGTATATATATATTAGTTTTACCCCTTTAGTCATCCTTTGCAGCCCCCAAAAGAACGACTTAAAATTCAATATAATCAAATCCAGAAGCTGCAATGAGACTTCTGACTTTGATATATGCCATGTAACTGTTTTCTTCTTTCTGGCATGTTAACTCTCTGTTATTAACTTGTAGGCCACATAGGGGAGGAAGTGGAAAGGGAAATTTGAAACTTAATTTTTCTGTAGTTGCTAAGAGGAATAACTGCAGCAGTGCCATTTGTTCTGATTTGATTAAACATATTATTTCTTAGCAGATCTTTTACAATGGGACAATACAGCAAGTCCTGATTTTTGGGAGTGGGTATCACCACGCAAACTCTACCAGGTTTACCTTTATTACAGTAAATCAAGGTTCATGGGGAGAGGAAGGCCCTTGAACTGGCTCTGATATGACCAACAGCCGTATACTAGCCCCCTCTACCACTTAATAATCACTCGCTTGGGAGTCAGCAAGCACACAGCAGTGTCACTAATGCAGCCTCAGACCTGGTATTGTTTCGCTGCTGCACTACTCCACTTTGCTATTAGAACTGGTGCAGCTATGTTACTGTTTGTATTTGTTAGTATGAGTTTTCTTGTTTGTGTTCCTCTGGACACTACCTTTATTTTTTTTTGGTCACCATGCTTCTTCTATAGTGAACAGATATAACTTTCTCAGATCATCTCTTCTGGAGTAACTGATAGACAAGAAACAAAGCTATCCTCATATTTTGATTTCTCTGTGGAAAAGGGAACCCCTATTAACCTTAACTATATAAGCACTGGTTTTAGCATACAATGTTGCCATCTTAATGACAGTTAATACATATAATTTTGTCACCTGGAATGTTAAAGGGGTCCAAACAAATGAAAAGAGACGTCAGATAATCGGACACTTGAGGTCACTGGTGATTAAGATGACATTCCTACAAGAGACCCATATGCTAGCTAGTCAGGCTCAGTTATGTAGAAGTGAGTGGGTATTTTGTAGCAGAGTCCAGTAAAAAAAAAGGCAGGGATTGCAATCCTAACTCATCAGAATATAGCTTTCCAGCTCTCTGACCAAATTTCTGACCTGGAAGGCAGTTACGTTATAGTAAAGGGCACCTTAGATAGAACAGGCATAATATTAGCCTCCATACATGGCCCAGACTGTGAGAACTCATAATATTTTTCAAAACTCATGACCCACCTATCCAGTCTGGCTACCAATAGGAGTTTCAGGAGATTGAAACTTGGTTCCTGACACAGCACTGGACAGACCAGGAGCTAGACGGCAGGATCTCTCCTCCAGCCAAACAGCCTGGCATGACATGCAAGATTCCCTGGTTCTTAGAGCAGTAGTAATACAAATGTTATTGCTCATGCAATAGCTTTCCAATTAAAAACACCCAAAGAAAAGAAATATATCAGTCTATTAAAAGTGTACAATACATATATTATACAAACTCCACAGGTTCTGCCAACATATTTAACAAGGGCAGAGCCACAGTGATGCTTGTGCAAACCTTGCTTAAATAATCATAAGGATATGATTGATGTTTAAAGAGACCAAGGAGACATACACAATCACTTTTCTTTCAGTAAATGGGAATTACAAACTGTCAAGACTTTGATCTAGTTCTAACATTTCCCTT
Source organism: Neoceratodus forsteri (assembly GCA_016271365.2). Taxonomy (NCBI): domain Eukaryota; kingdom Metazoa; phylum Chordata; order Ceratodontiformes; family Ceratodontidae; genus Neoceratodus; species Neoceratodus forsteri. Next base: position 677,982,104 of record CM057456.1, on the reverse strand, counting down.
TTCCTTGTCCTGTTTGCAGCAAGGAAAAATTGGGCAAAATGTTCTATTGTAACCACATACTCAGTAGTCATAAGAATGCATGTAAGTTCTGACCTGTCTATGGAGTTTCCCACATCAAGAAATGGAGACAGCAAAATATTTCTTGCTCTGGTATACCATGGGCAAACCCACAAAATATTATTAAGATCTTTGTAGTCACCAATCAAACAAGAACATTTTGGGCTCAACAATGCTGACTTATTGCATCTTGCATTAAGAACATTACTTTTAAAAGTCTCAAATTTATTTCTAATAAAGACCTTTCTATATTTTGGATCTGAAAGTACATCTAAATAGAATTTTAAACCAAAATCAAAATTATTTCTTGTGAACCCTTTGGAATATCTGGACTCCGCAATGCTCAATAGGTCTTTCATGGCCCAAAAATTGCACATTTTTGTCTTAATATGTGTCTTATATTTGAGACTCATAGTAATCTTTTTCTCATAATATCTATTCAGCATTGTTAGCTCATATTGTTTGGCATTGTTATAAATGTTCTATACCTTTCTGATTCTTTACATTTCAATGTACTCCATCATTTCATTACTTCCAGGCGGGCATACTGTAATCTATCATACTCCATTCTGGTTAATTTCCACCAATAGTTCTGTTTACAAATATCAAAAACTGTATTGATGTTCTCAATGCCTCATTCTGACCAAATATAGGCTGATGGACATGAGTGTCCCAAACCTAATACCCATCTTAATATTTTGTTAACTGGTATCATTAGATTTTCTCTATTTTTTTAACATTCCAACCCTCAGTACCATAAACAAGCTCTGCAGTAATGTTTGCTTTGAGGATGCTGATAAGAGGTTTTAGAAAAAAACAAATACATGGTATTAAATGTCTTTATTCCCGCCATGGCTTTTTAAATCTTTATACTACATTATTAGCATGCTTTGCCCAAAGTCCATTGGCCTCAAAAACAAGTCCAAGATAAATGTAACTAGAAGTTATGGCAAGTCTTTCTATATCCAGAAACCAGTTACCCTTCTCATTTCTTGAACCAAAAATCATTATTTGAGTTTTGCAGAGGTTAATAGAGCATTTAAGTTCTTGTGAATTAGCTGCCAATAAATCTATTTTCTTTTGCAGTCCCTTCCTGGGAAGTGATAGAAGAATTAGATCATCCACATATGCCAACACTGGGCATAAACAGCTGCCAATTCTTGGGGAATCTGACTCCAGACCTTCAATCTCATGAAGTAATTTATCTATGTAGCAAAATAAGGTCAGGGCTAGCACACACCCCTTACTCCCTGGTTAGTAGCAAATTATCTTGTTGTCTGTACCTTTTGGCCAGATTTCACCTTTGCTCAGCTCAGTGAATAAAGGTTAGAAATGTTTCCCACCGGAGCAGGGTCAATTCCACTTTAGTGGAGTATCTTCCACAATATTGGTCTAGAGACTGAGTCAAATGCTGCAGAGTAGTCTATAAACAGGGCACAAAGTCCTTGTTTTCTTAAATGCACATATTTTTTCCACCATATGTGCCAGAGCAAAACAATTATCAACAGTGGAATAAACACTTCTGAAGCCTGCTTGCATACTGCTCAGCCCACTTGTTACAGAGATCTGTGTTTATCACCTAGCTAGGATTATCCTACAAAAACAATTTAAGTTAATATTAAGGAGGCTGATTGGCCCATACATTGTTGGATCTCCAAGATACCCTTTTAATGTTGTCTTGCACACGCAGCACAAGCAACATTTTGTGACAGCTTGCTAGAGTAGCAAGTTGTGGAGGTGTGGCTGTGTTGTGGCCAATGCCACCACTGCTTTTTTAGACTGGTCTCTGTAGCACCAATGAATGAGCATGCTGTCTATGACAGCAGTTCAGAAGCATGCCACCAACTTGAAAGAAATCTGCTGCTGCAATGAGAGACAGGCTTGTCACTGCAGCAGCAGATCTCACACGCCTCCATTATGTGCCCCGGCGAAACATTTCAATAAACAAGACGGTGGCTTCTGCCATCCACCTCTCACAGTCCCTACAAAGCCTATGTCAGGGGTGTCCAATCCCCCTGTCAGCATGCCCCCTCCCCAGTTCATTTGCGATGGGAGAGCCCAATCACCATTGGCATAATGTTCCCCTTGATTTCTCTGCCGAGGGGGTGCCCAGTCCCCCTCAGCATCATGCCCCCCCAAACCCAGACATGCTTTCTTTGCCAACGAGCCCAATCCCCATCAGCTTCAGTCCTCTCTTCCCAAAAAACAAGGTGGCATACTGGGAGCACACCCCAGTGTGCCCAAAGCAAACCTGTAAAAAAAAAAAAATGTTCCCGCGGCATCCTTTTTTTTTCTTGTTCCCTGTAAAACAGAAAATGGTCCTCGTGGTCAACACCCCCCCTCCCCAACCTGCACCCACCCTTGCTCACTCCACCTCCCCACACCCCCACCCCATACTTACCTCCAGAGCCCAGTGCATTGATCTTCGGTGGAGCAGGAGACGTCAGAACTCTTCAAAAGCTGACCCTAAACTGAAGAAAATCACAGTAAGCTGTATAATGGCATCAATGGGGGGTTTCAACTTTGTTGGCTAGCTAGGCCATTTTTGTGAGTTTTGTCTCCAAATGTTCAACATGGAGTCCTTGGGACTCCATCTCATGAACTCCATCATTGTCCTTTTGTTTTTCAGTCCCAAAAGGTGATTTTGAGGTCACTGCGTGGAATCACCTTTCAGGACAGAGAAACAAAACAACAGTATCACTGTTCATAAGGTGGGCTCCCAAAAAGCCTATGTTGCAAATTTGGTGAAAAAATTCCACAAAATGACTGTGTTACAAGCATGCGTTGCACAGTTCCCATGCACACTTGTAACTTCAAGAATTTTTAATATTTTCACTCCAGATTTTCAAGATTGCCATTTTGTCACACCTTCTTATGAACAGTGTAGCTGTCATTTTTCACATTCTGCCCAAAATGTGTTTTTGCTCATCTGGAGCACAATGGCGCAGTCGCTGTGGTAAATCAATGTTTAGGACAGATTAAGAAAATCACAGTGACACTGTTCATGAGCGGAAGTCCCAAAATGCCTATGTTGAAAATTTGGTGAAAAAATTCCACAAAATGACTGTTACAAGTGTGCATTGCACAGTTTTGATGCACACTCGTAACTCTGAGAATTTTTTATATTTTTCCTCCAGATCTCCAACATTTCCATTTTTTCACACCTCCTTATGAACAGTGCCACTGTCATTTCTCACATCCTGCCCAAAATGTATTTTTGCACATCTGGAGCATAATGGCACAGTCACTGTGGGAAATCAGTGTTCAGGACAGATTAAAAAAATCACAGTGACGCTGCTCGTGAGCGGAGGTCCAAAATGCCTGTATTGAAAATTTGGTGAAAAAAATCCCACAAAATGACTGTGTTACAAGTGCACGTTGTACAGTTTCCACTCATGCTCATAACTGCAGGAATTTTTAATATTTTCACTACAGATTTTCAACATTGCCATTTCTTCAGACCTTCTTATGAATGGTACAGCTGTCATTTTCCACATCCAGCCCAAAATGTATTTTCATAGCTGTGGCACAGAATGGCACAGTCACTGTGGGAAATCAACTTTCATGCCAAATTAACAAAATCACAATGCCACTGTTCATGAGCGGAGGTCCCAAATGCTTTCATGAGGTGGGGTCACAAAAAGGCCATGTTGAAAATTTTGAGTGCAAATACCAACAAATGCCTGGGGTGTTAGGGTTTCTAACCATAATGTCCCACCCTATAGATTCTGACAAGTGTCAGGAGTGTGACTTTGGATTGCTGGCTGTAATGCTCATGCCATTCCACCCCCACCCCCACCCTGCAGCCAGTGACAGTCATCATGGTGTGCCTTGGACTCTTCGGCCCCAAAGTTCACCCCATTCTCCTTTACTGCACCCATCTCAATGTATTTCCTTATGGAATGGGGTGAGCATAAGGCCCGACAACCCCAATGCACAATGCAACACTTGTCTGAGTCTGCAGGGTAGGGTGAGGTGAAATGACATGAGGGCTATGGCAGACAACCCAAAGGCACACCTCAATGCATGTGAGCCTCTGCAGGGTGGGGTGGGGTTGTCGTCAGTTCCATACTTCACTGCCATTCCTATTTTGCATCTCTCTAACTCCTGCAATACCAATGCCAATGCCAGCAAGACAACATTTGGCATTGACAAGTGCTTGTTTATGTATGGGGACAATAATTGCACCTGACCATGAGTGATGAATAAAGTCCTCCATTATACATTTGTTATACAGCAGTTTCAGCAGTTGACACCACAAAGCAGTATTTGTGTTATAAAGTTCCACTAGTTTATCATCTGGTCCAGGCTCCTTTCTTAACTTTAGAGTTTTAATAGTAACATAAATCTTCTGAGTAAAAATTAAATAAGCTGATTTCTGTGAATCCTCTATAGCCAAAATTGTTGACTCATCTGTCTTTTAGGACAAAAGAATAAGTTTGTGTAATGTTGATTCCATTTATTTTCAGAGATGTAGTTATCCAGGGATTCTTTATAGTTATTAGTTTCTTTAGCCACAAGTTTCCAAAATTCCTTATAGTTATTAGTTTGGATTGCTGTAAACATTTTCTCCCATAGAGCCATGTAATATTGATTTATTGTTAGTTCTTAGAAAGCTATTATAGGTTTTCCTTTCTATATTTACTAATTTAAACTCTTATCTTCTTTTTCCAGCTTTAGCCCTCCTAATCGTAGAGGATAGTGTATGGGCAACATTGAACTACAAGTGTTGTTCACTTCAAGAGGTTGTCATGACAACCATTGAAACGTCGAGAGTGAAGCTCGAGAGGTTTGAGGGTGTCATGACACCTTGAGAAGTGAACGGCACTGTTGTTGTTCATTGTTGCCCATACACTGTCTTTTATAGTGTATGGGCACCAGAAAATCAACATCGGGACAATAAATTTAGCGTATGCCATTAATTTCTCTCTGTCTTATTCTTTGACTCACTGCCATGGCCGTTTCCCTGAGGTCGCGAGCATTGGTAACTGCGCATGTGCATAGCCATTCGACGCTGTTGTACCATCGATGTGACATAGTCACGATGGTACAACAACATCGTGACATCACATCAATGGTACAACAAGCCTAGGGAAAGCTTGTTTTTCAGCGAATACAGTGGTCTAACATATACTATAATCTTCTTAACTTATCTTTTTGCTTTTTTGCATTCTTTATCAAACTAACCCAAAAAACTAAATTTTGTGTTTGTTGCAGTGTAGACTAAGTAATTTTAGGTTAATTTTTTCAAATAAGGATGCAACACAAAATCATAATGTCAAGGCATTATCCATATTAAAGCTGTCCCAGTCATTGGTAAGCTCCTTTTTGATTATGTTATTTATTTGTGATTCCACACATGCATTCCAGATTACATTTTTTTTCCATTCTTATTTCAGTAAAAGTACTTCTCTACTCAGAGGCATTAGCCCAGCTAGACATATGGGAAATTATTGCTTCCTGACCTGGTGATCGTAGACAGATTGTTCCACACATCAGTGCTACCAGACCAACAGATACGGTTTGGTAGGGACATACCTGTTGTCTTAATAAAGGTGCACTCACCCTCTAGCTCCCTCTGAATTCAGCGATTTATTGGATACAGGTTATATTCCTTAAATATACTGGTAAAAATTAGACCTGCCTTATTTGTTTTAGGATCTTTTGTATTTCTTGAGAGCATAATTTCAAGATAGAAACATAGAATTTGACGGCAGATAAGGACCGCTTGGCCCACCCAGTCTGCACATTTCCCTACCTACTGGATAAGCTGCAGATCCTAGTTAACCAGCAGCCTACTTCTTCCTACCCCCAACCCCCAGAACTGCCTTATGACTATCCCATGCATGCTTGAATTCCGCCACTGATTTTGACTCCACAACCTCCTCCGGAAGGCCGTTCCATGCATCCACAACCCTCTCTGTGAAAAAATACTTCCTTAAATTACCTCTGAGCCGCCCCCATCTTCAAATTGTGCCCTCTTGTTCTTACACACCTCTTTTTTTGAAAGATGCTACCCTCTTGGACTTTGTTGATTCCCTTGAGGTACTTGAAAGTTTCTATCATGTCCCCCCTCTCCCTCCTTTCCTCGAGGCTATACATATTAAGCTCCTTAAGTCTCTCTTCATATGTCTTCCGGTGCAGACCCTGCAACATTTTAGTTGCCCTCCTCTGGACAGCTTCCATCCTGTCTATGTCTTTGCGGAGATTGGGTCTCCAGAACTGCACACAGTACTCCAGATGGGGTCTCACCAGCTGTCTGTACAGAGGGATAATAACTTCCTGTTTTCTACTGGTGATGCCTCTCCCTATGCATCCCAGTATCCTCCCAACCCTCCTTGCTGCCCTCTCATTGCTTTCCCATCTTTAGGTCATCTGATATGACTACCCCCAGGTCCCTTTCCATTTTGTCGTTGTTAGTATCTCACCCCATTGTGTACTCTTCCCTGGGTTTGTTTCCCAGGTGCATTACCTTGCACTTCTTAGCATTGAATCTAAGCTGTCATACATTTGACCATTCCTCTAACCTTGCCAAGTCCCTTCTCATCCTTCCATCCCAGCCTGTGCATCAACTCTGTTGCAGATCTTTGTGTCATCTGCAAAGAGACATACTTTTCCTTCCAGTCCTTCTGCAATGTAAACTTATAAAGACATTGAAGAGGACGATCCTAATACTGAACCCTCGGTACCCCACTAGTAACCCTCCTTTCTTCTGAGTGGACTCCATTTACTATTACTCTCTCGTCCTATTCTCCAGCCAATTCTTTACCCAGGCTGTCATCTTGGGACCCACTCCCAGGCTGGCTAACTTGTATATTAATCTTTTTGTGTGGGACTGTGTCAAATGCCTTGCTAAAGTCTAGGTAGGCCATGTCCACGCCCTCCCTGATTTACTACTTTGGTCGCAGTCAAAGAAATCTATCAGATTCGTCTGGTATGACCTTCCCGCTGTGAATCCATGCTGCCTAGGGTCCTGTGCCCCTCTGGCCTCTAGATACTCGACAATTCTTTCCTTTAGAAGTGATTCCATCATTTTCCCTATCACTGTGGTTAAACTAACAGGTCTGTAGTTTCCTGCTTCTGCCTTGCTCCTGCTGTTGTGAAGGGGAATCTCATCTGCCCTCCTCCAATCCTGGGGTACCACCCCTTCCTCCCATGATTTGTTAAAAGGGTAGTCAGTGGCGTCACTAGTTCTACCCTTAGTTCTTTTAGAATTCTGGGATGAATCCCATCAGGCCTCATTGCTTTGTCCACCTTCAGTTTTAGAGTTCTCAGAACCCTTTCTTCTGTAAATGGGCTGGTATCAACTTCTGTATCCAGAGTGTTACTACTGTTTGTTTTATGTACCTCCCCTCTTCATTTGTAAATACTGAGCAAAAATATTTGTTTAGTATCTCTGCCTTTTCAGTCTCCCTCTGCCCACCCTCCCTCCCTTTATTAAGCCTCACTATCCCTCCTTGGTCTTCCTTTGCTCCCTGATGTACCTATAAAAGGTTTTATCCCCCTTCTTAACTGAGTTGGCTATCTTTTCCTCGGTTTGGGCCTTTGCTGTTCTGACTGCCTTCCCAGCCTCCTTTTGCTTTAACTGATACAGTTCTCTGTCCTGCTCCTTCTGCGATTCCTTGTACTTCCTGAATGCTTTCTTTTTCTCTTGAACCTTCACTGCCACTTCCTTTGAGAACCATAGTGGTTTCTTACATCATGATTTGTATAACCAAATTTTGAGTTATCAGTAAGGCCAGCAAAATTTCCAATCTTAGCATTCATGTCACCCATGAATAATATTTCAGTTGTTGGATACTTAAGTAATAAGTCATCCAAAATATTCTTAAACATTTCCCACATGTTAGAGTAAAGAAATCTTGACATAGCTAGAGGGCTGTAGCCATTGATTATAGCTGTCTTGCACCCCTGATACATCACTACTACAACCAGGAAATAAAGAGGATTGAAACAAAAGCTTTGTGTTACTAAAAATGCCAAGTTTTATAAATATCACAAGATCAACAGATAATCTAACAAACTTGCTTTCCCTGGACCCTGGATGTTCAAAAAGCTCATAACCATTTATAGAGATATTCCTGTCAACACCATGCCAGGTTTCCTGTAAACAGATAACATGTGCACCAGAGACAAAGCTGAGCCAGTCAGCATCCAATGCTTTCTGTTGGATTCCAGCAATATTCCAAGTTAGAAATAGGAGTCCATTAATATTAGTCACCTCATTATTAGTAACCCCCTCCACAGCCTTGGATACACAACTGGATCCACTGCTGTCACTGTTGCTCAGTCAGTCCTGGTAACCAACTAGGAACATAAATCTATTAGTCAACACCATTGGGTGATTTCCTGGGGGAGCTGGTATATCTATATAACTCATCCCATAGGTATCCCTACATTCAACATTAAAGTTGTCAAAAGCAGGGTCATTTAACAGAAAAACATATATACCCATGCTATCTAAGGTTCCACGTCATAGCGGTGACCGCCAAAAGACGATCGTCATTACGGCAAAACCACATCACCGAAAATCAGTTTTGGCAATGTGACTCCCCAACACACAGCAAAACTGCACTGGGGACTTACAATTTTACATTTTATGCAGGGGGCTGTGCCCCCTGCACCTCCCTACTTTAGGATTATCAACTCCAGTGGATGCATGTTGGGGGGTAGGTGCAAACTGTGAAAAAACAAAATTGGGGCTGAGCACAACAAAAATGTACCTGCGCCCAGACCTGAACCCAGCACCCTGTCTACCCAAGCCCTGAACCCCCCACCACACCACATAGCCAGAATGGCAGCCTGCCACAGTACCACCCCTCAAAAACCCTCCCACTCCTCACCAAGTGTGCTCGCTCCCCCCACGCACGCATACATGTAGCAATATCCTGTCACTATATGCATGAACCCACCCCCATCCGGTTGTCCTACTTCATCCATAGTCCCCATGACATGCACCATGATTGAGTTGCTGTATTTGTTTTCATTCAATCGCGGTCATGCATGTCAAGGGCCACCCTATTGGTTGTTGCTGACTTTGCTAGAATTCTATCAGCAACGTTCTTGTTTCTCACTAGTATGTCTATCTAGTAACTCTCATTATTACTTTTAAAACTCCATTTTTCCCTAAGTATACACTCATGAATTTACTAAAAAAAACTTGCAGATTATTCCTGTTAGTCTATCATTGCTTTCTCTAAACTTTCTTTGTAACCCAAACATTGTAACAGAAACAGGGGCATTGTTATTTGTTATTCTAGCTTTCTCAGATCTGTTAAACTCCATTTTGTTGGAAAACCCCATGGATAGGCCCCTCTCCATCAGTGCAGTGCCATTCCTCATAACTTAGTTTGTGATTGTTAGAAATGCAAACTAAACCTCTACAACTGAAACCAGGTTCCTGAGTAGTATCTTAACATCCACAATATCAGAAATGAGGAATTCTACAGTATGTCCAGTTCACTATTAATAAACTCAACCATACTCAATGAAATTTTCACTAGGTATATGGAGCAAGTTCCCTGAATCAACAAGCCTCACAGAAGGCCTCATGGTGGGAACTTCTCCAGAATTATTTATTGGGCTGTTGTCATTAATCCTATTTAGACAAGCATTTGTCAATGCCGAACGTTCGCTTGCAGGTATTTGCAGTGGTGTTTGGCACAAATGGTGCTTTACCCTAATGCCCTGTGCGATTGCTGGTATTTGCACAATAAATTTTCAGCATGACCTTTTTGTTACCCCCATTGCGTGCTACATAGGCGGAAACACGTTTTGGGCAGGATGTGAAAAATGACAGCTATACTGCTCATAAGGAGGTGCAGTAAAATGGCAATGTTGAAAATCTGGAGTGGAAATATTGAAAATTCGCAAACCTCTGAGCATGCATGGGAACTGTGCAACGCACGCTCGTAAAACAGTGATTAAGAATTTTTTCACCAAATTTTCAACATTGGCATTTTAAAACCTCTGCTAATGAACAGTGTCACTGTGATTTTCTTACTGTGTCCCATACATTGATTTCACGCACTGACTGTGCCATTGTGCACTACATGGGCGGAAACACGGTTTGGGCAGGATGTGAAAAATGACAGCTGTACTGCTCATAAGGAGGTGTGGTAAAATGGCAATGTTGAAAATCTGGAGGAAAATATTGAAAATTTGCAACCATGAAATGCGTATAGGAGCTGTGCAATGAACACTGTGAAACAGCTGCTTTTGGAATTTTTTCACCAAATTTTCAACACAGCCATTTTAAGATCTCTGCTCATGATCAGTGTCACTGTGATTTTCTTAATGTGTCCCATACATTGAGTTCACACACTGACTGCGCCATTGTGCGCTACATGGGCGGAAACACATATTGGGCAGGATGTGAAAAATGACAGCTGTACTGCTCAAGAGGAGGTGTGGTAAAATGCCAATGTTGAAAATCTGGAGTGAAAATATTGAAAATTCGCAAACTCAAGAGCGTGCGTAGGAACTGCACAATGCACGCTCATAAAACAGTTATTTTTAGGAATTTGTTCACCAAATTTTCAACATAGCCATTTTAAAATCTCTGCTCATTAACAGTGACACTGTGACTTTCTTAATGTGTCCCATACACTGAGTTCACACACCGACTGTGCCTTTGTGCGCTACATGGGCGGAAACACATTTTGGGCAAGATGTGAAAAATGACAGCTGCACTGCTCATAGGGAGGTGTGGTAAAATGGCAATGTTGAAAATGTGAGGAAAATATTGAAAATTTGCAAACTTACGAGCGTGCATAGGAGCTGTGCAATGAACACTCGTAAAACAGTCATTTTTAGGAATTTTTTTACCAGATTTTCAACACAGCCATTTTAAGACCTCTGCTCATGAACAGTGTCACTGTGATTATCTTAATGTGTCCCATACATTGAGTTTGTGCACCGACTGCGCCATTGTGCGCTACATGGGCGGAAACATGTTTTGGGCAGGATGTGAGAAATGACAGCTATACTGCTCATGAGGAGGTGTGGTAAAATGGCAATGTTGAAAATTTGGAGTGAAAATATTGAAATTCGCAAACTCAAGAGCGTGCGTAGGAACTGCGCAATTCAGACTCATAAAACAGTCATTTTTAGGAATTTTTTTAGCAAATTTTCAACACAGCCATTTTAAGACCTCTGCTCATGATCAGTGTCACTGTGATTTTCTTAATGTGTCCCATACATTGAGTTCGCACACCAACTGCGCCATCGTGCGCTACATGGGCGGAAACACGTTTTGGGCAGGATGTGAAAAATGACAGCTGTACTGCTCATGAGGAGGTGTGGTAAAATGGCAATGTTGAAAATCTGGAGTGGAAATATTGAAAATTCGCAAACTCAAGAGCGTGCGTAGGAACTGCGCAATGCACGCTCATAAAACAGTTATTTTTAGGAATTTGTTCACCAAATTTTCAACATAGCCATTTTAAGATCTCTGCTCATTAACAGTGACACTGTGACTTTCTTAATGTGTCCCATACACTGAGTTCACACACCGACTGTGCCTTTGTGCGCTACATGGGCGGAAATATGTTTTGGGCAAGATGTGAAAAATGACAGCTGCACTGCTCATAGGGAGGTGTGGTAAAATGGCAATGTTGAAAATGTGGAGTGAAAATATTGAAAATTCGCAAACTTACGAGCGTGCATAGGAGCTGTGCAATGAACACTCGTAAAACAGTCATTTTTAGGAATTTTTTCACCAAATTTTCAACATAGCCATTTTAAGATCTCTGCTCATGAACAGTGACACTGTGATTTTCTTAATGTGTCCCATACACTGAGTTTGCACACTGACTGTGCCATTGTGCGCTACATGGGCGGAAACATGTTTTGGGCAAGATGTGAAAAATGACAGCTGCACTGCTTATAAGGAGGTGTGGTAAAATGGCAATGTTGAAAATCTGGAGTGAAAATATTGAAAATTTGCAAACTTACGAGCGTGCATAGGAGCTGTGCAATAAACACTCGTGAAACAGTCATTTTTAGGAATTTTTTCACCAAATTTTCAACACAGCCATTTTAAGATCTCTGCTCATGATCAGTGTCACTGTGATTTTCTTAATGTGTCCCATACATTGAGTTCACACACTGACTGCGCCATTGTGCCCTACATGGGCGGAAACACATATTGGGCAGGATAGTGAAAATGACAGCTGTACTGCTCAAGAGGAGGTGTGGTAAAATGCCAATGTTGAAAATCTGGAGTGAAAATATTGAAAATTCGGAAACTCAAGAGCGTGCGTAGGAACTGCACAATGCACGCTCATAAAACAGTTATTTTTAGGAATTTGTTCACCAAATTTTCAACATAGCCATTTTAAAATCTCTGCTCATTAACAGTGACACTGTGACTTTCTTAATGTGTCCCATACACTGAGTTTGCACACCGACTGTGCCTTTGTGCGCTACATGGGCGGAAACACGTTTTGGGCAAGATGTGAAAAATGACAGCTGCACTGCTCATAGGGAGGTGTGGTAAAATGGCAATGTTGAAAATGTGGAGTGAAAATATTGAAAATTTGCAAACTTACGAGCGTGCATAGGAGCTGTGCAATGAACACTCGTAAAACAGTCATTTTTAGGAATTTTTTTACCAAATTTTCAACACAGCCATTTTAAGACCTCTGCTCATGAACAGTGTCACTGTGATTATCTTAATGTGTCCCATACATTGAGTTCGTGCACCGACTGCGCCATTGTGCGCTACATGGGCGGAAATATGTTTTGGGCAGGATGTGAAAAATGACAGCTATACTGCTCATGAGGAGGTGTGGTAAAATGGCAATGTTGAAAATTTGGAGTGAAAATATTGAAATTCGTAAACTCAAGAGCGTGCGTAGGAACTGTGCAATGCAGACTCGTAAAACAGTAATTTTTAGGAAATTTTTTACCAAATTTTCAACACAGCCATTTTAAGACCTCTGCTCATGATCAGTGTCACTGTGATTTTCTTAATGTGTCCCATACATTGATTTTACACACCAACTGCGCCATTGTGCGCTACATGGGCGGAAACACGTTTTGGGCATTATGTAAAAATGACAGCTGTACTGCTCATGAGGAGGTGTGTAAATATGGCAATGTTGAAAATCTGAGTGGAAATATTGAAAATTGACAAACATACGAGCGTGCGTAGGAACTGCGCAATGCACGCTCATAAAACAGTCATTTTTAGGAATCTTTTCACCAAATTTTCAACATAGCCATTTTATGACCTCTGTTCATGAACAGTGTCACTGTGATTTTCTTAATGTGTCCCATACATTGATTTTACACACCGACTGCGCCATTGTGCGCTACATGGGCGTAAACACGTTTTGGGTGAGATGTGAAAAATGACAGCTGTGCTACTCAAAAGAAGGTGTGGTAAAATGGCAGTGTAGAAAATCTGGAGTGGAAATATTGAAAATTCACAAATCTATGAGCGTGCGTAGGAACTGCGCAATGCACGCTCATAAAACAGTCATTTTTGGGAATGTTTGCACCAAATTTTCAACATGGGGTTTTTGGGACCCCTTCTCATGAATGATGTCACTGTCATGGTGTTATTCAGGCCCAAAGGGTGATTTCATGCAGTGACTGCGAAATCACCCTTCAGGCCTGAATAACGCCATAACAGTGACATCATTCATGAGAAGAGGTCCCAAAAACCCCATGTTGAATATTTGAAGCAAAAATTCCCAAAAATGCCTGAGATATGCAATAAAGTTGAAAACCCCCTATCTAGCCCATTATACAGCTTGCCGGCATTTCCTCAGTTCGCAGTCGGCTTTGAAGAGTGCAGACATGTTCCCTGTCCAGCGATGATCATCGTACTGAGCTCCGGAGGTAAGTATGGGGTGAGGGGGGTGAGAAGGATGAAGTGCACAGTGGGTTGGTGCAGGTTGGAGGGGGGGTTGAGAGACTACGTGGGACCGATTTTTGCTTTTCAGTTTGAAAAAACAACAAAAAAGATGACGCAGGACATTTACCACGCTGGGGTGGGCTCCCAGCGTGGCACCAAAGCTTTGGAGGGGTGTTTGGGGGGATGTGGAGCCAACAGGGGATTGGTCACCCCCGTCAGCAGATAACGTGGGACGTTTGCCATGCTGGGTGGGCTCCCAGCGTGGCACCAAAGCTTTGGAGGGGTGTTTGGGGGGATGTGGAGCCAACAGGGGATTGGTCACCCCCATCAGCAGATGACGTGGGACGTTTGCCATGCTGGGTGGGCTCCCAGCGTGGCACCAAAGCTTTTGGGGGGTGTGAGGCCTACCAGCGCTGTGTATGACAGCGGTGGTTTTCTTTGAAGCGAAGACCATTGTGTCATACACAGCTCCCACACCCATTGGTGCAGGACTGCCACGCCTGCTCAACGGAGCAGTGGATTGAACGGGAGAGGCTCACCTCCAAAGTGTGCTACTCTCCCAAAACGTTCCTTGTGCATGCGCGAAAGCGAATGTAAAAATGGGATCAGAAAATAAATGAATCTCATTGGCTGAATCATAAGACAAGAGATTCATTTATTTTCCAATGGAGCCTGCTTAAGAACAAGAGCCTACTCGGGGTGCCCCTTTTCTGATTAAATCCTTGGGTACCTCGAAAGTTAAGAAAATTCACCGACATTTTTTTCCCGCTTGCAAAGCTAGCCCAAAAAGTAGTGGGCAGGCCATCCTGCTTCCTGAACCCAAAATAAATAAAACAGCCTTTACTTGGGCAGATAAAACCATTGCCCATCCAGAAAATCTTTCCAGTTCCACAATCAGAGTAAGCGAGGGCTGTGTCAGCACATTATCTGTAACACCGCAACCGAGCATGAGAGCAGCAGTATTTTCTTGATTTTCATACCGCAGATGGACGCCCATCTGAGGTATGGAAACTCAAGAAAATATGGCTCCTCTCATGCCGTCCCTTTTTAAAGCACATATTCCACCAATGGAACTGAGTTTGTACTTTTTCAAAAATTCGGAGAACTGAACAGTGGTTTGCAGGGAAGTATTTGGCGCCACAAGACAGAGAGAAAAAATGAGCTAGTTAGCAGATGTGCCATCAGCAAGTTACTGGTTTAAAACAATAAATACAGTAAATAAAAGACTAGTACATAGTAATACAGCATGTGTGTGGGTATGGGGAGAGGGGGTGATGGTAATCAAGAGTGAGCTACTGCATGCAAGCGTACTGTCTGGTAGTGCTAGCTTAGGAAAATCCCTGCTAACTGGAATTCCACTAGCAAAAACAGATGGCATCCACCGCTCACCCTCATCAAACTAACAGGGGAGAGAGAAAGCGCAAATGGCTTTTCTTTTTAACAGAACTCTGCTCTAAAAAAAAAAAAAACTTAATTTCTATACTTCACCTCTGGACATCTTATAGCTGTGGTACACTTAAAAGCGGGCAGCAGCTCCTTCTAAACTTTCGGCCCTTTTGGAATCACAGTTGCAAGCTCATTACTGACTAAAATAATAAAAAAAACACAGCCAACTCTGGGGAATGGCAGGAGAAGGGAACTGACAGCACAGCAACGTTTTTTTTTCTTTCCTCATTCTGTGCTCTCAGCACTCACTGCACATGAAAACAGATGCTAGCTGCTTTAAAACTTACAATCCTTTTGCAATAGCGATCACAATCTGTTAAACTAAGAAAAAAAAGTTACAGCTACTCAGAGTGTGTCTCAGTGAAAGCCCACAGCCTTAAAATACAGTCCTCCAGTTTTACTGGTGTGTGTGTGGGGGCTTTCCATGAGCAAACTAAGGCACATGAAAAGTGGGATAAAAATAATTGTAAAGAGCAGCCAAACCCTCTATTAGCCCTACTAGAGGAACTACTTTACTGCAAAACTAACTTTTTATTGCTTTTTACTATTTCATTGTATTTATCTTTTTAAAGATTTTATATAACTGTTACCTGTAGCCCATTTTCTAAGCTCAATAATATCCTCCAGGGTGGGCAGTATTGGGCTATACCAGACCTTCCAGGTGCTATAAGGCCCTCCGCCTGTGGCATCAGGCCTCATTACGCCCCTGGGCAGTCCAGTATAGCCCAATACCGACCACCCTGTTGGGTATTATTGCTTACTTTGACCATCACTACAGTTCTTATTTCTAGAATCTGTCATTTTTGCCTAGTTTAGATTTCTCATGTTTTGACTCCCCATTCTCATCACTTGGGAAAATACCCAGTAAAAGGTTTGTACTTTGTTCAATAAGTATAGCACATTCCTTTTCTAGATTTGTCAGATAGCTAGCCAGATCAGCCTGGCCTGCAGGGGTGTCTAGCTCCTTTTCTTTTGCTAGATCATTGCCCCTCTTGGGCTTATTAATACTTTTTCGTGACTGAATTTTTCCTATATCTATATCCGAATTGCCAATGCTTTACCTTTAATACTTTTCTCAATGTCCACACTACTTACTTTTTCTTTTTTATAACTCGTTTTTGTTATGTTGGCTTGAGCCTGCGGCGAAAACATCTTAATATTAGTAACCGGGTTTCAGAAGTGCGTCAGTGTGTGGTCGAATGCAGGACATGCTTTAGTAGGTGCGTCCCTCATTTTCTAATAAGACAGCATGCAGGCAGTCACACAAGAAATATGTAAAGTGATCAAAACTTGTAAAGAAAGTGCCGCTGCAATGAGAGACAAGCTCGTCATGTAGCGGCACAATAACTTGCCTCCTGACGTACCTTTCCTGCTGAAGTATTTCAATAAACATGGCGGCAGTGGCTGTTGCCACTGCCTGCTGCACAATGCCTACAAAGCTGACTTCAGAGGTGCCCAATATCCCTGTCAACATGCTAAATAACCTCCCTTCAAGATTGTGTGGCACACTGGGAGCCCACCCCAGTATACCTCCCTGTAATCAAAGCCGACCATCGTCAGCATGTTCTGGCCCCCACTCCCATTCTGTGCCACACTGGGAGCCCACTCCAGTGTGACCAGCATCACCTCCACAAAGTCATGGGGCACATTGGGATCCCACCTCAGTGTGCACAACAGTTTTTCATACAGCTGTAAAAAAAGAAAACTGCCCACAGTGTTCATTTTGTTTTAATTACCTGAAAGAAAGAAAAGTCTCTCACCGTGGGGTCCCTTCCCCAACCTGCAGCCACCTTCTGCACACCCCACCTCCCCACCCCCTCCCGTCACCCCATACTTACCTTCTGGAACCCAGCGCAATGATGTTATTTGTACAGTTATTAGCGATTGATCATACCCCTCACCATGGCTTCGCCACTCGTGAGGGTTATGAGTGATTACGGCAATTGTACAAATAACTTTGTTATCCCACAGGTGCCACTCACATATCCCATATGTATGCGTTAAATTTTCACTCAGCAATAATGGAACATAGCTAGCTTCTCATCCATTATCTTTATGTTGGAATGTCAAGTCAGGACCCACCCCATGGGACCTGTTTTTACTGGAACAATTCCCATTCTCCTTTTCTAAACCTCTTAGCCCTAAAATTGTCAGTTGTAGTTCTTGTATTACTTCCTCCATTTCCCTTTTGGGTACTGTTAAATTGTCCCTCAATTATTCTCCTAGCTCTGGAGTCTCTACCATTTTACTATCATTAATTGTAGCCTCAGGAGAAAATCTTGGGAACTCATATTCCCCCCTCCTCAAAACTTGCCAAGGTCAAGTTGCCCTCCAGACCAGCGCAATTTGTAATCAGTAATTGCTCTTCCATGATATTATATGAATGAAAAAACTATAGGGGTCCTCTCAAGGGAATTGTTTAGGTTTGGCAACCCAATAATAGATATCAGGAACTATCTAGATTATGGTGTATATGTTTTTTTTCTTGATCCAGAGATTTAATGATAATTAAATGGTCAGTCATCTTAGTTCACTTTGTTCGGATCATCTTTTTTTTTCACTCTTTATTATTTATTTAATTTTTTTTTTGCATTATTTATTTACACACTGCATCTGATTGACCTCTCCTTCAGGCCTTCTGCCAAGGAGCTCCTCATCCTCCACTCTGAACCTACCCTGGCACCAGCTTCCTAATCTCTTATTGCATCCAGCCCAGGGTAGCCCGATGTAACCCATCACTGGGTGGGTTCCCTCCTTCCGGCTGGGAATTACCTTCCAGCATTCCTTTTCTCTGCTCTGGGTGCTGTTGATATTGGTTTTGGCTCTCCGGGGTCTCTGTGGAGGTGGGATCCAGGTGGCCATTATCCGGTCACTCGAGTGCCATTTTCTGTGTTTTCCTGGCACCCCTATCATCGCGCTGCATCTTGTAGTGCCTCTAGTCTCCACTGGGGGCCATTACAGAGCAAGACATCACCTTAACCCACCCCAGGAGAGGAGAGGAGAGCAGTCCTCCAGACACTCAATCCTCTCCTGCCCCTGCCAACCACCCAGTGACCCGAGTCCATTCCCGAACCCAGGTCGCCGGTGTGGTTCAAAGTAAGGTACCAGCACCTCAGCCCTCTGCACCACCAAGCCGGCCTTCACTCTTTATTTTATAATTTTCCAGATCACCCATTAATGGACAGCAATTTTCTAAACCTTTCTTTTGACCACTTGTATGAACCACTGTATTGCCTTAGTGTCTTTAAGTACATTTAGAGACACAATGCTCTAATCAGCTCCAGTCAGCTTTCTAAATGCCACACTAAGTTTTAATCAGTATACAGCTGTGTAACTTTTACAGTGTAATCAGACCCCTAGGCAAATAAACAATTTGCATAACAGTTACCTAGGAGTTAAAATGAATGATGAAAAATGCATCAACATTAGTTGTCAAGTTTGCCTACTAGAAAAGGAATAACAAAAGCACAAGATAATAATCAGGATTCAGACTCTCGTCTCTAGTCATCAGAAATGGTAGTAAAGTCTAGTTCCAGATTCACTTTTCCACTTCTCATTCTGGCACCAAAATATCTTCTTCCTTTTCACTGCAGGACAATACTTAGGATCACTCTCTTAAATTTCCAATAGCTCCCACAGGATTTCACCAAAATTGGTTAAGGCTCTAGAAATACCACTGACAGTCAAAACCAGGTTCTTCCCCTTATAGGCCTGGAGCCTACACTTTCTTTCCTTTCTCTCCTTTCTTCCTTCATTTCTTTGGCTTCACACACTATCAAATAGCTGCTAGCATTTCACTTTGCCTTGGAAGCCACAGCTGTGCTTCACTGACTTCACTGGCTTCACAAGGTTACGGTCTGCAGTTATAACATGCACATTGGTATTCAAAGTTCAGAATCCCAGCACAGTTCCTACACAGTGTGCAAATCAGGCCACAGACTTATCTACAGTAGTCTGCAGCACATCCTCTGCAGGGCTTGTTGCCAAGCTACTGACTGAAAACAGGCTTTGCCAATGTCTGGACTCCTAGTTCTTCGTAACTAGCCACAACACCACAAACTCACTGAAGACAAAACATCTAGCAACACAAGTAAGCCTGGAAAGGTCTTGGCAAGTATCCTATTACATAGGCAATGTTGGCATACCTGTTGTAGGATAAAACAGCACTTCTCATCAAGACCCTGCTCTCATTGGATTACCCTCACACAGTGCAGCATTCGGTTGCAAGCTCCTCCTCCACACCTGGATATTATAGATATATGGAAGTTATTATACCCAGATACATGAGAATACACTTTTTTGGTCACCCCCCGTGCTATCTCCTCTAGATTAGATTTTTTCATGGTCTACCAGGACATATTGCAGATCACTACATAATGCGAAATATGAGCTTGAGTACTGTCCGACCACTCACCTGTACTTCTGTTCTTCCTGCCCTTAACACAAATGGACTAGGATAGAGACTGGAGAGTAAAGAGTAATTTGCTGAAGGACTCCAGGGGCCAGATTTTCAAAGGCAAGAAAATGACACAGGGTGCTTGACTCAAAAACAACTGACACAAGGCGCAGGAGGCATCAAACCTTGCACCAATTCTGATTTTCAAAAAAATGGTGCTTGCATCAAAAACAGGTCTGCATGTGCCAGAGTGAATGCCCCAAGTTTGCACCAAATAAATGCCAGCACCATGTCAGAAGGGATGTTTGCATCACTAAAATGATACACCATCTGCTTATTTAGGCTATACAAAGAATGCCAGTCCTGTCCTTGTGCCTAAGATGCATGTCACTGTTAGACCAGCCAGAGGTGGTCTAAGGGACACTAGAGCATATAAAGAGACACACTGCTGGTGGTCAGACCTGACTATGCTACTATTAAGGGCCAGAATTCTCCTGCAGAAGTAGTTTAGAACATTTTGGGGGCTTAGTCTTGGCCATTTCATCTGCCATTTTGTTTTTACTTAGCTTGCATCATTCTCGTCCTTTGAATCACTTTTTTACTGAGCTTGCACCATTTTTTGACAAAGCTTGCACCATTTTTGACACGGCGTGCACCTTTTTTTTTTCAGTTTGTGTCATTTTCGTTCCTTCCGTCATTTGTTTGACTCTACTTGCACCATTCTTGACTCAACTTGCACCATTTATTTTGGTGCAGCTTGCGTCATTCTTATCCCTTACACGAGTTTGTTGATGCAGTGGGCCTCTTGCGTCAGTTTGGGAGACTTTGCCACAGAGAATGCTTTTCTTGCAAAATATGGTGCACAGTATTTGGAGCATTCAGATCCGATTCAAGCTGGTTGTGTGACGCAGCTTGTGTGAATCCAAAGGTTCTTTGAAAATCTGGCCCTAAGTGTCTTGAAAATGTCAGAGAATGTGTAGTTCAGTATTTTCAAATAAACAATAACACTGTTGGGACCCATTCCCTCCTCTGGAGAGCCTTTAAGTGCACTGCAAGAGGAGAATTAATAAGACTGAACTCCACCAGAAAGAGAATGAAAGAAGAGGAGGAAACCAGCTTAGTATCATAAATTAGAGCAGAAGAGAAAAAAATAACCCAAACTTGAACACCGGAGGAATGGATTTTACTTAATAAAACTCGGGCCAAATATGGGGAACTACTTAGTGAAAAAGCAGAGTTTGCAATTTTTTAAAGCAAAACAAAATATGTGGACTAAGGGGAAAAAGCCAGGAAACTACTTGCTCTTAGACTTAGACAACAAGAGACAGCTAGAACAGTAAAAGCAGTTACATCCTGTCCCCAGGACCTCTTCATACAAATCCTAGAGAGACTGTGGATGCTTTCAGAGTCTTCTACAAAGAGCTATATGCACTGGTGCCTATCAATGCTATAAAAGAGTTCCTGGCCACAGCCCAAATACCCAAACTTTTTTAATGGCCAGCTGCATACATTAGGGGTTGCAATCACAACTAGTGAAGTGATGTGGACCATCGCTAGCCTCATCCCAGATAAAGCACCTGGTCTGAATGGCTTCTCGCTTAATATATATATAAGATCCTTAGCAGTAAAATAACTGGCACTTTAGCTGCTTTTTTTAATGAAACTAAGGAAGGGGGGACTTGGATTCAACAGTGCAAGAGGCAACTAGTACCCTTCTACCCAAACCAGACAAGGACCCAGAACTATTGGCCAGCTACAGACATAACTTCCTATTAAATGTCAGTCTCAAACTCCTGGTCAACATTATGGCGTCTAGCATAAATTCAGTTTGGAAATTTTGATAGGTCTAGACTCAGAGCAAGTGGACTTAATAAAAAGCAAACTCTCCACAGATCATCTCAGGAAATTAACACATATCATTTCTATTTCCACTGACTCCAAGGTCCCTGCAGTGTTGATGTCACTAGATGCAGAAAAAGCTTTCGACAGAGTCTCATGGTCTTTCCATTACATGACCCTAGCAGAATCTGGGTTCACCAAAGTGTTCATTGAGTGGGTACAGCCATATGCTCATATCCCTCTGCTAGCATCACATGCAGTAAAGTTTTTTCTCAGGCTTTCACCTTACAGAAAGGAACCAGGCAAGGGTGCCCACTACCTCCATTCCTTTTTATTCTGTATTTAGAGCCACAGACCAGAAGGCTCCTAGCTGATGAGAAAATAACTGGTGTAAAAGTGGGAGGGCACTGATATAAAATATCCACCTATGCAGATGAAGTGTTACTGCATCTGAAAGATGCTTCCAGTTGCACTTTCACTCCTGTATGAATCTGGGAACATATTGGGCTACAAACTGAATCTGGCAAAGAGCTCCCCGATGCCACTTAATCATTTCATCATTAAATCACAAGCAATGAAATGGGGTGGGATCTGGAGCCCCAATGAACTGAAATACCTGAGAATAAACATCACTAGGAGCAAGAAGGTTATGTTATCCAAGAATATAGACATGCTACTCACACAGATACTGCAGGGCCTAGCTAGAAGGTCAGCCCTGCTTCTGACACTATGGGCCCACATTAACATTGTCAAAATAAACATACTCCTCAGGATTCTTTATTTGTTAAGTATGACAGAGGAAAAGGTATCAGATTATTGGTTAACAAGGCTTAAATCTACACCATTCAACCTCCTCAGAAGTGGCAAGACTCATCATAGAGCTTACAATAAACTCACTCCCCTTAGGGAGAAGGGAGGCCTATGGCTACCAGATTTTAAGGTGTACTCGCTGGCTATTCATGCAAGCCAATTCCTTTGGTGGAGGGAAGACCCTAGTCAATTACAACAGTGACCATACTTCCTCCAATGGAGGAAGATGGAACTTGACCTATTCCAGGCAACACCAACCAACATAAAGTCTGTTCTAAGCATCCCATATTGTAAATTGTCCATAGCTCTGAAATCCAGTCCTACAGGAGTCTCCTTATTAGTAAGAAAACAACTGCATAGACTTCTGAGAATAGAAACATAGAAACATAGAAGTTGACGGCAGATAAGAACCACAAGGCCCATTCAGTTTGCCCATTTCTTTTTCTACCTTATAAATGTGCCATCAGCCTTTGCTCTGTCAGTGGCCTATCTATTCATAGTCATTTCTATTGCTCCCTTATGCCTATCCCATGCCTGTTTGAAGCCCTGCACTGTATTCATAGCCACCACTTCTTGTGGTAAGCCATTCCATGCATCCACCACCCTTTCTGTGAAAAAGAATTTCCTCACATTCCCCCTTAATCGCCCCCCCAATCTCATGCTGTGTCATCTTGTCCTTCTATTTTTCTTATATTTAAACATGTTAGACTCTTTCACCTTGTTAATGCCCTTAAGGTGCTTGAATTTCTCGATCACAACACCTCTCTCCCTCCTTTACTCAAGGGTATACATATTGAGCTCTGTTAATCTGTCTTCATATGTATTCTGATGTAGTCCCTGCACCATTTTGGTTGCCCTTCTCTGGACTGCCTCAATCTGGTTAATGTCCTTGTGAAGGTGTGGCCTCCAATACTGCATGCAGTACTCCAGATGGGGCCTAACCAGTGTCTTGTTAAGAGGGATTATTACCTCCCTCTTATGACTTGTGATACCTCTACTAATACACGCTAACACCCCCCTAGCCTTACCTACTGCTTTAGAGGTCTGCTTGGATGATTTCAGGTCATCAGTGATGATGATGCCCAAGTCTCTTTCTTCCTTTGTGACTGCTAGCAACTCCCCTCCCAGCCTATAGGTGGCTTCAGGGTTTCTCTTCCCTATGTGCATGAGTTTGCACTTCTTTGCATTAAATCCCAGTTGCCACTCTTCTGACCATTTTGCTAGTTTATCCAGATCTCTTCTCATTCTGCCCACCTCATCTGGATCATCTATTCTGTTGCAGATCTTGGTGTCATCTGCAAACAGACAAGCCTTACCCTCTAGTCCATCTGCAAGGTCACTAATGAAGATATTGAAGAGGACTGGCCCCTGAACTGATCCCTGAGGTACCCCACTTGTGACTTGCATCTCTTCTGACTGTATACCATTTACCACTACTCTCTGTTTTCTGCCCGTCAACCAGTTTGCCACCCAGTTGACCAACTTCTGACCCACCCTGAACCTACCCAGCTTATTTATCAATCTTCTATGTGGAACAGTGTCAAAAGCTTTGCTGAAGTCAAGGGAGGCGACATCAACTGCTCCCCCTTGGTCCACCACTCTGGTTACCCAGTCAAAGAAATCTATGAGATTAGTTTGACAGGACCTTCCTTTTGTAAACCTATGCTGTCTTGGATCCTGTGCCCCTATGGATTCCAGGTGTTGTACTATCCTTTCCTTAAGGAGTGCCTCCATAATCTTGCCCACTACTGAGGTAAGACTGACTGGTCTGTAGTTCTCCGCCTCCTCCCTGCTACCACTCTTATGGAGCAGGATCACATGAGCCCTTCTCCAGTCTTCTGGGACCTCTCCTGTGCTCAGAGACTCACTAAACAGTTCTGCTAATGGCTCTGCTAGTTTCACCTTTAGCTCCTTAAGTACCCTGGGATGTATGCCATCAGGTCCCATTGCCTTATCCACCCTGAGCTTAGCAATCTCTTGTAGGACCCTTTCTTTGTGAAGGAGTAGTGCTCACCTTTCTCACCCCTGTGTCCATGATGCTAAGCTGTGGCCCTGCCCTACCTTCTCTTCAGTAAATACTGAGCAAAAGTATCTATTTAGGATAGATGCCTTTACAGGGTCCTCCTCCTCACATGCTCCCTTTTCTCCATTAAGCTTAGCAATACCCCCTCTGGACTTTCTCCTTTCACTAATGTATCTATAGAAAGTCTTGTCACCTTCTTTTACTGTTCAAGCTAGTGTTTCCTCAGTTTGGGACTTTGTCTGCCTTACTGCCTTCCCTGCTTCCCTTAGGGCAGTTTGGTATGCCTCCCTATCTTCATCCCGCTGTGTTCCCTTATATTTCCTGAAGGCCAGCCTTTTGGCTCTGACCTTTTCTGCTACTGTATTTGAGAACCAAAGTGGTTTCCTTCTTCTTTTGCATTCCTTTTCTAACACAATAGGATGTTGCTTCAAGTATTGCATCCTTAATGCTTGCCCACTTTGCCTGTACCCTCACCTGTGTTTTTTTGCCAGGGCTAGCTTAACTCTGTTGGCCATCTTATCAAAGTCAGTTCCTCTGAAGTCCCATATTTTTGCCTTGGAATGGATGATTTAGATGTAGTAACCAAATTGAACCATACCATGTGATGGTCACTGGCCCCCAGGTGACCTTCTACCTGGAGATCTGTGATCCCTTCCTTGTTAGTCAGCACTAGATCTAGGATAGCCCTGTCTCTTGTGGGTTGCTGTACCAGTTGTTTGAGGCCCTCCCCCTGCAGAGAATCCACTACGTGTCTAGTTCTGGTAGATGTTCCTGCTGGTATTGACCAATCTGTATCCGGCATGTTGAAGTCTCCCATTATCAGAACCTCCCCTTTAGCTGTCATGTTTTGTATATCTTCTAACAGTAATGTGTCTATGTCCTCCCTCTGGTCTGGGGGCCTGTAGACAACATCAGTTCTTATGGCTGTCCCATTTCCTGTTTCCAGAGTGACCCACAGTTCTTCTGGCTCCTTATGTGCATTCTGAATTGCTGTAGCTTTGATATTTTCATTGACATACGGGGCCACTCCTCTCCCCCTTTTTGCACCTCGGTCTCTTCTGAACAATACATAGCCAGGTACTGAAGTCTCCCAAGTGTGGTTACTGGTAAACTACGTCTCACTAATTGCTACTATATCCAGTTTAGTCTCTGACATTATTGCCTGCAGGTCTGGGATCTTATTTCCCAGGCTGTGAGCATTTGTGTACATGATTTTCCATTGGCCAGATTTTGGTGTGTTACTTGTTGGGTGAGGTTTGGCATTACCCCTGTGCTTCGTATGGGGAGACAAACCTTTTTTCTTACCTCGTGGTGCAAATGAACTGCAAACATGCTGAATCCCTGTTTGACCACTAGCTGAGGGGGGAAGGGTGTTCTTCCCATTCGACGTATGGGGTGTTGCACCCCTCTCCCCATTTGCTAGTTTAAATATTCTGCAAAGACGTCAAACTTCTGCCCCAATGCACTAACTTCCTCCTTAGTCAGATGCATTCCATCAAATTTAAAGAACTTTCGCTCCCAGAACTGTTGCCAGTACCCTACAAATCTGTGTCCTTTTTCCTGGCACCAGCCCTTGAGCCACATGTTTAGCTCCCCTATCTCCCCTTCTCTGACTTCCATCCATCTGCTCCCCTCTCCCAGACTGGCAGGATCTCAGAGAAGGAGATGCCGGACAAAATAGATGATAGTTTGTCACCCAGCCTGGTCAGGTGTTCCTTGGTCTCCACAACTGACCGGCTGGTGAGATCATTAGTCCCTATGTGTACTAGGACATCAATGTTTTCTCCTGCTTTGTGAACAATTTTAGCAATGCGGTCAGTGTCTCTCCATGCTGATGTACCTGGGAGACATCTGACCATTACCCCTGGCTGGAGATGGGTATCAACTCCCCAAATCATGGAGTCTCCTATGATCAGAAGTTTTTTGGATTTCCTTTTTGCTTTTTTTGTTTTGGTTCCTGATTTGGGTGAGTTTTGTTGTGCTAGCTCCTGTGCTGCAGTGTCCTGTTCAGCAGTGTCTTCTGCCTCTTTGTTTGATTTCAGAGATAGAGGCAGATACCTGTTTGTAGTGTTTATATGGTTTTTGGAGGTAATATGTTGGAGAACAGAGAGTGATGGGGCACCTGATTTGCCCCTCCTAACCACCTGCCAACCTCCTGGACCAACTACCCTCTGCGGTCAAGGTTTTTCTGTTGGATGCTGGGGAAGTGGTGGGTGGTTCTTATAATGTATTTCTTCTTGAATATGAAATTTGAGGCGTGCAATCTCTGCCCATGCTGCCCGGAGCTGAGCCCTAAGATCTCCAAAGGCCCAGCATGTAGGACAGTGTCCTAAATCCTGTAAGACTGTCATTCTGAAAATTGTTCCACAGTACCTGCAGTTAATGATATCCATTCCAGATAAGTTGTTGGGTTTATAACCTAGTCAGAGTAATTAGAAGGAAAAAAAGGAAAAAAAAATGCAAGTAATGGTTGGATTGTGTTTTGTTTAACTTATTATAACAAGTTAAATTACTAGTGCCCCTGTAAATGAGATCACCTTGTGGAGGCCCCACTGATCCACCCCTTCCTGCTCTGTCACAGGAAATGTCACAGCTGTGGTACCCTATAAAAGGAGTGTAGTGCGGGGTGGTTGGGGATGGGGGTGGGTGGCTGGGCCATTCCCCTGCCGAAAAAGAAGAACCACGGATGAATGAACAAGGAGGTAAGAGCAGAAACAATCAGTCAACAACAAATGCAGTAACCCTGAAAGCTTAACCTTATGTTAGATAAAACTATAAAACCTGTAAAGCACCACCTGTAATAATTTCAGAGAAGATATACGCTGTATGAAACACTTTGCTACAGAGAAAAATATAGCAATGAAATGTTAGCAACAAACAGTAGCAATCCCTGTGAGTAAAAAATACCATACAGTAAATCTGCTTAGCCAAAATAAGTCTTAATCCTTTTCCCTTGCTCTGGTAAGTTTCTCTACTCTGCCTTTCAGGCAATCTTAGAAGGAAAGAGCTCAGGTGAAGCTAGGTGCCTTGGCCAGCAAACCAACCCACCTTTAGACCCTAACCAACCAATTACCAGCAACCCAAACTTTAAAATCCAGAACAAATGTATTTCTGCTTCCTTCATGGGCCCCTCCACCCAGACTAAATTATGTCATATACTTGATAATAATAACTGGGTCTTCCCTTTTTAACTTAGGGAGACTGTGGCATAATTTGCCATTAAAAAGGTGCATTTATAATGGCAAACACATGCACGGTTCTTCTTCCTCTGCATATCTGCCTGGTGCAGTGTTTCTCAATTACTGGCTTGCCACTTCCTTATGGCAGAATTAACCTGTATGCAAATTACGCCATGGTGTAGCGCCCCGAGGTTCAGGAGGGCCCCCACTGTTAACCTATTTACAGTTACTTTCTTTAATCTTGTCTGTACTGGTTGACCACCAATGGGCCGAATTGCCCAAAAAGCACCCCCCCTTCTTGGAGTTGGTCAGCCCCCCCGCCCCACTGAGTCAGTCTGGTGAGTGGTGACCCCCTCCCCCCGCAGCCGCTCCGAGCAAGCGAGCCTCTCAGTCTTTGACTGGCAGCTCCGACTTCACCTCTGATCCACCCTGACCCCACAACACGCAACCAATCATGTCCATCAGAGGTTCTTTGGAGGTGTGGCTACTGGGGAGCTGAAATCGGTGCATTTGTGTGTGTGTGTGGCATCAGTGTGTGTGGCCGGGCAGTGATGAGGAGTAGAGGAGGAGAACAAGAGAGCTGTGGTGGTCAGTTGTTGTTGCCGGTGGCTGGTCTCATCTATCAAAGAAGAGACTCTGCCTAAAGACACAGAAGTTGAGAGAGAGAGAGAGCCTGAGCAGGCTGCGGGGAGTCACCTGGAGTTGGATTCGGCTTTAGTTCAGCGTCACATACTGCTGTTTTTTTCCATGTAGCCACTAGCCAGGATCAGTTAGTGCTGCTGCTAGTTGGGCCTTTGGTCCTGCTGTGACTGTAAGGAGTCCTTCCATGCCGGGCTGCACTGCAGGGCCGAGTCATGTCACCGCCACCTGCAAGATCTTGAGGAAACAATCAAGAGGACAGACTGGACTCATTACATTCACATTCACATCAGTCAGGCCACACCAGGTATGTTGTGTTGAATAGTCATCTGTGTTCTGCAGCGTATCAGCCATTTGTGCTGCAGAAATAACTTTTAGTGTTGTTGTGGTTGCCTCTGGTCATGGTCTGTCTGTGAGTGTTCAGTAACCTGAGTAGTGTACTGATGAGTCTTTAATAAGATTTGAGTTTGGCACTGAGTGGACCATGGGCTGCTGATAAGTCACCTGAGGGGAACTAACTTGTGGGACTTGCTCTTGCTGGCACAGATTTGTCTTGGTTTGATTGGAGTCATATACATTACTGGGAAGTTGCAGTAGGTTGCTCTAGGAAACTTAGTATCTGAAGTATCTGCAGTCAACACCTGCAGGTCCTGCAGGGTTCTTAAGGCTCAGTCTTCTTGGCACAACTCTCTTTAGCTGCTTTGGCATCAATGACTTGGAGTGGTGGCAAGGATGTGGCAACTCAGCATTGGCAGCAAAGCAACTTTTAAGTTGACAACAAAACTATAAATGACAATGGAGATGGAGGAGAGGAGACAGTGGGAGAACAGACAGAACTGAGGACAAAGGTAGCTGCACAAAGGGTGATTGTGGCAGATGCATTGCGGAGGCAAGGAGCTTGTGCATATCTCAGGTTTGGAGCTTGAAGGAGTCTTGAGTGGGGGAAATGATGCGAGGGAGCTGTGAGCCCCATTAACTGCTTCAATACACAATTTAGTTTTTTGGTTTTGTCAGAGAGAAAAGGTATTTAAGGAGGCATGAGCAGGGAGATTGTGGCAGCTACAATCCACATTTTTATTAAATTTATGTGGAAGTTGAATTTGATATCTGGGAAGGCAGGGCACACTAAGTCTAATGTCAGGGTGTGTCTCAGAGTAGGGACAAAAAGAGGAAGGAAAGAGGATCCGTAATTAATAATTAATCCATAATTATTAATAACAAAAATAGTTGCAAGGTACAGTAGTGACAAGGGAAAAACAGGACAAGTTATAGGTAAGTGAAAATTTACAAAATGTTAATACTGTACAGATAAAATATTTCTTTATGCAGTAATTGGTCATTCTGAATTGTGGTGTTTATAATCAAGGGCATGTGACCTGTCAAGTCATGTAGCATAACACAACATTATAAACCACATCCTGCTTGAGTACCCTGGTCATTGCTGCCTTGCCAGCCCGGCACTGTAGAAGAGTGGGATGTTGGCATTTAGGGGCCCCCAGGCCACAAAATGTGACTTGGAGTAGGGCCCCCACTTCCATTAATCTGGCCATGCACTTCCTTGTTGCCCGCAACCCAGCCGCCAAAGAAACACAGTGGTAAGGTAAATTGGAAAAAAGTGATATTTTTTACAGATAGGGGGATAGAAAAATATTTTTCTTTAAAAACTGAAACCGCAGAGAATGAAAATATGCACACCAGCTGAAAACTGAACTGGAGCGTGGCCGCAATGGAACTGCTCTTTTATATAGTTGCTGTGGCTAAAAAGGGGAGACCCAGCAATTATATAAAATAAAATATGGGGTAGTGTGTGTAAACTTGAAATTTACACACACCCTTGGGGTTAGAAGCTGTGCACAAACCTCTTGAGTTTTGTTCTTGGGTTTATGTAGCATCTAACCCCTCTAGTGTGTGTAAACTTCTCATTACACACACCAGTCTATAGCTTATTCTATATATAATACATTAATGTCATATGCATAATACAAGCACAGCAGCAGCAATGTGAAAGTTCCTGTTTCCCCTTCTTCCAGATGCAACATACACTGGCATCTGCCATAGGCCCCAGACCACGGACATTTAAATGGTTAAACCACTGAGAAGAACTAGGTCATCTGGCAGGGCAGAGACATTCCATATCCCTAATTTATCAAAAATCTGCTACACCTCTCTACACCAGAGAATGAAGATATTTGCTCATATTGGCAACAGGAATCCCCAGAGATTTCTGACCCTACAGTGAGGTCTCAAATGTGGAGGAATCTATAAAACTCATTTAAAAAGTCTGATGGGCTTTGACTCAAGCAGTAGAAAATAGCCCATGATAGGTTTTATACACCTATTACACTATGGGGTTTTATATATTTATTTTAGCTTTATAAATTGTTTTAATGAATTTTGTACAAGTGCCTTGGTTTTGAAAGGCACTTTTTATAAATAAAGCTGACGATGATGATGATTTAAAATAAGTCAACTAGAATCAGTTACTTCAGAAGTAAACTTGCTAAAGGCATCCTCAGATTCATCTTGTGGGACTGACTGAGGGCTAAACCACTCTGGGAAGAGATCAGGACTCATTTAGATCTCATGCTGAGTCTGAAGGAAGCCCTTATCCCACATATGCTGTGTGCCTACTAGGTCTCTAATCTGGGCACTATGAGGGGTAACAGAAAATACCATATATCCCTTATCTCAGCTACAGGCAAAAAAAAAATAATTCTGAAACACTGGCTGGATGAGTTAGTACCTTCTTATCAGGCATGGCATGATGCCATATCGGAAGCCCTTAGAAAAGAAAAAAAAATTACTTGCAGGAATCTCTCTCCCTTTTTTTACACAATCTCATCGGGAGGGTCCAGAGACCCCTTTTTCAGAAACTGAATTACAGGCAGTTATCCATTCTCTGAAGTCTGGCAAGGCTGTGGGGCCAGACAGTTTTATCCCAGAATTTTGCAAGATTTTTGTTGTAGAACTGACCCCTTTGTTTTTGTTTTTTTTTGCATGATGCTTTTTACCTCCACCTCACTCCAGTGGCCCCCCACTCCTTTGGGCCTCCTGGGCCCACCTACTTTGCCCTGGCAATCCCCTCACAAGCTCTCTCTCCATCCGCACATTGCAGCCAACCCCCAGGTTATCCCAGCATAACCCTTCGCTGGGTGGGTCCCTCTCTTCTGAGGGGGAAGGCACAAGGGTTGAGGGTACCCAGAGCACTCACTCTTAGGACCCAGGGGTGTTGCTGTGGTGGAGATGGCTCCCTGGAGGTTTCATCAGCTTAGGGGACTGGAGGCTGTCATGCAGTAGATGCCAGATCTGTTTTTCCCTGGTTTTCCTGGTTCACCTTCATTGTGTCACTTAGGTAGTGCTCCCAGTCTCCACTAGGGGCTACTGTTGAGCGATGCATTAACTCCCCACCCCACCCCACCCCACCCCAGGAGAGAGAACAGTCCTTGATGCTTGATCTTCTTCTCTCCCTGCCGACCCCTGGTACCCCAAGTCCATTCCTGAACCCGGGTCACCAGAGTGGGTTGAGGTAAGGTGCCAGTGCCTCACCCCTCTACACCACCACTGACCCTTTCGTTAACTCAGCTTTGCAATCTAGCACATCAATCTGGAGCCTTGCCAGAGGCATGGAATTGTAGAATTACCTCCATTTTACCAAGACCCGGTAAGGACCCAGTCTGGTGTGCCAATTTACACCCTATCTCTTTGTTGAATTATGATTTGAAGATTTTTACTAATGCCATTGGGCTACATTTGCAAAGAGTGGTCCATCTTGATCAAACAAGGTTCATTCCTGGTAGAAATTTACGAGATAATGTTTGGAAGTTGTTGAACATGCTCTTGACATCCCAGATATGGCCTCAGGATCGTACAGGAGCAGTAGGGTAGATTGATGCTGAGAAGGCGTTTGACCATTTGGATTGGCACTTTCTAATGGCCACATTATCCAAAATTCAATTTAGATAATAATTTTGTAATTGGCTTCAAAATCTATATTTGCAACTGCGGGAACAAGACTGAGTTAATGGCCTGTTATCCTCTGGGTTTCCCATAGAATGTGGTAGTAGACAGGGGTGTCCACTCTCTCCCCTTTTATTTGCATTGAGCTTAGAACCACTAGCAGTGTGGATTAGGCAATCAGAGGAATATCGGGGTATTTTGTTGGCGGGTGATGATTTGCAGATTTCTTTGTATGCCGATGATACCCTATTATATTAAGGGAATCCCTTTCACTCTCTCCAATTGGTAAAGACCATGTTAGCTCAATATGGTTGGGTTTCAGGTTTTAAAGTTAATGAGACAAAAATGGAAATGTTTTTTTCTTGTTTCTCCCTTGACGGGTTCTTTTCATAACACTTGTGGGTTCAAACAGGTTTCTCAGGAATTTAGATACAGTATTTAGATGTATGGATTTCTAGGGAGTTTTCCATTCTCTTTGCCACTAACTATGGTAAATTACTGAAAGATGTTCCAGCAGATTGTCTTAGGTAGAAGGAACTTCTGTTGTCTGTGGCAGGTAGAGTGGAAACTATCTTAATGAATATCCTTCCCCGTTTTTTGTTTCTTTTTTCTACTCTTCCTTTATCAGTTCCAGCTGTTTTTTGGCAGTTTTAAAAAGAACATTCTCTAAGTATGTGTGGAGGGGGAAATGTCCATAGAGGTCCATGTTGACAATGCCCAAGTATAAAAGAGGTTTGTCTGTCCCAGATTTTGAAACATATTATTGGGCCTCACAACTTCAATATTTTGTGACATGTATGTCTAATCAAGACACTTCCAGCTGAACAGTATTGGAACAGACCTCTTCAGCTCTTGTAAAACTGTCAGATATCCTGTTTATGGATATCAGTAATCTTAATTCTTTAAAAATTTCAAATCCCTGGGTGGCGTTGATGATTAAGACTGAGAGGGAGGTTTATAAGGTCCTTAAGTTAAAACTGGGCATCTGTGGCGAGACTACACTCTATTCCTGTTTGGACATTTCTGTCTCTCTCTCATTCAGATATTGGTTCTTCATGCTATGCCACCACCCTTCATCATGTATGGTAGTTTTATGGCAGGGACATTTTCAAATCCTTTTTTCAGCCTAAAGAGGAAGCTGTCTTATGTCCAATGGATTTCTTCAGTTATTTACAAATTTGACATTACCTATTAGAACCTTCATGGGTCAAAACCTTAATGTCAGAGGCGAACCCCTTAAGAATTCTTTTGATAACACTGAGTAAACAACCCA
This sequence comes from Neoceratodus forsteri, assembly GCA_016271365.2. Lineage (NCBI taxonomy): Eukaryota > Metazoa > Chordata > Ceratodontiformes > Ceratodontidae > Neoceratodus > Neoceratodus forsteri. Next base: position 677,948,621 of record CM057456.1, on the reverse strand, counting down.
AGATAAAAGGTCTTATTATCAAGTTGTTTAAAAAGCTCATGGACCTTGAGCTAGACCTTTTCATCACCATTACACATAAATGGGAAGAGGAAGCCTGGGTTTCCCTAGCTGGATCAGATTGGGCTCAAGTCTGGCAAGGTATTCATAGCACTATGTCCACACCCTCATGAAGAAATTCTGATGGCAGGTAATAGTTAGATTTTTTCATACACCAGTTATAGTTAAACATTATGAGCATTTTCACTCCGATTTGTGTTGAAGAGAATGTGGAATCGTAGGCAATCATGCCCATATATTTTGGGACTGTCCTCGTATTCAGGTATACTGGAAGAAGGTTGCTGTAGCAGTAGGCCACATGCTGGATTTAGAGATACTGCTCCTTTTTCAGGTTTGGGTTCTAGGATTACCTCTCCTGACTTGGAAAGGGGAAAATATTAGATCTTTAGTTTACATTTTGGTGGTTGCAGCCCTAAAGACCCTTATACATTTATGGCTTACTCCAACAATACCTTTGGAAGATATGTAGTTACCAAATTGTCATGCAGTTTTGACTTTGGAAATGGTAACAGCTCTACTAAGGCTGCAGAGTGAGTGTTTTCACAGTACATGGCTGGCTTTCTTTTCTTGCAGACAGGGAAGCGCTCAATGTGCTGGAGATCCTGACTCACTATACCTAGCTGTGCTTAATTGGTTTTGTGTTTCATTGGCAAGAGTGAAATGGCTGAATCCTTCTCTTTTTATGTTGATTGCACGCATGCCCAAGAAACATATTGCGGCAGCTTTCTCCAGAAGCAGGTTGTTGAGGCACAGCACTGTTGTGGCCAATGCCCCCACAGCCTGTAAAGGCTTGGCCCACTTCCCCCAATGTTGTGGCACGCTGCTGCTGACACTAGTTCAGCCAGTGTGCCACCAACTTGTAAAAAATTAGCTGCTGCAATCAGGGGCCACCTCATCATTGCAGAGTCAGCCATTCGCTGCAATGACGGAGTGGCCCGTCATTGCAGGGATGGATCTTGAAACCCTGATATTGTTTGTGAGCATGGTGGTGGCTTGCCGCCGTGTTCACAAACAATATTAACCCCCCACCATGTTTATTTGCCAACGGGGGTTCCAATCCCTGTCGGCTTCAGTGCCCCAATGTTTATGTTATTATGTAACCCCCTCTCACTTTTATTGCCTGCCGATAGGGTGCCCAATCCCCATTGGCATAATGTCACTCCCCTTTTGTTGTGTGCTGATGGCGGTGCCCAGTCCCCGTCGGCATAATGTAATACCCCATCCCTTTTGTTGTGTGCCGACGGAGGTGCCCAATCCCCACATTGGCTACAGCTGCCCCCACTAAAGAAAGACTCTGGTGGCATTCTGGGAGCCCACCCCAGCATGCCACATGCCCCTGTAAAATAAAAAATGGTCCTGCAATGTCTTTTTTAATTTTAACCTGTAAAAATGGAAACTGTCCCTCGGTGGTCTCACTGCCCCCCCTCCCACAACCCACACCCACTCACTATGCACCCTGCCTCCCCACAACCCCCCTCACCCCATACTTACCTCCCGAGCTTGGCATGATGATCTTCGATGGACCGGGAACACGTCTGCAATCTTCAAAGATGACCGCGAACTGAGGAAATACAGGTAAGCTGTATAATGGAATAAATGGGGGGTTTTCCAACTTTAATGCATATTTCAGTCATTTTTTTGAATTTTGGCAGCATATTTTCAACATGGGGGTTTTTGGGACCCCTCCTCATGAATTCTGGCACTGTCATGGCGCAATCGGGCCTGAGGTGATTTCCTGTCACCGCGCAGAATCACCTTTGGGCTGATTAATGACATGACAGTGCCAGTGTTCATGAGGTGGGCTCTCAAAAAGCCTATGTTGCAAATTTGATGGAAAAAATTCAAAAAATTACTGTTTTATGAGCATGCATTGTGCAGTTGCTACGCATGCCTGTAACTTCGCGAATTTGCAATATTTTCACACCAGATTTTCAACGTTGGCATTTTTTCAGACCTCCTTGTGAACAGTATAGCTGTCATTGTTTGCATCCTGGGCAAAATGTGGTTTCACACTTCCGGCACAGAATAGCGTGGTTGCTGTGGGAAATCAGTGTTTGGAACAGATTAGGAAAATTACAGTGACACTGTCCATGAGCAGAGGTCCTAAAATGCCTATGTTGAAAATTTGGTGATGATAGCCTATCAAATGACTGTGTTACAAGTGTGTGTTGTCCACTTTCCATGCACCCATGTAACTTTGCAGACTTGTAATATTGTCACGCCAAATTTTCAGCAGTGGCATTTTTTCATACCTCCTTTTGAGCAGTACAGCTGACATTTTTCACATCCTGACTGAAATGTGTTTTCACAGTTCCGGTGCAGAATAACGCAGTCGCTGTGGGAAATAAGTGTTTGGGACAGATTAAGAAAATGACAGTGGCACTGTTCATGAGCAGAGGTCCTAAAATCCCTATGCTGAAAATTTGGTGAAGAAACTCCATAACATGACTGTGTTACAAGCGTGCGTTGAACTGTTTCCATGCACTCTTGTAACTTCGCAAATTTGTAATACTTTCAAGCCACATTTTCAACAGTGGCATTTTTTCACACCTCATTATGAACAGTACAGCTGTTATTTTTCACATCCTGGCTAAAATATGTTTTTGCATTCCTGTCGGAGAATAGCACGGTCGCTGTGGGAAATCAGTGTTTGGGATAGATTAAGATCGAGCGAGTGAGAGGGGGAGTGACCGAGCTCAGCTGAGCTCTGTCGGGACTGCTGCAGATTTGTTTGTGGGCAGAGAAAGGCCCCAATGAAAGAGACCAGTACAAAAGGGCAGCCTGCAGCACTGGGAGAAACAGAATGAGAGAGCGGGGGGGGGGGAGTGAGCGAACACAGCGGAGTACTGTAAGGATTGCTATGGATTTCTTTGTGGGCAGACAAAGGTGTCAATGCAGGCAGGGGACCAGTACAAAAGGCCAGCCTGCAGCGCAGGGAGAAACAGTATGAGTGAGTGAGACAGGGGGACTGAGTGAGCTCAACAGAGCTCTATCAGGACTGCTGTGGATTTCTTTGTGGTCAGAAAAAGGTGCCAATGCAGGCAGGAGCCCTGTACAAAAGGGCAGCTTGCAGTGCCAGGACAAACAGAATGAGTGTGTGAGAGAAGGAGACTGAGCGACCTCAACGGAGCTCTGTCGGGACAGCTGCAGATTTCTTTGTGGACAGACAAAGGTGCCAATGCAGCCAGAAGCCCCGTACAAAAGTGCAGCCTGCAGTACCAAGAGAAACAGAAAGAGGGAGTGACAGATCTGTAGTGAGCGAGCTCAATGGAGCTCTATTGTGACTGCTGCAGATTTCTTTGTGGGCAGAAAGAGGTAGCAACACAGGCAGGAGCCCAGTACTAAAAGCCAGCTTGCAGCGCTGGCAGATACAGAATGAGTGAGTGAGAGAGGGAGAGGGAGAGTGAGCGAGCTCAATGGAGCTGTGTTAGGACTGCTTCAGATTTCTTTGTGGCCAGAAAAAGCCCCCAATGCAGGCAGGAGCCCAGTACAAATGTGCAGCCTGCAGCGGCGGGAGACACAGAATGAGCGAGTGAGGGAGGGGGAGTGAGTGAGCTCAGTGGAGCTCTGTTGGGACTGCTGCAGATTTGTTTGTGGACAGAAAAAGGCAGCAATGCTTGCATGGACCCTGTACAAAAGGGCAGCCTGCAGTGGTGGGAAAACCAGAATGAGTGAATGAGAGAGGGGGAGTGAGCGAGCTCAACAGAGCTCTATTGTAACTGCTGCAAATTTCTTTGTGGGCAGAAGAAGGCAGCAATGCAGGCAGGAGCCCAGTAGAAAAGGGCAGCCTGCAGCGCCGGCAGAATCCGAATGAGTGAGTGAGAGAAGGGGAGTGAACGAGCTCAACTGAACTTTGTCGGGTCTGCTGCAGATTTCTTTGTGGGCAGAAAAAGGCACCAACAGAGGCAGGAACCCAGTACAAAAGGGCAGCTTGCAGCGCCAGGAGAAACTGAATGAGTGAGTGAGTGAGACAAAGGGAGTGAGCAACCTCAACGGAGTTCAGTCAGGACAGATGTGGATTTCTTTGTGGGCAGAAAAAGGTGCCAATGTAGACAGGAGCCCAGTACAAAAGGGAAGCCTGCAGCGCCAGGACAAACAGAATGAGCGAGTGAGAGGGGGAGTGAGCGAGCTCAACAGACCAACACAATCAACATTCGGTATTGACAAATGCTTGTTTAGTTTTGTAATGCCCAGAATGTATACATGTGTGTGTGTGTGTGTGTGTCTGTATGTGTGTATGTATGTGTGTATGTATATATATATATATATATATCTGTATATATATATGAATCTGGCTTCCTGTCCTGGCACCTACATAGTTTTCTTTATAATAGTGGAACTGTATTGCTCATTATGAATCACTAATAATGCCTAATTAAAAAAAAAACCTGATTTGCAGTTTAAGTAACAATTATCCTGTATACCAGAAAACATGAAGCATGTTAGATGCTTTCCTTGTGACTGCGTACTTCTTTCTCAAAATGTTTTGTTGTCTAGAATATTTAACTCTGTCTACTATTTGCTATTTTTCTAAATGTATGTATTTTTGTTCTGGCAAAATCATTGTACCATAAAACACTCGCCTTGCCAAATCACTCAGTGTTGACAGGATTGGTAAGCATTATTCATATTGTTTTCTTGCAGTGTCCTGCTTGTGTTATCTCATTTAAAATGTTAATGAAGTATACTATTTTAAAAAAACTAGGCATTTACCTTGATATTGCATTATCATTTGCCAAACATTTTGATCAGACCATAAAGAAAATTATTACAAGACTGGGAATTTTATAATGAAATAAAAAGAATTTTAATCAGGAAGCATGCAAGTTAGTGGTTCGAAGTCTGTTACTTTCTTTTATAGATTATGGTCTGCTCATTCATGATATGGCAACTAACAGTGTGTTGGACAGAGCTCATGTTGCATATTATCGAATCTGTAAATTTGCATTAGATGCAAATGCAGATTGTCACCATTGTGATCTTTACTTATTTATTTATTATTTATTTATTAAATTGTTATAACCGGGTAAGTCCGCTGGGCCCTGAAGGTCCCTTTTTCAGTGGTGACCCGGGGAATTACATGGAATAATACTTTGGGTAGCATACAGCACAGGTACATTACACTAGACAACGAGGAACATAATACATAGTAGTTTTTCAGCAGTTACATTTAAGAGGTAAGACATATTAGCTTTTTAGCAGTTAACATTTCCTGGGTAAGCTCTACAGATGGGGTGCAGTGCTATATAGATGGGGTGCAGTGATAGTCACTATTTCCATATGAGGGAGAGGGGTGGGCTTCCACTTAGGAGCCTCTCACTTTAGCAGTTGCATATGGAGGTGACCATCATGTGAGCCTTCAGCCTTGTGCGAAAGGTGTGGGCAGAGGTAGCATCCTGAACACCAGGGGGCAGGGAGTTCCATAGGGTGGGCGCTATGATGGCGAACGACTTACCCCCTGCCTTGGTTCTAACCCTTGGCACTGTGAGGAGGGTTCTGTCTGTTGTTCTGAGGAGCCTAGGGTTTCTGTTTTGGGCAATGAGTTCAATGAGGCTGGGAGGAGGGGATGGGCTGAGTAGTTTATGAGTGTGGCAGAGTAGGGGGTATTGGAGCTGGGCCTCCCAGGAGGGACAGTTTAGTTGAGCCAAAGTGCCACAGTGGTGAGCCCGGGAGCCGGATAGGGTGGTGAAGTGAGCCACCTTGTGATAGAGAACTTGTAATCTGTTCATTTCTTGTTTGGCAGCTCCCTGTATCACTGGGGCTGCATAGGAGAGGGTAGGGAGGAGGACGCTTCTGGCGATGGAGGCCCTGGCCACGGGTATCAACTGGTCTTTCAGCCTATACAAGGTCGCAAGTTTGGCGTGAATATTTTTGGTTACCTGGTCGACATGATCCTTGAGGGAGAAGCACTGATCCAGGGTGAGGCCAAGGTATTTTATCCATTCAATTACCTCAAGTCTTTTTCCTGATTTGGTCATCAGCCTGAGATGTGGGCTTCTGTCCGGGCTGAGGGTTCTTGGGCCAAATAGCATGGCTTTGGTCTTGTTAGGGTTAGTGATCATTCTGTTGGTGACAAGCCGTTGCTCAAGGGAACTCCGGTCTTCCTGTAGCCCGGAGCAGAGATCTCCCAGATTAGAGGAGGGGTGGTATATGACCACGTCATCCGCATACTGTACCACTGAGCTACCCCCACAGTGTTTACTGAGATCATTTTTGAAAAGAGAGAAGAGAAGGAGGCCAAGGATAGATCCTTGGGGCACCCCATCCGTTAGGGGGAGAGGTTCTGATAGGGAGTCTTTCCATTTTACCCTCTGTGTCCTCCCTGTGAGGTAGCTGTTGAACCATGACAGGGAGTGGCTGTCTAACCCAACCTGGCTCAGTTTTGTAAGGAGCAGGTTGTGGTTTACAAGGTCAAAAGCCTTGGAAAGGTCAATGAAGACTGCCCCGGTGGGGGATCCCTTGTCCAGTTCTCTGAGAACATCAGTGGAGAATTTGATAAGCTTGGTGTCAGTCCCATGATTGGTTCTGAAACCATGCTGGGAGGGGGCAAGTAAATGGTGGAGCTCTAGATAATCCCGGAGTTGTCCATAAATTAGTCTGTCTTGAATCTTACCAAGGCTAGATAGCAGGGAGATGGGTCTGTAATTGTTGGTAGTCTCCCTTGAACCACCCTTGTGAATGGGGACTACATGGGCCAGTTTTCATTGTTCTGGGATGGCACCTGCGATAAGGAATTGATTGAGGAGCCAGGTGAGGGGTCTTTTGAGTGCAGGGGCCCCTTCCCTTAGTATGCGGGGGGGGGATGCCATCGGGTCCCATAGCTCCCGACATTTTGAGGGACTTTAGTAACGGGAGGACTTCGTTTGGTCTTACAAGCTGGATGTGGAAGGTTGGGCAGTCCAGGCTTTGGGGGATGGGATCATTTGAAACTGGGAGGAGGGGTGGCAAGTCCACTTTGAGCAGGTCCAGGTTTGTGAACTACCGGTTGAAAGCCATGGCGATGCTAGGGTCGTCGTTAGTTAATTGGCTATTGACCTCTATGGGGCAGTGAGCAGTCTTCCCGCTCCCCTTTATACGCCCATTTATGTGAGCCCAAAAGAGTCTAGGGTTGCCTAGGTTCTTTTTCTGTAGATCTGTGAGGTAGTCTCGTTTGGCCGCTTTGATGGCCAGTTTGCACTTATTTCTCACCATCTTGTAGCGGTTTAGGTCAGCCGATAGGGAGGAGAGCTTGTATTTTTTCCAAGCAGTGTCCCTAGTTTTCATCAGTGTTTTCACTTGAGGGGTAATCCACTTGTAGTAGCTACCCTTGGTGTAGAATTTCTTCAAAGGGGCCAAGCAGTCAGCAACCATAATGATGGCTCCCTGGAAGAAGGCTGTAGCCTCTTCCAGTGTGGGGAGTAGTTTGATTGGGCTCCAATCAATCCCATTTAGGCAGCCAATCAAGTGTTCAGGTTGATAGTTTGAGTAGTCCTGTGTCACGAGTATTCGCATGGGGAATCTGGGGACCCTGTTTTTCCAGGAACAGAAGATTGGGGAGTGATCACTCAGGGCATCCGCTAGGGTACCAGCCGCCTTTATATTGGTGGGTTTGCTAGTAAGCACCCAATCAAGTGTGGAATGGTTACCAATTTTGTAGTTCATTCAGGTGGGCCCTGTGATAACCTGTGTAAGATTAGCTTCCTGAACCAGCCCTAGTAGGGAGGGATTGTCTTTCGGGGCCCAATTCAGATTGAAGTCCCCCAGGATGATTAGCTCAGAGGTGACCTCATTGGAGATGTCCCTTAGGACCACCTCCAGAGATAAGCATGCATTGGTTGGGGGTTTGTATATGCATCCAATGTTGAGATGCTTACATGGGCCAAAGGTGATGCGAATGAAGATTGATTCACCTTCCATACTAGTGGCCTGTAGCAGGTTGACCTGCACTGAGTTAAGGGTGTCTTTTGTGTAGATTAGGACCCCTCCACCCCTTTTCTTCAGTCTATCTTGTCTATGGGAGAGGTATCCTAGGGCTGCAGCCTCGTGGGAGGGTATGTGAGGCTTGAGCCAGGTTTCCGATATGGCCAGGATGTCCGGGTTGTACCGGTCCAGCCAGGCTTGAAGTTCCTGTATCTTGGGTCTCAGGCTACATATATTCATGTGTGCAATCCTCGGGCCCTTATTGGCCGCCCAATGCGGGTCCACCAGGGAGGAGACCAGAAGATCATAAGGAGGGAGACCAGGATTTGGTTAGATGTCCCCTGCCATGAGCAGGAGGGTAGCAAGGAGGCAAAGAGAAGGAAGCCGACTGAGGCGTAAGGACTTAGTCCAGAGTCTCCGTTTAGCAGTGAGTAGAGCTGAGTACAGGATGCCTCTCCTGCAGAATACATGGGCAGTCAGAAGCACCTCCATGTTATTAAGAAGGAGGGTGTAGTGGTCCCAAGAATGTCATGGGGGAATATCCAGTTTGGGGGGACTTCTCAGATCTTGTTCTCCTGTGCTTATAGTCCTATCTGCCCAGTGTAGGAAGAGGAGCTACAGGACGGCCAGTAGGAGCCCTCTATTTGGGCAGCCAAGAGAGGGCGGTCCAAGCATGGAGGGCATCATGCTGGTGAGGAGGCCAGGTGGGGAGAAGGGATGGATGGCGGTAGGGATGGTTCGGCCTCTGGGATTAAGTTCCCCTGATCCCACCATGCTCAACGTAAGAGTAATAACCAGCCTCATCAGGCACCGAGTCCCTGACAGATCAGGTCAGTGATGTGGCAAGGAATTACTACAGTGAGCCACTGGTCAGCAGTACCCAAACTTATAGGGTATCAGATGTCTTACCCCAGGGATAGATGCGACAGCGTATTGGAGGGAGGTGGTCTTGGTAGCACTTGTTACTATAGGATCCTCTTGGTGATGAGTTTGAGCACCACTGCCCTTCAGGTCAGCAGGCGGGTTGGACTCAGGAGCTGTCTATGGCCTGAGGCCGGGCACGCTCGTGTTAAGCAATAGGGGGCGGCAATCTAGCTGGAGATACAGTGTTAATTAGGTAATCAGGCAGTTAAGGGTGCACCTATATATGTACTGAAAACCATACCCCTGAGGTAGAGTTGAAATCACATTTATACAACTCATGGGAAAAATAGAATAACACGCAATTTACAAGAAATAACTGGATTACTATAGCGCTTAATAATTACTTAGATACTGCAGGTACAGCAGCAGCTGTAATTTCTGACTACCTAGTTTATGATACAACTGCCATATTTATGGGTAGCAGGCAATTTGGTAGGGAGAGACAGAGGTACTTCCCCGAGTTGCACAGTAATTTGCGGGCGGTGCAAAAAGGTTGGGATTAGAGAAAGCAGGTGCAGTGATGGCTAAACGCCACTAGAGGGGGTATTGGAGTTTTGTATGAGCACGGTAGCCTGAAGGTCCTTTTGTTATAGTGGCCACTAGTGGACAGCTGTGATAACGTGCAAATGGAAACGTCACCTGATAGGTTAATTTCAGTCAGGTGCTTTATCCTATAAAAAGGAGTGACGACCAAGGGTGGTGGCGGGGCAGCCGATGTGTAGCATTGGCAGGGTCCTTGCTCTGCCATTTGCACTCCTCGCTCTTCCTGGTCTCCTTTGCCTGTGCAGATTTTTCAGTTTGAATTCCGTGCCTTTTGCAGGGGGCTATCAGCGTGGGGCTTGGGAAGAGTCCGACAGCTGTGGGGGAGGGCTGCTCGGTTGCCCTCTCGACCCAAAAGGCTCCTGGGGAGCAGGTTTGTCTCTGCAGAGAAGGAAGGAAAAAGGTGAGGCATTTATATAGATCCTACACAAAGCAGCAGACTAAAGGAGCATTAGGGGTGGGGATCACATATTCAATACAGTTAAGGTTATTTTAGCCCAGCCCTTGTTAAGCTCATTATAGGACTTTCTAAACAAAGAGGGCTCAGGTGGAGACAAAGCAGTTTTTGCAGGCACTGGGGTTTGTGAGGCTAAAAGGTGCAAAGGCAGTAGAAGTTTAGCAACTTGGGTAATCAGGAAAAATATTTTCTCTGGCACTACAAGTTTCACTGATTCAGTTTAAGATAAAGGTCATTGTCACAGAACGAGCTTACTGTGGCATTTGATGTTTCACTATTAAGGTGCTCTGCTACTTCCTTACAATTCACAAGTATACAGGGAGAAAACTCGAGGGGGAAAAAAACAATCAGCACTCGTGTGGTGACTGAAAATAAAGTTTAAGACTTTCAGTAAAAATGGCACTCTGCCATTTGCACTCCTCGCTCGTCCGGGTCTCCTTTACCTGTGCAGATTTTTATGTTTGAATTCTGCACCTTTTGCAGGGGGCGATCAGAATGGGGCTTGGGAAGAGTTCATCAGCTGCGGGGGAGGGCTGCTCGGTTGCCCTCTCAACCCAGAAGGCTCCCAGGGAGCAGGTTTGTCTCTGTGCAGATTTTTCGGTTTGAATTATGCGCCTTTTGCAGGGTGCGATCAGGGTGGGGCTTAGGAAGAGTCTGTCGGCTATGGGGGATGGCTGCTCGGTTGCCCGCTCGACCCAGAAGGCTCTAAAAGTGAACTGGTTTCCACTGAATGTAAGAATGAACTACTTTGACAGTATTTGTAGTTGGAAATTGCCAAAACACTAACAATTTAAATAAGCTGCTTCCCAAGTGCACCAATTTATATAATACTAGAACAATGCAAAATTTGAACTTAGATATATTAAGTTGTAAAACTTCCCAGGGGGCGTGGCCAAGCCAGGGAGCAAGATGGACACTTGAGAAGGGAGCTCTGTGCTCATCTGACCTTTTTCAAGACCATCTGATATAATTCCACGTGAACTGGGACCCATTCCAATGGCTACGGAGGTCTTCATGGCAGTGACTAACGAATCTACTAAAAAACAGGCACAATTAAACTTTAAAGCAGCTGGGGAATCAAGCAAACAATTGGGTCTAGATCACCTAATAATCCGTACAGCTTCTAAATCTATGGCAGAAGCCGTGCCGCACAGTGCATCCTCTATGGCAGGTTCACCAACCCCCTCGGGTCTTTCCATTGAGACTCTGCTAATAAATTTAAAATACGACCTAACTACCCAAATACAAGCTGGATTTACTAACCTGAATGTGCAGCTCATATATATGCAGCAAACCATCAATTCTCGGGGGAGAAGCTGGATAAACATGAGGGCCAGCTTACCGAACTAGAAGAGAGAGTTAGTGCACAGGAGGATGCCTATAGCGAGACTGATCCTTTAGTGCAACAGGCCCTCAGAGAGGTCCAGCAACTGAAGGCCACACTGGATGATTATGAGAATAGTGAGTGCTACTGCAATGTTTGCCTGGTTGGCCTCCCAGAGGGGACTGAGGGGAAGGATTTTGGCAATTTCATGCAGAGGTGGCTGGTAAAAACCCTCCCTCTGCCTGAAGGCACAGAACTGGAAATACAAAGGGTGCATTGGTCTCCTGGGAGGAAGCCAGGGCCGAATGAGAGACCACATCACATACTTATTACATTCCTGAGATACCAGGACAGACAGAGGTTCTAGCAGGGCCAGAAAAGTAGACTACATAATGGTGGATGGCAGCAAAGGGAGCATTTTTCCAGACGTTTCCAGGAAACTTCAACAAGAAAGGCAAGCATTTACCAAAGTTAAAAAGAAACTATTTGTCTTGGACTGTCCTTTCTTGTTGGACTACCCAGCGAGATTAATTATCAGGGCGCAAGATAAGATGACAAAGTCATTCATGGATCCAAAAGCAGCTCTTGCCTTTGTCAGCACAGAATCAGAGAAGAAGGATCAAGATTCAAATAAATCTCCCCGTCATCCTGTCACCCGAAATGAAACAATTTTCCTTTAAGGTACTATCTTATTACTTGTGGAGGCTGTGGCTCCCAAAGTGTGAGGGGAGAGCGGGAGAATGTAGTACCTGGTTTGTAATGGGCTATCCCGGCCTATCAGGGCAGAACCGGGGACCACCCCCAAAGCACAGTGCTGGGGTTTGAGCCACGACTCCATGCTGGGGTTCAGATTTTGGTCCAGACCTCTACTGCTGACTGACCATTACAGGCTAATGTAGTGTTTATTAAGAGTATTTAGTTTCTCCACCATCTGGAACTCGAACTCCTGAACAGGGGGCTACTGTTGTTTTGAAGTGGGATGGTGGTTGATTAATCAGCCTGACCCGGTGAAATGTTAACTACTATTTCACCAAGACTTGAAGAGTGATATCCCAAGGGAAATGCTGATTGATAAGCCTGTTGGGTGCAGTCTTTCCATAGTGTTTAGAATAAAGGGCACCAATCTATAGTTTTAGACCTCTGCCACTGAGATTATGGGTAAAATGTTTAGGGAGCAACCTAGACTACAGGAATATTTTCCCTGATATTGGGTTCATTTCATTACTTCCCTCCATCTATTTGTTACTGAGGTGAGTATCTGTTTATGAGAATCCTGTTCCCATTTTGCTGGTCGATCTTCACTGCACTGACATTTTGTTTTACAGGATTCCCTAAGTCGCTTACAGGGCCCTTATAGATTGCCCTCAATTATAGCAGGGGATGTTCTCTTTACTGCATTTCTCAGTGGGGAGGAGAGAATTTATGTGATAGTTCACCCAAGGGCTACATTTATACTGGGCCTCCCTTTGCTGAAAAGGTCCACAGCTGTTCAGGGTTGTTATAAGACACCAAGTGGATTAACAGATTTAGCAATATTTAATGGGGATAGGCTGGGGTGCAGTTGCTGCAGCTTTCGGGATGGGGGTGCACTGGGCTGGGACTGCCTGGCACAGAGGAGGTAGACTTTGGGGAGAAATTTAGTGGGGCGCTGAGCCAATTGATGTTTAGGTTGTTAGAGCAATAGAAGTACAAACTGAGATTTGCATGGGGGGGGAAGAGGCACCGAGGGGGGAGTTACTCTGCAAGCTTGGAGTAGGTAACTTCCTCTCCCTCAGAGCTGGCTATGGGATTCCTGGTCTGCGGTTGGGGCCTCCAAGGCCTCTGATGGGTGGTTGGGGGCCTGGGAGGCACTCTTGCTCTCTCTCTCTCTGGGGCTTGGGCCTCACTTGGGGGGCTTCCTCAACCCATTTGCCCCTCCAAAAGTGGTTAAGAGGGATGGAGTTGTAGATTTAGATATAGAAATACATTACATTATATAAGGTTAATAGGTTGGATGGGCACTAACTGGCTCTTCTACAGCAAGAGTAGAATATGGGGGTTAATTCCTGTTTATGGAATTGGGAGGGGAGGGAAGGGTCACTCTGAGAAGTTTTTCGTTTTGGGGTTTGTTATGGGGGCAACATTGGTAATAAGTAACATAATGCCTGAGTTTATATATGGGGATTTTGGGAGGGTAGTTAAACCAGTTGGGGATGTTCTACACAGGTTTATGAGGAGTTGGGGACTGTTTCTTGTTCTTTGAAGGTTTTTGACTGTTGTTAATGCTCTTTGGTTTTGGTTTTATTTGCAAAACACAATTTCCAGAATTGCATGGAAAGCAAGGAGTCTGGAGAGTATGTTTAGGTACTTGGTTCCCAGGTGCTCATATAAAATTCTTTGACTGTTCATGAGTCACTTAAAGGTTATTTCATGGAATGTCAATGGTCTCAAGACTATAGTGAAGCGGAAAAAGCTTGTAACATATTTCAAAAAAGCTAGAGGGAATTTTTTTTGTTGTAAGAGATGCATCTTACTAAAGAAGAATCCGATAAATTGACCAGAACGTGGGGGTGGGGGGTACCCTGTTGGTGCCCAGTTTTACCTCAAAAGCTAGGGGGGGTATCTGTATGGTTTAGACCTGGCCTGCATGTGCAGATAGTTTCATCCCTTTCTGATCCTCCGGGCAGATATCTGCCTGTGGTAGGGGTGACTGAAGGAAGGAAGTTTACTTTTATTTCGGTCTATGGCCCCAACTTCAACAGTCCAGAATTTTTTCATAAACTAGCTTTGGTAGTAGCTCCTTCAAAAGATAGCTTATACATCAGGGGGACTTCATTACATTCTGGGACCCCCTATTAGACCATTTGGGTTCGTAAAGTATGTCTGTCACCCAGGAGTGAGGCTACCTTTAGGAGATTGGTGAGGAAAGGGGCGCAGGTGGGGGCATGGCGTCACCTGCATCCAGACCAGTGGAAATTTTCTTTTTTCCTCATATGCGCATAAGGTCTACACTAGAATAGACCTGGTCCTCCTATCCCTGAACCTCCTAAGAAAATGCATGGTGGCCTCATATGGGCCAATTTGTATCTCAGATCATGCCTCTCAGAAAGTGGAGTTAATGCTATCAAAGGATCCTCCACCAAGACAGCAATGGCACCTAGATCCTACTCTGTTAACAGATAATGTTTACAGAGACCAAATGGCTGCTGCGATCAAGGATTTTTTGGTCCATTAAAGGGTGGAAGATACATCAACGGTGGTCATCTGGGAGACATTGAAAGCTTATGTTAGGGGAGCCACTATGTCATATGCAGCCCACAAGTGATAAGAGGAGTCCCAGGAGGAAAGGGACCTAGAAGCCAGGGTTGTGGCATTGGAGAACGCATTCATGGCTGGAAAAGGGGAGGCCGATCTGGGAGAACTTAGAAGGCTCAAGGGAAATTTAAATCAACTCTCCTCCAGAAATATAGAAAGAAGACTACTGATTACTAAGGATGGGAATTACTTAGAGGGTGATAGAGCGACAAATGGCTGGCTTGGCTAGTAAAACAAAAATGGGCTGCGAGACAGGTACTGGAGCTGGAGGGGCCAGATGAGAACATTACCACCGATCAGACTCTCATAAATAAAACTTTTCAGACTTTCTATCAGTCCTTCTATACCTCAGAAGTACTGCTGGGGACAACTTTCGATGCCTTTATTCAGGGCATTCACCTGAAGGCCTTAGATCCTAAGGTAGCAATGGAGCTTAACTGCCCTGTTACCCTTACAGAGATCAAACAAGCCATTTGGTCCTCAAAAGTGGGCAAGGCTCCAGGCCTGGATGGAATTCCCATGGAATTTTATAAAACCTTTTGGCCTGAACTGAACCATCCGATGTATTTGATGGTGCAGGAGGTATTAGAGCTTGGTACCTTGCCAGAGTCCCAAACCTTAGTAACTATAACCATTTTACCTAAACCAGGCAAGGGCCCTGTAACATGTGGGTCATATCGACCAATTTCTTTGTTAAATGCTGATTATAAGATCCTGCTGAAATTATTGGCTGCTAGAGTTGAAAGGGTTTTGCCACTACTTATCCATCCTGACCAGGAAGGCTTGTTCAGGGCAGGCAGGTGAAGCATAATATCAGAAGGACCCTTAATATTATGTATAGCTGGACTTGACAGAAGAGGGGTAGTGATCAGGGCTTTCTCATGCTAGATGCGGAGAAGGCCTTCAATCATGTAGAATGGCCATTCATGTTTGCAGTACCTAAAAAGTATGGATTTGGGCTTAAGATTCGAGAATGAATAGCTATGTTGTACAAATCCCTCTGAGCCCAAATCCTCACTAACAATACTCTATCCCCACCTTTCAGGCTTTTCAGTGGCACAAGACAGGGGTGTCCCCTTTCCCCACTTCTATATATTCTAATAATCGAAGTTCTAGCTCAAGCGGTTCATCAACACCTGGATATCAAGGATAACAGGTATAGGGAAGGGGAATATGTCATTTCACTATTTGCAGATGATATTCTAATGTGTATAGATAACCCTGAACAAGCCCTACCTGCCTTAACATACCTGTTTACAACATATGGTCCATTTTCTGGTCACAAATTTAACTGGTCTAAGTGTGAGTGGCTACCTTTATCAGGGAACTATGCCTCTATCCAGATTGGTGGTGTCTCCTTGTTCTCAGCATCTGTAATTAACTATCTGGGTATCATGCTCCCTAAAATATTGCCAGAGTTGGGAGAGATCAACTACAAACCCATATTAAAGAAAGTCAAAGAGGATCACGGTAGATGGAGGTCTCATCCTCTTATTTTGATAGACAAGGTAAATTTGGTTAAGATGTGTGTATTCCCCTAGTGCCTTTACTTGTTCCAGATCCTTCCTTTCCATATCCCGAATAAATATTTTAAAATCACTTGTGGGCTGTATCACTACCCTGTTGTGGAATGGCAAGTGACCTAGGATGAAGCAGCAGACTGTCTGGCAACCATAGGCTGGGGGAGGGCTTGGTCTACCAAACTTGAAACTTTATTATCTGGCTGCATAAATAGCATTCCTGGCAGATCTGATGCCGAGGACTGAGTCATGAAGGGCATGGGTGGATCTGGGGAGGCTACATTTAGGGCGCCACTTAACAATGCACTATATGCCTACTCGTTAAATAAGAGGATGATTAAGCCAATTGCTAACCCATTTACAAGGTCTACCTCGAGGGCATGGTTAGATGCCCATTCTATGCTTGGGGGTCCCCCTACCTTCTCCCATGAAGCATTAATATGCTTTGCGCTATAGGAAGAAAACATTATCCCATGCCCAACCCTTTGAGTTTTGCTCTCTTAGCAATCAAGGGGACTTAGGATGATCTCCCAGTTATTTGAGGAAGTAGTCTTAAAATCGTTCCAAACATTGGTGAAGAAATTCCTTCTCCCACCCACACATTTTTCTACAAACCTCCATGTTAGGACCTGATTGCTCGATAACCAAGGTACTTTAGATCCTTTCCTGATCCTTAATAGATCCAAGATAGAAGAGGTCGTCTTCAGTGAAGGTAGTAAACCCAAACCGAAACCCATGTCCAGAATCTATAAGGTTTTCTTGGGAGGCCTCTCTGATCCTGTGGATGGAACAAAGAGATCTACGACTTTGAAAATGAGCTTGCTCAATAGTGTTATGCCTGGTTAAATACAGTTTGATTGATTTATTGATTGATGTTGTCGAACGACCGTACAGCAAAACCGTCATGTCAACCACATTTGCGATTGGCATAAGGTTTCTCACTGACCAACATGTTTTCTTCAGGGGGCTTTGCCCCCGAACACCCCACATGGGGGGGCTGTGCCCCCACTCCCCCACTAAATATAATCAGCTCTGAGTAAGAGCTGATTAAGGGAGAGGGTACAAAACCCCCAGAATACTGTACCGGGGTCCATCGCCGACACTACAGTGACCTGGCCCTGTAGTCCCTGTAGTGTTGGTCACTGTTGAAATGTCGCAGTTGAAGGAGTATACCATAATAAAGGAGGTGGGAAAGAGATTTGGCACCTACTAGCCTGACAGAGGGAGACTGGAATGTTATATTGTAAAAGGGGGATTAAATGCTCTAAAAACAATAGACTCATGACAATTCATTATAATGTTACATCAGAATTATTTCACCCCTGCTTTAGCTAATAGAATAAATGAAGAAAAATTAAATTGTTGTCCCAAGTGCAAGGCCAAGGTAGGATCCTTTTTAGGGCTGCATGGGTGGAGCCCTGTAGTCCTATTGCTAGGACTAGGAAAAAAGCAGTTTGCAAACAAACAACCTCATGAGGTGACATAAGTCCCCTTTGAGCCTGAGCACCAAAGCCCACTGCACCCTTGCACTACATTTTTTTTTACCTAGGGTGTAGCTAGAAATTGCTTCATTTTACTTTAATATTGTTTTTCCTGAGCCCTAATAATAGATGCTGTCCCAATCGCAATTCCTGCTCATCTGTTTGGTAATAAAAGGTCAAATTTAAGTCCAGTTAGTGTCGTTGTCCCGCCCCCCACCCCACACACACACACTTCCACGCATGGGCTTTTTTATTATTATTATTTTTCTTTCCTTTCACTTCTTCTTCCCACCCGACCCTCTGTCTTAGCACCCCCTCCCCCGAAACATAACAGTGACACTGGGGGTGCCCAATCCCCCAGTGTTGAGATCTGTAACTCGGTCCATTTTTTTAAATTTAGTTTTAACCTGTAACAAGAAAACTGTCAATCGACGTATTTTGCGCCATTTCAGAACCCCCACCAGACCCTCCCACTGAGCACCCCCCAGCCCTTACTTATCCATCAGGGGGTCCAATGCCCTAATCCTCTCTGAACCGCAGATACGTCTTCACCCTTCAAAGCCTGCCACAAATTGAAGAAACAAGTATACTGTTCAGTGTATTTCAATGGAGTTTTGAACTTAAAGGCATGACTTCTTTTTTTTTTCCCAGCAACAGTTTTGTTTCATTCATCCCTGTCTGCCCCTAATCTTGATTAAAGGAAATTGTGGATTTGTGTGGGGCTGGGAACTTCTTGCCCCAGTGTGACACCACCTGCAGCACTGGCCTCCTCCCTCACTCCCAGTCCTCACACCATGCAGGGAGCCATGAACTTGCAGCCATCTGGCACTGAAGGGCAGAGATTACTACTAGTCTCTTCTCTGCTGAAGCCCTGCACTCTCTCCCGAGCCCTCTGCCCTCTCCTTTGTTTGATATGTGATTTGCTTGAACCAAGGCTAGATTTTAATTATACCATTTGAATATTTTTGGAATGGAGGATCGCTTTCCCGGAGAATGCTCATTGTACTGTTACAATATTGTAACAGTCATGGTTTGTGAACCCGTAGTAGACATTTTGTTGAGCTGTCATTTTTTTTGAGAGTTTTACAGCTCCTTGTTGGTATATGTAGAATGACACAGTACATGAGTGCACTCATTTCATCTGACACATAACAAAAGAATAAAAGAAGAGTAGACCAGTGTTACATCAGCCCCATGCCAAGTGGTGTGTTGTACCTTTCCACTGAATCATCTGGTAGTACATGTATGCAATGAAAATCATAATCAATTGACACAAAACAGAAAAAGAATATAGTAGTCAAGAGTAGTGCAGCATTATATGACCACCACCATACCAAATGTTTTACTGTACTACACAACTTTAAATAAAACACAAACAATGTATATTTGGCTATTATAGACAGTCCTTTATGATTGACTATTGTTGAATACACAGAGTACTCCATTACATGCACATGTATCTGGCACTGTATTTAAACAATCTCAATGTCTCATTTTATTCACATTTTGTATAACAATGAAGTTAGTAATCTTGTGATTTTTAATAAGGTTGTGTACAGTAGAAAAAGACATCACAAAGCTGCAAATCTACATGTCAGTATAATTTTAGTTGTAGTAAAACTGTAATAAGAGCCAACATGTATTATCTCCCCCTTAGGATGTGGGCACACTCCCTTTCCAGCAAAATGATGTCTTTCAATTCAGTATTGTATTGTCAATGAAGTATTTGAAACATATAAACACAGAAACACTGAATCTGACATCAAATAAGGACCACTAAGCCCATCCAGTCTGCCTTTTTTCCTACTACTAAAAATGTTGACGAGCCTACTGTAACTCTGTTTTTACAATCTTTTTTGAATCTCTAGCTTCCCCATGTCTATTCCATAGAGTTCTATATTCCCTTACCGACATTGCTCCCATCACTAATGCTGGGATGCTGTTACATGCATCTAACACCCTTTCTGTGAAGAAGAACTTTCTCATATAGGCCCTTTAGCCTACACCCCTCCGAATACATGTCATGCCCTCTTATTCTAGATTTTCTTCTTTTACACAAGATGTTGCGCTCCTGTATCTTATTTATTCTCCTTAGTTACTATTCACCCCAACACTCACTGATTCTCCTTATCACCTTGGCACATTGTTTGGCCACAATTAGGTCATTAGATATGATCACTCCCAGATATCTAACCTATTTGGTGGGAGTTAGTAACTGCCAACCCATCACGTAATCCTCCCCTGGGTTTCTGCACCACAAGTGCATGATTTTTCACTTGATCGCATTGAATCTTAGCTGCCACATTCAGGACCATGGCTGCAGCTAAGAATTTTTGAGCCCAGGACAAGTAACTTGAGATTGGCCTCCTTATCCCAAACCAGTTAAGCCATGGGGTCTGGGTGCCGCCAGGCCCCCAGAAGCACAAGGAGTTTAGATGCTCTCTGGTGAGTTCTGGTGCTTGTATGGAAGATAAAAACACACTTTTGTTATGTCTTCCCTACCCCTGAATCCTGCTAAAAAACTATTTCCCCCCCGGAGTCAAAGGCATGTTAGCCTCTGGCTAGCCTTAACATACTATAGAAACATAGAAGTTGGCAGCAGATAAGGGCAGCAAGGCCCATCCAGTCTGCTCATTTTTTCTACCTTATGAATATGCCATAGGCCTTTACTCTGTCAATGGCCTATCTATTCATACTCATCTGTATTGCTCCCTTATGCCTATCCCATGCCTGTTTGATGCCCTGCACTGTATTCATAGCCACCACTTCCTGAAGTAGGCCATTCCATGCATCCACCACCTTTCTGTGAAAAAGAACTTCCTCACATTACCCCTAAATAGGCCTCCCTCTAATGTCATGCTGTGTCCTCTTGTTCTTCTATTTTTCTTATATTGAAACATGTTAGACTCTTTCACCTTGTTAATGCCCTTAAGATGGTTGAATGTTTCAATCATATCTCCTCTCTCCCTCCTTTGCTCTAGGGTATACATATTGAGCTGTTTTAATCTGTCCGCATATGTTTTCTGATGCAGTCCCTGCACCATTTTGGTTGCCCTTCTCTGGACTGCCTCCATTTTGTTAATGTACTTGTGCAGGTGTGGCCTACAGTACTGTATGCAGTACTCCAGATGGGGCCTAACCATAGTCTTGTAAAGAGGGATTATTACCTCCCTCTTCTGACTTGTGATACCCCTACTAATACACCTCAACATCCCTCTAGCCTTACATACTGCTTTAGTGGTCTGCTTGGATGATTTCAGGTCATCTGTAATGTTGATGCCCAAGTCTCTTTCTTCCTTTGTGATTGCCAGCAACTCCCATCCCACCCTATAGGTAGCTTCAGGGTTTCTTTTCCCTATGTGCATGATCTCGCACTTCTTTGCGTTAAACCACAGTTGCCACTCTTCTGACCATTTTGCCAGTTTATTCAGATCTTTTCTCATTCTGCCCACCCCATCTGGATCATCTATTCTGTTGCAGATCTTGGTGTCATCTGCAAACAGACAACCCTTAGCCTCCAGTCCATCTGCAATGTCACTGATGAAGATATTGACGAGGCCTGACCCCAGAACTGATCCCTGAGGTACCCCACTTGTGATTTGCATCTCTTCTGACTGTATACCATTTACCACCACTCTCTGTTTTCTGCCCGCCAGTTGACCAACCTCTGACCCAACCTGAGCCTACCCAGCTTATTAATTAATCTTCCATGTGGAACAGTATTGAAAGCTTTGCTGAAGTCAAGGTAGTTGACATCAACTGCACCCCATTGGTCCACCACCCTAGTTACCCAGTCAAAGAAATCTATGAGATTAGTTTAACAGGACCTTTGTGTTGTAAACCCATGCTGTCTTTGATCATGTGCTCCTATGGATTCCAGGTGTTGCACTATCCTTTCCTTAAGGGGTGTCTCCATAATCTTACCCACTACTGAGCTAAGACTGAATGGTCTGTAGTTAAACTCTGCAGCTGCAAGGGGGGAGCCTGCAACTGTCTGACCAACTATGGTAGGCAGTAGAGGGATAGGTATGGCTGGGGGTGAGCCTGAAGCTGCATGTAAATGAAGCAGACTAGGGCATGTGTTCTTCTGGCTGGAGAGGGGATGACCACTTTAAGGAGGTGTAGAGAGTTCAGTGGTGAGTGAGACGGGAAGGAGAGAAGGTAAATTGGTGATTTTGTAGGTAATGTCCTACTTGTGCAGGTAAGTTGAGGGGATGTTGATCAGCAGAAGCAATCCATGTTGTAGGCTGGGAGGAGGATGCCCTGGGCAATGGCCAGGCAGGCCTTGAGGGTAAGGAGATGTTTGAAATGATAGGCTGGGCCAATGCTGCTATTTGCTGCCTTATATTGGTTTGATATGTGAAGGTGAAAGTAGAGACAATGGTCAAGGATAATCCCCAAGTACTTAATCTCGCCAACAGTAGTAATTGGGACCCGGTTAGACAACAGGCATTATCTCATGTTACAAAACTGTGTCACAACAAGACCCCATTAAAATTAGACATTGCTTATCAGCTGAGTTATCCAGGGTAAATACATTGCTAAAAAATGTAAATGCAGTACCATGCTGACAATGAGATATAATATTTCTGCTGTGCTATCCTGGGTAAATGTTTTGAAAAAATATAAAAGAGCAGGAAGACCCCCCCTTGAAACTGAGGTAATGCCACTCATCTGATCTAGCATGGGTACATCCATTGTAGAAATGTGTGCAAGTAGGATCCCACTACAGTAGGACCTCATTGTAAATGTGACATTAGGCTGGTCTGTCTGTGGAGAAATGCACTGTAAAAGCAGGACCAGACTGAAAGTGAGATGTTGCCTGTCAACTGTAGTATCCTGGGTAGAGATGCAGCAAAGTAAAATTCTGCCCGCAAAGTGGATACGTAGTGGCCACTTCGCATTAGTGTTCCACTATGCAAAGTGCCCATTTTAAACCCTTACTTCACCACTTTGCGTTGTAAATATGACTTCATGTTATGCACGCTGCCTTATTTCGCTTTAAGGCAGAGTGAGAATTCACAGGCAGATCACACACATCACATGGCTTACACAGTGTAGGTCGCATGCTTCAGGCAGGCAGGCAGTTACGGGCAAAAACACTCTCCAATGTGAGCTGACTTACACGTTTTGATGGGGTGTGACAAATGGCTTTGCACTGTGAATGGCCGGGAGTGGAGTGTGGACGTGTGATGAAGAGGGGTGCACAAGTGACAAGTCTACAAATTAAGTTATTTTCCCCAATTTACATACAGGGGTTGATGTACCACTTGCACTAGACATACTGCATTGACCTCCACCACCACTACTGCTACTCTGACCACCACTTGACAAGCTTTCTAAATCATAATCCTCCCCTCATCATGCCCGTAGTAATCCTCTGGTTTAATCACTATTGCAGACATTCCTGCTTGGTCCTACACACGTGGGAAGGGATAACATGCTCAGTAAGGCTGATGACGAGGGTGAACACCCCACTATGGCATTACCTGCCATCTGGTGCTGGGTCCACAGTGCCATGTGCCTGTTCTTAAGATATGTATGCTGGCCCCCCCCATACCCAGATGACTCCCCTTTTTACCTCGACTCACACACACATGGCAAAGCTGGCAGATTGCAACTGACTCATCATTTGCATCTTGGACAAAAAAAATCCCAAATAAGGGATTGTGATCCCCTACTTTTAACATGTCCCTGATGCTGCTTATTGGACTCTGTTTTTTTAACCCCTGAAAGGAGGAGTGTGCTACTTGATTTCTCAGGCTGGACACACTTGGACTCCAACTGACCACCACAACTACCTAAGATTATTACTGGGTCATCATCATTATCACCAACAGAAACCACTACATGTCAGTGTAGCTCAGTTGGTAGCACATCCACCTCTGGACCAGAAGGTCGCGGGTTCTCGTCCCACACCGGGATGGACTTGCACCTAAAAATCGCTGGCATCCGAGTGCAGTATTGGGGTGCTGTACTGTTGGAGTGTGCCATCCTTCGGATGAGACGTTAAACCAAGATCCCTTCTGCCCATCCTGGTGTTGTTCTGGTGTGTGCCAGGTGGAAGTAAAAGAATCCAGGGTACTCTTTGTAAAAAGCAGGGAACATTCCCGGTGTCCTGGCCAACATTCCCCTTCCCATAAACCAGTTCATGCAATTATCCCGGCTTTGTGTGGGTGATGATGTGCGATATGGCCGCCACCACACATTCAGTCACTTCACTACCAGTCTAGCTTTGCTTGTAAAGCACTTTGGGATACTGTGTATGAAAAGAGCTATATAAATGCTGATTCTTCTTCTTCTACATCACAACTTTTTTGAGGAAGTGGGATTTAACATCAACAGAACCAGACACAGCCACCTTGACTTTCTTTTTCTCCAGTTTCCAACAGGGGTCACTGACATCTTCATCATATTCATCAACATCAACATCATCTGCATCCACATTTTCAGCTTGGATGCTGTCATGTGGAGAACATGTTTCAACCACAGCATCATCATCATCATCATCACACGATATTTTTGTGCCACACTTTGAATCATTGCATGGCAAAGGCATTACCTCAACAGTGCTGGAAGAAACATGACATTGTGAGTTATCATTGACAGGATCAGAATCATGTTCAACTATCATGGGGATGTTAATGGGGAGTATGACATCATCTACACTGTTAGTTACAGCTTTAGACTCAACTATATTTTTTGAAATGGTTAACTGGTCAGAAGTGGAACTTGAGGTAGCAATACTTATGCCAGCAGAAATTGCATTAAGACCACCAGCTGGGACAACATCATCTCCTCCAACTATGAGTGAAGCTACAGATTGCGCTGTAAAAAACATTG
This sequence comes from Neoceratodus forsteri, assembly GCA_016271365.2. Lineage (NCBI taxonomy): Eukaryota > Metazoa > Chordata > Ceratodontiformes > Ceratodontidae > Neoceratodus > Neoceratodus forsteri. Next base: position 677,924,282 of record CM057456.1, on the reverse strand, counting down.
ATGGAGAAATCCCTTTACTGACGTCAACTATGCACATCTGCATACTGCCTCACCCATGGACAATCTTGACACTGGCAGCAGTGACATGGCCAGAAACAGCTTTGGTTGCATGTCTCTTTGCAGGCATGTTGGGGGATCATCAGGAACATTCTAAATGAATTTAGATTTCTGAACTTTCAGTCTGGGCTGGTGGATGTAAAGCCAAAAGAAACAACTGTGGCTTGCCGATGGAGATTGGGCACTAAACAGATGAGAAACAGAGCAGCAATACCCTCAGCTCTCCCAAATCCAAATAAAAAAGAAGGAAGACTTATTTCCAACTTTAAAAACAACAGTTTTATTAAATATTGTAGCACCCTTCACACACAAAATCTACGTTTCACATCGCCCTTGATGCTTTTTCAAGATGCAAAAGCACAGACTAAGATTGCACCGCACAGTCAAGAAGAGATGCAGACACAAAGTCACAACAACATCTTAACCAGTGCTCACAAGTCACAATCCAATCTGGAAAAGAATACCTTTTGCCGGAAGGGAGGGCGCGGTGCACTGCAGTAACAGTCCAAAACCAAGATACCACAAAGCAGTACAAAATCATGCAGGTGTGATGGATAGCAAGTTCACATCTGCTGCAATTACTCTGTGGCACAATAAAATGTGTCTGATTTGATGGCATGCGTCGCACACACACTCACTACAAGTAATGCATTGCAAATTGAAAAGTTCAGCAATATAACCAAATTTCTTAAACAAACTGAAATTATGCACTGCTGCACCACAACAATCAACGAAAAAAAGTCAAGAATTACTTAACATGTTACTGTGTGTACATTAAGGTACAAGAAAAATATAACCAAAACAGAAAGACTGCCCTTTTCTCCCAGTTAATCTACCTCCACCACAGATACACCCCTCCCCCAAAGCACACTTCAAGTGTCTGTCAGTACACAGACTGAATGTTCTAAACTAACATTCAAAATCCACACATGAACAATAAACACTTGATGATATGAGCACAGGAGGGTTTCCTTCAATCAATGTACTAAATTTTGAGCACAAAAAATGGCTCAAAAAGGCTTGTATAACAGCTTTTAGAGGGTTTGAATTGCAGAGCTCTGAGAGCAAACTGTCTCTAGCTACCACTACACACACACTACACAGAACTGAGGCTGTGCAGAACAGTCTAGAGCCCATGTGACCTGCAATCCCATGAATCACTGCAAAATGCGTCTTGGAGTGCAATAACAAGGTGAAGTGATGCAGAGTACATTGCTTTCTATGTACTTTGCATTAAAATTGGTGCAGACGTGGTTGGGGGAAGGTGGGGTAATGTGGAGTCGTTGTTATCAATGGACTTTGTGTTCCTCATTATGATGCAAAGTACTCCGCTTCGCATTGCAGATTACTTTGCGGATTCCGCATTATTCCGTGAATTGCTTTGCGGAGCGAATTTTGGGCACTTCACCCACCTCTAATCCTGGGTAAACACATTGTGAAAAGTTGCAGGAACAGGACCCCATTGAAAAATGAGATATTGCATCTCAGCCTGGATATCCTGGTTAAATGTATAGCAAAATGTGTAAAAGGAAGACCCCACTAGAATAAGATACTGCATTTTAGTTGAGCTGTCCTGGGTAAATACAGTGAAAAAAAGGGTAAGAGCAGGACCATATATAAAATAAGATATTACATCTATGCTGTGCTGTTCTAGGTAAATGCAGGGTAAAAACAGGAGCTCACTACAGCAGAACCTCACAGAAAATGAAATATTGCTTCTCAGCTGTTCTATCCTTGCTGCACACTTTGTAAAAGTGGACAAAAGCAAGATTCCATTGAAAACAAGATAGTATATCTTAGCTGTGCTTTCCTGGGTAAATACAACATCAAAATGTATAAAAGCAAGACTCCCAGTGAAATGAGATATTGCATCTAAGCTTGCCTTCTTTACCCCTGTTTTTGGAGCAGTAAAAGCTTTGTGTAGATGCAGTCTAGAGGAGGGCAATGAAAATGATGCGTGGACTACACCAGAAACCATATGAGGAGAAATTGAAGCCACTCAGTATGTATGCACTACAGGAAAGGAGGGAGAGGGAGAGGGAAGTTTTGATAGAAACTATTAAGCACATCAAGGACAGTAACAAAGTTCAGGAGGGGAGCATTGTTCAGTAAAGGAGATGTGCAAGAACAAAGGGTCACAATATGAGGCTAGAAGGGAGCAGAATCAAGGGGCAACACAAGGAAGTATTTTTACATGGAAAAAATAGTGGATGCATGGAACAGCCTCACTGAGGAAGGTGTAGGGGCAAAACCAATATGTGAATTCCAGAATTCATGTGACAGACAGAAGGCAACCATAGAGATAGGAAGAAGGTAAGAAAATGATGGAATAGGTTCTGTAGTTCATACAATAGGTAGGGAAATTATCACTAGGTAGACCAAGTGGTCCTTGCCCGCCTTCATATTCTATGTTTTTGTTTCTGTGTTTCTTTCTGTAACTGCAGCATGCTGTTCTGGGAATTAGTGTTGGGCAGTTGAAAATGTCGACTAGTGGACTGACTGCATTCATACAGAGGCCTATTGTTTCACATCTCACCATAGTGACGACTTACGCTTATCTAATACACACCATGTATTCACTTATTGTATACCTATGGCACCTTTGGGATCTGATGGAAGTGGAGGACAGAGTTGTGGAAGAGTTTACGTGGTGTGCATACCAAGATGTATTTTGGATTAGTAACTTATATCCTCAGTGTACCTTGGATTGGCTAAACTGCAGAAACATAGAAACATAGAAATTATCGGCAGATAAGGACCTCTAGGCCCATCCAGTCTGACCATAAGTACAACCCATGTTTCTGGCCTCTGACCCTACTTGATCAACAACTTTCTCCTCTCCTTCCCTCTTTTAGGGCTCCTTTATGCTTGTCCCATACATGTTTAAATCTATCCACTGTGCTCGCTCCAAACACCTTCTGTGGTAGACTGTTCCATGTCTACAACCTTTTCCATGAAGATAAACTCCCATTCATTTCTCCTTATCCTGACACCTTACAATTTCATGTCATGCACCCTCATTCTTGTACTCCTCCTGTACTGGAAGATGTGCCCCCCCCCCCGCACTTTGTTTATGCCTTTTAGGTTGTTGAAGGTTTCTATCATGTGTCCCTGCTCTCTCCTCTCTTCCAGCGAGTACATATTGAGAACCGTTAATCCCTCTTCATATGTTTTCAGGTGCAAGCCCTGTACCATCTTTGACACCTTTCTCTGGACTGCCTCCACTCTATCAATGTCCTTAGGAAGATGCAGCCTCCAGAATTATACCCAATACTCTAAAGGAGGCCTCACTAGTGTTTTATAGAATGAAATCACCACCTACCTCTGCCTGCTAGTGTTATCTCTGCATATGTACCACAGCATGCTACTGGTCGCCCCTGAAGCCTTTGAACTCTGCTTAGACACCTTTAGGTTGTCTGAAATAATAACCCCCAGATCTCTTTCTTCCTTGCTGACAGCAACTCCCACCCACCCACTCACATTCTGTGACTCTATCCAGTGTTCCCTCATCCCAGGTGCATTATTTTATACTACTTAGAACTGAACCACAGCTGCTACACCTTGGACCACTCTTTGAGCTTTCTCTGGTCCCTCCTAATGCTCTCCACCAGGAGTGAGCAAAAGTGCAATTTTTCGTCCTGCAGAACTTCCGCAGAAATCGGGAAACTTTGCGGAAGTTTCGAACCTCCACCTATGGCAGAGTGGAAAATGTCCATAAAGTTATGGGTGAAATTTCGCTGGTATTAAAAAAAATCCTGGTGGCTAGTGGCCTCCCCACCCACCCCACAGGTATATATTAAATCCCTGGTGGCTAAGCGGTCCCCCACCAGTTCACCATACCACCTGACTTAAAAAAGAAAAATCTGCTCCCCCGCCCGACAATGCCCACACAGCCCAAATACCCTTACGCCCTTGTGGCTAGTGGTCCCTCCCAAACACTCCAAGCCCAAGTGTATAGTAAATTTTTAGTATCCCCCCATGTCTGTTGATACTGTAACCATAGTTGCAGTAAAAAAAAAATTCTCTGGCGGTCTAGTGGTTTCCCTAATAGCCCTCCACCTCCCAATCCCCAGTCACACATAATTCCCTGAATCACTGGTGGTCTAGTGCCTCCCAACCCCCACCCTAGCTGGAATCCAACAACCCTGCTCCCACTCCCTAAGCCCTGGGTGGACAGGAGCATCCCACCTCTCCTCCACAGCCGGCCCACCCACTGACTGAGCTATTAATGAATGAGCGCGTTCCTGTACAGGAACGCGGTCATTCATTAAAAGTTCAGTCAGTGGTCGGGCCTGCCATGGAGAAGAGGAGGGATGTTCTGGTCTGCCCAGGGTTTAGGGGGTGGGAGCAGGGTGGTTGGACTCCAGCGGGGGTTGGGTAGAGGGGTGGGAGTCACTAGACCACCAGGGATTTGGGGAATTATATGTGACTGGAGATCAGGAGAGGGAGGGCTATTAGGGAAGCCACTAGACCATCAGAATTTCTTTTTTTAACTAGGACTTCAGAAAGGATGGACATGGAGGGCTACTATAAATTTACTATACACTTGGGCTTGGGGTGAAGGGAAGGGACCACTAGCCACCAGGGCATAAGGGCATTTGGGCCATGTGGGCACTGTCGGGCAGGGGGGCACTATTCATAACAATTTTTTTTTAGTCGGGTGGCTGGCAGGTGAACTGGTGGGGGGGACCACAAACCACCAGGGATTTAATGACTATCTGTGGGGGGGGGAATCACTAGCCACCAGGGATCATTTTGAAATAATACTAAGACAGCATAGGAGAAGAGAAAGTTCCGTAAACGTTTGGAAATGGATTTCTGAACTTCTGCGGAAGCGAAACTTTCGCTTAAGTTCCACTGGCAAAATTTTATTTTTGCACACCCCTACTCTCCACCCCACCTGGAGTATCAGTCCTGTTGTGGATCTTGGTGTCATCTGCAAACAGCCAGACCATTAACTCTGCTGTTGAGTGAGTGATGTTTCTGCTGAACTCTTATAGCAGTTCCTTACTATTACTCATGTATGTACTATCATGAACTCTTAATGTAACACCCTGTCAAAATGGGGGCCTGTCTTTTGGCTTCACACTGTCCAGTTCCAGCCATTGCCATCACTGTTGGTCCCTCCAGCTATGGGCACTTGGACTGCCATGTGGGAACAGAAACAGGAGCAGATAGGCAGAGGAGCTCCAGGATTTATTTGGTGCCTTTGACACCATTAGGGTTGTGACTTCTTCCCCACATCAGAAAACCTGCCTGCCTATGCCAGAAGAGAGCATCAGTGCTTGTGATGTTTGGGGACTGTCTCCGATCATAGCCCCAACCAAACTAGATGTTTAAGAATTATCACGCTAACAGATTAGGTGGCACAAATAATCACTTTAGGGCAGGGACCCTTTGATACTAGACATGAAACCAGTGCACCATGAACCATAAATGTGGACTCCACCTTAACCATCTCTGACCCCTCTCAACACTGCTACGGGGACAGAGGCCAGAATGACAGCCAATTAGGCCTTCAGAGAGAACTATAGAGGGTTCTATCACATTTGGAGGACTTAATTATTTTCTGAAAAGTAAGTCAGCCAATCAACCATAAAGTGACATCCAGTCAGACCCTCCCAGGAGACTGACTGGGGAACATAGCCAGTGGGGAGGCTGCCTGCTTCTGGTAAGACTGAGGAATTTTACAGCATCCTCAGCTTAGAGAGATAATGGAGAGAAGCACACTTCATGTCTGCTTGAGTGAGAAGGGAGCTGTATAGAGGCTTTGGAGGGAGATGTGTGCTTATATAGCCACCCAGGAGGAGACTGCTGCTTGCAATATTAATTAAAGGAGAGAGACACAGGAATATGCAGCTGAAGGCATCTGCCTGGAAGGACAAGCCACTCTGCATTTGATCTTTAGCATATATTTAGAGACTTTTCCCCGAGACAGACCAGAAGAGTTTAGTTGAGCAGGAACTGAGAGGGCCTTAAGACCACTGTGCAGATTTGTCTACAGCAAGCTGAGCAGCAGAGGCTTTGAATCCTCAATATACTCCAAGACAGTGAGAAACTGATGAAGTGAGAGCCCAGCTGAGTCTGTGTGAAGTGCAAGAAAGAGCAATTAGCAGAAGAGAGCTGATGGAGAATTGGTTAAACCACACTGAACTACTGAAAAGTGGTGTGCAACTAATAAATATTACATTTTGTATACCATGAACAATGTGCTATGCAGTATTTGAAACCCGCTGCTTGCAGTATTAAAGAAGAGAGACACAGGAGTCTGCAATTGAAGACATCTGCCTGTAAGGACAAGGCACTCTGTATCTGATTTTTAGCATATAGCTAGAAACTTTTCCGCTAGACAGACCAAAAGAGTTTGAGTTGAGAAGGAACCGACAGGGCCTAAGACCACTGTGCTGATTGTCTTCAGCAAACTGAGCAGCAGAGATTTTGAATCCTCAAGATACCCCAAGACGGTGAGAGACTTATGAAGTGAGAACCCAGCTGAGTCTGTGTGAGGAGCAAGAGACAGCATTTAGCAGAAGACAGCTGATGGAGCACTGGATGAGCTACACTGGGCTACAGAATAGTGGTGTGCGAATAACGAATATTACATTTCATATACCACAAATAATGCCCTATTTGGTATTTAGATCCCAAATACCGAATAGTGGCACTATTTGGCCAGGAATCCAACTTTATGACATAGCCATTTCTTTACAGCACCCCATGAATGTGACAACCGTCATTTTTCAACTCCAGCCCATGATGTGTTTTCGCATCCCGAAAGCTGACCTCGCAGTCCCTGTGAGAAATCACCTTTTGTGCAGGAATTGAACATTTGATCTGCCCTTCAAAATTTGGTGTACAAATATTAGAAACCAACAAATGTATGAGCCATTATGTTACATTTTCCTAACGCAGGCCCGTAACTTTGGTACTTTTCTTTTACAGTTAAACTTTTTAAGTATGAATTTATACAGAGACATGGTACAGATACAATACATCCAGACATGGTGTTTGGTTCAGACAGTTGAATTGCAATACATGGGTGTACAACAGGCAAGCAGTTAACATTACAGACAATGCAAATAATCCTTAGTAACATTTATACTGCATTGTGCATGGGGGGGGGGGTACATTACTACTTCAATAATAATTTGGCCTTGCAGGCTAACAGATAGCTCGCATACACATTTAACACCTGGTTATGGCCTACAACTGCTTTTCCCATCAAGGTGGTTTTAGCAGGTCTTTTTTTTCAGGCCGCTGCATTGTTTTAACTTCTGGAAGTTATGTATTGCAAATATGGGCACCAGACCAGGTGATATCTTTGTTGGACCTGTTGCGAATAATATAGCAGCCTCGGATTGATCACCAAGGTCTTCACTGCTTTGTACAATTCCGCTATCCCTGGAACATGTGAGGTTCTCCACCTCATCAAGATCAATCTCTTGTCTTCAACTGAGGCCTGCACTAGCCATCATAGCTATAGATTTTTCAGGCACATATTTGGGGCCTGAAGTCCTAACAGAAGGAGAGCTGACTGGCATGGAATATTGGTGCCCATGATTGCCGTGCATTCTTTTGCCACTGTTGCCCAGAAAGGCTGAATGTCTGGGCAGTCCCAGAATATATGAAGGAGGTTCGCTTTGTTCCCTTTACACCTCCAGCACTGGTCTGAGTGGAGTAGGCCCATTCTTTTAAGGAGTGTGGAGGTACGATACCACAGATGAAAGATTTTCTTCTGTATTAAGAGGCTCTTTGGGTCTTTGCAGGGCTTCTGAGCCATTCTTCACCACCCTACCCACTCCTCTTTGGATATGATTCTGCCCAGCATTGTCTGCCACCTTATTCTGGCCCTCAGGGATTGATTGGGTATCTGATTTTTTGCCATGGCCTGTATCCTGCCAGATAGGTCCTTATGCCTTTATAATCAATTTACTATGGGGATAGGCTGGGGGACATGCACCTTTCCTTTGCTGTGTGATGGACAATTACATTTGCTTTTTTGCCAGGTGGTATACACGCTCCGTATTTGGAAAAATGTCCAGTGGTCAGAGGTGGGGAAACCATATTTTTCACTTAAGTCTTGGAATGAGAGCAATCCACCAGTATTTGGGTCCATCAGGTCCCCTATTTAAGTAATGTTCTTAGCTTTCCAGGATTGCCAATTATGATCTTTTTGTCTGTCTGGGGGGCAGGGTTGAGCATAGTGGTGTATAGTTACCAGGATGTGTACAAATGTTTGCTAGCTTCCCTGTCCTCTGAACCGCTAGATGTGCTGCCTTTATAGTAAGCCAGGATGCAAATGTTTTTGGAAGGAGAGAGGTAAAAAATACTCCAGGATGTGCTCCTTCCAATACTGAGGTCTTCATTTGTGCCCAGGTAGAGCGATCCTGATTAGTTTCTGTAAACATTCTGATCGAGGTGGCCAGGTTGCAAGCAGTCTCTAAGTGATAAAAATCAGGAATGTTCCAGCTTCCCCTATCTTTGTGAGCTTTTAATTTTCCCCAACTAAACCTTGCCCTACTTGTGCCCCAGAGGAACTTCTTTATAGTTTTATTTATTTTGTCAAACCAGGTTTTAGGAATCTCTATTGGGAGATGTGCCACTAAGTAATATATCCTAGGGGCTGCCATCATCTTGGTGGCTTCTATTTTGCCCATTAGGGAGAGGTTAAGCAGTGTCCATCTGTCAGTTTCTCTCTATATGTTATTATTGGTGGGAGTGAGGTTGTCTGTTACTAAGCTACTGACTTTGCGTGATATCCTGACTCCCAGATATTTTATGCCGCCTTTTGCTATTGGTAATCCTGCAGCTATTGCACTTAAGGGGAATGCCATATCACTGAGGGGCAAAATCTCAGACTTACTTATATTACTGTAATTCACAAGTCTGATAGTGCTGCAGAATTCTTTAGAGCCCCAAGTATTGCTGGTAGGCTGGCTCCTATATCTTCCGTGAGTATGAGGCAATTTTCCACGTATTCTTTGATGGTGTACTCCTCCTCCCCAGTCTTTATTCCCTTTATCTCAAGATGCATTCTGCGAGCCTGTTCTAATGGTTTTATAGCCAGTACGAATAATAGGGGGACAAGAGGGCAGCCTTATCTCATGCCTGTATAATTGGCAGGGATTTGAGATGGTGTTGTTCGTTAGTAGCCTGGCCATTGGGGAGTCATACAGGTTATGGATTCAGCCACAAAAGCCACTCCCAAAGTTCCCTTCCACCAGCACATGGTGCAGGTACTCCCATTTAATGGAGTCAAAGGCCTTCTTGAAGTCCACTGTGAGGGCCACCGCTGGAGATGTAAGGCTGCTAGCCTTCTGAATGAGGGTAACTAAGGCCCTCATGTGGTCAGAGCTTGCACTTCCTCTTATAAAGCCCACCTGAGCTGGGTGAATCATGCCTGGTAGGAGCTGTTCCAGCCTGGAGGCCAGTACTTTTGACAGTATTTTGGTATCTGCATTGATTAGTGAAATGGGGCAATAGCTGATCAGGCTGATAGGATCCATACCCTCCTTGTGCAACACCGTTACAATGGCCTCCCTTAGGGTCGGTGGCAGAGAGCGTTTTTTGTGTGCCTCCTCCAGCATCCGAGGGGGGGCACCACTGAGGTAGCTACCACTTTATAATAGTCGGAGGGGTACCCATCACTTCCTGGGGCTTTGTTGGGGGACATAGCCATAATGGCCACAGTTATTTCCTGGAGTGTAAGGGGGGCATCTAATGTTTCTCTTTGTTGTGGTGTAAGCTTGGGCATCCAGACTGGACTCATAAACTTCCTAAAGGCCTGATTATTCCACATGGTGTGCGAGGCATACAACTCCTTGTAGAATATCTGCATGATTTTGTTGATTGCTTTCAGGACAGTTTGTATTTTTGCCAGACTTCCCAGCAAGTTATGCTATATGCCTTTCGGCCTGTTGTTTATGCAGGTGGAAGGCCAGTAGTCTACTGTTCTTTTCCACCTGAGCCCAGTACTTAAATTTAGTGCATTGGATTTGAAGCTCTGCTTTACTGATGGCTAGGGTATTAAGTTTTATCCTAAGGGATGTAAGTTCATATACCAATTAAAGGTTTGCTAAGTGTGTGGGGTCCTTTTTGTACTGTTTTCTTTTAGTGCTAGCTTGGCTTCCTACTGTGTCACCTCCTTCTCCCTCTGCTTCTGCTAATAAGAGGCCTAAGTAGTGAGTTTGCCCCTCATGGTTGCCTTGTACCCAACCCATATCCCTGCTGGGGATGCCAAGCCCTGTGGGTTATTCACAAAATAATACTGTGTTTCCTGTATCAGCCAGGCTTGGAAGTCCTTCTCCTGGAGCAGGAGAGGATCCATTCTCCATTGCACAGATTTGGTCTGAGATGGGTCTAGGGGGTATCTGAGGGTTACTGGGGCATGGTCACAGAGATACATTGGGGCATTGTTCATAACTGGGGCAGCTCTGGTTATGCCTGGGGATGTCAGCCAGAAGTCCAGGTGACTGGCCATGGCCTTTGCTGCAGAAAAGAATGTGTAGTCCCTATCTGCAGGATGTATGGCTCTCGAGACATCCATTAATTGGTGCAGGGTCATTAGGTTCTTGAGGGCTGCCCAGGCATGAATATGAGGTTCTGGCCTTGAATTAGAGCTTTCTAAGATATAGTGAAGGGTAAGGTTAAAATCCCCGGCCAAGATAATATCTGGGTCATCATACCAGTCCAGTATGGCTTGGGACATAATATCCATGAATTCTGGATTGTTCTCGTTTGGGGCTTATACATTTGTTAACACCAAGGGGCCTTTTGGAGTATCTAGTTTTACTAGTATCCATCTACCCTATGTGTCTGATTTTGATGCCTGCAGCTTTCCACTTCAAATTTCTGTGGCCCATGATTGAGACCCCACATTTTACTGAGAATGCCACACTGTGATCCTCCCACCCCACCTATTTCCTCTTCAGTTTCTGAGCCTCTTTGTCATTAAGCTTTGTTTCCTGCAGAAAGACAATCTGCGTGTGCGATTTCTTTAAATGAGACAGCAACTTTTTCCATTTATTTGGTGAATTTAGGCCCCTCACATTCCATTAGGTGGCAGTAGCATCTATGGAGGAGGCTGTATTGCAGTGTTATGTCTTAGATACTGAAAGACATGTGCTGCTGTCCCATTTAAGGTGCACAGCATATCTGCCCCTTCCCTGTTTACCATAATACTTTCCCAAATGTCTTGTGTGTCCCCTGCCTGTCTGACTGTGATCTGACCATGTACTGTCATATCTTACTGCCCTGTCATTCATACTGTCTAGCACTTCCTTTTCCTTTTTGTGCTCACTCTTGTTTCTATGAACCCCTCCTATCCACCCGTTCTTTTGCAGGATGTTCCACTTCCCTCTTGGGCAATAACGGAAAGGAGTTTTTATGGTATCATGCTCCTCTTGGGGACAGTATTTCCAACAACTTTTAAGAACCATATAAACTGCAACAAATCGATATAAAACATTAACCATGAATATTTCCTATCTAACTAGGGGACTGCAGTGTCTGCCCTGGCAGTCGGCACACTGCAATCTATGAGCCTACAGAACTCCGGGGAGGGGGGAACGTCATAACTTGGCCAATAGATCCCCTACCTTACTTCAAGTATCCCTGTGTAACTTTTTTTTTTACCTATTCTAGAGGGTGGGGTCCCTGGGGCCACCTTACACATGGATCTTTCATTGGTCCGCTAAATACTCTGGGGGGTAAATTCATCGCCCTAGCCCCTGGCCCTGTTGTCCATTGGCTTATTAGATGTATGTTTGGGGTGCAGGTGCACCACTGACCATCCTTCATGCCCCCTGCATTAACCCATCCCTCTCCCTGTGTATAAATCAAAAAATAAAACCTATTGGCAGCTGCATATGTACCCTCTCTTGGCACATTTATCCTAGAGACTCTTAATCGAACCTCAACTGCTATAGGTTTATTAAACCTACCCCCACCTGCCTTTGCCATAAAAAACTCTTACATGAATGCATTAAACATTGCTATAACATCACACAACTTAATCGCCATCTGGGCGTATTTATACATGAGCTGTAATGCCCACATTAGATGCTGTCTTTCCAAACATTTAAACCCATTTAAACACATCAGCAGTACAGACAAAATGAACTGGACTAACAAATTGCTTGCCAATTTGTGTGTGTGTGGGGGAGCATTCCCTTAGTGAACTGGCTGCTTTGGTAAAGCAGTCTAGTGAAGAGCCATCCCTGATCATGGTGTGCCTCTAATCATACTAGGTAGCAGCCACTTTAGTGATGTGCACATTTCTGGACCATTTAATCACACACACTAACCCAGCACCATAGTGTCTACATCCTAACTAATATCCAGAAGTATAAAAAGGCCCGCAATGAGTGTAGAAAGTCAGTCTGTGAGGCAAAAAGCAAATTCTACAAGGAAGCACTCACTAACACCTGGAACAGCAATAAATCATTCTGGGCACATCTAAATAATATCACTGGGAAGGACCCTAAAATAGCCCCAACCATGCTAAATTTTGAGAACATCCCTACCTTAGACCCTTTGCTCATCACTAACTCTCTGAACCTCCCCTTCTCAGATCTCATTAGTGTACTCCTGATGAACTTCTTCAATACCCCTGCTCCAGGGGTCAGTGAGAAGACCCCAGCAATACCAAACCAGCCACTCTTCCATTTCAAACTGGTCTCCAAAGCTGCTGCTAGAAAATACCTTGAAAAAACCCTCTGCAAATCAAGGCACAGTGAGAACTGTCTGGACCTAAACTTTGTTTGACTAACACTAGACAAAGTACTTGGTCCACTGACAAAGATAATTAATCTATCCCTCTGCCACTCCAAATTCCCTCAGATCTGGAAAGCTGCCACCATCACCCCGTTACACAAAGGTGGCGACTGGTCTCTTCAAAACAACTGCAGGCCAATCTCTATACTCCCTCCACTCTCCAAGGCCCTTAAAAGGATTGTGGCTGACCAGCTGGTGGAGTACTTCAACCAATATCAGCTCCTATGCCCAGAACAGCATGGTTTCCAAGCCAGCCATAGCACCATCACAGCTCTCCTGGAATTTACCAGAGTCATACATAGTGCTCTTGACAAAGGGCACATTGTAGGGGCAGCCTTTGTTGACCTATCAAAGGCATTTGATAGGGTCCATCATTCCCTCCTCCTTGAACAGCTCTCAGACATAGGGCTAGCCCTAGAAACTATAGCATGGTTTTGTAGCTACCTTAGCCTGTGATCACAGCAAGTAAAGATTGAGGACATCCTATCAGAAAGACAACCAGTCAGATTAGGGGTACAACAAGGATACATACTTGGTCCATTACCCTTCAGTGTCTTCCTAAACAACCTCCCAGCTTCTTGCAATGGACTCATGCTCCTCTACGCAGATGATGCAGTGATCTTCACTAGCAACCTCAACCCTGCACTGATGGAATACAACCTCCAGAGTGGCTTTGCAGTGGCTGAAAAATGGTTCAAAGAGCAAATCTGGTCATGAACTATAAAAAGACCAAGACTATGCTGTACGCCACAGCCCAAAACAAGCTAAAAGGCTATCCCCTGGCAATTCAGAATGACTCTGGTAACACCCTGGAACTAGACCCCCATTTCAAGTACCTGGGAATCACACTGGACACTGCCCTGTCTTACTCACAGCACACTGACATCACAGCCAAAGCCTTTAACACCAGGATCAGTATCCTGTACAGGCACAGACATTACTTGACCTATGGAGCTCTGAACTTGGCAAGTAACGGTTCACTCATCACTTTGATTGACTATGGCCTAGCTGCCTATGGCTCCGCTACTGAGACAGAACACCAACGCCTCTCAACAGCCTTAAACAAAGCCTGCCGCTTGCTCACTAATACCCCAAAACTCACCCACACCTGTGAGCTTTATGTGCAATAGGACTGGTTTCAACTGAAGGACAGAATACTCTGTCAAACCTGCCTACTCTCACTAAACTTGCTTCCTCATGGAGTTCTGAGCCTTCTATCACCACCTATACATACCAGGCACACCAGGAGCTTGACTCCAGAAGTATTACTTGAGTCCAGGTGCTGCACAACTTTGGCTGAGTGATCCTTTGCTCACCGGGCCCCTCTGTGGACAAATGGTCTACCAGCTGACATAACCAGAGCCACAACCCTTGGTTCCTTTAAGCACAAACTCTGTCAGCATCTCACTGACAATAGTACTTGTAGGTGTCCCCACTAGTCTGCGCCCACAGCTTTAGTCTGCCTCAGCACTTCCAACTCTTGACCAGCCAAGTTAAGTCTTTGCCCAAGCACTTGCCTCCCCCGCTTTTGCCCTAGCACTTGCCTCCCACCCCCTACCCCTTGGCTCTTTTCTTTTCCTCTGCTCTTCCTATCCCAGCTCCCACTGCCTCTCCCTATCTCACCCTAACAGTTTGCCTCTGCCTCTCTCTTTTTTGCAGGATGCTGGCATACCATGTACTATGCTTTAGCACAATTTGTGTAACTGTTTGTCATTGCAATAATACGTACTCTGTATGTATAATTTACTGTAACTATATTGTGCCTTCTTGTGTTAATGTATCTGACATGGAACCTCTCAATGAGCATCCACTCACACGTGTCATCCAAGATTTCAATAAATAAACAATAAATAAATAAATAAAATTCCCATCCTTAGCAGGGCTGTTTGTGCCATTTGCTAGGTGCTCCCCCTCTCGCTGACTGTGGCTCTTGTAAATTTCAGAGCACAGTGGTTGCTACACAAGCTTGCAAGAGGGAGGGATGCCATATGGTGCATTCAACAATTTTGGGGTATCTACACCAGGGCCTGGCTAACTGGAATAGCACCCCACTACCTCACCATATTGGCCATTAAGCATTCACCAGGTGCATCACTTCATTTGGGCTCCAGATTCCTCTCTCCAGACAGGCCAGCAAGCTAGGTTGTCAGTGGTGACAGCCTGTCCTCGGATTCTACTGCAACTGCCCAGGTCTGACAAAGTGAGACCCAATTATCCGCATCTGCCAGTTCCAGCTCTGAGTGTCCCTGGGTTTATTTCTCCTTTGCCATGTCCAGGGCCAACAGGAGAAGCTCACATAGTGGCTCAAATCAATTGTTGGTCTTGATCAGCGAGTCAGCTGGGGATACACTGCTTGCTTTTGAAAGGTGGTGGAGACTCTGCCAGCTTCTGGATCTGCATCGAGGTGAGGGACCCTTGCTGGTAGCTGGGCCATTGCTCTGTTTTTTTTTTGTTGTCCTCTCCATGCCTGCTGCCACTCAGCAGCAGTACTTTGACTAGCCCATTGAGGAGGTTCACTTTCATGGATTTCCATCTCCTGAGATAAGGGCAAATGCAATGTTGGTTTTGTGTGAGGTGATCTTGGATGCATAATACCATGGCTGTCATGTTTGGTATCTTCTAGGAAAAGCTCCCCTTGGGCAGGATTGTTGAATTAAGGTGTTCTCCCTTATGTATCACTTGAAGCATGGAGTGGTACCTTAGTGAGGAGGATAATCCCCTTCAATAGAGCTCCTGTTTCACCTCTCCATAGGCTCTCTTTTCTCTTCGAGAGCTCCTGGGAGTAGTCCTGAAACAGCTGAATGCAATGTCCCTTTCAGTTCAAAACTCCTCTTTCCCTAGCAGTGCAAAGGTAGAGATCTTTGTCAGGGTACCTCAGGAAGCGACATAATATAGGACGAGGCCTGTCCCACTTTTGGATTGGGAGCCAGGGACCTGTGTACCCTCTCTAGCCCTGGCCAGGGGAGGTTATTCAGTTGTAATAGGCTTGGGAGGAAAGATGCAAGAAAAGTCCGCATGTCAGCTCCCTCCAACCCCTCTGGTACCCCCACTATTCATAGGTTATTCTGTCTGAATCTGTTCTCCATGTCATCCACCATTGACAGGAGATATTGAATTTGGCCATGATGTTCACAAAGATAGCATTGATGGGTATGCAGGATTTCTTCGCTGGCATTTACTGTTCTTTCAGTCCCAGCTACTCTTGATGTTAAGGCGTGCATTTCTGTTAGTTTTAATGGTAGTGTATTTTAGTTGGGCAGTATCAGTAAGCATTTTATTCCTCTCTGAGATATTTGCCAATTCACTGGAGATTGTTTTTCCTCTGAAAGTGCCTTAGCTGAAGACCAGTGATGTTCCAGTGCACAAAAGAGATACCCAGAGGCTGTGCTACAACTGCTAGTCTAGAGATGTAGCTCTGCCACCAGGCCGAGCATCGAGGTAGGTGCCTTGGTATTCCTTTTCAATAGTTTTGAGGGAAAATTCAAGCACTTCCCCAAAAGAGTAGTACCAAAATGTACTGTTGCTCACAGTTCAATGAATGCTGCTGTTCTGTCTCTGTGTGGTGTAGTAGTCTGGTGGACCTAGGATGCTATAGATTGTAGTTCCCAGGGATTCTCTAGTGGATTCAAGCTGTCACTATCTTGCCTGGCAAGCTTTGCCCCCAACTTTGGTACTTTTCTATCTTTATATCCCAAATTCCTCCCATGCAGCCCTATCGGCTCTGGCCAGAGTTTGTTTCATTTGGCATGGGCATGTCCTTTGGTGTCTCAGTTTTGGCAGGAAATAGTTTCCCTGTTAGGAAGGATCCTGGACTGCCCACAAGATTTAGTTTTAGACCCAGTTACTATTCCATTGTGACTATCTGGGGGTACACAGAGAGGGAGGATGATGGAGCATCCCTTATGGTACCTTGGTAATGTAGTAGCAACTCACATATTAGCAAAGCATTGGGGAACAGAGAGATCCCCCAATGGTGTCCCAATGGATAAATTCCCTGTTATGCTGCATGAAGTTGGAACATCTACAATACAGCATGAATAATCAGGAGGGAAATATCTGGAAATATGGAGTAGCCTGAAAAAAGTATTGTCTTCTCCTTGGTTCCCAACCTTTTATAGTCATTGGGGAGGAGTCTGCCCTTTGGGTTGGTTTTGAGGGATATGATTATTTGGCATTCCAATAAACTACAAATTAATATTTTTCAGTAAACTACTAATTTGTGTTTCACAGATTTTCTGAATGCAAATATCCTATCTTGACCTTATGTGCTAGACTCTTTTTAAGTTGTCTGATTTTTAGGGGTAAAAATAATCTCCCCTAACACTTTGGTAATGTGCTAAAGGGTCTTAAGTTAGGCAAGTGCTATTTGGACACCCAGTGAGCAAGGAAACTTAATTTATGTCTCTTTAATTCTATGCTTCCTTATGTTTATTTATTTTTTTTATTTAATGAGGAATCAGTTTTACAACCTTTGAGTCAGCGACTCATTTACAAAGGTACCTTGTCGAGAAGGGGGGGGAGACAACAAATAGTGAGGTTATAGGACATGGAGTTACAAACAGGTGAGATACAAAACACCTGGAGTTACAGGCGGCAACTATACAAGTACAATCATAAGTTCAGTAATATACATATGTTAACTTCCATATTATACATCATATTATGCATCAATAATTTAAAAACAACATAGTTTTAGACAGAGCCCAGTCATCTAAGAGAGCCAGGGGGGAAACAGGGCAAAAGGCTGGGTTAGGTCATCTATCGACATTTGCAGCATCGACTGTCAATAATGTGTTGACGGAGGGCAGTTTTGAACCGGCCAATCCCAGGGATCTTAGAGATAGCCTCAGGGAGGGAATTGAACCAAAGGGGGGCTTTATGATGGAAGGATCTTTGACAGCGAGAGGTCCTAGCCCTGGGAACTATGAAAGTGTCTGTGATGGAGTTACGGGTAGGCAGGGGACGGACAGCCAGCTGCAGTGGAGCAGAGACCCCTGGTGGGCAAAGCCCTGACAAGGATTTTTTAGCCAGTAGGCAGGTATGGTATATTAGTCTTTCATCAAGATTGAGTAAATTGGATGTAGAGTATAGCAGGCAGGTGTGAGTTCTGCTGTTGGCACCTGTAAGGAGCCTGCAGGCTTTGTTAACGGAGGTCTGAACCTTAGATAAGGAGGTGGGGTCAGCCGCAGCGTAAATAGGAAGACCGTAGTCGGCCAGAGACAGTATCGAGGAGGTAATGGTTAATTTTAGCGCAGATTCCGGGAGGCAATCTTTGTGTCGGTAAAGGAGCCCGATCCTGGAGTTCATGGCAGATGACAGGGTTTTTAAGTGGGCGTGGAATGTAAGGCTGGGTCAAAGGTGATGCCCAGGTACTTATAGGATACTACCTGTTCTAGAGTGAGGAGCTTGCTGGTGCTGATGAGAAGGGGAGTGTTCTTAGCACTGTTTTGCCGGTGTGAAAACAGCATGGACTTAGTTTTCTTCAGGTTCATGACAAGTCAATGATTATTGAACCAATTTTCAGCTTGGAGGAAAGCGCTTTGCAGTGTGCTTGGAGTAGGAGCGGTCAGGGTGAGATGCTAGGATTACTGCATCATCAGCATAGAGCAGTATTTTGCTGGAGCAGGAGATTGGGAGAGAGTTTAGGAATAGACTGAAGAGGGTGGGTCCGAGGATGGAACCTTGTGGTACCCCAGAGAGAACCGCAGGTTGGAGGAGAGAGTCCCATTTAGTTTAACTCTTTGGGACCTGTTTTGCAGGTAGCTAGAAAACCACTTCATTGGGCCAGATGAGGAGTCCTAGTTGGGATAGGAGTTTAACAGCAGGGGTGCACACCGTGTATCGAAAGCCTTAGATAGGTCTATGAATACTGCCCTACAAGACAACCCTTGTCAGTGCAGAGTGTAGTAGTGGAGAATTCCGAAGGGCGGTGGTAGTGCTGTAATAGGGCGAAAACCCATGTTGCTCCGACATAAAAGGTTGTACTTAGATAGGTATTCTAAGAGCTGTGTAGATACTATTTTTTCTAAGGCTTTGGATGGGGGGGAGGATGGAAATGGGCCTGTAATTGTTTGGTAGCATGCGATCTCCAGACTTATGGATGGGGATTACTTCAGCGTGCTTCCAAGCATCCGGGAATTGACCTAAACATAAGGATTTGTTTAAGATAAGCGTGAGGGGAATTAGCATGACATCCAGAGTAAGGCGGAGTATCTTGGAGTCAAGAGGGTTGTTACTAGGGTTTTGGGAGATGAGGGACTTTATGAGAAAAGGTTTGGCATCACAGGGTGAGATCGTCTGGAAGCAGAAAAGTGGCCTTGAGATGTATGAGGGGGTGGACGGGTAAGCTGGTCAGAAAAGTAGGCAGGAGGACAGCGCTAAGTCCGTGAAGGTTTTATTAAGGCAGTCAGCAATAGATATTAGGTCAGTCGAGGCAGCCCCATTTATGTCCATCTGAGATGGCGGGGGGGGAGCGGGTTTTACCATTCAGTTCTTTAATGTTGTCCCAGAAGGCTCTGGATGAGCCCCAGCTGGACGTCAATGCGGCCTGATAGTATTTAGCTTTTGCCTGCTTGATGGCCCAGGTGCACTGGTTGTGGGCAGCCCTGTAGGCTTGTCTGTCAGCCACTCTACCAGAGTCATTTGCAATGTGCCAGAGATTATCCCACTTTTTTAGTTGCTGGATTAGAGCAGGGGATATCCAAGTAGCTGACCGCTTTTTTTTCCTAGTTGTGGAGAAGGGGGCAAACAGATCACAGGCGAGGGAGAAGGCAGTAGTGAGGTAGGTTAGAGCAGAGTTTATGTCAGGAGCACAGGCCACAGGGGTCCAATTGACTTGTGCAAGGTGGCGTTTGAGGTTGTCAAGGCCCCTGCGGAGAAATCTGCGTCGAGGGGTGGAGCAGTACATTGGGCTGAGGGTAGGAGAGGACCAATGGCAGATGATGGGGAGTGGTCGCTGAGAGAGTCCGCGAGGACAAGTATGGAAGCCACTTTATGTGGCCGGTTGGAGAGGATTACGTCCAAAAGGGAGCAGGTTCCCGTTGCTTTGTTAAGACGAGTGGGCTGAGTGACCAATTGAGACAGGTCAAGGGCTGCAAGCTCATCCTTTATAGTATCAGATGAGGAGCAGAGCCAGTTGGAGTTTAAGTCACCCAATATAAGTTGTTCAGCCTTCCGGGGTAAGGAGGATAGATAGTCAAGGAGGGAGGAAGCCGCTAGTTTTTTTGTATTCGGGGGTATGTAAACCGTGGTTAGGTAGAGGGGGCCACGACCAGGGAACGGAGTGATTTTAAGGGTAATGGCTTGCGCCCCATGGTTGAGCACAGGGGTAGGGAGGGCATGGCCCGGGACCGAGTCACGCAAATAGATAGCACACCCCCCTCCCCGCCTGCACAGTCTGTCATCCCTGAACAGGGAAAAGCCTGGTAGGGAGACAGCAGAGTCAGGAATAGGTGGGAGAGCCAGGTCTCTGCTAACATGAGGATGTCTGGGGGGTGTTGTGTAACCCAGCATTGGAGGGCAGGTATTTTTTGGGAAGACTGCATATGTTCATGAACGCACTGAGACCGCTACCACAGGTGGGCTTAGGGTGGCAGCTATGCAGGCCCAGGATTAGGGTGCACGCTGCCGGAGAGCAAGAGTAGCAGTAAGATTAGGCGCCTTGCAGGGTGGAGGGTTGGTGAGGTGGGTGGCATATGCAGGAGCCGAGACCTCACCGGGATGTGCAAGGAATGGGAAGAGAGAAGAGAGCGGACATGTCAGCGAAGGGATTGACCACTTGTGGAAGGGTGCATGGTACTGGGGATAGTGCACAGGGGCGGGTGGGTGGGGGTTGAGTGGTAGTCGAGGGTTCGGGATGAATTTAGGGAATGGCACGGTTGTACAGGGTACAGGAAGGAAAAGGGGGATGGACAGAGGGGTAGTTGTGCAAAAAGCAGATGGAAAGACAGGGAAGTGGGAGTGGGGGGGATAGTGGTACAGAGGGGGGCAGATCAGATGGGGGTAGAAAGGGATCGGGGAAGAACAGTGGGTTTCTAGATAGGAGGAGTACCAGGACAACAAGGATCACACTAGTGGACGATACAACATATGAAAGAGTGGGAACTGAGTGCAGGCTCCCTCTAGTGCTGGAATGGTATAACCAGCAAATGGGAAAGTCGACTGATTGGTTCTGGATTCCCATGTGAGTAGCTCTATAAAAGGGAGAGCCGACCAAGGGTGGTGGTGGGGGCGGCGGGGCTTCACCTGGCATTGAAGGAGAGAGGCGATTCGGAGCGCGAGCCTGGGAAAGGCGCCAAATCTCCAGATACAGCAGAGTGCAGGTTAGTCCGATCGCGACTGCAGCAGGGCACTTGAGTGTAAAATTACCTTGCGTTCTGGGCAGGGAGGGCTTTTCGGTCTGGCCCTCGCGACCTCCTGGTCCTTAGGGGGAGGGGGGTGAAATCCTGGCAGGGAGGGCAGTACAGCAGCCCTCGCGACCTCCGGCTCCTCGGGGGGAAGGGGGCTCGAATCTGTGGAGAGGGAGAAGAGCGAGGTTAAGTAGGCAGGTAACAGGGGATTAGCAGAAGGGGGCGGGCAGTCTTATGTACTTCTACATTGTATAATCTTATGACTTGTTGAGGATGTAAAATGAGCTGTTTGTAATGCTGGAAACTGAAAATCTGCTTTAAATAAAGTTTACTAAAAAGTTGCAAAACTTCCCTAGAGCAAAGTTGTTTTTTTTTAAGATCATGAAATCTTGGAAAATGCTTCTACTGAATGTACTGCATTGTAAGAGTCTAGGGTCATATAAAAATGTAATTTGACTGCATCTCAGTGATTTTATAATGAGTAAATGCTATAACTAAATATTTTAGTTATGTTGACATGGAATTTTTTAAACTGAATTTTTGCATTGTGTGTATATTGTTGTGTATTGTAATTTGACTGGGTCACCTTTAAAAATAGGCTCTTGTGCCTAAAGGTTTTTCACTATCAATAAAATTCAAAATTTAAATATACTTCATATTATTGGCAACTATGGTAATGTGTGATCGTTATGTGAGTGATGTCAACAACTTGTTTAAATTTGAGTAAAGTAACAGCATTTTTCTACCCTCTACTGTTGCAACCAGTCTCAAGTTGCAGTATATCCGGAAATATCACGTATTGCAATACATCACAAGCAATCCCTTGAAATGGTTTGGATTTCCTGTAATAAATTGTGATATGTTACAAATCACATCATGACAATTGTGGAAAAAGAAAGTACCTGCCCACATTAGCCTGTAGGTTTAACAGATATGTAACAATTAACTTATTTACATGCTACTCTGTGTCTCTTACATCATTTCAGTTTCATCATCAGTGGACCAGGCATTACCATTTTCAACATTAGCAGTAGTACTAGTGGCCAGGTTCTGTTTTCTAGAACTGCGAGCTTTTGTAGTGGGCCTTCTTTTGCCATTTTCCACCACAACACTAGGATTCATACTAGGATAGGAAAGGAGCAATAAGGTGAATGCCCATATAGCTCCTGTTGCTTAATCCCTATAATAATAGAATGTGTTTCCAGACATGATGTATCTATCCAGGTTAAATTTAAACTCAGTTTTTGACTTACTGATTATACACTGCAGAGAAAGTGAATTTCAAGGGTATACTACTCTAGTAGTGTAAAAGTACTTCCTCATTGTTTTATTGAATCTTTTTCCTACTATCTGACGGATGACCCCTTGTCTCCCTAAGATCCTGCTTGAAAGTTATGTCTAATCCCATTAACAAGTATGGATCCTGCATGATATCAAACATGAACATAAGATCACCCTTATACACCTGGGCCCAGATATTCAAAAGGGTTGCGCGTGGCGCTTAACATGTTATGTCATAACGCACCACTGATCTTGCAGTGCTTATATTCAAAAGGAAAAAGTGAGCAACACAAATCAAATGCACCGGAGTGCATCAGTAATGTATGCAGGCACAGGTGGGGGGGCCCATGCATAACCTGCACAGCCCAATATTCAGCCCAAGATGTGCAGAGCCATGCATGCACAACCCCTACCTGCGCCAGCTCAAAGTTAAGCCAAAAAAAAAGGAACAACTGATGGCCACCCACAGGTGAGCTGCCACATTGCAGGGCGCAACACGGCAGCTGCCACCTGTGAGTGGCCACCTGAGTTCCGGCTGCACCTGGCGGTGCCCCCCATGCCCGATCGTGGGCATATGTTTAAAAATAACTTCCCCATCCTATATCCCTGGTGGTCCAGTGGACTGCTCTCTGGCCGATTGTGGGCATATGTTTAAAAATAAATTTCCCATCCTATATCCCTGGTGATTCAGTGGACCACTCTCTGCCCGATCACAGGCATATGTTTAAAAATAAATTCTCCGTCCTATATCCCTGGTGGTCCAGTGGACCACTCTCTGCCCGATCACGGGAATCTGTCAAAATAAATTCCCTGTCCTATATCCCTGGTGGTCCAGTGAACTGCTATGTGCCCGATCATGGGCATGTGTAAAAAAAACCTCCAATATCCCTGGTGGTCTAGTGGTACCCCCCACCCGCCCACTGAACCCCACCGCCCCTCCCCCAGTCAGCTGGCTGGCGGCAGCATCCCACCTGCCTGCTGCCCGCCGCCCACCGACTGACACTAGGCTGCACACCCATTGGTTCACAGCGTGAGCCAATGGGCGTGCAGCCCCTACCATACTACACATTCCAGGTATGTGAATGAATCATTCTGTACTTTTTCCACTTCTTTTTTTTTGTCATTTTTTACTTCTCAGGAGACCATTAATTACAAAATGAAAAAAATTTCTTACATGTTATAGCTTAACAGAATTCCATGTACATAAATGTCATGTCTATATTCGTATACATCACAAATGTTTAAAACAATAATAAATTACATTTCATAGTGGTTGAGACAAAACACCTACACATCACAAAAGTAGAATCTCAAGATTGATTGAAAATATATTTCCTTAGAGGGGGAAGATGGAAACTGGGATATATCAAACAGATATCTACCATGTCAGATCTCATGTCCAGGAAAACTCCTATTCAGAGGCCCTTTTCTACAACAAATGGGGATCTGCACCTCCCTTTAATGCTCTTCATGGAACAAAGGAGGAGTCCTGTTCCATAATACATATTACCCACATTCTCCATCGCAGATCAAACTGGTTTATTCTGTCATTTAATCCCATTATTAAGTGTTCCAATTGGTACATGTTGTTCATCACATCTTGCCACATGGAGAGCATTGGAGGGGTCAGTTGTCTCCAAAGGAGGGTAATTGACTTTTTTGTTGTCAGAAGGTATGAATGTAATATATTTTTAGGGGGTACTTCAGTTCCCTTTGTTGGAATAGACAGCAGAACAAGTTCTGGTGTCAATTCTTAGGGCTGAGCCATCAAAGCCTGTAAGGAGGAGGCAATAATTTGAGACCAGTAGTCGGCTAGTCCTGGACATGACCAGAAAATATGTTTATGTGTAGCTGTAACTTCTCCACATCCCCTCCAACAGTGACCATAGGTTGCCAGAAGGAACCTGGTTAATTGTGCTGGGACATTAAACAAACTCTGTCCAGAGCCAAAAGCACTGCATGTGTTGGGGGTGGAGTTGGGGGGGGGGGTAGAGAAGGAGGGTTGGGTGGGGAGGATATCTATAATTTAAAAATAAAATCAGCTACATCCAGATCATGGCACTGAGAGATTGGTGACAAGACAGAATCAATATGTTGTACTTCATTGGTAGGCTGACTAGAATCCTGCTAGACAGGATCAGGAGCAGTGAGTACCATGTCCGCCTGGCCCATTTCAGACTTGTCAGGAGCATTGCGGCTGGCTCTCTCCTGAGCATTATGAGCACTGTCTGAATGGGTGGGATGGGATGCCATGCAAGAACCTCCCTGACAAGTCCAGGACTAGGGCATCCTCAGGGACTGTACCATGTACTGGTAGTCTGCAACAACACCTGGACACCCACTGGGAAAGCAATTGGGATGAGCAGAAAGGACCTCAGTCAAAATCTTATCCAAAGATTGATGCACTCAATATTTCAGCATTTCCCCTAATACTGCATCTGGGTGTGAGCAGTTAAGGTATAAGCCAAAGTCCCAGTATGGGACTAGAACACATGACCTTTTGATCCAGAGCTGTATGTTTCTTTCTGTAATTCTCAACTTTATTTCTTCATTACTAAGGACATTTGCACAGTAACAGGATTTGTGGGACCAGGCTGGAGGCACTCAAGTCAGCCAGGGTCTGATCATTTGGTGGGCTCCATAAGAAAATCACTCAATAATGCACTACAACAGTGATTAAAATGTGAACAACAATGGGTATTGGCAAAAGAAGAGCAATTATTCTGGGCCAGAACAAGATGAAAAGACCAACCTCTGCAACATACATTTTCCCCAATACATTTTGAAACATTTTTCACAAGTTGAGGGACCCTAAGCCCTCCTGCTTGTGACTTGGGGGACAAAAATCAGATTCTGGGGTAAACATACTGAGGTGAACCCTACAGTGATAACTGGAGGGATGGGGTGGACGAGGTGGTGTACAGTGGGTGGTAGTGGGAGGATTTCTTTTCTAGTAAAGGGACAGGAACCAAGGGGTGGGGACTGTACAGTGCAGAGTGGGCAGTAGCAGGAGGGTTCCTTTTTAGGACACCGGGGAGGGCATATACTGATGATGGGCAGAGAAAGGGCAGGGAAGAGCTGTTTGAATAGCAGTAGAGCATGGACACCAGAGAGGGGGTGAGGTTGTGATGGGTGGAGAGAATCAATTTTTTTTTATTTAAGGAAAAAATGCAGAGTCCTCACTGTGTGATCGTTAAAGGACTGCAGGCTCTGCCCACTGCAGCCCTAAAAACCTTGGAAATCGGTGATGCAATTATGTCTTAGTTTGTGTCTAATGGTTTCTGGGATACTTACAGTCATCAGATGTTGACTGGAGTGAGTGCAGAATAACAGTGGTTTAAAGTTGCTGAGCGTAAACTGTTCAGTGTGGTTTTATGGTTTAAGTGAAGCCAAGAGGGAACGGCGTACATTATGAAAGGCTTATACAGTTAAACTCTCTTTAATACATTAATAAAATTACAACTTTAATAGAAAAACTGTTTCTTTTACTTTCTGACCCCTCCATTTCACGTTGTTCTCTAAAAACTAAAAATCATAGGGAAATGTGCATTTTACTTGCCCCAACTGTATTAGGAGAGGATATAGCACAACATAGTTAATTAAATTGAAAATCATCTAACCACCATGCAGCAGAGAGAGAGAGAGAGAGAGAGAGAGAGAGAAAGTCAACTGTATTTTCTATCTTGAAGCTATTAGAAACACTAAATAATTATAGGATAATGTAGTAGCTAAAACTGGAATCTATGTACAAATGACTATGTAGCCCCAAAAGTTAATTTTATTTTACTTGTGGTGTATTATTTTTTATTTTTTTTATTTCATTGTTTAACCAGGTATAGCACACTAAGCAACCTGGGAGCACAAGGAGGTTAAGTGACTTGCTAAAGGTCACACAGTATGCAAGTGGAAGCTGTGGGATTCAAACCCAGGTCTGGACTGCTGGATGTCACCAGATTTGCAGCTCAGAGCCTTAGACCACTTCCATTTGAGCAAAGTCATAGTAGAGAGAGAGTGAGACTATAGCCTTGCTGGTCCCTGGAAAATGGATGTCGCTTGATAGCCTGATACCTTCTATTGAATCAACATGTGTCTTTACAAAAGATGGTATAGTATCATGCTTTTGGGATTATACAGATTCTATCATCATGAGCAAAGTCCAAACACATTGGACATTGGGATCTCCCTATTTTCCCATTCATGTTTCAGCTTTAAACTCCATTTTGGTACCCAGTTTTAATAAACATAGCTATGTATTTCTTTACATAGTATAACCAGGTAGTGTAATTTAACATTACACTTGCACTTGCACCCCATTTACTGGGGAGTTTTCTTGTTTGTTCATTTTAAACTGGGTATACAGCTAGAAATGTACAGCTGCCCCAGGACTCCTGGATGAAAACCACAGTCAAATAATACCAGCACTGTATGGACAATTAAAAGTAGAAAAAATACCTGATATTTGCAGCATATAAATAGCCAGCATGTATCAATGGAGGATGTGACTTGAAAATAAAGCATCTGTCTACCTGTTTAGAGAATAATGGTATAACATTCTTACCTGCTATCAAAGCCCCATTCACCTTTCAAATCCTAATGGACATTTGCAGAGTCTCCTATGCAGCCTGAACTGCTTTCTGCTGTATTTTATACCACTATGTACAATGAATATTACATTACCCTTATTTTAAATTTTCAACACTCACAATATAATATAATGGCATAGGGCATTTATTACTAAAGGACATTTGATTGGAAAAACATTGTTAGGACTGATTAAAAAGGCCAAGGAATGAGGTGGGAATATAGTGAAGCCCCTGAAAGCTCATGAGGAAAAAGGTCATTATTGATGTGGTTGTTCAGTGTGAAATTTGTTTTATTTTGAATCCAAGGTTTGATGTTTGACACTCATTGAAATATTGTAGTACGGTAAAATATTCAGAACATACTTGGACCAAGATTTTGAATTTTTAATCATCTGGATGCTTTGGGGATTAATATATAAAAGAGCACTCCCCCCTCCTAAAGTACATAGCATTATAAATGAAATGATGTGGGGAGACTTCAAAAAATTGCCTTACAACTTTAGCAAAAGTGTATTTAAAAAAAGTGTGTTGGGGGGTTAAAGGAATGTACTAGACCAGTAGTGTTGAGCGATTAACTCTTTGCGCTTATCATTTTACTAACAGATATGCAAACCTTCAATTTTATACCAAAAAAAATGACATACTATAATACATTTACTGGTATGTCATCAAAGAATCTGAAGCTTGAAGCATAGGTTTAAACAGTATGGAATCTTCAGTTAGTTAATATTAGTGTGTGTTGGTTAATATGTTTTTCTTTCTTCACATATTTCCCCAAATCCATTTTTTTAACTGCCTGTTCAGCAACATCTGCAGCAGTCTCTTACGTTGATAACAAACTGCAGAAGTATCCTGTCTGTCTCTTCTGTGCTTATTCTCTACAGCAAATTGTTTTAAAACTAGCACCCCTTATATCATTGTGTGTATAATGATAACTCATAATGGTAGAAGCTCCCTTCAATTCCCTGCATGCATGTTGTCACTATTGTACAATATGATAGACAGAGACAGAATCAGAGGCAAAAGGATAAATAGGTAGTGTGTGTGTGTCAGTGTCAGAACAAGTCATTAAATTAAGGTATGCATAATGCAAATAAAGTGTTTTGGCAGACACAGACTATGAACACATTGAGGTTATTAACTGTAAATAATAAAATTAATTTCTTTTGCTAATACCTTCCTGTTTTATCTTGTACAAACGTTGTCCTTCTCATGGTTACAATCCTAAATCGAGTCAGTACTCTGTCTATTGGAACCTCACATCTAGAATGACTGGCCCTATTTTTATACATCTCCCCATGTACTAAGGACAGTTAATGATGAGTATTTTCAGAAATCCAAGTAATTAAATGACGTTGTTTCACATTTAAAAATAAAGCATTTATTTCAAGAGATTTCATTGAGAACAACATTCACACAAATACAAGGAATAATCTACAAGAAAAGTATATAATAAGGATTCCTTGCACAGATCAACAGGTTCAGCATGAGCTTTTCATTCACATTACTTTTTTCATATGCCTCAGCCAAGTCTAACATTTAGGAAAATAAATGAGTAATTTCTTTAAGTGGCCAAAGTACGAAACAATAATTGCATAATCCTCAAATTACAACAGCGTTCGGCTCTTCCTTTTGATCGGCACCCACCAAAAACACAGAAGTCACAGTGATAACCTCAACAAAAAACACTCAGTGGTGTGGAAAGGTCTGTCCTGGGATCTCTGTATGGGAACAGACATTAAACTGTGTTCTGCACATCAATGCAAGAACAGGACCACAAGGACAGTGAATTCCACAATTTAATATCCTGTTGAAAGACTCGGAGAAGCTTTCAGGGAGCACTAACAGTGTGTATTAATATAAAAATGCAAGGCACACAGTTATAGGAACACCCGGGAATGTTGTGGTGCAAAGCATTTTGTCCCTATTCCTATGTGAGCAGTAATAACATTTTTTTCACATAAAAGATATGTGTACTTTTGAACCATTTAAATTATATCAAGCAACATGGTATAGCTGGTGTGATGACATGCAATTAAAATCTGTGGTATTTTGTTATGCCTTAAAATTACTGTCAAAAGAAATTTGCGTGGTTTAACCCATAAGGTAATTTGTGATGAAAATAATATTTTATGATAGTAACATTAAGAAGGTAGCACTTAATATAATTCAAATATAAGCTATGAGTACTAATTATTCAGAACTACACATGCAGTTTACTATATTTCAGGCATTTTCTTTTCACAGGTCCATATTTTCAAATGCAATTTATTATTCATTATTGCATTTCAGAAATGAACAAATTGTCAAATATATCTCATAGCAATAATAGTCCTTCAAAGTTACAAGCGGATTAGTTTAATGCACAGAAAGTATAGTTTATCTGAATTTCTTGAAGCACTTTACTGATAATATTCCATAACAATATCAAATATTCTCTGTGGTACTTTAAAGACTTAGGAAGATGGAAAGCCCATGACGTTGTTTGCTGCAAGTCCTTAGACATGGAAAGATCCCTGCTGTTTTAAATAATATATATATATATATAGATAGATAGAGATATATATATATAGAGATATATATACATATATATATATATAGAGAGAGAGAGATAGTCCAGCTTAAACCGCTAGTCAATGAATGGCTGAATATTTCATCCTTTTCTATTTCTGTCTTTGATTGCAAAACCAGACTCTCACCACATTTTTCTTTAGATCAAGTTTTTCAGTGATGGCTGCAATCTTTTCAGAAGATGGATGGGGCTGTATGGCAAAGTAAGCCTCTAAAAAATGTTTATCCGGAACCGATATGTACATGCGTTTGCGTTTCCTCTCATTAAAGGGATGGGAACAGAAGGGTGGAAGTGGTACAGTGCACAGTGGGCTGTAGCGGGAGGGTTTTCACTGTGGAGGGGATAGACTGTTGATGGGCAGAGAAAGGGTGGGGAGGAGCTGTTTGAATAGCAGTGGAGCATGGGCATCAGAGAGGGGGCAGGGTTTTGATGGGTGAAGAGAATCTGTTTCTTTTTAATTAAGGAAAAAATGCAGAGTCCTCACTCTGTGATCATAAAAGGACTGCAGGCTCCACCCACTGCAGCCCTAAAAAGCATATTCTGCATTTCCAGGCAAACTCCTTCTAATACCCCGCCTGTGATACCTTCATACCTGAAAGAGTGTATTTCAGCCATTCTGAGTATGGAATGTTCATTTCTAGCTCCTCATTCCAAGCTCTTAATATCACTTCCATAGTTCCCTATTGTACCTCACCCAGTGCTTTATAGGTCCTACCTATCAGGTGTTGACCCACCTGCCCCCTTAAGGAGCCACTTATTAAGAGTGAAAATTGTGATAGGGGTTGATTGATTTGGTGAAGTTCTGAGGACTTATCTAGAAGATAGGACCGTACCTGTAGATAATGGTAATAGTCTTTATTCTGTAAAGGGAATCAAGATTGTATTTGGGAAAAGGGAACCACCCCGTGTTCATCTAAAAATTGAAATATATAACAGTGTCCAGAGTCATGCCATTTAGCAAAACCATGGCCCAGTCTTGCTGGGAGAAAATCTCTATCTAAAGACAACTTTCAAAAATAATAAAATATGGAAGCATACTTTGAGGTCCAGCAAAGTTTATGCCATTCCCGTAATATGTTGTAAATGCTAAAGCTAAACCATGAAGAGGCAGGGAGGGCAGACAAGGGTCCAAATAAAATAGCTCCAATATCAAAAGAGATAATCTAAGACAAATTCAATTGTTTTCCAAGGTGCTTCATAACTAGGGCAGATCCATAAAAATGTTGTTCAAAGGGCCGATGCTTGGAAATATTGATTCAGATTGGGAAGGTTTAATCCTCCCCTATCCTTTGGTAACTGTAAAACAGACAAACATACTCAAGGGTTTTGACCTAACCAAATAAATCTAGAAAACATCTTATTCCAAGAGGTAAAACAGTATGGGGAGGGTCTTACTGGAAGGGTCTGGAAAAAGTACAGTAACCTTGGGAATATATTTATTTTAAGAGACTCTATATGTGCATAAAATGATAAATGCAAAGAAGTCAATTTTTTAAACATCATGTTGTAAGGCTTTAGTGATGGGCTTTTTCCACTTCTTAATTGAGTTTAAAAAGGAAATTATTGCTGTTTGAAAAACTTTGGAAATGTAATTAGAGATTAAATATTAAAAGAAGTAAAGGTTATGATTTTTAGGCAGAGAAATGCTCTCTGTTTTTTTGTCTGGGATATCAGAATTTACAAGTAGTCCAACATTCTGATTTATCTAGGAATTAGGCATTCAAGTAACAACTCAACGAAAAACATGTTAATTGGATAAAACAGGGCTACGTTAAAACAACAGCTGCTGTACAAGTATTTAATTACAAATATGGGGACATGGATATATAAGAAGTAGCAAAGGTTATAAAAGCTGAGGTAGAAGCCCATGTACTGTGTGGATGTGAGATATGGAATACAGACTCAGGGAAGGCACTAGGTAAGCCTTTCAATAATATGTATTGGAATTTACTTGGTGTCCCTAGATCCACATCCACCTCAACGGTGCTGGCAGAACAAGGTGTATGGAAGCTACAACCACTGACTGATAAATGAATGCTAAAGTATTGATTAAAAATCCTGTCCTTCCCTGGGACATCCTGAGTAAATCTCTCTGCTGAGGAAATAACACACTGTATAAATAGAGGCTTCAGTCCTCTATGGATTTTATGGATACAGGAGAGAAAAAAAAATGAATACATTAGGAATGAGGTATTTATTAATATTCCCCAATCTGTAACCAAAAAATTACAAAATAGCAAAAGTTGAACTTCAAATAAAAGAGACTTATAACCAAGGAGAACTTGCAGATATCTCAGAACAAAGAGCACATAACTGGATGGCAGAAAATAACAAGCATTTGTCAATGCCAAATGTTTGCTTGCTGGTATTAGCATTGGAAATGCAGGAGTTAGACAGATGCAGAATAGGAATGGCAGCGAAGTATTGAACTTCATGCCAGTCCCACCTCCATTCTTTAAAGATGGACAGGCATTGGGGTAAGTGTTTGGGTCATCACCCATGACGGTCATGCCATGTCACCTCACCCTATTCTGCAGACACTGATATCTGTTGAGGTGTACCTTTGGGTGTTTGGCTTTACAGTCACCCCATTCCATAAGGACATACGCTGAAATGGGTGCAGCATAGGAGAATGGGGTGAAGTCTGGGGCCGAAGAGTCCAAGATACACCTCACTGACTGTGAGTGGTTGGGAAGTGGGGGTGTGATTTTATCAATGTGTCCCAAACATTGAGTTCCAACAGCAACCATGCCATTCTGTGCCACATGTATGAAAACATAGATTGGGCAGGATGTGAAGAATGACAGCTGTACCATCCATAGGGAGGTGTGAAGAGATGGCAATGTTGAAAATATGTAATGAGAATATTAAAAATGCTTACACTTTTGAGCATACATGGAAATTGCACAATGCATGCGCATAACACAGTCATTTTACGGCTTTCATCACCAAATTTTCAACATAAGCATTTTAGGACCTCTGCTCATGAACAGTGTCACTGTGATTTTCTTAATGTGTTCCAAACACTGATTTCCAACAGCGACTGTGCTATTCTGCACCAGAGGTGTGAAAACATATGTCAGCCAGAATGTGAAAAATGACAGCTGTACTGTTCATAAGGAGGTGCAGAAAAATGGCCATGTTGAAAATCTGGAGTGAAAATATTGCAAATTCGCGAAGTTATGAGCATGCGTAGCAACTGCGCAACGCATGCTCGTTAAACAGTCATTTATTGGATTTTCTCCACCAAATTTGCAACATAGACTTTTTGAGAGGCCACCTCATGAACACTGGCACTGTTGTTTTGTTACTCAGTCCTAAAAGGTGATTCTACACACTGACTGTGAAATCACCTTCCGGGACCGAATAATGCCATGACAGTGGCTGAATTGATGTGGAGGGGTCCCAATAATCCCATGTTGAAAATTTGGTGCCAAAATTCCCAAAAATGCCTGAGATATGCACCAAAGTTGAAAAAAACCTATTTATGCCATTGTACAGCTTACCGGCATTTCTTCAGTTCGCGGTCGGCTTTGAAGAGTGTAGACGTGTTCCCGGTCCACTGAAGATCATTGCGCTAGGCTTCAGAGGTAAGTATGGGGTGGAAGGAGGGGGGAGGCAGGGTGCACAGACGGTAGGTGCAGGTTGGTGGGGGTGGGGCCACCGGACTCAATGAGGGACTGTTTTCTGATTTACAGGGGGAAAAGAAACATCGTGGGATGGTTGTTCTTTTGAAACAGGTACATTTGGCATGCTGGAGTGGGCTCCCAGCATGCCCCCGAGTATTTCTTTGGGGGGAGTGGCTGTAGCCAATGGGGGATTGGGCACCCCCATCTGCACATGGGGGGGTGCAAGAGTCGAGTGGGATTGGGCACCCCCCTCGGCAAAAAACAACTTTTTTGGGGGGGGAACATTATGCCGATGGGGAGCGGGCTCCCCCATCAGCAAATTAAACTGGGACAGGGACTGAAGACGATGGACACTGGGGCTCCCATTGGCAAACAAAGATTGTTTGTTTGGGGGGCACATACTGCTGAGGGGGATTGGGCACCCCCTTGACAGTGGGGGCTGTATAATATTGTTTGTGAACATGGCGTCGTCTTGTCACCACGTTCACAAACAATATTACACTAGGTAACATTCTGCCCTGCAATGACGGTTCACTCCCTCTTTGCAGCAGAATGGCTGATGCTGCAATGACAAGGCAGTCCCTGATTGCTGCAGCAAAAATGTTACAAGTTGGTGGCACTTTTGGAAGCCAGTGTCATCAGCATACTGTGCCTCCATTGGTCCACCAGTGCCAAGCCCCAAATGCAATGCCTCTGTAGGCTGTCACAGTGCCATGTCTCCACAACCCGCTTCTCTCCTAAGCTGCCACATAATGTTTCTTGTGCATGCGCGCAAGCAAACATAAAAAAGGCATTAATTTAGAACCTTACTTCAAAATGATACAAAAACCCAACAGACACAATGCTAATGACACAGTTTAGATTCAAAATTTATAAGTGCAACTTTCTTAAGAAAAGATACAACAAGTTAGGTAATACACTTTCACCTTTCTGTAAATGTAATAATATGATAGTTGAAAATTTGTATCACATTGTCTTGATATGTCCTTTACAAAAATTCCAAAGAGTATTTATTGTGGAAGCTTGTTAGCAGACTTACATGAATGAAAAGAAATATTATTATACAAACTCTACTTCCACATATAATAAATCAGTTATTGGAATTTATTAAATCTTTACCAAGAATATACAGTATATAATGGTCCAGTAGATGTGTAGGGGATACTCAGATAATACAATTTGTTGGTCTTAATGACCTTTAATCCAAAGGGAAGGGCTCTACTGGGAATATTTGTAGGTACTCAAACCAGAACAGCCCAATTATCTTGTTTCATATAGGGACTGACCCTATATTAGCTGAATAGTCTTGTCTGAATAACTCCTTCAATCAAAATAAGATTCCACCAGAGAAATTAACCAACCATGACATACTATACATAAGGATCTCTATGCCTCACATGAGCTCTAAATATTGCAATTCTTGACAAATATATGATTTCATGTTATTATTGTATTGTATTCTCTTTATACTGTGAATGTTGGATATAAGAAACTATATATAATGAAGGTGAATTGTTATCTGAATATAAGTCTCTAATAATGTAAATATGTGAATTGTTAACTATTGTATGTGTATTTGAATGACGATTATTGTGTCACTTTTATTTTATATTTTATACAGATGGTGCAGGGAAGTTGGGATCAGGATGGGAAGTGGGGGGTGACTTGGGGAGGGCTGATGGGTAGGGTGCTATTAGGGTTATGAGGATCAGGAGATGCCCTGGGTTGAAAAGGGGGCTAGAGAGAGAGGCCAGACATGTTTAGTCCAAATACCCAGGGATCCCACGAGACTGAGTGGGCATGTAGCTGAAGGGCTGGCTGCCACTTTTCATCCATTTCAAGCAGTGTTGTGTAATGCAAGATTGATGAAGACTAAGTCTGAAATCATGGCAGATTTTATTTCTTTGGTCAGTCTTGCTTGCATTATGGAGACCTGGCTGGGGGATAAGTCCAGTCCAGTTCTGGAGTTGTCGGTGCCAGGTGGGTTCTTGGTAGGGCATTATCTTAGGAAGGATCACTGGGGGGGGGGTGGCAATCAGAGTTGATCTTGGTGGTGCACCCAGTGAAGGATATCTCATCATTCGAATGTATGGCTTTGTGTGGGGGTCCAGGTGCAGTTTGCAGAATCCTCCGCATGTACCAACATCCAGGTTGTAAGGAGGCATTTCTGCAGAAATCATGCACTTTGTCACTGACAGAGTGTTGGAGTTGCTGAGATGACTTATTCTTGGTGACCTCAATGCTTGGGTCAATGATGAATTATGGCAGTTTGGTCAAGATTTCCTCCTGGGTATGGAATTCCTGGACCTCACCTACGTTATTACTTCTGTGACCCACCAACACAGCCACATCTTGCATTTGGTATTCACTCAGGGACTCAAGATTTAAAATATCGAGATTGATACAGTCAGCTGGTTGGACTACTGAGCAATCAGGTACACTTTCGGGGACGTCTTTGTAGTCCACTCAATCTGTAGGTGGCCCAGTTTTGCCTTTGAGAGGGCTCAGCACCAGGGGCATTTAGTGGTTCTGAACACCTCGGAAGTATTGACAGCATGCGCTAGAGGTCCACAAGCAGCTGTGACAGCCTATAATAAGGCTGTAACTGTGGCCTTTGACCTTGTGGTGCTGGTTCATGAACACCCATTGGCTTTGTACTTTGGCTTGCCAGGGTTTGATGGTGAGCTGAGGGAGCCGAAAACCAAGGGGTGGAGGTTGGACCATTGTTGGAGGAGATCCAGGACACAGGAGGACAGAGTGGTTCTGATGTCTCACTTCAGTGAGTATCAGAAGGCAATCACTTCAAAAA
Organism: Neoceratodus forsteri; assembly: GCA_016271365.2. Lineage (NCBI taxonomy): Eukaryota > Metazoa > Chordata > Ceratodontiformes > Ceratodontidae > Neoceratodus > Neoceratodus forsteri. The sequence continues at coordinate 677,888,229 of CM057456.1, read as the reverse complement.
AGGCAAAGTTTTTGTCTAGGAAGATTGCTGCTGGGAAGACTTGACTGGTTTGGCTCTTCCAGATTGTGGATAGGTTTCTCCATCAGGCCTATCTGGAGCCCATGAGAGCATTTCAACTCATGAAATGTGAGGAATTCACTTGGTTCTTCTCATGCAGGGTGTCCTCTACCAGGGACATAATCACTCCAAGTGGGACATTACAGCCTAGCAGAGTAGAATTGACAAGTTCAGGGTGCAGTCAGTCTTGGGGGAAGTTTCACCCAGAGAAGATGGAAGAGGTGAGTGAGGTGATCTCTAAGCTGCAGTCAACATTTTGTTATCAGGATCCAGACCTGACAAGTCTATTTGTGAGCTGTGTTGGGCTACTGGGACCAGTGTTCACTGAGATTGTCCGTGCTTCCTGTCAAAGGGGGTGTTCCCAGTGGCACTTAAAAGTGCATTGGTGAGCCACTTCAAAAAAAAGCCATCTTTGAACCTGGACATCCTGGTAAATTACCAACCTGTCTCTAACCTTCCCTTTTGGGAAAAGGCTATTCAAAAGGTTGTGCTTCAGCTTGTGGCACACCTCACTGGCTTTGACATCTACGGTATGAGCCTCTCCAGTCTGACTTTACTCCAGGCATAGCACAGAAACCACATTAGTTATGGTGAACAGAAACCTGCTCAGGGCAAGAGATAGAGGAGAATGTTCAGTTCTCATTCTCCTTGATCTCTCATCAGCATTTGACATCTTGGAGCATGGGCTGCTATTGGACTGGCTCAGGAGGTATGTAGAAGTTGCCAGCAAAGTCATCTGCTAGTTTGAGTCCTATCACAGTGATACAACCCAGATGGTAGTACTGGAAAGATTTTCCTCACTCCTGAAGGTTATGTCCTGTGACGTACCCCAGGATTCAGTTCTGTCACCCACGTTGTTCATAGAGTATATGCTACCCCTGGGTAAGATCATGGTTATGCTGATGATACCCAAATCTACATGTCCTTTGCACCTGGGACATTGGGTGTGGTTGATGTGATTAATAAGTGCCTGGCCAAGATCCAAGACATAATAACATACTAAACTGCCAGCAGAGTAGGCCTCATAGTCTATCGAGTCTGCTCAGGAGTCGGTACCCTGAATGGGTACCGATAGCATCCTCCTGGCGCCTCCCATGATCCCGCTTTCCCCACCAGAGTTTCCCCCCACACAAGCATTCCTCAGCTTCACCCCCACCTGTATCTGTCCCAGCCTCTCTTGAACCCCTTCACTGTAGATACCTCCACCAGCTCCTGAGGCAGTGCATTCCATGGTTCCACCACCCTCTCAGTGAAGTGCCACCTTCTCCTTTCCCCCCTGAGTCTCCCTCTTTCCAGCCTCCAACTGTCCCCCGGTGGCCCCTCCTACTTTCTTCTGAAAAACCCCATGAAGGTTTACCTCATTCACCCCTTTTAGATACTTGAAGACCTCAATCATATCCCCCCTGTCTCTGCTCCAGTGAGAATAGGTTGAGCTCCTCAAGCCTCTCTTCATATGTCCTTTCCCCCAGACCCCAGGATCATCCTGGTTACCCTCCTCTGAACCCACTCCAGGAGTTGGAAATCTTTCTTTAGGTGTGGACACCAAAACTGCATGCAGTACTCAAAGTGTGGTCTGATCAGGCAGTTGTGCAGTGTCAGGATCACCTTCCTGCATCTTGAGGTAATCCCCCTGATGATGCAATACAGCATCCTATTTGCTCTGGCTGTGGCCCTCCTACATTGCTCAGAATTATTCATTTTGGCATCCACCAGCAGCCCCAGGTCCTTTTCCTCACTAGGAGCCTCCAGTATTTCCCCTTCTAGGGTATACACCTGGCCTGGTTTCCTACGCCCCAGGTGAAGCACCTTGCATTTCCTGGTGTTGAATTTCAGTTTCCAGGTGAATGACCATCTCTCCAGAGTATCCAGGTCCCCCTGCAGGGGCTACCTCACCCTCTTTCCCATCCAACACTGCCTCCAGCTTAGAGTCTTCTGCAAAGAGGCTCATTTTGCTCCTGATACCCTCCCTGATATCGGAGATGTAAGCGTTAAACAGGAGTGGCCCCAGAACTGATCCCTGTGGGACTGCACTTATGACTCCCCTGGAAGATGAGACTGCCCCCCTACCACCACCCACTGAGAATGCCCAGATAGACAGTTCCCAATCCACCTGACCATCTGAGCCCCCACCACCATCCTTCCCAGCTTATCCAGCAGACCAGTGTGGGGGACTGAATCAAATGCCTTGCTGAAGTCCAGAAAGAGGACATCCACCAGCCTACCCTGGTTGAGTGCCTTCATCAACCAGTCGTAGAACTCCGAGAGCTTCCCACACCCTGAAGACAAGGATTTCAACATCCGTGCCTCCTGCCCCCTCAGCTGATCCAGTGTGCCCACCCTGATACGGAGCAGCTCTCCCAGACCCCTGAGAACAACAGGTACCTCAACATTTAAGGCCCCCACCCCTTCTGCCTCCTGGCAGGCTGGTTGTAATCAAGTTGGTTGAGACTTGAACCCAGAGAAAACTGAAGTACTGGTGGTTAAGCCAGGATGTAGAGGGGAAGTGGCAGCTACCAAAAGGGAGAGGGGGCCTTGGCTCAGCCCCGCTGTGCTCTTGGCTGCCACAAAGGTGAAAATCTGAGAGTCATTCTGCATGAGGGGCTGACACTTGAGTCTCAGGCACTGGCAGTAATCTGGAATGGTTTTACCACCAGCGGAACATCAGCCAGATGAAATCCATTATACTACTTGGTGATCTGACCACACTGGTGCATATATTTGTAAGTTCAAGGCTTGACTTCTGCAATACTTTTTACCATGAGTTCAATGGGGGTACGCTGTGATGCCTGCAGTTGGTGCAGAATGCTGCAGCTCAGTTTCTGACTGGCCTTTCTCTCTCTTGAGGTCAGATTATGTCTCCCTGGCACTGTGTGATCTGCACTGGCTGCCAGTCTAGTGGCATATTTCCTTCAAAGTTAGACTTCTAATTTATAAGGCCCTATGTGGGCTAGGCCCAGGATATCTGGTTGAGTTCTTGCACCGTTATGTACCTTTGTGTCCTTTCCACTTCACTATGAAGGGCCTCCTGGTAGTTCCAAGGGCAAGGCTGAAGACTTTGGGAAACAGGTGTTTTGAAGTAGCTTGTCCAGTCCTCAGAATTCTTTGCTGAGAACTTTGAGGGAGGCTCCCTCAGTGGAGACCTTTAAGGGGGGTGGCTGAAAACCTTCTTATTCATTCAGGCTTTTGGGGGTTAATTTTCCCCACAGTTGCATCATCACAGTTGTTAGTACTTATTTAATTTATTTATTGCAAAAGATATATTATTTTAAACTATTTTATTTCTTGGGGTTTTGGTAATGTTTCTTTGAGTTGTTTTTAGTGTTGTTACTGTTTGATATTGTAATGGCACCCTGAGCCTCTGGGGAAGGGTGCAGCATAAAATAAAGACTACTATATTACTGGTGACTATACTACTACTACTACATGTAACCAATTTATAATTACTTTTTGGAGATTAAATAAATTTAACTGAACTGACATTAAATCATGAAGGGCATAGGCCAAGTCTTCCCATCATTTTTATAGCTGCAGTAGGTGGAGCCTGCAGATGTTTTGCATGTACAAAAGGAGTGATGTCATGTTTTCTGTCTGTGGAACTGACTGAAGGTGTAAATAGTGTCCTCTGCCTTGCCCTCTTCCAAGAAATGTTTTCCGCCTTCAAATAAACATGCTTTCATGTTAGTCAATGGTTGCAGGGTACTATTTTCTTTCTTAAATGGGTGGTATAAGAACTGGAACCTGAGTAATGGGAGGCAGCATTAGTATTTTTGGGGGAGTAAGATTTATCCCCACCTCCACCCAAGAAGCTCCTAAAGATCCACCCCCACCTTTTTTTTGATTCATGTGGGAGGGGCATGAGGTGGCTGTATCATGTTGGAACAAGACGCACTAGTTTGGGACCTGTACCAAGCAACAGAACAAGTCTGTGGAGTGATCAAGTTGTGGAGCCCCTGCATTTTATTAAGGACTATGAGAACAGAAGTTACTTAATGCCTTCAAATTGACTTAAAACCCCTTGGAACAAATGATTATCAGATCCACCTGTCGCCTCAGAAGAAAAGAGTAATTAAGGAGTGCCTAAAACTACAGCTCCCAAGGAAAGCAATAGATACAGCATTCTGATTCAAGTTGAAAGAGCCACAGGTTTTTCTTAAACATTTATATACTAAAAACATAAAGTTCAGCTTTCGGGATTAACAATATATGTTTACCATATTCAATATCTATCTATCTATCTATCTATCTATCTATCTATCTATCTATCTATCTATCTATCTATCTATACCATGGGGTGAGAGCGTTCTCAGTAGGATAACCTGTGTTATTTTCACTGCAGTGAGGATAAATCCTGATGACATCAGCAGAGTGAGGATATCAACATTTATCCATACTCTGCTGATGTCACCAGAGTAAGGATACATGCACTGAAGCTTGCATTCTAAAGGAAACTACTTCAGAAAAAGTTTCTCTTTCTCACTGAAGCTGCAACTTACTCAATTAGCTTTGAAAAAGACTCTCACCTATGTCCCATTGTGTTTCTAATATTGCTAGCCCAGTCCTGTGCTGATCTCAGCTTCAAAACAACCTGAATTCTAAATGAAAGTCTTTTACAAAGCAGGTGCTGTTTCTCAGTGCAACCTGCACCAGTTTGTCTTTCTCACTGAGCCTCTGACTCACTCAATTAGCTTTGCAAAATACACTCACCTGTGTTTCTGACTCCCAGTCCATTCAGAACACACACACACACACACACACACACACACACACACACTGACAGCACTCGCAGAATGAGCAGGAAACACAGAGACTCAGGAAAAAATGTTCCTGCAGCTCTAACCCCTGTGGTATAAATCACACACATGATGGGCAGATCATGGCATATAGAAAATATTCTCACTCCTGCCTTGTGAGCTGTGTATTTTCACTTGTGCCTTTGGCACTCGCGAGAATACACAGCTCAATCTACAGGATTGAGAATATTTTCCATATCCCACTCCTACCCATCATGTATCCCATATATCTATATCTATATCTATAGATATAGATATAGATATAGATATAGATATAGATATATCTATATAGATATATATTATGGTAGCAAGGTAGTGCTACCATAGTTAGGGTTGAGGAGCCATATACATGTTAAACCTAAGATTTTGCACCTTAATAACTTTGTAACCATTCAACAGATTTGCCAGAAATTTGGAATATGCAATCAAGAATCATTCATCTTGGGATCTGCCAACTTATGTACTGTTAGGATATACAGTTGTGGAGTTATTAAGCGTGATCTGCGCACACGTTTACACTTTTTGGCAATTCTTTGGTCATCTCTACAGGTCACACGGTTTGTGCGACCGGTACAAAATCTTCAGGGAATGTGCAGCTGGGGTCCCCAGTGTGCCTTTTGAAGATTTCATGAAAAAATATTAAACGGTTCAAAAATTATTCAAAAAACAATTTCCCATTATAAGTCAATGGGAAAAGTTAACAAAAAGTTTGACAGTGTCGCAAATGCAGTTTTTACTTTCGCAAATGGCACTTTTACTGTCGCAAATCCACCATTTTGTTTTCAGTTGGTCATCAGAAAAATGCTTGGCATTTAAATTTGGGACCCTCTAGCAACCTAATTCTTTTTGTGTTTACCTATTCGGACCCTGAGGATGCTAGGCAAGTCTTTATTTTCAGGTTAAACACTCTAGAAATATGTTTTTCAAGTTTCTGGAAAAAGTACTTTCGAAAAGTACTGTTGCACTCACAAAAGTGTCACAAATTTTTGCAAAAGCTTTCACAAAGTCCGACAGTACTTTTCCAGGCAGTGGGAAAATGACAGCAATTCTTTGCCACCCTGCTGCAAAAGAACGGTTTGGTTTTTTGGGCTGCAATTTGGAAGGAACACAGCCAACATCTCTTAGATGTGCCTTTCAGTCTTTTGGTGAAAAAATATTACAGGGTGGCAAAGTTACAGCACTCCAAAGTTGACACCTTTCCCCATAGGATAACATTACGGCATCCGCCGCATTACAGGAATCATTTGGCGCCCTGCTGCAAAATAACGGTTTAGTCTTTTGGGCTGAAATTTGGAGACAAGAAAGCCAACATCACACAGATGTGCCTTTCAGTAGTTTGGTGAAAAAATATTACAGGGAGCCAAAGTTATGGCACTCTGAACTTCTCTTTTTTTCCCCTATAGGTTAACATTACGGCGTTTGCCGCACCTTTCAGGGCCCGTATCTTGAAAACGGTGCGAGATACGGACTTTTCGTCAGAAAAATGCTTAGCCCCCTAATAGGGGCTAAACACAAAACTAGCCAGGAAAGTCATAAATCATATGACTTTAAATTTTTTTTCTACATCATACGGTTCCAGAGATATAAGCAAGTTAGTATTCCAACTCCTCATTTTCTGCTCCGAAACCCATTATTATGCATACATTCTTTGTACTCACTGTCTTTCTCTATGCAACTTTTGGGGAAAACCAGCCTGTGCACTTACATTACTGTTACCGTTACCGTTTCCTCTTGCAGTTCCGTACCCATTTCACTTACCATTCACGTCTACGCCACCATGTGCATTACCCTTTGCGTTTTTATTTGCGCTTGCATTTGCATTATTTTTACCATTTGTGTCTACAGTACTGTCTCTCTTTCTGTTTTGCTTTACATCACCATGTGCATTACCATTTATCTTTGCGGGCACCATGTTACTATGTGACAAAACATCATGTGGCGGGGGCGCTGGGCCCAAAGGGTGCTGCGCTTCTGCCGCCGCATTACATTCACTATTTCTCATTATCATTCTCAAAAAGAAGGGAATCAGAGGCAAAAAACTCAGTTTAATGCATTAGTTAGGGTTAGTCCACAGCAACAAAAGTGAGGACATTTGGTGTTACGGTTGAAAGCCCCCCTAGGACCCACCCACACCCCCAACTGACATCAGGGTGCACATTGGGGTTGTCAGTCCTAGCTTTATTTATTTTATTTATTTATTTGAGAATATCGGATTACAACCTTTGAGTCAGGGACTCATTTTCAAAGGCTCTACGTCAGGTACATTGCACAATAATAGGCATTCCTAATACAATATTACAGTGAGACTAGAGAAGGAGACTAACAACAGGGTATTGGCAATATATAAAGTAAACAGTATAACAGTGGAGAAGGAGAGAAGATAACAACAGGGTATGAGCAGTGCTGTTAGTCCTATACAGTAGGGTAGCTATACAAGTCCTGAGTGGAGTTTGTGAATGTCAGCGAACAGTACAATCAATATTAAGATATGGCCTATATGCTAGCAGGTAGCACACACAGTCGGGATACCAACATTGTCATTAACACACAGAAGCAACAGTGTGAAAAGTATATCTATTAATCCAGAATCTCGACATCCATAAGTAGATTCCTTTACTTATTAGGAACAATGACAGTGATAGGTGGTGATTATGTATTTTTTTAGGGCTGTTTTGAAGGATCCTAATCTGGAGATAGAAGTGATGGCCTGGGGGAGCTCATTCTACCAGGATGGTGCTTTGTGGGAGAAAGACCATTGTGCAAAGGATGGTTGTAACGCTAGGAACAGCCCATGTTAATGTATCTGCTGCAGAGGTGTTTGCTGAGGTATGTGCAGTGCAGAGAGAGGCAGAGACTCCAGTGGGAGTAAGGCCTAGTTGGATTTTCCTTGTAAGGAGACATGTTTGATAATGTATTCTTTCATCTTGGGTGAGGATTTTTGTTAGCTCATACAGGGTACAGCTGTGGGTACACTTATACACTTCAGCAAGGAGCCTACAGGCTTTATTAATGGCTAGGTGGATTTTATTTAGTGCAGCGTGGTCAGCAGCCAAGTAGATAGGTAGCCCACAGTCTACAAGGGAGAGAACAGAGGAGGTAACGGCAATGTGTAGGGCCTCTGGCAGCAGGCAGGCTTTGTGCCCATACAATAGACCTGTGCGAATATTTATGGCAGAGGCAAGATTACTAATGTGCATGTGGAATGATAGATTAGGATCAAAGGTAATGCCTAGATATTTATATGCGTGGACCTGTTCCAGTGTTGGAAACAATTGTTAGCTGGGCATTGTAGTCCTTACGCAGATGATGGGAAATGAGCATTGTTTTAGTCTTTTTTATGTTGACCACGAGTCTGTGGTCAGTGAACCAGTTTTCAACATGGTTGAAGGCAAGTTGTAAGGTGGATTGAAAGATTGTGGGATCTGAGTGGGAGGCATACATTACCGCATCATCTGCATAGAGTAGAAGGCTACATGGACAGGATTTAGGTAGGGAATTCAGGAAGATGCTGAATAGCAGTGGGCCAATAATGGAGCCCTGGGGGAACCCAAGTGGACTGGTAGGGTGGGTGAGAGGGTGCAGTTTATCTTCACACATTGGAACCTATCTGTGAGGTAGCTTGTGAACCAAGCTATGGGTCCAGGGAACAGGCCGGTGTGGCAGAGAGCATTTAGGAGCAGGGTGTGGGAGACTGTGTCGAACGCCTTTGACAGGTCTATGAATACACCTCCTGCTAGCAGCTTCTTATCTAGGGCATTGTGCAGTGAGTTGGAGAACTCTATGATGGCAGTAGTTGTGCTGTGACCAGCTCTAAAACCATGCTGTTTCCCTACATAGGATGTTGTGCGCAAGCAGGTAGTCTGTTATTTGTGTGGCAATGATTTTTTCCAGGGATTTCAAGATGGGAACGAGTATGGAGATGGGCCTGTAATTATTGGGTAAAGTGGGGTCCCGACTCTTTAGTATTGGTGTGATGGTGGCTACCTTCCAGTCATTTGGGAACTGCCCTAGGCATAGGGAGAGGTTAAGGAGATCAGTCAGTGTGGGGAGCACATAGTCCAGTACCAAGCTAAGGATTTTCATGTCAAAGGATTCTTTGCAGTAGTTTGAGTCTCTTACGGCTTTTTTAAGGTAAGAACTTGTTTCACTCATAGTAATAACCCTGATGTAGAAGGGGGGTAGATATTGCTGGATTCTTGAATCATAGGTGTGGGGTCGAAAAAGTTGTTAGGGAGAACTGTGCTTAGGTCAGAAAAGGCCATTTAATCCACTGGCAATTGTGAGTGGGTCTGAGGTGATATTATTGTTGACTGTTAGCTGGGTGGGTGGAGGCATTCTGGATTTTTCATTCAGCTCCTTTAGGTTGTTCCAAAACAACCTAGCATTCCCCGAGGATGAGGCCTGGGTGGATTTGTAGTAGCTGGATTTGGCCATTTTGATAGCCCAGGTACACTTGTTGCGAGCCATTTTATAGGCTATCCTGTCCACCTGCACACTAGAGGCAACTGCTTTGTACCAGAGGTCATCATGGTTCTTTATTTACTGGATCAGAGCTGGTGGGATCCAGGGGTCATTTTGTTTTTTTTGTTTGAACCTTTGTGAGCAGGGCAAATGTATCACAGGCTTTGTTGAATGTGTGGGTGAAGTATTCAAGGGCTACATCTATGGACGTGGAGCATCTGATGGGGGACCAATCACACTGGGCCAGATATCGCGTCAGTTTAGTGAGGCCACCAGGTATATAGTTTGTCTTTTTAGTAGTTTCAAAACTTTGAAAGCAATGGTGTTAGTAATACATTTAGAAATACATTTTAATTGTCTTTACAGTTAAACATGCAGTTTCATGTGAGGGCACATTTTTTGGGGGAAGGGGTTCAAATTATTTTAATCATGGGCACAGTACTTGGTAAACACAGGTCTTTGATGATAAAGTGTATTTTTTTCTTTTAAGTTTGAGAAGTATATATTATATATGTGTGACAGTGTTGTAAATGTGACTGGGGATTGAATAATGGTTAAGTGCCTAGATTTTTTTTAATATAATTGAGTTTATATGTGGCAAGTAGGTAGGGGATAGTGTTTTGAATGTGGCAGTATGACAGATTTGTTAGGATAAATATATGCTATCTTGCAAATAAGAAAAATTGTAAGGGATGCATTTTGCAAAACAGTGATATACCTGTATATTATAGGGTTTTCTTTTATGTATTGTTGGAAGAAATAGCTATGGCTCATCAGTAAAAGGAGGGAAGAAAACATTGAACAAGAAAACAATTGGTGATTTTAAAAACTATTTTGATCAGAGCTGACATTAAAAAAATCTCAACTGTATTTTTTATTTTATTTTATCAGGGACACTAGAAACAGGATGTTAACACATCAGTGAGCACTGATGCCATTTGTCTGTGTTAGGGAAGTTCTGGGAGGAGTTGCCTTGCACATGCTAAAATATACCAGCTGAAATTAACAAGGCTGTTTTTTTTTTCCTACTTTCTTTTCACAGATACTATAAACTGAGCCAGGAAAAAAGTAAAACTGAACAGATCAGAGCTGACATTAAAACATATGATGTTCCTAAGGTCTGTTGCATGCACTATGTTTTCATTTTTGTGGGAGGGGCATGAGGTGGATCTGTCATGTTGGAACAACTGACTATCAGAGCTGCCATCCCCCTGGACATGCCATTTATCACTCATTTAAAATAACACAAATGTAGTTTCACATTTTTACTATGAGGGAAGCAAGAAGATGAACCAGCATGGTTAACAAATACATTGATTGACACCTGTGAATGAGTGGTGAGGGGGAGTTTTTTTCTAACATTCCCAGTGGTTTTATACTCCCTGGAATCTGCTATTCAGGTTTTTTTTATTACATCTTGTCCCAGGCAATCTTCCCAGACTGCAATTTGCTCCATTGTTTAATAGCTCTGGGTGGAGGCCAGTGTCCTGTTACATTGTCTTTTGTTTCAAATTAACCACAGACATCATGGCAGCCAAAGGAGACACACTTTGAGTCTTAGGGTATGTACAGCATGATTAATAAGTTTTCCTATGCATAATCTTTCCATTCATGTTATTGCTAGACATACTGTATCTAGCTTGGCTTGAGGAAGGGTTTACATGGTCAAGACCCCTTAGCAATTGAGATGCATATGCAGAAAATAAGTCCAGATGTGCTAACTTACCCTACAACTAAGTGTCACTGTCTGCATTTTATTCTTGAAATGGTTACTTTTGCATTTATGTTTATTTTAAAATATTTAGTATTCTGACCATGTGGTTATGTCTTGAACCATAACTGATCTCCAGCCTTACTACCCCCATGCCCCAAGTTGCATAGAAGATAGTGCTTGTAGACAAATCTAATCATTTTGCTGCTCTGTTCTGGTGTGTTCTGGTGTATGTGTGTGTGTGCTTTTGATTCAATTGCTTGTGTCTTGCATGTTGCATGGAAAACAGTGCTTGCAGACAATCTAATCATTTTGCAGCTGTGTTCTGCTGTGTGTGTGTGTGTGTGTGTGTGTGTGTGTTCCTCTGAGGCTGTTCTTGCAACCTAGGAAAGATAGAAATTATGAGGTATCTCCTCCCTATTCCTGGATACAAGTTCCCTCTGCCCTGGGAACACCTGCCTGCTGAATAAGGAAGGGTTGCAGGAACCCAGGGAATGACTACGGGGGGGAAGGGGCTGATGGTCATCAAAATGGAAAGGGTTTTTGGGGTAATCATATTGTATGACCTAAAGGTGGCTAAACAATGTACCTAAGCTGTGAGAAGAGCCAGTGCAATGCTGTGGTGCATAGAGAGAGGTACTACCAGCAGAAGGAAGGAGGTAGTGATGCCACTGTGTAGATCACTGGTGAGGCCTCATTTGGAATATGGTGTCCAGTTCTGGAAGCCACATTTCCGTCATGCAGCTTTAAATCACACATGGGTTAAATGGTTCTATTTTAGATTCCTATCCCTTTCCCCTACTTCTCCCACTGGTTAGCCTCATGGAACACAACCAGAACATATCTTGGCCAGCATGATGAATTCACCTACACAAGCTGCTTCTCAGTCTACAGCACTGTCTTTTTAAAATGTTGACTTCTTGTTGAAAATATGGCATAATCTTTCCATCCATGTTATTGCTAGACATACTGCAGCTAGCTTGGCTTGAGGAAGGGTGAACATGGTCAGGACCCCTTAGCAATTAAGGTGCATATGCAGCAAATAAGTCTAAATGTGCTAACCTACCCTACAACTGTTAAATGTCACAGTCTGCATTTTCTTCTTGAAATGGTTACCTTTGCATTCATGTTTATTTTAAAATATTTAATAGTCTGACCATGTGGTTATGTCATGGACCATGACTGATCTCCAGCCTTAACCCCCCCTGCGTGCTCCAACTTGCATAGAATATAGTGCTTGTAGACAAATCTAATAATTTGGCCAGTGTGTGTGTGTGTGTGTATGTGTGTGTGTGCTTTTGATTCAATTGCTTGTGTCTTGCATGGAAAACAGTGCTTGTAGACAATCTAATCATTCTGCAGCTGTGTTCTGCTGTGTGTGTGTGTGTGTGTATTCCTCTGAGGCTGTTCTTGCAACCTAGGAAATGTACTTCCCCAGAAATAGCAGCAGTACATTGCATAGCAGATATAAAATGTCAATAAGCAGGTCATGCAACGAGGGGTGCTTGAAAAAAATCTTCCGCTGGTGGAATTCAAGTGAAAGTCTGACTTTTGCTTTAGTGGAAGTTCAGAAATTGATTTCCAAACATCTGCAGAAATTCCGCTCACAATCGCCACTCTTTTGATTATCAAATTGCCCCCCAGAAAGCCCTGGTGGCTAGTGTAGTGGTCCCTCCCTTACATGCCCCACATGTAAAAAATTATCCCTGGTGGCTTGTGGTCCCTCCCCTTCACCCAGTAACCCACCCACCACAAAAATGTACAGAACCCCCCGCCGCATCCCTATCTTCACTGTTCTGTTAACAAAATCTCTGGTGGTCTAGTGTTTTTTTTTTATTTAAACCCCCTCCCAATCCCAAGCCCAAAATCCCATTCCCATCCCTGGTGATCCAGTGCCCCCCCACCCAGCCTCCCCAGCAGCCAGGTGTCCCACAACCCCACTTCCACCCCCATTATAAACACCGGCAGCAGTGGACTGGCACAGCCCTCCTCTTTCCTCCATGGCTGGCCTGCCGACTAAGCTGTCAATGAATGAGCAGTATGTGGTAAGCTCATTTATGACAGCTCAGTCAGCAGGCCAGCTGTGGAGGAGAGAGGAGGGCTGTGCCGGTCTGCCACGCCGGGCTTGTGATGGGGTGGGAGGCTGGGACACTCGGCTGCTGGGGAAGCTGGGTGGGAGGCACTAGATCATCAGGGATTTGGGACTGGGAATCAGGAATCAGGAGGTGGTTTAAATAAAAAAAAATAGACCACCAGAGATTTTCTTTTTTAACAGGACAATGCAGTGGAGATAGGGATGGGGGGTTACTGTACATTTCATGGCAGGCAGATTACAGGGTGGAGGGGAAGGAGCACTAGCAACCAGGGATAATTTTTTACATGTGGAACAGGTGGGGGGAGGGACCACTAGCCACCAGGGCTATTTTTCTTCATTTCCAGGTGAAATTCGCCTGGTAACTTTCGCGGAAGTTTTCCACTCTGCCACAGGTGGAATTTCAGAAACTTTCTCAGAAGTCCCTTAATTTCCATGGAAGTTCCGTGGGAGCAGAAAACAGCAGTTTCACCCACCCCTACATGTAACAGATGTGCTGAGCAGTTACTGAAGCAAGAAATGCACAGCTGTCATTTTTTACATCATGTTCAAAATGTGTTTTTGCATCTGTGGTGCCAAATGGCACAGTCACTGTGCAAAATCTCCTTTCAGCTACTGAAATGATAGTGTCACTGTTCATGTGGTGGAGTCACAGAAAGCCCATGCTGAAAACTTGGAATGAAAATACCAAGAAATGTCCGGGGCATTAGGGTTTCTGACCATAACACCCTGCACTGTAAGGACTGACAGGCATCAGGGGGTGTGACTTGGGATTGTCAACAGTAATGCTCATGCCATTCCTCCCCCATCCCACCCTGCAGCCAGTGACAGGTATTGAGGTATGCCTTTGACTCTTCAACCCCAAAGTTCACTCCATTCTCTTATACTGTACCCCTTTCAGTGTATTTCCTTATGGAATGGGGTGAGTGTAAAGTTTGAAAACCCCAAGGCACACCTTGGCTCTTGTCTGTGTCTACGGTGTAGGGTGAGGTGAAATGGCATGAGCTTATGGGCAATGACCCAAAGGCACACCCCAGTGCCTGTCTATGTCTTAGGGTGGGGGTGGGGTTGGCGTCACTTCAATACTTCACTGCCATTCCTATTCTGCCTGTCTGTCTGTGTCTCTCTCTCTTTCTATCTATGTCTATGTAATTATCTGTCTATTAACTTCATGTATCTCTATTTTTACCCATTTCTAAAACAAACCTGTATATCACATTTGCCTGCACTCTTAGCACATACTTATGAAACTGCATATTTGTACTCTACTTCTGCATAGACCTCATACTTTCCTAATATTCCCATTATCACAAGCATAACTACCTTGCCCTTATCAAAAGTGACCCCCTCTGAAAGTTAATATCACATTTTCTCTAACAGTCCATCATCATTACACCTGACTTCCTGACATCAACACATTGCTTAAATATAACTTACATCACCGCATGGACAAAACCCTGCTTGTCTTAAAAAAACAAACAAGCAAAAAAAAAAAAAATCTGTGTAAATAATCCCAAGGCTGAACATATGCCAGCCATTACTTTTTCATGTACTGCCACCTTCTGTACCATCATGGGGATTTGCATATGTTTCACTTGATGCTTAGCATTATTGGGATATGTGCAATTGTGTTTTCTTTAAAATGCGGCTATCTGGCCAATATCATCTGAGATAACACATACATCAGTGGCACTTGCTCTGGGGTTCTTTTGTAAGCATCCTATTCCTTCCATTAAAATATACACCTCCATATATTTTCCAAATAATGTGTATGCCTTCCTTAGAATAGAAACTAAAACAAATCTTACTACTTACAAATCATTGTGTTGTTTATCCATACCTCCTTAATAATTCCACACAACTTCACTAACTTCATTATGCAGCCGTGGTGGATCTGACCAGAATCTGTTTATTATTCCCGTCAGATCGAAGTCTTTTTTTCTGCAGCAGCAGTATGAAAGGGAATCAATAGAATTACTTTGACAATAGACAGCAAATTTCTGAATTCTTTTTCTTCATATCACCAAGATTTACTTTATATCACAATTTAAAGGACACCTAAACTTTTCTTTCTTGCTGCCTGAGATTGCAAAATCTGGCTCCATAGGTTTCTAAAAGACAACCCCCTCTTAAACAGTTTAGCTGTTTACCTCTAAAAATGAGGTTTAATACAGTTTTGTTACTTTTAACTTTTGTAAATAAAGCCATCATCTATGTGAAAACTGGCTCTGAGGATCACTCCTAAGATGGTTGGGACATCATGTGGAGTGACATCATTGAAGAGGGACCACCGGCAAGCATATAATGAGTTCCAATGGGGACTCTCTAAAAGCCTTTTTATTTCGTATCTGTAATACCCCTCAGCATACTAACTCATGCCAAATACCTGCATTATAAGCTAATACATGTATTTGGCACCAGTTAGTATGCTGAGGGGCATTACAGAACTGAAATAAAAAGGCTTTTCGAGAGTCCCCATTGTAATTCAGCATATGCTCACCAGCAGTCTCTGTTCAATAACATCATTTTGTGTGATATCCTGGCCATTTTATGAGCAATCTTTGGAACTAACTTCCACATGGAGGATGAGCTTATTTACAAATGTTAAAAGCTATGAAAATGTATTAAATGTCATTTTTAGAAGTAAGCAACTAAACTATTTAACAGAGGGGGGGCTCTCTCTCACAAAGCTATGGAGCCAGATTTTGCAGTCTCGGGCAACAGAAAATAATGGTTTAGGTGTCCTTTAAAGAGGGGGCTCAGGACAACATTTCTAACATCAATAAACTCAGAAATAGGATTACTATATATCCCCAATTAGTCTCATACCAAAAATGAGATCTCTGTGTTACTTTGTTGATAAGTTACAGTTTGTTTTGTAGTTTTGATTTTATAGCCCATTCAAAAAGCTGATTTCAAGGTAGAGCACCTGATGATATCAACTCCAGAACTTACAACCTTGCCGTCCCTGCCAGCAACCTTATTTGACTTATACCTCTCAAGTGCCCCTCATTATGAGGGGTGCCCCTCATTTTAACCCTCAAAAGTGCACTGTCCCACATGCATCCCACAGTTGAAAGGTGCTGACCGCAAAGAGAAAGTGCTGTAAGATTAGATTTTAAAGAAGACATTTTTCAAATTCTATGATACTAAAGCAAAATGAAACTTTCAACAACTAAAAGTACAGGTTTTTGCAATGTTGCAAGCTTTCGTCCTCATGTTTAATAAAGTGTCTCTCTTTCTGAGGGTCACTGTCCCACATTGTCCCTCCCAATGGGGAGGAAGTATAGCGCAGTGGTTTAAGGCTCTGAGCTGAAAATCTAGTGACATCCAGCAGAGCAGACCTGGGTTTGAATCCCACAGCTTCTACTTACATACTGTGTGACCCTGAGCAAGTAACTTAACTTCCCTATGCTCCTGTAAAAAAGCTTTCAGCTTAGTGTGCTACTCCTGGTTAAACAACTTAAAAAAAAAAAAAAAATGTGTCTATGTCCCTCATTTCAGTGGCAAAAGCTTAAGAGGTATGATTTGACTTATTTCTCTTAAATTAAATCAATCTGTAGTGGCAGTATAGCATAGAGGTTAGAAGGACATGGTATGATTGACCTTGGTACATCTGGCAGAACTGGGATTTATTTCTACAACTTCCACTTGCATACTGCATGACTCTGAGAAAGTCACTTAACCTCCCCCGTACTCTTGGGCCCCTTCCTACAAGGCATTTTACCCAGTGGGCCTTACTCAGTTACCAAAGAAGAAAAAAGTACACATTTGAAAAAGCAAGCTGGCCCTGGGAGGATGCAGTACATGCCTTTCAGAATGTGTAGATGTAATGCACTTAAAAATGTGGTGGGTGAGGTGTTTGAACTGTGGCAGCATACAAGGCTGTACAATGCCAAAGCTGTATACAATTTCTGCATACAGTGGTGATGGGATTTCAGAATTCTAAAACAACAAACGAACCATAGTCCAGGACACACAGGTAGCTCTGTGTTCTGGAGTGTGGTTCATTTGTTGCTTTGGTATGTTGCTTCGGGGTGGAGGTCAGTAACCCCAGACCTATATCCGCTCCAGTATTGGTGAGCACAGCACTTTTCTGTTATTCCTTTGATTTCAGAATCCCACCAGAATGCAGTTTTGGAATGCAACAAGGACACAGTCTGGTGAAGTACAATAACTGTGACACAGAAACTTGGAATGTGGTAGGGATGTGTTAATTTGCAACGTGGTAATGTCTCAAATGTTCGAGATTCTGGCAGATATGTGCAGATTTATAATGTGTCAGGGATGTGCAGTTTAAAAGAAAAAGAAGAAAAGCATCAGTACCACATTCTGAAATAAAAGATCACTGCCACTTGCCAAAATTACACATCCCTGCCACATCCCTCAAACATTTGAGACATCGTCGTATTCCAAATGTAGTAGGGATGCATAATTTTGGAACATGAAATGAACGTGACTTTTTGTAATGTGACAGATGCAAAATCTTGGAATGTGGCTGTGAAACACAATTCTGGAATATTGCAGGTGTGCACTTTTGGAAAATGGCTTAGAGATGCAATTTCAAAATGTGTCAAGGATCAACAATTTTAAACTGTAGTAAAGTATACATTTTCAGAATGTTATGGAATTCACAGATTTGAAACATGGTGGGAATATGCATTTTGTAGAATGTGTTGGGGACACACAGTTTTGGAATTTTGTGGTAAAACCAGATTTTTAGAATGTGGCAGTGGCACTCAGTTTTGAAATATGGCAGAAATTCACATTCTTGGATGTGACAGAAATGCAGTGTTTTGGAATGTGGTGGTGACATACAATTTTGGAAAGTGGCAAGGACACAACAAATCAGAATATGGCTTGGGAATTCAATTTAGCATGTGGAGGGGATGCATCATTTCTGAATATGGTGATGACACACAATTTTAAAATGTGGCAAGGGCATGCAGTGTTGGAATTTGGTGAGGGCACACAGTTTCAGAAAGTGGCAGGAATGCAAAATTTCAGAATGTGGCAGTGACACACAATTTCAGAATGTTAGGGTGACACACAGTTTTGAACCTGATGGTTACATGCAGTGTTGGAGATAGCAGGGATGCACACTTTGAGAATGTGTCGGGAATCTGCCTTTTTAGAATGTGGCAGTGAAATACACTTTCAGATTGTTTTGGGGTAACAGAAAAATATTGTATGTCATGCCACATTCTGGCAGTGCCACTCCACCCATATTTTGAGATTTCCCATCCCTGCCACATTCCAAGACTACCAGTCCTCACCCCATTCTTAGATTGTCTGTCCCCACCAAATTTCTAGTTATATGTTTCTAAGATTGTACAATGCAGCTAGATTCCAAAATTGCACATCCTCACATTTCATGGCCATCATTTATTTATTTTTATTTTAGTCTTTGGTAACTGGCTAGGGCCCAGTAGGCACAACTGCCTGTTTCCAAGGGCGATCGGGGACAGTTAAGTGACTGTCTCAAAGTAACACAGTATGCAAGTGGAGGTTGTGGGAATCAAACCCAGGTCAGGATGTACCAAGCTCATTCACAGCTCATTACTCTAACCGCTAGGCTATACTGCCAGCCCCTCATTCTGATCATTCTAATGGTGTTTCCTCCACCACATTCTGAGATTGCATGCACATCATTCCAAAATGATGTTTCTGCTCCGTTATGAAATTTCAAGTCCCCAGTACACTGAGAATGTATTTCCCAGACACACTCTGAGATTAGGCTTGCATGCCACATGCCAAAATTTTATATTCTTACCACACTCTGAGATTACATGTCCCTCATTCTGAAACTGTGTGCCCACATTCTGAAATTGATCCTGCTGCATTCCAAGTTTTAACAGTATATTCATGCTGCATTCTGACTTTTTTCCTATTGAATTGTAAAATCTTGTCATATGCTAATGTCTCTGTAGTATTCTGAAATTGCATACAACCTTGACATTCCCAAACTATGCCTACACTACCGTGCATCTAAACCTTCTGGAAATGCATGTGCTGCACCAAAATCATTGTAATTTTTTTCAGATGACTACTTCAACTACAGCTTGTTAAACTTTGGAGAAATAAGCCATGTAAGGTTGCAAGCAGGGAAGACTTGGCTGTGAGTTTTGAAGCTAACATCATTAGTAGCGTGTCACTGGAAGTGGCTTTTTAAACTATGAAACCAGAATTACATAGCAGCTTGCAACTATTTAACCAAGCAAAATAGAGATCACATTATTGATTTGAGGCCTATTAGGGATGTGCTAATTCTGCAATTTAGTACTTTTGGCCAGATTCCATCTTTAGGAGATCTGCAAATCTGAACAGAGAACATTCTGGTCACTCCAGGAGCACCAAATGTATGGCTACTTCCATGACTCCGGACTGTTCTCATGTGATAGACAATTATTTGACTTGACTGATCTCCCTATGTTTCAGCTGCTTTTGAAGATGTTGGCCAAAACTGAAAATTCACCCTTTTTTGCAGCTAGCAGTACATTATTCACATTACATGATTGAAAATGAGTTTTAGTGTGCTGTAATGTTTTCTGCATAGTTTGTTTAAGCTCAGGAAATGTTGTTGTACGTTGTTAGCACCTGATCAGTGTCCGGAGCCGGATTTACCATTACGCCAACTACGCCTGTGCGTAGGGCCCTGTGTTTTGCGAGCGCCCTTCAGGCTGCTCCAAGTGTTCTGTTTTTTTGTTTCTATTTTTCTCAACACCAAGAGAAAAAAACCCATGCCAGCACTGCTGAGCAGAAGTGTTTGTGGTGTGCTGCTCACCCTCCCTCACTTGTCAACATACACACTTGAGGGCATGATGTCTCAGCCATGCGTGTGCATGTGGATGGTGTGTCAGCATACAAGCCCAACAGCTGTACCAGCTGACAGGTTCAGTTTTGGTGCCAGTCACCAATTACAAATGGAGACTAGAGAACTGGGATTGAACTGAATTCAGAACAGGAGCTGAAAGAAGTTAGAACTAAAAAGTAAAAGCAGCAGCAGCTGTGACTTGCTGCCGGGGGAGGCTGGGGAATTTTAACTTCTTGCCATTCTCGGGTAGCATAAAAAGTCTCCAGTAGGCACTAGACAGCCATGAGAGACAGAGTCGTCATACTGTATTCACACCATCAGTGGTGACGTGCGCCGGCAGACAACAATGGCTCTCTCTTCTTGGAGACCCTACCGAACGGTTACCTAAATTACTTTGGCTCTGCCTCTGTGTGTGTTTCTCTGTCTGGACTGGGAGGACTCTAGTTGGAGTGTGAGATGGATGGGAGTCATGGTGGGACATTCACACAAGTCATCACCAGAGCCTGGCGCTGCAGAACTCTTGGAGCCAGCCACCACTGTCTGTCTGCAGACTGCAGCCCAGAGTAAGTACTCACATCAGCCACTGATAACATACTTACTGTTGTGATCTTGTAACTTGAATGTTTAATGCACATTACCTCACTCCTGATGCACCCCTTCCCCCGCCCCCAGGTTCCAGGTCACTCAGTGTGCCTTCCTGGTGAAACATTTCAATAAATAAAGGGGAAGGCACCTGGGGTGAACATCTAGAGCACCAAGATATCCCAGCTATAAAATACTTGCTAGGTCTAACAAGTCCCGCTCTTGGGCTGACCGTGTTGCCAAGACTCCACTCCAGGTGCTCACATAATTGAGCACTGAGGATCCTAGCATGCCCAAGAAAGAAGTCCCCAACAGCTGACTGGAAGGTAACTTCCTTTACAGAGATTGCCTGCTGACATGTGGCATGGCATCCCATAGGCAGTTGCTCACTTCCTTTGCACATTTTATACAAATGTACCCTACCAGTTCAGCCACTGATCAGTAGAGCACATTAACATAGTAGAGTGAGCCATGAAAGTATGCCGCTGTCTGCAACATGACAAAGGGCAGTCTTTGCACAGGATGGAACCAAGCTATGCTAAAATGATTAAATAAAGCATTGAAGTAACTTGGAAAAAATTATGATTATGAAAAACAATGCTGATAGGTGGGAGAGGGCTGTTGTCAATGGCTGTATTATTTACGCAGTTTTTCTTTAAAAGTAAAAAGAAAAGAATTCTTTGAGCTACAGGGTCCCTGAGCTGACGGCCCAGGCATAGTTAGATAGTGGTCCATGCTGGCACAGGAAACATTTCTGGCACCAGAGCAGGGTGGCTGATTATCTCAAAGGAATGTGAGATTGGTTGCCAGGTTGTGCCTGGCCCTGGTGTAACAATAATACATTCTGATGCACCAGGCCTGATAGCAAAAACAGTGCTAGTTTTAGAAGGCCTGCAACACAGTATAATGTATCTGTGCAGGTTATGGGCTATACAGTTTGAAATGTTTTCTGCTAATAGACTGATGTTTGCTTCAATAAGAAGTTGGATGGGTCTGGGAGCTGTACAAAAAGGAAATGTTTTGAGTGCCACTCCTTGGTTAATAGTCACGCCAGTTGGCATATTTATACTGAACCTTTGTGGGCTCCCTGGAGTCAGGCTAACTGTTGTTTGCCTGAGGGGGGCTGCCAGCACTCATGCAGTAAGATGTCATGTAATGCTGACTGGAGGGCTGAAGTGAACCATGCAGATACCTCACTTCAGTCTGCAATGTTTGAGTTAATTTTCATGGTCTGAACCTCCTACCATTGCTAAACTGTGCATGACCTCTGGAGGTGTGGATCAGCTCCCCTCTTATTTTCATCTTTTCTGTTTCTCCCTGTCTGGACATGGATTCCAAGGAGGTTGTGATTGCTTTACTGTAGCTTGAGTCTGTCTCCGATTGCCCTCCAAGTATCCACTTGGGCTCATATCAAATATGTAATTGACTCCTTCCCTGCAGAGATAACAGCAGCACTGCTCAGCATTGTTATTATGAAGGAGTGGCAACACTGTTCAGTCAGTGCATGAGTTGTTTTGGCAAAATAAATAGTATGAGAACAGAAGGGTTTAGCTTCAGAGCTTCAGTTTTCAAAATGTTTAAGGGACATTCCCTCCGTTTCTTTTTTGTTTGCTTTTTTAACCTGGAGCGACACACTAAGCCGAAAACTTGTTTACAAGTGCGACCTGGGAGCACAAGGAAGTTAAGTGACTTGCCTAGGGTCACACAGTAATGCAAGTGGGGGTTGTGGGATTCAAACCTAGGTTTGCAGTTCAGAGCCTTAAACCATTATGCTATACTGCCTGTTGTTTACAAGGATAGATTGTCTGTTTTAAAGTGACAACCCCAGTTATCCAATTCAAGCAGTTCTCTTAGTTACAATAATTTGTCTCTGCAGACTGAAGTGAGAGAGAGCCAGCTTAGTGCAATTGAACGTCGAAAACAGGTTTTGGGGGGGACGCAGATGGCCCAAGGGGGTGGCACTGATGGCCATGGGAGCCAATGGCTGGTGGGTGCATGGTTGCGTAGGGTTGGGGTGCAGATGGACCGGGAGGGTATGGGGGTGGGACCTGGTTACTGTTGTGCATAGGGCCCATGGCAGGGTAAATATGGCCCTGCCAGTGTCAAATAATTTCCTTAGTTGAATGAACACTGTGGTTCTCAGTGAAGTTCTCATTAACATCTTAAGTATAATGCAGTGAAGAGTTTCATTATCAGAGAGACCACCCATCATCTGAATTGTACTTTCTACTTTGCTATGAACTCTTTCAACAGTCGACCGATTCCTCTGGCTGAGAGCATGAGCTCATTGCAGACCAACAGCCAAATAATACATTAAGAAAATCCAAGTACATACAAACTTTAAAATCTTAATAACTTTAACCATTCACAGAACTTTCTGAACATAATCTTGCTTGTTTGTTAGAGAGGCATGTTTCACATCAGCCCAAAAAGCAACACAACAGTGTTAACTGTTATAACCACAATAATATTTAAAGCACATCCTGTCTTATGTAATACCTTCCAGCTCTTAGCAGACCTGTGGTAAACATGGAAAGGTTTTAGCAAGAATAGTTCTACTGGTTTAAATCAGTGGTCAATGCATTTAAAAACAGTGGTGATACTATGCCTGAGATCAGCATAGGGCTACATTGTAAACCCCATAGCTTGAGTTTAATAAGTAGCAGCACCAGTACTCCCTCAACTTATTTAAACTAAGGTAAAGACTGCCAACTGGAGGAGGGCTCATTAATTCATATGATCTGGACATGTCCCAGGGGGCAGCTATTTTGGCAACAAGTTAAGCAATATTTAGGCCCCATATTTGGAGACTTGAGTAATTTCACTTTGGACATCTGTGTGGTTGGTAACATTTCAGCCATTAAATCCATAGCTCATAAGAGATATATGGCATTAATCTCAGCTGTTTACTTACTTCTCATTATGAGAAATTGGCTTACAGACTCTCCTCCAAGGATGAGGGAATGGCACCAAGAAATACATTCTGCACTAACTGCAGAAAGAGCCATCATAAAGCAATACCATACTCTGTCAGCATTCAAAGACCGATGGGGGGCCATTCTTACAGTTTTTCTCTGGGAGACAGGCAGTAATTTCATGCAGTGGAACAAAGGGTCTTTCTCTTAAATGCTTCCTACTAGATATCGGTATGACCTGTTTGACACTAGAATTTGTGAATCTATAACAAAATGCCCCAACTGAACCTTTATTTGTATCTACAATGAAATGCCCATTATGTATGGAGGGGGGGAGGGGAGGTAGGGAGGTTTTTTGGGTAGGGAGTGGACTGGGGGAGGGTAAAAATGATCTTTCTGAAGGGTATTCTAGAAAGCCAAGTAAACGGGGAGGGTGGTTGAAATATTATCATTTCCATGTTGAGAGTTTTATTGTGATCTTTTTTTCCAATGTATTGGTTAAAAAATCTTTAATAAAGTTGCTTAAATTAAAAAAAAAAATAAGGTAAAGACAATCTTTGTTAGAGTGCTTTACAGCAAGCTCTAAGCACTGTGCCCAGCAGTGTATGCTTATAAGGTGTGGGCACTGTTGTTTTCTTCTGATAAGAGCATTTGAAGTACTCCCTAACACTACTGTGGTACCATCAGGTGCTGCACATATTGTCTTTTTGTTTCCAACCACCATCCTTTAAACCACCTTCACTCTATAGTGCATCAGTGATAATATTTACAGTACAATTCATTGGGAACACTGACTGGTTTAATTGTAAGAAACCTTATTATTGGTTGCCCACAGGCATAAATGTCTTCCTCCTCCTCCATCATACTTTTATCTGTGAAGGAATGAACCAGAAAAATAATCATTATCTTGTACTAGACTAGCAGTAGCTAGCAGTAGTTATTTTATTATCTTAATCTACAGTACTATAGTGGCGTGGTAGCCCTACTATAGTTAGGGTTGAGCAGGGGTTTTTATGTTAAACACCAGATTTTGCACTTTAATAGCTTCACAACCTTTCAACAGATCTGCACAAACTTTTGTATACATGGTCTTGGGGTCAATATTTCTTGGTATACCAAACGTTGTTCTGGTTCTGGTTGGATCTGTGGGTTCCGAGATCTGGATAGTGATAAAAGGGAGAAAATCACTTTTTTTCTTTCTTGTCCTTTGTCATCGCCTACTCCCAGAAGGTTTGGAATTTTGCTCTGACATTTTCAAGCTGAAAAGGGCTTGGGCCACATTGGTGCCTTTCGCTGGTTTGGTATGAAAATATTAATCCATTCCAAACCTATAAAAATTTGAAAATGTCACTTTTGAGCATGCTCAGTATGTTTTTTTTGGATAGCTGCTTGGAACAGAAAAACAATTTGGTTGATATGAAAAATATCCTTTTTCATATGGAGGAGATCCTTTTTCTTGAAAAAAAAACCTTCTGTTTTCATATGGCCACCATCTTGTTTCCATTTTTTTAAAAAAAAGTTTTTTGAAAACCTATAAAAATGAGGTTCTGCAGAGACACCAACACATGTATCTTGCTAATCAGGACACTGTTAGGTGAACTCTGGAGTTACCTTTTAGGAAAATTACCTAGAAATGTATTTTTATACAATTTTTAATCCTTTTTCATGACTCGATTTTCTTTTTTGTGTGTGTGTATGGCCATACAAAAAATGAATTTGGTCATATGAAAAAGGATCCCTTCATACAAAAAAATAATTTGAACTTACTTTTTTTATTCTTTTTTGTATGAAGGCATCCTCTTTCATGTGAATGAAAGAACATCATGAAAAAGGATCCCTTCATATGAAAAAAGAATCTGAAAAAACTAAGCCCAAATCATTTTTTCATATAAAAGAATCCTTTTTGTATGGACAAATAAAAATTAATGAAAAAAGATCCCTTCATATAAAAAAAGAATCTGAAAAAAAAAAACAAAGTTCAAATAATTTTTTTCCTGTGAAGGAATCCTTTATCACGAGGTTTTGTGTTGATATGAAAAGAATGCCCTCATATGAAAGAAACATTTTTTTCAGATTCTTTTTTCATATGAAGGCATCCTTTTTCATATGAAACAACCTCACAAAAAAGGAGTCCTTCATACAAAAAAAGAATTTGGACTTAGTTTTTTCCACATTCTTTTTTCATATGAAGGCAGGGGTGTAGCCAGGAATTTCAGATGTATATACCAAGTTGACACTCTGCTACCACCCCCGCTTTCCATGCCCTGCTACCCCCCCATTGAAAAACCCAACCCTTCTGTGGTGTCCCACCTGAGCATCATTAGCATTATTTACTCTGTAGTGTATGCTGTAAATGAGGGCGTGCACCATAAATATGGACTGTAAAGTAACACACATGCTCTCATTCCTATACAGTAATAAGGCATGTCAATAACCAGTGTCAGACTAACACACTGGCTTATAGCTACAGTGTTGCATTTTGACAAGCCTCTGTACCACATCAGGGCAGCAAGTCCCAGAGGTTCATTCCTTCACCAACAGACTAGACTGACTTTTAGTTACAATGTTGCATTGTGACAAGCCTCTGTACTACATCAAGGTAGCCAGTCCCACAGAGGTCCAGTCACTCACCAACAGACTGGCTTTTAGTTACAATGTTTCATTGTGACAAGCCTCTAGTCTATCACCAGATTGGCTTTACTTACAATGTTGTAATGTGACAAGCCTCTGTACAACATCAAGGTAGCCAGTCCCACAGAGGGCCATTAACTCACCAACAGACTGGCTTTTAGTTACAATATTGCATGGTGACAAGCCTAGTCTTATCACCAGACTAGCTTTGTTACAACACTGCATTGTGACAAGCCTTTGTACCACATCAAGGTAGCCAGTACCACAGAGGTCATCTTACACTAGTACCTGTATGCATACACAGGGTACCAGATAAGTACTGTACTCCTCATTTTGAAAGTGAGGCAAGTAAAACCATATTCAGATGCTTATAATGTGGAGTGATAAACTACATTTTCTTAAAAATGTACAAAAGTGCCTGCCAACAATGCACCCTATAATGTTTGCAGGTCAGAGTAATTTACTTGGTTTTAAAATAGTGAGTAAAACATAATTAATGCTCCTTTTTGCATCACTAGTTATGTTATGTTGCACTATTCTTTGGTGTGTAGTTAAATTATGGGAGAGTACTGGTACTCATGAAAATACATTTATTAATTCTTAAGGTGAGAGTAAAACAGATCAGTACATCCCTTATCTGGAGCACTGTCAAACAGTACCTGTACTGTTATCCACTCAAGCATCACCCACAACACCTTACAATCACTCCTGCACTCACATAATCCCAATAACCTTGCCCAAACATGCCCACAATAGTGTACAATTATTGATTACTGGTTAAGTTATAGTACATGAAGGCTGGGGTAAGCTAGATGGTGCTCTGGTTTTGGTTTGTTTCCTAAATCACCACCACCTAAACCGTTTTGCACCGAAAAGTCCCATGCCTTCCATTCTGGTTCTGGCCCACAGAAAACTCTCCACACAGAAAAGCCCCAGTTGTCAAATGGAACATTGAGCACATGCACACACACACACACACACACACACACACGTAATGAAGCTCAAAGACACAGCTAAGCTCCCACACCAACCAAAAACTAAGCACACGTCACTGAAGCACAACAATTATTCAGTTACTGCAGCCCACAAAAGTCACCAACCCACAGCAGTTAACAAGTACAGATGGAGCACCTTCAAAAAAATGACTGTTTAAGCAGGCTGGGGTAAGCTAGATGGTACTCAGGTTTTGGTTCAGTTCCCTTAACCATCACCTAAACTATTTGCACCAAAAAACCCCATGCCTTCTGTTTTGGTTGTGGACCACCGAAACTGCTATGCACAGAAGAGCCCCACGTCACCCAAAGATGGTCTACCAATTAACAGGAAAGTGAGGAGAGGTAATTATGGTACCTAGGCACAGGAAAACCAGGACTGGCAAACACCATCCCTCTGGGGTGCAAACCCCCCACAAGGGTCGGGCACCCATCCTATGTCTTGGTTTCCTTGTCTACAAATGAGCAGTGTAGGAGTAGGGAAGAGCAATGTGGCTGGGGCAAGCTACATGGTGCTGTGGTTTAAGTTGTTACCTTAATCATAACCAACTAAATCTTTGGAACAAAAATGCCAGCTCTATAGCACTGCTAGATGTCACCTTGGCATAACTCAAGTCGATGTGTTCCAGTATGTGTTTGAAAACCATCTGTCTTGGCATGGATCAAAGTCTTTAAGCACCTGATCAATATCAAGTTCATTGTCATTGAGTATACACAGGAGATCAAATCCTGTAAGGCATTCTTCACCCATGCTGCTTCTAAGCCAGGTCTTTATCCGCCACAGTGCACTGAATAATCTTTCTGCAGCTGCCACACTGACTGTCATGGTTGCCAAGATAGATAAAGCTGCATTTATGTTGAGGTACAGATCAGGATTCAGATTTTCTAAAGTTATCAGAATTGAATTTGGTTGATCTGCCAATGCAGCACTGAGACATTTTACATTCCATCATTGCAACTCCAGTTTTAGCTCCTTTGAGCTGCTCAAGTCAGTCTTGTAGGCATCAGACAAGTCTGCTACCTGTTCCTCCTGCAGAAACCCAAGTGTTTGGGGGATGAGACATTGGGCCAGAAACCAAGGGTGGCACTCTATTAGTTGATCATGCAGTTCAGAAATTACATAGTCCAAAAAAGGGATGAATATGTTCCGCCTCAAGTATTCGTCAGGGTTGGCAGCACTGATATTTTGTTGTGTTTGCTTTCCATATACTCTGGGCACTGCCTCTGCAATAAATGCTGTCTCTGCCAAAGCCACAGTTTCCTAATAAAGCTCTCCAAATGTCTTCTCTGTATTCTGCCATTATTCCCTTCAGTGTTTGTATAAGGGTGGCTGTCTCTTCAGAAGCCTGAATTAGGTCGATATCGACACATTGCAGGTAGAGATGGAGTGGTTTTGTTAGGCCCAGAATAAGTTCCATACTACAAAGCGTTACAATGAAGTCAAGTTTCATGATTGTGGTTAGTAGTCTGTCGACTTCACTGTCAAACTCTGCTATCTTTTCCAGTGTGCTTATGACTACCACAATTTTGCTTTCAGCCTTGAGAGAGAATCAGTTTGGCTCATCCATCTGGTGTTTCCAGCCGCAGGAATAGATGTTGTATGGTTTGCTGGCTCATCATCATAATCAGAAGGAAGGCTATTGAATTCTCTGAGCTCTGAAAGAAAGACATTGTGGCACTTAAAAGAAGATTTCAGGGTTGAAATTATTTTTTTTGTTGTATAAAACGTGTTTGCTACTGGTCTCATGGCACATGAATGGACAATTGCTGTGTTCAGACTGTGGGCCTTGCAGACAGTGTACACAGCTTCAGGGGCCACAACCTTGATGTTTGCTTGAACACCATTGAATCTTCCACTCATGATGCTGCCTTTGTCATGGCCTTGTCCTCTCATCATCTTTATGTCAATGCCCCATGCTGTCAAATGCTGCAGAAATAGTTCTGCAAGTCCATCACTGGTGGTATCAAAATCCTCCATGAATTCCTCAAAATCTTCACAGATTTTGACTTTACCAGAAAGGTCACGATGTACATAGAGCATGGATAACAAGATCTGTTCCTTGGTGGCCACGTCAGTTGTCCAGTCTGCTATGAAGCTGCACCACTTTGCTTCCCTTACATTGCTCAAAATTTTTTTCTGGATCTGTTGTCCCATTACCTTTATTAACTCATTTTGAATTTGTGACAATGTGTAAATGGCATTCCTGGGAGCTGCTTAAAAGTGTTCTTGCAGAGTGGTATCCAGTGCTGTATTGTATTGCAGCATGGCATGGAAAATACCACTGTCACCATCTTTACCATGGAGCATTAAGTTTCATCTTCCACATAAGAGATGATGTTAATGATCTGATGTAGCACATGCAAGGTCCTGTCTGTCACCATGTTGGTGCGCTCCACCAAAGATTGGCTCACAGTTGTTAGCTTCCCTGCACAAACTGAGAAAAATGCATCTGCTCTAGCAACAGCATTTCCATGGTCCTTTGATTTGCTGTGCCTCTCCAGAATCTTCTTCCCATTGGACCAATCCCTCATTGGTGCAGATACCAAGATAACACTACCTGAAGTGTTGAATATGAAGCAAGCAGCACAGAAAACTCCATCCAACAGATGTGACTATCTAGCAAATCAGTAGTCAAGCAACAGTTGCTCATTAAAACACCTGAAATGCTGGCTGGGACCTTCTGAGACCACCAGACAACTAAAAAACTGAAACTCTGGTGGTGGTTGCCATTGGGTTTCAAGAATTTGCTTCCTCTAAGCATCTGTGAGATATACCCAATTAAAACAGCTGATGTCTTCTGTGCTACAAAGATGGTCTGGTTTGTGGGTGATGTTCTGAGTCTGGACAGCTTCAACAGTAGGCTCTTCCAAGGAATAGCTTGGGGTCTTGACAGTGTCAAGGGAATATTCATCATGGAACCACTTGTATTCTCAATGGCATCAAGTGGATATTCCTCCAGGGAACCACTTGTATTCTCGATGACATCAAGTGGATATTCTTCCAAGGAACTGCTTGTTTTCTAGACAGCATCAAGGGCACATTCTTCCAGTGAACCACTCATAGTCCTGACTGCATCAAGTGTACATTCTTCTGTGCTGTCCATTAAATGACAGGTGACATTGGCTTCCTTGATAACAGCCTGCAAGGTTAAGTCTTCAGCTTCTTCACTGCCAACATTTTTATCTCCCAGTAGCGGTGCACAGTTATCTGAATTATTCTCAATGGCACATCTATGCTGTACCTCTGTGCTGCCAACCCTGAAACACACAAATGTTGTCCCACATGTGATATGCAACACAAAGCATGAAAATCAAAGCATTAAAACTAAAAACCTCCAACCAGGAAGGCGAGATAGCAGTTCCTTGAAATGGCATTTCTTACCTAGAGGTAGATGAAACTCTTGTGAGAAAGGACTGCATCATCCTAGACATTTCATCAGTTTGCTTCAGTCTAACCCATTTTGCCTTTTGGACCTATGCTCCAGATAGCTGTTTTCTTTTTTCTGCCTCCATTTTGAAAAAGTGGGATGGAACACTGAGATACAAAGGGAAAGTGAGTCTTTGTAACATGCATAACTAAACATAGCTGAGAATGCTTGAAGAGAGTGAAGGAATGTGATGTACCTTAATGCACTAGTGTGTCCAAATGTGGCAAACACAAACACTTCAGTGTCTGCAATACAATTGGAAGGAATATGAAACTTTGAAAGTTTGTTGAATAAAATATTGCTGAAAATGGTAAGAGTGAAGGAATGTGCAATATCTTAATGCAGCAGTTGGTATAATCATCCGTGCAGTGATGCCTTCTCCAAATTATTATGCACTGTAGCTTGTGAGTGAAAATTAACACTGTAGCTTCTGCTGTCTGACAGGTGTGCCCAATGCTGCTGGCCCTGTGAAGAATTAAAAGCACCATTAGTAAGTTGCAGATTTCTTTGGAATGCCCCATACAAGGACACCCCATTCAGGACAGTGACAAGAACAAGTACCCAAAGGATATGGGACTGGTCGATCTGCAGCAGCTGTGGGGTATTGTAGCTGTGGTTTTCCTTAACTTTTTAACTATTCCTCTAAACAATAATTTAAGACTGCAGCCAATGGGTCCAGCAGGTAAGGTACGAGTAGATCCCATAGGTCCCTATCATGAAGAACATGTTTTGGGTTCCCAAATTTGAATTGCAGGTGAAACAAGAAACAAGGGTGAGGACGCTGAGAAAATATCCACATCCAACCAGAACACAAAAGGACAAAGCCAGAGATCTAATACATGAGACTGCACATGCAAAATAAATGTGCACCATATTGCCTTGAACATAAACACATTTCAATCCTAAATACATTGATGCACCATTGTATAGGATATGGTATAGACCAATGCTAGACTGTAGTGGATGCTCCCAGTGTGTAAGTGTAACACTCCATACTAGTCTACATGCTAGTGATTCTGTCCGATAAATAAGAACATGTCTGAAAAATTAAGAACACATTAACCCAGGTTTATTTGATTGAAATGCTTGCTTTTGTTTTACAGAAACTACAAAGGCTGCTCTCTGCTGCATGAGACTGGGCAGACTGACATCCATGGTGGTTATGTAGAGACGTTATCCATGATAGACGCTCAGCCAGACACCATGTGAACAGCACCAGCCAACCGAATTGCTTCACACATTGCATTTTTTAACAATCCATACTTGTCTCTGGAAATTGTATGCATTTATTTTTTTAAATGTTACTTGTTCATTATAAAACGCACCATGTAACAAAATAAGTACTTTGGATCTCTTCAATCTGCACTGTTTGCCAATCACACTTAATCAAGTTTATATGCATCAGTATGCCTGAGTAATGACTGCATAAGGAGGTTAATTTGCACTGGTTAATATGCATCAGTATGCCGAGTATTGACTGCGTAAGGAGGTTAATTTGCATTGGTTAATATGCATCAGTATGCCAAGTAATGACTGCGTAAGGAGGTTAAGCATTATAAACATGTACTGGCTGGAGCACATATACTGTGAAAGCGAATTTCTTATCTTCAGTTCATACCTGCTGTGACATCAGTTGAGAGGTTGTTGTGACAGCATAAACATAGAGCTTTACAATGTTGTCATGGCAACCTCTAAGCACTTCTAGCATTATTGACCAAAGGGTAGTCATTATCCTCCCCGATTCCCCCTCCAATTCCTAATCCCAAAGGTGGCCCACCCCAATTCACCCTCCAGTTCCTAATCCCAAATCTCTGCCTGGCACTGGCCAATGCCCACTACCACCACCTTCACCACTGTCCATCAACTGAGCCATCATCATGTATACAGACTACAGTATGCACTCACTGATTTACAGATCAGTTAACTGGCAATCAGAAAGTGTGAACCGTACAGTACATGCTCATGGACTGATGAGTGAGTGGCTGGCCGTGGCGGAGAAATTTGAGGACTGTGCTAGTCTGAGCCTGAGGAATGGAGTGAGAAATGAGGTCTGCTAGGTCACTGAAAGACCTATGAATGTTATGCATGGAGGAAGGTTGTAGGAGAGAGTGACCTCTCACAAACACACTGAAACCGTCAAATCACTAGAACAGTAAACAGAGTAGTGAAGGTTGTATGAGAGAGTGACCTCTCACCGTTCCAAACACACTGAAGCTGCCAAATTACTAGATCAGTAAATAGAGTACTGAGAAGCATCAAAATAAGGAAGGGGTTTTAAAGTTTTAGTTCCCATGTCACACCTATGCCACACCAACCATGAAAAGTTATTTTTATTTTCTGCTGTTTACTATAAGACACATATGGGATAACCACCCTAATACAAGTACACTATTAACCTAGCATGTACATTCAATGAGTAACACCGGAAGAGAGTTTTAAAAATGGTGAATGGTGGCCATCTTTAATGACTTGAGTCATTAATTACAATTTCAGTTACATTCCAAGTCTTTTCTTTTTTCAACTTTATTTACTTCTCCTTTTCTGTGACCCAAGACTCTCTCCAGTGGGGGCACGCATATCACCTCCATCCCACCCAGTCTGAATGCTCAGTCCTGTCACCCAATTGGCCCAGCACCAGCTCTGATCCTCTGGCACCCATTCCCCTGGATTTAAGCACTCTTAGCCTGTTATTGAGATAAATTCAGGTCCAATCCCAAAGTAATGCAAAAGTGAAACATTTATTATATTAAAGGAACAAAAAGACCAACAGGCACACTAATCAGAAAAGAACAAACATGCCCCAGCGCTTCGACTCACAAACGAGTCTTCATAAGGGGGTTAAAGTTACATGTAGACAATGCCCTTATATAGTCTATTTAATTAAACATAAATTATTATTCAATCATTCAATTAATCCAACAAATCCCAACACCTGTAAAAGTTAAAGACTCCCTTCCACTTCTAATTCAAGCTATGTTCAGTGCAATTTCTGTGCTATAGCACTAGATGGTGTTATTACATTGTAGCACATATATCGTTAATAAAACAATACTTGTATGTGTAGATAGCTGAAAGCACTGACATATGAATTATCAATAAATGAAAAATAAACACATGAATGAATGGAAGATGGAATGAAATGAAAGGACCAAACCTCCAGAAACTCAAAGTATTATTGCAAGGCAGCCTAAGAGTGTTGATTTTTCCTTGGACTGAATCAATTCACAGGCTGGCAACCCTTAATATCAGCACCACCCCATTTCAATCCCGACTGCAGCGCATGTGTTTGGTTCTGTCCCCTGGATTTAAGCCCTCTGGGGTGGGACTGCCACTCTCCTCTGATGACCTTTCTGAGAATCTGGATGGGTATCCAGGGATCGGCGGGAACACCAGACATAGCTGACACACTTAACATTGGCATGAGGGGAGGTGCCTTCTGGTCCTCACCTTTACCTACCAGGATCAGAGTTTTCCTTTGTTCTATATTGCCCTGAGCTCGGACGTGGAATGACGTCCTGCGCGCAGGGTGCGCACCCTCGTGCACCCTGGTAAGACATCCGCCACAGGTCTCCCCCTGCAATGCTGCAAGCCCCTGAGGCTATGCCCACAGCTGCCACTAGGAGCTGCCAGAACAGTGGCTAGCCTAACCCCCATCCCAAGAAAGGATAGCAGTCTTCTGGATGTTCAATTCTTTCCCACCCTTGCCAACCCCTGATGACCCGGGCTCATTCCCGAACCTGGGTTGCCGGCGTGACAGTAGCTGTGGCATCCAGTGCCACAACCCTCAGCGCCACTGGGTCAGGTTATATTCCAAGTCTTAACATCTGAGAAAAAAATATACTGAGCAAGACTTAGTTTGCCAGAAATACATATCTGCTACAGAAAACATATGATTACTCTTTTGGATGACTACTGCCGCTTTAATTTTGCAATAGTGTAGAAACACTTTAGGAGATCAAGGAAAGATGCACATAACATATGTGGGCCCTGATCATGAACTGATATTAAGCAGATGACAACCTTATAATGTATGGGGAGCCCTTATTAACTGAAATCAAGCAGATTACAACCTTATAGAATATGGTCACGCTATGTTATTTACAAAAATAAGCCT
Organism: Neoceratodus forsteri; assembly: GCA_016271365.2. Taxonomy (NCBI): domain Eukaryota; kingdom Metazoa; phylum Chordata; order Ceratodontiformes; family Ceratodontidae; genus Neoceratodus; species Neoceratodus forsteri. The sequence goes on along the minus strand of CM057456.1, from coordinate 677,853,642 downwards.
GCTCAAAATCCTTGTTAAGCACATTCTAAACAGTTATGTGCATTCTAAAGTGTTATGTGCATTCTGAACAGTTATGTACAGTTCAAAGGTCATACAATTTTACATTTCTAATTTATTCTACATCTAACTACTTACTAACCACCCAGTGCCCAAAGTCATGCCTTTTGCCTTTCGAAAGTCTGGAAATTTGATTTTGATGCGAGTAGAACAAAGAAATGGCAACTTTTTTTGGTTTCACTTCACTGAGGGTCTATCACTCTAGTTTAAAAAACCATATACTATAAAAAAAAATATGATCAGCCACACACAACTCGGCATGTGTTTCCATCTCAGGGCTGAGGTGACAGCATGAACCTCTCAAGCTTTGCTCTCAAGGTTCATATGCTGTCATCTCAACCCCTTGATGGAAACAAGGCCTTTTTGTGTATGGTTGCCCATACATTATTCCCTCTGTTATGCCATTGTTATGGCACTCTGTCGTTAGTACTTCTTGAGTATGTCATATCAATGATATAACAAAACTGGATGCTCACAACGTTCTGTAAAGTAATTCAGTAAAGTAATTCAATCCACGATTACACAATCTTAGTAGCCAATACACTATAAAATATAATTTATAGCCTCTGGTTAACAACTGCATTGAAAACACCTTGAGGTTGGCATGACATCTGAACCTCACGAGCTGCGCTCTCGAGGTTTACAATGATGTCATGGAAATCTCTAAGTGTTTACAGCATGGTTATTAACCAAAGACCATACATTATCCTCTATGTTATGCCACTGTTATGGCATGACTCTTAACCATTCTGCAGTATCAATGGTATAACAAACAGAATGATAACAATCTGTTCTGTAAAGGAATTCAGTAAAGTAAATCAATCTGTGATCACACAATCTTGGTAGCCCAGACACTATAAGATATAATGTATGATCTTTGGTTAACAACTGTACTGAAAACACTTTGAGGTTGGCGTGACATTTGAACCCATGAGCTAGGCTCTTGCAGTTTATAATGTCATGGCAGCCTCTCAAAGTGTTTTTGGCATTGCAGTTAAAGACAGTATATTATCCTCTACTTAATGCACAACTATTATAACAGGAAGACAAAGGCACCTGGGATCTATTCTGCAGCCTCCCACCCACCCAAAACTGATATTTTAGTGCAATCAGAGTCTTAAGTCAGCTCAGGCACTCAGGAATCTCTGCACTGTGCAATCACAGAACACTACACAGGAAGACAGATACACCCACTTGCCACCCTTACCCCCTGGCCACAACACACACACACACACACACACACACACACACACACACACACACACCCCTGGCCAACTGCAGCATCTTGAAACCAGACCCCCACCCTCCTTGCACACAGACAAGGCAACACATTTCGTTCAGAGTCTCAAGTCTTCACTGGCACAAAGGAATCTCTGCACTGCACTACTTAAATAGTGCAAAGGTAGACAGACACACACAAATACTAACTTGCCATTACCCTGGTCTGGTCAAAAGCAACATCTTGTAACCAGGCGCACCACCCCACACTTGTACGACAGACAAGGTAATAAAATTAGTTCAGAGTCTCAGGTTGGCCCAGGCACACAATCTCTCTCTGCAACACTCTAATTATATACATAACATTACACATGTGAGACAGACACTTTCCACCCTTTCCCTGGCCACAAGCAACAGACACACACACAGCAACCATACTGTGGTCAAGAGCGGCATCTTGCAACCAGGCCCCGCCCTTATTCTGGTCAAGAGAGGCATCTTGCAACCAGCCCCCCCCCTTATCCTGGTCAAGTGTGGCATCTTACAACCAGCCCCCCCCCCACATGCAAATATAACAGTATGTAACAATTCAGGTTATACTGCAGGCTTCAAATCATTTTCAGTAGGTGTGCACACACACACACACATACACACACATATTACCCTGACCAAGAATGGCATCTTGCGATCAGACCTCCACCCACCCCACACTTGTACATGCAATACTTGTAAACATAAGATGCACACTTATTTACTTAAAATCATGCAGCTCTGCTTGCAGAGCTGGTGATAACAGAATTATCTGTGGCACATAACATCCCTGCTGCGGCAATAGCTCCTACACTCAATACACTACATGATACAGTTTCAATCATTGCACTTCAGTTTATTTTTAAGACACCTGGGGATTTCAACATCAAACCCAGAACTGGGCTGCTTCAGGCAGAGCTCAGTTTTGAGATGCAATATGAAGTTTCACCTCCGTTTGAGAAGAACTGTAAACACATTAGTTTAACTGTAATGTAGCTGTTCTTTATGAGTAGCTACGCCCTTGTTTATGAGTTGAAGTTCTTTACAACCTGAGGTGAGATCTTTCATATTGAGCTATGGATGGGAAGCCGCCCAATGCCAAGTTTGAACTTTCAGGCTAAAAATCTGGTGCATATGGCTATGTTTCACATGCATGTGCATACGTGTTTTTTTTGCATGCATGTGCAACACAAACAATGTCTTAGATTCCTTCCATTCCATGCGGACAGACACAGTAAATAGTAAACCCATTACAAGCAATGCAGTCAGCCTGGAAATGCATCCAATCACTAATGAAATTGAAGGAAACCAACTCAGGGCTTTAACAACCGCATAATAATAGCTACATTTATAGATTATATAAATATAGTTCTTCACTCTTGAGCAGCACTGTACACACACACACACACACACACACACACACACACACACACACACACACACACCAACTTTACTCTGGCCAAGAGCAGCATCTTGCAACCAGGCCCCCACCACCATCCTTGTTCTGGCCAAGAGCAGCATCTTGAAACCAGCCCCCCCACCCCACCGATAAACATTTAAACATAAGAGTTAGCACAATTCAGGTTATACTGCATGCTTTGAATCATATTTTAGGTACACACACACACACACACACACACACACACACACACAGCCCTGGCCAAGGCAGCATCTTGAAACCAGCCCCCCCCCCACTTGCACACAGATAAGGCAACACATTTAGTTCAGTGTCTCAAGTCTTCACTGGCACAAAGGAATCTCTGCACTGCACTACCTAAATAGTGCAAAAGTAGGCAGACACACACACACAGATACTAACTTGCCATTACCCTGGCATGGTCAAGAGCGGCATCTTGTAATCAGGCGCACCGTCTCATACTTGTACGACAGACAAGGCAACAAATTTAGTTCCTAGTCTCAAGTCGGCCCAGGCACACAATTTATCTGCCTCTCTGCACTGCTCTAATTATATACAACAACAACAATCCACATGTGAAATAGACACTTTTCACCCTTACCCTGGCCACAAACAATGGACACACACAGACACACAAACATGGCAACCTTACCCTGGTCAACAGCGGCATCTTGCAACCAGGCCCGCCCCTTATCTTGGTCAAAAGTGGTATCTTGCAACCAGGCGCCCCTCACCCTGGCCAAGAGTAGCATCATGCAACCAGCCCCACCACTTCACCCCACATGTAAACATAAGACAAGAGTACGTAACACAATTCAGGTTATACTTCATGCTTTGAATCATATTTTAGGTACACACACACACACAAACACACACACACACACACACACACACACCTGTTCAAGAGTTAAGAATTCTATGCTTACTCTCCCTCTGTCTCAGTCACACTCAGTTACAATACTTGCAGCAGCAGACTCGCCAGTTGGCATTGTGCAGGTAAAAACTTTACTGTACATAATACATACCTCTGGGTCAATCTCAGCTTCTAGGCAGCCCAAGGTGAACTCTTTACTCTTGCACCCCAATGTCCGGTGATGTGACCGTCCGAGACTTAGACTCCCAGGACACTCGGGTCTCTAGCATCTCAGCAGAAGCAGCAGGACTGAAATAGTGTGCATGATTGAGTACAGCAGGCAGGCTGAATGCTCTCTAGGTATGCTATAGTTATAGACCTAAGCAAGCCAACAGAGACATGAGACAGGCATCAGTATAGAAATATAATCTTAGATGGTCAGGATAGGACCCACTCCTCAGTGGGGGAGTAGGTCCTATCCTGACCATCTAAGATGATATTACTATACTGACCCCACGTCACACTGCAGCTGGCAAAGTCGCATAGGACTGGATGGGTCGGATAAGGCCCAGTTAAGGGCATGTGGCGCTTCCTCCTTGTTGACACTAAAAATTCAGAATAGCTCATGAGCAGGCAGCAGCAGCAAAGCAACAGCCAGATGATCTGAACACTGGATGGATTTGGAATTAGAGGAGACCCAGTGTGGTTGTGGATGGTCTGGGATGAATTTAAAGGATACCTAAACAACATTTTGGCAACAAACTATTCAAAAATCTGACTCCTTAGGTGACTAAAGGAAAGGGTGCTTTATTCATTAATACTAAAACTACATTTATGTAATTTACCTAAATGTGGTTCCAGAGCATTTAAAAATTGTAAAATCAGCATTTCAATTTAAAAAAAAACTGTCCTACCTGCTTCTTAAAATGGCTGCCAAATGTGTTAAGTGATGACGTAATTGGAGCCAAAGTCAGAGAGATATATGGATCTCTATAGTGCTAACTAGTTCTTTTTTCCCTTTGTATAGAATTGTTTCATCCAAATGGTCAAAACTATGTGCATTATTTTGTATAATACACATGTTAGGCTATGGTTCTGTTAATTTTGTTTACTTTAACTTGCTGAAATTGTGTTTTAATCCAACCGACTTTCTCTGTGGCAAACCACAGTGCAGTACAGATCTTGAATAACCTTGTTGTCTAGTGGTTATGGCAGATCCAAAATGCTACAATGGGGGTGCGGGGATGGTCTGCATACTTAATATGCACTTTTTAACATTTTTATTAAACCTTTATATTTTCTGTTACTATTCTTTTCTAGTATGTGTTTGACAGATCCTGCAAATGTAATCCATAGTTTGAATGTAAACATTTATACAATCAATAAATTAGACTTCTTCAACAAAGTGAAATGCAGCAGCAGCAGCATGCAAGTACATTACAATGTGGGGAAGGGGTTACAGCCACCCCTTCACCCCCCCCCGATCCATCACTTTTTTGTAGCAAAGTTCTTGTGCAGTCCAAAGTTAGAGTTCATACTTTCTTGAAAATCAAATATATGCTTGCCTTGTCTTCTTTTCCATAGGAAATAATAATAATAATAATAAGATTCAGCATTTATATAGTGGTTTCCATACACATTGTATCCCAAAGTGCTTTATAAGCAATACTAGACTGATAGTGAAGCAACTGAACATGTAGTGGCAACCATTTCATACATTAATATCCACACACAGCCTTGGACAATTGCATGAACTGGTTTTATGGGAAGGGAAATGTTGGCCAGGACAACAGGGTCGGGTAGTAAGCACAATGTTGGCATCCCCACATCTAATTTCTCACAGTAATCTGCTCATAGTTCTCTCCTTCTGTGTTCCCCTTCCCTGAATATAGCAGTATCTTGCAAGAGTGGCCTTCTCAGTCCCCCTCTGGTATTCATTCTTCACTGTTCCTTATCACACTGAAAACTGGTGAGCTCATCACCCTTCTGCATCATGAATGCAAGTAGTACAGTCCCGTTTTTTTGAGATATCAAATATAAACATATCTTTCCAGTAAGTCAGGCTGATAACAGCAGGGAACAAGGGGAATGATGGGCTTTCCTATCCTTAAAAGATCTAGGCTACCTTTGATTAGGCACTATTAAATGATGGATGTGCACATCATTATACATGTCATTTAATAGTGCCTAATCATAGGTGACTTAGAACTCATATGGGTAGGAAAGTCTATTTTTCCACTTGTGCCATGCTGCTATCTGCCTGGCTTACCAGAACATCATGTTTATTATTAATATGTAAAAATAACATGGGAGACTGTACTAACCAAATTCATAATGCAAAAGTGTAGTGAACTCATCCATTTTTGGTGTGGGGAGCAGGTGAGATGAATGAATGTCAGAGAGGGACTGAAGTGGCCATTCCAGCAGGGTACAGTTGTATTCAGGTTAGTTGAAGACAGGAAGGAGTACATTGAGCAGATCACTGTGAGATCTGAAATGTGTGGCCATACCTCTCAACTGTGCCACATTACGAGGAACATTCCTCATTTTACTTCACAAAAGCTCCCTTTTCCACATTGTGAGGAATTGTTCTACATTCAGTGTTAACATTTTAAAGCAAAAATCTATAGTAAATGATGCAGAAAATATATCATTCAATTAATAACAGACTTTCTGAACATAAATGCAAACATTTTAACAGTGTTCTGAGTTTCTTAGGTAAAGATCTGATTACGTGTTCCACATTTTGCTCATTTGTTTCATGTTTTGAGAGGCAATGTTCCACATTTGGGGGACAAAAGGTTGAGAGGTATGTGTGGGGCTACCAGCATCATAATCATTACCTGACTGTGGATGAGAGTAGCCAGCAATGACAAATACTCAGAGTGGCAGGGCTGCACCTAAACTGTTACTTGAATTCAGTGTAGGGAAATTACCCTCGGGTGGGGTGGGTGTGGGTGTTGATGTTTGTTAGGACAGTATTGAGGGAGCTGTGTATAGCTCATTCAAGATTTAGAAGGGTGGTAGCCAGCAAACTCACACTGCGGAGTACAGCACAGAAAAGTACTGGAGAAGAAGTGCTGGGAACTGTCCTGCAGGAATCTGCGGATCACAGGTAAAGGAGTAGACTGACACTGGAAGTCGGCTGGATTTGCAAAAGATATTAGTATGCTTCTCCTTCTAAAAATATTGTTATCCATTGTAAGTGCAGCCCTTATGAGGGCATGAACAGCAGTTTTTCTGATGGGTCATGATGCTTATTGCTTGGCCCTCCAGGAAGACCTAGTTGTTGGTGAATGAGGTGGGAAACAAAACACAACAGGGGAACTGTAAATACTACCTTCACTGTGCAGAAGGGTGGTGATCCACTCGATGTTTACTGTGGAAGCAGAAGTCAAACATTGAGAAAGTGGACAGGAGAGTGATTTGGGAGGCATTTTTTAACAGTGCCAGCTGATGATGTGTATCAGTATGGGTGTGCACAACTCTCTGAAGTACAAGATTACAATCTGAGGTGTGATAATTCTCTTCATGAGACCGCAAGCTCATGTGCAGCACCAGGCAGTACTAAGGACAGGGTGTGGATGGTGGGGTGTTCAACAGAAGCAGGCTAGCTGCAGAGGCTCATGTGGAAAAAGAAAGCCTTATTTGTGGATTAACAAGAGAGCATGAGCTTTGTAATTGAACCAGACTGGTACTTTGCTGTGTGACCCTGAGCAAGTCACTAAACTTCCTCGTGCTTGCAGGCCACACCTAGAAACAAGCTTTCAGCTTAGTATGTCTCTCCTGGTTAACAAAAACAAAATTCAGTGCATCATATAACCACTAGATCATCAGGTATTTGAAGTGTTGTACTGTACTGCAGTTTGCCAAAGAGAAAGTTAGCTGGATTGCAAAATATTTTACGCAAGTTAAAGCAAACAAATTAAACAATATCATAGCCTAACATGTGTACTAATCAAAATAATCCACGCGTTAACAAATGGTGTTGATCATTCTGGTACAACAATTCAAAAAAATAAAGGGAAAGAAGAACTAGTTAGGGCTATAGAAATGTATGTGGATCTCTGTCTCTGGCTCTGATGATGTCATCATGACTCATCACTTAACACACTTGGCCGACACCTTTGAGAGAAACCAAGACTGTTTTTTGAAAGTGAAAGGCTGATGTTTACATTTTTCAAAAGCTATGAAACTGCATGTAAGTTATTTACATAAATGCAGTTTTAGAATAAATGTAAACAGCAGTCTTTACCCTGCTGTGAAGACAGATTTTGAAGTTAGCAGTTTTAAAAAACTGATTGTTTAGGTACCCTTTAAATACCTGATGCCTGGCTGACACAGATACAAGTGAGTCCTTCCCGGACAGCCAGCCACACCAGCCTACTCACCCCAACTGAAGTCTGAATGTGTTCAGTCAGCAGCAGGGCTCTGAAGGAGTCAAACTGTCACATAGCTCAACTCAGCACACAGGATGCTGTACATCATCATCTCTTTCCCTGGACCTGAGTCAGTGATGTCTGTCTCTCTTCCATCTTGATCGAGGTAGGATATTTGGATTGGAAGGATTTAATTCGATTCGAGCAGTCTGTCACATTCTCAGTTCCACTGCTAATACTCTGGACCTCTCCGTCCAGGCATCCAAATCAGAGTAGACCTAGTCCTGTTGTTGGAGGATTACAATCAGCTGCCAAAAGACACTAGCAGTGGACAAACTTGGCAGCAGGTGAAAAGACAAGAAAATGTAGTGACACAGCTTTTTTCTGAGAATATTTCTTGTACCAATGCCTGCCACCAATTGCCACCTCCAATGTTTCCAACTCTGACTGCCCTGCCGACGCTGCTGCCACTCACTTGCCGCTGTGCTACCAGTGCCCTCCAGTCAGTGGCTCAGTGTGTGTGTGTGCACTCTTGTTGCTGGCTCTTTGTTTCCTCTGGACCATCCTGCTGCTGCTCCCTCATGGCTTCGCTCAATCAGCCCTCAGTCTCACAACTCTCACCTGAACTAAGTCTCTCAGGTGGTCAGCTTCTGGAAGAATTCCAAGTAAACAGAACACAGTGCAGGACTCCTCCAACTTTAAACACCCTGCTGCCACTAGCAACACCCCCAAGCTGATGTTCATAGCCAATAGGGTCCTTGAGTGCCTGCCGCAGACTTGATTGAACTATGCAGCCTGTACAAATCTTCTGAACACATCAGCAGCACCCCTCCCCAGCATGGCAAAAATAAAGCATCTTGTCCAAGCCTGCAAAAGATAATTTGTATGCAGCAGCAACTCTTAGCAAAGAGCCGACGGGAGCCGCCAGCTTACTACCCCCCATATTTCGATAAGTATGCCCTGGCTTACCCGGCATATTGGTAGCTACGCCCTTGTATGAAGGGATACTTTTTTGTGAGCTTGTCTTATTCATATGAAAAAGGATCTGTTCATTCAAAACAAAGTAATTTGGACTTAGGGTTTTTTTCCACATTTCAACTTCAACAAGTCATAATTCCCTGAATATATGCAGTTAAGGGAAAACATGTCAAAACACTGATCTTAATGATTACTAATAACACATAACACCCCTCCAAGAAAAAATCATTTAGGGGTCATAAAAAAAAAAAACATACAAATTAAAAAATCAAAACTCCCATAGAATAACACTGGAAGTTCAATGAGCCACACAACCAAAGAAAAAAAACAGCTTTTTGGAAGAAATGGAAGCACGTGGATGTATGCATCTATGGAAAGATAAAAGCACAGGCCGGGAGGGCCCTACACTTTCATAGTCAAATTAGATATGTTCACACAGGTCCTGAAGGGCCTGCATGAATGAGGATACATAGAAACACAGAAACATAGACTTTGATGGCAGATAAGGGCCACTTGGCATACCTAGTGTGCCCATTTCCCTACCTACAGAATAAGCTGCAGATCCTAGTTAACCAACACCTTACTTCCTCTTACCCCCCCACAAGAATTGCCTTATGTCTGTCCCATGCATTCTTGAATTCTTCCACAGTTTTAGACCCCACAACCTCCTCAGGAAGGCTGTTCCATGCATCCATCACCCTCTTTGTGAAAAAATGCTTCCTCACATTGCCCCTGAGCCATCGCCTCTTTCTTCAAATTGTGTCCCCTTGTTCTTGCACATCTCTTTTCTGGAAGATGCTACCCTCTTGGACTTTGTTGATTCCACTGAGGTACTTAAAAGTTTCTATCATGTCCCCCCTCTCCCTCCTTTCTTCAAGGGTATACATATTTAGCTCCTTTAGTCTCTCCTCGTATAGCTTCTCTTGCAGACCCTGTACCATTTGAGTTGCCCTTCTCCAGACTGCCTCCATCCTGTCTATATCCCTGTGGAGATGGGGTCTCCAGAACTGGATGCTGTACTCCAGATGGGGTCTCACCAACTGTCTGTACAAAGGGATAACAACTTCCTGTTTTCTGCTGGTGATGCCTCTCCCTGTACATCCCTGTATTCCCCAGCCCTCCTTACTGCCTTCTCACGTTGCTTGCTAACCTTAAGGTCATCTGATATGATTACCCCCAGGTCCCTTTCCATTTTTGTTGTTGTTACTACCTCCCCCCCCATTGTGTAATCTTCCCCTGGGTTCTTGTTTCCCAGGTGCATTATTTTGCACTTCTTTGCATTGAATCCAAGCTGCCATACTTCTGACCATTCCTCCAACCTTGCCAAGTCCCTTCTCATCCTTTCCATGCCTCCTTGTGTATTAACCCTGTTGCAGATCTTTGTGTCATCTACAAAGAAGCATACTTTTCCTTCCAGTCCCACTGCAATGTCACTTATAAAGACGTTAAAATGGACTGGACCCTGTACTGAACCCTGCGGTACCCCATTAGTAAACCCTCTTTCTTCAGAGTGGACTCCATTTAGAATTACCTTCTGTGCCCTGTTGTCCAGCCAGTGTTTTACCCAGGCTACCACCCTGTGACACACTCCCAGACTGGTTAATTTGACTGTTAATCTTTTGTGTGGGACTGTGTCAAATGCCTTGCTAAAGTCTAGGTAGGCCATGTCCACAGCCCCTCCCTGGTCTGCTACTTTGGTCACCCAGTCAAAGAAATCTATTAGATTCATCTGACATGACCTTCCCACTGTGAACCCATGCTGCATTGGATCCTGCGCTCCACTGGCCCCTAGGCACTCAACAATTCTCTCCTTCAAAAGTGATTCCATCACTTTTCCTACCACAGAGGTCAAACTGACAGGTCTGTAGCTTCCTGCCTCTGTCTTGCTCCCACTTTTGTGAAGGAGAATCACATCCACCTTCCTCAAGTCCTCAGGAACCACACCATCCTCCCATGATTTGTTAAAAAGGGTAGTCAGTGGTGTCACTAGTTCTCCCCTTAATTCTTTTAGAATTCTTGGGTGAATTCCGTCAGGCCCCATTGTTTTGTCCACCTTCAGTTTTAGGAGTTCTTTCAGAACCCTTTCTTCTGTGAAAGGACTGGGATCACCCCCCCCCCCTTTCCAGGGTGCTTCTGTTAATTGGATTAGGCACCTCCCCTCCTCCTCTTTTGTGAATACTGAGCAGAAGTATTTGTTTAGTATCTCTGCTTTTTCACTGTCCCTCTCTGCCCACCCATCGTCCATTCTATTCAGCCTCACTCAGGACTGGATTAAGGCATAGCAACATAGGCACAGGCCTCGGGCCTCTGCCTGCCAGGAGGCCCCAGCAATCCCCAACGTATATTTGCTATATATCCTTCTTTCTACCTAAGCTGCACGTGTTCTGTAAAGGACTCGGCCTCTGAGTAAGTCAGGGGCTGAACTGTGACATGGCTTTCACCTTCCTGATTAGGTGTTAAGTGCAGTTGACAGCTTCAGGGACCCCAGCCAGGATGACCTTTAAGGTGTGAACAAGTCCATTTCCTTTGCTTTGTCTCCCACACCAATGTAGAATCCTAGCTTAGAATCGTACTCCTAACTATAAAAGATTAACAGTGTAACTCAGTGTGTATGCTTCATATTGTATCTTAAGTATCTGTTTTATTAGCTTAGGAAACCTTGTAACCTTGAAATTTGAATGTAAACAATAGCTTAATTTGCTTAAAACCTTTGTTACCATGTTTGACTCTGGGTTGTTTTACCCTCTACATTCAGATGAAATACCTTTCAATGTATTGCTTGTTACCTTTGTACCATACTTGACTCTGGGTTGTTTTACCTTTCGCATTCATTTGTAATACCTTTCAATGTATTGTCCATTTCTCTTGTTTTGTACTTTTATGACATGCAAAGGAGTCTCTGACTCAAAGGTTTGTAATTCTGATATCTCAATAAATAAAAAATAAATATTTAATCTCACTCCTAAAATTAAGAAATCTACAATAAGTTTCAGTGGTACAATTAAAAATCATACTTTTTTTTTTTAATTCTCTCATCTCGCTCATACTGACGTTCTAACCTTAATACGGCTCTGTATTTCAAGATTCCCAGCAGTAAATCTTGCCATTTATATATCCTGGCTAGCTGGCTTACTTATGAATAACAGAAATGTTTGATCCTGGGAATGATTTCAAATTCTTCCAATAATCACTTGCTTTGCAGTATAATCTCTAAAGTTCATAATCCCCCTAGTAAACCACAAAATTAACTCCTACACCACCCAGGACCTAGCCTCTTTTAGAGACTGGTCCCTACCCAGTCCAACAAAACTACCACATCCTGGTTCATACTACTTGACAGGACAGTATGATAACACCCAGACTGCGAGTGCACACATGTAAATTTGGGGGTTGGGGTGGGGGCTTTGGAGAAGTGCAAATCATGACATTTTGCATATTGTACAAAAAAATGTTTTTACCAGACCTATTATTATTTTTTCTAAATTATCAAAACTCTGACTATTGTTATTTTTCCATACTGATAGTATTAGTTTCATAATTTTTTTTAACTCTCTTTATACTCCCCCTTGTACCATGACCAGTCCCTCTCTCCAGGCATCCCAATGCACCTAGTCTGCTCCATGAGGACCGGGAGGATGCTCTCATAGGTGCCCCACTCCTGTACAACTCTATAGACCTGGTTTGAACCCTGGGGTGGGGCAGAATAATCCATCTACCTCCTCCAATCCTCAGTGGAATGTGCAACCAAAGCTCCTTCTTGGTTCCTCCATGGTCACAGCAGGAGCCATTTGCCTAGATCAGCTGCATGGTGTTTTTTCTTATTCTGGTCCACCCCCTGCCAAAGTCAGCACAGGAGGACCAATGAGACAGAGGTATGCAGAGATGTGCCTCCGCTCTGGTCCTCGGCTGATATCGGCCCCTTCCTATCTGCTTTCCCAACTGCACCAGCACCGCCTGTGGTTACCCAGGCAGTGGTGGTATAGTGATGGGGCCAGCATCCCACCCCTCCCCAGAAAAGGACAGCAGCCATTGGGTGCTCAATCCTTCTACCCCTGGCCAACCCCCGGTGACCCAAGTCTATCACCTAACCTGGGTCGCCGGCATGGTGCGAGGTGTCATGTCTAGTGCCTCAACCCTCAGCGCCACCGGGCTGGCCAGTTTCATTAATTTTGAAGCATTTTGTGCCACTTTTTAGGGACAGTAAGAACATTGTTTTCATGTTTCAGTAGTTGATATGCAATAGCCAAGAGGTGCAGTCATGGCAAATGGGCATGGTAACAATAAGGGGGGGCCCTACATTTCTCTTGGGCCTAGGGCCTCAGGTTGCCTTAATCTGGCCCTGGCCTCACTATCCCTCCCTTTGTCTTTCTACGCTCCCTGTTGTACCTATAAAAGGTTTCATCCCCCTTCTTAACAGAGTTGGCTATGTTTTCCTCAGTTTGGGCCTTTGCTATTCTGTCTTCCCTCCCTGCTTGCTTCTGCCTTTACTGGTACAGTTCTCTGACCTGCTCCTTCTGTGTTTCCTTATAATTCCTAAATTCTATCTTTTTCTCCCTAACCTTCCCACCACCTCTTGTGAGAACCATAGTGGCTTTTTCTTTCATTTTGATTTGTTTATTTGCTTCACACAAAGGCTTGTTGCCTCTGTGATGGCAGTTTTGATGTTTCCCCATTGTTGTGCCACCCCTCCTTCTTGCCTGTTTGCTAGTACTTTTCTAAGGCACTCTCCTATTTTGCCAAAGTCAGCCCTCCTGAAGTCCAGTACCCTCACTTTTGTATGGCTTGACTCTGTAGCTGAGTTTATCGTGAACCACACTGTTTGGTGGTCACTTGTTCCCAGATGGCTACCAACTTCTAGATCTGAGATCCTCTCACTGTCCCCATTTGAGAGTATGAGGTCTAAGATTACTCCCTCATGAGTGAGTTCCAAAACTAGCTGTCTGAGGCATACCACCTGTAGGGCATCAAGAATGGCCTTGCTCTTGGATGTGGCTGTAGCAAAGGTGCTCCAGTTAACATCTGGCATATTCAGGTCCCCCATCAACAATATCTCCTCATTCTCTGCCATCTTGAGGATGCCTTCTATCATGATTGATTGATTGATTAAAAGTTTATTTTTTCACAGGAAATTCATTTGTTAGGACAAAGTCCCGTTTACAACAAAGTCCTGCATGTGAATTCTAATACAATTACCAATTAACAATTGACATTTAACATAAGTAATACAAACACAACTAATACAAACAAATGCAATTGCACTCTACATACATACATTATTTAAAACACACACATAAAAAATACAAACTATTAAACAATTCATTTTTAAATTAAAAAAAATCTAAATTTGTTTTCTGTGATTCAGTCAAACCATTCCAACTAATGCTACTCTATTCTGGAGCATACCGTCCCTAGTCTATTAAAGCTTCTATACATTGGGATATTGCTTAATGGATTCCTAGTCTTTATATATGATTTGTTATTTATCTTTCTTTTTAATTGCTTATACAAAGGATGGTTATACTTTTTGTGAATTATCTTATGGCATATAGTAAGCCAGAGATAGTTTCTTTTTTCTTCAGGTTGAAGCCAATTTAACTTATTATAAACTATACAATGATGCTCATTTTTAATACTTCCAGAAGCAAATTTACCTATCCTATAATATATTTGATTAACCAAATTTAGAGCAGTTTTAGTCGAATTCATGTAAATTATAGAACCATACTCCAATATGGGTAACAGCATCTGTTTTGCCATCCTTATCCTTGTCCATTTCCTCCCCCTGACATGGAGGTCTGTATACAACCCCTGTGTGGATTGTGGTGCAATTTCCAGTCTCTAAGGTGACCCACAGTGCCTCCTCTCCTCCCTGTATACTCTTTTGTTCCATTGCTTTTATCCCTTCCCTTCCCTTACGTAGAGAGCTACACCTCCCCCCTTCTCCCCTCCCTGTCTCTCCTGTAGGTTATGTACCCTGGTATGTTGACATCCCAGTCATGGTTTTCTGTGTACCATGTTTCTGTGACTGCTACAATATCCAGGCATCCCTCTTCCATCAAGGCCACCAGTTCAGGGAGCTTGTTGCCTAGACTACAGGCATTGGTACTCATTATCCTCCATTTCTTGATGGCCTTACCACTTTTTGCCCCATCCCTGTCCTTATTGCCTTTGCCACTTTCTCCATTAACCCCTGCCCTTCTCCCTATCAACATCTCTAACTTGGTGTTTACCTCACTTACTACCCTGGATTTTTTTTGGGGGGGGCTAGGATTCCCCTGCTCCTTTAAAGTGCCTCCCCACTTGGCTAGTTTAAATGCTTGCCAATGAGGCATTTAAACCTATCACCTAGGATTCTGGTTCCCCTCCTGGACAGATGCAGACCATCACAACAGTATAGGCCTGCATCACTCCAGGTGGACCCCTAGCCCCAATGAAACCTAATCTCTGAGCTCTGCACCAGTTTTTCAACCACTAATTGAATCCCATAGTGTGGTGCACCCTAGTCTCACCCATGCCATAGACAGGCAGCACCTCCGAGAAGGTTACCACATGTGCTATTTGTCTAAGGCCCCTCCCCAACTCCACAAACTCTTCCTGCACTGCTCTGACCCCTTTCTCAGCCAGGTCATTTGTCCCTAGGTGGACAATGACATTCAACTCCCTCCTCCATGCAGCTGCTCTGATGATCCTGAGGATTCGTTCCCCATCCCTCCAGGCCACGGCCCCAGGCAGGCATCTTACCTCCCTCTCCTCTTCCTCCTGAAGTTCTACCCCTCTAACAATGGAGTCTCCCACCAGGAGTTGTTTCCTTCCCCTGTGGGGTCCCATGCCACTCTCCTGTGGGTCTCCTTTGTGAAGCTTCCCAGCATCCTCCTTGGTCTCCACTGCGGATGCCTCCACAGGGGAACCACACTTTGCCACAATGGCTTATGATTTGTGGAGAGGTACAACTGGAGGAATGTGCCTTTGTTCTACCACCCTCACCCTTCCTGAGCCCACTGTGGTCCAACCACTCCTCTTTCTTGTCAACCTCTGAGGCAACAGCAGAGGCCATGGTGGTCCCTGGGTGGGAACAAGGAAATTCTTTGCAAAAAAACTTCATTAATGCACTAGTTGGTGTTCAGATTAAACTGACAAAAATAGATAAATTAGGTGTTAGGGTTCCCAAACCTAAATCCCCACCCCACCCTGCAGGCAGCAAAAGGAAATAATCATGGTTTCATCTCTCCTCAGTCTTCACAAATCAAGCCTGGGGTGTTCCTTGGGGTTGTCAACTCTAACATTTACCCCATTCTCCTATAATCTGCACATCACAGCTTCTTTACAGATGGAATGTGGGAGTGTTAGGGTTCCCCTTGCCCCATCTAGACAGGTGAAGGATTTAGGCGTGATCCTGGATGACGGTCTGACACATGATGCACAAGTGTCGGCTGTCATCAGGAGTGGATTTTACCATCTCTGGAATATTGCCTGAATCCTGCTTGAGGACCTGATCATGCTGGTGCATTCTTTTGTCACTTCCTAGCTGGACTACTGTAATGCCCTGTACCTAGGGTTCTCTGGACACAACCTCTGCAGGCTGCAGCTGGTGTAGAATGCAGCCTGCAAGGTTTTTGATTTGGGTGAGATGGTGTGAGCATATCACCCTGGTCCTCCATGGACTGCACTGGCTGCCAGTCAGGTGGAGGATTGTCTTCAAGATAGGGCTTCTGACCTACAAGACCTTGCATGAAAGGGGATCTGTGTATATGCAAGATCTCCTTGTCCTCTACCATCCACCCCAGGTACTTTGTTCTGCCGGGGGAGACCTCCTTGGAGTTTTCAGGGTTAGGTAATGGCACTCTGGGGACAGGACATTCTCAGTGGCGGCACCTTCCCTGTGGAACTCCCTTCCTAGTTATCTAAAGGAGGCTCCCTCAGTAGACGCCTTTAAAGAGGGGTTAAAAACATACCTGTTCAAACAAGCCTTTACTGATTGATTAATTGTTGTTTTTAAGGGATGGATAAAGAAATTTTAAAATCCATTCTAATGATCAACTGTTGTATACATATTGTTGTGTGTTTTTACTGTGCAGCACCCAGAGTCTCTGGAGATGGGTAATTTTATAAATAAAATATCTATCTATCTATCTATCTATCTATCTACATGCATGGTGATTCACTCCATCACACACCAGTTCTCTGTGCCATTGTCAGTATTGCAGTTCCCTAGCAGTCTAGTACCCCCTTCACCTGAATTATGTGCTGTTGTAAATATCCAACTTCTCTGGCAGTCTAGTACCCCCTCAATCCACCCCATTGACATTGTCAACATCACAATTTCCTGGTAATCTGATAGCCCACTTGATCAATCCCTGTGCCATTGCCAATATCATAATTCCCTGGTACTCTAGTGCTGTTCACCTGATCCACGTAACAGTGTACCACTCAACCCCTGGCATGGCACCAAGGTAGTGGCTGGTACTTACTCATCACTCAGTATCAGTTCTGGCAGGCCTCAGCTTCACTAGGCTGATCTGAAGGTAACTAAATCTGAAAGTAGACCTACTGCACATGCCTGTGGACTTAGAAGTTCTTCAGCTACATCATTGTACTAGCCATTACTTTTGCACCACAGGCCAGAATGGCACTAAACTGGGAAGTATCTTAGATAACATAGACATGTGAGTGGGGCCCTTGAACACCCACCTAAAATGTGGCCACAGGGGTGAAGAGGCAACTGCAGAGTCATACATCATATGGGCTTTCATGGATGCCTTACATGTCTATGGGGAAGGGAGATATCTAAAGTACCCCTAGAGGTTGCAAGGGTTGTGAGAAAAACTGATGTGTCCACCACCCTTGACTCCTAAATGATGTAGGCAGTAATACTGTATGCTTTTAAAATAGTATTTTAGCCTTATTTTGGCTGTGTGTGACAGTGATCTCCCTCTCTATGCTCACTGTCTCCTTTACTGACCAGGAAGCATTCTGGAATACCTGGAGGACTGGGACCCCCCCACCCTCCAGTGATCTCATGTTGAGGATAATTGTACTAGCAAATTTCAGTGGGGGAGGTGTAATCAGTCATAGACTGCTTTATATAATTTAAACAGCCCATCCCAGCAGGGATTTATAAAATACACACTTTATTTGTTTACTTGAATTTTGATGACTGGATAAGCCCGCTGAGATGAACATATCCCTTTTTCAGGGACAACCTGGGGAAATACATTCCAGTCCATTAGAAACATGAGTTTAAACAAGGTGGGTTACAGGAATACAGTTTCCAGGATAGTATTAGCTAACAGTCATGTTTGTAAGTGCCATGGTGGCACTGAGGGTTGAGGCACTGGATGCCACACCTCTCGCCATGCTGGCGACCCGAGTTCAGGAATGAGCCCGGGCCATCGGGGGTTGGCAGGGGAGACAGAGGATCGAGTATTCAGAGGGCTGCTCTCCTCTCTTGGGGAGGGATCTAGAGTCAGCCCAGCATCACAGTGGCCCACGTTGAAAACTAGAGGCACTGCAATGCCTAGGGTTAGCACACGGGGAAGACATCAGGCGGCTGCCTTCTTGACGTGGGAGGGAGCATCCATATGATGAGCAGGGCGGCATTGCAATCGTACATCTGGGGACTAAAGCAGAAACACCCCCGGCATGCTGAGGAGGTGATGAGGGCCTCAGGAACCTCCCTCACATCCCCAACACTGGACACCTACACCGGCTACCCACGGATAACCTCCAGGCAGAGCTGGACCCTCTAATAACAGAAATACACCGCCATGGTAGGAGTGGCAGGCCCTGCCCAGGGGGGTGATCTGAGGTGCCGGGAAGTCTGTCAAAGGGTGGGGAAGTCAGTGCTGGTGTGTCACAGTGGAGAGTAGAAGGGTCCGAGAGTCAAGTGGGCACCTCCGAGAGATGCCTTAGTGGGTCAGTGCAGAAAGAGAGTTTGAAAAAAAAAAATGTCATGGATAGTGAGTACAACATAATGACAAAACATTCATTAACACAATCAGAGTAGTATTAGGCAAGATTAGACAATGATGCAAGGGTAAATACACTTCATAAAATAAATATTCAGCAAGATCTTTGAACTGATCTGCAGCATGTGATAGAAGTGCAACAGTGAATGGAATAGTAGAGGTAACATAGGGGAAGCAGAGTACAGGGATGAGGAAGTACAAGATAGAGGGGGGGACAAGAGTCCTTAGTAACAGTCACAGATGGGTGGTGAGAAGAAGAGGTCTTTAAATCATTTTTTGAATTGGGGGAAGGATGTACAGGAAAGCAGTCAGTGTGGGAGGTTATTCCATTTTGGGGGGTGCTATTTAGGTGAACAATTTTGTGCCTATGACTATCCGTGTCCTGGGAAGACTCAATAAGGGGAGGTGAGAGGAGTGGAGAGACCTAGGGATGGGTTTCATGGTAATCAAGTTGGTGAGAACAGGAGGGGAGATGGATGTTTGAATGTTGTACAGAGTAGGGGGAAGTCAAGCTTTGCCTCGAAACTTGGCCACCCTAGGGATCTGAGGATGTTGCAGTGCTGCGTGTGAGCAGGTGCTGATGTTCTGAAGTGTGCAATCCTGTGATATGTTTGTTTTAATTAAGTTAAAAAAGACGACTTGGCCGAAAGAAGTAGAGGGGCCCCATGAAAATGACCAGGGAGCAGAGTTGCTGAGGCAATAGGTATCTGGGATTTGGGGGTCAGATAAGGGACAATTTGATAAAGTAGGCCCAGTTTTTGATGTGTAGACTTGATAATTTTATGCGAGTGATCTTCAAGGGATAAACTTTCATTCAGGGTCACTTCTAAATACTTAAAGGAGTTAACTCCTTCTAGGGCCTCACCATAGGAGGTGTTGATTACAAAGGGTTGTTGGTTGGATAAGTCAAAGGTAGTGTCAGAACAGCAGTGCTTTGGTTTTCTTGGTATTGAGCACTAGTAGGTTTTGCCTAAACCATGCCTTGAGTGACCAGAAGTTGTTCTCAAGGCCTGAATTTATAGAAGAGATCTTTGTGTCAGATCTATAAAGAATAGCGTCATCTGCATAGAGTTGTACCGACATGCCTCGATAGTTGCAGGATAACTCATTAATAAACATGGAGAATAGCAGAGGTCCCAGGATAGACCCCTGGGGGAACCCGTCCATGATGAGTGCAAGGGGAGAGGTAACTCCAGCCCATTTGATGCACTCTGACTGCTTAGATAGGTAGTTATAAAATGTTATAATTGTATTAGAGTCTAGCCTGAGTTCGCTTAATTTTGCTAGGAGTAGTTAGTGGTTAACAAGATCGAATGCTTTTGTGAGATCCACAAAGAAAGCCCCAGTAGCGCACCTCTCATCCATGGCATGAAAGATATCCGTGGTTACCTTTAGAAGAGCAGATTCTGTCCCATGTAATTTCTGAAAACCGTGTTGTGAAATAGAATAGCATTGGTCCATTCTAGGAAGGAATACAGCCAATTATAGAGTATTCTTTCTTGTATTTTTGCTAGGGGCACAATATGGATATGGGGCTATAGTTTTAAGTGAGGCAAGATGGGCCACTTTAATGTACATGGATCACTATTGCTATTTTCCATTTATCTGGTAGTTTTTGTAATAGGAAGGCTTTGTTAATTAATTGTGCTACCGGGTATGCAATAGCAGAAGCACCAATCTTAAGGAATCTGGGAAGAAAGGAGTCAAACCCTGGGGAGCTATCAGGGCCAAGTTTGTTTAGAAGCTTGATAACTTCTGAATGCGTGGTGAGTTTCAGATGGAAAGACGTGGGAGTGGAGTCAGGACTGACTTCAACGGGATGGGGTGGTGCATTTGGTAAGCCTTGGTTACACCTGTCTAGCTCAGTGAAAAGTGAGTTCTGCCAGTTACGATTTCCGGAGGGGTGGACAGAACTTTACCATTATTGGTCATGGTCAGGGGGATGGCATGCTCCTTGCCCTTTACAAAGGCATTGACTTATGTCCAAAAGTTTTTAGGGTTAGTGAGATGGTTGATTTGTATAGTTTGGAAGTAATCTTGCTTGGCCTTGATAATTTTTGCCTTGCAAGCATTCCACAGCTCACAGTAGGTCTGCCAGTCAGAGCTGCGGTTAGATTTTTTTAGAGTTTCCATGCTCTGTCTTGAGTGTGCATTGAATGCCTCAGGTCCTGGGTGAGCCAGAGCGAGTGAAAGCCCTTGGCTCGTCTTAGGTTGAAAGAAGCATGAGTGTCAAGGATGGAAGAGAAAGTATTTACAAAGAAGTCCAGGGCTTGGTTTATATCTGTGAGGGAGATGATAGGATCCCAGTCGATGGAGTTCAGATTACTGAAGAATGCTGTTGTGTTGAACTTAGTGAGGTCACGAGGCTTAATAGTTCTGGGTGGGGGGTTGTGGGTTGATATTCTTCCAGATGCAGTTGGTGGGAGAGTGGTTACTTATAGCATCAGGGAGGATTCCTGCTGTTTTGATGTGGTGTTTATTGTTGGCTATTATCCAATAAAGTAGGCCATGCTTACCCATCTTCATATTGAGCCATGTGGGTTGGTCTAGTATTTGTTTCAGGTTGGCATCTGAGAGTGTAGCTAGGTACTGGGTTTTGCTGTCACCTAACCAATTGAGACTGAAGTTGCCACAGAAGATTATGTCTCAATGAGGCAGTGTGTCTAACTTTGAGAAGAGCTCAGGGTGGGAGGAGGAAGCAAGGTAGGGGGGTAGATAGTTGTACCCTCTTACTAATTTCTTGATTTGCCCTAGGGTACAGAGAAAAAGGTGCTCTACTGCTGCTGAGAATTCTAATTCTGATAGTTCATGGGCTGCCAATTATGCCCTGGTGTAGATCATTACTCCCTCTCCCCTTTTTGAGAGCCGATTTCTCCTAAATAAGGCGAAGTCAGGGTGTGCCATCTAGTGTGACAGAATGGAAGGATTCAGCCAGGTTTCAGTGATGCAAAGTATGTCTGGCTTGTAGTACTGGATCCATGTATCAAGTTCAGCCATTTTGTTCCTGATGCTCTGTATAATCATGTGGCCTATTTTAAGACCTTTCTCACATGACCATGCTTGGCATAGAGTTAGGGTGGGAGTCTCAGCCCAGTTAATGGGTCCAGGGTTCAGTTCAATATCACCTGATAAGGGCAGAAGGCATGTGAGTGAATGAGTGGGCAGGAGGTTTGGAGAGAATCTTAACCAGGAGTATGTGCAGGATGGTTGTATTAAGCTTTACTCCCTGAGACTGCAAAACTGGAAGTCATCGGCCAGTACTTCTGGTTTCAGAACTATATCTAGTTGGTGCCTTGTGAGCATCAGTAAGTGCATGGTGAAGGCAACACAGGGGTAGAGGCAAATGTGTCTGCCTAGGTTCACCATGGGTGACATGGAAGTGAGGACAACGCTCTTTTTTTCCTGAAACAGGATGCATAGATCTTCAAACTGCTCCACTGGGGTTGCATCTGTGGAGTCTCAATCCCTCAAGGTTATCACTTAGCATAATCTATAATCATGTATCCTAATTGTGATCTTTTGGCCCTGCTATGTAATGAAGATTTGATTATTAAGTGCATTAAATGCAACAGGGTTGGCCCAGTGATGCTGAAGGTTGAGATACTGGACACCACACCTTGCTCCACACTGATGACCTGTGTTTGGGAATGAGGACATGTTGCCAATGGTTGGCCAGGGGGGAAGAGACTGAGAATCCAAGGGACTGCTCTTTTTTCCTGGGGAGGGAGAATGCTTGCTCTGTCAAGTAACTTCCACCAGATGGAGGCCTGGTGGCAGTGTGGGATGGGATCAGCAGTAGTGGGTGGTGCTGTGGGACTATGCAATATGCATGTGTCTCCACATGCACATGTCAAAGAGTGCACCCCAGCATGGGGAAGGGAGAAAATGGAGCAAAATGATGGCAGGACAGGTGTGTATGAACCTGCCCACCAATCCCTCATCTGCCATATTGCCAGGACCTGGAGGCTGAAAACTGGATTTGTACTTTGGGGACGAGGATGGCCCTCCCCCTCCTGACCCCACCATGGGGGGTATTCAGACCACTAGGTAAATCCTGTGGAAATGTAGGATGTTGGGGGTTGACAGGGCAGAGCTGAAAGGAGCCCCAGCCTGTCTTGGCCAAAGGAGTACTTATTTATTTATTGAATAGAATTGGAATTAGAATCCTTTGAGTCACAGATTCTTTTGCAAAGGATCCACGTCTAGCAAAAGAAATAAATACAAAGGAAACACAGAAATAAAGATATACATTCAATAATAATGAAATAATAATAAAAATACACATTCAATAATAGTGAAATAAGACAAGGTCATACAGTCCTGGTTTAAGCGTAGTTTGTGGGTTACATCAACTGGGAGCATAATTAAGGTCCCAGGTCAGAGATTAGACAGGATACAGTTTCGTAGAATCTTGAGGGACCCAGAGTCATAGAATCTAGACAGGGGGGTTGAGAATGAAGGGGAGACATAGATTTGGTTCCTGGGTATCATAAGTCCCAGGTAAGAGGTTCAGAGAGGATGGGAAGACAGAAATGTGTGCAGGGGTTTAATTACAGTCACAGGTTGTTGAGTCTAGGAGAAGGGTCTTGAGACCAGATTTGAACTGGTTGAGACTTTGGGCCAAGGAGATGGAGGATGGGAGGCTGTTTAGCCACAGTGGGGCATGATAGTGGAAGGATCTTTGTCCAAGAGATGTTCTACAGTGTGGGACTAGAAGAGTGGGGTTAGTTGAGTGCTTTTGTGTCCTCCTATGGGGGGCTGTGAGAATAAGTGGGTGGAGGCCGGTTGGGGCTTGCTTAAGTTGTCTCTCTTTCATTAGGAGGCAGGTATAGTACTTAAACCTGCCTTGGAAATTTAGCCAGTCAGTAAGTTTATAAA
Source organism: Neoceratodus forsteri (assembly GCA_016271365.2). NCBI lineage: Eukaryota > Metazoa > Chordata > Ceratodontiformes > Ceratodontidae > Neoceratodus > Neoceratodus forsteri. Next base: position 677,829,867 of record CM057456.1, on the reverse strand, counting down.
GCTTGCATGTGTGACTTAACCTGTCACATCCTGTGACTAGTCGGCAAGCTTTGTTGAGGGCGAGGTTGATGCTGCATAGGGCAGTTTGGTCAGCTGACCCATAAATAACTATTCCGTAGCCCACCAAGGACAGGATAGATGAGGACACAGCGAGATGCATGGCCTGGGGGGGTAGACAGTGCTTATGCCTGTAAAAGATCCCCAATCTAATGTTAATAGAGGAGGAGACATTATGTATGTGAGAGTGGTAAGAGAGGGAGATGTCTGAGGTGACTCCAAGGTATTTGAAGCATGAGACCTGCTCCAGAGTTGAACTATGGGTGTCCATAACAACTAGTGGAGTGTGACAATGGGGACTTTGGCGGTGGGCAAAGATCATGGACTTAGTTTTCTTGTAGTTGATTATAAGAGGGTGTTCAGAAAACCAGGCTTCTATCTCTCTACAGATGCCCTGCAGAACAGTTTGAAGAGAATTTAGATGAGGGTGTTTTCAAAAGACTACAGCATCGTCGGCATAAAGCAGCATCTGACCGCTGCAGGCTCTTGGGAGGGAGTTCAGGAAGAGGGTGAAGAGTAAGGGACTAAGTATTGACCCTTGTGGACACCAGTAAGAACTGGTTTCCTAGTGGAGATAGTTGTGTATACAGTATATGGAAACAGAGAAATGCAGCATGTATTCTGAAAAATCTGAAAATACAAATGGGGACTGTCTTCACTGTGAGAAATGTTTGGTATAGGACTGTCTGCTAACTGAACTTAACTCTATTAAAAATGCTCAAGAAATCACATAGAGCATTTTATATGTGCACTAGAGGCAGACAATGATTTCATAAAATTAGTTAGCAATGACACAGCACAGGGTGGTACAAAAAAAAATTGGGAAAGAACTAGAGATGACTTGAATAAATCCTCAGATAAGGAATGGTGCACTGTGAGACCACCAAAGAAGCACAAACACAGTTGTAGGGCAGAAAATCTATAAGCCCCTTGAAATCCCTGTCAGGAACAGTTTGGGGGAACTAAATTGTTAATCGCTCATCAGTAATAACTACCTGATTAAAATATTCCCCCACCCAATAACAAAACAAATACCTCAATAGTGGGGAAAATTATGGAATTACTGCTTAAAGAAGGGATTGTGGAACATCTTGAATCCAGCGGAGCACAGAATCCGAGACAGCATGGATTCACAGCGGTAGGGTGATGTCAAACAAATCTAATTGATTTCTTTGGGTGACCAGGTAAGTGGATCTGGGGGGAGCGATGAATGTGGCCTCTCAGGATTTCAGTAAGGCCTCCGATACCATTCCACACAGAAGACTTGTGAACAAGCTGGGCAACCTGGGAGTGGGTCACAAGGTGGTAAACTGGGTTAGAAACTGGTTGAGGGATAGAAGACAGAGGGTGGCAGTAAATTGAGCTCGATCTGAGGAAAGGAGGGTGACCAGTGGGGTGCCACTGGGATCAGTTCTGAGGCCAGTCTTTTTTAATGTCTTCATAAGTCATAGAATCATAGAAATTTGCAGGCAGAAAAGGACCCCATGGCTCATCCAGTCTGCTCGATATACCTCCCACTAATTAATCTTACACCCTCCATTTCTTTACCCTCGCTCTCTTATTTAGCTCCATGTGGGTGTCCCAAGCTCTCTTGAATTTGTCCACCAAATCTGCCCCCACAACCCATTCTGGTAGCCTGTTCTATGGCCCCACAACCCTCTCAGTGAAGAACTTTCCCCTAACATCTCCTCTAAATTTACTCCACTCCAGTTTGAATGCATGCCCCTTAGTGGATTTGTTCTCACTCATCTTGAAGGTGCAACCCACCCTCACTCTGTTTATTCCCTTCAAATATTTGAAGGTTTCTACCATGTTCCCCCTTCCCTCCTCTTCACCACTGTGTACAAGTTTAGTTCCTCCAGCCATTCCTCGTAAAACCACTCATGTAGCCCTTGCACCATCTTGGTTGCTCTTCTCTGGACCCTCTCCAGCCTGTCCCAGTCACCTTGTAAGTGTGACCTACAGAACTGGACCCCGTTTTCTGGCTGTGGTCTGACCATTGTTTTGAATAGTGGCATGATCACCTCCCTTCTCCTGCTTGTGAATCCCCTTCCTATACATGCCAGCATTCTGTTTGGTCTCCCAGTTGCCCTGTCACACTGGTTCTGAGCCTTCATGTTGTCCAAAATTGTGATTCCCTGGGTCCCTTTCCTCCTCTGCTTCCTCCAGTTCTTCCCCCAAGCCAGTATTTCACCCTAGGGTTTCTGCACCCTATGTGCATAACTTTGCACTTTTATGCATTGAACTGTAGTTGCCACGTTGCCGACCACTCCTCCAGCCTGGCCAGATCCTCCCTCATTCTCTCCACCCCTCCCAGTGTGTCCACTCTTTTACAAATCTTCGTGTCATCTGTGAGCAGACACACCTTCCATTTAGGCCCCCTGAAATGTCCCCAGTGTATATGATGAACAGTATGGGACCCAGCACAGACCCCTGGGGAACCCCCACTTGTCACCCCTCCTTCTTTTGACTGCACCCCATTTACTACCACCCTCCGAATCCTCTCCTCCAACCAATTTTCTACCTACTTTGTGATTTTGCTCCCTACCCCTAAGCCACACAATTTGCTTATTAGCCTCCTGTGGGGGACAATGTCAAAGGCCTTTATGAAGTCCACTGCCCCCCCAATCCCATATCTCAGTTACTTCATCAAAGAATACAATCAGGTTGGTCTGACAAGACCTTCCACCTGTGTACCCATGTTGGTTGTCATCTATAAGGCTCTCCTCTTCTAGAAATTGTACCAGCCTTTCCTCTAAGAGTGTCTCCATTAGCTTTCCCATTATGGAGGTAAGACTATCCAGGTGGTAGTTTTCCGGCTCCTCCATTCTTACTCCCTTGTGTAATGCCACCACATCAGCCCTTTTCCAGTCCCCCAGGATCCTCCCCATGTCCAGGGTCAGACTGAATAACCTTGTGAGTGGTGCTGCCAGTTCCTGCCTTAGCCCCTTGAGTACGCTTGGGTGGATTGCATATGGGCCCATTGCTTTGTCTCTTCACAGTTTTCTTAGTTCCTCTAATACGCTATCCTCCCTATAGGGGCTTGTGTCCAACTCTCTGCCTATCCTTCCCCTGCTTTTTAGCTCTTGCCCTCCCCCTCCTCAAATGTGAGAACTGAGGTGAAGTAATCATTCAGAAGATTTGCCTTTTCCTCTTCCCCCTCTACCATAGTTCCCCTCCTCTTGAACTTCATAATCTCCTTATTGCCTTTCCTTCTATCACTCACATACCTGAAAAAACTCTTATCACCCCGTTTCACCTCTCTCGCTATTTTCTCCTCAGTTGCCGCCTTAGTCTTTCTGACTATTTTTCCTGCTTTCTTCAGTCTCTCCCTATAAGTTTCTTTATCTGCTACCTCCTGGGAGGCTTTTTATGCCCTTAACACCTTCTTTTTCTCCCTGACTGCTTCCCTCACTTTTGTTGTGAACCAAAGCGGTTTGATCCCTCTCTTATTCTTGCTCACCCGACTGACACATTACTCTGTCGCCTGCAAAATTCCGCTTTTAATTTTCCCCCACAGCTCTTCTGTGTCTTCCCGGTTTTCCTTCCACTCCAGTTTCTTTCACACAATTTCTTTCATCTTCCCAAGTTCTGCTTTTCTGAAGTCCAGAAATTGTGGAGGGGCTGGAAGGGAAGGTGTGCCTCTTTACAGATGACACTAAGATGTGGAACAGAGAGGACACTCTGGGAGGGGTGGAAAAAATGAGGAGGGACATAAGAAAACTGAAAGAATGGTCCAGAGTGTGGCAACTAAGATTCAATGCAAAAAGTGCAAAACCATGCATTTGGGGTACAAGAACTCAGGAGAGGATTACATGATTGGGGGTGGGATGCTGATAGTCACCAAACAGAAAATGGATTAGGGGATAATCATATCTGATGACCAAAAGATGGCCAAACAATGTGCCAAGGCTGTAGGGAGAGCCAGTGGAATGCTGGGGTGCATAGGGAGAGGTATCACCAACGGAAAAAAAGATGTGGTGATGCAAAAACAGGAAATGTAAGACCTCATGGGATAATCATGGGATAAACATCAAGGTATCCTAAGGAACAGCAAAAAAGGGTGCGCCGCAGATCCACTACAATTTCTGGTTCAAATAGGCAGGAAAATGAGCAGACTTGGTGGGCCATGTGGTCCTTATCTGCCATCATCTTTTATGTTTCTATGTTTTTATCATTGGTGAGACCTCATTTGGAGTACTGTGTCCAGTTCTGGAGGCCATATCTCTGTAAGGACATAGACAGGGTGGGGGCAGTTCAAAGAATGGCAACAGAGATGGTGCAGGGCCTGCACCAAAAGGCATATGAGTAGAGACTGAGAGACCTCAATATGGATACCCTGGAGGAGAGGGGAGACAGAAGAGATATGATAGAAACTTATAAATATCTAAAGGGCATAAATAGGGTACTGGAGGGTATCATCTTTCAGAAAAGGAGATGTTCAGGAATGATGGGGCATGACATGAGGTTGGAACGGGGTAGACTAAGGGATAACATGAGAAAGTATTTCTTCATGGAGATGGTGGTGGATGCATTGAATAGACTCCTAGTGGAGGAGGTGGGGCAAACACAGTGGGGGAATTCAAAAATGCATAGGACAGGCACATGGGAACACTAGAGATAGGAATAAGACAGTAAAGCAGGAGATCAAATAGGGTCTGCTGCTTTTGTGCAAGGTAGGGAGAATGGGCAGATTGGATGGGCCTAGCGGTCCTTATCTGCTGTCAATTTCTATGTTTCTATGTAGGCCAAATATTTTCTTGGATGACTGTGTTATTAAACATTGTGACAGCATCAACTGTAAAGCTGACAAGCTGAATACTATGGTCTCCAGTTTCTCCAGGGCTAAAATACAGGATGTGAATGCAAAACTCTCTGAGATCTTAAATAGCTGTGGTCCAACCCCAAATGTAACAACACAACTTCGAACCAATAAAATCAGTAAAGGCGATTAAAAAGATATATATTATGAATTACTAACCAAGGAGTCTGAGCTAAAAAATAAAGGATATGACGTCATTATCTCAGATATTTACCCTGTCCCATGAACACTACCAGAAAAACAAATACTATCCACCGGATTAATCTCAGATTAACAAATTGGTGTAAGAGAAATGGCATCAAATTTTTAGATGCATGGGAGATGTTTGCCAGGAACCAATAGCTTTTTTCAAGAGACAGGCTTCACATTAACAAAGTAAAACTAGGCAGTATTAGTCTACCTAAAATGGAGGCCATTGATTTAAAGTGGCACAGCAGGGGGGAGAGGTGTTTCATTTATCTGCACCGATCATGAATAAACTAAATAATGACAACGGCATTCACAACCAAACCCCAAATGATAAGAAACACTTATGTAACCCCCCTAGAAATGGGGGTCCCTAAAAAGCCTCCTAGGAGCTTGCGTAAGTGCTCCCAGCCTGAATGGTGTTCGGCGTTTAAGCCGTTTATCTGTGAGTGCTTTCAGAGCCTCTGGTACTGTCTCTTTAAGAGCTGTCTGCTTGCAGACTTAATTAGTTTGTATGGGAGGACTGTGTATATAATGCTCGAATCCTGTCTAAGCTGCTGTCAAATCATTCCGTCTTTACAGTCGGTAAGAGTGCAAAGGGAGCCCATCTGAAAGCTGTAACTGTTTGCCTGTAATCATTTAAAGCATTAGCAAAATTGTAGTTTGTCTAACCTGCCTTTATTACAGCTGGGACTCTGTGTGTGTTACCTCTCAATTTTGGACCTAAACTGCTGTGCTGGGCCAGTTGGGTTAAGGAAGTCCTAAAATGGAACCTGTGGATGAATCAGAACTTGGACTCTTAATTTGAGCCAGCCACAAGGGGATTGTATGGGCAGTTACTCTGGGAAATGTAGTTTTGACCTTGGCTCCTTTTTCTATCAACAGAGGGAGTCTTATTGTGAGTGGCAGCTGAATCAGCCAACAGAATAGTGTGGAGCTAAAGGAAATGCCCTGCTCTGTGACTGGAAAGATCAGATCAGATCAGTTGTGGCAGTGAAGAGAGGAGGAGCTGTCTGCTTTTGCAGTGTATAGTTCCGCGCGGGAAGTGCGTGTGAGGCCCTGAGTTTCAGTCTGCAGCCTTTGTGAGGGCCAGTTTGGACTGAATCCTAGTTGTGAGGAGAAAGAAGCACTAGAAGTGTGGAAAGTAGGCTCACTCTGTAGAAGACTGGAGAAATTGCTGAATTGCGCTCTGTCTGTCAGGAACTGAAGCTGCTGTGTGTGCTCCCGGGTATTTTGTAGTGATTGCGATCGGGATCAAGGAGCAGCCTGCCTGGTATAGTACTTTCCTTTTACATATACTCTAAATGTGCGTAGTGCTTGTGGGGAATCACTATTTCAAATCATATATACAGTGAATTGTGTGCTGAAGCTGGAAGTAAACCCCAGCTTAATTTGGACTGCATCTGTTTGCTATTAGCTGCAGTGGATCCAGTCACTAGGACCTTTTCTCCATGCCCTGTTCTTCTGGCAATCCAGAAGGATGTTCTCCATCTGATCCTCAGGTTTGAGTATTGTGAATACAAGTTGGAGTAGCTCCCTGCCATCTGTTTATCAAATTGCAAGTGTGTCATCTAACTATTGTTGTTTCATTTCTTCACAAACTGAGCCATCTGGCTCCGGATTACAATTGGGTATTGTGCATATATTTTCTTCTACAGGGCCCTACCCATCGGCACCTGCCGGCCAACCCCGGGCAATGGACCTGGCTAGCCTCCCCCCAACCTGGGTACCCAGAGTGTGACTTTTCAGACCCTGTATGTGTGCACAGTACTGTGATTTAATGTCATCAATTAACCTGATTCCCCCCTCCTGTGTTACTGTCCCCTAAATAAATCAGATTTGTTATTGTTATACTATATACTGTCTGTGATGTTGGTACTTATAGAAGCAGTATTGTATTTTGCTGTGCATGTTGTTTAACCTTATTTTACAAGATGTCCTCAGAGACGTGCTGCAGAATCCGTCTCGAGGGTAAGTGGTACCTTATGAGTGAACAGTGTGTATATGTGGGGTATGGGGACTGTAACTCCAGTGTACTGTGCGAGCCACTAGAGGGAATAAAAGGGGATCTCAGTGTCCCAGAGTGCTGTGACCAAGCTAGTCTGACCACTACAAACCCTGACCTCTGGGAGGAGGCACCCACCATAGAACCTAGGCCGCTCAACCTGTCAGTAGTCAATCAGGCAGGGGTAGTAGCCCTTGGGATAGTGCCACATGGGGGTTACACTTAGAAACAAATTAAATTATCTTCTATTTAATGGAAGGAGGCTAAGCAATCAAATGGAAAACTTAGCAATTATCATCGAAAAGAACAATTTTGACATACTTCTCATCACAGAGATGTGGTGGACACAGACTAACACAGACAGGGATATATTCAGATTGCACCAGGCAATGGCACCAGTGGGGGCGCAGTGCATCCAAGAAGTGCTGGGGCCAAGACAGGGAGATATTTAAAGGTGACGTGTCATGGAGAATCATCTTTGAATACGGTATGGAATGAGCATGGCGCAGTGACAATGCGCCGGCACATTTCCCAGACAAGGAGGACTGGGAATGCTCCAGCACGCACCCATGATATTCAAACGTGGGCATACAAGCATCTCATTTTTGTAATTCCCTGTTAATATGTCCATTCAATTAAGTGATAACATTCAGTTAGTTGGAGTATATGAAGGAATAACCAGCATCTGTGTATGATTAAACACCGAGGCAAAGCTGAGGAGTTTAATCATCACAGAAGCTGGCTATTCCGAGTATGCTCCAACTCACTGAATGTTATGCTATTATACAAGTTGGAGTTGCTGAAGTGCTGCAAATAACAGTTTTAGAGGAGCACAGAAATGGGGAGACATTAAGGAGAAAGTAAAAGAGGAGTAGCGGCTGAAAAAAAAGAAAGTAATTTTTACAGTCTATGCCATGTGCACAGCATTCAACGCCATCACGCTGGTTGAAACAGTTCTCGGGAACACTTGTTTCACTGCTCATTTTCAGGCAACAAAAAAAAAGGGCTGATACATTATAAAGGAGAGGGCGACCATTACTGTGCATGCCGAGAAGTGGATTTTTTGATATGAGGTTCGGAGGGAGGGAGGGGGCCAGGGTTGTGTTTGGTGCTGAGGTGGACAGCTGTTCCGATGCTATTTTTTTTTTCAGCTTCGAATGCTTCAGATCTGATTAAGCAACTGTGGGCATGTTTTGTGGATCTGATTAAACGACTGTGGGTGGGGTTATTGTTTCATTAAATGACTGTGGGTGGGATTTGAGTAAATAAATGATTCTGGGGGGTGGTTTGCATTTTGAGAAGGAATAACTGACAGGTATTCTGTTCTGTGATTGGTTGACAACAGATACCTGTTGTATAATATTCATTAAATACTGAACCACATAATAATCACTTCCTGCCAATGGTTTCCAAGTTTTGCAGTCGTATATATCATCATCCATATTGCTCAAATACCAGATCTAATATTCTTCCTTGCATGCTATAAAGTTTAAAACAATTATTATACAAAGATATAATCTGAGACACTAGTGTAATGAATTGCATAGTAAAAAGGTCATGATATTTATAAGAATGCTGAAAGAATAGTACAGACAATGTAATTTATTGTGCTGAATATTGCTGATTCATTTGCATTGTTTATCTGCTGAAAATTGTTTCTTGTTTTATTAGATGTACTTGATTTTCTGAAATATTTGTTGTTTTGTTTACATTACAGTTCATGTTTACATTATTTTATTATGCTTGATATTTATGCTAATTATGAATATTTAGAACTTGTACATATGCAGATAAAATATATATTTATTTCTCATATTTCTATGTGTGGCAAAAGTGTTTTCATTGCCATTTTTGAATCTGGAGAATGGGGATAATATCATATGTGAATTTTATAATTATTTTTGATTATTTATGAACATTTTTGGGTAAGGCTCGAGGTAAATCTAAGTGCTGCATTATAAAAGTGATATCATAGCCTTTGTTCCAACATTCCTATGCCTCCTCCTGCTCATTATCTCTCCCCAACTTATCAAAGCAAAATAATTCTGCTTTCAAACTCATTGTCAGTTTACTACTTTTGTTGGCAGGTAATATTGAATTTAATCCTGGCCCCATTACATCTTCTCCTTTGTAGCTTCCCAAAGGACTGAGGATGGCTCACCTAAACATCCATAGCCTCCTTCCAAAAACTTGACCAGCTACCACCTTTAATGCTTAATCATCATCTGGATGTTCTAGTTATATCAGAAAGCTGGCTTTCCTCTAAGATCCAAAATTCAGCAGTAACAATACCTGGCTACACCTTAGTCAGGCAAGATCATTCTAAAAAGGGTAGTGGTGTTGCAGTTCACATATCCACCAAGTTCCAATTAATGATGGTTCTTTCTGTCCCCTTCCCTTCTTCCCACGAGATGATCCTCCTTAAGCTCTCCCTTCCTTTCTCAATGCCTATCTTTATTACTAGTCTTTACTGCTGTCCTGGTGTATCCTCTGCTTTAGTTACTGAGCTTCTTTCCTCTATCTGTTCTAACTCCTTGAGGGGTGAGCTATTCATTCTTGATGACTTTAATTTAAATTGGCTCCCCCCAACTCAAATAAATTGTTGCAAAATATAAAGTCACAGCAGCTGAACCAATTAATTTCTGACCCCACCCATTTAAATTTCAAATCCCTTAACCATGTTCTGCTAGACTGGGTCCTCTCTTGCCATCCTCATCATATTGTGGATGCAGGTATCCTTTCTGATGCACTCAGCAAATCATCATATGGTTTACTGTGTTTGAAAGTTACATCATCGCAAAGCCCCCACCCCCAAATTCATATTTCTTAGGTCTTTTAAGTCACTTGACTTGGCCTCTCTCCTAACTGATCTATGCTCTATTGATTGGTCCCCCATCTCTACAGCCAGCAATGTAAATTCTGCCCTACAATACTTTCTGTCTAAATTCTTAGCTGCATGGGATTGTCATGCACCCCTGAGGAAAACCAGAGTCCGGGGTTCACATTTTCCCTGGATATCAGCTGATGTACTTACTTGTCTCCACTCCCCGAGACATGTCTGGCATATTTTTAAAGTCACTGGCTCCTAATCTTCTTATGCCAGCTATAGACACATTCACAATACCTATACCAAAGCCGTCAGACTTGCAAAGTCTGAGTATTTTGGTTCCACTTTCCAAAACAGCATTAATAACCTTTCTAAATTCTGAAAGGATATTCATCCACTTTTCATGTCTCAGACTCAGTCTCCCCCCTCCTGGTCTCAAGGTTGGTGACTCCCTTATCTCTGACCTTTCTGCTGTTGCTCAGTCTTATGACTCCTACTTTACTACCTATGCCCTTTCACTCATCCTTCCTTCTCATCACCCCTTCCTTCCTCTCTTTTCCTTCCTTTCCTCCCTCATTTTGTTTCTCTCCTATTACTCACCCTATTTCTCTAAAGGTTCTATTTGCTTTCAACCCACTGAAGGGATGCAGTCCTGATGGCCTTGACCCTAAACTGCTCGTCCTCTCGACACCTGCCATTGCTCTTCCAATTTCCTTACTTTTAAATCTCTCCTTCTCCTCCTCCTCCTTCTCTGCCACTGTTTCTGATGTTTGGAAACAGGTTGTCGTTATTCCTATTCACAAAGATGGTGATCCCACTTCTCCTGGTAACTTTCATCCACTATCTCTCCTTCCTTCCTTCCTCCCTTGGCTAAGTTACTAGAACACATTGTTCTATCTCAGCTCACATCCCCTCCCTCTGGACAAACTTGAATCTGCAGGTCTCTCTGAGTCTTCTGTAAGTTGGTTTACATTGAAGGCAGGTCCTAAGCTGTGCAGATAGGAAAATCCATTTCATCCTCACTCCCATTAGCTCAGTAGTCCCTTAAGGGTCTGTCCTGAGTCCTATTCTCTTCTCTTTTCTATATTCCTAAATGACCTACCCTCTATCTGTTCTGCATCCATTCATATGTATGCTGATGACACAGTTCTTTTTGCATCTGACTCCTCTCCCCTTGACCTCACCTCCCAGCTACACATAGATTTTTACAACATGCAGCGCTGGTTCAAATCTTACCTTTTGTCCCTTATTGCCAAAAAAAAAGTCTCAATTACTTTTAAAACTTGTCAGAGCCTTGCCAAACTTACTTCTGTCCCTCTGTTTCATACCCTTCATGGTGTTAAGACTGAAGATACTTTCTCCTTTAAGTACCTTGGAGTCTGCCTTGACTGGCATCTTAATTTTTCAGTGCGTATTGATGCAATTCACTGTAAGCTTCACCCTAAGCTAGGTACTTTGTACAGGAATAAAGCATATATCCCACTCCCTACCCACTGAGAAACTGTACTAAAAATGATCGTTCCAATCTTTGACTACAGTAACTTAGTCTGCAGTAGTGCCCTTAAATCCTCCTTTGAAGACTGGATCCTCTTTTTCATTCTTTCTGTTGTTTTGCTTTAGATTGCTCACCGCATACTCACCACTGCTTTCTTTGCTCAGCCCTTTCTCTGCCCTCTCCTGAAGGTAGGCGTCTTTCCCACTGAGTCACTTTTTTATCCAAATACTGGTTTGACTCCTTCCCTCTTACTTCAGATCCATCCTATAACCTCCTCCCACCTTCTCCATAATACCAATTCCCCTCTCTCTCTCTCTCTCTCTCTCTCTCTCTCTCTCTTCCATCTAGAGAATCTACTGTTGGTCGGTCTGCTTTTTCCTACCATTTTTATAAACTTTGGTCCTCTCTCCCCCTTTCAGTACATTCTGCCTCTCTCCTTCATCTTTAAGGTCTCTTCTTTATGCCCATTATTATCCTTCCTGCAATTGTACATGGCCCTCTTCCTTTTATACTCCCTCCCTCCCTACTTGCTACTCTTTGTCCTTCTTATCTCCCTCTCTAGTTCTGCTCTGTTTCATGCCGTTTCACTAATTTCCCCTTTTTCTCATATAAGCTATTGTTATATTTTTTTAATTGCATTCAGTCCTAAATTGCCTCCAATATTTATGATTCCCAGTGTCTGTCTGTATCATTGTATTTGACTTCTGTACTTTATTATTATCCTGGTTAGCTATCTCCTCTCCCCTCTACCTGAGGACATGTCTGGAAACAAGCTGTTAGAAGATGAGCATGTATTCCCTGATTAAATTTTTTAAATAAATATATAAATAAATAAAATATGTTGGTTTGATTAGTAAGAATGGTGTTCCTTTAACAGATCTAAACCTAATAGCAGAGAAGTTTAATAACTACTTGTTTCCAGTTTTCTCAAACTATCAAGTTATAAATAATCAATTAGGACAGCAAATGGGCAAATAATTATGGTAAACAAATGGAAATATTTACAAAAATAAAGAAATTAAAGGATCATCCCTCGCCAGGACCAGGTAACATTCTACAAGAATGCTGAAACTTATATCAAATAGTATCATAAAACCTTTTACAGTCTTATTTAATAAATCCCTAGCCACTGGAGAAGTACTATCAGACTGGAGAAAACCTGAAGTTATCACAAACTTTCAAAAAGGGTGCAAAAGCAATTGTCCAATAAGTTTAACTTCAGTCTCAAGAAAAATACTAGAATCATTTATTGTAGAGAGGATCAAGGAATATCCCAATAATTTTGACAAAAATAATGACCAACATGGTTCTCCAGCAGTCAGCTCTCACCTGCATTCAGGCCCAGGACCAGAGGCCTGCAACATTGCTAATCCAGGGAGCGGACGTGGAGCCTCTTAAGAGGTAAAGGCACCTTCTTCCACTCTGGCACAGCCTATGAAGGTGTTGCATGGCATCCATTTTCGGCCACCGTAATGCTTAACTGACACTTACTCATAGTTACTGCCTGCATCTGTCTGGAAACCATTTATTGTCTGTACTGTGGTTGCTTTAAGACTAGTGGGGGCTGTTGTAACTCATGCATATCAGCGCCTTAAGTGCCAGGGAGTGCAATGGGTTTTCTGTGGGTTTGGCTCTGCTGATGTGGGACACTGTGTCTCAGGAGAGGGTTAGGAATTGATATCTCGGCTTGTTACTAAGCTAATATTGCAGCCATATTACTGAGGGGAGCTATTATTTCTGGATTGCACAGTTTTGCCTGTTAACCACAGTATTTGCATTGTTCTTACCTGCCTAGTTCAGCATTGCTTCTCCTCTCCCCTCGTGACTGTCATGCATGCACAATTGATCAGAGGCTGGGGACTCTGACACAAGCTCTCCAGCAGTGAGCTCTCTCCTGCATTCAGGCCCAGGACCAGGGGCCTGCAATATCACCAATCCAGTGAGTTGAACATGGGGCCTATTAAGAGGTGAGGACACCTTCTTTCTCAGCCCTTAAAGGAGTTTACCCGTCTGTGCTTCACATCGATTCCCCACCAGTCCTATCCACCCCCCCAAGCTCGACTCTAGCTTTATCACCCCTTTCCTGTCATGTGACTGTCTGTTTCCCCCTTTGCAGGTTATACCAACCTGCCACCAGGGGGCAGTTTTGCGCTTATCAACCACCCTACTCTAGCCCCATATATCCTCTCTGCTACCCCTTTCCTAACTGTTTATCCTCCCTCTCCCACACCTGAACTGTGGTGATTCCCCTGTTTGCACAGCCTTCCGTGTGGTTGCTTGACCCAGGTCTCGAACCTTGCACCATCTACTCTGGGGTGGGTACCTTGCCACTGCACCACAATAGCAGTCATACTTTCTTATCCCTTTCCACCTCGCTTAACTCTTAAATCCTCTCCCCCTCCTTCATTCACAATGTTCCCACTTCTACTTCTCCTCTTTACTTCTGACCTGCCTTTCATAGCCCACACCTCATTACCCACTCTCCCATGCCTCCCACCACCTCCTGTGCTACACCCCCCCCTTACCTCACACGGTCATGTCCACAGTCACCACGACCAACTCAACATAACTCCCACCAGCAGCCCAGCCTGCTGGCTTACCTACCTCCCTCCTCCCAGCTGGCTTGCATATTATCTTAGACACCTACCCATCCTCACTGCACCTCAGAGTGCCCCCACCTCCAGCACCTGTCCCTGTAGGATAAAACTCCTGAAAAACTCCATCCAGTGGTCTACCCTCTTCCTTCTCCTGCTCTCCAGAAATGTCCACCCTAAACCAAGCCCCACTCCCCAGTGCCAGCTCCCTTGCATCAAAGTCAAATGGCCTTCACATTGCCTCACTTATTATCTGCAGCTTGCTAAAAAAATTCTCCTCCCTCCAAGCATGGCTTGCTGAGCACTCACCTGATATTCTGGCCCCACCTGAAACCTGGCTTACCACAGGCACACCTGACTCTGCTGTTCTCTTAGATGGATACTCACTCTTTCGGGCCAACCGGCTCACTAAAAGAGGAGGGGGCTGTGCCTACTATGTAAAAAATACACTGAGTGCCACCCTAGTTACCCCCCTCTGAGCAGGAGTCCCAAATCCTCACCATCAAGTTACTCTTTGGTGACCCAGGGAAAACCCTCTACCTCTCTGCGACTTACATTACCCAGCACAATCAAAAATCTGCCTTCAAATCAGTCCTGGACTATATCACACTGCTCGCTCCCAGAAATGAAGTCTTCTTTGTTGGTGATTTTAATATCAACTGGCTTGCTCCCTCCTCTTCTACCTTCTGTGACTCAGCACTAGCTCTCAACCTTTCCCAAATGATTCAATCCCCTACAGGCTTAATGACAAAACAGGCAAGGAGCCCTCCTTGACCTCATCTTTACCAACAGGCCAAACATCTCCTGTGTTAAAGTTCTTCCAAATACTATCAGTGACCACTCCCCAGTAGCCTGCTGGTGGTCACATAACCCCCCCCAACCTCTACTCCCTCCATCCTGCGATGCCTAAAAAAAGTCTCCTTCTCCCGCCTCAAGGTGCACCTTTGGTTGTGTGACTGGCTCCTATCGATTGAGCCTGGTGCACAGACACTGCGTTATCTTACTTAATCATCACCTTTAATGCAGCTTGTGACCACTACACCCCCTTTGTGAGGCTCCACACCAAAATAAGAGATACACACTGGATCACTCAGGCCCTCCTGGATATGATGCTTCTTCATGACAATCTCTGGCACAAAGCCATTGACTCTCAACTTCCCTGTGATAGACAACTATATAGACAGGCCAGATCTGCCTGCATCTGGGCTATTTGCTAGGCAAAGGCTGCCCATTACAAGTCCATTCTCACCTCCACCTGGGGCTCTGGGCATGACTTTTGGAAAAACATTAAGGAACATAATGGAAAAACCACCTCCACTCCTCCCACTCTACTGTCCTCAGCTGGATCTTCCACCTAAGACCCCTTCGAAATAGCCAACATCCTAAACACCACTTTCTCTGACCTAAGTGAGGCTCTGCCCCCCAATTTTTTGGACCCCCCCCTCCATCTGATCCCCCAGCCCCTCCACCAAATATACCCCAGTATCGACATTGTGTAGTCCCCCCGCCCACAAGCGAAGAAGTATCTATCAAAATTTCTAACCAAATCATGGTATAGCAGTGACTCCCTTGATCTTAAGCTCCTTCATCTCACTCTTGATGAAGTCCTGCTCCCCCTAAACAATATTCTCAACAAATCTCTCTGCCTAGGCCAATTTCCATCCCCCTGGAAACAAGCAGTCATAATCCCTATCCTTAAGAGTGGCAACAAAACCTCCTCCAATAACTACAGGCTCATATCCATACTGCCCCCCTCTCCAAGGCATTAGAAAAAATTGTTTGCTGACCAACTCATGCATTTCCTATCTGAACATGATCTCCTCTGCCCTGAACAGTATGGCTTCCATAGGGGCCATAGTACCACCTCTCCCCTCATCAAGTTTACATCCTACATCCACCAAGCTCTAGACTGTGGACTTATAGTTGGTTCCCTCTACATTGACCTCTCAAAGGCCTTTGACATGGTCAACCACTCCCTCCTTCTTCACTGACTACTTGCCCTCAGACTCTCCCAGGATGCCATCTATCTCCTGGTTCTCAGACTACTTCACTAGTAGATCCCAACTTGACAAAATCAGGCACACCCTATCTGACCACTGCCCTCTCCTACCTAGTGTCCCGAAAGGCTCTATATTGGGTCATCTCCTTTTCAGCACCTTCTTGAACTCACTGCTAAAGTCATGCTCTGGTAGACTTCTACTATATGCAGATGATGCTGTCATCTTCTGCAGCCACCCTCACCCTCCTCCCTCCCTTCAAGACTCTAACCAAATGTACTTCTCGGAAGCAGAAGCCTGGTTTCGGGACCACAGACTCATACTCAATCACAAAAAAACAAAATTTATGATCTTCGCTCACTGCCAGAATTCCCGCTCTCGATCTACACTTGCCATTCGCAACTCACTAGGTGATATGCTAGAACAGGTTAAGTCTTTCAAATACCTAGACATCACCCTTGATGCATCCCTCTCCTTTCATAAACACATCCTGCTCCTATCCACCTCACTAAACATTAGACTAGGTCTCCTATATCGCTTCAAACACTATCTCCCCCCTGAAGCTATCTGGGTTGCTGTGTCAGCCTATGTACTATCTGTTATGGATTACGTCATTGTTATATATGGTGCAGCCAATCAAACAGTCCTTAGTTGTCTTAAGACCACTTTAAACAAGACCTGACATCTAGTCACAAACTGTGACAGACTTACCCATGCCTGTGTACTGTATCAACAAGCGTAAATATTGAACTTTGACTTAAGGCTTAACTATCACACCTGCCTTTTGGCTAAGAAAACCCTCCACAGACTTGCACCACCAGGGCTTGTCCGCCTCATCCAACCTGCCCCAATAAACAGATCTAACAGAAGCTCTGCCAAGTTAGTCATGGCTGTCCCCCACTGTAGAACCTTCCTAGGCCAAAGAGCTTTCCAGTGTCGGGCCCCTAATTGGATAAATGAGCTCCCTATGCCAATCCTACAGGAACTAAAACTCGGAACTTTCAAAAACAGTCTTAAAAACCTGCTTCTGGCCCAGTCCACTTGTGATTGCCCCATATCCCTCCCCAACTCAAACCCCCCCTCAGCTCTCACTCCCCCCCTTTTAATGTCCATCCCCTCCCCCCCCACCTCTCTCTTCACGGTCATACCTGGCAACACTCCGCCTATATTTTCCTCTCTACTCCCACGTTTTCATATGCCTATAATTTACCCAATACTAGTTTTTTTATAACTGCTGAACATGCATCCTAGTTTGTTAAATGTTGGCGATGGGTTTATTTCTACCCTACTGACATTTCTGCTAATCCAGAACTGTATGTCTGATTCCTGTTGTACTCTTATCTATGTGGCTACTATGTACTTCTATGATGTAGAACCTTTGCAAAGGAGTCCTTGACTTAAAGGTGTATTTCTGAAAACTGAAATAAAATAAAATAAAAAACTAAGGGAAGATTGTGCATCACTAGCATTCTTTGTTTTTATAAGAATGTTAGTGGGACACATGACAATAACTACCCAATAGCTATTATATGCCTAGATTTTTGCAAAGCCTTTGATAGTGTGCCACACTGGGTAATTATTGGCAAAATGATTAGTTTAGGTATTGGGTCAGAAACTGGGTTCACAATTGTGTACAAATACTGTAGTGACTATAACTGGATACCAATCACATATGGGAAGTGTCACCAGCAGCGTACCACAGGGCTCCATTTAGGGCCTTATCATTGTTTCACTATTTATGGCTGATATAAACTGCAAAATATTTAATTGGACATCTAAATATGTTGATGACAGCAAACTGGGAGGCCCATGTGGCAACTGGGAACAAATAGCTCCATTCAAAGGGATCTAGATAAAATTACATCCTGGGTTTATAGATAGGGATGAACAAATGTTGTGTGATTCACCTGGGTAGAAATAACCCCCAACATACGTACGTTCTAAGTAACACAGCACTTACGGCCCCATTTTTAAAAGGTTAGAATGGCACAAACCGGATCTGTGCTCCACTGACTAGGAATAG
Source organism: Neoceratodus forsteri (assembly GCA_016271365.2). Lineage (NCBI taxonomy): Eukaryota > Metazoa > Chordata > Ceratodontiformes > Ceratodontidae > Neoceratodus > Neoceratodus forsteri. The sequence goes on along the minus strand of CM057456.1, from coordinate 677,811,861 downwards.
CGCCAGCTGTCAGGGGCATGCCCATATTCAAAGGACACATATGTGGGGTGCACCTCTGACAGTGCCATCACGCGAAATATTGCGCTGCACCTATGCATATGAGGGTTCCCTCATGCATATGTGGTGCAGCATAATACTGAAAGTTTTCAGAAGTTCTAAACAGCCACCTGCAGTGGCACAGTTTAATGCTTTTGAGACCCAGGCCCTAACAGAGCACAGACTCATCTGTACACTGTCAAGTGCTGGGTACCCTGGTGGTTCAGCAGTCCCTCCCCAGCCCTGATCTCTGTCCCCCTATATAAATAAAATATCAATGGTCATCCCACAGTCTCTTTCCTTGCTTGATCCCTTTCTCCATATAGAAAAATGTTGTCATTGGTTTTCCAGTTGTCCCCCTTTCCCTGTTCTCCTATCATCACCCCCGTTTCATTTAAATTAATTCCTGGTGGTCCAGTGGTCCCTCTCTCCTCTCCAGTTTTCTGATCACTGTCCCTACTCATGGAAACAATTTCCCTGGTAGTCTAGTGGACTCCCATAACCCCACACTGACAGGTAGTGACCCACCACCCCACTTTCCCTTCAACCCATCCTGTGCCGGTGATTGGCACAGTTCTCCTCACAGTCCCATGGCCAACCATTAACTGAACTGTCAATGAGCATGTACAGTAGACTGTATGGGCTCATTGGTTGACTAGTCAACCAATGAACATGTACTTTATACTGTACATGCTCAATGACTGCTCAGTCGGTGGCTGGCCATGGTGGTATGAGGAGAACTGTGCCAGTCATCAGCATGGGTCGGGTCGGGGGGAAGCATGGTGGCGGGTCACATTTCAGCGTGGGAGGGTGGGGGACAGCAGACTACCAGGAAATTAATTTCTTTGAGTTAGGACATGATTGGAGAATGGGGAGGGACCACTGGACCACCAATGATAATATTTTTCTCTATGGGGACAGGGATCAGGGCAGAGGAGGGATCGCTGAACCACCATTGATAGTTTATTTATATATAGGAACAGGGATCAATGCTGGGGGGGCTGGTCTTGTGCACTTGGGCTGGGCGCTCACATGCAGGTGAGCCCATAAGGGGCATGCAAATGACTCCTTAGTGCTGTGCATGCCCAATGGGCTGATATGCATGTTTGGGCTCAATATCTCCCTTGGGGGCTGTGGCGCTAACCAGTGTGTGCCATGCTTTACCTCTATGGGTGGTCTTCAGCTCTGTCTCTGGTAGTGCTACACCAAAGATGACAACCATTTGCTGTGCGCCATGCTACTAGGGTCCAATATTCCAACAGATAACATCATCAGTTTGGACAGAGCTATCTGTTTGAATATAGTACTGGATCTAGATGGCCCTAATTTTTCCTGTGGTGCACTTGTTTGTGCACAGCTGGTCAACTCTGAAAATGAGGCTGTTAAAGCTGTAAGAGAAAAACAAAACCTTGGTATCTTGATCTCAGATGCCTTCAATTTCAATAACCAATGTATAGCTGTTGTCTGCAAAGCAAACAAAATGTTATGGTCCATTAAAAAACATATTAAAAGCAGAGTATCTGATGTTATTCTCCCTCTGTATAAAGTGTATCTGAATACTCGCGTCAATTATGCCAGTTGGATATGGAATTCCTATACTAATAAAAACATTAATAAGATTGAGAGTATCCAATACAAAGCAAGCAAAACCATCAGAGGACTGAAAGGGCTTTCTTATACTGATAGGTTCAACAACTTAAAGTTTATGCCACTATACATAAGGAAACTAAGCAGTGATCTCGTACTATTATTTGATATAGTACAAGACCCATGTCTTATGACCAAAATGAACCTGTTTTTTTTTAAAACAAGATAATATTAACACTAGCGGCCACCCCCTCCAGCTTAAAGTTATGGCATTTAATACTACTCTCAGAAGGTTCTTTTTCACACAGAAGGTGGTAGACCATTGGAACAAGTTACCAGGACATGTTGTAATTAGCCAAACCAAGATAGAATTAAAAAAGGTTTGACTAACATTTGATGAGCATTACTAGTTTCTATGACATAGATTAATTCATGAAGTTATTAATGGGTTTGCAGCCTTCTCAGCTTCTACAATTCCTAATATGATTCCTAGAATGACAAAGCAAAATGTTACTTCACTCACAAAATTGATGAGGCATCACGAGCTTCACACTTCGTGAAGTTTTGCAAAGTTTCCCAGAAGGATGCTCAAATTTGCAAAATTATTAAACTTCATAAAGTGGATGCATGAAGTAACTCTATGGGTGATGTGCATAACATCATGGTGAATTTGGTGAAGTTGATGCAATTAGTGGGAGAATGAGGGAATCAGCTGTTGCCTAGAGTTCTGGTTGGTTAAGGAAGTAACATATCAGTGGAGACATCGATATAGCACAAGAATGTAGTATTGGATCATGCACTGATGACTGATCCATCTGAAGAGGTTGTCTGACATTTACTCTAGGATCTGGAAGCCAAATTGGTTGGCTTTTGGAAAAGAAGGAGGAGGGATCTTTAGGCTGCAGAAGTCAGACAGGAGGTAGCAAGGAAGATAAGAGTACTCCAGCAGCCGTAGTAAAGTGCCAACATATTGTGCAAAATGTGCAGATACAAAATGTGCAAAACATAGGTACATCCACCACAATGACAAATCTCATTGCTTTGAGGTGAAGATTTCTTCCTCAGGGAGCACAACTAAGACCTTAGAGTCCTTTCATTTAAGGCCACGACTGATGATGTGCCAGGAAATCTGGCATAAAAGAATTTATTTGAAGTGAAAGTTTTAATTTTGATAGACAGTTTGAATAAAAAGGTGGCTGTTGTGTATACTAGACTGCACTAAATAAAATATCCTTGCAGGATTGTTTAAGTCTTTGGTGTGATTGCAATTACTGTGCAAGAAACAAAGACAAACCTTTGGCCATTTGTGGGAGGTCTGAGGAGGTTAGGAATGAGGTAAGCACCATTGTAGCCCAGTGCCACATATTTATTACAGCACAGCACAAGAGTGATAATTGAAAAAAAAGGTGTATCACTCAATCAACCCCAGGGCAAAATTAGCACTGCCCAGTATGCAAAAATAGCCCAGAACCATTAGCATGCTATATTTAGAGGAATAACCCAGGGGCTAAATCACTTGAATATAGCATTCAAATGATGGTGTGCAAACAGGACTTTGAGTGCAGTGCAAAAATAGCCTGGCAAATAAGACAACTTTGAATATAGCAACTGGGCAGTGCAAACCACAACAGCAGCCCAGTGCACACAGAGGTGGAGTAAGACAAAGGTGAACTATGTAACCAACGTGTGTGCTAGCAAAGAAGTGGAGTCAGAAAAACTGCAAACAACAGTGCAGGCCAAATACTGCAGAACTGTGCTATGGTTCTGTTAGGTTTACATGGGGCAAACCCGATTGCCCGGTGTTAACACATTTGGCCAGTGCAAACACATTTGCCCAGGGCAAAATTTTGATATGTAGTAGTAGTAAAACAACTTTATTCATACAGGTGAATTTGACAAGCAAATATTTCACCATAGGGCCAAACAAGTCCTGTTTTCAAGGTGGTCTTGTATGTGTCAGTTCTATTTATAACCGTAAATACAGTACAGTACAACACAATACATTAGAACAAATTATAATAATTTACTACACAGGAATTATGTCTGAGGTTTAAAACCACGAGTTATAAAAGTGATTAAACATCCTATTCAAAAGTGATATAGAAATGAGCCTACTTAGGCAGTCCATGGGTGAACAGCCACATGAGCATATCATTATGGCCTGATTTGCATGCATTACCATGTGGCTTGCCTGGCACTATTGCAGGGTGCACACAGCTCCACCTGTAGGTCAGACTGGAACTACTGGTCTGTAACTGCAGGCTGGGTCTGCTCACAGCACCATCTGTATGTCAGACTGGATCAACATGTCGGCAGCTGCAGTCAAAGTTTGTGCAAAGTAGCAGAGACTATTGTACCTCAGAAGACTAGCACCACAGGTACTGGTGGTGATGCTGCATGCCAGGGACATATTGTAGTCCCTGCTGCAGTGCATAGCAGATGCTACAGTAACATAGTGGCCAGTATTGTGAGGGACACAGCAATGGCTATGGTGTGTCAGGCATCAATAACTGCTGCTGCTCTCCTTACAGCGACAGGCCCAGCTGGCAGGTGTGTTCTGACAGTGGACACCACTGTCATGCTGTCCTTTGCCCACATATGATGCACCACTGGCTTGGGATACTCACAGTAACATACAAATAGCTGACAGTGTGTGCCATGGTGTCTGTATAGATGAGCAGTATGTGCCCGGGGGGGTGACACATACCATCAGACGGGCACACTGGTGTTGGGGTATTCCTGACACTGGAACATGTGCACTGTGTGGATGGCTCCAGCCCTGTGGCAGCACCTACTTTTGTGGTGCAACCTGCCCACCTGTGTACCCTTCCCTCAACACCCTCCATTCCCCAGTGCTGCATGTGTGTGTGCTGGATTGTGTTGGTATACCTCACTGAGGAGACTGGAGGTGTGTACTGCATGGACTCACTGCCATGATGTCCATTGGGCACTGGGGCACCCAATAATGCTTGGCAGTGTTGGGACCAGTGCCAGATGATGGTGATGTGGGTGGTGCCATCTGTGTGCAGCATGTCTCTTCCATTAATTTGTTTATTTATATTTATATTTATCACCTTGTTGACCGGGTAAGCAGACTGGGCCAAGGCCCACTTTCAAGAACAACCCAGAGCCACTACATGTGCAACTGAGATGATACAGTGTACAATAAATGCATACAATGAACAACAACACACAATTCACAAATATCAACTTAGTATCACATTAAAAACATTTACAAATAATTTGTTGCTGCAAGTGGAGTTCTAGTTTAGTTTCATAATTTATATGAATGTTAGCTTCCAAGAAATGTATTCCACAGTTTGGGTGCCTGTGCATATGGAGTGGCCCAGGGTGGTCGTCTGCCCTTACTGCCTCCTCCTTGGTGGCATACAGCCTTGTTCCCTGTTACTGCTGTGTCCACACCCTCATCCTTGGTTTGTCTGGAGGCAAGACTACCTTTTCATAGGTGGTAATTTGTGCCATGCTACGTCATGCTAACACACGTTGTGCAGTGCTACAATTTTGAATATGCTGTTGTGCCTGTATGCATGTCCCTGACCCTCACTTTGCAGTATGCATACATTATTTTTTATTGTCTGTGCTAACACAGTGCACTGGCACTATTTGGCCTTTTGAATATAGCAATCTGGTGCAAATGTGGTGCAATTGCAGCGCAATCAGTTTGCGCCTGGTGCAAAGTTTTGAATATCTGGCCCATAGAAAGAAGTAAACAGCTAATGGTAAAGTCTGTCATGAAGAGTCCTCGATATCATGCAGGAGGGTAAAGGTGGAATAATGATGGTGCTCCCTGTTAAAAGAACTATCCTGAAATCATAAGTAGTGCTTCAGACATGGGATGTGTGAAAAAATAACAAATGTAAATCAGTGGAGAGATTAAAACCAGAACTGACAAATTATCAATACTCCATTTGTTTAAAGATGGTAAACTCTGAGAGAAGGAGAGGGTGTAAGGCATGGGTATTCATAATTTGTCTGTTTTGGTTTTAATCTGGTAGGGAATTTCTTGTATCTTGATTGGCCAAGAACATTTCAAAGCTATAAAGTTTAGGAAAAGAACCTGTAGCTTTGCACCTCTTCTAGAAACCAGGACACCGCACACATAAATAATAATGCTGGTCAATGTTTTACTTTTTTAATTTTGACAGCCATCTAGGTGTGGCATTTACGATTGTCACTCCCAGTAGCCATACCTTTAAAAAAAAATGATACGTGCCATAACATTACCATACTGTACAAAAACACACTCCCCGTAGTAAATACATTCCCACTTAAAAACTGTTCTTAAACAATATTATTGTCTATGATCATTTTATTTTCCTTCCTTTCTTTCTTTTCATGTATATGAACATGTGACAAAGCCAGCCAAAGAAGACCATTAGGCCTATCCAGTCTGCTTATATTGCAGGGTCCTCACCTTCAACTACTGACTGTCCCCCCAGACCAGCCCCTCCCCGCCTTCTGCCCCCCGCTTGACCCTTCTTTTTCCCTTAACTTTGTCCCAGCCCCTCTTGAAGCTGCCCACAATTTTCAATGAAGCCTTCTCTTCTGGAAGTCCATTCCAGCCTGCTACCACCCTCTCCATGAAGAAGTGCCTCATAGAGTCTCTCCTAAACCTCCCCCAACTTGAGACTATGTCTTCTCAGTTTCAATTCCAACTTAGCTGAAGGAGACCCTCCTTGTGCACCATATTTATTCCTTTCAAATACTTGAAGGTATCAATCCTCTCTCTCTCTCTCTCTCTCCCCCCGTCTCTCTCTCTCCCCCTCATCTCCTCCAGGGGTACATGTCCAGGGCCTCCAACCTCTGCTGGTATGTCCTACCCTGCTAGCCCCTGATCATTGTGGTTGTCCTGCTGTGGACTGGCTCCAGCTGGTTTAAGCCCTTTTTAAGGTATGGCCCCAATACTGCATGCATTGCTGCAGGAGTGGCCTGAGCAATGACCTGTACAAGAGCAGTATCACCTCCTCCCACCTACTGATGATCCCTCTGGCATGCAGCCCAGCCTTTTATTTGCCTTAGCTGCTGTTTTCCTACATTACGTGGAGTGCTTCAGGCCATAAGTGATCATTACCCCCTGGTCCTTCTCCTCCATAGATGCAGCTACCCAGACCCTTGCCCCCAGGCTCAACTTACTTCTTGGGTTCTTGGCTCCAATGTGCATAGCCTTGCACTTCTTTACACTGAAGCCAAGTTGCCAAATCCTAGACCACCCCTCCAGCTTTCCAAATCTTCTCTTAAGTCCTGTACCTTTTCCACTGTGTTCATCTTGCCACGCAGCTTGGTGTCATCTGTGAATAGGCAAATTTTGCTCTTAATGCCATCTCCAATATAATTCAAGAACACATTGAAAATCGTCGGTCTGTGCACCAAGCTCTATGGGACCCCACTGGTGACCTATCTGTTGCTGGAGAGCACACTTCCAACCACCATACTCTGGATCCTGTCCCTCAGCCAGTTTTCAACCCCCGAGCCAACTTCTTACCAACACTTAGATCTGCAAACTTTCTAATCAACCTCTTATGGGGTACAAAGGCAAAGACCTTGCTGATGTCCACACAAAGGATGTCCAACACTTGGCCCCAGTCCATTGTTTCAGTGACCCAGTCAAAGAAGTCAATCAGATTTGTTTGACATGATCTCCTTCCCATAAACCCATGTTGCCACTCATTTTGGAAGCCATTCTCTTTCAGATATTTAATTAGCCTTACCTTAAGTATGGTCTCCATGAGCTTGAGCATGACTGAGGTCAGACTGACTGGTCTATAGTTCCCTAGGTTGCCCTTTGGACCACTCTTTTTGAGGGGCACTACATGTACCATTCTCCAATCCTGCTGTACTACTCCTGACTCATGTGAATTATCGAACAGGCCAGCCAAAGGACCTGTAAGCTACTCTACCAGCTCCCTCATTACCATTGGGTGTATACCGTCAGGGCCTGGGGATTATGTACCCTTTGAAAATGGATGAGGAGATTTCCCAGCCTCTAATTGGCTAAACCTCTTGCAAAGGGGTACATTTATGTACCGATAGAGACTGAGAAGTAATAAGTGTCACTGTAGCCTGCCCTTTTACGAAGAATATCCCTGTGTCACACTGAATGATCAAAACCCAAAATGGTGCCATGTTTTGTCCACTTAGCAGTCACTGCTCATTCCCTCACTGTGGCAGTGAGGAAGCAAGATTTTACCAAAAAAAACTGTTTTTTCAGAGACCTCTGTTTTTATTTTATCAGTGTGACAGGGAGCTCATGCCACTGTTGAGGACTGACCTTTTCTTAAATCTGTTGCAATAGGTCTTCTATTTCTTAGTCTATTCTATCCTTTACAATTTCTAGTCCATAAGGTTGGCCACCTTTGGGCATCCCCCTTCCCTTTATTAACTATGCTATAGTGTCCTCTTTAAATTTTCTTTCTCCTCTCAGGTCCTCATACAGGGAGGTTATTGTGGTGACTTCCAAGCATACTGTATGTAAAACAACAGGCTGTGTTTATTTTTGTTTGATTTAGTATGTAATAGCACTATGTCATAAAATACCTTGATGTAACCTTATGTTTATGAAACCTGTAAATGTTGAAAATACCATGGCACCAGGTGTTTTTGATAAGGGTAAAAAGTAGTAGGTGGCTATTATAGAAATTAAGTTAGTTGTGCTGTTTAAAATGCATGTAAATTGCTATAAACGGAACAAGTCTGCAATTCCATGGTGATTTGCATATGTCCCATGATGCATTGCATTATGGAAGTATGTATGTATGATGTATTTCTTTGAAACCTGACTTATTGCCAATGCCCTTGGAGTAACCCATGTTTCAGTGCTTCTGGACTGAGAATCTTTGTTTTTAGCTCGTCTTGCTTTTTTTTTTCTTTTTGGGCCCCCACTACCTAAGCAAACAGGGCCCGCATTTGGGTGGAGTTTGCATCTCAACTGGTAAGTTAGATCAGAGATCAGTGTTAGTAGGTGCTGGCTAAGTACAGATAAAGGACACACATAGACTGTTGCTGCAAACTGATGTGCTGAAGAAGGAATATGGCATTGCTGAAGCTCATTTCCTGTATTCTGAATAAACATCACACAGAGATTGTGTGTTGAACCTGAACTTCCGTGTCTGGTCCATCTGTTATCCCATAACCCCTCCACAGACTTGGTGTTAGAAGTGGGATAATTTGCTGGAAGCATCTTTACTGTCTGAAGAGGGATGTTTTCTGGTGGATATCTCCCAGATTTCCCAGGTGGACTGATGCACTAGGAGTTTCCAGAGGACAACCCGGAGAAGAAAGTCTGTGGAGTTCTGTCCAGAACCATGGCTGATAGACAGAGAGAATCTGCTGCCTGGACTGGACCTGGGAGCTTGGAGAAAAGCCAAGCCTGAAGACAATGAAGAGATGCAGGTCAAAGCAAACTGGTGATGCGAGAGACAACACCCCAGAGGTGGAGACCCTGATGAGGATGATCCACTGGATGAGTAGGCAATGGCTGGAGGCAGACCGACTATGCAGAGAGGTGGAACATTGGTGCCAGGTGCTCGAGCAGTTCCCACTGGAGAGTTTGGATAGAGTCGGAGGAGGAATTTTTTTGTGGGCTCAATTTGAGGAGGACCCCCTTACTGAGCAGGATATTCCTTTGTTTCCTGTGCTCCCAGGATGTTACCTGTTGGGAGGTCGGAGATGCAAGTATGGAACTTGAATGTGAGAGCCTAGGTAAGACTGTGCCTAGTGATATTGTGCTGGGGTTGAAGACTCCAACCAATCAAAAATAAACCTATGAGGCTGAAGAGACTTTTTCTTGTATTGATGCAGCTAAATCTATTAACAGTATTGACTGGGGTATACTGCAGGCTAAAGATGCTAATGTTGCCAAACTGTTACAGCATGTTAAGGTTAAGGATGGTAGAGGTCATTTAAAAAAAATGTCACCCTTGGAAAAAGGGAAAACTCACACAGGTCAAAAGGTACTAGATGGTAGCAAATAGCTAAAAATAGCACAATGGTTAAAAGGATGTTTATTAAGACACCCCAGAGTTAAAAAGTTTAGGAATCCTGCTGTTTTTCATTGCAAGGTATTCAGTATAGGAGGTTCATTGGAGTCCTGTAGGTTTCTGTAGAGACCTTCCTAGGGATCAGATAACCAAGGATTTGGGGTCACATGTTATAAAAAGTTGAAATAGGAGAGTAGAAACTACTATTACTCCTTCCATATTCTCACAGGCACTTTGTATAAGACAGAGGGGTCAAGTTAGTTGCATTCAAGGCCAGATGTGGCTCTGCAATACTCCCTTTCTGTAGGCAAAAGTGTAGCATGTTTGGTCAGGGGGAAGGTCTGATGTCAAAGAAAGAGGTACTCAAGGGCAAACGAGTCTGAGGTGGTACATATGTTTTATTCTTCTCCGAGTGAAAACCTACAAAGGAGAAAAGGGTGGAAAATGGATTGGAACCTGTGTTGGGGTAGTACCTTGAGTGTCTACCCTCAGGTGTCTGTATCTGTAGCAAGAAAAATGAATAAAGAGACATAGTGGGTTTATGTAGAGGGGTTGAACCTAGGACTGGGCCCCTGCTTAAAACTGACATGTCTGGTGGGGTTGGAGTAGGTAATTGCTCATCCCAGAGAAGTTGTTTCTATAGTACTGGACTTTACAGCCGTCCAGATTTTTTGGTTAAGAAATATGACTGGCTTTCTCTAAAAGGAGATGGGAAGGTACTGTTAGTCTCTGTTGAGAAATGTGTTAATGCCTCAGGGTAAAGAATGATGATATCCACAGTGTTTACGATAGAATGTTTATCGTTAATAGGGACCCTGAGACAGAGCTTCTGAAGATGGATGGGTGGAAGCTTCATCCCTTCCTGGGACAGGAAGGTGGTAAGCAGTCTGCAATAACAGCTTCCCTCTTAAAGTGGGGGATGTCTGACAGGGAGTTCCTGCCACTCTTGAGGACCGACCTTTTCATAAGTCTGTTGCAACAGTTCTTCTATTTCTTAGTCTATTCTATCCTTTACAATTTCTAGTCCATAAGGTTGGCCACCTTTGGGTATCCCCCTCCCCTTTATTGACTATGCTGTAGTGTCCTCTTTAATTTTCTTTTCTCCTCTGAGGTCCTTATACAGGGAGGTTATTGTGGTGACCTCCGAGCATACTGTATGTAAAACAACAGGTTGTGCTTATTATTGTTGTGTTTAGTACGTAATAGCACTATGTCATAAACTACCTTGATGTATATACCTTATGTTTATGAAACCTGTAAATGTTGAAAATACCATGGCACTAGGTGTTTTTGATAGTGGTAAAAAGTAGTAGGTGACTATTATAGAAAGTAAGTTAGTTGTGCTGTTAAACATGCATGTAAATTGCTGTAAACTGAACACATCTGATATTCCATGGCGATTTGCATATATCCCATGATGCATTGCATTATGGAAGTATGTATGATGTTGTATATCTTTGAAACTTAATTTGTTGTCAGTGCCATTAGGGGTAGCCCATGGTTCAGTGCTTCTGCACTGAGAATCTTTGTTTTCAGCTTGTTTCATTTTTTTTTCTTTTTGGGCCCCCATTACCCAAGCAAACAGGGCCTGCATTTGGGTGGAGGTTGCATCTCAACTGGTAAGTTACATCAGAGATCAGTGTCAGTAGGTGCTGGCTAAGTGCAGAGACAGTACATATATAGTCTGTTGCTGCAGACTGATGTATTGAAAAAGAAATATGGCATTGCTGAAGCTTGTTTACTGTATTCTCAATAAACATCTCACATAGATTGTGTGTTAAACCTGAACTCCGGTGTCTGGTCTATCTGTTATCCCACAACTCCTCCACAATCAGTTACTCATTTTGTATGTACAATAAAAAACATCAGGATGTGGGTTTATATTCATAAACTGCACTTTCAACTGGCTAAAGGCACTCTGCACCAGCACTTCACACCTCACAAGGCACCTGTGTGCGCAATTAACGAATAGAAACCCACATCCTGCCTTGCCTTATTGCTTAATTATCCATACTATCCAACTCCAGCAAATTTATGTTCATAAATATGGAGAATCAAACAGCTAAGAAGCCCAAGCCAAAATAAACCTTTTCAGGTGGACTTGATTTGGGCTTTCTACACCCAAATCCTCCCCACAGCATTTAGAATCAGATTTGCATCTGAACCAAATGCTCACCACTGCTATTTTCTGAATTGTTCAGGATTAACACAAAACTCAGTGACAGTCAAATATTAACTGGAAGGCTGTTTTCAATAAACTGGACATAGGAACTGTAATTTCACACCCCATAAAACAGGAACTGAGTTTCAAATCAAGACTTATCAATTCTCCAACTCTGACGAGATTTATAATGTTTCAGGTGGTAGTAAACTACCTGAAGCACATGAATATTGTTCCCTGATAAAAGCAGAAAAAGGCAGTGATATTCACAATGATCTCTAACTGCAGAACACACCACCACTAGTGTCTGAAAATCTGTGCCAATCGCTAAACAGTGGTATATTGTAATGATTGCAGACTAACACAGTGTTGGAGAATGTGTACCAGTACAGAAAGAAATATCATTGGTTGGAAGAAGTGCAACTGCAAAATATTTTGCAATGTGCTCCAAATCCCCCCATGCTATCGCAAATGGTTACAACTAAACTACTGTGAAAGCATGAAAGGGTAGCATGCTGTAATTGCCCAACACCCGGAAGCCCGAACCTAAGATCCTTACACTGAAAATCCCGACAGTGGGATTTTGACTGTGGGGGAGTGCAGGGGGCAAATCCCCCCCGATACATGTAAAAACAGTCTGCCATGGGCAAAATCCCACTATCGAGATTTCAGTGTCAGGATCTTACAGTAGGTTCGGGCTTCCAGGTGTCAGGCTAGTAAGTGTTGGCATTACATAATAAATTTCATGAATGTACGAAACCAAAATCACTGGCACACCCCTATTAAACAGACAAAACTAAAACTAATGGCACACTGCCAGTAAACAACAATGAAAACAGCTGGTCCAAAGAATAGATAGGCAAACCTAGGTGGTCCACATAAATGACCTACTGGTTGGTGCCATCGTCCCTGACATCTGGCTGCTGCTGTGGCTGCTGCTGAGACTGTGCTTGCAACATCAACCATGCTGCAATATCCAAGAGCAGCCCTGTTGCCCCCACTAGCAGTGTGTGTATGCCCCGCACATGGTGGAGGGTCTGTCTTGCCATGGGCAGGAGTGCACCATCCCCAGCCTGGACCTGCTGCCATGAACCATCACCTGAAACAGAAAAGGGAAACATCATCCGCATGTGTGCTACACATGCCACGGGGACAGTCCTGTGGCAGGTGAGCTACAGTACAACATGCAACCAGCATGTGTGCAGTCAATACAACTCCCCGGCTGGCAGCACACAATGCCATATGCAGAACAACACACTTGTGCAGTGCAGAGTGGCACATGTGGACATGGTGGGGGCAAGGAATGCACATCAAAGGTCCTGCAATGACTGGGTGTGTAGTAATGACGTGGCCCCCCACATGGCTGGTAGCATGGCTTTGGCACTGTGGGCAGTGTTGTGTGAAGCCTTGGGTTGCTACTCATGTGGAGGTCACTGGGGCAGTACACTCATGTGTCCAGAGGTTGCAGGGCACTGTGGCAATAGTATACAGTACATTCATGTGCCAGTATTCTGCTGTGAGACACATGTGACACAGTTGACAGTGGTGAGGCACACAGTGGTTGGTAAATAACTGATCAGTTGTACATGGATCTGCACCTATCTGAGTGTGGTGACCATAATATACTGTGAATCACAATGTGCAGGCCACCAGACATATGCTGAGACAACAGCTAGCGGGTATGGTGGACTGTTGCCACACCTGGATACCACATTGTATAGTAATATACTCAGGGCTCGCATTGTGCACCAGAAAGCATGCCACCAGACAGGGCAGAGACACACAGGCAGTGAAGAATGTACAGCAGTAGTTATCTAAACATTGACTACCCCAAGGTAATGCTGTTGTAGTCAGATAATGGGGACGTCTATGCTGTTTGAACATGCTAGTGGCTGCATGCAATTGCAAAGGTGTATGTTTGTGAAAAATACCATAAGTTGCCATCAGCAATGGCCCTGATGTCATCAAGGCGTGTGGCTGGCTAAAACATGTGTTTGCAGAGAATATGGTACAGTCCTCTTTAATGATCACTAATACTTTAGTGACAGTCACAAACAATCATGTGAGCCTATTCTAACATTCAATGTGCAAAACATAATTTTGCATGTCATTATGCATTCATTGCTTCTTCATTGGGAGGCAGTATAGCGCAGTGGTTTAAGGCTCTGAGCTGCTAATCTGACATCCAGCAGACCAGACCTGGGGTTGAATCCCACAGCTTCCACTTGCATACTGTGTGACCCTGAGCAAGTCACTTAACTTCCCTGTGCTCCCAGGTCGCTCCTGTAAAAAAGCTTTCAGCTTAGTGTGCTACTCCTGGTTAAATAACTAAAAAAAAAAAAAAAAAAAATTATAACCGTGGACGTCCCCAAGGGTCACAATCCCCTCTGAAAACCATTGCAGTCGAGCAGCAGCACTTTAACAGACAGCTACCTATCAGAAAAGGGTACATTGCAACAATGCAAATAACATGTTTAAACCTGTCCCACAGGTGCTGTGCACAGCTTTGTTACTAATGTGTGTTATACTTATGTGTTGCAGAATGTCATCATCCATGAAGCACAGTGAAGGAAATAGGCTTTGCAGACATATGTTTAGCCACAGGGAACTGAAGGTAGCAAGCTATTATAGCCCATACAGAAGTGTACAGCATTCTTGGTTTCTACTTGTAGCTGCTTGACTTTGTGGAACAAGGACAGGTCTCAATTAGCTGATGCTCATTTGCAAGGGGTTCCTCAGTTAGCAACAGTGCATTGTACAGACATCATCTCTCTTTCTTGACATGTGTTACTGTCTCTGGCAACTGAGTAAGGCCAATAAGCAATATGTAGTCAGGGGAAGCAGGGGGAATGGGGAAGGGGTACATGACCTGCTCAGGGTCACACAGTATACAAGTGAATGTTTTGTCAAACAACCTCAGGTATGCAGGATGTAACAAGTTCATTTTCCACAGCTCTGTATTCTAAACCTTAATCTATAGTGCCAGACCACATTACACAGATTATTTGTATGCACACCACACTCATACAAAGTTGTTTACCAGTAGTGCATGTCTGACCAATCGTAGATTGCATGTGATCCCAGGCAGGGATGCAACTATAGTGGGGCATGGGGGGGCCCATGCAATGATGTATGAACAGTGCAGGGAAGGGTGCTGTCTCCCCTACAGCCCTCTGCCATCAGCTCCTTGTGTGTCACAGCCACCACATCCCAACAATGTTAAATGTACTCTTGTATTAGGAGGCACAATATTTGCATTTGATAAATGTAAAAATCACAGAAATTTAGAAGTCAAGTACCAAAATACAGTTTTTAATAAATATACTTTAATATGCTTGTACAGAACAGTTATTGTGCCACAGAATATTCAGTAACAAAACAGGGTAACATATCAAGGACTTTGTTTTAAACAATCCTAACTGTGCTGGGACAGAGTGGCTAGCTGGCAACGTCCCAAACAGGTGTTCCTTTAAGCATGGCTAGTGCAGTATATCACATGTGGACCAATGTCCTGCCTTTAGTTATGCTGATTAGAGTTTGATAATGAAGGGCTTAAACATTCTGGGCAGTACAGAGAACAATACCAGAAATAAGTGGCTGCAAGCTTTTAGATAACCAGTGTGTATTAGCTGGTGGATAGTGCAGTTTAGCGTACGGCAACAAACCATCACAGACTATCCTGTTTTTAAACTAGTTACTGAGTGCTAAAGCATACAAAGCAGTCAATCATCAGTACACTCTAAATATGTACCAAATTCAAGCTAGTAAAAATGAACACTACCAGAACAATAACAGGCCTCCCAGTGACAACATTTTGTTATAAAAGTGCAAGATACCTCTGCATAAGCAGTGCTAGCTAACAGATACCCTGCAATAAAGACCTCAGTGGTTCGCCATTCTTGGGCTTCATCAAAGGGGCATGGCTAATCGGAATGTGGCAACCACCCTTATATGCTCTGCAGTTCAAGTTGCATGATGTCAGATGGATATTTAAACTGACTTGCCAAAAGATTAACGTAATAAAGTTCTGAACTGCATAAAACTCTTAAAACTGCTATTGCAAAAGTAACAAATTCTTGTCAGAGCTAACATGGCTGCCAGTAATCAATCTGATAAGGGATATCTGACATGGTGCACAGCCCCATCACTCTCTGATGTACAGGATCCGATTAACCTTTTGTGGGCCCCGGCTTCAAAAGGTTTTGTGGGCCCTCCTGCCCATGTCCCTCCCAGCACCCCCCACCCAGTGCCTCGTCCCTCCTTCCATCCCGCTCTTTTTTTAAATTCTTTGGTAACCAGATAAGGCCCATTTGGCACAGGTGCCTGTTTTCAGGGTGACCTGGGAACAATGGGAAGGTTAAGTGACTTGCTCAGAGCCACACAGTATGCACATTAGGCATGTGGAAGTTGTGGGAATCAAAACCCAGGTCTGTCTGCTGAATGTACCAAGCTCATTCACAGCTTATTACTCTAACCTGTAGGTTTTTAAAAAACATCAAAACTGCTCACAGATCCCATTGCCCAAGGATATGCTTTTTTTGGGGGGAGGGGGCCTCATTGTGTTAACCCAAAACCAAACTCCATTGCAAAATTTCTTCATGTCTGGCATGAAAATGTCTAAAATGTTTTTCAGAAAATTTCTGCAACCAACCAGGAAAACAAAAAAAAAATCATAAAATCAGTAAATCACTTTTACTTTTACATTGTGATTTACTGATTTTGCCTTTTATGATTCTGCTAGTTGCACTTGCAGGAAGTTGTAGAAAAAAAACTGCAAATCTGCAGAAATTTCCAAATGATTTGATTAAATGTCATGTCACAAAATCAAATAGACTGCAAAAGCCCGGACCTGGTTGGAGACAGATCCCGCCCTCCCCAACTCTCAGAGTCATCATGATGATGTCAGCAAACACTGAAACTGGGCAGGTGCTTATCCATCCTTTTAATTTTTGCATGGAAAAAATCAGAAGTGCATTTACCACCATCTGTGGAGCTAGAAGCTGAACAGGTCTGTTGTCAGGAGACCGGGAGTCAGGATTGCAAGGGGGGACTTGGGATTTACAGTACTCACAAACCCAACCTCAGGCTCAACTAAATCATCCCCCCCCCCAGCATTAAGTCCGAGAGAGATCACAGAGACTGACCATTGAGACTGGAGTGTCAAAGTGGACTGAAGATCTACCAGGTAGTGCTTCGGACTGAACAGTTGGCAGGTGGACTGCCAGTGCACAATACCTGTCCACTTTTTTTAGTACAGGTATAAAAATACTTTCACTCACACCACCAAAACATTCATAATTACAGGAGTCAGTTTGGCCTAGTGGTTAAAGCACAGGGCTGTGAAACTGGAGACATGGGTTAGAATCTCACAATTGCCACTTACTACCTGTGTGACCCATAGGCGTAGCCTCTCTGTAATCTGTCTCTCATGTCATACAGAAATGTAGCCATATTGGATCTTGTACAAAGGACAGACAAAATAGTTGATTTGAATACTTCAACTGAACCAACACAAAAGTTTCATTACACAAGCTTTCAAACCTACATTATATATCTCCTCTCTTTTGTGACTAGGCTAAGTGCTTTAAGAAAGTAACACAACTTAATGTGTATTCATACTTCTTGTTAAATCTTCCATCACCTGAAGAAGGGCCTTGTAAAGCCTGAAAACTTGTGAACTGAAACTCCTGTGTTGGTACAAAAAAAAATACATCAAACCACCTAGTCTGTCTAATCTTTTTGTGCTATTCTATGCTCCCTGTGCTTTGGAAAATGATAGCAACACTCTCTTCCATCCATCTGAGTTTTAAGCATCTTTGGGATACAGTTTATTAAAGGTACTATATAAAACCAAATTCCATTCCATGCTTATTACAGTACATACACCAACAAACATTTTGAGAAGAACACATTTCAACATGCAGTTTCTTGTTTAATGTGGAAGACTTTCACATAAATTCAAGGATGGGGGTCTTTGTTTCCCTACCCATGCCTTCTCAGTTTATCCCAAAGCTTACTCCTTCTTCTACAGTGACCCCCTGTCACTTGTATACAGCAGTGCACACTTGCTGAAAAGTGTCCCTGCAAGCCTTTGCACACTGACACCCTGCCAGGACTAGCCAGGAAGAATTCATATAAATACAGAAGCAATGATGATTTGGATGTCTAGACAGATCACCCTGCAGTACTATTCTACTCCCACACCCCCCGAACAGGGGAAGCAGGCAGTCTTTGCCTCTTGTTCTTCAACCTCACTGTAATGCCCAGAATATAATTTCTATGTGGAAGAAAGCAGTTTGGCCCCGTGTTTAAAACATAGAGCTGTTATTCTGGAGATTCACTTTTGAATAATTCAATTACTGCTTAATTAGTGTGTGATATCAAGAGGTGGGGTCAAAATTTGAACTGGTTCAACTGTCAAATCCTGGTTGTTTTTGTATCTGGCTAGTAAACATCCATTTACTAGCTGAACTGGCTTGTATTGCAGAAGATAACATTTTACTACATATGCCAATTGATCAAATGGAAAATTCTGTGTGGTTAGTGGATTTTCCAAGTAATCAGCCCTGCTTGCTACTGGTTGTAAAAATTAGTTTTGACCTCTGAGGAAGCAGAATAGAATTAGGCATGCAATTTTCTTAGAGGTAAAAGGCCAGACTATGAATGCTGAGACCGAGGTTTGAGTCCTAGAATCCACACCTAATCAGTTTAAGATGGTGTTACACTGGATTCAGGGAGATGGGTTCCCATTTCGTAAATAGTCGAAAACAGAGGCCAATGTGTGCTCCCCTTCTATCAGCATTTACCCATTTGTGTCCAACATTCAAGTGATCAGTGTTCAAGTGATCCACCCTTTTGTGACAGAAAGTGTCACAATTTGTCAAGACAGGGGGCATAAAGATAGTACAGAACTTTAAGGTAAGCCTGAAGAAGCATGATTAAAAAAAAATTCTTACGTGGAGCATGAAGCATTTTGGCTCGCTTACCTCTCCGGAAGATGGCAGACCCTCTCCTCTGCTCCATGAATTTTGTCTGCCCTCCACCATGCCATTTCAATTACTATGGAGCCAGCGTATCTCCTGCCATGTTCCAGCCACTGGAATTTGAATCAGCGTAGGATGCCCTCCCACTACCAACGCCATGATTAGACCGTCTTCTGCTTCCAGCAGCCTCATTTCTAGGTGCTACTGTATATCATGCTCCTAGTGATATCTTGGTGCCCACCAAACTTCCAGTGCCACGTTGAGGGTGTTATAGCCAGCTTTCCTTTGTGGCCGAATGTGTGCTCTTGCCATGTTCTCGTAAGAGGTGCAACCATCTTCTGCTTCTCCCCAGACAGTACGCAGTGTATGGACATAATCGTATGAGACTCACCACTGGTCTCATGACAAAAAAAAATATTGTTTGTTGTCCCATGCTTGGGACCACTAGAAGTGGTCACCTTGAGGAGGAGTCAGTGGGCCCTGAAGCAGTGATTAATGCCCCAGCTGGTAGGCCCTCTCCCAGGTGTGGGCCCTGGCTCCACAGCACCACTGGCACCATTATAAATCCAGTATAGCTAATGTACGGAGATTTGTGTGTGGGCGTGGGTGGGTGATGGGAGGGTGTGGGTAGGGTGTGTTAGAAGCTGTCAACTGTTTTCTAGATTGCATTCAGATACAACAAATAAAATGATACTGTAACTGGACTGAAGAAGCTTTGAACTGATCACTGCAGTAGTTCTAAAGCAGATTTTGAACTGGGTACAGATAAATTATGCATTAAAATGTCAAACAGTTAAATGAAAAATGTTATTCATCAAAGATAAGAATAATCAAATGTTTAACCCTTAAGATTTACTGTAAATTTGACTCTCTGTCCCATACATTAAGATTTATGCACCATTTAATGTAACACCACTTAAGATTAATACTTTTCAAATTAATTGAGCCTATAAATAAATTAAATGTCTAATATATTGGCCAGCCCGATGGTGCTGAGGGTTGAGGTGCCAGATGCCTTGCCTTGTGCTATGCCCGTGAACCGTGTTCGGATATGAGCATGGGCCACTGGGGGTTGGCAGGAGAGGAGAAGGATTGACCATCTGATGGACTGCTCTCCTTCTCCGGGGAAGGGGGGCTTCAGTGGTCGATGCTCTCCTGCTCTCAAGCAAAGGCCTGGAAAAGGGCACCATGCTGCAGAAGGGGGAGGAGTTGGGCAGATGCTTGGAGGGAGCCTGTGTGGACGAGTGTATGCTCCTCTCTGCAGGCATCATTGCACACCCCAGCATTTGGGGAGAAAAGAACAAAGACAAAGCATGGTTGTGCGGCTTGATGACCATCCTGAGATGCATCTCCTGGCTCCGAGGTTGTCACCCCAGTGCACTGGATCCATCTCCTGGTGGTGAGTAAGGGGAGCTTGCTACCTTCCTGTCATGGGGGGAAAGTTGTGGGAGTATTGTTGGGGATGAGGGTCTCAGTTGGAGTTGGGTGTATCAGGAAGGCAGCCAGATGTGGGCCAGCCATGGGGGGGGATAAAAGAAAATGTATAATATATTTGTTCATACATGTCATGAGAAAGCTAAACATTGTAAGACTTCAGAGTAAAGTACTCAACAACATCCTTTGCACACTTGTAATATATATATATATATTTATTTATTTATTGAATTCTCGGAATTACAAACCTTTGAGTCAGAAACTTTACAAAGCCTCCACGTTGGACAATAAATGGTTACTAACAGGTTGGGATACAACAAATTAGATAGATTTCAATATATAATAAGTAAGAAATAACTCACAACAGGGTGTGTAGTTATTAGGATTAATCAACACCCGGGTGCGTTGTGAGGCATGAGGGCCGAGGCGAATGTCCTCAGCACCTGAGTGATGATAATCCCCAATAACTGAACACCCTGAGTGGCTATTGCGCTTATAACATGCGCCAAATTTGGAGACATAAGGACAGAATATTTGTTATAACACACAAAACATGTGGGAACTACTTAGTGTTCCTCCACTATTTTTAGACGTGGAACCACAGTTTTCTGTGTTCTACCACAGTACAAATAGTTTAACAGACACAAGTTTGTGGTAAACAGGCCAGACATAGTAGAATAAAGGAGCAGGTGGACCTTGTTATTGTACTGTGAAAGTACACAGGTTCTGGATTTCTATATTGCTAGTGTCCTTTTACAGTACATACTTTTTTTTTGTAATGCAGTCTCTCATTTTACTGAGATGAATTTCTGTTCTGTGTGTATGCGTGCCACTGCCCTGACTGTCCCAAAGTGTGAGTGTGTTTGTATATAATGTGGGATATGGCTACCATTTTTACCACTTCTTTACTGGTTGTGCCAACTTACTTTTCAGCTTCATTGGTTGTTTTATGAGGTGTAATGCGATTGTAAGATAGCACGAATCACATTTACAGATGTGCTTGGATTGTTACTATTATAGTCTGCCCTCTGATTCCCATGACTGTCAGACTGTTACTGTGCAGACTAACAGCAAGCTGCAGAGATCAAGTGACAGGGTGAACGGCCAGAGCACCTGACATGATAGAGACAGAGAAGCAATTATCGATAGAGAAACAGAATAACTAGCTATTTCACTCTGTCATGCTGCCATTGGTCACAACTGAGAGGAACGGAAGGAGCATGCTTGCCTCTTGTCAGTTCAGCTCACTGCTCTCCAGTTACTGGTCAGTGAACATAGTATGGCAGATAACAGTCCGGGGCCAAAAACTGCTACTGTAGCCCAGAAGCACAGTAAGGAGCACAGCGTACTGTGAACGGGTGTTTTAGCTGTCTCTGAGGCATGTTGCATAGTGGAATACTGTGGTATATTTATGGACTGAAACTTCATGAGCATTACAGCAGGAAGCACATTGTTTCCTGGGACAGGTTCGGATTTCACTTTCCATATACTGCGGGATAGTGGCCTGTGCACTGGCTGGGTGGGAAGGAAAATATGCAGTTCCCCAGCAGACGGCATTTTGATGCGTTTCTCTTGCACCACTTAGTGAGACAATGTAATGGCTGACAATGAGAAATAGAAATCATCAGAAATAACAAGTGCGGGTCTATGGTTTAATACCCTGGAGCCTGTTCTCCACAAACACATACTGTTCAGTTAACATACATTAATGTATGATCACATGCTCAGTATCAACCAATCAACTTACATGATTGTTTTTGCCCATGTTATAACATAACATAATGACATAAATTGAGTAAAAAATGCAGTTTGTAAATTACAGGCATGTTCACTAGGTACTATAATAGGCAAAGAGAAATCATTCAATAGCGAAGGAGTTTAGAGTGCAGTTAGAGATAGACTTTGTCATATCAGCAAGAAGTGGGGTAGTAGACATGTGGGCCCAGTCTCCATGGCACCACTGGTGCCATTTTAAATCCAGTACAGCTAATGTATGGAGATTTCTCTGTGTGTGGGTGTGGGTGGATGATGGGAGGGTGTGTGTGGGGTTGAATTAGAAGCTGTCAGCTTCTTTCTAGATTGCATTCAGAAACAAGAAATAAAATATTGTTCTGTTTATAAGTCTACACATTTAAACCAGAGCGTAAAATATTACATGGAATTCATTAAAATATTTGGTTTTTGTTTGAAGCTGCTGCATAAATCCAAACAGGTGTAATATAATTGGCAAAGATTAAAAAATCAATAATCCCATCTATAGTGAGATAAACCTAGTGTCAAATAACACCGTGGACCCAATTCTCACAGCCTTTAGATCGATGCAATGTGCCTGCGTCAAACATAAATGATGCAAGTGGCACCTTGCATCAAAAATTGCTCCCTGAGCTATTCTCAAAAGCAGCCTGCATCAAATGCTGGCTGCATGTGCCAAAGGGGGCTTGCACCATCCCTGCACCACAAAATGAGGACTTGCAGCAGATGTAGGCTGCCATATCCCATAAGTTGTTATTCTCAAAATCCTCCCAGAGGGCAAAGGTCTAAGTACTGTTAGACCAGCCAATAGCTGATCTAATAGCACTTAGATATTTTTGAGGAGGGTGTGCAAATATGCCATCGCCTGCTGATCCCTTTCCTTATAGTCTTGGCCCCCTTCCCAAGCCTTGATCTCCTGTTATGATTCTGAAAATATCTCTGGTAGTCTAGTGCCCCCCAAGCCCTGATCACTCATTATCATTATGTAAATTTCCCTGGTAGTCTAGCGGTATCCCCAAAGCTCCAGTCACCCATTATGTAAATTAAACTGCCCTTGGTGGTCTAGTGGAAAACTCCAGCCCCAGTCTCCCATTAAGAGACATTTTGAAATACCTGGTGGTTTAGTGGACCCCCACCATGTAGTGGCTCACCACCCCACTCCCCCATCCCATAAATAAGTCAGTGACTGGCACATCCCACCCCTCACCACCATGGTCAGCTGCTGACTGTGCTCAGAAGGAATGCATACTGTGTATAGTATGCACTCAGTGATTGACAGCAGCTGTCAGTCACTGAGTATATACCGTATACAGTACTCGCTCATTCTGAGCTCATCTTATGGCTGGCCTTGGTGTTGTGAGGTGGGCTGTGCCAGTCACTGGCTCATCTATAGGATGGGGTAACAGGGTGGTAGGGCACTGTGAGGTGGGGGATCCACTAAATCACCCGATATTTCAAAATGTTTCTTAACAGGGTATCGGGGCTAGAGCTGCCCACTAGATCACCAGATATAGTTTAATTTTCATATCGGGTGATATGAGCTGGAGGAGATACCACTAGACTACCAGAGATATTTAGATAAAGATGGAGCAGATACTGACTGCCTGACTAAGGGGGCTCTGCTAACTTAAATATGTCTTTTTAAACTGTTTAACTGTGCAATTATTTGTGACATTATGTGTGCTTTTAACACTTCTGTATTATGGAGCCCTATCTCCTGTTAAATTCAGGCAATAGGCAGAGAGCGTTGCGGTCTCACTGTGTGTGTGACTACAGTGCTATTTTTGGGGTTAATACGCTAGCTTGTGGCATTTTGCAACAAACTGATGTTTCATTTGAATGTCTGAGCACCATTCTGCTGTGTTTACAAGTGCCTAGCAACAGCAGCTCCTGTGACCTGAGAAAATACTTCCGAGTCACTCTTTAGGATATAACACAGCCCTGCAGCGAGCGGGCGAGCAGATACTGACTGCCTGACTTCGGGGGCTCTGCTAACTTAAATATATCTTTTTAAATTGTTTAACTGTGCAATTATTTGTGGCATTCTGTGTGTTTTTAACACTTCTGTATTACGAAGCCCTATCTCCTGTTAAATTCAGGCAATAAGCAGAGAGCATTGCAGTCTCACTGTGTGTGTGACTACAGTGCTATTTTTGAGGTTAATACGCTAGCTTATGGCATTTTGCAACAAATTGACGTTTCATTTGAATGTCTGAGCACCATTCTGCTGTGTTTACAAGCACCTAGCAACAGCAGCTCCTGTGACCCGAGAAAATACTTACGGTTCACCATAGGATATAACACAGCCCTGCAGTGAGCAGGCGAACGCGTGCAAGGCATGTGTCGTCACGCACAGAGACGCACACAGAGATAAGCACATCAGTGCGTGTCAGCTGTGTCCGCTGGGCCTGTGGGCCTGGGGCACCTCATTACATTGATAGGAAGGCCCACAAGTGCAATCACTAGGATTATGGACAGGGTTATTACCTACTTTAGTTGCCCTGGCTGTGGTATGTATTCCATTGATGTGTTGAGAGACTTAGTGTGTAACAATTGACTGTTATCTCTTCTTTAAGGTCTGAGATTAATGCCTTACAAAAATGTTTACAAACCCAGGTGGATATTACTCATTTAGAGAAGGATATTGACAATGTGGCAGACAGTTTAGTTAGTAATTCATCACAACATAGTCTAACTAAATTTAAACAGGATGAACACGAATGGTGTCTTGTTCAAAATGTTAAAGGTAAAAAAGGTAGATGTAATATTGGGGCAGTTATAATATTCACACTGAAAATAAATTCAGCAGTTTAATGATAGATTCTTGCCCACTTGCATCAAGCACCGAGGATGCTTGTGAGGGTCAGTTCTCAGCAGTTGCACCAAGCATTAATACTCTCTCTAAACCTCTACATACTCTCGAGACACTGTACCCTTTACCCTCTGGAGATGCATTGAATCATAGTGCACCCCCCTTAACAAATCCTGTGAATCCCTCTCTAGTACAAGATTCACCCTCAATTCAAATTACGATTACTAGGGATGTATTGGTGGTGGGTGATTCAAATATTCGCTACACAGATCATATTTTATGAAAAAATCAGAATTTATTCACTACTGTCAGCACCCTTCCTGAAGCAGGTATTAACGACAAAAATAATATGTTCCCAGGACTACAGGAACACATCAATTCCCCTCTTACCTTGATTCATGCAGGACTTAATGACCTTGGAAAAAGATCTATATTACAAATTCAGAGGGATTTTGAAGCAATTGGGGATTCTATAAAAGGGCAAGAGGGCAAGCTGATTATTTCAGGTCTCCTTCCAATACCTAGGGCATGAACTGAAAAGCAAAGGGATATCCTGACCTTAAATGGTTGTTTGAAATGATGGTGTATTAGAGAAGGTTTCTGTTTTTTGGAAAATTGGACTAGTTTTTTGAATAAAAATCTTTTTGCAAGGGATGGCGTACATTTAAACAGACAGGGCAAACGCATCTTTGCCACTAGATTACGACACCAGATTGACTTCTGGTTAAACTATTAGATGGGATGGGGATGATACTATGCAACAGGATATTAATTGTAATAGGATAATTTCCTTGCCTCCTCCTGATTGGAATTGTGTAGTAATTAATGCCTGTAGCCTTGGGAATAAGTTTGATGAACTTGTCCTATTACTGGAGCAGTTAAATATCCATATCTGTGCTGTTACAGAAACATGGTGATGTGATAATGACACATGGGACAAGCATATTCCAGGTTATACACTGTATTATAAGGATCGAAGTAATATTAAGGAAGGAGGGGTGACATTGTATGTGTCTAGCATTAGAAATGTAGATAATGTTGAACTTACATAGTGGCCAACCATTGAGGTTGTATGGGTCAAAATATTTCCCAAAACGGCTTCATGTATTAATATGGGGGTAGTTTTAAGACCTTCAGCAATTTCACTAGAAGATGATATTCAGTTACTTGATGTTGTGGAGAATATATCATCCGCAAAAAATACTCTATTGGTAGGAGACTTCAATCTCCCTGGTATTGGTTGGAAGAATTTGGTTACTTCATCCTCTGCTGAAAATAAATATTTGCAGTTATTTTTGTTATCAAATTTAGAACAAATAGTTAATACCAGTACAAGGGGAAATAATATTTTGGACTTAGTATTGCATAATATGTCAAATCAAATTTCTAATTGTTCAGTCCTCCATCCCTTGGGGTACAGTGATTATTCTATTGTACATTTTATCCTAAAGAGCAATTTAGGGCAGGACCAAGGCAATACTATGGTTTACAATTTTAAAAAAGCAGATTTTTTAGGAATGATATCCGAAAGTATATCTTGGGATTGGCAACACTCATTTTTAGATCATTCACTTCCTGATATGTGGCAAATGTTGATCAATAAACTAACTTCCTTGACTAATAAATACATTCCGGTTATTAATAAAATGGATAAAACTAATTTGAAAAGACCATGGATGAATAAATCAGTCAAAAAACCTATTAAACACAAAAATAGGGCCTATAAAAGAGCTAAGTCCTGTGGGTCTAAGATGAGTTGGGATATTTATAAATCCCAGTTAAGGGCGGCTAAACATAGTATTAAAAGGACTAAAAAAGATTTTGAAGAACGACTGGCCAGAAATGTGGGAGATAATCATAAATCCTTTTATAAATATATTAACAATAAAAGGGGTGGTACTCCGACTATTGGCCAGTTAAAAAATAATACTGGTGAATTAGTAGTAGATACGACATGTATGGCTATTATGTGTAACAACCAGTTTTCATCAGTATTCAATCCAAAAACTGAATCTACTGTGAAACATAATGATCACATCACCAATGGGTTCTTTACAATAAATATTAATACCATATATAAATTACTTCAAAATTTTGACCCTTTTAAGTCTCCAGGGCCAGATGGTCTTCACCCTCAGATCCTTAAAGAATTAGCACTTCCCTTAGCAGGACCTATAACTGCTCTCTTTAATAAATCCATTCAGGAAGGGCAAGTTATTGATGGCTGGAGGCTGGCAACTGTGGTCCCAATCTATAGAAAAGGTTCTAGGCAGGAGGTGTATAATTATAGACCTGTTAGTTTGACATCCATTCTGGGAAAACTATTGGAAGGACTCATAAAGGAACATCTATATACCCTGATAGAACCTGATCCTACCCAGTATGAGTTTGTTAAGGCTAGATCATGCCAGACAAATGTGTTAAACTTTTATAATGGTGTGAGCATGGCATTGGATAGGGGCGAAGCAGTGGATGTTGTGTTTTTGGATTTTTCCAAGGCTTTCGATAAGGTTCCTCACAGTTATATTATTGAGGATATGATAAACCTTGGTATAGGAGGGAATTTAACAAGATGGGTGGAATCATGGTTAAAAGGACGCTCTCAGAGAGTGTGCATTAAGGGCTCATTTTCAGACTGGGATGGTGTGACTAGTGGGGTGCCCCAGGGTTCAGTTCTGGGGTCTTGTTTGTTCAACCTATACATATCCTCATTAAAAACTAATACAGATATTTGGATAACAAAATTTGCAGATGACATGCATATAGGCTACCCAATTACTAACATTAAGGATAGTAATACCCTTCAGCTGGCCCTTAATGAGTTGAATGAATGGGCTATTCTGAAAAAAATTGCCCTTTAACTTGGACAAATGTGTGGTAATGCATTTTGGAACTAAAAATATACAATCCAAATATCACCTGGGTGGATTGACTCTTAAAACTGTTAGTAATGAGCATGATTTGGGTATTAGAATTTCTAATGACCTCAGTCCCCAACTCCATTGCCAGGCTGTCATCAGAAAGGCAGCCAGAGTGCTACATTGTATTAACAAACATATTACCAGCAGGAGTTGTGATGTTATACTTCCATTGTACTCATCTTTGGTGAGGCCTCATTTAGAGTACTGTGCCCAGTTTTGGGCACTAGGGGATAAGGGTACCATAAAATCCATGGAAAAAAATCCAACATAGAGCAACAAAAAATATCCACAAAGTTAGAAATCTTGACTACTATGCAGGACTAGACCATTTGGGTATGTTTACCTTGGAATACCGTAGATTAAGGGGTGATTTGTGTCTGATTTTCAAAGCTATGCATGATAATGACCTGGGTAAATTACTAGGGTTGGAATTAAGGAGCAAAATATATTCGACCAGGGTACATCCATTACAACTAAACATAGAAAAGTGTAAATCAACCAAAAGAAGTAATTGGTTTACAATAAGAGTATATAAGATATAGAATAGTTTACCTGGGGACATAGAGTCATGCGTAAGTGTTGATACCTTCAAAAGACTTTTGGACATTTATTTAAAACAAAATCATATAGTAGGATATAATTAATATCAGGCGAGCATTCTGGACTACGGTCTTCTAGCTCTGTATGACCTATGATACCTATGATAAATATGATGAGTGTTTAGGGCTTGTAGGGGATGCCACTAGACTACTGGGAATATTTTGATATATATGACATACCAGAGATATTAATATCATTTCAACAGGCAATAAGGGCTTGGCGGGGTCACTAGACTACCAGAGATGGCTAATATTTATAATGGGAGATCTGGGCATGGGGGCGTGCTACACTGACTTCTCGGGGACATTGCAGCATGGCCACCCATGGCTTATGGTAACCTGTCTAAGTGTGGCTTCTGTTTGGCGCACCCCTACACTTGCCACAAGCCACGGGACTTTGCCACTGGGGCTCTGCCCAAAAGACAATCTTGCACAGGGTCCATGGCACACTAGTGATTGGTGCAGGCCCCCTTTGGTGTAGCTTGCACTGAGTTTTGAGAATCAGGCCCCTTGTGTAATTTTTAGTGGAGAAATTTGAACAGTGCCTTTATAAAAACATTACCAAAGACAGGCAGCCTGAAAGGGATGCAGCATATCAGTCTTACATTAGTAGAGTATATTTCAGAAGCTGAGAGGATCTTATTACAGACCTCTTAATTAGCATATACATTTATGATTGGATGCATACTACACAGAGTGCTTGTTCAGCCAATATAATTAATTTAAACTAGGCAATAACTTACAGTAACTAATAAATGTAAGCAAATCAAACTGAGAACAGCTCGGGAATGCAGTAACCCTTTAAAGTCAGGTTCTGGACAGCTAAGTTACCTCTTGATTGCCTCTGGGTAAAGACTGGTGTTGTGTGACCAGAAATGCAAGGGTTAAATTAAATAGCGTATATGATGGTCAGTCGCAGTCTTGGTGTCTTTTTGTAAATTCCAGGCATGAAAACAAAGTGCAGTGCTACTAGTAGTATTTGAATTTCTTTATGCAATTTAATGTAATGTCTATTGAATATTGTTGTTTCTAACATGTAAATGAACAGCTCTCACAACAGTTATATAAACACTGGCAACTGAACTACTGCACTGCTCTAATGAACACAGTGGAGTGCTTTAACTAAAGGCAGGAGGGATCATGTTGTGGTTCCAATATTTGTGTTTGTCTGTCGGAGTTGGTGAGGTGCTTTTTTGATGGCAAGACATCTGCAGGGTTCAGCCCACTGCAGATGTAAAAACCTTCTTAGCAGTAAATTGACAGCTTGGTATTAACACATATGCTTTGGATGCATAGTTCCTTCTAAATGAAAGAGTTCTTGAGTTTGCAGTTCAAATCCTGCCACTAACTCTTTAACTGCAAAATCTGGCACAAACTCCAGCAACTGGCAACACACCTGTGGACAGTATTACAAGTCTACAGTAATACCCCAAAAGATTAGTAACTAAATGTTCAAGTCCTTTGCACTCTCATACACAAGCTGTTTGCTGGGTAAAGCTTCTTGAGAGGTTTGGTCCTATCCCTTTTCCTGCTGCACTCATGTTGTCGCTAATTTCTCACCATTTCTTATGTGCCATCAGTTCCTTTCTTCTTTAAATCTTACTGCCACATTTCATTTCCTTGTAGGCATACATATGGAAGAAAAAGACAAAAGTAAGGTGGTACATACACCTGCAAATAACAATAAGAGATAGGCTAGTCTCTGTATGTTTCAGCTCAGCTTCTCATTCAAATCCCTCTAAAGATACATTACTCATGGAGTCTAGTACTATGACATATTTTTCTCAAATAAATAGATCTTAAATTCAGATGCAAATGCACATTTCAAAGCAGTTACATGCCTATGTTTCTCAACTCTGCTTCAACTCCCACCAGTAACTCATGGCTCACAAAATCATGCCATTAGATATACAGTATTTATCATAGACATATGGTTTTTACATAAATTCAGCTGTATATGCACAACAGAAAGCAATCAGCAG
Organism: Neoceratodus forsteri; assembly: GCA_016271365.2. Classification (NCBI taxonomy): domain Eukaryota; kingdom Metazoa; phylum Chordata; order Ceratodontiformes; family Ceratodontidae; genus Neoceratodus; species Neoceratodus forsteri. The sequence continues at coordinate 677,781,597 of CM057456.1, read as the reverse complement.
AGTGTTGTACATGTGATTCATGGCATATGCATTGGTGACAGCAACCTCCCTGCACTTCTGTGTGCACTACAACCATCCACACTGCATGTGTACATGCAGCACAGCAGCAGGCATACAGGCCACTGTGTAGTATCCATCAACACTTGGTTGGACATGCCTGCTGCTACCCAGCGTGTGTTGACAGATCCATGGTGGTGCATTACCACATCATGCATAATCACTGAGGGACAGCAGCCCTGCGCATGTGACTGGATCTGAACAGAACCCATCCTGCCCACTCACTGGCCCCACAACTGTACCTGGCAGCTGTACTGGAGGGAGGATCCATTCACGGTGCTGTGGCTGATATGCCATTCATGTTAAGGGGGTGTACTCATCATAACTTTCCTTTCTAAAAAGGTGATGGCATGAAAATACATTGCCCAGAAGGTCCAGTTCCACAGGAGTATTCCCTTCCAATGGAGGGCAGCAGCATGGAGGGAGGTGACAGAAGCAAACAATGTCAAGTATGGCAGGGGGAGCTCATTGGAAGAGGTGAAAAAGTGAAGACAGAGCAAGGGGAAGCAGATGGAGGCACAACAGGCACTGCAGGCCACTGGTGGTAGCCCACCAACACAGATCACCCTTACACCTATGTAAGAACTTGTGACTAGCACCCTAGGCTGTCATCATGCTGAGGGTGTAGAGGGTGTGATCAACATAACCATGACCCCCATGCCAGATGCACTTTATTTACTTTTTCCTTTACCTGTGGTGCCTATCACCATGCCATGTTCCACCCCCTGTGCCAAGTGAACTCCAGCAGTAACCACTACAGGGGCATGGTGTGTTTGCTGGGTATGTCTCACATGGTCCTGTCTGCCTTCTCTAGTGCCTTGCACAGATGTTCTGCATCCCTGTATTGATTTGCAACTGGATACCATCTACTTTTTGCAGGCATTCCATTGCAATCACACACAAACTCTTTGCAGAGGCCATATGTCTTGAATATGTAATGTGCCTGATGTGTATGTCTAAGGCCCTCATGCATGGTGATTGCATGCAGTACTATTAGTGATTGCTACCATTTCTTCTATCAGTATTCCCATTGTCCCAATATGGGGCAAGAAGTAGCACACCTAAATGCTCACAATGCCATTTTAATGCCGTTAATCACATTAGTTATTCACAAAACATTTTAATATTCACTCAGAGAATTGTGCTTACATTGAAGAGGAATCTCTAGAGTCTAGATACGCTATTTAGTTAATGAAATGTTATAAATATGTTTATAGTAGAAAGACCACCGTAAGAGATTGTAACCTTTACTGAAAATCATAGGATCAAGAAAACAAGTTATCTGTATTGAGAGCAGAAAGATTACAGAACTGATTCCTGATTCTGACAACAGATAAGAAGGATATTAAATACAATGTTTCAACCCAGCAGGATACTACAGGCCCACAATTTAAACTGCCCATACTGTAGCTAGTAATAATTAAAGGTATAATTAAAATGTCAGAGTAGTCTGTGGATATTATCTGCCTTTGCAGCAAACAGATCTCAAAAACCACAGAGAGATAAAATGTTAAAAAGGTTAACCACTACAAATTTACAGAAAGGGCTGCTTGTATCCAAGTTGTGGATTTCAAGCAATACAGTATGCATTGAGAACATCATAATTTGCCATATCAAATTGTATTATATAGCAGTGCAGTGCTCTAATTTCTTCAGCTTTGCAAAGTTGGCTACTTGGCAAGCTGCATGGAAACAACTGTGGTATATTAAACAAACTCTGGTCAGAGCCACAATAGCTGCTAATCTATTTATATGATAATGATACAGAATTAATGTATGATTTAGTTGTGCTTGTAATATTGTGATGTAAAAGACCCACATTTACACCACAATAGAATAGAAATAAAAGAAAACTATAAAGATAACAAGCATTTGTCAATGCTGAATGTTGTGCTGGCATTGGCAGTGGCAGAGCTAGAGACACATAGCGCTGTGATTTTGTTAATGTGTTCCTAAAGGTGATTTTGTACAGCGAGCACGCCATTGTGTGCCACAGCTGCAGAAACGCATTTTGGGCAGGCTGTGAAAAATGACAGCCGGACTATTGATAAGGAGGTGTGCACAAATGCCAGTGTTGAAAATGTGGCATGAAAATATTGCAGATTGACGAAGTTACAAGGGTCCATGGAAACTGTGCAATGCATGCTTGCAACGTGGTCATTTTAGGGACTTTTGGCACCAAATTTTCAACATAGGCACTTTAGGACCTCTGCTCATAAATAGCATCACTGTCATTTCCTCAAACTGTCCCGAAAACTGATTTTGCACAGCGACCGTGCAATTCTGCGCTGGACATGCGAAAACACATTCAGCCAGCTTTACTGTTCATAAGGAGGTATGGAAAAAATGCCAATGATGAACAGCTGGAGTGAAACTATTACAAATTTGCAAAGTCACGAGTGTGCGTGCAAACTGCTCGATGCACGCTTGTAACACACTCATTTTATTGACTTTTTGTCCCCAAATTTTCAAAATAGGCATTTTAGGATATCTGCTAAAGAACAGTGTCACTGTCATTTTCATAATGTGTCTTGAACATGGACTTTCCACAGCAACCACACTGTTCTGCACCAGAACTGTGAAAACAGATTTTGGTGAGGATGTGAAAAATGACAGCTATACTGATCATTAGGAGGTGCAGAACAATGGCACTGTTGAAAATCTGGAGTGAAAATATAAGTTTGCGAACTTATGAGTGTGCATGCAAACTGCTCAACACACATTTATAACACAGTCATTTTATGGAGTATTGTCACCAAATTGTCAACACAGGTATTTTAGGACCTCTGCTAATGAATGGTGTCACTGTCATTTTTGTAATGTGTCCCAAACACTGATTTCGCACAGTGACCACCCTATTCTGAGCCGGAAGTGCTAAAACACATTTTGGCCAGTGTGTGAAAAATGACAGCTGTATAGTTCATGAGAAGGTATGGTAAAATGGCAATGTTAAGAATCTGGTTTGAAAACATTGTGAATTCGCTAACTTACAAGCATGTATAGCAACTGCGCAACACATGCTCGCAAAACAGTCATTTTTTGGGATTTTCCCCACCAAATTTGCAACATAGGCTTTTTGAGAGACCCCTTCTGATCAGTGGCACTGTCATTTCATTACTCGGTCCTGAAAGGTTATTCCATGCAGTGACTATGAAATCACCTTTCTGGGCCAAATTACGCCGTGACGGTGCAAGAATTCATGAGGAGGGGTCCCAAAAACCCGATGTTGAAAATTTAGGGCTAACATTCAAAAAAATGCCTGAGATATGCAGCAAAGTTGAAAAAACCCTATTTATTCCATTGTACAGCTTACCGGCATTTCCTCAGTTCGCGGTCGGCTTTGAAGTGTGCAGACATGTTCCCGGTCCACTGAAGATCATCACACCAAACTCCAGAGGAAAGTATGGGGTGAGGGGGTGTGGTGAGGCAGGGTGCACAGAGGGTGGATGTGGGTGGGGGCAGGGAGTCTATGAGGAACCATTTTCATTTTACAGGTGAAAAACCAAAAAAACAAACATTGTGGGACAGTTTTTTTCTTTTAGAGTTTGGCATGCTGGGGTGGGCTCCCAGCATGCCACCCTGTTTTATTTGAGGGGTCTTAGCCAACAGGGTTGGGTACCCCATCAGCACACAAAGAAAGTGGGAGGCTCCAAGCCAGGGGATTTGGCACCCCTCAGCATTTAACAATGGGGGTTCTTTATGCCCGACGGGAGTGGGCTCCACCATTGGCACACAAGTAAGGGGTTAGAGCTGAGGGGATTGGCACCCGTCAGCATCATATAACAAATGGGGAGTGATTTATACCGATGAGGAGTGGGCTCCCCCATCAGCAATACAGAGGGGCAGGGTTAACTGATAGAGGGATTGGGTACCCCTGAAGTTGGCAGTTTGGCCGCCACTGTGCCGCCATGCTCATAACGTCAGCGAGCACGTCCAGGGGAGTTCTGCTGCATCTGATGAGCTTTGATCAGATTGCAGCAGACCTTTCATCAGATGTGCTCACCACATTATGTATGCATGGTATGGCGCCAGCATGCAGGTTGATTGGAGAATGAGGGACACACCTACTGTTGCATGCCCTGCATTCGCCCAACAGTGACTGTGCCTCCAAAGCTGCACTGACGCAAGATATTGGCTGCGCAAGCACGCCAACATAAAAATGCATGTCTAAGTTTTACTGGTGTGCTGCTTTTATTCACTTTCACAATGTAGTTAACCAAAATAGCTCAGCTAACATGCAGTATATCACTTTCAAAGGGGTCCTGATTGTATCCATTGTTACAATGTACTTTCACAGTCTTGACAAGGTGAGATGCAATATCTTGTTTTCAGAAGGATCCTGCTTTTGGTGAATGCAGGTAGTTATTTACACAATGTGTCATTTCAGTAGAAGATGGGGATTTATGATGTCAGCATGAGAATATGGAACTAGGGAGGTGCTGGCATCACAGAGAGCATCATGATGTTATTTATAATTTATTTAGCCAGGCCAGCTCAAATGAGTTGCAAAATCTAATTTTCTTATGAACATATGAAAACACCAGCAGAAACAGCCATAATGGTCTATCATGTCTGCTCAAGTGTGCAACTCAGTCTATTTTACTGGAGCTGCCCCTCTCCCCTTTCTCCCTGGAGTGTGGAGTTATCCTCCCACATCCTCTTCCCCCCTCCTCATTCTCCCTCCAGTTATGACTCTCCTTTTTACCCTGTCCCATCCCCTTTTATAATTGTCCACCATTTCAATAAGACTGCCTGCTCCAGCAGTTAATTCCACTTTGGCACATACAGTAAGAACATAAGAATTTGCCAGCAGAAGGGGACCTCTTGATCAATCCAGTCTGCCCTTTCTGTGAAAAAGTGCCTCCTCATTTCTTTTTTAAAGCTACCCCCCAACTAGTTTCAGACTGTGCCCCCTTGTGGTCCCCTCCCTTTTTAAATTGAAAATGCCCTCTTATTCAACCATGTTTATACCTTTTAGGTACTTAAAGGTTTCCATCATATCCCCCTCTCCCTTCTGTCCTCCAGGGAATACATATTGAACTCACATAATTTCTCCTCATATGTTTTGTCCCACAGGCCCTTGATCAACTTGATCACCCTACTCTGTACCCTCTCCAGTACTTTAAACAGCTGGTGACACATTCAAGTGAACTTTAACAAAATATAATATTTAGCCCAGTTTGCATTTCCCATCAGGTCTGTATTTCTGTTCCCCATTATTTATTACTGAGGTTATTTGTATGAAAACAGGTTTCTGCTCCTGAAGAGTTCATCTATTCATGTTGCCTTCTCCCTACCTGAAGTCATAGAGCACTGCTTGTGACATCACAGTTACTCCCATGGCAACAGACTGTGATGTCACAACAGAGGACTGTGACTCGGAGTAGGGAGTAAGTTATAGAGGTAGAAAAACTCAAAATAAACTCTAAGGGACAATGATTATATATTTATATATATTTCCTTAGTAAATAATTATGAGGAGGAGAAATATATAAAACATCATTGAAATTCAAGCAGAATTGTACATAAGTATTGTGTATTTTAAAGTTTTCTTTGAGGCGTCAGTAGCTCTTTAATGTCTTTCTTCAAATAAGATGGATTTTATTGTCCTATCTATTTCTGTACAGCGCCTTGGTTTCGAAAGGTGCTTTATAAATAAACATGACTTGACTTGACTTGATAAGAGTAACAGAACTGCACACAGTACTCTAAGTGTGGTCTCACCAATGAACTGTACAATGGAAGAATGACTTCCTCTTTCCTGGAGGTAATTGTTCTGCGATGCATCCCAGCATTTTATTTGCTTTAGCTGCAGCTTTACGACACTGTTCAGAGTGTCTCATGTCTCCCCTGATTATCACCTCTATGTTCTTTTCCTTCTCTGTACTGGACACCTCTACACTTCCCCCGGTCAGTAGCTATACTCAGGTTTCCTAGCTCCCAGGTACATGACATTGCCCTTCTTGGCATTGAACCTTAACTGCCAGATGCCAGACCAGTTCTTGAGCCTGGTCAGATCCTTTTTGAGCTCCTGTCTCCCCCTTCTTCTGCATCCACTCTCCCACAGAGCTTAGTATCATCTGCCAGTAGGCAGATTTTACTTTTGTCCACATCATTATGTCACCAATTAGGATATTGAATAACACTGACCTGAGTACTAAGCCCTGTGTAACTTTTTTCAGTTGAATCCTGCTTCTGTCTGCAGTTTGAAGTACTGGCGGGGAGGGTGCAGTTCAAACTTAGCATCAGGCAGGAACACATCAGAAGCTGCATTCATGTGGGCTTCGGTATCTGATTATCACCAGGAACACATCTTTGACCACATTATAGTAAAAACATAAGTGAGCATTTGTTTTGTATTCAGTCATATGTGCAACTTATAATTTATTTATAATGATTTTGAATACATGGTCATGTTTGCTGCTGATCCTTTTAAGCCCTGGTGTTTTATATTAGGGTTGGTTGTCTTTGGGGTTCAGCAATAGATCGGCTCATTTGCAGGCTAGTCCTTGCAATCTGTTGTTAAGCTCACACTGATTTTTGTTTAAGCAATGTATGTGCTGTCACTTTAATGAGTGGAACATTTAAAAGGAGCTCTTTAGTGTGCATACTCCTCCTGATGATGATGCGTGATGTTATAGATGCAAAGTACCGATGCTGTGGGCTCACTATGGCTCTGTGAATAAATTTATGAATGGCAAGAACAACTTCGATATGTTGATTTATTCTCTATCTTAGCCTTGGAGTGCAGCTTCTGATGTGTTCCTGCCTGAGATACAATATCCTCTGACTCAGCATTGTGGAGCAGTCAGCAACACTTTTGGTTTAACACTGACTCACAGATGACACATACTTTACAACAACAATGCAAACAAGCATTTGTCAATGCCGAGTTTTGTCTTGCTGGCATTGGCATTGGTAGTGCAAGAGTTAGAGATGCATAATAGGAGTGGCAGTGAAGTATCAACCTGACGCCAACCCCACCCCCACCATGCAGAGAGTGACAGTCGTTGGGGCGTGCCTTTGGGTTGTCAGCTATAACACTCATGCCATTTTACCTCACCCTACCCTGTAGACACTGACAAGTGTCGTAGTGTGCATCGGGGTCTTTGGGCCTTATACTTACCCCATTCTATAAGGAAATACACTGAGATGGGTGCAGTATAGGAGAATGGGGTGAACATTACGGCCGAACACTCCAAGGCACACCTCGATGCCTGTCATTGGCTGCAGGGTGGGGGTGGGGGTGGAATGGCATGAGCACTACAGGCGACAATAACAAGTCACACCCCTGATGCCTGTCAGTCTTTACAGGGTGGGGTGTTACAGTTAGAAACACTAACACCGTAGATGTTTGTTGGTATTTTCACTCCAGATTTTCAGCATGGGCTTTTTGTGACCCCACCTCATGAAGAGCGGCACTATCAGTTTGTTAGCCAAAGGTTGGTTTTGCACAACGACTATGCCATTTGGAGACAGAGGCATGAAAACACATTTTGGGCAGGATGCGAAAAATGACAAATGTATTGTTCATGAGGAGGTGTGAAAAAAAAATGGCAACACTGAAAATCTGGAGTGAAAATATGAGAAATTGGTGAAGTCATGAGCATGCATAGAAACTGCACAACACACATCTATAACCCAATTATTTTTAGGATTTTTTTAACCACATTTTCAACATAGGCATTTTGGGACCTCCCTTCATGAACAGTGGCACTGTGACTTTGTTAATCTGTCCCAAAAGTTGATTTCCCACAGCGACCATGGCATTGTGCACCACAAGTGAGAAAACACATTTGGGGCAGGATGTGAAAAATGAAAGCTGTACTGATCATAAGGAGGTATAAAAAATGCCAGTGTTGAAAATCTGGCACAAAAATATTGCACATTTGCGAAGTTACAAGGGTGTGTGGAAACTGCATAATGCATGCTTGTAACAAAATCATTTTATGGACTTTCATCACCAAATTTTTTGACATAGGCATTTTAGAACCTCTGCTCATGAACAGTGCCACTGTCATTTTCTTAATCTGTCCCTAAAACTGATCTCCCACAGTGACTGTGCTATTCTGGGACAGAAGTGTGAAAATACATTTTGGTCAGGATATGTAAAATGACCGCTGTACTCTTCATAAGGAGGTGCGGAAAAATCCTAATGTTGAAAATCTGGAGTGAAAACATTACAAATTCTCAAAGTTATGAGCATGCATGGAAACTGAGTAATGCATGCTTATAAAACAGTCATTGTTTGGATTTTTTTTTCACCAGATTTGCAACATAGACTTTTTGAGAGCCCACCTCATGAACAGTGGCCCTATCATTTCATTAATCAGGCCAGAAAGGTAATTCCATGCAGTGACCACGAAATCACCTTTTGGGACCGAATAATGCCATGACAGTGCCTGAATTCATTAAGATGGGTTCCAATGCTCTGTCGGAGTCACGTGATGCAAGCGATCTGAAAGCTGTGTCTACTCCGGGCTCCCTCTAACCATCCGCAATACTCAGTTTTTAGACCACCTTTCTGAGCTCAACCTACAAATTGCAACAGCTAATGACTCCTCAACTTCTGCCTATTGCTCAACTTTACATTTTGTGGCATTGCAAGACTGTGTAGCGGCGATGGAGGCAGAGATGAAACAGGCCGCGATGCGGCACACCCCGCCTAACACCCCGGAGAAGCTCTCCAAAAAAGCGAGGAGCCAGGCCTCCGGGAATCTAAACAAGGCAAGCAGCTCTACAGCCTCCACAGTACCTCTCTCTGAAGAAAGATTCCTTCAGGAGTTCTCACCATTCTGCGAGGCCTTGGATAATATTACTGCTGAGCTTAAGTCTATTAAAGGAGACCTAAACGCTCTGAGTACCAGAAGGGGTGATTCTGAGGCCAAGCTTACCTCCCAAGTAAAATGGCAAGACAAAACGGATTCCGAAATCACTTCGTTGCGACAACAAGTCCGGAAGCTACAAGCCAAGATGGAGGACTTAGAAGGGCGTAGTAGGAGGAACAATCTACTGATAATCGGATTGCCCGAATTGGAAGAAGGCTTGGATACGATTCTATTCCTCCAGAAATTCCTGACAAAGTCGTGGGGCCCTCACCGTTGAATCCCCAATACCATGTTGAGAGGGCACATAGATCTTTGAGACCACGGCCTCCTCAGGGGTCTCCTCCCCGCCCGATCATTGTTAAATTTCTTAGCTACATAGAAAAGCAGCACGTTCTCAATAAGTCCAGAGACTTACAAGCCATTACCTGGGGCACCTCCAAGATAAGAATCGCTCAGGACCTCCCATTCAAGACCAGACAGAAAAGAGCTGCTTTTCACCTGATTGTGCACAAGCTGATTGCGGCTGGTATCCAATTTAGGATGCAGTACCCAGCCAATTTAATAGTCAAGATCGACAGATCATCAACAACCTATGACTCCCCGGATCAAGCCAGCAAAGATCTAGCTTCTAAACTCCCCAACCTATTCAAGGACACTTGAATCACAAACCTTTTACAAGCGTTATAATTGCTCTTAAATATTTCCAAATATGTGGTTATTACCTGTATGTCTATGTTGCGGTGAGATGCTCTCACTGGGTGGGGGGGTTGCACCTGGTTTGAGTGCTGAGTAGGCCATCAAGGCCTTGAACTGTCAGGAGCTGCAGTCGGAACCTTTGAGCTGACACAGGTTTCGGCTAGCAGCTTTTGGAGATGGACCAAGTCAGGTCCCATGCTACAATATGCCCCCCTGATCAACTTGGTGGCGAAAAAAAAGCAAGCAATTATATCAGTGCCACCCAATTTAAACATCCTTGAGACTTAATTATATCAGTAGAGTCCCAGAGCTCGATCCCGATCTTACATTTAAAGATTAAGTAATCTTTGTAATACTTAATTGGAGTATCTCAGCACTGATATGTTTAGGTTGCTCCATCCATAAGGTGTGTTAACTGACTGACACGCGTCCCTTTACTGTTAGTCTGGTTTTTTGACTTTTGCTCTTAGAAGAGGATGGTGGTGGGGGCCCGGGGGTGGAACCGGCTGGTAGGAAACTGCTTCACGAGCCGAGAAAGGGGGGTTTTGGCGGTCTACAGGAGCTATGGACGGGGTTCTGTGTTACAATTGAATGGATAATATTGCTAGCCTGTTTGTTCACCCATTTTGAATGTACTTTCACATTAAATCTATACTGGTACATGATGCTCCTTAGACCTGCCATAGGGTTCGTTGTTCCAGATATATACTACTGGGTTTGTTACAATCCATCTACCCATTTCTGGAACGACCTTGTACATAGTTTGTGGTTAATTTTGGTTAGTGGGGGTGGGCGTTGGGTATTTTGGGTTTACTCAAAGTTCAGGATAATTGGGAGGGTTGGGTAGGGGTATATATTAATCTCAGGGCTAGTGTCATTAGGTTTTATCTTTCTAGATGGAGTAATTATATTCCCTAGTCGCAGTTAGATTCGTTGGGGACCTGGCTACTACCAAAGGTTATTTTATTGTGGGTTTCTGGGGGAGGGCCTCGGAGAGTTTAAAACTTTGTGGAAATGTTAAAATGGAAGTGTAATCTGCATACTATTAGCTACACTGGAGGGCGAAGTCTCTAAATCCTTCAAATATTGTACTAATCAGTATGGCTGTGAGACGCTTAAATTAACAAGTTGGAATGTTCGAGGCATCAATGACCCTCTTAAAAGGCAGCAGGTTTTTCTGAATTATTCCCTTTTGAATGTGGACATAGGGTTCATGTTGGAAACTCACCTGGCTGCCTCTGAGGCCAATAGATTGTGCAGGCAAGGTTTCACCCAAATTTTCACTGCGTCCGGCTCGCAAGCTAGCAGGGGGGTAGCTATAATAATTAAGCATTATGTCCGTTTCATAGCAGAAGACAGTATTACTGACCAAGACGGTAGATTTGTATTGGTCAAGGGCCAGCTTGACAACAGTAGTATGGTACTAGGGGCAATATATGCACCTGTGGGTGGTGACCCATCCTTTTTAATGTCCCTAGTAACCAATCTGAGCAGATTTCTGCCCTCCCTCCTTATCCTTGGGGGGGACTGGAACATAGCTCCTTCTAGTGAATTAGATAAGACTTATAGACCGCTAAAACTGATGTCCCCTCCCCAACTAGCCCTTGCTGATTTTGTCCACCTACTGGGACTCTGTGATCCCTGGCGCCTTCTTAACTCAGATGCCCATCTCTATTCCTTTTATTCCCACATACACCAAACTTGGTCAAGAATAGACTATATTCTAATTAGCTCTTCCTTAATGAGCAGTGTTCATCAAGTGGGTATAGAACCAATAGTTATTTCAGACCACTCCCTGGTGTGGGTCAGGATTTCCCTGGGTGTCCAAGGACAAAGGGACACGTCATGGAAACTTAATACACAGATCCTTAAGGATGATCACATGGTTTCCCAAATCAAGGACATGATCCTTTATTACTTAGAACTGAACCAAGGGTCTGTCCACAGATATGACATACTGTGGTGATCTCTCAAATGTTTCATCAGGGGGGAACTTATTAAGATTGCTGCCACCAGGAAAAAAATGCGGGAATCCAAAATAAATTTGTTATCCCAACAGCTGAGGGCAGCCAAGGACAATTTTCTCCTCTCCAACTCCTCAGCAAACTTAACAGCTCTCATTAGTCTCAGGAATGAATACAACGATCTGACTCAGGAAAAAGCTGAATATGCTTTATTTAAGACTAAGACCAGATACATCGATCAGGGTGAAAAATCTGGCAATATACTAGCCCTTAGACTGAGAGAGATGGAGAGTTCCCGTCTAATCCCGGCTCTTAAAGCCCAAGATGGTACTAAAAGGACGTTACCTAGGGACATAGCTCAAATCTTTGAGTCTTTCTACACAGGCATCTATAGCAGACACTCCTTTCCATTGCATTCCCAGAGAATAGAGCTCTTCCTGGACGAAATCAATCTCCCTTCCCTCCAGTCACACCACTGTGATATTCTATCAGCCCCCATCACCTTAGGCGAAGTCGAAGATGCAATCAATGAGTTGGCATTAGGGAAAGCCCCCAGGCCTGATGGCTTTCCTTCGAATATTTACAAAATTTTTTCCAAAGAACTTTCCCCTCTCCTTCTCAACCTTTACGAATATATGTTCACTGCAGATTCAATAGATCCTTCTCTCATAGAAGCTACAATAATTCTAATTCCCAAGCCTGATAAACCCTTAACAGATCCAGCCAGTTACCGTCCAATCTCGCTTTTAAATTATGATATCAAAATCCTATCCAAAATTCTATCACTCAGAATTAAAAAGGTATGGCTACACCTGCTAAGTCCGGAGCAAGCGGGGTTTGTCCAGGGTAGATCATCAGCCGACCATTTGAGAACTTTGTCCAATGTCTTCCGAGTGGCCCGCACTTCACAAGATCCCATGGTCCTAGTTGCTCTCGATGCTGAAAAAGCTTTTGATAGGGTAAACTGGGAATTCTTATGGGCCACTCTGAGGAGAATGGGCTTCCCTGACTCTTTTATTCGTATGATCATGGCAATTTATAAGTCCCCTTCGGCAAAAGTTTATTGTAATGGGGTTTTTTCCTCCCGGTTCCCTTTATGTGCAGGTACACGCCAAGGATGCCCCCTCTTTCCCCCTATCTCTTCAATCTATACCTAGAACCTTTACTCATCAGCATCAAGAATTCTCCACGAGTGTCAGGCTGTGTCATCTCTCAACTCCCTCTGACCGTATCAGCTTTTGCTGATGACATTCTGTTGCACCTTACCAATCCTGAGTCATCCTTAACACAGGTGTTACGAATCATTGACCGGTTTGGTCAGGTTTCTAATTTCAGGTTGAACGTCTCCAAATCAATTATTTTTCCTTTAAACTCTTTTACCTTTCACTCAGGCTTCACACGGTTCGGTATGAAATGGGCCCCGACTTCATTCAAATACTTGGGTATCCATGTGGCTCGGGAGTTGGATACGGTTAAGAAGCTTAATTTGGATGATGTATTAACAAAAATACAGCGGGACTTGGACCGATGGCAAAATCTGCCGTTATCCCTATGGGGGCGAAGTAACATCATCAAAATGAATATTTTACCCCGACTGTTCTACCCCCTGAATCTCCTTAGTATTTGGCTTCCCAGGAAATACTTCAGTCAAGTTAACTCTTTATTATCCAAATATATTTGGAATGGGAAACAGCCTCGCCGTGCTTTTCTTAAACTCAGTGCATCTAGAGACAAAGGGGGTCTTCATTTACCCAATTTCTTACTATATTACTGGGCTAGTCACTTAAATAGAATTGGTAAGTGGTCCACCGCACAGTCTAACTTGCCTCAACCAATTTGGCTACAGATAGAGCTTAGTCTACTAGATCACTTTAACCTACGCCCCCCCTGTATCTTTTGGCACCCCTTTTCCTCGCTGCCCCCAGATATCCGAGACTCCACTATTGGTCTCTCTATTAAAGTCCTTCTTCAATGCTGGAACTTTTTCAATATATCACAAACCAAAGATCCAGGACAACCTCTCACCCTAAATCCCAATATTAAAATTGGTGGTAGTTGGCTAACATCTGTTTGGCTTCCACAAATAAACAACCTACGGGTGGAGTCTCTGTATGAGCAAGGTTCACTTCTCTCATCAGATAGAATCTTAACTTCCTTTAATATCCCCCAGAGACATATCTTCAAAGTATTTCAATTGAGACATCTCATTCTTAAAATCTCCGGGCCTGTCTCCCTCCCTCCCAAAGTAGGTCCATTTCTAGAGAAAGTACAGAAGGCGGGCTGGCAATCCCAAAGGAATATCCATCATATATAACAACCTACTAAATTACCTTTTTCCTAACTCCCTGAAAGGGTCCGCAATCTGGTCACTCCCTAACTTGGGCTCCCCCTTATCGTGGGAAGCAATTTGGAAGGACGTGTACCGCTACTTATCCCAAGATAACCATAGATTGATTCAATATTATATTCTAAACAATCTCTACTATACCCCAGTTAAACTGTTCAAATTTGGTAAACTTAAGTCGAGTATATGTTCGAGGTGTGGAGTCGCTGAAGGGAACTTGCTGCATGTTCTCTGGGAATGCAATAGAGTGGCTCCATTATGGAACACAATCCGGGATAGCTTGGATCCACTTTTGGGGCTCAAGGAATTCTTCACCCTAGAAGTTTGTATTCTGGGAGTTTACTCTAGTATTGTGGTGAAGGAACGCAGGTACCACATGTCTTTAATCTCAATAGTTGTTAAAAAGCTGGTCCTTAGACACTGGTTAGATCAGGAGATTATCGCCTACCAGGAATGGCTTAAAGAGATGTCCCATTGTTTCAATACCAAGAAATTTATTGCTAGTTCCAGACATAATCTAGAGTCCTTTACTCGGAAATGGGGCAAGTTATATGCGCTCTACCTCAATTAACCCTGAGGGGGGTAGTCTCTTAGATATACCCTGCTGCATTGTTCACCTCCAATATATCTGGGTTTCTAGCCTTTGATTTTCCCCTTCCAGTGATCCTACCTCTTCCAGTAGCTATAAACTCTCTGAGGCCATGGGGTGGGGCGGTTGGGGTGGGGGTTCTGTTGTTGTTAATTTTTCCTATTGCTGTTTCCACCTAATTCAGTGTGATTGTATGTATTCTCTAGGCTATATTCTTGTTAAGCTTATGTACGATCAGGAAACCTTCAATACTTGTAGGTTGTTTTCTTTGTTTTTTTTATATGTAAAATTCAATAAACTTAAATTTCAAAAAAGATGGGTTCCAATAACCCCATGTTGAAAATGTGGTGTCAAAATTCCCAAAAATGCACAAGATATGCACCAAAGTTGAAAAACCCCTACTTATGTCATTATACAGCTTACCGACATTTCTTCAGTTCGCGGTCAGCTTTGAAGAGCATAGACATGTTCCCGGTACACCAAAGAACATTGCGCCTGGCTCTAGAGGTAATTATGGGATGAGGGGGGGTTGTGGGGAGGCAGGGTACACAGAGGGTGGGCATAGGTTGGAGGAGGGGGCCAGAGAGAACACGTGGGACTGTTTTCTTCTTTTACAGGAAAAAAAAAAAGAAAACGAGGGTCAGTTTTCATTTTTTGCAGGTGTTTGTTTGGTACACTGGGGTGGACTCCCGGTGTACCACCTGCATTATAGGGAAGGGGACTGAAGCCAATGGGGATTGGGCACCCCTCAGCACAGAAATAGGTGGGGGGTGCACATGGTGCCGAGGGGGATTGTGCACCCCCTCGGCATACAGCACAAATGGGGGTTGGGGACATTATGCCAATGGAGCGTGGGTTCCCCAGTTGGCAAATTGGACTGAGCAAGGGGGACTGAAGCCAATGGGGATTGGGTCCCCATCAGCAAAGAAAGACTGTGGAGGGGCGCGTGATGCAGAGGGGGATTGGGCACGCCCTCGGTAAAGAATTAGAATGGCAGGGGAAGCATTATGCCGATGGGAATTGGGCTCCCCCATCTGCAAATAAAGTGAGTCATGGCATGCCAACAGGCAGATTGGGCACCCCTAAAGTTGGCACTCTGCAAGGTGGCAGTCAGTGCTGCCATGTTTCTTGAACTGCTTCACCAGGAAAGCCACATCGGGAGGCGTGTTATTGTGCTGCTGCGTGACGAGCTTGACTGTCATTGCAGCAGCACTTTTCTTAGATGTGGTGGCCAGTTTAAGTGTTACTGGTGTTGGTGCCTGCATGTTGGCTTATTGGGGAATGAGGGACACACCTACTGATGCGTGCCCTGCATTCGCCACAGTGACCTCACCTCCAAACCTTCTACTACTGCAATATGTTGGCTGGCGTGCAAGCCAGAGCCAACATAAAAAACTGGCAATTTTTTCTATTTTTTTGGTCATGATCTCAGCTGCTTTTATTTTGGTGGGGTGTTTTCATAATATCTTAGCAAGCTCATGTGCTATTTGTTATGCATGTTCTAAGTTTATTAATGCTATGGATCTCAGCAGTTTTTCAAGGCAATCTTCAAGGTTTTTTTCAGTTAAAATACTAACTATAATTCATTTGTTTTAAGAAAGTCAGCACAGATGTCTTGTTAGACTTTCTTTTTAAAAAAACATGCAACTGTCAACCTTCAGTTAAGAATTTTTTTACATTTTTATCTTTTAAAGTTTTTGTCTGTGTCTAGCTTTGTTTCTGAGAAGGTCACATTTATCGGTTGTTTCTCAAGTGGTGAATAACTGTCCATGCATGCTTGAACTTTAAAACCTTTTAATTTCAAAACAAAATAATACTTAATTGTAACCCCCCCCCCACCAAGGCATCTCAATGGATTAAACTCTAACAAACCTGCTAGTTTCATAGTTAAATCATTCATAACTTTTTTTGTTAGCTGTGAGCAAAGACAAATATTGAATTTGTTGGTTTTTGCATAATTTCACAAATTCATAACTTTTGAACCACCAAATTGATTTTGGCTAAACTTGGCAAACAATTAACCAATAAGGCTGTGCAAACCAAATTTCACAGTTCTGGGGTATTGGCCATTCAGGATATGGATAGGATAGGATAGGATAGGTAGGAAGGTAGAGGAGGGTGGGGAGGGCTCTGTGTGCTGGTACATTTAGGTACCAATAATCTGGCAAACCAGCCTATGAAGGCAGTGAAGTGTAATTTTTGAAGTCTGAGATAGATTGAGGTTCACTCATCTTCCCTGGCCTAATCTGACGTCCTCTCTGAGTGGGGTAGGGAGAATGGGAAGGACTGGGTGAGAAAGGCAGAGACTGAGGAGTTTAATGGGTGGTTAAACAAAATAAATTAAGGTGGTATTTTTTTGAATCTTTGCCCCTTTTTATTTCCTGACCTGTTGTATTCTGGTGTGTGTAATTTGAAACATTTGTCCTTCTTGTATGACACTCAGAGCACTGAATAGGCATTTAATAAATACATTTCTCATGCCTTTGCCTTGCTGTGCCTTTCAGGGATTGTGTCCAGGAAACTAGGACAGTAGATAAGGGTAAAGCAGTGGATGTAGTTTCCTTCAACTTCAGAAAGACATTCAACTTGGTGCCTCTCAGAAGGATGCTGAAGAAGCTAGAGGAACTGGGTGGAGTGAAGAACACAGCTAGATGGGTGGGAAATTAGTTACGAGGGAGACCACAGAGGGGAGTGGTAAATGAAGTCAATGTCGAGGAGAGGTAGGTCCCAGACCCCCTCTGATGAAGTGGCAGAGTGCTTCCAAGCACCAGGATTGTGGCATGGCATTTTTGTTTTGCACAATAAATATTTGAATACTTTAATAAGCCCTGTTGTGAGAATCTTTTTTCGTTGTATGAAACACCTACTTTTTCCTGACACAACAGCTACAATGTGGATGTGAGGCGAGTGGTGCATTTTCTGACAGAGGTCACTAGTGGGGTACCACAGGGATCAGTCCTGGGTCCAGTCCTTCTCAATATGTTCATTAGCGAAATTGGAGAAGGAATGCAGGGCAAGATATTTCTCTTCACAGATGACACTAAGCTCTGTGGTATGGTAGGCAATGAGGAGGGGGTAAGGGAGATGCAGAGGGACCTGCAATGGTTAAGGAGGTGGTTCAAGGTGTGGCAGCTGTAATTCAATACCTAAAAGTGCAAAGCAATGCACATAGGGAACATGAACCCCACATTGGAGTATTGGATGGAAGGGGTTAGGCTGTGTACTGCCTCTAAGGAAAGGGACATACTGTAGGAGTCATCGTAAGTGCCTCCTTTAACCAATCTTACCAGTAAAACAAGGCCTGCAGTAAAGCAAAGAGGACACTGGGGTGCATCAGGAGGGGTTCTGACAGAAGGAGGAAAGAGGTAGCACTGCCTATCTATAAATAACTGGTGAAGCCACACCTTGAGTACTGTAGCAAGTTCTGGAGTCCTCACCTAAGGAAAGACTAGGTCAGGCTGGAGATGGTGCAGCATTGGGTAACCAAAATGATACAGGGTCATAAAGGCAGATCCTACGAGGAGTAGCTTAGGGCCCCTTTCTTGGAGTAGAACACCATGTTCCACAGCTGCTGAAGCAGCAGATCAGCCCTGTTCCCCCTGATCACAAGAGATCCATGGGCTCCACAGCTCCAGAATCAGCTACTGGCCCCCTCTAATTCGAGGGTGATGCTGCACTTGCTGCACTCCACAGCCACCAGCATTTCAGATCACTTCCTTGCTCTCCTCCTTAGAGGGGGATGTCATACTCCACAGTTTCTGGAGCAGTGAATCTACTCCTGGTCCCCTTTATTAGAGGGGTATGCCATGCTGCTCAGCTGCTAAAGTGCCAGGTTTTCTGGTTCCCCCGAACATGAACTCACTTGATGACAGACAAGAGAGGGGTTATATAATAGAGCCCTCCAAGTTCCAGAAAGGAATGAACAAGGTGATCTGTGAGGAACTACTCAACAGGAGTAGTGACTCTAGAACACGAGGACACAAGTGAAAGCTGATAGGTGGGGGAAGTTCTGAACAGACATGAGAAAGTTTGATTTTACAGAGAGAGTGGATGGGTCATGGAACAGTCTGCCAGCTGAGTTGGTAGGTGTCAAAACTGATAATGGTCTCAGTAAAGATGGGACAGAATTAAGGGTTTAGTAGTTACTTAGGGGTTAGTAATAAAACAGGGAGCAAGGGGTGGATAGTGTAGACAAAAAATTCAAATTGATAAAATGCCTCAAGGTAAGACAATGTGTTACAGGAAAACTGGATGGATTATTTTTCTTCTTTTTTTTTTTGCTATCATTGTCTATGTTTCAATGTTTCTTTGTTCCAGGGTCTAAGACCACTGAGATGTAAGCTGTCAAAAAAATTTCACCCCCCTCCCAAAAAAAATACATTTCAGGTTAGATTAACAAGGTGACACTTATGTAGTTGTACGTCGAGGTTCCAACTTGTCCACCCTACAACTCCTGGACTAAAATTCTCCAAAATGGCCAAGATATGACAAAAAGAAAAGAAAAAAACTGGAACTGCAAAGCCCCTCCCCTGCATGTGCAGAATGTGCATTGGCTTACTTTGATTTTATTCTATTTCCCCACCCGCATCCCTGCAAGTAGAGTAGCTTTTGAATTGACACTGAGAAATCACAATGAAAGACATTTAGGATTTGTGATGAGGGTCCTGACATTGAGCACTGTTGGGGGAAGGAGAATGGCATGTGTGCTATAGGCTGGGAAAGGGTGGGTTATATTTTAATACATGGTGGGTCAGAAGGTGCCTCTGTTTAATGTAATGGCTGGCAGGCTGGAATGAGGGATATAGTGGCAGGATTGGAAAACCATCCTAGGTGCATTGAAACATCTGGTGGCTGGGAGGGGGATACTTTTTAAATATGTGAGTGGGAAAGGGGTACCAGCAGCAGTGTTAGGGCACCTGCTGCTGGTTCAGGTAAAGACAGGGTAAGTGGAAAGAGGGGGCACTATGCTACAGTGCTGCTGGAGTAGCAGATCAGCTCTTGGTCCCCCTCATCAGAGGAGACCCTGTGACCCACAACTGCCAGACCCATGAGTTAAATCCAAGTTCCCCTAATTAGAGGGGAAAGTCATACTCCACAGCCACTGAATCAGTGGATCAACTCCTGATCCCCCACATTAGAGAGAGATGTCATCCTCCTCAGCCAAAGGAGCACTAGATATCATGATGTCCATCTGGCATTGGTAGTGCAGGAGTTAGAGATGCATAATAGGAATGGCAGTGAAGTATTGAACTGATGCCAACCTCACCTCCACCCTGAAGAGACACATTTTCAACACAGGCATTTTGGGACCTCCCCTCATGAACAGTGGCACTGTGATTTTGGTAATCTGTCCCAATAGTTGATTTCCACAGTGACCACGCCATTCTGCGCCACAGGTGTGAAAACACATTTTGGACAGGATGTGAAAAATAACAGCTGTACAGTTCATGAGGAGGTGTGAAAAAATGCCAGGGTTGAAAATCTGGCATGAAAATATTGCAAAATTGTGAAGTTATAAGGGTGCGTGGAAACTGCGCAATGCATGCTTGTAACACAGTCATTTTATGGACTTTCATCACCAAATTTTCAACATAGGCATTTAGGACCTCTGCTCATGAACAATGTCACTGTCATTTTCTCAAACTGTCCAGAAAACTGATTTCACATAGCGACCGTGCTATTCTGTGCCGGAAGTGTGAAAACACATTTTGGCCAGGATATGTAAAATGACAGCTGTACTGTTCATAAGGAGGTGTGGAAAAATATTTTCACTACAGATTTTCAACATTGACAAATTCTTGAAGTTATGAGTGTGCATGGAAACTGTGCATGCACACTCGTAAAACAGTCATTTTTTTGATTTTTTCACCAAATTTGCAACATAGGCTTTTTGAGAGCCCACCTCATGAACAGTGGCACTGTCATTTCATTAATTGGTCCCAAAAGGTGATTCCATGCAGTGACCGCAAAATCACCTTTCGGGACTGAATAATGCCATGACAGTGACTGAATTCATGAGGAGGGGCCCCAATAACCCCACATTGAAACTTTGATGCAAAAATTCCAAAAAATGCCCAAGATATGCACCAAAGTTGAAAAAACCCTATTTATGTCACTATACAGCTTACTGGCATTTGTGCAGTTCACGGTCAGCTTTGAAGAGTGCAGAAATGTTCCGGGTCCACTGAAGATCGTCACACCAGACTTCGGAGGTAAGTATGGGGTGAGGGGAGGTGTGGGGAGGCAGGGTGCACAGAGGGTAGGTGCGGATTGGGGGAGGAAGCAGGACGGACTGCAAGGGACCATTTTCTTCTTTTACAGGTTAAAAAAAAAACATTGCAGTACTTTTTTTTTTTTACAGGGGCATTTGGCACGCTGGGGTGGGCACCCAATGTACCACCTGAGCATTTGGGGGGCTAGCTGATGGAGGGTGGGCACCCCATCAGCATATACTGAAGGGGCTGAGGCCGAGAGGATTGGGCACCCCTCAGCACACAACAAATGGGGGGGGCATTACGCCAACAGGGAGTGGGCTCCCCCCTCTGCACATGAACTGGGTCAGGGCATGCCAACAGGGGGATTGGGCATTCCCAAAGTTGGCACTGTGGTAGGCGATGACGGCAGTCACTGCTGCCATGTTTACTACAATGTTTCACCAGGAAAGGCATGTCAGGAGGTGCTGCTGCACGATGAGCTTGGCTCTCATTGCAGCGGAACTTTTCTTAGATGTGCTTGCCACATTACGTGCTGCTGGTGTGGTACCTGCATGGTGCCTTATTTGGGAATGAGGGACACACCTACCGATGCATGCCCTGCATTCGCCCACAGTGACCGCACCTCCAAATCTGCTACTACTGCAATATGTTGGCCAGTGTGCAAGTGCGAGCCAACATAAAAATAAATAAATTATTGCAAAAACGTCAAACTTCTGTTTATGATTTTGGTTGCATTAATGCAGTATTTTGGCACCAGCCCTTAAATTCTTTGGTTAACAGCTGGTATAGTCAGTTGGCCATTTAATTTGGATGTACATGCCCATAAGTCCCCCATCCCACTTTTAAGTGTACTGTCATCTTAATTTCTCTTATGTCCTCCAGTGTTTGGCTCATGTTGCATGGATATTTGGCCACTGGCAAATTCCGAAACAGATTTCAGTGCTCAGATTGCTGATATCCTGCTGTGAGTGAACTGCACAAAAGCACAGAATGGCATCTTCCTTGTAGCATTCTTTCTGTGAAAACACAGATGAACACTGTTTTTGTTAACTGAGGCAGACTTATGTGAAAACAAATTCCCAGTTTCTCCTCTCTGCAAATCAACCCTAACTGTGTCACGTACTTGTATATCAGTCCAGAATTCCTATATGTTCTAATTCTGTTGGCAACCTAATAGTTAATAGCAGCACCATATGGTGCTCTGTTTAATAAGTAGTGGGGTACGGGGGGCACTTATGTAATGAATGAGGTTCATGGAGAGATTTTCTGGAAGTTGTGCTTTGATTCCACTTCCTCGTAAGAACAAAAGCTATGCTGCATTTGCAATTCAGACACCTTTTTTCTGATGACAGCACTATATCTGCATAGCTCTGCCCATGCAGCATTATAAAATTGCTTCTACTAATACTTAATGGCCAGCATAAGCTCTAGATACAGAAATATTGGCCAGTCATTTAGCTAGAATAACTGAAATATGTTGGCCAAAGTACCAACCTCATTACCGTTGGAGGCTGGATGTAAGACCAGTCAGTCAAGGAGAAGTCACAATGATTTTACAAAAAACTAAAGGACAAGTGTTCTTCATGCTCACTAATACTTATTCATTAGCTGTTGATATCTCAGTAACCTTTTCCCAGATACAGTAACCATACCACTACTAATGTTAAATGGGTGCAGCCACATGCTTATTGAGTATTCCAAAGGTACAGCAATAGAGTCTTTCACAGCTGAGAGTCTGTTCTGGAGACCCCTCTCCACCCTCAGTGGGGATGTCCCTCTAAATTCCCTGCCCTCTCTACCACTGGTTCAAGTAAGAAGTGGTGAACCACTAAAAATGTATCAGAGAAGAAGTAGAAGCCACCACCTCCTATGTCTGTCAAGGTATTGTAACCTCCCCTCCCTCCTTCCTTCACCATGAGTCAGGAGCAAGCCATGCTTGGCAATGCCCACTTCCTTTCAGGAGTCAACTCTGGCTGTCCTGCCCTGCAGCATTATACCTGGCAGACCTAGAATCCCTGCCCACTTACAGTAGTTGCAACAAGGCCTCCCTATTCTTAGCTCCTGCCCTTAGCAGCCAGGGCTTAGTCTTGATGAAGGAAAAACCCAGGGAAAAAATGGAATACAGGGGAGAAAACAGGGGAAATTCCCTCATGACCCCTGCAGCAATCCTCAGTAAGCAAGGCTGCATCCACTGCACTCTTTTCACTAACCCCTTCTTCTTCTCCCATCCAGCCCATTAATCCCTTTTTCACTAGTGGCAAGGATGCATGGGTTAGCTTTTAGTCCTTTCAGGATCCCAGGCAGAAAGACAGAATTCTTTAGGGGTTAGCCTTTAAGTAGCCATTGTAGTTCCCCTCTTTACATACTGCTCTGTACTATTCCTATTTGCCTACTGGCCATATCCTGCAGACCCTCCCCTTCAATGTCACTTCCCTATCCCCTGGCCAATCACACCCAAGCCTCCTCCCCCTTCCCCAAGTTGTCTAGTCTGGACATAAGACGGGGGAGGTGAAGGCAGGAAGGTAGAGCATCCCTCATGTAGAGCTGCTGTGGGAGAAGGAATCAAATAATCAGAGTCCCTCATAGTCTATGCTCTCCTACAAGAGCCATTAATTGGTTAAGATCCCATTACCCAATGGCCACATCAGTACTTGGGTTAAATGACTGAAGCTATATGTCAATTAAGTATTCCGAAGGTAGCGCAGTATAGTTGTGTGCAGCGAGTAGTCTGCTCTGGTGACCTGCACCCTTGGTGGGGTGGCCTCTCCAAGTTTCCTTCCCTCCCTACCACCTGTAGGACAGAAAAGTGGTAAGCTACTACAAAGGACTCAGACTGCCTCCCACATCCAGTGACGCACTGTGACCTCCACTCCCTCCTCCACCATGAAGCAGGAGCAAACCATCCCCAGTGATGTCCCGTCTCCTTCCATAGTCAGCTCTGGCTGCACCACTTTGCCGCGTGACACTTTGCAGACCCAGACTCACCACCTGCCACCAGCCAGACCCCAACTCCAGGACTGACTCCCCAGCATTACCTACTAAAATCTCTCCTAAGACTGGGTGATTGACAGCAAAGGTGCTCAGAATGCCATCCTCAATCGTTGGCTACTAGCCCTACTCCCCCATAGCCTGAATCTTAACCATTCCTTGCAACACGTTTGCTAAGAGTTGATGGTGCATAATCTCTATGGAGCCCTCTTGAGCTGCAAATTTACCCCTTGGAACCAGTTCATGGATCGCGCTGCTGTTAGCTGTCTGACAGTGATTGGGTTCCCTGCTACCTTATCAGTATGCCGTTTTGAGTGAGAAAATGGGGACCAAAGCACTGTGTCCTGCCTAATCCTTGCTAGGGCAAGCTTCAGCACTCAAAAAACTGGAATATTGTTACCGGGGAGGAGTCTGAGTGCGTGAAGGGCTGTATGCCTTCTTGTGAAGCAGCCTTCAAGTATCCCCTCAACACATGGCAAATGTCTCAAGTTACACCCAAGGGAAGACAAGCCAGATCCACGTGCCAATAGCCTGCTGCTCTGTATTAGACTAGTGAACACATACCATCACATGATCTCCTTGAATCACCACGTCACCATTCAAGAGCCCATCTGCTGCAAGTCCTACTTGTTCTGTGCTACCACTGCAGATTCTCAGAACTGTCACCTAAAAGCACTCGTGGCAACACAGTCGATCACAAAACAATTACCGTTGCAAATGCAGTTTTATTGTGCTCAAGCCGAATGCCTTAACCCCAAGAGTTTGACTATAAAGTCTTTGCCACGTGACGTGGCAGGGACATTTAAATAGCTGCAAATGCATGACATCACAAACCAGGTGTACATACTTATCAAATGAAAATGTAACTAACAAATACAAATACAAAACTATAAGGTTAGCTGAAAGCACGTTATCAAACCTCTAGTCAGTTCATAAAAAATGCCACTATGCATTTCAATTTCAAGTGTATAACTCACTTTTCAATTATTTTTAGAAAGTTTTTAACTTCAGAAATGCTGAATAGCTCAAACAAAACTAAAGCAAACACAAAACAGATAAGTCAAGAGGAGAGCAGAGACCGAGCATCATGTGATCGCCCCTTCTGGTCAAAATCCTGAAAACTCCATGTCAGTGGGGATTTACATAGTAGCTGGTTTATGGGTGAGAAGATGACACGAAGAGAAGCCCTGCTGTAAAGAGAAAACAGAACAGAAAGCACATATTAATAAAATGTAGAAATACACTTCTACAATGACATACAATTATATCTCTAATCTTACTACATATTTCATTTATTTTACTTTTTTTTACATATTTTAAAACCAATTAACTTTTTAAGAAAGAGTTTAAGATCCCATTGGTGATTCATGCCATCAGGTTTAACACTCTTTAGTCTGACATGCCTGTGCTCTGCAAACATATTGCTATGAGTAGTGTGTGTGAAAACTTCAAAAGAAGGATTGCTGTTTGGTCACAAAATAAATATGTGTGGAATGCAGCCGATACCACACATGCACAGTAGCATCACTGCTTCTGTGCATGTACAGAAACCACTCACTCCCCAAGAAAGCTGACATCGGGGTGCCCAATCCCAATGTTGGCATGTATACCCCTCTCCCTCACATTGTGGCACATTGGGAGCCCACCTCAGTGAGCCAAGATAGTTTTCATATTTTCCCGGCACCAAGATACCCATTTCTGGTGTCAGATGTCCCCACCACCCAAGCTCAGTTTCTTTGCCGACGGGGGGGTGCCAAATCCCCGTCAGCATCAGCCCCCCCCAAATCATGTGGCACACTGGGAGCCCACCCCAGTGTGCCCCACCACCCAAGCCCAATTTCTTTGCTGATGGGGGTGCCCAATCCCCATCGGCATCAGGGCTCTCCAAACTCATGTGCACACTGGGAGCCCACGCCAGTGTGCCAAAAGTAGTTTTTTTTACCTGTAAGTAAAGAAAATGGTCCCACAGAGTCTTTTTTTTACCTGCAAAAAAGAAACTGGTCCTTCATCATTTTGCCTGTCTCCCTTCCCCATCCCGACCATCCCTCTATGCATCCACCTCCCTGCTTGCCCATCACCCCATATTTACCTCCAGAGCTCAGGAGCAGTGATCTTCTGTGGACTAGGACATGTCTACACTCTTCAAATGCTGACTGCAAACTAAAGAAAATCATGGTAAGCACCATAATGGGAGTCAGAGGAAGAGGGGGGTTTCAATTTAGTTTGCTATCTCAGCCATTTTTAGGACTTTTGGCCCCAAATTTTCCAAGTGAGGTTCTTGGGACCCCACCTCATGAACACTGGCACTGTCATTTAGTTTCTTGGTCCCAAAAGGTGATTTTGCAGCCGCAGTGCGGAATCACCTTTTGGTACTGAGTAACAAAATGGCAGTGCCACAGTTCATGAGGAGAGGTCCCAAAAAGCCCATTTTGCAAATCTGGTGAAAATATTCCAAAAAATGAATGCGTTACGAGCATGCATTGTGTAGTTTCTACACATGCTAGTAACTTTTCCAATTTTTAATATTTTCACTCCAGAGTTTCAACACTGCCATTTTTAACACCTCTTTATGAACAGTACAGCTGTCATTTTTCACATCCTGCCTAAAACATGATTTCACACCAGTGGTGCAGAATGGCAAGGTCAGTGGAGGAAATCAGCTTTTGGGACAGATTAAGAAAATCACAGTGACACAGTTCATGTGGAGAGGTCCAAAAATGGCCATGTTGAAAATTTGGTGGAAAAATTAAAAACAATGATTGTGTTACAGGCGTGAGTTGCACAGTTTCTATGCATGCTTGTAACTTCGCCAATTTTTCATATTTTCACTCCAGAATTTCAACAGTGCCAGTTTTTTACACACCACCTCATGAACAGTACAGCTTTCATTTTTCTCATCCTGCCTGAAATGTGTTTACACACCTGTGGTTTCAAATGGCGCAGTCACAGTACAAAATCACCTTTTGGGATTGAGTAACAAAATGATAGTGCCATTGCTCATGAGGTGGCAGTCACAAAAAGCCCATTTTGAAAATTTGGAGCATGGGGGGGGATGACTTGGGATCATTGGCCATAATGCTCATGCCATTCTACCTCCACTCTACAGCCAGTGACAGGCATCGAGGTGTGCCTTGGGGTCTTCTGCCCCAACGTTCACCCCATTCTCATATACTACACCCGTCTCAGCATATTTCCTTATGGAATGGGGTGAGCATAAAGCCAGAAGACCTCAAGGCACACCATGACACCTGTCGGTGTCTGCAGGGTAGGGTGAGGTGAAATGGAGTGAGCATTATGGCCAACGACCCAAAGGCACACCCCCAACAGTCAGTCTCTGCAGGGTGGGGGTAGGGTTGGCATCAGTTTAATACTTCAACGTCATTCCTATTATGCATCTCACTAACTCCTGTACTACCATTGTCAATGCCAGCAAGACAATATCTGGCTTGACAAATACTTATCATACTTTCTGGTGGCAATTTTGTCAAAGAAATGTGATTATTTACCTAAGAAGGTCGTTGTTAGTTAAGTGATTGCCTTTCTTTGACAAAATCATCACTGGAAAGTAAAAAACAAGCCTTTACCAATTGCCACCATTGAACTCTGTGGAGCGTCTCCTCGTGCTTTTCCTTAAGTAACGCAGCGAACTTTCAGCATTGACAAATGCTTGTTAATCTATAAATACACTCACTTTCTCTCTGCAAAAGCATGTTAACTCTATCACCTCCAAATTTCAGTGGGGGTAACCATTCAATACCCATAAATGTCAGTCCCTCAGGATTTAAGGCATGATGTTAAGCAAAATGCAACCCTATGGGAGTATCCATTCTCACATTGGTGATATTCCTAACATGTTCCTGTATCCTAGTCTTAAGTGGTCTTGTTGTCCAGCCAATGTAAAGTAGGGTAAAGGAGTACCACAGAATATATACCACAAAGGGTGTACTGCGTGTAATGTATTTCCTGATTTCAAATTTAATTTCATCATTTCCTGGGTGTACAAAGTTTTTCCTTGGGTGGCAGTAGCAACATATGTTGCACTTGAGACACTTAAATGTGCCTACTGGTCTTTTAGGAAACCAAGTTTATTTTATTTTTTATTTATTTATGACTTTGTTAACCGGGTAGGTGCACTTGTCCAAGGGACTGTTTACAGGCATGACCAGGGCCAAAAGACACAGGTACAAACAACATTTGTTACAGTGAAGGTACCGACATTTTCAAAATGCAGAAAACAACATTAACAAAAGCATTAGTTGAACATTAACTGGCAAAGTAGGACATACAAATAAATAATTTATTACATAGACATTTTGGGAAGTACCTATATTGCAAAAAGAAAAAAGAGAATGACAGTAGACCATATAAGCAGGAAGGAGTAACAATGTCCTAAGGTGAACTTTGGAGTTGCCAACCCCAAGCCTCAGAAACCCACAATCCCTACCCCCTCCAACAAATTTTGTATATAAGCCTGGACAAAATTTATTTATTTAGCTTTTGTTGACCGGGTAAGTGCACTAGACAAATCCTGCCTATTTTCAGGCACAACCTGGGGGAGGGGGATACAGATGAATGCCAACTGACTTTGAACCAGATTAAGCTGTTGGTGGTATTTTTAGTGAATGGTGGAATTTTGCCACGACTCCAAGGAAATTCCCCTACTGTTTGGCCAGTAGGGGGACTTGCTGTCGACTGACCACAGGATCAGTTGGTGGCCTGCTCTGCTGGAGGATGGATGGTGAGGAGCTACTGGAGCAGCCGAGGGCTGCAAGTGAAACAATGAGTATGGCTGTACAAGAGGACATCACCCTGAAGAACACTGAAACGGAAGATGTGGAGTTACTTGATTCTCTGGATAATTTAACAGATGCAGAAATGGTGAGCAGTAGCTTGGCTACAGTACAACGTTACCGGAGGCGAGGAATTTACAATTAAAATTGGAAGCATTACGTAGAGAACAGAGGACTGTAGTGGAGCAATTGCAAGAGTCAAATAATGTGGAATCTATGAAGCTTACCAAGTTAGAAGACGTTTCGAACACTGTAGCAGATGTAACCCTCCCTGATCAAAAAGAATCTCTACTGGTCTGCCGTGCTTACAGTACAATGGAACATGAGGTTAACAGAAAAAAAAATACACAAGCTGTGGCTGGCAGTTCTTTGGGAGTAAAATCCCTGTGCAGAGAACCAGCAGAGAGAACAGCACACAAGAAAAATGCACCTTCTGATTACAAGTTGCATGACAACATCCAGGAGGAAAAGGAAGTGAGACAGGGGAACGGTTTCAGTGACGCACAGAACAGTCCGGCAAAGAAATCATCCGGATTTACTTTTCGAGCTACTACTGGGGCTGCGAGTGAGAGTACTACACCACTGAAACATTGTATTTTTCAAACTGATCCCGGGACACAGGTTGGAGTGTCGGAGTTTTCTTTTTCAAAGCGACAACTGGATAAGGTAGGAGAGGAGGAAAGGAGAAAAGAATGGCCTTGACATTTGCAAAAAGACATTTAGTATTACCTATTGCTGGGATAGGTGAGAAGTTACCAGGAAAAGAGCAGTGTGGGAAAGGAAGTTCAAACTAACGCTGAGACTGAGCCTCTCAATGATGAGAACTGGTCCCCACAGAGAGCTCTTAGTGAGGCTGGTTGGACTTTGGACAGTGGGGCTTGAAGCCCACTCCTGATTAGGACCAAAATTAAACTTCTCCCAGAATGAACCAGCATGGAGACTCAGCTACAAGACATTACTGTTTTAAGTGGGGTTAAAGAGGTGGTGGGTGGAAATGAGAGACTATTCCTTTTGTAGTTTCATCTCCTGAGCGGCAGAGACGAAGCTGCCTGTCGCGAGATTACAGGTAGAGGCACAGGACCAGAGGGAGAAGGGGAAGAAACCATTGATGTCAGAATTGTTTTCAAAAATTAAGCAGGATGCTGCACCTACCAGAAATGCGGTGCGTCTTCGTTACAAAGGAGGGTTTAGAGGTTAGACCTGATAGACAATATGTTGGTAAATGTTTATTGAAAGATTCTTTGCACATCTCTCCTAGGAAGTGTTTGCATTTATTAATATTTCTGGGGAAGACAATTTTGATGTTAGTTTTCGTTCAGCATATGCTCTTGACCTTTTTTGGGAAAGATATACTCAGGTTAAGTTTTCCCCCCTTTGGACACCCTTTTTAGTGATACCGTTAACAAAACCTTTAATAAAGTATGCAACTGTTATGTTTAGGAACGAAGGGGTTCATATTGATGATATTACTTATTGGTTAGGCCAAAAATGCGAGATTTTAAGTTCCCCAGAAGCAATTCTGGATGCAGAACAATTTTGGACAGGGGGCTGGCGGTTTAAAATTAAACTACGACAAACAGCTGCAGGAATTGAGCATATCCAATTCCTTTATGTTGGGTAGGGACAGAGGGTATGTTTTTATGCTGGGCAACCTCGGGCTTGTTATAAATGTGGTGCTAAAACTCATTTATCAAGTTCCTGTGACAAACCAAGATGTGATAACTGTGGAGAAGTAGGACATATTACTTTTCAATGTGCTAACGTCACAAAATGTGATCTCTGTGATGAGACAGGACATGTGTTTGCAGAATGTACATGGGCAGCCAAAAATAAAAAGTGTTGTGGTAATCCAGACCTATTAATACAAAAAGCCCAGGATTTGATAATAGGGGAAGGTCATGTGGGTCCGAGCAGCTAGTTGGAAAAGTACCTTCTGTTATTGAAGTGAGGGGAGATGTGGTAGAGGTGGAAGATTTAGTAGTTCTTAACAAGGAGTCTTCGGAACCTACTGGGGTAGGAATTTTGCCTGAAGAAGAGAAACAACCAAAGGAGTCTTTT
The DNA here is from genome assembly GCA_016271365.2 of Neoceratodus forsteri. Taxonomy (NCBI): domain Eukaryota; kingdom Metazoa; phylum Chordata; order Ceratodontiformes; family Ceratodontidae; genus Neoceratodus; species Neoceratodus forsteri. The sequence continues at coordinate 677,751,068 of CM057456.1, read as the reverse complement.
AGGGCACCTGTGGTGTCTGCAGTTCGAAGGTCTTCCAGAAATATTAAGGGCCTTCCAGAGCAGTCTGCTATGAGTGTAGAAATAAGTAATTCTTTTGCCTTGCTATCAAGTCTGTGGGGGGAATCGGATATGGATTGCCCAGATAATGATTCGCAGCAGACGTTGGATAGTCCACCGTCCCCATTAAGGATTCAGGAGGATTATAAGGGGAAAAAGAAGAAACGATGGAAGAAAGATAGGTGATGGGCTGGAATTGACTGTACCTGATGCACTTTAGGTTGGGTTCGGTGAATGTTCATAGTATAGTGAATTATAAGAGACGACAGATAGTTTATGACTTTGTTCATGCTAATCAGATTGATGTCTGTTTATTACAAGAAACATGGATGTATACTATGGAACAAACCAGGTGTTTTCAACGGGAATGGTGCTGGGAGCCTTCGTATTGGTCCTTTGGCCAGCAGTCGGCAGATGGCATAGGGTTTCTGTTTCACTCGTATGACTTCTCTTTAATTAAATTGATGGATCTAATACCGGACGGTTAATGATTTTAGATGGTTTGTGGAAATCAAGATTGTGCGGTTATTATTAATGTCTATGGGTCACAGCTCAAGGCAGAAGGGTGGCGCTCTGTAATATAATTGTATTTACTGACCTCCTTTGAGGTGTTTTTGTGTGGGATTTTAACTGTGCATTAATAAATGCTGGTGATTCTATGGTGGGAGTAGGTAGGAAAATTTACTGTGATTCCAGGGCTTTATACAAACTGGTACACTCAGTGGGTTTAATAAATGGGAGTAGTAAACAAAGCTCAGGGCCTAAATTTACTTATAAAAGGAACCGTTTACTTCTACGATAGATTATATTTTTTATCTGACAAAATTCCTTTACATTTGAAACATGTCCTGTCGCATTTTCTGACCATCTCTTGTTGCTCTGTGCACGTTTCTCCTCATGCCAGACTGATAGGTAGGCGGGCGAGATGGAAGTTGAATCCTCTATTATTAAACTCTCGGGAGAGTGGGATAGAGTTCAAGCATTGCTGATGGCAAGGCTTTCAGTAGCCTTTTATATGACTCAGTGGGTGAGTGGTGGAAAGATTCTAAGGACGACCTTTGTCACCTATTAAAACAACAAGGGAAGGTTAAAGCAAACAATGATTTTCTCCAATATTTGAAATTAAAGACAACAATTATATTATTTATTTTCAGTAGCCAATACTTCTACTTTGGATTATAGTTCACAGATTAGATCAATAAAGATCAACTCCTAGAGGTTCAGTACAATAGGGCTCGGACCCTTACTGCTCTTCTACAATATGGGGTGAAGAAAAAGCCGGAGGGTGATCCATATGAGGCTTTAAAGTTTATACACAATCTACTACCTTAAATGCCCTACGAATAAGGTGGGAAAATTGGTACAGGATCAAAGTCACTACAACATATTATTAAACAATTTTTTCTGGATTATGAGCCAGTAAGGGCCCAGAATGATCAGGACATTTGGGACTTTCTAAACCGGATTGAGGTACCCAGACATGTATTTGATACATTAATATTGATACAGCCTATCACTACACAGGAAATAATTACGGTATTAAAAATCAAAATAAAGGTACTTCTCCTGGAATTGATGGTCTGACAACAGATTTATATAAAGCCTTTCCAGTGGAATTTGCAAATTGTTTAGTGTTAGTTTTAATGCTTTTATGGGACAATCAGATTTTCCAAGTTGGTTTGCCGAAGGGCTGTTGATTTTTTTACATAAAGTGGGTGATACATTTGACTTGAATAACTGGAGACCAATTACACTATTGAATTCCGATTATAAACTCTTTATGAGTATTTTGAACACCAGATTAAAACAATTTGCAGTCAAAGTTCTTTCCCCATTTCAGTTTTGAGGAGTACCTGGGAAAAAAATATATCAGGCTCATATGGTACTGAGAGACATTGTGGAGATAGCCGGTTTTCAAAGAATTTCAGGATGCATTGTCTCTGTGGACCAGATGAAAGCATTTGATAGAGTTTACCATCCATTTTTATTTGCAACGTTGAGACATTATGGGATTCCGGAAGTTTTCTTAACCACCATTCAATCAATTTACAATTCGGCTATTACCCACCCAGTGATTCAACTGGAGATTGGGAAGGGTTTCACGTTCCGACGAAGTGCGTCAAGGTTGTCCATTGAGTCCCCTGTTATATGCTTTACTATTGATACTTTAATTAGATCATTAACACAAATCCCTCGTTGGGTAGAGATAGGTTGGGCTGCTGGTGAAGATAGGTTGTATGTGCAAGCTTGCGGATGATTTGTGTGTATTCTTCTCTCTGATAGTACACAAGTAAGCATTTTTTAGATTTTATGGATGATTATGCTTTGTTAGCAAATTCTACTATTAACAAGAATAAGAGTAAAGGTTTGTTTATAGGTACAGATGGTCTCCCAGAACTCATAATACAAGGTATTCGTATTTCTTGTGACCGATAAAAATTCTAGGATTATTTTCTGGACCAAAAATGTACCAGAACTTAACTGGGGATTAGCTTTGACTTCAATAGACAAAAAATCCAGATTTGGAAACAATGGAAATTGGATAAAATTAAACGGTCTCAATCATTAAAAATTTATTATTCGAAGTTATTGTATACAGCACTGATTTTTCCCTTGCCACTGAATTTGGAAACCAGAATATATAGCTTATTTTTTCAGATGTTATGGGGTAGTAGACTTAATCCAATTAAAGACAATTTACATATCTAGATAAAAGAAGGAGGTTTAGGAATGATAGATCCGGTTATCTTTTTCTACCCTATTTATTTCAACAAATGTAAAGTTCGGTTGAGGTACCCAGGAAAGATGTGGGATGCTACATCGCCAGGTAATGGGGCAGTATTATGGTTGTTGGGATGAGAGACCCCCGAAACCAATTCCTAAGTTGTTTCTGCCGACATATTTTATACCTATTGCAAAAAAAGTATTTAAATGGGGGTTGGTAGCACAGGTGGTTAAAGTAATCGGGTCCACAGTTATACAAATCAGTAATGCTTCAACTGTATCCCAGTGAAACGGTGTTTAAGAACTGTCCTCTACAGTGTGTGGATATAGTTTTAAGTAAATTAAACAACCCAAGGTTACCTACTTATATGTGGGAACGCTATGGCTTATGGTATATGGTCGAATTGGAGTCACGAGGCATGGCATAAACCGATACAAGACAGAAATTGTCCATTTTTGGAGTGTGGCACAAGAAGAAACGGTTGATCACTTTCTTTTTAAGTGTTCTTATGCTGTTTCTCTGTGGAAATTCTTGGCAGTACAATGGAGTATGAAATGGTTAGAATACATGGATTATGATACATTGGTACTGGGTCATTCTCCACAGTTTCGATTAATATATATCATGTTGACACTTTACAAATCTTTTGTAGCACATTGATATACTACTTGTGGCAAGCTAGGTGCCAGTGGGTGCTATATCAGAAGTTGATGCCCTATGACAATGTCCGGAGGTTGATTCACGGGGCAATGTACAGGATTTATGTTCAAGACACAGCATTCTTCTCATCAAGGAAGGTGAAGGAATGGTGGAAAGGGTTTTTGAAGTTTATTAAATATAAATAAAAAGTTAAGTAATGTGCCTTTGTTCACCTATGGCTGAGTGGGTTACATATGGGGAGAGGTCATGATTGTTAGTTGGGAGTATGTATAGGATAGTATTAGTTAGATGTGCAATGTTACATGATAATAGAAACTTGTGTTACCTAATATTTGGGGGGTTTATCATATATATAAAAAAAAAAAAAAAAAAAAAGGTTTCTTTGTGAATATATGGCGGTAATGATTGTTTCGAATTCTTTTTTTGATTTCAATATTTGTTAGTATAGTTTCACAATATGGGTATTTATTACATGTTTTCTTGATGTACAAGGGTTTGTGGAGTGAATCTTACACTGTATGTAATTTTTGAATTTTGATGTTATTCTAATAAAATATTCCCCTACTCTTTTCGATATGCGCCATGGGATCTTTAACATCCACCTGAACTACCACCAATCCAGGCAGATGGGACCTCGGTTTAACGTCTCATCCGAAAGATGGCACCTCAGAAGTGCAGAACCCCTCTCATGCTGCACTACAGTGTCAGTACTGGGATATTAACCCAAGTGCCAGATGTGGGAACTGAACCCACAGCCCTCTGATCTCCTGGACTCAGTGGTGATTGTGCTACCTACTGAGCCACTGACACTGCATAATATACATAAAATACAGGGACCTAGCAAAGAGAGATGGGGAGGAGGAGGAGGAGAAGGAGGAGAAGAAAGCTGAGGACGAGAAGGAGTGAAGAAGATCACAAGGCTGGTGAGGTGAAGTGCTATCTATGAAAGCAATTGCAGATGTCATGAGCAAGAAGCCATGATTTGAGGTTCTACGTGAAGGTATGATGCATAGTAGAAGATCTAATGGGAGCAGGAAATGAATTCCAGAGTGAGGGGACTGTAATCGATAGAGCTTTGCCATCTATTTTGATGGAGGTTCTTGGGATCACCAGTGGAGGGACAGTGGAGGACCAGAGACACTTAGGCGAGATATGGTGCTAGCAGACAAAGGAAAGGGGAGAGGCAGTGCCACTGCGAATTATAGCATGTATGAGGCAATCTAGGGTAAAATCTATGACAACCCCACTCAGAAAGTCAGACCTCTTCTCCCAAAGTGCCAATCTCCGAGTGTAGTATTGTGAACAGGAAACAGAAACAGGGTAACCCTCCTGTCTGTTTTGTGGGGTCGAATCAACCTTTTTTCTCAGTTCTGGAGGGATTCAAACTGTGAACCTCTTGTTAGCATACCCAATGTACAGGCTCAGATAATTCTGCTCTTCGAGGTGGGGGCATCTTTTGCCTATGGCACCTAACCAGGTGTACAAAATGAACCCTTAAAAACTCAAATAAAGACCTTAAATAACTCTTACCTTTACCCAGTTCGGTATTACCATATAAGCTCATACACAGTGTTGTCAAACTCTTAATCATTCATGCATCACAGGCAAAAAACAGAAGGACTTGGAAGACACAGTCTATTTTAAAATAAGATGTTTACTTAAAAACAGATAATGTAAAATCTAAAACACAGAACCATATATCACAAAACATACACATCACTGAAAAGAATAAAAACAAGATTTTAAAAATGCAATTTCCTACCATCAGACAATTAGACTTGCTCTATCTAATGTATCTCTTGTAGTGCTGCTAGCATGTTGTAGCTTTCAGAGTCCAAAAACTAGTGTGTAAAAGGGCATACAGACTACAGTTTTAAAACTGGCAATTTCAACCTCTTTGTATGAGGTCACCTAGCTCCTCCCTGTCAGAATATAAAAATTATGCAACCAGGATGTCATCACTCAGAAGGAAAATTAAATAAGGTTAATTTCCAAGTCCTTCTTTCATCCATGAGCAACATCCTGCATTTACAGACATCAGAGGAACATTTATGACTTTGCACCAGTGTGACATAACCTGATTTTCCTCCTCTAAATGTCATAAAATGGATATTTACTGTCCTGTCAGATAAACAGGAGATGCTTAATTTAGGCCTCTTCTAGCCTGTAATTATCTCTTGGCCTTCTAGGTAACACCTTGTATCTAAAACCTGGGGGGGGGGTCATTCTACAGGCTGTTTCAGCACGTCTCATGAGACACACTCAATAACACATTTTTATACTACAAAAATCATAGATTAATCAGAACCAGCTGTCCAAGTGTCACAATTCCTCCCCACCTAGACTGAATTTGCGGGCTCTATCCACTGCATGGGATGAGCTTCCCAAATCAGTTCACACCTCGTACACATTAGACAGCCCATCAGAGTTCTGATTTTTGGCTCCAGCCCTATGTAGACTTGACATATCATACCCTTGCAAAGCAAGACTCCATCTTAGTAATTTACCATTGTTTTTCCCCATCTGCATCAGCCAAACCAGGGGGTTGTGGTCAGTCTGCACCACAAAATGCTGCCCATATAAGTATGGCTCCAACTTCTTTAAGGCCCACACTATGGCAAGACATTCTTTTTCCACAGTACAGTGTGCCTGCTCCCTGGGAAGTAACTTCCTACTCAGGTACACTACTGGTTGATCTTTCCCTTGGTTGGATGTTTGAATCAGTACTGCCCCAATACCCATGCCTGAGACGTCAGTCTGAACCATAAAGGGTTTGCTATAGTCAGGACTTGTCAAAACAAGAGCACTGCACAGTGCCTCTTTTAGTTTGGAAAAGCCTTCCTCACAGGCTGGGTCCCAGGTAATTTTCTTGGGCATTCTTTTCTTTGTCAGGTCAGATAGGGGAGCAGTCATGGCACTGTAATTGGGTACAAATTTCCTATAGTACCCTGCTGTCTCTAGAAAACTCCTGACCTGCTTCTGTGTTTCTGGTCTGGGCCATGCCTGGATTACCTCTATTTTTATTTGGTTAGGACGGAGCTGTCCCCAGCCTACCACATACCCTAGGTATACCACTTCCCCCATGGCCACCTGTCACTTCTAGGCTTTGACAGTGAGACTGGCCCTCTGTATCCTGCCCAGCACTTCCCTAAGGTGGGATAGGTGTTCCTTCCAGCTAGTGCTAAAGATGGCAGTGTCATCCAGGTATGCCACGGCATACTCCTCAGCACCATTTAACACCTGGTTCACCAACCTTTGGAAAGTGGCTGGGGTGTTCTTCATTCTGAAAGGATTTACTTTGAATTCAAATAAGCCTGTCGGAGTGATGAAGGCCAACCTCTCCCTAGCTCTGTCTGTCAACTCTACCTGCCAATACCCCTTAGTCAGATCAATCATCGTAAGATAGGTCACCCCTCCCAACTTGTCCAGGAGTTCATCCATCTGGGGCATTGGGTGGGCATCTGATTTCGTGACTGCATTCAGTCCACAATAGTCCACACAGAAATGAGTAGAGCAATCTGGCTTAGGCACAAGGACTTCAGGTGAGGCTCAGGGGCTGTGGGATCTCTGGATTACCCCTAAATCTAGCATCTCCTTCACTTTATTCCTAATGTCCTTTTGGACAGCCTCTGACACCCGATATGCTGTCCACCGTATGGGCGTCTGTGTCCCTTTCTCTACATCGTGCGTCGCTAAGGGGGTTAGTCCAGGCTTGGCACTAAATAACGGGGCAAAGTCTGCTAAAACTTCCCTTACTTCTTGGATCTGATCCGGGGCCAGCTGGGTAGACAATTTCACTGCCTTCATGGAGCACTCCCACTTGCTTTCTTCCAGCAAGTCCAGAAGGGGGTCTCCTTCATCCGTCCCTCCCCAGGACTACACACTGCAAAGACCATGTCAGCCCTATTTGCATAAGGCTTCATCATGTTGACATGGTACATCCTTTCTGTCTGTCTTCGGTCAGGTAACTCTACAATATAGTTCATGTCATTTACCTTCCTAACCACTTTGTACGGTTCTGCCCACTCAGCCTGCAGCTTGTCTTTCTGGACCGGAATAAGGACCATGACTTCCTGACCCACCATGTACAAGTGAGCTCTGGCTCTGCAGTCTTACCACACTTTTTGTTTCTGTTGGGCAGCTGCCAGGTTGCTCTGTGCTGTCCCCATAAGCTCCTTCAGCCTTTCCATAAACCTAAGGACATAATCCACTATGGGAGTTCCCTGGGTGATGTGCTTGCCTTCCTAGTCCTCCTGGATCAAGTCTAGGGGCCCATGTACCTGGCGTCCATATAAGAATTTGAAGGGGGAAAATCCTGTTGACTCTTGGGGCACCTCCTTGTATGCAAACAGGTGGGGAAGGAATTTCTCCCAGTCCTACCCATGCTGTTCAGAAAACGCCTTGAGCATTGACTTTAGGGTACCATTGAATCTTTCCACAAGTCCATTGGCTTGTAGATGATACAGTGTCGTGCATCTCTGCACCATTCCACACTTTTCCCACAAACATTTCATCAGGTCCGACATGAAGGAACTCCCTCAATCAGTGATAACCTCCTGCAGAAACCCAAACCAGAAGAAAATCCCAAGTAAGGCATCTGCCACTTTGTCTGTCCTCAGAGAGGATAGGGCGACTGCCTCTGGGTACTGGGTGGCATAATCCACCACAGTCAGGATGAATCTCTTCCCTGAGGATCTGGGGGTATTTAAAGGCACACAATATCCAATCCCACCCTCTGGAATGGCTCCTCCACTATGGGCAATGGAATTAGGATGGCTTGGATTTTCTTTCCTGCCTTCCCTATTTCTTGGCACCAGTGACAAGACCTGCAATACTCCTTCACCTGCTGGGTGAAGTTAGGTCAGTAGAAATTCTGGGCCAACTGCTGCATTGTGTGCATGATTCCCAGATGACCAGAAAAGGGAATATCATGTGCAGTCTTGAGCAACTGATCATGGTATCCCTGGGGAATGACAAGCTGTCTGCCTAGCACCCCTCCCTCTGTCTGTACAGCCTGAGTATACATAAGTCCATTTTCCCAGTAAACCTTATGTCTTCCGTCACCTCCCTGTGCACCATTGGAATCTGCCCAAGCCCTCAGCTTCTTTAGACTAGGGTCACTTCTCTGAGCAGCTGCAAACCCCTCACACATTCCCAAGGCATGGGACAGATCTCCTTCAGTCACTAAACTAGGGTCCCTAGCATTAGCTTCAGGGCATCAGGATCACTGTCAATCCCAACCCCCTGACAATGGGTTGCCCCTCCCTCTTCAGAGTAACCCTCCATAGCTGTGTAGTTGACTGCTACTGGAAACATTTCTTCCCCTTTTTCATTAGTCTCCCTATCTGGAGACGCAGGCTGGGGAACCAACCTCTCAGTGGTTTCCACAATGGCTTCTGTGGAGTTCAGGGAGCTACAATTTTCCCTTGCCACTTGTCTACAGGTAACTGCACATGCCATCCCTTGTTTGAGATTGTTGCCCAGGATCACATCCACTGCTAAGGTTTGGGCTACAGCCACTTGTTGCACAGTTACCCCTGTTTCACACCAGTCTCGGAGAACACTAGCAAGGGGGAATGTTTTCTCTTCACCTAAGTCCTGTACAGTGACATAGTTAATGGGTATAAGCTGACCAGGCTCTACTAGAGCCCCTTTTACCAATGTCAGGGATGCCCTTGTGTCCCTGAACCCTTGGGTCTGTACGCCATTCACCATGACTGGGTGCATGTGTTCCCTCATGTTCACAGGCATGCTTCCAGGGACACACAAACAACCCACTTCTTTTCTTGCACCATTCTGCGTATTGTTGCTCATTCTTTTGGGATGCTGTCTGGCAATATGCCCAGTTTCTTTACATAACCAACATTCACTTCTCTTTTCAGAGAAATCTTTTCTCTGAAACCTGGGGCTAATTGGTTTCAGTGAGGGCAGTGAGGGTTTTAGCTGCCCTGAAGGCACGCATCTCCCTTCCTGCACTACCATGCCTGCCCCATTCACTCTCAGAGCAGGTCTGCTCTTGGCATAGTGGTCCGAGAGTTCAGCAGCCTCCTGTACTGTTTTGGGATTTCAGTCCTCCAGCCAGGTTTTCAGCTCTGCTGGGCATGCCCAATAAAACTGTTCTAACAAAATCACATTTTTAATCTTATCAACAGAGTTTGCCTCAATTCTTTCCCACCAACATTTTAAAAACTGATGTTGTTTCATGGCTAGCTCCTCATAGCTCATGTCGGGGCTTCTCCTGATCTTACGGAATTTTGCTCCATATGATTCAGCAGTTAATTCAAATTTTTTTAACAGTGTAGTTTTGAATTTGCTGTAATCATCACTGTCCTCATTGACCATTTGACCCAATGCATCCCAAGCTTTCCCAGTAAGTAGTGGGGATAGCTGGAAGATCCAGGACTCTCTAGGAATTTTAGCCTGAATACACACTTTTTAAAAGAATTTAAAAAGGTATCCATGTCCTCCCCCTCTTTAATTTTGGCTATCAATTTGTAACCCAGTCCTGCAGTCCCAGTTAAACCCAAGCCACCTACCTGCTCTGGTGCTGGTGGTTGGAGTCGTAGCTTCTCCAGTTCATGTTGCCTCTGGTACTCATGCTCCTCATGGTCCACCTCTTGCTGTTCCTGCTCTGCCTTTCAGCGTCCTCACTCTGCTCTCAGTATCCTTGCTCCCTCTTCTCCTCTGCAGCATGCTGGTGCTCAGATTCCTCACAGTCTGCCTCCCGCTGTTCACGGTCCCTCTCCCTCTGGAACTCCAGCTCCATTCTGCACAACTCAGTTTGCAGCCTGAATACTTCTGGATCCAGGATACTGGTGACCTTTCCCTGCTGCTGTGGTCTTTCACTGACAGTTGCCCTGTTGCCCTCCTCATCGGATCTAAACACTTCACTGGCCACTAGCCCTGCCACACTCAAAGTTCGGTCATTTTCAGTCACTGTCGGTGACTCAATGCTCTGGGTATCTGCTACCATCAGGCCATCCATGAGGTTCTGCTTGGTGGCTTTCAACTTGAATGGGACTCCTCTGTCCCCACACACCTGCTTTAAGTAGTCTACAGTGTGCCTTCTGTAGGTGGAAGTCATCTTCTTCCCTAACTATGGCTACTCTGACTTGCACTTTAGAAAAAAATATAAAACAGGTAGGAACTTGACTGTAAACCAAATGATATAGTTCTGTTTCCTTTTAAAAAAAAATACTGCCTTTTTTTGCAAGTGAGCTGACAGTCTTAAGCTGACACACTGAACAATCAGAGCTTGTAATACCAACATTTTGCACCACTGTCAATCAATCTGTCACAAACCCACTCAGAGGGTCAGCCCTCTACTCTCAAAATGCCAACCTCCAAGCATAGTATTGTGAACAAGAAACAGAAACAGGGTAACCCTTCTGTCTGTTTTGTGGGTTCAAATCAACCTTTGGTCTCTGTTCTGGAGGGATTCAAACTGTGAACCCCTTGTTAGCATACCCAGTGTACAGGCTCAGATAATTTTGCTCTTCGGGGGGGGCAGATATCTTTTGTCTATGGGCACCTAACCAGGTGTACAAAATGAACCCTTAAAAAATCAAATAAAGACCTCAGATAACTCTTACCTTTTCCCAGTTTGGTATTACCATATAAGCTCATGCATAGTGTTGTCACACTCTTAACCATCCACGCATCACAGGCAAAATCAGAAGGACTTGGAAGACACAAATAGTCTATTTAAAAATGAGATGTTTACTTAAAAATAGATAACAATGTAAAATGTAAAATACAGAACCATATATCACAAAACATACAAATCACTTAAAAGAATAAAAATAAAATTTAAAAAAGTGCAATGTCCTATCACTAGACAATTAGACTTGATCTATCTAATGTATCTCTTATAGTGCTGCTAGCATGTTGTAGCTTTCAGAGTCCAAAAAACAAGTGTATAAGAGGGAATACAGACTACAGTTTTAAAACTGGCTTTGCCATCCTCTTTGCATGAGGTCACCTAGCTCCTCCCTGTCAGAATATAAAAATTATACAACCAGGATGTCATCATTCAGAAAGAAAATTAAATAAGGTTAATTTTTATGTCCTTCTTTCATCCATGAGCAATATCCTGCTTTTACAGACATCAGAGGAACATTAATGGCTTTGTACCAGTGTGACAAAACCTGGTTTTCCTCCTCTAAATGTCATAAAATGGATATTTACTATCCTATCAGATAAACAGGAGATGATTAATTCTAGCCTGTAATTATCTCTTGGCCTTCCAGGTAACACCTTGTATCTAAAATCTTCGAGGGGGTCATTCCACAGGCTGTTTCAGCACATCTCATGAAAGACACTCAATAACACATTTTTATATTACAAAAATCATAGATTAATCAGAACCAGCTGTCCAAGTGTCACAAAATCAAACTGGCCTTGCAGTGCAAGCCTGCTGAGGGAGCTGTATAGGTGGTAATGGTGGGTGGAATAGGGGGCGAACAGGGCAAAGTGGCAGATACTATTGTAGACAGCTGAGAGTCTGGACTGAAGGGAAGTAGAAACAAGGGTATAAATAGGGGAGCAGTAATCCAGGATAGGGAGTAGGTTGCCATCTAGTCAAGTAGCGTTTGACATGATAGGCATCACTGAGTATCTGATTCACCCTACAGACTACTAGATTTATATGTTCTGTGAAGCAGAAGGTGGAATCAAGTGTGACTCTCAAGTACTTGAAATAAGGGACGACTTCAAGGGGGGGCATCAGGCAGGAGGATATGAAGTGAGGAGTCTGCTTTCAGGGTACTGGCTAGGTAGGGTTTAGATCTGAACAGCATGGCCTTGTTTTTTTTGGCATTAACCACCATCAAGTTGGAGAAGAACCAGTTCTGGCCAGTACAATAGTTCTGTGAGAGGATGGAGCATATCTGTCAGAGGGATTTGTCACTGTGGTAGATGACAAGGTCATCCGCATACAGGAGGGACTCACAGCATAGGCAGTCAGAGGAGAGGGTATTGACAAATAATGTAAAGAGCAGGGAGCCCAGGATGGAGTCTGGAGTACCCCAGAGGAGACAGGTAGGGGAGGAACTGGCAGAGCCAATGCACACATATTGGGATTGATCTGACAGGTAGCTCTGAAACCAGTTTATCGTCTCCTCAGAACATCCAGTAGAGTGTAACTTGGAGAGGAGGACAGGGTGGTTAACAAGCTCAAAGACTTTGGATAGGTCCACAAATCCTGCACCAGTTGCTCACCCTTGGTCCATGTTTGAGAGGATATGGTTGGTAGATAATGCAAGGGCAGTAGTAGTGCTATGGACCCTATGAAAGTCATGCTGCTGGTTACATAAAATGTTGAGGTTGCCGAGGTACTCAGATAGCTGCTGGTGAACTGCCCATTCAAGCAGCTTGCTAAGGTGGAGGAGAATCAATATGGGGCGATAGTTATCTATAGGAGGGGTCACCAGATTTAAAGATGGGAACCACCTTGGTGGACTTCCAGAAGAGGGGCATGCAGAAGGTTGTCAGGGCAAGGTTGAAAATATAGGTGAGAGGTTTGGTGATAACTGAGAAAGCAAGTTTGAGAAAGACTTGGGAGAGACCATCAGAACCTGGACTACCCCTGTTGGGTAAGCACCTGAGGAGTTTATAGGTGTCCTTGGGGGAGATGGTCTTGAAGTAGAAAGGGGGTCAGAGAGAGGCGTCTGATGGGGAAGGAGGTGGAGGATATGGGGAAGGAGCAAGGGCCCTTGGTGATTGACTGACTTGAGGAGAGAGGGCGGGGGAAGATGGGTGACCCCTTGCCCGAAGTGCTACTGGAGGTGAATTTTTGAGGAGGGCTGATAGGTAGGTTAATTTGCTGTCTAGCACTGCAGCGACCTCAATGGGTCCATCAATAGGACAGAAGGAGAAGTTAGATTTATGCTGGCAATGCCAGTACGAGGAGTGAGAGTTGAGTTAATGGAGTTCCAGAATTTTCTGGGGTTTCCAAAACTCTCTTTCCAAAGGTTGGTGTGGTAATTCTGTTTTAGGTTTCTGGACAAGATTATACAGTGGCAGGCACATATTCATTCCATAGAGAAGGGGAATAGATCAGTTTATGGGCAGACCACTTACGGTCCCTCTCTTTCATAAGGGTAAGGAGCTCTTTGGAAATCCACCAAGTGCAGCTACCTTTGACCCTCCGGGTGGTGTTAGGGAAGTGGCAATCCTGGATGTCCAAGAAAACATCGGTGAAATAGGTGACTGCAAGAGATACATCGGTGAGAGTGTAAAGGCTCTGCCAATTTATAGCCCTAGGTCATTGAGCAGAAGGGACGTGTCAGGGTGATTAAAATTGCAGAAGGTAAAATATTTCGGAGGGGGGCTGGGAGACTTTGAGAACCAGATTGCAAAGGTAGAGTTTGATCCTGGTTGGCCTTTTCTGTACTGAGTCAGCTATGTACTAGCCATTCTCTTTGATTTAAAACTCTACTGAAAGTAATTTAGGGTCTACCCCCTACTGCTTGTGCTACCTACTGATCCCCTAACAGAAATGGCCGATTACGGTAGACTATATTTCCAATTTGGCCATCCCAGTTGTTAAACTCTGCGAGAAAAGTCACAGGTGCCCATCTGTTACCTTGTTTTTGCCAATGCTATTGCTCTTAAGAAGTTCTTCTCTAGGCCTGGAGGATACCCTTGCTTAAGCTTCAAGTAACAATTCTTTACTGTAACCTCTTCTTATAAATCTCAGCTCCAGTTCCTTTGCATGTTCCATAAAATCCACATAATCCCAGCAGTTTCTCCACAGATGAAGGAACTGCCCATAGGACACAGAATTCTTAAGTATAACTGGATGGGCACTGTCAGCTCCCAAGACAGTATTAGTTGCTGTAGATTTTTAAAACACTTTGTTCTAATCTTTTCTGTGGCACTGATAGGTTTGTACAGGATGATATCCAGGAAATTAATAGTGTCTTTACTCGCTGTAGAGATGAAATGTAAGTTAATGTTATTGCAATTAGTTCCCTTTATGAAGTCCTCAAAATCCTGGCAGTCTCCCTGCCAAACACAAATGAAATTGTCAATAAAGCATTGCCAGAGCCTGATTCTGGGAAGGAAAGGATTATTGTCTGGATTAAAAATAACCTTCTCCTTCCAGCTTCCCAGAAACAGATTGACAAATGAGGGTGTCATTGATGCCCCATGGGAGTGTCACACACCTGCAAAAAATGTTTACCCCCAAATTCAAAACTGTTGTGAGTCAAAATAAACTTTAATGCAGCCATGGTGAAGTTGATTGAACTATGATTTTTCTCAGTGTGTTTTTCTAAAAAGTATTTACCTGCTTTTATGCCATCATTTTGTCTACTACTGGTGTAGAGGGCTTCTACATCAATACTGAGCCAAACCATATTGACTCCCTGTTTGAAATCATTGATCATTTTAACGATATCAGTAGTGTCCTTAATATAACACTTGAGATTGGTAACAAATCTCTTCAGAAAGAAATCTACAAATTTCTCAAGCCTAGCCATTAAATAATTAATCCCTGATATTATAGGATGACCGGTGGGTGGGTCTTAAATATTTTTATGGACTTTAGGGAGCATGTAAGCAATAATACCCAACAGGGTGGGCAGTATTGGGAAATACGGAACCACCCAGGGGTATAATGAGGCCTGACACTACAGGAAGAGGGCCTTATAGCCCCTGGAAGGTCTGGTATTGCCCATATTGCCCACCCTCGAGGGTATTTTGCACTTAGAAAATGGGCACTGTATATTATATGCTTACAAAAATAAATACATTTCATTTTAAATTGTTCAGTATTTTAACTGTTTCATTTACTGCATAAAAAAGTAGTTCCTCCATCTGCTTGGTTTTTTGAACTATGGACGTTTGTTCCAGTTGAGCTTCTGTACTTGTAGCGACTGACGTTGGCTGCCATGGTTACCCCCCTGACACACACAGACAGGGCTTCTATTTGGTAAAACTTTTTTCTTTCTGTGTTAGCATACTTTATTTTTTTATTACTGTATTAATGTTTGCAGCCTTTTTTTATTAATGTGCTGTGATTGGGGAGATGAGCCGTTACCTCGCGTGTGTGTACACCCAGACGTTCAGTCAGGAGGGACAGGAAGAGACACAGGACCTCTAAGTTCTTTTTTTATTTTAAAGTTAAGGTTTTCTTTTTTTCATATTTCTCTGTACAGTGGGAGCTGTGTTTAAACTTGATCCTCCATGGTGCCAAGCGGGACACGAGCAGCACCCTGAGCGGGAGATCAGGAGCGTGGCAAGCTGAAGATCAGCAACTGCGGCAGCAATGCACTGCAAAAAACCTTTTGAGTAGGAATGAATTCACTGACAACTGAAATAATTTACTTTCTGGCACAAGAAATCATGTTGAGGAAGGGAGGTCTTTCACTAGCGAAGCGAGTAAAAAAACATTGGATGGTCAATATGCAAATTCGAGGTGGCTCAAAGGTACCATAAGTAATGGGGTACCCTGAAATGGCACTTGTTTTCCACTGGGCATCTATTGAAAAATAAATGCATACCTGACCATGGCTTTTAGCTAATCGGGATGCATTAATTTTTTAAGCCCATTTTCTAAAATAAAATCTAGGACTTATGGGATGTTCATACCATAAAAATTCATACTCCTTTTCTGTGATGTCACCCAACATTACTGCATTCTGCAAAAGCTGGTGAAGTTCTACTTTAAATCTGACAAGGTAGTTACACGTTAGTTTCTTATAATTACCAACATTATCCAACAGTTTCATAGCAATCTCTATATGGTGTTCTTTTTTCAGAATTACTGTATCCCCCCCTTCCCCTTGTCAGCAGATTTCACAATAATTTACTCATATTTACCCAGATTGAACAAAGCTATAAGTTCATTATTTGACAGATTTTTATCTCTAGAGTTAGAGTAAAGCTAGTAAGCATGCCAAATTCAGGAAGGTAGATGTAATAATAGACACTGGAGTGTGAAACTGTAACTAGCTACTATCACCTTCTGCTTGTAGCATGCAATGCAACCACCTACAGTGACTTTACCACAATGTGGGAATAATAAAACAACACTATTCTGCCATAACATGATCCCATGCAGAAATGTAAAAGATAACAGAAAACAAAAAACAAACAAAAAATAATTGCTGTACTACACAGTAAGAATGAGCCCTGAAGAAATAAATACAAATGGCAGTAGAGATTTTAGCTCTTACTTTATGTTATTTTCTACACCTGGGTCCCACTCATCTTTACATATCTCTTTTACATTCTGATGTATTTCAAGGTATCCCAATAAGTTACTAAAGGCCCATACCACAACTGTCACAAATCCTGGCACAGAAGTGAACTGACACCTGCAAGTTGTGTTGAGGCCAAAAAGTTGCCGTACTCAGCTATACACCTGATACATTTTTGGGCCCATTTGTCCCATTGCAGCAGCTTTTGTGGGGAGATGTGACTGGTTTGTGGCTGTCATTTTTATGTTGTCTTGCACATGCGCAAGCATCATCTTGTGGTAGTACCACACTGAGAAGTGTGTCAGTGTTGGCGAATGCAGGGCACACCTTAGTAGGTGTGTCCCTCATCCCCCAATTAGCGAGCTTGCTAACATGGACATGGAAATTATGGAAAGTGCCACCAACTTGAAAGAAATGTGCCACTGCAATCAGAGACAAGCTTGTCCTGCAGCGGCAGATGACATGCCTCTCCAACTTGGCTTCCTGGTGAAACTTTTCAATAAACATGGCAGCTCCTGCCATCTACCACACACAATTCCCATACCGACATCAGGGGTGGCCAATCCCCTGTGTTGGCATGTTCCCCACGCACTTTCTTTGCTGATGGGGCAATTAGTGAGCATGCAAGCATTGATGTGGAAATTATGGAAAGTACCACCAAGTTGGAAGAAATGCAGTGGCAAATGACACGCCTCCCCAACATGCTTTTCCTGCTGAAACTTTTCAATAGACATGACGGCTCCTGGCGTCCACCATACACAATTCCCATACTAACATTGGTGTGGCAAATCCCCCATGTCGTCATGTTCCTCCACCCCACACTCTTTCTTTGCTGACAGGGCCCAATCCCTTTCGGCATCAGTCCCCTCCCACACACACAGACACTGTCTTTGCTAATGGGACTTAATCCCCATCAGCATCAACCTGCCGCAAACTAATGGGGCACACTGAGACCCTACCCCAGTGTGCCCAACATCCACCCTGAAACTCATGGGCACGGGGATCCCCCCAGTGTGCCCAACAATTTTTTAGTTCACCTGTAAAGAATGAAAACTGTCCCTGATGTCCATTTTGTTTTCTCTGTAAAAATAAAATGTCCCTTGCAGTCCCAGCACCCCTCCCCAACACACCCACCTCTGTGCACCCCACCTCACCGCACCCCCCTCAACCACACTAACTTCTGGAAGCCTGGTGCTGCAATTGTCTGTGGAGTGGGACACATCTGGATTCTTTAAAGCTGAACTGCAAAATGAGGAAATGGCCATAAGCTATATAATGGCATCAATGTGTTGGGGGGATTAACTTAGGTGGATATCTCAGCCATTTTTTTTAATGTTGGCTCCAAAGTTTCAACATGGAGTTCTTAGGACCCCACCTTATGAACACTTACTCCATCATCTTGTTATTTGGTCCCAAAAGGTGATTTTGTGGTCACTGCATGAAATCACCTTTCAGGACCAAGTAACAAAATGACAGTGCCATTGTTCATGAGATGGGGTCCAAAAAATCCTATTTCGCAAATCTGGTGATAAAATTCCTAAAAATGACTGCATTATGAGCATGCATTGCGCAGTTTCCTCACACGCTTGTAACTTCAACAATTTTTAATATTTTCACTCCAGATTTTCAGCATTGCCATTTTTTAACACATCCTTATCAACAGTACAGCTGTTATTTTTCAAATCCTGCCCAAAATGTGTTTTCACACATCTGGCGCACAATGGTGCGGTCACTGTGGGAAATCAATTTTCTGGACAGACTAAGAAAATCACAGTGTCACTGTTCATGAGTGGAGGTCCCAAAATGTCTATGTTGAAAATCTGGTTAAAAAAAAACCCTAAATAATTCCATTACTGGCATGCGTTGCACAGTTTCTATGCACGCTTGTGGCTTCACCAATTTTTCATATTTTCATTCCAGATTTTTAACATTGCCCTTTTTTTACACCTCCTCATGAACAGTACAGCTGTAATTTTTCACATCCTGCTTAAAATGTGTTTTCACACCTGTGGCACCAAGTGGAGCATTCACTGTGCAAAATCACCTTTCAGCTAATGAACTGATAGTGCCACTGTTCATGAGGTGCGTTCACAAAAAGCACATGCTGAAAATTTGGAGTGAAAATACCAACAACGCCTGGGGTGTTAGGGTTTCCAACCATAACACCCCACCCTGCAGAGACTGACAGGCATCAGGGTTGTGACATGGGATCATTGACTGTAATGCTCACACCATTTCACCTCCACCCTGCAGCCAGTGACAGGTGTCGAGGTGTGCCTTGGAGTCTTCTGCCCCAAGGTTCACCCCATTCTCCTATACTGCACCCATCTCAGTGTATTTCCTTATGGAATGGGATGAGCATAAGGCCCAAAGACTCCAAGGCACACTGTGACACTTGTCGGTATCTGCAGGGTAGGGTGAGGTGAAATGGCATGAGCGTTATGGCCGATGACCCAAAGGAACACCCCTATGCCTGTCAGTCTCTGCAGGGTGGGGGTGGGGTTGGCGTCAGTTCAATACTTCAGTGCCATTCCTATTATGCATCTCTCTAACTCCTGCACTACCAATGCCAATGACAGCAAGACAACATTCGGCATTAACAAATGCTTGTCTTTATACAAAGTCTGTGCACTTTTAAAGTGGTTTGTATGTAGAAGAGGGTGTGATATATTCAACCCAAAACATGCAATAAAGCACACTTAAAATCCAGTTGCTGGTCAGCCATTAAGATTAGAGCTGCACAAAGTTGAGAAAACTTTGATTCGACAGAACTGCGCAAAGTTGGACAACTTTGCAAAGTTCAAAGTGACGACTTTGCAGTGTTTCTTACAGGCAAAGTAGCCATTTTCCCCTTGAAGTGCCCAAACATCACTTGCAAAGTTGCAACTTTGTGGGAAAAAGTGCCACTTCACCTGAAGAAACACTGAAAAGTCAACAAATTCAGAGTTGGTGATGATAATAATAACTTTGTAAAACTGCGAGAAGTCGTAACTTAGCTGCATCTCTAATAAGCATTCATGATTATGTTGTACTTTAAAGGAGCAAGTTGCAGTGAAATGGTTAATTGAATCTTGGGAGTTTGTGATTCAGTTTAAATTTAGAGCTCACAAAATTTAAATTCACTCAAGGGGAATAATGGCAAGGTGCTGTTCTTGTACTTCATAAAATAAAGCCCAAGATGTGGTGCTCTATGTAGGGGTCCGAAAGGTTCCTGGTGGAATGGGGCTTTGAGACTCCCAAACAGTTTTAGGAAAAGACAGACAAATATGGAAGGAGATGCAGGAAGCTTACTCAGTGACCAACATGCAAAAGGTTTATTTACTTGACACAAGGAGATTACAAAGTGAATGTTTTCTACAACACTACAGGATAATAGGATAAACAACAAAACAGTACGATCAGGACCAACAATTGGTCGAACCAAAAACAGGGGGTTAACACCTTCCAGTCTAAGTCCCACATGCACTTGGCCGAAATGATACATGTGGATGAAATAAGCTTGGGATTTGCAAAGAGTCACCAGATCACTTGGTGGGCACCGACCCCACAAAGCGCTTTTTACAAACAGGTCATAATGGGGCATCCCCCAGATGAAAAGAACACAAAGAGAAACATCGCTAGCTGGAGAATAAAGAACCTGACAATTTTCTGTGGCCCTGGTCAAGGAGCTGAAGACTTTTTGTCATCAGGTGGTTCTCTGGACGATCCGCAGCAATGACAACTGGCAGGTCCCTGGCATTCAGACCATCTCCCAGCAAGAAGACTGCTGGTGGTATGATCTTCAGGTAGCCTCCATAGAGTATCAAGCAAAACAAAAACACGGCACCAACACTTCACACAAATAAAGCTGTATTAAAACTCACAAAGAAGAGAGGGCGTTTTTCTGTCTTGAGCTGATGTTGCCTTGCATGGCGCTACTGCATTTTACATGTTATGCCATCTCTTCTTTGTAAGTTTTAATACAGCTTTATTTGTGTGAAGTGTTGGTGCCGCGTTTTTCTTTTGTTTGATATACTGTCTTATTACACTGGCACGACTGAAATTGGAGCCGCTATCTTTGTGATTTAGCCTCGATAGAGTGACAAGTTTACTCACACACCTATGGACAGCCGGCAAAATAAGAAAAGGGCATGCACAACGTTAACTGTGGTCCCTTACACCTGAACCAGGGAAGCTCCTAAGCTGACTCACTACTGGACACTTGACTAGTGGCTCTCTACACTTACCATCACAGGACTGATGCTGGAACACTGTGGTGGAGCTTTGAGGCAGGTGGATGGCGCTGGAGACAGTTCTGCTGCAAATGAAGGATGGGCCGGGCAGGGACCTCTCTGGGTCAACGTCAGCCTCTGAAGAAGCTGATCAGGGTAACAAAGGTGAAGCTGGATGTCGAGTACACAAGGACGCAATCCAATCACACAGTTCAATAGCAAGCAAACAGTTTGGTTTTTAGCAAACAATTTAGTTAATGAAAAGGGTGCAGTCTTTAGGGGGTGCCAGGCAGGCTACAGTATGGTTCGGTTCCAGTGGGGATCAAGAAACATCCACATATCTCTGTTGGCAATCTATGGCCACCAGGCAATTCTCCTCCCCAAAGGGTGCTGCACCCTTAATTATTTTTCCCTGCTTGGGCTATTCCTGTGGAGCCCACCCCCTTTGTTAACAGTAATAACCACCCCTGTGCCTGGTTGTATGGGGTTCCCTGGTCCGGTTCCACCTTTTTCATGAATATTAATTCTGTTACTACACTTGATTATGGCTTTGTCCAGCCCCGCCCACTAATTAATGTTCATGAAGGCCTCAGTCCTAATGGCTAGTCCCTCCCTTTCAGTGGTTGGTTATGGGCCTTTGTTTCTGGCCCTTTCCCTGGCAAAGTATGGCAACACTGAAACATTACAGGGCTCTTAGCCTGAGCTGGCCCACCAGTGCTGCAGAACAATTAACTGCTGCAACACCGATGACCTGGGTTCGGGAACAGACTTGGAGCATTGGAGGGCTGGCCAGGGAAAGAAGGCTTGAGGATCCACTGACTGCTTGCCTTCTCTCGGGGGGAGGGTAGGACTGAGAGCCCAGCACCTGCTGACTCCTGGTGGAGGCTGGGAGAGCAGCAGTGTGTCTGGGCTCCACTACCTAAGGGGGGCATGGTGGACATTGGTGTCTGCCTTGACGTCCTTAATGTCACACCTCTGTGGGAAAGAAACACAGAGGTAAATGGCAGCCCGACTGTTTGAATGATGGCCTCCTGAACCCCTCATCACCGGACCTCCCGACCACTGATGGCCACTCCAGCAGTACCCAGGACCATTGGAAGTCTGGTAAGGACATTCCCTTCAAAGGAAGGGGACATGCTCAATAAAGGGATACATCAGGGTACCCTGTAGGTGGCTGCAATGTGGGGTGGCAGGTGGGGGGAGTAAACCAGGGTGAGAAGGGGTGTGTGTGAGGACCCGAAGGAGTGATCAGAATGGGGTGTGGGGGAGCAAAAAAACAGGGCTCTTAGCCCAATGTTTCTATCCTCCTCTCTCTAGCACCTAACTATCTCCCCTGGGGCTTATGCCTTGTGGTGACCCTCTTTGCACTCTTGTGGGTGCTCTGCCCGCTTTTACACTGTCTCTTCCCCCTTCCCACTCCCTGGGGAACCCTGCAGTACACCAAAAATCCAGTCGGCCACCTGGCCTGTAGCTTTCTTTTTTTTTCTCTCTCTTCCCACCCACCCTTCCCAAGTGCCTGTGGTGCAATCTTTGAAATAAATAGGGCACTCAGCCCACTCACCACCATGGCCTGGGTCTGCTACTCTGCAGGGGGGGGAGTTGAAGAAAGGGCTGTGGAGCCACGGTCCCACCTGGCTGCTCTGTGCAGCTGTGTTTTCTGAGTAGGCGCAACTCACAGGTCCAAGGCATGGTTTCCACATGGACCCTTTTTTTTGTGTGGCACCACTTGGTCCAGCTTGCAGAGGCTTCTCCCCATGCCACTTGGGGCTCTGGGTGGAAGATGACAGTTCACAACGGGGAGCCATGCTCCCACCTGACCGACCCTGCCACTGCTTCTGCCACCACCACATGTCCCAGGACTTGAGAAGGAGGGGAAGAGACACTGGAGGAGTCACAGACACACTCCAGGTAATTTTTCCATCCATGATCCCTGCATCCTCTACCCTCCATGCTGTGCCACTGACTCCTGTCTTTTGCCACTCTCTGGCTCTTCTGTAGGGCAGGGGAGGGCCTGGCTTCTGGCCAGGGCATTGGGGATGACAAGCCCTGCAGGAAGGATCTCCTGCCCATGACCTCCCCTTCTTAGTGCCGAATGTCATGAAATCAAACAAAGGGACGGGGAGGAGGTCTGGGACCGCAAGCAAGGGAGGGTCAACTGAGCCATTAAAAAAAAAACTTTTATCTCTTTGGCTCCTGGAAAAGGTTTCTTTTTTTTTTGTGCCTCCTAACATTGGGGCATTACACTCTACTAAAGGAGTAAGCTCAAATTCGAGGGGTAAAGCTGAAGTAAATAGATGTTGGGAGTGTGCAAGTACAGCCAAAGCAACTGTTAGCACCCAAGCAGATCTAAGATACATACAGAATAATACATGGGTGGGTGTGTGTAACCAGAGTTTTATGCACACTCAGGTGTGCAAGTAAAGGTAAAGCAACTGTTAGTATCCCATCAATGTGAGATACACAGAGAACAATGCATGGATGGGTGCGTGAAACCAGCATTTTATACACACTCGGGTTGTGGGGTACTACATGCATCTCAAGAGTGAAGCTTGAGGGGTTTGTAAAAGCATGCAACACTGAGGATGTGTGTAAAATTATGGTTTACACCCACCCATCCATGTCTTGTTCTTATTCTGTATAGTTACTGATATTAATAATATTAATAATAAATGTGTGTCTCTCAGCTTCCCCACCTCCATCTCCACTGTGGGGGTTCAGCTCTCTTTCTATGCTGCTCAGGTCCCTTAACATCCTGCACATCCAAGCAAACAGTAAAAACAGGATTTGTTTTGAGATATAATACAGTTTGCCTTCTGACCTGCCCACAGTCCCTCTCTTCCACTATTGCTGCCCAACCCACACCATTTCACTCTTTCTGGCTGCTTGCCTCTTTTCCTCTTGCTCCTCATACCTCTGATCCTTCCCTTAGCACTCACAGATCCTAAAATGTATTTTAAAAAGGCATATTAAAAAAAACTGTCATGAACCGCAACTCACCAGTGCAAGCATCTTGACACATGAAGCTGACACAGGCAAGCCTCTGCTCATAACCACTTGCTTAAGCCCACCGCCATATTGTCTTACATTTTTCTAAAAAGCTGCCTCAATCCACCAATGAGTAGCAATGTCCTGAACAGCATGAGCTTGACTGACAGGGAGCGATTACAACAACGCCCATAGGTAATGAATTCAGTAATTATGTTAAAATACTTTGTACATTGTAATAGATTTAACAAAGTGAAATTATTATATATTTTTCATTCTAAATTATTAATGCATTATATTGTAGGCACAGTGAAAGAGATCATCTAATATACAGGAATGTGTGCAACATGTAAAAGTTACCACTTAATTTTTAAAAGGTAGGTTATGAAACAGCTTTTTAACTCATATAGTTAAGTGATAACATTCAAATAGCCAGAGTATACAAAGAAATAACCTGCTGATATGGGTGACTAAATGCCAAGGCTAGCTGAATGTTATTGGAGGGGATACAGCACAGTGGTTAAGAGCACTGAGCTGCAAAACTGGGGACCTGGATTTGAATCCCACAGCCCCCACTTGCATACTGTATGGCCATGAGCAAGTCACTGAACTTCCCTGTGCTCCCAGGATGTGCCTGGCAACAGGACTCTGCTTAGTGTGTCTTTCCTGGCCAAAAACTGTAAAACAAAAAATGTATCATAGTACTAAGAGTTTTGAACCTAGGATTTTAAAGGTTCTGGGATAAAGTGGAACATGTCTTTTTCCCTTTTTTATGTGGACTAAATGGATAAATTACTGTGCGTGTATCCAAAATGTGGATAGCCCACTGAAGGTGTGTCTAAAATATAATTGTATTAGTGTGTGAGATATTAAAACACAGCTTTCCCATATTCTAACTGGCTTACAAGAGACGCTTGTCAAATAATTCTACATATATTTA
This sequence comes from Neoceratodus forsteri, assembly GCA_016271365.2. Lineage (NCBI taxonomy): Eukaryota > Metazoa > Chordata > Ceratodontiformes > Ceratodontidae > Neoceratodus > Neoceratodus forsteri. The sequence goes on along the minus strand of CM057456.1, from coordinate 677,726,285 downwards.
CTTTTGACCTTAACGTCACATTTCCATGCTTTTGAACATAATACTACAACCCTTACTGTAAGGATGAGAGAAGTTGGCAAGCAGAAAATTTGTTTTAGCTTTGACCTGGACCCTGTGAATTCAATTCAGATCTGACTATAACATCCACCCACTTGAGATTCCAACACAAAAATGGTCATAGTGTAAAACTGACTACATATGGGGGAGGGTAATAAAAACATTGAGTTCAGTATTGAATTTTAATTACTGTAGCTTACATGAGGCAAGTGGTGCTGGAATACCATTGCTGTGGATTGGTATGATTTTTGTGATGTGAAAGAGTCTGCATCACACTAAGAGTGCTATGGCCCAGTGCTGAGCCACAGTAATAATTAATATCCATTGATGAGGTCAAGACTTAAACCCCCCTTTAGTCTCTGCTTTATCTCCTTACCAAATAGTATAGTCTTCCTGGTGGCCCCATACATTTTCCAAGGATATTTTAAATGGATAATAATAATATTTTTTATAGTGGCACGATAGCACCACTATAGTTAGGGTTGAGCTGGGTTTTCTATGTTAAACCTCAAATTTGTACTTTTTTATCTTTGCAACCACTCAATGGATTTGAATGAAATTTTGCATGAGCAGTCTTGGGGGATCTTGTGGCTTGCCAAGTTTCATTGTGATTACATGTGTAGATTCTAAGATGTGGATAGTGAAAAAAGTTTTTAAAAAATCGATGTTTTTGCTGGGGTTTTTTTGTCATCACCTAGTGCCGAGATGGTTTGGAATTTCTCTCTGAAATTTTCAGGGTGAAATGGGCTTGGACCATAGATGTGCCTTTGACTGGTTTTCAGAAAAAATATTGATATTTTCTAAAGTTATTAAATTTCAACATTTTGGTTCTGATCATGCTCAGTACAGTCTTTTGGAGAACTGCTTTGAACAAAAAATAATTTGGTCCATATGATAAAGGATCCTTATTCATATGGGGTCATCCTTTTTCATGAGGAAAAAATCATTTTTCATGTGGCCACAATCTTGTCTTTTTTTTAATTGTCAAAACTCATAAAAATGACATCCTATACAGAGACCAACACATATATCTGGGCCATCAGGACTCCGTTAGGTGGATTCTGCTGTTAATTGTTGGAAAAATGAGCCCTAAATGTGTTCTTTTTAATTTTTCAATGTTTTTTGTGACTCACTTTTGTTTTTTTCAAATGGCCATATGAAAAAAGGATCCCTTCATTTGAAAAAAGAATTTGGAAAAAATCTAAGTTCCAGTTCTTATTTCATATGAAGGTATCCTTTTTTGTATGCTTTTTTTGTTCACACAAAAAAGGATGCCCTCATAAAAAAAATATTTTAGACTTAGTTTTTTTCTGATTCTTTCTTTGTATGAAGAAATCCTTTTTTGTATTTTTTTTTTGTTCATATGGAAAACGGATGTCTTAATATTTAAAAAACTATTTTCGACTTAGTTTTCTTTCTCTGCTTCTTTTTTCATATGAAGCAATCCTTTTTTGTATTATTTTTTCATTCATACCAAAAAGGATGCCTCATATGAAGAAAGAATTTGGACTTTTTTTTTTGCCTAGTTCTTTTTTCTGAATGAAGGCATCCCTTTTCATATGGATTGTTCATTTGACACGAAAAATTATTCCTTCATACAAAAAAGATTTTGGACTTAGTTTTTTTTCCCCACATTTGAACTTCAACAAGACGTAACTCCCTTAATATGTTGATTTAAGGGACAATCTGTATATCCAAACAAAGGTCTTAATGAGCACTACGAGAATAACACATTAAGGGGCAATATAAAAAAAAAAAACAAACATAAAAATACCATAAAAAATAAAAATTAAATTCATATTTCCACGATGCAAGCAATGATAACTTCCTCAATATTTGAACTTAAGGGACAATCTATATATCAAAACAATGGTATTAATTAGTATTGTAAGAATAATACATACTCCCTTCAAAAACAAAATAGGGACAATATAAAAAAGCATCAAAAATAAACAAACATGCAAATTCTCATATGGCAACATATGAATTTCAACAAGCCATAACTCCCTCAGTATTTGGACATAGGAGGCAATCCATACCTCAAAAAAAAAAGGTTGTAAAGAGTACCACAAGAATAATACTGATCCCCTCAAAAAAAAAACTTAGGGTCAATGTAAAAAAACATAGAAAATGACAAATAAAAAAATGCAAAATCCAATAGGATAAAACTAGAACTTTAACAAGTCATACAACAAAGGAAAGAAATTGCTGCTTTAGCAGAAATGGAAGTACAAGGCCTGGAGGGCCCTGTGCCTCCACAGCAACATACAATGGTGATTGCACAAAAGTATACCATTACTTTGCACTGTGGTGTACATGTTATTCAATGGGTACTGCGTTTGTGCGGTAGTGGTACACCATGCTACCAGTGTACTTTTGCGTGATCACCACTGTTGATGTATGTATCTATGGAGGGATGGAAGGGCAGGGCACAGGGAGCCCTACGCTCTCACAAGCAAATGAGGATATGATTATACTGTTTCATAAAGTAATGAAATCCATTGCAAAATCTTCATTAATGCACTAGTTAGAGTTAAAGTGAAAAAAGTAGGGAAATATGCTCTTAGGGTTCCCAATCCTAATACCCCACCCCTACCCTGCAGGCAGCAACAGGAAAAGAAACATTACGGTTTCACCTCTCCTGCATCTTCACAAATCAGGCATGGAGTGTGTCTTAGGGTTGTCAGCCCTAACACTTACCCCAATCTCATATACTGTACACATCTTAGCTTACTTACTGATGTAATGGGATGAGCATTAGGGCTGCAAACCCCAAGGCATACCTCACACATAATTTGTGAAGGCACAGGAGAGATGAAGCTGAAATGTTTTTTCCTGTTGCTGCCTGAAGGGTGGGGGTGGGATGTTAGCATTGGGAACTCTAACACCACAGTTCCCTACTTTTGCTGCTTTAACCCTAACTAGTGCATTAATGAAGTTTTTTTTTTTTGTTTGTTTTTTTTTTACAATGATATGTGACATTTACAGTGAAGCCTGTCAGGATGAAATGCAGTGTCACAGGTTAACTGCATGACAAAAGGTATCAACTCCCAATGAAACTGCATTGTTTACTGCAGTAACTGTACTGCAGAATTCTGCAGTGCTGTGCTTCATCCTGGTGGGCTTCACTGTGTGTGTGTGTGTGTATATAGATATAGATATAGATATATATTTATTATAGTGGCACGATAGTTAGAGTTGAGTACCCCATTTAAGGTTAAATCTGAAATTTGGCAGCTTAATAACTTTGCCACTATAAGATGGATTTGCCTGAAAGTTGGCATGTGTGGTATGGTACCATAGATCTCTGGACCTGCCAGGTTTCATTGAAGTCAGATATACAGTTGCAGACCTACAGAGCACTGGAAAACACACAAATTATGCATTTTTGCACATTCTTTGCTCGCACCTACAGGTTGCACAGTTTGTGTGACCAGTCCAAAACCTTCAGGGAACATGCAGCTGGGGTCCCCGATGTGCCTTTAGAAGATTTCATGAAAAAATATTAAACAATTCAAAAGTTATTCAAAAAGCAAATTTCCCATTATAGTCAATGGGAAAAGTTAACAAACTATGAAAAAGTGTTGCAAATGCACTTTTTACTTTTGCAAATGGCCCTTGTAGTGTCACAAATCAGCCATCTTGTTTTCAGTTGGTGGTCACAGAAATGCTTAGCATTTCAATTTGGGACCCTCTAGGGACACAATTCTCGTTGTGTTCATCTAGTTGAGCCCTGAGGATGCTAGCCATGTCTTTTTTAGGGTAAAACACCCTAGAAATGTTTTTTAAATATTTGTAAAAAGTATTGTCACAAAGTAGTGTCACATATGCAACACTTTCATGATTTTATTTGCGAAAGTGTCATGATTTGCAAAAGTACTTTGCTACACTATGGCCAAAATAATAGGGAATCTTTGCCACCCTGCTGCAAAAGAACAGGTTGGTATTTTGGGCTGAAATTTGGAGGGAACAAAGTCAATATCCCACACATGTGCCTTGTGGTGGTTTGTTTACAAAATATTAGAGGGCTGCAAAGTTACGGCACTCCAAAGTTGACAATTTTTCCCATAGGCTAAAATTATGGCATCCTCTGTGCCTTTCAGGGCCTGTATCTCAAAAATGGTTCAAGATACAGACTTTTTGTCAGAAGAATGCTTAGTCCCCCACTAGGTGGCTAAGTGCAAAACTAGCCTGAAAAGTCATAAATAATATGAGATTTTACATTTTTTTCTATGTCATATGGTTCCTGAGATACAAGGAATTTAGTATTCCAAGTGCTGATTTTCTGCTCCGAGGGCCATTATTATGCATACATTCTTTGTATTCACTCTGCTTTTGAATGCACCTTTTTGGGAAAAAAAGGGGGTGCATTTGTGTTACTGTTACCGTTAGCATTTCCACTTGTGTTTCCGTTACCGTTTGTGTTAGCGTTTACGTTTACGTCACCGTGTGCATTACCCTTTGCATCTGCGTTTGCGTTACTGTTACCATTTTTGTTTGCATTCACTTTTGCATCACCATGTATGTTATCATTTGCATTTGCAATGGCGTTACTGTTACCATTTGCGTTTCTGCAACTGTTTATGTTAACGTTTCTGTTTACATCACTGTGTGCATTACCCTTTGCATTTGTGTTTGCGCTTGCATTTGCGTTACTGTTACCATTTGTGTTTCCATTCCTGTTTTTGTTTGTGTTTTTCCTTCACCATGTGCGTTACCATTTGTGTCTGCATACGCGCTTGTGTTTGTGTTTACATTTGCATTTGTGTTTCGTTTGGCATCATTGTTGGTGTTACCATAAACATTTTCATTTCCAATTGTGTTACCGTGACCGTGTGCATTACCATTTGCATTTGCATACGCACTTGCATTTGCGTTTACGCTTGCGTTAGTGTTTTCTTTGGCAGTATCATTGGTGTTACCATAACAGTTTGTATTTTCAATTGCATTACCATTACTGTTTGCGTGTTCAATACCATTTGCATTTCCATGACCTTAGTGTTTGCGTTTTTGGTGGTGTTTCCATTGTCGAGTGCATTCCTGTTTCCTTCTGCATTGCCATTGCCATTACCATTTGCATTTCTGTTTGCATTTGTGTTACCATTTGCATTTTTGTTACCGTTTTCATTACCATTTGCATTTCCGTAACTGTTAACATTTGCGTTATCATTTTCATTGCCATTTGCATTTCTGTTGACTTTAGCATTTACGTTACCATTTGTGTTACTATTTCTGTTTTCATTTACATTTACACTTGCATTTCTCTTCCTGTTTGCATTATCGTTTATATTTGTGTCACCATGTGTTACCATTTGCTCTTGCATTTGCGTTACCGTTAACGTTACTATTTTCTTTTACTTCACTGTTTCCATCACCATTTGCATTAATATTGCTGTTTATTGCATTTGCTTAGTGCAGTGCAAAACATTGTTTTTGCTATTTTTCTGCATGTCTTCCATGACACATAGCACAGCCAGTGTGTGGTTCATTGGTCTGAACCTTTGCACATAGAAACACCTTTGTTCAAGGAACATATTAGTTCTTGTTTGGTGAAAAAACTTTGTTCCATTCCAGAGTGATTGCCATTTGAAGTTTGGCCGCTTTGCAGTTATTGATTTTTTGACCACCAGGTCCACCATTTTAGTGCATTTTTGGCCGCATTTTCTGCCATTTTGTGGTGGAAGATTTCTTAAAGGTGCAGAAACATAAAAATTGAATATCTCTGGAATGGTTTGTTCTTTTCACATGAAATTTGTCGGGTGATGAGTGGATGTCCTGGAGATGTGACTTATGCTGTTTACATGTTTGAAAAATAATTCACTGCAGAGATATTGCATGGCACAGTTAACATTCTGCTCATAGCATTCTGCATGGTGCTACTGACTTGAAATTTATAGTGGAGGTAGCTCTAGTGGTACAGAGGTGGCTTGCAGTGATTTGGTGTGTAAAACATTAATAGGTGTGGAATTATGCCACTCCGATGTATGAAAATGTGATTCATTACACTTCAATATCTTCTGAACCGTATGTCTGATTTGCATGGCATTTGGAATGTTCAAAGATTAATAATACATCTTTGACTGTGAGAATGTTTGGGTTGCTGGGACTTATGGTTGCTGAATTCTGCATGTTACTTTGTTTGCTCATGGTGCTGTGCAACCGTTGAATGGATGTACACACAATTCTGGGCACACATTCCATTCACTATTTATAGTGCATATTCTCAAAAAGAAGGAAAATTCATGGCAAAAAACTCTGTTTAATGCATCAGTTAGAGTTGTTCCACAGTGATGAAAACAAGGAAATTCGGTGTTAGGGTTGCCACCCCCTGCAACCCATGCCCACTCTGCTCCCACCAACAGGCATCAGGTTGTGTGTTGGGTTCATCATTCCTAATTCTCACCCCATTCTCCTACACTGCACCACCTCAGCTTGTTTACACATGGATTGGGGTGAGAGGGCTGATGACCCCAACGCACATCCCGATGCCCTTTGGTGGGGGCAGGGTTGGCATGGGGTGCAAGGGGTGGCAACCCTAACACCAAATTTCCTTGCTTTGTTCACTGTGGAACAACTCTAACTGATGCATTAAACAGACTTTTTTGCCTTTAATCTCCCCCTCTCCCTCTCTATAGATAGACAGATAGATAGATAGATAGATAGATAGATAGATAGATAGATAGATAGATAGATAGATAGATAGATAGTTAGTATAGTGGCATGTAAGTGCAACTATAGTTAGGGTTGAGTACCCCATTTAAGGTTAAACTCTGAAATTTGGAAGCTTAATAACTTTGCCACCATATGATGGATTTGCCTGAAATTTAGCATGCACAGAGCGGTACCATAGATCTCTGGATCTGACAAGTTTTGTAACAGTCAGATATACGGTTGCAGAGCTGCATAGCACCGGAGAATGTGGTAATTATGCATGTTTGCGCATTCTTTGCTCTTGCATACAGGTTGCACAGTCTGCGTGACCAATCCCCAGTGTGCCTTTCGAAGATTTCATGAAAAAATATTAAACGGTTCAAAGTTATTCAAAAAACTCGTTTCCCATTATAGTCAATGGGAAAAGTTAACAAAAAGTTTGACAGTGTCGCAAATGCAGTTTTTAGTGTCACAAATGACCCCTGTAGTGTAGCAAATCCTCCATCTTGTTTTCAGTTGGTGGTCACAGAAATGCTTGGAATTTAAATTTGGGACCCTCTAGGGACACAATTCTTGCTGCGTCCTACTAGTCAAGTCCTGAGGATGCTAGCCATGTCTTTTTTTGGGGGGGGGTTAAACACCCCAGAAATATGTTTTTCAAATTTTTGTAAACAGTAGTATCGCAAAGTAGTGTCGCACATTCAACACTTTCGTGATTTTTTTTTGTGAAAGTGTCACAAATCACGACACTACTTTGCAACACTATGCCCAAAATAATAAGAAATCTTTGCCACCCTGCTGCAAAAGAACAGTTTGGTCTTTTGGGCTGAAATTTGGAGGGAAGAAAGCCAAGATCTCACAGATGTGCCTTTTTGTGGTTTGGTGACAAAATATTAGAGGGCTGCAAAGTTACGGCACTCCAGATTTGATGATTTTCCCATAGGCTAACATTAAGGTGTCCGCTGCGCCTTTCAGGGCCCGTATCTTGAAAATGGTTCGACAATATGGACTTCTCATTAGGAAAATACTTAGCCCCCCCCAGAGGGCTAAGTACAAAATTAGCCAGGAAAGTTATAAATAATATGAGATTTTAATTTTTTTCCTACATTGTACGGTTCCTGAGATATAAGCAATTTAGTATTCCAAGTGTTCATTTTCTGCTCCGAGGCCCTTCATTATGCATACATTCTTTGTATGCACTGTTCTTCTGAATGCAACATTTGGGGAAAAAAATGGTCTGCATTTCCTTTACTGTCACAGTTAGCATTTCCACTTGCATTTCCATAACCATTTGCATTAGCATTCCCGTTTACATCACTGTGTGTGTTACGTCTTGTGTCTGTGTTACTGTTAACATTTACATTTTCATTACTGTTTTTGTTTGTGTTTCCTTTTGCGTCACCGTGTGCATTACCATTTGCATTTGTGTACCAACTTCTGTTTGCATTTCTGTTTGCTTTTGTGTTACCTTTTGCATCATCGTTGCTGTCACCATCAGCATTTGCATTTCCAATTGCTTAACCATGACCATGCACGTAACAATTTGCATACACGTTTGCCTTTGCATTTCCATTTCTGTTACTGTTCCCTTTGCCGTCATCATTGGTGTTACCATAACCATTTGCATTTCCAATTGCGTTACTGTTACTGTTTGCATCTTCATCACGGTTTATGTTTCTGTTCGCCTTAGCGTTTGAATTTTTGGTAGCGTTTCTGTTGTCAATTTCGTTACTGTTTCCTTCTGCGTCGCCGTTGCTGTTACCGTTTGCATTTCTGTTTGCTTTTCTGTTACCGTTTGCATTTTCGTTACTGTTTGCATTTCCGCTAGCATTTCCATTACTGTTTTTATTAATGGTTGCATTTCTGTTGCCATGAGCATTTACTTTACCATTTGCATTACCATTTCTGTCTTCATTAGCATTTGCGTTTCTCTTACAGTTTGCATTATCGTGTACGTTTGAGTCACCATGAGCATTTCCGTTTGTGCTTGTGTTTCCTTTGCAGTTCACGCTACTAATTCATTTTACCTCACTGGTTCCATCACCATTTGTGTTACCATTACTGTTTGTGTTTTGTGTTTGTGTAGTGCAGTGCAACATATTATGTTTTACCAATTTTTCTGCACTGTCTTCTGTGACACATAGCACAGCCAGTGTGTGGTTGATGGGTCTGAAAGTTGGCAGGTGGAAAGACCTTTGTTCAAGGAAGATGTCAGTTTTTGTTTGGTGAAAAAATGTTGTTCCATTCTAGAGATGTGACCATTGAATCTGGACTGCTTCGCAGTCCGCCATTTTTGTGCATTTTCAGCCATTTCCAATTTTCATTTTGGTCAGTCATACAGTTTTTGCACAGCGAAGTGACAAAAAATCATTTGTTGGGCCCTGTGCTCCCACCACCACATTCCATTCACTATTTATAGTGCACATACTCAAAAAGAAGGGAAATTCATGGCAAAAAACTCCATTTAATGAATCAGTTAAGGTTGTTCCTCAGCAACAAAAGTGAGGAAATTCGGTGTTAGGGTTGAAAACCCTAACTGCGCATTCCCACCCCACCTCCCCACCATCACCACCACACACACACATGCAAGTAGGGGAAGGACCAAGGCAACACAACCAATCACACACAACCAGTACAGCTAACAGGGATAACATACAACTATGTAAACCACAAAACCACACACCCAAGCTCCCACTGGGCTGTGGCATGGGGTCGTCACTACTAACTCTCATCCCGGACATTCCACGTACTGCTAAACGCACATCACTACAGACAACTGGACATCTTGGGGCACATGCTGCCACAAACACATAACACAGACTACACATATGGTATTTTGTGGTTCACAAAATCCAAAACAGGATTTTGCACATTCCCTGAAACTCTTTCAAAAATCACTTTTGCAAATACAAAAGTGTAGTGCTATGACACTTTCATGTTTGCAAAAGTATTTTGTGACAGTATGCTCCTAATGACTGCACATCTTTTCCATTATCCTGCAAGCAAACGGTGGGGTCCTTTGGGCTGAAATTTGCAAGGTGGCTAGACCTGGTCCCACAGATGTGCTTTTTCATGCTATTGTGCTAAAAAACTTAAAGATGACAAAGTTACACTGTTCCAAAATTGAGCAATTTTCAATAGACTAACATTGCAGCAACCATGATGCCTTTCGAAACCCATATGTTGAAAATAAAGCAAGGTACACCATTTTCACTACTGCCACCTTGGTTCAAATTTATGTGAACTAAACTTGAAGAACAACTTTGTTAATAATGTATGATATCTGAAGTTGGATTTCTCCACTTCCTATAGTAACACAGGTGTACACCTCTTGCTGGATCTGTGTGATTGGTTGTGTTGCCTTGGTCCTTCCCCTACTTGCATGTATGTGTGTGTCTGGTGATGGTGGTGGGGAATGCGCAGTTAGGGTTTTCAACCCTAACTCCGAATCTCCTTACTTTTGTCGCTGTGGATCAACCCTAACTGATGTATTAAATGGAGTTTTTTTGCCATGAATATATATGTGTGTGTGTGTATATATATACACACACATATACACAGTATATTTTTTATATTGAACATAACATGACAGGAGATAATGCAACTGGATGGCCATGCAGAGGTTGAATGTTATTCATGGTTTCTACCTCTGTATTGCACTCATGGGGTTACACAGATACATAGATATTGACAGCAGATAAGGGCCTATGGCCCCATCAGTCTGCCCATTTGAGCTTGTAAATTCCCTTTACATTTTTCTAGAAGTCTGTTACCCCTTACCCCTGACCTCCAGGATTCCCTTATGTCCCATGCATTCTTAAATTCTTTGATTGTCTCAGCCCCCACCACTTCCTCTGGCAGGGTGTCCCACTTGTCCACTACCCTTTCTGTGAAGAAATTCTTCCTCATGTTTCCTCTGAGTTGCCCGCCCTCCAACTTTATCCCATGCCCTCTAGTCCTGGAACATATTTTTCATTGGAAAATAGTGCATTCCTGCACCCTGTTCCTCTCTGTCAGATACTTGTATGTCTCTATTATATTCCCTCTCTCCCTCCTCTCCTCCAGGGAGCACATATTCAAGTCCTTCAGCCTGTCCTCATAGGACTTGTAATGCAATTCCTGTACCATCTTTATTGCCCTCTTCTGAACCTTCTCCACCCTGTCTATGTCCTTATATAGGTAAGGTCTCCAGAACTCTACACTGTACACCAGGTGTGGCCTCACTAGCATCTTATATAGTGGTATTATGATCTCCCTTTTCCTGCTGGTGATGCCCCTGCCTATGCATTCCAGTGTCCTATTTGCTTTACCTGCTGCCTTGTTGCATTGTTTCCCTACCTAGAATTCATTAGAAATAATTACCCCAAGGTCCATTTTCTGCTTGGTGCATGCTATATCCTCCCCTCGCCAACAACTGATATGTTGTCCAAGTGTTTTGGTGTCCCATATGCATTATTTTGCACTTCTTTGTGTTGTATTTCAACTGCCAAGCCCTCGACCATTCTTCAAGCTTCTGCAGATCTGTCCTCATTCTGTCCACACCCTCTGGCATAGCTACTCTGTTACAGAGCTTCATGTCATCAATGAACAGGGAAATTCTGCTTTCTATAATAGGTACTGTGCAATGTCACTGATGAAGATGCTGAATAGGATCTGTCCCAGCACTGATCCTTGTGGTACCCCATTGGTCATTCTTCCCTTTGTGGAGTGACAGCCATTTACCAACACTCTCTGTGTCCTGCCACCCAGCCAATTATCCACCCACCACACTACTGTCCTGCCCACTCCCATATTCCCCAGTTTGTTTAATAACCTTCTATATGGCAATAATGAAGTTTGTTTTTTCTTGGTAATTTCTAGTGTCTCCTTTTCCACAGGATCTCAATTTCCACATATCCAAGCATCAAGAATCAGGACCTGTTTGCAGCTGCAGCAGTATAGGTACAGTGTGTACCTGTGTTAGCCGATCACTGCTACGCAGCAATTGCCCCTCCCACCCTGGGCCATCTCTTGATTTATAGGTCACATAGGTCATGTGACCAAGCACTTCAAATTCTATCTCCTCACTTTTTCAGTTGCAGTTTATACTGAGTGACCACTAGGAGTCACTACTGCATTCCCCCCAATTTCCCCTATCTTGCATCTTTCACCATCTTGTTAGTCTCTTCCAGGTCTGTTCTGCAGCCTTATTCCCCCATTGCATTAGGCAACTCACCCCTCTGCCCCAGGATTCGAACCCTTCACCTTTTACACTAGAGGCAATAATCTTAACCACTACTCTGTCATTGCAGCTACAAGTTCATGTTGCCTTCTGCTACATTTTATCCCTGCTACACATTCCTCTTTAAACAACACCTGCTACTCCTCATCCCCCACATTCATAGATACATAGACAGTGTCGGCAGATAATGGCCTATGGCCCACCCAGTCTGCCCATTTGAGCTTGTAAGTTCAGTTTATGTTTTCCTAGAAGTCTGTTGCCCCTTACCATTGACCTCCAGAATTCTTTTATGTCTATCCCATGCATTCTTAAATCCCGTGATTATTTCAGCCCCCACCACTTCCTCTGGCAGGGTGTTCCACTTGTCCACCACCTGTTCTGTGAAGAAATTCTTCCTCATGTTTCCTCTGAATCGTCCTCCCTCCAACTTCATCCCATGCCCTCTAGTCCTGGAACATCTTTTTCACTTAAAAATAGTGTATTCCTGCACCCTGTTCCTCCCTGTGAGATACTTGTATGTCTCTATCATATCCCCTCTCTCCCTCCTCTCCTCTCCTCCAGGGAGTACATGTTCAGTTCCTTCAACCTGTCTTCATAGGACTTGTGATGTAATCCATGCACCATCATTGTTGCCCTCCTCTGAACCTTCTCTACCCTGTCTATGTCCTTAGGTAGGTATGGTCTCAAGAACTGTACACTGTACTCCAGGTACTAGTGTACTCACTAGTGTCTTGTATAGTGGAATTATGACCTCCCTTTTTCTGCTGGTGATGCCCCTGCCTATACATCCCAGCATCCTATTTACTTTACCTGCTGCTTTGTCGCACTGTTTCCCTACCTTGAGGCCATCAGAGATGATAACCCCAAGATCCTTTTCCTGCTTGGTGCATGCAATATCCTCACCCCCCAACTGATATATTGTGCCAGGGTTTTTGTGCCCCATATGCATTATCTTGCACTTCTTTGCATTGAATTTCAACTGCCAAACCTCTGACCATTCTTCAAGTTTCTGCAGGTCCCTTATCATTCTGTCTACACCCTCTGGTGTGTCTACTGTGTTACAGAGCTTTGTGTCATCAGCAAACAGTGAAATTCTGCCTTCTATGTCCTCTGCAATGTCACTGATGAAGATGTTGAAAAGGACCGGTCCCAGCACTGATCCCTGTGGCACCCCACTGGTCATTCTTCCCTCTGTGGAGTGACAGCCATTTACCACCACCCTCTGTGTCCTGCCACTCATCCAGTTACCTACCCACCACACTACTGTCCTGCCCACACCCATATTCCCCAGTTTGTGTAATAGTCTTCTATATGGCACAGTGTCAAAGGCTTTGCTGAAGTCCAGATATGCCATGTCCACTGCCCTCCCCTGATCCACCTCCCTAGTCACCCAGTCAAAAAATTCAATGAGGTTGGTCTGACATGACCTCCCCCTGGTGAAACCATACTGCCTTGGGTCCTGTAGTCCATTCACAACCAGATGTTCCACCAATCTCTCCTTCAGTAGTGCTTCCATGATCTTCCCCACTACCGAGGTGAGGCTAACTGGTCTGTAGTTCCCTGCTTCTTCTTTGTTCCCACTTTTGTATAAGGGGACTACACCTGCTGTCCTCCAGTCTTTGGGTACCTCCCCTGTTTCCAGTGATTGGCTGAACAGGATAGCCAGAGGTTCAGCCACCACCTTTCTTAGTTCTTTAAGGACCCTGGGGTGCACCCCATCTGGCCCCATTGCTTTATCAACTCTTATTACTTCCAGTTCCTTCAGGACCCTTTCTCGTGCAAAGGGACTTCTGTCCATTTCTGCATCCTTCTCACCCCTTCTACTCCCTTCAGACCCTTTACCCTCCTCTTCCTCAGTAAAGACTGAGCAGAAATACCTGTTCAATATGTCAGCTTTACTGTTGTCATCCTCCACGTGGCCCCCATCCTCCCCCTTCAGTCTCACTATCCCTCCCTTTGTCTTTTTTTTTTCAGTTATGTACCTGTAAAGGTTTGTCCCTCTACCCACTGATTTTGCAATGTGTTCTTCTGTCTGAGCTTTGGCTTCCCTTACTGACTCCCTGCCTCCTTTGCTTCACCTGGTACTTCTCCCTATCCCTTCTGTCTGTGTCTTTTGTATTGCCTGAATACAATCTTTTGCTTTCACTTTCTTTGCTACCTCTTTGGAAAACCATAATGGTCTCCTCTGCCTTTTCCTTTGCTAACCTGCTTAATGCATAATTCTGTTGTTCTTGTAATCCCCATTTTAAATATTGTCCACTGTTCCTCAACCCCTGATTCCTGTCCCATTCCCCTTAATGCCTCTTTCAAGTATCTACCCATTTTCCCAAAGTCTGCCCCCTAAAATCCAGGATACGTGTTTTTGTGTGGTTTGGTTCTGCTCTTTCTGTGATTTCATACCACAGTGACTGGTGGTCACTGTTCCCCAGGTGCTCCCCCACTGTTACCCCCATCACACTGTCCATGTTTGTGAGCACAAGGTCCAGTATTGCCTTCTGCCAAGTTGGTTCCATGACCAGTTGCTTGAGGAAGGCACCCTGAAAATTCAGGATAAATCTGCTCCTAGTTGATACTGCTGCTGGGATGCTCCAGTCCACATCTGGAATATTGAAGTTCCAACCAGTACTACCTCATTCTTGTCTGCCATCCTTGGATGGCTAGCATCAGCTCCTATCTGTTTCTTCCTCCTGGGCTGGTGGTCTATAGACCACACCTGTGCGGATGGCTGTCCCCATTTTCCTTTCCAGCTTAACCCATAGTATCTCTCCCCCATTTTGTTTCTCCTGGATCTCTGTGGCCCTTATGTCATTTTTCACATACAGTGCCACTCCTCCTCCCTTCCTGCCTGCTCTGTCTCTTCTGAATATATTGTAGCCAGGTATGGCCATCTCCCAGTCGTGGTTATCATTACACCAGGTTTCAGTGATGGCCACAATGTCCTCTGCCATCCATCCCTCTTTCATTACTATCAACTTTAACCTAATCTACACCTTTTAGCAAGATTTAGGACCACTAATTCCCTGATTTCCCCAGCTGCTTTTACACACTAATTACACTCCCCACCACCAACTGGCCCTGCATCAATCAGCCTCTGTGCTGACACACTAACATGAGGCTTCTAAACTATTATCTGACCTCAGCCTGAATTGTTATTCTTCTCTGTACCTACCCGTTGGTCTTTTGGATGAGACATTAAACCAAGGTCCCATCTGCCTGGATTGGTGGTAGTTCAAGTGGATGCTAAAGATCCCATGGCACTTCTTGGAAAGAGTAGGGGAATTTTATTAAGTTACATAACAAATACGAAACCCCCCACAAATAATAATATACAATGTCATGTTCATAAATTTGATGTATAGATTCCCATAAAAATGAAAACAAAGAAGCCCTCCCAAAAAAAAAAGAAAAGGAAAAGAAAAAAGCCTGTTCATGCACAGCTCATATAAGAAAATAAGACAACCAACATAAACATGAACCAAAGCACAAAATGTAAGTATGAAAAAACCCAGCAATACTGTCAAAGACCAGCCCTGAACCAACATATTACATACATAAATGTGGCTAAACCACCTACAAAATCAGAACATATTTATTTATTTATTTATTTACGTATGTATGTATGTATGTATGTATTTATTTATTTATTTTGATTGGGATTAATACCTTTGAGTCAAAGACTCATTTTCAAAGGTTCCAAGTCAGGGACAAAACAGAGCAATACGAATACAATACAATACAATACAATAAGTACATATTAAGATAACCGTGAAAACAGAAAAACATGGTAGGCATCATGAACATCATTAAAATGGCACATGAGGTACAAGACTTGTTAGTTTCAGGTACATCTTAAAAGTAGAGTAAATTACATTACATCAAGTTGTTGCAGGGTAGGGATACGCTGGGAATAGTGACACATGTCAATAATAGGTCTGTGTTAAGCTTTGGGGATGATGGGGGAAAAGGTAAGCAGCCAGATTGGCATTGTCAAAGTAGCTAGAGGTGGTGTGGGACAGGAGTAAAACGGAAAGGGGTGTAGGAGGGTTGTAAGTCGAGGAAGAGGGGAGTGGGGAAGGGAAGAGGGGAGACATATTGAAACATATACATTATTAAATAAAAAAAATAGGCTGAAAACATTAATGTTTTAAAGATCCTATAATAATTAATAAATACATGCAATACGTCTCCAAAGAACATCAGCCCTAGTCTTTGGCAGTCTTCTATAATCCGATGTTTTTACTTGCAGAATGGCATTCTCAACAATTACTGCAAAAGAAATGGGAGACATGTTCAGTTGTTGGGATAGAAACTGACATCATGCTTGCCATAAATAAAATTTAAGACATGCAAAAATTACAGTCAATGTACTAGGATGAAGTATTTTTAAGTACCCAGAATAATCTCCCAAAATCAGACTCTCATAAGTAAGATAATTTATATATAGCCACTGCCAGTGATTTTCCAAATAAGAAATTAATAATCTAATAGCTGGACAGTACAAAAATAAATGAGTTTCCTCAGTTTGTACACACTAAACCCTTGGGCAACTCCTTTCCTCCAAAGCCTTATGCTTCATGTTCCCTCTAACTCCCAGCCTCCCATAACAACTAAGCCATACTACATCCCAAGTTCTGGTAAGGACCCTCTTATCAGTCAATAAAGCCCAAACCATAGAGTGCCTTTGATGGCATACAATGTGGAAACACAGCCTGACCTGCAAACTGTAAGATCATAATCTGACAATATGATAACTTCTTTGTGGACGTTAACAGACTTGTTTTAAGTTTCCACTGTTTCACCTTCCTACGTGTGGATTCAGCATATTCTGGAACACCATATTGTTGAAGTAATTTAGGTGGAAAGGAATCCCATTTCTCAAAAAATTTCCATAAAAGTAGCCAAGTCCACTGCTGCCATAAAGTCTCTGTCCCACCCCACCCTGGCTTCAATGTAGAAGCAAATAAAAGGAATAAAAAAAATGACAGGGTTTATCATCCCCAAACCACCCAGTTTAACTGGAAGATAGGTATACTCCTGTTTGATTGGGTTAAGTCTACTGCCCCACACCATTTGAAAGAAGCAGCAAAATAAGCGAGTTTCCAAACAAATGGGCGGGGGATAGATAAAGCTCAGATAAGTAAAACTGGGCAATAAGAATCTCTTAATAGTTAAAATTCTTTTTTTTTAATTTCCATGATTTCCATAATTGAACTCTGGATTCACAAACCTTTATTTTAGCTTCCCAGTTCATGAATTGCAGATTCCTCTCTCCAAACTGTAATTCTAAAATAGAAATGGATGAAGAAGTTAGTGTCATACCCACAACATTAACAATAGTCTCATCCTCCGAAGGTCCAATCCTCACAGCCTGGCATTTATCCATATTAATCATAGCCCCTGAAACTGGAGAAAAGTGAGTCAATTCCTCCAACACCACACCCGCTACCTCCAGTGATGAAACAAAAAACACAGGTCATCTGTATAGGCAGACACTTTCTGTTCCTCCAAATCTATATGAGGAGACAGCCCTGTTATTCTCTGATTAGAGATGACATGTCTGATAAAAGGGTCCAAGGCATACGTATATAGCAGATGACTCACTGGGCATCCCTGCCTTATACCTATAAGCATTTCCACCTGATCACCTAACAGACCATTAATATAAGGGGAGATTGTGGCTTCTGAATACAAAGTACATAACCATACCAACATAGTAACAGGAATCCCATAAGCTGAAAGAATATGAAAGAGATAGCTAAGTGATACCTTATCAAAGGCCTTTGCCTGGTCAATAGCCAGTGAAAAACTTTTAATTTATTTTGCTTTCCAAATTCAAATATGTCCCGAATCAAGGTCAAATTAGCTTATATATTCCTCCCAGGGATACAACAAGACTGAGTAGAATGTATGAGATGTGCACTTACTTTCTGTATCTGCAAACCTAAAATTTTAGAAAGAATGTTATAATCAGAGTTAAGTAAACTGATCGATCTCCTATTACTTAAGAGGTGTTTTGGTCCTCTTTTATATAAGAACACCATTATTGCTGCACCTAGACCAACAAAAGACTCAGAATGTTGTTAAACAAGTCCTGTAAAATATACGCCAAAATTTTTAGAAATTTTTTATATAATGCACCTGGTAGCACATCATGCCCAGATGATTCCCCATCCTTCAAAGCTTTAATAGCTGTTTCTACCTCCCCTACTGCAATAGGAGCATTCAGTTCAACAATTTAAGACCCTGTCAACAGAGAAGGCAACTGACAAACTTAGTCCAAAAAAAGTATATTGGAATAAAAGGAATCCCAATGGCAATCTGTAAATGCCTATGTACTGACTGCAAACTGTCCATGTCAAGTGTCTGCAACTTACCATCCACATCCTGAAGCTCTGTCATCAGAGCTGCATCTATACTTTGTTTATAGGCCGAGAAGGGGTCAGCAGACGGTTGAGACTCAGTGCCATATCTCAGCTCTGCCTTAAGAGATACCTCTCTGCTGTACTGGAATCGAAAAATCTGACTCTTAAGACAAGTGATATTGGACATGCACTGAGATCTCCGGTTATGTGTAAGGGATAAATATTTTTACAGTTTATTTCTATGATCTAAATATTGTAAATATTTCAGATTAGATTTACAATGCCCAAGATAAATGAGTAAAGCTTTGATGTCAGATTTAGTATCCAGCAACCAACTCTACTTAACATTACATAAACACTTCACTGAATCCCTAATCTGAAACATGAATTCTAACTCTTGAATTATGTTGTCTTGGAGTAACACAGAGACATTCATCCGCCATCTTTTCCTACCTGACAGAAAATGGAGGGGATGGGGGATCCTACCTAAATATAAATGGTAAGAGATCAGGAGATGATCAGAAAACTCACATGGCAACAGCTCAAAGGATTGTGGTACCAATCACCTGGAACAGAAAATATACTCTATTCTAGTGGCATGTTTATTCCCAAAATAGGTAAACTCAGGATCAGTCGATAAATGCCTAAAATCGTCTGTTAGATTGGTCTGTTGAATTATATTAGCTAAGGTATGGGAATCACAATACACTTCCTTGTGAAGGGCATTTCGAGATTTACGATCCATGCCATAGTTCATGTCCCCAGCCCAAATAATATGTCATGCAGTAAACAAATAAGGTCTGATGGAGTCAAATAACTCCACTCTCTGTGCCTTCGTCTGTGATGCGTAGGTGTTTTTGAGCCTAAGTGAAAAATGCTTAAGAGAGTAATCTAAAAGAGAAGCCCTCCCTGGAATTATATCTACCAGTCTCTTTAAGGCAAAGTCGGAACCTCACACTAAACACCCTACCCCATCCACTGCATCCGTGCCAAAGAACCAAAATGATGGGGGCCATACCCACCCTCGTTTGACTTGGTCCATGAAAAAAATAGATTTAAGTCTAGTCTCTGGTAAAAAAATAATATCATAATTAGGGTGTTGAAAATAGGACAAGGCAGTCAGTCTTTTCCTATAATTGTGCATACTGCATACATTGAGAGATGCTATACGCAAAATAGACATGAGAAAAGAAGTAGGAAATCAAGTCATCCCGGATCAACATTTTTTGCAGTCGATTTCCTTTTTTTTCCTTTCTTTTTCCCAGGTTCAGGAGTGACCAATGGGTACTCTTGCTCCATATCTGAAATCATTCCTGATTTTGAAGAAACATTGGACTCTATATCTGAGTCCCCTTCGGGCTGCAAAATCTGAAAAGGGTTGGGGGTAACAATGGGAGAAACTGCTGCTAACACTCTCAGAGAGAATCTAGTTACTCTCCACATCTTAGGTAATTGAAAATCCATGGGGGGCACCTCCATGGTTTCAGAATTTACTGTGGGGGTCTGGTCCTATGACTGTTAGAACTGTAACAGGAACACAAATTACCTCCTCCTGCTGAATTTCTCCCTGAGACTTGACCACCTGGGAATGCACCACAGAGGGAGAATGTTCCTGCTGGTGCTCCGAAGGTGCATTAGCAGGGTGCTCTGAGATCGGACCCTGAGCTGTATGAACCAAAGATTCCGGGTTCAAACAATCCGACCTGTTCTGTCCTGCCCAGGGACACTGGTGATAAGCATGTCCTGACTCCTCACATAAATTACACTTGAAAACATTAGTGCATGCCATGCTAACATGGCCAAAGTCTCCACACATGGCATATCTTATTTTATCGCATGAGCTACTAAGATGGGTTGGAGAACCACAATTGTAGCAGGCCCTTGGCTGTCCTACATAAACATCCCCCCATCCCTACCCAAAAGAAAACTATTAGGAATATGGTGGATGATAGAATTAGACTGTAACAACTTAATTTGAAATCTCCACCCTCCAGTCCATAGACCAATGGTATCCAAAACAGGCTCAGGCCTCCCCAGCACTGTGCATCTTTTTTGTAACCAAAAAAGAATACTGTTCACATTGACTCCCTCATTCTGTAACATCACTGTGATGGTTTTCAGAAGAGATTTTGTTACAGGGATCAACATAAAAGGAACCCACAAAGGAGTGCCCCTTAACATATTAAATTTGGTCCAGAAACGGTCCAGGCCAGAGTGCTGGTGAAAAATAATATCATAAGTATCTTCCCCCAAGATGTGTATCAACACATAAATCTCTGAGAGGGTGAAACAACATCGAGTCCAGCAACAACTTCTGGGCCATGTAGAGCCAGTCCAGGTGATCCTGCATGCCCTCTCTATAGTGTAAGTGGACCGCATTTTTTCTAGGGGTCTGTGTCAGTTTATTCCTGAATAACTCAGAAAACGTTGGTCTGGATCTTGTAAAAGTATGATCTACATCCCCCTGGTAAGGGGAGAGAGTCCTCATCAGAAGTAATCTGTTTGTCAGGGCCTGTCAAAGAGGCCCCTGACATGGAAGGTACTGCCTTAAGACTAGTCTCGATAACATGCCACCGAGGAGAGGCTTCAAGCCCATGAATAGTAGCTCTCAAAAATGAGCAAGGTACCCGACTCGGAGACTGAGGTATAGTTACAGGTTGTCCTACCTGTTCTGTTGCCACTGACCCCAGTAGCATACTCACTGAAGCATCTGACCCCAACGGGCCTATGTGCCCAGGCATTCCTGCTGAATCCATCTTTTTAGCTGAGATTGGTCCTGATAGCTCCATTTCTTGTATACCTGCAGCCTCCACTCTCATAGGCTGCTCCACGTCTTCAGGATAGTCAAAAATAATCCATTGGGCCAACCAGGTGGTGCTGACGGTTGAGGCACTGGATGCCACACCTCGCGCTATGCCTGTGACCCAGGTTCGGGAATGGACTCGGATTGCTGGGGTTTGGTGGGGGAATGGAGGATTGAGCATCCCAATGGATGTTCTCCTCCTCCTGGGGTGGGTTACCGGGGATGCCTTGTGCACCCAGTGCTCCTGGGACTGGTGGAAGCATGGCTTTTGGGTGCAATGGTGGCTTTTAGCATCCAGGGAGGGGAGGATGCTGTAGGCTCTTGGCAATGGC
Organism: Neoceratodus forsteri; assembly: GCA_016271365.2. Taxonomy (NCBI): domain Eukaryota; kingdom Metazoa; phylum Chordata; order Ceratodontiformes; family Ceratodontidae; genus Neoceratodus; species Neoceratodus forsteri. The sequence continues at coordinate 677,704,859 of CM057456.1, read as the reverse complement.
ATGTGTCAGCACGTCATCTGCCTGGACGTACGACCTTCGCACCGGTGTCCTCAGGGGTAAGGGAGAAAAAGGGGAAAAACACATACACCCTGGCCTCCTGAGTAAAGATGAAGCCGGGGCAGGGGTTGCCTAGAGAGATGCCCAGGTAGACGGAGTAGGAGGGGGTACAAGGCCTCCTCCGAAAAGCTGTGGTAGCCAGGAAAGTAAAAAAAAAAATAAATAAATAAATATTCCATTGGGAAATTGGGAGCCACCAACCATCCTGCTCCTGCATCCTCACTGCATTTCCCAAAGCCTGTCCTGGGGACCAAGTGTCAAAATCTATCAGATGATCCTCTTCTATGTCCTGTTGACCAGCACTGCTTGCATCCAGATGAGTCTCTACCCTCTCAGCACTCATAGCTGGCCACACACTTCCTGATGTTAGTCCACACTTTCATGGAATCTCTTCGCCTCGAACACCTGCCGCATCTGAAACCTCCATAGGTTCAGACTGTCCTGCTCCCATAGCATCGTCTGCTATCTGCCACCATGGGGAATTCTCCACTGGACTAAGCTGGATATCCACCCCTCGTACTGAAAAGACACTGGGCTCACTCGCAACTCCTGTCACTACTTCTTCCATTCGTGCAGCCATCTCAGCTACTGTCTCACTAGGGATATCCATATTGCCTGCTTCAGAATCCTCCACATCCATCACAAAATGATAGCTCTCCTCTACTTCCACCTCTGAGTCTGTCGATTCCATCTTGGACATGGATTCTCCAACAGGTGAGTAGGGAAATTTCCCCGGTGTCCTGGCCAAATTTCCCCTATTCGCTAAAAATACTAACAACAGTTTAATCTCTTTCAAGGTCAGTTGGCATTCATCTGTATCCCCCTCCCCTGGGTCAAGCCTGAAAATAGGCAGAATTTGTCTAGTGCACTTACCAGGTCAACAAAAACTGAAAAAAAATAAATAAATTGAGCTGCCATTTAGGGAGCGCTCCAATCTGCCACTTTTTGTTTTGACCCAGTTATTAAACCTGGATTAGAAACTGGGCCTCTATCTTATTTTGCATAGCTAATTCCATTTTATAACTAGAGTAGCTACACAATCTTCCTTCTCCTGTCCCCCCTTCTGCTTGATTATGATAAACCTCACTCTTTTCCTACTCCCACTTCTATTTGCCCTTACCTCTCTACCGGTCTCTCACCCCCTCCTCTCCCCTTTGTTCTCTTACCCTTCCCCCTCAATTTCCTCCACCCTCTCAAACTGAAACTCTCACATTCCCTCCCACTGACCCAGGCCTCCTCATTCTTTTCTGCTCCCACACTCATAACCTTCATCTGGCTACCCTATGATTCCTAGTCTCCTCTCTCCCCTGCTCTCTTCCTAGACATCGCACCCTATCTGACCTATTATGCAAACGCCCCTCCACACCAACTAAACTTCTTATTTTCATCCTGCTACTGCTTGCCAGTGATGTTGAGACCAATCACGGCCCAGCAGTTCCCCCTCTCTAATTTCTCTAAAGGACTAAGTCTTGCTCATCTTAATTTCCGTAGTCTTCTTCCTAAAGTAGATTTATTGCAACCTCTCATGATCAACCTCAGTTTTGACATACTAATACTTTCTGAATCCTGGCTCTCCCACAAGATTCCTAATTCAGCGTTGGTCATCCTTGGCTGATCCCTAATCTGTCAGGACTGTGCCACCAGGGGTTGCAGAGTGGCCATGTACCTTTCCTCTGCCTTACAGTATGTTCCTATTATCTCTGTTTCTTCCCCTTCCACCTATGAACGTCTCCTCATCAAAATCTCCCTCCCCTTCTCCCTCCCCATCTTTGTCACTGGCGTATATTGCTGCCCTGGCATAACTCCTTCCACTATTACTGAACTTCTCTCCACTGTCTCTTCTCATGCCTCCACTGGGGAACTCCTTACTCTTGGGGACTTTAATAGAAATTTGCTCTCCCCTTCTAATACCAAACCATGCAATAACATCAAATTCCTTAACCTCTCCCAACTAATCTCTGATCCTTCTCACTTGAACCTTAAAACTTTAAACCACACACTTCTGGACTGGGTCCTCACCTCACCCCCCCCATAGAATTACTGCATCGGGCACCCTCCTGGATGCCCTCAGTGACCACCATATGGTGTACTGCATTCACAAGGTTCACAGCCCCAAAGCCCCACCCAAATTCATCCAGATTCACTCTTTCCAGTCCTTGGACCTCTCTTCACTTCATGAGGATCTAGCAGCTATGGACTGGTCACCTGTATCCACTGCCAGCTCCATGGACTCGGTGATAAACTTCTTCTCAACACGCTTCATGTCCATTTGGGATCATCATGCCCCGTTTAAGAAAACCAGGGTTCAAGGCTCTCACCTCACCTGGATCTCTGCTGAGCTACTAGCCTTCTTGCGGGCATGCGATCAGGCCTGGAAGATTCACAAATCTTCTGGGTCTCTTGCTGATTACCACAGGTATCAAACTTCACACAGTGCCTGCACCAGGGCAACTAAACTCGCCATGGCTAATTATTTTACTTCCACCTTCCAAAACAACATTAACCACCCATTCAAGTTTTGGAATGTCATCCACTCCCTTTTCTCCACTCCCACCCTGTCTGCCACCCTCCCTTCCCTTAAGGTGAGTGGGGCCACCATCTCTGAACAATCTGCTGCTGCTGCTGAATTTAACAACTTTTTTACCACCTGTGCCTCCACCCTCCTCTCCTCCCTTCCCCCTCCTTCCTCTCTCTCTCTCTCTCTCTCTCCCCCTTGACATCACCCTCTACTCTCCTCCTCCTTCCCTTTCTCCACTGTTTCACCTGCTGATGCCCTTAAAGCCCTCTTTGCTCTAAACTCTACAAAGGGAACTAGTCCAGATGGTCTGGACTCAAAGTTCTTGCACCTCTCTGTCTCTGCTATTTGCCACCCTATTGCTCTACTCCTCATCCTTTCTTTCTCTCTGGCTTCAGTTCCCTCTTCCTTGAAATCAGCCGCTGTCATGCCCCTCCCTAAGAGTGGAGACCCCTCAGTTCCGGGCAACTACTACCCTATTTATTTTCTCCCTACCCTTGCTAAACTCCTAGAGCATGTAGTACTGTCTCAACTATCTGCATGTCTTGACTCCTCTTCCTTCCTCACCCCTTTCCAGTCTAGTTTCTGTAAATCTCACTCCACATCTACCTCCTTTCTCAGGCTCACTGACACCATTCTGACAGGTATGGACCATGGCCTGGTTACCTCTGCTATCTTCATCGATCTGGCCAAAGCCTTCGACAATGTAGCCCACACCCTCCTCCTAGCCCAGGTCTCTGCTGCTTGGCTCTGTATTCAAGCCACAGATTGATTCCATTTCTACCTCATGGGCAGAACTCAAGCTGTTGAAATTGGCAACTCCCTGTCATCCCCTCCATCCACACTGGCATCCCCCAAGGCTCTGTGCTTGGATCTATCCTCTTCTCCATCTTTCTAAACTCCCCTCTGCATGTACATCTGCATCCATACACATGTATGCTGATAACACTGTCATATGTGCCTCAGACTCCTCCATAGCAGACCTGACAAGCAGACTCCAACTGTCTTTCACCAATATTCAGCGCTGGTTCCAGTCAAATCAGCTTTCCTTAAATGCAAAAAAAAAAAAAACTGTGTCTATGACTTTTGGTACTAGACAAAAACTCTCTAAACTGCCAGCCCTGCCCTCCTTCCACACTCTCTATGGGACTAGTCTAGAAAACATCACAACTTTCAAGTACCTAGGAGTTTGGCTCGACAGTCACCTAGAGTTCTCTGCTCATGTGGACTTCTTACACAAAAGCTTCACCCATTAACTTGGTGCACTGTATAGGAACCAAGGTTGCATCCTACTACCATCCCACAGAGTCATTGTGCACAGAATGATTCTTCCTCTCTTTGACTGTGGTGACACTATCTACGCTAGTACTCCCAAGTCTACCCTGGCCGGACTGGATCCATTCTTCCACTCCTTCTGTAGGTTTGCCCAGGATTGCACCACCCCCCGACTCACCACTGCCACCTCTACACCTCTGTCTCTCCTTTCCCTCCCTTGAAGCCAGATGGCTTGTTCATTGACCCACCCTTATTGCTAAATACTGGCTGGGCTCCCTCCCATCCTATCTGGTGTCTCTTCTCTCCTCTCCTTCAAACCCCTCTTACTCTCTCCATAGCTCTAACCTCTGTTCTCTAACTTTCCTGTTCAGACAGATCTCAGCTGTGCAAGCTGTTTTCTCTTTCTGCCTTTCCAAGCTCTGGAACTCCCTCTCTAGCCCTATTCATTCTGCTACCTCCATTCACTCCTTCTCCAGTCTTATATGCAGTTACTCCACCTCTTCCTCCTGTAACTGCCCCAGACTCTACCCCCCTGTTATTGCCTCCATACCTTCCTTTTCCTGACTCTCCACCCCATTCTCTCCCCCACCCCACTGACTTTCATACTACATATCTCCCCCTCCACCTCCTCCTCCCCCCAATTCCTCTACCTCCTCTACCTACCCACCCTAATTCTGGATCTCCCTTGTCTCCTTCCTATGATCTACCTTGTCCTTTCTTACCCTCTCTACTCTTCACCCTTTGCTAGACTATCCTCAGCCACTTGCACTATCCTGGTTCATCCCCTATTCTTGTAGGCAACTGTTACTTACTGCTGTTGCTGCATTTTCTGTAAAATAATCCCTATGTATATGCTGTTGTACATTCAATGTATAATACTCAATGTTAATTTATGATATTTTTTTTTCAATTGTTTAACCAGGAGTGGCACACTAAGCTGAAAGCTTGTTTACAGGTGCAACCTGGGAGCACAGGTAAGTTAAGTGACTTGCTCAGGGTCACACAGTATATACAAGTGGGGGCTGTGGGATTCAAACCCAGGTGTCCAGATTTGCAGCTCAGAGCCTTAAACCACTATGCTATAAATATATTATATAAAAGTGTGCCTTAATATGAGTGCCCTTACGAAAATGGAATACATTGCAATATATTGAAAAATATGTGTTAATGTATGTCAATACACTGAGAAATACCTTGTCCCAATGTGATATATTATATAATATATTATGAAATATATTTTTAAATATACTGACATAATATATTTCTAACCCATAGTATGCAAAAAGATGTCACTATATTGAGCAGTACATTGACTCAATGAAATATAATACACAGCGTATTTCAGCATATACTGAAACCATGTATTGTGCCTCATGCATTGCTTGAAAGCATGTCAATCTACTTAGTGATACGTTGTCTGAAATATATTATTAGTATATTTCAAAATATATACTGTGTTCTTTGCATGTTACATATATTTTTATATATGTTACATATATTTTTTATAGTTTCATTTAATGTTGACATTTGCATAACTAATTTGCATATTTCAAAAACATAGTTTATCAGCCAAAATCATGATACTTTCTAGTTTTACAATACTTTCAAATTTACAACATTAGTTTACAGACTGAAAAGAAAGGTACAAGTTATAAATCAAGTACATATAGGAACTCACCTTGACCTAATAGTGAACCAAAATGGGGTAGTATAAATACCAATCTGAGCCTTTAACAATCATGTGCTTGTGACGTAGGTCACATGTGTAAGCATAAATGTATAAAATGTACATCTGAGTTAAAGTTGCACTGTGAAACAATAATTCAATGTAAATATCTCCATGATTAATAAAAAGATGAACTCCAGTTGTACAGATAGATATACATGTAAATCAAAAATAATTTCCTTTGTTTTTGTCTGGGTAAGTTACTAGTTATAATTAATATCTATTACACATGTATATTTTTATATATTATATATATATATATATATATATATATATATATATATATATATACACATATATATTTGTAAATATAGGAAACAACATTTGAAATGTAAGAAAGAAATATATGTATACATATATTGACAATATACTAATAACATATATTTACCATCCTTATTTCAATATATTTGGAATTTAATCAATATATTTTGTAATACACATAATATACTAAAGTGGCAATAATGTGTATATTTACACTACATTGCAATATATTTGTAAATTGTTAAATATATTGAAATATATAAATTTTCCAATACAATATATTATAAAACATGTAGATAAGGGATATACAGTGGTGAACTGTCAGATAAATGATTTATCTACACAAGCGCTGTTTGACCTCGGGTAACCTCACAAGTGGCATAAGCCACGACTGAGATGTCTGAGATCAAACAGCAGGAGTGTAGATAAATCATTTACCTGACAGCTCACCATTGTATATTTCGTTTATGCAATAGGGATGCTTTCTGTCAGTGCAGGGACATTTGCTTTTGATTGTTTATCTTTTTTTTTGCATATGTTTGTCAAAAAAGTGAACAAAAAAATTGCATTTTCTACTATTTTTTTTGCTAATTATAAAAAAATCTATAAGGGATCTATAAATGAAATAGCACTCATTTTGTAGATAATTTTGTGCTGCACAACTTTTATGCTCACAGCACTATGCTATTTTTTTTCATTTTAAAGTTATTCGCATTTGACTATAGTTAGTACTGGTACTGAGGTTGAACATTCTAAATGAGTTCTGGAGTGACTGTGACATATCTACTATGTATATAAATTTATGATGATGTGTCTACTATGTGTATAAATGTAAAATTTTGAATTTATCTCATAGTAGCTCAGATTTATCACATAGGATTTATGCCCATGCCTATTGCATAAATTGGAATATATTTCACTATATGTAAATAAATTGTTAATAATATACTTTAAAATGTATTTTGTCTTCGTAAGGGGTGTACATTCTCTGTAAATATTTTTATGCTGTATGAATATGTATTTCTCCCTCTACCCTCTCCTGCAGGATGCTTCTGGAAACGAGTTGTTTACGGCTCAGTATGTCTCTACTGGTGAAACTTTTGAAATAAATAAATGCGGTAGTACAGAAGAGGTTAAGAAGCCTGGGCTTATTAGACACCTCAGACTGGGGAGTTTGTTCCTGAAAAGAGTAGAAAAGTAGCACAGTACCTCCATCCAGAGGATGATAAGTAGGCCAGGTCATGTGTGCAATACTGATCTCTAGTATACAGTATTAACCCATTTTCCCACCCAGGTTATGGACACCACCCTGAAATCAACCAGGATCAGTTCTTAGATTTGGCAAAAAAACAAACTGGAACACTACTAATTCTATGACTACTAATAATATCATCACACACAAAATGATGAAAAATAACAGCAGTACTTTTTTAATGGCAACAAGCCCTGCAAGAGGAGAAGGGTAGTTAAGGTATTAGCAGTAATACCGATGCTTGGCATTACTGATCCCCTGGTGGGAACTGTGTCTCCCCTGCACCACACACACACAGCATACCTTATCCAGCTGTACCGTTATTCCCCACTACCCACAGCAGCAGCATTCCCAGTGTATTAATTATCACTGCAGTTCTAAAATGTTTGTGGGTACCCAGGCTAACCAATAGTTGCAGGCCTGATATTGCAAAGCCTGGGATTTTGTGCTGGTGCACTTTACAATATACTGCAAGCTTGCAACAATTAACAGCACCTGAATCACTTTTTGCTAGCAAATTATGCAACAAGGCAATTGTCATCCCAGACCCAGATATTCAAAGGGGTTGCACCTGGCATACCAGAGTTGCACCACCACAACCCTGAATTGCGTCCCTATGGGATATTGAGAAGGCTGCCTGGCACAGTGCAAATTCCGAGGTACTGTGGCACACTGATAATGTTTGCAGTGCAGAAGTAGGGGATGTGCCCATGCATATGCGGCACATCCCGATATTCAGCCCGGGATGTGTGGCACATATGCTGGCACAACCCTGCATTGCGCTGCATAGGGGGACCCAAAGTTGAGCCCCTGAAAAGGTGGAACAACTCCTGGCCACCCACAGGTGGGCTGCAGTATTGCAGGGTGCAACACAGCATCCCAGCTGTGGGTGGCCACCAACCCACCCAGAACACTGTCAGCAAGCACACACATAACCCAGGTGGACAAGTGGAACCCCCCCACCCATTGCAGCGATCACGGTAGATGTAGTAAACCCCGGACCCAGGTAGTCTAGTGGTCCATCCCCCGAGTCCCCAATTCCCCAAGAAATGTAATAAAAGACCATCCCTGATGGTCTAGTAGTCCCACCTGATTCCCCAAGAGATGTAATAAATGACCATCCCTGGTGGTCTAGTGGACCCCCCCGCCCATTGCCGTGATTGCTGTAATCCCCAGTAAATGAATGCCCTGGTGATCCAGTGGCATCCCCCACCCCTCCCACACTGAACCACTTGCCCACCCCTCTCCCCCCTGTCATCAGTGGGTAGTTGCAACCCACCTGCATATCACCCAGTCACCTGCCGAATGACAGGTGCAGTATGGGCTGTAAGCCCATTGGTCCCCAGTGTGGACCTATGGACTTGCAGGGCATACTGAACTAGACAGTCCCAAATATGTGAATGACTTCATTCACATATTTGGAACTATCTAATGCAACATGCCCTACCAAGCACATTAGTCCACACTGAGAATCAGCCCTACAACCATACTGTACCTGTCATCTGCAAGCAGCTGGCGGTATGTGGGTGGGGTTGCAGCCGCCCTCCAATGATGGGGCAGGGGCATGGTGGACAAGGAGTTTGGTGTGGATCGGAGGGGTGGGGGGTGCCACTGGATCACCAAGGCATTCATCTATGGGGGATTACCGTGATTGCAGCAACAGGCAGGGAGGTTCCACATGCCCACCAGTGATGATCATTTGTACATTTCTCAGGGAATCGGGTGGGAGGGGGGACAACTAGACTACCAGGGAAGGTCTTTCATGACAGTTATCAGGCAATCAGGGACTGAGGGGCCACTAGACTACCAGGGATTGTTTGTTTTACAAATACGCGATCCTGGCTACAGGGCGGGGGTGCCCCAGTATCCCCACTGCACACGTCATGTTGTGCAGGGTGTGAGGTGCAAGTGACCAGGCTGCCCTATGCAAGGCATGCAAATGCAGCCATAATGAAATGCAAATGGCCCCATTTGAGCCGTGCATATTCTATGGTTTCATTTGCATGCCCTCAGCTGAATATCATGGGTGATGCACGCAACGCAACTGCATTTGTGCTGGCACATCCCTGTGCTCCCTGGCTGTGGCTTGCACTGGCACACAGCCACTGCATTGTGCGCAGTATATGCCATATTCAATGGTGCTATGCCATGGTGCATCACCATTGAATATCACCTGGCCCTTGCACCGGCGCATCCCAGTTGCACTACGCCCAGGCTTGCGCCACTGCCTGGTGCAGTCTGAATATCCGGGCCCCAATGTGAAATTGTAATTCAAACAGGGAAAATTTAAACTTGCAGTGGCTTTTGGGATTTCTAGCTGGCTTATGTGACTGATCACCAGCGCCTCTCAGGCTTGTAATCAAACACAGCAGTAACTCTCTAATAGAGGGTCTCAGGTGTAGGCTAACACTGATGGGGAAAACAGGCAGGACCTTGGCTCAGGGCCTATTTACTATTGCTATCTGGCAGTTTCCTTAGCTCAAAAGTCACAACAGCATTGGAACATGTCATGGTTAAAGTGAGGCCTACACTGGGGTGCTTCTTGACTCTCCTTAGGGCCCACACATGATTAGAATACCAGGATACCACATACATTAGCTCCTGACCCTACCCTTCCCTCATTCACACCAGCAGAGATAGCAGGAGCTGATCTCCTGCCTCTAAGTTACAGCAGCAGTTCCTAAAATTCTTTGAAACAACACTCTTTTACAGGAAACAGCAATTGCTCTGTCCATTTTGAACTTCAGCAGAGTTTTACAGTACAGAAGCAACCTCTGTGTCCTGCTAGGATTTTAGCTGTCTCCATGCAGCACATCTGTCTCTTTCAGGTACCCAAGCAGGACTGTCTGAAACTTTTCCTAGCTTGCAAGAAGGTTCCAGTACAGGTCCCAGATATTCTGACTCTGCAGTGGCTGTTTTGACTGTCATTCACACTCAGCAGCAGTTCTTGGCTTAGGATTGGTTTCAAACAGGGCACCAAGTGCACCACCACTCTGCCTCCAAGAGTGCTTTGGCCACTGCCTCGGTGAACCTCAGCCTCCATTTGGCAAGTCCAGAGTCAAAGGTCACCATGTTGCAGGCAACGAATTGCAGAGTTTCTTAGCTCAAGCAGTTTCTTGCTCTAAACACAGGCAATCAATTTATAGTGGATAGCCTTGCTGAAAGACATATCTGGTCTGTTGATAATGGTCACGCTGGTCTGGTCAGATGTCAGAGAAGATTTCTTCTTCATGTGCAGTGGTGTTCCTTTCATTGGTGGTACAGATCACTGGGAAACTATCTACTTTACTCTCCTCTTCACTACCTGGTCCCCAATACCAGATTCAGTCGGGGGATGTGAGCAGCAACGGGGGCCTACTCTGAGCCTCTGGTGGTTCAAACATGAGCCCCACCATGGTGGAGAAGTGAGTTACAATTGTTAAGGAGGAGGACATGAAGATGGATATAAAAAGTTGTAGGTAACTAATGATGTAAAGAGCTGCGAAGTATCTCATCCCCAATCCCATTCATGGCGGGGTCAGATGAATTTGTGAGACATACAGTATTGAACAGGCTGGTGAAGGCAATGCCACACCCAGTACTGGCACCATGAAAAGGCAGTCAGGAAGAAGGAGGAGAAGTATATTTTTATGACTTTATAATTTTTTATTTATATGTTAAGAAATCATGATTTGTGATGATGATGATGATGATGAAGATGATGATGATGAGAATAATGTGTTGTTTTCAAAACCACTGAACTTCTGTGTTGTTTTACTTTATTGTAATTAATATTATTATGTTATTTTTTGTTTGTATGCTGTGAAAACATAAACATTATTCATGATTCATGGTAATATGTATATGACCAGAGAGGAATGCTGTTTGAAGAAGCCAGATGATGACATGATGCAGCTACCAGCAGACGCTAACTATGATGACTTACAATAGCTGTAGATGATCTTTAGATGTCCAGAACCTCAGCTGTGATAATGACATGATCAGAAGTACTACAATTGTATAATATGTTGCTGTAGAAGATTGTAAATAATGACTTATATGGATCTGGAGTACAGGCAAACTCTCCATGAGATGGACCATACTAAAGATTGCTTATTTATTTATTTATTACTGTATTTAAAGGGAAACATCTTACTAATAAAGCGCTCCACCTCAGTGTGAGAAACGGCATGATTAGAATGTACAGAAAAGTATTAGTTTTTTACCTTTGTTGCTTTTAAGTATATTTAATTTATCTGGTTGATCCTGCCTCCCTCTCCACCTGGCATTTTAAAATCCAGGGGTGCACCCACAACCACCTGCGGCTGTCACAAGACTGACGTGTCTGGCAGGGAGCAGCCATGGGTCTGTTCATTATATTTCTATATACTCAGAGCCTCTGATAGCTCTGGTGTGGGACATATGAACATATGAAAAATGCCAGCAGATACAGGCCCTTAGGTCTATTGAGTCTGCTCGAGTGTGCAGCTATCCGAGTTTACTCCATATCTGCCCCCATTCCATCAGTTCCCCTCCTCCTGATCTTATCCCACCACCTCTTAAAACTATTCACCAATTGCAGTGGCACCACCTCTTCAGGAAATGTGTTCCGCCCTGCCACCACCCTCTCTGTGAAATAGTGTCTTCTCAACTCCCTCTTGAACTTGTCCCCCTCCAGTCTCAGACTATACTCTCTAGTGGCCCTCCCTCCCTTTAATCTAAGCATCTCCTCTGTGCAGACCCTTTTTATGCCCTTCATATATTTGAAGGTTAAGATCATATCCCCTCTATCCCTTTTCTCTTCCAGGGAGTACATATTGAGTTCTTAGTCTATCCTTATAGGGTTTATCCTTCATTCCTGTTATCATCCTAGTTGCTCTGCATTGGAGTACCTCCAGCAGCCTAATATCCTTCTTTAGGAAGGGATGCCAGAACTACATGCAGTATTCCAGGTTTGGTCTGACCAGAGACCTGTACAGTGGCAGGATAACTTCCCTCTTCCTAAAGATGATTCCCCTAGCAATACACCCCAGCATCTTGTTAGCTTTAGCTGCTGCCTTCTTGCTCTGTGCTGAATGATTTATTTGCCCTGTTATGAGTATCCCAAGATCCTTCTCCTCCTCTGTAGTACCTAACTGTATTCCCCCCATTCTGTAGCTAAACTTACAGTCCCGATACCCAAGTGCAAAACTACACTTTATTGCATTGAAGCTCAGCTGCCATGTGTCTGACCATTGTATGAGTCTGTCTTTCTGCAGTCCAAGTCAGACCTCTATGTTGTCCACCACTGCACTTATCCTCATGTCGTCAGCAAGCGGTCTGATCTTATTGTTGATCCCAGCTGGTATGTCAGCAACGAATATGCCAAACAGCACCGGTTCCAGCACTGAGCCTGCAGAACACCACTAGTCTCAGTCCTTGGTGATGACAGCTCCCCCCATACAACAACTCTCTGCTGCCTATGACTCAGTCAGTTTTTGTTCCACTCCCAAACCTCTCTCCTACCCCCAGGTTCCCCAACTTGCCTATCAACCTCCCATGTGGCACTGAATCAAAGGCCTTACTGAAGTCCAAGTACAGGACATCCACTGCTTGACCCTTGTCTAGTGCTCTTGTTATTCAGTCATAGAAGTCCACCATGTTTGTCTGACATGATCTTCCAGACACAGATCTATGCTGCCTGTTGTCCTGAAGACCATTCTCCTCCAGAAATGCTACAATCCTCTCCTTGATGATGGACTCCATGAGCTTCCCCAAGATGGAGGTTAGGCTGACTGGCTTCTAATTCCCTGGCTTATCCTTGGGCCCGCTTTTATGGATGAGCACCACATGTGCCATCCTCCAGTCCTGGAGTACACATCCAGTTTCCAGGGAGGTGTTGAATAGGTCTGTCAGAGGTCCTGCCAGGACCTCTGCCATCTCCTTTAGCACTCTGGGGTGTATGCCATCTGGAACTTGTGCTTTGTCATCCCTCAGGGCCCTCAGACCTTCTAATACCCTGCTTTCTTGGATTACCCCCTCTATGTTCTCCACCACTCATATACTCTCTGCTACCCTCCCTGAGGGATAGGTCCCATTTTTTCTCTGGTGAACACAGAACAGAAGTATTTATTGAGTGCTTCTGCCTGTCCCCCCCCCCTTTTCAACTCACCCCTCTTCCACCTTTATTCTAACAATCTGATCCTTGTATTTTCTTCTCTCCCTCGTGTAATGGAAGAAATATTTCTCTCCTTCTGCTATCCCCCTGTGCCAGCCTAAGCTCTTTTGCTGTCTTGGCTGCCCTGACTACTCTGCTTACCTCCCTTGATTTCCTCACATACTCCTCCCTATCCTCCTCCTTTTTGGTTTTCATGCATTTCTTGAAGGTGGCTTTGTTTTCCTTGATCTTCCCAAACACCTTCCTAGATAACCAGCTTGGTCTCCTGGACCTAAACATTTTCCTTTGGAGCTTTGAACAGGAGTGTGTGGCCTCAGTCAGGCCAACCTTGATTATCTCTCACTTCTGGTTGGTATCCATATGTTGCTGGATTCTGGCGATGTGCTCTCATAATATGACCCTCATCCTCCCGAAGTCTGCCTGCCCAAAGTCAATCACCCTCGTCCTTGTGCTGGTTGTATCCCTACTCATACTAAGGGAGAACCACACTGTGTGGTGGTTGTTCCTTTATAGGGAGTCCTCCACCCTTACCTCCATCACTCCCTTGCTGTTTGAGAGCACTAAGCCTAGTATTTCCTCCACTCTGATAGGCTCCCCTACCAGTTGTGTTAAGAAGCTGTACTGAAAAGCTTCCAGTATGACCTGTTCTTTGGCATTTGTGGTAGATGGAGTACTCCATTCCACCCCTGGCATGTTGAAATCTCTGACTGTCACTGTGTGCCCATTTGAGCAGACTTTTCTTATCTGCTCCCCTAGCTCTCTATCTCTTTACTTTGGGATGGTGACCTATATACCACTCTAAGCCATGTTCTCCTTCCCTTTGGGTCTTGTATCTGTACCCATAAGGCCTCCATGCTGCCTTCTTCTCCCTCTCCCTCCCCCTGCTACAGGGAATTCCCTCCCTGATGTAAATAGTCACCCCTCACCCTTCCCTCTTATGCTATCCTTCCAGAATAACTTGTATCCCAGGACCACTAGGTCCAAGTCCTGCTATTGGGTGGCCCATGTCTCAGAGAGGGCAGCTATGTCCACCTCTCCTTCTGCCATTAGTGCCTGCAGGTCAGCAATTTTGTTTCTCAAGCTTCTTGCATTTAGGGAGAACACTATCCAGTTTCTCCCTCCCCTATCTGTGCCTTTCTCTAGTCTCCTCCTATTACTCTCCCCATTTGGATTCTCCCTCCTCCCTTCACTACTGGCCTGGGGGGGGCCTTGTGGCCTCCCTTTCCTGGAGACTTAGCTCATCATCCAGCCTCCTGCCTCCCCCCTACCTAGTTTAATGGTATCTTGGTTGCTATATACTCCCCCAGTCTCTGCTTCAAGACTGCTGTGAATTCCCTACTCAAGTGGAGCTGGTCTGGGGCATACCGATTCTTGTTCTGCCATATATCACCCCACTCCTCCACTGACCCATACCCCTTTGACTGACAATATTGCCCTAACCAAATGTTGAACTTCTCTATCCTCTGTTTCCTGACTGTGCTAGCCCTGTATACTGGTAGAACTTCTGAAAAGCTGACTGAGCACCCTGCCAACTCTCATAGTCTGCCCACCTCCCTAAACCTTTCTTGGACCTCTGTTACTATGCTCTCTGCCAGGTCATTTGTGCACAGGTGCTCTATGATATGAGTTTTTCCTGTCCCTTAACCACAACCTTAGGCAGAAATTGCCCCATTCTCCCTGCCATCATGTCTGGCATGCACTCTACCCATATACATCCCTTCCTGGTATTCTTGCCTCCCCATTTCACACCTTTCAGAATTGAGTCCCCTATGACTATGACTGTACCCTCCCCCCCTTACTCCCCCCCTGCCTGTTCCCCTCCCTCCTGGTCACAGTCTTGTTTATTGTGATCATTGTCCCTGCCATTTTTACCTCCTGCTCCCCCCATATTGGGAGGAGGCAGTATAGCGCAGTGGTCTAAGGCTCTGAGCTGCAAATCTGGTGACATCCAGCAGACCAGACCTGGGTTTGAATCCCACAGCTTCCACTTGCATACTGTGTGACCCTGAGCAAGTCACTTAACCTCCTTGTGCTCCCAGGTCACTCCTGTAAAAAAGCTTTCAGCTTAGTGTGCTATACCTGGTTAAACAACGAAATAAAAAAAAAAATTTGCTTTGGTCCCTCCCTTGCTCCTCCCGCACCCTCCTTCCCCCTATCCCCACCATTTGGCCTCACACTGTCTGTCCTTAGCCCATTTTTCCTATGATTCCCCACTCCCCTTCTCACCCTGTTTAGACTGGCCTCAACACCCCCTTCTTCCCTCCTGTCCTCCTGCTCCTCCTCCTCCCCCTCCCCCCTTCCCCCTGTCTGAGTTGGCCTCCTCACCCCTTCCACTCCCCAACTTGTTTGCCCCTGCCTTTCTTTGCCCCTTTCTGCATTCTGCACATCTTAGCTCTTGTTCCCCTGCAAGTCCCTCTCTCTCCCCTTTCTTATCCTCCCCCCACCTAGAAGTTCAATTGCCTCCTTCACCCTGCTCCTCCCCATCCCCTCCCTGTGCTCCTGTAGCCCCTGTTCCTCTAGGCTCCTCAACACTGAGAATTTGTTATAGCTATCTATGGTCCTGCCTTGAGCCCTCCCTGGTGTTCTGTTTGTCACCGTACTTTCCCACCTCCCCTTAGGCTTTGCAGCCCTTTGCTGTTGACCACTGTCCACTTCCCCAACTCTAGTTCACTTGGTCCTGGCTTGTATGGTAGTCCTGGCTATATTACTGCTCCCCTGACCCCCTCTCCTGCCTGGCCCCTAGGCTGTTTGTGTACCTCCTTTGGCTCCCTGTCATGAGATGGCCCCCACTGGTCCCCTCCTCTTCCCCACAGCTCATTCCTCAGCCAAGCACTTTAGTCCCATAGCTGCCCAAGTTGTTTACACACTAGGCATCCCCCAGCTTTACATGCAATCCTGAGGAGTATGACTGCTCCACAGGCATTGCATCCAACTATCCTCTCACTATGCCTTCTTGCTCTTCTTCTTTGGTCCTGTCTTCTCCCTCATCTTGGCCCCTCCATTTCCGTAGGTCTCCTACCAGTACTCTTTTCTTAATTTAAGTCAGAAATTATTTCCCTCTCCTGTCTCAACAATTATCAGTCCCCTGTGCTGCCCCCAGTTATTGTGCACAGTTGTGTGATTACCTGGGGCATGTCCTACACAGCATAAAGCTAGAGTAACTTGGGGAGGGTGAGATGGGGGTGGGTGGAATTACGGCCCCACCCTCTCAAGAACAAATCAGTCCCCAGCTCCCTCAACACACCAAAGAGCCCTCCCGGTCCACCTCTCACTCCCTAGGCCGCAGGCAGCAGGCCAAAGTGAAACAGACAGCCAGAGTGAACAGCTCTAGAGAGAATTAAAAAAAAATAAAAATAGCACACCCAGTAAAAATCAGATCTCACATCACGAAACACAGGATAAAATGTATCTCCAATTGGGTCTTCCACACAACCTCACTATTCCCTTCCTCCATTGGGATCCCCCTCAGGAGAGGCTTTACTTGCCGGCAGCCAGATTAGTGTGTAGTCCCTTGCATCTCCGCCTCTCCTGCCTCCAGAAGCCATGCGGTCAGCCCCCAACCCAGATCCCAGCAGGCATTTACCCACCGAGTATTCACCCTGCTAGTTGCTACACCTGTCACACTCTCCCCCACGCTCTGCTCTGCCACATTTTATCTGGTTGATCCTAAAATGACTCAGTGCTATACTAAGATCAGGTATAGACTGGCAGCCCACTGCCAGTCTATGCCTGGTCTCCATAAAGCACTGAGTCTTGTAGGTTCCAAACTGTAGCTATTGGAAGTTTTGAGTATATAGAAATGTAATGGACAGACCCGCGGCTGCTTCCCGCATGACACATCATTCTCGGGACAGTCACGGGTGGTTGTGGGTGCGGCATTGGGGGTGCTGGATTTTAAAATGCAGGTAGAGGGGGAGGCAGGATCATCTAGATAAATTAAAAATACTTAAAAGCTGCAAAGGTAAAAAACTACCACTTTTCTGAAAGTGATAATCATGCCCTGCCTCACCCTGAGGTGGGGCCCATTGTTACATGGACATTTCCCTTTAAATGCTATGAAAATGTGATATGTGAAAAGATGACTCATAAAAATTTTACTCTTGACAACATGATTCATGATTCACAAAAACTTGCAGTAAAGGAAAATTAAAAACATATCAGTAAGTTCTGTCTCAGCTACTAAGCTCTTTCAGCCTATAGTTTGCTGAAGGGCATTCTTTGACTGAAGTAGGAGTGCACTTCATATAGTCTTCCTTCATGAAGAAAATGGATACCAGTCTTACTGGATAGTGGATACCAGTCTTACTGTGCCATGTGTGATGCAGGGAAGAAGATGGTGTTGTGAAGAAAATGTAAATCGTGAAAACATGATCTGTGATTCATGAAAATCTGATTGATAAAACCTCTTGTGATTTTCTTCCATTATTATTATTAATTATCACTATTATTATGTACATTTTTATTTATTTTCGTGGAAATATAATTCAGGAGGAAGAGTGAGGGGGAGGCTGGGGCAGGCTTGGCTGCCACAAATTGCCTTTTAGTGGGGGTGCTTGGATTCTTTGGAACACATTCCCATTTGCAGTTT
This sequence comes from Neoceratodus forsteri, assembly GCA_016271365.2. NCBI lineage: Eukaryota > Metazoa > Chordata > Ceratodontiformes > Ceratodontidae > Neoceratodus > Neoceratodus forsteri. The sequence continues at coordinate 677,687,049 of CM057456.1, read as the reverse complement.
TCAGAATTTCAGAAATTCTGATTCTAAGTTGAGTCTGATCTGAATCTGATTGAGGCACTGAAATGATACTGGAGATGGAATCTGAATATTGGATTCCACAACATACATCCTAAATAAATGTGCCACTTCCACCCTGTAGTGACTTAATAAATACTACTTCCCCAGTTCCTCCCACCCTTGTGCCCAGTTTCTCACTTTCTGTCCCTAAATTTATTTATCTCACTCCCATTGACTCAATTCCAGACCCCTCCCCATCTTCTAGTATCTTCTCTGCTGGTGCTGCTTGTAGGGTCTTTGGTGCCATCACTGTGTGAGATCCTTCCATCTGCAGTTTGTACTCTCCCAGTCCCAACCTGCCTCTTTACCAGTCATTCTTGCAAGAGCATGCATTTGCCTCTCATGGTGGATGCACATAGCCCCAGTCAGCCTCCCTCATCCTATGGCTATAGGAGGCCACTACTGGGCTACTAGCCCCAGTTCTAATACACTGCCCTGAACAATCATCATCCTAATTGTCCCAGTCAGCCAGCCCTAGCAGCCATAGTGGTCCTTATATATCAAATGGTCAGTCTGGCCCATACACCACACACAGCGCTCCAGTGTATTGTGATCAAACTAAGGGTGACCAGGCCAACCCATACCAAATCCTGCAGAGAGGACACATTGCTCCCAGTCTCTATGCTGTGGCACAAAATCCCAGGGTTTGGTGGTAGTATCCTGGTCTAATCCCCAACCTTCCCTCCCAACATAGGTAGAGAAGGATTAGGATGAATGTAGCAGCCTCCAGTTCAGCTACTTGAATTGCTATTGGCTAATAGGCTAAATTCTAATGCTAAATAATTTGTGAGTTTAGCTAAGTCAGACACTTGTTCCTAGGGCTCTTCGTGGATGGACCATGTTGGGGTCTGTTTATTATAGGGTGGTGGGGGGAAATTAGCACTCCAACTCTTCTTTGGTACTGGAGGGACTGAAGGTAAGGATACTGTGGTCAGTGGGGGTGACAGAGGTGGACCCATCACCCAAGGGCTAAGCCAGCCCTGAACCACGTCCCCAGAAGATAAGCAGCAGCACATAAGGTAAGGTGGGGGACAAGGGTGTTTGGGATTCTGGGACTGGAAAGTGAACTACAGAGAAATAGGGACAGTCAGTTCCTGGTTTTACTTGTTTAGTACAGCTGATTGTGGAACTGGAATTGGAATTGGAATTGGATACTAGTTCCACATCAGAGGCAGGATTTTCAGCACACATGTGGAAAAACCTATCAGGTCTACAAGTTTTTTTTGCATGTGGGGTATTTTCCATTTCAGAGCTGTTTGCAACCAGTTCTGTGATTGATGGCAGCTTGCAGCCATTTTTGGTGCCGCTGCACAAGATGCTATGTTGGTAGTACCAACAGTAGCATCCCCCAGAAGGTGGGAGAGTATTCCAAGAGTGCTGATGACCCCAACATTCTTGCCCCAGCATGGCATTGTAAAACCTTTGCTTCTCCCACATGGTTAACTTTTGTGTATTTCACACGGAGTGCCATTGGGAGATGGTGGCCAGCCCAACTCAACTTGTTGGAGCCCCTGCAGCTGTGCAGCTGCCGATCCAGAAAATTCAGATTAATGCCCCTGTGAAGATCTTTTATTCTGCATTGGCAATGGTGGAATGGGACTTAATCCCCAAAACCTTTGAAAATCTGGCCCCAGATTTTTTTTTACAATTCAGATTTTTGGCCTTTTATATCTAAATTTTGGATTCCATAAAATATCCTGGAATCCAAAGTATCTGATTCTGTTGGACAGATTCTAAAGTAAGCATATTTTGTAGGACTGTTGGAATGCATCCACACATCGCAGTGATGCACAATATAAGGAATAAGATATGAGCACACATACACAATTAGCCTGTGTTTCCATCAAGAGGTTGAGATACCAGCATATTGTCCTCAAGAGTCATGCTTGAGAGGTCCATGCTGGTATCTCTACCACAAGAGGGGAATACAGGGCAAGTTGTGAATGGGTGGCCAACATTTTTTTATAGTATATAGTTTCCAGACATTCACAAAAGAACTTACATTTCAGAATGTTTGATTTTGACAAGGTATCATAACTTGTAGTGGTGCTCAGCTGTCAGCAGCTGTCTGCCCTAAAGTCAGTTGTTGCAGTTCTGTTTTCCACTCTGAGTATTTACAGATTTGTGCCAGCAGTTTGTTTAAAAAAAAAAAAGGAAAAAACATGACATTAGTACGGTTTGCAAATACGGAGCCGACTACAGCGCTCTGTGTCCAAACAAATCCTGTAACCAGCGTCGCCATGTTTGGCACTTTGAACAGCACTGTTTGCTGCAACCAGGTGGCATGGAGCATAGCGCCTAATGAATATTAATGATGGAACATGCACAATAACTTTTAGAACATGCACAGCAACTTTTAGAATGTGCACAACAAATTTTAGAACATGCACAGCAACTTTTAGAACTTTTAGAACATGCAGAACAACATTGGAGTAGCCACTGATTTTTGTACATAATAAAGAGAAACCATATACTACGAAAGGCTTAAGATAAGTAAGACAGTACTATTATTATTGCTATTATAATTATTTTTACTATTATGTGAATATCGATTTGTCATTTATTTGCTATGAAAACAAGATTTATGATTGGTAAGTGTGTGCCTGCTTTTCTTTTGTTATTATAACAAAAATTATTATTCTATAAATATTTATTATGTATTTGTCATTATAATATGCCTGGTCCTGAGGAAAAGCATTAAACTGCACATTTATAGGCATTCCTCAATCTAAGATGCTTGGATTAGACTGCAATCTTGAGGGCAGCACGTGCTCCCTATGGGCAGCATGGCAGATGGCCCTGCTTATCACCCCAGAAACACTCTAAGTCTCAACCTAATTGCAGCAGCTGAGTATACTTTTCTTGCACTCAGGCAACAAACAAAATTAAAAAAATAGATGAATATCTGTACCATGTCTGCAGTGTCGTGCTAAGCACCAACACAGTCAATAATGTATGTGAAAGCAATAATACCTGACAGGGTGGGCGGTATTGTGCTATACCGGACTGCTCAGGGGCGTAATGAGGCCCAACACCGTAGGCGGAGGGCCTTATAGCCCCTAGAAGGTCTGGTATAGCACAATACCGCCCACCCTGAAGGGTATCATTGTGCTTAGAAAATGGGAAATGGGTAACATTAATGAGACAGAGACACAAAATAGTTTTTCGGTTACAACTTTATTTTAATTCCTTCAGAAATATGAACTTTTAACTGTTGGGAGAAAAAGCAGTCCCTTTTTGGGACTGGGATGGGGAAAATAAAGAAATGCTTTTCATAACCCACATGTTGCACTTTGGCCTTGGGATGGACAAAACAATAAAATGTGTGCCCTTTCATTTGCTGTAGTTGATAAAATTAACTGGTGCTGTGAAAGAACAATTCAGGAGGTTGAATGGTGCTGATGAGGTTCCAGTAGGGGGCATGGCTGAGCTGCAGCATGGCTTTTCCTCATCTGGTTCCTCTGCCTCTTCAGTCTTGAATTTTTTTTCCACTGCAGGATGTGCTGTCTGTGCACCCAGGACAGTGCTCCATTTCTTTTTATCATCTGTAGATGGCTTCCAGTAACTTTGCAGGCTCTGCTCACATTTGTGCCCAGTTACTGACATTATCTCCCTGGCTTGTAGACCTGCGTCTGACAAGATCTGTACTGAGGTGGCACGGATACTGTGGTTGGTATATCTTGTTGAAAGGTTTGCTTCTTTACTTATTAGTGCCATTAGTGAGCCTAAATCATTTTTTCCATAGGCTCATTCGAGTGCCATGTCTACTGACTACCTAGAAATGCCTGGGGAAGTCTTCTAGGATGCATATACAGGGCTTTGGCGTCTGCTGGGATTTTTGATATGTACTTCATATAAAGTTTGACTGGACTGTTTTCATTCTCAGGCTCCTCGATATACTGCACCTTGTGTTTTCTTTGTTTGTTTCCCTGGGCTGGTTGTGATTTTTTGTATGCTGATTGTGTGACAGGCTTAGGTATCTGCAGCCATTTTCATCCTGCTTCACTTCAAATGACTTGGGTGTCAGCTTGCGTAAGCCCTCCCTGCCGCGCTGGACCATGTGGATTTGTATTTCAAACCACAGTCTTTTCACTAAGCCCAGCACGGTGTTGGGTGACATAGCATTAGATTCACAGATTTTTTTTTAGGTCTGCCACATTAATTGCAGGGTGGTGGGTAGCCTTGTCTTTGTTTGCTTTTCGATATTTCTTTATTATACCAATGAATACATTGTTGGCAGGATGGAAAATGGGGTCGCTTATGATATTAAAGCTGCATGCTACTGTGTTGTTCTTTATGTGATGATTGAGGCCAGCTAGGATAGGACAGTAGCCAGAGACAGAGTACTCTGTCCCAGCACTCATACGCACCTCAGCATAGAACTGCCTCAGTAAACTACAGAGATTTTTGGCAGTTTTTATTTAAAATCTGCTGACAGACCCTGCTTGGATGCCCAGTCGGCGAACACTCCCACAGCCCAAACTGTTTTTTTTTTTTGTATTAGCCTAGTCCCTATCACTTTCTATGTCATCCAGCTCCTTTTCATTCATGGATATATGCCAGGTTGACTCGAGGGACTCAGTTCATTGATCTCTCCATTTTTTCTTGGCAGCTGCTGGTTGCAGTGATTCCGATGATGAGAATAGCTCGTTAAGGCTCTCTTCAGTCAGTACATCAAAGAATACAGGTACATGATCTGACATTGTTGTTTTTTACTTGCTGAGTTTTGGAGTACACAAAAAAGAAAATGGTTGCTTGTGACAGCTGTCAGAAAGCTAACATTTGAACAGCTGAGGGATCATCGTGATGGGGCACAAAATGCTGGCACCTTTTATTGGCTGTGGTCTGTTGCCAGATAGATTTGGGGTATCAGGGATTTCTCAGCCAATCAGGACACTAGGTTTTTAATGCCCAGTTTCTAAATATATTTATATATATAATAAAATAATAATAATAATAAAACTTTATTTATTTAGCGCCTTTCAAGCACCAAGGCGCTGTACAGATGAATCATAAAATCAAAATATGCATATAAAATCAACAATTCATAGCAGCATCAATCCACAAAAGCCTCGTTCCACAAAAAAGTCTTAAAATCCCACTTAAAGGCTTCCATGGTCGTGCATTCTCTGAGTCGGCGAGGCAGAGAGTTCCAGAGGGTTGGGGCCACGAACCCAAAGGCCCTAGCCCTAGAAGACTTCAATATAACTGTCGGAACCTCTAGCAACCCCTCGTCAGCTGAACAGAGCTGTCACACAGGGCGATAAGGAATCAGAAGCTCTTTCAAGTAGTCAGGGCCGAGTCCATGCAGGGCTTTGAAGGTCAAAAGACCTACCTTAAAGGTGATCCGCCACTGTATAGGCAGCCAGTGCAGATCACGCAGCACAGGGGTAATATGTGTCCTTCTAGTCACCCTGTCATTAACCTTGCAGCAGCGTTCTGCACTAGATGCAAGTGGCGGATATCAACCCCAGGAAGCCCCAAGTAAAGGGAGTTGCAATAGTCAAGGTGAGATGTCACGAAAGCATGGACCAACATGGGTAAATCGCTGGACAGAACAAGGTGTTTCACCCTGGCAATGTTCCTAAGATGGTAGAATGTGGACTTAACGACTGCTGACACCTGATGACGAAGAGTCAGCCCATCGTCAAGTACCACTCCCAGGTTACGCACTCATTCAGAGGTAAGGATCAGATCCGCCCCCAGCAATACGCCAGAGGGCTGACCGGACCCCAACCCCCCGTCCCGCGACCCGGGTCCATGACCATAACCTCAGTCTTACTGACGTTCAGCTTTAACCAGCTCACATTCATCCAGTCCTGGATTTCAGCGAGGCAGCTATTAAATACTGAGACAGCACTAACCTGGTCGGGGGCAAAATACAGGTAGAGCTGGGTATCATCAGCATAGCAGTGAAACCTCAGCCCATACCTTCTTACAGTGTCTCCGAGGGGCAGCATATACACTGCAAATAACATGGGGGAAGCACCGAACCCTGGGGGACACCACATTGCAGAGGGAAAGGGTCAGAGGAAAAAATCCCTGACACAACTCTCTGCATTCTCCCAGATTGAAAAGGTAAAAACCATCTGAGCACTGTACAAGACAGTCCACAGATGAACTCCAGACGTTCGAGCAAAACCCCATGGTTTACAGTGTTAAAAGCTGAAGAAAGATCAAGGAGGACCAAGATAGAGCGGTTTCTCTGATCTCTCGCCATCAAGAGATCATTGAGCACCCAAACCAGAGCAGTCTCAGTACTATGCTTCTTACGAAAACCAGACTGGAGAGGTTCATAGATATTATGGATGGTCAAATGGTTCTCCAGCTGGTTTGCCACTACCTTCTCAATAACCTTCCCAATAAAGGGAAGGTTAGAGATCGGTCTGTAGTTAGCAAAAACATCTGGGTTCTTCAAACAGGGAGTCACCACAGCTTCCTTTAGGGAGCTAGGAAACTCACCCAATTCTAGGGAGCACCAGATTATTTGAACCAGAAACGGGCAGACAATCTCAACACAACCCAAGATTGGGGAGGTAGGGCCCAGATCTAAATTACAGCACATAGGGCACATCCCCTGGATGATCCGCATAATATCACTGAACATCGGCAGGTCAAAGGAACACCAGGAGACAGAGGATTCCGCAACCAAATGCCAACCAAAAGCTTCCCCCTTAGAGTGTGTTGGACGGATCTCGGATCTGATGTCGGCAACCTTATTCGCAAAGAATTGAGCGATCTCATCACACTCCTTTTGTGAGAAAGCTCGACGGATCTGGAGACAGGCTGGGTTGCACAGGTTGTCCACAGTTCTGAAGAGCTGAGCCGGTCGATTCTGAGTGACAGAGATCTCCCTGGACAGGAATTCTGCCTTCTTACAGGAGATAATGCTCCTCCAAACTAAGGCGATCGGCATACAGAGCAGATTTCCTCCAATGATGCTCTAACCATCGTCCCACATGTCGCAACTCCCTCAAGGACCCATCGAACCATGGGGCCCAAGGGTGAAGAGAGAGGGGATGAACACGGATGGGAGCAACTGAGTCCAGGGCCAAGGAAATGGCCTGGTTATAAGCCAAGACTATAGCCTCTGGACCCAATCTGGCAGTCGGAAACTCTGAGAGGTTCAACACCACCATCAGGTCTTCAGGGCACACATCCTGTAAAGAGCAGTATCGAACCATCTCCACAGGAGCAGACCTACGAAGGGAAGCACAAAAATTGAAGCTCACAGTGTAGTGATCGGACCAACTGACAGGTTCCACCACCAAATCAGAGGCCTCAATCCCCAGGAGAAAAACTAAATCCAAGGAGTGACCGTGATTATACGTGGCCGAGGAAACAATCTGTGTAAGGCCCAGTGATGTCATCAACTGGAGGAAGTGCTGACCAAAGGCAGAAAGTTCATCGTCGACCCAGGCATTGAAGTCACCCAGAACCATCAGTCTGGGTGACTCCAACACCATATCGGTGACAAAGTCTGCCACTTCCTGCAGGAATCGTCTCTCGTCTCCTGGTGGACAGTAGATGAGGGCTATCCTGCAACCCAAAGCAGCCACGATGGTACACTCAAAGGATTCAGCTTCCTCAACTGGTACACCCACGAGCCCCAAGCTGGTCTTAAAACAGACCTTTACTCCCCACCCCCCACGATCCAATCTTGGGCGGTGAATCACCGAGTACCCGGTTGGAACAGTCGCCTCTAAAATAGGGCCGGCATTTCCATCCAGCCAGGTCTCGGTGATGCAGGCCAGATCTGCTGTCTCAACAAAATCAGAAATAATAGCTGATTTGTTTTTAACAGATCTGGCATTGCACAACACCGCCCGAGTTGGACAGGGATCGGAAGCCGTCCCGACTACTTGCCCATCCAAATAGGAGGAGCCCTTGGGTATGGAGACTAGGCATGGAAAGCCACGTTTTATATATACATATATAAAATGAGTAGGAAAAAATTATCTCTGCTGATTGGTAGAAACACATCACTTGACCATGCGTATATTAAAGTGTGACCTCACGCCTGCACTTTCATCCTCCTCCAAAACAATTTTGCCATTTTATAAGATAGACAACCCACTCTAGGGTGTGCGGTCGCACTCCGATAGACACACACCTTGGGTGGCTGATGTACTCGACCTGCAGCCTCGGACGTGACAATGCAAACCAAGGCGTGCATATATCACAGCGTGACTGCACACCCTAGAGTGGGTTATCTATTACATACATACATATATATATATATATATATATATATATGTGTGTGTGTGTATATATGTATGTATACATGTATATGTATATGTGTATATATTCATGGCAAAAAACTGTTTAATGCATCAGTTAGAGTTATTCCACAGCAACAAAAGTGAGGGAATTCAGTGTTAGGGTTGAAAACCCTAACTGCGCATATCCCCACCACACACACACACACACGCATATACATGCAAGCAGAGGAAGGATCAAGGCAACACAACCAATCACCCAAATCCAGCAGGAGGTGTATACCTGTGTTACTGTAGAAAGGGGAGAAATCCAACTTCAGATAGCATACATTATTAACAAAGTTGTTCTTTGAGGTTAGTTTAAGTTACCAACTACTTGGTTTTTGGCCGAATGGATTCGGTTTTCTAGGTCCAAATTCGGTCCTCCTGTTTTTCACCATTGCAAATTCATTTTTATGTTTGCTTGCACGCATGTGCAAGAAACATAGTGCCATCATCTGAGTTTTTCAGAGGTGTGTCAGCATCTTCCAATTCAGTCAGTGTGTTTGTAGGCATGGTCACAGTTCTCCAATCACTGCTGAAGCTGTCTATGACAGCAGTTGAAAATGCAGTGGCATACAGTTGAAAGAGGGAGCTACACTTCAGTGAGCAGCTCCCCCCCCCACACACACACACACACAGATCAACTGTGTTGGTTACCTGATAGATTGCTGTAGTCTTGTCTAGCTTAGAGAGACAAGCCACACATCATTACTTTAATAAACTGTTCCCTGCCACAGCAGGACCACCAAAATATTGTGGGTGCCTAACGGTCCTTACTCACACCAGCTCTCCAAAGCACACCTTCATGGACTCTATGGGTTCTAATCCTCCAGAAAAAAAATACCTCAGTATTTGATGTGAAAACTCAGACTTCTTTGTATGTGTAATTCCAAGCATTTTCTCTTACTAGACTCTGTCAATGTGAACTCCTCGCTGCTAAAACCTATGCAAATGAACTTGAGCGTACTGTACTACCTGCAGCTGAAGCAAAAAGCCAGAATGCACAAAGGAGAACATACTGCTATGCATTTCAGCAGCAGCCAGTGGGGGAGGTTTTCATGACTGAAGCACTTTAATGTGCCTTTTAGTGCTGTCATATACACACCCCTGTGTGGTAATTCACTAAACTGCACACTTAGTCTGGTAATGCAGCTTCAAAATATTTTTTTTCTCTGAATTGCCGTGAGCTGGCATTTAGATAGAATCACACAGCTCTTTCTCAAATCAGATGCTCAATGAAGTCACATCACCTTGTGACCCTAAACATCTTAGGGTTGGACATGTGCCCTAACAAAACAGCAAAAACTAGGTATAGAAAAAGAAAACACAAATTCAACCATAGCTCACAATCGAATCCACCCTTTTCTCCAGTGAATCTGAAGCTGCCTAACAGCCCACCCCTGGGTGCTCATGCACTCCCTCCACCCACACAACATATGGCCGACGGGGGTGCTGTTGCATTTTATTTCATAATTTCCTGATCCTGTTGCTGCCACCATACTGATACAGTGATACTTTTTATGGCTCGAAAACTGCTTGACATTAGCTGAATTATAAATGGCATCCCTGTTTGACACTGTGGTGCGGAATATGGTGGTGCTCAAATTTTAAGCCAAGTATTACATGCAGATATGTTGTTATTTACTCATGTCACTTACCATTTTATACATCTATTGATTTTTTCAATTCACTTTTGCTGACAAATGTTGATCGCAGGGATTCTAGTGTCACAATTCAGTTCAGCGACGTGTAACATCTTAGTGCAGATGCTAAGTAACTGTTTTAAAATGCTGAAAAAGTTAACAGCGATGAAAGTGCATGAACTTCTTTCTTCTGTGTCTGGAGTTGTAGTGGTGTTATTGATAAGTGCATGTCCCTTTGCTCCAGATCTATCAGTGAGATGTCTAGTCTGTGCAATGGACAGTGGCTGAATGTTATCAGCTGACAGTTTTCATTTCATTATCAACAGATAAATATTCAGGGCTTTGCAAATGCAACTTTGCTGGTAGCACAGTTTCATGCCCCCAAGCGTCTCATCAGTTAGTGGTTATATCTTAACCGATGATTACAAAAAGTATGAAAAAGATTTGCCGCTGAGTAATGTAAATGCCAGTCCATCTATGCACCTTTAGGCTGCAAACATAATTTAAACGTATAGGGATTCTGGACCAGTGTATCACTCCTTGGCACAGCAACAGTTAATAAGTTTAAGCACATTCTCAGGATATTGTTTCACTTGCCCCCTCTCCCCACTATGATCCTGGTCACCTGAAATAAACCTGACATTTTAGTATCTGTTTTACATCTTAGCTCAGTTAGGCAATCAACGCTGTAAGAACATAAATGGACGTATAAATGGGGACTATAAGAACATGGTCACCTGAAATAAACCTGACATTTTAGTGTCTGTTTTACATCTTGGCTCAGTTAGGCAATCAGCGCTGTAAGAACATAAATGGACATATAAATGGGGACTATAAGAACATGCCGAGGGTGCTTCTGCCTTAGTCCAGCTGTGCAACATCAGCCTGAAGCTCAGGTAGAGCTTATTGTCTACCTCTTTGTTCACCCCCCCATGTACCTGTACCATTTCACATCCTCCCTTGCCTTAGTCCAGCTGTGCTACATCAGCCTGAAGCTCTGGTAGGGCTTACTGTCTACCACTTTGTTCACCCCCCCATGTATTGCTGTGCTACATCAGCCTGAAGCTCTGGTAGGGCTTACTGTCTACCACTTTGTTCACCCCCCTATGTACCTGCACCATTTCACATCCTCCCTTGATCTACAGTGAGTGGATCCCTCATTCAAACGTCACATATGCACGCACAAAAAAGAAAAAACGGTCTTCAAAAATTAAGATACATTTATTATGTTTGTTATGTTTGCTTGCACGCATGTGCAAGAAACATAGTGCCATCATTCGAGATTTTGGAGGTGTGTCACCCGCTCTTCCAATTCAATCAGTGCGTTGGCAGGCGCAGCCCCTGAAAGCCAATGCATGATGGAGCTGTCTATGACAAGCTCCAAAATGCACTGGCATACAGTTCAAAGGGGGAGCTATGCTTCCGTGAGCAGCAATAAGATATCACTTGCTCATGCACAGCTCCCTCCCTACACATGCACGTACGAATATGCGCGCCCCCATGCACGCACATGCTGTATAGCCGGCGGAGTGCCCAATCCCCCATCGGCTGTGCTTGCTCCCCGCCCCCAAAACCTTCCAAATGCCATGCTGGTGGCAACTCATGATATAGCCAGGGGTGCCCAATCCCCCATCGGATCCACTGTCCTCACCCCGAGTACTGGGTGCCACACTGGGAGACCACCCCAGCATGGCAAACGTCCTGCATCATCATTGGAAACAAAAAGAACACCTGTAAAGAAAAAACGGTCCCACATAGTCTCCCTGGCTCCCCTCCCACAACCCACACCCACCCATTGCACACCCTGCCTCACACACCCCCTCACCCCATGCTACTCTGGACCTCGGCGCGACGATCTTCGGTGGACTGGAAACACATCTGCACTCTTCAAAGCTGACCACGAACTGAGGAAATGCCGGTAAGCTGTATAATGGGCTAGATAGGGGGTTTTCAACTTTGTTGCGTATCTCAGGCATTTTTTGGAATTTTTGCACCAAATTTTCAACATAGGGTTTTTGGGATCCCTTCTCATCAATGATGTCACTGTCATGGTGTTATTCGGGCCCAAAGGTGATTTCACAGGCACTCGTGAAATCACCTTTCGGGACCGATTAATGAAATGACACTGCCAGTGTTCATAAGGTGAGCTCTCAAAAAGCCTATTTTGAAAATTTGGTGGAAAAATTTCAAAAAATGACTGTTTTATGAGCGTGCGTTGTGCAGTTCCTATGCACGCTCGTAAGTTCGCAAATTTTCATATTTACACTCCAGATTTTCAACATTGCCATTTTACCATACCTCCTTATGAGTAGTACAGCTGTCATTTTTCACATCTTGCCCAAAATGTGTTTCCGCCCATGTAACGCACAATGGCGCAGTCAGTATGCGAAATCAATGTTGGAACACATTAAGAAAATCACAGTGACACTGTTCATGAGCAGAGGAGGTTCTAAAATGGCTATGTTGAAAATTTGGTGAAAACATTCCTAAAAATGACTGTTTTACGGACGTGCATTGTGCAGTTCCTATGCATGCTCATAAGTTTGCAAATTTAATATTTTCACTCCAGATTTTCAACATTGCCATTTTATTACACTTCCTTATGAACAGTACAGCTGCCATTTTTCATATGCTGCCCAAAATGTGTTTTCGCACATGTAGCGCACAATGGTGCTGTTGGTGTGCTAAAGCAATGTTTGGGACAGATTAAGAAAATCACAGTTACACCGTTCATGAGCAGAGGTCTTAAAATGGCTATGTTGAAAATTTGGTGACAAAAGTCCATAAAATGACTGTGTTATGAGTGAGCATTGCGCAGTTTCCACGCACCCTCATAAGTTCATGACTTTGTAATATTTTAAGTCCAGATTTTCACCAGTGGCATTTTTCCACACTGCCTTATTTACAGTACAGCTGTCATTTTTCACAACATGGCCGAAGTGTGTTTTCACACTTTCAGCGCGGAGATGCGTGGTCACTGTGGGAAATTATTGTTCGGGACAGATAAAGAAAATCACAGTGACACTGTTCATGATTGGAGGCACCAAAATGTCTGAGTTGACAATCTGCTGTAAAAAAAAATCCCCAATCTAATTATATTACGGGTGTGCGTTGCACAGTTTCTATGTACACTCATGACTTCACCATTTTTTTAAATATTTTTACTACAGATTTACAACATTGCCATTTTTTACACCTCCCCATGAACAGTACAGCTGTCATTTTTTACATCCTGTTCGGAATGTTTTTGCACCTGTGGTGCTAAATGCCGTAGTTGCTGTGCATAAGCAGCTTTCGGCTAACAAACTGATATTCCTCCTGTTCATGAGGTGGGGTCACAAAAAAACCATGTTGAACATTTGGAGTGAAAATACCAATGAATGCCTGAGGTATTAGGGTTTCCAACCATAACGCCCAACCCTGTAGATAATGACAGGCATCAGGGGTGTGACTTGGGATTCTTGCCTGTAATGCTCATACCATTCCACACCTGCAGCCAGTGAGAAGCATTGAGGTATGCCTTGGACTCTTGACCCCAAAGTTTACCCATTCTCTATATCGCACCCATCCATGTATTTCAATGGAATGGGGTGCGCAGAAGGACCAAAGACCCCAAGGAACACCGTGACACTTGCCAGTGTCTGCAGGGTGGGGTGTACTGAAATGGCGTGGTTGTTATGACTGACGACCCAAAGGCACACCCCAATGCTTGTCACTCTCTGCAGGATGGTGGTGGGGTTGGCTTCAGTTCAATACTTCACTGCCATTACTATTACGCAGCTCTGTAACTTCTACACTACCACTGCCAATGCCAACAAGCAAACATTCGGCATTGACAAATGCTTGTTTATGGTGGGTCAAGCAGCATCTGTGAGATCCTCCACTAACTGTTTAATTTTCTTCTCATCTGACTGTAAGCAAGTATCTGACATTTCAGTGTGTTTGCTTGTAGTGCATGCTAATCAGGAAGTGCCTTCAAGTGCAGGGCACATAAAAGAGGCAAATGTATTCCTATCTGCCCAGTTGTCCCCTTTAACTTCACACCAGCAAATTGGAAGGCTATTCCTGGGAAGGGTAAACAATACCAAGGTAATTAACACCTTCATTTTTCTGAAACCCTTAGACATTCAGACAGGCACCACATTATGGTTGTCTCCTGTCCCAGTGTGGACTGTAAAATCTGTGTTTTAGAAACCTTTTCTGCTAATCCAGTTTTATTCAGATGCAGTACTTTTCAGTCATTTTGAATGCTCACATACTTGTAAAACAGATTCTGTTAAATCATTCACTATTTTACTTGCATGTTCAGGTTACAACTTGGGCAGGATTCTCAAAGCTATCAGAAGGTGCAAAACCTTTCCTAAGTCCCCAAAACTCCCTCAGCTACGGAAACAAAGGGGAGTTTGCTCCAAGTGCTATTCACAAAAAATCCCAAAGCTGCAGGAAAAACCACTATGGACTGTGGAAAAAAGTATAGCTGCGGAAGTCCCTCAGGACAAAAGGTGTGAGATAAGTAAGGCAGAGCCCCTGAAAGGCTATTCACAGCCAGGTTTTTCCCTCAGCTGAGAAAAGAATGTTACACACAGTGGAATGAGGTGTAACTCTCCCTCAGCACACTGCAGTAGTGCCCCAGCAACTGGAATCAATTAAGGTGGAGGTGTACCACAGGTAATAGCATCTCAGACAGTACAGCAGTGGCTGATGTTACAGCACTGAAAGCACACATTGCCATGCTATGGCAACAGGCTTCAACCACTAGACCCAGTGCAGCCTATGACAGAGCCCCACAAGCAGTAGAGCCTGACCAGCCTGCAGCGAGTGTTACTCCCCCTGCAGGCTACAGGAACACCCCAGGGAGGGACGACCAGCAGGGACAGTCAGCCACTGTGGTGCCAAGGTATCACAGGTACCTGTGGTGTTGCTGTGATCCCAGTTGGGGACTGGTTGCTGGTCTCTGTGTGTGCTGTCAGCTTCATATTATAGCAGCACTGTTACAGTCTGCTGCTTCAGCTACTGTGGTTCCCTATTGCTTTGCCTTCACAGCCTCTACAGCTGTGGATTCGCAGCACTTGCGCAAGTCCTGTGGCAGCTAAATTGCCACACCTGTGGCACTTTTTATGGATATCCGCAGCTGCACTTGTTTTCTTTGAGAATACAGCGCAGCTGCATTTCTGCACTGCAGCAAGTCTTTTTCCCGTAGCTGCAGGAGTTTTGGCTTTCTTTGTGAATCCTGCCCCAGTTCTGATGCCATTCAGACCATTGTTTGTACACCAGTCAGTCTGAGAAGTGTAAAGTAAGGCTATTAAGACAATTAGCAGCAAGTCAACCTAATCCTTTCCAGACTGCATTGTGAGTATGTTTTTTATGTTTGCTTGCACGCATGTGCAAGAAACATAGTGCCATCATCTGAGTTTTTCAGAGGTGTGTCAGCATCTTCCAATTCAGTCAGTGTGTTTGCAGGCGTGGTCACAGTTCTCCAATCACTGCTGGAGCTGTCTATGACAGCAGTTGAAAATGCAGTGGCATACAGTTGAAAGAGGGAGCTACGCTTCGTGAGCAGCCCCCACACACACACACAAAGATCAACTGTGTTGGTTACCTGATAGATTGCTGTAGTCTTGTCTAGCTTAGAGAGAGACAAGCCACACATCATTACTTTAATAAACTGTTCCCTGTCACAGCAGGACCACCAAAATGTGTGGGTGCCTAACAGTCCTTACTCACACCAGCTCTCCAAAGCACACCTTCATGGACTCCATGGGTTCTAATCCTCCAGAAAAAAAATACCTCAGCATTTGATGTGAAAACTCAGACTTCGTTGTATGTGTAATTCCAAGTGTTTTCTCTTACTAGACTCTGTCAATGTGAACTCCCCACTGCTAAAACCTATGCAAACGAACTTGAGCGTACTGTACTACCTACAGCTGAAGTAAAGAACAGCCAGAATGCACATAGGAGAACATACTGCTATGCATTTCAGCAGCAGCCAGTGGGGGAGGTTTTCATGACTGAAGCACTTTAATGCACCTTTTAGTGCTGTCATATACACACCCCTGTGTGGTAATTCACTAAACTGCACACTTAGTCTGGTAATGCAGCTTCAAAATATTTTTTTTTCTCTGAATTGCGTGAGCTGGCATTTTTATGTGACTGCAGAAACAAGATGCTGTATGTCAGCCATGTGTCTGCATTCCCACACTCATCCCCCTCACAACTCTCAAACAAAGCCAATGGTGCTTACTGAATTGAGAAGAGTTACATGGATTTCAGAAGTTGTGCCAGATACACTGCACATTGCCTCATCCACTCTCTTTGTTTCAACCTTTCACTTCCACTTCTCTTGGGCAAAGCATAAAGGCTAGTTCACACTAGCACATTCAGATACTTAATAATTCACACGTCCTTTCAAATCAGGGAAAGGCATGTTGTTGGTCTATTACACTATGAAAACAAGCATTTGTCAATGCCGAACGTTCGCTTGCAGGTATTTGCAGTGGTATTTGGCACTTGGACATGGCTTAAAAAAATCAGTGACAAAGAAGTACAAGCATTTGTCAATGCTGAATGTTGCTTGCTTCTATGTGCTATTTAGGTATCTGGAAGTCACTGGAGTGCAAATATTGAAAATTCGAGAACTTACGAGCATGCGAAGGAACTGCGCAATGCACACTCGTAAAACAGTCATTTTTAGGAATTTTTTCACCAAATTTTCAACATAGCCATTTTAAGACCTCTGCTCATGAATAGTGTCACTGATTTTCTTAATGTGTCCCATACATTGAGTTTGCACACCAACTGCATCATTGTGCACTACATGGGCAGAAGCACGTTTTGAGCAGGATGTAAAATATGACAGCTATACTGCTCATAAGGAGGTGTGGTAAAATGGCAATGTTGAAAATCTGGAGTGAAAATATTGAAAATTCGCAAACTTACAAGCGTGCGTAGGAACTGCGCAACGCAGGCTCGTAAAACAGTCATTTTTAGGAATTTTTTCACCAAATTTTCAACATAGCCATTTTAAGATCTCTGCTAATGAACAGTGTCACTGTTATTTTCTTAATGTGTGCCATACATTGAGTTCACACACCGACTGCGCCATTGTGCGCTACATGGGCAGAAACATGTTTTGGGTGAGATGTGAAAAATGACAGCTGTACTACTCATAAGGAGGTGTAATAAAATGGCAATGTTGAAAATCTGGAGTGAAAATATTGAAAATTCATGAACTTACGAGCCTGCGTAGGAACTGCGCAACACACGCTCGTAAAACGGTCATTTTTCGGAAATTTTTCACCAAATTTTCAAAATAGGCTTTTTGAGAGCCCACCTTATGAATGCTGGCACTGTTGTTTTGTTAATCAGGCCCAAAAGGTGATTTCGCGCAGTGACTGCAAAATCACCCTTCGGGCCCGAATAACGCCATGACAGTAACAGAATTCATGAGATGGGGTCCCAAAAACCCCATGTTGAAAATTTGGTGCAGAAATTCCAAAAAATGCCTAAGATATGCAACAAAGTTCAAAAAAAAAACATCTAGCCCATTATACAGCTTACCGGCATTTCCTCAGTTTGCGGTCGGCTTTGAAGAGTGCAGACGTGTTCCCGGTCCAGCGATGATTGTCGCACCGAGCTCTGGAGGTAAGTATGGGGTGAGGGGGGTGTGGGGAGGCAGGGTGCACAGTGGGTGGGTGCGGGTTGTGGGAAGAGGGTGGGGAGACTGCGTGGGACTGTTTTTAATTTACAGGTTTTCTTTTTTCTATAATTGACGACGAAGGACATTTGCCATGCTGGGGTGGGCTCCCAGTGTGGCACAAGAAAAAGCTGTTTGGGGAGATGGAACCGACGGAGGATTGGGCACCCCGTCGGCAGGCGATGCAGGACATTGCCATGCTGGGGTGGGCTCCCAGTGTGGCAGCAAAGGTAGAGGCGTGATGCGCTGCAAGCACACAGCGGTGGTTTTCTTTGAAGACAAGACCACCGCTGTCATACACAGCACCGCAGCGATTGGTGCAGGACTGCCATGCCTGCTCAACAGAGCAGGGGATTGCACAGGGCAGGCACACCTCCAAAGTGTCCCATTCTCCCAAGACATTCCTTGCGAAAGCGAATGTAAAAACAAAAAACAAATGATGGACTTTAGAGGACACAGTAGCAATGCTATCACATTGATTTTGCATTTTCCTGTAACTCTAGTGCAAATTTTCCTCCCCCCGTACATTTCATTATTTCACATGAAGCAGAATTGCTCTGATGCTCCTGAAGTAAATGATTATTTACTTTTTAATGGACCAACATAGATGTAACAACAAGAACAAAGTGCTCTAGCTTTCGGACCAACCAGTCCTTCTTCAGAAGCTCATGGCAGTTGTTTAGAAAATACAATACTTATAACAGCTAGATAATGCAGAGAAAAACAGAAAAAAATCCCCATTGGTTTAAAATACTCATTTAAAAAAAAACAGAAGATGATGTCAGAGAAGTTTAACAGTACTATATTGCCTTCAGCCAGAAGCAACCTTGGGTTAAACGTGTTTGGTGGAACACACATTCAAAGAATCCTACTGCATATAAATTTAATTGACATAAGATAACACTGCTGCAGCAGATAACTCCTAAATCAAGCTATAAGTGTCACAGTTAGTATAAGGATGTGATTACTGAAAGGCAACCCCCACCCAGATTAAAGACAAACTAAGATTGTTATAGGGCTCATGAAGTTTCAATGTCTGCATTATAGACAAGAATTTACCAGTAAAGTAGTCTTAAAGACATAAGTGCACACTGTGTGATGTGTAAAACCCAGCTGTACTCTTCAGCTAGATATAAGGCCCAAGAAATTTCAAAAACCTCAGGACTATATAAATGATTATTTAAATATAAATTGATAATATTAGTGTCAAACAAAAAACTCTAGTCGAGGAACCTCAAGGAATTAAGACCACATAGCCTGATATGTACTGATGTCAATACACACTGAGAATGTAACAACTTGATGTACCACAAGTGTCTAAGGAACCTGAAAAGAGATAAAAATGTAATTTCTCTCCTCCTCTTCATACAAACAATACACCCTAACCCACCCCACATCACCATAATGTGGGTGGGAGAGATACATAGCTTTAAGGAGATGTTGTCTCTCTCTCTCTCTCTCTCTCTCACCCCCCTTTTTTTCCCTTCTCTTTCTTTCTCTCTATCTCCCTCTCTCTCTCCCACAGACACACACACACACATGCACACACACACTCACTCTCTCCTAGTGAACCTATATTCACTTCAGTCACTGCAATTGTTCCCCAAAAGAATTCAACTTGTCATGAAATCCTGAGTAAAAGGGCTTATGTCTGATGCCACTGTAACCAATCCAAGTCAATGGGAACAATTTCCCTGTAAATGACTCCCTATAGATCTGGGAGCCCTGCTGTATGTAGTCTGCCAGGGTCTTACAATATAATTCTTATTTTAATGCAGTACATTCAAAAAAATTATAATGAAGCAAATGGTTTGTTGCCTTTTACTGAACCAACATACATGGATGTTACAAAAAGAACAAAGTGTCTAAGTGTTTGGCCCAACAAGGTCTTCTTCTGAAGCTTACATGAGTAAACTTACAAGGGATGTTCTAGCCTGTGTGACAATGGTTTCAACTATGGCACTGAATTTGAAAAAAACAGCAATTAAATAACTTAGGATAATGCAGGATATATAAATGAAATCAGCACACACATGTGAAGGCATTGTTGTCATGTCAAAAGACAGCAACAGTACAGCAGCTACCTGAATTCACCTGCTTTTAATTGTTGTTTTAAAAGGGGGATTATTTTTAAATATCCTGTAAATAGTTTCACAATAATTCCCTCACACCTTTTACCAAGTGTCTGCTCTACATAATTCAATGGTTGGCGTCCTCCACAGCACACAAATGAACAGAGACTATTTTAGTTGTCATTTTTCATATCTAAGCAAAATGTGTTTCAATGGCATATAAGCGCACAATGGCGCCAGTTGGTGTCTGAAATCAATGTTTGGGACAGATTAAGAAAATCACTGTGACACTGTTCATGAGCAGAGGTCTTAAAATGGCCATGTTAAAAATTTGGTGACAAAAGTTCATAAAATTACTGTATTACGAGCGAGCATTGTGCAGTTTCCATGCACCCTCATAAGTTCATGAATTTGTAATATTTTCAGTCCAGATTTCCACCACTGGCATTTTTCCACATTCCCTTATGAACAGTACAGCTGTCATTTTTCACACCATGGCCAAAATGTGTTTTCGCACTTCCAGCGAAGAAATGTGTGGTCATTGTGGGAAATCACTGCTTGGGACAGATTAAGAAAATCACCATGACACTGTTCATGAATGGAGGCCCAAAATGCCTGTGTTAACATTCTGCTGTAAAAAATCCCCAAACTAATTACATTATGGGTGAGCGTTGTGCAGTTTCTATGCTCACTCATGACTTCACCAGTTTTTCTGATATTTTAACTCCAGATTTTCAATATTGCCATTTTTTTACACCTCCCCATGAACAGTACAGCTGTCATTTTTCACATCCTATTCGAAATGTGTTTTCACAACTGTGGCGCCAAATGGCATAGTCACCGTGCAAAATCAGTTTTCAGCTAACAAACTGATATTGCCACTGTTCATAAGGTGGGGGTCACAAAAAAACAATGTTGAAAATTTGGAGCGAAAATACCAATGAACGTCTGCAGCGTTCTCTGTAGAGACTGACAGGCCTCAGGGGTGTGACTTGGGATTGTCGCCTGTAATGTATACCATTCCACCCCCACCCACCCTGCAGCTAGTGAGAGGCATCGAGGTTGTGCCTTGGACTCTTGACCTCAAAGTTCACCCCATTCTCCTATACTGCACCCATCTCACCATATTTCCCTAATAGAATGGGGTCAACATAGGGCCAAAGACCCCAAGGCACACCGTGACACCTGTCGGTGTCTGCAGGGTAGGGTGTGGTGAAATGGCATAGCCGTTATGCCCGACGACCCAAAGGCACATGCCAATGCCTGTCAGTATCTGCAGGGTGGTGGTGGGGTTGGCTTCAGTTCAATACTTCACTGCCATTCCTATTATGCAGCTCTGTAACTCCTACACTACCAGTGCCAATGCCAGCAAGCAAACATTCGGCATTGACAAATGCTTGTTGACTGCTGTGATGGGGAATACTTTTATAATACCTTTAAATGCTCACCGGTTTCTCCCTTAGGGTCAGTCCTATATTCTAATATTTGTTACTCCTTTTGTTGTTAAATTAATAATCTAATATGTTATTCCATTTCTAGCATACTACACCCCTCTCTCCTCAGTACTTGCTGCTATCAATTTTCTTACTACCTGGATATTCCAGGAAGATCATTCTATGCCTTTCAGATGAACAGCACAGAATAGTGTGGCTAATGTCATGCTAAGCCACAGATATGAGAAAAGGAAGAGAGAGAGAGAGAGAGAGAGAGAGAGAGAGAGAGAGAGAGGGAGTTGATGAGGTGAAAGGAATATGATCTAGATTTGATGGCACTACACATTTAGGTAATTTATCACACATTTCTCAAAACATTATTTATTTATTTTATCAGGTGAGACACACTAAACTGAAACTTGTTTCCAGGTGTGACCTGTGAGCACAAGAAAGTGAAGTGACTTGCTTAGGGTCACACAGTATGCAAGTGTGGACTGTGGGATTCAAACCCAGATTTCTAGATTTGCAGCTCAGAGCCTTAAACCACTACAGTCTGTGCTATACTGCCTCCACGCTATATATCACATATCATGCTATCTGATATGTATTACTGATGTGGAAAGAAATAGGGTATTTAGCAGCACAGAATAGTTCCTACCACTTTTAAAAACTTCTCTGACATTACAAATAACTTTAGAGTAGGAGCAATGGGAGGGACAGTAGCACATCTTAAAATGGCAGATGATATTTGTAATTACATCTCATCCACCATTACTGGTGTAGTTTATTTGTTTATTGAAAGAGTTTTACCAGAAAAGGCCACATGATCCAAAAGAGCCGGTTGTCAGATGTGTCTTTGTAGTCACCCAACGTGTGAGCTAAGCTGTGTACACAGGATGCAAAATCCCCTGAACCCCCTCTCTAACCCCATCCGATGTTAACACACGCTGACATTTAAAATATTCCAAACAAACCAAAAATAATCTTGATGTCATTTAAAGAAGTGGTACACAATGCAATATCGGCAGCAATTCTGAATAAATCAAGTGAATCAGAGTGTAAGCGATGCCCTCATCGGTCATAAAAGGGGCAGGGTTAGGGGTGGAGTTTGGGGGTGTAGTTTAGTATTTGGGTTTCATCTCATCCAAAGGTGGCAACCCTAGGTTAGTTAACATAAAGCTGAACCAAGGAGGCAGCAGCAAAATGGTGTACCTTGCTTTATTTTCAACATATGGGTGGCGAAAGGCATCATGGGCACCGCAATGTTAGTCTATGGCAAATTGCTCAATTTTGGAACAGTGTAGCTTTGTAATCTTTAAGTTTTTTAGCACAATAGGGGGAAAAAGCACATCTGTGGGACCAGATCTTGTCACCTTGCAAATTTCAGCCCAAAGGACCCAACTGTTTGCTTTCAGGATGATGGCAAAGATGTGCAGTCATTAGGAGCATACTGTCACAAAATACTTTTGCAAACACGAAAGTGTCATAGCACGACACTTTCGCATTTTCAAAAGTGATTTTCAAAAGTATTTCAGGGACTGTGTAAAATCCTGATTTGGATCTTGTGAACCCCAAAATACCGTGGGCTGGATATTCATACTGCACCGGGCAGGGGCACAAGCCAAGGCACAGTGCAACTGGGCTGTGCCAGAGCATGGACCAGGCGATATTCAACGGTGCTGTGCCATGGCACAGCAGCATTGAATATGGCACTGAGGGCGCATGCACTGTGCATAGCACAGTGGCACTGCACCAGCACAAGTGGCAGAACAGGAGCAGGGGGATGCACCAGCACAAGTGCAGTTGCGCTCGGTGCATCAACCGCGATATTCAGCACTGGGCATACAAATGAGGCCATTATGCATGCAAGGCACAAATGGAGCCATCTGCATGTCATTATAGCCCCGTCTGCATGCGGTGCACTGAACCCTGGTGACTTGAGCCTGGCACCCTGCCAGGCTGCAGCCATCGGGGACCGATGCTCTGCAGCCCCATGGCGGTCCCCGCTCCTGTATGCCTGATTGCTGGCATAAGTAATGTTAAAGTTCCTGGTGGTCCAGCGGAAACCCCCCCATGCCCAATCGCAGGTGAACAATGCACTAGATACCCTGGTGATCTACTGGTCCCCTCTCTCCACCCACCCACTGTGGACCTCTGCCACAAAGTACCCCCCATCATCAGTGGGTGGCAGCATCCTGCCCGCATGCCATCCTGATGCCCTCCAAATGACAGTGTACAGTACAGTCTGTACACCTATTGGTCCACTGTGTGGACCAATGGGTGTTCAAACCATACTGTACTACACAGCCCCGATATGTGAATGAATGCAGGGGTCCTCAGTGGGCAGGTGGGGAGGGGGGTACCACTGGACCACCAGGGTATCTAGTGCATTTTCTGCCCCCCAATCGGGTGATTGGGGGGTTTCCACTGTACCACCAGGGAGGCCTTTAATACAGTTGTCCATGATCGGGTGATGGGGAGGGGTGGCACAATGCTCCTAGGGCAGAAGTTCATGGTCAGTGGTCTGGGTGGGTGGGTGGCCACCCACAGCTGGTGGATGTCATGTCGTGCCCTGCAATGTGGCAGCTCACCTGTGAGCAGCCAGGATTTGCTCCTGGTTTTCCCAGGCACATCTTTGCACCACCCTGAGCAGTGCAAGGCAGAGTTGTGCTGGCATATGTGACGTACATCCCGGGCTGAATATTGGGATGTGATGCATATGCATGGGCACGCCGCCCGCACTTGCGCCACATACATTACCAATGCATCCCGGTGCATTAGGAGTTGTGCATCACAACTTGCCCCTTTGAATATTGCACCAGGGTGCATTGGTGGGTTGCGCATGGCACATCCCTGTTACACCATGCACAACTCTTTTGAATATCCAGGCCCATGTGTGTAGTCTGTGTTATGTGTTAGTGGCAGCATGTGGCCTAAGATGTCCAGTTGTCTGTAGTGATGTGTGTTTAGCAGTACGTAGAATGTCCGGGATGAGAGTTAGCAGTGACAACCCCATGCCACAGCCCGATGGGAGCATGGGTATGTGGTTTCATGGTTTACATAGCTGTATGTTATTCCTGTTAGCTGCTGCTGGTTGTGTGTGATTGGTTGTGTTGCCTTGGTCCTTCCCCTACTTGCATGTATATGTGTGTGCGTGTGTGTGTGTGTGTGTGTGTGTGGTGGGGATGGGGGGGAATGTGCAGTTAAGGTTTTCAACCCTAACACCGAATTTCCTCACTTTTGCCACTGTGGAACAACCCTAACTGATGCATTAAGCTGAGTTTTTGCCATGAATTTCCCTTCTTTTTGAGAATGTGCACTATAAATAGTGAATGGAATGTGGTGGTGAGAGTGCAGGGCCCAACAAGTGATTTTATTGTCACTTCACTGTGTAAAAACTGTATGACCGACTGAAATGAAAATTGGTAGCCGGCCCGATGGTGCAGAGGGTTGAGGCACTGGATGCCACATCTTGAACCATGCCATTGACCCAGGTTCGGGAACAGACTCAGGTCACTGGGGCTGGCAGGAGGAGAGGAGAGGATTGAGCATCCGGAGGACTGCTCTTCTCTCCTGGGGTGGGTTGGGGAAAGTGCATTACTCTGTAGCAGCTCCCAGTGGAGAACAGAGGCACTAGAAGGAGTGTCACAGTGCGAGTTATCCAGGAAATGTGAAAATGGCATGTCTCTGACCAGATGACAGCAGCCCCACCTCCACACGCCTCTCTGCCATGAAGCATCTGGGCTGCAATATCCATGCCCTGACCAGTAGCAAGAGAGTATTCAGGCACTCTAATCTCCCCTCCCTGTCACCCCTATGGGATAAGGGGGGCACAATCAGCAAGGGATACTCTAGGTCAGTGGAGTGTTGGTGCAGCAGGAATGGTGGGTCAGTGGCAGAGGCAATGGAAGGACTGGCTTCCCAAAGGACTGGTCAGAATGTGCTTTTTTGTGCATTCTTTGCTCGCACCTACAGGTTGCATGGTTTGTGCGACCAGTCCAAAACCATCAGAGAACATGTGGCCAGGGTACCCGATGTGCCTTTCAAAGATTTTGTGAAAAAATATTAAATGGTTCAAAAGTTATTCAAAAAACAAGTTTCCCGTTATAGTCAATGGGAAAAGTTAACAAAACGTTCGACAGTGTCACAAATGCAGTTTTTAGCGTCGCAAACAACCCCTGTAGTGTTGTGAGTCAGGCATTTTTTTTCCAGTTACTGGTCACAGAAATGCTTGACATAAAATTTGGGACCCTCTAGGGACACAATTCTTTTTGTGTTCACCTATTCGAGCTCTAAGGATGCTAGCCATGTCTTTTTTTTTTGGGGGGGGGGGTTAAACACCCCAGAAATATGTTTTTAACATTTTTGTAAACTGTAGTGTCACAAAGTAGTGTCGCACTTGCGACACTTCGTATTTTTTGAGAAAGTGTCATGATTTGCAACACTGCACAGTGACACTGTCTGAAAGAATGAAATCTTTGCCACCCTGCTGGAAAAGAACGGTTTGGTCTTTCAGGCTGAAATTTGGAGAGAAGAAAGCCAACATCTCACAGATGTCAATTGCAGTTGTTTGGTGAGAAAATATTAGAGGGCTACAAAATTATGATACTCTGAAGTTGACCATTTTTCCCACAGACTAACATTATGGCTTCAGCTGCGCCTTTCTGGGCCCGTATATTGGAAATGCTTCGAGATACAGACTTTTTGTCGGAAAAGTGCTTAGCCCCCCACAAGGGGGCTAAGCACAATACTAGCCAGGAAAGTCATTGATAATATTAGATTTTAGTTTTTTTCCTACGTTTTACGGTTCCTGAGCTATAAGCAATTTAGTATTCCAAATGTTCATTTACTGCTCCGAGACCCATGATTATGCATACATTCTTTGTATTCACTGTGTTTCTCAATGCAGTTTTTTAGGAAAAAAAGTGTGTGCACTTTCGTTACTGTTACAGTTAGCATTATCACTTGTGTTTCTGTAACCATTTGCGTTAGTGTTCCTGTCTATACCACCTTGTGCGTTACCCTTTGTGTTTTTGTTTGCTCTTGTGTTTGTGTTACTGTTACCATTTGCCTTCCCATTACTGTTTCTTTTTGTGTTTTATTTTGCGTCAACGTTTGCATTACCGTTTCCGTACGCACTTCCATTTGCATTTGTGTTTCCTTTGGTGTCATCGTTGGTGTTACCGTTAGCATTTGCATTTCCAATTGCTGTACCGTCACTTTGCACATTACCATTTGCATTTCCATAAGCACTTGCATTTGAGTTTCTGTTTGTGTTACTGTTTGCTTTAGTGTCATTGTTGCTATAACTGTAATTATTTGCATTTCCAATTGCGTTACCGTTACTGTTTGTATGTTTGTCACTGTTTGTGTTTCTATTGGCCTTAGTGTTTGTGTTTTTGGTTGTGTTTCTGTTGTCGATTGCATTTTTGTTTCCTTCTGTGGCATTGTTGCCTTTACCGTTTGCATTTCTGTTTGCGTTTGTGTTACTATTTGCATTTTTCTTACCGTTTGCGTTTCCATTGGCATTAGCTTTTAAGTTACTGTTTTTGTTACAGTTTGTGTTTCTGTTGCCATTAGCATTTGCGTTACCATTTCTGTTTTCATTAATGTTTGCACTTGCATTTCTCTTACTCCAATTGCATTTGTTATTTACATTTGTGTCACCATGTGCATTACCGTTAGCATTACTATGTGACAAAAAATCACATGGTGGGAGTGCTGGGCCCGAAGGGGTCCCGTTCTCCCATCACCACATTCCATTCATTATTTATAGTGCTCATTCTGAAAAAGAAGGGAAATTTATGGCAAAAAAAATTTGTTTAATGTATCAGTTAAGATTGCTCCACAGTGACAAAAATGAGGAAATTTGGTGTTAGGGTTGCCACTCCTTGCTTCTCAAGCCCATCCCATCCCCACCAATAGGCATCAGGGTGTGCATTGGGGTCATTGATCCTAACTCTCACCCTATTCTCCTATGCTACATCACCTCAGCTTGTTTGCACATGGGATGGGGTGAGAGTTAGGACCGGTGACCCCAACGCACACTCCAATGCCTGTTGGTGGGGATGGGGTGGGCTTGGGGTGCAAGGGGTGGCAACCCTAACACCGAATTTCCTTGCTTTTGTCACTGTAGAACAACCCTAACTGATGCATTAAACAGAGTTTTTTGCCATGAATTTCCCTTCTTTTTGAGAATGTGCACCATAAATAGTGAATGGAATGTAGTAATGGTAATGCAAACGCAAGAAGAAACGGTAATGCATCTGGTGACGTGAACGTAAACAGTAATGCAAATGGTAAGAGAAATGCAAGCACAAATGTTAAAGAAAACTGAAATGGAAACACAAATGGTAACGCAAATGCTAACGGCAACAGAAATGCAAACATTAACAAAAACAGTAACGGAAATGCTAACACCAACGGAAACACAAACGGTAAGGAAAATGCAAATGGTAAGAGAAACACAAACAGAAATGCAAACATTTAAGGCAATGGTGATGCAGAAATAACAGTAATGCAATCGACAATGGAAACACTACCAAAAACGCAAACGCTAAGTCCAACAGAAAGGAAAATGGTGACGAACACGCAAACAGTAATGGTAACGCAATTGGAAATGCAAATGGTTATGGTAACAGCAACGATGATGCCAAAGGGAAGAGTAACACAAACAGAAACACAAATGGAAGCATGTATGCAAATGGTAATGGTAACACGCACGGTCACGGTAATGCAGTTGGAAACACAAACACGGTAACATCAATGATGACACCAATGCAAAGGGAAATGCAAACGGAAATGCAAACGGAAGTGTGTACGCAAACGCAAATGGAAATGCAGACGGTGACGCAAAAGGAAACGCAAACAAAACCTGTGATGGAAACAGAAATGGTAACAGTAACGCAAATGCAAGTGCAAATGCAAACGCAAAGGGTGATGCACAGGGAGCCGTAAATGGAAACGCTAATGCAAATGGTAATGGAAACGTAAGTGGAAACGCTGGCTGTAACAGTAATGCAAAAGCACACACTTTTTTCCCCAAAAAGGTGTATTCAGAAGCACAGTGACTACAAAGAATGTATGCATAATAATGGCCATCGGAGCAGAAAAATGAACACTTGGAATACTACATTGCTTAAATCTCAGGAACTGTACAACATAGAAAAAAATCTTAAATGTCATATTATTTTTCACTTTCCTGGCTAGTTTTGCACTTAGCTCCCCTAGCAGGGAACTAAGCATTTTTCCTATGAGAAGTCCATATCTCGAAGTGTTTTCGAAATATGGGCCCTGAAAGGTGTGGCAGATGCTGTAATGTTCACCTAAGGGAAGAATTGTCAACTTCAGAGTGCCATAACTTTGCAGCTGTGTAATATTTTGCCACCAAACCACCAAAAGGCACATTTGTGGGATCTTGGCTTTCTTTCCTCCTAATTTCAGCCCAAAAGACCAAACCGTTCATTTGCAGCAGGAAGGCAAAGATTTCCTATTGATTTTTGCATAGTGTCGTAGTAGTGTTATGATTTGCGACACTTTCGCAAACAAAATCACAAAAGTGTCTAATGTGCGACACTACTGTTTACAAAAATTTGAAAAAGATATTTCTGGGGTGTTTAACCCCCCAAGAAAGACATAGCTAGCATCTTCAGGACTCGACTAGGTGAGTACAGCAAGAATTGTGTCCCTAGAGCGTCCCAAATTTAAATCCCAAGCATTTCTGTGACCACCAGCTGAAAACAAGATGGTGGATTTGCGAGACTACAGGGGTCATTTGTGACACTAAAAACTGCATTTGCGACACTTTTAAACATTTTGCTAACTTTTCCCATTTACTATAATGGAAAACTTGTTTTTTGAATAACTTTTGAACCATTTAATATTTTTTCACAAAAAGGCACATCGGGAACCCGGGCTGCATGTTCCCATAAAGTTTTGGACCAGTTGCACAGACTGTGTGACCTGTAAGCAGGAGCATAGAATGCACAAAAATGTGTAATTGTTGCATTCTCCAGTGCTATGTAGCTTCACAACCGTATATCTGACTGTTACAAAACTTGTCAGATCTAGAGATCTATGGTACCACACTGTGCATGCCAAATTTCCAGCACATCTGTCATATGGAGGCAAAGTTATTAAGCTGCCAAATTTCAGAGTTTAACCTTAAATGGGGTACTCGACCCTAACTATAGTGGCACTACCATGCCACTATAAAATATATATATATATATATATATATATATATATATATTCATGGCAAAACACTTTGTTTAATGCATCAGTTAGGGTTGTTCCACAGCAACATAAGTGAGGAAATTTGGTGTTGAGGATTTACCACCCTTACATCCCAAGCCTACCCAGTCCCACCAATAGACATCGGGGTGTGCATTGGGGTCATGTCTCTAACTCTCACCCCATTCCATCTGTAAACAAGTTGAGGTGGTGTGGTATAGGAGAATGGGGTGAGAGTTAGGACATTTAATAACACACCCTGATACCTGTGGTGAGGGATAAGAAGAACTTAGGTTGCAAGGTGGCAACACCGAATTTCATTGCTTTTGCCACTGTGGAGCAACCCTAACTGATGCATTAAACTGATTTTTTTGCCATGAATTTCCTTTCTTTTTGAGAATGAGCACTATAAATAGTGAACGGAATGTGGTGGTGGGAGCACAGAGACCTCCCACCATGTGATTTTTTTGTCACGTAGTAACACTGACGGTAATGCAAACACAAGCACAAATAGTAACGCACATGGTGACGCAACTGTAAATGATAACACAAATGTTAAGAGTAACACAAGCGCAAACGTTAATGAAAACAGAAATGGTAACAGAAACGCTAATGGCAACAGAAATGCAAACACTAACAAAACAATAATGTAAACGCTAATGCCAATGGAAAAACAAATGGTAAGAAAAATGAAAATGGTAACACAAGCGCAAAACAGAAATGCAAATGATAAAGGCAATGGTGCCATAGAAGGAAACAGTAACGCAATCGAAAATGGAAACGCAACAGAAAATGCAAATGCTAAGGCCAACAGAAACACAAACAGTGATGAACATGCAAATAGGAATGGTAACACAATTGGAAATGCAAACAGTTACAATAACAGCAACGACGATGCCAAAGTGAACAGTAACGCAAACAGAAATGCTAACGCAAGCATGTACAGAAATGCAAATGGTAACATGCATGGTCACGGTACTGCAAATGGAAATGCAAATGCTAACATTAACACCAACAATGATGCCAAAGAAAACACAAATGCAAATGGAAGCACGTATGCAAACGCAAATGGTAATGCACATGGTGACGCAAAATGAAATACAAACAGAAACAGTAATGGAAACTCTAATGGTAACAGTAACGCAAACGCATGCGCAAACAAAAACGCAAAAGCTAACGCACATGGTGGTGTAGACGAGAACAGTTACAGAAATGCAAGTGGAAATGCTAACTGTAACAGTAACAAAAGCACACACCCTTTTTTCCCCAAAAGCTGCATTGAGAAACACAGTGAATACAAAGAATGTATGCATAATAATGAGCCTCAGAGCAGAAAATGAACACTTGGAATATTAAATTGCTCATCTCTCAGGAACAGTAAGACGTAGAAAAAAAATTAAAATTTCATATAATTTATGACTTTCCTGGCTAGTTTTGCACTCAGCTCCATGGTAGGGGGCTAAGTAGTTTCCTATCGAAAAGTCCATATGTCGAAGCGTTTCCGAGATAGGGGCCCTGAAAGGCATGGCAGATGCTGTAATGTTAGTCTATGGGAAAAATCATCAAATTCAGAATACCGTAACTTTGCAGCCCTCTAATATTTTGTCACCAAACCACCAAGAGGCACATCTGTGGGATCTTGTCTTTCTTCCCTCCAAATTTCATCCCAAAAAACTAAACCGTTCTTTTGCAGCAGGGTGGCAAAGATTTCCTATTCTTTAGGGTATAGTGTCGTAAAGTAGTGTTGCAAATCACAACATTTTTGCAAAAAAAAAAAAATCATGAAAGTGTTGCAAGGGCGGCACTACTGTTTTCAAAAATTTCAAAAACATATTTCTGGGGTGTTTAACTCCTCCCAAAAGACATGGCTAGAATCCACAGGGCTCGACTAGGTGAATACAAAAAGAATTGTGTCCCTAGAGGGTCCCAAATTTAAATGCCAAGCATTTCTGTGACCAGTAACTGAAAACAAAATGGTGGATTTGAGACACTACAGGGGTCATTTGTGACACTAAAAACTGCATTTGCAACACCGTCGAACCTTTTGTTAACTTTTTCCATTGACTATAATGGGAAACTTGTTTTTTGAATAACTTTTGAACCGTTTAATATTTTTTTACGAAATCTTTAAAAGGCACATCGGGGATCCTAGCTGCATGTTCCCTGAAGATTATGGACCAGTCACACAAACCATGCGACCTGTAGGCATGAGCAAAGAATGCACAAAAAAGCATAAATATTACTTTCTATGGCACTATATAGCTCTGCAACCGTATAGCCGACCATTACAAAACTTGGCAGATCCAGAGATCTATGGCACTGCTCCAAGCTTGCCAAATTTCAGGCAAATCTGTCATACAGTGGCAAAGTTATTAAGCTGCAAATTTCACACTTTAACCTTAAATGGGGTACTCAACCCTAACTATAGTGGCACTACCTGCTTACAATATATATATATATATATATATATATATATATATATATATATATATATATATTCATTAAAAACTTCATTAATGCATCAGTTAAGGTTGTTCCACAATGACAAAGACAAGAAATTTGGTGTTAGGGTTAAGCTCCTTGCACCCCAGCCTGCCCCCCACAAGCATCGGGGTGTGCAATGGGTTATTGGTCCAACTCTCACCCCATCACATGTGTAAAGAAGCTGAGGTATAGGAGAATGGGGTGAGAGTTAGAACAATGATCTCCAATGCACACCCCAATGCCAGTGGGGGGCGGGCTGGGATGTGCAAGGGGAGCTTTCAACCATAACACCAAATTTCCTGGCTTTTGTCACTGTGGAACAACTCTAACTGATGCATTAAACAGAGTTTTTTGCCATGAATTTCCCTTCCTGTTGAGAATGAGTACTATAAATTGTGAATAGAATGTGGTGGTGGGAGCACAGGCCCTTTGGGCCCTGCACTCCCACCACGTGATGTCTTGTGACATAGAAATGGTAACAGCAACACAAATGCAAGTGCTAACAGTTACGCACATGGTGACACAAATGTAAATGGTAATGCAAACGTTACTAGAAATGCAAATGCAAATTGATTAGATGCAGTTTAGATTCAATGCTAAGAAGTGCAAAGTAATGCACCTGGGTAACAAAAACCCAAGGGAAGAGTATACAATGGGGGATGAGATACTGACAAAAACAAAAATGGTAAGGGACCTGGGGGTAGTCATATCAGATGACCTAAAGGTGGGTCAGCAATGTGAGAAGGCAGTAGGGAGGGCTGGGGGAATACTGGGATGCATAGGGAGAGGCATCACCAGTAGAAAACAAGAAGTTGTTGGCCCTCTGTACAGACAGTTGGTAAGACCACATCTGGAGTACTGTGTATGGTTCTGGAGACCCCATCTTCGCAAAGACATAAAGAGGGTGGAGGCTGTCCAGAGGAGGGCAACCAAAATGATGCAGGGTCTGCATCAGAAGACATATGAAGAAAGATTAAAGGAACTAAAGATGTATAGCCTTGAGGAAAGGAGGGAGAGGAAGGATTTGATAGAAACTTTCAAATACCTCAAGGGAATCAACAAAGTCCAAGAGGGTAGTATCTTTCAGAAAAAGAGATGTGCAAAAACAAGGGGGCACAATTTGAAGATAGAGGGGGGACAGCTCAGAGGTAATGTGAGGAAGTATTTCTTCACAGAGAGGGTTGTGGATACATGGAACAGCCTTCCTGAGGAAGTCATAGAGTCAAAAACAGTGGGGGAATTCAAGAATGCATGGGACAGACATAAGGCAATTCTAGTAGGGGGTAGGAGGAAGTAGGCTCTTGGTTAACTAGGATCTGCAGCTTATCCATTAGGTAGGGAAATGGGCATACTAGGTGGGCCAAGCGGTCCTTATCTGCCATTAAATTCTGTTTCTATGTGACGCCAAAGTGAACAGTGATGCAAACGGAGATGCAACTGCATACAGAAATGCAACTGGTAACACGCACAGTCATGATACTGCTATTGTAAATGCAAATGTTAACTGTTACAGCAATAATAACACCAATGGGAACAGAAATGGAAAGGCAAATGCAAGCGCGTATGGAAATGCAAAGCATAACATGCACAGTCACGGTACTGCAATTGCAAATGGCAATGGTAAGAGGAAAAACAATGCCAAACAAAACAGAAATGCAAAGACAAACAGAAGTGCATATGGAAACGCAAACCACAATGCGCTCGGTCATGGTACCGCTGTGTAATAGCTAAACGAACACCAAAGGAAACAGAAATGGAAATGCGAACGCAAGCGCATATAGAAACACAAACCATTATGTGCACAGTCATGGTCCCGCAGTTGTAAATGCAAATGGTAATGGTAACAGCAGCAGTAACGCCAAAGGAAACAGAAATGCAAATGAAATTGCAAGCACGTGAGGAAACGCAAATTGTGACATGCATGGTAACGGTACAGCAACTGGAAATGCAAATGGTAACGTTAACAGCAGAAATAATAGCAAAGTAAACAGAAATGGAAATGCGAACGCAAGTGCGTATGCAAACAAGAACACGAAGGGTAACGCAGACGGTGACGTACATGGGAACGGTAACGCAAATGGATACGGAAACACAAGTGGAAATGGTAAGTGTAACAGTAATGGAAGCACACACCCTGTATTTGCCCGACAGCTGCAGAAACAAACACAGTGGGCTGGATATTCAAAAGGGTTGCGCCATGCACAATAGGGTTGCACCTGCG
Source organism: Neoceratodus forsteri (assembly GCA_016271365.2). NCBI lineage: Eukaryota > Metazoa > Chordata > Ceratodontiformes > Ceratodontidae > Neoceratodus > Neoceratodus forsteri. The sequence continues at coordinate 677,652,953 of CM057456.1, read as the reverse complement.
CAAGTCCGAAATTGCACCATTCTGCCATATTCAGCAGGAGGCAGTTGCGCTCCCCAAGTCAAGCTGAGCAACAGCGCAATGCTAATGAAGGCATGCTGAACTGGAGGGGGAGGAACCATGCATAAACTGCACAGCCCGATATTCAGCGGGCTATGCAGAGTTGTGCAGGCGCAACCCCCAACCTGCACCTGCACAACTTTGAGCAAAAAAAAAGGAGTAAGTCGAGGGCCACCCACAGGTGAGTTTCCACATTGCAGGGTGCAACACAGCAGCTGCCACCTGAGGGTGGCCCTCAACATACTCTCTGTGCCCCCCTGCAGCCCAATCGCGGGCATATAGTAACCCCCCAACCCCGACTGGCCCAATCGCGGGCATAAGTTAAACCCTCCACCCCCGACTGGCCCGATCACAGGCATAAGTGAAAATAAACCCCCACCTCCCACTAGCCCGATCGCTGGCAGCAAAGAGTCAACCCCCACAAGAACATATCCCTGGTGGTCCAGTGGACCGCGAAGCCCGATCGGGGGCAGCAAAGTGTTCAACCCCCCCAGGACATATCCCTGGTGGTCCAGTGGACCTTGAAGCCTGATCGCTGGCAGAAAAAGTTCAACCCCCCCAGAACATATCCCTGGTGGTCCAGTGGACCGTGAAGCCTGATCGTGGGCTGCAAAGTGTTCAAACCCCCAAGGACATATCCCTGGTGGTCCAGTGGACTCGAAGCCCGATCGCTGGCAGAAAGTTCAACCTCAGAAGACATCTCAGTGGTCCAGTGGCGAAGCTCGATCGCAGCAGCAGTAGACCCCATGACCATCTACCTGGTGATATTAGTGTCTCACCTCACTCCACCAGAAGCTTCCCACCACCCTACTCCCTGTTAGCCAAGTTGGCGGAGATACTCACCCACCTGCCATCTGTCGACCGATGTCCTGGCAGGGCTGCACGCTCGACTGGTTTAGAAGCAGACACGGCGTAGCTCATACTTAGGCAGTCCAGATATGTGAATGAATGAATTCATTCACATATCTGGACTGCCTTGGTATGGGCTGCACGCCCATTGGCTCTTGCCTGAACCAATTTGCATGCAGCTCCCTACTAGGCAGTCAGTTGGCAGGGCGGCAGGTGGTGGATGCTGCTGCCCGCTGACTGACAGGGAGTGGGGTGGTGGGTCGGGTGGGTGGGGGGTCGCTAGATCACCAGGGTAGGTGGTCCTTGGGGGGGGTTGAACACTTTTCTGCCCGCGATCGGGCTTTGCGGTCCACTGGACCACCAGGGATATGTTCTTGGGGAGGTGAGCTTTTTCTGCCCGCGATCGGGCTAGTGGGGGGTGTTTTTTTTTTCACTTATGCCCACAATCGGGCTAGTGGGGGGATGTTTAAACTTATGCCCCCGATCAGGCCAGTTGGGGGGTGGTGGATGTTTAAACTTATGCCCGCGATCAGGCCAGTCGGGGGGGTTGGAGGATGTTTAAACTTATGCCCGTGATTGGGCTGTAGGGGCCGTCAGTCCCCGACGGCTGCGGCATGGCAGGGCACCAGATGCAAGTCCTCGAGGATCAGCACACCTGAATGCTAATGGCATGCAAATGGGGCCATAAATAGATGCAAATGGCCCCCCGTGCTTTGCATGAATTATGGCCCCATTTGCATGTCACCTTTTGAATATCGGAAATTTGCACATGGTGCAATGGTACTTGCACCACCGCATCTTGAATGCTCCACTCTGACCACTTGTGGTGGTGCAAGTTCCATCATGTTTTGCATATGGTTGAGGGTGATATTCAAAGGAGTTGCTCAATAGCGCAACTCCTTTGAATATCGCCCCGGCCACACCCCTGCACAACTATTTTGTGCAGCGCAAGGGCTTGTGCCACAGAATAGTGCAGTTTGAATATCCAGCCCAGCGTGTAGAAAGAATGTATGCATTATAATGGGCCTCAGAGCAGAAAATGAGCTGTTGAAATACTAAATTGCTGATATCTCAGGAACTGTATGATGTACAAAAAAAATTTAAATTCCACATGATTCATGAGTTTATGGGCTAGATTTTTACTGACCATGTGGGCTATTCATCATCACAATGAAAATTCCATATCTTGCACCGTTTTCGAGATATGAGCCCCGAAAGGCACAGCATATGCCACCATGTTAGTCTATGGGGAAAAAGTCAGCTTCAGAAGCACCATAACTTGGCAGCTGTGCAAACTTTTTTCACTAAACCACCAAAAGGCACATCTGTGAGATGCTGGCTACCTTTCCTCAAAATTTCAGCCCAAAAGACCAAACCATTCTTTTGCAGCAGGGTGACAAAGAATTCCAGTCATTTTGGCCTTAGTCTGGAAAAGTAGTGTCATGATTTGCGAAAGCTTTCACAAAAATTTGCGAAAGTGTCGCAAGTGTGACACTACTTTGTGACACTACTTTTCCCAGAAATTTGAAAAACATATTTCTGGGGTGTTTAACCCCAAAATAAAGAAATGGCTAGCATCCTCAGGGTCTGACTAGGTGAACACAAAAATAATTGTGTTCCTAGAGGGTCCCAAATGTAAATGGCAAGCATTTCTGTGACCAGTAACTGAAAAAAGAGTGGCAGATTTGCCACACTACTAGTGCCATTTGCGACACTGAAAAGTGCATTTGCAAAAGTGTTGAACTTTTTGTTAACTTTTCCCATTGACTTATAATGGTAACTTGTTTTTTGAATAACTTTTGAACAGTTCGATATTTTTTCATAAAATCTTCAAAAGGCACATTGGGGACCCCGGGCGCACGTTCCTTGAAGTTTTTGGACCAGACGTGCAAACCGTTCGACCTGTAGGTGTGAGCAAAGAATGAGCAAAAAAGCAAAATTGCACACACAGATGTCGCTTAATAACTCTGCAGCTGTCTATCTGACTGGTACAACAGTTGGCATATCCCAAGATCTATGGTTGCACCCCGTGCCTGCCAAATTTCATGCAAATCCGTTGAACAATGACAAAGTTATTAAGGTGCAAAGTTTTACCCTTTAACATTAAAAGGGCTACTCTACCATAATATATATATATATATATATATATATATATATATATATATATATATATTAGAGGCAAAAACTCCGTTTAGTGCATTAGTTAGGGTTGTTCCACAGCTTATTAAAGTGAGGAATTCTGTTAGGGGTTGAAAACCCTAACTATTAACTACTCCCCCAGCACCACACACACACAGACACACACATGCAAGTATGGGGGAGGACCAAGTCAACACAACCAATGACAGACATCCAGCAGCAGGTGACAGAAATAACAAACAATTGTCTAAATGTACTACGAGACATCCCCACCCACCTGACCAGGTACTGCATGCTCAGTGGAGATCAACAGCAAAACTGAGGCCATGTACACCAAACGTACACATCCCTGATTGCAGCTGCACACAACGTACCACACTTAGTAGTTGCATGGCCTTACCTACCGATGCCCCACACCACACCACAACTGGTACTGTGCCGTTAGTCAATATAAATGCTGAAGATGCACGATGACAGTTGTAGAAAGGTTTTAACACTAGTGAGTAGACATTAGTTAAGAGAAGTACATAAAATAACTACAAGACACTAGCATGCTCAAGATAAAAGTAGCGTTACATTTAGTATGTGATTTACATAGTAATACATTTACTACAACGGTTTACTCAAAATAGAGAGGCTGATGTAAATGTATGGAAAAGCATTGCCTGTTCAACGCTCTGAAATTCGTACTGCCAGTATCAGATGCATTATTACTGATGAAGGTGTACTGCTGATGTACATACATAGACCTTCAGTGTGTTTCAATACTAAAATTACAGTTAGTATTCTTTGTAAGAAACAATGTAATTGCGTGGATCAGGCCAAGCAACTTGTAAACATCATAGCACTACTGAGCCAACAATGACATACCTGTATCAGAGATGTATATAGGATAGATTTTCCTGTAGGCACTTACTGAGTATGTTGTACCTGATAAAGACAATCTCATTGCATCTGTGATGACTAACTTATTCAAATAGTAATACATTTACTATTGTTGCAATGAGTGATCTATGCCACTTATGGACACAGTGTAAATTTTTTTAACAGTTGTTTCATAGTAAGACTGTATGCCTAGTGTTTGGGTTTGCCACACTTCTGTCACTGATGCTATCAAAGTGATAACTATGTTAATTGTGGTACAACAGGAATCAAGTAGGTATGGTGTAGATATAAACAGAATGTCTTTTAGTATTGATTAAACTCACAATGGGGTAAGTGTACTAGGACAGCAGGGGTTATTGTCCATCACTGACTCTGTCAGTTATAATCAAACTAAGGTTTCAATGACTGTAATGATCACTGTTCATCTTCATGAGTTCATATTCACAGCCATTCTCCAGTAACTAGACAGTGTATGGTGTAACTGGGTTGGACACTGTGTTGCAAAGCTGCTGCAGTGCCTAGCAGAGGGAGAGTATCTACTCATAAAGACAATTAAGCAATAAGGCATGACCAACAGTTATGTTAAATGGTCTGTTAATCACCCTGAAGGGGTTTAATGTTGAATGAGGTATAGCCGAGTGCCACATGTCGCAAGACAGTGATAAACTGACCATTAACATAATACCTGGGAGTGGCTTATTGCTATCATAATAAAACTGTTTTTAAATAACATTAAACCATGTTCATCATATGGTTAGGCTCTCACATATCTGTTAATAAAACTAAACATAAAGCTGTTACAATGTTTACAGTCAATTAGAAAGCTGCATTTCTCAAACCCTGTTATAATCAGAGATATTATACCTGTACAACTCCTTGGTTTTGCTGAACTGTATTGCTTCAGGTGGCCCACCACATGTGGTGTGGTCTGGTTTTGGGGCATCGGTAGGTAAGGCCATGCAACTACTAAGTGTGGTACGCTATGTGCAGCTGCAATCAGGGATGTGTACATTTGTGTACATGGCCTCAGTTTTGCTGTTGATCTCCACTGAGCATGCAGTACCTGGTCAGGTGGGTGGGATGTCTCGTAGTACATTTAGACAATTGTTTGTTATTTCTCACCTGCTGCTGGATGTCTGTCATTGGTTGTGTTGACTTGGTCCTCCCCATACTTGCATGTGTGTGTGTGTGTGTGTGTGTGTGTCTGTGTGTGTGGTGCTGGGGTGACTGTAGTTAGGGTTTTCAACCCTAACATCAAATTCCTCACTTTTGTCGCTGTGGAACAACCCTAACTAATGCATTAAATGGAGTTTTTGCCTCTAATTTCCTTCTTTTGAGAATGATAACGAGAAATAGTGAATGTAATGCATGGCAGGGCTCCCGGCCCCGCCTACACGAATGTGGTGGCGGGCGGCCCCGCGCCCTACACGTGATGTCTTGAGGCATAGTAACAGGAACAGCAACGCAAACAGAAGCACTAACAGTGGTGCACATGGTAACACAAGCGCGAATGAGAACAGAAAGGGTAACGCACACGGTGGCGTAGACAGGAACGGTCTGCCACGTGATGTGTTGTCACATAGTAACATTTTGCCTGCAAACGGAAATTTCAATGGTCTTGGTGACGCAAACTAAAACAGAAACAGTACTGTAGACACAAATGGCAAAAAATAACAGAAACGCAACCGAAAATGAAAACGCCAAGGATAACGCACACGGTGGTGCAAACATCAACGGTAAGTGAAATGGGTACGGAACCGCAAGCAGAAAGGCAACAGTAACAGTAATGTAAGTGCACAGGCTGTTTTTTTGGGCTCCGCGCTCCCGCCATGTAATATGGCGGCGGAAGCATAGGGCACTTCAGGCCCCGCGCTCCTGACACGTGATGTCTTGAGGCATAGTAACAGAAACAGTAATGCAAACAGAAGCGCTAACAGTGGCGCACATGGTAACACAAGTGCGAATGAGAACAGAAAGGGTAACGCACACGGTGGCATAGACGGGAACGGTCTACCACATGATGTGTTGTCACACAGTAACATTTTGCCTGCAAATGGAAATTTCAATGGGCTTGGTAACGCAAACTAAAACAGAAACAGTACTGTAGACACAAATGGCAAAAAATAACAGAAACGCAACCGAAAATGAAAACGCCAAGGATAACGCACACGGTGGCGCAAACGTCAACGGTAAGTGAAACGGGTACGGAACCGCAAGTAGAAAGGGCAACAATAACAGTAATGTAAGCGCACAGGCTGGTTTTCCCCAAAACCTGCATAGAGAAACACAGTGAGTACAAATAATGTATGCATAATAATGAGTATCGGAGCAGAAAATGAGAACTTGGAATACTAAATAGGTTATATCTCAGGAACCGAACGACGTAGAAAAAAAATTTAAAAGTCATATTATTTACAACTGTCCTGGCTAATTTTGTAGTTAGCCCCCAGGTGGCGTAGACAAGAATGGTCTGCCACATGATTCCTTAGCCCCCAGTAGGGGGCTAAGGAATTTTCCAACGAAAAGTCTGTATCTCGCACAGTTTCCGAGATACGGGCCCTGAAAGGCACGGCGAATGCCATAATGTTATCCTATGGGAAAAAAAGAGAAGTTCGGAGTGCCATAACTTTGCCTCCCTGTAATATTCTTTCACCAAACCACTGAAAGGCACATATGTGGGCTGTTGGCTGTCTTCCCTTCAAATTTCAGGAAAAAAGACCAAACCGTTATTTTGCAGCAGGGTGCCAAAGGATTCCTGTAATGCGTCGGGCGCCGTAATGTTATCCTATGGGAAAAAATGTAAACTTTGGAGTGCCATAACTTTGCCGCCATGTAATATTTTTTTAATACAACACTGAAAGGCACATCTGTGAGATGTCGTCTGCATTCACTCCAAATTTCAGCCCAAAACTACCAACCGTTCTTTTGCAGTGCAGTGCCAAAGAATTGCTGTCATTTTCCCACAGACTAGAAAATTACTGTCGCAATTTGCAACAGCTTTCGCATAAAAGTTCGACACTTTCATGAGCACGAAAGTAATTTGCGAAAGTACTTTTTCCAGAAATATGAAAAACATATTTCTGGGGTGTTTTACCACAAAATAAAGACATGGCAAGCATCCTCAGGGTCCGACTAGGTGAATGCAAAAAGAATTAGGTTGCTAGAGGGTCCCAAATTTAAATGCCAAGCATTTTTCTAATGACCAACTGAAAACAAAATGGCCGATTTGCGAAAGTAACAGGCCCATTTGCGAAAGTAAAAATGCATTTGCGACACTGTCGAACTTTTTGTTAACTTTTCCCATTGACTTATAATGGGAAACTGTTTTTTGAATAACTTTTGAACCGTTTAATATTTTTTCATGAAATCTTCAAAAGGCACATCAGAGACCCTGGCCGCATGTTCCCTGAAGATTTTGAGCCAGTCATGCAAACCGTACGACCTGTAGGTGTGACCATAGAATTCCAGAAAAAGCGTAAACACGTGCGCAGATCACGCTTAATAACTCCGCAGCCGTATATCCAACTGGTACAAAACTTGGCAGATCCCAAGGCATATAGCTCTTGATCATGTATTCCAAATTTCAGGCAAATCCGTCAAACAGTTGCAAAGTTATTAAGGTGCAAAATTTTGGGTTTAACATAGAAATGGCTCCTCAACCCTAACTATGGTAGCACTATTGTGCTACCATAATATATACACATACATATATACTGTGTGTATATATATATATATATATATATATATATAAATATATATATATATTTATGTTCAATGTTAGGTTCCCATCCCCAGCACCCCACCCCACCAACAGGCATCAGGGTGTGCGTTGGGGTCATCGATCCTAACTCTCACTCCATCCTAACTCTCACCCCACCCCAACCACAGTGCAAGGAACACCCACCAGCCCCAAAAGACATGTGCAGCAGGTACGGACCTCAGCACATAGCCACGGCTTTCCTGGGCTGCGGAGAAGACAGGCTTAGGACACCCATAGCTATATCAGAGCTTCAAACTCAGGCGCCTTTTAGGGACAGGCTCCAATTGGCTGTCTGTCTGCCTAGAGCCCCTTGATTGGCCAGTCAAACTTCTCTGTAATTTTTAAGGAACTCTGCTTTGCAGCAGACAGTTTGAGTTTGTAGTCTGCAGTGTTCCTTTTCTCCCGCCCCCCCAGGCCACCTTTAAATGCTGTCATTCTCCTCCTATTCATAGACCTCTGCTATTTGCTAATATTGGTAAATATCAATTCACTTCCTCCTATTGCCACTTGATGCTTAGGCTGCATCTGCTAAATTGTATCTTCTGCTTGATAAGTATATATTGTTTCTAGGCTCCCAATACTTTAGTAAATGCATCAGTATATGCTGAGTGATCTTCCCACAATGAGGGCACTTCATAATCACCTGTGCTTGTCCCTGTTTTTCTTATGCTTCCTGGGGGTTAAGCCTTGTCAGCCAGATGTCTCTTAGGACAGACTGTGGCTCCTATACTACATCATCCTGATTGAACACATGCCTTCCTGTTGACCAGCTTGCACGTAATTTACAATTTCCCTCCTTGTAGATAGCCCATCATCCATCATGGCATGAAAGATATATTATAGATCTGTCTCACAGGGGCACACCCCTCTCCGTCCTTATTCACCAACCTCCCCTGGCTACTCCCTGCCAAGGCACTTTTATATGCAGCCTTAGGTCAGCATGGAGCCAGCCTTAGGGCTCCACCAGTCCATTCCCATGAACATTACACACGCAAAAGTACTAATCAGTCTAAATTCATTGCATGTTTATGCAGGAAGCTTCTGCTATTACTCCTGCTGTGTTCAGGCAATGTTGAGCTCAATCTAGGTCCTCCTGCAGTTTTAACAGCTCCTGCTGACTTTCACAGCCTGAAGGGGCTAAGTTTCTTGCATGTCAATGTGTGCAGTTTATTAAACAAATAACATCAGTACAGGCATGGGTTTGTCATACAACTCCGGACGTGCTCGTAGTCACAGAATCGTGGCTTAGACCAGTAAACAGCAGTGGGGACTGGTGGTCCACCTGGAGTGATACAGGCCTATACTGGCATGATGGGCTGCATCTGCCCAGGATGGAAACCAGAATCCTAGGTGATAGGTTTAAATGCTTCATTGGCAAGCATTTAAACTAACCAAGGAGGGAGGCACTGGAAAGGAACAGGGAAATCTTAGCCCCCTTAAAAAGTCAGGGTAGTAAGTGAGTTAAACACCAAGATAGAGATGTCAATAGGGAGAAGGGGAGGGGTAAATGGAGAAAGTGACAAAGGCAATAAGGACAGGGATGGGGCAAAAAGGAGTAAGGCCATCAGGAAATGGAGGGTAATAAGTACCAGTGTCCATGGTCTGGGTAACAAGATCCCTGAATTGGTGGCCTTGATGAAAGAGGGATGCTTGGATATCGTAGCAGTCACAGAAACACGGTACACAGAGAACCATGACTGGGATGTTAACATACCAGGGTACGTAACCTACAGGAGAGACAAGAAGAGGAGAAGAGGGGGAGAAGTAGCTTTTTATGTAAAGGAAGGGATAAAAGCAACTGAATAAAAGATGAAACAGGGAGGAGAGGAGGCACTGTGGGTCACCTTAGAGACTGGAAATGGCACCACAATCCACACAGGGGTGGTTCTCAAAAGAGGTGGCGGGGAAAGTCAGGGAGAAAAAGATAGCATTCAGGAAGTATAAGGAAACACAGAAGGAGCAGGACAGAGAGCTGTACCAGTTAAGGCAGAAAGAAGCAGGGAGGGAAGTCAGAATAGCAAAGGCCCAAACTGAGGAAAATATAGCCAACTCAGTTAAGAAGGGGGATAAAACCTTTTATAGGTACATCAGGGAGTGTAGAAAGACAAAGGGAGGGATAGTGTGGCTGAACAGAATGGACGGTGGGTGGGTAGACAGGGATAGTGAAAAAGCATGGATACTGAATTACTATTTCTGCTCGGTATTCACAAAAGAGGAAGAGGGGGAGATGCTTACTCCAATTAACTGAAGCACTTATGATAGGGGGGGTCGATCCCAGTCCTTTCACAGAAGAAAGGGTTCTGAAAGAACTCCTAAAACTGAAGGTGGTCAAAGCAATGGGGCCTGATGGAATTCACCCCAGAATTCTAAAAAAATTAAGGGGAGAACTAGTTAAACCACTTACTACCATTTTTAAGAAATCATGGGAGGATGGTGTGGTACCTGAGGACTGGAGGAAGGCGGATGTGATTCCCCTTCACAAAAGTGGGACCAAGGCAGAGGCAGGAAACTACAGACCTGTCAGTTTGACCTCTGTGGTAGGGAAAATGGTAGAATCACTTCTGAAGGAAAGAATTGTTGAGTACCTAGAGGCCAGTGGGGCACAGAACCTAAAGCAGCATGGGTTCACAGCGGGAAGGTCATGTCAGATGAATCTAATTGATTTCTTTGACTGGGTGACCAAAGTAGTAGACCAGGGAGGGGCTGTGAACATGGCCTACCTAGACTTTAGCAAGGCATTTGACACAGTCCCACACAAAAGATTAATAGTCAAACTAACCAGCCTGGGAGTGGGTCCCAGGGTGGTAGCCTGGGTAAAACATTGCCTGGACAACAGGACACAGAAGGTAATTGTAAATAGAGTCCACTCTGAAGAAAGAGGGTTACTAGTGGGGTACCGCATGGTTCAGTACTAGGTCCAGTCCTTTTTAATGTCTTTATAAGTGACATTGCAGAGGGACTGGAAGGAAAAGTATGCCTCCTCGCAGATGACACAAAGATCTGCAACAGGGCTGATACACAAGGAGATGTGGAAAGGATGAGAAGGGACTTGGCAAGGTTGAAGGAATGGTCAGAAGTATGGCAGCTGGGATTCAATGCAAAGAAGTGCACAATAATGCACCTGGGAAACAAAAACCCAGGAGAAGAGTACACAATGGGGGGGAGGTAGTAATAACAACAAAAATGGAAAGGGACCTGGGGGTAGTCATATCAGATGACCTTAAGGTTAGCAAGCAATCTGAGAAGGCAGTAGGAAGGCTGGGGGTATACTGGGACGTATAGGAGAGGCATCACCAGCAGAAAACAGGAAGTTGTTATCCCTCTGTACAGACAGTAGGTGAGACCCCATCTGAATACTGCATCCAATTCTGGAGACCCCATCTCTGCAAGGACATAGACAGGATAGAGGCAGTCCAGAGGAGAGCAACTAAAATGGTGCAGGGTCTGCAAGAGAAGACATATGAGGAGAGACTAAAGGAGCTTAATATGTATACCCTTGAGAAAAGGAGGGAGAGGGGAGACATGATAGAAACTTTTAAGTACCTAAGTGGAATCAACAAAGTCCAAGAGGGTAGCATCTTTCAGAAAAAGAGATGTGCAAGAACAAGGGGACACGATTTAAAGATGGGGGAGCGGTTCAGGAGCAATGTGAGGAAGTATTTTTTCACAGAGAGGGTGGTGGACACATGGAACAGCCTTCCTGAGGAGGTTGTGGGGTCTAAATCTGTGGAAGAATTCAAGAATACATGGGACAGACATAAGGCAATTCTTTATGGAGGGTAAGAAGAAATAGACTGTTGGTTAACTAGGATCTGCAGCTTATTCTGTAGGTAGGGAAATGGGCAGACTAGGTGGGCCAAGTGGTCCTTATCTGCCATCAAAGTCTATGTTTCTATGTTCTGAAGTAAACATTCCCTCCTATTCTTTATTCAGACCTGACAGGCAGACCAGAGGTGGTGGTGTAGCCATATACATCAAGGATAAATTCGATGACTCCATTGTTGACTCCACCTTGGTCAAAAACAAATTTGAAAGTCTTTCCTTAAATATTGACATTGCAAATGGTGCCTCAATTTGTGTAATAGGCTGCTATAGGCCCCCGTCTGCGGGTCTACTACTGCTGAAACATCTTGGGAACATTATGGGTTCAGTCGCTTCAGAGCATATCATACTAGGGGACTTCAACTTAGATTGGTTAACCAACGCCTCCAGTCCTCTAAAAACATTCTGTGGCTCCTTTGGACTGTCCCAGCTGATTAACGAGGCTACTCATCCTAATAAAAATAACCTTATTAAAAGTCCCTTGTTAGACGATATCTTAGTTAGCAGACCTCACCTAATTTATTATGCTGGTGTCTTCTTCTCGGATATTAGTGACCACTGCTTCATTGCATGTGTAAGGTCAACTCACAAATTTACAGAGATTCCCAAGTTCTCTATCAAAAGATGTACTCATAACTTTGATTCTTAGGGGTTTATTTCAGAGCTAAAGGACTCTCTGCACTGGCAGGACTTTTATTTAGCTAAGAACTTGTCCGCGGCTTATGACATTTTCACAGAAATTGTGTTAGGGGCCATAAACAAATATGCTCCCTTGGTGAAAGTTCTTACCAGTTGAAAAACTGCTGTTGGTTCATAGAGGACTTGAAGGTGCCCTGAGGACCAGGGTTATGCTCTGGAAAACTGCCAGGAAATCCAATCTCCCTAATGATTGGTTTCTATTCAGAAGGGCAAGGAACCATTGCACCAAGCTGATTAGAGAAGCTAAAGCATATTTTTTCCATACACAGCTAGAGCTAGCTTCCAGTTGTTCTTCTAAATTTTGGAATACAATCAAAGTGATTGAAGGCTGTTCTTCTGGAAATCACATTCCTTCTAACATCTTAGTTGGTGATTCTGTAGTCTCTGACAGACCTTCTATCCTTGACTCATTTAACAATCATTTTGCTACTGCTGGTCTAGCCTTTGACTCTTCCCCTGCCTGCTCTCCCCGTCAACAACATGCTGAGGATACTCATGATAAACCTATCTGCAGCCCATCATTCTCATTCCAGCCCATAACCCTGAAAGAAGTTGAAGACCTCCTCCTTCAGTTAGACTCCAAAAAAAGTGCTGGAGCCGACCTAATGGACCCCTACTTCTTAAAGGTTGGTTACCATGTCCTAGCAGTCCTAATTACACATCTCTTTAACCTATCTCTGTCTCAGGGTGAACTTCCACCCATTTGGAAGACTGCTCTTGTGGTCCTGTTGTTTAAATCAGGTGATCCAAGGGATCTTAAAAATTACAGGCCAATCTCATTACTTCCAATCCTGTCTAAGTTGTTAGAGAAAATAGTGAGTGTTCAGTTATGAAACTACCTGGAATCAGAAAACCTGCCTAATACCCTACAGTCTGGCTTCAGAGCACAGCATAGCACAATATCTGCTATTGCTAAAGTGACCAATGACTGGCAAACAGAGTTGGATAATAGGAATTTTATCGGTGTGGTGTTCTTGGACCTAAGTAAGGCATTTGACACCATGGACAATAACCTGCTTCTTTCAGCCCTTCAGAATATGGGCCTAGATGCCTTTTCCTTAAAAAGGTTCACAAACTACCTCTCTGACCGATTTCAGCAGGTAAAGGCTGAGGGAGAAGTCTCTCCTTTAAAACCCTTGCTGAGGGGCGTACCTCAATGTTCCATTCTGTGACCCTTGATTTTGCTATCTATAGTAACAACATCGACGCTACTATCAATGAAGCTAAAATACATTTATCTGCAGATGACACAGTGATTTATGTCAGCAACCCTTCCCCTGATACTGCACAGAAAACCCTTCAAAGTGAATTCAACCTGCTATAGCCACTAAACCGGAAGTTACTTCTTAATGCCAAAAAACCAAAGCATTGCTCCTCTCACCTCTTGCTCATGCATCCAATCCAGTGACTGATGGAACACTTCCACTTATCACCACCATCCTTGGGGAGCAGTTGGACTACGTAACAAAATTCAAATACTTGGGAGTTTGGTTAGACAATAAACTCTCATTCACTGATCTTATTGATGAGTTGTTAAAGAAACTTAGGCAGAGACTTGTTTTTTTCTTTAGGATAAACAACCTACTCACTAGAGATGCCAAGTTGAAGTTGGTCCAAGCCACCTGTCTTTCTCTACTTGACTATGCAGACTTCTTATATGGCCAGGGTACTGCTGGTGCTCTTGCAAAGCTAGACACACTCTATCACCATGCCTTAAGATTCATTACAGGTTTACCATATTCTACCCATCACTGCTCCCTGTACACGGCAGTAGGATGGACATCTCTCAGCTATAGACGAAAGAGGAATGCAACATTCTGGACTTATAAAGCGATTATAGGAATGTTGCCTCAGTACATCTCCATCTGCCTTCCGATATGTACTCTCAGCAAGTATGCCTTGACAAGTGCTTCCTTCATTGCTCTGTATGTATGTAAGGCAAAATTGCGTTTTGGCAGAGCAGCCATAAACTATGTACTACCTCAGATGTGGAATAAATTGCAAAGGACCCTGAAACTAACCCATCCTATCTCCCTTTCTACCTTCAAATCTCTTTACCCAAGTCATAACAAGGAGCCATGCACCTGCTTCACTTGATGCCGATAATCCTATAACCCTAGCCAGATGAGTCCTGCCTCCACAGTTATACTGCATCTGACATTTATATTTTGGGGCTCCCCCTTTGCTTTTCCCAATCAGCTGCCCCTGCTCTCACCTCTAGTTAACTGCTATCCTCCTACCTCCCCAGTCTCTCTCCTCCTCCCTGGAATCCTTTTGTTGGCTGAACCTAGATTTCTTGCTACTGCAGCAGTTCACATATCAACAATGTGTTTTTTTTTCTTTTCTTCACTTAACTCCCCTATGTCCCTGTCCCGAATTGTACCCTTACTCTGTTGTTATTACCTCCTTACAAATACCATCTAGATTAGCCTTTTAACCCTTACCTCTACCCTGGACCTTTACTTATAGTGAATATTGGGTGCCTTTTAATCTACTGTTCCCTTCGACTGTTATATCTATTCATGTATAATTTCATATATACTTGTATATTGTGTTACCAGTTTAGTTCCCTGACCCAGATTCCAACTGCCTTTCATCACTGTATATGCCCTTGATGTCATCCCTGTATACATTTGTATTTATACTGTATTTAATTCCTGCCTGTATATTGTTCATTGTATCTTTCTGACCTGTTGTATCCTGTATACCCCAGGTCCACCTTGAAAATGAGTTTTGCTCAACGGTGATCACCTGGTTAAATAAAGATTTTAATTGATTGATGTGTAAACAAGCTGAGGTGGTGCAGTATAGGAAAATCGGGTGAGAGTTAGGACCAATGACCCCAACGCACACCCCAATGCCTGTTGGTGGGGATGGGGTGGTGGTGGGGTGCAAGGGGGGGTGGGAACCCTAACATCAAATTTCCTTGCTTTTGTCACTGTGGAACAACCCTAACTGATGCATTAAACAGAGTTTTTTGCCATGAATTTCCCTTCTTTTTGAGAACGTGCACTATAAATAGTGAAGTAACGGCAATGGAAATGCAAGCTGTAATGCACATGGAGACGCAAACGTAAATGATAACGCAAATGGTAATTGAAACAGAAGGGCAAATGTTAATGAAAACAGAAACGGAAATGCAGGCGTGTATGGAAACGCAAACCGTAACACGCACGGTCACGGTAATGCAACTGGAAATGCAGACATGGTAACAGCAACAATGATGCCAACGGGAACAGAAATGCAAACGGAAGCAAGTACGCAAACACAAATTGAAATGCACATGGTGATGCAAAAGGAAATGCAAACAAAAACAGTAATAGAAATGCAAATGTTAACAGTAATGCCAACACAAGCACAAATGAAAACGCAAAGAGTAATGCACATGGTGGCGTAGACGGAAATGCAAATTCAAATGGTAATGGAAACACAAGTGGAAACGTTAACTGTAACAGTAACAAAAATGTGCAGCCTTTTTTCCCCAAATGTTGCATAGAGAAACACAGTGAATACAAAGAATGTATGCATAATAATGGGCCTCGGAGCAGAAAATGAGCACTTAGAATACTAAATTGCTTATATCTCAGGAACCATATGATGTAGAAAAAAAATTAAATTTCTTATAATTTATGACTTTCCTGGCTAGTTTTGTACTTAGCCCCCTGGCAGAGGGCTAAACATTTTTCTGACAAAAAATCCGTATGTCGAAGTGTTTCCGAGATACAGGCCCCGAAAGGTGTGTCTGATGCCCTAATGTTATCCTATGGGAAAAATCATCAACTTCGGAGTACCTTTGCAGCCCTGTAATATTTTGTCACCAAACCACCAAACTGCACATCTGTTGGATCTTGTCTGACTTTCCACCAAATTTCAGCCCAAAAGACCAAACCGTTCTTTTGCAGCAGGGTGGCAAAGATTTTCTATTCTTTTGAGCATAGTGTCGCAAAGTAGTGTTGCAAATCACGATAATTTCGCAAAACAAAATCATGAAGGTGCCGCAAAGCTATAGAAGGATGGCCCATGGCCCCCTCTGTCCCAACAAAGATAGTCACAAGTGGCAAGATTGTGAAACAAGTCCCTAATCCTGGAGGAACTTAACTCCCACTTTGCCACAGCTGGATTAGCTTTTGACTCGTCACCTTATGCTGGTGCTGCGGTGAGCCAGCATACCCCTCCCGCCACATCTAGTCCTGGACCCAGTCCCTTCCAACTGCGTGAGATAACTTATAAAGAAGTAGAAGATTCTCTTCAACTTAGACACCATAAAAAGTGCAGTGGACGATGGCTTGGAACCCTTTTTCCTAAGGTCAGGCTATGCCCATCTCACTGCCCCAATTCTCACATCTTCAATCTTTCCATTACATCTGCTACTGTGCCGTCCTGCTGGAAATCAGCACATATCCTCCCTCTATTTAAATCTGGTGACCCATGCAATGTAAACAACTATAGGCATATCTCCATATTGCCTATCCTTTCTAAAGTTCTCAAAACTGATCCATATTCAGTTAAAATCACTTGAAACCTTCTCTCTCATTAACCCAGCTCAATCTGGCTTCCGGGCTAATCATAGCACAATCACTGCACTAGCAAAAGTAACCAATGATTGGATCTCGCTATAGATGCTAAGAAGGTAACTGGTGCAGTCTTTTGGACCTCAGCAAAGCTTTTGACACTGTTGATCACAAACTATTAGTCAATTGCCTTGCAAAGTTGGGTGCCACATACCATACCACCCAGTGGTTCTCTAGCTACCTAACTGGAAGATTCCAAAAGTAAAGGCGAAGGCTTTTTTCTGCTGCCTTGCCAGTTGCAAGAGGAGTCCCCAAGGATCCATCTTAGGCCTCTTTTTTCTCTGTACATCAATGACTTAGATGCTAACATATCTACATCCAATCTGCACTTTTTTGCAGATGATACTGTGTTGTATACTTCTGGCTCATCGTTATCTGAAGTCAAGGGAGTGCAACTTGAGCATAATTTAATAAAGGCAAAGCTTCTGCTCAATGCCAAGAAGACTAAAGCGATGACATTCTCTCGCAGTGCTGTCTCAGGCCCCCCCAATACTCTTGCCCAAGACTTCATTGTCACCACGCTAAATGAGCCTCTGGAAGTTGTAACCAAATTTAAATATCTAGGTATCTGGATCGACAATAAATTATCTTTCAGTGACCACATCAAGATGTCTCTAGAAGGTTAAAAGCAAGGTTAGGTTTCTTCTACAGAAATAGGCCCTTTTCCCTTGAAACTCAAACAAGCTTGTACAGGCCACTTTTCTCCCCCTACTCGACTATGGCGATGTAATCTATTCCTCCACCACTCTTGCAAATCTAAGTAAACTGGACATCCTTTATCACCTGCATTACGGTTCATTACCAACTCCTACCATTCGCACCACTGTGACTTATATGCAGCTGTTGGTTGGACATCCCTAACTACTAGCGCCTGCTCCATGCTGGGCTATGGACTCTTAAACTGCTCCTGCAGAAATAGCCAAGCTATCTCTCTTCCTTATTAGTATCTCACATAGTGCATACTGTTAAGAAAATCTGACTTTATTATGCTTGACATACCAAGGACGTAGACTTTTTGTAAACGTGGCTATTGCATATGCCTTCCTCCATTTGGAACCAATTATAAACTGCATTGAAACTAATCTAGCACAGTTTCAATAAACTTCTACAAATCGCTAAGTTCAGCCAAAATAAAAGACACCTGTAACTGTCATTAAGTCTCTTCCTTCCCCATGTGTGCCATATTTATCCACTGGTAAGGTATAATTGATTTGTCATATTAACTGCTTTCCCTTCCTCTTCTACTCCTGGCTTTATCTTTGCTTACGCTCCACTGCTACTCTATCAAATTTCTCCTCCCTCCCATATCAGTTGTAGACTGTTGTTTGTTCTAGCTGCCAAAATACTGTATATTTGATTTGAGTTGATTTGATTTGATTAAATCAAATCACACCAGTCATCATGTTTCATTTATCAGTATGCGACCTATAAGTCGCTTCCCTGTCTCATATCAATGTTTACCACCTGCAGTCACCCTGTGTGGTACCCTTGTATGTATATCCAGCCTGCATCATGTAACGTGTATTTCATGTATATACTGTTATTACCTATCTGTGTTTGTACTTTAAGTGTTTATGTCACAGGACCTCCTTGTGAATGAGCTTGCTCAATGGAGTTTTCCTGCAATAAACTTGAACTTGAACTTGAACTAAGTGTGACACTACTTTAAGACACTACAGTTTACAAAAATTACAAAACATATTTCTGGGTTGTTTAACCCCCCCAAAAAAGACATGGCTAGCATCCTCAGGGCTCAAGTAGGTGAACACGAAAATAGTTGTGTCCCTAGAGGGTCCCAATTTTAAATGCCAAGCATTTCTGCGACCAGCAACTGAAAACAAAATTGTGGATTTGCGACACTACAGGGGTCATTTGCAACACTAAAAACTGCATTTGCAACACTGACAAACTTTTTGTTAACTTTTCCCTTTGACTATAATAGGAAACTTGTTTTTTGAATAACTTTTGAACCGTTTAATATTTTTTTCATGAAATCTTTGAAAGGCACATTGGGGACCCTGGCCACATCTTCCCTGAAGGTTTTGGACCGGTCGCACAAACCGTGTGACCTGTAGGCACTAGCAAAGGATGTGCAAAAAATCATAAATGCAACTTTCTATGGCACTTTATAGTGCCACAATCTTATATCCAACTATTATGAAACTTGGCAGATCCAGAGAACTATGGTACCACTCCTTGCATGCCAAATTGCAGGCAAATCTGTCATATGGTGGCAAAGTTATTAAGCTGTAAAATTTCACACTTTAACATGAAATGTGGTACTCATCCCTAACTATATGAATTCTTTGCAAAAAAACTTTGTTAATGCATCAGTTAGGGTGTGCCATGGGGTCGTCAAGCTTAACTCTCACTCCATTCCATGTGTAAACAAGCTAACATGCTATAATATTGGACAATGGGGTTAGAGTTAGGCCTGACAACCCCATGGTACACACTGATGCCTGTTGGTGTGTGGAGGGTTGGGGTGGGGTGTTAGTGGTGGGAACCCTGGGAATGGGGCATTAGGGTTGGAATCCCTAACGCCTCATTTTCCTGCTTTTGTCACTGTAGTATTCACCCTAACTGATGCATTAATGAAGTTTTTTGCAAAGAATGTCCCTTCTTTTTCAGATAGTGTAATTGTATCCTCATTTTACTGTGGGAGCGCAGGGTTCTTTGGACCCTGCACTCCCATCCCTCTATCCAGGTATTCCCATCTTTCCAGAGATGCACATATGTATGTAGCTGTGGAAACACAGGGGTCTCTGCCCCCTGTGCTTTCACACATTAAGTTACGAGTAGGTGTAGTGAAATTGCAACAAATGGTCATAACTGTGTCATCTTAAATAATTGTCACCCAACTGTTCATCATATCCTTCTTATCACCTCACCATATGTGCCCAGTACAGAAAAATCCCTGTTGAAATGTAATTCCGCACAACTGTAATGCCATTTTTGTGCAACAGGTGTGGAAAAACATTTTTGACAGAATTTGAAAAATGACAGTTGTACTATTTATGAGGTGGTGTGTAAAAATGGCAATGTTAAAAATGTGGAGGGAAAATATGAAACATTGGTGAAGTTACAAGTGTGAGTAGAAACTGCACAATGCACGCTCACAGTGAGGTCATTTTTTGGAATTTATTTGACCAAATTTTCTACATTGGCTTTTTGAGACCTCTCCTTATGAACTATGCAGCTGTGATTTTGTTAATCAGTCCCAAAAGTTGATTTCACACAGCAACTGAGCCATTCTGTACCACAGATGTGAAAACACATCCTGGGAAGGATGTTCAAAATGACAGCTGTACTGTTCATAAGGAGGTGTGAAAACATAGCAATGGTGAAAATCTGAAGTGAAAATAAAAAAAATGGGTGAAGTTATCAGCGTGCATAGAAACTGCTCAACTCACGCTCATAACACTGTCATTTTGGGGAATTTCTTTTCCACCAAATTTGCAACATGGGCACCGCATGAACAGTGGAACTGTCATTTTGTAAATTGGTCCCAAAAAGTGATTCCATGCAGCAACTGCAAAATCACCTTTCAGAACTGAGCAACAAAATGACAGTGCCAGAGTTCACAAGGTGGGACCCAAGAACCCCATGTTGAAAATTTGGTGCAAAAATTCCTAAAACTGGCCGAGATATCAAGATAAGTTAACCCCCATTGACTCCCATTATACAGCTTACCTTTGATTTTTCAGTTTGCAGTGGGACTTTGAAGAGTACAGACATGCTCCAAGTCTGAAGAAGATGACAGCATTGTCCTTCAAAGGTAAGTATAGAGTAAGGGGATGTGGGGAGGTGGGGAGGTGGGTGCACAGAAGGAGGGTGGGGATGGGGGAGGGAGACTGGGGAGACGATGAGGGACCTTTTTTATTACAGGTTAAAAAAAATAACAACAGAGATGGTTTTCTTTATTCACAGTTTAAAATTAAAAAAAAATAATGTGGGCACACTGGAGTGGGCTACCAGTGTGTTACATAAGTTGGGGGGCTCATGATGCCAACAGTGGGATTGGGCACCCCCATCTGCAAAAGAAGTGAGCTGGGGGGCATCCAACACTGGTAGTGGGCATCCTGGTGTCAGAAAGTTTAAAAAAAAAACTTGGCACATGGGATTGGGCACCCCAAGTTGGTGTGAAACATAGGAATTTGGGGAAGGGGCAGACTACTGGGATGCAGGATCCTGCATCAAAATGAGTGCAAATTCCAATACAGGATGCTGCATTGAAGAAAAGATGTCGGGTGACAGTTTTCTGTTTTTTCCACAGGCTTTTAAATAATGTAGGGCACAGTGGAGTGGGCTCCTAGTATGTCAAATTAATGTGTGTGTGTGTGTGTGTAAGGGATACATACGAACATGGAGATTGGGAACCCCACGTCGGTGTGAACAAAATGGGTCTTCCTTGATTCTGCAGCCAGCAGCATGAGTTCTAGCTACGGCTGCAGAAGTCAAGAAAATACAGCTCTTCTCATATAGAGAATGGCCTATAAGTTGTTCTCTGTATAAGCTGGCACCTGACAAAAAAACTTGTTTGGCTTCAGCTGAAAACAAAAAAAAACCATCAGAATATGCTCTAAGGTGCCCTCTTTTGCTATGTTCTGATGTTTTTTTGTTTGTTTGTTTTTTATACGTTCGGTACTTCAGCATCCTTGTTAAAGCAGCAGTGCAATGAAAAAAGTTATTCCAAAAAGCTAATTTTCGGTTATGGTTATGAAACATATTGGCAAAACTGCTGATTTTGGTTTTCTGGATGCTTCCTATGCTGCATTCTGTACATTCACATTTTTGTACCCTCCTCGTGTCTGCAATATTATTTTCTATGCAGAAATGAGGCGGCCATCTTTTCTTCTTGAGAAATAATTACCTTAAACCTTTTGCAAAATTCTTAAATGATAACGAAAACTGAAAATTTCACCACCAAAATATACTGGAAGACATCTGGCATCTATTAGGAAGAAAAAAAGGTGGGGTAAAATTTTAGCCCATTTTCGTTGCACTGCTGCTTTAAGCAGGAAACAAGATGGTAGATGCAGCACAGTTCAGTCGATCGAACCTCTGTGAACTGTATGCACAATACCAGCCTTCTGTGTAAAAAGAAGTTGGTATTGTGTGCACAGTACTCATATTGTGCATACAATATCAGCCTTATTTGTGAAAAGATTCTGGTATTTTATGCACAGTATTGTATTGTAAGAAAAATATACTTTTCGTGCTTGACATATAAATTTTCCCATAAGAAATAATGGGAAAATTTAAAATGTCATAACTTTTGAATAGATTGACATTTTTCACCCAACCTTTAAAGGGTACATCTGTGACCCAAATGCTTTTTCCCCCTTGAAATTTCCGACCAAAGCCTAAAGCCATTTCTGAGATCCAGGATGACAAAGAAATGTTAAAAAACATAGATTTTTCAGTTTTTTCAACACTTTATATCTTAGGAAACATTGCAGATTCTGACAAAATTTGGCAGGTTAAGAGACCTACCACAAGTGACTATGCATGCCAAATTTCATGCAAATCCATTGACTTGTTCCAAGTTATTAAGGTTCAAAATTTGGACTGTAAGGCATGATCGTGCCAGTATTATATATATATATATATATATATATATATATATATATATTTATATGCAATAAGGCATAAAGGGGTGTGTGTAAAACATATTTTACAGGACAGCCAGGGGAGTAGTAAGGCATGAGGCCAAAGGCCGAGTGACTTTAGCAGATGGACACGCTGTAATATATGTTTTATGTTCATCCTTGAATGCCTTATTGCACTTACAAAATTGGCTTCTTTTCTTTTTTTACTTTTTACTGTTTGGAAAAGCATGTTTATATGCAGAAACAATAGATTTACTTGTGTGCATTTTTGATAAAATAGTCCTTCCGCATACTGCAGACCATACTGTATTGCACATGATCAGATATGTGTAGGAACGTGTTCATTCACATATCTGGTGCTTTGTAGTACAGTATGGTCTGCAAGCCCATTGGTCTACACTGTGGACCAATAGGCATACAGATCATACTGTACGCTGTCATTCGGCAGGCGGCCAGGCGGTATGCGGGAAGGGTGCTGCTGCCCGCTGATGATGGGGGGGTGCTGGGTGGCTGGGGTTCCTCTGTGGGTGGGTGGGGAAAGGGGTACCACTGGTCCACCAGGCTAATATCTGACATTACAACAGCCCAAGATTGGTTATTGAGGAGGGAACCACTAGACCACCAGGTAAATGTATATTATTGCAACAGCCCATGATCAGGCATACAGGGAGGGAACCACTAGATCACCAGGTTACATTTAATTTTACGGATGCCTGCAATCAGGTGTATGGGAGGGGTGGGGGTTACTATAGCCCACCATGGACCTTTCTCCCATTGACAGCAGCTAGACAGGGCACCTGGCGCAGTTCACCTGGATGCTCTGCACAACGCATGCAAATGGGGCCATAATGACATGCAAATGGCCCCATTTGTGCCTTGCATATAATATGGCATCATTTGCATGCCTCCCCACTGAATATTGCAGGTGATGCACCTAGCGCAACTGCACTTGCAATGGCGCTTCCCTTTGCTTTTTTTCTCAGTGGCTTGTGCTGGTGCAGTGCTACTGTACCATGCGCAATATGTGCGCTGACCTTGCCATATTCAACGGTGCTGCACCATGGTGCATCACTGTTGAATATCAGCTAGTCCTAGCCCCGGTACAGCCCAATTGTGCTGTGCCCAGGCTTGCACCACTACCCGGCGTAGTTTAAATATCTGGACCACGGACAGCAAAGGCCTTTGTTATAGCCAGAGACTCAATTATCTCACTGTCAGGGCAAGAAGAAGAGAGTTCCCTTGATGAGCAGGTAAAGATAGAAGGGGGAATTTTCACTGTCTGCGAAGAAACAGCTGTAGTGAAATCTACAAACAATGCTTAATATTTCGAATTTATTAATGCATATAAGGAGAGTGTGATAATCAGGGAAACAACATTTAATTATTATTTTTTTTTTTTTATTTAAGGTAGTTTTATGTTTAGGGCCTAGTTGAACTTTTTTTTACAGTGTAAAGGTAGCAGCCATATTTGTGGTGGAAGATCAGTTCTGGCTGTAGGGGACTAACTTAAATGCCAGTGTTCCAGATGCCCATTGATCTGGGTTGCAGACTCCTCACTTCTAAGCAGTCCTTTTTTTACATTGCTTGTACGCATGTGCAAGAAACATAGTGCCATCATGCGAGTTTTCGGAGGTGTGTCAGCCCCTCTTCCAATGCAGTCAGTGTGTTTGCAGGTGCGGCCCCTGTTCCCCAATCACTGCTGCAGCTGTCTATGACAAGCTGAAAATGCAGTGACATACAGTTCAAAGGGATAGCTCGGCTTCATTGAGCAGAGCTCTCCCCCACCTTTTACTGCAACACGCATGTGCGTGCTGATGCACTCCCCACGCACACACTGTATGAGCAGACGGGTGCCCAATCCTCCGCCGGCTCCACACCCCCAAACAGTTGTCCAGGTGCCACGCTGGGAGCCCACCCCAGCATGGAAAAAACTGTTATAGCCAATGGGGGTGCCCAATCCTTATTGGCTCATCCCCCAAGAGCTTTTCCTGCTGCCACGCTGAGGCCCACCCCAGCGTGGCAAATGTCCTGTATCATCGTCCTAAAAAAAAATATCCAGTGAATAAAAAAAATGGTCCCTCGTAGTCTCCTGCCCCTCCCACAGCCCACCCACCCACTGTGCACCCTGACTCCCCAACCCCCACCCATACTTACCTCTGGAGCTCAGTGCAGCGATCATCGGTGGACCGGAAGACGTCTGCACTTTTCAAAGTCGACCATGAACTGAGGAAATGCCGGTAAGCTGTATAATGGGATAGATAGGGTTTTTTCAACTTTGTTGCATATCTCAGGCATTTTTTGGAATTTTTGCACCAAATTTTCAACATGGGGTTTTTCGGACCCCTTCTCATGAATGCTGTCACTGTCATGGCATTACTAGGGCTCAAAGGGTGATTTTGCAGCCACTGCGCAAAATCACCTTTCCACACAGATTAACAAAATGACACTGCCAGTGTTCATAAGGTGGGCTCTCAAAAAGCCTATGTTGAAAATTTTGTGAAAAATTCCTAAAATGACTGTTTACGAAAGCGCGGTGCGCAGGTTACGCACGCTCGTAAGTTCGTGAATTTTCAATATTTTCACTCCAGATTTTCAACATTGCCATTTTACCACACCTCCTTATGAGCAGTGCAGCTGTCATTTTTCACCTCTTGCTCAAAACGTGTTTCCACCCATGTAGCGCACAATAGCACAGTCGGTGTGCAAACTCAATGTATGGGACACATTAAGAAAATCACAGTGACACTGTTCATGAGCAGAGATCTTAAAATGGGTATGTTGAAAATTTGGTGAAAAACTTAAAAATGACTGTTTTACAAGCGTGCATTGCACAGTTCCTACGCACGCTCGTAAGTTTGCGAATTTTCAACATTTGCACTCCAATGACTTCTAAATACCTAAACAGCACATAGAAGCAAGCAACATTCGGCATTGACAAATGCTTGTTTTATCCATGTGTAAACCATATTTTACTCGTAAATAAGAGTCAATCAGATTCTGGATTTTAATCTGCCATGTTATATATATATGTATATGTATTTGTTAGACTTTCGATTAGGGCTTTGTGAACCTCTAGAAGTTCTACCTTGAGAACTTTATTAGTAGAAATCATAAAAGGTCTACCTGGTTCTACCTGATTCTGTCAGGTAGCACCAGATTCCACCTGATTTGAACCACACCTAAATTAAAAACTTTTCATTTTTAGCATCTCTAGCGTACTCTAGAGGGGCACGCTAGAATGCAAAACAGTTCATTGCAGAGCCCAGACTGACGTATCAATCCAGAAGTCCAGCAGGGTTAACCTTCTGAGCTATTCCCTGTTAAACCAAATTGAAAAACCTACTTCTCCCCCTGTGCCCCATCACATTGTTTGACAGAGCTGGGGCAAGCTTCCCTCACCAATGCCTGAGGGCCATAAAGAACTTGTACGTGGCCAGCAGCAGAGGTAAGGTTTTTTGTTGTTGTTAGTAATCCACTTTTCTTGTCTCTCTAGTACACTTTTCACATCTCCACCCTCCCTCTTCAAACCCTCCAAACTATAGTAATAGTCCCCACTTGCCCCAGCCCTCAACCCCCCCACCTCTACCTTCCTATCCATGACCACAGAAACACAGTGCTCCCTTCCTTATATGGAAGTACTGTAATTACTTCCATACATGAGAGAGAGCATGCCTTTTCTGATGACTTTTAGGTTAGCCAAGGTAATGGTAGAATATCTGTGCTGGTTGCCATCAGTGACTGGGTACAAGTGAACTCAAGGTGAGGTAGGTACGAGAGTGTCCAAAGAGGTCTGAGGCAGAGGAAGGAAGGAAGGAAGGCACTGCTTTAGTCAATGACTTTGAGTGTGGGTTTGAAAAGTTTAACTTTTAAAAATAAATGTAGCAGAGTAAAACCTCAAGCAGAGCAATAAGCAGGGAGCTGCCAAAACAGAAAAACAATACTGCACCTTCATTGTGACTATGTGTTAACAATACTTAAAGCACACTGTTCATAACAAATCAGATTAGGCAGGAGAGTGGTTGTGTGTGATATTCTATTTTTGTAGATTTGCAAAAAGTTAAGCTATCTTTAACATACACTGGCTCAGAACTAGAAGCTTCATGATTTTGTTCCACTGCTGACTGAAAGTTAATTTATTGCAGCCTACAGCACATATTAAATTCCTCCTCTGCCAATGGCTCTGGATGGCTCTTTCTATGAAAACATAGTCTTAATGACTAGAAGATATAAAAAATCCACATGAGCAAGCTACTAACAGCCACTCTGATCCATCAAACACTACATTCATTCTCCAGTGGCAGCAGAGCAACTGATACAGCGTTGGGCCAGATTTTCAAACCTTTTTGGGATTAAGTTCTACTCCAGAGTCACTGGTACAGCAAAAAAATCTGCAGGGGCTCTGACAAGCCACACTGAGCTGCCACCATCTCCCAATGACACTCTGTGTGAAACACACAAGAGTTAGCCATGTGGGAGAAGCAGGGGGTCCTACCGTACTATTGTGAGGTTAGAATGTGGTATTCCTCAGCACCCAAAAAAGGCTCTCACATCTTGCAGAAATGCAAAGCCTGGTACTACCAGGAGTAGCATTTTGTGTAGCTCTGCAAAAAAAGGCTGCACGTTTCCATAAATTGTGGAGCTGCATGTATGTAAATGGCACCAGAAACATAGAAACATAGAATTTGACAGCAGATAAGGACAGCTTGGCCCACCTAGTCTGCCCCTTTCTCTACCTATTGGATAAGCTGCAGATCCTAGATAATCAACAGCCTACTTCTTCCTACCCCCCACCAGAATTGTCGTATGTCTGTCCCATGCATTCTTGAATTTCCCCATTGTTTTTGACCCCACAATCTCCTCAGGAAGGCCATTCCATGTGTCCACCACTCTTTCTGTGAAAAAATACTTCCTCACATTGCCCCTGAGCTGTCCCTCTATCTTCAAAGTATGTCCCCTTCTTCTTGCACATCTCTTTTTCTGAAAGATGCTGCCCTCTTGGAATTTTTTTAGTCCCTTGAGGTACTTGAAAGTTTCTATCATGTGCCCCCTCTCCCTCCTTTCCTCAAGGGTATACATACTAAACTCCTTTAGTCTCTCTTCATATGCCTTCTGTTACAGACCCTGCTCCATTTTAGGTGCCCTCCTCTTGACTGCCTCCATACTGTCTATGTCTTTGTGGAAATGAAGTCTCCAGAACTGAACACAGTACTCCAGATGGGGTCTCACCAGGTCTCTGTACAGAAGGATAACAAGTTCCTGTTTTCTACTGGTGGTGCCTCTCCCAATACATCCCAGTATTCCCCAGGCCTCCTTAGTGCCTTCTCACATTGCCTGCCCAACTTTAGGTCATCTGATATGACTACGCCCAGGTTCTTTTCCATTTTTGTTGTTGTTAGTACCTCCCCCCGCCCATTGTGTACTTTTCCCATTGGTTTTTGTTTCCCAGGTGGATTACTTTGCACTTCTTTGCATTGAATCTAAGCTGCCATACTTTTGACCATTCCTCCAACCTTGCCAAGTCCCTTCTCATTCTTTCCACTCCCCCTTGCATATCAACCCTGTTGCAGATCCTTGTGTCGTCTGCAAAGAAGCATACTTTTCCTTCCAGTCCCTCCGCAATGTTACTGATAAACACATTAAAAAGGACTGGACCCAGTACTAAATAAAGACATTAAAAAAGACTGGATCCAGTACTGATATTAAGACATTAAAAAGGACCAGACCCAGTACTGAAATAAAGACATTAAAAAGGACCAGACCAGTACTTCAATGGAAAATACCACACATGTGGAAAAACCTTGTAAACCAGCAAGGCTTTTCCACTCGTGCACCAAAAAGGAGGACTTTTGCAAATATGGCCTGAGGAGTCTGCTGAAGTGCATACCTTCGTATGCCATTTTTAAATTGCTGTCAGATTTATGAGTTTTTGCACAGAAAAGAACACTGAACAAATGATGTTGGCATAAATTAAAGCAAAACTCAGTGTTTTAGTTCACTGCCTCTGAGCATGTGCAGAGTGGGAGCCTGTTTCAGATGGATTCAAAACATCAAATCTGCTGAAACAACAAGAACCCAGTTTAACAAAATGAAAAGATGTTTCATTCACAGTCAGTAGTGCTGTTTCCTCAGTTTGGGAAATTACTTCCTAAATTCAAAATTCGTTAAACTTGAACTAGAAGGAACAACTCCCCAAGTCCAAGTGGAGAAGTCAGCTAAGTGCAGGCGATATCATCAAACACAATGCCTTTAAGACTCATGCACGAAGCAAGTGGGAAAGATGTGAAAAACTAGTGCATCACATGGGTTCCTTAGCAAATTGTCCAATCCAGTAACTCCATGTTGTGATGTGCAGCAGTTCAAGCCAATCATGAGTGTTGGGATTTATTCACCCTCATCCAATCAGCTTGAGCCACATAAATAGTTTTCATTTATTTTTTATTTTATTTATTTATTTATTTCAGTTTAGGATTAACACCTTTGAGGCTAGGACTTGTTTTCAAAGGTTCCAGGTTGTTATTGTACAAATATTATAAATATAACAGTGATTACGGATAACCAAACACAGTTACACAGGCATTCAAATATCTAACATACTAATACTAACATACTAATTACCAGCAGATTAGACCTTATGGTCTATCGAGTCTGCTCGAACCTCAGATCCCTAGTTGGGTGCCGAGGCCCTTCCCCCCCACCTTGTGTTCCAGAAACCACTATCATCCATCCCCACCCCCCCCCGGGCCAGGCCATCTCATGATACTTCCACTTTCTGTGTCTGTCTCACCCTCTTTTGAAGCCCTCCACTGTGGATCTCTGAACCAGCTCACCAGGCAGTGCATTCCAAGAGTCCACTACCATCTCAGTGGAAAACGTCCTCCTCTTTTCCCCCCTCACCCTTCCACCTTCCAACTTCAAACCATGCCCTCTGGTGATACCTAACTGCTTTAGTCTAAAGATCCCCTCCATGTTTGCCCTATTTATTCCCTTGAGGTACTTGAAGACATCAGTCATGTCCCCACTGTCTCTCCTCTGCTCCAATGAAAACAGGCAGAGCTCCTCCAGTCTGTCCTCATACGTCAAATCCCCCTAGTCCTCGTATCATCTTAGTTGCCCTCCTCTGTACCCTCTCCAGAAGCTGTATGTCCCTCTTCAAGTGTGGTCTCTAGTACTGTACACAGTACTCAAGATGTGGTCTAACCAGTCCATTGTACAGCAGCAGAATCACTTCCCTACTCCTAGAGGTAATTCCCCCTTACAATGCATCCCAACATCCTGTTTGCCTTGCTAGCTGCTCTCCTGCACTGCTCAGAGTTATTCATACATGCATCCACCATGACCCCTAGGTCTTTTTCCCCTGCTGAAGCCTCCAGTGCCTCCCCTCCCAGGGTGTACCTGTGTTGAGAATTTCCCAACCCAAGATGTAACACCTTGCACTTGGTGATATTGAAATATAATTTCCATGTGTGAGCCCAGTTTTCCAGGGTGTCCAGGTCCGCTTGCAGGGCCAACCTCCCCTTTTCCCCCTCAACTACTGCTCCCATCTTGAAGTCATCAGCAAAGAGACTCATTTCACACCCTATACCCTCCCTGATGTGCGATATGTATGCATTAAACAGGATCGGACCCAGGACCAAGCCCTGCGGTAGCCCACTACTGACCTCTCTAGGGTTCGAGAGCTCCCCACCGACCACTACTCTCTGGCTGCATCCAGCTAGCTAGTTTTCAATCCATCTGACCATCAAAGGGCCTACTTCCAACTCCATCAGTTTCTCCACCAGACCATTGTGGGGGACAGAGTCAAGCACCTTGCAGAAGTCCAAGAATAATACGTCCACAGGCTTTCCCCTGTCCAGTTCTGATGTTACCCATTAGTAGAAATCCACAAGATTGGTTTGACATGATCTACCTGGCACAAGCCCATGTTGC
Organism: Neoceratodus forsteri; assembly: GCA_016271365.2. Taxonomy (NCBI): domain Eukaryota; kingdom Metazoa; phylum Chordata; order Ceratodontiformes; family Ceratodontidae; genus Neoceratodus; species Neoceratodus forsteri. Next base: position 677,622,633 of record CM057456.1, on the reverse strand, counting down.
CGACTATCCAGACCTCCCACTTCCTCAAAGTACACTCCCAATCATTCCTTTAGTATACTCTCCATTAATTTTCCCACCACCGAGGTCAAACTGATGGGTCTATAGTTACCTGGTACTTCCCTCAACCACTCTTTATGGATTGGCACCACATGTGCCTCTTGCCAATCTCTAGGTACCCTCCCTGTCTCAACTGACCTGTTGAAGAGCTCCTCCGGGGTGCAGCCAGTATGTCTGCCAATTCCCCTAGTACTCTCAGATGAATGCCATCGGGCCCAGGAGATTTGTCTTTCTTTAAGGCCTTGAGGGGTAACCACACTCTTTCAGTGGAGATAGTATCATCCGTCCCCTCCACCTTACTGGCCTTTTTATCCTTATCATGATGTGACACCCCAGGGTACTTCTCCCTACCTCTTGCTCCATTTCTGTTGCTCCCCTGATCCCACTCACTTCTGCTTCTATCCACATTGTGCCTTTCTTTGCGGATATCCCATCCACCTCCCTAGTGAACACAGAGGTGAAGTACTTGTTTAATACCTCTGCCTGGTCCCTCACCTATTCTACCCACCCTCCTTCTGATCTCAATCTGCTGAGATGGCCCTTTGTTTTTCTCCACTCCCCAATGTACTGGAAGAACTCCTTTTCCCCTCCATGTATCCCCTGCGCCAGCCACTGCTCTTTACTGGACTTTGCCCCCCTCACCATCCAGGTGACTTTTCTAGATGCAAGATGGTACATTTCCTTATCCCTATCCCCTCTTGTTGTTTTAAATTTTTTGTAGGCCACCTTCTTTTCTCTTACTGCTACCTGAACCTCACTGGACCACCAGCATGGTTTATGTGACCTTGTTCCCTTACGTTTCACCTTAGTGCAGGTCCTGACTGCCTAATGAAGTCCCCATTTTATGACTTCCCATCTCTTTTCCACATTTGTCATTGATGTAATCCCCTTCAAGTGATCCTTGAGAATATTTCACATGCCCACAAAGTCTGCCCCCCCCCGAAGTCCACTGCCAGTGTCCTAGATCTCGCCCCCTCCCCCCATGCTTATTTGAAACCAGACAGTATTGTGGTCACTCCCAGTCAGGGGATCCTCTACAATCAGGTCCCTTACCAGATCCCCATCTGCCAGAACCACGTCCAGGACATGCCCTCCCTTGTGGGCTTCATCACATGCTGTGCTAAGAACACATCCTGGAAGCCGTCCAGCAGCCTCTGCTACTTGGCCACCTTAGAGAACATGGTTCCCCAGTTTGTACCTGGCATATTAAGGTCCCCCATCAACACCACTCCTTCCCCTTTTGGTCCACACTGGGCAATGATGTTGTCCAGCAAACCATCCTCCAGAACATCATCCATCCCGGGGGGCCTATATACTACACCCAGCTTGACCTTACCTCCTGCTGGGGTTCGTAAGGTGACCCAGAAGTTCTCCACGTTTCCCTCTGCCTCTTCTACCCTAGCAATTCCTATGTCATCTCTAATGAACATAGCCACTCCACCCCCTTTGCCCTCCTTTCTATCCTTCCTAAGCATAGTGTACTCACTCACGTTTTGGTCCCAGTCATGGTTCTTGTCGGCCCACATTTCTGTGACCACTGCCACATCCACCCCCCCCCCAAAACAGCATGGCCTGGAACTCTGGCAACTTGTTTCCCAAGCTTCTGGCATTTACTAACACCACCCCCACCCTTACCCCTGATCCCTTTGTCAACCCCACCCAGATTCCTTATATCCTCCTCTGCTCCTCCTGAAACCTCCACCTCAGTCTGTTTCCCTCCCTTGGGTTTGAAGGTTCCCTCATCTGAGGAGAGGGCTTCTGGTCAGCCCTCCCTTATCCCTTCCCCCTTCACAAGTTTAAACCCCACCTTTCTTGAATGTAGTCAGCCATCTCCTGTTTAAGGACTTCCTTCCCTAACAGGGCAAGGTGAAGCCTGTCCTTGTCATACAGTCCCTTATCCTCCCAAACTCCTTACCAGTTCCCCAACTTCCCCAACCCACCCTCTTCACCCCACTTCCTGAGCCAGTCATTAACCTCTGTGATCTTCATTTTTTCTCCACTGAGGCCTTTGGTACTGGCAATATCTCTGAAATGGAAATGTTGCATCCATTATCCCGACAGACTCTGGCAAGTTCTTGGAACCTTGCTTGGATTTCCAAAAGGCTATCTCCCTCTAGATCGTTAGTTCCCAAATGCACCAGGAAATCCGGTTTCCCTCCACAATCCCTAACCAGTTTGTACACCATGAACTTTGCTCTGTGCAATGTCAGCCCAGAGATACTCACTACCTTCACCTGGCTATGGCATCCACCCCCCTGTCCCTCCCACTGGATACCCCTAATCATCGAATCTCCCAATAACAGAACCTTAACACCACCATGATTCTTATGGTTATCTCCACTATGCACTCTCAACCCTCCATACCCCCCTTTATTCATGATCTCAATTCCATGAGAGTCTTCCTGCCTTGTTAGAGACCCCTTATCACCCTCCCCTTTCTGCCTCCCTTGTTATTTTGCCCACTTAACTCAGACCCCCCCCCCGAATAGGTGTCCCCTTTGACCCTCTCTTATCAGAACCATTTATTTTGGCCCTGATGGTTTCCTCTTCCTCCACACTGCCATCCTCCTCCCTTGTAATAGTACCCCTACCTCCAGATGCCCTCTGTGGATCCCCTTTACCTAGAGCCCCATCCTTGGCACAGACCCCCCTGCTGAAGGGGGGCCCCTCCCCCTTCTCCTTGTCTCCCAGTTTTTCTCCAGTTATGCTGCTCTCCTCCCTCATGTCTGCAATATGTTGCATCTCCCCCTTTTGCTTAACATTTATGTTTCCCCTTCTCCCTCTGGGACTATTTCTGTCCTTTCCATTGCTGGTTTGTGATGCCCTATGGGTATCTGACTCCCTCCCCCCGGCCTCTGTATCAGTTTCCTCATTTCCACCAACCCCTTCCTCCCCCTCTAGGTTGCTTAGTAGCTCAAATGTATTGTAACACTCTATGCCAGCCTCAATCAAGTAACCAGAGTTTCCCCCGACTGCCCCTCTAAACTGCCCCCTTCCTCCCCTCTTGATCTGTTCTCCTTAGGAGCTCCCTTCCCACAGTCTGCTCTTTTAGGCTTCCCCACAACAGCCCCTCCCTTCTCAATGTCTGTTCTTCTAGGCTTCCCCACAACAGCCCCTCCTGACTCTTCCCCCTCCACTCTCTTTATATTCGGAATGTTTACCCCATGCACTTTCCCCTTAGCATCAACATCCCTATCTAAGGGTCCTCTGTCCCTAATATCCCCCCTCCTGCTTGCTGTAACATAACGTCTTGTAATTTCTGAGTGCTGCCCCAGCCTCCCCTCAATCCCACCCTTCTGCTGCCCATATCCACACCCCTTATCCTTGGACACCCTCCCAACTTACTCCTTAACCAATATACTTCACTCCTGATACAAGATACCTGTCTGTAGAGTGGGCAGCCTCCCTCTCTCCAGGCTCAATTGAGAATTATTGCCATTCCACAGCCTGTGCAGCCTACAACCCTTCCAAAGATGCCTGCCATGGTGGAATATGGTCATCCTGCTTGTCCCTCTCTGTTTATAATGGCACACACCCCTTTTCTCAGTCCCTTCCCCCTTGAATACAGTCTTACTCTATACTGACTGCAGTTATTTACAAACCCAGTTTCAACCTCACCAATAAAGTTCCCGTCTCACAAACACAAACAATCCAGTGTATGTCCAGTCCCACTAACAGTGTGTGTTTGCAGACAACAGGTACTGTATGATGTCACAGGCCCACCAGTTCCTGTTGCTTCAAATTTCAGTCACAAACAGAAATGCACAGCCATTCAATCCCAACTCCCAGTGACTTTTCAGTATTTAAGAAAGCCTACAAAACAAGGTGGGTGGGAAGGCTCTACCAACACCAGGCAAACATCACATTTTAAATTTCACTCTAATTATCACTGCCAAACAAGTGTTCCCAAGCCCCAATCATTACAATATCACTGCCCAAGTAACAGTTCTAACTCAAAGCGGTAATTTTTAACACACAGAACTAATTTCAAGTACAAAACGAATCAAATATTACAGTTGAAACAGAAGATAAAATGAAACCTCTGTCCTGAACAGCCTCCTGCTTCTGTTTCCAAGTGGACAATGAAAGACAAGATGATTCTTGTAAGATGTATATCAAGAGATTATATACATCCAACTCATTATGGTACAATCATTACAAATATAACAGTGTTTACAGATAACTGAAAAGAGGTACACAGCCATTTAAATGTCAAGAAATTATATACCTCCAGTTACAGGTAGAAGAGGATAGGGTCAAATAGGGTTCCACCTTGTAGATCACTAGTTAACGGATCAGATTAGGTGGGAAGGGAGAGTAAGAGGTCAGCCAGGTATAGCGTCATCATCAAAGAGGTGGTTTGTCAACCAAGCAGGCATATGCATACGCATATGCATGGATAGTCTCATGTCTTCATTCAATGTTCCAGATCATCTCCTCTTGTTAAGGGCAAGTAAACTTTCACTAATTGACTCATTCACTACTGTGCTGCATGCCAGTTTTGAGGAAAAGGCACATCTGTAAAAAGTGAACCAAAGTTTTCTTATTTTCATAAAATGTTAAAGCTGTCTGGTCTCCCATGAATGCTACTGGTTCAGCGTATACTATTGCTACAGCAACAGTAAGACAGCGATGACCAGTACAGCAACAGAATCAGCTGTTTGCTGTACTGGCCCACTGTCTTACTGATGCCGCTGTCTCCAGGGAGTTTTCCCCCTCCTTGAAACAACTCTGACTCGGAGGTGGTAATCTTCAGTGCAGGGAGTTGGGGGGGGCAAAGTCCCCTGCTGCAAAAAAAAACACTTGTGTTCCCTGAACAACACAATGCCGACTGTCAGCATTGTGCCATTGCTGTAATGGCATTCAACAGGATTCCTGTCGAAGTGGCATGAAGGAACCTTGATTCAGCCATTTTGACTGATGGGTCAAACCAAACTTTCAACTCTACTTTCAAGTCACCCTGACACATTTCCTGTTTGCTCATGCCTCTGCCCTAATTGCTAGGGTATATTGTGGTAGGCAGGCCTGGTAGCTGAAGAAATGTACATTATCTCCCTCTGCTCTGAAGCAGTAGCACAATTTCCCCACCTGCTTGAAAATAAATATAAATTCTGTATCCCAGATATCTAAAATGATACTGCACAATTCTCTTGACAGTTTCTTTCAATTTGTAACTTTTTCTTATCACAAAATCACTGATTTGAAAAAAAAAAAGATTCTCAGCAGCAAATCTTTCAAAGATAAAAAATAGCTGGAAATGGTACCAAGACATCTACAGTACTTGGAGTTTCTCCAGTGTTTCCTTTTGGCTGTTTGCACATGCTCAGTTTGTATGCTATGATGTCAAAGAGCTAAAACACTGAATGAAAACTGAATCCCTTTGAACCAGCTTCATTCGTGTCAAAAGTGAACAATGATGCCTCCTTTTCTAGCTGGTGCATTACCATAGCTTTCTGCAATTATTATAAAATAACAGGTGACTAACCATCTACAACAAGCCTGCATTTTGAGTGATGGATTTAATGACTACATAGACCATGTAAGGAAAGCAAAGGTGGTCTCTGATGTCATCAGAATTCTGAGATGGAAATATACAGTTTGTTTTAGTTGATTTTACCATGTATTATGTTTCATAGTACATGATTTTGAGTTGAATTGTACCACCCCTCAAAAATGAAAGCTTTCCAGATTTATGTTTTAAAACACAAAACAATAACACCCACACCCAGCTCTTCCATACCCTCACAACTACTTCTTGAATATGCTGCATATCGTTTTTCATCATTTTACTTTATCAACCATCAGTCCAGTGACTTCTCATTTTCTGTGTTCATCTTGAAACAGTGCTGCAGCTACTGCAGCATAAACTGCCAATGTTCATTTATTGAAACATTGGGAGCAGGAACTCACTCCCACCAACAGACACAAACCACAATGGTTCCTTGAAAAACATCTGTTGTATTGTGCAACGCTGGTGGTTAGACAGTAAGGAAACATCACACTGCATTCAATGGGTTTATCAAGTAAAATATTAAAACAGTTGCTTGGCATATTTGCTAAGTGGGCGGTTGGTTGGGTGCTGAAGAGGTGGTTATGGGCTAGGTTTCTTCTTAAGATAAAAAAACACTGCAAACTCCTGTTGAAGGGAAACACTTGTTTGATAACTTAAGGCAACACAAACTTCTGGATCAAATATTGCACCACTGTAATGATGTCATTTTTGATATTTCACTACTGTGGAACCATTGCTTCTAAGCATACGTTGATTTACACCACACAGATAGATAGATAGGTAGATAGATAGATAGACAGACACACAGACAGACAGAAGAATAAATAGATAGATAGATAGATAGATAGATAGATAGATAGATAGATAGACAGAGACAGACAGACGAATAGAGACATAGATAGATAGATAGATATATAGACAGACAGACAAATATATACATAGATAGACAGACAGACAAATATTTTATTTATAAAGTGCTCTTTCCCAGAGGCTCAGAGTGTTGCACAATTCACAAAGCATGAAACAAAGTACAGTAAAACCAGCAGCAATCACCTTGCAGGTAAATAAACAATTAGAATAAAATCAAGAAAAACTCTAAAAACAGACTATACATAACATATCTATCAATCGATCTGTCTATCTACAGTATCTATCATGACGAGTCAGTCAGAAACATACAATTATTTCAGTGCTTATACAGCTAATAGGCTGGACCAAACAGAAATGTTTTAAGGCCCTTTTTAGAGGCTTTCACTGAGGGTGCCTCTCTCAAACAGCATAGCGGTGACTTCTATAGGACTGGCATGGCCACAAAAAAAGGCCTGATCTCCTGATAGGATCCTAGTCTCACCCTAGGAACCACTAGAAGGCAACCCTTGGTGGAATGGGGAGAGTGAGTCAGGCAATGAGGTGCATACACTATAGCCCTTCTTTAGCATGATGTTGTGTAAGTATATTATAGTATAGTATAGTAACATAGAAACATAGAAACATAGAAACATAGACTTTGACAGCAGATAAGGACCGCTAGGCCCATCTAGTCTGCCCATTTCCCTACCTACAGGATAGGCCGCAGATCCTATTTAACCAACAGCCTATATCTTCCTGCCCCCCACAAGAATTGCCTTATGTCTGTCCCATGCATTCTTGAATTCTCCCACAGTTTTAGACTCCACAACTTCCTCAGGAAGGCTGTTCCATGCATCCACTACCCTCTCTGTGAAATAATACTTCCTCACATTGCCCCTGAACTGCCCGCCTCTATCTTTAAATTGTGTCCCTTGTTCTTGCAAGTCTCTTTTCTGAAAGATGCTACCCTCTTGGACTTTGTTGATTCCTTGAGGTACTTGAAAGTTTCTATCATGTCCCCCCCTCCCTTCTTTCCTCAGGGTATACATATTAAGCTCCTTTAGTCTCTCCTCATAAGGCTTCTCTTGCAGACCCTGCACCATTTTGATTGCCCTCCTCTGGACTGCCTGTATCCTGTCTATGTCCTTGCAGAGATGGGGTCTCCAGAACTGGACACAGTATTCCAGATGGGGTCTCACCAACTGTCTGTACAGAGGGATAACAACTTCCTGTTTTCTGCTGCTGATGCCTCTCCCTCTATATCCCAGTATACCCCTGGCCCTACCTACTGCCTTCTCACATTGCTTGCTAACCTTAAGGTCATCTGATATGATTACCCCCAGGTCCCTTTCCTGTTTTGTTGTTGTTACTACCTCCCCACCCATTGTGTATTCTTCCCCTTGGTTCTTGTTTCCCATGGAGTTTATGGAGAATAATGGATGGGCAACTATGTACAACCAGTGTTGTGTGCTACTGAGGGGTTTTGATTCCCTGTGACCTTAAGAGTGAAGCTTGAGAGGTCACAGGGAATCAGAACCCTAAGGTGGCACAATACACTGGTTGGACAAACAGTTGCCTATCCGTTATTTTTTACAGTGTATAGTACCCACATAGATATAGTTTTTAAAGCTTTTTCTTTTTTAAAACTACAAAAATAAACATTTGTGGCTGCCATCATATTGGGAGAGTTACGGCTGGTTGCTAGGTTGTGATGTGTGGTTGCTAGGGAGCAAAGATTTGTAAGTGTGTAGCACAGCCTTCTATTAGTTGATAATCAGGTGTGAGAGGGATATCAAGAAAAAAATGGTCACTATGTATCTTGCTTAGCAAGAGGATGTGAGCTCTTAAGAAGAAACTGAAGTAAGGTGCCTGCCTGGTGCCATGGCTTGGAGTGACAGGAAGCACATCCTCTGGATCACGAGAACAGCTGCACGGGAGTCTGAGCTGGATGTCATTGTCCACCTAGGGACAAATGACTTGGCTCATCATGAGATTCGAGTAGTGCAGGAGGACTTTGTAGAGTTGGGGAGGGGCCTAATACAAGTAGCACACACATTATCCTTCTCAGAGGTGCTGCCTGTCAATGGCATGAGTGAGGCATGGGTACTTTGCACCATGCAGTTTAATGAATGGTTAAAAAAATGGCATGGAGCACAGGGGTTTGCCTTCATTGGAGACTGGGGTTCCAGCTGGAGGGACACCAGCCTATATTGGCAGGATGGTCTGCATCTGTCCAGGAAGGGAACAAATCTTTTGAGTAATTGGTTTAAATGCTTCATTGGCAAGCTTTTAAATTAGTCAAGGGGGGACACACTGATAAGCAGCAGGAAAATCCCAGCCTCTCCCTACAAAACAGGGTACTAAATGAGAAAAAGACCCAGGTAGAAAGGTCAGTGGGGGATGCTGCAACAGAAAGTAAAGCCATCAAAAAATGGAGAGCAATGTGTACCAATGCCCATAGTCTGGGTAACAAGCTTCCTGAATTAGTGGCCTTGATAAAGAAGGAACATCTGAATATTGTGGCAGTCACAGAAACATGGTACACACAAAACCATGACTGGGACGTAAACATACCAGGATACACTATCTACAGGAGGGACAGGGAGGGTAAAAGAGGAGGAGGAGTAGATCTTTACATAAGGGAAGGAATCAAAGCAACAGAACAAAAGGGTAAACAGGGAGGAGAAGAAGCACTGTGGGTCAATTTGGAGACAGGCAATGGCACCACAATCCGCACAGGGGTTGTATACAGACCCCCCTCTCAGGGGGAAGAAATGGAGAAGGAAATGATAGAAAGTATACTTAGACTGGCAGAAAAAGGGGAGATATTGCTGATGGGTGATCTGAATATGCCAGATGTTAACTGGACTGCAGTTGCAGCAGCCACTTTGAAGAGTAGGGTTATTCTAGATGCCTTACAGGGGACATGCCTTAGACAACTAGTACAGGAACCCACTCGAGAGGGAGCAATCTTAGACTTGGTTTTCTCAAATGGAGATGGAGAGAGGATCACAGATGTAGAAGTGGGTAGCCATCTGGGAACTAGTGACAATCGAACAGTATGGTTCACAATAAACACAGCAATAGAGTCAAGCCATACAAAGGCAAAAGTACTGGACTTAGGACGGCTGACTTTGCCAAAATGGGTGAGTGCCTAAGGAATGCACTAGCAAATGGGCAGGAAGGAGGCGGAAGAACAATGGGGAATAATAAAAACTGCCATCACAGAGGTAACAAGCCTTGTGTGAAGCAAATAAACAAAACAAAACAATGTAAGAAACCACTATGGTTCTCAAAGGAAGTGGCAATGAAGGTTCAAGACAAAAAGAAAGCATTCAGGAAGTACAAGGAATCACAGAAGTAGCAGGACAGAGAACTGTATCAGTTAAAGCAAAAGGAAGCTGGGAAGGCAGACAGAACAGCAAAGGCCCAAACTGAAGAAAAGATAGCCAACTCAGTTAAGAAGAGGGATAAAACCTTTTATAGGTACATCAGGGAGCGAAGAAAGACCAAGGGAGAGATAGTGAGGCTTAATAAAGGGGAGGGGGCGTGGGCAGAGGGTGACTGTGAAAAGGCACAGATATTAAACAAAGATTTTTGCTGAGTATTTACAAATGAAGAGGGGGAGGTACCTAAAACAAACAATAGAAACACTCTGGATACAGAAGTTGATACCAGCCCATTTACAGAAGAATGGGTTCTGAAAGAACTCTTAAAACTGAAGGTGGACAAAGCAATGGGGCCTGATGGGATTCATCCCAGAATTCTAAAAGAACTAAGGGTAGAACTAGTGACACTACTGACTACCCTCTTTAACAAATCATGGGAGGATAGGGTGGTACCCAAGGACTGGAGGAGGGCAGATGTGATTCCCCTTCACAAAAGTGGGAGCAAGGCAGAAGCAGGAAACTACAGACCTGTTAGTTTAACCTTAGTGATAGGGAAAATGATGGAATCACTTCTGAAGAAAAGAATTATAGAGTATCTAGAGGCCAGAGGGGCACAGGACCCAAGGCAGCATGGATTCACAGCGGGAAGGTCATGCCAGATGAATCTGATAAATTTCTTTGACTGGGTGACCAAAGTAGTAGATCAGGGAGGGGCTGTGGACATGGCCTACCTAGACTTTAGCAAGGCATTTGACACAGTCTCACACAAAAGATTAATATACAAGTTATCCAGCCTGGGAGTGGGTCCCAAGATGACAGCCTGGGCAAAGAAATGGCTGGAGAAGTGGGACACAGAGAATAATAGTAAATGGAGTCCACTCTGAAGAAAGGGGGGTTACCAGTGGGGTACTGCAGGGTTCAGTACTAGGACCAATCCTCTTCAATGTCTTTATAAGGGACAATGCAGAGGGACTGGAAGGAAAAGTATGTCTCTTTGCAGATGACACAAAGATCTGCAACAGAGTTGATGCACAAGGTGGGGTAGAAAAGGTGAGAAGGGACTTGGCAAGGTTAGAGGAATGGTCAAGTGTATGGCAGCTTAGATTCAATGCTAAGAAGTGCAAGGTAATACACCTGGGAAACAAAAATCCAGTGGAACAGTACACAATGGGGGGGTGAGATACTAACAACAACAAAAATGGAAAGGAACCTGGGGGTAGTCATATCAGATGACCTAAAGGTGGGCAAGCAATGTGAGAGGGCAGCAAGGAGGGCTGGGGGGATACTGGGATGCATAGGGAGAGGCATCACCAGTAGAAAACAGGAAGTTATTATCCCTCTGTACAGACAGCTGGTGAGACCCCATCTGGAGTACTGCATGCAGTTCTGGAGACCCAATATCCGCAAAGACATAGACAGGATGGAAGCTGTCCAGAGGAGGGCAACTAAAATGGTGCAGGGTCTGCACTGGAAGACATATAAAGAGAGACTTAAGGAGCTTAATATGTATAGCCTCGAGGAAAGGAGGGAGAGGGGGGACATGATAGAAACTTTCAAGTACCTCAAGGGAATCAACATAGTCCCAGAGGGTAGCATCTTTCAAAAAAAGAGGTGTGCAAGAACAAGAGGGCACAATTTGAAGATCGAGCAGGGTGGCTCAGAGGTAATTTAAGGAAGTATTTTTTCACAGAGAGGGTTGTGGATGCATAGAAAGGCCTTCCGGAGTAGGTTGTGGAGTCAAAAACAGTGGTAGAATTCAAGCATGCATGGGACAGTCATAAGGCAATTCTGTGGGGTTGGGGTAGGAAGAAGTAGGCTGCTGGTTAACTAGGATCTGCAGCTTAACCATTAGGTAGGGAAATAGGCAGACTGGGTGGGCTAAGCGGTCCTCATCTGCCGACAAATTCTATGTTTCTATGTTTCTATCTTCATTTGTTGAGTAAATTTAAATATATGGTTGATCCTGCTTTTCAATTTTTTTTTCTTGCACATATCTAGTTGATTCTGCTTTTTTAAAGTTATCTGGCTGATCCTGCTAGAGTCGTGGGTTTGGGTGATCGTGGCAGTGGCACTGTGTATTTGGTTGATCCTCACATTTCTGCAGCTCGTGCATTCTGCATGGAAGTTCTAGAGGTTTTCTAAATGTTGTTGTACCCCAGTAGGGTACAATCATGCTATATGACCTTTTGAACTGTGTTACAACATTTTGAAAGCCTCCGATTTCCATACAAAACAAGCCCTCATCATACACTATAGTATAGTATAGTATAATATGGTGTGGTGGTGTGGTGTGGTGTAGTAAAGTATGGTATTGTACGGTGTGGTGTGGTATGCTTTTTGTTGGCCTGAAAATGAGGACTAAAAATACTTTCTGTTTTCAGCCTTGTCCTTGGGGAGAAGGATACATATGCAAACTAACTGATATTTAATCAGGATAATTGGTAGGGGGATTAGTGAATGGGAGAAATTTGGCCAAAAGGATACTCAGGAAATTCCCTTTCTTTTTAAACAATTTATTTATAAGTTCATAAGTTGTTTCAAAGCTAGAAAACCTATTTGGTCCATACTGCCTGCCATTTTTGTTTTTATTGATACCCCAGGATACAATTTCCTAATAGATATGTATCTATTTTTTTTAAACCTGCATAGAAGAACTGGATACCACTTCCATAGGCAGTTTATTCCAGATTGGCACAACCCTAATACTAAACCAGTGTTTTCCTTTAGTGGATTTGTACTTATCAATCTGCAGCTGGAAGGGATGTGCTCTGGCTTGATATAACTGACTTTTTAATTTTAGCCCCATTGATTCCCTTAACCTGGTATCTGTAAGAGCTTTATAAACCAAATACATGTCTCTGCACAGTCTTCTGTACTCCAGAGTGTATAATCCATACTTGTTTAAATGAGTTTGGTAGTCGCACCCTTGATTTCCCTCAGCCATACATGTAGCTCTTTTCTGGACCCTCTCCAAAGCTGTAATCTGCTTTTTATAGCCTGGAGACCAGAACTGGGCACAGTACTCCAGGTGAAGCTGCACCAGCAAGCTATAGAGTGGAAAAATAACCTTGCACCTCCTAGAACTGATACGTCTACCTATGCAGCTCAGGATGTTCCCTGCCTTCTTCATAATTAGACTACAATGTTGGTTAAATTTCAGGTCATGTTGGATCCTTACTCCTAAGTCTTTTTCATCAGTGACCTCCCTTAGGGTTTGCCCATTTAACCTGTACATGGCCCTTAGATTATTTCTGCCAAAATGCATTACTGTGCATTTATCTATATTGAATGTTAATCTTGAGATGCGTGCCCAATTTTGTAGCTTATTTAGTGAATCCTGGATTTTATCAATGTCCAGGTTGTTATTAACAATAGAGCTTGTGTCATCGGTGAACTTTTCTTCCCAGGTGACCCCACCAGTTATGTATGTATTTATTTTTTGGTAACTGGGTAATGCACACTAGGCACAATTGTGTTTTTTTAGGAGTGAGCCAGGAGCACTGGGGAAGTTAAGTGATGGCCTCAAAGTCACACAGTATGCAAATGGAGATTGTGGGACTCAAACCCAGGTCTGCTGGATATACCAAGCTCATTCACAGCTCGTTACTCTAACTTCTAGGCTATGCTGCCAGCCACAATGCCATGGGATCTTTAACACCCACCTGAAAAACCACTAGAACATTCAGATGCGATCTTGGTTTAATGTTACATCTGAAAGACAACACATCTAACAGCACAGTGTTAACAAACATCATGCTGGGGCTTTTGTATAGTTACTTTTAAGCAAGGGGAGACTTCCCCCTTCAGATCTACCAACACTTCTTCCTGCATCACCTGGTGCTCATTGGAGGTCTTTCCTCCTACTACTGAACAGGCCCAACCCTGCTTAACTTCTGAGATCTGACAAGATTGGGCTTCAAGGTGGTAAGGCAGTGGAGTACAGTACTGGTTTCCCCTGGTATGGATATTTCAAAAATTTTATGGTATTGTTATGATATCAAGCTGCTTTCTCCTTCCAGTTCCCCAGTCTCTGGTCTTCCCTTCCCCCTGCTATTCATTATGCCCAATCCCTCTTCTCCCTCAAATCCCTCCTTCATGACTACTTTATTCACTCCTGTAATTGCCTTTGCTCACGGTATGACCTGGCTTCTAGGTACTCAAATAATCACGCTCCTTAGACAATAGTTTAACCTTGGGTTTTCATTATTTAGTTCTGAACAGTGATGCTCCAATATCTTAAAATCAGATCCAACTTCGAATAGTCAGATATTAGGATAATCTGAATCTGTTTCTGATCTGAACATAAGACAGCACTGGATACTGTCAGATACAATTAGATTACTCTAAAATCCTAAAGAATATTTTTCAGATTAAGTACTTTAGGTTATCCAAAAATCTAAGTTACTAACCTAGGTTTTTAGGATATGGGATTTTGATGATCAATATCATAAAATCCTAATCTGTTTAAATATGTACTATGCTATCAATTTTTTTTATATAGGTATTTGAGCAACCCTTGTTCTGAATCTGGTATTCATTATCCATTGGTCATAGGTGTATATTTATTCTGTATTTATATTTGCCTATTTTCTCACAACTGTTACTCTATTTTATTTATTTTATTACACTTTATTGTTAAGTTGTACTGTACTCCCCTTCCACCCAGGCTACATCTGGAAACAAGCTTTTACCAGCCCAATATGTCTTTCCTGGTGAAATTATTGAACTAACTAACTAACAAACTAACTAACTAACTAAATACATTGTAGCTTGTTCTACAGGGATTCATTTATGGAAACACTGATGTGAATAACTTCTGTTCCCTATTGCTGTGGACAAGCATATCATGGCTACATAGCTGGCTATGTTTGTATTCTAATCTACATTTAGGTCATCAGATACAATATATCTACAATAAAAATAAGGGATAGTCCTTCAGCCAATAAACTACAAAAATAAGAGAAAATGGATCTATGTGATAACGACAAAGCCTAAAGGCAATCGACTGTTATCCAGAAGTCAAGAGTGCTGAAAATTTATTTTTCCACTCTGACACCCTGGCACACTGCAAAATGGTGCCAGTGACTTAGGTTTTTAATGTTTTATGGGGGGGGGGAGGTGAGGATTCTCAACTCCAGAGGGTGCATGTTGTGTGTGTGTGTGTGTGTGTGTGTGTGTGTGTGTGTGTGTGTGTGTGTGTAAAAAAAAGGTTCAGACCTGGCACAACAAAAACGCACCAGCACCCAAACCCAGTACCCTGCCAACCAATGCCACCAACCTACCCACCATGCCACAGGGTCAGCTAGACAACCCACTATGGCACCACCCCTCACATTCCCTCCTGCCCCTTGCTGTGTGTGCTCACTTCCCCTCCTACGCACATAGGCATAGCGACATCCCATCGCTATATTCACCGACCCCCCCATCCGGCCTTCCTACCCTGTGGTAGCCCTCATCACGTGCTGGGGATTGGGTGGCCATTATTGCAGGCACCCAATCCCTAGCACTATTATATCATGCTACTGAGAAAATAATAGATTCAGTCATCAGTCATCTAAGTTTACATAAAAAAAAGTAAATAACTATAAAAAGTAATTGTTCAGCTTTCCAGTTTACATGAGGATGTCTCCTAAATAATAACTGAGGTGCAGTACCAACACCAGTGATGGTGCTAATGTAGAAGAAGCTATGACAGCACCCAGCACAGAAGCTGACTGTGTCAACAGAGGATGATCTTGAGGCAGTGCTGGCACTGCTGGTTGGTGGCACTGCTGGGACATAGTTTTCTCCCCCGGCATGGTAAAGGATTTTGAAAATCCAGCACTTGAGTGGAAGATACCATCCTATAAAAAACTAGAACAATAATGCATGATGGATCCTTCAGAAGGTATATACTCATATCATGAATAAAAAAAGATGGTGAATTATGTCAGTTTAAGAACATAAATATTTTCTCATAGACCCTATAGTGTATAGGCACACTCCACAAAGATTCAGCAATTAGTATAACTCAAACACAGAGCACTGTGCCCCATAAATAAGCCCTATGAATATCTTAGAATTCATAACAGTGATGGGTTAGATGGACAGCTGTGCAATGGTGTGCAGACAGAGGCATAGACTGAGTAGGGGCTGCATCCACGTAAACATGGACATTCACAAAGAATGCCTCTTGACCCCACCATATCTAGAGGTGGAATGCCCCATGTGGTGCAATGCTGACATGGTACAGGAGGGCTGGTATGCAGTGTGCAGAACATACATGTACAGACTGGCCTACACATTCACAGGCAGCATGTGGGGAAAACCACTACATGTCACAGAAATATATGACAATTACTGGACCCCTGCACAGTACAAGTTCAAGGACTGGTACTCCAGAACAGATGCAGGTGCTGCGCCCAGGCATACAGACCATTGGACAGCTGTATAGCACGTGCTTCATAACCACACATACATGGACAGGTGGACTGCTGCATACTATAATGCTCTGCTCTCATACAGTGCAGGGAATCTACTCCTGGACAGGCCTGGATTTATGACTGCAAGTCCTGTGTCTGGCCCAAATGTAACCCTGGACCTTACTCCTCCTCATACGGGGACCAGTCAGGGTGACGCTAGGTCAGGATCGCACTCAACAAAACTGCGTGATCCACAACAGTGAAGAAAAATGCCACACTCCACAACAGCACCCACCCAAAACACCAACTGCAAGAACGATGGCAATGGTAGTGGTCCCCAAAGACATGGACCGCTACCACACAAATAAAACACACACATTTCTATTTTTGCAGGAGGCTCTGCATTTTTTCTACTATTTCATAAACTTGTTATTAAATAAATCAGTAATAATCAATCCCAATTAGACCCCCCCCATGTTGGGTTCAACCACCCCTACTGAACATCCATTTTATTACTAAGAATGGGCAAACCAGATAAGAAAAAATCTGAACCCACCCCAACCAAACCAACAACATAAACAGCATTCTGGCCAGTTCTAAACTGTTTTTTGTGGTTTGGATTGGTTCAGACATGAGGCTTGAATTTTTGTTCTACTGCAATCATAGTGTTGTGCTACAGACCTGCCCTTTTCTTCCTCAGCTCATGTTTCTTGCTAGAGTCAGGAAACAGCTCAGAGCAACACGTACTAGGATGGAGTGAACAGACGTGCTGAAGACTGCAGATTGAATGCGAGAAGAGTGGGAGGGAGCCTATTTTTTGTAAAGCCCTCTAGATTAGTGCAGTAAGTATGAGGTGAGAAATTGTAAGGGGGCACGTGACTGGCTTGTCACTGGAGAGACCACATGGTTCCCAGTGTCAAGAGTTACTGATTGCCTGCAATGTAATGCCCTCAGCTGAGTGTGTGGCAGACACTGAAGAAGCTCAGTCAGGCACCTTGTTCCTCTATCTGCGTTGTTGTGTTTAGCCAGCTTATTTAAAAACATATACATATCTGTGTGTCTCAGAGACTCTAAGTATCATCCTGTAACAACAGTTGGAGGCGAAATCAAAAATGCCAGAGGGAGAACTTTGTGAGCATAAAATGAAGGGTGGGGGAGGGGTGGAGAGGAGAGGGGAGAGTCAGCATGGTAAGCAGTCTTTCAAATGGTTTCCTCATATAAGAGTCATTCTGTGAAAATAAATAATGTGGGTGTGTTAGAAAAAACACAAAACTTTGTTTTTCTCTCTCTGTGAGCCAAGACAGAGGGACGAGACAGTATGTTAGTTGGTCTGCTGCTATGTGCACTGGTGCTTCAGCCTACTGGTGCACTGCATTAGCCAGTCAATTACAAATTCATTAAATAAACAGCTAGAGCTAGGGCCGACAGCAGACATGTTTTGTTGAGGCCTCAAAAATTGAAGTTACAGTAGCATTTGGAAGGCTTCTGACTCCATACCTACCTCACTGTGCTCCTGGTGCACACCTATAGTCTTTGATTCAGTGGACTTTTCGTGGACCATTAAAAAGGAAAATATTCTTGCTTTGGAAGAACTCATAGAGGCCAGTTAGGTCAACTTGGTGAGCCTTGATTTAAATTTGAACTTTAGCAATGGGAGTGTGTGGCATCAGATTTTGTAGCTTAGTGGCCATGGCACCAGTGAGAACCAAAACTATAGATAGCAGACCTGTGCATGAATTAAAATCTGACAGCCACCCACTGCTTCCATGCTGTCTGTGTGACACCGAACATGTCACTTATCCTCCCTGTGCTCCTGGGCCCACCTTCAAACTTCAGCTCATTGGGCCTTTCATGACCAATTGAAAAAATCCTTCCTTTGGAAGGACTCAGAGAGGGTTAGCGTCAACTTGCTGACCCACCAGATCTAGGTCACCCACTTGCATACAGTCTGTGTGACCCTGATCAAGTCCCTTAAGTACCTTGCTGTGCTCCTGGGGCACACTATAATCTTTTGGCTCAGCCAACCTTTCATGGATAATTAAAAAATGATTACTCTTGCTTTGGAAGCACTTGTAGAGGGTTAGGCCAGCTTGGTCACTCCTGATTTAAATTTGAAATCTAGCATTAGCAGTGGGTTGCACAAGCCCTTGTGTAACAGATGTGTTTGAAATAAAGTCTGACAGCCACCTGGTCTTGCATACTGTCTGTGTGACCCAAAAGAAGTCATGCATCCTCTCTGTGTTCCTGGATCCCACCTACAAGCTTCATCACTCTTTGTCATCTCATTTCAGTAGTCCTCCTTTTCATTACTTCTAAACAGTGATTTAATTGTTTTTTTTCTACAGTTATATGAATTGAAAGCTGATTAAAAATACTTTTTTTCAGTTAATAATTTTTATTCAACATTTTATGCTTGCACGCAGCAGTACATAACACATCCTATATCACTACACTATTGGTCAGAGAGAAGTCATCACAAGGAAAAGGTCCATAACATCTCAGTGAGTATCTAGAAAGAAGTAAGGTAAAAGAGGGCTCTTAGTTCTCTGGCCATATATATATGAACTAGTACAAATTACATAGCAGTCAGTAGCATTGCAAGCCAGAAAAATGAAAAGAAAAGAAAAAAAGGCTGAAACATTAAGATAAAATACAGTAAACATACCACAGTACCGTAATTACACCAAGGTACCCTCCTAATGCAGTTGGACATCTCAAGGAGAGTGATGAAGAAAGACAGAGATATGACAGATTACTAGGTTGGCTAGGGGGAGCTTACAGTGGGGGCTTAACTCCGGAAAATCAAGTGAGTAAAGCAGATACATTAAGCATCTTGGTGCTCATTCTATCCCAGTTCTAGGTTTTAAGTAAGCAAGCAATGGGGCCCAGCAGGCATTATCGGCTACTAGAGCATCCCGTATGGCAAGTGTGTCATGCGGTCAAGAGAGGCTAATTGTGCAAGATCATGCTGAAGTTCAGTGAGGGAGGGAACATCAGTGGTCCTCCACTGAGATATGATTAGGTACTTAGCTGAACTACTTAACAGATCTATCCAGCGAAGTTGTTGCCCCTTGAGGGCCATATTTTGACGGGCTAGTCCCAAAATCCATATCATTGGCACAACTTGGGTCAGGGTTTGGGTATTTAAAAAGATTTTTTAACCTACAGTTACAATAATACATAAAGATTCTAAAAGATTTGGATAAGATTCAGATAATTATCCAAACCTTTTGTAGCTTGTCAGAACCTTTTAGATATCAGAGCCTTCTGATGTTCTCCAACCTCTATTTGTTACATTCCTTTCTTGTGACTAAAGTGAATTGTCATATGAAAAGCACTGCTCCCTGAAGTGTTTTGGCAATTTTTGCTTATAAACTTAATTATTGATCTGTAATACTGCCCAGCACACTAAACCCCACTGAGCAGGTTTCCTCCTACAAGTATCTGAGCATTACCTTTGATTCAGCATTCCCCTTCCATTCCTATATCAATGCCTTTTCTGCTGTCACCAATGTCAGGATTGGACTGCTATACCACCAAAGAGACTGCCTACCACAAAAGGCCCTTAGATTGGCAATCACCTCCTCTGTCCTGGTGCTAATCGATAATGGTCTGCCCATCAATGCTGCAGTCAACAACACTGCACTTGCAAGAATCCAGCTCTCTAAAAAAAAGCCTCCAGGCTAATGCTGGTAGCCCCATGGTGCACCCATACATGCCTGCTGTACTCCACCACCAACTTGATCAACCTTGAAGAAAGCTCCGCTTCCAAACCTGTCTTCTTGTAAAAAATACCCTGCTAGGGCTATCCCCCCTGGGGTCACCACCTCCCTGCAGTGTGTCTCCCCCTCAGTCTCCACCCACAGCACTGTCAGAACCTACCTTATTTTCCCCAGGGTAAGGACCTCTATGGCCCAGAGATCCTTTTGCTATTGGGTCCCCTCCTGGTTCACTTCCCTCCCAGCCAATGTAGCTGACTCCACTAAGCTTGGTCCTTTCAAGGTCTCCCTCACAAGCCATCTGACATGCACTCGTTGCTGCAACTGCACATAATCCCCCACCTGTCCCTTACCCTCACCCCTAGGGCTGGGTTTGCCCTGTCTACTTTTGTTGTATATGCCTTGGGTCTCAGGCAACATCTGCTGACTAATGTAATAAAATATCTCTTGTTGCTACCTGACATGGCACTTGTATACCTATATTATGACTACTGTGATCTACCTATTACCAAGCTTGTACCAACAGTGAATTTCTGTAACACTGGTTGCTTTTTTAATCTAAGTGTTATGTACGGTACTGTTTTGTTTGCTGTGATGTATTGTTCTCTTGATGAGGTGCCTTTGTAAATGAGTCTTTGACTCAAAGGTTTGTAAACCAATGATCTAATAAATAAATATTTAAAAAAATATAATCACAGTAAACTGTCCTCATAGTTGTTTTTCTTTTTTGTATCACCATAGACCATTGTCATGGGATTGCAATGTAATAAGTATTATACGAAGTTCTCAATAAGGTTATTTAAAAAAAAAAAAACTTTATGGATGAACTGGTAAAAATTATAGTGGTGCAGTAGAGCCACTATAGTTAGCAGTGAGTAGGCTGCTTTAAAGTCCTAAATTTGCACTTTAATAACATCACCACCATTAAATGGATTTGTATGAATGTTTGCATGTGTCGTCTCATGGGCATGGTCTCTTGATTTGCCAAGTTGCGTTCCAGTTGAATGTGCAGATTCTGAGATACGAATAGTGAAAAAGTGAAAAAACTGGGGAGGGTGTTGTTGTTTTTTTGTCATTGCCTATCACCCAGACAGTTCAGAATTTTGCTCTGAATTTTTTAGGATAGACAGGGCTTCGGCCACAGTGATGCCTTTTGCTGCTTTGGTGAAAACGTATTAATCTGTTCCAGAGTTATAAGGATTTGAAATCTTGGCTCTGAGCATGCTCAGTACGGTGTTTTAGATAGCTGTTTCATACGAAAAAATAATTTGGCCCATACAAATAAAGATTCTGTTTTGTATGGAGAGGAATCATTTTTTGTGAGAAAATATTCTTTTTTCATATGGCCACCATCTTTTTTCCATTTGTTTTTTGAAAAGCCATAAAAATGATATCATGTAGAGACACCTACACGTGTAGCTTGCTAACTGGGATCCCCTTAGGTTGATCCAGCAGTTAAGCTTTATAAAAAATCACCCAGAAATGTGTTTTAACACATTTTAAAATCTTATTTTGTGACAAAAAATTCTTTTTTCATATGACCATATAAAAAAAAAGTAGGACCATATGAAAAAAAGATTCCCTTCATGAAAAAAAAAGAATTTGGACTTCTTCTTTTTTCAAATTCTTTTTTTTTTTGGTATGAAGGGATCTTTTTCATATAAATGACACAACCTCACGATAAAAGTTCCTTTCATATGCAAAAATTATTTTGACTTTGGTTTTTTTTCGTATTCATTTTTTGTATGAAGGAATCATTTTTTTTTTGTATAAATGACTCCACTTCAAGAAAAAGATCCCTTCATATGAAAAAATAATGTGGACTTAGTTTGCTTTTCCACATTTCAAATTTAACAAGCCACAACTCTGTCGATATATGCAGTTATGGGACAATCTATATATCAAAATAAAGGTCTTAATGAGTACTACAACACTAACACATAACACTGCCCCAGCAAAAAAAATTATGGGTCATATAAAAAAAAAACATAAAAATTGAAGAAATACAATTTCCGTAGGACAGTTTTGCAACTTTAACAAGCTGTAGCTCTATCAATCTTTGAAGATTTAACGGGCAATACATAAATCAATAGAAATATCTTTATGACTAGTACAGCACTAAGCCCCTAAGAAAAAAAAGCACTGAAAATAGTCCATCCTGGCAAACAACAATGATAAGGAAGCTCATAAATTGCTTTTCTTGAGGAACTGAAGCACAGGTCCCAGAGGTTCCTGTGATTCCACACCCACATATTTGAATAAATGGAGGCACAGAAGCACTGGGTCCAGATGGCTCTGTGCTATTGTAAACACATGGATGGAGTCACACAGGTCCCTTTGGGGCCAGTGTAATGATGATATGATTCTTCTAGCTCAAAAAGTAAGGACATTCATTGCAAAAAAAGTTGTTAATGTACCAGTTAGAGTTAAACCGAGAATAGTAGAAAAATGTGGTGTTAGGTTTCCGACCCTAACACCACATCCTGCAAGCAGCAAAAAGAAAAAACTTTGCAGTTTTTGCTGTCCTGGGTCTTGGCAAATCAGGTCTGGGGTCTTCCTTGGGGTTATTAACGCTAATGCTCACACCATTCTTATATGGTCTGCACATCTGAACTTATTTGCTGATTGAATGGGTTGAGCATTAGAGTTGATT
This sequence comes from Neoceratodus forsteri, assembly GCA_016271365.2. Classification (NCBI taxonomy): domain Eukaryota; kingdom Metazoa; phylum Chordata; order Ceratodontiformes; family Ceratodontidae; genus Neoceratodus; species Neoceratodus forsteri. The sequence goes on along the minus strand of CM057456.1, from coordinate 677,600,053 downwards.
ACCCCAAGGAATACCCCTGGCCTGATTTGCCAAGACTCAGGAGAGCCATAACCATAACTTTTTTCTTCTTGCTGCTTACAGAGTGGGGATGGGGTGTTACGGCTGGAAGTCCTAATACCACATTTCCCTACTTTTGTCGGTTTAACCCTAACTAATGCATTACCATAGGATTTTTTTTTGCAATGAATATTCTATAAACATTTAAAAGGACAACTAAAATTGAAAGTGAGTTTCTGATTTCCAGCAAATAATTCAGTTGGGACAAATATTCACCCCAGATTATAATGTCAGGACATAAACATTTTTAGTTCTGATGATATTTTGCATGAAAACAGGACATATATTTCCCTTTATACTTTATCAGTTCCTGCTTATCTTCCTGGCCTGAAGTCACAATCCTCTTCTTGTGACATTGTAATCCCTTCTGTAGGGACAAGCTGTGATGCCACAGCAGTGGATTATTATTTCAAAGCAGGAAAAACAGTGGAACAGATAAAGTCTATGGAGCATAAACACCTGATTCCTGGCAAGTGTCTTTAGTAAAGATGTAATTTTCTAAAATTCATTTTTTATTTTTTTGGAAAGTTATGTGATTTGAGTCCTGGTAGTGCTAACAGTATGCATTTTGCATGCTAATGGAAAATCACTTTAAAAAGTGTATTTCTTTGGATATTGTCATATTTGATACTTCAATGGACCATTAGGCTCCTTATGTCAAAATGCTTAGAGAACACAGGGAAGGACTGGTAAAGTTGAAATAATGGTGAGAAACAAATAATTTAAAGGTAGATACTGAGATAGGCTGATAAATACTGCACTGTAGTATGTAGAATGCTTCTGCAACATGATTGTAAGTTTGGCTTATGCTCTTTCTACCCCTGCTACAGAAACTAGCATCCTTTTTTGGGTGTCCGAGACCCAGGAACACTCTTGTGTAGGGTTCCACCCCTATAGATGTCCAGGGGTTGAGGTTCCCTTAGACCAAAGGTACCTTAGGGAAGAAGGCATAGGGATTGATTCTCTACAGTGACTCAGATTGGCACAAGCTGTGGCAAACAGCAGCTAGTGATGAGTCATGTGATGTGCTCATTCTGAGAAGTAGCTTTCTTTGGAGCTCCACGATCACAGTGAAAAACATGGCTTTTTAAACTGCCTAAGCTAAATACTCTTTTATAACTTGAGAAGATTTCATTCACTGAATCTAACATCTAATGAAAACTGCTTAAAAACATACTTTTGGAGCCAGAGGAACATCATCAGATGGATATTTTTACAATGACCCTCTCACAAGCTATTAGCCAGCCATCCGAAATGCAAAAATGTTCTTTCATGAACTAGCATCAGTTAAAATCACCTTAAATGACATAGCAACTGATATTTAAACCTTCAAGCAAACCACTGAAACACTAACAAAGAGGGTTGAGGATGCAGAAGCCAGAATTATCTTCATGGAAGACAATCAAGCTAAAGTAGACAAAGAAGTGTTGGAAATGGGTACAAAAATGAGCAAACTTGAGGACAGACTAGAGGACCAAGAAAGCAGACTGAGACATAATAATAATATTGTCTTTAATTGGAATCCCCGAGAAAGCAGAGGGAGACAATTTACCAACATTTGTGCAAAACTTGCTGGTAGAAGTAGTGGGCCTGCCCAGCATGGGAACAAAATGGAAACTGGAGTATGCTCACAAATCCTCACAAGCACAACACAATGAAGAAGAAAAGCTTAGAGTAAGTATAGCATGCCTTACAAGCCTGCAGGAAAAACTACAGATCCAAATACAAGCCAGGATGAAAGGGACACTGACATGAAAAGGACATTTTCACATATATAGTGATTTTACCCCAGCAGGGAGATACAGTGTAAGCAGTGAGATTACCAAGAAATCAAAAAAGTGCTACACAAAGTTTGTATCTCCTTCGGAGTACTGCACCATGCCTGACTCATAGTGATCACACCGAACGGTACTCAAGAATTCCCAAATGCAAAGATTGCGGTCAACGAGCTTCTGGATTGTCTACCTCAGGTCTTCTCTACAACACTGAAATCACAATGGAACATGCAAAGCAAGCCACAAACATGTTAAAGGAATCGAGGGATGCACCATGTCCACAGCCCCCTTGAGTCAGAGAACCGCATATTCTAAGCCCAAGAAAAAAGCTCCCCCATTCTACCATAAGCAACAGGCTTAATTACTAACAAAGGCTAGAACAAACACACATATTGAATTGGTCAGCAACATATTAGATAAATGACAAGGACTTGCAGTGACAACACTTTTTTACCAAAATCTGGATATGGGTATTTGAATACTGGGGACTCACAAAGATGGTGGAAGTAACTTAAGAAATACATTACAAACTTGTAAATTCCTTCTTCAGACAATTTCTCCCACCACAGAGAACATTGCCTTTGTCCAGTACACTGGCCATAAATCTGACCAGTGCCCGGTAGCAGACAGAAACAGACACCTCACTAATGTCCTACCTACTCTTAGAGTCTTATCATCATGTCCCTGGATGCTAACACCTCCTTCATCTCAACTGACCAAAAGGATATTTTGCCACACTCCACCATATGAAGGATTGATTCAAAGGGTGCTGCCCACCACATCCACTGAACAGCTGCACACAAGAACAAGAGTTACAATGGAAGGACCTAGGGAAAAGGTGAACACATGCACTTCTCAGTCATAAGTGCGTAAGGGAGAGTAAAGACATTTCTAGGAGTCAGAGAAACAGGCAGGTCATCATTGTTAAGACTTACAGCAGGGAATGCAAGTTTGTAAGTCCAAGCCCCCACTTCCCTGCCTACACCCCATCCTCCAAAGACTCAGTCACAGAAATACTGCCTAGCAAATGACACTGGAACCTACCAATACTGACTGCTATTTGTGCCAGGTCAGTCAAAAGTGGCTAGGCAACCCTGAAATAAGATAGCAAGGTAAATTATTTGAGTGCTTGGTGCATGGAGGCAGAGGATTACTGACTCAGACCTATATACAGACTTACAGATGGGGTACTAGGGGGAAGGGGTCAGGGAACCACACTCAGCATTACGCTAGCCTCAGGGACTAATGTGAAAGATTGAATGTGTCCACCCACAACCTCATCTGTTGGCCAGGGACCAAAAGGGAGGAATACTATGCCTTCCTGAGTAACAATACATCTGCACAGGATGGAGAACCACAGTTGTACCCTCTTGGCTCTCCAAAAATGAGAACCTAGTGATCGCAACCCCCACAAGTAGGACATAATGACCAAGGGACACCAAAGCAGATGCTCCAGAGGCACTAGGGCTCCAAGCCACCTACTAAACCTTGACAAGGCCCCCTTCCTACCCAAGCAGAACTGCAAACCAAAAGTGACTCATGCCACCTGTCAAAAAAACAGACCAGACTTAGCATTGACAACAGAGCCATGGAAAGGGGGATGTTACTATCTAAGTCATACTCTGCACTCATGATCCATACTGCTGAGGTTTAAATTCTAGGTGCAGACTAAGACTAAACAGAAACTAGCACCAGAGAGATGCTCCAAATCATTGAGACCACCCTGTGATCTCCACCTCAACAGATGTGGTTACCACCAAACCCAACTAGCATAGGGGACCATCTCCCTGTCTCCGCACCCTCTCCCCCATGACCAAGAAACTAAGCTTCCCCATCGAGAAGGGCTAACGCTGCAGTCACAACCCTTTCTCATACAAATTAGGTACCTGGAGTTACACAAGAAGTAAACCAGGCAGCTAATTACAGACCAGGGCAATAGAAACCATATCGGGGAAGGGCAAAGAATGAAACACATACATTGTTCAGCTGCAGCCCCATACGCCACTAAGAGTGACAAAGGAGAAGCAAAGAGGGTCTCTCTGACAGTGGCTAATCAACAAGCACCACCATTGCTCCCCAGAGTTAAGGTGTCATACCCGGCTGGGGGCACAGAATGGAATGAAACAAGAGCAGCTCACTGTAAGCAAGTTTTGAGGTGTGCTGTTAAATATTAATATTTTGATCACCCCAGTCCTATACATTTTCTTCCCTGCTCTCATCTCTCCCATCAGATTTATTATCTATAATTGTGGGTCTCTGGCTTATTCTGCTTTGCCTATCATTATATACCATATCATCCTTTGCTGACTGTGCAGTAGTTAGCAACAAATCATATCTAGGTTGATTAAAACATGCATGCTAAGTGTCACCTTTAATTGTCTAGCCTATAAAGAAAGCTCTGTTCTTAGCACAGTATATAGAAGGCTGTGAGTAACATCAAGATAAAATCTACAACAAAGTCATTACTGTCATACTACCAATATAGCATTATACCTTAAGGGCAGGAGTTTTTACATTTCACTTTTTGGCTTCAGGGTGCTGTAGCAATTCAGTGAACCATCAGTTTCCTTTAACTTATCAGATTAATTATACTGAGTACTGTTCTGGAGAACCATAGGGTCTTACTTAAAGGTGGCATTTAATCATACTGTCTGCAGCAACCCCCTACATTGAAGGGCACTAGAGACTACTGAGGAAACTGTGTGGTGAAGTGGGGGAGAGAATAAAGAGGCTGGCCCCTGGTGAATCTCCATGTTCCCTAAACACCCTTAATATGCCAGACTGGTCAAGGCTACTGTCATGGACACATAACTTAGTTCCCCTCACCCACCTAGAATTACACTCACATTTTAGAAGGCAGGTAACAGCACGTGCAACCAATGAGTCATCTAGTAATTTTTCTTCATCTTTCATATATGCTGAGATAGAATTGCCACAATCTTGGAAGCCATGCATGGACCAATTGCATTGGGGGCCCACCAAATCCCATTCAAACTCCACATCCTTGGTGTCTGGGACACGGGAGGAGGGGGGCCCCTTGTGCCCTGCCTTCTCTTTTATCTATTGTAGTTAGTGATGTTAGTGTTAACCTTTAATGTTATATTCTATGTGTGCTGTAGTTTATATATGGTAACAGAGAAACCAAAATTGTCATCAGATAAGGACTGCAAGGCAGATCTAGTCTGTCCGAAAAACCTGCACTTGTTTTTTGGCCTCTTCCCCATCTGGTCAATGGCTTATCACCCTCCTTCTCATCCCTAAGGTTCCCTTATGCCTGTCCCAGGCATGTTTAAATACCTCCTCCACTGTGCATGCTCCCACTACTTACTGTGGCAGACTATTTTATGTGTACACCACCCTCTCCGTGAAGAACAACCTCCTCACATTTCTCTTTAACCTGCCACCTTCCAATTTCATATCATACCAGCTTGCTCTTGTACTTCTCCTATACTGGAAGATGTCTCCTCCCTTCATCTTGTTTATGCCCTTAAAGTACTTAAATGTTTCTATCATGCCCCTGATCCCTCCTTTCCTAAAGTGAGTACATATTGAAGTCTCTCTCCTCATATGTTTTCTGGTGCAAGCCCTGTACCATCTTAGTTGCCCTTCTCTGGACTGCCTCCACCCTGTCAATGTCCTTGCAAAGATAAGGCCTTCAGAACTGCACACAGTACTCTAGTAGTCACAATGGAAGAAAGAGACTTGGGCATCATCATCATCACTGATGACCTGAAATCATCCAAGCAGACCACTAAAGCAGTAGGTAAGGCTACGGGGATGTTGGGGTGTATTTGTAGGGTATCACAAGTCTGAAGAGGGAGGTAATAATCCCTCTTTACAAGACATTGGTTAGGCCCCATCTGGAGTACTGCATGCAGTACTGGAGGACACACCTTCACAAGGACATTAGCCAAAATGAGGCAGTCCAGAGAAGGGCAACCAAAATGGTGCAGGGACTGCATCAGAAAACATATGAGGACAGATTAACGGAGCTCAATATTTATACCCTAGAGCAAAGGAGGGAGACAGGTGATATGATTGAAACATTCAAACACCTTCAGGGCATTAACAAGGCGAAACAGTCTAACATGAGGGGGCGTGGCTTGCAACTGACTATGGTGGATGCTGCCTAGCCAAGTTCCTGTATGCACTCAGTCTAATTAACATCTTGTACTAGTACTCACAGGAAATTTAAGTCTTCTTTCAGTTGGCATCACTGATCGAACTTGATGGCTTCAGGCAGGAGTAAAAATAAACAGACTAAGCTGCATTTCACTGCCTCTGAGCAGCCCAGACAACAACGTTGTGGCCTAGAAGATACAACTAACCCATGGGACTTACTAATGGCATGGGAGAGCCATTCAGAACTTGAGAGGTCCCTTGCTTCAGTGCCTGCAACATTAGCTCTTATGCAAGATGATATGAAGGCTGGTTTTGATGACATTGTCTCGCAGATTTCCCACAGCCAATTGATTGTGACTGGGCTTTCGGAGTCTTTGGCCACTCACACAAACCAGATCACAGAGTTGGAGAGCTGCGTCAGACTACTGGAAGATTTCTTGTCCAAAACAACTAAAGAAAAACAGGCCCTAAAGAAACTGGAAGATCTCTCAGAGAGACTGGATGACCAGGAGAACAGGTCACGTCATTCCAACCTTAGGATAATTGGCCTCCCTGAGGGGACCGAGGCAATGACCTGGAGAGAGCACTGCATGCTTGACTAGTTGAGTACCTGAGTCTTCCCCCTGAACTGCAGAATGGCGAGGATGAGCTGGCACATAGAGTGGGCCCTAAACCTTCGAGCTCATGCTCAAGACACTGCTTGATAAAGTACCTCCACTATGTGGACAAGAAGGCCATTCTGAGGAAGGCAAAGGAGAAGGGTCCAATTGTGATGGACAGTGGTAAAGTCTTCATGTTCCAAGATGACAGCAGGGAGCTGCAGCAGAGAAGGCATAAATTTAATGAGATCAATAGCTGTTTACATAGAATGGGCTGGTCTTTTGCATTCTCATACCCAGCCAAGCTAAAAATTGATCACCCTGGTAGGGCCCCACATTTCTTTTCTTGTTCTTGAGAGGCCATGAAGTGGGTGGATGAAGTAGCTTGGAATGGGACAGAGCTCCCTTGCCACAACATGCGGAGCTAGAGGAGCGCTGATCATTCAGGTGTGATTCTATTTACTTGGCTAAACCGCACTGTTTGATGTTTTGTTTGAGTGGGGTGGTAATATTGGGCTGCAGCTGTCACTGTGAATGGCTCCTCTGTTGCTGTCTTGTTCTCCTCTTATCAGAATCTAAAGGCAGTTTGGCAATGCGGGTGATGGGATAACACTGCTTAGCGGGAGCCCTTCTAAGTTAAGCGCATTTTGCTCTCTTTACAAAACAAAGGTACAGAATTAATGGTGGTTGTCAGACCATAGATAATGGATTTGGAGGCATGGGTGCTGGCTTTCCCCGACCTGATCTGGGGATCAGGGTATGAATGGGAGTGGCTCATCTTTGTGATCCGGGAGATAAGCAATCTGGTGGTTTTGAATTACAGGCATGTGGAATTCACGCGGTAGCAATTAAAATGTCCTCATACCATGAGGTTAATTTTCTGACACTAAATGGATCTTGCCTCAGAGAGCCTAAGACCACTCTGGATATGTTCATTATAAAGTAAGTGGCGTGAACTTTGTAACAATGGTCTAGTCCTAGTATGCGCATTGTAACAGCTCCTCACAGGTTCACTTACTCCCAACCTGATCAGGGGATCAGGGTATCAGCGGGGGCGTCTCTTCTTTTTTCACTTCACTTAAATTGCCTACTCTAGTGCAGCCCCCATTGGAGTGTAAACACCATCTATGTTGCAGTAGAGCTTTAGTTCATCAATTTGGACACACTGGTTCTGTGTTGGAGGTGGGGGGCTTTGAGGACTGCGGCTCAATCTACTTAAATGCTGTCCGTTGATAGCAAAAGTTGTGCAATGTTAATTTTTGTTATTACTGGAGGTACTCCTATGTATTGTGTATGGCTCTAAGGAGTGCAATACAAATTAGATATTATTACAAGGTTTGCTACTTGTTTGCAGGGGATTCTAGGTAGGTCCTGTTATGGCCTACTGTGCGGTGAGGGTTATTAATGTTACTCTTTTTGTGGTGGTTTTTGGTTTCTTCTTTCAGAGGAAGGGTGAGGAGGAGGGGGTATGTTGGTGGTATTGGGGGGGTCCATGGGGTTACATCCATTCAAAAGACAGCCCGTTTTGCTGTGCGGGCTTGTTCTCCATCTGGGTGACCATGGGCAACCTTTTTGAGGGATACTACACAGGTCTGGAAGGGTCAGAAGACACACAGGGGGAAAGGAAAGCAGGGATTTTAACATTAAAACTAGACACAAAGATGGGAGGAACTAGTGGTTTGTTTGTTAGTTAACTGTGTTGCATATGCAATGGATATATATTTGTGGCTAATGCGAGCAAGGTGGTGCCTGCTTAAACATTCTACATGGCCAGTGCCTTGAGAGTGGCGACCTGGAATATCAATGGCCTAAAATATATGATGAAATGAAAAAGACTTCTTGCTGAAGTAAAATGGGATAAGTGGCAAGTAGTTCTGGTTCAGAAAACCCATATGTCCTGGGAGAAGGCTCTTAAAACAGAAGCCTTTATGGGAGGGGTTTGGATCTCCACCAATTTCCCAACCAAAGCTAGAGGTGTTGCAATCTGGTTACCTCAGGGGTCACAGGCCACTGTTGTGGATAGATGGGTGGATCAAGCTAGCAGATATGCCCTTGCCAGGGTTGTATTCCCAGGGATTGGTACCCTCAACCTGGGTTTGGTGTAGGCACCTAGTATTGAGGACACTCAATTTTTTCAGAAACTCACTTTGACAATAGTCTCCTGGTCCGGCTTGTGGGTTCTGGGTGGGGATTATAACTGTGTGCAAGATGTAATTCTGGACAGATCTAGTACTACACCTATCCCACTATCTAAAAATGCAAGGGCCTTGGGAATTTTGAGGAGGAGGTGGGACTTGTGGATGCTTGGCAGCACTTATCTCCTTCTGGCAGACATTACAGTTTCTATTCTCACACCCATAGATCTTATGAAAGAGTAGACCAAATTTTAATTAGTCCCACCCTTTTTCCAGCCCTCGGAGGGCTGAGTTATTCTCCTATTCTTCTATCAGACCATACCTCTCTAACTGTGGATTTATCCCTTGCGGATGACTCCTGGGAATAGACCATGGAGGCTGGATCCACTATTATTGAATGACCAGGCTTATGTGGATCACATGAAGAACTGTATCTGTGAGTTCTTGACTTTTAATAAAAAGGGGGGATACCTCCCATACAACCAGATGGGAGGCACTGAAAGCCTAAATCCATGGCCAGACCATCTCCTTTGCTGCACACAAGGCTCGGACCTCTTCCAAGGACATTGGGGCTTTGAGATATTGGATTGAGGCATGTGAGCAGGCACATAAGATGACACCTACTCAAGCCCTGTACCACACTGTACAGAATTTAAAATGGCAATATAATGCCATATTTGGAGCTCGCTTGGAAAGAGCTATTTTACTATCCCATTCAGGCCAATACTTAGATGGCAGTTGAGCCGAGAAGCTACTGGCTTGGCAACTGCATAGGAAAGAAGTGGAGAGGGTGGTACACCAGGTCCATAACATGGCTGGAGTGTTGGTGGATGATCCGGATAATGTGAGACAGGCATTTGGGGATTACTATTAGGGACAATATGCCTCTGAAGTTTCCCCTTCACCAGAAAAAATACATGCATTTCTGGACAGGGCCACCATATGCCCACTTAGTGAGCAGCAAGTGGGTACTCTTGAATCACCACTAACTGGGGAGGAGATTAGTAAGGCCATTAAAGCTCTGAGGGGTGGAAGTGCCCTGGACCCAATGGTATCCCTGTGGATTTTTTAAAATGTTTTCATGATCTGTTGCTTGAATCTCTGCGGGATATGTTGCGTGAGAGCTTGGCCTCTGGTAGACTACCCCCTTCCACCCAGTCTGCTGTTATAACAATCCTCCCAAAGCCAGGCAAGGATCCAGCCTGGTTTGCCTCTGACAGGCCTATATCACTCTTAACAGCAGATTATAAAGTGTTGGCTAAGGCTTTGGCCTCCAGACTGGACCCTTTGCTCCCTGACATAGTCCACCAAGACCAGACAAGCTTTGTGAAAGCACGACAGCGGAAACATAATATCAGGAGAACCCTGAATGTTATTTATCATTGTGGGAAATCTAGCAATAAACATGGGGTGGCTATCTTGGCACTGGATGCAGAGAAGGCCTTCAACCCGGTGGAGTGGGAGTATCTTTTTATCACCCTGGAGAGACTGGGGTTCAGCCCTCAATTTATCTCTTGGATGAAAACCATCTACAGGGATCCCTCAGCTCAGGTGACAGTGAATGGTCTCTTATCCACAAGGTTTGCTCTAGGGCACTAGGCAGGGATGCCCCCTCTCCCCCTTATTGTACATCTTGTCTTTAGAACCACGAGCTGGGGTTGTATGAGTGAGCACAGGAATCAGGGGATTTAAGGTGAATGAACGGGAGCATAAACTTGCAATGTATGCCGATGACCTCCTTTTGTATTTTCAGTGTCCGACTGAAAACCAGCCCAGGGTACATGATGTTGTAAAGGAATATGGATCATTGTCAGGCCACAAACTTAATTGGTCTAACAGTGAAGTTCTTCCAGTTTGCTCCTTGAATAATCAGCTTTTAATACATCACTTGAATGGGTTACAACTGGTCCCTAGGGTTAAGTATCTGGGCATATATATTTCTAGTAAAGTTCATGCCCTTTACGGTTTGAATTTCAGACCCCTACTTAGGAAGGTGTCAGCTGACTGTGAAAGGTGGACAGCTCTGCCACTGTCACTAATGGGGAGAGTGGGAGTAATAAACATGATTGTCTTACTTAAACTTTTATATCTATATTAGTCCCTCCCGTTAGAATCCCAAGGAATCACTTTAAAAAAATTGATCCATCATACATAGATTTATCTGGCTGGGCAAATCAGCTAGGGTCAAAAGAGCAATCCTTCAGCTGCCTCAGAAGTTGGGAGGTATAGGTCTCCCAAACTTTCAGTCATATTACTTGGTGGCTCAGATCGCTGCTATCCCCCTGGGGTTGGAGGGTGAAGACCTGGGGTGGGTTGAGTTGAAGGAGGCGAGTTGTGATAGGAACATTAAAGGGAGGTTACTTGCTGAAGTATTGTGGACAGGAGTGGAACCTGAACGTCTCAATCCTTTTATGTCTACGGCTAGTAGGGCGTGGCACACTGTTCACTCCCTTAGTGGGAAGCAACTGGTCCCTACTAGGCAGACCCTTATTTTAGAGGCGACAAAACTTAAGGCCTATCCTACTGTGGCTATGGTCCAGAGGTTGAAAGACTAGGAATGAAGAGGCCTGAGATGGGTAGGTCAGTTGTATGAAGAGGATCACTTAGTTTGTTTTAACTACCTACACATAAAATGGAAAATCACCAGAGGAGACTTCTTTATTTTTATTAGGCTGAGAAACTTGTTCAGCACAACATTGAGCTTGGAGGATGGCTGGACTCCACTTACACCATTTGAAGAGGGACTTTTCTATCCACAGCCGGGTACCAAATTGATGTCCACTTTCTACCTCACCCTTAAGGGAGGGAAATGGGAAGCACTTCAAAAGATCATTACAAATGGAAGGTGGATCAAAGGTGTATAGTCGATGTTCATTTGTGGAACCATACATGTAAGTATTTGGCAGACTGTTCTAGGAATAATAAGCTATGGCAAATGCAGTTTAGTTTTTGACACCAAGCCTATTTTACTCCAGTTAAATTGCATCAAATGGACCCTACAAAATCAGATATCTGTCCTAAATGTAATGTGGCTCTGGGGAACTTTATACATCTTGCCCTATTATGCCCTAAAGTTGCACCTTTTTGGCATGGAATCCACGCAATCATGACCTGAGTACTGGGCTTCTCTCTACCGGCTAGTCCTGAAGAATTTCTGATGGGTACAGACCCAGACCATCCTGGGGAGAAGGGTTCAGGAGCCCTCTGGTCTTTGGCATTGGTAAATGCCAGAAAGATGATTGCACAGACTTGGATGGCACCTTCCTCTCCTACCAATCAGCAGTGGGACAATAATTTGAAGGCCTGCTTGTCTATTGAGAGAGCACAATACTCTGCTCTGGGATGGCAAGAGGTCTTCTTAGAGATGTGGGGTCCCCTTATGACAGCTATTGAGGCTAAAATATTCCCCTCCTGATGATTCTGACATGTTGGCATCGCCCTGTCCAGTAGGATCCTAGGGACAATAGAAGATTTATCCTCCTTGCACTTGCCATAGTCTTTATAATGAAGTCTTTATAATGATGCTTTAAGCCCTTTCTCCATTGTTATATTCTGTAACTTATCATTGATATTCCAATTCAAATCAAATTTACTGGTTATTTTAAAGCACTGATCGATGTCCTGCCTACTCTGTAATACACTCATTATTATGAGGTTTTGTGCAAACCTGTATATTGTCCTGCCCTCCTCTTGTGTCTTAATAAACACTACGTTGACAAAAAAAAAGAGTCTAACATGTTTCAGTATAAGAAAAATAGCAGAACAAGAGGACACATCATGAGATTAGAGGGAGGCTGATTAAGGGGTAATGTGAGGAAGTTCTTTTTCACAGAAAGGGTGGTGGATGCATGGAACAGCCTACCTCAGGAAGTGGTGGATATGAATACAGTGCAGGGCTTCAAACAGGCATGGGATAGGCATAAGGGAGCAATATAGATGAGTATGAATAGATGGGCCATTGACAGAGCAAAGGCCGATGGCACATTCATAAGGTAGAAAAAGAAATGAGCAGACTGAATGGATCTTGCAGTCTTTATCTGCCATCAACTTCTATGTTTCTATACTCTAGGTGAGGCCTCACTAGTTTTTTATACAATGGCATCACTACCTCCCACCTTCTGCTAGTGATACCTCTGCCTGTGCCTTCCAGCATGCCACTGGCCCTCCTCGCAGCCTTTGTACTCTGCTTGGATGTCTTTAGGTCATCTGAAATTATAACCTCCAGGTCCTTTTCTTCCCTGGTGATCATCTGCAACCCCCATCCTGTAGCTCTCCCTTGGGTTCCCTCATGCCAAGTGCTTTATTTTTCACTTCTTTGAAATGAACCTCAGTTGCCATACCTCAGACCATTTTTGAGGTCCCTCCTCAGTTTCTCCACCCCATCTGGAGTATCCACTCTGTTGCAGATCTTGGTGTCATCTGCAAACAGTCAGAGCTTAACCTCTAGCCCTTCTGCAATGTCACTAATGAAGACATTAAATAGGATTGGTCCAAGAACTGATCACTGAGGTAACCCGCTGGTCACCCCACTCTCCCCAGATTTGATCCCATTTACCACCACCCTCTGCTTTCTGTCTGTTAGCCAGTTTCTAACCCAGTTCACCACCTTGTGCTCCATGCTAAGACTACCCATCTTGTTAAACAGCCTTTTATTGGGACAGTGTCGAAGGCCTTACTGAAATCAAGGCAGGCGACATCCACCCCACCATTTACTTCCTTCATCACCCAGTCAAAAAATCTATCAAATTCATCTGACATGACCTCCCTGTTGTGAATCCATGTTGCCTCAGATCTCAGATCCTGGGCATTATTGGTTTCCAAGTGTGCCAATATTCTTTCATTAAGTAGTGCCTCCATGATCTTACCTACTACTGAGATGAGGCTGATCAGCCTGTAGTTCCTTGCCTCCTCCTTACTACCACTTTTGTGTAGAGGGACTACATGTGGCCTCTTCCAGTCCTCTGGAACCACTCCTGTGTTGAGTGACTCAGTGAACATGGCTGCCAGAGGTGCTACTTGCTCTCTTCGTAGCTCTCTTAATATCCTCAGGTGTATGTCATCTGGCCCCATTCCTTTGTCCACCTTCAGTTTTGTGAGCTCTTTTAGGACTCTCTCCAATATGAATGGACTAGTGTTTAACTCCCCCCACCCCTTCATATCTGTTACCTAGTATGGTCCCTGGCCCTCCCCATCTTCAGTGAATGCTGAACAGAAATATTTGTTCAGTATTTCCATCTTCTTCAGGTCTCCCTCTTTACATTCCTCTGTATCCCCTCTGAGCCTTACAGTCCCTCCCCTGGTTTTTCTTCTGTCCCTGTTGTACCTATAGAATGTCTTGTTCCCTTTCTTCACCGACTCTGCTAATCTTTCTTCGGTCTGCACCTTTGCTTTCCTTACAGCTTTCCCCGCTTCTCTTAGATTGTTTCTGTACACCTCCCTGTCTTCCTCAGTTTGAGTATCCTTATATCTCCTGAAACCCACCCTTTTGGCCGTAACCTTATCTGACACCTCTCTCGAGAACCATAATGATTTCTCCTTCTCTTGCCTTTGTTAACCATCTTGATGCATTGGTTTGTCACCTCCTCCATAGCTCTCTTCAGGTGTTCCCACTGGTCCTCAACTTCTCTCCTATCTCCCTCCTCACAGGGCCTCTTTGATACACCTCCCCATTTTATAATAATAATAATAAACTTTATTTATATAGCTCTATTTGAAGATGTCCGCCAGGCTGGGTGTGCTGTTGGCTGCTCAGTAGTTGCAGTCATAATTGTGTTTTACTTTCAAGTTGTTTTAATATTTTTATTTTATTGTTCTGCACATCTTCTGTTTTGTCCTTATCCGACTCATCTTGTGCTGTGGATGAATTGTTGGAATTGGGAACGAATTAAAGATTTCTTTGAATAGTTTGGTTTTCCCTGCCTCTCTCATTATTGCTGAGGTGCTGAGGAGCGTGAAGAGTTTGTGCATACTGCTGGAATGGGGAATGAATGAAATTGGTGAATAGCTTGGTTTACCCTGCCTTTCTCGCCACTGCTGAGGTGCTGAGGAGCATGGGGAACCTGTGCGCATTATTGGGAGGTGTCTTGAGTGACCCTGAATTGAACGTTGGGGTCGTTACAGCTGGCCCCATTATTGTCATGTACTTATGGTGGTTTTGCTGTGGTCTGGATGCAGTTTGCTCTTTTAAGGCTGAATACTTACATGCTGTGTGCTTTTGGCTGTATATTCTGCAATGATTGGGGCGGTGAAACTGCACAAGGATTCTATCTTAGAAAGAATTTGGATATGAGGATTTGAAAGGACATTGAATTTTGATTATTGGAGTGTGGGAATTTTATTGCTGGACTTGTGGTGGTGGATTTGGAGACAATAGTAGCTCGTGGTGGAGTGGGCCCAATCTGGTGAGTGGACCATGCTTCGGACTGTGACAGCATGGGGGTCTGTGTTTCTAGCTGTCGAGAAGTTGGTGGTTGGAGCTCAGATCCCTAGAGATCCCCAGGGGACCTACTGGTGTTGGGTTCTGGCAGGGGTCTTATAGTAGCTGGTATGGCCTGGTGCTAGTCCACTGGATTTGATTTTTGGGGCTTTTCCTGACCTCAGAGCAGACTGGTCCTGAAGACAATCCTTTGGGCTCCTTCTCCGATCTTGGTGCCATGGTCCGATTTTCATTTTTATCATTTTGCCAACAGTGAGAGTGCTGTAACAGATTTCCCCTTGGCTCTGACAGTGAGAGTATCAGAGGTCAGGGGAACAATTGATTTTATTCTGGGAGAAAAAAGTTTTACACCTATTTACCCAGGGGGTGAGAGCTCCTGAGGGATTTTGTAAGTCCTGCTGGTAGTGAGAGGATCATTGGGACTCAGACTATCTGTTTGTCTCCCTAAATTCTTTTATGACTGCATTATTTTTATTTATTTTTATTTATTTATTTATAAAATTTTGGTGACCGGGTAGGCCCACTGAGCCCCGAAAGTCCCTTTTTAAGGGGTGACCCAGGATAACAATACATATTTTCATACAAGTAGACTTGGGTTACAGAGTAGATACAGGTGAGTATGCAGGTTACAGCCATTGTTATCAACATGCTACAGACCCTATAAGTAAGCTTGTCACAAATAATTGAGAAATTGTGAGGAAGTTAGTTGAAGGAAGATGTCTTGAGGGAAGCACCTTGGAACCTGAAGAGACGCATGGATTATTAGTCATATCTGCCTCCTTACACCAATTGGTTTTATAAGTTGTTATTTTGTTGTGTTTTATTTTTAGTGCAATACTGTTTCTTCACCTCTGGGGGGGGTAAGAGGGTCCTGGGGAAGGGAAGCTTTGTTGTTTGGTACATTTATGTTGTACTAGGACTTATGTTAGTTGTTATTTTGATTTTTATTTATTTTTAGGATTATGATAATAGATTTATGTAAGGAATATATATTAGAGATTGGGATTAATGTGGGTTTATTTTTCCTTTTAATAAGATTGTGTATTTTATTTTGATATTCTGTGTTTTGCTTTTGGTATACAATTGGAAAGTGAGGAGTATTGTCTGGGGGATGTTTTAGTTTGGTGGTTATTAGTCTGTGGAATGTGTCTGTCTGCCCCCCGTCTTACGCTATTCGTCCTCTTCTCTCCACACCCTCCACCCATTTTCCCCTCTCCTTTTTCCTTTTCTATCTACCAGCGCTGTTGTGCATTTGGGTATTGTACATAGGAGGGGTGGTGGTGGTGGTGGTGGTCATGGGGGGGTGCAGATACTGGAGGATGAATGTGCAGATCTCTTGCATAGGGCTGGTTAGGTTTAGGAGATGCCCTGGGGTGAAATGGAGCCTGGAACATGGTGTGCCATGTCTAGTCCCCATATCCAAGGGCACCATCTTAATTGATGGGCAAGTAGCTGGGATGGCGCTCAAACCCCATCCAACTCGAGTGTTGTTATGCAATGCCAGATCTATTAAGAACAAAACAGCAATTATTGCAAATTTTGTTGCAACAGCTGATCTGGCTTGCATCACCGAGACCTGGCTGGATGAAACTGTCGGCCCCATTTTGGAAGCGGCAATTCCAGTTGGGTAGTCGGTGATACACTGTCCGAGATTGGACCATGGGGGCGGATGTGGTCTGTTTCAAGACCAAGTTGGGCCTCACTGGTGTACCAGTAGAGTAGGCCAACTCTTTTGAATGTACTGTGGTAGCTGGCGTGGGCTGCGGGATAGCTCTCGTCTACCGTCCACCAGAGGATGAAAAATGATTCCTGCAGGAAGTGACGGACTTCACCGTCAACATGGCGTTGGAGTCGCCTAGACTGATGGTTCTGGGTGACTTCAATACTTGGGTCGATGACAAACTCTCACCTTTTGGACAACACTTCCTCCAGTTGATGACATCACTGGGCTTCACACAGATTGTTTCCTCAACTACCCATAATCATGGTCATTCTTTGGACTGGGTTTTCCTTCTGGAGATTGAAGCCTCTGATTTGTGGGTGGAGCCTGTTGGTTGGTCCGATCACTACACCTTGAGGTTCAATATTTGTGCCCCCCTTTGTAGGTCTGCCCATGTGGAGATGGTAAGTTACCGCTCTTTATGGGATGTAAGCCCTGAAGACCTGGCAGTGGTGACTGATCTCTCAGAGTTCCCTGATGCCAGCTCAGGCCCAGAGCCATTGGTTCTGGCCTATAATAAGGCCATATCCTTGGCTGTCAACCTGATTGCTCCTGTCTGGGTTCGTCCTTGCCTACTTCGCCCTCGGGCCCCTTGGTATGATGGGTCCTTGAGGGAGTTGCGGCATTTAGGACAAAGGTTAGAATGCCATTGGTGGAAATCAACCCTGGAGGTTGACCATCTTAGTTTGGTGGAGCATTATCAGACCTACCAATCAGTGATCTCCCATAAGAAGGCAGAGTTCCTGTCCAGGAAGATTGCTGTCACTCAGAATCGACCAGCTCAACTCTTCTGAACTGTGGACAGGTTGTGCAACCCAGCCTGTCTGTCGAGCTTTTTCACAAATGGAGTGTGATGAGCTTGCTCAATTCTTTGTGAATAAGGTGTCTGACATCAGGTTGGAGATCCTTTTGACTCATTCTATAGGGGGGACAATGTTGGTCAGTGCTCAGTCACTACACCTTGTACTTCCTTGAGTTCCTTTGACCTGACGGAGTTCGGGGACATTATGCGGGTTGTCCAGGGGATGCACCCTTCTTGCTGTGGTTTAGATCCTGGCCCATCTTCCCTGATTTTGGGTTGTTGTAACATCAGTTGTCCTGTTTCTGGCCCAGATTGTCTGGTGTTCCTTGGAATCGGGTGAGTTTACAAGCTCCCTGAAGGAGGCGGTGGTGACACCACTTCTGAAGAAAGTTTCATTGGATCCAGAGGCTCTAGCTAACTACAGTCCGATCTCGAATCTTCCCTTTTTAGGAAAGATTATTGAGAAAGCAGTGGCAACTCAACTGGAGAACCATTTGACTATCCATAATGTCTACAAACCTCTCCAGTCTGCTTTCCGAAAGAGGCATAGTACTGAGACTGCTCTGGTTTGGGTGCTCAATGGTGTCCCGATGGTGAGAGATTGGAGAAACCATTCTATTCTGGTACACCTTGATCTCTCCTCAGCTTTTGACACTGTAGACCATGGGGTGCTAGTTAAGCACCTGAGATCCAACTGTGGTCTGACAAGTATGGTTCTCAGGTGGTTTACATCTTTTCTAATGGGCAGAACACAGAGAGTTGTGTCGGGGTTTTTTCTTCTGACTCACTCCCTCTGTCCTGTAGGGTCCCTCAGGGCTCGGTGTTATTCCCCATGTTGTTTGCAGTGTATATGCTACCCCTCAGAGACATTGTAAGATGGTACAGGCAGAGGTTTCACTGCTATGCTGATGATACCCAGCTCTACTTGTCTTTTGCCCCCGAACAGGTTAATGCTTTCTCAGTATTTAATAACTGCATCACTGAAATCCAGGACTGAATGAATTCGAACTGGCTAAAGTTGAACTTGGGAAAGACTGAGGTAATAGTTGTGGACCTGGGTCACAGGATAGAGGTGTTGAAGACTGATCAGCCCTCTGGATTATTTCTGGGGGGCTCTCAGATTCTTACCTCAGAATGGGTGCGTGACCTGGGAGTGGTACTTGATAACAGGCTGACCCTTCATAATTAGGTGTCGGCAGTTGTCAAGTCTGCCTTTTACCATCTTAGAAACATTGCCAGGGTTAAACACCTTGTTTCCATCCAGCGATCTGCCTGTGTTGGTCCACGCCTTTGTGACCTCATGCCTTGACTACTGCAACTCCCTTTACTTAGGGCTTCCTGGGGTTGATATCTGCTGCTTGCAGCTAGTGCAGAACGCTGCTGCTCGATTGCTAACCGGGTGTCTTGGAGGTCACATATTATTCCTGTGCTGGGCGATCTGCACTGGCTACTGATTCAGTGGCAGATCATCTTTAAGGTAGGTTTCTGACCTACAAAAGCCCTACACAGACTTGGCCCCAACTACCTGAAAGAGCTTCTGATTCTCTACACCCATGTGCGACAGCTCCACTCAGCTGATGAGAGGTTGCAGGAGATTCTGAGGGTAATTTTGAAATCTTCTGGGGCCCATGCATTTATGTGCATGGCCCCCACCCTCTAGAATTCTCTGCCCCATCAGTTTCGGGAATGCATGACCGTGGGGGGGGGGGGGGTTAAACAGGCACTTGAAACTTTTTTGTGGAATCAGGCTTACCAGTGAATTGTTACTATTTGTAGTTGCTGTTTTATATATTAATGTTACAGTTTTTATGGAATTGTGTTTTATTATTGTAAAGCGCCTTGGTACTTGAAAGGTGCTTAAAAATTAAAGATTATTATTAATTAACAAAATCTGTCCTCCTAAAATCTAAGACCATTGCATCTGTGTGACCAGCTTGTTTCTCTGTCCCCATGTTAAACCACACTATGTGGTGGTCGCTGGATTCCACTTGACCTTCCACCTGGACATCTGTGACTCAGTCCCCATTGGTCAGTATGAGGTCCAGAATTGCCCTGTGCTTGGTGGGATCAACCACTAACTGTCTGAGTCCTGCCCCATAGGGAATTCAGGATGTCATGGCTCCTGAATGAAGTAGCTGCTGAAATGGCACAATCCACATCTGGGGTATTGAAATCATGCGGCAGTAATATCTCACCTTTTGTTACCATCCCATGAATTTGATCCACTAGATCCCTATCCCTATCCTCTCCCTGCACTGGAGGTCTGTAGATCACCCCCATGTGGATTGATGTGCCAGTGCCTGGCTCAAGGGTGACCCACAGTGCCTCTACTCCTCCAGTCTGCCCTGCACCTCTGTTGCTTTTATGCCTTCTTTAATGTACAAGGTCACTCCCACCCTTTTGTACTCTCCCTAACTCTCCTGAATAGAGCATAACCCAGTACATTTGCAACCCAGTTTTAATTAGCAGTGTTCCAGGTCTCTGTTATTGCCACTATGTCCAAGTTTGCCTCTACTAGGGAAGGGACCGAGTTACCTGCAAGAGCTTCTGCGTCCCTTTTGTCCCCTGCGACTGCTCCGCTCCACCGATGAGGGATTGCTGAAAGTTCCCAGGGTTCACTTAAAAACCTCTGGGGCCCAAGCATTTGCTTTTGTGGCCCCTGCCCTGTGGAATTCTCTACCTCATCGAGTACAGGGGTGCTTGACTGTGGAGAGCTTTAAATCAGCACTGAAAACTTATGTATTTATACTTGCCTTCTCTGAGAACTGATATATTGGATGGCTGTTGTTTATTATTGTATTTTAAATATTTATAGTTTTACGGTTGCTTAAGGTTTGGAAAAGCACTTTGAGACATGTGAATTGGACTTCTTATAAATAAAGATTATTATTATTATTATTATTACTAACAAGGTCACCAGGTCTGGGATTTAATTTCCCAGGCTGTGGGCATTTGTAACCATGGCCTTCAATGTTTTGTTGCCTGTCCCTCCATCAATCCTACATTTGTCCTCCTGCCTCTTTCCCCCAACCCCATTCTCCTTTTTACACTGCCTTCTTATCCCTGCCTTAGCCTTTTTATCTGGTACTGATGTCCCTGCCCACAACCCTACATTCATGTTACTCATTTCTAGCTTCTGTAGCTTGTGGGGGTGGCCTACTTGAGTTTCCCTCATCCTGTTGAGCCCCTCCAGCTAGTTTTAATTCTCATTTAGAATGTATTTAAACTGTTCCCTAAGGACTGCTGTCACCCTCTTGGAAGGATGGCATGCAGTCTGTCCCTCTTGAACAGGGCTGCATTGCTCCAGGTGGGTCCCCAGTCCCTAATGAAACCATACCCCTTCTCACTGCACCAGCCCTTCAACCACATGATGAAGCTGCTGATATGGAGATTTTTATCCTTCCTCATAATGTGGACTGGCAGCACCTCCAAAAAAGTCACAGAGCTTGCTACCTGCTCCATGCACACTCCCAACTCTTTGAAGTCTTCCTGCATCCACCTACTCTACGCTTGGCCTGCCCATGGATAGGTCATTTGTTCCAACCTTAACCTCCCTCTCCTTACTGCTATCTGTGCCCAGAACCACCCCTCCACTGCTAGAGGAATAAATTACAAAACAACAGCAACCTTCAAGAAAAGAAAAAAAAAAAAACAGCCCACAATGCCCCCCCACAGATGTTTCAGTCCCTCTGCTACAATGCCACCAGTAAAGTAAGCAGAAACACACTTCCCAAATGAGCAATATGCTCTCTGTCTTGAATATTGCACAGTTGATGTTGTTACAAAAATTCAAGCATCCCACCTGAACCAGCAACCCCCATGGTACTGTCCTCAAAAGACATCACACCTCTGCTTTTGGATTCCATACCTGTGCCTCACAACCAAAGGGGACTGCACCCAACCCATGCCCCAAACTAACCATTCACACAACTAAACAACCTCCTAAATGATGACCAACCAATACGATTACCACCACATAGACTGTTAAAGGGGCCCAAACAAAAGAAAAGAGAAACTAAATTCTGAAGTAAATGAAGTCCCCGTAAACCCAAATTGCTTTCCTGCAAGAAACCCACACACAGACGCATCAGACACTGCTGTGGAGAAAGGAATGGGTGGACCAAGTATTCATTGTGAGGGACAGCAATAAAAGAGCAGGAGTTGCCATTCTTATACACAGGAATATTCTCTTCCATCCCATAGAGCAACATACAGTTCCAGAGGGGAGGTGTGTGGTAGTGAAGGATGAACTACACCACAAGAGGTAATGCTGGTGGCAGCTTATTGTCCAAATAGAAGAACCGAGTTTCTTCACAAACCTCATGTCCATTATGTCCACAATGCCACCCAACCTGACGATAATGGCAGGGGGCTAGAACCTTGTCCAGAACAACTTCCTGGATAATTCGAAACCTCAGAAAATCAGGCTGGCATCCTCCCAGAGAGCATTTGCAGAGCTACAAAATTCCCTGTGACTGGTAGATGTATGGCAGACCCTCCACCCCAACTCAAGAAAATACACATTCTGGTCGGCCCCACATGACTCTCATTCATGGCTTGATGTCTTCTTAGTGAACCAGTCAATTCTCAAACTTACCACCACCTGCAAAATAAGCCCAAAAGTGATTATGGATCAAGCCCCTGTTACTCTAACCTTCCTACCCCCAGATCAGGCCAAAAAAGACAGAATCTGGAGACTGAATAGCAACCTCATGAAAGACAAGTAATGCCTGGCCAAAATACAAGAATGCATCAAACACTTTTTTGAAAACAAATGCCAAATCAGTCCAGTCACAAATACTGCTATGGGGAGCATTCAAATGCACCCTCAGAGGGGTGCTTATCAGACTGAAAAACAAACTCTGGCAGAGTCATTATAGCTGCAGTAGCATTAACTAGGTAAGGGTGTTTCATGGGCTTAAACATAAACATGAATTGCCGTTGTTAGCTCCATGTGTAATTTATATTTTTTTTATATTTGTGTTAAAGTTAGCTAATTTATCTGGTTGAGCCCATGTTTCCCATGTGTGTAAAACACAAGTAGTGAATGTGTCTTGTACTATATTGGGAAGTAGAGGGAGCATCTGACTAAGGCCTTCAAGTAATGGTAAAAGGAATGGTGCAGAGATTAGAGGAGAGGAGATGTATGGCTAAATTGGGGACTGGGTTAACCTGGAAGGATGAGAGCCTATACCGAAGTGATAGCCTGCTTCCATGTGAGAAGAAACCGTGGTCTGCAGTGGATAGCTTAAATGTTACTTTGATGGACATGTCTGTCTGCACTATGTGTTTTCATGTTATGTACTGTATTGTTGTAAAAAAACATTCAAAAATGATAAAAAGATTATATGGAGCAAAAAAAGGTTGAATATGAACTTGGCTAATAAGAAAAACTAAATATGCTAAATGATGTCTGCATCTTCCCAAAGACTTCTTCAGCACCTGGCACAGGGGAATAGGCGGGGTGAGTGCATCCTTGGGAATGGTATGGGGCCATAGGGAGGCTACCCACTCATTTTTTGTTACTTTACATGCACAGTGTATCTTACAGCTCTTAAGAGTCAGTTACCGGTGCCAAGTGACATGACTTTGTACAGGTAAAGGAATACATCTTCATGCACTCAGTGGCCTGTGCAGTCATGAGCAATGGCATCAGAACATGGTAAGAGAAATGGAATTTTAGCCAAGGCATTCAAGTCCTGTCATAAGTGCCACAGCATCTCAACACCACATGGGCAACAGCCAGAGATGGATCGAATGGACCTCTGCTTGTAGTGTCTGAGCTGAAGACATCTCTCCCACCTCAGACAATGCCACCTGTCTGCACTAATGTGATAGTACCTCCCCCCAAGTTTTCCATTTACCTACCTCCTCTACATCTTTCTGCTATATACTACTTTTTTCTTAACCCACTTCCCTACCCCAGCTTCTCTGCTGGGACTATATTGCCCTCCTTCCCTCACGTCCACCCGCCCACCCAAAGCTGGTTCTATTTTTATAGGCACAGGATTTGACTGACAACAGGAACTTCCTGTTTAGGGGCAGGAAGTGAGTGATCACAGAACCACCAAGTACCCACCATCCTAGAAGGGCAAGAGTAGCTCTCCGGCCCCCTCTAGCTGCTGGAGGTCTGCCTCTGTGCAAGTAAATGGTCTACTGAGAAATATAGGATATTCTTGTCTCAGAACAGGACATTCAGGAGCTTAAAGGGTACACAGGCAGAAAGTAAGAGAGAGAGAGAGAGAGAGAGAGAGAGAGAGAGAAAAAACAGAGGAAAGAGTAAGGATTGCAAACAGTTAAAGGGCCAGAAATAAGACATGATTGGAGTAGTGCAGTGCAGTGGCTGTGGAGCAGCAGTCTTCCGGGAGATGTTCTGGAGGATGCAGTGTTGTCCCATCTGCAGGCACCTCTCTGGGCTGAGGGAGGAGGTTGCTCATCTCCAGGCTGAGTTGGCCAGGATTTGTGGGACCTCCTCTTCCTTCCAGGGACCACCAGTGCCACTGCCGTTGCCTCAGAGGTTACCAAGAAAGAGGAGCGGTTGGACCACAGTGGGCTCAGGGAGAGTGAGGTGGTGGAAGAGAGAGCATCCCTCCAGTTGTACTCTTCACAATTCCTATGCCATTCTGGCAAAGTGTGGGTCCTCTATGGAGGCACCCACAGTGGAGACCAAGGAGGATGCTGGGAACCTCCACAAAGGAGACCCACAGGAGGGAGGCAGGGGACCCTGCAGGGGAAGGAAAGAACTCCTGGTGGGGGACTCTATTGTTAGGAAGGTAGAACTGGGGGAGGAAGGGGAGAGGGAAGTAAGGTGCCTGCCTGGAGCCATGGCTTGGAGGGACAGGGAGCGAATCCTCAGGATTGCTGGAGCAGCTGCACAGGGGAGGGAGCTGAATGTCATTGTCCACCTAGGGACAAATGTCCTGGCTAAGAAAGGGATTAGGGAAGTGCAGGAAGAGTTTGTGGAATTGGGGAGAGGCCTTAGTCAAGTAGCACGCACTGTAACCTTCTCGGAGGTGCTACACATCTATGGCATAGGAGAGGCTAGGGTGTTCTGCACCATGGGATTCAATCAGTGGTTGAAAAACTGGTGTCAAGCTCAGGTATTTGGCTTCATTGGGGACTGGGGGTCCACCTGGAGTGATGCAAGCCTATACTGTCATGATGGGTTGCATCTGTCCAGGAGGGGAACCAGGATCCTAGGTGATAGGTTTAAATGCTTCATTGGCAAGCTTTTAAACTAGCCAAGGGGGGAGGCACTGGAAAGGAGCAGGAAAATCCTAGCCCCCCCCAAATAATCACGGTAGTAAGTGCGGCAAACACCAACATAGAGGTGTCGATAGGGAGAAGGGCAGGGGTAAATGGAGAAAGTGACAAAGGCAAGAAGGGCAGGGATAGGGCAAAAGGGAGTAAAGCCATCAGGAAATGGAGGGTAATGAGTACCAATGCCCGTAGTCTGGACAACAAGCTCCCTGAGCTGATGGCCTTAATGAAAGAGGGATGCCTGGATATCATAGCAGTCACAGAAACATGGTACACAGAGAACCATGACTGGGATGTTAACATACCAGGGTACATAACCTACAGGAGAGACAGGTAGGGGAGGAGTAGCTCTCTATGTAAAGGAAGGGATAAAAGCAACTGAACAAAAGAGTAAACAGGGAGGAGAGGAGGCACTGTGGGTCACCTTGGAGACTGGATAGGGCACCACAATCTGCACAGGGGTTGTGTACAGACCCCCATGTCACGGGGAAGGAATGGACAAGGATATGATAGAAGGCATTCTTAGAATGGCAGAGAAAGGGGAGATACTGTTGATGGGAGACCTGAATATGCCAGATGTTAACTGGAGCACATTTGCTGCAGCCACATCCAAGAGCAGGGCCATTCTTGATGCCCTACAGGTGGCAGGCATTAGACAGCTAGTTTCAGAACCCACTCATGAGGGAGCAATCTTAGACCTTGTACTCTCAAACGGGGGCAGTGAGAGGATCTCAGATCTAGAAGTGGGTTGCCAACTGGGGATAAGTGACCATAAAGCAGTGTGGTTCACGTTAAACTCAGCTACAGAGTCGAGCCATACAGAAGTGAGGGTGCTGGACTTTAGGAGGGCTGACTTTGGCAAGATGGGAGAGTGCCTCAGAAAAACACTAGCAAACAGGCTAGAAGGAGGTGTGGAGCAACAATGGGGAATTATCAAAACCGCCATCACAGAGGCAACAAGCCTTTGTGTGAAGCAAATAAACAAATCAAAATGAAAGAAAAAGCCACTATGGTTCTCAAAAGAGGTGGCTGTGAAAGTCAGGAAGAAAAAGATAGCATTCTGGAAGTATAAGTAAACACAGAAGGAGCAGGACAGAGAGCTGTACCAGTTAAGGCAGAAGGAAGCAGGGAGGGAAGTCAGAATAGCAAAGGCCCAAACTGAGGAAAAGATAGCCAACTCAGTTAAGAAGGGGGGACAAAACCTTTTATAGGTACATCAGTGAGCGAGAAAGACAAAGGAGGATAGTGAGGCTGAATAGAATAAACGCGGCTGGGCAGAGGGGACAGTGAAAGCAGGAATACTGAACAAATATTTCTGTTCAGTATTCACAAAAGAGGAGGAGGAAGTGCCTAATCCAATTAACAGAAGCACTCTTGATAGGGGGGTCGATCCCAGTCCTTTCACAGAAGAAAGGGTTCCGCAAGAACTCCTAAAACTGAAAGTGGACAAAGCAATGGGTCCTGATGGAATTCACCCCAGAATTCTAAAAGAATTAAGAGAGGAAGTATTGAAACCACTGGCTACTCTTTTTAATAAATCATGGGAGGATGGTGTGGTACCCGAGGACTGGAGGAAGGCGGATGTGATTCCCCTTCACAAAAGTGGGACCAAGACAGAGGCAGGAAACTACAGACCTGTCAGTCTGACCTCTGTGGTAGGGAAAGTGATGGAGTCACTTCTGAAGGAAAGAATAGTTGAGTACCTAGAGGCCAGTGGAGCACAGGACCCAAGGCAGCATGGGTTCACAGCGGGAAGGTCATGTCAGATGAATCTAATAGATTTCTTTGACTGGGTGACCAAAGTAGTAGACCAGGGAGGGGCTGTGGACATGGCCTACCTAGACTTTAGCAAGGCATTTGACACAGTCCCACACAAAAGATTAATAGTCAAATTAACCAGCCTGGGAGTGGGACCCAGGGTGGTAGCCTGGGTAAAACATTGGATGGACAACAGGACACAGAAGGTAATTGTAAATGGAGTCCACTCTGAAAAAAGGGGGGTTACTAGTGGGGTGCCACATGGTTCAGTATTGGGTCCAGTCCTTTTTAATGCCTTCATTAGTGACATTGCAGAGGGACTGGAAGGAAAAGTATGCCATTTTGCAGATGACACAAAGATCTGCAACAGGGTTGATACACAAGGAGGCGTGGAAAGGATGAAAAGGGACTTGGGAAGGTTGGAGGAATGGTCAAAAGTATGGCAGCTAGGATTCAATGCAAAGAAGTGCAAAATAATGCACCTGGGAAACAAGAACCCAGGGGAAGAATACACAATGTGTGGGGAGGTAGTAACAACAACAAAAAAGGAAAGGGACCTAGGGTAATCATATCAGATGACCTTAAGGTTAGCAAGCAATGTGAGAAGGCAGTAGGGAGGGCTGGGGGTATACTGGGATGTATAGGGAGAGGCATCATCAGCAGAAAACAGGAAGTTGTTATCCCTCTGTACAGACAGTTGGTGAGACCCCCTCTGGAGTACTGTGTCCAGTTCTGGAGACCCCATCTCAGCAAGGACATGGACAGGATAGAGGCAGTCCAGAGGAGGGCAGCTAAAGTGGTGCAGGGTCTGCAAGAGAAGCCGTATGTGGAGAGACTAAAGGAACTTAATATGTATACCCTTGAGGAAAGAAGGGAGGGGGTGGACATGATAGAAACTTTTAAGTACCTCAGTGGAATCAACAAAGTCCAAGAGGGTAGCATCTTTCAGAAAAAGAGCCTTGCAAGAACAAGAGGACACAATTCAAAGATAGAAGGAGGGCAGTTCAAGGGCAATGTAAGGAAGTATTATTTCACAGAGAGGGTAGTGGATGCATGGAACAGCCTTCCTGAGGAGGTTGTGGGGTCTAAAACTGTGGGAGAATTCAAGAATGCATGAGACAGACATAAGGCAATTCTTGTGGGGGGTAGGAAGAAATTGGCTGTTGGTTAACTAGGATCTGTGGCCTATCCTGTAGGTAGGGAAATGGGCAGACTAGATGGGCCTAGCGGTCCTTATCTGCCATCAAAGTCTATGTTTCTATGTTTCAATTACCTGATGATGGCCTCACTTGGTTGAAAGCTTCACCTCTCTCCCACCTCAGATGATGCCACTTCTGGCTGACCCCCCCCCCCCCAAAACCCATCTTATCTAATCAGTTTATCTGTTAATATTTACTAATTTGATGTGTATAAATTCAAATTTTACTATTACTGCCTGTGTATATGCTTCAATATTTTTCTCTGTAAACCTTGTATTTTTGTAATGTTTGTTCAACACTGATGTGGTACCTTTGGAAAAGAGTCCTTGACTCAAAGGTATTAATCCCAAACTGAAATAAATAAATAAATCTATGTGCAGCATGGGAACGCACTGGGGGGGGGGGGCACACGATCCATGCCCCCAGCCTGTGACTAATGCATGCAGTCTGAAGTGCAAATAGTGCACTTCCTGTAGTACTGATCAAACTCTAAGCATCCCAGATATTTATTAAAGTGTGGTTAGAATAAAGTTCAAGGCTTGGTATTGTTCAGTATGCATCACTGTTTGTAGGTGCCAGTGGCTTGTCATTGTGAATCAGGCCTCCAGTAAAACATAAGAGCAAACCTCAGGCAGGTCATATGCTTTTACGGTATTTTCTTATAAGAAGTATCCCTTCCAGTAGTTAATTGCTTAGTTTAACCAGGAAATGAGCTGGGTCATCATGAGGCCAGTTTTCAGATATGCCTGCTCACATAAAAGAAGCAGCTAAGAACAAACAGTACATGTAAATTCATTGTGTACTAGTACATACAAAACATTAGATCATACCTCTCAACCTTTCTCCTCCAAAATGTGTGACATGATGTGTGACAAATGAGCAAAATGTGTGACACATCATCTAACACGGCACTGGAAGCTCAGAACACTATAGTTATCAGTGCACTAATGTTCATAATGTTTTTGTATAACTAAGCATAATAGATCATTATGAATTTCTGCTTTAAAATCTCAGTAGGGAATGTGGAATATCACCTTCCTCATGATGGACAAAGGGTTTCTGAGAAGTAAAATGAGTGACGTACCTCATAATGTGTGACAGTTGAGAGGTGTGCATTAGATGATGTTTGAATATTATAATATTGTCTGAATTACCTTTACTTAAACCAAAATGGAGTAAACTAAACAAAGTTTGTTATTAATGGGCATCCCTCTGAATGAGGATGGATGTTGAGGGGATTATTCTTAATTTGTCCTATATCTGTAGGTCATTGCTGTAAAACATGCAGCAGCTGTGGCCACATTAAAGTGGAATTAGTCTCATCATGTTAACATTTTTTTAAGTTTAAGCTTCTTCTTTCCCAATGCATGTACAATATAGTGTCAACCCTATATCATTTAGATAAATGTAGGAAAATGAGACTGCTGTGATATGTCTCCCCTTGTGTCTGTCTGTTTTTCTGTATATCAGGCTGTTTGTCTCTCTGTCTGATATATTGCAACCCCACTCATATAAAGTCCCACATAAGAGAAACAGAATACTTGCCGAACCATCCTACTGCTGTCAGAAGTGTCACAGCATCTCTAAACACCTCCTTGGTAACAGCCAGAGTTGGGCAGAAAGGAACTTTACTTAGAAGGTCTCAGTTGAAGAGAGAGCTATATGCGCAGCATGAGAAAGCCCTAGCTGGAGGTGAGGTGGGGTGGGGGTGAGGGGGCACTTAATCTCTCCTCCCATGTCTGTGGCTAATGGATGCAAGCTGAAGTGCAAATAGCACACATGTATCAGTAGTGCCCATTAAACTCTAAACATCCCAGATATTAAATAAAGTTTGCATAGAATAACATTTGAGGCTTAGCATTTTTGAGCAATAAACATTGCTGTTTATAGGCAACAGTGTTTTGTCAATGAATGGACCTTCCAGTGCAACTTAACAGCATACTGTACATCTGTCAGGACATATGGTTTTACTGTATTTCATTATAAAAGGTATTTCTCCCAGTAGTTAGTTATTTATTCATTTAGTTTAACCAGGAAATGAGCTGGGTTATTAAGAAGCCCATTTTCAGATCTGCCAGGGTAAATAAAAGAAGCAGGTAAGTGCAAAGAGTACATGCAGATTCCTCATGTGCTAGTACTACATACAACGCATTTGACGTTGTTTGAATATTATATATTCTGAGTTGCTTTTGCTTAAAACAAAATGGAGTACACTAAACAATGTTTTAAAACAAACAAAGGGGTCAGCAAAAAAAAGGGCTATAAACTCATTTAAGCTTTATTGCCAAAAAATAACACTGAGTTATTCACACCACTAAACTTTGTATATACATGGGTGTCGTAAGTCGCATACAGTACATAGCCTCACCAGTCAAGTGAGAGGAGCAGAAAGGAAAAATGGCAAGCACCAAAATGTATCGTTGACCGTTCAAAAAATGCAGAGATGGTGAAGCATAGAACGCCTACACGCAGTGGCAAAAAACAAAGCGTCTAACGCAGAATGCATACCACAATGAAATACTTCACAAAGAAATGCAAACTAAATAACATACCACCCTACTCAAGGGGCTGATGAACTGGTCAATCACAAACTTGTGGTGCAGAAATAAAAGCCAAAAATGCTCGCTCAAAACCGACACCCAGAAGAGACAACAAAACATCGAGACCGACGTAACGCTTATGTATCGACTAAAACGTCTTCATCAGAGCATGGATTGGGTGCACAATGACCCCTTAAATACAGAAAAATCTTAAAGGGACAGATCCAAAAAATGCACCAAATACCTCCATAAACCTACATCTAATAAAACAAAATAACAATAAATCAGATTATCAAATCCAAAAACTGCACAATCTTACACAAGAGGAAAAGAGCCGGAAAAGTCATAATCCTCGCTGATCATGGCTGGAAACGCAACGTCATAGCCATGAATGCTACAAAAAGTGCCACCATATACCCATAACAATATAGTGAAAAGACAAAAGGTTGAAAAAACTACTGAAATAATGAACATTAAAATAAGAAACACACCCAAAGGGAGTTAGAGCCGGAAAGTCATACCTCCCAATTTGTGGACAGAGCACGAAACAGGTCATGTCCACAAATGCTACTATTATCTGTGAATAACTATAAATAACCATATATAGGAAGTTCGTCATTTAAACCAAAAGGGACCATAGCACTTAATTCGAAGATCCAGAAGGCTTCTCTGTTGAACAGCATACAACTTGTTAATAACATTGATAGAGAGGAATTGCTAAATTCTAATGTACATAATAAAAGTGAAGTGGACAGATTAATTTTTATCACTGAATTTAATCATTTGGCACCTAAAATAGGTAATGTTATCCATAAACATTGGAACATTATCAATTCTGATTTGAGATTGAAACAAATAGGTCAGAATCGTCCATTGATTTCATATACCAAGGGACAGAATTTAAAGGATTCGCTGGTCCATTCCTTTATTCCGTGTAAAAAAGAAAAACGAGATTGGTTGCCTTCCCTTCCGAAAGGAAATTATCGTTGAGGAAGATGTGTACACTGTTCTAACACGTCTGATGTAAAAAATTTTCATCATCCAAGATCTGGTAAAAGTTATGAGATTAAATCATTTATCAATTGCAATACTCAGGGAGTCATTTATATGTTAATTTGTCCTTGTGGATTATGCTATGTGGGCCAAACTAAAAGAAATCTAAAACTGAGAATTGGTGAGCACAAGGGAGCCATTAGAAATGCAAATATGGATTATGCTATGGCTCGACATTATCATGAAGCTAAACATGGGTCTCCGGCCACATTGAGATTTATTGGTTTGGAGAAGGTGGAAGTTGGACTCAGAGGTGGAGATTTGAATTTAAAGATTTTGCAAAGAGAAGCCTTCTGGATCTTCGAATTAAGTGCTATGGTCCCTTTTGGTTTAAACGACGAACTTCCTATATATAGTTATTTATAGTTATTCACAGGTAATAGTAGCATTTGTGGACATGACCGGTTTCGTGCTCTGTCCACAAGTTGGGAGGTATGACTTTCCGGCTCTAACTCCCTTTGGGTGTGTTTCTTATTTTAATGTTCATTATTTCAGTAGTTTTTTCAACCTTTGTCTTTTCACTATATTGTTATGGGTATATGGTGGCACTTTTTGTAGCATTCATGGCTATGACTTTTCGTGCGGTTTCCCAGCCATGATCAGCAAGGATTATGACTTTTCCGGCTCTTTTCTCTTGTGTAAGATTGTGCAGTTTTTGGATTTTGATAATCTGATTTATTGTTATTTTGTTTTGTTAGATGTAGGTTTATGGAGGTATTTGGTGCATTTTTTGGATCCGTCCCTTTAAGATTTTTCTGTATTTAAGGGGTCATTGTGCACCCAATCCATGCGCTGATGAAGACGTTTTAGTCGATACATAAGCGTTACGTCGGTCTCGACGTTTTGTTGTCTCTTCCAGGTGTCGGTTTCAAGCGAGCATTTTTGGCTTTTATTTCTGCACCACAAGTTTGCGATTGACTAGTTCATCAGCCCCTTGAGTAGGGTTGTATGTTATTTAGTTTGCATTTCTTTGTGAAGTATTTCATTGTGGTATGCATTCTGCGTTAGACGCTTTGTTTTTTGCCACTGTGTGTAGATGTCCTATGCTTCACCATCTCTGCATTTTTTGAACGGTCAATGATACATTTTGGTGCTTGTCATTTTTCCTTTCTGCTCCTCTCACTTGACTGGTGAGGCTATGTGCTGTATGCGACTTATGACACCCGTGTATATACAAAGTTTTGTGGTGTGAATAACTTTGTGTTATTTTTTGGCAATAAAGCTTAAATGAGTTTATAGCCCTTTTTTTTTCTGACCCCTTTGTTTGTTTTACAATATCCTGTTTCGACTCCTGGGGTATTTTGTGCATTTCTCTGTTTTTTGAGACTCCACGGTCCTTAAGATTTTCTTTGGACCTTGTTTATTTTTTCTTACTAAACAATGTTTGTTGTTAATGAGCGTCCCTCTCAATGAGAATGGCTGCTGAGGTAGATTAGTCTTGTTGTTGTCTATATCTTATTTCAGTGTTGTAAAAATCATGCATTAACTGTGCTCATATCATAGCAGAATATTCCATTTATTGTAGCATATTTTTAGTTTAACTTCTTCCTTTCAGTTAATTGCATACACAATGTAGTTTAAACCACAATATGCTTTGGATAAATGTGGAAAAATGAGACTGTTACTATACAGTATGTCTGCTTGTGTGACTGCTTGTCTGTCTGTCTGTAAGGCTGGCTGTCATATTGAAAACCCACACATGTTAAGCACCACATGACAGAAATGAAGTACAGTGGCTGTTATTGAAAAGTTGAACTGTAATGCGTTATTTCTCAGCAGGGTCAGTGCATTGAGTGGTACCGAGAAATACCTCGTTACTACTCAGTAATGCGGTAAATAGTGTCAAAGTTGTTAATTACTTGAATTTGCTGAATTCTCATCATCAGCAGCAGCTTAAATGCATCAGGTTGTGCTGTTTGCAGTTTAATTTGTCTTAATGAGTGTCAGTTTTATGGTAGGTATACCCATAGTACACAGTCAATTTAAAGATTCCTGCATTCTTGCTGACAGATGATAATGAAATAGCTGGAATGCTAACAGTTGTCATTTCTGTTTGCACAAAATGTTATTGTGTCCCTCTCTTCATGAAAATATTCATTTGAAACATGTTAAAGGAGTTAGGAAATGAATCTGTTATCATTTTACCTTTTAAATAAATCATTATTATCTAATAATGTCTCTTGTATGTCTTTTATATTATTAGAAATACAAACAGACCACTTATCTTAGTGCAATTTAGTCCCTGTAAGGCATATTTTTAAATCAAGGATGGAAATGAGAAAGGAAAAGTGTGGCCCACTGGGAATTGAACCTCAGACCTCTGGTATGCTGTTCCAGTGCTCTAACCATTATGGTATAGGCTCACATGGTCAGCTGGCCTCAGGTTTTTTATTATTTAAATGCTCAGAACCATATTTGTATGCACCCTTAATTTTTTATACTGCCTACCAGCTTCACACAGTCATTTTTTCTGTTAAGTCAGTGCATGCCAAGCCTTTGAATAGGCATGTCACAGACTCCTGATAGAGCATGCAGGCTGCTGTAACAGTTGCAGCAACTCCAGTACAGGCTGATGCCACATTCCAAGTATCTGAAAGCTGAGACTGTCTCTGTGGTGATCATTTGGTGTGATCGGTGGGCAAGCGAGCGGGCAGCCTGAAGCCATAACCAGAAGAGAACAGGAGACAGTTGGGACACATTTCTGTTTTTTTTTTCCAGTGTAACAACCTTTCAGTTCATTGTTGGGGGCGGGGGGTGGCAGGTAGGCAGTCGACTGAGCGAGACAAACTTCCGTAGTGGGGCACATTCAACTCTGAGGTGATGGTTTCGTGTGGTGGGCAGGCAGATAAAAGTTGCAACCACTAGGGAAGATGTTATATTCACAACTGGGGCACATTTTAATGTATTTATGTTACAATATTTCAGTTTGTTTGGTGAGGCAGGACTTAGTGTCAGTTTTGAGGTGAATAAAAAAAAATATTTGGGATAGACTTGCTGTGTTGTTTTAAATGTTTCAGTTGCTTTTGTTTGGTGTGGTGGGTGGGAAGGCTCCAAGGTGATCATTTGGATTTTGTTGTGGCAGGCTGGCAAGTGAGAAGGCTGCCAAAAGACAGACAATTGGGACACGTTTGCATTTTGTTTCTTAATATAATGTTTCAGTTTGTTTAGTGGGGTTTGGGCAACTGAGCAAGACAAACTGCCCCAGCAGGACTCAAATCAGCTCCAAGGTGATAGTTTGGTGTGGTGGGTGGGCAGGTAAAAGCCAAAACCACTAGAGAACAGGAGACATTATATTCACAATTGGGACATATTTTATTTCACATTGGCATAACATTTACACCTGCACCTTTTACATTGCTCTCCAGACCTTTATCAGTTCAGAAGAGGGCAGTGGGAGTGACTACCACCTGCAGCTCCTGTGAGTTATCACCAGTGGCCGTCATAATCTAGATTTAACACTTTAATGCCAGTGATTTTCAGCTGTTGGGTACATTTTGCCTTACTAGAGCTGATAGCAGTAGGCAAACCTGAAACTTGGTGGTGTAGTGAGGGGTGATGGGTGTCATTTGGGAGGTCAAGGGGGTGATCAGTGAACTACTATATGTTTTCCTTTGGTAGTTACTAAAAAAGGGTAAAGAAATTAAAAGAAAGAAAGTGGCACAAATCAGATGCATTAACACTTATGTACGGTAAATATAAAAAAAATTGTGTACCCTGAAGGAACTCAAAAATGGGAAAATGTAAAATATGCAGTATATTATATGGTTCCTGTATTCTGTAGAAGCCTAAATATAATGCCTGCCCCAGGATCAGTTATGATATTACATAGAATGAAGTATTACTTCCTTAATAAAGAAATGCTATGGCTCTGCTAGTCCCAGGACACAGAAATCCTTATTTTTATATTATATGGGTGTTTATTGTATTCATTTATTAGCTTTACCACATCCATCCCATTTCAAATTTACTGTACCTTTTTCATATTTCCAGAAAAGCTACATTCAGTAATTTATTCTTCTTTAAGCTGACACCACTAGAGTACATCACTTGCAATGGGAGTGAAAATGTTTCTGATATTGAGCTGCCTTTCATGCACAGCTTTCTGTAACAAAACCAAATGTAATATATAATGCAAATACATTTAGACACTGTGGGTAGGATTCACAAAACAGATGCACCGACGCAAGTCAGAAATGCACTGGAAGACAATTCAGGCACAAGGAGGAAGCACCATTGCAAATGAGATGCCCTGCGCCAAAAGAAATGTGCCATAAGCACAATGTAATGACATGCGGCACATGTACAGGGGGTGTACCCATGCATACACCATGCATCCCTATCCTCAGAGCAAAACCAATGAGCAGCAATGGAGCAACTCCAGTGCAAAGCCAGGATGCGCCCTAAAAAGATAAGTACAAAAGAAGGAGACTTAAGTCCAGCATGCCAGCAGGCCATAAATGGAATGACAACAGCAGGACACACACAGAGGGGAAGTCATAATAGAGAGAGAGGCACAGACAGCAAGCCACAGCACAGGGCTACAGCAACAGAGGGGATGAACTCAGCAGCAGTTACCATTGCTGGTGCCCCAATGAGGAGAAGGAGGCAGGATGCCAGAAGTAACTGTAGGCAGCCGGCCCCACGGCGGTACCATGCCTGGCTGTCCTTTGAGCTGCTGACAGAGGTGGAGACAGTTGGGCCATACCACCCCAACAGGGCCATGCTGAGGCAGCTATGTGAGCTGTGCTATGATGTGATGCAGGCATCCACTGCACAAGGACACGTCATCCCGGTGGAGACCAAGGTGACAACAGTCATGTGCCTGCTTGCCATGGAAACCTTCCAGAGGCCTACTGGGGACACCACTGGCATATCACAGGTGTCAACTTCACAACTTCTCACACAGTTCCTCACTGCACTGCTACTGCATACTTTAGAATACATCATATTCCCAAGGACACAGGCAGAACAGACAGAAGCCATGCAGGGGTTCCACAGGGTGGCACACATGCCAGGTGTCATAGGAGCCATTGACTGCACCCATGTGGCAATCCATGCACCACCTGGTGAGGAGGGCATCACATATATGAATTAGAAGGGGTACCAGTCAATGAACTGCCAGGTGGTGTGTGATGCCACGGTGTGCATCACCAATGTCTGCACCACACACCTTGGGAGTGCACATGATACATACATATGGCACCAATCAGCACTCTGTGCAAGGTTTGAGGCTGGGGACATCCAAACTGGACGAACCTGTTAGGTGCAAGTGACTGTGCGCCAGCAGCCTGGGGAGGGGCCACCATGCCCGGGACACCTGGGGTGGGCCATGGGTGGTAGACTGCAGGCTTGGGGACACTGGGCCAGCAGGGATGTAGAACAGTGCTGGGGCAGCAGTGGGGTGGCATGGTCCTGATGTGCACCACAGGATGGATGGGGGCAGGCAGGGGCAGCAGGGGCAGCAGGGGCAGGGGAAGCAGGACTGCCAGGCATGGGCAGGGGGCAGGACAGGGGCGTACAACACTGGGCAAGATGGGGTCATTTCACACGCCACAGTGTAACACCAATAACTAATGGAGACACATGTACCCCCACAGGTGATGCTGCATTCCCATTGTGTCCCTGTCTCCTCACTCCCTTCCGATGACCCAGAACAGTGGCAGAGAAACGCTACAATAAGGCAGTCACTGCAACATGTGCCATTGTCGACCGTGTCTTCAGCATGCTGAAGATGCATTTCCGGTGCCTGTGCTGGTCAAGCGGTGCCATACAGTACAGCCCTGAGAAGGCCTGTGGCATATTCCTGGCCTGTTGTATGCTACACAACATGGCCTAAGACCATGGGATACTTGCCGAGACTGGTGAGGGCAACAGTTCTGGGGAGGAGGGGACAGGGGAGGCTGCAGCAGGGACACACCCAGAGGAACATGGAGCTGACGACAGACACACACACACACACACACACCCACCAACACACACACACACTGCATGCAACACACCAGAACCACATGGGCCACACCCACACCGTCATGGGTCAGTGTGCACTGTGGCCAGCACGTGGACACTGCATGCACCATAATGCACTCATCATACCCATTACACATGGCATGACTGCAGCACACATACACACACACACACACACACACACAGTGCACAGGTGACACGGGAGTGTGCCAGGGCAACTGTGTGACTGGAGACCACCATGCACAGCGGCCCTGGCACCACCTACAGGGTGGCCAGTGTGTATGACCATGCCACCCACCACCACAGGACCCTGGG
Organism: Neoceratodus forsteri; assembly: GCA_016271365.2. NCBI lineage: Eukaryota > Metazoa > Chordata > Ceratodontiformes > Ceratodontidae > Neoceratodus > Neoceratodus forsteri. The sequence goes on along the minus strand of CM057456.1, from coordinate 677,562,318 downwards.
CATGGACATCACAGGGCCACCCTACAACCACCACAGACACGCGGGCTGCCTTGGTGATTGGGGTGCCACCACCAGCCACAGGGGGGTGTCCCCAGGGACCCCATAGGGGTGCTGCACTAAGACCATGAATGGGTGCTCAGTGGGGTGGCCGCACCATGCTCCCCGGCTGAGCCATGGCCAGTGGGGTTGGATGACAGTGGCAATAGGGAAACAGCAGGGGGCCCTCCTGGTCCTGTCAAAGGGGTGTCCGGGACATGCTCCTGGGCATCTGACTGGATGCACGCTGTCTGCAGTGTGCTGTGGATGCAGCCACTGCCTCCACAGCAGCTGCAACCTGCTCCATGGCTGTGGTCATGCCCACCCACATGAGGCATGTCTCAGCCAGCATCTGAGCACACAACACTGTTGCAGAATCATGCTTCTGGGACATGACAGCCTGATGGCTATGGAACTCTGCCTGGAGTGCCTTCTGACCATCCACAGTTGCCCACAACAGGTCAAGGTAGGCACCCATGTCATCATCAGGTGATGTGGCATGTGGGTGATGCCGCTGAACCGCGGAATGAGCAGCCTCACCAGGGTCATCCACAGGAGGTGGACATACCCTGTCAGGCTGTGCTGTGTGTGTATCATGGCTGGGCACCGTTATTTGCTGTCCATGCATGTCATCCTGTGGTCCCACTGCAGCAGGTGCATGCCCACTGGTGCCCTGCCTGGATGTCACTGACACTGCCAGCACTGTGCTGGGCAGCAGTGCAGGGGGCATGGCACACACAACCCCAGGTGTATGTGTCACTGCTGCACTGGTGTCCAGTACAGTGGGGACACCGTTGGCACCCAGGGTCCCATGCTCAGGTGGCCCCATGCTGTGTGCACTGCAGTTGTCCATGGCAGTGGCGCTGCTGATAGTAAGTAAGTAAGTAAGTAAAAATTTATTTTTTAAGCGCTTTTCGATATCAAAGCGCTGTACAGATAGAACAATTTAAATACATACAAAATACATACATATAACACAACAGCAGTAATAACCATATAATTACAATAAAATACAATAAATCACTCACCATATGCCATTTGAAATAAATAAGTTTTTAGTTCTGACCTAAAGCTCTCAACGGTCAGGCAGCTTCGTATCTGACGAGGTAGAGAATTCCACAGGGTAGGGGCAGCATAAGAAAATGCCCGTGCTCCCGATGTTTTTAAACGAACCCTGGGAACCTCTAGCAATCCCTTGCCGGTGGAGCGGAGTGAGTGAGAGGGACAGTAGGGAACAAGCAGATCTTGAAGATACCGCGGTCCCTGTTCGTGTAGGGCTTTATAGGTCAGTAACCCGACCTTAAAGGTGATCCGCCACTGAACCGGCAGCCAGTGCAGCTCTCGCAGCACAGGCGTAATATGATTCCTCATAGATGTCCCCATCAAAAGCCTGGCTGCTGCGTTTTGCACTAGCTGCAAGCAGCGGATATCAACCCCCGGCAGCTCTAGGTACAGGGCATTGCAGTAATCAAGGCGAGAAGTAACAAAGGCATGGACCAATGGTGGAACATGTATCGGTGCTAATGCCCTCACCCTGCATGCCACTGGCAAGCATGATGAGTGCATCCGCTATGTCCACCACATCTTCTAGGTTACCATGAGACAACCCAGCCAGGCCTCCCAACCACATGATGTACCCACCTGTAGTACTGCCATCACTAATGGAGGGCTCTGCAGGGCCTCTGGCACAGGTGCCATGACTGGTGGTGTGTGGAGCGTGGACACAACCATATCACTGTCAACGGCCCCAAGGGGTGGGCCCACATCATTGCCTATGGGGGCTGTGCCATCAGCCACGGTCACGCCATGAAGTCGTGATGGAGCTGTGGAAAACAGAAAGGGAGACATGGTTAATGCACAGGCTGCACATGGCACAATGCACAGTCAGCCACACACTGCTGGGTATGCACACCTGTCCATGGCAGGTGTGGACAGTTTGCACAGCTGCTCACCATGCTGCAATGGGCTGCCCCCCATCTGGAAGCCACCCCTAGGGATGCCATGCACAGACATCCATGATGCACTGGTGGCCAGGAGGGCCTTGTTGGGGCTCAGTGGTGTCACTGAGCTGGGTTCACCCCCTGTACACTGCAGGGAAGCCTGGATGCTGGCCACCCTCTCCTTGGCCCTCTGTCACCTGTCATTCCAATGCTTCCTGCACTCCTGCACTGTGTGGCTGTAAGGTGCAACCACATTCACATGTCGAGCCACCTCCTCCCAGCCACTGCACACACCATCCTGCTGCCACCCTTGCAGTGAGTACATCCAAGCATAGATGGCATGCCTCAATGAGTGCCTTCTCCTCACCCCATGTGTAGTTTGGTTGTAGCCTGCCGGCAGCACCTGACTCCTCAGACGTTCTATACACTGAGGGTAGAAGCAACCTTGTGTCAGACCCGCCCAGGTGAACACACAGTCCCACACCAAGCTCACACTGTCTACAGAGTCACCATGGTCTTTGGTACCTGTGGTCTGTGCTGTGGTCCATGGGCTGTCTGGCACAGGTGAACATGCACCATGGTGTGCGTTCCATGAGGGACAGCACACATGCCACACATGACACCCAGGATGCAGCAGGGGTACCATGTAGCCACCACAGGGTGTGTGACACCAACCCGTTCACCGTGTGTGTCCCAATACCTCTGATGTGCATGTCCCACCACCATGGTGCACCATCATAGCTGGGTGCCACCACTGTGTTGGCTGCAGGATGGAAGGGTACTGCCATGTGGTGGCATGCAGTGTTTGCACAGTGGTGGAGTGCGTGCTGGCAATGTTGACACTGTGCCTGCACAGGTATTGCACTGTGCAGCATACATACTTGTGTCATGGTGCTGCATGCACCTCACAGTGCAGTCCAACCCCTGCCATCCGTATCATCCCTGTGTCCCTATGTACTATGTGTTGTCCTCTGTACACATTGCACACCCCCTGCAGTGCACCGCCATGGCGTGCTGCCATCCATCATGCAGTGGTTCCTGGCATGTCTGTGCTGTGTGTGTCCCAGTGACACAGTCCTCCACTGTGGCCTTGGCAGGGACCTGTTCACTGTCACCCCATGGATACGTCCCTGTGGTTGTCAATCACGTGTTGCTGTAGTGCCCAACTGATGGTGGTCTGGTCCCACATGTGGTGTACTGGGGCACCATCAGCTGTGCACACTCTGATGCAGGCACATCAGTGTGTGCTGTAGCCCTGTGACTGTGGCAGTGTACTCACCCTGTAGGCACTGACTCCTCTCAGTACCCTTGCCTCAGCCTGCTGAATTGGGAGCATTTATGGATCAGGGCATGCAAAAGAGGCCTGAGGAACTGTTAATGAGATGCTAATTGGCTGAGATGCCTATGCATTGATGATGAGGCTGTTTGGGTGCATTCTCTTTGAATTGCATAATTGCTCCCAGCTCATCTCACTTTGCATGGAGCATCTGCGTGATGCGCCACCAACAGTATGGTGCATTGCTAGTGCATGCATGGTCTAGGTGAGGCATCTGCAGGGCCTTGGGCTGTCCACATGGCGCATCCCCCACGCATGCATTGTACATGTTGCATGGTGCATATTCCATTATGCGCCATTACGCCAGTGTCCAGTGCACCATAGCGTGCTTGACAATCATGGTGCCATCTACCATCCTACAATGCGCTGCCCAGTCTGCAATGTCTGTCCCTCCCCATGGATCACGCACTATGCACGGTACACGTTACTGGTGTATGCCGTGTGCAACATGGTGCTGGCACACGCACAGCACATGCACGATCGAGCCCTTGCCGTGCGGTGCCATTGCATGGTGGCCTGTGCATGCGCGGTTCCATTGGCAGTGGCCAATAGCCTTCACATTCAATGCGTCGTGTGCTGCACATGTATCACTGTTGCATGTGGTGCATAACGGTTGGTGGGCAGCACATTCCCTGATTGCACCTTGCCACTTATGTACACAGTGTAGGATGCCTGGAACTGGGAAAATGGTGCCGAGGGCCATGAACTGGTCACAATTGGAGCTGTTACACCTAGTGGGTACATGTCATGGCTGTGAAGGGCTGCCTGTTTGGACAGAAGGACCTCTATGAGCCCAGGGCCAGGGTGTGGGCCAACATCACTTCACGGATTGTGCAGAGTACTGGCATGCCACGCATGGGTAAGCAGTGCAGGCATCACTATGGTGACCTCCAGAAGTGGGACCCAGAGAGACTGGCATGACTGCGGTGCTGTGTACACAGGGGTGCACTGCCACGGTCAGGTAGGTGTTCTCCAGCTGTATCCTTCTGTGGCATATGCTGTGTGTGTCTATCACTGCCCCATTGTGCTCCTGTGCTGCTTTGCCCTGTTGCTGGGGGGGATTGGCATGGCTGCATGCAGCCACCTACACTGGGTGCCTCGGACACTGGCATCGCTGTTTGCTGCATGGTCACGTGTCAGCAGGGTGGGGTGGCTGGGGACTTGCATCCTGCACAGTGGCAGTGTTCGCTCATGGTGCTGTGTGTTGTGTTTTGCAGGTCCATGGGCCAGGCAATGTGCCACGGACACTGCTGAGGAGTGTCGTCACCCTTACATAGGTGCCAGGCCTGGTGCCCCTTCAGGGGTGGATGAGTACCACTTTACATGGTTGCAGTCTTTCTGGTGTTGTGCAAGCTGTGGTGGGTGGGGTTGTGTTCCACATTCTGGCCCTGAGTGTGTGTTCCTTCTGTCATTTTCTGTAGGTGTCCATGATCACAGTGCTGCTCCAGGTGGTGATGGTGGTGGCACTGTGCCAGTGGATGTGGACCAGAGGATCAGTGTGGCCATCCAGGCAGCCCTGTGCCCTCTTACTTGGACTGTTCAGTGCCTGTCAGCTGCCCTGAGGGGTGTCGTGCTGTGCCTTCTGGGCCATGCCAGGGTGCTACATGGCACAGCATGGCACTGCTAGTGTCCCCCTGCCACTGACTGGGGGCCTTCCTGTGTAAATAATTGCTCTACCCTATTCCCTGTTTCTGTCCCTTTTCCCATCCTTCTACTCATCTCTGCTCCCCTTCATCCCCTTCTGTGGGTGTTGTTGTTGTTGCTGATGTTCCTTTTCTGGCATTTGATCTGTACAGCTTCTATGGCCATTACATTTTATAAACATGTTTTACTCTACACCTGTGTCCATGGGCCTGTTTGTGTCGGCTCTGTGTTTGCTCATCCTGCCCTGCTGTTTTGCTTCATTTGTTCTGCTGGCTCCCTTGTGTGACTGCAGGCCTGCCTGCCTGCCCTGGGGCATCTCTGGATGTACCAGCTCTTCTGTGGATGTGCCGCTGTGTCCTGTGGTGATTCACAGTGGTGTTGAGCTTGTTGCTTGGCATGGTGCATCCCTTTGTGAATGCCACTGCCTGGGCTCAGCGAATCTGACTTCGCCGGAGCATCTGAGATGTGAAAGGTGCATCTTCCTTGTGAATCCTGCCCTGTTTCTTTTGTTCACTTCATTTTGTCATTTATGCAGTCCAGTCAGACAGCATGATAGTACAACACACTGAGTTCATGGTAACTCATTACTTGTCTACTCCTTTGCTTGGACTTTGACTAAGTAAATTACAGATTTTACAGTACCTAGAGTGAGCAAGTGTCAAAATGAATTTGTATCAGATATTATATTTTGGTTTGTTAGTGAGAGCAACTGGAAATTGACATTTGGTATGAAACATTTTGTAGGGCAACTGTGGGGCACTCGTAATCGCACTGTCGGCATACACAATTCTTTGCCATCGGCACATTCTTGGGAGGTAGGTAAAAGAAAAAAAGCAACAAAAAATGTAACAATCTCTGGTATGATGTTTGTACAGTACAGGAAGATTGTAAAGGCAGACAACAGATACATTAGGCTGAGTATCATGCGTGGTCAGATAACGATAAATGAAACTAAGAGATTTCAAAGAGATTAAAATTTTTAAAAAAGTACACAACCTCAGCAGTCTTAGTAATGTTTATTCTCAGTCTAGAGCACAGTAAAACATGTGGTATGTTAATTCATACTATAAACTATAATGCTATACAAAACAATTTGCTTAGGACCTTCACAGGCTATTTGAAAAAAAACAAAACATGGTCTTCATTCATAACACACAGCTGAATGTTTTTGAGCATCATGCTTTATTTTCAAGTCTATTGGTCAGCCAAACTCAACAAGTTTTAGTTTTGTGGGACCTGTTTATTTTCTACACTGACATCACCAATGTATTGGCCAGAGCACTTAGCAATTAAACTGGCACCGAAAAACAAACATGTATCCAACTATTTTTATTTGAACAAAAAAAAAAACACTGAATCATCTTTCTCTTATTTGCACAGACCTAACTCATGCTGGATGGGACATATTGTACACATTGTACAGTACAGTAGCATAAATGAGTGCATGAATGAATGAAAGATTTTCCTCTAGTAAAACCTGACTGGCTGAGGCACAGCCAATGAAGTTTTATTATAAGAAAACATATTATTCATGCATTTAGTCATGCAAACATCTATAATACACTGGAGACACATACCACTTTATCCTTTATGTCCCCTTGCAGTGGAGTGCCTATTCAAGTTTATCTAGAATGTAAGGCAGACTAGACAGATGCAAATTGTGTACGGTATATTGGGGGGGAGGGGGACACTAGCAATCACACTTAGTCCATTATCATTATATCAAATGTTTGGCTCCAGCAGATGAGAAATCAAGTTAAGTTACAAGACACACTGCATTTACAGTACATGATGATAGATTTCCAGTTCAGAATTGAAATTGGGTTATGCTGTATTTACTGTATACCGAGTCGCTGATGGAGATTATATACCCTGTGCAATGTAAAGGCTTTCACTGATGTTTTTTTAGTTGATGTTGCTGAGATGTGAAAAAAGAATGTGAGCAACTACCAGTGGTGTTTCCACTTTTCACATTACAGAATTCCCATGACAGAATCAGTAGAATTACAGCATGACCTGGTTTTAGCTCTAAAATAGACATCTACCACTGAAAACCCACCATAATTTACAGAAAAGAGTGCAGGTGTGTTAGCATACATAAAACAACAACAACAAGAAAAGAAAAAACTACACTCTTTTTTGTGGCTTAAACCAAGAACTGTCCGAAAGTCCTTTGGTGTCAGTCTTGCCAGGTAAAGGACTCTGCACTGATAGTTTAGACTCTCCAGACTGTGCAAATAAAGTTGCTACAGTTAAAGCACAAATGTTGTCATTTGTAGCATGGTGACATTGTTACAATAGTTCTCTTTGTTCCTTGAAACAGTGAAACATGTTTAGATAAATACAATGTTGCATAATGAATTATTTGCACACTGTGTCAAGTTTAAGTCCTTGATACAAACACAGTATAAGCCAAACTTGCAGCAACTCAGATGTTGAATTTGTCTTCTGAAAACATACAGCACAGTTAAACACGTGTGTACTTTTTATGCACCAGCAAATGAAAGTAAAATATAACTGAATCTTTCACTGTTGCAAAATGTAGGGCTAGACATCTGGCCAGGTTAGCTGCAGTGCTGCTGTAAAATGCATAGAGGAAAAGATTAGGTTAAATAGCTGGTAATGGTGTTAATGGCTATATTTCACACCTCCCATTTCGGCTACTTTGACATACAAAGGGCTAAACTACAGGACTTGAAGTTCCTACAACCCCTTCCCCTGCCCCCATAGTCTGTGTGTCTTGTCATCCCTAATATTAAAACTTCACTTGTAAGTGAAGTGTCTGTAAACTGAATGTTATGTGAGATTTTAAAAACATAAAATAATTTTCATTTTGTTTCTTGATAACATTGAAAGGTCCCTTGTGCTCACACATGGTAACACAGCTCAGCTCAGCTCAGCTAGTACAGAAGATACCAGCTGTAATGCCACATGCAGCAGCACTGATAGTACTAAGCTGCAGTGAACCTTTCGATCTAAACACAAGTGGAGTCTTTATCCCAAAACTGCCTATAGTTAAATAATATGCAAGATCAGTGTACTATGTGAATAATCAAACAGAAGCCCTGCAATTCTATCTTCAGACTTTTCTGTTTTTTTTTTTTTTTTTTGGTGGGGGTTGTTTTTTGTTATTAACTATAATAATGTATGTGTAACAAAACTGACATTTAAAGTAGTAGTTATCAGTTAATTTATGGATTGTGATTGTTCAGAGTCCTCCTGATCACACACACAAGCACAGTTACAGTGTCAGTATTCAGAATGTTGAACAGACATCAGATTTGTACCCAGTACTCAATACACCAGCTGAGGTTCAGGCTCAATCATGTTCCCAAATACAGTATACACCAAGGCTGCCCCAAGCTGGATACTCCCTGCTCTAGGACTAAGCCTATTGCTATAACCACCAGCAAACTACAGCATAACCTACACAAATAAAATAACCACATTGTCAGTGTGTATTATTACAGTAAATATGAGTGAAATCCAAATGTCACTTACAGTAGTAGTAGACTGATAAGGACACTACATCAAAATATAATCATAAATCATTTATCCAAAATGTCAGAATAACTTTCTTATTACCACTACTACTGCTAATACTTTGTCTGATAACTGGTAGAGTTGTTCTCCACAATGTTTGCTTTCTTAGTTCAATGCATACAATACTTTCATTCCCTTTCATTCCCTCCTAAAACAAATTCAATCTGTGTGTTGGATGTAAGTATAAAAGACATGAGCTGTCGTAGTTTCAGATAGCCAGAAATGAAATCATGAACCAGGCTGCTAATTGTCCATATGCACTGTTGGTGTCTGCTTAGTACAAAAATTCAGTATACCACATACCTAAGAGTCCCTTTCTCTACAGAACCATCTATTTTATTGTACACACAGTGTGGATTGATCCCCTGTTCTCCCAACCCCAACTGTTCCCAATCCTCTGCTCCCACACCCCTTAATGTAATAAATATTTTTTTTCATAGAGTAGGGTCCCTTCCCAGTCCCTGATCCACCGTTCCCACACCTCTTAATGTAAAAAAAATGTTTTCCATAGTGCAACGTCCCTCCCCAGCAACTGATTCGCTGCTGTCCCACCCCTAGATGTAATAATTGATTTTCCATAGTGTAAGGTCCCTCCCCAGCATGTCTGTGTGTGAGTAGTCCATGTATATTTTTAAGGGGTAAACATTACTGCTGTAGCATGCAGCTTGTGACTTTACTACCTCTTGTCAGACTATTTAAGCAGACATTACCTACAGTTCTCTCATACATGTAATCTGTGTGATCGGAATGCATGCTCAAAGCCCACCACAGCCATTTACTCATCTGGGACTTAACAGCAAAATGTTTGTAGTAGGATAAAGGAATGCTGTCCATTTTCACTGTTTCCTTATATGTAAGAGACAAATACAGGTCTGGATAAACAGTTTGCAAAAACATTGTGAGCCCCTCAAAATGGGCTTACCTGCTGGGACAAAGAGAAAAGGCAGCTACAAAGGCAGGGATGTAGGCTCTTTGACTACCCCTCCCCCCTCTAAAAAAGCAAGACAAGAGGAAGACTGCTTGTTGGGAGGGAGGCTCTGTGGCTATCCATTGCTGCATTAGAAATCAGAGAGATAGAAGGATGAACTGGCCTGCCTGGTGAATACTGTATACAAAGGCCCTCAGACGAAGCTGGAAAGGCCAAACAGGTGAAGAACAGATCCTCATCCACCCTCCATGCATACCCTTGAATCAGGGAGATCATTATCCTACTGGGGAGTACCCCAATCTGCAGCTCTGGGGATTCTTTGTTTGGATCAGCTAGGAGGGTTGGGGAGGAGCCCCAGCCCCAATGACAGACAGATTTTCCTGGAACCTGTGATTCTCTGCAATGCCCCTAGTGAGTGCTTGCAGGCCTGCAACTGAGAACGGTGAGGTACCCACCATCTGGAATTGTTCTGGGTGTACCCAGTGGAGGAGGAAAAGTTCATACTGGGTTGTGTGCCTGATTTTGTGGAGGCTCAAGGGAGTAGCCATCACCTCTTCTGTCTTAGATCATTTTAAATAAAGAGGGATTATTGTTTTCCATCTTTCACAAGTGTTTGTGCTTTGTTATCATTGTTGCAGGGTGGGAGTGTTGATCTAACTGTGCCAGAGGGGTCAGTCACTAAGGGAATATATCATTGTTCTTGGAGGGTGGTAACCTGTCTTGCCCACAGAAGGCTGTACCATTGCCTCAGGTGGAGGCACCAAGTCACCACTGGTGATCCAGCCAGGACTAAGGCCTGGCCCCCTTGGGGAAGTATCTTGAGGATGTCTAGGACTCCAGGGCAGCCCAAGTGAGTGAGACAAGAAAGGCTGTTACAAATGGAGACACCACTGAGATTCTAAATTATTGACCCTGTGACTGCCCAAACGTGACTGTAGTTGACCTCCCTACCCCACTTCTAGGTGTATTCCACTTAAGTTACAGTAATCCCAAACAAATTTATACACTATACAATATTATCATTAAATCTTCAATATGTAAAAGAGACTGGGGCATCCTGATATATGACAAATTATCTTCCTCCAATCACTGTAATCATGTAGCTAAAACCGCAATCTCACTACTTAGGCCCATTAACTGTACATTTATATCTAAGACAGAGGAATGTATTATCCCATTGTTTAAAGCATACATCAGACCATATACAGATTATGGGTCACCGGTGTGGAGTCCATACATGGTCAGGGACATTCAAGTGATTGAAAGAATTCAGAGAAAGGCAACAAAAATGGTGCCATATTTAACATCACTACCATATACAGAGAGGCTTCACAAAACAGGCCTACACTCACTGGAGTTTAGGCGCTCTAGAGGTGACCTTCTGTTCTTATATAAAATTCACAAATTGCCCTCTCTGATGGACAAATGTGGTATTGTTAAAACACAAAGAAAAATAGTACATAGACTTCACAATCAACAATTAATGGTGTGCAAAGCAAAAACAAACAGGAGGCTTCATTTCTTTTTGGTAAGAACACCAAGACTCTGGAACCAGCTACCACAAGAGCTAGTAGACTGTAATACCTATGAATCCTTTAAAAAGAGTGTAGATCATTGGCTCTCCAAAAACTACTATAAAGTGTAATTTCCCACAAATGTGGGGGATAATCAAGATAGGCTTCATAGCTTCCTTTTGTCCTTACTTACCTAGTAAACCTAGTATTCTTATAATCCTGTGGTTGGGTGATAGTTTTGTACTGAGTTAATGGGGGAGGCCAGAGAAATGGCATTCCAGGATGTAGAGGACTGGTGCGACTTTGAGGGGCTGGACTCCTTGTAAGATGCTGCTCGTGCATAATGTGGCAGTGGGGCAATGGAAGGAGGACATATTAAACATCTTAGTGGGGGCCCTACCCAACTGTGGGGGGGGTTGAAGATCCTGAGGGTGGCGACTGACCAGGTTCGGGGGTGAAGGGATATAACCGTCGAGGTGGGAAAGAATTTGAGCTCCATGGGGGTACCCCATGAAGTCATCCTGGAGGTGTCAAATGAGACCTGGGACCTATATTAAAAAAGGGGTCACCCAGTGACCCACCTCTCAGGCAGCCAGGCTCCTTGGGCTCCCCACCCAAGGAACAGAAGGGTTTCAAAACTCGACAGGGGGAGTAGCTCAAGGAGGAAGGGAAGACCCTGCATGATATCTGGACTCTGCTCCCAGGAGGAAGAACACCTTTGATGGGTCTGCAGGGTGAGTTGATCCCCTATATAGGGGTAGCCCATGAACAGTATAAGAGGTTGTGCACCTTCTCAGGTGCCCACCCCATGCCTGGGGGAATGACAATTTCCACTCCTGGAGAAGCCAGGCTGCCCAGATGATCCAGGTCTGGGGGTGCTCAGAGGAGGAAAAGTGCAAGAGGGTCTTGGACAGCCTCCGGGGTATGGCACTAAATGAGATCAGGTCCTTATGGGCCAGCCAGTCCCACTGCACCCCAGGACTATTTGGATATCCTGTAGAGCACCTTTGGGGTGGTTAAAAAGAGGGAGTCAGTGTTGAGCCAGCTGTGGGGCACCACTCAAAAGATGGGTGAGAAACTGTCCCAGTACATCACCCAAGTCAAGACGGTGGTGAGCCATCTGGCCAGAGCTAGGCACAACCCCCCTTCCGTGGTAGCACATATGTGATTGGAGCAAATACTGAGGGAGCAGTGCACTCCCCCCAACAGTAGTTGCCCTTGGGCTATGGGTTCAGAAGAATGACCCCCCTTTCAAGCAGCTGCTGGACAAGGTCAAAGAGGAGGAGACCCAACAATAAGTGGGAGCCTCACGGGTGGCACTTGTGACACTCAGACAGCTGGTTCTGATTAATCTATGGTTTTTGTAATATAAATATGTGTTACTGAGTGTCTCTCATGAGACATGCTGAAACAGCCTGTGTTATGACCCCCCCCAGGTTTAAGTTACAAGTTGTTACCTGGAAGGCCAGGAGATAATTACAGGCTAGAAGAGGCCTAAATTAAGGATCTCCTGTTTATCTAGCTCAATAGTAGCTTGCCAGCTGCTAGGATGGAAAATCATAAACTTTTATAATGTTTAGAGGAAGAGAACAGGTTATGGCGCTTTAATGAGAAGTCATAAAAGATTCTTTGATGTGTCCTGGGAAGAAGAGCTACTTGAGATCAAAGAGGGGATGTTATTTAAAGAAAGTCATGTGGGGACATGAGTTTTGCTGAGGTCACCTTTATTAATTTACCTCCTGCTGGATAGACATCCTGATTGTATAATTTTTAATAAACAGAGGCGGAGCTGGGTGACATCATGGAGAAGGCAGGGTCAAGACAGTGTTTTAATTATGCTGTGAGTGACCTGTAAAGACACACATGTTTGGACTCTCTTGACAACAACATCTGTCTATCAGCACTATTAGAAGAGATACATTAGATATGTAAGTCTAATTGTCTGGTGATAGGAATTTAGCACTTTTTTTAATCTTTGTTCTTTTAAATGATTGTATGTTTTTGTGATATGTGGTTCTGCATTTACATTTTACATTTTGTTATCTATTGTTAAGTAAACCTCTACTTTAGAGACTACTTGGTGTGCCTTTGAAATTCTTGTTCTTGACAAGTGAAGCATACATGGTTAAAGTTGACACTGTACAAAGCTTTCTGATTTTACCAAACTGGGAAAAGGTTAGAGTTTATTCTGAGGTCTTTAATAGAGTTTTAAGGGTTCATTTTGTACACCTGGTTAGGTGCCCATAGGCAAAAGATATCTGCTCCCCTGAAGAGCAGAATTATCTGAGCCTGTACATTAGGTACACTATCAAGAGGTTCACAGTTTGAATCCCTTCAGAACTTGAGACCAAAGTTTGGTTCAAACCCACAAAACAGATATGAGGGTTACCCTGTTCTGTTAACTGTTCACAAGACTGCTCTCGGAGGTTGGCACTGTGGGAACAGAGGGCCTGACCTGCAGAGTGGGTTTGTGACACATTGGTTGGCAGCTGTGTGATACATTTTGGTATTACAAGCTTTTATTGTTAGGTGCGTCAGCTTGAGACCATCAGCTCACTTGCAAAGAAAGAAAAAGTCAGTGATTTATTTTTAAAAAAGAAAACAGCACTATATCACTTGGCATACAGTCAAGTTCCTACCCATTTCATTTTTTTTCTAAAGTGCAAGTCAGAGTAGCAGTAGTTAGGGAAGAAGATGGCTTCCAACTACTGAAGGCACACTGTAGATTACTTAAAGCAATTGTGTGGGGACAGAGGAGTCTCATTTGAGGTGAAAGCCAGCAAACAGAACCTCGTGGATGCCCTGATGGTAGCAGATACCCAGAGCATCGAGTCACAGACAGTGACTGAAAAGGACCAAACCTTGAGTGTGGCAGGGCTAGTGGCCAATGCAGTGTCCTGATCCGATGAGAAGGGCAACAGGGCCATTGTCAGTGAAGGGCCACAGCAGCAGGGGAAGGTCACCAGTATCCAGGATCCAGAAGTACTCAGGCTGCAAACTGAGTTGCACAGAATGGAGCTGGTGTTCCAGAGGGAAAGGGACTGTGAACAGTGGGAGGTGGACCATGACACAGAGTGAGAATGCCGAGTGGCAGACCGTGAGGAGCATGAGCGCCAGAGGCAACATGAACTGGAGAAGCTACGACTCCAACCAGCAGCACCAGAGTAGGCAAGTGGCTTGGGTTTAACTGGGAATACAGGACTGAGTTACAAATTGAATTCCAATTTGACAGTCTAATTTAAAGAGAAGGAGGATATGGATGCCTTTTTAAATTCTTTTGAAAAAGTTTGTATTCAGGCTAAAATTCCTAGCGAGTTCTGGAGCTTCCAACTATCCCCGCTACTTACCAGGAAAGCTTGGGATGCATTGGGTCAAATGGACAATAAAGACAGTGATGATTACAGCAAACTTAAAGCTGCACTGTTAAAGAAATTTGAATTAACTACTGAATCATACAGAGCTAAATTCTGTAAGCTCAGGAGAATCCCTGACATGAGCTATGAGGAGCTAGCCATGAAACAACATCAGTTTTTAAAACGTTGGTGGGAAGGAATTGAAGCAAACTCTGTTGATAAAACTGAAAATGTGATTTTGTTAGAACAGTTTTTCTGGGCATGTGCAGCAGTGCTGAAAACCTGGCTGGAGTACTGAGATCCCAATACAGTGCAAGAGGCTACTGAACTCTCAGACTGCTATGCCAAGAGCAGACCTGCTCTGAGAGCGAATGGGGTGGGTGTGGCAGCACAGAAAGGGAAAAGCATGCCTTCAGTGCAGCTAAAACCCTCACTGCCTCCACCAAAACCAGTTAGCCCCAGGTTTCAGAGAAAAGATTTCTCTGAGAAAAGAAATGAATGTTGGTTGTGTAAAGAAACTGGGCATATGACCAGACAGTGTCCCAAAGAGGTGAGCAATACACATCCAGGGGCTAGGAAGGAAGTGGGTTATTTGTGCGTCCCTGGAAGCATGCCAGTGAACATACGGGAACACATGCACCCAGTCATGGTGAATGGTGTACAGATGTAAGGGTTAAGGGATACAGGGGCATCCTTGACCTTGGTAAAGGGGGATCTAGTAGAGCCAGGTCAGCTTATACCCAATAAATACATCACTGTACAGGACTTTACTGGTGAAGGAAAACATTGCCCCTCACTAGTGTTCTCCTAGATTGGGGTGAAACAGGGGAACTGTGCAACAGATAGCTGTAGTCCAAACCTTAGCAGTGGATGTGATCCTGGGCAACAATCTCAAACAGGAGATGGTGTGTGCAGTTACCCATAGCCAAGCTGCAAGGTAAAATTGTAGTTCCCTGAACCCCACAGAAGCCATTGTGGAAACCACTGAGAGGCTGGTTCCCAGCCTGTGTCTCTTGATATGGAGACTAACGAAAAGTGGGTAAAAATTTCTCCAGCAGCAGTTAACCACACAGCTACACAGGGTTACTCCAAGGAGGGAGGGGTGGCCCATTGTCAGAGGGTTGGGATTCACAGTAATCCTGAGTGCCCTGACACTAGTTCTAGGGACCCTAGTTTAGCAACTGAAGGGGACCTATCCTATGCCTTGGGAATGTGTGAGGAGTTTGCAGCTGCTCAGAGAAGTGACCCTAGTCTAGAGAAGCTAAGGGCTTGGGCAGACTCTGATGAGGAACAGGGAAGTGACAGCAGACATAAGGTTTATTGGGAAAATGGACTGATGTATACTCAGGCTGTGCAGATGGGGGGGTGCTAGGCAGGCAACTTGTTGTTCCCCAGGGGTATCATGAGCAGTTGCTCAAGATTGCACATGATATTCCCTTGTCTGGTCATCTGGGAATCATGCGCACTATGCAGCAGTTGGCCCAGAATTTCTATTGGCCTAACTTCACCCAGCAGGTGAAGGAGTATTGCAGGTCTTGTCACTAGTGCCAAGAAATAGGGAAGGCGGGCAAGAAAACCCAAGTCATCCTGATTCCATTGCCCAATGTGGAGGAGCCATTGGGAATGGATATTGTGGGGCCTTTAAATACCCCCAGCTCCTCAGGGAAGAGATTCATCCTAACTGTGGTGAATTATGCCACACGGTACCCGGAAGCAGTCACCCTATCCTCACTGAGGATAGACAAAGTGGCAGATGCCTTACTAGAATTTTCTCCCATGTTGGGTTTCTGCAGGAGGTTATCACTGATCGAGAGGGTTCCTTCATGTTGGACCTGATGAAATGTTTATGGGAGAAGTGTGGGGTGGTGCAGAGATGCATGACACCGTATCACCCACAAGCCAATGGGCTTTTGAAAAGATTCAATGGTATCCTGAAGTCAACGCTCTGGGTGTTTGCTGAACAGCATGTGAGGGACTGGGAGAAATACCTTCCCCACCTGTTGTTTGCATACAGAGAGGTGCCCCAAGAGTCGATGGGCTCTTCCCCATTCGAACTCTTATATGGACGCTGGTTACGTAGGCCCCTAGACTTGATCCAGGAGGATTGGGAAGGCAAGCACTCCACCCAGGGAACTCCCATAGTGGATTATGTCCTTAGGTTTAGAAAAAAGGCTAAAGGGGCTTATGGGAACAGCCCAGAGCAACCTGGTAGCTGCCCAACAGAAACAAAAAATGTGGCATGACTGCAGAGCCAGAGCTCGCTCATACATGGTGGGTCAGGAAGTCATGGTCCTTATTCTGGTCCGGAAAGAAAACCTGCAGGCTGAGTGGGCAGGACCGTACAAAGTGGTTAGAAAGGTAATTGACGTGAACTGTATTGTACAGTTACCTGACCGAAGACAGACAGAAAGGATGTACCATGTCAATAAGATGAAGCCATATGCAAATAGGGCTGACATGGTGTTTGCAGTGTGTAGTCCTGGGGGAGGGGACAGACGAAGGAGACCCCCTTCTGGACTTGCTGGAAGAAAGTAAGTAGAAGTCCTCATTGGAAGCAGTTAAATTGTCTCCCCAGCTGACCCCGGACAAGATCCAGGAAGTAAGGGAGGTTTTAGCAGACTTTGCCCCATTGTTTAGTGCCAAGCCTGGACTAACCCCCTTAGCAACGCACGATGTGGAGACAGGGACACAGACGCCCATACTGCAGACAGCATATCAGGTGTCAGAAGCCGTCCAAAAGGACATTAGGAGGGAAGTAGAGGAGAAGCCGGATTTATGGGTAATCCAGAGATCCCACAGTCCCTGAACCTTACCCATAGTCCTTGTGCCCAAACCACATGGCTCTACTTGTTTCTGTGTGGACTATTGTGGACTAAATGTTTCATGAAGTCAGAAGCCCACCCGATGCCCTGGACAGATGAACTCCTGGACAAGTTGGGAGGTGCGACCTACCTTACGACTATTGACCTGACAAAGGGGTATTGGCAGATAGAGTTAATGCACAGAGCTAGGGAGAGGTCGGCCTTCATCACTCCGATAGGCTTACTTGAATTTAAAGTAATGCCTTTCGGAATGAAGAATGTCCCAGCCACTTTCCAAAGGTTGGTGAACCAGGTGTTAAATGGTGCTCAGGAGTACACCGTGGTTTACCTGGATGACATTGCCATCTTTAGTACCAGCTGGGAGGAACACCTATCCCACCTTAGGGAAGTGCTGGGCAGGATACAGAGGGCTGGGCTCACTGTCAAAGCAAGGAACTGACAGGTGACCATGGGAGAGGTGGCATACCTAGGGCATGTAGTAGGCTGAGGACAGCTCCATCTTGACCAAATAAAGACAGAGGTAATCTGGGCATGTCCCAGACCAGAAATGTAGAAGCAGGTCAGGATTTTTCTTGGGACAGCAGGGTACTATAGAAAATTTGTACCCAATTGCAGTGCCCTGGCTGCTCCCCTATCTGACCTGGTAAGGAAAAGGATGCCAAAGAAAATTACCTGGGGACCAGCCTGTGAAGAAGCCTTTACCAGATTGAAGGAGGCACTATGCAGTGCTCCTGTTTTGACAAGTCCTGACTATAGCAGACCCTTTACAGTTCAGACTGACACCTCAGATGTGGGTATTGGGGCAGTATTGAGTCAGACATCTGGCCAAGGGAGGGATCACCCAATAGCATACCTGAGTGAAAGGTTACTTCCCAGGGAGCAGGCATACTCCATGGTGGAAAAGAAGTGTCTTGCCATAGTGTGAGCCCTAAAGAAATTAGAGCCATACTTGTATGGGCAGCATTTTGTGGTACAGACTGACCACAACCCCCTGGTTTGGCTGTCACAGATGGGAAAAAACAATGGCAGATTGCTGAGATGGAGTCTTGCTTTGCAAGGGTATGATATGACAATATTACATAGGACTGCAGCCAAAAATCAGAACTCCGGTGGACTGTCTCGTGTCTATGAGGAATGAACTGATTTGGAAAGCTCATCCCATGCAGGAGATAGAGCCCCCAAACTCAGTCTAGGTGGGGAGGAATTGTGACACTCAGACAGCTGGTTCTGATTAATCTATGATTTTTGTAATATAAATATGTGTTATTGAGTGTCTCTCATGATACATGCTGAAACAGCCTGTGGTATGACCCTCCCAAAGGTTTTAGCTACAAGGTGTTACCTGGAAGGCCAGGAGATAATTACAGGCTAAAAGAGGCCAACATTAAGGATCTCCTGTTTATCTAATGTAATAGTAGCTTTCCAGCTGCTAGGATGGGAAATCATAAACTTTTATAACGTTTAGAGGAAGAAAGCAGGTTATGACGCTTTAGTGCAAAGTTATAAAATATTCTTTGATGTGTTCTGGGAAGAAGAGCTACTTGAGATCAAAGAGGGGATGTTATTTAAAGAAAGTCATGTGGGGACATGAGTTTTGCTAAGGTCACCTTTATTAATTTACCTCCTGGTGGATAGACATCCTGATTGTATAATTTTTAATAAACAGAGGAAGAGCTGGGTGACATCATGGAGAAGGCAGGGTCAATACAGTGTTTTAATTATGCTGTGAGTGACCTGTAAAGACACACATGTTTGGACTCTCTTGACAACAACACCTGTCTATCAGCACTATTGGAAGAGATATATTAGATATATAAGTCATGGTTAAAGTTAACACTATACAAAGCTTACTGGTTTTACCAAACTGGGAAAAGGTAAGAGTTTATTCTGAGGTCTTTAATAGAGTTTTAAGGGCTCATTTTGTAAGCCTGGTTAGGTGCCTGTAGGCAAAAGATATCTGGCCCCCCTGAAGAGCAGAATTATCTAAACTTGTACATTGGGTACGCTAGCAAGAGGTTCACAGTTTGAATCCCTCCAGAACATGAGACCAAAGTTTGATTCAAATCCACAAAACAGACAGGAGGGTTACCCTGTTCTGTTAACTGTTCACAACACTGCGCTCGGAGGTTGGCACTGTGGGAGCAGAGGGCCTGACCTGCAGAGTGGTTTGTGACAGCACTTACCACCACCAGCTCCACCCTGCAGCCAAAGGAGTCAGCCCAGCCTGAACTAGTTGGGTCGCCGGACCTTGGGGAGGTGTTGCAGGAGGTCCAGGGCATGAAGTACATGGTACGGGCAATGCAACTGGCCATTGAGTCCCTCTCTCTCCCAGCCAGGGAGGCATCTGACACTCAGTGGCCACCCCTGAGCTATACAGCTCCCCAGTCTGGCCTTCAAGGGTTGCTCCACCCTTTGGACTGACCCACAAATACCTACCAACCGGGGCAAGCCAAAGGGCCTGATTGGTCCTTGGGTCAATACTGAAGTCCTGGTAGAAGGGGTGGCCTGCTTTGCTCTGCTGGACAGTGGATCCCAGGTTACCATCTTCCACTGGCCGGTTTATGAACAGCACCTAACCCACCTCCCTCTTTGACCCCTGTCAGGGTTGTCCCTCTGGGGTATTGGCAGCACTGATTACCCATATGATGGGTATTGTGTAGTCAGTATCTCCTTCCTGACAAAGGGAGGGGAAGCCCTGCCCACTATAGAGGCCTTAGCATTGGTCCGTTCAGAGCCAAAGAGCATGTCTGACACCCCAGTGCTCACTGGACTAATGCCAACATGTTTGAGAGGTTGGCCCAGATGTGTCATGACCGGGGTGGCATCGGAGAGCTTGCTAGCCCTGTAGTTGCTGCTGCTGCCGAAGGGGTTTGACATGACTGGTGACCCCGGTGGGGCCAATGGATGTGGGGTCAGAGTGGTTCAGTGGGTAAAGGGGGGGAAGCTAACTCCCTCCAGGTGCCAAGTTCCGTGAGGTAGGCATCGCTCAGTTTGACTGATCCCTCTCTGGAGAGGTGCTCATTCTCGACACCCCTCCTCCGGGCAGCCTGCCACATGGGCTTTTAGTCCAGAGGGGGGTACTGCCCACCCTGGACAGTTCCCGGGCTTGGTGAGTTATGATTAGAGTTCAGAATTAGTCAAAAAGGCCAATGACCATCCAGAGGGGTTGTATGTTGGTGTCCATTTTTCAGTATGCCGGAGCCATGTCAGTCGCCCCGATGGAAGACCCAGGGGAAGAGATAGACCCATCATTGTTCAATTTTGGGGGCCGTCCTATCTCAGACAGCTACAGGTGGAGCCTGAGCCACAAGTTGGCAAAACACCAGCAGGTTTTCTCCTTGCATGAATGGGACATGGGGTGTGTTATTGGGGAGGAACACCGCATCCAGTTATGAGACGACTGCCCATTCCGGGAGTGGTCACATCAGTTGGCCCTGGGGGTGTGGAGGATGTCAGGAAGCACCTGACTGAGTTGCTGAATGCTGGGGTCATCAAGGAATCCTGGAGCCCATATGCCTCTCCCATAGTGGTGGCCTGGCAGAAGAACTAGGTGGTAAGAATGTGTATAGACTACTGCTTCCTAAACAAACGGACCATTGCCAATTAATACATGGTGCCCTGAGTGGAGGATGTGCTAGATAGTCTGTTAGTGAGCCGGAGGTTCTTGGTGCTGGATCTCTGAAGCAGGTACTACCAGATCCTCATGGCAGAGGAGGATAAGGAGAAGACTGCTTTCATCTGCCCACTGGGGTTCTACAAGTTTGAATGGATTCCCCAGGGCATATCCAGAGTCCCTACCACCTTCCAGCATCTGATGGAAAGGGCCATGGGAGACATGAACCTGCCTGAGGTCATAGTCTATCTGGATGACATCATCATCTTCAGGTGCACATTAGAAGTGCACGTGGCCTGACTGAAGAAGGTGCTGGACTGGCAGGAGAAGTTTGGTCTGAAGGTCTCCATAGACAAATGCCAGTTCTGTCAGCCTGTGGTCAAGTATGTGGGGCACATCGTCTCTGCTGAAGGGGTGCAGACGGACCTGGCTAAGGTGGAGGCCCTGAATTCCTGGCCCTGGACCACTCACTTGTGTGTTCTGCAGTTCTTCTTGGGGTTCTGCAGGTATTATCAGTGGTTCGTGATGCTCTACTCCTTGTATATCCCCTGAATGACCTGATTCAGGGTTATCCTCCGGTGAACCAGAAGACGGGTCAACCCCCTGCAAGGATTACCTACACATTCGGGAACCTTTTGGGGCCTGATGGATGCCAGAGTGTGAGGAAACTTTCTGGGAGATCATCCTGAGGTTGGGGGAGGCTCCAGTCCTAGCCTTCATGGACACACCTAAGCCCTATGTCCTGAACACTGATGCCAGCCTTATCGGGCTGGGGTCATCCTGTATCAGGAGTACCCTGAGGGTTCCACCCTGTGGTGTTTGCTAGCCATGGCCTGACCTCCTCTGAGAAGAACTACCCAGTGCATAAAATGGAGTTCTTGGCATTAAAGTGAGCGGTCACGGAGAAGTTCCATGAATAACTGTATGGGATCCCATTCACTGTGCACATGGACAACAACCCCCTGACTTATGTCTCCACCACGGCTAAGTTGGACACTGCAGGGCATCGATGGTTGTTGGCCCTTTCCATGTATAACTTTAGCCTGGAGTATCAGAATGGGTGGGCCAACGTGGACATGGATGCCCTGTCCTGACATCCGCACAATGACACCCCAGGCCCCCTAGTCCAGGTCGAACCAGCTCTGGTATGGCTGCTCTGCTCCCTGGCTGGGCCCCCTAGTAATGCCACTGACTGTCCCACCTGGAGCATAGAGGTACTGGGAGTCCCCCGAAGCAATCCCTCCAGCTTATCTAAATTTTGCGTGCCTGGACCGCTTGTCCTTGCCGCAGCCTAGTAAGGCCAATTTGCAGCAGGAGCAAGGGGTGGACCCTGGCAACCAAGATCTGCTTCATGCCATCTCCAAAGGGATGTCACCATGGCAGGTGCAGAGCAACCACCCTGATGCTCAGCGGCTGCTCAGGTATGGGACAAGTTGGTGCTGCGGGATGGGTTGTTCATGCAGGTGGTGCAGGACTTGGATTCCTCTGGCCATTTGAAACAGCAGTTGATGTTGCAGGGTGTCTTCCAGGAGGTGGTCCTCAAGTCACTGCATGATGATATGGGGCACCTAGGCTATGACCACACCTTAGACACCTGCTGGGCCAGGTTCTGTTGGCCCTGGATGAAGGCAGACGTGGAGAGCTACTGCAAGCACTGTCTGCGGTGCATCCAGAGGAAGACCTTGCCCTGATGGGCCATGCTCTTGGTCAACATCCACACCAGTTGGCCCCTGGAGTTGGTGTGCATGGAATTCCTGTCCTTGGAGCCAGACTGGAAGAACACAGCCAACATACTGGTCGTCACAGACCACTACACTCTGTATGCACAAGCTTTCCCCACCAAGGATCAAAAAGTGAGCATTGTGGTTAAGGTCCTGCAACAGTATGTCCAACACAATGGCCTCCCCAACAGATCCATTCTGACCAGGGCCAGGATTTTGAGAGCCACCTGGTAAAGGAGTTTCTGTTGTCCTCTGGCATACAGAAATTCCACACCACCCCTTACCACCCACAGGGGGATCCGCAGCCCAAACACTTCAACAAAACACTGCTAAACATGATGGGCACCCTGGACCCTACCAACAAGGTGGACTGGAGTAAGAAGGTGGGGTAGTTTGTGCATGCATACAATTGTATGAAAAATGACATGACTCAGGGATCCCTCTTTATCACATGTTTGGTCAGGAGACCTGGCTGCCAGTGGATCTTTACTTCGGGGTATCCACTGATGGGACCTCCCATAAGTCATACCTCAAGTATACTGGGTGGCTGAGGGAACAGCTTTGGGCAGCCTACAAGCTGACCTCCAAGGCAGCAGCTCATAGCTGTCCAGGGAACAAGACAAGGTACAACACCAGAGTATGCAGTCAGGAGCTGGGAGTGGAGGATCAGGTCTTGCTACATAATCTGAGACTCCAGGGGAAACACAAAGTCTAGGACTGGTGGGCCCCAGACAGTTACCTTTTGGTGGAAAAACTGTCTGGCCTGCCGGTGTACCATATAAAGCAGGAGCATGGGTGTGGGCTCAAAAAAATGGTGCACCAAAACCATTTGCTCCCCATAGGGGAGATCATTCCACCCCCAGCACCAGGACCAGACCCGCCGGTGGCATGACGGCCCATAACCCGAGGGAATCTTAGGCAGTGGGGACTGGTTTCTTCTTCCCCTATGGGACACTCCACCAGGAATACTGATGTTGATCCCCTGCTGCCCCAGGAGGAGCAGAGGGACCAGCCCAGTGATGAGAACGAGATGGGGGACTCTCCTTGTTCTCAGTGGGGGCGCGGTTCCAGATAGCCCCCTCACCCCGTGAGAGTGGTATGGCTGAAACTCTGCCCCTTTCATGTATACCAGCCACCCAGATCCTGCATTCTGCTTGAACCCTGAGGCCCAGCCTTTCATCCCAGAGGCCAGTCCTGCTGTTCCTGTGTTGGGGCCCAATCTAGGCAGTGTCTTGGATAGTCAAGAAGGCCACATGGCATGCCCTCCTCCACCAGACGGTGATTTAGCTGCAGGTCTAGCCCCCAACCCTGTCCCTGATCTAACCCCAGATAGCATAGAGGTACTGGGTCAGCCTCGGAGGGATGGTAGACTATGACTCTAAGGAAAAAAAAGCACCAGTGAATTGGTGCCATTGCCCAATGACACCCTGCCTAGATGATCGGACCAACCTCAACAGCCAACTATAATGCTCAAATATGACACTCTGGGTTAGTCTACAAACCTGCCCATCTATGCCATTCACAAGTCACTGGTTCCTGTTCTCTATTCCCCATTGTGTTGCCCTAGGGAGGCCATGGGGAAGTGTAGGTACACACCCTCTCTTTACTGTATATAGTCCAGTGTTGTGACTTGACCTGATACAAGCCTAGCTGTGAATGTGATTATTATTTGTGATAGTTAGGAACCAGGTGTCTAGCTAGAAAAGTGCATGCTACTTGTTAGGGGTTCCTAAAAAGGGAAAAAAGGGGCTTGTCAGGACACCAAGTTTCCCCCCAGAGGAGTCTGTAAGCCCCCCAAAATGGGCTTACCTGCTGGGACAAAGAGAAAAGGCAGCTACAAACGTAAGGATGTAGGCTTTTTGGCTACCCCTCCTCCCTTCAGAAAGCAAGAGAAAAGGAAGACTGCCTGCTGGGAGGGAGGCTCTGTGTCTATCCCTCTCCCACTGCAGGAAGCAAAAAGAGAGAAGAAAGGCAGAGCTGGTGGGAGAGGGTTAGCAAGCGTTTTCTCTGAGAGGACTGGGGCTAACTGACTGGACTGGAAGGGACAATTAAAGTGAGCCTCTGGCTCTTGGGACTGCTCCACACAAGGACCCTTGAGTTCCAGCCAGGGGAGAGCCCTGGAAGCTGAGCAGCCACTAACCCAGGTCTGGCTGAGGGGAAGCTGATCCACCCTGTGTTTTCAGTATGAATCCACTGCTGCAGTAGAAACCAGAGAAATAGAAGGACAAACAGGCCTGCCTGGTGAATACTGTATACAAAGGCCCTCGGGTGAAGCTGGAAAGTCCAGGCAGGTAAAGAACAGTGCCTCCTCCACCTTCTGTGCACATTCTTGAATCAGGGAGACCATCATCCTCCTGAGGAAGCCATGGGTATCACAAGCTGCAGCTCTGAGGATTCATTGTTTGCATCAGCTAGGAGAGTTGGGGAAGAGCCCCACCCCCAATGCCAGACTGATTTTCTTTGAACCTGTGTTGCTCTGCAAGGGCCCCAATGAGAGACTGCAGGCCTGCAACTGAGAACGGTGAGGTACCCACCATCTGGGATTGTTCTGGGTGCACCCAGAGGAGGGGGGGGTGAGCTCATACTGGGTTGTGTGCCTGATTTTGTGGAGGCTCAAGGGAGTAGCCATCACCTCTTCTGTCTTAGATCATTTTAAATAAAGAGGGACTATTGTTTTCCATCTTACATAAGTGTTTGTGCTTTGTGCTTTGATATCATTGTTGCAGGATGGGAGTGTTGATCTAACTGTGCCAGAGGGATCAGTCACTAAGGGAATATATCATTGTTCTTGGAGGGTGGTAACCTGTCTTGTCCACAGGAGGTTGTACCATTGCCCCAGGTGGAGGCACCAAGTCACCATTGGTGATCTGGCCAGGACTCAGGCCCGGCCCCCTTGGGGAAGCACGTTGAGGACCCCGAGGGCTCCGGGGCAGCCCAAGTGAGTGAGACAAGAGGGGCTGTTACACATTATTGGTACCCACCCCCAAAAATAAAAACACCTCCCTCCTCACCCATTAGCACCGAAAGTAGCAGACGATACTGAAAATTATAGGATTATTAAAATCAAATAAGAATAAGGTCATTATCGGGACTTGAGTGGCTTGCACTCTTCTTAATTCTGTTAAAGGGGACAGGAATTAGGCATTCTTGTGTTTTTGTGTTTGCTTAATCCTGAAATATCTAAATAAACATATCTTCTCTAAAATCCAGTGTCATTTATTCAAGTTTTTATCATTTTTGGCATAAGACTGAATGCTACTGCTATTATGATACCTAAGGTTCTATACATACACAGAGAGGATGTGCAGAGTTGTTACATCTCCTTTCATGCATTCTGTGCAGTTGTCAGTTTCACAACAAGCTCTGTACAAAGCTGTGCATACCTCCAAATTGTACAGTTTTGTTAAAAATACCATAAGTGTCACAAAACAAAAAAGTGACCTCAAAGCAGTCAAACACAGACAAACATAAAAATCAGGATATTTTTTCTAATGCCAAGTCACATTCAATTATGCCAAACTGGCTGTGGTGATTTCATTTTGAAACAGTAATGATGCTTTCAGTTTATCAACCTCCACACGATCGAGATAAGAACACACATTCATACTCATTGAGCAATTGTGCCACTAATGATCAGCTTTGCGGGGTTTGGTTGGGGGGGGTGGTAGAATTGATTAATACTTATTACACTTTGAAAATGATTTCAGTGTTAACTGTGCTACAGTAGATTAGAAACTGTCATGTATTGTGGAATGAGAACAGACAACACTAGTTTTCTGATGGCCATGGGGGGATTTTTTTGTTCCTCTCACTCTGCCTTGTTTCATATGACTGAATGGAGAAGACTGCATGTAATACTCCCCCACCCCCTCAAGTGAGCTACAGAGGAGAGATGTTTTACTACTACTGTGCTGCTAGATCCCCATCCTAGGTCTGTCAGAATTATACTCACTATTCACTAAAAATACCACCAACAGCTTACTCTGGTTCAAGGTCAGTTGGCATTCATCTGTATCCCCATCCCCCAGGTCATGCCTGAAAATAGGCAGGATATGTCTAGTGCACTTACTCAGTCAACAAAAACTAAATAAATAAATACTAAACTTAAGTTCAGTTCTGTCATCCAGTCTACTAAAAGGAACTACGATCTGGGTCCACATGCACAACCACAAAGGACTGTTGCCATGCAGTCATGTTGCTAGGTGGTCACAGCAACAAGTAATAAACATATTTACAACATCTTAGTGCCAGTACCACATTTGTACCCTACTTGTGAATCACAAATGGTGGCGCTGCCTAACTGTCCAAAGTACCATAGGTAAAGCAGAGTGTCACTAACAAACTCTGCTACAGACTTCACAGCAAAAACAACTGAATCCTGCACTTACCATGCAAGAAATAAGTGGACTGCTCACAAAATATACTGGTGCTTCATTTTATTCAGAATGTGCCATGTGCCAAACTCCAGACATGTTCCTGATTCCATTTTCAATGGATCCAATGAAAAAGGAATCAGAAGGATTCTGAAATGAATCTGGAATTTTGCACATGGCACGTTCTGAATAAAATGAAGCAACAGTATATCTTGTAAGCAGTCCTCTTATTTCTTGGGTGGTAAGTGCAGGATTCCATTTTTACTGTGTTCCTGTTTGTATCCTGGCACCCCAGCCCATTGCAAACCCTTCTGCTGCTTTTGTACCTGCTGCAGAGTTCTATGAGGCTTTTTTGCCTCCAGAACCATTAAAAGCGGGCAGTAGGGATTTTCACAAAGACGTGGCAAGGCTGGGAAGAGTCAGCAAGGGACAGTAATCGATGATGGGCCGTGTAAAAATAACGTGGTTAGGTTTCAGACTTCATACCATTGAATCGTGAGGCGGTGGGAAATGAGGTGGATAGTGGGTGAGTGGTAGTTAAAACAAGAAGTTCTAATACATTGTGTTGTGACACACGGACAAGCACACAAACAATACTGCATGGCAAGATGGTGTTTCATTCTCTTTTTTTAATTATACTTTTTTTGGTCAATGCATAACATTATAAACTGACATCCATAGAAACAACTAGGTAAGTGATACCTCAACTATATGTTAGGCTATCTGTCTGCTGAATGTCTCCACCACAACACTGGGCATGAAACATGTAATAGCCAGATTTATAAAGAGGCAGTGTAAACAATTCTGCAGCATGCAGAGTCACACACCGGCTTCGACAATACAATACCATATGGTCTGTTCATGCAGAAGCGGTATATTCTGTTGTGGGCATCAGTTATCAGCATTTATCAATTGAATGCATAACTCATAATAGTCTTTCTGCACAGGGGTTTCATGACTGCAATGTGAATTACATGGGCACATTCTGCAGCCCTGTGTTTGATTCCAGCAAACCACTCTCGAATACTGTGCTACTCTGTCCACTGCACTTATCTGCCTCAATGTTGCCAGTCCACCCCTGAAACTAGGCACTCAGACTTAAGTAAATATGACTGATCTCATCATGTGTAAAACAGAATATCAATAAACATAAAAATCTACATAAATCTTAATTTTACTATATACACAGCCACAGTTCATTGCTTTGTTAGGAATGACCAATGTTGCATATCTGCCTAATTCTGTGTCATCTCATGCAATGTCCCTTAATGTTAAAAAAAATAGAAATCCTTGTATAGTAATGTGATTGGACAGCCTTGTGTTACACTGCTATCTACAGTACATACACTATTTTAGACAGAGGGGTAAGTGTTTACTGATATGAGGAAATTTTTCAATCCCTGATCTGTAAATGTTAAGGTCAGCATTAACTATGTAATGACTTGTGACTTGCACCACACTCACTTATCTGCAACATGCATTTGCTGTGTGTAGTCATTTAGCTGATAAATATCAGTGAATCACTGTGTGCACCTGAGAGGGACAGAGACACCGGGTGTTGACGTGAGTGATGATACTAGGCATATTTTCAGGTTAAAGTGAAAGTCAACTGATGCAAGCCTTCCCAAAAACATACTGTACATAGTAAAAAGTGTATGTCAAAATATTTCATTGCATCCCTCAGCCATGTAGATGGGAGGTATCAATCGGCCCAGTCTAATTCATATTTTGTGCACACAGTTCCGGTGCGCATTCTCCCCCATTCCTGGTACCCCAACTACATACAGTAAATGTGCACCAGTGCGGAGAGTAGATGGTGGTGGAGCATAACCACCAGTCAAGGCAATCAGGTTTGTGGACTGTAGTTCTGTGTGGCCATGGCGGATTGCAAGCAAATAGCAGTTAGCAACAGCCATACACTCACTGCATCCCACTAGTTACAAGGTGAGACCTCCGTCTTGCTGATTTCAACACTCTGCTGGCACTGACACTACATGAGTACACAAATGCTTTGAGCCTTGAGGAGCACAATGACTTATAGATAGATGCTTAATGAATACTAATTTTCACATTCAGAGAAGGCACAGTTATTGAGCTGTCTTGTGCCATTATGTATAATGTTAGTGCAATTGGCATTTTTGCTGTTCCTCTATGACCTGTGCTAAACATCAGGATCACTACAAGCATAACTCTCAACCTGTCAGCATTAACATACTGTATGTAGCAGGGGTCTTGCAAATGCAGGTAAAATGGCACCAGCACTATCGTTGTAAAGAACATCAGTATTCAGTATCTTTGGGAAGCACTTAGTCCAAAAGCAAAGCTCCAATCAGCAGTTCAGAACTGAATAAAATATTGCACCTAAAGCAAAATTCAACCACACATAGTACAATGGTACAATGCATAGTGCATACTGTATCTGCAATCGAGGATGAGAGTAACCAAGCAACACAAACTTTCACAATACTGAGTCATGACACTTTGTCAAGGAACAGTGGTTTACTTTTTCAATGTGAGTGGTTAATAGTCATGTCAGGTTATATTACTGGCTACACTAACTTCTTCACAGCAACAAATGGAGATTTCACATTTGTTTTTGCTTATTATAAAATAGATAGATTTCTGCATCAGTGTGTGAGCAACAAGTAAAACAGAAGGTCTAGATTAAATGCGTGCCTGAAACAGAACCTATGGTTATAATTAACATTTTAACTGTAGGTTATATTTAATATTTTATTTGTATTTTTGAACTATCTGATAAGATAACAAATAGTTTTTCTTTTTGTATATTATTCCATGCATCAATATGAGATCAAGATGAGGAGTCAGTAAAAGCGAGAGGTCAGTCTCAGTCTGTGACCATTGGATGGCATGAGACTAGGGCACAGGCTAAACCAGACCAAGAAGGTGTAGGAAGGTTGTGTGAGGGAGTGAATTGGGAGGGGGTGAAATCACAGTGGATAGGGTGAGGGAGGCCCTTCGGAATCTGAAAACTGATAAGGCACCGGGGCCGGATGGAATACATCCGAGGGTTATGAAGGAATTGGCGAATGTGCTTGCAATCCCACTGGCTGCACTCTTTAACATCTCTCTGCAGATGGGATGGGTGCCACAGGACTAGAGGGTGGATTATGTAGTGCCTATACATAAGGGGGGTCTAGGGAGGAGATGGGGAACTATAGGCCGGTCAGTTTAATGTCTGTAGTGGGCAAAGTAATGGAAGGCTTTATCAAGGAGAGGTTTGGGAGGCAGTTGGAAAGGTTAGGGCACCAGGATGATAAACAGTATGGCTTTGTCCCAGGGAGATCATGTCAGACCAACCTTATAGAGTTTTATGATTGGGTGACCGGAGCCTTGGATAGACATAGGCTGGTGGATGTCCTATACCTAGATTTCAGCAAGGCATTTGATTCAGTACCTCATAATGGACTGATGGCAAAAATGAGGGAGATTGGGATGGAGGACAGGAGCT
The DNA here is from genome assembly GCA_016271365.2 of Neoceratodus forsteri. Classification (NCBI taxonomy): domain Eukaryota; kingdom Metazoa; phylum Chordata; order Ceratodontiformes; family Ceratodontidae; genus Neoceratodus; species Neoceratodus forsteri. The sequence continues at coordinate 677,532,023 of CM057456.1, read as the reverse complement.
AAACTGGGTTGAAAATTGGCTTTTGGGGCATTTACAGAGGGTAATGGTGGGTGGGAAAATATCCTCCCCCAGGAAGCTAATCAGTGGAGTCCCTCAAGGTTCAGTATTGGGACCACTTTTGTTCAATGTCAACGTCTTGGATATAGGGAGAGGGGTTAGGAATAAGTTGAGTCTCTTGGCAGATGATTCAAAATTGGGAGCACTGGTGGATAGTGAGGAAGTGAGGGAGACAGTTCAGGGGGATCTGGATACCCTGGAGGGATGGTCAAGGTGATGGGGACTGAAATGTAATGCTGGGAAATGTAAGGTACTTCATTTGGGGGTCAATAACCCAGGAGTGCATACACCCTGGGGGGGTCACACTGCAAGCAACATTGGGAGAAAGGGATTTAGGGGTGGTGGTAGATGTTAAAATGAATAATTCTGGAGGACTTCCGGTGACGTCATGGAGCTAGCAACAGCACACTAAGATGAGCTCCTCTCCTGAAACCCCTTAAAATGCTAAATTAAAAAGGAGACTGCACCCAAAGCATCCAGATGGCAATGACAAAACCTCCTAAAGACAATCGGAGCAGAGCCAAATTTAAAGGAACCTCGAGGAAATCCGATGCAACAGGATTAAAACCGTCACCTCAAGAGGCCAGCCTAAGCCCATCTCCAGTCAGCCTACCAGATACTGATAAAGAGCATGAGCAGCTAACACGATCGAGGTCTGATAAGTTGTTCCATGAAATAAAAGAAATGCCTGCTGAAAATAGAGCAGAATTTAAACTACTAAACCAACATTTCTTGGGTCTGGAAAAAAGAGTGGAGGAGGCAGAGGGGTGACTTAGCAATACAGAAGACACCACCATTAAAATAAATCTGGCCATCCAGGCACTTCTACAACAGACAGAACAACTACAAAATAAATGTGTGTATTTAGAGGGCCGGTCAAGATGGGAAAATATACGTATACATGGATTGCCCAAAGGAATGGAAACCGGCCTAATGCCAGAATTTGTTGCTGACTTAATAAAAGATATATTGTATCTACCACCAGGATTTCAGCTCGGTATAGGACAAGCGCATCAAGCTTTACAGTCGAAGCCCCATCCCCCAGATTCAAGACCTCAGTCAATCATCATAAAATTTAACAGCTACAGAGTGAAAGAAGATATATTGAGTAAGGTGTGGCAACAAAAAGAAGTAAAGTACCTATCTCACAGACTGTATTTTGATCACGAGTATCCTCCTGAGATACAAAAACAAAGGCTCTAATACGCCCCCATCCTGAAGGTTCTGTGTGCAAAAAATATCAAATTCAATACACCTTACCCAGCTCGAATGAGAATCGTGGGGCCAGAAGGTACCAGGATCTACAACACTCCTGAGGAAGCTGGTGAGGCCTTAGTCAATAGAGGCCTTCTGGAAGCATCACTTCAGGCACTACAGAACTCAGATTCCCAGCAGGACATGAGATAGTCATCTGACTGGCTGTTGGCAGCCTCCAAGAGAAAAAGATGGCGTGGTCTTCTGATATCATTGCTAGTACCCCTTGCGATGGTCAGTGCAGCACTTCTCAAAACTCAGGCTACTATGAGGATTCAGGCTGAAGAGACACAGGACTGAAAAGATAAGTACAGAAAAATGGTCTTTGATATTCCTCAGAACTTTGAGAGATGTGTGGCTGGTGCAGTATAGGAGAATGGACTGATGATTTCAAACACAGAACCTCACCGATCTGGACCTGTGCTACTGCTCAGACTGAATTTATAATTAGATAAATTCTAGATCATGATGCTAAATTTCACCCTTGTAAAGCATTCTGTTGGAAATTATAGAATGCTAGTAAAACTCCAGTAGAGCATTCAATCACAGAGCATTAATACACCTGAAATAATAATGTGGGTGCAAATTACTTGTTAAACTGAAGGGGGGGATGAGCTTGTTGAGATCAACCTAGTCTCTGACTTATAATATTTTGTGCTAGCACTCTGAGTGGTTTGATAACCAACATCGCATACTGCACTGAAATTCTCAGCTGCAAGAGCCTAACTAAGACTACTGCAGGCTCACAGGGAGAGCCACTATTTTGGTGGCGAGAAAAACCTATTTCATCTCCCCTGTCAGAATCTCACTTTTTTAAGTGTGCGAGAGAACTGGCAACAGAGATCCACTGGAAACCTTTCTAGATCTCCACTTTGGAAGCCAATAGATGGTAGAAAACGTTGCGAGGTTATGGATTTTTGAAAAATCCATTTGTCTTGTTGCTGAGTTAAAGAGAAAGAGTTTTACTGTCATGATAGTATTTACAGTTAATACTGCATATAGATATAGATTGTGTAATGGAGAAATTAGGGTAATCTATACCAGTAGAGGGTCACTATTGATTTACTATGGTTAGCTCAGATTTGCAAATATTATCTTATAATGTCAATGGGTTAGCCCACCCCATTAAGAAAGCCAGAACTATGTCTTTTTTTAAAGAAATCTGAAGCTGCTTTCATTTTACTACAGGAAACCCACATGAATAAACTGGAACATGGAAAACTCCTAAAATTTGGACATAAGAAAATAGTAGCATCTGAATACGGTAAAGGCTGTAGAAGGGGAACAGCTATTTTAATTCCACACTCCACCTGTTTTGACCTCAAAGATACAATAGTGGATAAGTAAGGCAGATACTCAGCCACTAAGGGACATTATAGTGGATCTATGCTCACTCTGATCTCATTATATGTACCACCAAGTACTGAATTTACCTTTTATCGTGATTTCCTTCTTAAGGTGATACATTGGGTGGAGGGTCACTTGTAATAGGAGGAGACCTAAACTTAAAACTAAATCCTACACTGGACTCCTCTGGACAGTCTCCTAAAGGAGAGAGGGGGTGACTAGGAAGGTAGATAAATTACTGGGAGAACTTGGCCTAACTGATGTTTAGCATGCATACCATAAAAACACTAAACAATATACGTACTTTTCTCACCCTCATCAAACATTATCAAGACCAGACTATTTTCTTGTTCCAAAAGAGTCTTTAGGAATCTGTAGATCTGTGGAAATAGGATCGAACTTGCTCTCGGATCACTCCCCTATATACCTATCACTTGCAGTAGGACCCCCAAAGCGATCAACATTTTGGAGATTAAACCCTTCTGTACTCCAAACCTAAGAGAACCAGGACATTATAACTCAGACTATAAAACAGGCAATACAATTTAATCAACACCCTGATGTTTCTCCTGGGATCCTACGGGATACAATTAAAGCCATCATTCGCTGGAAATTTATCGAGATCTCCGCTAGATTAAAAAAAAAACAAAGAGAAAAAGACAGAAGGACTTGCAAGATCAGATAACAGAGCTGGAAAAACAACAGCAACAAAAACTAAATAAAGAATGGGGAAAACAACTAAAAAGACTGAGGACAGAGTTAGTAAAAATCCTAGATTGTCAGGTAGAACAAAGACTAATTTATATAAGGTATAGATTTTATCGGGGGGACCGAGAGCACTAAAACTTTTGGCCAGTAGGTTGCACCAACACAGGAATAGAGCTACAATTACTAAAATTAGAGACGCCATTAAACATACACTTTAGTATGAAATTGAGGATATAGCTGAGTCCTTTAGGAAATACTACCGGAACTTATATGCTAAAGGCACTACCCCCACTGCGCAAGAAATTGAAGCTTGCTTAACCCCCCTTAGGGCTCCCAAATCTTATGGAGGCACAGGGTGAGACACAAAGTAGACCTTTTACTGAGCAAGAAATTTCCCTAGAAATTAAGAATTTAAAAATAGGAAAATGCCCAGGCTTGAATGGGCTGCCAGCGGAATTCTTTAAGCAATTTAAAGAAACAATCTCTCCTTTGCTGTGTAGTGCATACAATTATGTATGCACAGATGATGGTAAGACGCCCCTGTCATGGACGCAGGCAATTATGTCTGTTAGACCAAAGATGGCCAAGGACACCACCAATTGTGCATCATATCGTCCCATCTCTATCCTAAACACTGACTATAAGATAACGACAGCCATATTGGCCAGAAGGGTGGAGGGACTCCTACCTGGACTCATACATATGGACCAGGCAGGCTTTATCCCAGGTAGACAAACACTGGATAATGTCAGAAGGACAATTAATATTGTAGATAGGTTACAATATACAACTCAATCAATCTGTATTATGAGCCTGGATGCCAAAAAAACATTTGATCAGGTCTCATGGGAATTCCACCATGGCTCCCTGGCCAGCTTTGGTTTCCCTACACTCTTTTGCCAACTTATAACTAAGATCTTTACAAATCCAACAGCTTATGTATGAGCCAATGGATATATATCACAATCTTTCAGATTGTCCAGAGGTACACAACAGGGATGTCCCTTATCCCCTATTCTTTTTGCCTTCTATATTGAGCCATTAGCAACAACCGGGATATACGGGGAGTGACATGGGATAACATATCCCATAAAATTGCATTATATGCAGATGACATCCTATTATATTTAATAGACCCTGAAAATTCTCTCCTCAAGGTATTCCAACAAAAAGAGACCTTTTCAAGATTATCTGGTTACAAACTAAACTGGTCTAAAACAGAAATCCTAACAATGAATGCCCATATACCCCAGGAACTCAAGCTTAAATACCCAAAGAAATAGGATTGCCCTAATATCAAATATTTAGGGGTGAGGCTGGATAGATCCCCAACCAACCTATATAGAGATATAATTATCCTCCCCTCCTCAAAGCAATATGGACAAATCTCCAGAGATGGTCGCTCCTTCCACCCCCTTTTTATTCATGGTTACAAGCCTTTAAAACAAACATTACCAAAATGTATCTATTTGTTCCAAGCAGTTCCCTGCCTAATACCTCTGAGAGATCTAGTGAATTGGCAGAGGAAAATTATGTCATTTTTATGGGACTGTTCTCATCCAAGAGTATCAAGACAGATGTTATTTCTGCCAAGCAGGCAGGGGGAAGGGCCTGCCCTAACCTACAAGATTATTGGTTGGCCACTCAGATGAAGATGGCCCTCCTATGGTCCCACCACAATATACAGCCCACTGGCAACAAATGGAATTAAGTAGCCAAACAGACATTCCCCTCTTTATGATAATTTTTAATCCCCCAGCACAAATAGACATACAAACATATCAATGATATGCTATACGAACAACACTAAAAGGATGGATACAGGGCACTAAAAGGGGATTTACAGTCAAAAATATGTGGAAGTACAGAAGCTGGAGTTTCAACCCAGAATTCAGGCCAGCCACCTGTCACAGATGATATACCCAACAATTGAAGGGAGGCCTATATGCATCCTGGCAAGTACTTAAGGGGCAAGATATATTACCCTTTGAAATCCTCAAAACCAGAAACAAATGGAATGCATCAGATTGCATCTATTACTATTAGATAAGGGATTTTATAAATACTAAGCTGAGACAGGTGGCTACTTGGCAGGATGAGAGACCTTTTCCCCAGGCCTTTGAAATCAAATGGGGGGCACTCACGGTAAAGGCGCAGTAACTATGTTGTATGATAACTTGATTGCTGATAATGGGAATAATACTCAAAAGACTCAAAAAAAGTGGGCGGAGGAACTAAATATTACATTAAGTTCACAAGCTTGGATTAGGATTTTTAGAAATGTGTGGAAGACAACTTCCTCACCTAACTGGCATGAGTTTACCTGGAAGCTCAGAATTAGGTACTTTTACACCACAACAAAGCTATTCAGGGTGAGTTTATTGCCACAAGGGCTATGTTGGAGGTGGTACAGGACCACTTCAGCTGACCAATTGCACATATTTTGGTTCTGAAGTAAGATCCAGAGCTATTGGTCACAAATATGTAAGCATTTGACTGAAATATTTGTGCTGACAGTTAATATAGCCCCAGAACACTGTATTCTTAGCTTGTATCCGGATGAAGTGAGAGACAGGGAGGCACATTAACTCTGGGCCATTTTAACAATAGCTGCCATGAAAGCCATTACAAAAAATGGCTCCAGCAGAAACCTCCAGAGCTACAGGACTGGTTAGTACTAGTGAGCCAGATCCAACATATGGAAAGGATAACACATTCTATAAACTATCAGAACGAAAAGTTTGCTAATAGACGGACTCTGTGGGACTTATATCAAAATAAGATACAGTAAGAAGTCCAAATGCTACGGTCTTTAACAAATGTCACCCCTTCTTTGTTACCCTCCCCTAATACAGGAGGAGATTTGCCCATTCTGCCTCTCCTTTGGTCTCAATACCTATTATCATTAAAATAACTTTAAAATCAACTCTCATGACAGTATCAATTAATTAAATGTTTTACTCTCCTAGACAGTTTATAAGTTACAGTTCAGAAGTTTTAGATAAACCTGTTTTTTCTTTTTTTTTTTTCCAGGATAAAATATGAAAAATACTGGGTTTTTACCTATATTAAATTGTTATATTAATCTAATGTTAAAAAGACTTTTTAGATCAATTATGTACATGAAGTATAAATATTACTTATTGCTTGTTTTGGTTAAACAAACAAAGAGTAAGAATTGACAAGAAATGAATAATGATTACTTATTGTGTGACTATTCTGTGAGATATAATACATTATGAATAAAATGTATTCCTCAATAAACAAGTATAAAAAAAAATGAATAATTCTGAAAATTGTAGAAAAATTGCAGCCAAGGCGAACATGATATTGGGTTGCATAGCCAGGGGAATTACGTCCAGAAGCAGGGAAGTGATCCTCCCTCTATATAATGCCTTGATCAGGCCGCAGCTTCAGTATTGTGTACAGTTCTGGAGACCTCATCTGAAGAAGGATATATAGTTGCTGGAGATGGTCCAGCGGAGAGTGACCAGGATGATTCAGAGCATGGAGGCGAGGCCTTATGAGAAGAGACTGGAAAAGCTTGGGCTTTACTCACTGGAGGAGAGGAGGGATAGGGGAGACATGATAAAGGGAATAATTAGGAGTGGAACCAGGGAGTTGTTTAGGCTGAAGAAGGGGGGAGTGACCAGGGGCCATGGGTGGAAGTTGGAGAGGGGAAATTATAGAGGGGAACGTAGGAGGAATTTTTTCACTGAAAGGGTGGTGGAGCCATGGAATGCACTTCCCGGTAGGCTGGTGAAGGAGGGCACAGTGGAGAACTTCAAGAAAGGGTGGGATATGTTCAAGGGAAACAGAATCTAGAGAAGACACTCTTTCAGGCTTGGGGGGGTGGTGAGGTGGGCAGCCATTAGGTTGCTGGCTTTCGAGCAGACAAGACAGACCATTTGGCCTATTCTGCTGGCTTTTTAGTATGTTAGTATGTTGACATGTTGCAACAATAGAGCTGAGGGAAAGTAATATGATCTCAAAGGAAGAGGGGCATAGTGTATCACTATGTGGTCCCAACAGGATAAAGAAAATCACTTATTTCTATCAAGCATAATGTACAAGCTCAGAGTGTCAGGCCAAATGAAAAATAATTAAATGGTGGGTAGTCAAACTACTACGTGCGTTAATTTTTCTTCATCAATTACACTTGTGATACTTACCTGTTATAATTGCTGAGCTTTTTCCCAGACAGTCTAATATATTTTCAACTAGGTCTTAGGTAAGATATAAACTTCAGATTCAATTTTTTCAAACATCAATGGCTCAGAAGTCTTTACAATTTCATGATGTAAAATTGTATAATGATTTGCCTCAAATGATTACGATTTCTACCGACATTTCAACTTTTGAAAGTGTTCTTCAAAAATTATTGTTTTTTTTTTTAAGCTGAATGTCGATGTTTTAATTGAGTTTGTATTTTACTATGTTATATTTTTTCTGTGATTCTGTATGTCTTGTATGTATTTTGTAAATGGTCACCAGTGAAAATGGGCATATTTTGCTCACTAGTTATTCCATATAAAAATAAGCAAACAAGCAAACTCCTACAGTGGACAGTTTGATGCAATTGAAATGTTAATGCCTTTGAGAGTGGGTTCAATTAGCTACCAAGGCAACTGATGTTTGATTTCAGAAAGGCATAAAGGCACTCAGCCTTGTGGCAGTAAATTTAGAGCTGGGGGAGGGGCTAATCTGAGTTTTCACAAAGGCAAAAAGTAATGAGGCAGTCAATCGATTGCCTGTGCAGTCATGTCACACGTACAGTATAATGGGATGGGGGGGTGGAGGGAGGGATGGACTGCTGGCCACCAGTTTAGCAGGTGGCAGCTGAAAAATACAGACCAAAACTTTAATATGGAAACTATGTGTTAAAAGTTTATACTGTATTTGTTTTTAAAAAGGAAGACATCTACAGAAACAGCCTCAAAAAACAAGCACATCATTTTTTCAATTACAGTATTATGTTTGTAAATAAAGTATAGTGCTATCAGTATGCACTATGTGACACCATATCTGTTCAATACACCATCTCCCAGAGACAAATCAAACAACTTAAAAGTCCTTATTTGCAACAGAAACTTATCTAACCTCTTGTGATTAAGTGCAGTGCTGCAACAACTGTATTTCTTTTTCCTAGTGTTACCGCTAGTGCATCCTGATAGTTGTGAATTGTAAATTTTCAGCTCTGCAGTTAAATTAAAAAGATGAATGTTAATTACATATCTATTTCAATAATGGTAAAAGTCAAATTACAAAATGGAAAACATTCAAGAAATCAGATTAGTCATTGGTTGTTTTAAATGTTATAATAACCAATGACCAGTCAGATTTGTCGAATAGGTCCTCCATTTTCTAATTAGATTTTTACAGTTATTCAAATGTAACCTGCCTATAAATAACTTTAAACATATAAAATAAAATAAACTTTTCACTAAAGGCTGCCACCACTGTTGGAGGTGGGGAGGTGGGGGTAGTGGTGAAATTTGCCTTAAAAAGTGCAAGCACTATCAGTACCTAAAAATTAATGTTCATAAATGGTCACCCCTGAAAAAGGGAACTTCGGGGGTCAGTGGGCCTACCCAGTCACCAAAATTTAATAAATAAATAAATAAAATAAATAAATGTGCTTGTGCCTTTGTGCCTGCCAGTGTTGGAACGTTGGATTCTGCTCTGTAACGTGAAGCTACACACCATATCACTGAACTAAATTACAAGGGCACTGAATAAGGTGCAGTGGTGGAGAGAGACTAATCACAGAAGTGCCAGCCTGTGTTGAAATGTTATGATACAGATTCTTTGTAAAGATTATGAATTTATTGAAAAACAAAAAAATATCAAGCTGTACTTGGGAGAACCGCAATGAATTTAAGGACACAAACATTGTTATTTTCTTGGCTGTTGAAAAAGAGAAGAGACTTTCACTACAAAGATTAACTTTTATTTTTAAGGCATTTTTAAAGCACTGCTGTCTTGGAGTTAGAGCACTTTCTTTAGCTTAATCAGCCCTGAGTGGGAAAGTAATGGACGACACAGTGCCAAGAGGCTTTCACTACAAAGACTAACTTTTAATTTTTAAGGTATTTTTTAAAGGGAATTGTTCATCAACACCAGTTACTAATGTTTGAAAGATCTATGTCTTAAACTCAGATTAACATTAGGTTAGGCACATTCTCATTCTGCATCATGTGTAATGTGAATTCTAGGCCTCCGTCAATTTAAAAGCAAAGCAGTAGCCATGCTCAATGTTTAATAAGTTCTTAGAATGATGATGTGCCTGACGATCACTTGTGATTGTGAGCCTACTAAGTTTTTATTATTTAAGACAGATAGTTCTTGATTTCAAGTCAATCATTTTAGCTATTTTTTATTTGAAGTGGTTTCATGCCACTGTGGGATGCTGTAATGCATCAAATAATCAAAAGTGAAGAGCTATTTCATTTTTTTTTTGTTTTCCTAAAGAAAAAATAATTGATTAGTAGGTGGAAGGCTGCACTCTGAAGGCTTAATCTTCCAGGCATTTCAAATAGGTGTGCCATTGTGTGTTCATACCATTTTACCAGCAGCAGTTACTGTATGTTAGGAACCTGCAGGTGACTTGAAAAACATTATTTGTCTCATTGAAGAGTAATTGTCATTTTAATTTTAATTTAATTTTCCAGTATTCATGGGATGCTATGAAAACTGTTTAGTCTGATGGGTGCAGGATTGCTGAAATGGAGAAATAAATTGGTGACCTTTTTTTTCAATTATCAGCACAATGATGAAGGTTTTTTTACCCAACTATGTTGACAACACTTTGTGGCTATGCATTTAGAAACATGATGTAGTGCTGATGCAGTGCTCTCGGACATTTGGAACAGTGCAGTCATCAGTGTTTAGAGGGGCATGGCGATAATGGGCATACTGGGAACAAATCACTCTCTGAATGATGCTGAAGTCCTAACAGATGAACTGTATAGTACCCGACCACTGGTGCTCAGTGTATGTAGCCTCAAAAGAGCGTGGCAGTAAGTTACCTCATGCCATTTGAATACATAGCTAGTTTACAAATGATGATTACAAAAAGCATTGGACACTGGCATTGTTGACTAAAAAGGGAACAGTTATTAATAGACCAGCTGCTACAACCACATGCCTCTGTTTAACTCAAGCTGTACAAACAGTACTCTTTATTGTCCGAATTATAACAGAATGTGAAATGCACGCTACCTGCCAGTGCAAATATAAAACTAGTGAAAACATAAAAAACAGGGACACTTCAGGGCTAATATGTATTGCAGTCACCCCAGGTGGATTAGGGAGGAACTGCAATACAAAGCTAATTATACCCTGCCTCAACTAGCTATGCAGTGCTGCTTACCGATCGTTAGTGTGCTTACCGAGAGGTAAAACGAAAGTAAGGGTGCCACAATGAGTGGTACAACTTGTGACCATTGAACTTTTCAATAGCAGCCACTGTATATGTATTGTTTTTCTTAACAAGGAGTGTGTGACATTTTATTCAAAGGTATAGTGAGTTGTTAGGAAGAAACATCATATTTCACTTGTGAAATAATATCTGAAAGGGCAAACATTGGTAAATTTCAATACTATTTCCTAAACGGGGTGGGTGGGGTGGGATTATATAAAGCAGTGCAAGTAAGGATAACCAGTGTAATCGCATTTCATCATATGAGCTGCTTTTGTTAGCAAATGTACTAAGTAAATGCAGGTTAATTTGTTCTGTGTTTTTCTAGTTGCACCTTTATATTTTGGTAAACTATAGTGCACAGTTCAAAAAACAGCACAGAAGACACAGTATAGGCTTTCAGATTGACCTTTTGAGGATTTTGTTTATTTTGAGAGATATGGGTTTACACAGTTTCAAAGCAGTACTCTGAAGCAACCCTGGAGTTTGGACATGTTTTAATCAATTTAGATCGTCCAATCCAGATGTGGGACCATAGAGATGGATGCACAGAAAAGTATTCTAGAAGAAGCCTGTGGGTGTAGATTTCAGTTTTTTTTTTTTTGAGGGGGTCTCAGGATCAAAACTATTGGCCTAAACAGTGAACGTATTTTTAGACTATCCTATAGGGGAAGGGGCTTAGCTTTTCCGGGGGGGGGGGCTCCAGCCTGGAAGCTTCCCTCAGAATAACTATATGTCTATGATAGAAACCCCATACTCACTGAATCTCATTTTACATGCGCTATTTAAAATGAAGGCAAAGAAGTACTGTAACATACAGAAAATATATTTTCTAAATGCATTTCAAAGGCTATCCAAGTTGTAGTTTTAGAAAGAGTTGTACTGCAATTTCTTCATAGACTAATTGAATCAAAGTACAGTATATTGAGAAAGGGAAGATGTAAAAAATAATGCCACCATCTGTATTACAGTTACCTATATATTACACATTTTATTCTCCATATTGTTATAGCAATCAACTCAACAGAACCAGGCCATCATGTACACAAAGGTACTGTACTTCAACTGCAAGCACTGCTGAGACAACTATATGCTGTAACTAGGTGGAACATATACACGAAGTTGAGACATGTTTAGGAAGACATTTGATGTGTTTAATTGATTTTTTAGAGATTGTTATACACACACACACACATAATTAGTATAACATAAAAGTGCATGTGCATAAATGTCAAAGTAAATCTTATACAAAGTATTATACATTTTTCCCTTGAAAGAAGATCTTACTGTACAAGGCTTAGGAAATGGGTGTTAGGTAAAAGTAAACTGGGGTAGGCGTGTTATTGAGGGCATTGCATAATTTATCTTTTATTGCTGCTCCACCCCAGGCACACACAATATGAAAATCAGCAACCCCTTGATATGAAGCAACAAGAATTAGTCAATACAACAACAGAAACAAGTAGGAGAATGAGTAAGTGGGTATAGAAGCATGAGTTTGGTAAGTCAAATAACATTTCAAAAAGTCTCACTGTTAAATGTAAATTCATTATTTACAAACGCGTCTGCACAGTTGACAAGTTTTGTAAAAATAAAAAATAACAATGGGATTTATAGACCTTAAAAAAAGATGACATCTCTTGTATATGATATATGCATTTATATTGTATATTGTAGTCTGTTAAATACATATACCTGCAGTTTTAAAAAGAATGGGGGAGCCTATTATAGAATAAAATGGAATTAACACATAAATATTAAGAAATCAATGTCATGCTTGACAATATACAAGTGTGAAGCAGAGTAGAACTCGCAAACCCTAGGGCTGGGAGACAGCTCTCTCATTCCGTGCACCAGCATCTGCTTTATGTTAATTAGGTGTTGAGGTGAACGGCTACTGTTTATTTTCATTTTCCTCATTAACTATGGAAAACTGCATTTATTTTATCTTGCATGGAGAGGGACTGTCTGCTCTGATGTAAGTCATGTGGGAAGTGGCCGTCAGCTGAAAAAATTAGCCCTGCCCTAATGGGGTCTAGTTGGCACAGCACAATAATGCATGTCCTACAGGCAATTCTTGCCATAGTCCTGTGCTTCTTCTTGTTTGAGGGAAATTATAGAAACACAGAAACATAGAATCTGTAGGCAGATAAGGGTCATACAGCCCACCTGGTCTGCCCATTTCCCTACTTGGTTTGACAATCCCTACTCTTATCTGGACTGCGTTTCCCCCACTCTGCTGTACAGCAGGATGCCTTTACTTTTATCTCATGAACCTTTAAATCCCTGTACTGTTTTCACTTCCACCACCTCCACTGGTAGGCTGTTCCATGGATCCACTGTCCTCTCTGTGAAAAAATACTTCTAGCATTCCCCCTAGCCTCCCTCCCTCCTTCCAGCCTCATGTTGTGTCCCCTTGTCCTTGTGCACTTTCATCTCTGAAATATGCTCCCCTCCTGTACTCTGTGTATTGCTCTAAGATATTTGAAAGTCTCTATCATATCCCCCCTCTCCCTTTTCTCTTTCAATGAATAGATGTTAAGTTCCCTGAGTCTTTCCTCATAAAGCTTGTGGTGCAGTCCATGTATCATTTTTGTTGCTTTTTTCTGAACTACTTCCATCCTGTCTATGTCCTTCCTGAGATGCGATCTCCAGAATTGGACACAGTATTCCAGATGAAGCCTCACCAATGATCTATACAGCGGCATCACCACTTCACTCCTCCTACTGGTTATGCCCCTTGCTATGCAACCCAGCATTCTGTTTTCCTTCCCCACAGCTTTTTTGCATTGTTTTGCTGACTTCAGGTCATCGGATATGAGAACCCCCAGGTCTCTCCTGACTTGAGGTGGCTAGAACATGCCCCCCATCCTGTATTCCTCTCTTGGGTTTCTGAGTCCCAGGTGCATTATCTCACACTTCTTAGCATTGAAACCCAACTGCCAATAGAACTGGACCCAGCACCGATCCCTGTGGAACCCTGCTGGTCACCCTCCACTCTTTTGATTTTGTGCCAATTACTACCACCCTCTCGGTCCTGCCTTTTAGCCAGTTACCAACCCATTTTGTCACTTTAGAGCCCACACCTAGATTCCCCAATTTGTTAAACAACCTTCTCTGAGGAACGGTGTCAAAGGCCTTACTGAAATCCAGGTAGACAACATCCACTGCCTCTCCCTGATCCACCACTCTGGTCAGCCAGTCAAAGAAATCAATAAGATTAGTCTTACAGGCTGACAGGTCCTACCCTCAGTGAATCCATGCTGCCTTGGGTCTTTTGCAACACTTGGCTCCAGGAACTTTATTACCCTCTCCTTAACCAGGGACTCCATCAGCTTCCCCACCACTGAGGTCAGGCTTACATGTCTGTAATTGCCTGCCTCCTCCCTACTTCCAGTCTTGTGCAGCGGGACCACCTGTGCCCTCCTCCAGTCCCCAGATACCTCCCCCATTTCTAGTGATTGGTTGAAGAGAATCATCAGTGGACCTGCTAGGACTTCCCTGAGTTCCTTCAGCACTCTAGGGTGAATCCCCTCTGGTCCCATTGCCTTGTCTGTCTTTACTTTTCCTAATTCCTCCAAGACTCTATCCACCATAAATGGGCTGGTGTCCACCTCTCCCCACTGTACATCTTTCCTTGTGAAACTTGGCACCACCGCTGCCTCTTCCTTGGTTAATACTGAGCAAAAATATTTGTTCAGTACCTCAGTGTTTTCAAGGTCATCCTCCACCCATCCTCTCCCTTCTTTAACCTAACAATACCATTGCTGGTCTTCTTCCTCCTCTCCCTAATATATCAGAAGAAGGTCTGGTCCCCCTTCTTAATAGTCTGTGCTCTTCCTTCCTCTGTTCTTGCCTTAGCCCCTCTGACAGCTTACCCAACTTTTCTCTGCTTCTCTAGATATTTCAGTCTGTCTTATTCTTTCTGTGTCTCTTTGTATTTCCTAAATACCTTACTTTTTTCTCACCCATTCTTGGCTACTGACTCAGGGAACCACAGTAACCGCTCTTTCTTTAGCTTTTGCTAAGCAATCTGACACATTGACTTGTCAGTCCTGCTATGGATCTCTTGAGCCTAAGCTACTGTTCTTCGGCATCCTGTGATATTAGCACTGGGGAATGGTTGCCTACAATAACAGTCACCCACTCCCCAGAGCATTTAAAGGATGGCTACATGAGGGTAGGGTGGCCAGATGGGGGGGGCCAATATAGTAACAGGATGCCTCTATATGGGCACATGCGTGGAGGAGCAAGCACACAGAGTGAGGTGTGGGAGGGTATGTGGGGGTGGTGCTGCAGTCGGTTGCTGAGTCAACCCCGTGGCATGGTGGGTGGGTTTGTGGTCTTGGTTGCCAAGGTACTGGGTTCAGGCCAGGCCACTGGTGCATTTTTGTTGTGCCAGGCCTGAACCTTTTTTTTTATGTTTTCACCCCCCCCACCATGCACCCCCTCCCAGGAGTTGAGAATCCTTATGTAGGGGGGTGCAGCCCCTCACATAAAACATTAAAAAAAGAAGTCCTCGGAGCCCTTTTGCTGTGTGCAAGGGTGTCAGAGTGCCAACAATTTATTTTGGTACTTCTGACTTCTAGATAATGGTGGTTGCCTTTAGGCTTTCACCATTATTACATAGAACCCTGTTCTTCTACCTCTCCCCCATATCTTCCACTGCCAGGGCAATTTTAAGCTGTCCCCCTGTCTCCATGAATTTGGCCTTCTGGAAATCTAGGATCTTAATCTTTGAAAGGTTTTCTTCTGCCAATGTGCTGACTTCAAACCACACAGTTCTGTGGTCACTTGTACCAAGGGGACTGCCCTTCTCAACATCCATGATTCTGTCCCCATTTGTCAGCACTAAATCCAGTACAGCCCCATCCCTGGTGGGTTCAACTACCAGCTGCCTTAGGTTTGCCCCATAAATGGCAGACATGAGGTCCCTGCTCCTTGTACTTGCATTCTGGGTATTTCAATCTGCATCTGGCATGTTGAAGTCACACATTAGTGGTACTTCCCCTTTGGCTGCCATATTATGGATGACTTCCACTAATACTAGATGTATATCCTCCCCCTGTGTGGGAGGCCAGTAATATACTCCAGCATTATTATTCATTGAGGGGGTGCTCAGGGACCCCTTGATCTGGGGACTGAAACATAGAAACATAGAAACATAGAAGTTGATGGCGGAAAAGGACCGCAAGACCCATCCAGTCTACCCATTTCTTTTTCTACCTTATAAATGTGCCATCAGCCTTTGCTCTGTCAGTGGCCTATCTATTCATACTCATTTGTATTGCTCCCTTATGCCTATCCCATGCCTGTTTGAAGCCCTGCACTGTATTCATAGCCACCACTTCTTGAGGTAGGACATTCCATGCATCCACCACCCTTTCTGTGAAAAATAATTTCCTCACATTCCCCTTAATTGCCCCCTCTAATCTCATGCTGTGCCCTCTTGTCCTGCTATTTTTCTTATATTTAAACATGTTAGACTCTTTCACCTTGTTAATGCCCTTAAGGTGTTTGAATGCCTCAATCATATCACCTCTCTCCCTCCTTTGCTCAAGGGTATACATATTGAGCTCTGTTAATCTATTCTCATTTGTCTTCTGATGCAGTCCCTGCACCTTTTTGGTTGCCCTTCTCTGGACTGCCTCAATTTGGTTACATAGAAACATAGAAACATAGAAGTTGACGGCAGATAAGGACCGCAAGGCCCATCCAGTCTGCCCATTTCTTTTTCTACCTTATAAATGTGCCATTGGCCTTTGTCAGTGACCTATCTATTCATAGTCATTTGTATTGCTCCCTTATGCCTATCCCATGCATGTTTGAAGCCCTGCACTGTATTCATAGCCACCACTTCTTGTGGTAAGCCATTCCATGCATCTACCACCCTTTCTGTGAAAAGAATTTCCTCACATTCCCTCTTAATCGGCCTCCCTCTAATCTCATGCTGTGTCCTCTTGTCCTGCTATTTTTCTTATATTTAAACATGTTAGACTCTTTCACCTTGTTTATGCCCTTAAGGTGTTTGAATGCCTTGATCATATCACCTCTCTCCCTCCTTTGCTCAAGGGTATAGATATTGAGCTCCGTTAATCTGTCCTCATATGTCTTCTAATGTCCTTGTGAAGGTGTGGCCTCCAATACTGCATGCAGTAATCCAGATGGGGCCTAACCAGTGTCTTGTAAAGAGAGATTATTACCTCCCTCTTACAACTTGTGATACCCCTACTAATACACCCTAACACCCCCCTAGCCTTACCTACTGCTTTAGAGGTCTGCTTGGATGATTTCAGGTCATCAGTGATGATGATGCCCAAGTCTCTTTCTTCCTTTGTGACTGCTAGCAACTCCCCTCCCAACCTCCCTGCCTATAGGTGGCTTCAGGGTTTCTCTTCCCTATGTGCATGATCTTGCACTTCTTTGCATTAAATCCCAGTTGCCACTCTTCTGACTATTTTGCTAGTTTATCCAGATCTCTTCTCATTCTGCCCACCCATCTGGATCATCTACTCTGTTGCAGATCTTGGTATCATCTGCAAACAGACAAGCCTTACCTCTAGTCCATCTGCAAGGTCACTAATGAAGATGTTGAAGAGGACTGGCCCCAGGACTGATCCCTGAGGTACCCCACTTGTGACTTGCATCTCTTCTGACTGTATACCATTTACCACCACTCTCTGTTTTCTGCCCGTCAACCAGTTTGCCATCCAGTTGACCAACTTATGACCCACCCTGAGCCTACCCAGCTTATTTATCAATCTTCTATGTGGAACAGTGTCAAAAGCTTTGCTGAAGTCAAGGTAGGTGACATCAACTGCTCCCTCTTGGTCCACCACTCTGGTTACTCAGTCAAAGAAATCTATGAGATTAGTTTGACAGGACCTTCTTTTTGTAAACCCATGCTGTCTTGGATCCTGTGCCCCTATGGATTACAGGTGTTGCACTATCCTTTCCTTAAGGAGTGCCTCGATAATCTTGCCCATTACTGAGGTAAGACTGATTGGTCTGTAGTTCCCTGCCTCCTCCCTGCTACCACTCTTGTGGAGCAGGATCACATGAGCCCTTCTCCAGTCTTCTGGGACCTCTCCTGTGCTCAGAGAGTCACTAAACAGTTTTGCTAATGGCTCTGCTAGTTCCACCTTTAGCTCCTTAAGTACCCTGGGATGTATGCCATCAGGTCCCATTGCCTTATCCACCCTGAGCTTAGCAAGATCTTGTAGGAACCTTTCTTTTGTGAAGGGAGTAGTGCTCACCTCCTTCCCCTCTGTGTCCATGGTGCTGAGCTGTGGGCCCTGTCCTACCTTCTCTTCAGTAAATACTGAGCAAAAGTATCTATTTAGGATAGATGCTTTTACATGGTCCTCCTCCTCACATGCTCCCTTTTCTCCATTAAGCTAAGCAATACCCCTCTGGACTTTCTCCTTTCACTAATGTATCTATAGAAAGTCTTGTCACCTTCTTTTACTGTTCGTGCTAGTGTTTCCTCAGTTTGGGACTTTGCCTGCCTTCCCTGTTTCCCTTAGAACAGTTTGGCATGCCTCCCTATCTTCATCCCACTGTGTTCCCTTATATTTCCAAGGCCAGCCTTTGGCTCTGACCTTTTCTGCTACTGTATTTGAGAACCAAAGTGGTTTCCTCTTCTTTGCACTTCCTTTCTGTCTAACACAATGGGATGTTGCTTCAAGTATTGCATCCTTAATGCTTGCCCACTTTGCCTGTACCCCTCACCTGTGTTTCTTTTGCCAGGGCTAGCTTAACTTGTTGGCCATCCTATCAAAGTCAGCTCCTCTGAAGTCCCATATTTTGCCTTGGAATGGGATGATTTAGATGTAGTAGCCAAATTGAACCATACCATGTGATGGTCACTGGCCCCAAGTGACCTTCTACCTGGAGATCTTTGATCCCTTCCTGTTAGTCAGTACTAGATCTAGGATAGCCCTGTCTCTTCTGGGTTGTTGTACCAGTTGTTTGAGGCCCTCCCCTGCAGGAATCCACTTTGTGTCTAGTTCTGGCAGATGTTCCTGCTGGTATTGACCAATCTGTATCCGCATGTTGAACTCTCCCATTATCAGAACCTCTCCTTTAGCTGTCATGTTTTGTATATCTTCTAACAGTAATGTGTCTATGTCCTCCCCCTGGTCTGGGGGCCTGTAGACAACCCCAGTTCTTATGGCTGTCCCGTTTCCTGTTTCCAGGGTGACCCACAGTTCTTCTAGCTCCTTATGTGTATTCTGAATTTCTGTAGCTTTGATATTTTCATTGACATACAGGGCCACTCCCCCTTTTGCACCTCAATCTCTTCTGAACAATACATAGCCAGGTACTGAAGTCTCCCAAGTGTGGTTACTGGTAAACCACATCTCACTAATTGCTACTATGTCCAGTTTAGCCTCTGACATTATTGCCTGCAGGTCTGGGATCTTATTTCCCAGGCTGTGAGCATTTGTGTACATGATTTTCCAATGGCCAGATTTCAGTATGTTAGTTGTTGGGTGAGGTCTGGCATTACCCCTGTGCATCGTATGGGGAGACAAACCTTTTTTCTTACCTGGTGATGCAAATGAATGGCAAACATGCTGAATCCCTGTTTGACCACTAGCTGAGGGGGGAAGGGTGTTCTTCCCATTCGACTGGCACCCTCTGGGATGTGCTCTGAAGTACGGCTCATAGGACACTGTACTGCAGTAGCTGTATGGCATTTTCAGAGACTGGGAGCTGACCATACATGTGTCTCACCGATGGTGCCCCTAGCTCTGGGGGATGGTGGTAGTGGTGGTGGTGGTGGTGCTGATGCTGATATGGTGGGAGGTACAGACTTGAGTACCAAGATCTAATAGAGCATGTCACTTCCCTGATGTGATCCAGAAAGACATTTCTGACATTCATCTGCAGGCACCCAGTTTCCAAGTTTGTAGTTGTCTCTGACAGATTGTAGCACAGTCTTTAGACTAACTTGATCATATCTCTTGCTGGCACATAGAATGTCTCACAGGGACAGGATATAAGTATTTGCCAGTCTTAAAGTTTCTTGGAAAATTTCTGGGTTTTGAAGTAACAGTGGACAACCTTCCCCAAGTTGTCCAGGGCATGATTAAGCCCATGCATCCAATTACATGCCCTGACTTTATAGCCCCAGCTTCAGTTTGAAGAGCCTGCACCCCCTTCCTAAGGCTCCGACTTGATCCTCTCCTTTAATTGGCCCCTATCCCCACTGCAGTGATGGCCGCTGCTGCCCGTAGCCACTGATGCAGCATTGAAGTCCACCTTACCATCTCCTTTCTGCGGTGACAGCCGCTGCTGCTCTTGGTCATCAATACTGCGATGAAGACTGATGGTCCCTCCTCTCCACTGTGGCAATGGCCGCTCAAATGACCTAGCTTCATATACATAATGTGACTTCACAAGGATGAATTAAACTACACATTATGCCCATTGTTAATGTAATAGAAGGCTAGTGGTTAACTATTTGATTTCTATAGATTTAAATTGGCCTCACAGATTTGCCACTGAAGACATTCATAGTTTACAAGGCTCTAAACCTGACGGTGAACCTGAATTCAAAGTTTGGATGCACAACTGTGATAGTTCTACACTGTGAGTGTCCTTAATCACAAAGCTGTAAGGGCAATTGCAATATATACAAAACAAATACATAACCCTTAACTTACTATTACATTCCAGCATGATCCATATCAAGGTAACAACAATTAGAGTTGTTTCCCACTGGTGCATAATCTACGTCATCCTTTTATAGCTACATACATTATATGAAACTATTGGATGTTAAAAAGGGGGCGGGGTTATTAATGCTTCCTGCAACTCAACTTTACAGTCTTCTTATGGGAAATCATGAAAATCACAGTGATCTACTGTGCAACTTTTAAGCCATTACTACATTTTGTAGTAGTTTCCTTTTGTTACACTATCAATAGTGTGCCAGCTGTTAGGCATGTATAAAAATAAAAAAATAGGATAAGGGTACTTTACACACATTTCTTTCTAAACAAGTATTTAATCAAACTCAGTTCCTCATTTTGCAGGTCATATTATTAACCCATATCGATGTCATAAATCAATGTACATATTTGCAAACCATATAGATGGGAGTTCACAGGGGTCAAGGGGAACTAATATGCTTATATCAAATTATTATTTATCAAAATATGTTGTAGTTTTCCCTTATCGTAAGGAAATGCAATACAAAATGTGGCAAACAGGACACCATCAAGAAAGAGATATTGCATCTCATTGCATCTCAACTGGGTTATCTTGGGCAAATGTACTACAAAACTGTGTAAAACACTTAACCCTACAGTACAATCCCAGTAAAATAGCTGCTTCAAGTAACAGTATCTATCCTAGAAAAAATACATCATAATACCAGGACAATGTTAAATGGAGATGTTGCATAAAATAATTTGATAGGAGCATATTAGCTCCCTGCTACTTTTCTGACCTACCATCTATAATAGGTGGTTTGGTTAGGACCTATGCAGATCTATTTAAGATATAGATATGGGAGGAAACATATTACCAACCAAGTGAGTATGTAAGGTTGATTACATATGTTTTTCCAGTAAGTTATTTGTCAGAATTATATGTCGCACCCTTCATAGTACACCGCCATCAAAACCTGTGGGTATTCTTCATCCATCCTTTAGGTTGACGCTCTATCAAATCAAAATAGAGCTGTTTGCAGCCAGCCCCTCTTTCCCATCCCATAATCTCCAGTTTAATTCATGCATCTGCAGAGGTTGGTCGTGATCCATGTCACTCCCACAACCGATAAGAATTCCTGTCTACTGAGGTATGTCACTTTATTGTTTATCCTGGTAGGCAGTTTGCACTAAGAATTATGTGGTGTCCAGTTAATACTGCATTTATGTTCCATCATGAAGCAAGATTGTTCAAGGTGAAGTTTGTTTAGTGGCATATAATGTGAGGACATGGGAACCCTCCTGCAGTGTTCCCCTAATATTGCCTACTCCTCAGGAGATCCATAGAGAGTCCCTAGACCAGATGAAGCAGCCCACACTGTCTGCTCTTATAGCGGTCAAGAAGCCCTCCTGCAGTTCCCCTTCTATCCTCTCACATCCCTTCTTAGTCCGGACATCCCTCCCTGGGTAGCCCTCTGGTAGTGCTACACAATTGGGAGTCCCATCCACAGTTCAGTCACCCTCCCACAGCATGATCTAACCCTCCCGCCACCCATCTGTCCACATTCTTGCCACACAAACAGCACCTCCCAAGTGGCTGTTTCTGATCCTGGTGCCCCAATACAGAATTCCTCCTCTTGTGGGTCCTTCTCCTGCAGTGGACCCATGAAATCTATGGAGCCACAAGCGCTAGCATTGGGGGTCCACCCTGAGCCCCTGTGTTGACTCGTGCACCTCAAAACAATACCTGTGTAGCTGCACAGGGATGATGTGCTCCACTCTTGGTCCAGTGGCCCTCGGACATTCAGCCACCAATCCCCTTGAGTGCTTCACCTCCCATGTTGGACAGTGGCCATCTAGATCCTGGCATCTCCCATGCCAGGTCAGGGCTCTGTCCTTTGCCCCCCCAAGTCTTCTCCCCATCTACTGTCACAAGACCAGTTTCCACGAGAGCACACAGGACTTCCCAGTCTCATGGCCTCTCCCATGAGACCTTGGCAGTCATCTTGCCTGGGACCCACTATTTCAATACATGGGTCCCAGATCATGCTACTTAGCATGAGATTTCAGCAGCCATATTACCTGGGGCTGTAACCTCCTCTCTTAAAGGCAAATGTGAGCACTTAGAATATCTCCATCTCTTGAAGAGGAAATAGCTCATTGTTAGCTAAAGCACTAGCACAGTTCAGTAAGAGGGCATGTACATCTACTAGGGCAGTGACTTAAGAGGGCCTTTAGCAGCCATTAAAAAAGTGCTTATTTACCAATCATGGTGACTGGAAAACAATACCTCATGCAGTTTTTTCTGTCCCCCTTTCACAGAGCGACTGAAACAAGGTACACCATGCAGAAATGCAAGAAATGCAGCTCTCCCTTTCAGGAAATTGATGAAGTGGACTTTACTTGTACTGTGTGCATGCTAGCCAAACATAGAAGAACCAGGAGTGCTGAAGACACAGCATCCTGTGGGGCATCCCCTTCCCCCACAGCACCTCTGGTCCTTGATACCAACCAGGCTCAAATGCTCTTCCAGTTCCCTGAGGCCCCCAAATCAAACCCACCACTCACTCCACGGAGGCCAGTACAGGCAACACGTGTGGGGGAGCCCCCCTTCCAAGAAACTGAGGGAAGATGCCAAGAACACTATAACAGAACACTCACAGTCCCTGAGGAAGAATTGCCAGACAGATCAAAGAAAATGTGCTACAGCAAAAACAGAGAGGAACTGATCAGAATGATCAAGTCAACCATTTGCATCACTGAGGACCTGAAGCAGCCCTCGATGTCTGAGGATTCTCTGCTGTCCTTGGGTCAGCCAGAGGGGAACACACACTTCCTAACCTGCAAGACAATTGAGACACTGACCTCCAAGGAATATGAGTCCATGGAGTCAATCAGACTCCCTGAGATGAACATGGGTGTCCAACTGGTACCCCCTCTCTGACGCACACATGGAGGCATGGGGGGAAAGCCCCAAGGGTGGACCAACCTATCTCAGAACTTTCTAAATGGATCACAATCCCTATCAGGAGCACAGCTGTACTTTGGGATCCCATGGACAAAAAAAAAAATGAGGAACACCTTCACAAGTCGGCCAGCATGGTATGGGCAGCTGACACTGCCATCTAGTTTACAAGTAGGGCACTACTGAGGTGGGTGACACAGACTTGATCCCTGAGGACTCACCACAGGCCGATGCAGTAGAATACATGATACTGGCAATCAGGTACATTATGGACTCATCTTCCAATATTCTCAAGTTTGCATCCAGAACCATGGTACTGGCAAACAGAGCTAGATGAGCACTCTGGTTGAAACTTGGCAGGTGGACAATGAGTTCAAGTGCACCTTGATGAAACTTCACTTTAAGGAGGACAGTCTCTTTGGTGATGGTCTTACCCCTTACCTGAAGAACAGAACGGGGGACAAATAAGCACACAGGGAAAGAGATACCTACCTCCCTTGCGAGCAGCCCTTTCACCAAAAGAACAAGCCCTTCAGGCCCAGGGCACAGGGGACTTCCAACTACAGTCTAAGCAATGGAACCAGAAGCCAAGCCTGAGAATGGTTAAATGAGTGAACCCAGTGTGTATGTATTAGAGGATACATGTCTGAACTACACTCAGTTACTGTGGAGTGCCACAGGGGTCGGTTTAGGGCCCAATACTGTTTGCTATTTTTATATCTGACCTGACCACCTATATTAGCAGCTTTTCCATTAAATTTGCAGATGATACCAAAATAGCAGCAACTGCCAAAACGTTGGAAGATGTATCTAACCTTGATAATGATATAAAGAAAGTTGAGGAATGGGCAGAAAAATTCAGATGTCCTGTAATGTAGGTAAATGTGTAGTCATGCACCTGGAATTACAAATATACAAAATCAGTATACATTAAATGGCCAAGCATTAACCCTATAGTCCAACATAGTGACATAGGCATAATAATCAATTATGATTTAACTTCTCATGGTCATTGTAATTATATTATCAGTTGAACCAATAGACTTATTGGATGCATTAAGAGGAGCTTTACCTCCCAGGATAGGGAATGTGTCCTGTTGTTGTGTAGGGCATATGTGAGACCACACCTCGACTACTGTCCCCCGTGGAGCCCCTACCTTAGGAGAGACTTCGGTAGACTGGATGGAGTACAGAGGAGAGTAACTAAGCTTGTCACCAACATGTGTGAAAAGAGTTATGAGGTAAGGCTGAAGGAACTGGGTATGTACTCATTGGAAAAGAGAAGAAAGAGAGGGGACCTCCTATTGATGCATAAGATATATACTTATACTGAGTTAATGACCCAGTTAGGAATGTCCTATAGTAAATGAGAATGTAATCTAAGAGGCCACAATTACCAAATGGCATTGACATATCCTAGAACTAATAAAAGGAGATCATATTATACTCAGAGAATAATTCCATCATGGAATACCTTTCCTAGTTCATTATTGGAACACCATAACCATGTTACATTTAAACAGAACCTAGACCATTTTTTGTTGCAAACACTGGGATGGTTCACCAGCTTGGATGGAGATATACATATATGGGCCATGGCCTTCTGTATGCCTACTTTTCTTAGTATGAAATCTTAGTAAGTTCCAGAACAAAGGCTATTCCAAACAAGAACTGGCACAACACCAAAAAGCCATTCAGAAATGGTGGCTACAAGCCCAACTTCAAGTACCAGGGTAGGAAACAATGAAGGCATGTGGGCCCCAATGAACTCCCCTCAGATAGCAGGGAGACTGATGGAGTTTGCAGCACATTGGGCCCATACAGCCTCCAACAAATGAGTGAGAGAGGTTGTCATATCGAGATACACCATAGAACTCACAACAAATCAGATTCCAGGCAGACAGCTGGTATCCCTGACCCCATCTAGCCCAGTGAAATGGAAGGCGATAAACCTCACTATACAGAACTTATTGCTGGATGCAGCTATTTCTGTTATTCCACCCAAAGAGAGGTGCATGGGCATCGATTCATTGTTCTTTGTTGTCCCAAAAAGTCTGGAGGCATGTGACCGGTATTGGATCTGATGTACCTGAACAAAATACATTGCATACAAAAAGTTCAAGATGGAATCATTATGGTCCACCATCCTGACCATCCAACCAGGAAATTTTTTGACTTCAATAGACCTCAAGGATGCGTACCTGCATATTCCTATCCACCAGGTACATCACAAATACCACCATTTCACACCATACAGGGAGACCACTACCAATACACCTGCCTGCCTTTTGGTCTTGCATCTGCACCCAGAGTATCCATGAAGACCCTAGTGGTCCTGACAGCTCACCTGAGGAAGCTGAGAATACACATAATCCCTACCTGGACAACTGGCTCCTCATGGCACATTCCCTGGAGACAGCACAACAGAATGCAATGCAAGCCATCCAGTGCCTTCAGAACCATGGATTGGTGATCAACAGGGAAAAGAGCAATTTCACCCCATTTCAATCACTGTCACACCTGGGAGCAACAATGTACACCACACAGGACAAAGTAACACCAATGGAGGACAGGTCCTAAATTTAGGCTGTCATGGACTACCTACAAATGCTGGGATTCATGACATCCACCATAGACATGATTCTCTGGGCAAGACTACATATAAGACTCCTACAATAATATCTCATAGAGGCATGGGAGCATATGTCACACAACTTCCAATTCCGAATAACCCCAATGATGCAAGTGCTGGTAGGGCTACAGTGGTGGACAGTCCACTTGAGCCTGAGCCTAGGACATCCCCTGTCTCAACCAGACAGGATCATCATTACCAACAGCATCTTAATGGGTTGGGGGGCAACTCTCAGGAACCACGTCACACATGGTATTTGGTCCACGAGTGAATCATGACTACTGATAAATGTCATGGAAATGAGGATGATATTCTTGGTACTGACATTCTTCAAGCCACTTATTACCAGATGGGACATACTGGTGAGGTGTGACATCCAGATCACGGTGGCCTACCCAAACAAGCAGGGAGCAACATGCAGCAATGCCATGATTGCAGAGTCCATGAAGGTGCTGCATTAGGCTGAGGCAAACCTGACATCAATGTCAGCAATATATCTAGCTGGGAAAGAAAACATAGAGGTGGAATGGCTGAACAGGGTGACCCTGAACCATTCAGAGTGAAGGCCACACAAAATGGCATTTTCAAAAAATCCAACACAGATGGGGCTCCCTACAGGTGGATCTAATGGCCTCATACCACAACACACAGTTTCCCATATTCCACTCCAGGTTCCATGATCATAGGTCTTAGGCAGTGGACACACTATCTGCACCATGGAATTTCCACAGAGCATACATATTCCCACTCATGTCAATGATCCACAAAGTACTACACAAGATCTGCAGCACCGGATCAACTGTGGTGATAATAGCACCAGTCTGGCAAGGAGACCCTGGTTCTCTCTCCTCCAGATGATGGCAATAGAGTCCCTGATGTCACTTCCCAGGCGAGCAGACCTCCTGAGCCTGGGGTCAGCACTGAACCTGAACCCATCGACACTCAAACTAACAGTGTGGCTATTGAAAGGAATAGACTGTTAAATCTGGGATACCTCCCCAGGGTGGTTGACAGACTAATGCAATCCAGGAGACAATCCACCAAACTGACATACCAAAGACACTGGAAAATGTTTTCCAGATGGTTCCTTGAGGGGGGGGGATATCATCATCTGTAGCTGGACTACCACAAATGTTGGACTTTCTAAATGATAGGGCAAACAAGGGCCTTAGCCCAGCCTCTCTGAGAGTTCAGTCCTCCACAATATCTTCCATCAGGGGTCCATTACCAGGGACTAGTGCCATTGGCTCTCATCCAGACATAATCAGACTCCTGCAAGTGGTGGAGCTCTCAAATCCCATAGTAAGACAATTATGAGCCCTGTTGCAACTGAACATTGTGTTAGATGCCCTGCTGGGCCCCCCATTCCAACAGGACTTCCTGTACTGGTGTACTCTTAAAACTGTCTTTCTGGCGGCAATATGCTCTGCCAAAAGGATAGGGGAATTACAGGCCCTATTCTATCAGAAATCCTTCCTAACCTTTCATAATGACAGAATCACTCTAAGAAAAGTAACATCATTCATCCCTATGGTGGCCTCTTGCTACCATATGGAGCAAGAAGTAGAACTGTCAGTTGTACCTGCATCCCTGGGGGACATGACCATAATACTGTATGCACTGGACATTGGTCAACAGCTGAGGGCATACCTCACTGTGATCGATGCAACCAGAAAGACAGACAGACTATTTGTTCTGACTTCAGGTAAGAAGATAGGCCAAGCAGTGTCAATGAACACCATAGCCTGATGGCTAAAGTGCACTATCAAGAAATCTTACAAAGTGACAGGTCAAGAACCACCCACAGGGATTGAGACACATTTGACCAGGGCAGTTACCACTTTCTGGGTGGAGAGAGGCCAGGGGTCCATCACCCCATCTGTTCAGCTGCCACATGGTCTTTGATACACACATTTATGAAGTTCTACTGCTTGGACATCCTTTCAGCAGAGAGGGCCTCATTTGGCAGGGTGGTCTTGTGAGGGGGTACAGAGCACAAGCTATTCTCACTGTAACTGAACCCTCCCTCTTGAGTCTCTGTGACTACACTGCTTTCCAGGTCCCACAGATTTTGACAATGGAGTACTATAAAGGATATAATATATAATGGCATTTATTCACCTGGTAAAGGTGATTATTTGAGCACCCTTTATAGTACTCCACAGACCCACCCAGGATGGCAGGAGGTCTTATCCCTAGATTCTCTCTCTCTCTCTCTCTCTCTCTCAGAAAAGAAATATTACCAGTAACAGACATGTTCTCATAACCAAGGTGTATTTGTCAATGACATTTGATTTTGCATTTCTAATGTTACCTAGATAAGTAATTAAACACATTGCTTTTTTACTTCTTGGCATCTGCCTGTACTATGTTTCTTATGACATTAGTATAGGATCACTAACATACTTTAGGCTGCTAGATAGAGGGACCACCATTCAGTGGTGTTTTTTCCAGCTTTCTGGTCCCTCCATTGTGTATTGTATATTTGCTTTTTTTCTGTCTCATTTCTAAAAGCTAGGGAAATATCCAACTGGAGATTATGGGATAAGATAGAGAGGCTGGCTGCAACCAGCTCTATTTTGACTGGATCGTGCATCAACCTATAGGATGGATGGAGAATACCCTCAGATTTTGACTGTGGAGTACTATAAAGGGTACTCAAATAATCACTTTTACCAGGTGAGTAAATACCATTATCCTTATTTTATTTCATTATTTTATTTACATGCCTAAAAACTGGGACAGCATTAATAGTACACAGTACAAGAAGGGAAGTGCTACAAACTTTATTAATGGCTGAACAATAGCACATTAGATCACTGTGACTCCTCATCACGACCCATACTGAGAAGGCTGTGAGGCTGAATGTCAAGTAAGATTAATAAACTCACTTTTTTAAATACCCTAGCTTCATATACGTTATATGGCTGTGCACTGATGCCTTAGACTACACAAGATGCCCATTGTGGAATGTAGTACCAAGTTAGAGGTTAACTATTTGATTTCTACTGATTTCAGTTGACCTTACAGCTTTGTCTTATGCACAAGTCACAACACAGTGCTAATTAAATATGGCTTAAAGGGTACCAATACATTTACAGATGGACCACTATCCCAGCATGTATGGCATGTGCAGTGTTCTGATAGTGATCATGCTGACAGAGACATGCCTGACTATGTTATGGGACAGTATAAGGTAATGGTTGTGATGGCTTGCTACCTCACCCCTGAAAACACTGTCGGATCCAGAAGCTGGCTGAGCTGCCCATATGGTGTGGAGGGCTGGAGCACAGGCAGCTCGACCAGTGTGCACCATTGGAACCAGGTTCTGCTCCAGCTATATACTTTAGCCCCCCTGTAACTGTTAGATGTTTACTCCAGTATCTGCTCCCCCTTGGAGTTAGTTATTTTAGTTACTGGGGGTGCATGGGGCACATCTCCCTGCATTAAAAGAAATGGCATTTGTTGCTGTGTTGCCCCACATTATGTCGGGCAAGTTGTGCAGTCAGGATTGTCATTTTCAGTTATCTGGAATCGATATTCTGAGCGTCAGGATACTGGATTCCAGATAACAAAATATATCCATTTAAAGCAGTATGGCTTAAGGCCATTTTTTCTACACAATGCTAGAGGTTCAATTAAACATTTCCAAGGGAGAACTGTTATACTTTCAGTCTCCAAAACAAATTACCTTACGGTCTTCAAAACAGATAGGCATGTCTTATAACAAATAAGTGTAAAATCAAGATAACATTGACAAGAAAAACTGTGATGACACAGAATTCTGTCTATGCTCTCTGATCTTATTGATGAATCAGACTGTGAAACAATCCATGGTAAAGTGAAGAGAAAATCAGGATGTGTTATTTCAGTGTCAACAGACATTACACAGATTCTTGCATTCATAAGACTCATAAGGTTATCAGTCATATAGATATGAGAAGACTCTGGTAACTGTTGCATTTTAAATTAATATTCTTTCTATTGTAAACATAAATGAACACTGCTAATTTCTTGCAGTAACCAAAAACAAAACAAGAAGGGGAAACACATGGGTTATTTCCCATGTACAGTAGAATGTAATGCTTCTTTGGCAAGGCACACCTTACTAATAGTTTATCTATAGTCTACATGCCTCAGGAAAATTCTTGGAAAAACTTTAAGATATGACTTGCAGTTTTACTACAGTGCTCCTTTAGGAAGAGCAACTACTATTTTTTTTTTGTTTGATACACTGAGCCCCAAACTTATCAACATATTCCACTACATACAGAGTAATTAAAGGGGGAAACAGGACCCTACTGAAAACAAGATAACATCTGAGCTGTGTTATCCAATGGAAATGCAATACAAAATGTGGCAAAACAGGATCCCATTGAGAAAGAGATATTGCATCTCAACTGGGTTATCATGGACATATGTACTGCAAAACTATGTAAAACACCCCTACAGCAGGACATCAGCCATGGCAATGTATTCTAAATAATTCTTTTGATGATTACTGAATGAACAGAAGTTTACTGTAGTGTTAAACAATGAATATTTCATCATTTTGTCATGACTGAATAGACAGCAGAAAAAAAGCAAAAACAAAGAAAATGTACAGCCCTACATAGCCTCATTACTTGATGAATAGTGACCATATATTGTTGATTATCAAATGTTTGATAGACAAAAATCAAAACCAATTAATCAATCAGAAAAAAACAAGTATTTTATCAAATTATGTGGATAACAGTTGTTATGAGGCTTTGGAAAATCTGACTTTAGCTTGACCAAACGAAATAAATAGAAAAGTAATTAACAGCAATTCCTGCCAGATAAAAATACTAACATGGAATATTGAGGGTATTATTAATAAATTGGCAGACAATGATACAATATCCTTCTTGCAAGAATTCAACATAATATGTCTACAAGAAACCTGGGAGAATAATTCCATTTCTCCATTAATTCCAGGTTTCACAGGATTTTCCAGCCCTGCTTTCAAGAAACAAAAATTTGGTAGAGCCAAATAAGGTTTGATAACATATATTAAAATGTCATTAGATTTCAAAATAACTTAAATAAAACACCAACCAGAACAATATTACCCATTAAACTATCCTACAATAATATGCATTTATTGATGATAAATATTTGCATCCCTCCTGGTGATAAAAATACCACCAAGGAAGGCTTCTATGAAGGATTTAAAGCATTCATAGAAGAAGAAACTGATGGTGATGAATCACTACCTATTATTTTGTTAGGAGACTTTAATGCTAGATTGGGAGATCATTAAGACGTCAGATAATGAGCAAAATGAAATAACTTTATTAAATCATATGTTGTCCTATAATAGAAAATCATTAGATAAAAAAAAAACAAATAAACAAGGAAAAACACTCTCTACTATTTTAGATGCCTTAAATTTTACTTTGCTAAATGGAAGATCTAGAAGTGAACATATTGGATCTTTTACCTTCCTATGTCCAACAGATTCATCTGTTTTAGATTTAGTATGGTCTAACATATTGGCAATTAATTTATTCTTGGATCTCAAAGTTATTACACATCCAGAGTATTCCCATCTTCCCATCGCTACTACAGTACTTGGATTTTTAAGGAATTAAAGGTTGCAACAATCCCTTCTGTAATATCAAATGGTGAAGTAATATATTATAAAATAATCCATTGGAATCATTCCTCTATAACTAAGTTTATATGATGTTTTGGAGTTCCACTATGTTTCTAATTTGAAAAAGGAAATAATTTCAATTAAATAGCCTATTCAGTTATTAAGATATTGGGAAGATCTGATCAGACATTTAGGACCATTATTTTTCCATATCTCCCTGTTACCAAAAAACAAGAGAAATACTTGGTAGAATAATTCATGTAAAATAGCAAAAAGAAACATGAATAAAATACTTCATATTTCAAATAAACCACAGGCAATAATAAGTAATCATGCAGTTTATAAAGCTCGAACACAGTATAAAGCAACACTGGAAATAGAAAAGAAAAGGTATCAAATAAACATGTAGCAAAAATAAAGAAAGACCATTTTTTCTAAAGGTATCAGAACATTCTGGACATTAGTAAGACAGATTTTAATGAATATGCTGTAAATAAAAAAGTAACAATTACCCCTTCAGTTTGGATAAACCATTTTTCAAAATTGCATTTTTCTTCAACAGAAATAGTCATTGATAAAAACATCAGTTTTTCTAAGATACATTATCCAAAACTCCTGTATATCCAAACAGAGGAAATAATATTTGCTATAAGTAAAATTTATTTAAACAAAGCTCCTGGCTCAGATAAAATGTTAGCAGATGTATTTAAAACATTTAGTGACTGGTGGATACATATACACTACATAATTTTCAATTATTTCGTCCAATGGGAAATTCTGCTTGAAAGTTGGCTTGGAAGTATAATCTACCCACTTTATAAAAAAGGTGATAGTAATAATCCTTTAATGTATAAAACGATTAGCTTAACAGAATCTGCTCAAAAGCTATTCACCAGAATTATATTAACCAGGATTCAAATTTGGGCTGAAGAAAACAATATCTTGAGTGAACCACAAAATAGTTTCAGACCTCACTGATCTACAACAGAAAATGGCTATGTTCTTAAACATTTTATCTGGAAAGATACAAAAGTTAAAAGGGCTAAATTCTATTATTGTTTTATAGATTTAAGATCAACCTTTGATTCTATAAGCAGAATTTTATTGTGGAAAACCTTGTCTGACTATAAAATTAACCCCACGTTATTGGATATTATAATAAGATTAAGTTAGAACACCTCATTCAAAATTTAAGAACATCAGACCCCATTAGAACAATGGTCTACTTCGATTATTGAAAGAAAACAATTCAAAATAATTCATTTGGTGGTTACTGGAAGTTTCATTTAGCACTAAATGTAGAATATTTCAGCATTATGCTTGTGCCACATTTCTGTGGCAGTGTTATTTATGCTACGTGGTCTGTCTGTCTTCCTTACAGAAGTATGGATGAATCTTTGTTATATACTGAACTTCAGATATAGTGTTGACTTTAGTTACTTGTGGAATGATTAAGCAATAAGGCATGACAAGTTGTGTGTTATCATGTAGTAACATCACTCCTGGGGTGGGTTGAAGCACGAGGTGAAGTCGAGTGCTTCCACCATCCCAGGAGTGACATTATTACATGATAACACACACCTTGGAGTGCCTTATTGCAATTATACAATGGCTCGATGTTATACAAAACAAAAATAAAAATGTTTTTAGTAGATTTTTAGTGAGGCAGTATAGCTTTCTTTCTGAAAAAAAAAAGGCTCAGGCTCAGGCTTCATAAAATCAGCACAGTGATGTTATTGTGCAATATCATCACTGTCTCAGGCATACACTGACCAATCAGAGTCCAGGAAATTTTCTTGCCATTGTATAATTAATTGTATTAAACCCAAAATGAGTTGGTCTGTTTTATTACAGTGAAGTATTAAAGGGAACATTGTTTAACCAGGAGTAGCACACTAAGCTAAAGTTTGTTTCCAGATGTGACCTGGGAGTATAAGGAAGTTAAGTGACTTGCTCAGGATCACACAGTATGCACCTAGGTGGGTGTGGGATTCAAACCCAGGTCTTCAGATTTGCAGCTCAGAGCCTTAACCCATTGCACTATAATATTATTACAATTACTGTAATTGACAGGCAGATTCAGGCCATAATGTTCACAGTATTCCTATAAATCAATAAAATCAGTAAAACAAATTTACTATCTAATTGAAGAATAAACAGCCTCACAGCTATCACCACTAAAAACATGATGGCAGATATTGTAAAGGGTGACCTAGGAGGACTGGGAAGGTTAAGTAACTTGCTTAGAGTCGCAGTGTATGCAAGTAATCAGACCCAGGTCAGCTGGATGTACCAAACTCATTCACAGCTCCTTACTTACTATAACATCTAAGTTATATACTGCCACCCCAGAGTTAAAATGAGGCTGAACTGTTTAAAAAAATAGTAATTGATAAATAAATAGTCTCATAGCCATCACCACCAAAAACATGATTGCAGATATTGAAAGGGATGACCTGGGAGGACTGGGAAGGTTAAGCAGTTTGTTTAGAGTGGCAGTGTATGTGAGTAATCAAACCCAGGTCTGCTAGATGTACCAAACTCATTCACAGCTACTTAATTACTTACTCTAACCTAACCTCTAAACTCTACTGACAGCCCTGAATTAGAATTATGGTAAACTTGTTGAAATAAATACTATCTAATTGAAAAATAAACAGCACAGGTATCACCAACAAACATTCTTGCAGATATTTAATAGATATTTGGAGAATGTATAATACGCCAATTTGCTCACTGGCCTTTTTTCTCTTTCATATGACTCCCGAGACCTAGTCAGCCATCAATGAAATTACAGTCAATAAGAATGAGGTTCGGGGAATGTATCAACATACTTTGACTGTAC
The DNA here is from genome assembly GCA_016271365.2 of Neoceratodus forsteri. Lineage (NCBI taxonomy): Eukaryota > Metazoa > Chordata > Ceratodontiformes > Ceratodontidae > Neoceratodus > Neoceratodus forsteri. Next base: position 677,497,516 of record CM057456.1, on the reverse strand, counting down.
AGCACTAGATCGGATGTCTTTCACAACACAAAGTTGTAAAAAGCAGTTTTTATTCTTGACTGTTAGGGGAATACTACTTTTTTACAAGATAAACTCATGAAAGCCAGGGAATGAATGACTCTTGCTCCATCGCGTTACTAAGCCATGACAATCAGCTCAGTTAACCATCATCAGGATGAGGGCTGCTTCATCGAGCATTTTTTTATACAGCCAAGGGTTCAAAAACAAATTAGACTTGGAAGAAAGGCTTGATGGGGGGGGGGGTCTCTTTCCCCTGTTGGCTCCCGAGTTGGCACCCAAAGATGTTCAACATAATAGCAGCAGCTCACCTTTCATGACATAAAAGTTGTAAAATGTAATTTTCATCCTTGACTGTAAGGAAATGAACACTACATTTACAACATTTAATCATGAAAGGGAAATGAGTAGTGTCTCTATTGGCTTATGACCATATTTGACCATTTCTTGGTACTCAACCAGGAGGCTGCTTACTTGAGCAATTTTTACAGCACTAGATGTGAGGAATGGTTAAAAAAAAGTTAATTTGGGGAATCTAGAGCCTTGAGGGTTTTTTTACTCTTTCCCCTGTGCTACTGAATAGGTAGTCTGCTTCCCCCCAACTTCCAAAGTCACCAGTGACTGCAGAAAGCACATCGTGAGAAAGTTGCAAAATGTAATTTCATTCTGACTTGAAAGTAGTGAACTACATTTTGCAACATCATTTAGCTTGTGACAGAGAGAAGAGAAAAGTTGTTATGTTGTGGGCTGCCCACTCACTTCACACAGACAAAATGCACTGCAAATAATTAATTTGGTGATTACTGAATGAATGGAAGTTTACTGTAGTGCTAAACAAAGAATATGTCAGCATTTTGTTATGACAGAATATATAGCAGAAAAAAAATGCAAAAGCAAAGAAAATGTATAGCCCTACATGAAAAGAATTAATTCTGAATACTGTACGGTATATGTAAGTCCTGCCTGCACGACGACACTTGCTCTAACTGCAGGAATGGCACTGGGATGAGTAGCCTGTCAATGTAAAGGGCATATTGCATGAATGTTACTGTTAGAACACCTCATTCAAAATTTAAGAACACTGGACCCCATTAGAACAGTGGTCTACTTTGATTACTGAAAGAAAACAATACCAAATAATCCATTTGGTGGTTCCTGGAAGTATCATTTGGCATTACGTGCAAAATATTTCAGCATTCTGTCTGTGCCAAATGTCTGCAGTGGTATTATTTATGTTAAGTGGTCTATCTGTCTTATACCTTATAGAAGTATGGATGAATCTTTATGTTATATTAAACTTCAGATGTAGTGTTTGACTTTTGTAACTTGTGGCATGATCAATAATAATAAACCCTGGGTTTACATTTTTAAAAGTAAAATGAGTTGGTCTGTTTTCTTACAGCAAAGTAGTATTGTAATTGAAGGGCAGATTCAGACCATAATGTTGACAGTATTCCTATAAATCTATAAAATCAGTAAAAAAAATGCTATCTAATTGAAAAATAAACCACCTCACAGCTTTCGCCACCAAAAACACTATTTCAGATATTTAAAAAGGTGACCTAGGAGGACTGGGAAGGTTAAGTAACTTGCTTAGAGTCCCAGGGTATGCAAGTAATCAGACCCAGGTCATCTGGATGTACCAAACTCATTCACAGCTCCTTACTTACTCTAGTCTTTAAGCTATACTGCCACCCCAGAGTTAAAATGAGAGTAAACTTCTTAAAATAAATAGTATCTAATTGAAAAATAAACAGTACAGCAGCCACCAACACAAATGCTTGCAGATATTTAATAGATATTTGGAGAATGTATAATATGCCAATTTGCTCAATGGCCTTTTTCCCTCTCCCATTTGACTTCTGAGACCTAAAATTACAACCAACAAGAATGAGGTTTGGGGAGCTGTATCAACACACTTTGACTGTACAGCACTTGACCAGACATCTTTCATAACAGAAAGCTGTAAAAAGCAGTTTTTATTCTTGACTGTTATGGGAATATTACCTTTTACAACATAAACTCATGAAAGTCAGGGAATGAATAACTCTTGCTCTGTTGTCATTACTAAGCCATGACAGTCAGCTCAGTAAACCATTACCAGGACTAGGGCTGCTTCCTCAAGCATTTTGTTTTACAGCCAAGGGTTTTAAAAAAAATCTGGTTCTCTTTCCCATCTTGGCTCCCAAGCTGGCACCTAACAATGTTCAACATGATAGCAGCAGCTCACCTTTCATGACATAAAAGTTCTAAAATGTAATGTTAATTCTTGGCTGTAAGGAAATGAACATAGAGAATAAAGTATGGGTTAGGGTGTGTAATGAGATTTTACAAAGACCCGAGTTGTGGGATGCTACATAAACCCCGAGGGTGAAGCCCGAGGGGTTTGTGAAAAGCATCCCACAATGAGGGTGTGCGTAAAATCGAGTTTGACACACATCCCGACCCATGCTTTATTTATATATTTGCTGGGTTTCCCTTTTTCGCCTCAGCAATTATATAAAAAAAAGAGCTTGAGGTGTGTCCTCAGTTCGGTTTAGTTTTTGCGGTGCCAAGAGTTGCCATATTTTAAACTCATTTTTCTTCCTTTGAGCAGTTCTTTGTACGTGTTACAGTGTGTGTGTGTGTGGGGAAAAAAGAAAAGAAAAGAACTTACCACCACGTTCTTCTGGTGGTTCTGTTTGGTGCGAGATGGAAGCATTGAGTGGTCTGGGCTGGTTGTGCGCTGCTGCGTGAGCATGCGCACCAGCAAGGGAAACTATACATGTGTTTGCCGTTATAAACACTCCTTTATAATGGCAAATTTTGCCATGGTTTCCCTATGGAAAAAAGGGAAAGCTAGTTATTATATTACATTTTACAACATTTAATTATTAAACGGAAATTATTAGATTATCCTTAATTACTTACTTGTGACAGAATTTGACCATTTCTTGGCACTTGACTAAAAGGCTGTTTCCTTAAGCACTTTTTACAGCCCTGGACTTGAGGAATGGTTCAAAAAAGATTAATTTGGGGAATCTAGAGCCTTGAGGGGGCCTTTTACTCTTTCCCCTGTGGTCGTGAGTTGGTTGCCTGCTTTTCCCCGAACTTCCAAAGTCATCAGAGACTGCAGAAAGCTCATCATGAGAAAATTGTAAAATGTAGTTTCATTCTGACTTGAAAGGAATGAACTACATTTTGCAACATAATTTAACCTGTGACAGAGGGCAGAGAAAAACTTATGTTGCGGGCGCCCTCTTAATTCACACAGACAAAGACGAGACCTCACCATGCCACACCAGCTGTGCTCAGGCAGCAGGGCCACTGTTACAGGCCCACTGTCAGTGTGTGGGAGCTGGTGGCACTTACTACTAAATATATACAACTTTAAATGAGTGCCCAAATGAGTATAACATGTTAGAACTGAAAAAGTAATGTCAGTGGATGTTGTGTTTATTTTCCTCTACGGTTTTTGCAGTGCTCTGCATGGCGTTCCCACTTTCCTGTGAAGTTTCAAAATGGTTAACTGAAACCTGACTATATTCTTGAATATGTCAGAATACTCAGTTAATCCACTCTTCTGCATGCTGAAAATGAAATTATGGACTGAAGGACCCTGATCCGTGAAGAAAATTTGTGTCATAAAATAAATCTGTCAGTAGAACTTACGTATAATTTTCAGAAACCACACTGACCTACCGATTTTATCAGAAAGAAATACTTTCTTAATACATTAATATATAATGAACAAATAATTGAGTGACATGATTGTCACATCATGCATAGTCAACAAATTTAATCTAAATGTTATTGTAATGCTGTGGTATGAATTCACAAAAAATAACACAGCTTAAACAATACAAATCTCATCCCGATGTAATATGGTTCAAACATGGGATATGGTAATGCACTGTTAATCACCTCATGGGGACATACTGTGACACAAAGCTCAGCCAAGTGCTGAACACCAACACAAGGTAATTGAATAAAAGTTAACATAATCACCCAGTACCTTATCACTAATATTACAGAAATAAAATTGTGGTGGAAGTGTAGTTAAGAAACCATTTCAATGTACTGCACTTTCCTGACTGAGATGTCACTTGGAATACATTCATAATTTTGTCAGTGAATGTGCACATGTCTCTATGGTAACTGACATAAAAATTAACAGGTTTAGTCCAATTCATATGAAAAGGCAGCGGACAGTAAGGCCCCGTCCACACTATGCTGCTTAAATGCTGTCACGGTTCTACACCATTACAGACAGTAACCAGTACAGTGTGTCCACATTGCTGGTGAACTGTCTCGGTAATGGTGTGGAACCATGAACCTTCATTAATGGGTGCCGTAGTGACACCATTTTGGACGAGCACCCTATCCCCACAATGCAGTGCATTCTGCACTGGAGGACAGCTGGGGCAATACGCTCACCCATCCACACTACACCCGGTAACATTACCGAGGCAGAACCAGTTTCATAACCGTTGTTGAAGCTACCTCATATGTGGTTTCCACAACAGTTACGAAAACGACCTCTGTAATGATACAGCTATAAATGCAAACCATTACAGTAATGGTTTGGGCCCTCTGTAATGTTACAGATGCATAGTGTGTACAGGGCCTAAATGTGCTGAATGTGTTGAGTGCATTACTTCTAGCTGTTTTTTTAATTTCCAATTGGTGTCAACACTGACTTAGCCATGAGAGCAAAAGCAAAAAAAAAAATGCAATTAATTAATAAATATTCATTATTTTGAACAGTACCTGTATGCATGAAATTGAAGCAGTTACAGAAGTGAGTAGCATATTACGATCCATGACTTTTGTTTCTGTTTGTTAAGACGGCACAACTTTGGGGGAAAAGACATACTGCAGTTAGTTAAGCAATGTGGTGTGTCTCTATACAGCAACTTATCAACAACCTACATTATATACTTAGATTGCTTCAAATAGAATGATTTCAGTGATCGGATGGGTTGCATAACACTGTATGAGCTGAAGGGATGGGTAGGTCAGGGTTAGGTAAGTAGACTGAACTATTTTACCGGTCAAACTAGTCACTACTCTATATTTGCTGCAGCCTAACCACTTGTGCTCCTTGCCTGTCCATGCAATTATTTTAAAAATAAACAGTGCAAATTCACACCATGGTTATAGGGATTATAAGGAAATTGAGCAGACTGGTTCTAGAGCATGTTCAGTCAAGATGTCTGTGCTGATCATTGAGGATTACTGAAATGTAAGCAGGAGGTTATAACAGTGTTTTTTTTAAATCACTTTAATATATTGGGCTGCCCCTACTGTTCATTATTAAATATTTATACATGCACAGTAATGGGTTGATCCCACAGACAGGCAATAACTGTAATGCCAAATATTTATTTTGTAAAAAATTAACTTTGGCAGAAAGGCAGTTAGTGGAGAATGTGTCATCGCAGGTGTAAAGTACAGTGTATCTAAGCAAGTTAAACAATTAAAGTACTGGCTGTAAAGGAGCACTGTAGGCTAACCAGCAGGTGTAGCTAGTGAATCAAATTAAATTACTGGCTGAAACGTTTACTCTAATCTGACAAAATAGCTGATGATGTAGCCAAAGAGTCTCTGTACATCAACCCAATAAGGCACTGAACACCGTGGGGAGGCAGAGGTAAGCTGGAGATTCTGTGTATCTGTATGTTTCCAGCAGTGTTGCTGGTAGGCTCCAGTCTTGCTTGAGAAAGAGTGAATGATGGGGGGAGGGCATCAGAAACTTGGTCCTCAGCAACTGCGGGACACTGGGCTGACTGCTGTATGTTTCCAGCAGTGTTGCTGGCAGGCTCCAGTTGTGCTTGAGAAAGACTGAATAGTAGGGGGGAAGACACTGGGAACTTGGCCCTCAACAACCGTGGGACATTGGGCTGCCTGCTGTATGTTTCCAGCGGTGCTGTGGGTAGGCTCTGATCATGCTTGAGAATGGCTAATGGGGGGGGATAATTTTATTTATTTATTTATTTATATTTGTTTGTGTCTAGGATTACAAAGTACCTTTGAGCCAAGGCTCTTTTACAAAGGTTGCTTGTCATGCTGGTTACAGGGTAACGGGCACTAAAACACAAAACAGTTACAGGTACATGATTTTAGACAGTAACTTTGCTTGACGAAATCAGACTGAGCGATGAGTAACTCATGAAACAATAGGAGGAAGAGGGCAAGAAAGTGAGAGGGCTGAGGGTAGGGGAAGGCATAAGTGTAGAAGGTCAGGGTGAGGCAGCCAAAGGGTCTTGTCAGGACAGACACAGGGCAAGTGCATTAGAGGTTGCAATGGATGGGTAAGTGCAAGAAGAGAGGGCAGAAACTGACACCTATAAGGTCAGAAGCAGCACAGGGAATGAAGATGTTATGGGTTGCAAGCACAGGTGAAGATGCCAGTTATGGAGTGGCGAAGCCTTTTTTTGAATGCTCCAAGCATTGCTGTGGATGAGGTGTCACTAGAGAGCTCATTCAGCAAACTCGGAGCCCTGTATGCAAACAACCTTTGACCTTGGGACATGCAGCAGTAGGGGATTTGAAAGATTTGGGGCTTAGAGCTCTTGGTGTTGCGGCTGGTGATTTTGCGTTTGAGGATGGTGCTGACTCCTGGTGGTGCCTTACCCACATTTTCTTAGCAGTGATGCAAGTTTGATATTTGATTCGGTTGTTCAGTTGCATCCAGCCTGTTTTGGAGCAGAGGTCACAGGTGTGGGTGAGATGGTGGGAACCACTAGCGAGTCGGCAGGCTTGATTGAGGGAAGTCAAAACACGCCTGAGAGATGAGGTTGTGGCAAATCCACAGATAATGAGACCATAGTCAATGATACTGATGATGGAGCTCTGGACAGCTATGGACAGAGCTTCTGGGGTTAGATGTTTCCTATGTTGGAATAATAGGCCCATCCTGGTGTTGGCTACTTTTGCCACGTTATTGATGTGTGGGACATAGGAGAGATTACAGTCAAGGGTGAGGCTGAGGTATTTGGAGGTATGAACTTGTTCGAGGGTGATTTCTTGCTTAGTTTTAATGGAGAGCTGATAATATTTGTGTTTGTTTTGGGAGCTTCAGAAGATCATAGTCTTTGTTTTTTTCTGGTTAAGTGTAAGTCTGTGTTTTGTGAACCAGTTTTTGACTGCAGAGAAGGCCTGTTGGAGGTTACCTTGTAGATGGACTGGATCATGGTGGGATGCCAGGATGACAGCATCATCTGCGTAAAGTAGGATCTGTTCAGGGCAGAATTCTGGCAGTGAGTTCAGAAAAAGGCTGAAAAGGAGGGGGCCCAAGATTGAGTCCTGTGGGACACCGGACCGGACTGGTCTTTGGTCTGAGAGTGTGCCAGCAATTCTCACTCTTTGGGAGTGGTTGTCTAAGTTGCTTTTGAACCAGTTCACTGAGTTAGGTGAGAACCCTGCTAGTTGAAGCTGGGCAAGTAGAAGATTGTGGTTGATGGTATAAAAGGCTTTAGTTAAGTAGATGAAGGTTGACCCAGTAAGATGACTAGATGACTGTTATCGAGTGAGTGATGGATTGCACCAGTGAATTCAAGTAGTGCTGTGGAGGTGCTATGACCTTTTCTAAAGCCATGCTGTTCCTTGCACAGGATTTTGTGTTTGTCTAGGAAGCCAGTGAGCTGGTCTGACACTATCCATTCTAGGGCCTTGGAGAGTGGAGGTAGGAAGGAAATTGGACGGTAATTCTCAGTAGTTGTTTTGTCAACACTTTTATGAATTGGGGTTACCATGGTAGATTTCCATAAGTCAGGGAACTGGCTGATGCTAAGGGAGAGGTTGAAAATCCTGGTCAGTGGTCAGAGTACTTCTTCAAGTGTGAGTGATAACAGTCTGAGGTTGAGGGAGTCACTGCTGGCTCTGGAGTTGCAGATGGCTTAAGTAATGTAGCTGCAGACTTAATGCATTTTTACTGCTTTAAAGTAGAAGGGATGGTGGCTGGAGGTGGTTGGGGGGGCAAGGGGAACCACCTCATCGAAAAAACCCTGTGGGATTACAGCACTGAGGTCTGTGAAGGTGTCATTGAATGTGTCAGCACCATGTATGTTGAGTACTGACGGGGGTGATTTAGATTGCTTCCCGGTGCCTTCTTTAATGTTATTCCAGAAGTCCCTACCATTGGCCCATGAGTTAGTGAGAGCATTATGGAAATAGCTGGTCTTCATGTTTGGTGCAGTAAATTCATGAAAGTTTATAGTTAACAATATCAACTTGTCTCCCGGTGTTTCTGGCAATCTCCCAAAGGTGGTCTCAAGCTTTTAGTCATCTAAGTAGGTCTCCCTTGAGCCTGGAGTTACATAGGGCTTTGGCCTTGTGCTTCTTGAAGGGTGCAAATATGTTGCATTCTTGGTTGAAGATCCTGATGAAGTGTTCCAGTGTGGTGTTCACATTGGTTGTAGTGAGAATTGGGGACCAATTCTGTTGATGAAGGAAGGTTTTGAGATGAGGTAGCATGCCTCTAGGTAGAACCCAGCTAGTAATGGTTTTGAGGGGGACTTGATGAATTTATTGGAACAGTAGCAGATGACGGGGGAGTGGTCACTAAGTGTGTCAGGGAGGACAGTGGTGTTTGTGATACTGGTGGGATGGCTTGTTATGATACAATCCAGAAGGGTGCTGGTACCCATTTTATAGTTTGTCCTGGTTGAGGAGCTAACCATCTGAGAAAGGTTTGCTACCGCTATCAAGTCCCTGTATGCTCCTGCCTCTGCAGCAGGCCAGTTAATATTAAAGTCATTGAGGAGGATGGTTTCTGAATCAGGTGAGAGAGATTTGGTAAACTCCAGGACTGTGTTAAGCCCATTACCTTGCTGTCTTGGTGGAATGTGACAACTGTGATGGCTTTATTGTGTGCACCAAGAAGGATCTTAACAGGAAGAATCTGTGCAGTGGTGGTTTGGGGGGTTAAGTTGATGAGGTGCTCCCAGATCGTGTCCTTAAGGTACAGAATGCAGCCACCACCTCTTTTTGATGTTTGATCAAGTCGGTAGACATTATACCCAGGGAGGGTAATAGCATGGTCGGGAACCAAAGGTGAAAGCCAGATTTCTATGACTGCTAGTATGTCTGGGTTATGCTGGCAGGCAAAAGTCTGAAGGGCGTCAATTAATAAAAGAAGAAAGAAGGAACCTAGAGAAGTTGAGTGTAAGCAAATGTCAGAAGAGAAAGGAATTGTTTGGCTGCATTACTTACTGCTAGAAAGACTGTTGAGAAAGTTGCACTCTTTGGCCTTTTGATAGGGATTTAAATGCAGTTGGTTGAGAAAGTGAACAATTGTCCCTTTTCTGAGGTATGTGAATGCTCTGCCGCTGCAGCTGTAAAAATAGTGCTGTTCAGCTCAAACAGGCCGCGTAGTAATGAGGTTTCAGTGGAACACAAACTTTTTCACATTCTATCATGTTGTTTGATCACAAAAATGACATCAGTCCTTTTCTGAATGCAAAATGTCTGCAGGGCTATGACCACTGCAGCCATAAAAAAGGAGACAGATGGTGCATAGCTGCTACTTATCATATGCGGCATCAAAAGCAAAGTAGCAGGGCCACCCACATCCACCACGGGCCTGCAACTCAGTGCAGCCAGGGCTAAATATGGGGAGATCCTCAGAGAACAAGCAGAATTTGCCATCTTCAAAGCAAAAGACCATTATGTTGATAGGGGGAAAAGGGTGGGAAGGTCCTGGGACTTTTCAAACAGCATGGGGTCATAATGTTGCAAGATATTATGCCACAGCAACATACCATTCTGCCAATACAGTGTGATATATTGCATGTGGCATTTGTCTTTATTTTGCAGGGGGCTCCTCTTGCACACCCCCCATTACAGGAGGTCTGTGCCCCCTGAACCACCCCAACTAAAATAACCAACTCTTGGGGGGGGGGTTAATGCTTTACTTCACACGAATTGTGAAAAATAAAAATATTCCTTGTGTCTGGAACTGGGAATCCAAACCTGATCCCAAATGCACCTCCTTCCCTTGTTCTCTGTGGCTCATCCCATCAATTCATGGCAGCTGCTTACTGGCCCCACCTCCCAGCAAAGGTCTCATCCCCTATGTGGGAAGAATGAGAAAGTGCACTACTGAGCATACACCCATTCGTGGTTTGCACCCTCTCATTCTACCCTACCATGCTGTTCCTTTTGCTCGGTTTTAACATACACTTTCAAGTGTACAAGATACTGACCCAGTAGGTTTTCAAACAACAGGGGGCATGCCAGGCAGTCACCTCCATCAGATCCAAAGCAGGTCACATCCTATCCCACCCGACCCAAATTGTGTCAGCTTTCGGGGACTTTTTTGCTGACCTGTATGCCAAAAAAGAAACCACGCCAACTACAGACATAAACAATTTCTCTAAAGAACCCACCTACCAAAAGTGCCACAGGCTTCCCTAGATTGACTTGAAGCCCCTGTTTTTGAGCAAGAGGTGGAGAGAGCAATTGCATCCCTGGTGGTGGGTAAGACCCCAAGGCCAGACTGCTTCTCCACCAGCTTCTACAAAGCATTAGGGTAGGAGATATCGGGACAGTTGGCACACCTCTTTAATGAAGTGAAGAGGGATGCCAGCTTGGACCAATACTTATAGGAAGCACTAATAACCCTTCTCACCAAGCCAGACAATGACCCAATCAATATGGGCAGCTGCACACCCATATCACTCCTGAACACAGATATAAAAATCCTTGTGAAAATATTAGCATTGAGGATAAACGGGCTAATTGGCAATCTAATTGGCCCACTACAGGTAGGCTTCATGCAGGGTAGACTGGCTCTGACCACCTACGGAAGTTAGCACACATTTTAGCAGCATGATGGAATCAGCATCACCAGTGGTGCTTCTAGCCCTAGACGCAGAGAAAGCCTTTGACAGAGTGTCCTGGGCAGTTTTTTTTGAAACTTTGAAAGAATTTGGGTCCCCTCCCATCCTACATAGAGTAGGTCAAACTTCTCTACTCACACCCCACGTCCAGAATACTCTGCAATGAGAGGCTCTTACCACCATTCCAACTACAAACAGGCACCAGACAAGGCTGTCTCCTCTCACCATATTTATTCAACCTATACATTGAACCCCTAACATGGAGGATCCTAGTGGAAGAGACTATCAAAGGAGTAAAAGTGGGGGACCACGGATATAAAATCTCTACCTGTGCGGATGATGTACTCCTACACTTAGAGGACCCAGCTCACTCACTCAATCCAATATACCCTGACTCTCTTACAAGACTTCAAACACATATCAGGATGCAAACTAAACCTCACCAAAACTTGCTTTTTGGCACTCAACCCCCCACGCATTTCGTTCATGTACAGTGCAATGGGAGGGCAAGTGGTGCCTCACCTATATAAAATATTTAGGAATTGTAATATCTCATAGCAGCAAAATACAACAATCCCAAAACCTGGACTCCCTACAGGTCAGAATTAAACAAGATGTGGTCCATTGGTCTACGTTCCCCTTAACTCTGTGGTCATGCATCAACATTATTAAAATGAATGTCCTCGGGATGCTGTACGCTCTTAGCATTAACCTGGTTTAAGGAATTCAGATCCACACTATCCACCTTCCTTTGGAATGGAGACTCCCGTGAAGGGTGTATCACAATCTCACAGCACCCAAAGAAGCTGGCAGACTTCAACTGCCTGATTTTAGTCTCTACTGTCTCTTGACTCATGCAGCCCAGTTCCTATGGTGCAGAACTTAAACAGATGACACTGAAAGTACAGACTATACCCCTCAGTGAAAACTAATAGAGCTAAATCTTTGTTGGGCAACTGGAATCAAAATACAAGCATTAACAAGCACCCCGCACAAACCCCTCCCCACCCCCAAAGATTCCCAGATCAGAATTTCGGTACAGGTCAGCATGTAACTCCATCCGGTGTTAGGCACCCCGACCACAACTTGACCCAGCGCAATCGCTTGCTGGAAACACCACCCTCAGTTACAGAACAAGAGAGTCCCAACAAACTTCATAGAAACTAGGAAGTTCATAGGAAATTGAACACCAAATCCTTAATTCCTTCATGGATAGCAAATCACTGATCTCCTATCACAAGTTTATTTTATTTGCTTTTGTTAACCGGGTAAGCACACTAGACAGCCAAGTGCCTATTTTCAGGTGCGACCCGGTTTCAACAGAGATACTGGCCTTCTTGTTCCTACAACTTCAGCACATGCTTAAAGTGGTCCTGGGCCCCAAAACATGGGAACAAGTGGGATGAGCTATGTGCAATCTTACCTCTCAACCTCCATCATCACAAATCAGGGACGAGGCTTAAAATGATCAGGGACAAATGATCAAAATCAGGGACGCATCTGAAAAAATAGTAACATTAGTTCCAGAAGCTGTGTACAGCATGCTTCTTAGTGTGAACAGCATTTTCTTAATGAGAACTAGACTGTAACACCAATGGCTGGTATTATGTCATGATTCAAACCCCTACTCTTCAGTGACAGAAATGCCAAATTTAGGAGTAACAGAAGAAATTTCTGAGGCAAAATCAGGGACATCCCTGAAAATCAGGGACAGTTGAGAAGTATGTGTGCAATGGCAAGTCAAAGACATGCTGTGTTCCTCTTATACAAATGCCTACTAATTCTGACCATACCACCAAACAATACCCACTGTAGTTATTGGCAAAATGGGTTCCCAGAATGAAAGAATCCATATTTCAGGGCAGATGTGTGGGGAGATATGCACAGACTCCTAAAATTCGATATCCATAAACTTATGCAATTTAAAATCAATCATAACTTGTATTACACCCCAGTAAAGTTGTTCAAGATGGGCACACTTAACATTGACCTCAACTCTCATTGTAAGCTAGAAAGGGGAACACTCAAACACATTGTCTGGAATTGCCCAAAGGCAAAAACCCTGTGGGAGGAGGTCAAGATGTGACTAGATCCCATGGTGGAACTGAGTGATGCCTTTTCCCTCCAAACCTGTCTACTGGGGCTCAACCTAGAGGCCATAATGGGTGCCAGCAAATACCACCTTGCCCTAATTTCAGCCGTGATAAAAAACTGATCCTCAAATATTGGATGGGGGTGGTTATCCTCTCCTTCCAAGAGTGGCACAATGACATGCTGGAGACTTTACACATGGGAAAAATGATCAACCACATGAGACACACTCTAAATCTCTACCTGAAAAAGTAGGGAATGCTTGACGCTCTCCTACTCATTGCATAATGGAAATTGACCACCCCTACCCAAAGACCATCACACAATTAAAACATGCGGTCTGACACCAATGGGATGCCTCTGAAAATAATCTTAAGCAGATTTACAGTATTCAGTGGGTCAAGGCACTGTCCTACCCCCAAATGTTGATGGGTGGACATCTTGTATATGCAATGAATGTATATTTTTTATATCTTTATAGTATGTCATTGTACTTTCTGATTTATATCTTGAAAACTCTTTCAATAGAGCTTATTATTTGTTAAAAAGAACAGCAACTTGTGCACAAGCCTGGTGTGCCAAGGACTCTGCACCAGATACTGGTACAGGAGGGATCCTGGAGCCTAAGTCCCCACACCTGTGGCAACCACTCCCATGCATCCAACACCTGGCACATGGAAGGGTTTGCTGCAGGCTCCTTGCACCAGGGCAAGTGATCCCCATCCCCAATCCCTGGTGTTGCCCAATAGTAAAACAGTATATGCAGTTAAACCTCCATACCCCTCCCCAATGCCCAATCCTGCCCATATGAAATACAAGTAAGAAATCCATCCTCCTCCTTCCTGATCCTCGATGCTGTTCCTCAAAGTCATTAATAACTAGATATACACAAGCCTAGTGGTCTAGTGGCCCCATTCCTGATCCCAGGCCCTGCTCATATTAAATATAAGTAAGACACCCACCTACCCTCTTCCCAGTCCCCAGTGCCATTCCTTTATGTACATATTAAATATAACAAACACACAAGCCTGGTGGTCTAGTGCCCCCCCTCCCCAATCCATGATGGCCCTGACTACTTGTTATGAAATCATAAAATATGAACTGTACATCTAGTGGCCCCTCAATCCCTGAGGTCCCCCACAAACACTTACTGAACAAAAACCTGAGCAAGTGGACCCCCTTCCTGAACCCCCATGTCCCTAACATGACATCCTGTATTATGTCCCTTCCAATGTAGCCTCCCCCAAGCCCCAATCACCATTACAGTATGTGGAAATCAGCATCGGTGGTCCAGTGGACCCCCAACCCCATACTCTGCTGGTTGTGTCCCACCACCTTGTTCCCCATCCCCAAAGGAGCTGGCAGCTGAGCACCTAATTAGTGCTGTACTGTATTCAGCACACACTCATTGATTGACAGCTCAATGAGCACATATTGAATACACTACAGCCCTCACTGAGAATGCAGTCAGTGGCTGGCCATAGTGGTCAGCAAAGGGCTGTGCCAGCCACTGGCTCCTTTAGTAATGGGGGAGTAAGGTAGTTTTACACTGGGGTAGGGGTCCATTGGACCACCAATGCAGATGTCCTCATAATGGTGATTGGAGCTTGGGGGGTGCTACATTGGAGTGGACATATTACTGGAAATTATGTAAGGAATATAGGGGTTCAGGGAAGGGGCCCACTAAACCACAAGGTTTCTATTCAATATTTGTTTGTGTGGATGTTGCAGATTGGGGTGGCTAGATGTATAGTTTATATTTTATGATTTAATATCAGTTAGTCAGGGCCACTGGGGATTGGAAAGGGGGGGCTGGTTGTACAGGTTTTCAACTTTGTACTGCATAATCCTGTAGTCAGAGGCAGTGGGGAAGGGGTCGATGGATTACCAGGGTGGTTGTAAATGTATACTTCATTCCAACAATCATTGGGGTGGGGGCAGAGACTGCTGGATTCCAAGGGTGGATGATAAATTAAACTTATTACAAATTGGCATTGATATGTGTGTATGGGGGAAGTGGCATATTGCCATTCTTCTCCAGAGGACATTTGTCTAAGTACTCTTAGACCAGCCCTGGCTGGTCTAAGGGTACTTAGAAAAATGTCCTTGTGGTGTGTTTCCAGAGTCTTATTTTCTGAGATGTGGCAGCTTCTGTCTACCACATGCCCCCTAGAGCCATGTTGCATCCCATTTTTGGGTACACGGGCAGTGTAAGCCCAGTTTGGGGCAGGCAGCCTGTGGTTGATGCAGGCTGCCTTTGTGAATAGCGCAAGGGGCAGTTATTAATGCAATGTGATGCTTGCACCATTTATGTTTGATGCAGTCACCATGTGTCAATATCAGGGCTTTGAGAATTGAGACCATAAACTTTAAGTAAAGAAAGGCACCACCAGAGAAGGAGGGGTGGATGGTGATAGCAACAAACTGACTGTCCAGTTCTTTACATAAAGTAGTTCTTTACATAAAGGAAGGAATAAAAGCAACAGAACAAAAGGGTAAACAGGGAGGAGAAGAAGCACTGTGGGTAAATTTGGAGACAGGCAATGGCACCACAATCCACACAGGGGTTGTATAGAGACCCCCTTCTCAGGGGGAGGAAATGGACAAGGAAATGATAGAAAGTATACTTAGAATGGCAGAAAAAGGGGAGATACTGCTGATGGGTGATCTGAATATGCCAGATGTTAACTGGAGTGCAGTTGCAGCTGCACCTAAGAGTGCAGTTATTCTAGATGCCCTACAGGGGCATGCCTTAGACATCTAGTACTGGAGCCCACTCAAGAGGGAGCAATATTAGACTTGATACTCTCAAATGGAGATGGAGAGGATCACAGATGTAGAGTGGGTAGCCATTTGGAACTAGCCCATCGAGACAGTATGGTTCACAATAAACACAGTAATAGAGTCAAGCCATACAAAGACAAAAGTACTGGACTTTAGGAGGGCTGACTTTGCCATAATGAGTGAGTGCCTAAGGAATGCACTAGCAAATGGGCAGGATGGAGGGTGGAAGAACAATGGGGAATAATAAAACTGCCATCACAGAGGTAACAAGCCTTGTGTGAAGCAAATAAACAAAACAAGATGATGTAAGAAACCACTATGGTTCTCAAAGGAAGTGGCAGTGAAGGTTCAAGAGAAAGAAAGCATTCAGGAAGTACAAGGAATGCAGAAGGAGCAGGACAGAGAACTGTATCAGTTAAAGCAAAAGGAGGCTGGGAAGGCAGTCAGAACAGCAAAGGCCCAAACTGAGGAAAAGATAGCCAACTCAGTTAAGAAGGATAAAAACCTTTATAGGTACATCAGGAGTGAAGGAAGACCAAGGGAGGGATAGTGAAGCTTAATAAAGGGGAAGGAGGGTGGGCAGAGGGAGACTGTGAAAAGGCAGAGATACTAAACAAATATTTTTGCTCAGTATTTACGAAGGAAGAGGGGGGGATACATAAAACAAACAGTAGTAACACTCTGGATACAGAAGTTGATACCGCCCATTTACAGAAGAAATGGTTCTGAAAGAACTCTTAAAACTGAAGGTGGACAAAGCAAGGGGCCTGATGGGATTCATCCCAGAATTTAAAAGAACTAAGGGTAGAACTAGTGACACCACTGACTACCCTTTTTAACAAATCATGGGAGGATGGGGGTACCGAGGACTGGAGGAGGGCAGATGTGATTCCCTTCACAAAAGTGGGAGCAAGGCAGAAGCAGGAAACTATAGACCTGTTAGTTTAACCTCAGTGATAGGGAAAATGATGGAATCACTTCTAAAGGAAAGAATTGTCGAGTATCTAGAGGCCAGAGGGGCACAGGACCCTAGGCAGCATGGATTCACAGCGGGAAGTCATACCAGATGAATCTGATAGATTTCTTTGACTGGGTGACCAAAGTAGTAGATCAGGGAGGGGCTGTGGACATGGCCTACCTAGACTTTAGCAAGGCATTTGACACAGTCCCACACAAAAGATTAATATACAAGTTAGCCAGCCTGGGAGTGGGTCCCAAGATGACAGCCTGGGTAAAGAATTGGCTGGAGAATAGGACACAGAGAGTTATAGTAAATGGAGTCCACTCAGAAGAAAGGAGGGTTACTAGTGGGTACCAGAGGGTTCAATGAGATAGGACCAGTCCTCTTCAATGTCTTTTATAAGGACATTGCAGAAGGACTGAAGGAAAAGTATGTCTCTTTGCAGATGACACTAAGATCTGCAACAGAGTTAATGTACAAGGTGGGGTGGAAAGGATGAGAAGGGACTTGGCAAGGTTAGAGGAATGGTCAAATGTATTGCAGCTTAGATTCAATGCTAAGAAGTGCAAGGTAATGCACCTGGGAAACAAAAACCCAGGGGAAGAGTACACAATGGGGGATGAGATACTAACAACAACAAGAATGGAAAGGGACCTGGGGTAGTCATATCAGATGACCTAAAGATGGGCAAGCAATGTGAAAGGGCAGCAAGGAGGGTTGGGGGATACTGGGATGCATAGGAGAGGCATCACCAGTAGAAACAGGAAGTTATATCCCTCTGTACAGACAGCTGGTGAGACCCCATCTGGAGTACTGTGCAGTTCTGGAGACCCAATCTCCGCAAAGACATAGACAGGATGAAGCTGTCCAGAGGAGGGCAACTAAAATGGTGCAGGGTCTGCACCGGAAGTCATATGAAGAGAGACTTAAGGAGCTTAATATGTATAGCCTCGAGGAAAGGAGGGAGAGGGGGGACATGATAGAAACTTTCAAGTACCTCAAGGGAATCAACAAAGTCCAAGAGGGTAGCATCTTTCAAAAAAAGAGGTGTGCAAGAACAAGAGGGCACAATTTGAAGATAGAGGGGAGCGCTCAGAGGTAATTTAAGGAAGTATTTTTTCACAGAGAGGGTTGTGGATACATGGAACGGCCTTCCGGAGGAGGCTGTGGAGTCAAAATCAGTGGGGGAATTCAAGCATGCATGGGATAGTCATAAGGCAATTCTGGGGGGGTAGGAAGAAGTAGGCTGCTGGTTAACTAGGATCTGCAGCTTATCCAGTAGGTAGGGAAATGGGCAGACTGGGTGGGCCAAGCGGTCCTTATCTGCTGTCAAATTCTATGTTTCTATGTTTCTATGTCCAAAGGATACTTAGGCATGTGTGATTTAAGTACCACTTGGTCAGAGCATAGCAAGTGACACCCACTGCCTCATGGAACCACAGACAAAGAATTTCAATTCAATGGATCATCAGGCTCCTTATTAGGGAACACCAGTGAGGGGTTATTAGGGTGTCTGGAACAATGGTGGGAAGCAAATGCCTTGAATGTGGGCACTGAGGCAGTCTGAAAATAGGAAGTAGAATGCTTGTGCAACATGATTGTAACTTTGACTGATGCTCTCTCCGTCCTAACAACAGGGACTACCACCCTTTGGGGGTACTGTAAGGACAGCGGTACCCTCTTTAGGAGATTCTACCCATAGAGGTTTCACAGGGATGAGGTCCTCTTGGACCAAAGGTACCTTAGAGAGGAAGGTCAAAAACAGCAAATAAATTAACAGACCGGCATTACTTTCTATAAGAATAGAAGAGAGGTAACCTGGAAAGGTGGATACTAGAACGGAGGTGGGGAAGGACAGGACTGAAATTTTTAACCACTATCCAGCTCCATCCCTCTGTGGAAAAATTCATTAAATGCTTTTAAAATTATAACTTTTGCCATGTAAGAGAGGACTCACCCAAGAATGCATGGGACAGACATAAGGCAATTCTAGTGGAGGGTAGGAGGAAGTAGGCTGTCAGTTAACTAGGATCTGCAGCTTATCCATTAGGTAGGGAAATGGGCAGACTAGGTGGGCCAAGTGGTCCTTATCTGCCATCAAAGTCTGTGTTTCTGTTTCACCCAGGGTAGATACCACTGGGGAAGCAAGGCCTGGATTGCAGTCCCTTTTGGCTTAAGCTTTTACATATGATGGCTCAGATCACTGCTAAATTTGGAATCAAATTCAGGAGAGATGTTTGAAGGGAAGGTTCTCACTCTATCTCTATAATGGGATAAAACCAAAGTGTGCTGCTGAGTCAGTCTGGGCAGCCAGAGGGGTCCATTCTTCTATGAAGAGAGCCCATCCTCAAGGCATGGGAATGAGTTAGAGTAGCAACTGTTCCATGACTTGTGCCTGACTTCAGGTCTGATAGGAGGTCTTCCCTATAACTGATGATGGTAAGGGTACTAAAGGAAGGGAAATATAGAGGACGATCGGGCAGATCATTGGCAGATATTGGGAGGACTCCATTGAGAGCTGCCTCTGAGTCGATGTGCATGGATTAAGGACACCCAAGGCAATGACCCTAACCTTGAGGCACAGAAGACAACACAAAAAAACACTATAAGGTGCTGCCATGCCAGTCTTGCTAAAGGGGCCCCTGTAGCAAAACTCCTATGGCCAAGGCAAGGGAAGAGGCAATGTGAATGCCAAGAGGTGCCGCTATGTTGTTCTGCAGGAGGGCTAATGCCTGTGTGGCCAGACTACTTAAGAGGGCTAGTATGACAAAGGGGGTGTAGCTTGGTAAAGGATGAAACAGATTTGTAGGCCAGTATGGGCAGCAGAGAATAAGTGTTATGCCTTAAGTAGCAATAGAGGAACTGATACTGCAGTAATGCCAGATAGGCAGGGCTATAAAAGCAGGAAGAGAACAGGAGAAGAGGAGAAAAGGATGAAGCAGAGGAAAGGCAGGGAAGCACAAAGAGTTAGGATGGCAAGCAGGCAGGGCAGGGGGTACAAAAGGGAGGGCAAGCAGGAGAAAAGTGGACAAGTAGGGTATGGCATGGGTGAGTACAAACTAGGAACAGGCAGAGAAGAGGCCAGGAATGACAAAGCCAGGCAAAAAAACAAGGAAGAAATGGTGAGACGGAAGCAGCAGGAACAGCAAGGGAGAACAGTGGGAGACAGAGAGAAACAGAGTAGAAATGCAGAACCAGCAAGGAAAGAGAGCAGTAGGGGACATGGAAGGCCTATCAGTGCAAAAGGGAGGAGGCTGGGAAGAAGGGAGCAGCAAATGAAACCTACAGTCTCAGCAACCAGCACCAAGCTCCAAGAATCCAGGAACAGAAGCAGGAACCATGAAGTGGTGCGTGGACACAGTGGTGGCAGGAGCTGCCAGAGTGACAAAACAGGAATCCTGTGTAGGTCACCTCCAGGAATGCGGCAGAATAGGAAGCAAGGTGATTAGAATGCCTGACCAGCAGCCACAAGAAGAATGAGGCCACAGACAGAGGTAGGGTAGCAGCAGTCACAAGGAAGCCATTAAGGGTAAGACAGCAGTGAGGAGGGCAGGCTGTTGAATTGGCAGCTGTGGGGCAGCTGCAACAAACTGAGCATCAAAAGCACATCTGGGCATGTGTCTTATGACTTGGTGGTGGGCATAGTGAGTGTTGCCTGCTGCCCCACAGATCCACAGGCAAGGCTCTTCCATTGCAAACCCATACATTGCCATGCATACCTAAAAGTATTGTCCCAAAAACCATATGTAGCACATATTGTAATTGTGAGAATTAGTTTGCCACGATTACTGCACAATACCACATAAAATGGACATGGAGTAACAAACATTCTCACTGAAATTACACTGTTTGCCCCCAGTAGAATCATGATATTAATAAAGAATATGTGTACATAGAAAATAAAAACATGATGCTGCTCTTTATAGGCAGGGCAGAGTTAAAAAAAAGCACTTCCTGTTTCACAGTGATGCCATGGTAACAGCCATAATAAAGCTCCATAATCATAACAAGATTAATTGAGCAAGGTTGCTTCATATCAATTTCTCGATATGATGCAATACTATAACATGGAATGTAAAATTTTAACAAGTCACTGCCACCTTCTGCTTTCACTGTGCAATGCAACCACCTATGGGGGCTTTACCACAGTGTGGGAGTAGAAAGAAAACACTTTTCTGTTGTAATATGGGCTCACACAGAAATGTCAGAGTATAAAAAAAACCCTGCTGTGCTACACAATCATAATGAGCCCTGAAGAAAAAAGTACTAATTACAGTAGACTTTTATAGAAACCTACTGCTCAGTTCCTCAGACTGATGTTCCTTGTTGCCATTTGTCACAGAAATGTAGACAGTGATGACAGGAACAGACCAAATAGTCCCTCTAGTCTGCATGTAGCACCCTATCAAACCCTGGGTCATATTCAGGGCCACTGGAAAATTGTGGAAAAGGTTACCCCAAATTGCGGAGCGTTTTGCAAAAATTGCAGGAAATTGCGGGGGTTCTACTATAGACCCTGAGTGCTTCACAATTAATCTTTTAATGTTTTCTGCAGCATATATTAGTCAGTATAAATTGCTAAATGAATACACTGACACCTGAATATGTTTAAAACATAAAGAAAAGTTTATGTTCCTAACAAGAATACTAAACTGATAAGCTATCATAAGCATTGCTTACTTCCAAAATTTAAAAGCATCTGCGTCATACAGTGCTAAATAGATTCTATAAAGTGAGCCACAGCGAATCAATATTAAATAAAGCCAGAAGAAAATTATTTTTTGTTTCTGGCTGTAGAATAATGAAGCCTAATCAACAGCTGTTTACAGTGCTCTACAGCTATTCACCCACTTTGGTACAAGATAAAATAAGCAGGCAGAGTAGTGAATTATTGAGTTTTAGTAACATGTTGTTAAAGTGTTTAATGGTTATAATGTGTACTGTAGGTACTGTAAACTATTTTTGAAATCACATATTTAAACATGAAATCTGGGGGTTATTGTGGCTGGCAGTATAATCTAGAGGCAAGAGTAACAAACTGTGAATGAGCTGACAACATCTAGCAGACCTGGGTTTGATTCCCACAACCTCCACTTGCATACCGTGTGATTCTGAGCAAGTCACTTAACCTCCTCAGTGCTCCTGGTTTGTACCTGAAAACAGGCATTTGTGCCTAGTGGGCCTTATGTGGTTACCATAAAATGTAAAAAAAACATATATATATATATATTTTTTTTTTTTACTGCATCATACAGTAGTCAGGGTACCCTGTAATTTACTTTTGTTTTACTCTGGCTGCAATAATTTTGTTTAGCTAAAGATAAATGTTCATATACATTTTGGCCTGGATATTCAAACTGTGCCATTCTGAGGCGCAAGCCCTTGCGCTGCTCAAAATAGTTGCGCTGGGGTGTGGCCGGGGTGATATTCAAAGGAGTTGCGCCTGTTAGCAACTCCTTTGACTCTTCCCACTTGCACCGGCGCAGTGGAACTTGGCGCCACCGCAAGTTGCCAGAGATGAGCATTAAACTTGCAGTGGCGCAAGTACCATTGCGCCATGCGCAAATTTCCGATATTCAAAGGTGACATGCAAATGGGGCCATAATTCATGCAAGGCGCAGGGGCCATTTGCATCTATTTACTAACCCCATTGCATGCCATTTGCATGTAGAGTGCGCCGATCCCGAGGACTTGTGCCTGGCCACCCTGCCAGGCAGCAGCCGTCGAGGACGGCGCTAATGCAACCCGATTGCGGGCGATACAGGTACATGTAACACCCCCGCCTATCCCGAAGCCCGATCGCGGGCACCGCGTGTATGAACCCCCAGTGCCCGATCTCACGGGCAGAATGTAACCCCAACCCAAATATCTCCCTGGTGGTTACCTCTGAGTCTGGCGAGACGATCTTCGTGGACAGAATCATCTGCACTTTTCAAAGCTGACAGACTGAGAAATGCGATAAGCTGTATAATGTTATGATAGGGTTTTCAACTTTGCATATCTCGAACATTTTTGAATTTTTCCAAAAATTTTCAACATAGGCTTTGGGACCCTTTCATAATGATTTCACTGTCATGGTGTTACTAGATCTCGAAGGGTGATTTTGGCAGCCAGCCGCACAAAATCACCTTCAGGACTGATTAACAAAATGACACTGCCACTGTTCATAAGGTCGGCTCAAAAAGCCTATTTTGAAAATTTGGTGAAAAATTCCTAAAATGACTGTTTACTTAGTGTGCTATAGTTCCTACACACGCCATAAATTCACGAATTTTCAATATTTTCACCCAGATTTCAACATTGACATTTTACCACCCTTATGAGCAGTACAATGTCATTTTTCCATCCACCCAAAGCGTTTCACCATAAAGCACTGGCACAGTCGGTGTGCAAAATCAATGTATAGGACAAATCAAGAAAATCACATGGCACTGTTCAGGCAGGGTCTTAAATAGCTATGTTGAAAATTTGGTCAAAAAACTAAAATTACTGTTTTGATGCGTTGCTCAGTTCCCACGCGCTAGAAGTTAACTTTCAATATTTTCACCCAGATTAACATTGCCATTTTACCACACCTCATATGAGCAGTAAGCTGCCGTCACACATCTCATCCAAAATGTTTCCCCCATATAGCGGACAATAAGCAGCTGGTGTGCAAAATTAATATATGGGACACATTGAAAATCACAGTACACTGCTTACGAGCAGAAGTCTTAAACAACTATGTTGAAAATTGAAAATTCCTAAATGACTGTTTGAGCACCGTTGCAGAGTTCCTCGCACACTGGAAGTTGATTTTCTATTTTCCTCCAGATTTTCAACATTGCATTTTCCATACCATTCTTATGAGCAGTACAGTTGTCATTTTTCACATCTAACACAATGTGTTTCTGCCCATGTAGCGAATAAAGGCGCAGTCGGTGTGCAAAATCAATGTATGGGACTCATAAGAAAATCACAGTGACACTGGTCATGACAGAGGTGTTAAATGGCTATGCTGAAAAACGGTGAAAAAATTAAAAATGACTGTTTAAGAGCAACATCGCATAGTTCCTATGCACGCTGCAAGTTTTAATTTGTAATATTTGCACCAGATTTTTTCAACAGTGCCATTTTACCATCTTTTAAGTGAGTAGTACAGCTACCATTTTTCACATCTCGCTAAAAATGTGTTAACAAGCACAGCACAATGATACAGTCGGAAAGCAAAACAATTTGGGACAGATTAAGAAACCACAGTGACACTGGTCATGACAGAGGTCTAAAAGCTATGTTCAAAAGTAGTGACAAAACTCAAAAGACTGTGTTATGGTGAGCATTGCACAGTTCCCCGCCCTCATAAGTTATGAATCTGTAATATTTCAGTCAGATTTCAGTGGCATTTTCCACATATGAACAGTACAGCTGTCATTTCTCAAACATGGCCAAAATGAGTTTTCACACTTTCAACACAAATGCATGGTAGCTCTAGAAATCATTCGGGACAATAAAGAAAATCACACTGACATGTTCTGATAGGTCAAAAATGCCATATTATGTATAAAAAAAATCCCCAAACTAGTTATTACGGGTGTCGTTGCACAGTTTCGCATGCTTGTAACTTCACCAGTTTTTAAGATTTCAGCAGATTTTCAACATGCATTTTACACCTCCCATGAAAATACCTCTGTCATTTTCACATCCCGTTCGAATGTGTTTTGCACCTGTGTGCAAATGCCAAAATAGCTGTGCAAAAGAAGTTTTCAGCCAACAAACTGATATTGCCACTGTTCGGTGGGGTCACAAAAACCATGTTGAAAATGTGGAGAAAATACCAATATCGCCACAGGCTAGGGTTTCAACCATAACGCTCCACCCTGTAAAGATGACAGGCTCAGGGTGTGACTTGATTCTGCCTGTCATGCTCTTCCACCCCACCTACACCTGCACCAGTAAAGGCATCAGGTGTGCCTCGGACTCTTGAACCCAAACTTACCCCATTCTCATACCGCACCCATCTCACCATATTTCTGATGGAATGGGTGCCATAAGGGCCAAACACCAAGACACACTGTGACACTTGTCAGTGTCTGCAGGGAGGGTAAACATGATTGTCATGTTGATCAATCCAAAGGCACACCCAATGCCCGTCACTCTGCAGGGTGGTGGTGGGTTGGTCAGCTCAACATCACCGCCATTCCCATTATGCAGCTCTGTAACTTATAACTACCAATGCCAAGCCAGCAAGCAAACATTCAATTGACAATGCATTTTAATATAGGAAGGAGAGGAAGAGGTGTCACTGGATCCATGACAATTTACATGGAATGAGGAGCGAAGCCCAAATGCTAAGGGTGCTAGTCCATGCTCCCAACCTTGACAAACTCATAACCACCAAACCCCCTATGTAAAAAGTCAAGATGGGGGATGGAGACACACAGCATATATTCTTCAGTGGGTCCAACTTGGACTGGCTGGTGCCGAAGGGGTTCCAGCAGTAGACTGATAAATTACCCCAACGATGTCCTTTCTTTACAGGTCACTAAATCCTCCGCCCCTTGCTCCCTTACAGGCGGTATTCCCCCAGCCCCTCTTCAACAGTAACATCTGTCAGCTGCAGCAACCTTAACATTCGTCCCACTCTGGTCAGCGAGACCCTCATACTCTGACCCATTGTTTTATGCAGCCCCCCTACTGACACCTCCTAGACCATTAAACACCCACCCCATACAGACTGTCAGGATACTTTTCCTCCATAGGCCCCGCAGCCCCACTCAGTCCTCCTCCCTTTATTGCCTGACACTAGTAACCTGCTTATACAGCCCCAGATACTAGCCCCAACTCTTCCATGGCCCCCTAACACTGCCTGCCCTTCCTCCACATCCCCACAGCTCCCCCTCCACAGCAACTGTTCCATCCACAACCCACTCTGAGTCCCTCACCATCCTTCTTCCAGGCCCCCATAGTTCTCCCAACACTTATGCTGTCTCCACAGTCCCACCCCCTACCACTAGCCCATGCTACCACCAGTGATGCTGACAGAGAGGTTTGAGTGGGAAGACCAGTCAGGGATCTGAAGGAATGCAGTGGCGTGGGTGTAGTCAGCCAGGGAAGGGTTCAGTTATCGAGGTTGTCAGTGGGGGCATGGTGAACAGAGGCAGGTCTGAAGCAGGTGGATGGAGGTGATTGGTGTTGAGTCCTGATTCAGCTACAGGAGGGTGGTCAGGAGCTACCGCAGTGATGGAAGTAGACAAGAGGGCAGTGGTGGGAGCAGAGTAAGATAAAAGACAAAAAAACCTATTGTTGTTGCAATGGCCGGCCATGAAAACAATATTGTCAATTCCGTGCTATGCCTTGACCTAATCTCCTTATGATGGCATGTTCAGTCATCAGTGTTGTCATGGTAACAGTGTGATTTTTTTAACAGCTCAAAGTTATCTAACCATTAACCCTACATACTAAACTGACTTTTTTATTTTCCAGTCAGACAAACTTTCTAGCTGCAATACTAACATCAGAATGATGTCAGAATCTGATGTACTGTTTTAACTTGCAGATCTTCACATGCTCTAAGCCCTGCAGAAGAAGAATATGTCTTTGAACATCTGTTAATCATCGTCAACCAATCAAATCTTTATTTAACAGGCAGTCATCATTGAGCGAGCTCATTTGCAAGATGACCTGCAAGAACAATTGTTTATAAAGGTCAACACAGGTATTGCAAGGCAAAACAGATAACACTTTACAGTAACATTATATTAATATAAACATACAGATTGTACAGGAGCAGGTATCTACATACACAGAAAGTGTCACAGACAGTTATAAGACAGATTATAAGGTTGTTGGAAAAAACACAAGGTAGAGGCAGAGTGGGGAAGGGAGGAGAGAGGGTAGAAAGAGGAGGGACGGCACAGGCGGGCTGGGAAAAAGAATAGAATGGGGATGAGAAAAGAGTGTAGGGCACCTGAGTTGTATGATATAAACACGGGCGAAGGTTGTCTCAACCGGGGTAATGAGCCCTATCTAATGTAGGAAAATGAAATAGGACATAGAGTTAATAAGTCAAGGGATTTGGAGACAGGACATTTAGGCTTGGGAGGAGCGGCTTGGGGTCAATAGTTAAGTTGGGTCTAGGTGGGGATGAATCATCGTACAAGCACTGGTACTGGATCTGAGTGGGAAGCAGTTACACACTGCTTTGATTGTACAGAAATATAAAATTGGAAGACATTTAAACAGTTAGAATGTAATTTGAGAGTTTTTGCAGACGTTCCCAAGGTAAACAGCAAAGAAAAACAACCTGCCTCGAATTTACCTTTTGGGTACTTTATGTTATAACTGAGTAACTTGAGCGCGTTTTCCCAATTACACTCAAGAAACAGCAGAAGACATAGGAGGCAGCTTATTAGAAATAGCTCTACAAGTCAAGGCAACTTTCTGTGGCGCCTGAGCTGTGTGATGTCAATCCACGCATATAGGGTACAGTGATGCGGGCGGAAAGTCCCTCAAAACCCAGTGCTCGATGGTAGGCATTGGCTGTACAAAAAACTGCAATAAACCAATGATAGAAGTGGTTGGACCAGTTGATAGCATCTCTGGTGAAATCGGTTGATTCTAAAAACAGGCCAAGCCTTTGCTGGTCGTTTGACAAGTCCTCAATATATTCGAGTAGGAGAGTCTGTGAATATCAGACTCCCAGATACTTAATTTGTAACAAATTCTAATTTTCACCTAGAACTGGTAATTTGAGAACTGTCACTGGACACAGGGTTTTCATAACCCGGATGAATGGAGAGGACCATCACCAGTTTTGGCATTAGGAGTAGCTGGGAAGTTAGCTTTGCAAAACGTTGAATGGATGGTAGATCATGCAGGCAGCTTCGGTGTTGGGCGACTCATGAAAACTGCATCTGCAAACATGGATGTTGGCTTTATACAGTGGTTGATGTTATTACGTAGATTGCAACAATAGGCCTAGTATAGATCCCTGAGTACCCTCTTTGAAAGTTTTACAGGGAGACAGATCTCTTTAGCTTAACGTGAGAGCACCTGTAAATAGTCAGTGAACCACAGAAAGGAGGTCCACACCTGGTTTTAAGGAGGAGGCAGACTATGATCAAGGGTGAAAGCCTTGTTGATCAAGGAAAACAGCACAAATGAAGTTTTGTTCTCAAGTCACTGCCATTCATTGGTTAATTTAGCAAGGCTGTGATATGCCATGTTTAACTCTAAATCTGACTGTAGGATTTAGATTCCATTGATTCAAGGTAAGTCTCAGCTGTGCATTACAAATTTCAGCAGGCGCTAAAGGACCAAGGAGAAAATTGACCTGTAGTTATTGGGATCAAGAAACACCTGATTTGAACAGTGGTATGACATCAGTCTCCCATACAGGTGGAAAAGTCCGGGACAGGATAAGTTAAAAGGTGGTGACGGGTACCAAGCAATGGTAGGCAATTTCAGGAAGTATGGGTCTAGGGTGTCGCACAGCACTTTTCTAATGTCCAACTGTAGCAGAGGTCCTCTCACCCTTTCAGTGAGGCAGGTTGAAACCCGAAAGGTGAGGAAGTGATTGGTGTTTGGAAGGGTTGGCACCTGGGGCGAAGCATAATGAGAGGAGATCAAAAACATACCCAGAAAAAAGTTATTAAATGCATCAAGTATCCATGTTTCCGTGATAGCGAGTTTCAGAGTAATCTTGGTCGGGACAATTTCCTGGGAGGCCTAGCAGATAGTTAATAATGTTAGAGCTTTATTGGGCTTTGTGGCCAGAGTCAAGATCGATTTGAAGAAGGTATTTGATTCTTGATTGTCTTAGCATAAATTTAGAATCTCCTGAACTGATTCAATCTTAGCAGTGTTCAGTCATGCCTTTCCAGGCTTATCTCTTCTAGGAGCAAAGACTTGATTTGAGGGTAAACCATTTACAGGTTTGTTCAGTTCAAACTTTAGAAGGAGCATACTTATTAAGACCCTCTACAGAATGCTGAATCGAAGATATTGCAAACTGACGTAAATGTTTTGTGGTAGAAATCCTGCCACTGAGGGAATAATTGGAGCTCATTTAGATAGGCAGGTTCATTGAGTTGTGCCTGGATCTCTTCTTAGAAAACTTGCAATGGGTGATGATTGTTGGTTGATCTACTCTCTCAATAAACAATGGTCACTGGTGTCTGAGAAGAAGACATCAGCGTGGGAGGAAAGATGAGGTTGCTCACTGTTAGCACATCCAAAGGTGTTTTACTGAGATCTTCACGTTTGGGCATGTTATTCAGTATAGTTGTGTCAACCCATGTGCATCACAGAAGGATGCAAGGGGCTGCTGCATTAGAGAGCCAGACAAAGCTGACATCTCCCAGGATAATAGCCCTGTCCCAACTTGTCTGACATGTGACACAAGCTGTAGCCCAGCAGACGGTCTGTAGCATCCTATTACGCAACTGCAGTAGTATGTACTCCATTTAGAATTAGACATCTAAATTTGTTGGCGACAGATGCGAGGATAAGCAGAAGGCAGAAAAGTTGTCTTCAACACAGATGGCTACCTCCTCTTCTAGTAGCCCATCTGCAAGCTGAACTAAAACATAAACGGACTGTGGATGGACTGATGACCAGATGGTGGAAGAACCAGAAACAAAAATCAAATACACAACAAACAAACCTGGGGGCATGGCCAACTGTGAGCTTAATGAAACCGAGTCGACACCACAAATTCACTGCATACCATGTAAACCCATCTCTTACCTGCTTTTGCTCTGTTTTTCTCAGCCACAGCTAAAAGTGAGTAGCAGCCCTCAGTGGCCCCATTTTGGATCTCTCCCAGCGCTGGAAGTACCTGAAAACCTGTCCTGTTCCCTGACTGGCGGCTCGACCCTACCAAAATAGACCACCCCTCTCTCACACTCAGAGAGTGGCTCAGAAACACAGCAAAAGTTGGCAGACATTGGCATCACATAGATAATCTGATATAGCTATGAAAAACACTGCAGATATGGATCTATCAACGGGCATGTATTGCTGAGCACAGACTGGAGGCAGAAGATGACCGTCAGCAAACCAGGGCACAACACCAAGACCAAGACCAACATTCACCAATATAGGCCCAGGAGACTTAGAAAATCACAGGCAGAACACTTGAATTTGTGGGATTTGGAGGTGTGAAGGGACTGTACTATCTGTTTCTTAAAAAAGCTCCCCAATTGGCACTCTGAAACCACCAGAGATAGCTAAGGTTCACAGAACCCTGGTACCGCCACTGCTCCTGGTGATCATCCTGTACCATTTGGCCCGCCTTCAGTTTCAGACCAGAATCCATTACTAGGCTGGCAGGCCAAAAGAAAGAACTTATATAGAGGCCACAGGATCCAGATTCATAGTTACTCCCAAGGAGCTAACAGCATGTAGGGCTTTCTGCAACACCAGCCCTGAGCTGACTTGGGTTAGAATATCTTGTGATACCAACATCTCTGCATTATCCTGAATGGACCTCTGAACTATTTGACAGTCCATCAGTGGGAAATTCTTGGCATCAGGCCCTAGTTAAACTGTATATCCGGGGCACATCCCTGGGTCACAGCTATGGAGACTTCCACACAAGCATCTACAACCCCCTCTTCTGTGTCACTCAACATAGCCCAGCCCAGGACCTCACCCGCTGCCCCTCAGAATCTCCAGGAGCAAAAGAAAAACAGGAGGGCTCGTTTGATGGGGCTCACATCGATAAACTCAGCCCGCCCCGGTCACAGCGCCGACCTTGACCCACTCCTCCTTGCAGCTGACATACAACAATCAGTTTGACCCATAATGGTCTTCTGACTGATGGATCTCAGCTGGACCTCCATACCTTCTAGATTGCCTCTAAGGGCAACAAATCCCATGCACATGTTCTCCTGGGCAGATGCTGCTGCTCTGCTCCTGAGATTTCCACCTCTACGGATGTGCATCAGCCATAACATCTTTCTGCCCTTCAGGGCCCCCTCCTACTTCTAAACCAGCTGGTTGATGTGACATAGTTTGTCTCTTGCTGTTCCATTGTGTTTTCTGATGCTATTGACTGTTTGCCAAGTTCTCCGCTCTTGGGTACATGCCTCACATTTGGGCACTGTACTTAGGCTGGGGAACGATCCAGGATATGGTTCCTGCCTGCTTGCATTTGTACTACTCCTTTCTTTAGCCTCTTTGGGTGGACATGACTAGGAGATGATCAGACACAGCATGATGCAGCCTCCTGCTACCCGTCTAGCTCTACAGCCCTACAGCCTTTACTACTGTAAGGTGATCAACGGGGTATGGGGCTACTCTCAGACTGCGGGGCTTTATGTGAGTTGCTGCTGAATTAAAGTGATTTTGCAGGATGCTGAATATATTAGTGGATATTGTGTAGACAGTCTCCTGGGCAATGGTTGTCCTATTTCTCTCTTCGCAGAAAGATAACTACGCACCTCCCAGCGATCCCCTGGTATCAGACCAACAAGCAACTGATGCACAGCAGGGCTGTCTGTTGAAGGAAAGGTTTTGGGAGGTAGAGGTGGGGAAGACACTTACAGCTGTTGCAGTTCAATGTTATCGTTGCTGCCTGGAGTTAACTCAGGCACTACTGAGCCCTGTTCAAGAACATATTTTGTATACTGTTGTAGTTCTGGCATTCTAATTCTGATTCCACCACGCAATTTTAGGGGAGAGGCCACACAGGTGGATTTCGCCTCGCCCTGGTGCTTCCCAACACACTCTCTGCCTGATCCCATCCAGGTCAAATGAGACTAACATCTCTCTAGAATGTCCGGGCACCCAACTCCCATTAAATGGAAGAAAGTCTTGCTCCATCTGAAAAGTTCAGACCTCAATATCCTCCTTGGAATAAACTGTCCTCAATAGCTAAGAAGTTTAATGGGCTGGGTAGTGGAAGAGCTGCACAGTGGCAAGTCCTCACAAACGGGGTTTTAAGCTTTTGCATAAACTAGGGTGGAAATTAAAAGACATATCCATGATGCAGAGGGGGACCATGGCTGAAATGGAAACACCGGAAGGCCCTTTGTCCCAGTTAATTTATATCCCCAACCAGGACAGACCCTTTTTCCCATACGGCCAACCAGACCTCACAAATTTAACACCCCATAAAGTACCAATCCTACTGGGTGGCGTTTAACGGTATGACCATTCCATACGACAGAAACAATAAGGCCCCGAACCACATGGTAGGCAAAAAACTCCTGAGGTTAATGGATGAACATGACTGTTGGACACGGGAAAGCCTTACACCCTGCAAAAGGGAAGTTACATGCTCTCACAAACTCATGGTTCATCCAGTAGACTAGACATATAGTTAATCCTCGGACTTTGCGATAATGTCTACCTCTGTACCCATCTATGTTTCAGATCATGCCTCAAATTCAAGTTAAAAGGACAGGACCACCCATTCCCCTTTTGGTGCTTTGACCTTCCTTGAGGACGAGACTTTCCAGAAGTGTCAGCCCTGCAATCACTGAACAGGCCAACAACACAATGGGAATGTCTCGGATACTACCCAATGGGAAGCCTCCAAAAGGCGACAATAAGAGGCCCGTATAATGCCTAGCGGCTAGAGACCAGGAACAGATCAGAGGGCATTAGAAAAACAACTTATCTCCTGAACCCAGTATAAATCTCTCAGATAAACCTCCACCAATTCCTATCAAGACAATTAGCGAAGCACCAGAAGTTCCTGAATGCACACTTAACCAGCCAGGTTGAACTGATTCTAGGGCGTACGCCATGCCTACTGGAGGGTGGTGAGAAGCTAGCAAACCTGGCATAGCACCTTAAACAGCAGCAATATCCAGGGATACACACCCAAAGGATCATACTAGTCACATAGTTATTCCAACAAGGGGGTAATGACATTATGGCCCAGTTTATAGGCAGTTATATTCTACCTTGCCCCGGCCACCTCTATTCAAAATTCCTGATTCATTACCATCTAAAGCTTACTCCATCTGATGTTAAACGTTGAAGCCCTGATCACTGTGGAAGAAGTGGCTAGGGCTATTCAATCCATGATCTTAGTAAAGCCCTGGGACCCAGCGGACTCCATTGATTTCTACCAGTCCAGTATAACCTGCCATGTCTAGTCGGATGTTCTGCCATTACTATGAATTTTACCCCCTCCTTGGGAAGCTACCATACTGCTCCCCAAGAAGGAAGAACCTACCTCTCCGGCAGTACCTCCCATCTCCCTCACGAATGCTGATCAAAAATCTTGGAAAAGTTCTTGCCGTAGACTAGAACCTCCTCAGGGCTGGTCCATCCCTACCAAGCTGGCTTTGTTACAAGCATCTGAGAGTTGACCATCACAAGACACTCTCTTGTTAATGCTACTCAAATTGTCAAAAACCTTTGCTGCTTTTAACCACTGACTGAAAGGCTTTTGAATCAGCAGACCGATCATACCTGTTTGCATCTCTTCAATTGGGGTAGGACCCAGTTTTCTGTCCTGGATTAAACTGTTACGCTTCTCCTTAGCTAGGTATTGACAAATGGTAATTTATTCCGCCTTACAACGCAGAAAGTACGAGACAGGATGCCCTCCCCCCTTCTGTTCATTCTAGTCATTGAGCCCTGGCCATTGCCTCCAGAAAGCCCCCGCTCTGAATACTGATGGGTGACACCACTTTCAAGACATGTCTATGGATGATCTTTGGTCACCACTGATACACTCACAGATGATTCAATCCATTCTCCATATACTGACTTATTCTCTGGAATAGAAATTAGGATTACTCACACTAAAAACAAAGCTCACCCAAATCAGTACCCATACAGACTTTACTGCTGGTCCCAAACATTCCAATGGCATAAAATATCTAGGCATCATCTTACATCCTAATTTGTCCAAAATGCTCACAGCCAACTTTCTCTCCCTGGTGGAGTCTCTCAAACACTGACATGGCCCACAGGAAGGCCTTAGAGGCTCTCACTAACCGGGAAAATAGGATCCATCAAGATGATGGCAGCCCCAAGATCTTATATCTGTTGTCCCATCTCCTGTACCTATTTCCTTTGAAATGGTTCCAAAAATTGCAGCAGTCATTGGCAACTTCCTTGGGAGGGCTCCTGACCACATTAGAGCAAGCTTAAAACTCATCAGCACTGGGCGGGGATTAGGGACTCCCTTTGCTTCAGGGCTATCATATGGCCTTTTGTCTCAGCCCAGACTACTTTTGGTTCTCCAATATTGGTTTCACTTCACCTACCTGGCTCCCACTGGAGCATCACTAACTACAGGCTCCTCCCTGCAGTGGCACTGTATAGAAAGAAAATTTCCCTCTGAATCTGCCTCCCCCATTCTGCTGTCCATTCAATACTGGCAAAGAGTTTTAACTCACTAGGCCAGGATTTAACACCTGAAGTTCATGCCCCTCTGGAATAATCATGCCTTGGTAGTGGGTGGTAGTACAATCCGCTGGAAAGCATGGGAATCTCAGGGTATCTCTTTAGTACAAGATCTATTGCTCCCAGATTCTAGTACAATGCATACCTTTGAGGCATTAAAATCCAGATACCACCTCCCGGCTTCACTTTTTTGGAGACATCTCCAAATTAGGGATGCCATCACCAATCTTCCTAACTTCCCTAAAAACACAGGGTCGCAATCAAGGCCGCATCCTATCACATCTTGATTACATTACTCTAGGAACAGAGCCAGTGTGATTTATAATGTCCTTATAGATGCCTCTGCAAATCCCTCCTTGTCAACTACAGCCCAATGGGAAAAGGACTTTCGTTCTCCTATTTCTGAGCTCCAATGGGACCACACTTGTGTGAGATTGTACATGTCATGTAGAGATGGGCGCACCCATCTCATTATGAACAAGACCCTCCACAGGTGGTACAGGGATTCAGTTAAACTTAAAAAGATGGGGCTCCTCCAGCATGATACTTGCTGGAGATGTGGCAGTCAAGGGACTCATCTTTTTCATATTCTCTGGGTGTCCCAATCTTCAGCACTTCTGGATAGCGATTCAAGATATGTGGAAATTGCTGTTTCCTCAAGTAGTACCAGATCCCCTCTCCTACTTTTAGGCTGTGCCCATTCTCACACACCCAAAGCATTGTCCTGGGGCCAGTGGGTCACAGCTGTGGGGGCTATAGCCAAAAGACTTATCTTAATAAGATGGCGGTCCCCAGAGGTCCCATCCTTCCGAGAGTTCCTTCAGGCACTAGCCCAAGGAGCTATATATAAGAGGCTCTCTAGTTTTGCTGGGGGCTCATTGGTCTAAATTTGACACACACTGGCAGCCATATCTCTTTTCCAAGTACTGTCACGATGTCCAATCCTAGGTGGTCTACAATTCCCTGGAGGCCCCTGTCTTGTCTGGAGTGTATAGGCTGTCCGTTTTTCATTATTAGTCAAGGTCATTTTTTTTTTTAATCTCGGAATCAGTTTACCTTTCTGTTTCTTTTTTGGTGTATTTAGTCTCAAATTAGCTGGCCTGACCCAGGACTCAACTCGATAATATACACTATCCTAGACCTCATATGCCACTGCTATTTTTGGTTTCTCCAGTCAGTAACCATGGCTTTCACCCTTTTGGGTGGGAGGGTCTAATGAGCCCTGGACAATCCTTGTATACTGAGTTTTTTTTCATGCACATCTACATTATACCATATTGTCTAGGATTATATTTGTTTCATGTGACAATACTTCCTCTTTACTCTTTCTCTTAGTATTTCTTATGTTTGTATCTCTTATGTCCATACCAAATGTTGTGACATGTTTTTCATACTATCTCATTATCATGTATCTGTTTGTGTGTCCTGTTTGAAATAACAATAAAATCTTTAACAACAATAAACAAAATGTAAACAGCTAGTTTGAAGAGTTTTTTTTATTCACATTGCTAAAAAAAAACAATAAGGTACTCACAGGGGTTGCAAATTTGTTAATCACACCCTTGGGGAATGGTACTCAGCATCACCTTATGCCACATTACCTCTCAAGGATGTGATTTACATATGGTTAATGCAATCCCTGGTCATTCCATATTACTTAAATGTTTCAGACCTGCCATAGTAGCTTCTAGTTCCGCTGTGACCATATTTGATCTTCCAAGACTATTCAATTATAGAAACTTGTGCAGAAAAAGCAGTACTTCATTGATAAAGAGATCCTTCATACTTGACAACCCTAGGTAAGTAAATGGGCAAATAAAGCCAGTCCTCTAAGAGACACCCTTGTATAATTGTCCTTATGACCTCATTTTTTGTATAAATAATTTAGAGCATCTTGCAAAACTGATAGATTGTACATGTTGCTTTAAAAAATCTACTCAGCAAAGACTTCAGCTCTATGACTCTTTTGCCTTCGGCAGGTATGATACTGCCAGAGGGAGGCACTTCCTAGTTCCCTCCTAGTTTGAAAACAATGTTGGCAGTTGCAGCTTCTTTGTGAGACCAGTGAGAAAAGATATGCAGAGACTTTTCAGGTATTTGTTTTCTAAAGTTTTATAAAAAGTTTAACTCAGAAAGGTGTTTTGTTAATCTAGAATATTTCTAGAGAGACTCTTAGCTTAAATACAGTGCAGTTTTGTGAAGTTTCTAACTGCTATGGTGGGCCAGATTGTAATTGAAATTGTTGACTTGATGCATATGTTTAATTACATGTTGCATATGTTTAATTACATGTTGTATATGTTTAATTAGTGCTTTCTTTGGTTTTACTGCATTTTAAAGTTTGCCATGCAGAAACTGGACTTTCAGACTAAAGAAGTGAGCATTTGCAGTTATTAGAATGTATACCAACATGTGTTTTTTGGGTAAGAGCTTTCTCCTCCAGGCTTTGAATTCAAATGTAGTATTTGTAATGTTGTTGTGTTTATATACTATAGTATGTTGCAAGCCAGGGAATGTTACTTGGCAATTTACTTCTCAACCCTGTGCCATTTAAGCCAAAAAAATATTTTTTTTTATTGGAACAAGGGATCAAAATCAGGAACAGCTAGCTTAACAAAATAATATTAACTGAAGAAATTGTGGCTGTGTTTGCATAGTATTTTGCAAAAGAAAACTAGACTACGCCACTAATATCTGACATGGATTTTATGTTTATATATACTATGAATTTTATAGTGTTCTTGGAGTGACTACAGTTTGTGACCAAGGTATCACAGCAGATGGAAATAGCATGGGGGATGGGAATACCATAACTCTGCCTGTCCGCTGTAATTTTTCCAAAGTGAATTTCTGCAGGGGAGGCTTTGTACTGCATTTGTAGGGTGCACTGTACAGTTTGGGTTCCAGGAGAACTCAGTCTATGGCCAGCTGTGGAGGTGATCAGAAGGCTGTGCCAGTTGCTGGCTCTTGGTGTTGGGTCAAGGGGGAAAGTGGGGTGATAGGGAATTACCTGCCATAGTGGGGGTCCACTAGACCACCAGGGACAGGATTTGTCTGCTATGAGCAGGTAGGGGTTAGGGACGGGGAACCACTGGACCACCAGGGAATTCTTTCACTTTCCAAACAAGGATGAGTATCAGGGTTGGTGAGAGACTGCTGAATCACCAGGGAGCGTATTATTTTTAAACAAGGATGGGAATCTGGACATGGGAGGGGAATGGTCCAGCACACTCAGCCAATGTGGTAGCATGCAGAGGTACATAATGGGCATGCAGATGGCTTTATAGTGCAATGGGTTCATCTGCATCTTTGTTTGAATATTCACCATAGGGGTTCAGGACTAACCAGTGTGTGCTGCTCATTACCCTTGTGGTTGATCTTCCAACACATACCATTTGTAGCGCAGCACAAAGCATAGTGAACACTAGCTGTTTGCCACACTACCATAGCTGAAATTCAAATGGCTAGTGCAGTCAGTTCAGATCATGCTATTCATATTTGAATAGGTGCCAGAGCCAGTTGTCCAGATTTTTCTTGTGGCATCCCCATGTGTGCGTAGCTGGCTGAATTTGAATGGGGCCTGTAATGCCTTCACTTATCAGATAAGTACAGTTTGGTTTGGGTGTAACTGGGTTATGTGGGTATGTAATTACATAAAGACATTAACTTAAGGTTGGAAGGAACTCTAGGTTTTGAAAGACTTAGTGAAATAAGTGTTGCATTACCTACAATATTAGCATGGGAAAGTAAAAAAAAATAACTAGCAACAATAAAGTTAAAATACAATTGGTGAAAGTCTAGTGCTTTTTAACATTCTTATAATAGTAATTTCTCTTTAACTCTGTATTTTCCACTAGAACTCTGCTTTCTTTACTCCTGTATTGTATTACCATTTGTATCTCTGCTGCTCGCTCTACTCGGGCTACTATACGTTCCTCATTTTTACCTTTATTTTAACAGATCTGGCCAGATGTTGACTGTCTACCTTTCAGATAAGTATCGTATCTTGTTTAATTCTAACCCCTAA
This sequence comes from Neoceratodus forsteri, assembly GCA_016271365.2. NCBI lineage: Eukaryota > Metazoa > Chordata > Ceratodontiformes > Ceratodontidae > Neoceratodus > Neoceratodus forsteri. The sequence goes on along the minus strand of CM057456.1, from coordinate 677,459,463 downwards.
TCTCTCCTCTAGAACCTCTGACACTTTGTCTCCACATCCTTCTCTGTGTTTTCCTTTTAGATAGTACCAGAATACCCCAAACCCAAGCCAATCCAGCCCTGGACCTTATGACTTGAACAAAGCAGGTAAGTCATATTTAATTTAGGAGTCAAAATGAGGTTTTGCAGCCACTACCAGCAGGGCTAGTGACTGGGAAAATTGATTTTCTTGTGTGGTAACCAGGTAAAAATTCCCAGAGACTTCTCCACTGGACCTGCTGGTGTACTTACTGAAGTGTTACCTTCTCCAGTACAAGTCCACAGGGCTGGCTAAAGGAAAATCTTATTAGCTAGTTACAAAAGCTGCTACATTTAGCTAGTAGGACAGTGCCAATTTTCATGCCAGTGAAGTAGGCGGGGCTAGTGTCTTGTGCCAAAGAAAGAAGTGGGGCTATTGTTGGAAGCTGAGGGGGGCTAGTGTCTGGAGAAGTGGGATGCTAGTGTCTGGGGCTTTGGAAGATGGGTCAGCTAGGGTTGGGAGTTATGGAAGGAGGGAAGGAAGGGGCTAGTTTCAGAGCCTGTGGAGGGAGAGTGTAGAGGAGGGTGTATGTGTGTCTCAGGTGTCTGAGGAGGTGGTGTCCAGAGGGGTCCTTGCAGGACAGGTAGCTAACAAGTGTATATTTGATTCTCAAATGGCTGAGGAGGAAAGGGTGTGGTTTCTGGGAGTCAGGGGTGCCCGGGGGGAGGGAGGTGATAACCATGGGCTTAGAAAAGTGGGATGCCTACAGAGGGAAGGGTGTTCAGAGAGGCTGTGGTGAAAGAGAAGGAGAGGTGGTGTGCAGGGGTTGAGTCAGGAAACAGAGGGAGTGGGTTGGTTCCTAGGGCAATGGAGGAATCCAGTGTAGTGTTGAGGGCTGTGGAAGGTGTACAGTCAAGGGGGCTACTGTCACAGCCGGTTTTAGACCTAATGGCACCCCAAGCAGAAATACTTGTGGTGCCCCCTACACTGCTTCACATCACCCCCCATCCTCCCTTCTTCCCCAAGCCACATCCAAAAAGTGATAAGTATTCTATGAATGTAAGGATGATGACAACAAGAAAAAATTACTTAATATTAATCTTCTTTCTTCACGGTATTCTTCTGTATTCCTAACCTCTGCAGTCAGCCTCCTAAGTAGAACTGCCCAGAGATAGAACACTATGCAAAGTTAAAACTTATCATTGGCTCATGTCACTTATTCAAACTTCTGCCCCTTATCAGCTGCAATGTTCCACCAACGTATCAGATATCTAAGGGCCTGCAAGGTGATTTTAACTATAATTATACCTATCTATCTATCTATGTACAACAAAACTATACTGTCTAGTAGAAACTGCAAATATTAACATAAACCCAACACCCCGCCCCCGAATGCCAGAATCACCTGGAAAAAGAAGGGAAGGAAAAACTCCACCCATTAGGGTTTAAACAACGTATGTCAGTGTTTGGGACTCCATATTTAAAAGCTCAGTTAAGAGTGCAAAGGCTTTGGTTCTGGAATAAATATAGAAGAATTCCTGGAAGAAACAAGATTACTATGGTAAGTAATTTTTTCTTCTTACCCCAGGTATTACTAACTCTCTGCAGACTTCAAAGCAGTACCTTTGGAAGTGGGCTCAGAACCTACTTTTTGGAAAGAGGCTTTGCAGGATTGCTGTGCCAAAACTGGCATCACTTCTGGATTAAGTGTTTAGACTATAGTGGTTAGTAAAGGTATGTGCTGTCCTCCAGATAGCTGCTTTACAGATCTCAACTAATAAACATCTCTGACTGCCCCCATGTTTGCAGCCGTCCCTTGTGGAATGAGCTCTCAACCCTGCTGGCTCCTTGCTAACTTGAATAGCAAACTGAAGACTGGATTATCCAGTGAGAAGTGGACCTCTTGAAGCTGGGTTACCTTTACCACAACCTCATAAGTCAGGAACAACTGTTTGTCTTGCCCACGATCTCTGGTGTGTATCATGTAGTAACTTAATGCCCTCTTGACATCCAGACTTTGGAGTCTGCGCTCACCTGAACTGGTATGCTCAGTGAAGAAGACTGGCATGGTAATGGACTGGTTCAAATGAAAGTCGAGACCACCATGGGGAGGAATTTTCTATTTGTTCATAATACTACCTTGTCTCTGAAGGAAAGATAATCCTTCTAGACACACAAGACCTGAAGCTCACTAATTCTTCTAGCTGAGATGATAGCAACTAGAAGAAGAGTTTTCCAGGTAACATACTTTAGGTGTGCTGAAGCCATGGGCTCAAATAGGAACCTCATGAAGGCTGGTAATCATATGTTCAGGTCCCATGCTGGTCCTGGTTCCCTAATAGGTGGGTGGAAATGGCACAGACCTTCAAAAACTTTTGAAAATGGGACTGGATGCCATGGAGGTGCTCTCCAGCAGAAATGTAAGCAGATATTGAGGATAAATGCACTTCAAGGATGTATGTTGCAGACCCTGGGGTGTAGTAGGTAAGATAATCCAGAGCAGCTGGTATCCCCAGTGAGAGGGGAGGTACCCTTGAGACACACTAAACAGAAACCTCTTCCATTTTGAAGCATAGGTCTTCTAGTAGAAGGCTTCCTGTAGCCCTTCAGGATATCCAGGACACTTAGAGTGTGCAAACTCTTAAGTCCTCAAGAGCCATGCTTTGAGTTGAAGAGATCTGAAGTTTGGGTACAGGATCCTACCCTGATGGGAGATCAGCAGGTTGTGCCTCCTGGGTAGATGTATTGGTTTCGCTACAGACATGGAGAATCATAGAGGATACCACGGCTGTCTGGCCCAGTCTGGTGCTATCAAGATCATTGATGCAGGTTGTGACCCGAGTTTGATCAGAACTCTGAAAATGAGAGGAAAAGGAAAAGCATATAGGCTTCTTCCTGACTAGTCCATTGTCAAAGCATCTAGTGGGATTGTACACTTGGCTGGTAGTCTACAGCAGAAAAAGAGGCAGATGATGATTCAAGGGATGCGAAGAGATCTATCTCTGGTGTGCCCCACCTCATGAATACTGCCTCCAATATCTGCTTGTTGATGGACCACTTATGGTGGGCCAGATTGATTCTGTTCAGAGCATCTGCTAGGGTTCTGTCTTTCCCTGGCACATGAATGGCCTGTAGGGAGGCCTTCAGTGTGTAAGCCAAACTCCAGATCTTCACTGCTTCAATGTACAGGGGCATGACCTTGTTCCCCCTTGCTTGTTTATGCAGTACACTATTGTGGTGTTGTCTGTCCTGACCTGCACCACTTTTCCTTGCAGTAGTGGTGTACATGCCTTCAGTGCCAGGAACACTGCCCTCAGCTCCAACAGATTTATATGCTGGAGTGACTCTGCGCTGGACCAGGTTCCATGAGTGGTGTGTTCCCCTAAGTGGGCACCCCACCCTAACAGGGAGGTGTCGGTTGTAAGAATGGCTGATGGGGTTTCCCCATTGAAAGGATACCCACTCCCTGAAGTTGTCGTCTTCCTTCCACCACTGAAGGGCTTACAGCAATGTTCTTGTTACTGGAATTGGTTTTGAAAGCGTGTCTTTCCTTTGGCACCAATGTGCACCAAGGTGAAACTGTCGTCTCATTTGGAACCTGGTCCCAAAACTGTGCCTGTTATTGCAGCCATGTGTCCCAAAGCTGCAAAAATTGTCTTGCTGGTTTTGGCTCGTTCAGCCTGAAAGAAGCCGCTATTTGCCGGATGTGTTGTACTCTGTCCTGAGGGAGTAAGGCTCTTCCCTCTAAGGTGTTCAGTTCTGCTCCTATGAAGTACAGAACCTGTACTGAAGTGAGAACAGATTTCTCCTGATTTACCAGGAACTCTAGTGAGTGTAACAGGTTTAGTGTTACCTGCAGCTGATCTTGCACATGCCTGAGTGAGCTTCCCACCACCAGCCAGTTATCGAGGTGGGGAAGACTGATAAACCTAACCTTCTTAGTTGTGCCACCACCACTGCCAGATGCTTTGCAGATACCATTGGGGCTGAGAAGAGACTGAAGAATAGGGTTGCAAACTGGTAATGTCCTGATGGAAGTCTGAATCTGAGATATTTTCTGTGAGATTCTCTTATGGGAATGTAGAAATAGGCATCTTTCAGATCCAGAGATGCTTAATCTTCCTTCTGAATGACTGGCAGAATAACTGCCAATGTGACCATCTTGAACTCGACTTTACTAAGTACTTGTTCAGTAGACTGAGTTCTGGAATGAGTCACCACTCCCATTTTTCTTTTGGTGAGAAAGTATCTTGGTAGAAACCCTTCCCTTCTGCTGAGGTGGAACATGTTCTACTGCTTTTAACAGGAGGAGGCTTTGAACCTCCTTCTCCAATAGTTTATTTTCCAAGAGGGAAGTGGTTTTGAACACTCTTGTTCTCAAGAGAGGGAATTACTTGAAACTTAGGGGCAGACCCTGACTCACCAGTTCCAGGACCCACTTGTCTATGGTAATGGAGTCCCAAGCCTGGAAATAGTGAGCCAGCCTGCCTCTTACTGGGATACCGCCGGGGGAGACGGCCTTGACCACTGAGTCAGAGATTCTGTTTTGCTTGGGTCTAGGCCTGGGTAGTCTGGAATCCCGTCCCGGAGCCCCTTTCACCCCTGTCTCTGAACTACCTTGTCTGCTGCGGATATTGCTGATATTGAGAGACAGCCTGGGCCTGATTAAAAGGTCTGGTGTAGGCTGCTCCACCTATGCCTCCCTTCTTATGACCTACATGGGAAGGAGGTCTCTCCTTTGTCAAGTTGCTCATTATAGGTGGTCTTGTACTCGTCCACCTTCTTCATATAAGCCTCAGTCTGTTGGCCAAATATTGAATGATTCTCCACAGGAAAATCCATAGCTTGGTTTGGGTATCCTGTGTAAGATTAGTGGTCCTAAACCAGGCCAACCTCCTAAGAGCTATGGTAGGGTCATCCATCTGGAAGCAGTATCACTGCCATCTGCTGCCATCTGAAATTGGTATTTGCTGCTTCCAACCCAAACCTGGCTATCTCAGCCAAATCATCCGAGAGGCCCGAAGGCGTTATCTACCACGGGCAATCCTGACTGCCACAGTGACTTTTGATACTGTGCAGAATAAGCCTGGTAAACAGCCTGTCTGACTCCCAGTGAGGATGCCAGGTAGCCTTCTGGCCACACACCTATTTTGCATGAATCTTTCTCTGGTGGGTGTGATGCCACTGTCACCCTTTCCTTCTCACAGGCTGCTTGCTGGATTATCCTTGATGGTCAGGAGGTGAGAAGAGACAAAACCCCCTGTCTGTCCAGCTAGTACTTTTTTCTGCCTTCTTGTCAGGGGAGGGGGGACAGAATTTGAGTTTGCAAAACCTTAAACAAGTCTTTTGGAAAACTTGTTGATAGGGAGTAATATCTTCTTTGTGGGTGTTAACCCCATCATTTCCACATGTTGGCCTCTTCCTCATCCTCTATACCTCTGTGGTAGCCAAATCAAGAGGCTTCCACTATTTTCCTAATGAAGGAAAATGAGAGGAAAATCCTCTGCTCTAGGAGGACCCAAATTCCTGTTCAGGTGAGATCTCAGCCTCAATAGGTTCACCTCATCTACTTCAGGCAAGTCATACTCCTCAAACTGCATCTGCTCCTGGGATGGAGTTGGGACAGAAGAATCCACCAGGACTCGAACGGTGTTGGAAGAGTTGGAGCAGGTATAAGACCCTGCAAAGCCTGTATGGCCTTCATTGGCCTGGTCAATCTCTTCTGAGGATGGCAGGCTGTGAGGCACAGATGAACCCCCTTGGTTTTCTCAGTCAGGGGTTCAACGTGCTTTGTTTTCTTTGTCTTTTTGGCAGGAACTGGGGAGTCAGTCAGTTCACCCACCTTTTTACTGAAAGCTGCGTCACCCTTGTCAGGGGTGCTCAGTTTGGACAGTGAGGTTTCACCTGCATGTTTAAAGGGTGTGGGTTGGTCAGAACCCACAGCACCCATCTCAAGTTTTCTTTGGACCCTTTCCAGCCTCTTGAAAATTGTCTTTTGTAAAATGATTGAGATTTTGCAATCTGATGAAAACTGTTCTTATTCAAGGCAGACCATGCATAAGCCATGCTTCTGCCTTGGCAAAAACATGTCCCACACTTGTTTTTTTGCTTTATCTTTCTCCCCCTGGCCTTAGCCATCTCCTTGTCCAGCTGCCATCCCATGCCTTGCTCATCAGCACTCACCCCTGCAACTCCCACAGCTTACTCCCCATGGCGGGGCAGTGAGGAGCCCCCTACTCACCTGCAAGCAGGATTCAGTTCATGGTGTTACCGCCAGAGATGAAGTGCCAGGGGACAGCCATCAAGCCACCACGACCATCCACCAGGTTCTTTTTCCTACATATTTTCTCCCTTATGGGCATTCGCCATGCAGTGACACCAGCAGTGGGCATACGCATGCACCTGCGTGTGTCTCTACCAAGCATCTGCTGAGCTCCTGTCCCCTTTACTTGTGGCAGCGTAGTGTCAAGCCCCAGCCTCAGCCAGGGGTCAATTGTGTGCCAACAACAGATCGCCCCCTCCCCAGAGATGAAGAGCAGTCAGTCAGACACTCAATCCATCTCCTCCTGCCGACCCTGGTAGCCCACACTCATTCCAAATGCAGATCACTGGCATGGCGCAGGTGTGGCATCCAGTACCTCAGCCCTCAGTGCCACTAGGCCAGACAATGTCCCCACACTTAAGGCAATTTTTAAACCCTGGGGGTCCAGCCTTTTTCTGAGGTTTTTCTGCCATCATCAAATTGATTACGAAAAACAGAACTGCAAATAAAGTAAACTCTTTTTTTTTCCGGTTGCAGTCGGTTTAGCAACTGGTGAAGGTTCCAATACTGAACCGAGAATCGAACAACTTGAACTGGGTTAGCGGTTCACTGAACCGGCTTGGCAGCTAATAGAAGCAAGAATTTATTTAAAATAAAATACTAAAAATAACTAAACTGAACTGGAGATAAGGAAGTAAAAGCTCTGGAAAGGGATTTAAGGCTTGGTTCCCCAACAGTTATACCGAACCGTGAGGAACCAAGAAAATTAAACCAAAACACTAAAATAAGCACTAAACTAACAGTAGGAATTTAAAACAGAAATAAAGGCAGCAGTAGGATAATTAAAGTACTTATTTTCAGTGAAGAACCACCAAGGAATGGCTGAGAGGAAGTCTCTGAGGCATCTTGCCTTGTCCAGACAGAAAAAAATCTGATATGTTGGTGGAACATTGCAGCTGATAAGGGCAGTAAGTTTGAATCAGTGGCATGAGCCAATGATAGAGTTCTATCATTTGTATAGTGTTCTGTCTCTGGGCAGTTCTATTTAGGAGGCTGACTGCAGAGGTAAGGAATATTGAAGAATACCTGGGTGAGGAGTTATGGTTTAGATAGACACTTGTTTGCATTTCAAGATGATTTCTGCTTATATGTTCTACTTCAGTGCGCCCCTTCTGTGCTGGCGCCCCAAGCGGCCACTTGGTTCGCTTGTGCCTAAAACTGCCACTGGCTACTGTCATGGGGGCTGTAAGGAAAACATGCTAGTGTCAGGTGCTGTGGAAGAAGGGGGCTAGTATCATAGAAGCTGTGGAGGGAGGTGGCAGACATTGAGTGCTGTGGACAGTGGTGGCTGGTGTTGGGTGCAGTTGATGAAGGTGAGCTGGTGTAGGATGCTGTGGGGGTAAGAGGGCTAGTGCCAGATGCTGCAGAGGGAGGAGGCTATTGTCTGGGGCCATGGAGGAGGAGGCTAGTGTGGACCTGTGGGCATGGCGTGGTTTCAGGTGCTTTGGAGGAAGGGGACTCGTGTTGGGTACATAACACTGTGGGGATGATTAAACACCAAAAGCATGAGTGAATAAAGTTTTCAGACACTGCTTAAAAGCCACTACCCCTGGCATACAATGTGCCTCCTTTTGGTCATGTGTTGTTAGACTCACTTCCCTCCCTGTGCCCCTAACTAGGGAATCATTTGAAAAGAATAAACAAGGTAAACTGTGAGGAACTATTTAGCCTGAGCGACAACTGAGACATGGGTGGTATGAATGGAAAATGACGAAAAAGAGGTTAAAGAGTGATATGAGAAATATTTATTTTATAGAAAGGGTAATACAGTCTGCCAGTCAAGGTGATGGGTGCCAAAACCATAAATGATTTCAAGTATGGCTGGGACCAATTGCAGGATGCAGTGGTTACTCAAGATGGCTATAGTATGTAGGGTAAGAGTGGGGTAGATAGTAAGGGCTAGTCCCCCGTATGGGCAATTGGTCCTGGGGTTTAATAGGGAACTACAGACAGACTGGATGGACCTTTGGCCTTTTCTGTCATCTTTTTCTATGTTTATATTGTATCATATGTATTTTCCTGTTACCCACTATGTGAATCTCCTCCATCTTTGGTCTGTGTCCCAATGTCATCCGTGATTCTAGTGGTGCAAATTTTTTTTGGGGGGGGACTGCATTTGTGCCCTATCCCTTGATGTGGGATACGTACTAGATGCAGGCCCCACCCCCACAAAAAAGTACAGGGAATGAACTGTATCTTTACAGGTACTGTACAAGGCATCCTTTTGCAGGTATAGGACAGGTACTAAGCAGAAAAAGAAAAGACAATGTGCAGACATTGGACAGTACTGCTTTTTTTCAGCATGGACTCCTCCTCAGCCTTTTAGCTAACCCTTCTTGACTCTGATTGGTGCTTTAAGTTGCAAGGCCCTTTGCAATCAATCAGGTGAATCTCCCTCCCAGAGGCGGGACTCTGTCAAGATAGTGCCTCCGACTACTGTTCTTACCTCTTTGAGACCCCTGTTTTCCACGCTTTGTGAGGAGTAAACACTACCAAGTTATGGTGTGTGTGAGGATAGGGCTGGCGATTCCCTAGACATGCTACCTTATTCTTTTCAAGTTATAGCCTGTAGTTGTCAGGAACATCCAAATAACAGCCCCCACCAACAAGTTTAATTTATCTCTGGCTGATCCTGCTGCCAATATCAAGATGTCCTAATAATGTGCGTCAGCCAGCATGCACCAAATATTGCCTACCTGGGTTAAGCGGAAGGATAACTTCCCCACCCCAGTAGCCACTTAATTAAAGCTATATATTTTGTAATAGTGTTTTTCTGTTATTACTTTTTGGGCTTCTGCTGGCTACCACAGCTATCTCTGGGCTTTCCAGCCTAATGCACTACTACCCCTTCCCGGCTCATGTACTGACCCTCTCAGGCTTGATTGCAGCTGCAGGTGGCTTGTCTGTTACTTCCTAGGGAGCGTTCAATCTTACCTGCATCCTGCAGACCTTTACAATGAAATTTAGCCCTTGCATTCTAAAAGCCACAGTGTGGCTTAAACTATCTCTCCTCTCTCTCCCCTCTCTCCTCCTCCTCCTTTCTCTCTCTCTCTCTCTCTCTCTCCCTCCCTCCTCTCTCTCTCTCTCTCTCTCTCTCCTCCCTCCTTTCTCTCTCTCTCTCTCTCTCTCCCTCCTCCTCCTTTCTCTCTCTCTCTCTCTCTCTCCCTCCTTCCCACCTTTCTCTCTCTCTCTCTCTCTCTCTCTCCTCCCTCCCTCCTTTCTCTCTCTCTCTCTCTCTCTCTCCTCCTCCTCCTTTCTCTCTCTCTCTCCTCCCTCCTCCTTTCTCTCTCTCTCTCTCTCTCCTCCTCCTCCTTTCTCTCTCTCTCTCTCTCCTCCTCCCTCCTTTCTCTCTCTCTCTCTCTCCCTCCCTCCTCCTTCTCTCTCTCTCTCTCTCTCTCCCTCCCTCCCTCCTTTCTCTCTCTCTCTCTCTCTCTCCTCCTCCTCTTTCTCTCTCTCTCTCTCTCTCTCTCCCTCCCTCCTCCTTTCTCTCTCTCTCTCTCTCCCTCCTTTCCTCTCTCTCTCTCTCTCTCTCTCTCCCTCCCTCCTCTCTCTCTCTCTCTCTCTCTCTCTCTCTCTCTCTCTCTCCTTGCCCATCTCCATTTTCCTGTACCAGATCCCTTTCCCCTTGCAGGGTTCACTGCATCCTAAAGGGATGAAGGCTCTGGCTTTCCACTCCCCCAGCTTCCCTTCCATGTCACCCTTCCACCCTAACCCCCCTCCTATGCCCCTTCCTTAAGACCATCAATACTTTCATCTGTCATCTCTCCATTCCTTTGCAGGGTTCTCCACATCCTGAATGGGGTGTCAGCACTGGTTCCCTCTCCCTCTCTCCTTAGCCCAACTTACTTTCCTCCTTCCTCGGCCAGCCCCCCCCCCTTTGCAGGGTTCTCTGCATTCTGAAGAGGGTGTGAGCACAGGTTTCCCTATCCCTTTCCCTTAGCCCAAGTTGACTTTACTCTGCCAACTCCCCATCCCCCTGCCACTGCAGGGTTCTTTACCTCCTGAAGGGGTGAATGCAATGGCTTCCTTTCTTTTTTCACCATTCTACCCACAATTCTTCCTTAACTGTCCCTCCCACTTCACACTATCCCTAGTAACCCCAGCCCTAGTCCATGTTCCTTTATCCTTTTCCACCTTTCCCCTTTATCTTTTCTAATGCCGTCTCCCTTGTCCCCTAACAGTTGGTTAAACAATGTTCCCTAACAAGGGTTCTCAATACCTTGGGGGGGGGTGAAGGCCTTGGTCTCTCCCCTCCCCTCCCTTCTACACCCACTCCTGGTATTTTACATTCTAGCTCAATCAGCTAGCACTTAGCTACTGTCATCCCAACAGCACTTACCCCCAGGCCTCCTTACAATCTCAAAGCACTAGCATTGTAATCTAATTTCAGTCTCTCCACACTTCATCACCTGGTTTAAGTCAACTGTCATATCCAATAATGTTTGCTGCTCTGCTCACTATGAGGCTGTGATGTAACACACGTTCATGTTTTTTAACCTGGTCTTTAATTGAAATGTATAGATTTTGTATGCTGCACTAGTTCTTAATTATCTACTACTTGTAATGTCTATGTTTCTGTTCTCTGTCTCTTGTAAATGATTGTCCCACGCTTCTTCTTATGTAACCCCTCCCCCAGGACAATTCTGGAAATGACCTGTTTACTGTTCATATTGCTTTCCTGGTGAATCTCTTCTAAATAAATAAACACCTGACAATTCTACTGCTGCCATCTTTTCTTCTCCCATTCTTACAAAGGCCCCCCCCCCCCCACCTTCCAGGCTTTATTATTGTCACGGGAGTGGTTTTACTCCCTGGCAGCTCTTGCCACATCTGCACTCACTTCCTGGCTCCAGCATTACTGTGGGAGTGGTTTCACTCAAAATGGCAGCTCCTGCCACCTTCCAGACCCAACTTCCAAAACTGCTGTTGCAGCCAGAGGATGTGGCTCTTCCATGGTCACCTCCCTGCTATTGCTTCAGTCCCTTGTGGTGTAAACAAATTTTGCTGCCGAAGTGATGGTTTGGGAAGGTGAAGGGAGAGGTGCTTCTACTATTGCCTCCTCCACTTCCCTCTGGTTCCTTTCTGTCTTTCTCAAGTCTCTCTCTCGCTCACTTTTCCCCCACCCATGCAGAGTTGGCAGCAGCCTGAACCGTGCATGGGCTGAGAGTTACAAGTGCCCACAGGCCTTTTCACTGTAGCACAACTGCGCTATGTGGCTGGCTGCAGGTGCAACCCAAGCGGCATCCACCTCCTGCCACTATTCCACATTGAGCACCCACACAATACTAGGGCTGAAAGAGCCCCCACTAGACCCGGAGAAGGGTGCCAATTCATTTCAAAGGAAAATTGGCCTTAGCCACGGGGTACAAGACAGTCAGAGCTACCATTTTCTTAGTAGCCCTCCTTGGCATACCTAGCCCACAAGACCACCAGTAGCATTCTTTTTGTTACAACAGGCCTACTAGCCCTGGAGAGTCTACACTAGCCACCTGGCTATCCAGGTACAACACTGGTCACGAGCCTGCAATACAGAAACACAGGGCTTTGTTGAGCCTCTCCCAAACCACACTTCCTTTCCTCTCAGTTTTTCTCTTCTATTTTCTTCCCAGCTAACCTAATTTTATTTTATTTGACATGTCTGACAGGCCAGGGACTCCTAACCTTCAGATAAGTATATTTCTATACCTAACCTGTCATTTCCTTCCTTACTGTACCATCTAAGAGCTATGGATCCTTTGTGACCCCCTTTTCTTTTCTTTTCTTTTTTTTTTATACAGGTGTTGTGGACAGCATCCCTTCAAGATTCCTACCTCTGGCTCCTATAGTGCTCAGTTAAGACCCTCAACTTAATCTGTATTGGGTGGGTTGACTCAGCTGTAATGGTGTGCCCACACCTATTACATGCTGGAGGTGGAACCACTAGCTCTTGAGCCCACCCCCCAAGCAATGGTGTCATACTCACTGTCATACCCCTCTAAGCCCTGGCAGCAGGCTCTCAAACTTCATCCCCAGCCTCAGGTTTTCCCACCCTGTAGCAATGTTGTTAGGCTCCTGATTGCCCACAATCATGGTCATAGGTTTACAAACCCCAGTGTCCTAGGTGAGAGCAGTGGGGTGGTCCTAGAGTGTGTCAGATGGGAGAAGAGGCGAAACTATGTGGGGAGCCTGTATGTGGGTCCTGGGAGGACCAGGTGGGGAAGAGAAGCCATAGCTGGGGAAGCCTTGTTGGGGGGTTCCTTTGCTGATTCGGATGAGTAAATAGGCTCCGGGGGGGGCGTATAGGTGGTCTGTGGGGGGGAAGGTAAGGTGGCTGTTGAATCCTGGTTCTGGGGTCCTAGGAATGGTGTGAAAGAAGATGTAGGTGGTATCAATCCAACAAAAGCAAATCTCAGCACTCTGTGGTTGGCGTCAATGTAAGCATAAGTTTAATGACATTCAGTTCAAAACGCCAAGCCTCACAAAAGTCAGGCAGCACAACTAGAGCGCTGAGTGCACGAAACCGGTTGGGAATTATCTAGTTGTGCTACCTGACTTTTGTGAGGCTTGGCATTTTGAACTGAATGTCATTAAACTTATGCTTGTCGGCGTAACTACAGAGTGCTGAGTTTTGCTTTTGTTGGATTTTACATCATTCACTTGAGCACCTGTGTTACGGGCGACTTTTTGCTGTATGTAGGTGGTGTACAGCATTCTAGTATCATGACCCTAATCATGGTGGAAGATGAAGGACAGTATCACAGCATACTAAATTGCCACATCCGATATCCAGGAGCCTGAAAATTGCAGCCCAACAGTCTGTATCCCGACAGTCTGGAATTGCTCACAGCAAGTTGGCAATTATAAATGGAGGGTTAGTGTACAAAACCCGAAATACAGAAAACCTCAACTGCAGGCAATTCCAGACTTATGGGATACCTACCGGGCTATAATGTTTGGGCTCCTGAGTTTTGGATTCGGCATTTGGTATGCCGTAGTAAATCTGATGTTGGCGCATGTGGGTATCTGGCCCCTGATTTAGGGTCCTAAGGATGGTATGAGCGGGAAAAGTGGATGCAGATGTGTTTTAAACCCAAGTTCTATGGACCTAGGGGTGCTACAGGTGGGAGATGGGAGTGGAGGTGAGTGTAGGATCCTTGTATAGGAATCCTATGGCTGATCCATTTAGAAAACAAGCATTTGTCAATGCCGAATGTTGCTTGCTTATATATGCTGTTTAGGTATTTAGAAGTGATAGTTCCATGCATAAGAACTGTCATGTGCCCCCCCCCCCAAGACATCCACCGTGCCTTTCTGTTCAGTATTCACAGAAGAAGGTCAGGGGCAAGGGCCACAGCAGTATAGCAGATGCAAAGGTGTGAAAAGGTGGACAATAGTCCATTCACAAGCAGAAGAATTCTGCAGGAGGTGAGGCAGTATAGCGCAGTGGTCTAAGGCTCTGAGCTGCAAATCTGGTGACATCCAGCAGATCAGACCTGGGTTTGAATCCCACAGCTTCCACTTGCATACTGTGTGACCCTGAGCAAGTCACTTAACCTCCTTGTGCTCCCAGGTCGCTCCTGTAAAAAAGATTTCAGCTTAGTGTGCTATACCTGGTTAAACAACTAAAATAAAAAAAAAAAATAAATAAATAAAAATAAATCGAAGGTGGACAAAGCGATGGGACCAGATGATAGCCCAAAAGATATAAGAGAACCATGAAGGAGACAGCAGTATCTTTAGCAGCCATGTTCACTGAGTCATTCAACACGGGTGGTACCAGAGAATTAGAGGAGGGTACATGTGGTCCCTCTATACAAATCCAGCAGTAGGGAGGAGGTGGAGAACTATAAGCTGGTCAGCGTCACCCCAGTAGTGGGGAATATCATGGAGACATTGCTTAAAGAAAGGATAGTGGGGCATTTAGAAGCCATCAGATCCCAGGACCATAGGCAACATGGATTCACAGTGAGGAGGTCATGTCAGACAAATCTGGTTGATCTCTTTGACTGGGTGACAAAGGAAGTAAGTCAGGGTGGGGCAGTGGACAACGCCTACCTTGATTTAAGCAAAGCCTTTGACACCATCCCACATAGGAGGCTGATAAACTAGCTAAGTAGGCTGGGCATAGGGGAAAGGGTGGTAAACTGGGTTAGAAACTAGCTAACAGACAGGAGGCAGAGAGTGGTGGTAAATGGAGTGCAGTCTGGGGAGAGGGAGTGGCCAGTGGGGTGCCACAGGGATTGGTCCTGGGGCCAGTCCTGTTCAATGTCTTCATTAGTGACATTACAGAATGGCTGAAGGGAAAGGTCTGCCTGTTTGCAGATGACACCAAGATCTGTAACACAGTGGATACCCCAGAGGGGGTGGAGAAAATGAGGAGGGACCTGGGGAAGCTCAAAAATGGTTCGTGGACTGCCAACTGAAGTTTAATTCAAAAAAGTGCAAAATTATGCACTGGGACACAGAAACCCAGGAACCCAGGGAAAGCTGCAGGATGGTGGGGAGGAGGGAGGTATCAGTCACAAAGAAAGAAAGGGACCTGTTTTTTTTATTTCAGATGACCTGAAAATGTCAAGTGGTAAGGCAGCCGGGAGGGCCAGTGACATGCTGAGGTGCATAGGCAGGGGTATCGCCAGCATAAGGAGGGAGGTAGTGATGCCGTTATATAAAACCATGGTCAGGCTTCATATGGAGTACTGTGTGCAGTTCTGGAGATCGCACCTTTGTAAGGATATTAACAGGCTGGGGATGGTACAGAGTTTGCAACACAAGACTTATGAGGAGAAATTAAGGGACCTCAATATGTACTCACTGGAAGAGAGGAGGGAAAGAGGGGATATGAAAGAAACATTCAAGTACCTCAAGGGTATAAATATAACTACTGAGAAGCAGGAGACAGCTGCTATAGACACATGCCAGCTTCTGTGTGATATTTTTTGTTCTTATAAATCTGTAATCTCCAGTATTTCAGTAACCACATGACCACACTGCCTTCTTTAGGCAATTTTATGGTGGTTGATGCCTGGTGTCAGAAGGCAGACAGAGGGCTCACCAGATTGTGTTTCCATTTGAAAAACTTCATAGAGTGTTCTTTCACTGGAAAGTGTTTTGGAAAGCTGGTGAAGGTCTCACAATTTTTATTATGATTTTATCTCCTTATGTCTCTTCCCTTTGGTCCACCCATCCCCACACCCCAACAGTCAGCAGCAGCCACAGCTGCAGTCTTCTTCTTGCCAAGATGGTGGGTAAGCAGCTGCCTTCACAGTCTGTGAAGTCTGGCATCTTTCAGTGCCACTTATGGGTCATCTTCCAACATAGGCGAGGCGCTGCCAGCCCAAAACTAACTCAGGAGAAGTAGCTTTCAAAGTGGGGAAGAAATGAAGTGAGCAGTAATCAAGTACTCATTCAGATCCGGCACCAATTTTAAGATCAGCATACTGGTGTGGACACTGCAAATAGAACCTTAGCTCTTTAAACAGCCTTACTTAAGAGTAAAGGCTTTTCAAACATCGTGTTCTGTTTATTGTACTGTAAGTAGGCTGCATCTAATTCAGTAATTTACTGTACCTTACATCTAGATGTATGGTAAGCCCAACTTTAAACACTACACCTGAATGAACACATGATGCCATAGAAACATAGAATTTGTCAGCAGAAAAGGACTGTTCAGCCCTCCCAGTCTGCCCAAGTGTGCTCTACCTACTTGTTACTCCTGCCTGTATATGTTACTGCATGTCTCATTCTGCCTGCGTCCATCAGGACCTCTTTGTGAATGAGCTTACTCAATGGATTTTTCCTGTAATGAACTTGAACCTACTCCACCTCCATAGCCCTATTGATCTCCGTTGACACCCCCCTTCTCCTTTTTCTAATATACCGCTATGTTTATCCCATGCATGCTTCATGCCCACTACCATTTTAGCTTCCACCACTTCTCCTGGCAGTCTGTTCAAGGCTTCTATCACCCTTTCAGTAAAGAAATATTTCTTCACGACTATCCTAATCCCCCCCAGCTTCATTGTATGTTCCTTGGTTTGGGTGCTCATCCTCATTTGAAGGAAACTCCTCAACTGTATCCTGTTTACCCCTGTGGGGTACTTTGTAGGTCTTGATCATGTCACCTCTCGCCTCCCTCTTCCAGAGTGTACATGTTGAGATTCTTCAGCCTTTCCTTGTAGGGATTCCTGTGAAAATCCTGAACCATTTCAGTTGTCCTCCCTGGAAAACCTCCACCTTATGTCCTTTCTGAAGTGTTGACTATAAACTGGACACAGTCTTCCAGCTGGGGTACACCAGGGAGTGATACAATGGCAGCAACAACCCTCCTCCTCCTACTGGAGATGCCACTCCTTATGCACCCCAGAATCCAATTTGCCTTGCCCATAACCTTGTCACACTGTACTGTCACCTTGAGGTCCTCTGATATAATAAACTCAAGGACCCTTTCATGTCTAGTCAGTATCAGTATCTCCTCTCATCCTATACTCAGCATCGGGGTTCCTGTGCCCTAGGTACATGATTTTACACTTGTTGACACTGAACCCCAACTAAGTAAGAAAATGGAATTGATTTGAATGAATTGCAGGCTTTTAAGCAGCTTTTCAGGGAGCGTGTATATGTGTGTGCGTGTGGGGGGGGGCTCTGCTACTATAGCTATTTGCTTTTGATTTTGGCCTCAAATCAGGTGCACTCCTGTAAACAGATAAAACATGTTTAAGAAAGACTCATAAATGTGATAAAGGCTTTGCACATTAGCATGGGCTGAGCTTACAGACAGGCGTGATAGAAACATAGACTTTGACAGCAGATAAGGACCACTTGGCCCACCTAGTCTGCCCATTTCCTACCTACAGGATAAACTGCAGATCCTAGTTACCCAACAACCTATTTCTTCCTACCCCCCGCAAGAAGTGCCTTATGCCTGTCCCATGCATTCTTGAATTCTCCCACAGTTTTAGAGCCTACAATCTCCTCAGGAAGGCTGTTCCATGCATCCACCACCATCTCTGTGAAAAAATACTTCTTCAAATTGCCCCAGAGCTGTCCCCCCACCCATCTTCAAATTGTGTCCCCTTGTTCTTGCACATCTCTTTTTCTGAAAGATGCTACCCTCTTGGACTTTGTTGATTCCACTAAGGTACTTGACATTTCTATCATGTCACCCCCCCCCTTTCACAAGGGTATACATATTAAGCTCCTTAAGTCTCTTCTCATATGGTTTCTCTTGTAGACCCTGTACCATTTTAGTTGTCTTCCTCTGGACTGCCTCCATCCTGTCTATGTCCTTGCAGAGATGGGTTCTCCAGAACTGGATGCAGTGCTCCAGATGGGGTCTCACCAACTGTCTGTACAGAGGGATAACAAGTTCCTGTTTTCTGCTGGTGATGCCTCTCCTAATACATCCCAGTATCCCTCCAGCCCTCCCTACTGCCTTCTCACATTGCTTTCTAACCTTAATGTCATCTGATATGATTACCCTCAGGTGTCTTTCCATTTTTGTTGTTGTTACTACCCCCCACCCATTGTGTAACCTTCCCCTGGGTTTTTGTTTCCCAGGTGCATTATTTTGCACTTCTTTGCATTGAATCCAAGCTGCCATACTTCTGACCATTCCTCCAACCTTGTCAAGTCCCTGCTTATCCTTTTCATGCCTCCTTGTGTATCAACCCTGCTGCAGATCTTTGAGTCGTCTGCAAAGAGGCATTCTTTCCTTTCAGTCCTTCTGCAATGTCACTTATAAAGACATTAAAAAGGAGATGCAGTCTGTTCCTAATTAATGAGCTTCCCACTGGTCACCTGTGAGCCTCTTATGGGCCAGAGCTTACTACACAAGCATTTTCAATGTCAAATGATTGCTTGCTGGCATTAGCAGTGGAAGTGCAGGAGTTAGACAGATGGGGCCCGATTCTCAAAGCCCACCATTGGGCGCAAGGTGCCAGCGGTGAACAGATATGGTCCAAAGTGCACCTTGCGTCCATGACTGCTCTCCGTGCAATTCACAAAGGTGGCCTGCATCAACCGCAGTCCACTAGCCCCAAACAGGTCTTGCACCTGCAATGCACTTCAGCACAGTGGTAGTGGAACTGCGGCTGATGCAAGCTGGATCCTGCAATTCACAGACATCACCTGGTGGGAGAAATTCTAAGTGCCCTTAGACAAGCCTGGGCAGACATAAGGGGACTTAAACATTCTCCCCTGGGTGGCATGCCTGTGTACGGCACACCATGGGTAATGGTCCACCCACCATACACCCATGAGTGTGGCCTTGTATGTGTGGCCCCCATCCTAGTGGTCCAATGGCACCCCTCACAGCTCCCTGATGCCACCTATGTACCATGTTGGTACCCCCATCCTGATGTGGCTCTCCAGATCCCCAATGCCTGCCCCATAGGCGCTACTGCAGCACCAACTTATGGTGGTACAGTCTCCACCCATGACCCAGCAGGTGGTGCCCAAACCCCCCCCCCGTACACCAGTCCCAACTACTCCCCAGTGCCCGGCACATCCCACCACTCACCTCCGTGACCAGGTACCAATTGCACCAAATATGGTGGGGGGACACTGGCCCACCAGGTTGGGTACACATGTCCATTATCTAGTGGGACAGGGGTCCTGTGTTAGTCTCTGGTGGTCTGTGGTGGACCTGTGTGGTGTGCCACATGTTTACAGCAGGGTTCCGGTCAGCGCAAGCATGGGTACTTAGCTGCTGGAACCCCCCCATACCTGAATCAGGTGCAGGGTCCCTGGCGCACCAGGCAGTGGTGCAAGTTGCTGTTTGCCGCAGCTTGTGCCAGATGCAGACCCCTATGAGAATCAGGTCTATGCAGGCATAGAATGGCAGAGAAGTACTGAACTGACTCACCTCCCCTCCCTGCCGAGATGGACAGGCATTGGGGTGTGCCTTTGGGTCGTCACCCATAATGGTCACAACATTTCACCCTCACCCCACCTGCAGACACTGGACAAGTGTCAGAGGTGTGCCTTGGGTGTTCGGGCTTTACTCATCCCATTCCATAAGGGAATATGCTGAAATGGGTGCAGTGTAGAAGAATGGGTTGAACTCTGTGGCCAAAGAGTCCAAGGCGCACCTCAATGCCTGTCACTGGCTGCAGGGTGCGGGTGGGGTGGAATGGTATGAGCATTACTGCCAACAATCCCAAGTCACATCCCTGAGGCCTGTCAGTCCTTCAGGGTAGGGGTGTTATGGTCCAAAACCCTAACACACTGGGTGTTTCTTGGTATTTTTACTCCAAGTTTTCAACATGGACTTATTGTGATCCCACCGCATAAACAGAGACACTATCAGTTCATTAGCCAAAAGGTGATTTTAAACAGTGACTGCGCCATTTGGCACCCCAGGTACGAAAACACATTTTTAAACAGGATGTGAAAAATGACAGCTGTACTGTTCATGAGGAGGTGTAAAAAATGGCAATGTTGAAAATCTAGAATAAATATATAAGAAAATGGTGAAGTCACGAGTGTGCGTAGAAACTGCGCAATACACACCCATAATATAATTAGTTTGGGAATTTTTTACAGCAGATTTTCAACATAGGCATTTTGGGATTTCCGCTCATGAACAGTGTCACTTTGATTTTCTTAATCTATCCCGAACACTGATTTCCCACAGTGACTGTGCTATTCTGCGCTGGAAGTGCGAAAACACATTTCTGTCAGGGTGTGAAAAATGACAGCTGTACTGTTCATAAGGAGGAGTGCAAAAATGCCAATGTTGAAAATCTGGACTGAAAAGATTACAAATTCGTGAACTTACGCAGGTGCATGGAAATTGCACAATGCATGCTCATAACACAGTCATTTTATGGACTTCTGTCACCAACTTTTCAACATAGCCAGTTTAAGACCTCTGCTCATGAACAGTGTCACTGTGATTTTCTTAATCTGTCCCAAACATTGATTTCGCACACCAACCACGCCACTGTGCGCTACATGTCCAAAAATGCATTTTGGGTGATATGTGAAAAATGACAGTTGTACTTTTCTTAAGGAGGTGTAGTAAAATGGCAATGCTGAAAATCTGGCGTTAAAGTATTAAAAATGCTCGAACTTACGAGCATGCATAGGAACTGAACAAAGCACACTCATAAAACAGTCATTTTTAGGATTTTTTTCACCAAATTTTCAACATAGGGATTTTGGGGGCCTACCTCATGAACTGTGACACTGTTGTTTCATTAATTGGTCCCAAACAGTGGTTCCATGCAGTGACAGGAAACTCACCTTTCGGGACCGAATAACAAAATGACAGTGACTGAGTTCATGAGGTGGGGTCCCAAGAACTCCATGTTGAAAATGTGGTGAAAAAATTCCCAAAATAACGAGATATGCACCAAAGTTGAAAAAAAAAACATTTATGCCATTATACAGCTTACCTGCATTTCATCAGTTCACAGTCGGTTTGAAGAATGAAGACGTGTTCCCGGTCCACCGAAGATTGTCAAGCTGGGCTCCGGAGGTAAGTATGAGGTGAGGGGTGTGTGTGGGGAGGTGGGGTATGCAGAGGGTGGGTGCTGGTTGGGGGAGGGACCACCAGAATTGACGAGGGACCGTTTTGTAGTATACAGGTTTATTTAAAAAAAAAAAAAAACGTTGTAGGAAGGTTTCCTTTTTTACAGGGAGATTTCATTTTGGCACACTGGGTGGAATCCCAGCATGCCACCCTGAGTGTTTGGGGGGGGGGCTGTAGCTGACAGGGGATAGGGCACCTCCCTAAGTACACAAGAAATTGGAGGGGAGCTTTATGCCAATGGGGAGTGGGCACCCCATCGGCAAAATGATGAGAAAGGGAGCTTGCTGACAGGGGGATTGGTCACCCCTGTCAGCACATATAGGTGCGGGGGGGGTGGCAAGATCTGAGAGGGGATTGGGCACACCCATTGGCACACAAGAAATTGGGGGGCATTATGCAGATGGGGAGTGGGCTATCCTGTCGGCTTTTTTTTTTAATTTAAATGTTTCACTAGGAAGGCACACTGAACGGTGGGCGGCGGCTTTCCATCTGCTTTGTGAGGACAGTGAGAGGCTGATGGAGAAGCCATCACCTGTCGCCTTAGTAACCAGCACCAAGGAGCTATGTATTTGGCTGCTGCAGTCAGGAGACCCACCATATGAACAGCTGATTGCGTGTGGCGGACCTCCCTGATTGCAGCGGCTCAGTTACTTTGGATTTAGTGGCCTGCTCATAAGTGCGGGTGATAACAGCATGCTACTGTATTACGAGGCAGAGACTAGCCCCTTAAAGAGCTCTGCCATTTGGCACAACACTGCCATGCCTCCACAACCAGCTTGTAAAGAAAACCTGACACAATGTGTTTCTAGCACATGTGTGCAAGCAACACAATAAGGGAAAGGATGTGAGTTGGATACCCTTTCATGGGTCACTTGTCTAGTCCTGCTACAAGCAGAGGGTAGAGGTGAGTTTAAGAAACCTGTCTGGGGGTATCCCATGTATTAGGCAAGTGCGATTGAACACCTTCAAAAAGGGCGACTGAATCATGGTTCTTTTACACAGGGCTACCGGGCAGGGAGGGTGACCAGATAGGCGGTTCGGTGACTATAGTGACAGGATGTTACTATGTATACACGCGCACAGCAGTGGGGTAGGGAGGGACTGCAATGGGAGGAAGGATTTGTGGGGCATAGTGGGGTTGGTGGGTTGCTGAGCTGGCCATGTAGTGTGGTGGGTTAGTGGCAGGCTGGGGTTAGAAGTGTGCTGGTTTCGGTTCTAGGTGCACTCATTTTTGCACCATGGTCATGTTTTTTCTTTTTTTTGGATTTGCAACCCCACCCGACATGCACTTCCCTGGAGTTGAGAATCCTTTAGTGGGGAAGGGTTTCTGCATAAAACAATCAAATTTAAGTCTCCGGCTCCATCTTGTTCATGCAGGTCTACATCACCAAAATTCATTTTCAGGGATGTAGACTCGTCCAACAGTGATCACTATTATGCGGTAGCCATTATCACATGGAATCCTGTCGGGGAGTTCAAGTGCTGGACAGCGTGGGAGCTGAATGTGGAGGTTAGTGTCAAATACTCTTCTAGGGTTTGCAGGACTGATCCTGGTGGGCAGAACAATGGACATGATGTAGGTGGGATATGGCAGTTTGAGATTCCTGAACTGGTCTTCTGCCAACTCTCTCAGCACCCAGGGGTGGACTCTGTCAGGACCAGGTGCCTTGTCCACTTTCAGGGACTTTAGGCCCTCCCTCACCCTTTCCACCATGATTTCCCCATCTGTGGTTGCTTCTCCTCCACCCTCTCCCACCTCGCCCTTCTTCTCAGGTATGGGTCCATTTCTCTTCTCGGTGAAGACTGAACAGAAGTATTCATAAAGTACTTCTGCCTGCTCAGACCCCTTTTCTACCCACCCACTTCTCCTCCTGACCCTAACAATTTGATTCTTGCTCTTCCTCTTCTCTCTGATATATCTGAAGAAATCTTTCTCCTTCTTTGATCCCTGCATTAACCTCTATTCCCTAGCTGTCATTGCTGCCCTTACCACTCTGCTCATTTCTCTGGATTTCTTCGCATATTCTTCTTTGTCTTCTGCCCTGTTGGATCTCTTGTAGATCCTAAATGCATTTCTCTTTCTCCCTCACCTTCTCCACAACCTCTCTACTCATCCAACTTGGTTTCATGGTCCTAGCTTTCTTGCTCTGGCTCTTGACACAAGTTTTAGTGGCTTCAGCCAGTCCTGCCTTGATGACTGCCCATTTTTGTTCCGTGTCCATTTCTAGGCCGATGCTTGTCATATGACTTTCAAGTATGTGCCCCATCCTGCCAAAGTCCACCCTTTTAAAGTCCAGGACCCTAATTTTTGTAGTGACTACTTTCATACTTAGACTGATTGAGAACCACACTGTGCGATGGTCACTGCTTGCTACAGGTTCCTCCACCCATACATCGCTGACCTGTTCACCATCTTCCAGTACCAGGTCTAGTATATTCCCCTCCCTCATTGGCTCCATTACCCTCTGGGTAAGGAAGCCATCCTGAAACACTTCCAGGAAGATTTGCTCCCTGGTACAAGTGATTGCTGGAATGCTCAATCCACCCCTGGTAGATTAAAATCTCCCACCACCACTGTGTTCCCTTTGCCACTATGCCTCCTTATCTGCACCCCCCAGTTCCCTGTCAATGTCCTGCTTCTGGGCCAGAGGTCTATAAATGACCCCCAGAAAGAACTTGATCCCTTTCTGGCTGCATAGTTGCAGCCAGATTACTTCCGACCTGTACTCCTCCCCTTCCTTCCTGTTACATTTGATCCCTTCCCTTACATAAATGGCAACTCCCCCCAGCCTTCCCTTTATCTCTATTCCTCCAGAATATGTACCCTGGGATGGTTAGATCCCAATCATGGTGCCTGGTTGCCCACATCTCAGTAATGGCAGCTATGTCCACCTCCCCCTCTGCCATCAATACCTGCAACTCTGCCAACTTATTCCCCAGGTTCCTAACATTTAGAGAAACCATTCTCCACACTGCTTCTATCCTCCCTGCTTCTTTATGCTTCACTTCAACTCCTATTTCACCCAAGGTTGTATCTATCCCAGTGGTGGGGGGAGGTCCATGGGACCCCCTTTCCTGGTGATTCCCAGGTCCAGTGCCCCCCCACCTAGTTTCAGTGATACCTCTCATTGATGAAATCCCCCAGTTTCTGCTTCAACACCTGTGACCCTGCTCTGCTGAGGTACAACCAATCCCCTGCATAAAGATCTGTGTTATCCCATGTACCACCCCAGTCCCCACCAATCCATACCCTTGAACACACACCATTCCCTCAACCACATGTTGAAGTCATTGATTCTTCTCTTCCTGTCTGTACTAGCCCTTGGCACTGGCAGAACTTCTGAGAGGCTACCGCTGTTCCCTCTTTGCATAGTTTCCCCACTTCCTGAAGCTGTCTTGTAGCTCCTCTATCCTTCTCCCATCCAGATGATTTGTTCCCAGGTGCACCACAATGTGCGGCTTCCCTCCACCTTCCCACATATCTGCCCATACTCTGCCCCTCTACTTGATGTCATGCCTGGCATGCATTCTACCCAGATGTTACTTTTTCTGGCATCCTTCCCCCATCTTATACCCATGAGTATAGAGTCCCTAGAATCAGGACTCTCGAATTGTTTATCCTTCTCACCCTCTTGTTGCCCTTCACTCCCTACCCCCAACTTGTGACTGTCTCATCCACCCTGTCCTGCCTCCCTTTGCCTCCTCTAACCTTTGCCTTGTCCTCTCCCCTTCCAATATGGCCGGGTACTGACCTCCACCTCTGAACAATTTTCCTTCTGTGGAACCTCCTTTGCACTCATTTGTTGATCCATCCACCATGCTACCACCTCCTGTGCTATTACTTCCCCATGTCTTCCCTGAAATGTGGCCTCCCCACTCCTCCCCTCCTCTCCCTATCCTTAGCCTTCCCGGGCTGCCTGCTGTTTCCCTTGTCCCTCTTGTCTCCTTGCTTCTTACTTTCCTCTGAAAAGACTGCATCACCTCGCTGAGACCCCCTGCCACTGTGTCTTCTTGGTGTACTGCCTACTGCCTCCCCGCTGTGTAACTCTTCCCCTGTAGTGTCCTCTCCCTGCTTCTTCACTGTAACTTCCCTCCTCTCTGCTACCTGGTCTTCTGGACTAGCCAACCCTGAGAATCTGTTTGCAGTGCTAATCTCCATTCCATTAATAAGTCCAGTCCCCCTTCCTACAGGATGATATCTTTGCTCCGACCCAGTCAACCCAGTCTTAGTCATGCCCCTGTGCCTGGCCCTCCTCCAGTCATCCCTTCCTTCCCTTGGTTGCACCCGCTTGTGCGGCCCTCCTGCTTTTCCACCTAGTTCCCCCTTATTTGTGCCTGTTTTTAGCTCATTAGTTTCCCCTCCAGTCTGTGTTCCCCCCTATTCTGTCTCCTCCATGCCTTCAGTTCTCTCATCAACCACTCTATTTCCTTCCTGAGCTGGCCCACCTGCCAACACATCCTACAGCCCCTGCCCTCCAAGCCACTCCCAAAAATATGGATGCTCCACATCCTTGGCAGCATACAACCCTTCCCATCTCCCACCCTAAAGGACTGCCCCTGCACATCCTCTCTTCCCTTAACCTGGTCCTACCCTACTCCATGGACCCCTTCCCCCACTTTGAACTCCCCATGTATGTAATGGTTATATGTGGCCTCCCAGTTAGGCTCTTACTGTCTACCAGCATGTCCTGCTGCCTGCTGTCCTCCCTGCTGATGCCCTGCAGATGCTAATTGAGAGGCTACACTCCTGCATCATGGCACTCAATCTTTGGGGTTGCTTGGGACTCTGAAATATTATTGGATCCTAGCCCCACTATTGGCTGTTCTGAGTCACTTGACCACCCATTCCCCTCCTATATATTTTCCCAAGCTCTGTCCCTCAGTTAAATGCCCCCCTCCTCCCAGCCAAGACAAAATCATTTGTTTGGAACTTACACTGTTTAAATCACACAGCACACATTGCCATCTCATGAAATACTACCTCAATCCTAAAGTGAAACAAACAGCACAGATAAAGTACTTTATCTTCTAGCTCCAACTGTCTGCTTCCTTCTGCTGAGTTCACTCCAACTGAGAACAAACAGCTTAAATGCTCCTTAACAATCACTCAATCCATCCCACTATGGGCTGGGCCGAGTCATGTGACCACCCCCCTCCCCTCCTGTGTATTTCTCCAACCCTTCTCCCTCAGTTAAATGCCCCACTTCCTCCCAGCCAAGACAAAATCATTTGTTTGGAGCACACTGTTTAAATCACACAGCAAATATTGCCATCTCATGAAATGCTACCTCAATCCAAAGGAAAACAAACAGCACAGAGAAGTACTTATCTTCTAACTCCAACTGCCTGCTTCCTCTGTTGAGTTCTTTTCTCACCTTCTTGGGTATAGAAGCCCAAGACATGCATTCTAGCACGCCTGCATTCCCTAACCTACCTGTGGCGCTCCCCTGGACGGACTCCTGATCCACCCTCCTACCTGTCTGAATTGCTCATCCTCCCCAGTCACGAGCCTATCGAACTCTCATCTAAGCTGCCTCACCTCCACCAACAAATGGCCCAGACTCTTGTATAATGGATAACCTCTTAACTACCACAGTGTTTACAGGAACACCGCTGCTCCACACTTGCAGTAACATACCAGTGATCTCCTAACTTCCTGCCTCCTGTACTTGTTCCCTTTCTACCACATACTTCCTGAGTCAGCTCTTTTCTAACACTGTCACAGCATACAGAAACTAGTCCTCATCTTTATCTATTAGTCACCCCTTACTACACACTTTGTAAGTCTACCCCAGATAGGGTGTATCTGCATACCCGCTGATTCCTTTGTGGGCCTACCTAAAATAAGGTGAAGCTGCAATTCCTCAGTTTCCTTCCTCCATAGGCCTAACCTGGATGAGGACTACTATAGACTCTGCTCCCTCCTCTGTAGTCCTACCCCAGATAGGGTACTGTAATACAGTAAAACCCCATTTATCCAAAAGTCTTGGGGGACATACGAATATTTTGTATAAAAAAGATTTCAGTTAAGCAAGGGAGCTATATTGAACACTGCATATGGTGTACTACATTGCTCATACAGAAACAGGGACATGATTTCAATATAAACAGCAACAGTGGTACATATAGAGCATATTTTTAAAATACTGTAGCCTGTAAGGCCATTTTCTGAGTTGTTTACTGACTTAGTGTGGGTAATGCCGGCATTATCTGTCCATCGTAGATACCATCTGTAGGATCTCAGAGGCAGGGACACAATTTCAACAGAAACAGCAGTAAATACAGTACTGCATTTTTAAAATAGTGTGGGTACATCAGGCACTGTTTCTCCTTATTGACACCCTCTGCAGCATCTAAGAGTCATGTTGTTCAAAAGAACTGCGGCACACGCAATCCTTATATTAAAAGACACTGGAGCACGGGAGATAAAAAACATTAAAGTTACTTTATTCCATAGATAAAAGTCCAGTACAGCAGATAACTGCTATGAGTTTCATATTTAGCATTCCTTCCAGTTGGCAGAAAGTTCATTACTGAAATACTGCAGCTGTGTATGGTGTCTGCACACTCACTGCAGGTTATGCTTTCCCTAAGCGTGTATCTCTTTCTAGAAACCTTTTGTCCCACAATGTGGATTGATAGGACAGTGGAAGAGCACCAGGGCAGTAGTTGAGAGCCTGTGTTTGATCCTCCCAATGGTGAACTTTTATCAATCACACTATAGTTTATGTTCTATTAGAGAAATTGCCAAAATGCAATTGCTGATGTCAGTGGTAGCTCTTTCAAGACTTGGAGTAGGTTTTCAGACCATGGAACTATTAGTAACTTAGGAACAAAGAACATGGAAACTGTATCTATCCCACGCCATCAAGGTTAATTATTCACAAGATGGAGTATTGGAAGCTCATCAATCAGAGCTAATGAGACCTCTTTTTTTTTACAAAAGATCACGGTGACTTCAGAAACTCTAGTCAAGGGTTTGTGTATTATGTTGGGTATAGTTGATTATTTTGGTGTGTGTGTGTGTGTGTGTGTGTGTGTGTGTGTGTGTGTGTGTGTACGTGTACTTTGTTTGGCATGTATATGTGTCTTGTACTACATAAAAATGATGCATCAGTGCCCAAGTGCCACTCAGTACCATTGGTATACTAGGAGTTATACTAGGATTTTTAAGATGTAAAGAAGGTGGTAGGCCCATTGTGGTACATCTCCCTCAAAGGGATTCAATTATTCCCCAAATCAGGCAGCAGAAACCTGTCCAGTTCCTGTTTAAAAGCATTGAAGGACTCCACTTCAACTATATCTCTAGGTAGCAAATTCCATTAGAGTTTCATTCTTTGGTGTAGAAGTAACATTTGAGAGAACTCTCGGGGAAGGTTAACCTTAGTTGAGAAGTATGGCATCCAAGAGAGTAATCTCTCTGATTTATAGTCAGCCCAAGGTCTGCCATGAGTTGTTCATCTCATACTATATGGTACTTTAGTAGAAGATTGCCCCTAGTTCTCTTAAGTTCATGTGAGTACATATTCAATTCTGTTAATCTCTGTTAATAGCTCTTTTTCTGCATTCCTTCCACCAATCTTGTGACCCTTCCTTGTACACCCTCTAACCTTCTGACATCATTATGCATGTAACCCCTAGGGGGCGCTATCCCAAGGGCTACTACCCCTGTCTGCTCTGACATTAACAGGTTGAGGGGTCTGGATCCAATGGCGGGTGTCTCCACCCAGAGGTCAGGTTGGAACAGTCTAATATGACTTGGTTACAGCCCTCTGGGTCACTGCAACCCCCCTTTCTTCCCACTAGTGGCTCACACAAGTCAACCACTGTACCCTCTCCATATACACTTATCCCCCACTTTGGTTCAATCAGCTTGACTCTGGGGACCCCCTGTAAAGTAAGATGCAGTTATACAATAACCACTGTACAATAATTCAACATAGACACACATTCAGTCAGTATACCTCTGCAAAACAACCAATCTGATTTATTTAAGGGAGATAATAAGGGCTAGGGGAAATCAGAAGTTAATTAGCTTACCACTCTAACATATATATATATATATATATATATATATATATCTAGACACCGTATACAGGCCAAACCTATAATCACTGTCTCTGGGTACCTAGGTCATAGAAGGCTAGCCTCTCGATCGCAGCTGGTTGGGGCCTTGATGCAGAAAAAAGCACTTGATTCCTAAAGCGGATTAAGTAGAGCCAGCAGGCTTAGATTGTGTAGCCAATAAAGCAGCCAGACAAATCTTGCCCTCACTGAACATCTGACAGGAGCTACCTGATTTAGTACTCACAACTCCAGCCAAAAGGCACTCTCTCACACACCCTCATGGGACCAAGCCTGGGATTCAGATACTTCTCCACACATTTATATGAAGAGCAGAGGGCCTACCGGACAGTCAGTCGGGCGGGCGGCGGGCGGCAGGTGGTGGATGCTGTCGCTTTGCCGCGCGGGGGAGCGGGTGGAGGGGCTTCGTGGGTGGGGGGACACTCAGACACCAGGGAGATGTTTGGGGGTTTGTGATGATTCTGCCTGCGATCGGGCTTTACGGTCCACAGGACCACCAGGGAGATATTTGGGTTGGGGTTACATTCCGCCCGTGATCGGGCACTGGGGGTTCATACACGCTATGCCCGCGATCGGGCTTCGGATATGGGGGGTGTTACATGTACCTGTACTGCCCGCGATCGGGCTGTGGGAGATGTGTGGGTGGGGGAGTCGTGCACTATGCCCGCACTGGGCTGCTGGTGGGGGGCACAGGGCAGAGTTGGGGCCAGCCGGGTGGCAGCTGCTGTGTTGCACCCTGCAATGCAGCAGCTCACCTGTGGGTGGCCCTCAACTTAAGCTTCTTTTTGGCTCAAGGTTGTGCAGGCGCAGGTTGGTTGTGCATGCACAACTCTGCACAACCCGATTGAATATCGGGTTACGCAGGTTATGCATGGATCCTCCCTCCTGTTGAGCATGCATTCATTTGCATTGCTCTCTTGCGCAACCTGATGCCAGTGGCGAACTGCCCCCTGCTGAATATCGTGAGAATGGCGATTTGGACTTGCGCATGCGCAACCCTGTTGCGCATGGCGCAACCCTTTTGAATATCCAGGCCTTTGTGTTTTATAAGCCTGTTTTTAGACTTTAGTCAGGTTTTTATTGTAGTCTTTGTATGTGAGTATCTAGTGGGTAGTTGCTAAGAGAGATCACTGTTAGCAACTAGCTTATTCAAGTTTAAAATTGGCAAAGTCATCCAAAAATTTTCAGCTGTTTGAATCAAAACTAGTCTGAATGAAAGAATGCTCACAAGGAAAAATTTGCCCTGCCACTTACAAAAAGGCTTCATAGTTAGCACCCAATTTAAGTGAATGGGATAATTTGCACCTTTTCTCCCATCTTTTGTTTCAGTCTTTGTGTCAGCAAAAGGTTTTCTGATAGACTGCTTCAACACAAAACAAATGTTAAGTGTTTAAGTGTACTTATACTTGGCCAGTGGATTTTGAAACCAAACAAGACAAAGATTCAAAAGAAATCAGTGTCACATAAAACCCTTGCACTGCATTGTTTCAGCCAAACCCAAGTTTGCATGCAAAATTGTCAATATATTGAGAGTATTTTATTAAAAATGTTAATTCGTTTTACACAGATTAATATAAAAACTCAAAAAGTGCAAGAAATTGCGGAACATGTCAGTTTTTGTGGAGAATGGTGAAAACTGCAGATTCCGCTAAAAAATTGCGGGCGCAATTTTCCAGTGGCCCTGGTCATATTTATCCATACATGGTTCTAGCCTCAGTATCCACCAGTGCTGCTGCCTTATAGCTACTGCCCTGAACAACCACTAGATCCTTTGTTCAGTCCCTACTGCGCTGGAAACCATTCATTGATTTGGCTCCCACATCAGCCATCAGACTGTTCCTGGCTCAACCACACTTTCTTTTAAATAAAACATTCTCACATCCCTCCTTGAAGGTCTCTAAAATATCTACCCTCTCTTGTCTGGCCTCCAGCAAGTACATGTTCAGTGCCTTAAGCCGATCCTTTGTAAGATTTTCCCATCTGGCCCTGAATAATTTTGGTCTCCCTATGTTGACCTGTCTCTAGCATGTCCTTATCTTTCCTTAGGTGAGGACTCCAGAACTGGACTCAGTACTCCAGGTGTGACCTCACCAGTGATCTATAGAGAGGCAGTATCACATCTTTTCTTCTGCTGTCAATATCCTCTTTGGCTTACTGTAAGCCTTGTTACACTGGATTGATTGTTTTAGGGCATCACTAATGAGGACTATTAGGACTGTTTCCTCAGCAGTAGTGCACAGCTTTATCCCTCCCATTCAGTACTTTGTTTTGGGGTTCTTGTTCCCTAAGGGCATCACCTTGCACTTTTGATGTTGAATTTCAACTGCCAAAACCTTAGACTACCTCTCTAGCCTTTGTAGATCATAGGGTTGTCAGAACTAGTTCTAAAAAGATTCAAACCATGCTCGAACTCTGGTGTTTGAGTTCTAAATTAGAACTCGAACACCAAAGGGTTCGCATAAGAGTTCAGATCTTTTTTTTTTTCATCCTGATGAGGGGCAGGCAGCCGGGTGGACACTGTACTGCTGGTGTCAGCCACTAGATCTAGCCAACAACAGCAACAGATCTCCGAAGAGTGAAGGGGGGGGTCTGCCTGCTTTGATGGCATCTGCTGCTTGACAACCAGTTACAAGTAATGGTGGAGGTGGGCTTATGGTCTCCTTCCCCTGCCTTTCCATTCGCTGATTTTCTGCTGTGAGTGTACCTGCCTGCCCACCATGATGATTGACAACTGATGGCGGTTGCTGTATTTGGTGCCATTCGCTAGGCATCTCGTGGTGGCCTGTGGATGTGGGTGTACTGGGCATTTTGAGTGTTCTGGACCGCAATTTTTGCCAGGAGCAAAAGACAAACTTCCTTTAAATTGCGGTCATTTCTGGAATTGCTGTAGTCTGGCGTGAGTAGTGTGGACTGGACCCACCCAGCCAGCGCTCATACCCTTGCATATTTCTGAAGGAGAAAGGAGGAGCAGAGGACCTGTCACCCACCTGCGGAGTTGACCCAGCAGCAGTCACCGTGACTCATTGGAGCAGCAGGAGAGGGAGCAGGAGCCACATCGCATTGGGCCTCAGGTCGGCCGCAGCAATCAATTCAATCAAGTGGGTTCTGTTTGGGCCTTGGGGTGTTTGGGGTTGGGGAGGAGGGGCAACAGCAATGAGTGCTGTGCGGTAAGGTAGAAGACAATGATGTGGATGCAGCAGTACAGAAGCAACATGCATACAATTAATCAGTTGTAAGCAAATTGCTTTGGATGAAGCAAAACTACACCCTGCAGTGCAGTAAAAGGCTTCAGGCAAAGTGCAGAAGTGCACTAAATTATAGGTGCATGGGAACTAAGTGGGGGGCAGGAGTAGGGGCACTGGAGGTTCATGATGGCATTCTAGGAGAGGTACAGAGAAGGGATACGCCAGACAAGGTGATGGGGTTGGTGTAGTGGTGTTTATATTGACCCTAGTGTCAAGTGTCTGGAATATTTTGTGTACTCTAGATCAAGTCATTCCTGGAGAAAGGTTATGCTCTTGTTACTGGGTATTTGCAAGGAGCAACTAAGAAGGTGGAGGACTAGTCAGGGGGAACAGGAAATAGCTACTGTAAATACATTTCCATTTGATTCACAGAACTAGTGCAAGGCATGGATGACGGCAGTGTTGTTCACCAGTGTACTGTACCTCAACCCTATAATGAAGTGGCTCCCAGCTAGTCAAAGGATCAAGTTCAGACTCACCCCTTATTCAGTTTTTGATTTTGTGAGACATTGGCAGCTGTCATGCCATGCGTTTTGTGTTTAGGTGGCATGAACACTTGCCCTCTGTGAACTGGACAGAAACTTCATGGCTCATTTTATTTTGCACCCCAAACAGTCATTGGAGCATATGTTAGTCACTACTGAACAGGGCAAAATTCCAACCTGTGCCCCAGAAGTGAAGGGGTCAGTAAGTAACTCAAAAACTCCTCCAGCCACTAATGGTGACTGTTATTTATTCTGCTTTTCTGCTGTTGAACCTGACAGAGAGGTTAATAACCACTCAGTTGAAATACAAACACTCCCCCAGTTCAGTATTTACCGAAGTTAGCATCTACGAGGCAGCATAGTACATATTTATTTAAATCAGTGGCCAATCTGTCAAGTTTTGAAGTTGGAATTAGTCATATAAATTTGGATTACTAGTTTAACTGGATCTTAATTTTTCTCTACGTTAAGTGCTAGTGATGCCTGGGGGATAATTTTCAAACGAACTACAACGAGAGAGAGCGGCTCCAAATTTATGGTTGTGCCAGTGTATGAAAACAACTGAACAACAAGAAAAACATGGCACCAACCACTTCCAAAATATTTCTGTATTTGTGTGAAAAAAAAATATATATTTTTTTTTATCACAATGCAGTAATGCCATTGCAAGGATATAACAGCTTTGAGGAGCTGTTGTATCCTTGCATATGCACATTGCATTGTGATAAAATATATATTTTTTTTCACACAAATACAGAAATATTTTGGAAGTGGTTGGTGCCGTGTTTTTCTTGTTGTTCGGATAATTTTCAAAACCATAATATTTAGACACAGTTCAGCTATGCCATATGTGTTTTTTATTAATGAATTTGTTTCTTGTGAAAGGTAACAAACTTACAGCAATGGACTGTACAACCTTATGTTAAAAAAAAAAACATTTTATGATTGATCACATTCTGAAGATGGTGCTGATGTGATAATTTACTCATAATCAAAAAACCAAAATCTGTGTGTTATGTCTTGTGCGACTCTGTCTACTACATGACATACTGGCCATCGTCCATCTGTGTACCACCCTGAAAGTTGTTCTGTACCGTGGGTGTGTGTGACTCCTATGTGGTGCACTGGCCATCATCCTGCTGTTTACACTTTGACTGCTGCACTGTACCCACTATATCAAAGTCACACATGGTCATTTATCTCTCCCCTTGTATTTAACATATTTCTTTTTGTCCTCATTTTCAGGTGTATGTTACTGTTATCTTCATTATTGGCAGCATGTGCTCAATTTCACATTTATTTTGGTATTATATTCATTATTGGCAGCCCAATTAAAAAAAATAGGGTTCGAGTTCTAAAAAGTTCTAAAAAAGATCAGAACCCTAGAACTTTTTAAAAAGTTCTAGACTTAAACTAGAACCCAGAACTTCAGAGGGTTCTGACAGCCCTAGTAGATCACTGTTCATCTCCGGAGTCCCCTTCTCACTGTCTATTCTAGTGCAGAGCTTAGTGTAGTCTGTGAAAACCACATCTTGCCATAAATTCCTCCTTCTGTGTCGCTGATGAACATATTGAACAGAACAAGACCCAAGACCAATCCCTGTGGCACCCAACTTGTGACCTCCCTCTCATCTGATCTGACCTTGTTAACTACCACTTTCTGCTGTTGGCCTTCCAGCCAATTACCTACCCATCTAACTACCGTATGTCCTTTGCCGCACCCAGATCCTCTATCTTCTTCAACAACCTTCTGTAAGGCACCAAGTCCAACACCTTGCTGAAACTGAAGTAGAGTAAGTCCACTACCTTTGTTACCCAAAGAAAACATGTTTCACTATCTCTTCTGGGCACCTGCTCTGTCTAGCTTTGCTGTGCAGCTTTTT
Source organism: Neoceratodus forsteri (assembly GCA_016271365.2). NCBI lineage: Eukaryota > Metazoa > Chordata > Ceratodontiformes > Ceratodontidae > Neoceratodus > Neoceratodus forsteri. The sequence goes on along the minus strand of CM057456.1, from coordinate 677,424,934 downwards.
TCATGTTTCCTACAGTGTTCCTGGCCTACAGGTGAAGGACTTCCCTTTGGCCTTCACTGACTCCCTAACCTTTTAGGAGAACTATATTGGTCTCTTGTATCTGTTTCTTTTGGTTGCCATTACCATTCTCATGCATGTGTTTACTGCCTCAAGAATGGCCTCTTTTACTACTGCACCTTTTCTCCACACCTCCTATGCTGTTCCCTTACACTAACTTGTCCTAGATCAGCTCCCTCATCCAGCTGAAATCTGCTTTTCTGAAATCTAGGACTTCAGCCTTTGATTTTTTTATTTAGTTTTTGCTACATCTTCTACCCCCAACTGCCCCCTTCTGGCCAGTCCCTCTAGCTCTGTTATGTGGCTTCTCCAGTGCTTACCTTCCCTCTATTGTCCTCTGCCACAGGACTGTGGGGGACTCTTGGTCACCAGTGTGTGGTCTGTGAGGGATCTGATCATCATCCCATGGTCATGGATTTTTTCCCCTCATTTTCACCCCAGGCCCACATTGCATACAATAAGTACATTGTGTGAGCCTCACCTCCACAAGTGCACCTTGCACCCTCTGTGTGTGGGGGTCCTTCCCTCATTTGGTCTCACTGCACTGCTATGTAGACACCAGTAGGTGGCAGATGAACAAGGATATACACACACCCCTCCCTGAGGGAGGAGAGCTGTCCTAGGGATGCTCAATATTTCCTCCTCTGGAAGGCCCCTGAGTGACCCAAACCCAGATCTCCAGCATGGCAGAAGGTGAAGTGCCTGACACCTCAGTCCTCCGCACCACTTATCTGGCCCAAAAGACATTTAGCGTTTCATAAGGATTTATTAGTCCCAAGGGCCAGCTTAAACCAAACAGAGTTATGATCACTGAACATTAATGGATCCCCTACTCACATTCCTCCTACTATTTCCAAGCTGGTTTGCACCACATTGCTGTTGGCAGCCTATCTAGTGGGTTCTTTATCCAGCTGCACCAGCAGGCAGCCCTGCAATGCATTCAGCAGCACCTGACTTCTGGGTTTCCTGGCCACTGGATTTCCTAGCTATTGGAATGTTCCAGTTGGTATCTGGAAGGTTTAGATCACCCTCAGACATCACCCCCTGCTTTTCCACCCCCTTTTTTAGTTCTACCTCTAGCTCTCTCTCTCTCTCTCTTCCCCTGTGGTGGTCTATAGATCTCTCCTCTCCTATCCATAGTTTCTTGCTAGAGGCCAATGTGAGCTGAAGCCACAGTGATTCTGTTTCCCCATTACTTTCTTGATGTAGCCATCCTTGATGCACTCCCTGACATATAGGACTGCATCTCCTCCTTTCACTTTAATTTTTCTTCCATCCTGTCTAAAGATGACTGTTTGCATTAGCACAGCTAAGGTATTTTTCAAATGTAGACTAATTTTCCAGCAAAAGGTAGCAGTTTTTGTCTCTGGCCATTTCTGCTGCAACCCTAGCTACACCCTTTTTGATATAACCTTCAAACTAGTTTTGGGTCCTCTACATTTTGTCTGACTGCTTTTCACAGCTAGTTGCCTGTTTGCATTTAGTACATCTAAGGTCTGTTTCATGGCCTGCTTAATTTGCCAACACATTGGAAACACCCTATCTGGGTGCAGCCCCATTGTTAGCTTTGCATCCTAGTATTGTCTGCCAACATACAGTATGTCTAAGTCACCTTATCTGGGTCAACTGTTTTAGCAGCAACCTGCTTAACTTTTAAACTGTATTGTTTTTATTCAGCTTGTTTGAACCACTGCTGACCTTTTAGCCATTGGTCTAATTGTTATAATTGGGTATCCTTAATTTACTCTAACTGGATTCACCCTCTTTCCCAATCCTTTATCTTACTCTTGGAAGCTGGTCTGCTAATTAGCTTACCATTGGGTATACATTGTGCCTAATTTACTGTAATCTTCTGGGTAATAATACTTGTTACACCCCCTCTTAGGTTCCTGCCTCTTTTATCTAAACATCAAATGGGAAGCCACACCTGCAGCCTGTAGTGATATTTTTTATGGCTGCAGTGGGCATAGCCCTGCAGACATTTTGCTTTCAGGAAAGGACTCCCTGCATAAATTACATTCCAAAGAACATGATAGAGTATTAAAAATAGTATCCTCTGCTGAAGCCTCATTACTACGCTGCCTGTGTGTGTGTATGGCAGCTGGAGAGTACAATTTTTTCTCTGGCTTGAGAAGTTAATTGAGCCCTCCCCAGTACTGCCTTTTTTGTAAGTTGAAACCTCCTCCATTGTGTTTTATGGGCCTTTCCTCTTGCTTAAGAGAAGTTAATTGAGCCCTACCCTGTACTGCCTTCTTTGCAAGTTGAAATTGCATCCATAGAGTTGTGTGGTCCTTTTCTTTCTTTGTTAAGCTTCAGTGCTTAATTTACTACCATTTGCAAACTGAGAAACTTGTTTTGCTGGTATCCCCTCCCCTACTCATCCAGGGGTGTGAATTCCTTTGTTTCCTAACCATGCTGGTTGATTTTATTTGCTTCCCTCATAGTAAGAAAGTGAAACTAAACTTGTGTCATTTTAAATTATTGATAAAGTGACATGTCCAGTTGGCATCTCTTGTGGATGTAGCTGTATCCCTTTACCTGTATGGAGTCATTCACTTGCTACCAACTCTTAAAACCTTAGCTGTAAGATATATCATGCATGTAAGGTGATATATGAAATCAAATTGCATTCCCTGAAAAGCAGTTAGGTTCATTTCTCTTCCCTACCACTGCAGCCACACAAAGCCAACCTCTTCTCTCTCTCTCTGATACATACTGCTGGACAACATAGCTGTCTAAACAAACACATTTTTTTTTTGCTTAAAAAGTAGGAGTTTTTTTTTCTTGCTTGTTTTAAGTGCCTTGGTAAGCCACAGGAAGACATTTCTACTGCCAGGGATGTATAAAAAGTCACAAACTATCTATAGAGGGAAGGGAATATAACACTTTAATGGTTACAACTGCATTGAACCACAAATGCAGACCACAATGCAAATTCTCATGAACTGATTCAAAGTTAAACTAAATGAGTTTATATTCTTTATGTTTCTCTTTTCTTGATGTTACTATGATCCCTATTTGCTGTTGTAAACATTTGTTCTGGAGGTCTCAGCCTCTCAGAAAAGATAAAGATTGGGTGAAAGCAGAACAGAGAAGGGCAACCAAAATGGTGCATGTCCTGCACCAGAAGTACTATGGAGAAGGAATCAGGGAGTTAAATATATACTCTGTAGTGGAAAGGAGGGAAAGGAGAGACATGATAGAAACATTCAAATACCTCAAAGGTATCAATAAGCTACATGAAGGTTCAAATCTGCTGAGAAAGAGATGTTCAAGGACAAGGGGGCACAATATGTAGCTGGAAGGGGAAAACTTAGAGGGGATGTGAGGAAATACTTCTTTACAGAGAGGGTGGTGGACACCTGGAACAGCCTGCCAGCAGAGGTAATGGGTACCAAAATGATAACAGGTTTCAAACATGAATGTGATACACATAAGGGGACCTCAGTAACAGGGCTGGTGCATGGAGGGGGGTTAAGGCTGGGAATCAGTTATGGTACATGGCAGCACAGTAGATAGAGACCTAGTAGATAGGGACCTTAGGGCAGACTAGGTGGGCCAGGAGGTCCTTTTCTGCCAACAGCTTCTATGTTTCTATGTTAGTAAATAGCTGGTACATGAGCATTATACATTCACATTGACATCAATTTTAAGATGTTAAATATAATGCCTATGGTACCAGTAACACAATGCCATTAACAAGTACTGCTCAAATATTAAAAATCCACTGAATCATCCTATTGTCAATTTAAATCTAAAATATGTATCTCTATAGACATCAGGAGCGTAAAGAAAAAGAGAGAAAAACAGGAAACAGACACAGAAGAAAAGTGTGCATAAAATAAGTCAAAGTAAGGTGGGGGGATAATATGTACAAAGCAAGTGAGCAGCTCTATAATGCATTTTTGTTATACTTGTGAGAAGATGAAAGCTCATGTAAAATATAGGTCCTAAATATGGAAAACAGTTGAAAAGTATAAAAAGGAAGGGAAATGGTCCTAGATGCAGTAGAAAAGGACAAAACAACCAAAAAATCAAAGAAACTAACTGGCATACAATTTAAAACAACAAAACAGTGAATGACATCTGGCAGATTATAAAGGGCAACACATTATCATTTGTAATAGTTCAATTAAAAGGATCAAAGAATATAACAACAAATGATGACAAGCAAGATGGCTAAATGAGGATGTGAAGAAAGTTACTCAACACAAAATAAAGCTAAACATGCAATAACATATCTAAGACAAAAGCCATGACATAACCACATGGTCAGAATATTAAACATTTTAAAAGAAACATAAAAGCAAAAGTAACTATTTCAAAAAGAAAATGGAACTCAAACTTGCAACAGAAGCAGAAAAAAGGCAAGAGCAAGCAACTGTGCAGTTATATTAATAGCCTAAACAAAAACAAAGGAATATAAGTAATATTAATATTAAAGGGGAAACAGTAAAAAATCCAGTAGAGATAGCAAACCAATGTAATGAATATGTGTGTTCCTTATTCAAACACAGTCACAACTTAGTCCCCTGCTCCTGTACATTACCAGGAATGCCAACAGAATTAATATAAATACAGATAACATACTGCAAAAAATTCACAATAAAAAAAATCAGAGTGCAAAGTTTCCACTAAAATGCTGAAATTAAATATTGGGATAATCCATAACCAGGCACCCCCTCAAAATATTTTTTAAAACATTTATAAATACAGGTGTGGGGTAAAATTCTAGAATCACTGCTTAAAGATATAAGTTAGCCACATGTCTAACAGTGACTTCAGTGACAGCAGCAGGGATTCACAAAGAGACAGCCATGTACCACAAATGTAATCTGTTTCTATGAAAATGTGATCCAGTTCTTGGATAACAATACCCCATAAACATAATTTCCGTTATACCTTTGCAAAACATCTGCCACTGTACTGCATTTGGCAGTTATTGAAAAAAAAATATTTCCTAGCCATTCATCCTTGTATTATAAGCAGTAGAACCCAAACCAGCCAAACCATATGAACTGTAAGCCTTGTGTATTATGCAGATTGTGATACTTAACACTTGTAGGGTAAGTTAGTGCATCTGGACTTATTTGCTGCATATGCAACTCAATTGCTATGGGGTCCTGACCATGTTCACCCTTCTTCAAGCCAAGCTAGCTACAGTATGTCTTACAACTCCTGGTAGGTGACATCACTTTAGCTTAAGTATTACTGTGGCAAGCTGCTATTTTTAACAAGAAGTTAAAATTTTAAAAAGACAATGATGTGGACTGAGAAGCAGCTTGGGCAGGTGAATCATTGTGAATTATCATGCTAGCCTACATATTTCCAGGTTGCATTTAGTTAGCCTAACCAGTGGGAGCAAAAGGGGAGAGGGATACAGATTTAAAATAGAATAATTTTACCCATTTGTGATTTAAACTTACATTACAGAAATGCGGCTCCCAGAACTGGACGCCGTATTGCAAATGAGGCTTCACCAGTGATCTTTGCAGTGGCATCACCACTTTCTCTCCTCTGCTGGTGATACCTCTCCCTATGCACCACAGCATCCCACTGGCTTTCTGCACAGCCTTGGTACATTGTTAAGCCACCTTTAGGTCATCCAATATGATTACCCCTCCAAATCCCTTTTCTGTTTGGTGACCATTAGTTCCCCCAACCCCCTCCTGTAATCCTCCCCAGGGTTCCTGCAGCTCAAATGCATGATTTTGCACTTTTTTACATTAAATCTCAGCTGCCACGCTTCAGACCATTCCTTTAGTTTACCTAAGTCCCTCCTCATTTTTTCCACCCTTCGCAGAGTGTCCACCCTGTTGCAGATCTTAGTGTCATTCGCAAAAAGGCACACTTTCCCCTCCAGCTCCTCCACAGTTTCACTTATGAAGACATTAAACAGGACTGGGCCTAAGACGGATCCCTGTGGCACCCTGCTGGTCACACTCCTTTTCTTAGATTGAGCATAATTTACCAAGACTCTCTATCTTCTATCATTCAACCAGTTCCTAATCCAGTTTACCACCTTGTGACCCACTCCCAGGCTGCCCAGCTTGTTCACAAGTCATATGTGGAACTGCATCATCAGCCTTACTAAATGCAGTTCACATTTATGTTTAAGCCCATGAAACACCCTTATATAGTTAACACATTTGCAGCCATAGTGGCTCTGCCAGATTTTGTTTATATACAGTACACAGTTGAAAGTTTTAAAATGAAGAGATCATTCCTTTGATCAGATCACCAAAGTGCTTTACTTTATTTTATGCTGGAAGGTGTTGCTTAACACTCAGACAGGCCTGAATGGCATAGATGAACAGTTCAATAATCTCCTTCATCAAGCTGTTCCCCCTGCACTCACAAGATCAGTTCCACATCACCTGATGTGTTTCATGCTGATTATGCTTTTTCAGAAAAGCACAATCAGTGTGAAACAAGGCTCTGTGGTGGAAAATGCTCCAGGGCCGGATGGTGTGCACCTGAGAGTCCTGAGGGAATTGGCTGAGGTCCTGGCTATTATTTAATTTTTATTTATTTGAAAATGTTTCACCAGGAAAGACAACATAAGCTGTGAAAAGCTCATTTCCAGAAGCTTCCTGGGGGGGGGAAGAGGTTACAAGAGTTGGGAGAGCAAGCAAAAACATAACAGTAACAGTGCAATACAAATACAACTATATTACAGTGTAGTACAATTACAGCACAGTACAACCCAGACCATCAGGCCAAGGTAAACAAGACCATATGTGGATGTAACATATATTGCAACAACCCAAAAACAGGTGATCCAGTACGGACTAAGCTAGGGGATGGATAACACATTTGAAGTGCTAGAAGTAGTAGGATAAGCACAAGTTTAATAAGTGCTAAATGTATACCCAAGGAAAGGCAGTTGTAACACAAGTGGGGAGGTGGGGAGAGGACACTGAGAAGGGGAAGGGAAGGGGGAGAGAAGAGAGAAAAACCAGAACTATACCCCTTCACTATGCTGAGAACCCTGCAAGGGGGACAGGACCCAGCAGAAAAGGTGGTGAGGTAAAGGGGAGAGTGGAAGGGGAGCAGAGTTTGGTGGATGAAGAGAAGAGAAGAGAAGAGAAGAGAAGAGAAGAGAAGAGAAGAGAAGAGAAGAGAAGAGAAGAGAAGCCAGGACTGTACCCCTTCAGGATGCTGAGAACCCTGCAAGGGGGAGAAGACCCAGCAGAAAAGGAGGTGAGAGAAAAGGGGGGAGGGTAGCAGAGGGGTGGCAAGTGACAGGAGGGGAGGCAGAGGTAAGGGAATATGGAGGCTGCTGAAATATGTAACCTAGAGGTGGAAAGGGAGGGCAACAGAGGGAGGAAGAGAGGGTGCTTAGGGGGGAGAGAAAAAGCAGTAGAGTGCCAAACTGGTTGGGGTAAGGGGACAGGTTGGGGTAGGGGTACTGGCTGGCACCCTGCTGGACATGCTCAACTCCTCACTGATGCCAGGTTGTGTTTTCCAGGACTGGAGAATGGTGCACGTGGTGCCTCCCCACAACAGCGGACCCAGGGATGAACTGGGTAACTATAGACCAGTCAGCCTTACATCCATCATGGGGAAGTTAATGGAGACCATTTTGAAGGAAAGACAGGTGGACTGTCTGGAAATCAATGGGCTCCAGGATGAAAAGCAGCATGGGTTTGCCTTGGGGAAATCCTGTCAAACAATCCTGGTAGACTTTTTTGATTGGGTCACAAGGTCACTGGATAAAGGCCATGCGGTGGATGTCCTGTATCTGGACTTCAGCAAGGCCTTTGACTTGGTGCCACGTGGTAGGTTGCTTAGTAAACTAGCTAACCTGGGAGTTGGGGAGAAACTGGTGGGGTAGGTCAGCTACTGGCTACAGGGCAGGATGCAGAAGGTAACTGTGGTGGGGGGACTGTCGGAACCCAGGCAGGTAACAAGCAGGGTCCTGCAGGGCTTGGTACTCAGTCCAGTACTATTTAACATCTTTAATTGGGACATAGCAAAAGGATTCAATAGTAAAATATGCCTACTCGTAGATGACACTAAGATCTTTGAGAGAGTATACAGTGAGGAGGGGAGACAGGTGCTCAGAGAGGATCTGTCAAAGCTTGAGTGATGGTCAGGCATCTGACAGCTGAGGTTTAACACTAAGAAGTGTAAGGTCATCCACTTGGAAGCCAGGAACCCTGGGACTAGCTACTGGCTGAGGGGAGAACAGGTAGCCATTTCTGAAGAAGAAAAGGACCTGGGGTGATTGACACAGGGACATGAAACACTCCAGCCAGTGCCATAATGTGGCTGCCAAAGCAAACAAAATGTTGGGGTGCATCACCAGAGGAATCACCTCAAGGAAAGAGGAAGTCATCATGCCCCTGTACAGGTCCCTGGTTAGGCCACACTTACAGTACTGTGTGCAGTTTTGGTGTCCATATTTAAAGAAGGATATCAAACTGCTGGACAGCGTGCAGAGAATGGTGACCAAGATTATCCAGGGCCTGGGGACAAACCTTATGAGGAGAGACTTAAGGAGCTCAACATGTACTCCCTGGAGGAAAGGAGGGAGAGGGGGAACATGATAGAAACCTATAAATACTTGAAAGGTATGAATAAAGTTAGAACGGGGGACGATTGGATCACTAACTGTCTCAGCTCCCACTCACAATGTGTGAAAATCAGAAGCACTCTCTCCAGCAATTGGCAAGTTCGCTTGGCGGTCCTCCAGTGCTCGATATTCAGCCCACTACTTTTTAGCCTTTACCTAAACTCACTCCCAAAATCATGCTCTGAAAAAAAACTACTTTACGCAGATGATGCTGTCCTGTTCTCATCCCACCGTGCTCTGGATCACCTCCAGAATGCCCTCCAAAGTGCTTTTAACCAGTTTGAAAACTGGTTCCTTGACCAGAGACTCATAATCAGTCTTAAGACAACTAAGCTCATACTTTTCTTGCACAGCCAGAATATGCACAAGGATGCCCACCTCCCCATACTATCCAGTATACTCCTTCCCCTTGAAAGAATCAGCACCTACAAATACCTAGGCATTACTTTCGACACAGCCCTCACTTTTCATGACCACATACGTACCCTTGCATTTGCCATAAATTCACATCTTTTCCTGCTCTACTGCCACAAAAGCTGCCTTCCCCCTGAAGCCCTGAGGCTGGCCATCACCTCCTCAGTCCTCTCCCTAGTGGGCTATGGCTTACTCATATATAATGCAGTGGACAAAACTTCACTCAACAAGATCAAAACAGAACTCAACAAGACCTGCTGGCTGTTCACGACGGACCCCAGACACACCAACCCCTGCTTACTAGATGTACAGGCAGAATTATTTGACTTTGACAAGTGGCAGCACTACCAAACATGCCTTATCTCCAAGAAATATTAGCTGGCCTAATAACCCCTGGCCTGTCTGCTGTACTCAACCCCTCTGTCTCCATGGTCTCCATCCGAAGCTCAAACAAAAGGTCCTTACAAATATCCAGAGTCAGGACATCACTAACCCAAAGGTCTTTCCCTTGTCAATCACCATCCTGGTTCAACTCCCTACCTCCTGAGATCTCATCAATACAAAGGATTGGCCCTTTTAAAACCACCCTTAAGCGTCACCTGTTTGCCACCTGCTTCTGTAACTGTACATAAGTCCCCAGGACTCCAGCCGCCAGTGCTCCTCCATTTCTACCTCACACTCCTATGTGAGCTAGTCTCCGAATAAATTAGGTTACATGAATTTGTGTTTAGCTAACTAGTTGTATAGGATCTGACCAACTTGCTTAATTGAGTATATATTGTATTGAATGTTATACCCTCTGACTCATTTCTCCCTGAAACTGCTATGTATATGTGTTATGTAAGATGGATATATGATTGTTTACTGCACCTCTCTCTGTACCTTGACGAGGAGCCTTTGTAAATGAGTCTGCTGACTCAAAGGGTTGCAATTCCGATAATAATAAATAAATAAATAAATAAATAAAGGGGGAAGGGTCTACAAGGCGACGCAGTCTGAAATTGCTTGGAGGGGGATGTTGAAGAGAAATGTGGAGGCATTATTTCATGGAAAGGGTGGTGGCAAGCTGGAATGAATTGCTTGAGGAAGTGATGTCACTGAAAACTGTGGGCAGTTTTGAGAGAGGGTGGGACAGGGTCAGGGGAAAGGTAATTTGGTGGGAAGGGTGAGGAGGGAGGAGAGTGTGGGATGATAAATCCAAGGTGGAAGTGGATGGGGGCAGTTACAAAGGAATAAACTGTGTGCTGCACACTTGAGTAGACTTGATAGACCATCTGGCCTGTTTCTATTGGCATTTTCATATGTTTGTATGAAATGCATCAGGTGACGTGGAACTGATCTTGTGAGTGCAGGGGCATAGCATGATGAAGGAGTTCCTTGAACTTTCATCTGTGCCATGCATGTGTGTCTGAGTGCTAAGCAGCACCTTACAGCACAAAATAAAAGCACTTTGGTGACCTGATGAAAGGACTGATCTCTTCATTTTAAAACTTTCAGCAGTGCTGTGTATATAAAAAAACATCACTATAGTCTGCAGGTGCCGGCTACCTATTTGATGATTAAGTGACTGGGTTTAATAGCGTGGCATTGCATATCCCAAGTATGACTCCTAATTTCCCACTGGTTACCCTGTTTTATCTCTGTTAAGTTTGCAAAGCACAGTTTTAATACCATTTGCCAGCAGATTTTAACTGATTATTAGCTGTAGGCTGCCTGCATAGTCCTGTTTTGCTAGTGTCTCAACAAGCTCCTCATTTTTAGTTCTAGTCTACTTGCAAAACCTGCTCCCTGCCCTCCTCCTCTGCCTTCTCATATTCTGCCTCCTTCCCTTGACCCCTTCCCCTTCCCTCCTCCACCTCCATCCTCCTAATTCCCAAATCCACCCCTCCCTCTTCTTCACTCCCTCCTTCCCATCCATCCTAGTCTCCTTTCCTCCTCCTCCCTTAACTTGGAGTTCCTCTACTGTTTTATCTCTTCCCCCTTTCTTCCCCCCAGGCTAAGGGAACACAAGTCCTACTCCATTTTCTGCTGCCTTACTCTTCTTCTCCTCCTTACTGGTAATGTGGAACTCAACCCTGGTCCCATCCTCCTCCCCCTTATCCATTCCTAGAGGCCCTAGTGTAGTCCACCTCAATGCCAGGAGCCTCCTCCCTAAATGTGATCTCCTCACTGTAGGAGTCTTTCAACACTCTTCAGATCACCTTGGTATCATAGGATCCTGACTGTAGCTCAGCCATTCCGGTCTGTCACCTCTTCAGACAGGACACGGATAAACAAGAGGGTGATGTTGCACTTTATTTCCACCAGAGCCTCTCCTGTAACACCACTCTCAGAAAGCCTGCATCCTCCTTCCATTAGTTTCTGCTTGCCAAACTTTCCTGTTCTTCCTCACTACTCATTGTTATTGATATTTTCTTTGTCATTTAGAGAATTTCTCTTTCTTCTGTAGTGGACTCACTCTCTACTCTCTCCTGACCCTCCTCTGCTGCTGAGTTCATCTTCTTGGGTGACTTCAACATTAATTGACCTTCCCTGACCTCCAGGCCAACCACCCACAGGATTGAATCTCTTAACCCAAATCAGTCCCCACTCATCAAGCCATACCATCCTGTGAATGGGTCCTCTCCTCACACTCCCACTTCATTGTTGTAGCAGGCACTATAGAACAAAACGTGCTTAAAATCTCCTTAATTTTCTATTAATTGACCCCTGAATTTAGAATCTGCTCCTTAATTTAAAATGAAGGGCGCCTTAAAAATAAGTTTGTAAAACCCAAACCACTTAATTATCCTTAATTACTTGAACAGAATATACTTAATTAAAATTAAGGTACAAATTAATGAAGTCTTTTGTGCCTAATTTAAGATGATCTGAAGATTAAGAATAAAAAAAATCTGCTGAATTAAAATGCCCTAGGAAATCCTCGTTCTCCTTAATTTTAAATAATGGTTGCATTATAAGGTTGCTAATCAGGAATGGGGTGGGGAGATTGGCATGTGGTAAGGCCTGTAATTTATGGCCAGGTCTGGGCCAGTGTCCTGTGTGCCACAGGCTGGGTGCATTGATTCATTATGGCAGAGTCCCCCCCTAGCATAACTGGCACCCTGCTACACCCCTGGGCCCAGATATTCAGAAATGCACCAAAACCTGGTGCATGTCTGGTACAGCACAAATCCGATGCAGCCATGGTGCAACTGGAGCCATATTCAGAGGCTGAGCAGGCCAAACTGCACCAGCGCAATGCAGCTGAATATGGCAAAGTTGCACCATGGTGCAAACAGAGGTGTGCCATGGCACACACAGAGATGCTCCAGTGCACCCGTGGCAGCACAGCAGCAGAGCAACAGAGGGGAGCAGAGCACAGGGAATAGACCCCGGGACAGGGCCATGGCAGCACAGTGACAGGCCACAGGAGGCCACCACCAGCAGGGCACACACAGGCACCCCAACACTGGACTCCAGAACACAACAGTGTCATGGACAGCAGAGGACAGGAGGTCCACCAAGGGAGCCCCCCCAGCAGGCTACTGGTCATGCCCCACCCCCCCGGGACCATAGCAGGCCACACCTAGGACCATGCAGCCACACACACACAAGCCACACAGGGAGCCCACACACTGGGTATCAAACAGGCTGGGTGACAGGCAGCATGGCAAAGCACATGAGACAGGCCGCACAATGCCAGGCAGAGGACCCCAACACAGTGTGTAGAGAGTACCCGACCAATGACAATGGCTATGAGCCACCACCATCCACACACCCCGGACCGCTGCCCCATAGGCACCCCAATGCACAGCCACCAACCCAGAGGGTGGACACCACCACAGCAGGATAGACCACAGCACACAGCAGGGTATCACGGAAGCACAGCATGCACCCCTTCACATGCACACAACATGGACAGACACTGGGCCACTGCAGCATGGTGCCACATGCCACCTGCAAAGCAGACATGGGCACAGGTGGGTATGGCAGGCAATATATATGTATGGAACACCAATGTACAGAACCAGCAGGGGATGGGGAAGGGTAGGGACAGTGAGAGAAGGGGACAGGGAACAGGGACTGCTGAGTGGGAGGTGGAGACTGTAGGGACAGGCCCAACAGGGGTAACAGGGGACACAGGGAAAACCCTAGTGATGGCCCCGGCTGGCCATCCTGGCATGCCATCCTGCACTCCTCCCCACTGCCAGCATGCCCTACATGGCCATCACCACCCCAAGTATGCCCAAGATCACGAGCAAGGTCTGTCGCATGAGCCGGCTCAGCATCTGGTGCGGCGGTGTCTGCACTGGACGCTGGACACCTATAGCAAGGGATAAGACAGGTGCCCAGTGCAACGGCCCAAGGAACCATGCCCACCCACAGTGCTCATGTGGAAGATAGGGAACACGCCATCATGCACAACTTGCACATTGCCGGCCCTGCGCAGCTTGTGCTATTCTGATACATCACGCTATCCATGCGTCTTGCATGATTGACACCATGTCAGTGCAGTGTGCATGCGCACTGCAGGCCCAAGCACTGAGCATGCATGGGCATTGCACCACCACTTGCTCCAGTGCAATACCATTGTGCATGGCACAATATCTCGATATTCAGATGCCGCATGCTAATGAGCTTATGAGCAAATGCGTGGCACAGTGGGTTGCATTTGTATGTCATTACCGTTGAGCACAGCCTCATTTGCATGCATTGTGCCACATACACGCCACTGAACAGCACAGGCTATGTACCGGGATTGCAACCTTCATAGATGTGGTGGATGCCACAGCAGCACACCGGGGACAGACAGCACTGCAGGGTGGGATGGGCCTGGGTGATGCTGCCAGGGCCTCAGTGGGTATGCGCTGTCACCTGTGTGAAGCATGCCACGGCTGGCCTTCTGCTCTGCTGTGCTGCGCCCCTTGCTTGTCCCTAGTGCCCACACCACCATGCACACCCTGCCCACCCCCATCCCCAGGAGAACGTTGCCCATTGCACCCTGCCCGTTCCATGCACACCCACTGGGTGGTCTGTAGGGTCATCCTGACTTGCACATCCATGGCAGAGTGCAGGGCTGTGTCAGTTGGAGGCATCCTGTGAACTCCCAGGGTGTGTGGTGCAGGCATTGGTGTACATCCTGTGGCATCGCACACCACCTGGCAGGTGATGCTTATGCACCCCATCCTGTTGATATATGCCAGTCCCACAGGGCCAGCTGGCATGCAGATGTCCACATGGGTGCAGACACTAGCCCCACTCACGTCAGGAATGCATGCCACCCCATGGCCATCCTGCAGTGGTGCTGTATGCTCCATCTGTGTGCTGGGTAGATGGCTGCATTCCACAGCAGATGGCAGCACAGTAGTGGGGACCTGTTTGGGGATGCAGGCCGTGACCACCTGGGTGATGCCTGTGGTGCCCCCTGTTGGTCCTTGACTGGTGCCCTTCACAGCTCACAGGGCTGTCTCAGCATGACCCTGTTCAGGTGGTACTGGCCCACATTCTCAGTGTCACTCTGGTTCCCAACGGTGCTGTGGGCACAGTACTGCCTGTGTCGGGCATGCCACTGCTGGGCCCTTCATTGACCATGTAACTGTTCCTACTGCCACCTCACACCCCTCATTACTGCCCCCATCAAGACAGGTGCACTGTCCATGTCTCCTGCTGTCCACTGTCCTCCTGGGTGGTTGGCTGCTGGCTGTGTGCCACCCTGGTACACAGGCTTTGTGTGTGTGAGTGTCTCTCTCTCTCTCTCTCTCTCTCTCTCTGTCCCTCTCACACTCATCCACACCACCTCTGTCTCCACCTCTCCCTCTGTGTCTGGTTGTGTGTGTGTCAGTCTGTCTCTCTGTATCTCTCCCTGTTACTCCCACTCTTGGAGCAACTGCTGTCTGTGTGTTTGTACCCTGTTTTACTTGAAACAAGTCTGGTTGGAGCAAATACAGTTTGTTCCACACTTGCGCCATGGTTTCATGGTTGAATATGCCACTGTGCTGGATATTCATGGGACTGCCCCCTGCACTTGTGTCTGCATACATTATAGTTGCACATTAAATATGGCTCCTTGGCGCAATTCTGCACTTGCGCTGTTGCAACTTGGTTGTGCCATGCTCAACTGCCCTGAATATCTGGGCCCTGGTGTACAGCATTACTCTCCTTAGTGAATTGTGTGTAGAGTGGGCCCACCACTGGCATGTCACTGTCCATGCAGCCTGGGGATCGGGTGCATATGGGATGCATGCCCCATTCATGCATCCCATGCAGGGGGTGCAATGGGTGCAGGGAGCCTATTCACCACTAATCCAGAGGGCATAGTCACTATACACATTCATGCATAGAGCACAGTGTTTATTTAACATTTAGGAAAATTGTAAAGGAATTATTTATATAAATATTAAAATTGATAAAAAGTACACAATTGTTAACTGTTAAATCAAGAATGTTCAATGTAAGCTGGCCCGGTGGCACTGAGGGTTGAGGCACTGGACGCCACACCTCCCGCCATGCTGGCAACCAGGGTTTGGCAGCAGACTCGGGCCATCAGGGATTGGTGGGGCAGGGATGGAGTGAGCATCCAGAGGACTGCTCTCCTTCCCTCAGAGGGAGGGGGGACAAGACCACACTGTTCTGGTGACCCCCAGTGGAGATTGGGAGTCCTATCCAGCAGTCAGGGTCCAGCCAATTGGGATCGGCTGTGGCGGCTCTCCTGTGGATGTGCGTGGGAGAGAGCACATACCACACTGGAGAGCATTGCACTGCCAGGTCAGTAGGGGGAAGCACAGTAAGAACCTCCCCCTCGGCCTGCGGATAGGTGAAGGCTCCACCTGGGACCAGCCACACTCCCACCATTGGACTCACCAGACCTGGCGTGGCCAGTACTTCAGTTTCAGTGCTTCAGACTTTCAGATAGAGTGCCAGGGCGGGTGGCCCTGCCTCAGGGGTTTAGAGCCAGGGGGATTGCTGAGCTGGAGTTGCCTGGCCTGGATAGGTTTCAGACAGGAAAGCAGAGCTAGTTCCTGGTGGGTAGCTGGAGAGAGTTCTGCAGGAGTCCCAGGGGAGACAAAGTAAAAAAAAAAGAATGTTCAATGTGCCCAAGTTACCACCAAACTTTTCAAATATTTATTATATGTCTCACATATATACCATTATCAAATATTTTATCGTAATACATTGAAACACACATTACCAAAAGTTAGAAATAAAATCTTGTGTGTATCAAACCTAATACAATACTTAATTCTGCTTAAATGGTTGTTCAAAATTTGAATAGATCATTCTAGTCATTGCAGTACTAGAGAATGAAAAGCTGACAGGAAGAATTCATGCATCATAATAGGGTTCATGACAATGTAATAAAGAGTAACGTAGGCTGTTGAAATGCAAACAGCCAATCAGAATGTAGCATTTCTAATACCATTTTTTTTTCTTTTTTTTCATATAGTTTTTGTCCCCTGTTGGTCTCTGGTTGCTGTGTCTATCTGGGATCCCAAGGTAAATAATGACTCGCCTCACGATGCCAGCTCTTGCATGCCTCTCTATGGAGCAATGGTTTGCCCCATCCCCACTGCGGAGTAGATGGCAGGGAATGTATCTCTGAATTCTCATGGGCTTATCAGATGGGCAGTGTGATGAATGCTCCGAGGGCCTGGATTATGAGGGTCTTGTCACCTGTGGCTTCCAGGGCTGCTCTTTTATCTCATTTCCATCCCACTTGATGATGGCAAAGGAACAGGTGTACTCATGCATTACGGCATGCGGTGTGCAAACCAGCCTTCATCCAGACCCTAACTTGCTTTCTCCATTGCTCTGCCACCCATGGTCACCTAGATGGCAGCAGTGCAGTGGGGGGCAGTGACCCCCCCTCCCCGGAGGAGGACAGCATCCTCTGGGATGCTGAATCCCCCTCTCCTGGGGTGGCAGCAGTGCAGTGGGGGGCAGCGACACACCCTCCCCGGAGGAGGAGAACATCCTCTGGGATGCTCAATCCCCCCCCCCAAGCTGATCCCTGTTGCTCGGGTCATGCTTATGAACCTGGGTCACTGGTGTTATGAATAGTAGCACTACAGATGCACCACTGAGCTGGCTTCAAGATCATTTTTATAATTTCTTTTGTTGTAGTAAGTTCATCTATCTGACAACAGCAATTCTCAGGTCAGCCGTCTCAGTAGTGTAGAGGGCTGAGGCACCTCAGACCTTACCTCTTATCATGCCGGTGACCTGTGGTCAGAAGCAAGCTTGGGTTGCTGGAGATTGCTCAGGGAGGGAAAGGCTAGAGCATCCAATGACAGCTATCCTCTCCAGGGTGGGGTTGGTTGTGACTCCCTGACACCAGTGACTTCCAGCGGAGACTGGGGGTGCAACAGCCAGAGTCACGTTGGGTCTGTTGGTAGGCTGCAGGGGACATATATGAGTTGGGGCTGGAGCATGCCTATTCCACACTGGACATCATTGCATGTCCTCACCTCGGGGGGGGGTGCATTCATGTTCATTCAAGGAGGAAAAACTCTGGTTCCTGAGGAGACAGTGCACTAGCCCCAGGCCCACTATCTGACCTGGCCCTTCCTCATCCCAATATCTTCTGGCCTGCATCATGGCCACAAAGACTGGATTCAAGGAGTGCCCAAGGTAAGAGGAGGATGGCCTTGCCCTGGGGGCACAAGCTGGGGGGGGTTCTGGAGGGATGAGGTTTCAGGATGGGGTTCCAGGGAAACCTAGGGTTTGGGGGATCTCAGGCTGGGCTGGACAACCAGGCAACATCTGAGTGATGCCTCAGGACTGGTGACCAGAGAGAAAAAGGAACAAAAAAAAAGAAGTTCTCAGCGGCTGTAGAGAGTGAACAAGGGTAGCAAGCATTATCAGCTTGGCTCTGCAACATGGAAGGTAAGCATTCACACTTTCGGGGTAACTGAAAAAGGGAAAGGTACACATGCTGTAGTACATCTCTGTGTATTCTATGCATGTGTAATGGAAGCATTGTGCTGCTGCCTCAGCGCAGGAAGGACAATCAGAGGATAAAAGGCTGGGTCTGTGCAGGATCATGCTTGCTGAACTCAGACCCTGCTCTACTGAATTTAGTCTTCAAAGAGGGCCTGCAACAAACTGACAGTCCTTATGGAGGGTGTCAGAGATGGAGGTAAGACCTAGAGAAGTTGGGAATGGTACTAGGGCAGTGGCTGAAGGGGGTTTGGAGATGTATAGGAAAAAAAGTAAATATAAAAGAATGTGTGGGGCACAGCACTGCCACCATAGTGTCCACCCACCCACATGACCCTCAAAATTGTAGTTTCATATTGATAGCTACAATAATAAACCCTGGAATCTACTTATGCATTACTGTAGTTCTCCAGCATTTTAGTAGTACTTATTTCAATGAAAAGACTGCATTTCTCAGCTTTCGTGTCATACTTTAATGACATGTTTGTTACAAAGTTTACAATTACATAGTGCAATCTCTGATCTTCGATCAGTCATTGACAAAACTTTTATCGAACAACCGGGGTCCAGAACCAGCACTACAGCGACCTGGCACTGTAGTCGCTGTAGTGTCGTTCGCTGTTGGAGGGGTATGCCATTTAGTTTCAATTACTATGTGCTATGTGTCATACATTTACAAACAAAGTAGAAAGAAACTACCACAGTAACCCCCAAACTATAAAATGTATGAAGTTATTTCAGCAATAATGAACTCATTTTGAACTGAATATTTGTTGTTTTCTTATGTCGGTAGAATCATCACACAGTATATTCATAGGTCCTGGTTAGGGCCCACTAAATGGGGCTATGCATGAATGGGGTAGAAGGTACATGTTAAAGGCTTGTGCCCCACCCGCATAGCTCTGCAGCCTGGACAGGTGCAGGATGCATGGTATTCACTACCGCATGCATCCGTGGGGCACCTGTCCATGGCCCTTCCCCCCCAGTGTGTAGGACTGCACAGGGCAGCTAGGGTGGAGTAACAGACCCAGGCATGAATCCAATTGGATGCCTGTCCTGGGCCCCATAGTGAATCACATAAGTGTGAAGGCGATGGTCTGGATGTGTGAATAGTCAACGCAGGCACCTGGACAAATGGGGCCATACCCCATTGGCCAGAGGACTCCCTGCCTGAGCCCCTCTACCACCTTGGTCACCCACCACACTGCCAAACCACTTGACAACACACATCTGCCCTGTCCCCCTTGTAGCAAAGCATACCAGAACATATAACTGCCCCATCCCTCTTGTAGCAAAGCATACCCCAACACATGAATGCCCCTTCCCTGTAGTTTCAATGAACCCCCAACACATGACTGCAGCATCCCTCTAGTTTCAGTGAACCCCAACACATGACTGCCCTGTCCCTGCAGTTTCTATGAACCCCCAACACATGACTGTCCCATTCCCATTGTGTCAATGCATCCCCACAACACATGTCTGCCCCATCCTCAATGTAGCAATGTACCCCCACAATGTTTGCTCCATCTCCAGTGAAGAACATGACCTCCATGCCCACATTGAGGTGCCCCAGTCCACACAACCCTGGCCCCCAAACTCAGTGCCCAGCAGCATCATTTGTGGTCAGTGGACCCCCACGGCACTGACAACCCCCTCCCCCCAAGCCCATACCTGAAAGATGATGCCGTAGGCATAGATGGCCAGCAGCACATTCCTCCGCACACCTCCTCAGCAGCCAGCCACCCAGCTGATGCTGGGCGAGTGCTGCATATATAGGCCTTTGTCTTTCAATGTCTGCAAGCTAAACTGGAACATAAACTGACTGAGAACTGATGATCAGATGGTGGAAGGACAATCTAAATAAAAAAACAGGTATCATTAATAAAAAAATAAATAAACAGCTACTATGAATATTTTTAATTCACATTGCTAAGAAAGCAATAAGGTTCTCCCAGAGGTTACATTATCTGTATGTTAATCACACCCTAGGGGCATGTGGCACTCAACTCAAGGGTGTGATTTACAGGTGATTCCTTATTGCTTAAATACTGTTTATCAGGTCTGCCACAGTAGCTTCTTATTCAGATGTGACCATATTTGATCTCCCTAGGCTCTATTCAACTTGAAAATTGAGGAAAAAAAACAGGACTTCACTGAAAATGAGATCCTTCATCATCTTTTTTGGAAACCCTGGGTAAGTAAATGGTTAAATAAAGTCAGTCCTCTAAAACACACCGTCATGTAATCATCCTTATAACCCCATTTTTTTGTATAAATCATTTGAAACGCCTTGAAAAATTAACAGATTTTACATGTCTATTGCCTTAAAATCTACTCAGAAAAAAACTTAATTTCCCATAACCCCCTGGTTCTTGGCGGGATATGATACTGCCAGATTACTTAAAATCTACTAAAAAAAATTAATTTCCCATAATGCCCTGGCTTCTTGGCAGTAAATGATACTGTCAGTGGGAGACACTTCCTAGTTCACTCCCAGTGTGAAATCATAGATTTGAGCAGCTGGAGTTGTGCAGTGTTAGACTTGTCTAAAGAAAGGATTCTATACAGATATTCAAGTATTTTTGTGCAGCTTTGTGAGGAGTTTAACTCAGAAAGGTGCTTATT
Source organism: Neoceratodus forsteri (assembly GCA_016271365.2). NCBI lineage: Eukaryota > Metazoa > Chordata > Ceratodontiformes > Ceratodontidae > Neoceratodus > Neoceratodus forsteri. The sequence continues at coordinate 677,404,341 of CM057456.1, read as the reverse complement.
AATCTAGAAATAGTTCTAGAGAGTTTCTTAGCTGAAATACATTCAATTTCTGTGTTTTGGATTTCTGGTGCTGCTGCTGCTGCTGCTGTGCTGGGTCAGATTGTACTGTATCCATCACTAGCAACAATGTTTAATTGGTACATCTTTTGTTTTTACTGCATGTTCATGTTTTGAAGTTTTGTCTAACAGAAACTGAACGTTCAAACTGAGAAATGTTTGTGACTGCAGTTAGTTGAATGTATACCGACACATAGATATCAAACCACATCATATGTGTGTGTGTGTGTGGGGGCAGCTGAGGCCTTCTCCTCCTAGTTTAGAATTCAAATGAAGCATTTGTAATCCTGCAGGGTTTATAACATATGTTACAAGCCTGGGTGTATGCAGTTAGATTATTTACTTTGTGACCCCATGCCACACTTTAGCTAAAAAGAAATCTTGGACAAAATGATAAAATTAGAGTAGATATCAACAAAACATTAATATTAGCTGAAGAAATTGTTGTGGCTGTGTGTGAATAGCATTTTGTGAAAGAGAATTGGACTGTGCCACTAATATCTGACAGGGATTATATATTTGAATATACTATTCTTTTTTATAGAGTTCTTTTTAAACTATTTATTTATACTGTGTGACTGTTAGCCAATCACTTAACCTGTAGTCCACTCAGCTGTAGAAATTAATGCTTAGAAGCAGGATCACAGTTGAAATAAGAGCTATCATGGGTAAATGAATTACAGTATAAAATAAAAACCATATAAAAATGCATAATATTCAGTAAGAGGAAATTAAGGTATTTTCTTCTAATTCGTTCTTTGCTTCCCCTGGCCATACTGCTTCCTGTCCAACATGAACCCTGACTCATAAAGTGCAAACGCTCTGCACTTGCAGGTGATGGGGTATAGGTGACCATGTGGGGCTCAAATGTAGCTGGTGTTACCCGATGGCAGTGATAGTTTTCTTCTGTATTCCCCCTCCCCCATGGATGGTGGCTAGGATATCACTGCATCTCCAGTTTCAATGCAGTCTGAAACCATTCATTTATATTAACCTATTCCTCTCTCTCTTTTTTTTACAGGTCTACTGAGCTGCCTACAATCTATCAGATAAGTATTATTTACCTTTTCACCTGTCCTATCTTTCTCAAGAACTATGGACTCTTTTTTTATCATACTCTTTATTCTTATTTTACAGGTGCCCCATTTACAGTATGTTTCAGATCCCACCCCTAAGTTCACCCAGAGGCAGGTAAGCGCTACCTTTAATGACTGCCTTTTCTAAGCAAGGCAAGGCAACTTCTAGGACTGAGGTAAACTCTCATGTTGGGATTTTTTCCTCAGACCATGAATTTTGTTGATCCTAAAACCATTCTGTTCCTACAGAGGGGGTAACCCTTTACAGGTCTGGACAGATGACTTACTTATTAGATAATTAGAGTTTGATTTGGGTGTGTCAGGTTATGTGTGTGTGTGTGTAATTACACAACAACACTAAAACTAGGTTCATCATGTTTCCCAACCCACAGCTTCCTTAGCAGGGCTGAATAAGTATGATGTAAAAAAATGTGTACTTTAAAGGGTCCCTACCCACTGTACTACCCAGTAGGGGTGCTTGAATTCTATGGAATCCATTCTGTCACTAGCTAATCAGAGTTTCAGAATTTCATATTCTGACTCTAATTCTGTATACAGGGGCAGCAGCAATTTTAGAGGTTTATAGCAGTGATAAATGGCACCTAAAGGGGCACTTTTTTCTGCCTTTACAAACCTAGTCTTAACTGGTCACAAAGACCTGGTGGCAAGATGACATTTCTACAGCCATCAGCCCCCAACCTCTGAACCCCCATCCTGGAAAAATAAAAGATACCCTGGTGTCTAGTGGCACCCCCCCCACTCTGTGAGTCCCCATCCTTGGTCATGTATATGATGCCCTGGTGTCCATTGGCACCCCCTTCCAGTGGCGGCTCTACACCAGGGCCCGCCATGGCACGTGCCCCAGTAAAAAAATGCTGTGCCCCACTTGGTGCCCCATATGGTGCAGAGCTTCCCCCATAGTAACAATATATCAGTGCCCTGGCTGCCATCTGTTGTGCCCCAGCTGTGCCCTGGTAACCATTTGTGGCTAGAGCTGCTACTGCCCCCTTCCCTGACCACTTGTCCCAGGAAATGCAGTGTAGATCCTAGTGCCTAGTACCACCCACTCCCCAAGTCAGCTGTACAGATGAGCATCACCCTAGCCCTGGTGTCTGGTGGCTCCTCCCTCCTCCATATCACATGTCAGGGTGAGCATCACCATAACCCTGGGTGAAGGAGCACCCCAATCCTCCATTCCCCTGTCCTGGTACTGTGACTGTTTGCCCTGGTGTCTATTGGCACCCCTCAGCCTCCAATCCCTTGTCATGGTACTGTGACTGTCTGCCCTGGTGTCTACTGGCACCTCAAACCCACCAATCTACCATTCCAGTACAGTAACTCTCTGCCATGGTGTCCATTGAGACCCTAAACTGTCTGATTCCCCCATCCCATAAATGACACCCATCACTGATGGTTAGCAGCACCCCCACTCCCCAAACTGTCCCACTGTCCCATTGCTGAGAAGATAGTCACTGTTGACAAGTGGCCCCCTCCCTTCCACACACACACACAGTATGAGTGCTCAATGCAGCTTGTAAGGCAATTGGAGGTGAAAGTGAGAGGATGGCTATGCAGGTTACCATAGAGGGATTCACTGCACATTCCCATCCTGCCAGGTAAAGGGAAATGGTTGGGAGTGGGTGCTGCACTGGGTGTGGGTGAGGCAGTTGGAGGACCCAGTATGGCTACTGTGTGTCACAGCATCTGTTGTCTGGCATTTGAGAGAGGGGCAGGCGTACCAATGGATGCCAAGGATTGTATGGGGGACATGGGCAGGGAGCTCAGATGGGTGGGCTGTGCCACTGGACACCAGGGCTATGCGGCTACTCGGACAGGTGAGCAGGGCCAGAGGATGCCATGAGATTCCAGGGACCATACAGCAATCTATGGAACAGGTGTTTGGGGGTGTGCCTGTAATCACCAGGGTACATCCCACCATCATTGGTACAGGTCTGTAGGGGGTGGCCACTTGTCAACAAGGACTATCTTCTCAGCAACAGCATGGTCATTTGGGAGTATGCCGATAGCCACCAGTGATGGGTATTGTCTACAGGACTGGTGCTCTGCAGGTGAGAAGAATGCCACTAAACACCAGGTAATCCAACATACTACCCTGGGTAGGGATCGGAGAGTGGGGAGTGCCATTAGCCATCAGAGGTGACAGGATGAACACAAACATGCTGCCGCTTCCAATGCAGATGGGTCCATAATGGGCATGCTAATGGCCCCTTAGTGCCATGCATGCCCAATGGGCTTATTTGCATGGTGCTGCTGAATTTCATGCTGCAGATCCTGGTACTCTCTGGTCTGGGGGTACAATTCCCTATGCACTGGCTGCAGCCCAGATCATGTCAGAGCAGCACAACTTGTCTTAGCACTGTGCCGACATGGGCTGATATTCAGTCAGATGGTGGTGATGTATTTTCTGACTGAATATAGAAACCTCTGGGTTGGACTCAAGCACAGTGGAAACCGTTGCCACTCTGCTTTTGCACTTTTTTCCAATTTCTTGCCTGAAGAATTTGTTTTTGCAGTTTTTTTTGATATCTTTGAGTATGCAAAAAAAAAACCTGAGATCATGTCCCCACTCATTTTTGTTATGTAAAACAATATAACACTTACTTTGCTCTATTCCCTGATGTCCAGTAATCGTCTCTACACCCTTTAATTGTATATTTCGTTGTTCCAAAAGTAATATTGAGCCATGCAGTTTGTGAATGGCACAGCACTCCTCTCTTCTCTTCAGTCTGCGCCTTGTCACATTTTTCACACTGTCTTTTTGTTTTGTATAACATATTACTCTTTTTGTCTATTTCCTGGTATCCAGTGGCTCCCCTACACCCTTTAGTTGCATATTTCATTGTCCAAAAAAGTAATAGAGTCACACTTTTCAGGGACTGGCACAGCCCTCCTCTCTCCTCCTCTGCCTACCACCGACTAACAAATGCAAATCGCAAAGCATATCTTTATAGTTTGCATTTGTTAGTCTGTGGCCAGCCGAGGAGAAGAGAGGAAGCCTATGCCAGTTGTTGCGGGGTTGACTTGCATGTTGAGGCCTGATGGGGGCCACACACTGCATCATGAGAAGTGGCTTGGCATGAAAAAATGGGGAAAGGAGCAGCTGGCAGGAAGAGGGCCTGGTTCTTGTAGGCCATGCACTACCGACTGGCCCCCTACTACTGCTAGCCACCCAGAACCTTCACCCTCCATCCCAAGAACTTGCCTTGTACATTAGGTAACCCTCCAGAGATGCTGCCTCTCCTTGACTCACCCAGTTTAGCAGTCCACTGCCCTTCCGTGCACTGGTGCCTTCAACCTTCCCTAGTGTTGGTCAGTAAGTGTAGCTTCTTTCATCCTTCACCCCTCCCTGAGAGGAGACTGGTCTGAGGGATGCTGCATCCTGTCAGCCTCCCCCATGCTAGTCTATGTTAGTGATAAGCATCTGTCCCCTAACTCAGGTTGTTGTCCTGGCACTGGTATCACCCTCCCAACCAACTTAAAAAAAGTCATTTTTAATTTTTAAACCACCCACTTGACCCAGCTAATCAGAATCTTTATCACTAATAGTAACTCATTTTCTGCTTTGACTACCGTTCTTATGGAACAGTTACCACACTGTAACAGGACACCAGCTCCGGTGTGGGAGGACACTGACCATGTGTGTCAAATAAGTATTGTTTTATAATTACATTACCTTGTTTGTCCAGTTAGCTACTGAAGAGCTGCAGAGCCTTTGTGACCCTTTTACTATTCTTATTTTACAGGTACGAAAGGATGTTTCCTCAAACCACCCAACCCTATTCCAGAATCCCCAGGACCCAGGTACGTGCTCTTTATTTTCCATGTTAGATAGTGCATCTAAAAGTATCATGCCAGTCATTACCTTTCCATCTTTTGTACAGTAAGGGGCTTGGGCATGGCCCAGTTGACAGGGGATATTGATGTCAAAATGATGTTGCGGGTACAGGGGTTCAAATCGAACAGCCAGGATTTACCTATATTCTTCCACTCCCAGTTTTGGGTGGGAATCAGTCAGGCACAGTGTCCCCTACATTTTTGCCTTTAAAGGGTTCAGGGGGAGTAGGGTTAGATAAAGGTGGGATGAGGAAAGAATGTCAGGATGAGGACAATGGTGAAAGACTGTTGAGGGGTTGGGGGTAGCAATACAGATCTGAAGCCCCACAGCCTGGCAGAGACTGAACCTCACCATTATACCCATCAGCATAATATATCAAAGTATACAGAGTGATAGAGTCTGTAAGTAGATCTAAGGTGGGAGGAGATTATCCAGGCATCATGCGCTGTAGGGTGGGATTTTAGCCCTCATGTTATGACCATTGGTTGGAAGACATTGTGCATTAATAACACCGATGCCATACTCCAATTGTGCCATAGGTGCTGCCAGAAGTGAAGGCTGCCTGCACCCTCCTCTCACACAGTGCCTTACTCCAGCTGTGCCAAAAGTGTCACCAGAAGAGTGGGCTGCTTACACCCTCCTTTTCCAGAGCCACAGCACATTACCTCCATATACTGTAGTGGCCCCTCTGATCTGGTGGATGTGAATCAGGATTGGGAGCTAGTTCTGGGTCTCCCACATTGTAGTGTGACTCATTATCGGCTAGCACCACTTGGGTCGAAAAATGAGACTTAACTGGGAATAGAACCCAGGCCCCCAGAATGCTACCCAGTGCTCTATCAACTTATATATTAGACCCAACATGAGCTTAACTTGGTGATTTTGAATGTTTTGTTTCAGATGCAAATTTCTTAAGATGTTGTCCACTTTCTTTGCAGATGCACACATTAAAGAATGGTGACGACACCTGGAGACGGAAAATCATAAGTAGTTTAGGTAAGCATGTTTTTTACCACATACTGCATATATCCATTTTTCAATCTACTGCTCCTTTTGTTACATATCCTGCTCTGTCTAGCTGTTCCTTATGCACAACCAAATCATTGTGCTCTCACAAGCAACCTTAACCTTGCACTTTATACTCACTTTACATAAGCATACCCACATGGTACTGCTCTGTCACAGCATCCTCCCGCATTGATATCACACAGGTATACTCACTTTACATAAGCATACCCACATTGTACTGCTTTGTCACAAGAATCCTCCCACATTGATATCACACAGGTACACTCACTTTACATAAGCATACTCACATTGTACTGCTCTGTCACAGCATCCTCCCACATTGATATCACACAGGTATACTCACTTTACATAAGCATACCCACATTGTACTGCTTTGTCACAAGAATCCTCCCACATTGATATCACACAGGTACTCTCACTTTACATAAGCATATTCACATTGTACTGCTCTGTCACAGCATCCTCCCACATTGATATCACACAGGTATACTCACTTTACATAGGCATACCCACATTGTACTGCTCTGTCACAGAATTCTCCCACATTCATATCATACAGGTATACCCACTTTACATAAGCATACTCACATTGTACTGCTCTGTCACAAGAATCCTCCCACATTGATATCACACAGGTATACTCACTTTACATAAGCATACCCACATTGTACTGCTCTGTCACAGCATCCTCCCACATTCATATCACACAGGTGTACTCACTTTACATAAGCATACCCACATTGTACTGCTGTTTCACAGCATCCTCCCACATTGATATATCAGAGGTATACTCACTTTACTGTTATTCACACACATACCCATGCTGCTCTCTTTTCCACACACCCCTTATGTTGCATTCTGTTACATAGCTGCTTTGTGTTGAGCCCTCTCTCACACATTTGTCTTGTGTAGTGCTTTCTGTCACACACACATAGAAACATAGAAATTGTCAGCAGATTAGAATCGCCAGGCCCATCCAGTCTGCCTGAAAGCCCTACATTAGTTTGTTTCCACTGACCCTAACTAGTCAATGGCTTTCCCCCCTCCTTCCCACCAGAAATGTACCCTTATGCCTGTCCTATGCATGTTTAAATCCTCCACTATGTTTTCCCCCACCACTTCCTGTGGCAGTTTATTCCATGCATTCACCACCCTCTCTGTGAAGAAAAACTTTCTCACATTTCCCCTCAGTCTGCCACCCTCCAATTTCCATGTCATGCCCCTTGTTCTTGCACAGTTCCCCCCCCACTCCTTATTTATGTCCTTAAGCTACTTGAATGTTTCTATCATGTCCCCCGATCCCTTCTCTCCTGCAGTAAGTACATATTGAGGTCCTTTAGTCTCCTAATATGTCTTCTGGTGCAGTCCTTGTACAATCTTAGTCGCTCTTCTCTGGACTGCCTCTACCCAGTCAATATCCTTATGAAGGTGTGGCCTCCAGAACTACACACAGTACTCTAGGTGAGGCTTCACTAGCATTTTGTACAATGGCATAACCACCTCCCGCCTTCTGCTTGTGATACCTCTAGCTATGTATCCCAGCATGCCACTGGCCCTCCCTGCAGTACTTTGCACTCTGCTTAGACACTTTTCAGTCATCGAAAATGAAACCCCCCAGGTCCCTCTCTTCCTTTGTAATAGGCAGCAACTCACCACCCCATCCTGTAGCACTCCCCAGAGTTCCCTCTTCCCAGGTGCATTATTTTGCACTTCTTGGAATTAAATCTTAGTTGCTACTCTTCAGACCATTTTTTCAAGCTTCTGCAGATTCCTTCTTATTCTCTCTACTCATCCAGAGTATCCACCCTGTTGCAGATCTTGGTGTCATCTGCAAACAGGCAGACCTTTCCCTCCAGCCCTACCACAATGTCACTAATGAAAACATTAAACTGAACTGGCCCAAGGACTGGTCCCTGCGGTCCCCCGCTGATCACCTCCCTCTCCCTGATTGTGTCCCACTTACCACCACCCTCTGCTTCCTGTCTATAAGCCAGTTCCTAACCCAGTTTACCACTGTGTGCCCCATGCCCAGGCTACTCATTTTGTTGACCAGCCTTTTGTGTGGGACTGTGTTGAAGGCTTTGCTGAAATCTAGATAGGCAACATCCACCTCCCCCCAATTGATGTCCTTTGTAACCCAATCATAAAAGTCTATCAGATTTGTCTGACATGACCTTCTAACTGCGAATCCATGCCGCCTCGGATCCTGGGCCCCGATGGACTCCAAGTACTCCACTATCCTTTTTTTAAGCAGTGTCTTCATGATCTTGCCCACTACTGAGGTGAGGCTGATTGGTCTATAGTTCCCCACATCCTCCCTCCTGCTGCTTTTGTGTAGAGGGACTACATGTGCCCTCTTCCAGTTCTCTGGAACAACACCTGTGTTAAGTGACTTAGTGAACAAAGCTGCCAGTGGCACCGCTAGCTCCCGTCTCAATTTCCTTAATATCCTGGGATGTATGACATCTAGCCCCATTACCTTGTCCACTCTTAGTTTTGTGAGCTCCTTCAGAACTCTCTCCACCATGAATGAACTAGTGTTCACCTCTCCCTCCCCTTTGTTACTGCTATTTTGTTGTAGTCTGTGGCCCTCACCCTCCTCAGTGAATACTTAGCAGAAGTATTTGTTCAGTATTTCTGCCTTTTCCTATCTCCCTCTTTGCACTCCCCTATCTCCCCTCTGAGCCTTACAATCCCCCTGGCCTTCCTTCTTTCACTGATGTACCTAAAAAAAAAGTCTTGTCCTCTTTCTTTGCTGTCTGCAACAATCTTTCTTCAGTCTGAGCCGTTACTCTCCTTACAGCCTTTCCTACTTATCTGAGATTCTTTAGGTACTCCTCTCTGTCTGGCTCCCTTTGAGTTTCCTTGTATTTCCTGAAACTTGCCCTTTTGGCCCTTAATTTGCATGCTACCTCTCTTGATAATCATAGTGGTTTCCTCCTTTTCCTGCCTTTGCTTACCAACTTGATGCAATGGTTCGTCATCTCCTGTATGGCTCCCTTCTAGCATTTCCACTGCTACTCGATTCCCTCTCCTATCTCCAGTCTGGGCAGGGCCCCTTTAACACACCTCTCCATTTTCTTAAAATCTGCCCTTTTAAAATTCAGAACTCTTGCCTTAGTGTGACTAGACAGTGTCTCTGTCCCCATGTTAAACCAATCTATGTTGTGGTCACTGGATCCTAGCTGTCCTTCCACCCAGATGTCTGATATACTGTCCCCATTGGTCAGTACCAGGTCCAGAATTGCCCCTTCTCTTGTGGGATCTCCTACCAGCTGTCTGAGTCCTGCCCCTGCAGTGGATCCAGGATGACTCTGCTTCTGGTTGAAGCAGCTGCTGGGATGGTCCAATCAATGTCTGGAATATTGAAGTCATCCAGCAGTAATACCTCACCCTTTGTTGCCATCTCCTGAGTTTGATCCACTAGATCCCTGTCCATCTCCTCCCCTTGCATTGAAAGTCTGTAGATCACCCTTGTTTAAATTGCTGTGCTATTTCATGGCTCAAGGGTGACCCACAGTGTCTCAGTCTCCTCCTATCCACCCTGCACCTGCATTGCTCACACCTACCTCATGTAACTCTCTCCCACAAAAACAAGCCTCGTGTTATACAATGTCTTGAATACATCTGCCTTATGTTGTGTGTTTTACTGTACCAGACATCCATGTTGTGTGTTGTGTTATCTTGTATACACCCACTTAGTGTACTCAATCCCACTCACCCACCTCATGTTGTACTGTTGCACACTCCTTCCCCATGTTGTGCTGTTTCCCCCACCTTATCTTATATTGTGCTTTCTCTTGTACACACCTGCCATTTGTTGTCCTCTTACATTCCTGCCCCATGTCACACTCCCTCGTCCACACATACACAATCATACACACTCCTCTTGTTGGTCTTACACAAACCTGACCCTACCTGTGTTGTGCTACCTCACACATCACCCACATTGTGCTGTGCTCTCTGATACTTTTTTCATGTTGTGGTCTGTCTTTTTCAGTCACCTTGTTTTTTTTCTTAACCACACCAGACTTGTGTTGGACTGTCATGTGCCTAGCCAACATGCCTTTTTCTAAAAACCAGTTCATGCAGTTGTCAAATGGCTGTGTGTGATTGTTGATGTGTGAAATGGCTGCCACTACACATTTACAGTCACTTCCATACCAGTCTCTTACTGCTTGTCAAATGCTTTGGGATACAGTGTGTTTGAAAAGCGCTATATAAATGCTGATTCTTCATCTTCTTGTCCTTGCCTATATGTTAGGCATCAGCACAGAGATGCAGTTGGAAAGGAAGGAAAGAAATTTGGTTTTATAAAGTGCATTTTATACAGACCATCCCAAAGCTCTTTAAAATCCAGGTGAGGGAGGTAAAAACTGAGGCACACTGGGAGACTTGTACACAGATATGATTAGAAAGAAAGTAGAAAGTGGTTTAGTGGCTCTTCCAGGGTTGCCTGGTGAATGTGTGGTAACTGGTGGGATTTTAAATGTGGGTCTCTAGATTATTACAGTTCAGTGTCTGCTCTTGTGGCAAGGGGTAACAGCAGTGGTGCAAGTGGTAGCAAAAGTACAGGAACTCATGCACTGGCAAATATGAAATTCAAAACGAAGATCCTCAATCTGAAGGATAGCTGTGTGAAGATGCATCTATCTGTTTAGACACTAATAGATTCAGTTAGAGATACTGAAGTATTTCTAGGAAAAAAGTATTGTTGCACAAGTCAGATATTGTTATGGAAATCCTGATTTCAGGTCACAGGCCCAGAAACTGTCATTATATTGCCAGCTTAAGAATTTCAGTTCCAGTTTCAGTGGGAAGAAGTACAGGAACTTCATTCCTGCTGCAAAAATGGTACAAGAACTGAGTTCCTGTGTGTTCCTATTCACTTTCATCACTGGGCAACAGATGAGTCTGACCTCTCAGCCAGGAGACAAGTTGACAGAGAGGAAAATCTTCAGCTCTGAGCTGTAACCACTTGGACAACCTGCTTCCCCGCTCTCTTGGGAGAGTTATCACACATGGCCTACTGGTGAATGACTAGGCACAGAGCTGGCAGAGACAAGTGGGGAAATAGATTGTCATTGTTATCTGAAATGGTGAAGGCAAACAGATCTGAATACTACTAAAACATCCAACCAAGATAGGTAAAAAAAAAAAAATGGAAACCTGCAAATTAAGAAGTATTAACAGCAGCAATCTTTAATTCTAGTGGAACGTACAACAAAGGATCCTTTATACTTTTCATTAAGGTATGCTTACTTCTCTGTTTACCATTTTTTTTCTCTATATCTTGGGCTAGTTGTCTCTGGAGTGCCACATTTTATTTTTTTGGTTTGTTTGAAGGTGGTTGCCTCCAGTCCAGCCAAGCATATGACTGTGTTTTTCCCCCCATACTTTTTTTTATCCACCTTTCTGCCCTGTCCGCATCACACCGACTCACCACCCTCCAGACCCATCATCTGGCTTCTCCAGGACTTACCTTCCCCCATCATCTTCTTCCACAGAACTTGTGGGATGTCTGGTCACACAAGCAGGGACTATGAGGGGTCAGTCTGAGTTTTTTCCCTCTATTTTCACCTTGGGCTCGCATCACATACAGTGGAGGCAATGTATGAGCTCCACCTCCACCCGGCACCCTGTTTGTGGGGCCTCTTAACCAAGTATTGTCTCACATGCATTGCTACCTGGACATCTCCAGGTGGTAAATAAGCAGCAAGTCAAGTGAACCCCTCCCTTCACAAAGAAGAAGTATAGGAAGGACACGGTGGGTAAGAAAGGGGGAGCAGTGGCTGCTTATGTTGAGAGATAGCACAAAAAGCAACAGATATACAGGGAACACAGCTGGGGAGGGGTGGAGGTGCTGTGAATCAACATAGAGATGGGGACTGGAGCTGCTTGTGTAATCTACAGAACTTCAGTGCAGGGAAAGATGGATAAAGTTCTGGTGGAAGTCATCCAAAAGATGGTAGATAAGGGAGAGTGCTGCTGCTGCTGGGGGACTCCAATCTGCTTGATGTAGATTGGAGTATCCTAGCTGCAGCATCAACTAGGAGCAGGGACATAGAAACACAGAAATATTGTCAGCAGATAAGGATTGCTAGGCCCATCCAGTTTGCCAATAAGCCCTACACTAGTTTGTAGACTCCTACCCTATCTGATCATTGGCTTTTCACCCCTCCTTCCCACCTTTAATGTTCTCCTATGCCTGTCCCAGGCATGCTTAAATACCTCCACTGTGCTCACTCCCACCACCACCTGTGGCAGCCTATTTTAGGTGTCCACCACCTTTTTCATGAAGAAAAACTTCCTCACATTAAATATCTAAAGGGAGTAAATAAGGTCAGACTAAATAGCATTTTTCTGCTAAGGGAGGGAGGGGCCACCAGATGGCACTCCATGAGACTGATTGGTGGGAGGCTCGGGGCAAGGAGACTAGGAGACACTACTTCACCGAGATGGTGGTAGACCATTGGAATGCACTGCCTACAAAACGAGTGGCTGTTAATACAGTGAAGGGATTCAAGAGGGACTGGGACAGGTATAAGGGGAAGGTAAAACTGAGCAATGCCAGACCTGGAGGCACAACTCTAATGGGGGATGGGGTCAGGGAGATTTATGGGGGAGGTGGGGAGGGCAGCAATGGTGTCCTGACCGGGTGCTGATTTTTGAGCAGACTTGACAGACCATTAGGCTTACTCTGCTGGCATCTTAGTACGTTAGTATTTCCCCTTAACCTGCCACCTTCCAATTTCATATCATGCCCCCTTTATTGTACTCCTCCTTAGCAGGAAGATGTCTCCTCCTGCACTTTGTTTATGTCCTTAAGGTATTTGAATGTTTTTATTATGTCCACCACTCCCTCCTCTCCTCCAGTGAGTGCCTATTGAGGTCCTTTAATCTCTCGTCATAAGTTTTCTTGTGCAAGCCCTCTACCATCTTAGTTTCCCTTCTCTGGACTGCCTCCGCCCTGTCGATGTCCTTATGAGTGTGCGGCCTCCAGAATTGCACAAGTACTCCAGGTGATGCCTCACTAGTGTGTTGTACAATGGCATCACCACCTCCTGCCTTCTGCTCGCGATACTTCTGCCTATGCAACCCCAGCATGCCACTGGCATTCTCTGCAGCCTCTGCACTCTGCTTAGACACCTTTAGGTAGTCTGAAATGATAACCCCCACAGGCTCTTTCTTCCCTCATGATCATCAACAACTCCTCCTCCATCCTATAGCTCTCCCCAGGGTTCCCTTGTCCCAGGTGAATTATTTAGCATTTCATGGAATTGAACTCCAATTGCCACTTCTCTGACCATTTTTCAAGCTTTCCCAGGCCCTTCTTCATTCTCTTCATCTCACCTGGAGTATCCACCCTGTTGCAGATCTTGGTGTCATCCACAAACAGGCAGACCTTTCCCTCCTGCCCTACTGCAATGTGACTAATGAAGACATTAAACAGGACTGGTCCAATGACTGAAATCTGCAGCACCCCACTGGTCATCCCTTCTCCATGGACTGGATCCCATTTACCACCACACTCTGCTTTCTGTCTGTTAGCCAGTTCCTAACCTAGTTTACCAACTCGTGTCCCATGCCCAGACTTCCCATCTTGTTTACCTGCCTTTTATGTGGGACAGTGTTGAAGGCCTTGCTGAAATCAAGGTAGGCTATGTCCACTGCCCTTCCCTGATTTATTTCCTTCATCACCCAGTCAAAAAAATCCATCTGATTCCTCTGACATGACCTTCCCACTGTGAATCCATGCTGCCTTGTATCCTGGGCACTGATGGATTCAAAGTGTGCCACTATTCTTTCTTTCAGCAGAGCCTCCATGATCTTCCCCATTTCCGAGGTGAGGCTGACCAATCTATAGTACCCTGCATCCTCCCTACTGCCACTTTTGTGTAGAGGGACTACATGTGCCCTCTTCCAGTCATCTGGAATCACTTCTGTTTTGAGTGACTCGGTGAGCATGGCTGCCAGAGATGCTGCTAGCTCCCCTCACAGTTCTCTTAGTATCCTTGGATGTATGCCATCTGGTCCTATTGCTTTGTTTTATTTATTTATTTATTTTTATTTATTACTTCTCAGATTACAATACCTTTAAGCTACAATAGCTCATTTACAAAGGTTCTACGTCAAAGGAAGGGTGACAGACAAACAAAGGTTGTTGAAACATAGCATAGTGACAAGCAAACTCAAATGACAGTGATCAAGGCAGTTGGACAATAAAATAAACAATAGTAGGTATAACAATGAGCTAGAATAGTCAGTAGGTAAAAGACCTAGACAATGCAACTAGAAATGACAGTGGCTAGAATAAGAAAAGTAAGATGGCAGCCAAGAGGCTTTGTCAAGTAAGCAAGTTAGTTAGGGTGACATTTAGTTAGGTAGTTCAAGATAGGGAGGAAGAGAAGGGGAAGGGCGCAGGCCAGAGGTGGCAGAGGTACAGAGGTGGAGCAGAAAGGTGTGGTGGCTACCCCAGGAGTTGACAAAAAGGAGATCAGTGTCAGCATATATGCAGTCGCAGATGCTGACCAAGGAGAGATGTTGATGGAGGGAGCTTTTGAACAGACCCAATTTAGGAATGTCAGAGATATCACTTGGCAGGGTGTTAAACCAGAAGGATGCTCTGTATGCAAAACAACATTGACCCTGTGTGGTCTGACATCTAGGGATGGAGAGAAATTGGTTGACAGAGCTACAGGTATGCTGGGCGCTGAAAAATGGGTTGAGTATATTGTTAGTTCCAGCAGGAAGGAGCCAGAGGATAACTTTCTTGGTGAGTGGGCAAGTTTGGTAATGGACCCTGCCAGTTAGCTGAAGCCACCCTGTTTGCTTATATAGTTTCCATGTGTGGGCAAGGAGAGTTGCTGCAGCCAGAAGACAGCCCGCTTTATTTAGGGCAACAGCAATTCTGTGGAGGGAGGTATTAGTAGCTGAGCCATAAATGACCAGTTCATAATCTACAATTGAAAAAATAGACCTGTGGATTGCAAGTCTCAGGGCTTCTGGCATTAAACTATGTTTATGCCTGTGTAATAACCTAATTTTTTTATTTACTGTGGAAGCGACATTATAGATGTTTTGGGCAAATGACAGGGAGCTATCCAAGGTTACACCTAGGTACTTAAAGTGTTGTATTTGGTTGTGTGGTATGCCAGAGAAGTTCCTGATGGTTAGTGATGTAGCTCTGTGTTTGCTACGAGCACCACTGAACAACATAACCTTCATTGTTTTGTAATTCAGTAGCAGTTTGTAGCGTCTGACCTGGTCCTCCACCTCCTTGAATTTAAGTTGAAGTTGATATTCCATGGGGGTGGGTTCTGTGCCACTAGTGAAGATCACCACCTCATCCACATGGAGGAGAGTGTGCTGTTGTCACACACATGGGAGGTCATTTTTGAAGATGCTGAAAAGAAGTGACCCGAGAATAGAGCCTTGCTGGATTCCCAATCTGACAGGTTGTAGGTTAGAGATAACATTGGCTATTCTCACCTGTTGGGTACATTCGGTTAAGTAGCTTCTGATCCAGAGCACAGTATTGGTAGAGAGGCCTAAGGAGGCTAGCTGCCTGAGGAGGAGGCTGTGGTTAACTGTATCAAAGGCCTTAGTGAGGTCGATGAATGTTGCACCCACTAAGCTGCCTAGATCTAGGGACTTGTGAGTGAAACTAGTGAATTCACTCAGTGCTGTGGTGGTACTGTGGCCCTTTCTAAAACCATGTTGCTGGGAGCACTGTATTGAGTATTTGTCCAGGTAATCAACCAGCTGGTCAGCAACAATATATTCAAGCACCTTGGCAAGGGGTTGGAGGATGGAGATAGGCCTATAGTTAGAGCATAGAGAATGATCTGCACTTTTGTGGATAGGAGTAACAACGGCAGACTTCCAGAGCAGGGGGAATTGTGCCAGCCTCAGTGAGAGATTCATTATCTTTGTGATAGGCCCCAGGGTAGCATCAAGTGTAAGTTCAGTTAGTTTGAGATCTGGTGAGTTGCCACTGTACCTGGATTTACCTAGGGCCTTTGCAAGGTATTTCTTGACTGTGTACTGAGGGACCTCTTTGAAGTATAAAGGGGGGGTGTCTGAACCTTGGGACCAGCAACATGTTCTTTTTCAGTGTCTATGGTGGAGTCTTCACTGTCCTAGAAGAAATCAGTGGACAGGGCACTGCCCAGGTCTGAAAACATATTGTTGACGGTTTCGGTGATGGTCAGAGGGTCAAACGTGGGAGTTCCACTGATATTGAGCATCGTAGGGACAGCCTTGGGGTCTTTGCCAGTTACCTCTTTTATGTTGTTCCAGAAACTTTTGCCGTTGTCCTAGGTGGAAGTGAGCTGCTCTCTGTGGTAGCTTCTTTTTGCCAGATGGATAGCCTGGGTACACATGTCCCTGGCAGCTTTGTAAGCCTGGACATTAGCTGGCTTGCTAGTGGCCCTGGCAGAGTGCCAAAGGTGGTCTCTGTGGTTCATCTGCTTGCTCAGGTCCTGGGGTATCCAAGGATTAGTTGTGCCCCTTACTTTCATTTTTTTCCAAAGTTGCATAGATATCACAGGCTTCATTAAAGCAACTGATGAAGTAGTCATGAGCTGTGTTTATGTCATTTATTGAATCAAGTAATGACCAGTCAATGTCACAAAGGTGCTGCTTCAGATGTTCGAGGTGACCAGGTTTTAGCACCCTGGTGAAAATAGTTTTGAGGGGGTGTTATTAAATTTGTTTGTCCAAAGACAGGTAATGGGTGAGTGGTCACATATAGCATCAGGTAGTACATTAGCACTGGAGATTGGATCTGGGTGGTTAGACAAGATCTGGTCAAGTAGGGAATGAGAACCCGTTTTGTAGTTTATCCTGATCGGTGCGGTGACTTGCTGAGTGAGATTTAGAGCAGAGAATGCATCCTTAAAAGTGACAACATCAGGTGTTTGCCAGTTAATATTAAAGCTGCCCATAATAATAGACTCAGAGTTTTGGGGCAAGTTCCTAATGAGTTCCACCAGAGAATGGAAGCTAGTGTTGTGGTCCTTGGGTGGTATGTAAACAGCCACAATTGTAAGAATTTTGTTGTGTGCCCCAAGCAGGACATTAACAGCTAGTGCCTGGGTGGTATTTTCTACATTGTCTGTAAGTAAGGTATAACCTGTAAGGGTTTCCTTGACATAGATGGCATACCCACCTCTGCATTTTGAAAGCCTATCCTGCCTGAATATGACATAACCTGGTAAGACCACTGCTGAATCTGGGATCTTCAGAGAGAGCCATATTTCCACGACAGTTAGGATATCAGGGTTTTGCTGTGAGACCTATGCTTGGAGCCTTTCTAATTTACACAGTAAACTGCAGACATTGACGGAAGCAGGCTTGAGTGATCCAGTCTTGTGGGGACCGGTAGATGAGGCTGGCCTAGCCGGGCCAGGGTTGGGGTACATGTTCCCTGACAATAGTGTTAGTATAAGCCTAAGCAAGAGTCTTTACTGGGTTGAGATTGTTTGATATGCCAGCGCTGGGTTGAGATTCTCTTTCTACTGACGTGTAGCACAGTGATCAAGGGTGATAAAGCTACAGGGAGGCAGTGCAGGAATTTTGCATGGTCTGATACATATCATAGAGGCCAAGGAAAGATCTGAGTGTCCCTGGGTGTATGATATAGGTTACTGATTATAAAGCCATGGACATAGGAGATGTCAGAGTAGTGATTTATTCCCTTGGTGTTGATGTAGAGGGGAATCTTGAGCTGTGTAGTGGTCCAAGATTATGGGTAGGAATACTAGTAATACTGAAGTTCGTTGAGGACTCATTGCTTTGATGGGAAGTACTTGCATCAGTCTGCTACTCAGCTGTGGTCCGTGATCTTTCCTCTCTTCAGTGAATACTGAGCAGAAGTATTTAAGTATTTCTGTCTTTTCCAGGTATCCCTCTTAACATTCCCCTGCTTCCCCTCTGAGCCTTACAACCCCTCCACTTTTTCTCCTTTCACTGATATACCTAAAGAACGCCTTGTCTCCTTTCTTCACTGTCTGCGCTTATCTTTCTTCAGTCTGTGCCTTTGCTCTCCTTATAGCTTTTATGTCTTCCTTTTAGATTCTTTAGGTACACCTCCCTGTCTTCCACCATGTTATTCATCTTATATTTCCTGAAACTCACCTTTTCGGCCCTTACTTAGCCTGCCACCTTCCTTGAGATCTATAGTGGTTTCCTCCTTTTCTTGCCTTTGCTTACCACTTTAATACACTGGTTCATAACCTCCTGTATGGCTCCCTTTAGGTGTTCCCGCTGCTTCTCAACTCCCCCTTCTAACTCCCACCTTGCCAGGACTTCTTTGATGCCCCTCTCCATACTAGCAAAATCTGCCTTCCTGAAATCCAAGACTCTTGTTTTAGTGTGACTAGTCTGAATCCCTGTCCCCATGTTAAACCTCACTATATGGTGGTCACTCCATTTCCCTTCCTAGACACCCTGCAGGGGGCATTCCTCAGGCAACTAGTAAAGGAGTCCACCTGTGAGGGAGTAATATTGGACCTTGGACTCACTATGGGGACACTGTTGCAGACGTCACAGTGGGTGGCCATCTTGGGACCAGTGATCATCAAATGGTGGGGTTCAATATAAGAACCTTGGCAGAAGTGAAACACACAAAGGTGAGGATCCAGGACTTCAGGAGGGCTGATTTTACAAAGATGGGGGAATGCCTCCGGGATGCTCTGGCAGGGGGATAGAACTTGGGTGGAGTAGAGGAACAGTGGGCAAAACCAAAAGTGCTGATAGTGAAAGCAACAAACTTCTGCATCAAGCTAGTAAGCAAAAGCAAGAAGCAAAAAAGATTACTATAGTTCTCAAATGAAGTTGCTGGGAAGATAAGAGCAAAAAGGTTAGCATTCAGAAGGTATAGGGAGACACAGAGGGAGGAGGATAGAGAAGTATATCATGAGAAGCAGAGGGAGGCAGAGAAAGCAGTCAGAAGTGCAAAGGTGCAAACAGAGGAAAAATAGTTCAGTCAGTAAGAAAAGGAGAAAAGACATTTTTCAGGTATGTAAATTAAAAGGAGAAAGACCAGGGGAGGGATTATAAGCCGAAAGTTGGAAGGGGGAGAAATGTGTTAAAGGGGACAAGGAAAATCCTGAATGATTACTTTTGTTCAGTGTTCACAAAGGAAAGGGAAGGAGGGAAGGAGACCACAGACAAATGTCAGTGGCATTGAAGGAAGGGTGGTGGATACTACTCCATTTACAGAGAAAGGTGTCCTGAAGGCACTTGCAAATCTGAAAGTGGATGAGGCAATGGGACCAGATGGGATATATCCAAGGATATTGAGGGAGCTCAGAAAGGTACTGGCTGCACCTCTGACAGTTCTATTCAGTCAGTCACTGGAGACTGGTGTGGTCCTGAGGATTGGAGGACAGCACATATAGTCCCACTTCACAAAAGTGGAAGCAGGGAGGTGGCTGGCAATTACAGGCCAGTCAGCCTGACTTTACTGGTGGAAAAATTAATGGAATCACTACTGAAGGAAAGGATTGTGGAATATCTTGAATCTAGTGGCTTACAAGATCTGAGGCAGCATAGATTCATTGGGATGATGCTATGTCAAACACATCTGATACAGTTCTTTGACTGGGTGTCCAGGGAATTAGATCTGGGTGGAGTGGTGGATGTTGCCTACCTAGATTTCAGTAAGGCCTTCAACAGTATTCCATATAGGAAACTCATAAACAAGCCACGCAACCTAGGAGTGGGACCAAAGATGGTAAACTGGATAAGAATTTGGTTGAGGGATAGGTGACAGAGGGTGGTGATGAATGGAGCTCACTCAGATGAAGGAAGAGTGACTAGTAGGGTACCACAAGGATCAGTACTGGGACCGATCCTCTTCAATGTCTTTATTGGCAACATTGCTGTGGGGCTAGAAGGGAAAGTATGCCTTTGTTGCAGATGGCACTAAGATCTCCAATTGGGTAGACACTCCAGAGGGGGATTAACAGGATCTAAGAAAGCTTTAGGAGTGGTCAAGTGTGTGGCAACTAATTTTTAATGTGAACAAGTACAAAGTCATGCATGTGGGACACAGAAACCTAGGGGTGGAGTACAAAATGGGGGAGAGGTACTGGCAACCTCCAAATAGGAAAGAGACCTGGGGTAGTCATATATGATTACCTAAAGGTGGCCAAATAGTTTGACATGGCAGTGGGGATAGCCAGTGGGATGCTAGGGTGCATAGAAAGGGACAACACCAGTAGAAAGAGGGAGGTGGTGATAT
The DNA here is from genome assembly GCA_016271365.2 of Neoceratodus forsteri. Lineage (NCBI taxonomy): Eukaryota > Metazoa > Chordata > Ceratodontiformes > Ceratodontidae > Neoceratodus > Neoceratodus forsteri. Next base: position 677,384,072 of record CM057456.1, on the reverse strand, counting down.
TGCTGTATAAATCACTGATGAGACCTCAACTAGAGTACTGTGTCCAGTTCTGGAGACCACATCTCTGGAAAGATATAGACAGAGTACAGGCGGGCCAAAGGAGAGCAACTAAAATGATGCGGGGTCTGCATCAAATGTCCTATGAGGAGAAATTGAAGGACCTCAATATGTACATGCTGGAGGAAATGAAGGAGAGGGAATATATGCTAGAGACTTTCAAATACCTCACATGTATATATAAGGTTCAAGAGGGAAGCATTTTTCTGAGAAACAGCTACTCAAGAGCGAGCAGTCATTCTATGAAGCCGGGGGGTGTAATCTCTGGGGTGATAGAAGGAAATTATTCTTCATAGCCAGAGTGGTGGATGCCTGGAACAGCCTCCTAGCAGATGTTGTGGGGGTTAAAACTGTAGAGTGATTCAAGAAGGCATGGGATAGGCATAAGGGAACCATAGTAGTAAGGAAAGGTGGGGGGAGCCCAAGATCAAGTAGGGTCTAGCGTCTTACAGTAGGTAGGGAAAATGGCAGACTAGGTGGGGCAAGTGGTCCTTATCTGCTGTGAAACTCTATATTTCTATCTATTCATCTGTGATTGGCCTGAGCTGCTGCACAGAGTGACCAGATGTAGGTGAAGAAAGGATGGATTTGAGCCTGCATTATAGGCCACTGATTTAGAAAGTGGTAGGATTGTTCTTGACATCAGAGGACTTGTCACCAAGGGGGTGCTACCAACTGAAGAATTTAAATAGGCTAACAAGACCACCGGTGGTGCTAACTCCATGGTAGCTATATTGTCTCCCAAATAATTTAATTTTGAATAGTCCTTCTGAAATCTACAAACCAAGTCACACTTTCAACTTACCATATCTCTAACGGACTCTGAAATTTAGCTTAATATTTTGTTTTTATCCTTTTGAAGATTTCCTAACTTTGAAGTTTGCAAATGAAAGGTGAGTCCAGATAAATGCAAGATCGAACATTCTGAAACCATCTGTAACATAAATGCAGAATGATTGACAATGAATATTACTTTGGTTATTATGGGACTTGTACTTAATCTTAGTAGTTCTACAAGGCCTGCTTTCATCCATGTGTTAGGAGAAATAAATAGTACTAGGACTTATTGTAGCTGATTTATTCTCTCACAACTTATCAACAGTGGTGGTGGTAGCTGCAGGAGGTTCTTGGATGCTACTGGAGCAGCTTTGATGATATGATGATATGGGTCATGTCGGACAAACCAGATGGAAGTGTAATTCAGGTTGGGAAGTGAGTAAAAAACATTCCTTCTTGCACCCAGTTCCAATCAAAATTTGGCAGCCGCACACCTGAGGTGGGGGCAGGCATAAATGCTGGTCATTCTAATTTATTACTAATGAAATTGTTTTATTTTTACTTTTATAATGAATAAATAAAGTTGTTTTAAGTTCAAAAATACGTTGGGCATATAAATATTACTGAATGTAATCCATGCATAGTATACAAACAGAAAATGTTGAAGAGAGCATAGTGTGTGTGTGATACTAATAGTATACTTTCAGTGCAATCACATATAAATGCAATATATTTTCAGTACAATGTTGATGATATGCTTTTAGCACAATAATCATGTATCAATGGAACACTGTCACTACAGTAATCATATGCTGATAGCATTCTGTCAGTTCAATAATCCTAGAATGATGGTATATTTTCACTACAGCAATTGTATACTGTCAGTACAGTCATCATATAATAGCACATTTGTTATACAGTATTTCCTATGCTGATATTATACTTCAGTACATTAATCATATACTGCTTAGTATACTTAAAAATACTAAACTGGGCCATAATAGAAAGTACAATGGTAATTTATGCTTTTAATATACTTGGCATTTTCAGATATTATATATTTCAAGTATTTTTATTAACTAAAAACTGAACTATGCTTGTATACTTTTATATGTATTATACTAAATATTGAAGTGCACTTAGATATACTAATAATATGCTACTTTTTCGTAAGGCACCTCTGAATGCAATAATCAATTAATGATACAATTACTGTATATTTAAGAATTTAATTTTGGTAAATTCAGTATAAAAATAAGTACTAAAATACATTTATTTATAGTATGATTAAGTGTAAAATTAAGTACTATTTTTTTTTATTTTAGGTGTTAATCGAGATTAATTGTTAAATTAAGTGGTAGAATATATTTATTTTACATATTAAGGGATTACTGTTAAAGTGAAATTAAGAATTTACATATATTTAGTTTTAAAAAATGAAGGGGTGCAGATTAAGTATACAATCAATTAAAAATTCATGTTTACTTTCAGGAATTAAGGGGTATAAATTAAACATAGCAGTAAGAAGAAAAACTTCATTAATCTTAAAAAATTAAGCAGAAAAAAGGTTTAAATTGTGCTTTCTGATTAAGGATGAATTAAGCAGAATTTAAGGGTGAAAGAATCCACAGATTAATTGATAAATGTAAATGTACTAAAATGTGTTTAATTTAGGTATTAGGGGATTAAAATGAAGTGTAAAATTAAGAATGTAAATACATTTAATTTTAAGAATTAAGGGGTGCAGATTAACTATAAAATCAATGAGATATTCATGCTTAGTTAAAAAAATTGGGGTAAAAATTAAGCATGCAGGTAAGAAGAAAAACATCATTAATCTTAAAAATTAGGGGGAAAAGGGGTTTAAATTGTACGCTCTAATTAAGGTCAAATTCAGCAGAAATTAAGGATGAAAACAACTTAAGTATTCCCTTAAAGTTCAATAGGGCCATAAATGGTAAAATTAAGGGAGTTTTAAGGTTCAAAATTAAGTGATTCCCGTTTCATAGTGAGGTATATTGTCAGATGGCTTCAGCACCACTACATGCAATTTTGTGTCAAAATGTCTGACCCCCTCCCACTTCTCCCTGATGTGCATCTGTTCTAGATCCCTCTGGTTGCCGTACTAAGATGCTCTGCTGAGTGACCTGGCTGCAACTGACTGGTCTCCCATGTTCTCTGTCCAGACATTGATATGACCCTTTCCCACTCGTTATTCACTTCTGTCTGGGATAAGCAAGTCCCATCAGGAAATCCAGGCTTAAACATCAAGTCTGAGATCAATACCAAGTCTGAGAACCATACTCTACTTGACTGGGCATTAGTCTCTGACCCTACAAGAATTCATGCAGCGGGAATCTTCTTTGATGCCATCAGCGAACATTTTGCCTATATTCTGCATAAGGTCAAATAAGACACCTAGTCTACCCCCAAGGACATTCACAACAAGAGATTACACCAATTTCTTACCAGAATCCCTCATTGCTGCCCTCATAAACATTAACTGCTGCCCTATCCTTGATCTCCCTAGTCTAGGGGAAGCTCTTGACTTGTTTATAAATGTCTTCATGTCTACGGCCAATCTGTTTGCCCCCTATAGGCAAATCAGAGTGAAGGGCAAGTACCATGCATCAACAACCCCCTCTCTGTGAAAAAATACTTCCTTACATTACCTCTGAGCCACCCCCTCATCTTCAAATTGTGTCCTCTTGTTCTTGCACACCTCTTTTTTTGAAAGATGCTACCCTCTTGGACTTCGTTGATTCCCTTGAGGTACTTGAATTTTTCTATCATGTCGCCCCTCTCCCTCCTTTCCTTGAGGCTATACATATTAAGCTCCTTTAGTCCCTCTTCATATGTCTTCCGGTGCAGACCCTGCACCATTTTAGTTGCCCTCCTCTGGACAGCTTCCATCTTGTCTATGTCCTTGCGGAGATTTGGTCTCCAGAACTGCACACAACACTCCAGATGGGGCCTCACCAGCTGTCTGTACAAAGGGATAAAAACTTCTTGTTTTCTACTGGTGATGCCTCCCATGCATCCCAGTATCCCCAGCCCTCCTTACTGCTCTCTCACATTGCTTGCCCACCTTTAAGTCATCTGATATGACTACCCCAGGTCCCTTTCCATTTTTGTTGTTGTTAGTATCTCACCCCATTGTGTACCTTCCCTTGGTTTTGCTTCCCAGGTGCATTACCTGCACTTCTTAGCACTGAATCTAAGCTGCCACATTTGACCATTCCTCTAACCTTGCCAAGTCCCTTCTCATCCTTTCCACCCCACTTTGTGCATCAACTCTGTTGCAGATCTTTGTGTCATCTGCAAAGAGTCATACTCTTCCTTCCAGTCCCTCTGCAATGTCGCTTATAAAGACATTGAAGAGGACCATTCCTAATACTGATCCCTGCGGTACCCCACTAATAACCCCCCTTTTTTCAGAGTGGACTCCATTTACTATTACTCTCTGTGTCCTATTCTCCAGCCAATTCTTTATCCAGGCTATCATCTTGGGACCCACTCCCAGGCTGGCTAACTTATATATTAATCTTTGTGTGGGACTGTGTCAAATGCCTGCTAAAGTCTAGGTAGGCCATGTCCACAGTCCCTCCCTGATCAACTACTTTGGTCACCCAGTCAAAGAAATCTATCAGATTTGTCTGGCATGACCTTCCTGCTGTGAATCCATGCTGCCTTGGGTCCCAGCCCTCTGACCTCTAGATACTCGACAATTCTTTCCTTCAGAAGTGATTCCATCATTTTCCCTACCACTGAGGTTAAATTAACAGGTCTGTAGTTTCCTGCTTCTGCCTTGCTCCCACTTTTATGAAGGGGAATCACATCTGCCCTCCTCCAGTCCTTGGGTACCACCCAATCCTCCCATGATTTGTTAAAGAGGGTAGTCAGTGGTGTCACTAGTTCTACCCTTAGTTCTTTTAGAATTCTGGGATGAATCCCATCAGGCCCCACTGCTTTGTCCACCTTCAGTTTTAAGAGTTCTTTCAGAACCTTTCTTCTGTAAATGGGCTGGTATCAACTTCTGTATTCAGACTGTTTCTACTGTTTGTTTTAGGTACCTCTCTTCTCTTTGTAAATACTGAGCAAAATATTTGTTTAGTATCTCTGCCTTTTCACAGTCACCCTCTGCCCACCCTCCTCCCTTTATTAGCCTCATTATCCTTCCTTGGTCTTCCTTCACTCCTGATGTACCTATAAAAGGTTTTATCCTCTTACTGAGTTGGCTATCTTTTCCTCGGTTTGGGCCTTTGCTGTTCTGACTGCCTTTCCATCTTCCTTTGCTTTAACTGATACAGTTCTCTGTCCTGCTCCTTCTGTGATTCCTTGTACTTCCTGAATGCTTTTCTCTTGAACTTTCATTGCCACTTCCTTTGAGAACCATAGTGGTTTCTTACCTCGCTTCATTTTGTTTATTTGTTTCACACAAAGGCTCATACCTCTGTGATGGCAGTTTTATTATTCCCATTGTTCTTCCACCCCTCCTTCCTGCCCATTTATACAGTGCATTCTTAGCACCACCACTTTTGGGTAAAGTCAGCCTCCTAAAGTCCAGCATTGCCTTTGTATTGCTTGACCCTATTGCTGTGTTTATTGTGAACCATACTGTTCGATGGTAGCTAGTTCCCAGATGGCTACCAACTTCTACATCTGTGATCCTCTCTTCATCTCCATTTGAGAGAACCAGGTCTAAGATTGGTGCCTCTCAAGAAGGAGGGGTGGAAGAATAATGGGGAATAATAAAAACTGGGGGAACAATGGGGAATAATAAGAACTGCCATCACAGAGGTAGCGAGCCTTTGTGTGAAGCAATCCATTTTTTCGGGGTTTCAGACTGATGTGATAGACAAGATAAAATACCTAGGTGTCTACCTTGATCAAGACATGTAATTCAAGCTTCACATCAATCACATGACCAAGGCCATTCACCAGAAGCTGGGTCTCCTCTACAGGTTAGGAAACTCGCTGACTGTGGACTCAAAAACTGCCATTGCAAAGAGTACTTTGCTCCCCACACTGGTCTATGATGCCCCGGTATTGCAATACCTGGAGGAAGCAGAATCCCATAATCTGAACTGCCTGTACAATAAGATTAGTCACTTTGCATAGGGTTCACCACCCAGGAGGCATTACTGTGAGGTACTCTCTGAGCTGAATTGGCCTGTGCTGGAACACAGGCTCACCCACCCTCTTCTCTGCCTCACCTTTAAACTCACTAAAGTCTATACTCCCCACCTATCTGATCTACTGACCCTGAAGCCTCTGAGGCACACCCTCTGCTCAACAAACTCCAACTTACTCAAAATCTCCAGGGTATGGACCAACCTGGGAAAAAGGTATTTCGCATACTCAGCCCCTTACCACTTGAATTCCCTTCCTGAAAACCTAACTAACTTCACTTCTTTAGAAGGATTTAAGGCCAGGCTCAAAGCTTATACTTTGGAATGCTATTAATGCAGCTGCTACCGCTGAACCCTCCTCTTTCAACAGTGCTTCTAGATATCCCATGTATCTGATGCATGGAATGTTGCTATAATCTGAATGTATACTTATAACTATCTGTCAGCCTATGAATCTTACTATTCATTGTTTATATCTCATTGCATTGCCTTATCTGTTAAGATGGCTGTGTACCAAATATTTGGTAACTAATTTTCCTGTGTACTTGTATGCAACCTCATGCCTCCTTTAATGTATCTGTTTCTGTATCTCTAAAATTTACTATGACATGAACTGTCTAAGCACTGTATGTACAGTAACTAAATCCGGGTGGTACCTGAAAAAGGGACCTCTGGTCTCAGTGGGCTCACCCGGTTACCAAAATTCCATAAATAAATAAATCCTCTCACCACCCCTGGATCACCTTCGATCTAATTGACTTGTGTAGGATGTGTGGCCATGTCTGGATCAGGTAGAAATTATCCCACTCCCTGTCAGACCTCCTCTACTACAAGGTATTTTAGAACTCTTGCACTAAGGTGTGCACACAGCCAAGTCCCTCTATTTAAAGGTCCACCTTCAGAATATTCTTAATTCCCAGCTAAATTCTAGAAGATGATTCATTCCCTTTTTGACCCTCCAGTTCAGTCTTCTCCTCTAGTCCTCATGGTTAATGGCTCACCTGTATCTGACCCTTCTTCAGTTACCACTCACTTTAAAGAGTTTTCCAACACTTGCATGCTCCCATCCACCCCAGCTCCTTGCTCCTCTCATTTCTCCTCCTTCTCCTCCCTCTCCCCTTACCCAACCCTCCCTGGGGTTTGATTTTCCCCTGTCACACTCCAGGAGACCATGTTCACCCTCTTCTCACTCAACCTTTAAAATCTATCCTGGATGACTTGGACCCCAAACTGCTCCATCTGTAAGCACTTGCCATGGCCTCCCCCTATTCTCACCTCAAAAATCTCTCCTTAACCGTTTGCACTGTCCCTAAGTCATGGAAGATTGCCAAAGTTTTTCCCCTCTGCAAAAGTGTGATCCCTTCGCTCCTGACAACTTCTACCCTATCTCCCCCTTCCCTTCTTTTGCAAAGTTGCTGGAAAAACTGGTCTACTTATGGCTTGCAGACTTCCTCCACTCCTTCAACTTCCTTGACCCCTTCCAGTATGGTTTTAGAAAGGATCATCCTATCATCTCCATTCTACTTATAGTCACTGACTCCATCCTCTCAGGGGTGGATCGGGGCACATCACAGTGGCCATTTTTATCAATCTAGCCAAAGCTTTTGATTTAGTGTCCCATTCACTCCTCTTGGATAAGCTGAGATCTTTTGGCTTCTAAGCCCTTGCTGTCAACTGGTTCTGTTCCTACCTTTTCAGCTGTCAACAGCTGGCACAGGTTCAAGGTGCCCTCTCCTCATGCTTCCCTATACAGGCCAGGGTCCCACAGGGCTCCATTCTGGGTCAAGTACTCTTTTCCATCTTCCTAAATGACCTCCCTTCTGTGTGTGCTAACTGGTATATTCACAATGGCCCCAATGAATGAAGGGGAATTAGCTACATGCAAAACATGTATAGCCTGCCCACGATGCTGTGCACCCATGAACAGGTGCGCAATGGCGGTATACACAAACACTGGTGACCTGTCCACAGCCCCACCCCCCCAGTGTGCAGGACTCTGCAGGACAGCTGGGGTGGGGTCACGGGTCCAGCCAGGCAGCCAGTTGAACCTGCACTGGATCCTTTGTACGGTGGGGCATGCGTTGGCAGCCTGCCCCACAGACAACTGATGGCCAGCAGCAGTAGCAGGTGAGGGAGGGAAATGCCACCGGCCCTCTGCCAGCACCAATCAGTGCTGTGGGATGGATGGGGAGCATAACACCAGGAAGGGGTTGGGGTGACCAGCACCATGGGGGTTGCTTATGGAGTTTGCAGCTGGGGGTTGCCATGGGTTTGCAGCTGCAGGGGCAGCAGGCCTGTGTTGGTGCCCATGCACCTGTTGCATGGTGGTGTGCTGTGGGGTGGGGTGGTGTCACCAAATGCACTGCTGTGTGCTGGGGCAGGGTGTGGCTTCCAGCATCCCGTCCTCTGCGACCCTGGGGGTAGGTGGGCTGTTCACCCTGACCAGCAGAGGGTGTGCGGGGGGCATAGGGGTTTTATGGCAGGGTCCTCTCTGGTGTACTCTGCACCCCTTATGTACCCCCACAACCAGCACTATGCACTGTAGTGCACGGTGCGTAGGTGTCAGCCAGCCACTTGCCCACCCCTGGCGTGTTGCTGTTCACGTGGCCCAGGGATCAGATGTGTCTGTGCTGTGTGCCCCCTTCTGTGCATCCCACACAGGGGGCATGTAAGGCATGGAGTGGTTGCATGCCTCAATTGCATTCGTGTAGCATCTCTGCGCGATTCATGCATAGGGCCCATTATGTAGATGATCCAGTTCTGTATACTTCAAGTCCTTCAACTGCATCTGTGGAAGTCTCAGTCCAGCAAGACATTCACAATGTTCTGTTCTGTTTTTGGTTCCAGTCCAATCAGCTCTAGGTCAACATAAAATACTGTGTCTATGACCTTTAGTACCAGTCAGAAACTTGACCGGCTCATCCTCTTATTGTCTCCTCCATGCTGGATGGCACCCCGTTTAAAGGAGCCCAAACTTTCAAGTACCTCAGTGTGTGGTTAGATAGCAGGCTTGACTTCTCTCCCACACTGATGCCATCCATGCCAAACTCTGTCCAAACTCAGTGCCCTGTACTACAGTAAGAACTGCTTTTCTCTCCAGGTCCACTAAGAGGTGTTCCCCAAAATGGTTCTTCCAGTTTTTGACTGTCTAGATGTGATTTATGGCATCACCCTCTCCACCTCCCTTGCCATACTGGACACCCTCCGTGATGTCTTCTCTTGCTTTGCTACTAACTCACCATCTCATACCTACCACTGCTCCCTTTACTCTTCCCTATTCATCCTCCCTCTCCCCTCACATTGCTTGTCCCACGGTGCTTCCATCATCTCTAAATACTGGTTTGGGTCCCTCTTTTCATACCTATCCCATCTTTGCTCCCCTCCTCCATCCCCTACCTCTCCTACTTTCTGTGCCCAAGGGACTCACAAACCTTCTCTCTTCTCCACCCATGCTTCTCAGCTAAGGAATACCATCTCCCCTCCTTCTGAAACCAATCACTCTCCTCCATCCTTCTCTCCCTCTCCCCTCTCCATTAGCCACCAGCTAAAACTTCTCTCCCCTCCTTCTGCTCCTGCCAACCCTTTTTTCTTTATTCTTTCTTTCATTTTTATGTTTGCTTGCACGCATGTGCAAGAAACATAGTGCCATCATCCAAGTTTTCAGAGGTGTGGCACCCCTCTTCCAATTCAGTCAGTGTGTTTGCAGGCACGGCCCAGTTCTCCAATAAAGGCTGCAGCTGTCTATGTCAGCAGTTGAAAAGGCAGTGCTGTACAGTTGAAAGGGAGAGCTCCGCTTCGGTGAGCAGCACTCCCCCCCACACACACATGCACGCACGTGTGCATGCTAATGTGGAATGTGCACAGAAAACAGATCAAAGAGCTCCCCCATACTCTTCCTTGATAGTCTATTTACATTTCTACTATATATTTATAATATATTATATTTCACTAAGTGAAAGGGAGCAGCTGCCATACTGCTACATGCAGGGAGAGACAGAGACAGCAGTTAATGTGTTGCAAGATGTAACCCACGTCTGTGTGTCATCTCTCTCAGAAGTTACAGTGCCATCTCTCCCCGACTCCTTCTGTGTCAAGAGAGCTGCCCATGTTTGATCCCCGTCCCATCATCTGCCAAATCTGTGTGCTACCGAGGTCCCATCTCCATTCCCTTCTCCCCCAGCCACCATTAGAGCCAAGACAGGATGAGGAGTCACCCTGAACTAGTTGTCTCCAGAGGTGTACTGCCATCAGAAACAAAAGGGTGTCCTGAGGGACATTCACACAGTGGCTGTGTTATTTCCATGCAGTAGCACTGTGTAAATTCCCCAACTGTTCTCCAGGGGAAATGGTTTCACCCTGTATGCCTAGAGAGACTGCTCACCACAGAGAGAGAGAGAGAGTGAGCGAGCATGGGACAGAGAAAGGCTGTATTCTTTTTCCCAACCCCGATTCTCCGTGCAGAGTGAGCCACTACACAGCCACTAGAGAGATGTGTCACTGGTCCTATGTGAGGAGCCGCAGCACAGAATGGCAACTGCCAATGATGGGCACAGCTTTGGATTCTTTTTCAAATACACAGTGAGTTTTAGGGAAGATTTGTCAGGATTTTGATTGGCAGTTAAATAGACCCGATGGTGAGCCGCAAGTCCGGTCGGATAGATGCCGGACAATCATACCAGACCCAACGGCAGTCATTGTCCCATAGCAGAATTCTTTGGCCCATGCCCACTCCTACAAAAATGTAGAAACTGAGGTTGTGGTCTGGTTTTCTGCACCTCATTGCCCCTTTGGCCGCCTACCCAGCCATTGCAGGAGAGTGAGAGAAAAAAAACCCAGCAATGGTGAGCAGATTGTCATCGTTCTGTGTCCGGTTCCCCTACTCTGTACAACACTAAGAGCACTGAGCAGATGCACTGAAGGAGACACAGGCAGTGAGTGACTGGGACAGTTCATACACTGTCCTCTGTCTGCGCTGATTGCCCTTCTGTCCCGTAGCTACTTGTGCACCGAGATTGTGGCTGGCTGGTGACGTGTGAGAGAAGACACATAGAGCAAGTGGTGAAGCAGTTGTGGTGGGTCTCTCTCTCTCTCTCTCTCTTTCTCTCTCTCTCTCTCTCTCTCATCTCCCATTGGTTCCTCTGAAGGTTGCCCTGTGTCAGTGTGCTCTGAGGGTAATAAATGCTGTGGAAATAACCACAGAATTAATGGATGACCACAGAATTTGCGGTCGACCACGGACATTTCAGAGGATCGGCAATCATGAAAAACAGTGAAACTGTAAACCATTTAAAAAAAAAAAGTACTAATCACCAAGAAATTCAGTATTTGTTTTAATGAGCCCCTGGCATCGCTGCCTGCCCCGCTGTACCTGTCAATTTCCCACCCACTTCTATCCCTCCCTTTATTGCAGCCTTCCGTTGCATAGCCCAAGAAAAATAAATACCCAGATGCTGGTATTGCACCTGGCAATGACATTCCTCCATATCCTCTGTCCCCCTGAGTTTCCTTCCAATTTCTTTTTTTTTAGCTTTATTTATAAATTTTTTCATATATCAACAGACATACAAAAAACATAATATATCAATCAGACATTATATACAAAGCTTGCCAGTACATTGCATGCTTTCAGTTAACCATGTGGATATCCTTAGGTTTAAAAAAAATATATATATTTTAATTAATTTATTTCTTGGATACATAGTCATGGCTAAATGAGAAATGCATAGGGTAATCAATGAATTATTTCAGGGGAAATAAACCTAGCAGTCCAAATCTTATCCTAAGGAACAAAATCAGGCCTCAACAATGAGATATACAGTACCCATCTTCTCCATATTATTTCAAACCATGCCTGTTTCTTGTTTATAATTGCTGTCAGGGATTCCATCCTGTAGACGGACAACATTATATCCTGCTAGTGTGTTCTAGTTACAGGATCCTGGGTCAACCATTTTTGTGATAGCTTTTGGGCTGCAAGGTTGAGATCCTTAGCAATCTTTTGAGTTTGGATCCCTGCACCAGGAGGAAACTCAGAGAAGAAAACAAATTGGGAGAAATGATCAAGGACTGAGTAAAGATATTCCTCAGAGCTTTTGTAGAGTCTGAATATAGTGTCCTAATCTGGGACAGTGCCACATAATATGGGCTAGGGTTGCTGGGGAATGTCCACATCCCGCAACAAGCAGGAGGCCTGGTGGGCTGGAATTTTGCCTGGATTGTGGGCGTCCTAAAATATCTGTGTATGACTTTCCATGAAAAAACTTTCCAGCTAATAGCTTCTGTTCCCCAGTGAATGCAGCCCAGGGGTCTGTCCCATCTTTCCTCAAGGAGAGTTTCCTTCCAACTTCATTCCTATCTCCTTTCCTTTACACAGAGTATGTGCCCCGCTCTGACTAAATTGTGTGTGTCCATCTCATTGTTTTTCATGGTTTTTTACTGCATATACAACATATGCCTAATATGCATTTCACAATCACTGCACTGTTCATAAAATATGTTGCAACTAACTGCACCCTGGGAAAAAATACACACCTTTACCTCTTCCTTACTTTTGGGTTTCATTGGTGCTACAAATACCCAGTGTGTATTTTTGCTATGGTAACATCACTTCATTTAGTTATGGCCATAATAACGGCATATTCTCTTCTAGATGCAAATAAATCCCCAAACACATGTGGTGTACAGTTTTCAAGGCACCGGGGAATGTTTTACTTTGTATTTCACTTTAAAATCTGCACAATGACTATGGTTATGAGGTTAGCAGAGATCAAACCCATAAGGGCATTAAAGCACAAAATGAGCTAGGCATTAGTGAGTTAGTGCACAGTGCCGACAAAGGTGAATGAGGTGCAACATGCATTTCCATATAAGCCCCAAATAGAGGTGTCCCCGAGATCCAAGTCAAGAGCTGCAGATACTAGCGCTCCCAAGAGTCTCACAAACTATCTGAGTGATGTCACTTGCAGATAGCACAGGTCAATACATATAAACTAAGTTATTTATAAAATATATTTAAATGATTTACACCAGAAAAGCTGAAAACCATTCTTAAATGTCCACAAACCCACCACCCCATAGCCACCACCCCTCACACACCTTAAAAATTACATCTTTACACTGTCTATGTACCCAAAATGAATATTCTAACACTTGCTTTTCCTGAATTAATTTTTGGTCATACAGACAGTGTGAAGATTTGTTGTGTCCCTGTCCTGGCTGGCACCCAGCCACAGTAAACTGATACCTCCTCCCCTTACTGGGACCCTGGGCTGAGCTAAGTCCTGCTGCAATCAGGAAAATTAAAATTTTAACCAAAGCCTCGCAGCTCTCCTTGTAAAATAATTCAGCCCAGGAGGGTGTTAACAAAAAAAATAATAATTTCCCTAAGTGCCCCGAGCAGGAAGTATGCTGGCAGGGAGAGGATGTTATTTCTTCATTTTGACCTTGGAGTGGGTTTGATCTCCCGCAGAGCCAGGGACGCTTCAGTACAGATTGTAATCTTTTTTGTTTCCAACCAACAAAGGAACTGAGCACTGAAATACAGAAATTTACATAAAAAGAAAAAGAAAACTAATCACATCCCCTCCTAGTTGGTACCATCCCCGCCAGTGACATCACTTTCAAGTTTGTTTTTGGCTGCAATACTTTAAAAATGGCAATGCCAACCAGACTAGAGACCGCCACAAGCAGAAATTATTATGTTGCTTGCACGCATGTGCAAGAAACATAGTGCCATCATCGGAGATTTCGGAGGAGTGTCACCTCCTCCTCCAATTCACTCAGTGATCTGGCAGGCGCGGCCCCTGTGAAACATGCATTTTGGAGCTGTTCTATGACACGCCCAAAATGCAGGCATACAGTTGAAAGGGGGAGCTGCGCTTGAGGAGCAGCGATAAGAGGCTGCCACGCGTGGCCCCTCACCTTCAGGCGCATGCGCCTGCAGCACTGTGGTGCCGACGGGTGCCCAATCCTGTCAGGCTGAGCTGCGCCATCTCTCCCTCCCCAGTAGTTGGTGCCACGCTGGGAGCCCACCCAGTGTGGCAATCAGTCCTTGCCGACGGGGTGCCCAATCCCCATCGGCTGAATGGCTCTCCCCCAACGTCCTTGTGCCACGCTGGGAGCCCGCCCCAGCGTAGCAAATGGTCCCACAAAGGCTTTTTTTTTGTTTTGCACCTGTAAGACAAAAACGTCCTGCAGGGCGCCTCCGACCCCTCCCATAACCCGCACCCACCCACTGTGCACCAGCTCTCCCCACACACCCTCACCCATACTTACCGGACCCGCGCAATGATCTTCGTGGACCGAACACATCTGCACTCTTCAAAGCCGACCGCGAACTGAGGAAATGCCGTAAGCTGTATAATGGCCTTAGATAGGAGGGTTTCAATTTGTGCATATATCAGGCATTTTTTGATTTTGATAAATTTAACATAGTTTGGACCCCTTCATGATGAATGATCACTGTCATGCGCGTATTAGCTCAAAGGGTGATTTCACGCAGTGACCGCGAATCACCTTTGGGCCTGAATACCGGGCCATGACAGTGACATGATTCATGAGAAGGGGTCCCAAAACCCCTATGTTGAAAATTTGGTGCCTATTCCAAAAATGACTGTTTTATTAGCCGCATTGGCGAGTTCCTACGCAGGCTCATAAGTTCACGAAATTTCAATTTTACTCCAGATTTTCAACATTGCCATTTTACCACACTTTCTTATGAACAGTACAGCTGTCATTTTCACATCTCACCCAAAATGTGTTTCCGCCCATGTAGCGTAGAATGGCACAGTCAGTGTGCAAAATCAATGTACGGGACAAATTAAGAAAATCACAGTGACACTGTTCATGAGCAGAGGTCTTAAAATGGCTATGTTGAAAATTTGTTGCCAGAATTCCAAAAAATGACTGTTTTACGAGCGTGCGTTGCGCAGTTCCTATGCAGGCTCGTAAGTTCATGAAATTTCAATATTTTCACTCCAGATTTTCAACATTGCCATTTTACCACACTTTCTTATGAGCAGTACAGCTGTCATTTTTCACATCTCACCCAAAATGTGCTTCCACCCATGTAGCGCAGAATGGCACAGTCGGTGTGCAAAATCAATGTACGGGACAAATTAAGAAAATCACAGTGACACTGTTCATGAGCAGAGGTCTTAAAATGGCTATGTTGAAAATTTGGTGAAAGAATTCCTAAAATTGACTGTTTTACGAGTGTGCGTTGCACAGTTCCCACGCACGCTCGTAGGTTTGCGAATTTTCAAAATTTCCACTCCAGATTTTCAACATTGCCATTTTACCACACCTCCTTATGAGCAGTACAGCTGTCATTTTTCACATCCTGCCCAAAACGTGTTTCCGCCCTTGTAGCGTACAATGGTGCAGTCCGTGTGCAAACTCAATGTATGGGATACACTAACAAAATCACAGTGACACTGTTCATGAGCAGAGGTCTTAAAATGGCTATGTTGAAAATTTGGTGAAAAAAATCCTAAAAATGACTGTTTTACGAGCGTGCGTTGCGCAGTTCCTACGCACGCTCGTAAGTTCGCAAATTTTCAATAGTTGCACTCCAATGACTTCCAAATACCTAAACAGCACATAGAAGCAAGCAACATTCGGCATTGACAAATGCTTGTTTAACTCAGTTTGAGCCCCTTCCTGACTCCCGTGCTCAATCCATTTGCTGGTTACCCA
Source organism: Neoceratodus forsteri (assembly GCA_016271365.2). Lineage (NCBI taxonomy): Eukaryota > Metazoa > Chordata > Ceratodontiformes > Ceratodontidae > Neoceratodus > Neoceratodus forsteri. Next base: position 677,368,410 of record CM057456.1, on the reverse strand, counting down.
GAGAGGCTTCAGTTCAATAAAAATACAATGAAAATATTTTTTGTTTCCAACCCAGCTCTGGGCCAGGTGTCAGTCAGGATAGGATAGGGCAAAACAGGGGCACACCAAATATACATGCTATATGGTACTTGCAACATTAATTCAGTAACGGCAATATTCCAAAAATTCATAACAGAGTTCATATTGGCTGAAAACTACATGAGGACATGTGTCCCTGTTTTGCCCTATAATGGTTGGCACCCTGCCAGAGTAAAGAGCTTTCCCCAACCCCATTTTTACTTTTTACTTACTTGAAGCCCCTCCATGACTCTCTGGGGCTAGATGTAGTTGCTAGGTTTCAAACCAAACAAAATACTTACATTATATGTGTGTGTGTGTGTGTGTGTGTGTGTGTGTGTGTGTGTGTGTGTGTGTGTGTGCGCGTGTGTGTACGTGCTTCCAGCTACAAACATTCCATGTTATGGCGGGGGGTCCTTTCTATGGCATTGCTGTGTGTATTCTTAATGTGATCAAAATTGTTTGATTGTAGTTAAAAAACAACAAAGTTATGAGGCTACACTGAAGTTTGCGATTGCAGGCTCATAACTTTAACACCCCTGCCACATACACCATGCAAGGAAACATTCGGCATTGACAAATGCAATGTGCAATCTAATGTTCCTACTTAAAGCCATACATCGGCTCAAATATTCTTTTCATATGTTCACATGTATTACATTCACATTATAGGTTGCCTGTAGATACATAATTACACATTAAAAAACTTCCAAGGTAATCATACACCAGGATTTAAAACCTGTTACTAAGAATACTGGATGGGCAACTATGTACAACCAGTGTGTTCTGCCACAGAGGGGTTCTGATTCCCTCTGACCTCAAGAGCAAAGCGCTCTCAAGGTCCATGGGAATCAGGACCCCGAGGTGACAGAACACACTGGTTATGCATAAAGTTGCTCATCCTGTATTTTTATAGTGTATAGTAAATCCCCTTCCACTTCTTCCCTCTGCTGCTGTCTTCCCCGCTCCCTCATTCTCCGGCTGAACATATACATTCCTGATTTTGCAACCGCACCTCTGAACAGCAGTAGTAAAAGCCAGTGAGAGAGAAGGGTTTGTAGGTACACTGAACCACTGCACTGACAGCTTGCAGGAGGAAAAAGCAAGAGCTGCTTTGATTGTAGTGGTGGGTGACTGTAGAAGAGGAGAACAGAAGGAGAGCTGCCTGCAAAGTCCGCAGCACACAAGTATAGGAGTCGCTGCACACTCCCCCACCGATCCAGAAGAGAAAAAGGCTGCAGAGGTCACTGCCAGTCAGAGACTTCTATTACTCGAGACCCTGCTCCAACCAGATGGATCTTTCTAGTGGTTAAGTCTAAGGGTCCACGCTCTGGGCACAGAGAGGCAACTGGCCACTGTCGCCGGGCCATGATCGCCACCTGCCCTGGTTAGCTCTGAGCACACAGCCCGGCACCACAACAGTCAGGCGGTCGGCGGATTGTTGCGGCAAAGTCCCCTACATCCCAGTGCAGCCTTGACTCTGTGAGTAGCTGGGAGTGACAGTGGATCAATCACAGCAGGCAGGAGGGAGATGCTCTCCAGGGCTCAGTGCTACCCTGCTCCCACCACCAGGGCACCAGATAGCCATTGTGGAATCACCCCAGGATCAAAGTGAGAAACACAGGCACTGAGCTGGAGAAGATACAATCAGAACCCCTGACCATGGCACCAAACTGCTGTCCCCTCCCTGGCACCCTGACAGAGGCATCCTGTGACCCTCACTCCAAACCCTGGCTTGGGCAGACAGGCTCTCCTGCACTGACCTGGCCAACTCCTCCATGGCTTTCCTGATGAAAAAGAAGCTTACATTCCAGACCACTTTAACCCTGGAGGAGCTGAATGCTGTCCCGTTCATCAATGCAGTGCTGTTCTGTAAGATCAGGCTGCTGGACTGCTGGACTGCGGACACTTCACAGACTTCACAGACCTGTCATCCAGGTAAGGACTCTTACCACCCCCAGGTCTGTGTATTCTTTCCTTTTACCACCCTCCTCCCCATGCATTCCCTCCCTGTACACCTCTTTTACCCCACACAGTTAACACTGCCACTGCGTTAACCTGCAACAAACTAAAATGGTCCCCTGCCACCTCCCTGGTCCCCCTCCCCCCTCCTCACCCACACTCTGTGCACTCGTGCCCCTTCTGCATCCTCTTAAACCCCATAGCCGTAGGGCATAAATTAATCAAACAGAACTGCTGCCACAGCAGCGATCAGAAAGGAGGGCAGGAGGCGCTTTCTGACATACCTCCTCCACCTTCCATTGGTTTCATTTGTGCCCCCTCTGCCTACTCTTAAGCCCCGTAGGGCATACATTAATTAAAAAAAAAAACTGCTGCCTGAGCGGTGATCAGGAAGGTGGGGAGGAGGTGCTTTCATTACATGCCTCTTCTACCTCCCACTGTCTCCCACCCTGTGGAGTAGGCCGCAACCTAAGCTCCGTATGGGCTTGGAGTTGTAGAGCACCAGCAGGCACTCTCAGTACAGCACTCCAACTTGCTCCTCTGCTGCCACCACAGATAAATTCCCCATCAGTGTGTACACCATAACGAGGGCCCAGGGAAACCCCTCTTAGACCCAGGAAGGGTTTAAAATTTATTTTAACATAAATGCTGGCCTCAGAACATGGGGGCTAATCCAGTAGGCCACCAGGGCTATCTTTATGTTGTACCCCCCCTTTACAGGCCATTGCCAAGCCCCACTGACCACCAATAGTACTTTTATTTCTACAGAAGGGCTACTAACCTCCAGTAGCCCACTTGGGCTACTAAATAAATTACTGGCCACTCGACCACCACTAGGGGCAAAGGGTCTCAGCTAAGCCCCCCTTTCCCTAACCTCAGTCCCCTTTCTCTTCTTCTGCTTTCTTACTGCTTTTTTTGATCTAATTAACCTATTTCTCTTCTATTTCTGCAGGTTTGACCAAACGAGGGCTTCTACCTTACTCAGGTAAGTATTACTTTTATTTTTATCCTATCCCTTCTTCCCTGCTGGTCCCCCTAACAGCTGTGGATCCTTTGTGGCTGTTTTTATGTTTTATTTTACAGGTACCTTGGCGTCACCACTTTGGACATCTACCCAGGCACCCTGTGGTAGGTAAGTCCCTTTATTTAATCTTGTTTTGGGTGAGTTGACTGTAACAGGTGTCCGTGTCCATTACAGCCACCGCTGTTGCTGTTTCTCTGTCCTGGGCACTTTCTGCTTGTGGCCGGTGAGGACTTTGGGAAGGCTTGGCAGAGCAGTAAGTTCACTAGCCCTTCTACTCCTGTAATTGTTTGAGACATGCAAAGTTAACAGGGCGATGTAACCATGCCCACACACATTCCATACTTACGTTCAGGTGTTCTGCTCAGGCAGATGTTCATGGAAACATAAACACAGATTGCATGTGTTATGACACAAATTTTCAGCATAGCCATTTCTTCACAGCACCTCATGGCTATGACAGCTGTCATTTGTCAACTGTGTTCTCGCAGCATCCTGAAAGGTGATTTCACAGTCACTGCACTAAACCACCTTTTGGGCAGGAACTGAACATTTTCTCCACCATTGCTCATGAGGCGGGGTCATAAGAAGGCTATGTTGAACATGTGGCAAAAAAACAATAAAGTTATCAGGCTATGTTGCATTTTGCTAACACAGGCTCATAACTTTAATACATCCCTGACACATACATTATGCAAGCAAACATTCGGCACTGACAAATGCTTGTTATTTTTTCCAAGGTATGCTCAGTTATTTTTCTGAGTAAAGTAATTAGGTTTTATCACACTCCATTTATAAACAGTGTTGTAATACCCCTCTTATACTTGGCTCGGGTTTATTCTCACCTCCTCTTTATCCCATCCTTCACACCCCTTCCTGATCCTGTTTACTCCCTTTTCTCCTGCTTTCCCTCTTCCTCTTCTTCATCCCCTTCCTTTTTCTTCTCTGATGGTTCTTCCATCATACAGTATGTTATTTTCTCCTATTAAAGGGACACTGTCAACCTTTTTTGCATCTTATTATTTTTAGGTAAAACCCCACATTTTATGATTGCTTATGGTCTCAAAAATTCATTGACGTCACTGGTTGTTTTGTCTGCCTCCTTGCTTATTAGAACCAAAATGCATGGTAATGTATAGCCTACCCCAGCTTTGTTTTGCTTTAAATCACTGAACTACTCTTAGTGAAAACTTCCTGAACATTAGAAACACCCTCAAACAGTGCAACCATTCATAATACAATAGTCTCCTCTACTCCCACTGCATAATGAGTGGCTAGATTGTGTTGGGGGGTGTTCCTGAGTCCAGGAAAGATGCAGTGGGATCGGGTCAAGAAATGTAAACAAACATGTTTTGGTGTGATAACACCAATATGGTGGACAGTCTGTTTTTCACTTTTTAAAAGAAAAAAAGAGATCTGAATCAAACTACCAGCTGCATCAACTGTCTCTATAGAATGTGAAGAATTATAAAATGTGTTTTTTAAACTAGGGATACTTTGAGGCCTAAGGGGGTTGACACTGTCCCTTTAATGTTTGTATTGGTTCCCAAGTCTTATAAAATATGAGTATTTAATTTTGACTTAGATAATGTATTTTTCTAACTGCATAAATTTGATAAATAAATTTTTCCACAGAATATAATCCAGTGGTTGTGGGTCTTCCTAACGTGTAGCTTTATTTCTCCTAACATTAATTGGAGCCAAGTTTATTGTATTCCTAATTGGACCTTTTATTTTTGCTGATTCAATGTTGTGCCTAACATACATAACTTCATGACTTAATTGAATTCATGAAATTTTGTTGAGCATTTCAAAAATCTTCTTTCATAAAGGCACAACATATTTACATGTTGCAATCACTTGTGTGTGTGTCTCTGTTTGTACTCCACACATATTACACATTGGTGATATTGCTTGATTCATTTTGTTAAGGTGATGAAGGCCCAGATATTCAAAACTTTGCCCCGAGCCACAAGTAGCACTACCCGGCATGCAAACATTGCCCGGCCCAAATCGCCTGCCATAGTCAAAAGGAATAGCCCAGTACTAACCCTACTGAATACAGTATGTGAAGGAAGCTGGGCAAACTGGTCTGGGAGTGCAGGGCAAACATAGCCCAGGAATAAGACAGCACTGAAAATAGCAACAGGGACATGCACACTGCAACAGCAGCCCAGTACACCCTGGAGCAAGTCAATGTTGCAGGTGGAAAACATTGTGTGTGATTGCACAGAGAAGTCCCACAACACCTGCAAACAACAATGCAAGCCACACATTGCAGAACTGTGTTATGCCAATGTGTAGTTTGCCCAGGCTAACCTGAGTGCACAGTGCTAATACATTAGCCCAGGGAAAACTGGTTAGCCTGGGCAAATGGGAGCCATATTTAAAGCTCCCATGCAAATTAGCCTACTTAGATAAACCACGGGCAAACAGGTACATTTGCATATCGTTAACTGCTGCTTAGCATACATTACCATGCAGTTTGCCCGGTGCTACTGCATGGAGCATACAGATCCACCTTTTGGTTGGAATGGAAGTACAGGCTGGAAGCAGCAGGAACTGTGTGCTGGCAGGCACAAACAGAGCAGACAACCTGCCCATGCAGCACAGCAGGCAGTACAACACAAGATACATATATAGAGAGAGAGAGACAGGGAGAGATTGATAACCACGTGACACAGAGCTATCTATCTATCTATCTATCTATCTATCTATCTATCTATCTATCTATCTATCTATATATATATATTATGGTAGCACAGTAGTGCTACCATAGTTAGGGTTGAGGAGCCATTTATATGTTAACCCTAAAATTTTGCATCTTAATAACTTTGCAACTATTCAACGGATTTTCCTGAAATTTGGAATACAAGATCAAGACCCATATGCCTTGAGATCTGCCAAGTTTTGTACCAGTCAGATATATGACTGCGGAGTTATTAACTGTGATCTGCATGCTTTTACACTTTTTTGGAATTCTACGGTCATGCCTACAGGTTGCACGGTTTGCGCGACTGGTCTGAAATCTTCAGGGAACGTGCGGCCAGGGTCCCTGATGTGTCTTTTGAAGATTTCGTTAAAAAATATTAAATGGTTCAAAAGTTATTCAAAAAACAAGTTCCCATTATAAGTCAAAGGGAAAAGTTAACAAAAGTTTGACAGTGTTTCAAATGCAGTTTTTACTTTCGAAAACGGCCCTTTTACTGTCACAAATCCGCCATTTTGTTTTTAGTTGGTGATTAGAAAAATGCTTGGCATTTAAATTTGGGACCTCTAGCAACCTAATTCTCTTTGTTTTCACCTAGTCGGACCCTGAGGATGCTAGCCATGTCTTTATTTTGGGGTAAAACAGCCCAGAAATATGTTTTTCACATTTCTGGAAAAAGTACATTTGCAAAGTACTTTCGCACTCACGACACTGTCGAATGAATTTGCAAAAGCTTTCACAAATTGTGACAGTACTTTTGAAGGCTGTGGAAAAATGACAGCAATTCTTTGGCACCAGCTGCAAAAGAATGGTTTGGTGTTTTGGGCTGAAATTTGGAGGGAATGCAGCCACAATCTCACGAGTGTGCCTTTCAGTGGTTTGGTGAAAAAATATTACATGGCGGCAAAGTTATGGCACTCCAAAATTTACACTTTTTCCCATAGGATAACATTATGGCATCCAACGCATTGCAGCAATCCTTTGGCGCCCTGCTGCAAAATAACGGTTTGGTCTTTTGGGCTGAAATTTGGGGGGAAGACAGCCAATATCCCACAGATGTGCCTTTCAGTGGTTTGGTGAAAAAATATTACAGGGAGGCAAAGTTATGGCACTCCGAACTTCTCTTTTTTTCCCCATAGGATAACATTACGGCATTCACCGCACCTTTAAGGACCCCTATCTCGGAAATGGTGCGAGATATGGACTTTTTGTCAGAAAAATGCTTAGCCCCCTATCAGAGGCTAAGCATAAATCTAGCCAGGAAAGTGATAATTCATATGACTTTTACATTTTTTTTCTATGTCGTACGGTTCCTGAGATATAAGCAATTTACTATTCCAAGTTCTCATTTTCTGTTCCGAGAGTCATTATTTTGCATACATTCTTTGTACTCACTGTCTTTCTATATGCAGCTTTTGGGGAAAACTATTGTGTGCGTTTCCATAACTCTTACCATTAATGCATCTGCTTCTGGTTCTGTACCTGTTTCGCTTACTTTTCCTGTCTACGCCACCTTCTGTGTCACCCTTTGCGTTTTCATTTGAGCTTCTGTTTCTGTAATTTTAACCATTTGTGTCTACAGTACTGTTCATCTTTGTGTTTCGCTTTGTGTCACCATGCGCATTACCATTTGCATTTGTGGGCACTGTGTTACTATGTGTGAAGACATCATGTGGCTGGAGCATGGGGCCCAAAGGGCCCCATGCTCCCGCTGCTGCATTACATTCACTATTTGCCATTATCATTCTCAAAAAGAAGGGAAATTAGAGACAAAAAACTCCATGTAATGTATCAGTTAGGGTTATTCCACAATGACAAAAGTGAGGAAATTCAGTGTTAGGGTTGAAAACCCCCCTTGAACCCCCCAGCCCACTCCTCCAGCCAGCATTGGGGTGCGCATTGGGGTCTTTGGTCCTAACTCTCACCCCATTCTCCTATATCTCTGCTTCTTTACACATGTGATGGGGTGAGAGTTAGGACCGACGACCCCAATGTGCACCCCAATGTTGGTTGGGGGGGTGGGCTCGGGGGCCCAAGGGGGTTTCAACCCTTAACACCTAATTTCCTCACTTTTTGTCACTGTGGAATAACTCTAACTGATGCATTAAATGGAGTTTTTGCCTGTAATATATATTATATATATATATATATATATATATATATATATATATACACACACAAATGATACACATACTGTATATGTGTATATGTGTGTGTGTGTGTGTGTGTATATATATATATATATATATATATATATATTAGAGGCAAAACTCCATTTAATGCATTAGTTAGGTTGTTCCACAGCGACAAAAGTGAGGAATTCACTGTTAGGGTTGAAAACCCTAACTCCGAATTCACCCCCCAGCACCACACACACACACAGACACACACACACATGCAAGTATGGGGGAGGACCAAGTCAACACAACCAATGACAGACATCCAGCAGCAGGTGACAGAAATAACAAACAATTGTCTAAATGTACTATGAGACATCCCCACCCACCTGACCAGGTACTGCATGCTCAGTGGAGATCAACAGCAAAACTGAGGCCATGTACACCAAACGTACACATCCCTGATTGCAGCTGCACATAACGTACCACACTTAGTAGTTGCATGGCCTTACCTACCAATGCCCCACACCACACCACAACTGGTACTGTGCCGTTAGTCAATATAAATGATAAAGGTGCATGATCAGTTGTAGAAAGGTTTTAACACTAGTGAGTATACATTAATTAAGAGAAGTACATAAATTAACTACAAGACACTAGCATGCTTAAGATAACAGTAGTGTTACATTTAGTTTTGGCAGATCCCAAGGCCTATCCTTCTTGATCGTGTATTCCAAATTTCAGGCAAATCCGTCAAACGGTTGCAAAGTTATTAAGGTGCAAAGTTTTGAGGTTTAACATAGAAATGGCTTCTCTACCATAATATATGTATATGTATATGTATATGTATATGTATATGTATATGTATATGTATATGTATATGTATATGTATATATATTCGATGTTAGGGTTGAAACCCCCTTTGCACCCCTCCAGCTCACCCCCCAACTGGAATCGGGTGTGTATTGGGGTCATCAGCCATAAGTGTCACCCCAACACATGTGGAAAGAAGCTGAGGAATAGGAGAATGGGGTGACAGTTAGGACCGATGACCCCAATGCACACCCTGATTCCAGTTGAGGGGGTGGGCTGGAGGGGTGCAAAGAGAGTTTCAACCCTAACATCGAATTTCCTCGCTTTTGTCACTGTGGAACAACCCTAACTGATGCATTAAACAGAGTTTTTTGGCTCTAATTTGTCTTCTTTTTGAGAATGATAATGAGAAATAGTGAATGTAATGCAGCGGCAGGAGCACTGGGGTGATGTCTTGTCGCATTGTAACATTGTGCCATCAAACGCAAATCATAATGCACATGATGACACAAAGTGAAACAGAAAGAGGAACAGTACTGTAGACAAAAATGTTAAAAACAACGGAAACGCAACCGCAAATGAAAATGCAAAGGGTAACGCACATGGTGGCATAAACGTGAACGGTAAGTGAAACGTGTATGGAACCACAAGCAGAAACGGTAACAGTACGAGTAATATAAGCACACAGGCTGGTTTTCCTCAAAAGCTGTATAGAGAAAGACAGTGAGTAGAAAGAATGCATGCAAAATAATGACTCTCGGAACACAAAAATCAGTAGTTGTAATAGTAAATTGCTTATATCTCAGTAACCGTACGACATAGAAAAAAAATGTAAAAGTCATATGTATTATCACTTTCCTAGCTAGTTATATAAGTGGGGGCTAAAAAATTTTCGACAAAAACTCCGTATCTCGCACTGTTTTCGAGATACAGGCCCTCAAAGGTGCGGCGAAAGCGGTAATGTTATCCTATGGGAAAAAAAACAGAAGTTTGGACTGCCATAACTTTTGAACAGTTTAATATTTTTTCACAAAATCTTCAAAAGGCACATTGGGAGCCACAGCTGCACATTCCCTGAAGATTTTGGGCCGGTTGCGCAAACCGTGCGACCTGTAGGCGCGACCGTAGAATTCCAGAAAAAGCGTAAACGTGGGCGCAGATCATGCTTAATAACTCTGCAGCTGTGTATCCGACTGGTACGAAACTTGGCTGATCCCAAGGCCACCTGTGGTTCTTGATTCTGTATTCCAAATTTCAGGCAAATCCATCAAACGGTTGCAAAGTTATTAAGGTGCAAAGTTTTGGGGTTTAACATAGAAATGGCTCCTCAACCTTAACTATGGTAGCACTACCATGCTACTATAATGTGTGTATATATATATATATATATATATATATATATTAAGAGCAAAAACTCCATTTAATGCATCAGTTAGGGTTGTTCCACAGTGACAAAAGTGAGTAAATTCGATGTTAGGGTTGAAACCCCCTTTGCCCTCAGCCCACCCCCAACCAGAATGGGGTAAAGGATTGGGGTCGTTGCCCCAACTCTCACCCCATCACATGTGGAAGAAGCTGAGGAAAGGAGAATGGGGTGAGAGTTAGGACCGATGACCCCAACACGCACCCTGATTCTGGTTGGGGCTGGGCTGGAAGGGCGCAAAGGGGGTTTCAACCCTAATATCGAATTTCCTCACTTTTGTCGCTGTGGAACAACTCTAACTGATGCATTAAATGGAGTTGTTTTCCTCTAATTTCCCTTCTTTTTGAGAATGATAACTAGAAATAGTGAATGTAATGCAGTGGCGGGAGCGTGGGGCCCGCTACATGATGTCTTGTCACATAGTAACACTGTACCCGCAAATGCAAATCGTAATGCGCATGGTGACACAAAGTGAAACAGAAAGAGAAACAGTACTGTAGACAGAAATGTTAAGAACAATGCAAACGCAACTGCAAATGAAAATGCAAAGGGTAACGCACATGGTGGCGTAGACGTGAACAGTAAGTGAAACAGGTACGGAACCACAAGCGGAAACGGTAATGGTAACAGTAATGTAAGCACTCAGGCTGGTTTTCCCCAAAAGCTGCATAGAGAAAGACAGTGAGTACAAAGAATGTATGCAAAATAATGACTCTCGGAACAGAAAATGAGGACTTGGAATAGTAAATTGCTTATATCTCAGGAACTGTATGACATAGAAAAAAACTTAAAAAGTCATACGAATTATCACTTTCCTGGCTAGTTTTATACTTAGCCCTGAATAGGGGGCTAAGCAACTTTCTAACGAAAAGTCTATATCTTGCACTGTTTCCGAGATACGGGCCCTGAAAGGCGTGGTGAATGCCGTAATGTTATCCTATGTATAAAAAAAACAGAAGTTTGGAGTGCCATAACTTTGCCTCCCTGTAATATTTTTTCACCAAACCACTGAAAGGCACATCTGTGGGATGTCGGCTGTGTTCCCAGCAAATTTCAGCCCAAAAGACCAAACCGTTATTTTGCAGCAGGGCGCCAAACGATTGCTGCAATGCGTTGTATGCCGTAATGTTATTCTATGGGAAAAAGTGTCAACTGTGGAGTAACGTAACTTTGCCACAGTGTAATATTTTTTCAACAAAATACTGAAAGGCACATCTGTGAGATGGTAGCTGCGTTTCCTCCAAATTGCAGCCCAAAACTCCAAACCGTTCTTTTGCAGTGGGGTGCCAAAGAAATGCTGTCATTTTCCCACAGCCTAGAAAAGTACTGTTGCAATTTGCGAAAGCTTTCGCAAATTCATTCGACAGTGTCGCAAGTGAGAAAGTACTTTGTGACAGTACTTTTTCCAGAAATGTGGAAAACATATTTCTGGGGTGTTTTACCCCAAAATAAAGACATGGCTAGCATCCTCAGGGTCCGACTAGGTGAATACAAAAATAATTATGTTGCTAGAAGGTCCCAAATTTAAATGCCAAGCATTTTTCTGATCACCAACTGAAAACAAAATGGCAGATTTGCGACAGTAAAAGGGCCATTTGCAAAAGTAAAAACTGCATTTGTGACACTGTCAAACTTTTTGTTAACTTTTCCCTTTGACTTATAATGGGAACTTGTTTTTTGAATAACTTTTGAACTGTTTAATATTTTTCACAAAATCTTCGAAAGGCACATCAGGGACCCTGGCTGCATGTTCCCTGAAGATTTTGGACTGGTTGTAAAAACCGTGCGACCTGCAGGCGCAACCGTAGAATTCCAAAAAAGTGTAAATGCACGTGCAGATCATGCTTAATAACTCTGCAGCCATATATCTGACCAGTACAAAGCTTGGCAGATCCGAAGGCATATGGGTCTTGATCATGTATTCCAAATTTCAGGCAAATCCATCAAACAGTTGCAAAGTTATTAAGGTGCAAAATTTGGGGTTTAACATGTAAATGGCTCCTCAACCCTAACTATGGTAGCACGACCGTGCTACCATAATATATATATATATTTATACAACATGTGTTTAGGGATAAATGTGGGGATAAAAATTGATATCTCAGATAGGCAGTGAAGATATCAATGATATCTCCACGTTCCTATACATCATAGTGATATCTCCATGTTCCTATACGTCATGGTGATATCTCTATGTTCCTATACGTCACTGCAAAGAAAGTGAAAATAGGTTTCACTCTCTTTACAGAGAAGTCTCTCTCTAGTTCCTGATTCACCCCCCAAGAAAGATACACACACACACACACCTCTCAAACCTATCTGGTTAATCCTGCTGTCATTTGTGATTAAAAATAGTAATGTAATGTAAAGTTCACTTTCCCCCCGAACTGTAGCGTGACCGGGCGGCATGTAAATGAGCAGATTACTGGTACCAGAGATTTAAAATAAGTGTCTGCACTGTAAAGAAAATCCTGGCTTTTATCTCCTGATAACATGCTTTACTTCATAGAAGGGACCATCTCTACCAACGAAAGCACAGCGAGCGAGTAGTCCGCTTTAAAACAGGAGAAGGACACGCGAGTGTATGTTGCTATAGCTATCACTAATGCCTGTAGTGCGGTGCTATACATTTGAATATGCCGGTTGCTACAGCAACATACACTCACTCTTCCTTCTCCTGTTTTAAAGCGAACTACTCGCTCACTGTGCTTTCGTTGGTAGAGACGGTCCCTTCTATTAAGTAAAGCATGTTATCAGGAGATAAAAGCCAGGATTTTCTTTACAGTGCAGACACTTATTTTAAAGCTCTGGTACCAGTAATCCGCTCGTTTACATGACGCTCGGTCACGCTACAGTTCGGGAAGGGAAGTGAAAGTATTACAGGATTTTGTTGGTAGCACAGCGGTACAATCAACCAGGTACCTCTTTACATTACTATTTTTAATTACAAATAATACCAAGCTCAATGAAAAAACAATATTTAAAAAAAAACTGTAAATTAACAGGATCAGCCAGATAATTTATTTTAATACAGTATGGAATCTGTGATGTTGCTGAAGATTTGGGGGTTGGGGGTGCTTTAGGGGATCATGGTACAAAAAGCCCCAAACACATGTCATATAAACAGAACATGACATGGCCTGAGTGAAGATATCATATTTATCTTCACTGAGGCCAATGAAATCAAGATATCTCACTCGTTGCTTCGCCAGTTGTGAGATATCATGATATCATTGGCCTCTCGTGAAGATAAATATGCTATCTTCACTCAGGCCATGTCATATCCCCTATATATATATATATATATATGTGTGTGTGTATGTATGTACAGTATATGCATATATATGTGTGTGTATATATATATATATATATATATATATATATATATATATATATACACAGAGAGACACACATGTTCCCTGGCCATATGTGCCCTTGTAGATGCCCCCCAAAAACATAGGCACCCCACTGCAGGTGTTGGTAGTACACAGTGGGGGGACCCATGGATGCATGGGACAGGCATAAGGCACACCTGGTGAGGGTGGGAGGACATAGGCTGTAGGTTAATTGGGGCTTGCAGCACATCTGTGTTATAGGGAACTGGGTAGACTGGCTGGGCCAGGCAGTCTGCTGTTCCGTCATGGTCCCTGTTGGCATGTGTGCCTGTTAGCACACCATGGTAGTCTAATGGTCCCCCTTCCCCACCCACACAGGCACGATCCCCAATCCCCATAGCTGCAATAGTTCAATAGTGTACCTGGTATTCTAGTGGTCCCCCCACCCCCAGCATGTATCCTGACTCCTATTGCAAGTAAAATATGAACATTTCTGAAGTCTAGTGGTCCTCTAACCCCCAGCACATATCCCAACCCCCATTGCAAGTAATATACAAACATTTCTGAGTCTTAGTGGTCCTCATTCAGCAGTGATAAACTCATTACTTATCAATATCCATGAATTGAACCAGATCGTTGTTTCATCATTTTCTCACGTCACAACTGAGGTACAAATGAACTCATTTGCACCATAGTTGGCGGCCAGCCGTGGTGGTGAGAGGAGGGATGAGTCAGTCGCCAGCTCGATTCATGGATGTTGATTGGGATGAGTGGGGGCATCACTGCCAGGTGGGGGAACCACTAGACTACTAGGGATATGTGTTTATGTTACTTGGAACAGTGACCGGGATACATGCTATGGGGTGGGGGGACCACTAGACTACTAGGGCTATGAAAATATGTTACTTGCAATGGGGTTCAGGATATGTGCTGGGAGTGGGGGGACCACTAGACTACCAGGGCTATGAATACATGTTACTTGGAACAGGGGTCAGGATACATGCTGGGAGGTGGGGGGCCCACTAGACTACCAGGGAGAGGACTGTATTGTTACTTTAAATGGGGGTCAGGAATCATGCTGGGGGGATGGGGACCATTAGCCTACCAGGGACTTTTGTGTTTGAAGTGGATACAGGGGGTCGGGGTTCGTGATGGAGGGGCACCACCACCGCATTACTGCCAGCTTTTTTTTGGTGGTATTTAGCACTGTGCTACAGGTCTCACTAATGCCTGTAGCGTGGTGCTATACATTTGAATATGCCGGTGTGCCAGCATTCAGGGCCCTTCCCTCAGTCCCTCCCCTGCATACATTTTGACGTAGCGACGGCGCTAACACCCTTTTGAATATTGTAGTTGAGTGCAAAGTCAGCACTAGTCCAGCGCAATGGCTTTGCGCCCGGTGCTAGGCTTTGAATATCTGGGCTGAGGTGTATAATATATTCTCTGAAATATGTTGAATGAAATTTGGTTCAGTCTATTATCGATTGAAATTTTTGATTTATTTTTTCTGTCCATTTATTTTCTGAAATATTGTAACCTATCTCCTTTTCCCTACTATTCTTTAACCTATTTAAAGTTCCCATTTCTATTTCCAACAACTTATACATTTTTGATATTATTTTTGTTTCCTTCATTGTTAATGCCTACGCTGTTGTAGTTTTTGGTTTCTGTAAACTGTTTCCTAGAATTTTAATAAGGTGTGATTTTTATCCTTAAATATGTAAAGTTCTCTTTTTCTGAAAGACTGAGTCAAGTATTGAGCTCTTGAAAGATAATGAAGTCATTTCCTGTATATAAATCTTCTGAGTTGTTCCTATTGAGCCAAATGGATTACATGTTCTACTGATTTTTCCTTTTTCTTTTACTTCTAATATTATTGGACTATGTATAGTAATTCCTAGATTCTCTTTTGTTATTTTATAATAATTTTCCCAGTCCTTTATGGTTGCTTTTGTACATAAGTTATCTATTTTATCTATGTCTTTCTTGCTTTTTTATATAACTGGCTATACTTTTTATCATATGATTTTTTTGTTGTCGTGGGTATGTTCTAAATGTACTCACCAAGGTGGTTCTTTTGTATGCTACTTTATGTTTTGATTTATTATAGCTGCTAGTTGGCACCATTTAAAATGTGATAGTCTTAGCCCTACCTGATCATAATTCACATTCAGTTTGCCCAGGGATATCCCCCCCCCTTCAAATAAACTTTCTTATTATTTTATCTGGCTCATCAAATCTTTGTTTATGTAAAGGTAATGGTAAGGACAGAAGTAGAGATAATAGCCTACGTGGAATATTCATTTAAATGACCTGTACCCTTCTTTTTAGTATCAATAGTACATTTTCATATCTTTATAAATATTTTTAATACTTTTTATTAATGTATTTCAGTCCATATCCATGAGAATTTTAATATTGCTTGTTAGTATTATGCCTAGATATTTTTATCTGTTATCTTAAATGGTATCCCTGTAACCTCTCTTATTTTATTATTTAGGTTAGTACTTAGTAATTCTGATTTTGCCCAGCTTATACGATACCCTGATACTTCTTCAAATTTTGATATGATTTATTTGGGGTATGCCTTTTTTTGTATTTGCTATCTACAGTATAATATCATCTGTGTAGAGAGATATTTTGATTTGATGTTCTACTATATTAGTTTCTTCAATACTGTTATTTCCCTTATTTGATTTGCTAACGGTTCTATTACCACCGTAAAAAATAATGGGGAAAGCAGATATCCTTGCCTTGTACCTCTCCTTAATTTAATTTTTTGTGATCTTTCTTGATTTGTTATTATTGTCGCATTCAGTTTATTGTACATCTTTATCCAACTTATATACTGTATTTCTCCCCTATATTTACCGTCCCCCAACATTAAACAGATACTCCCATTCAACCCTATCAAACTCTTTTTCATCATCTAATGCCAATAATACTGCTTCTGTGTCTTTATTAAGTTGTGTTTCATTTAATAACATTCCTAATATTGTTATAACTTCTATTTTTCACAAATTTGGTCTGGTGTTTTTAAGTTATTGTTAGTAGGATTTATTATAGACAAGCAGCTACAATTTTTGTAAATATTTTATTACCTGCATTTAAGAGTGATGGGGTGGTATGATGTATAATATTTTGGATAGTTACCTTCTTTTCTTTGTACTGTTACATGAGGTCCCTGCACCCTTATTGGTACACTCAGAGATACACCGTAGACAGCTAGTGCTTAGGCATATGTTATACTAACTTATAAGTCTAAGGGCATCTACCGTATAAGAGTAGATGTCAGGATATGTATGCATATTGTTGTAATACACTTTGTTTGCTAATACATATATATTTTTCTATGTATTTTCCCTGTATTTCTTACTTATAAGATGTTAGGACACCTGTGTCCTTGGAATAAAGACGATAAGTCGGCATTGCCACTTTTGGTGATTTGTACTACTACACTGAGTTATGTTAGACTCTGTATAAGAACTCTTTTGTTTCACAAACTGATGACTACTACAAAATTGTATAATGTTATCTTGGACCGTGGAGCCTCCTCTAATTTAGCTAATAGGGCTCATCTCTGTAAATAGAAATGTTTCTATCTTACAGTACCCATAGTAATTATCATAGGTATATAATGTGATACACAAGTCTTGTACCTTGGAGATCCCAAGAGACACAAAGAAACCTCGAGGTATAGGGAACACTTAGCACTGGCTCCCGGTTTGTATTGGTAAGAACTGCTTAGGGCAACTGTGATATTATCCTTTTTGGTAGTAATAAACAAGTGTATTACTCTTATGCAATGTGTCTGTGATTACCTGCATTCCCAATATTGCCAAGAATCTGAAAGTGAGGTTTAGACCTCCTAACAATTGGCGACCACATGCAGGCGATATTTGGTGTTTGTAAGTTTTCACTAGTTGCTATAACTTTTCCCTTTCCCACAGGGACAGTAGGTGTACATTCCTGTATCACTGCTCCCATTTTAAAACCAGTTTGTAGTCATTTACAAAGTCTGGCTGGTTTCTTTTCAGGTGTGGTCGATGCCGACTCGACTCACTCCATTACAGCTTTGAATTGTAAGCCTACAACTCTTACAGTAGCCCTTCTGTGTATAAAGTACTCCTGCTGTGGATCGATACATAGCACTGCACCTTTTTCACAGTTTGATTTTTTGGTCCCTCCCACACAATGGCCACCGTATCAAATATCTGTGCAGAACTGAGACTCAATGTCTCAAACTTCCTTGCCTCCCATGGAGGATGGGCTGATTTCACGCGTAACGCAAGTCAATTCAACAACCTTATACTGGGGATTTCAACCCAGTACACAGAGATGAGAGAATCAACCAATAAGAGTCAAGCTAAAGGGCTGATGGTCGTGACTCTCTATGCTGCTCTGGAAGCCTCCGAAGTGAGGTTTTGAACCCTTGATCTCCAAATTTCATCTCTTAAGCAACAGATGGGTTTGCAGGAAATGGAATGTGTTAGACTGCAGCAGAATTTGGAGTCTGAACTTCAAACTCTGCAGAATGAAAAGGATTCACTTTTGCATCATTCAGCTCAAGCTGGAGAATGGGAACTTTGTATGTTGAAGCAGGAATGTGAAAGTTTGAGACAGGATAAGGGACAGGCATTGCATATGACTGACTTGTTAAGTACTGCGAATGCACAGTTGAGTGAGGAGATAGAAGAGCTACAGGACAAGATAAACCAGGCACGTAATGACTTAGAAGTGGCTACTAGGGACAGTCTCAAACTGAGCACTGCATATAGAGTGTTGCAGAAGCAAGTGAAAGATGAGGTTGATATGGAAGTTGCAACTGTGAGTCACACTGAATGTAAAAGTAAGATGGTGAAACTGCGCCATCAGTGGGAGGTTCTGGCTGGACATGTTAAGGCGATGGGAGGCGTAACCCCTGCCTTACACATGTCATCTGAGGGGGAGGTATCAGATGATGACATCTCTCAGTACAACGCCCAGTCATACTCCTACTATGGCCCAGAAACCTCACCCAGCTATCCACAACATGGCTGGTCCCCACTCCACCCACACCATGTCATATGTCGTCAACATCGTGACGCCCATCATGGAAGATGTCAACATGGTGGCCCCCATGATAGGGGGAGCAGGCCAAGACCTGGTCCTGACGGTACTACCGATAGCCATTATTAATGTGGAAGACAGGCAAGAGATAGAAACGATGATTGAAACTGCAATAGGGTAATGTACCTCTTCCTGAGAGGAGCAAACTGGCTACTAAAACCCAGATTAGGCAGCTTCTACAAGAGGCTGGCACTCAGGATGGTATTGTTCGTACTGTGGCTGAGGCTGCAGCTTGGGCCACCCTAGGCGGCACCCGAGACAATCTACCTCTGTCTGATCAACCCAATAATCCCCTACAAATGGCCTACTCTGTTCAGCAAATAGCTGACAGTATCAGTCGGATGAACCCGCCCGACAATCTCAGCTGTCACTTATAGAAGGTGCCTTCTAAATGCAAGATGCTCAGCCTCACTGCAGAATATCAGGTCCAGATACTACGCCAAACCATCGATCCTAGTTTGTGGGCCAAACTCCCCGATGCCATCCGTCAGGATGGGAATGCCACCTTTGATGAGGTTGCAGCTGAGCTCATTTCTGCTCACAGCCCAGGTGTAGTAGGAGTGATACTTACATACCCTGTAAAACAGAATGCAAAGGAAAGTCCAGTGATTTACCACCAAAGACTTTGGATGGCCTACCGAGCAGGAAAGCACCTGGCACAAGACGCTGCAGATGTAGGTCTGATTGAGTATAAGACTCTGTTCTTTAGGAACATGATTCCTGCAGTATGAGAAAAGGTAGAGCCAACCACCTACCCCAACACGGACAGGTTTGCCAACATCCTTCAGAAAACCAAGAGAGTTTACCAACTCTACATCCATGATCTGGGCTTCAGTTCTAAGAAAGTAGCCACTGTGGAGCCTATTTCAGAGGCCACGACTCAGTACACTGTAGAAGGGCAGGCCCAACACCAGCAGGCCCTCCCCACTGATAACCAACACCCCCAACAGGCCCAACACCAACAATAACAGGAACAGCAGCAATGGGGTGGGAACCAGAATTGGTATAAGAATAAAAAGCACAAGAATAAGGGCAAACAACAACAAAGAATGGGCCCTTCATATAGGGAGATAGCCAAGGAAAATCAGAAATTCTGACAGCTCCTGGGGCAAGTGGCTTTGTGGTGGATGCTGTTCCCGCTCAGGCCCTTGCGGCTGTACAACCGGTGACCCAGACCCCAACTGGCCATGGTGACACTGGAAGTACTAGCCTTCAGGCCCATACAGGCCTGAACCCAGAAGCTCCTCCCTATATAGCATCAGTGCAGCAAGGTGAAGTGATTCAAAGAAGCCAGGCCCAACCTCTCCATGCTCCCAGCAGTACAGATTGACAATTACAGGCCCCAGTCTGGAATGTAAACAAGCTGTTCTTGGATATAAATGGAAGGCCCTGCACCGAGGCCTACTTGCAGTCTTGCTAGATACAGGTGTGGCTGTGTCTTTATTACATGATGAACACCCAGACACATCTCCTTGGTCCACCGGATGGAGGACCATCATGTCAGGAGTAGATGGTACTAGGTTACCTGCATACCAGTCTCTACCCTTGCTGGTAGAGCTAGGCCATTTAAAGGCCTCACACACCTTTCAACTGATGGTAATGCATGATCATCCTAGTATCATAGGAATTGATTTTCTTATACCACACGGCTATGTGGTAGATCTAGCTAACATGCTATTGATACAGATTCAGAGTCAATATCACACCATTTTGATACCTGATTCACATGTTGTGGTGACAATTTCTACTAACAACAAAGAGTATGACGTCATAGATTTGTTCAAAGACCACAAGCTTTTTCCGAAGCTTCTCCCCATTTTACAGTGACATTTGGAAGTGCTTGCAATCAACAAACATGACTGTGGCAAAATGCACACTATCATCGAAGTGCCAGGCCCAGCAAATGAGAGGCAAAGGTAATACCCTTTTCCAACTGAGGCCTTGCCTTCTTTCAGAGAAACAATCAAGTCTCTCCTCAAGCAAGGAGTAATCAGAACTTGCGTTTCCACTGCTAACTCCCCAATGTGGCCTGTGAAAAAACCCACAGGTGCCTGGAGACTTACTATTGACTACAGGAAACTGAATCGGGTCACCCCTAGTTGTTCCCCAACTGTGGCATCAGCACCCGATGTGCTATGACTTTTGACCCCTGACCTGAAATGGTTCAGTGCCCTGGATATCTCCAATGGTTTTTGGTCATTACCATTGGCCCACATGAGTCAATATAAGTTTGCCTCCACCTTTGAAGGAAGACAGTACACGTGGACTTGCTTACCACAAGGATTCCATAACAGCCCGTCCATGTTCCATCTGCATATGATGGATGCCCTTGAGGGTTTCTCTACTCCCCAATGTCTCTTGCAGTATGTGGATGACCTGTTGCTGGCAACTGCCACACAGGAACAACACCTGGATCTCTTGGACGAACTACTGACTCTCATTCAGACAGCAGGCCTGAAATGCAATCCACACAAAAGCACAACTATGTCAGAAAGAAGTACTCTTTCTGGGTCTAAAAATAACTGATCAGGGTCGAAGCCCTACCTGGAAGAAGATACAGGGATTGCAAGACTTGCTATTGCCCACCAGCATGGCAACTCTTCGACGGTTTCTAGGTATGGTAAACTATTCGAGAGATTTTATCTTTGATTTTGCTCAGCAAGCTGCTCCTCTGTATGTGCTACTGAAAGAGGACATCCCATGGACTGGAGGCCCCATACATACCCAGGCTGTGACATCACTGAAGCAGGCCTTAGCCTCCACCCCAGCTCTGGTCAACCTCAATCCAGCACTACCATTCCATCTAGAATGTGCCATTTCTGACATTGCCATGTCAGCAGTACTGGCCCAGAAGGTTCATGGCACCCTGAGACCTATTGCATATGCATCACAGCTCTTGACCCCAGTGGAACAGAAGTACAGCCTTTGTGAAATGAACCCTCTGGCCACCTACTGGGTTGTCAAGCACTTTCTGTATATCATTGGGTACTCTCTACTGATCATCAACACCAACCACACACCAACTACCTTTCTGCTGTCAGATAGAGTGAAGGATGGGTCAGTCTCCAATACCAGGCTGACACACTGGTCACTTCTTCTCCAGGATAGAGACATAGAGGTACACCCAACAAAAATTCCAATTATGCTGGCTCATGGACTCTTTTTCCAAGGAGATCCCCATGACTGTAGACTGCAGTCACCTGATCTTCCAGATCCAGGTCCTTTCCTCCCTGCCACTCCACAAATACTTGACAACACCTCTTTGTGTCTTATCTTTGCTGATGGTTCAGCATCTTACTATCAGGGAGAGCAAATTGCAGGGCTGGGTATTCTAGTGATTTACCCTTATGGGAACACTGTTAAAATATCTAAGCATTGCAGTGTAGCATCATCACAGTATGCAGAGATGGCAGTGGTGGCTTGTTCCCTCGAGTTCATCCAACATGGGACCGAGGATACCATAATTTTTACAGACTCTAATTGGGTTTGTTGTTCTCTTACAGAATTTCTTCCTTTCTGGCAAAATAACTCCTTCCTCTTTTCTGATGGTAGCCCAGTGAAGTACAATGAATTGGTAATATGCATACATTCACTGGCACAAAAATGTGCACACAAACTCTGTGTACACAAAGTTAAAGCTCATGCCCTTCATGATCCCTATAATGCCTTCAATGACACAGCAGACACCCTTGCCAAGGGAGGGCCCGAGGGGGGGGCCATGGATGATGGACCATGCAGAAGTCAATGCGGCCGTACATATTGCAGCACTCAGGAAAAAACCTGAACCCTTTTCCCCCTTGGACCTCTCGGCAGCCCAACATGTTGATACTGAACTCAAAGAAGTGTTCAGATTCCTTGACAAGAGTACCGAAGAGAAACTTCCCACACATAACCCCTACTGGAGGCATGAAGCTAAGTTACACTTGTCACCAGAAGACAAGCTCATCTGGTATCAGCCAGATGACTCCTCTACTAAGTTGTGGGTGGTTCCCAGACACCGCAGGTCTGAATTTTTGCACCAAGTGCATGATACACCCACTGGTGGACACCTGGGAGTGGAAAACACCCTCCAAAGGCTTAAGACCACCGCCTGGTGGCCTGGTGTCACCAAAGATGTTAAACAGTACATAGACAAGTGCCTTGTTTGTGGGCAAAATAACCCCATCCCTACCAAATGAAATGACAAGCTCTTACCACATCGACATTCTGGCCCTTGGCATGCCATACAGATTGATTTTATTGGTCCTTTGACCAACACCAGCAGAAATAACAAGTATGCTCTTGAGGTGACTGACCTCTTCTCTAAGTGGGTCGAAGTTTTCCCCACTACAACATGCACAGCTAAAACCACTGCCAAAATCCTGGTGGAACCGATTTTCTCCAGGTGGGGCCTACCTCTGAAGGTAGAGTCTGACAAAGGAACCAGTTTTACAGGTGAGTTAATGAAAGAATCTCTTGAACTCCCTGGAGTTCAGCAGAAGTTCCACATACCATACCACCCCCAATCTTCAGGCCAAGTAGAGAGAGCCAACAGATGGATTAGGCAAATGCTTTCCAAATTCATTGAGGACAATCCCAAAACCTGGGATTCCCTACTGCCATTACTCCTTATGGCAATTAGGGGCACACCCTCAGCCAACACCCAGCTCACACCCTTTGAAGTGATGACTGCAAGACAGATGAGATTACCTTAACACCTGTTGTTTGACCTGCACACGCCCACTGCAGACCGCGTGTCTATAGATCAATATGTGGAAAAATTCAGAAAAGACCTCATACACATACATTTGTATGCTGCCAATTACATGGGTAAGGCCCAGCAACAATCCAAAATACAGTTTGACAAACAAGCACAAGAAGTGGATTGGCAGGTTGGAGATCAGGTAATGGTACTCCGATTTGCACATCCCACCCATTCCTTCTCCAATAAATGGGAAGGCCCATACCCCATTGTCAACAAGCTCAGTCTGGCAGGCTATCAAGTTAGACTCCTCCATAACAATAAACTGACTGACAAATGGTTACATGCAACCAACTGAAACTGTATAAAGGAGCTTAATTACTTTTCCTCACCCCATTGGGCGGAATAGTACTGACTTACTAATGTTTGATTTTGCTTTTCAGATACACTGACAAGATAGATATCTTGTTAAAGTATCTCCTTATCTCAGGAGTTATCCCCTGCATCCAAGGCACAGTACCAAAGCTCCTACCACACCTTGATCATCCAGCATCTCCTTCAGAGGGAGTATCCATCAATATACCCAATAGTCTGATTGCTGTCCAGGAAGGTTCTGATGCTTACCTCACTGCCTCGGTTGTTGTTCCTGATAAATCTACCCAACAAATTGAGTGGCAAACCACATCGCAAGGACAAATTCTCCCTGTGGACAAACTCACCAAAGGAACTTTCCGGGGTTGGCCCAATGCTAAATTATCCCCAAATGGTTCTCTGTCCTTGCTACAAACTGCTCCCAGGCATTCTGGGTTGTACAACATTACTGCCTTAATTGATCCTTCGTATTGTAATTTTTTGTCTAAGGATTCTGCTAGAAATGTTGTGCTGTACACCACATGGCTTCTGCTGCCATGTATCTCTCTGTGTTACCACCTACTGATAAACAGCTTTTGGAATGTCCAAAGCATACCCCTGGTCCCCGTAATGGTCTAATAGCCACTGCCCTCCCTGGTTCATTGATTAATAACTTACAATTTATGCATATACCTGTTTTGTTTAATCTTACTTACTGGACTATGAAAGAATTTGGTATGTGTCACAATACTAATACATCAGCATTTTATAGTACATTATTGCTTGATAGTTTAGCTGCATTTCAGATTCATACTCAATACCCTATTGCTGGGGTCCATACTACAGAACATAGAGACAACTTCAGGAGAAAACCCAATCCTGATGATCAAAGTCATAAATGTAATACATGTGAAGTTGACAGTTCTGATGTCACAGGTGCAACAGGAACTGTCACAGGCCTTTTTGGTACGGCTATGTCTATTTGGAATAAAGCAGATATTGCTACTATCAAATGTCATACTGCCAAATTTTCGACTGGTTTGGTTAATAATATACTACCCCCATTATTGCATGGTGTGGATGGCCTTAGTCAGGAAGAAAGATACAGTGTATACAACATGCACGACATTGCTAAGGCATTTACAGACTCTAAGGACAAGATTAATGCACTCATTGCACAGAACAACAAAGAAGCAGATAAACAATACATTGCTAGAGAAATCCTCTGCTCTGCCTATGGCTCATACATTATCACTACCATCAACAATCTCGTCCGTGATCTAGAATCTGGAAGAATCCCTGATATCATAATGATAGACACATTTCCAAAGGGTATTGTCCACGATGTAAAACCCCTAGCTGTATTGCTATGTGTATGCAACAATCTCTAACCATTCCTCTTTCTACAGCTAGGAACCTGGGATTTGTGACCAGACACCCTTACACTGGTCCTTGTTTCACTGCTAAGAAATGTTCCATAAGAGATACAATGTTTGTTTGTTTTGCTGTCTCTTTACCACGTTTTGATCCCACTACAGCCTTGTTCGACAAGCTTGCACTGGTACATTCCATTGGACACCTGTACAAAGATATCTACAGAGAATGCCTGGATCTACTGCCTCTACTGGTTTTCCATCCATTCCTGGATGCCTTGGTGGCTCCGCACACGGACTGTTGTGCGAAGAAGCAATCCATTTACTTGTGCCGATGTGATGTATTTGATGTCATCCAACCTGTTTGTGGTTATTCTCCAGATAGCATTGATTGGACTTTTACCATGGATGATGACATCACCACTAATGGCACGGATTTCTCGGATTCTACTTTGGCTCTGGATAAGCTCTATCAATCATATCGTGAGGAGCTTCATCGCCTGTCAACATGGATTTCGAAGACGACCCACACCTGCCCAGTACAGTTGCAAAAGTGGAGACTCTCTACTGTTCACTCTCAGTATAATTCTGATGGGGAGTACTGTGTGGTAACTAACTTTAAAGGCTATACTTATGGATCTCAAACGTGTGTTATTGATTTCCTCAATTTCTGTTTTGTCCCATACCAGAAAACTGTTATTGGACATACCGTTATAACTCCCATCCCCTTATGGATGCAGACATCATTGATGGTAACCCCGATTATTGGAGCACACTTTCTGAATACTTACCATATTTTAATGTACACATAGACCCACTCACACTTACATTGAAATCACTTTTAGACAGGAAAGATACACACCTCATCCACATCAGCAATAATATAACCAAGGCCAATGAAGCTATTCTTTCATTGTTTAATGATGGTGATATGAATAATGCCTTGACTAACACCTGGTTAGAAATTACTTTTAAAGGTTTTGTTATTAAACAAGCATTTTTGATATTTTTCTTGATCATTATGCTATGCTGCCTACGGCGCACACTGCGCCAACACCGTGAACAGCTCAAGTTCCTTTACAAAGCTCGTGCGTCGGGTTTGTAAACAACCACTGCTCCTTGACCTGTCCCGAGATTTGCCTGTGTTGCCCTTGGAGGCAACAAGGGTAAGAATGTTACACAAGGTCCCTGCACCCTTACTGGTACCCTCAGAGGTACAACCTAGACAGCTAGTGCTTAGGCATATGTTATACTAACATATAGGGCTAAGGGCATCTACCGTATAAGAGTAGATGTCAGGATATGTATGCATATAGTTGTAATACACTTTGTTTGCTAATACATATATATTTTTCTATGTATTTTCTGAGTATTTCTTACTTATAAGATGTTAGGACACCTGTGTCCTTGAAATAATGATGATATGTAAATCGGCATTGTCACTTTTTGGTGATTTGTACTACTACACTGAGTTATGTAAGACTCTGCATAAGAACTCTTTTCTTTCTAAAACTGATGACTACTACAAAATTGTATAATGTTATCTTGGACCGTGGAGCCTCCTCTAATTTAGCCAACAGGGCCCATCTCTGTAACTAGAAATGTTTCTGTCTTACAGTAACCATAGTAATTATCATAGGTATATAATGTAATACACAAGTCTTGTACCTCGGAGATCCCAAGAGACACAGAGAAACCTCGAGGTATAGGGAACGCTTAGCACTGGCTCCCGGTTTGTATTGGTAAGAACTGCTTAGGGCAACAGTGATTTTATCCTTTTTGGTAGTAATAAACAAGTTTATTACTCTTATGCAACGTGTCTGTGATTACTTGCATTCCCAATATTGCCAAGAACCTGAAAGTGAGGTTTAGATCTCCTAACAGTACTATAATATGGGCCTCTTTAAAACTTTCTGGTACATTGTTCTATTGCATAAATGAGTAGTTAAATAGTTTTGTTAATACTGGTGTATGTTCTGTTGTAAATGTTTGCTATGCAAGCAGTAACACATGATGAGGTGTAGGTTATCTTCTGATAAGAGCATGCCCAGGCATGTTTTGAGGCATGAGGTGCTTGCACCGAGTGCCTTATGCACCTGAGTATGCTCTTATCTGTGCACTGTGCCACTGTATGTTTGCATGTATGTACAATGGGCACAGTCCACTGATTCTTTGTTGTTATGTGGCTGGGCACAGGAGGTTAGTACCAGTTGGCTAGTATATCTTCTGATAAGGACACAGCTCAGAAGGTGTACTAGCCAATCAGAGTCTGCCATTTTTGAAGCCCATTTTATAAAATTCAATAGGAAATCCATCTGTTCCTGGTGATTTCTTTCTTTTTTTTCTGCTAGCCATCTTAACTTCTTTTTCTGTAAATTCTTTGTTCAATATTAATGATGTCTACTTTAGTAGAATAAAAATTCATAGAATTTTCAGTTCATATCTCCAACATAAAAATTCATGTGCATTTTTATTTTATATCTCCAAAAGTTAATTAACCCTAGGCTTTTCATGTTATCTGTTATAATTCTTGTTGATATTGATAGGGTTGAATGGGTACCTGATCTAGCCATCTTGTGATTTCAATATGGTTTTCTGATTCCCTCCAACTATGTGTCATTCAAAAAATGTTGTTAACTATATGAAAAAAATTACTAAAGAATTGTGGATCATCTTCACTTGGACCATACAAATTCGCTATGGTATATTTGTCCCCTTCTTTTATTATACTGCATATATCAAATTATTCTTGGTCATCCACCAAAGAGTTTTCTATATTTATTTATTGCTGTACCTTTAGAATTTCCATTTGATTTTGATTGTGTTACATTCCCTTCCCAGTATTTTCAGAATTGTTTAAACAAGTTATTATTCTGTCAGATGTGTTTCTTGCAATAACAGACAATCTATCTGATGCTTTTTTTTTGCATATGATATTATCATGTTCCTCTTATTAGGGCCATTGATACCATTCAAATTCCAACACATAACATTTATCTTGCTCATTTTATCATGTTTTATCTTTTTCTGGTCTCCTCCTTCACCTTTTCTCACCTTCCAGAGCATGGTCACCTTCTGATTTTGTGTTCCTATGAGCAATTTATCAGTTGCTACCATCACAATAGTATATCTCTCACTAATTTATCTCTCAGTCCCCTCATTATTCCCTTCTTTCCCATAACCTTACCTCTCCCTTTCCTTTCCCTCTCCATCCCCATATTTGAGTCTGTACTCCTGTAGATCCTAGATCCTCTGAGGTTCCTCCTCTCAGCTGATCATGCTATATTTCTACCTTCCATTTAAAATCATTTTTCCCTTTCAATTTTAAATATTCAATTTAAATCTTCTTGTCCCTTCTTATATTGACATGCATAATTTTACATGCATTTACTTTTTTAGCAGTATGGGAAGAGAAAAAAAGTAAAAATAATGGGAATATGCATTAATATATTGATATTTAATCTTCTTAAGTGTTTTCTCTATCTTCCTCCCAGTGATGGTACTTTTTCATTTTCCTGACCATTGAATTTTTGGAAATTAGGCATCCATCCCAAAGTATGGTAGAAATATTCTTCTGCCTCTTCTGATGATTTCACAGTATGTGCCTTGCCCATGTATATTATTTTAAGTCTTGTTGGAGTGGTTCCCAGTCATAAGAGTGAAACAAATATAGCATGGTCCAAAACTGTGCACAACAAAACAACTAAATCAAGCCTAGTGCTCTGAAAGAACAGCAAGCGCTACTTTACCAAAATCCACAAACAGCATAAAATGAATGTTACCGGGGGGCTTCGCCCCTCCCCGCACCCCTCAGTTTAGTATAAAAAGTCTCAGTGGGGTGTGAAACTTGGGGAAATGGAACAAATTGGGGGGAGAAAAAAGTAAAATAAAAGCAACACAGGTGGGGATGTGAACAGAAAAATACACTGCCGTCAGGAGACCAGGAACAGAACCCTGGTCTCCCAGACACTCCTCTGCCATAGCTACTCCTGCTGTCAGCCCCCTACACCAAGGTAACAGTTTGGCAAGACACCACCCACTTAAATCCTTTCTCTTCTCAGATGTGACATCAGCTACAGGGTTAGTGGTAACTTACATGCACTACCTTAACCCTGTAGCTGTTATCACTTTCGTTGTTATGATCTCACTCTTTTTCACTGTGCTGTTCCAACAGTGCTATACTAACCGGACACCTGTTGGAGTGTAATGTGAAAATGAGATTTGTTTATCACATAAAATTTGTTTTATTTCCTTGAATTCACTGATACTCTTTTGCATATCTGGTCCTAGATCCAGGAAGATAAGTATTTCTTTATTTTCCAACATCAGTGTTTTTACTCTTTTTGCTGTTTGTAGTACTTGTTCCTCAGCCTAATATTTGAGAAATTTGACTATATCACCCTTGGGTATTTAAACTTTGAGTTTGGTCTTGCTGGTGTGCTGTGTGCTCTGTGCAGTTCGATCTTATATTCAGGAAATGTTCTTCCTGTTATTTCTATTAGCCATTTCTCACAGAAGTCTTGTATGTCCATCTTCTCTGTACCATCAGGTATTCTGAGAATTTTCAGATTATTCCTCCTTGATCTAAAATCTAGATCAGTTTTTTCCTCTAATTTCCTGCATCTCTTTCTTCTGATTATTCACTTATTTTTTCCATTCAGTATTGTATCCTCCATGTTTGACATTTTTTCTTCAAGTTGTGTCATTTTATTGTTTATTCCTTTTATTTAATCTGTTATTCCTTTTACTTCTTTATGGACTCCATCTAATTGTGACTTCACTCTCTGAAACCCTGTCTTAACCTGCTTTAGTAAATTTCCCAGAAGTCAGAGCTATCTTGATTTTGTCTTCCCCTTTCCCTTTGTGATCTACTTTTTGAGTACATCTTGTCTGTTTTCCTATATACATACATACATAATAGTGTTGGCAGAGAAGGATCTAGAAGACCCACCTAGTCGGCCCAGTATCCCCCCTTTATTAAGCCCCCCCAGACCTTACCCATTCCCCCTTCCATCCCAGGATACCCATGTGCTTATCCCATGCATGTTTGCCACAACTAGCTTTTCTGGCAGGTCATTCCAAGCATCTACCACCTTCTGCATGAAATCGTATTTCCTCGTGTTAAACTTGAACTGTCCACCCTCCAACTTCATACTGTTTCCCCTGCTTGCTGAACATCCTTTCATTTGAAGCTGGTTCCCTATTGGTGACTTATTTATATGGTTTAGGTATTTGAATGTCTCGATCATATCCCCTCTGTCTCTCTTATTCTCCAATGTGTATATTTCCAGCTCCCTCAGTTGTTCCTTGTATGCCTTCCCCTGCATCCCTTGTATCATCCGAGAAGCCTTCCTCTGGACTGCCTTCACCCTCTCTGTATCCCTGTTCATGTGCAGTTTCCAGAACTGTACAAAGAACTCCAGATGAGGTCTGAATAGGGCCATATAAAGGGGCATGATGACTTCCCTCCTTCCACTTGCTATGTCTCAACTTATACATCCCAACATTCTACTTGCCCTGCCCGCTGCAGCCTGTCACTGAGTTGCCACCTTCAGGTCAGTTGAGATGATGACTCCCAAGTCCCTCTCTTGGTCCACAGCTGTTATTCCCACCCTGATAATCTTATACTTTGCTGGTGGATTTCCATGCCCCATATGCAGAAGCTTGCATTTAGCCACATTGAAGTAAAGCTGCCAAGCCTTGGACCACCTCTCTAATCTATCAAGGTCCTCCTTCATTCTCACAACCCCCATGGCATATCCACTTTATCACATAACTTGGTATCATCAACAACCTCCTCAGAGAGCACCCCATTTACCATCACCCTTTGGGTTCTACCTGAGAGCCAGTTTCCCACCCACTTTGTTATGGCCAGCCCCACACCTAGGCCACCCATCTTGTTTAGCAATCTTTTGTGAGGAACAGTGTCAGAAACCTTCCTGAAGTCCAGATAGGCCACTGACCTTCCCCTGTTCACCACTTCTGTCACCCAGTCAAAGAATCCCACCAAGTTTGCCTGACAGGATCTCCATCTGGTAAACCCATGTTGCCTGTGCTCAAGCCAACCTCTTCCCTTCCAGGTAGTCCACCAGTCTTTCCTTTAGGAGTGCCTCATTGATCTTCCCGACCACTGACGCAAGGCTCACTGGCCTGTTCTCACCTTTTATCTCTCCATCTTCTTTGTCTCACTCTTCTGTCTCTTCTGTTTCTTTTTTTTATAGAGATGTTTTTCCTCCTGCAACCTGGTGACATATCTCAACCCTTCTGCCAGTCTCCAGCCACTATGCTACCCCAATGCTCCTGGCCCTCTGTTCCCCATGGATTACCTCCCCAGTGGGGCAGAAGGAGGGAGGGCTGTTCTTCTCCCCCATGAGATATCTGGAGTGGGCCCAAGAGTGTCGCAAAGCTACGGTGCTGGAGTACTGCAGAGGCTTTATCAAACTGGCAGTCACTTTTTCCCTTTTTCTGGTGCCCCTGCTCCCTTGGCTGGGAATGTGAGTGCATGGAGACATGTGTGTGCCCCAATGCCACATTTTTGCATCTCCTGTTGTCCAGCACTGCCCCATCCTCCACCAGGAGGCAGCCAAGGAGCGGGATGACAGACCACCCACACTTGGGAGAGGAGAGCTGTAGTGGGATGCTCAATCCTCACCCTCCCCATTGACCCCGGTGGTCCCAGCTCATTCCCAAACCCAGGTTGCCAGCATGTCATGAGGTGTGGTGTTCTGCACCTCAACCCTCAGTGCCACTGGGCAAGCCTATCTCTTATGTTTTTGACCTTCTTACTTCATACAGTATCTGTCATACTCTGCTTTGTTTCCATTGTCTATTTGTTTATGGCTATCCTCAGATTTTGTTTTCAAAGGTACTTCAGCTCCACTATAGGGTATTGTTCATGTTCTGTCTACTAATTTGCACATCAAATCTTCTTCTGATATCTTGCTCTGTTTACTGCAACTTATCTTATCTTTTGCTAGGGTATCGTTATCAGGTAATCTAATCTGGTCTCATTCTTTCTAGTGGGCAATGTTTTTTCTTTAGTGAGATTCATTTCTGATGCTTAAATGTTCTTTGGGGGGATCTGGTCATTCCATCTTTTTGGAGTACCCCCTCTCCCTCTGTGATTCCATTCTCCTGTCCTTCAGTTTCCTCCTCTACATATGCATTATCTTTATCCATTAATGGCCCTATATATCCTGTAATAACGTTTTTACTTAATTTTGGGTCCCCCATCCCTTCAATCTCATTTTCTTCTCCTCAGTAGGTTTTCTTTTGCCATACACACCTGGATATCTGCTATGTCTCGGTCTGTGCTGGATCTGTCTCATCCTTTATTTTTTTTCATCTGTCTTGTTTGTACTGTCTTCACTTTGCCTGCTCATGGTCAGTATTTTATACAATCCAAGGACTGAACCACTGTTTCTTTTATTGACTATTCCATTGCTTCATTGGTGAGTTTTTTAATTTTTTGACTGCAGACTCTGCAGCACTTCGGTCCTCATAGTACGTACTTGGAAATATATGTGGGGAGTTACTACTGGAATATATTCCACCAATGCATCTTGACTGTCTCCCATTGTGAGATATTCTATGTCAGATTCTACTGTGCATGGTTTTGCCAGTCAATGGGATTGAGACATCTACCCTAATTCTACCTACGAGCCCATCACCATTTCCTGTTGCTTCTGAGTTTCCAAGTCCTTCTTCTCTGCATTTCACTCCAACCCAGGTACTAATGTTTCCGGTATTTTTAAATCTCCTTTTTTCACATTTAATTGTTTATTAGCATTTGGTTGATTTTTGTATTGTAATAGTGGGGGACCATTTATATCTCCTAATCTTTCTTGTGACTCTGGGGCATGACTCACTCTTCTCACTAATGGGGCTGGTGGTTGTTTATCTGCTGGGGTTTTACCTGCTGGGGCTTTACCCCTCTTTGGCTCTGCTCATCCTTTGCTGCAGTTTTGCAAAATATGACCAGATTTCTTTTAAATGTTTTGATTTTGTGGCAATAGCATCTTTTGTATTGTGGCTCCCTATGAGTCCACTATAAGAAGTAGTGTTTTTTCCAGCAGTTTATTTATGCTGTTAATATGGGAGCATGTCCATGACACTACTACTGCTGTCTATACAATATCTAGAGAGAGCCTCTGTCCAGTTTTATGAGGTTTCAATGCAGAAGTAGTACATGTAGTACTTAGCTTATGCATGTAGTTTCATTTAACTTCTTGTCTTTTCAGTCTCAATTCAGTAATTCTCTGTGTTTTTTGCTGGGTGGGAAAAATTCAGTGTTCTGCAGTCTAGCCCCTTGGCACCATCTTGGAACCCCCCCTGCCAACTCTCTTCCTGAACCCTTTCTTACCTTTCCCTGCACTCTTGACCACCCCTTACTTTACCCTCCTCCCCAACCTCATAGTTCTGGCAACTCTTTGAAGTTGATCAGCCTGTTTTAACGCCTCTTCTCAGCACCAGCTCACCTGCCTTTCATTTTGGCACTATGCAGTTTTTGAGAATGCCCAGTTGCACAGATAATGTGCGTGCTAATTTATTTTGTCCTCCATATGCAATGTTTTCCCATTTTTTTTGTACTGCACTCAGTTTATGCACATTCTGTCATTGGGGCATATACATGACACCAATGCAGCATGCATAGAGGTGCAAAGGAAAAGTGCATAGGTCAGGGGCATTCAGCTCTGTGGCCACAATGCCTGGCATGTATGCAGGGGTGTGGTTGTGTACTGCCATATGCAGACAGCAGCAGTCCACATGAACAATGCCATGTATGACACCCAGGCGCATGGTGCTGGGCACACACACATATGCCAGGTGAGGGCTGCCATAAAAGGCTGCACAGCAGTGCCAACCAGCATGCCAGTGGCCACAGGGCCTTATGGTGCCACCCAATGGACACACATAACACAGCCACCAGAGTGACCAGCATGCCAAACCCCAGGCAGTCCTGCCACACCACACAGGGGGACATGTGGCAAGTGGCATGGGCTGATCACTAGCACAAGGAGCCCATGGCCAGCAGCCATGGTCCCCAAGGCATGCACACACACCATGCAGCACAGATGGCACACAGCCCATGCTGAACTGGCAATGCCACCATGCAATGCTGCACATGTGCATATGGCGCCACATGTTCTACAATACAAATAGAAGTGCTGTACTGAAGAACAGTGATGCAACCATCCATGCCAATTGACAAGGCGATGGACCACCACAGCCAACAGCACAGCAACCGAGTCATGGCCATTGTAGCAATGCCAGCATGGCTGGCCATGGCTGTGGCCTTGTCCTGGACTGGCAGTGTTAACTGTGGCAGCAGCATGCTTGACAGCTGGTGCATGGCCCAGGCATGTATGCATGCAGGCATGTCACACCGATGACTTGGTGCATAACACCCCAGATGGACAGGACATGGTGGTGCACAATGTGCCATGCACATGCAGCATGGTTCCAGCATCCCCCCAGCACCCTGGGTGCCCATGGGCAGGCAAACATCCCAGCACCATGGCGCGCATGCATGTCGCACATGCAGTACATGTGCCCAAGCACCCATGGTGGTGGCATACACTGGGCCACTACCAACAGCCATCACCCCAACCCCACCTGTCCACCCGGTCCCATGATGCAGGAAACACTGGTGTAAAGTACAAAACAGTTTATTAATCAGCACAACATGTGTATGCAAAACTGCCCACTGAGGCAATGACATTCAAGTCATGCAAGAGAAACTCAAAAAATATTGCACTGTCTGTGGTTGACCCCCACACTGGAGCAGCATAGTTCATCACCATCACATGCTGGACACCACCCGGCCTCCACTTCCACTCAGTCCCCCTCCTCATTGCTGCTGTCACTGATGTCAGATTCTGGCTGATGCACCCTTTCCCATGCACTGCAGCACCATCCTCCTGATGGGTCCCCTGTAGTGCAGCAAATGGAAAGACATGCAAATTATGATTGCATGCCATGTGTATGGCACCAACAGAAGTTGTGACTGGTCATGGGAGCAGATATGCCAGTACACCATGTTCAGTACTCACCATAGACAGAACAGTCACCCGCCACAGCACCATTCTGTCTGCCTCATACCACAGCTCATCAGCCTCCTCCAACTGGGTCATGTACTCTGGGCATGGCAGCCTCCAATGTTTGTATTGACAGGGTGGTGTAAATGCCATGCAGTGTGCCCCATCCAGCTGCTCCACCTGTGTGAGCTCGCTCTATAGTGGTTGTCCCTGCTGGTCCTGTGTGGGAAGAGAATTCAAAAGCCAGGTTAGGACCATGCACAGCTGCAACACCCCACAGTGCCCCCCCAACATGGTCAATGGCCATAATACTCACCCACTCATGTCCCTGTGCCTGCCACAGGGTCTCACCACCAAGGTTGGTGGAGTAATTATCCTCCAGCACCCTCCACAGTCTCCTGGGGTAGTGCTCGAATCATCCAGCAGCAGTGGTCATCATATTAAATAGCTGCAAACTACACAACACGTGCTGCATGGCTGCACAGGCATGTGTGCCAGCATGTGTCCACTGCCTGTGCCCTGGCACCATGCATGTGTGACATGCCACACTCCCTAATAGGCACACACAGGTGTGCATGGCATGGTAAAGGGGATGCACCGGTGCATGCACGGGCATCTGGAAAAAAAGGCATGGAGGATGTGTTCTGGAATGATGATGAACATGCACCTGCTCCATGATGAGATGGTGCTGCAGAGATATGCCCATCCATGGCCCAGGGTATTCAGACCACAGCTTGATGCTGCCACATTGCAGGAGATACACTGCAGAGAGGTTCTGTTTACCATGGGCCATGATCAAAAGTCATGTGACAGCGGATAGCCACTGTGGTTATACCTAATGACACCGATCCTGGCATCCACATGTTCAGCAGAGTAGGTCAACAATAATGCACATAAGGAAGACATGGAATATTGTGGAGAAGATCATTGGCCTGTTGAAGATGCAGTTCTGGGGCCTGGATCATATTAGTGGGACAGTCATGTTGTCCCCAGGAAAGGCCTGCCATGCTACATAATGTGGCCCTACATCATAATGTGTCCATACCGGGATCACAATAACAGGATGGACCACCTGGGGATGTTGTGGTGGATGTGCTGTGGTCAGGAGACAGTAGGTGGATGCATGGCACATGCAGCCCTTGTGCAGGACACATTCCATTAGTAGGGTGGCATCCCAGCATGACCCTGGACAGCCTGTCATGGGGATTTGTGTGGTTATGATTGGTCGTGTGCCCAATACATGTGTACAGTTGTGTCCATGCATGTTTCTATCATCATGACTGGTCCCCATGTGTGCTGCATGCAGTGGATGGTGGGTGCTCAGTGATGATGCCTGGCACTAAGCGCACCCATGGGAGAGCACCTGTCCTGTATATGTGTAAGTGCAGCTCATGTGGCCTGCTGTGATGTCCAGGGTGGTGCGTGTCAGTCGGTGTGTCATGCGTAGGTGGCTGTATCTGTGAACTGCCCCTGGGTATTCATGAGTCATTCTCATCGGTTGCCTGGTCATGCACTGCCATTACATCATGTGCCATTCAGGGTGTATGGCATGGGCCATTTTATGGTGACATACTGTGTGGGTTGGCCATGTGCAGGGGTGGGTTTGTGTTCAGTGTGTGCTTGTGCTGTACATTAGTTGAGTGTGCATGCCGTGCAGTGCCACTGTCCCTGTGAGTCCATGGGCTTCACCTGCAGCGAGGCAGAGGTACATGTGCCAGGCCTGTTTTTTGTGGTACCCCAGTGGTGCCTGCTACCTTGTGTCCACTCTGTGTGCTTATCCAGAGTGACCTATCCATCCACAGGGCAGTGGCCACCAGTACGGCCCACCATGCCCCCCTCAGTACTCTTGGTGCATTGTCTCTGTGCCACCATGCTGTGTGCACCATTGGTGTATATGGGTGCTAGTACTTCATCCTGGGACTCAGCCAACAGGGTTCTGTCTGAGTCACTTGGTTGTGTCTCTGCATCATGCTGTGGGCTAGTGGACAGTGGACACTTGTGTGTGGGCAGTTCTATCATGGGTGGTGTGTAGCCCATGCCATTTGGCAGGGTGTTCCACCAGCCTTTCGAGGGCATCAGTGATGAGGTCGATGCCATGGTGCATGCCATGCATCTTTGTGATCGGGGCTACCAGCACCTCTGTGTTGCATTACTGTACTTCTAGCTTTTCCACCTCCAGCTGGTGCAGCTGCCTGTACTGTGTGAACATGGTAGTGTGGATGATCATTCTGTGCCTCCATCCTGGTGCCTGCTATGACAGACCTTCATCAGCACTGTCCTTGATGACCAGCAGAGCATGCCCGGCAGGGGCTGTGCCATCAAGGCACCACCATTGCCACCCATGTTGTGCTGGTCTGCCACTGGCCCTGTTGTGACCCAACTGAGCCTGGCCTTCACGGGCATGTAGGTGGGTCCTCCATCCTGCATGGTGGCAGCCTCCTGTGTCCCCTCATCCACCACATCAGGTGTGCTTCCCACCTCCGTGTCAGTCTCCATCTGGGTTTCTATGTTATGATCCATACCTGGGGGAGAGGGGCATGTTAGACCATCTCTGCAGGTGCTTTGTTGTTGGCACTCACAGGAGTGTGTGGGCCATGGTGACATACCTGTGCCATCCTCCGGCTGCCTGGTGTCTTTGTCTGCTTTCTGCATTGAAGGTGTGCCATGGCTCTGCGGTTCTATCACCTGTATCTTGTGTACCTCACTGGAAGTTTCTGTGGGCAGAACACACTGATGTTAGTGATTACCTGCTGCCATGACACATGGGTGCCCATGCACATCCACCACCTGCGTACCGTCCATGGTGTCCATACCTTCCACCTCATGATGGACACTGATGTCTGTGAGGGTGGCTGCCACCATCCTTTCCACTAGGGTCAGTTGGCTATCCTCACTGGGGAGTCCACCTCCAGTGCCTAGATATGCCTGTGTGGCTGTGGTGAGCTACTTTTTCACAGTGACATGCAGGTTACACCATTTATGCTTGATTTCCACCAGTGTCTGTGCTTCTGGACTGGCAGCATTGACTGTGCTCTGGATCTTGAGCCATAACCGTGCCTTCACATCAGGGGCTGTGCTCAGGGACTGTGCCCCATACAGCTGTTGGTAGTACATCCTAATGTCTATGACCATGGACACCACCTGGCCCACTGTGAAGTTTGGGGCTCAGGGACAGGCACCACCTCACATCCTCACATGGCCATGGCACTGGCAGACTTCTCTGCCTGACCATTCTGGCTGCTCTGGTGATGGTCTGCAACTGTCCACGCCACTTCAGTTTTCCACCATTCCCTGCACAGTCATCCTTTGCACTCTATTAACTTCCATGCCATTGCATGGGGTGGGGATCATGTCCATATATGATGCAGTCAAGGGGTGGTTCCACATATCACTGGCATGCCTCTATGTGCTGTGCAGACTGCTACATATCCTCCACCAGCCCTCCCCCTGTGTCCATGTGGTGCACATGGGCTTTCATGAATGCTGTGTTGCGGGGGTGCCTTGCATGCCGTGTAGTTGCACGCCATGGATACATAGATTTAGAGCATAGTTTCCTCTGCTTCATGCATAGGCCCCATAGTTCTTGTAATCACATCATGTGACTGGCTGTGTTATCCCCTTGCCCTTTCCCCTGGGCCACACATGGAAATGAGCCTCAGCTCAATGTTCCTCTCTGGGTTATCAATTTTGAAATAAATAAATAAATAAATAAAATAACATAAACATTATGTAAACTGGAATTGTCAGGTTGCAGTCATTATTCTCTGAGGCCTAAGTTTCTGTGATGGCAAGAGGTCCATCTCGTTGTCCATCACCATTGCCTGGAGCTCATTGATTGTATTTCCCAGATTCCTTGCATTAAGGCAGATTCCTTTCCATTTTGTTATTGATCCTCTTTTGCATTTTACTGGTCTTTCTTCTGTCTTCTTCCCAAGTATCCTTACTTTCCTATTTTTCATGTTGATTATAGGCTTTGGGAGCATTCTTTCTTTGCCCACTTCCTCTGATCCAATTCAAACTTCATCCTTACTGTTACCCCCTCTTGATGCTGCTGGTCTCCAGTTCAGGGGGCAGTTGCTAGGTTCCCCACCCTCTCTCCTGTCTCAGTGATTTCCCTCTTCCAAATCTTACTGGTAGTCAGTTTGACTATTTGATTGCAGACATCAAACTTCTGCCCCTGCACACTGGCCTCCTCATTTGTCAGGTGAAGTTCATCACCCTTAAAGAATCTTCTGTTTCAGAAGTCCCCCACCCCTGACAAAATGGTACTGCTCCTCCTGACACCAAACTTCAATCTCCCATTAAACTCCTCAATCTGGGAGATCTCACACGCACAGAATACGAGAGTAGATGCTTCCATGGCAGTCCCCAAGCCTCGTTCAGCAAAAGCATATAAATCGGAAGAAAAAAACACAACAAATACATTTACTTACAGCCCAGAAGATATCTAAGGTGATATGGATGTGTTTTTGATACTGGGAATGGGAAAAACGGACAGGGCAGGTTGACAGGGCAATAAAAAAACTCAGCACGAAATGACCGCATCCCCACTGTGTATGTAGACAATGAGGCCACAGAATGTGCATTGGGGACTCTTGCTAAAGAAGTCTCAGACAGAGTGCTCCAGGTACTTGCATCCCAATTGGAGAAGCCGGAGATGCTGGAAATGCTGGCTGCAAAGTTAGCCTGAAATCCCGCCGCACTCAACAGCAAGTTAGAATGGGGACTTTGAGTAAAGGGTGTCCACAGTAGAGGACACGGCCACCCCCTGGTAAACAAAGTGGCCGAGCTGGAGAAGCAGATAGTAGAGTTAAGAGAACAGGTAGACACGCAGGAGAACTTCCAGAGGAGAAACAACCTGAGGATCAGTGGCATACTGGAGGGTGCTGAAGGGGTGGATGCAGAAGGTTTTGTGGGCAAATGACTGACAGAGACCCTTAAAATAAATATGGAGCATGGAGCCCTCAAAACTGACCATACGCACAGAGCCTTGGCCTCAAAGCCACCCCAGGATGCGCCACCAAAGCAAATTGTGCTCAAACTGCATAACTATCAGGCTAAACATATGATACTATCTGCCTACTGGAGATTTGAAAGATGTCCAGTGCCAGGGCACGAATCACGATCTTTCAAGATTTTTCACTGGCCATCCTGCTGAAGAGAAAGTTATTCCCCTTCCCGATGGATGATCTTTGGAGTAATGGTGTAGAATTTCACTTTTTTTTCCCAGCGATCCTTAAAATTTGACATGAGGGCCTAACATTCATATTCTGGGAGCACAATAAGCATGTTTGAAGAGGAAATGGATAGCCAAGTGAACTGAAGAGACTTATCACTTTAAATTACCCACATGGCGCTTGGGGGCCTGGAGGACAAGATGGCACTATTAACGCTCACCTGATACAGACTTTTCACACCCAGGAAACTGCTTTTGTGTTGCAACTCCTGAGAATCACCGAATGAAGAAATATGGACATAAATGATAATTTGAACAAAGAGCCTGGCCATGCTAGATGTTCACTTGAAGAGAAGATAGCAAGAAGAAGGAGATTATGAGACAGCAGCTGTGGTCCCTCAGAGTTAGTTGCCTTGCAAGAGGGTAGCAGTAAGTACCATATGGACTAGAATTTGAACACATGAGGGCACATGAGGGGTAGGGCATGGGGGGACAGATGGGTTCTGGAGTTTTCTGGCTTACTCTATCTCATGGTGCTTCAGTACTGCAGCCTCCAGAGAGTCTGTGGGAGGGATAGGGTAAAGTAATATTTTAAATATGTTTGCAAAACATGGGAACTGGGGGAGGTAGTAGGGGGGACAGACTCCAGAAGGAGTCAATGTAATGGAAAGGAGGCAGCGTAAAGGGGCTTCAAAAAGACTGAAGGCCAGGAGTAAACAATGCTAAAGACATATAGGATGGGGGGAGGGGGTAATGGTTATTTGGGGGAAGTCTTACAATAAACGACGAACAGTGGGGTCCTGCCATACAGCTGAGGACTATGGGGGAAGCAAAAGGGTAAAACAAGGTAACCAAGACACTAAGAGGGACACAAGGAAGGCATCTTAAACATGGCTGGGGGAATACCAATGCATGGCAACTGAAAGGGCCTGGAAGAGGCTGAGAGGGGACATGTATGGCCCTTCACGGGAGCGCTCTGGTGCATGGCAGGACACGCTGAGTAAAAGGTGGAAAGTTTGCCTAAGACAATGAAATATATTTGTGAATGCTGTTGCACATGATGGATAAGTGAAGGTGTCACTAGCCGGATGCCAAGATGTGGACACACAATAGGGAAACCCCTGGGGCTGTGAAGCCTAGGCACAAAGGTAAACAGCTCCTTACAGTAAATGACAAATAATGTGCGTGGGGGGTAAGTAAGAAGGATCAAACACACCGGGAGACACTGAGGAAGAAAAGAAGCTCCAGCAGATT
This sequence comes from Neoceratodus forsteri, assembly GCA_016271365.2. Classification (NCBI taxonomy): domain Eukaryota; kingdom Metazoa; phylum Chordata; order Ceratodontiformes; family Ceratodontidae; genus Neoceratodus; species Neoceratodus forsteri. Next base: position 677,326,991 of record CM057456.1, on the reverse strand, counting down.
ACAGTGTGGTGAATAAGAAAAGGAGGAAGGCAGATGTGGGGACCCAGGGGTGTTGGGAGGAGGAGATAGAAGGGGAACAGTGCACACCTTCATGGAGGAATATATGGGTTAGTAGGGTGCGTATCCCTATGACCGTAATGGGGGGGACAAGACAATGGGGACAGAGGGGTAATGTGAGGGGAAGGGAACAATAAGGAGAAATTTAAAAGGAGATACAGTAAGGGGAGTCAGGGAAACAGTTATCTGAAAAAGAGCCAACATCATAGAGGGAAAGCAGCAGAGAAGACAGGGAAAAGGTAGGATATAGGGCTGGAGGGGGAGAGAGAAAAATTGGGAGATGCAGCACACAAAACAGATGTTAGGGAAGGGGAGGGACAAGAGGTAGCAAACAGAGTTATGGGCAGAAGCAGACAGCAGGAAAAAGGGAGCAGGAGTATATGTGATAGTAAGTGAACATAGGGAAAAGGTGTGGAGGGGAGCAGGGTGCATGTGGAGTGCTGTTCTGGGCCATCAGGACCCTATACACACCACAAAATTACATGCAAGAGGGATGGAACAACTGGAATGCTCCAGCGGAGCTAAGTTCCAGATGCAGGATGGGACATAAGAAAAGGGGGAACACAGAAACAAGAGCAATGTGGAGAAATTAAGCAGGGGGGGTGAAAGCATGCTAATAATTCAAAATGAGGGAGAACAATGAAAGTAAATCTCAATGACTGTTGAAACTGGGTGAAAACACCAGGAGGGGATACCTAGAACACCCCTAGGAGAAAACAATCCCATTTACAAATTCACTATGGTTGTTATTGTTAATGTTTATAGTTACCATGGTTAAAAATTGCATAATATACAGTATATTCAACAGTTGAGTTCAATGTTTGAAGTTACAACTGGCTTAGAATGCAGGAAAGCAAGGAAAAATGCATAGTGGAACAGACATCTATGGTGCATAAGGTAGAAAAGATCCCTGGGTCTGTGCAGGTTTGGGATAAAGCCCTCCCCAGGGATCCTAATGCAAACAAAGAAATGCAACGAATACAGTTAAGGTATGCTCCTGGAATGTCCAGGGTTTCTCTACACCAATCAAGAGGAAGAAAATGCTCAACATACTAAAGAAAGAGAAAGTTGACATAGTCATGGTGCAGGAGATGCACCTCACAGATATAGTGCATAAAAAATTAAAGAGAGAATGGATAGAAACCTGCTATGCAGCTTCTTACAATGGCCACAAGAGGGGGGTGGCTATTCTCCTAAAACGTGGCCTACAATTTGAGGAACAAAGAGTGATACGAGACCCAAGGGGGGGGGGACAATACATGCTAGGAAACATATCTGTGCCTGCGCAACACAACCTGGTATTCTATGATGAAATGTTAGATGTACTACACAGGGTGCATTTTCCCAATCTGATACTGGCTGGGGACTTTAATTGCATCATGTCAGGAAGGCTGGACAGATCAGGTGGAGAAGGTAGAGTTGAGGGGAATATACACCGATGGGCAGAAGGGCTAAACGAGATGGACCTGGTGGATGTATGGAGGGCAGCTAACCCGGAATCCAAGGAGTACATATTTTACACTAACCCACACTGCACTTGGTCAAGAACTGATTATATCTACGCTACAAAGGGACTGTATCCTAGGGTCACTCAGACAGAAATCACACCAATAGTGGTGTCTGATCATGCTAGAATAATGTTATCCTTTCAAACTAGATGGGGGGGAGTGCAGGATGGGCACCTGGAGATTCCCAGTGTTTATGGTGACCTGTAAACCATTTATAGAATTCCTTCAAGAACAGTGGGGACATTACTTCAGGGAAAATCATGAAACAGCCCCTATGAAAATAATCTTGTGGGAGGCAGTGAAAGCTTACATGAGGGAATGATCATCTCCTACATGGGTCAACGGGTGAAAAAGAAGAGGAACAGAATTAGGGAGCTAGAGCAGGTAGTCCAAAAGAGACAAAGGGAGACTTATGACAATGCATCAGAGGAGAACTTAAGAAAGCTAAAGGTAGTAAGGGAACAACTAAACCTAATTATCAAAGACGGAGCCAGTAGAGCACTGTTCTACACCAAACAACATATATATGAGTGGGGTAACAGGCTGAGTCCATTGCTGGCTAGATTGGCAAGGGGAAATCAAGGATCTGCCATGGTAATAGCAATAAAAGATAAGCAGGGGAGGATACATAATAAAAGCTCAGACATCAGAACTAAATTCATGGAGTACTATCAGAAGTTGTACACAGGGGAGTGTAAGAGAACAGACAGGGAAGCAGAGATATTCCTGGGAGGTGTGGAATTACCAAAGCTTAATGAGGAGAAGAGGACCAGACTAGGGGCACTCCTCACAGAAGAAGAAGAAGATGAATTGCTCTGAGCTTTGAATACACTCAAAAAAGGGAAAGCGGTGGGTCCAGACTGGTTGGGAGCAGAGTACTACAGAATTCGAGGTGCCATGGGAGTAAAAGCCCTAAGAGCTATGGTGGAGGAAGCACAGGAGGGAGGATCCATGATGGGGACATGTTGCCAAGCCACAATAGTGGTTCTGCCCAAACCGGGGAAGGATCACACAAATTGTTCGGCCTACAGGCCAATCTCGCTACTGAATTGTGATACCAAAATTATAGCCAAGGCACTGGCAAGAAGGCTGGAAATGATGCTGCCAACATTGATAAATGAAGATCAAACAGGTTTTGTGCAGGATAGGAACTCATACAATAATCTTAGAAGATTGTTTAACATGGTGTGGGGAGGGTCTCTGTGTCCAGGAAAGAGGTTTGTATTGTCCCTGGATGCAGAGAAAGCCTTTGATAGGGTGAAGTGGGCATATATGTATAAGGCTTTGGACAAATTTGGACTAGGGCAAGGGTTTCTAGACGATGCTAAATTGCTATATGAGGTGCCTAGGGCCAAGGGTGATGGTAAACGGGGGATTGTCTCAGGAATTCAAGTTAGGAAGGGGCACTAGACAGGGGTGCCCACTGTCGTTCCTGCTTTTTGCCCTAGTGATAGAACTTTTGGCAGAATATATTCGTAGCAGTCCTGAAATTAAGGGAATAAGAGGTAAGGTGGGAGGGAACATAAACTATCACTATATGTGGATGACATCCTGATGTTTATAACGGAACCAGAGCAATCCCTAGTGGGTATAAGAGATGCATTAAATACATTCTCTAGGTTCTCTGGATATAAAATAAATGTGGACAAATCCAAATTAATGCAGGTAGGAGGTGGGAAGGAAAGGGAGATAGGACAGTTGTATTTTAAGAGAGTCTCCTCCTCCACCACCACATATTTGGGGATTAATGTGGGTCCACAATTATCGAGTTTATACTGCCTGAATTATGGGTATATACTTAAAATTTTGGAGGGAGATCTAAACAGATGGAGAACTCTACCCATTTCAAGGCTGGGAAGGTTGAACCTGTTAAAAATGAATCTACTCCCGTGCATATTATACCCTATCCAAATGCTACCTATGGGGCTCAACAGGAAGGACTTACAAAAAATGGAGGCACAATGCAATACCTTTCTATGGCAATGCAAGAGGCCTAGTGCGGCCTTAAGAAGACTCAATGGAACTACAGCCAAGGGGGGCCTGAAATTCCCAGAACTAAAACAGTACCATATAGTGGCTCAACTATGTCTAATGAGGGAATGGTTGCTGGGAAGTAGGGAACAAGCTGGGTGTCCCTAGAAATAGGAAATGATGGGATATCACCTCAAATTACCTAGACAAGGGAGGAAGTAAAAAATACAGGAATAGGAGAAACCTGAATCCATTGGTGATGCACTTTACAAGCATGAAGGACGGCGGCCACAATTCTACAGGGGGAGGAAGATAAGACCATTTTGGCATCAGTGAGCGGCAACCCAGAATTCATACTCAGTATAGGGGATAGGGGTTTTGCCCTGTGGCAACAGAAAGGGATACAATGCTTTGGAGATATACTATGGGGGGATAAGAAGTCAGGAAGACTTAACCAATATATATGGTGTGGAAGGGAAACACATGTTTAGATATTTGCAAGTGCGGGCACATATAGGGGTGCTGCACAGAATACAACTGGGGATCTCCAGGATGTATGGATTAGAGAGTTTTTTAGTTTTTTAGTTTATAGTTTATTGTTCTAGGAATTACTACCTTTGAGCCAGAGGCTCTTTAACAAAGGTTCCACGTCAATTAGGTACAGTACAAAAGGTTACATAGATAACACAACAATTTGTGTTGTCTCAAGAGCAAGAAAACATATACAAATACATATCAAATCATTTGTGCAAAAGGACATGAGATATCAATAAACACATTATTATTACAAGAAAGAGGTCATGCAAGATTAGGAGAAACAAATAGGGAAAAAGTCCAGAACAGAGAGGGTAAGTGAAAGGTGTGGGGAGCAGACAATAGCAGGAGAAAAGGTTTCCCAACATGTCTTTGTCAAATAACGGGACAGGGTGGGTAGTGAGAAAATAGGAGGTTTAATCAGGGCAGTCACAGGAGCTGGAGGTGGCAAGGTGAGAGAAAAGCCTTGATTTGAAAAATACCTAGAGAGGTGGAGGCAGTAATATGAGTTCTGAGGGCATTTAGCCAGCTGGGGGCACGATAGGCAAATGATCTTTGTCCCTGAGAAGTCCGGCATCGGGGGACTTGGAGAGGCTGGTGTTCTGATCTTCTGGTAAAACGGGTGCTAGCGCTCGGGCATAACAGGTCTTGGATACAGGATGGAATGAGGCCCAGAGTGGATTTTTTTGCCATCAGGCAGGTAAGGTACTTTATCCGGTTTTGAGAGTTGCAACCAACCTGAGTCAGCATAGAGTTCACATGTGTGGATGCGCCGGTAAGCACCAGTGAGCAACCAACAGGCCTTATTTAGGGATGTTGTAATGCGACTAAGTGCTGTAGTAGTGGCAGATCCATAACTAAGCCATAATCAACGACTGAGATGATAGAGGATTGGATGGCAATCTCAGTGCAGAATGGGTAAGAAGCTGTCGGTTCCAATACAGAATCCCAATCGTTGATTAATAGTTTTTGCTGTACTATCAATGTGAGTTGCAGGTTAGGCCTTGATCAAAGTTGATTCCAAGATATTTGAAAATTGGCACTTGTTCAAGGGTATTTCCTAGGTATGTATTAATGGTGAGTGGGACTTGCCGTTTCTTGTTTTGTGGGTTAGAGAAGAGCATGGATTTAGTTTTTTTGTGGTTTAGAACCAGCTTATGTTCAAGGAACCACATCTCAACTTTGGAAAAAGCATGCTGAAGGTTGAGGCGTAAGAGATTCGGATCTTTATGAGTGGCAAGAATCACGGCATTGTCGGCATAGAGGATTATTTGTTCAGGGCAGGATTTGGGGAGGGAGTTTAGGAAAAGGCTGAAAAGGAGGGGGCCCAGGATGGATCCCTGGGGAACTCCTGAGCGAACCGGTTTGAGTCTGAGAGAACTCCAGCTACTTTTACAGATTGAGAGCGCTTGAGCAAGGTAATTTTTACCCAGTCACCTGGACCCCAAGTAGAGCCTAGGGATAGTAGTTGTTTGATAAGTAGGCCATGGTGAACTGTATCAAATGCCTTGTTAAGTCAATGTAGACTGCTCCAGTTAGGTTTCCTTGTCCATGGCATTGTGGATTGCTCCTGAGAATTCAAGTAGGGCAGTCGATGTGCTGTGCCCTTTTCCTAAATCCATGCTGCTGAGTGCATAGAATGTTGTGCTTTTCCAGGTAGTCTGAAAGTTGGTCCGCCACCGCGTTCGAGGGCCTTAGAGAGAGGTGGTAGTATTGATATCGGGCGATAGTTACCAGGCAGTGACTTATCACCACTTTTGTGCACCTGGAGTGACAACTGCAGCTTTCCATTTCCTAGGGAATTGGCTGTAGCAGAGGGAGAGATTGAAAATTTTGTGAGGGGAGCAGTACTTCCTCCAGAGTGAGGGACAGAAGTTTAAGGTCAATAGTGTCGCTGCTTGCTCGGACTTAGAAATGGCCTCTTTACATATTTATAGACTTCATGTGCCTTTACTAGTTTGAAATGGAAGGGTGGTTTGGTTGGAGAGGCAGTAGTAGAAGTAGAAATGGAGGGTCAGCATCAGTGAAGAAATCAGATGAGAGGACACCACTAAGGTCAGTGAAGGTATCATTTAGGGTGTTTGCAATGATCTCTTGGTCTAATGTGGTGGTTCAATCCACATTCATTATTGTAGGAGAGGATTTGGACTGCTGACCCATGATATTCTTTTATGTTGTCCCAGAAGGATTTCCTTCCCTTGGAGAGTTGGAGAGGGCATTCTTGAAGTAGGAGCTCTTCATCAAGTGGATCTATTTAGTACAGTGGTTACGAGCCTGTTTATACTTTTGAATGTCTGACAGAGTGCCAGTAGCTCTTGCATTGGCCCAGAGGTGATCCCTACTTTGAGTTGTGCCAATAGCTTTGCCTGTGAGCCAGGGATTTGTGAGTGCTTTGATTTTGTGCTTTTACTGGTGCATAGGTGTCACAGGCAGTGTTGAAAGTGAATAAAGTAATCAAGGGCTAGGTCAACATCTTGAGTTTTGTAAATCAAGGACCAGTCTATCTGCCTAAGACAGGTCTTGAGATGAATAAGGTTGCTAAGGTAGGACTCTGCTATAGATGGTTTTTGGAGGCGGCTTACGAAACTTATTTGTCCAGGTACATATTATTGGAGAGTGATTACTGAGCGAGTCAGGGTGAACACTTACATTGGTTATATGGGTAGGGTGGCTGGTAAGGATCCAGTCAATGAGGGTGCTGGTCCCTGATTTGTAGTTTTTCCTGGTGGGGGAGTTTACCACTTGTGTTAAATTTGCTGCTAGGATAGCATCTTTGTTTGACCCTGCATCAGAAGCAAGCCAATTTATATTAAAGTCCCAAGGAGAAGGAGTTCGATGTCAGAAGGTTGTGTACTTACTTAACGCTGGGACAGCCTGTAGGCCAGAATCAGGATCTTTGGTGGGATATAGACAGCAGCAATCATGAGGACTTTGTTTTGGGCATCAAGTAGTATCTTGATAGGGAGGAGTTGCACTGAGGTTTCTGTGGTGGGGTAAGAACCAGGGAGACAGGTGAGGTAGTCCTTATGTAGATTGCACACCCACCACCCCTTTTCGAGGTCCTATCCAGCCTGAATATCTTGTAGCCTTGTATAGAGATGGCATGATCCGGAGTATTAGGTGTCAGCCAAGTTTCAACGATGGCAAGGATATCCGGGTTGTGCTGGCTGGCAAAGATTTGAAGGGAGGCCAGTTTTGGAAGGAGACTGCAGATGTTTAAGGTAGCAATTTTGAGCCCCCCCCCTTCTATTTTGGCAGGCTTTGTTGTACTGTAGGAGACAGGGCCAGGATTTGAGAGGACACTTCCTGATATCAAGAGGAGGAGGAGCAGGAGTTTAAGAGACAGTTGCTGTACTTCGTAGTCAATAGAATTACACTTCTGAGGCTTATGCGGCTTGGACCATTGCAGGTGTCTAGGGACCCAGAGCAAGGAGGTTGTTAGTAATAGAGGATGATATGCCCATTTATCCTTGTTGTAGCTTGTCAGTTGCACCCAGTCGCTTGCAGATAGGTACCTGGTGGATAAGTCAAAAGCCAAAAGAATGATCAACAGCTGAGGTCCAGAGTCACTGAAATGTTAAAATTCCTGAAGGTGATTAACTGTGCCTGCACATGTGCAGGATGTGAAATCCCTTTGTCTGTATGATTCTTTTCATTCAAACAGGTTGCTGAAAAGCCCACACACAGATCATGGAGCAGGTCAGATGAAAGTGTGGATTCCAGCAGGACCCAGAGTCACCAAGGTTGTCAGATGTAGTTGCTTCACTTATGTTTTGCTTAGGATAGCTTCCAAAAAGTTGATTTTAAAATGAAGATAAAGATATCTGATGATTTTTTTGCAGAAATCCAGTCCAGAAGACTTTCACGGATGTAGTGAGCAAGACTGGTATAGTTACCACAAGCAGAAAAACATGTAAATCCACAAAAACTAAGCTACAGACACAGACAAACACAAGCAGGAACCACACAGACCCAGGGGTGTGAGGGAGTGAGGTAATGCTATCATGATCAAACCGTAAAGGACTCATGGCAAGATTATACACCCACTTGAGAGAGATGCTATGCGCAGCCAGTCAGAAGGAGTCAGGCAGTAGTGGGAAAAGGATATGGTGTAGAAATCACAGAGAAAAACTGGACAACCATATGTGAGTCTCATATGGGGTTACTATGGTACAATACAGTACATATAAAGAAGTCCAATATAAGTTTATACATAGGCTATACTTGCCACCAGCGATGGTCCACAGGTTCTCACCAGGAGTCTCACCTACATGTGGCAGATGCCAGAAAGACAGTGGGACATATATGCACTATTTTGGGGCATGCCCAATACTAACAACAGTCTGGACAAAGGTGAGACAGCAAATAGAGCAGAGGACAGGACTGAAGGTGCCGGATACACCTATATCCATGCTGATGGGGATGGATCACGGGGAAGAGGGCGAGTGGGACCCACACCCTAGAGTGCTAAAGGTGTTATTGACCCTAGCAAGAAAATGCATTCAAAACACATGGGTGTCATGTGCGATGCCAACTGTCAACATGTGGATGGAACTGGTGGTGCAGACTCTTGCCCTGGAAAGGGTAACATATGAACTGAAAGATAGAGGGGAACTGTTTTGAGAGGGTCTTGAGAGCGGTACTGAACTCTTTTCCACCAGATGAGGCAATGGCAATGCGCCTTGCCACCACTATATGAAAAGGCCCGAACTGCATAATAAAGGGAATGAGCACTCAGAGACAGAAGACAGAAGATAAAAGACATATTCAAGTAACTAGAATATGCACCAGACAAGACAAATGATCTCATGACAAAGGGCTCATGAGAGGACACCGGTAGCTCTATGGCCAGAAGTTGGTTTATTTGAAAAGTTACGATTTAAGAACACAAGACATGACATGGAGGGTTTTTTTTTTGTTTCTTTGTTTATTTTTTATTTCTCTATTTGGTTTGAATGTTTGTAATCTTTGTGTGTATGTATCAAATAATTTAAAATGAGTGGATAGACTTAAGTGTAATTTTAAAGCAGAAGGTAAAACATCATTTATATGAGTAACTCGGAATATGAAGTCATGGAAATAAGATTTTTACTAAACACGTATTAAGGAATGTGAAGCTCTTATGTTAATATGTATGTACCCGTACGGTTGTCTGACACTCAATAAAAAAACACTTATAAAAAAAAAAACTCCTCAATCTCTTCCCTCCTTACTCTATTATTATTCTCATCCATGCTACTCCTTACCCTGGAAATGCTGAGAGCACCTTCAATCTGGCCCCCAGACTTTGATCGTTCTACTTCACTATTTCCACAGGCTGGTACACCAGATTGTTGGTACCCAAGTGTACCAGCACTCCCAGCTCTCATTCCTTTTGCCATCCTCCCTATTCTGTCTATATCTCAGATGTCTAATGTACTTTGAAAGCACCTAACCATCCCCTCCCCCCCTCCCTCTCCCATCACCCTTTCACTACCCTTTCAACCCCACTAATCACTGAGTCCCCAGTCACACTGATTTCTTCCAACTCATCTCCCGCATGTGCCATTAGGTTGCCCTGCTCTTTCCTTCCAACTGACTCAGCATCCTTCTCAGTGGAGTTGGGTACCTGAGTTTCCTCCAGGTGACAGGGTAGCGAAGCAATTTTCTGTTGGGATCATTATCTCCTGTGCTTATTTTTTTATTTTAGTCTTCGGTAACTGGGTAAGGCCCACTAGGCACAAGTGCCTATTTTCAGGGGCAACCTGGGAGCACTGGGTGGTTAAGTGACTTGCTCAGAGTTACACAGTATGCAAGTGGAGGTTGTGAGAATCAAACTCAGGTCTGGTCTGTTGGATGTATCAAGCTCATTCACACCTCGTTCCTCTAACCTCTAGGCTGTACTTCCTGTGCTTGACTTGCTTTAAACCAGCTTACAATGCTTGTGTCCAACACAGAAGGGAAGACATTCCCTGGCCCTGCCTAGTGCATGGACTATTATTGTAAGTCACTGTCTACACCCAAGTCTTGTTCAGCATTACATATCTGATTAACATTCTAATGCATTTCAGTGCATTCCAGTAAGATACAAAATGCCCATAACTAGTGTTGTCAGAAATACAAATCAAGTTTGTACTTTCCAGGTTGTACTAAGGCACAAACTTACTATATTTAAATACACGCTTGATACTTTCCTGGGCCTAACTACCCAACTGTAGCTTCTTGTAGGCCCAAAACAGAGAAACATTTTGAGATATGTTAGGTCTGTGGCTGCCATTAACAAAAGTCTGGCATTTGTAAAGTAAGCTACATGGACCAGGTGTGCCACTTCAATCCCAGTCATGCAATAAAGCACACTCATAAATCTTGCCAGTGGTCAGCCATAAGCATGCATTATAATGTGCAGTATTAACATGGTTTTTATTTATTGTAATTATTGGAAGGGACCATGAGAAAAAGAATGAGTTTGGCCAGTCAATCTGCAGTGACCAATAGACTTCCAGAGATGAACAAGAGTTTGTGCTGCACCCTTTTCTTTGCCTACTTAGGCCTGTGCCATTCCTGAAAAATATCCCTTGGCCCAGTATACTTCCCAGGTCAGCAATTAAAGTAATAAATAAAAAAGTTAGGTGTGTGTGATTTCATGACAAATGAGACAATGCAAATTGTGGCAGAAAAGGGACTGTGTAATAAGGGGTAGAGAAGAGGTTAAATGAGTCTTGCGGACCATGTGATTCAGTTTACAGCTAAGGGCCCAAGCAATTTAAATTTTCTCCAGGAACATAAGGTCAGGTGTCTGCAAAGTAATTTGTGATTAAGCAAGCAGTGAAATCAATTGCTTAATTAAGGGCTAGTGTTGTGAGGAAACTAGTCTTTTAACAGTGTTAAAGTAACTGGGAAGTGGGGCTGCTAACTGGGAGGCATAGTAGGATCAGTATGTGCCCCTATCAAAGTTAAGAGGAGATAAGGATGACATGGGGTCAAAATGTCACAGGCACCACCACGCACATCCCAACTGCACAGCAGCAAACAGCGTGAAAACACGCTCAACCATTTTCCGTTTGATTTGTGGGGAGCTTCGGCCCCCCATGCCCCCCACACCCCCAGACATATTATGATCAACTCCAAGGGGGTGTGGACTTAGGAGTAAGAAAAAAAACAATAAAAGATTCCTGAGTAGGGAATGAAATGCCGTTCCCCAGCCCCATTCACTGCAGGGTTGGGTGCTCTAGCCACTCCAGCATGGGAATGGCTCAACCAAGCACCCAACCGACAGTGTTCATAAACACTTCCTCCTTCATGGTGAGCATCAGGGGGTAGTAATCCTTTCGTATCGCTGTAATTCCTCTGACACTCAAAAGGCATATGCGCTACTCACAGCACAGTTGTGCTGTGCGTGGTTTTCTTTGCATGGATATCACCTGGCACCAATCAGGACCTAGAGGATGTTAATGGGTAAAAACCCCATTTCATTCAGGTCCCTCCCCCTTTTACTTTAAAACAGTATTTGCACTGGCTGTGTAGGGTTGAGTGGTATAGGTGCTATCTGGACATGCTGGTAACCCCATTTGCACCCTGAACCTAGGACATCAGGAACAGAGGTCAGCAGCAAAGCAAAGCTAATTTTATTTAATATAGTGCTTCCTTTCAAAGGCTTAAAGTGTTTTTTGTATACAGAACTTCTGATAAAAATAGCCATCTGAAACATCCTAAAATAAGTAAATAAGTAGCACAGAGATAATTCTGTCACCTTCAGCCATCACTACAATAAATTAAATAAATTAAAATTAAGAGAATTAAGAATAATCATCAAATACCATGGAGAAGAGATGGGTCTTCAGTGCCCTTTTGAAAACTTCAGAAGAGGAATTATTATGCCACTGCTTTGATAAAGCATAGAGATGGGCGAAGTGGCCTCAATTGGCTCTACAGAGTGATTCATGGAGTGAAGGTGGATTTGCAGAGTGCTCCACAATGTGAAGCGGAGTACTTTGTGTTATAATGGCTAACGTGAAGTCCATTGAAGACAATGACTTCGCGTTACTCTGCCTTCCCAAACCACTACTCCACCAAAATTTAAGGCAAAGTACATTGAGATCAATGTACATTGCCTCACTTTGCCTTGTTTTTAAACTCCAAAGGTGAATTTTGCAGTGATTCATGGGATTTCAGGTCACATGGGCTCTAGATTGTTCTGCACAGCCTCAGTTCAGGGTAGTGTGTGTAGGAAGCTATAGGAGACAGTGTGCTCTGAGAACTCTCTGTGGTTCAAACCTTTTAAAAGCTGTTAAAATAGTCTTTTTGAGCCATTTTTTTTTGCTGAAACTGTAATTCAACTGTAGGAAACCATCCTGTGCTCATATCATCGAGTGTTTATTGCTTGTAAATGGATTTTGAATGTTAATGTACAACATTCAGTCTGTATACTGAGGGACAGTGGAAGTGTGCTTTGAGGGAGAGGCGTATCTGGTGTAGGTAGATTTAAGTTGGAGAAATAGGGAGTTCTTTGTTTTTTGGTTATATTTTTCTTGTATAACTGACTGTGTTAATGTACACACAGTAATATTTTCAGTAATTGTGGACATTTTTTTGCTGAATGTGTATGTTGTGGTCTGGAGGGACCTGGTGCAGCAGTGAGGTTGTTTAAAATACATTGTATATTACTAAAGTTTTAAATTTGCTATGCACAGGGGTGTAACCAGGCATTTCAGATTTGTACACCAACCTGCCACACTGCTACCACCTCCCCCACTGTTGTTCTTGCCAGCCACCCATGATTCAAGTCCAGGGTTTCTGGCTCCAATCAGATGATTCCCACACTAGACCTGCTGTCTGTCTGCACTGCTAGTGTGGTGCTCACTGCCCACTGGTAAATGCCACAGATTGCACCATGAGTCCAAGACTATGGCAGAAATTTCTTCTCTCTCCCCCACAGGTAGGCAGATTCACTCCACTTGCCGCTCCACATGAAGTCTTCATTCTTTTAGCTGGCTCTTAGTCTGTCCGTCCATCTGCTGCTCCTCAGTTTCTTTACTGCTTCTCTCATGCTCAGCACAACTGAACTAGTAGTATGGCTTCTAACTTTGCTTGGGCATTTAAACTCACCTCCCCAGACTTGGCACACCCCCTATCAGATGCCACAGCCAATCACTATGCAGGTGGACCATGTGGAGCTAATTGACACCTTCAGCTTCAATTTCCATGGTCCACTCTGCCACCCCCCCAAAAAAAAACAAAGCTGAAACAGAAAAAAAAAATGCCCGTGAAGCCAAACAAAGGAATGTAAATGCAATGGACTAGAGAGGGCAGAGCAAATCAATGCTGACCAGCTTGTTTGCTACCCCATTACCAAACTTGGTACGCCATGGCTTACTTGGAGAATCAGTAGCTACGCCCTTGGCTATGCATCACTTGTAGACAAATTCTGTGTGTGTGTGAGTGTGTGTGCAATGTGTGACATCAAATAATACACTTTTTATTGTGCCACAGTGTAATTGCAGGCACAGCAGTGTAAACCTGCTATCCACTGCAGCTGCGTGATTTTGTACTGCCATTATGGTATCTTTTCTTGGTTTTGCACTGCAGTAATCTGCAGTCAGTGCTCCCCCCCCCCACTGGCAAAAGGTATTCATTTCCAGATTGGATTGTTTGTGACTTGAGAACACCACTGGTTAGTTAAGGTGCTGTTGAACTTTTTGTGCATCTGTATCTGTTGTTGAAGCCACAGTTGTTTTTCTGGTTTCACATCCAGTGTCACCCCCTTCCTGGCCCCCACCCAGAGTGAACGTTCCAAAATCTAAATTTGTTTAGAATATTCCTCTTGATCCCCCAAAATGCCTGCAAAGAGATGTGCAAGCAAAGCTGTTTCTCACCATGGCACTGCTACCAATCGAAAGATTGTCTGTGGGCATAGTAGTAGTAGGCAGTCACAGAAGTGCATTGCTAATGTAAGGAAAGGTATTTCTCCTTCAATGTTTTTTACAGTGCAATCAGTAGCTTCACTCATAGTTGGAGGAGATGGTGTTGTCCCAGCTGGTGGTGTTAGTGCAGTTGCTGGTGGTGGTATGAGTATTGCTGCCTCAAGTTCCACTTCTGACCAGTTTACCATGTCCAAAAATATAGTGAAGTGTGAAGCAGTGGCAGTGAGTGACAGTGTAGATGATTTCATACTCCCCAGTAACATCCCAGTAACTGAACATGAGGATTCTGATCATCATGTCAACAATAGCACACAAAGTGATATTTCTTCTACTACGGTTCAGGTCATGCATTTGCCATGCAGTGATTCACAGTGTGGTGAAAATATTTCGGGTGATGGTGGGGCTGATGATGACGATGATGATGTTGCTGTGGTTGCTACATGCAGTTCATATGCCAGCATCCAAGCAGAAAATGTGAATGATGTTGATGACTATGATGATGATGTCAGTGACTGCTGTTGAGAACCAGAGAAAAAAGATACTCAAGGTGGTTGTGTCTGGGTCTGTTTGCATTTCCCCCCTCCCATAAAAAGCTGTGATTTACCAGTTTCAGTTGATGATGATGACCCAGTAATAATGATAGGTAGTCATGGTGGTCAGTTGCAGTCCAAGTGTGTTCTGCCTGAAAAATCATGTAGCACACCCCCCCCCACTTCATAGCTTAAAAAAACAGAGTCCAATAAGCAGCATCAGGGGGACATGTTAAAACTAGAGCATCCAATTCCTTTGTTTGGGATTCTTTTGTGGAAGATGCAGATGATGAGTCAGTTGCAATCTGCCAGGTTTGCCAGATGTGTGTGAGTCGAGGTAAAAAGGGGAGCCATCTGGGCACAGGGGGGACAGCATACACATCTTAAGAATAGACACATGGCACTGTGGACTCAGCGCAAGATGGCAGCTAATACCTGTACCACAGTGGGGTGTTCACCCTTGTCATAAACCATAACAAGCATGTTATCCCCTTCAATGACTGTAGCATCAAGTAGAAAATTAAATGCTTGCAGTAGTGATGAAATAACAGCAGAGAATTACTACAGGCATGATAAGGTGGAAGAGCAGAATGATTTTGAAGTATTGTCCAGTGGTGGTGAGAGTAGCAGTTTTGGTGGCGGTCAGTGCAGTATGTCTAGTGCAAGTGGTATATCAACCCCTGTTGGTAAATGTGAGAAAATAACTGCATTTCTGGGTTTGTCATCACCTGTGCAACTGTCTTGATCACACATCCACACTCCAGCCCCTGCCATTCACAGAGCAGAACCATTTGTCATCACACCTCATGTAAAACATTTAAGTCAGCCCACATTATAGAGTGTTTTTGTGCATAAGCTGAAGTACCCACCCAATCATACAGTGTCACATGAGCTTAATGCTGCTGTATCTGAAATGCTGGCAATTGATCTTTTGCTCTTCTCCTTTGTGGAGAATTCTAGGTTCTTGTGGTTTGCTGCACATGCCTGTCCAAAATGGAAAGTCCTATCCAGGACACACTTTTCGACCCGTGCTGTCCCCGAGTTGTACCGTACTGTGTCTGACTCAATAAGACATGCCCTTCAACATTCCTCCACTCCAGTCATTCATTTAAGTATGGATATGTGGACAAGTGTCAAAACAGGGGGAGTTCATATCTGTGTATAACTGTACACTGGGCGCAGGTGCCGGGGGTTGTTTGTGCTGTTGGTAGTGTGAATAATCAGTGTAGTAAGGTGGAGTGTCATGGTAGCAATCTTTCAGGAATTCAACAGCATGCAATGATTGCTATGCGTAATGTGACCTGTTCACACGCTGGTGAAAACACGTTGGACGTGGTACTGACTGAAATTGACAAGTGGCTGAACCCCCTGTCCCTGAGAGCTGGGTTCATAGCAAGTGACAATGGGTCAAATGTGATGAAATGGATAATGAATGGTGGCTTTTTTCAGGTTCCATGCATGGCTCACTGTTTAAATCTTGTAGTGCAGGAGTTTCTGCAGCACCCTGATATAAAGGAAATGCTGACCATTGCACACTGTATCTGTTCTCACTTTTCACACTCTGCAAAGGCCCATGACCAACTTCGGCAGTTGCAGATTGGAAACAGCCTCCCTCAGCACTGCTTGAAGCTGGAAGTTGACACCTGGTGGAACCCCACTTTATACATGGCAGAGAGGTTTTTTGAACAGTACAAAGCCATCTCAGAATATCTTCTCATGCACACTAGCCATAACAATTCCGGGGCCTACATGTCTATGACGACTGAACAGTGGCACTTCATGGACTCTAATAAGAATCTCGAGGCCTTTTGAACATTCCACACAGTCAGTGAGTGGCCAGTCTGCCTCCATTAGCCAATCAATTCCACTGCTGCGGGTGCTGAGGCAGACATTGGTGAATGTACAGCATAGCCTTGATGGTGCCAGAGACAGTGCTAGCAGTGAGGTGCTGAAACACATGCTGACAGTATTCGACCAGAATCATCACATCTTGAGCATTCAGTGTAGTGACAACTTTGCAATAGCAACAATGCTGGACCCACGATACAAACGTGGAATTGCCTCAGTACTGGAGGGTGGGCCTGAACAGGTAAAAAATGTCAGTGGGCAACAGGTGAGCTTGGTTCATGGGGCACAGGAGTCATGTGCCAAGGTCAGGAAACCTGAGCAGCATAATCAGGCTGACGGTGAACCTGGAGGAGTAGTATCAAGCATATCCTATAAGGGGAAGGGGACTGCAGTTCCAGGTGGTCGTAATCAAAAGCAGCTGGCATTAACCCACTTTGGAAGGCTTTGTCCCATGTGCGGATTTATGACATAAATGATTCTGGAGAAGCGGATGATGCATCAACCACTGGACTTAGAGCAGCACAGCGAATGGTTGAGTTATATGTGTCTGAAAATAGGCATCTGCCAATCACTGATGATCCCCTTTTATACTGGAGTGGAACGGTCAGTGAATGGCCAGAGCTGACTGCTGTGGCACTGAAGTACCTGACATGCCCACCCTCCAGTATGAGTGTCAAGAGGGTATTCAGTTCAGCAGGTGCAATAGCTTGGGATCATCATACAAACCTCTCTCCTGCAAATGTCAGTTTGATGGCATTCATAAAAATGAATGAGAGGCGCATACCAGCTCAGACTGCAACCTCAGTATTCATACCCCGGCATACTCATGGTTTTGCTGATGTTGAAGAAAAGGACCATCCTGGTGGCAGTGACAGCATGAAGTGGCCTACCACTGAAGTAGATGATAACACAATGGAGAAAGAATTTCATCATGGTCCGAATTCAGACACAGAAGACTGCAAGGGCAGCTTTCTTTATGAGGATGATGATGAATGATGATGAGGTTAATGTTGGCAAGTTTTAACTTAAGTGGTTAAAAGGCTGTCACATGTCTTGTATGATACATGTTCTCTTTTTCATAAAGTTTAATCACTGTCTCACTCATAGTGACTCAAATTCCATATGTCACGTCATCACATTTATAACACAGAGCACAGTATATCTTGGCCTCCGAACTACCACCACCATAAGACCGCTGTTCTCCACTGCCACCATAGGGAATGTGACTGTGTGTGTTCCTGGACAACCACCACCATAAGACTGCAGTTTGCCAGTGCCACCATAGGGAATGTGACCGTGTGTCCCCCTGGAGTACCACCACCATAAGACTGCTGTTCACCACTGCCACCACCACCAGATGCAGGAAGATGTCAGAGGCAATGTCATCATGTGCCACAGCTATGACCACCAACACCCACCACCAGTGTCATTATGACAGTGTTTTTCCATTACACTGACCATGCCAAGGCAGAGGGAGTCGAACAGGAGACCACATCCATCAGCCACAGGCATAAGGCTTCTTATTATTAAAACTGTAAAGTGAGTATGTGTGCTAATGTTTTTCATGCTATTCAACTTCCTTTAGCTGTGTGTTTTGTTTTGTGTTTCTTTTCTGAGCTGCAATGGTCAAACACATACAGTCAACTTATTTTGTTGTTTTACAGGTTAACAACAAATGACTCTTCTTCACTGAAGGTCTGTATCAATGATACTGCAGTAGTACTGTCTACAAGAACCTATGGGATATCCATTTCCAATCCATACTGGTAAGTATATCAATTTTATTTCATCTGTTCCTTTTTTTTCATAAGAGTGCAACAAATCCAACTGAGGATTCATAAACTAGGTGACACGTATGTCACAAAAAAATATTTCTGCACATATCATGCACTGTATTCCAAATTTGCAGCTTTGCAGCCATGACAGTGTTGAAAAAGTTGGACCCAGGTTGTGTTACTTGACAAGATGTGGTTTTAAATGTAATTTGATTTGAGACACAGGGACACTGACACAGTATATTTGTTATACAGCCTGGTACTAAATTAAATTGTGACCTGATGATTGCAGTGGGACAGCTTGCTATCTGTATTAATCCAGATACCCGTGGTGGAACAGTCATGACTTAAACATAATGTGTTACTGCCGCAATCAAGTTGTAATAAGTCCTTCATTTCATTTTTTAGGAAACTTCCAGATGCTTTGTTGTGGCATAGTTGCCTTATCCAAAGAACTTCTTCAACATCAGCCCACCCCCCCCCGGGCTGTGGCAGACATGCAACACGCAGAAGTCATTTCAGTTGATGACCGTGACCATCATTACCAACCAGACTGGAGAAGGATGCAGGTGAAATCTGTGAAGAAGTAAACAAATAATAAACCATTATTAATGCGACCTACTTGCAAATATGCTCCCCCCCAAAAAAAATACTTACCTTCATTGGCTTGAGAGTATTCCATTTCCAATTTCAATACCAACATTTTTCATGAAGCACTGGAATATGCACATCAACAGTATGTGACCTGTGATAGAAAACAATACGAGTACATGTATATATATATATATATATACATACATATATATAGATATATATATATATATATATATATATATATATGTCAACATCTCACCTAGAAAATATATATATATATATATATATATATATATATATATATACATTTTCATGGCAAAAACTCCATTTAATGCATCAGTTAGGGTTGTTCCACAGCAACAAAAGTGAGGAAATTTGTGTAGTTGAAAGTCTTTGCACCCCACAGTCCACCCCAACCAGCATCGGGTGTGCATTGGGGTCATTGGCCCCAACTCTCACCCCATCACATTTATAAACAAGCTGAGGGTATAGGAGAATGGGGTGAGAGTTAGGACCAATGACCCTAACGCACACCCCAATGCTGGTTGGGGGCAGGCTGGGGGTGCAAGGGGGGGCTTTCAACCCTAACACCAAATATCCTCACTTTTGTCGCTGTGGAACTACCCTAATTGATGCACTAAACTGAGTTTTTTGCCATGAATTTCCCTTCTTTTTGAGAATGAGGACCATAAATAGTGAATAGAATGTGGTGGTGGGAGCGTGGGGCCCGAAGCCACATGATGCCTTGTGACACAGTAACAGTAACTGCAATGCAAATGCAAGTGCTAATGGTTATGCACATGGTGACACAAACATAAATGGTAACGCAATCGTTAATAAAAACGCAAGTGCAAAGTGAAGCCAAAGCGCACAGTGAAGCAAAAGGAGATGCAAGCGCATACGGAAACACAACTGGTAATGCGCACAGTCATGGTACCGCCATTGTAAACACAAATGTTAACTGCTACAGCAACAATAATGCCAAAGGGAACAGAAATGGAAAGACAAATGCAAGCTCATATGGAAACGCAAAGCGTAATGCACACGGTCATGGTACCACAATTGCAAACTCAAATGGAAAGGGAAAGGGAAAGGGGAAATTGTTTAACCAGGAAAGGCACACTAAGCTGAAGCTTGTTTCCGGGTGCGACCTGGGAGCACAAGGAAGTTAAGTGACTTGCTCAGGGTCACACAGTATGCAAGTGGGGGCTGTGGGATTCAAACCCTGGTCTCCAGGTTTGCAGCTCAGAGCCTTAAACCACTGTGCTATATTGGTAACAGTAACAGCAAAAATAACACCAAAGGAAACAGAAATGGAAAAACAAAAGCAAGCGTGTACGGAAAAGCAAACCATAATGCGCATGGTCACGGTACCACAATTGGAAATGCAAATGGTAATGGTAACAGCTAAAATCACACCAAAGGAAACATTAACGGAAACGAGAACACAAGCACATACAGAAAAACAAACAGTTACGCGCATGGTCACGGTACCACAATTCTAAACGCAAATGGTAATGGTTACAGCAACAATAACACCAAAGGAAACAGAAACGGAAATGCAAGTGTGTACGGAAATGCAAACCGTAATGTGCACGGTCACGGTACCGCAATTGTAAATGCTAATGGTAACAGTAACAGCAACAATAATGCCAAAGGAAACAGAAAAGCAAACGCAAGTGCATATGAAAATGCACACCGTAACACGCACAGGAATGCAATTGGAAACGCAGATGGTAACGGTAACAACAAAAATGATGCAAAACGAAAGACAGATGCAAACGCAAAATGGAAGGGCAGACACAAACGCAAATGGTAATGTGCACGGTGACACAAAGTGAAACACAAACAGAAACAGTACTGTAGACACAAATGGTAAGAGTAATGCAAACGCAAGTGCAAACAGAAATGCAAAGGACAACGCACACGGTGGCGTAAACCGGAATGCTAACGCAAACGGGTATGGAAACGCAATTGGAAATGCTACGTGTAATAGTAACTGGAGTGCACACCCTGGTTTTCCCCAACAGCTGTATAGAGAAACACAGTGAGTACAAAGAATTTTATGCGTAATAATGGGGCTCAGAGTAGAAAATGAGGAGTTGGAATACTAAATTGCTCATATCTCAGGAACTGTACGACGTAGAAAAAAAATAAAAATTTCATATGAATTATTACTTTCCTGGCTAGTTATGTCCTTAGTCCTCATTCTGGGGGCTAAGCATTTTTCCGACAAAAAGTCCGTATCTCGCACCGTTTCCAAGATACAGGCCCTGAAATGCGCAGCAGATGCCGCAATGTTAGTTTATGGGAAAAAGTGTCAAATTCAGAGCACTGTAACTTTCCATCCGTACATTATGTTATCACCAAACCACCAAAAGGCACATCTGTGGGATGTTGGCTTTCTTCCCTTCAAATTTCAGTCCAAAAGACCAAACCGTTGTTTTGTAGCAGGGTGGCAAAGAATTCCTGTTATTTTGGGCATAGTGTCGCAAAATAGTGTCGCAAATCACCACACTTTCGCAAATGAAATCATGAAAGTGTTGTGAGTGCGATACTACCTTGTGACACTACTTTTTCCCAAAACTTCAAAAACATATTTCTGGGCTGTTTAAACCCCCTTAAAATGACATGGTTAGCATCCTCAGGGTCCGACTAGGTGAACTCAAAAAGAATTGTGTCCCTAGAGGGTCCCACATTTAAATGCCAAGCATTTCTGTGACCACTAACTGAAAACAAATGGCTGACTCATGACACTACAGGAGTCATTTGCAACACTAAAAACTGCATTTGAGACACCGTTGAACTTTTTGTTAATTTTTCCCATTGACTATAATGGGAAAATTGTTTTTTGAATAACTTTTGAACCGTTCAATATTTTTTCACGAAATCTTCAAAAGGCACATCAGGGACTCCAGCTACATGTTCCCTGAAGTTTTTGGACCAGTCACGCAAACTGTACAACCTGTAGGTGCGAGCAAAGAATGCGCAAAAAAACGTAATTGTGCACACGGATGTTGCTTAATAACTCCACAGCTGTATATCTGACTTATATGAAAGTTGGCACTTCCCAAGATCCATGGTTAAGTCCCATGCCTGCCAAGTTTCAGGCAAATCTGTTGAACAGTAGCAAAGTTATTAAGGTGCAAAATTCACCATTTAACCTTAAATGGGGTATCAACCTAACTATGGTAGCACTACCATGCTACCATAATATACTGTATATATATATATATATATATATATATATATATAATGGTAGCACGGTAGTGCTACTATAGTTAGGGTTGAGGAGCCATTTACATGTTAAACCTAAAATTTTGCACCTTAATAACTTTGCCACTGTTCAACGGATTTGGAATACATGATCAAGACCCATACGCCTTGGGATCTGCCAAGTTTTGTACCGGTCAGACATATGGCTGCGGAGTTATTAAGCATGATCTGCATGAGCGTTTATGCTTTTTTGGAATTCTAAGGTCACACCTACAGGTCGCACGGTTTGCGTGACCAGTCCAAAATCTTCAGGGAATGTGCAACTGGGGTCCCTGATGTGCCTTTTGAAGATTTCGTGAAAAAATATTAAACGGTGCAAAAGTTATTCAAAAAACAAGTTCCCATTGTAAGTCAATGGGAAAAGTTAACAAAAAGTTCGATAGTGTCGCAAATGCAGTTTTTACTTTCGCAAATGGCCCTTTTACTGTCACAAATCCGCCATTTTGTTTTCAGTTGGTGATCAAAAAAATGCTTGGCATTTAAATTTAGGACCCTGTAGCTACCTAATTCTTTTTGTATTCACATAGTCGGACCCTGAGGATGCTAGCCATGTCTTTATTTTGGGGTAAAACAGCCCAGAAATATGTTTTTCAAATTTCTGGAAAAGTACTTTTGCAAAGTACTGTCATGCTCACGACACTTTCGCAAATCTGTGCTAAAGCTTTCACAAATCATGAAAGTACTTTGTAACACAATGGCCAAAATGACAGGAGTTCTTTGCCACCTTGCTGCAAAAGAACGGTTAGGTCTTTTTTGCCTGAAATTTGGAGGAAATGCAGCCAACATCTCACAGATGTGCCTTTTGGTGGTTTGGTGAAAAAATATTGCATGGCTGCAAAGTTACGGTACTCCGAGGTTGGCATTTTTTCCCATAGACTAACATGGTGGCGTACGCCGTGCCTTTCGGGGCTCATATCTCGAAAACAATGCGAGATACGGATTTGTTTTGTGTGAATTGCATAGCCCTGAGGGCTATGTAATAACAAAATCCTAGCCAGCAAAAATCATGATTTTTGTGAAATTTAAATTTTTTTTCTATGTTGTGCAGTTGCTGAGATATTAGCAATTAAGTACTTCCAATGATTGTTTTTCAGCTTTGATGCCTATTACAATGTATACATTCTTTGTACACACTGTGTTTCTCTATGCACCCGTTCGGCAAAAACAGGATATGCGCTTCTGTTACTGTTGCAGTTACTGTTTCAACTTGCGTTTCTGTCCCCATTTGCATTTACGTTCCAGTGCACGTCACCGGGTGCATTACCCTTTGCATTGTCATTTGCGCTTGCGTTTTCATTACTGTTACCATTTGTGTTTACACTACTGTTTCTCTTTGCATTTTTGTTTGCATCACCGTTCTCATTGCATTTCTGTTTACTGCAGCCCTTTCATTTGCGTTTCCATTTCTCTTTTGTTTTGCGTCTTCCTTGCTGCTATTGTTACTATTTGCATTTGCAATTCCTTTACTGTGCCAGTGCACATTACAGTTTGCGTTTCCATATGCGCTTACATTTCCTTTTGTGTTTCTGTTTGCTTTGGTGTTATTGTTGCTGTTACTGTTACCATTTGCATTTACAATTGCAGTACTGTGCCCGTGCGCATTTCGGTATGCATTTCCATACGTGCTTCTGTTCCTGTTTCTGTTTCTGTTTCCTTTGATGTTATTCTTCCTGTTATCTTTACCATTTGCATTTACAATTCCGGTACCGTGCCTGTGAGCATTACGGTTTGCATTTACCTGTGTACTTGCATTGTGTTTCCATTTTTGTTCCCCTTCGCGTTCCTTTTGCTGTGACACTTAACATTTCCATTTTAAATACCACTGCCATCACTGTTCGCATTACCAGTTGCATTTTCGTACTTGCTTCAATGTCCGTTTGCATCACTGTTCACTTTGGCGTCACTTTGCGCTTGCATTTCTATTAACGTTTCCTTTACCGTTTATGTTTGCATTACCATGTGCACCACTGTTGGTGCTTCTGTTTGTGTTGCTGTTCCTGTTATTATGTCACAAGACATCGCGTGGCGGGAGTGCCCCGGCACATTACATTCACTATTTCTCGTCGTCATTCTCAAACAGAAGGGAAATTAGAGGCAAAAAACTCCATTTAATGCATCAGTTAGGGTTGTTCCACACTGACAAAAGTGAGGAAATTTTGTGTTAGGGTTGAAAACCCCCCTTGGGCACCCCACAGCCCACCCCCCCAATCGGCATCAAGGTGTACCATGGGGTAGTTGGTCCTAACTCTCACCCCATTTTCCTACACTTCAGATTCTTTACACATGTGATGGGGTGTGAGTTAGGGCCAATGACCCCATGGCGCACCACAATGCCGGTTGGGGGGTGGGCTGTGGGAGTCAGGGGTTTTCAACCTACACAAATTTCACTTTGTCACTGTAGAACGACCCTAACAGATGCATTAAATGGAGTTTTTTCCTCTTATATATATATATAAGGGATATATAGTGGTGAGTTGAAACAAATGATTTATCTCCACAAGTGCTGTTTGACCTCGAGTAAACTCACAAGTGGCGTAAGCCATGAGTGAGGTGACCGAGGTCAAATAGCACAAGTGTAAACAAATCATTTATCTGACAGCTCACTATTGTATATTTCATTTATGCACTAGTGTTGCTTTCTATCAGTGCAGGAACATTTGGTTGTGACTGTTTATCTTTTTTTTTAAATGATAATTTCTGGTAGTTTTGGTTAACTTTCCTAGAGTATGTCTGCCTAGCATAGTGGTTGCTATTAAATGAAACACCACTCATTTTGTAGAAAACCTCTTACTGAACAAATATCATGCTCACAGTACCATGCTACTTTTTTCATTTTAAAGTTATTCACATTTGTTTGTCAAAAAGGGAAAAGAAAATCGAATTTTATGCTGTTTTTTGCTAATTATAAAAAAAACTAAAAGAAATCTATAAATGAAACACCACTCGTTTTGCAGATATTTTTATGCTGAACATTGTTTGTGCTTATAGTACCATGCTGTCATTTTTTGTTTTAAAGTTATTCACATTTTTTTGTCAAAAAAGTGAACAAAAAATTATATTTTCTTCTTTTTTTTGCTAATTATAAAAAATCTGTAAGGTATCTATAAATAAAACACCATTTATTTTTTAGATAATTTTGTGCTGAACAATTTTCGTCCTCACAGTGCCATGCTATCTTTTTTCCTTTTAAACTTATTACCATTTGAATATGGTTAGTACTGCTTATGAGGCCGAACATTCTAAATGAATTCCAATAAGATTTGTGATATAGTAACTGTGTATAAATGGTCACTGTATGTATAAATTTATTTATACATACAGTGACTCAGATAAACACATTTATCACACTGAATATATGTCCACCTGTATTGCATATATATATATATATATATATATATATATATATATATATATATATATATATATGCTCACAAGGCTCCTGTTAGTGTACATACAAAGGGCACCCTTCCAACCGGTTGAGATAATCGCATCACATTCACAGGAATCACAGCACACTTTGGACCAGCAACAGTTCTCTCATGGTCATCATTTCTAACAGAACACTGAATGGATTCATGCCATGTTATCCCTCCCTCACATGGTTTAGCAAGACATTGTGCATCATGACATCATCACAGAGTATGTAAACTTTCTGGACATAAGACTGTTGCATTTTAGGGATGCAGAAAAATTCTGGGGACTCTGTGTGACCACTGCATGCATGAGTAACTGTACAATAAATTCTGGGGGACTTTGCATGTGGTGTGACGATACCATTTCACTTCCTTAGCGCGTGTCAATTTTCTGGACACAAGACAGTTGCATTTTGTGTGTTGTGATTATGAGCACATAATGTCATACTTAAATTATAGATTAAAGCAGCAGTGCAACAATGTGGTGAAAATGTTGACCTATAATTTTTATGCTATTTTAGGTTGCCAGCCACTAGTTTCCTCCTGACTTGTATGATACCCTTGTTTTCACAATTTGTGTCTGCTTTACTACGTTTTCTCATGTCTGAAAAAATAAAAGAAGCACACCTTTTAATATGGCTCTGATCAGATTGTCATCACTATTTGCAGCTGTTTTTGAACAAATATTGTTCTGTGAGGTCATAAAACACCGCCTGCTGCATAATTGTTAATTTTACAACAGAAGTAATACATAAACAACTGATGGAGAAAAACAGTGGGAAATACTGTTAAAGACCTGGTCCTCACTGTATTAAAAGGAGTGCTCCTTTTATTATTTCAGACATTAAAAAAGTACTAAAAGAGACTCAAATACTGGAAAGAATGGTATCATACAAGTGAGAAGGTAAGTAAAGTGGCAATGTAAAATAGCATAAAAAAAGTATCGGTCAAAATTTTCACCAGATTGTTGCACTGCTGCTTTAATGTCTGTTTCAAAAAAGAAATATTTCTGGAGTATCAGTAATGTTTACTTTGTATCAGGAGGGATTTGTGAAGTGTTTCCCAAAAAGCAGGACTGAGCAGTGCAAGTATGTTGTGTGCTAAACTGCATGTGTGCTGTCAGTGTTCTTTCCTGTGTGTGCAGACATTGTCCAGCTTTGTGCAAACATATATATGGTGTGACTTGTTGCAGTATGTAAAGAATAAAGATAAGATAGAATACATGATGTATATTTTATTTGTACCATGAGCAACAGTGGAGTAAGTGATATGATATTTTTTCAGAGGTATCAGGTCACTGTGCATCTCTGTCACTCACGGTGCACACATGACTTTGCAGAGATCATAGCACAAAAAACACATGCTGTCCTAAAAGTCATGCATGCAGTATGTGACTAAGCTGCACTCTGGCCAGACACCACTGAAAAAATTTTGTATTACTTAGTCCACTGATGATGGTGACAATAGAATATACATTATTCTTATTGCTATTTTATATACCATAAACAGTGCAACAGGTCAGCATATATATGTTTTCAAGAAGCTGAACAATGTCTGACATCATACACACACACACGCACACACACAAAACAATATTGACTGCACACATGCAATTTAACACATCATACTTGCACTGCTCACACCAGCTTTTCCACAACCACTCCACAACAGAAAGTAAACATTACTGAGGTGCTGGATTATAATAACAGGGCAATAAGGAGTATGTCTGTCTGTATGTGTATGTATATATTTAAAGGGAAGCAGTCACAGTCAGCAACATGAGCTCCCTGTCCCTGCAAGGCTACCCTCAGTTAAGCCTTTTAAGTATGTTTGACATTCTTCTCACTCTGCAACATACTTTATTTTAAAAAGAAAAGTCAGTGACCCATAGCAGGGGCTCCATTATGTGTAAATGAAAGGTGCGGTGGCGACGATCACTCGGGCTTCAATACTTTTGTATTGAAGCACATGGTGCATCTCCATTGCACCTTTACACATAATGGAGCCCCCATAGTGTCTGCCATACTTCTGGGTCACTGACTTTTCTTTATTAAGATAATGTATGTTGCGGAGCGAGAAAAATGCCACAACATACCTAAAAGGCTTAACTGGAGAGTAAGCCTTGCAGGGGACAGGAGCTCCTGTTGCTGACTGCTTCCCTTCAAACTAATACTGTGGCCTTCCCTCTGTCTGCTATTAAAGATAAACAAAAGATAAAACACTACAGCAGTGGGAAGGGGGAGGTGTGCTAAAAAAAAAAGCTAATGGGGGATCCCCTGATGTTCCAGCAGCAGATAGAGCATCAACACAATTTATAACTGGTGTTGCTAGACAGCACCCACCCTCTCATTAGTTTCTGCCACCATGGCCCACAAAAGTGCTATGTCTGCCTGAGTTGCAGGCACTGTGGGGATCACTGGTGTGGGGGCGGACCAGGTAGTGGTGGTGGTAAGGGTGGTGCTGGTGGCAGTGGTGGGGCAGCTGCTGCTGTGGCCCTCCTCCTGCTGTGGTGATGCAGAACAGCAGCAGCCTCTGCCACTGCCACAGAAGGGCCAGCAGATCGAGGCCTGGCCCATTCAGTGACAGCCTGCCACTCCACCTTGTGATGGTTCAACATACATGTGCGCTGGCCCCCAGTCCCCAGATGTGTCCCCCTGGGGGCCACAGTGCACCTGCACAACACAAAGCAGACACACCACAAGGCTGCCGTTCCCCCCAGCACAGTTGAAAAACTTCCAAACTGGGGAGCTGCGGTGGGGGACCAGGCACAGGAGGGGAAGATGTAGTGCTGGCAGCACTGGGGTTCCACCCGCTGCTGTGGAGGTGGTGCTGCTGGAGCTCCTGAAGCTGCTACAGGTGGTGGTGACTGACTTGGTGGACGTGGCGGTGTCTCTGGTGGTGCTGCTGCTTCAGGAGGGGAGAAGGCAGGACCAAAGAGTTTGGAGCGGTACAACACCACCTGGCTATGACCCCCACGTATGTGCACTCCCCTCTGGCTATGGACCACATACTGTCCCTGGTCCATCACACGAAAAAACACTCCTTCTCTCTCTGACATGATAAGCGACTTCACACACAGTCACACACAGCCTCTCTCACACACACACACACACACACACACACACACAAAACAAAACCTATAAAACAAAGAAATTGGTCACCAAAAAGAACTGACAAAATGATACAAAATGCTAAAGAATTAACTTTAAAAAAAGCTTTTGGGTTTTTGGAATTTGCTCAAGAAATAAACTTGTTAACGAACTCTCCTCTCCTACACAAAATGCTTCCTCTCTCTACCTCTGCAAAGGAGAAAGTGAAAGTATCTGCTTGTATGACTCCTTCCTACCTGGCTAAAGCATGTGACTTACAGTACTGTAAGCCATCTTATATGTGGGGGGGGGCTGCCTAAAGTGTCGATATTGTTGTCATTCCACCTTACTTCACGTTAAGACGGAATAACAATGCAAAGTCATAATAACAAAGCGAAGTGAGCACTTTTCAGTGACCACTTCTCATAATGTTATGATAACGTGAAGTGGCCTCTTTGCATTCACTTCACAGGCAGAATTTAATTTTGATGCATCTCTAGTAAAGTGTCCCACATACAGTATGAGGGGCAGCCATTGAGAAGGTCCTTTCTTCAGAAGATTTCAAACGGGCCTATGGCTCTACAAGCAGATTTTTTCCTTGCTGAATGCAGTGGCCAGGCCTGAGTATAAAGGAGCAGGAGGTAGTTTATGTAGTTGGGACCCGACTCATGGAGGGCCTTGAAAAATATCAAGCAAATCTTGAAGGTGGTGCTCCATCTAACTGGTAACCAGTGAAGCTCACGCTACACTGGTGTGATATGATTGAAAATGCTTATTTTTTATTATTTATTTATTTCAACTTTTGTTTACCAGGTAAGCATTATGAGCCAAGGCCCTTTTTCAAATGCGACCCAGGACTGTACATAACAGTCAAGATGTTACATAGACCGAGACAGGAATACATAAATGCATTAAGAATGTCACAATTAATTATAAACAATGACATTTCCGAGACTCAACATAATGATTTCTTAATAACAATTTAAAAGTATAATGACTAGAAGTTTGGTGTAAGTTCCTTGATAAATTATTCCAATGAATTGGAGCAGAATTAGAAAAGGCTACCATGCCCATATTAGTGGTTACCTTAGGAATAACTAGCTTTAATGAGCTATTTGATCATAAGGCCATATCTGAGGTCCTTATTTTCAACACTGAATACAAAGGGGGAGTGGGACCCTAATTTTAAGACATTATGGGTTAGACAATTTAAACTATAAAGACAGTGTAAACTTGTAGGTAACCAACCCAATAGCCGATACAAGGTACAATGGTGTGTCCAGAATGATACTTTCAAAGTAAACCTGCAAATAGCATGAAAAGTAGTAGCAAGTAAAGTAATTTCTGTCTTAGCTAAACTCTGACACAAAAAAGAATTGTAATTCATTATATATGGCAATACATTATTAGCAATGGCTAATCTAGCTTGCACGGTGAGAGAGTTCTGCAATTTAAACAATATTGCCAGCCTCTGATTAATATGTCTACTAATAAATTTAATATGCACATAATAAGGTAAACAAGGACCTAATCCTCAAATATTTAAACTGAAAGACCTGTTCCAATCCAACACTAGTAAAAATCTGCACTACAAGAGGCTTGCTTTTGGTTAATCTTTGTCTAGATCCGAAGAACATGTTCTTTGCTTTTTTACCATTTAATAACAGATGGTTAGTTTTTAGCCAAGTATCCAAAATTTGAAAATCACCATTCAAGTTAGAGGTTATTATATCCTCTGAGGAAGAGCTATTGCAGAGGATGATGTCAACCGCATACATTAAAATGTTAGTTTTTAACAATGTTGGTAGTTGGTCTATAAATATTGAAAATAGAAGGGGCCCCAGCACTGAATCCTTGGGCACCCCTACCTCCATAGTTCTACTACCAGATATCACTCCCCCACGATAGCATACCCTGAGAGAGCGAACAGTTAGCTAGATGCCAAACCAATTCAATGGTGAGTTCCTGACTTCAACACTCCCCCCCAGCCTCCCGAGCAGCAGGCGATGGTCAGCCATGTCAAAGGCATTGAACAAGACCACGACCTGGTGAGTTTCCCACAATCCATTGACCCACTGATGTGGTCCATGAACCTGGCCCAGGCCGTCCCCATGCCATGATGTTTCTGAAGAACATGCTGCTCAGAAAACCGAGTGCCAAAGGAGTTGAACTCAACCAGTTGTTTGTTTACTATTTTTTCTAAAAGTTTTCCCAATACTGGAAGTAATGATACGAGTGGGTAGCTATCCAAATCAGCCACTGTGCACCCCCTTAAATATTGGTTTTATAATAGTATGTTTCCATAGAGTTGGAAATTGACCAGTTAAAAAAAGACACATTAAACACTGTAGACAGTGGATCATAAATGTGAGTTGCAATTAATTTTAGAAACCTCTGCTCAAGATTATCACTACTGGAACTTTTATCAAGGGACAGTTGCCTTAATACTGTCTGCTGTCTTTGTTGACCTTGCAAGGGTGTTCAACACTGTATCATACCCTCTGTTCCTGTCCAAACTTTCCCAAGCTGGGCTCCCAAGTGAGGACACCAGTTGGTTCTACTCCTATCTGGTAGGAAGGTCCCAATTGGTCAGAAATGGAAACTCCACCTCTGCCCCCCTCCCTACCTGTCATGACTGATGTACCCCAAGGCTCACTCCATGGCCCACTCCTGTTCTCCATCTTCCTC
Source organism: Neoceratodus forsteri (assembly GCA_016271365.2). Taxonomy (NCBI): domain Eukaryota; kingdom Metazoa; phylum Chordata; order Ceratodontiformes; family Ceratodontidae; genus Neoceratodus; species Neoceratodus forsteri. The sequence goes on along the minus strand of CM057456.1, from coordinate 677,295,809 downwards.
AATGATCTGTCCACTGCCTGCCCTCACACATACGCTCATATGTACTGTGTGCAGATGACACTGTCCTGTTTACATCTGGCCTCACAACATCTGATGTGGTGTCCAGACTACAGCGTGACTTCAGTGATGTCCAGCACTGGTTTTGCTCAAATCAGCTTTTCCTGAATGCCAAGAAAACTGTATCTATGACCTTTGGCACAATGCAGATAATTTCTAGGCTACCCACTCTCCCTATTTTCCACACCCTGGACAGGACTAAGCTGGAGGACTGCACCTCCTTTAGATACCTCGGGGTCTAGCTTGATCAGCACCTCGACTTTTCTGTTCATATTGATGCCATCCACAAGAAGCTTCACCCCAAGCTGGGTGCCCTGTATCACAACCATGGTTGTATCCCACTGCTGGCCTGCTGTGCAATTGTACAGAAAATGATTCTCCCAATTTTCGACTATGGTGATGTAGTCTATAGTGCCACTCCCAAGTCCACCCTAACCAGACTGGATACCCTCTTCCACTTCTTCTGTCATTTCACTCTTGACTGTCTTCCCTCCGCACATCATTGCATCCTCTACCAGACATTGGGCCTCCCCTCACTGCAGGACAAGAAGCAATCCCACTGTGCTAGACTCAGCCAAATTTTGGACCTAGTCCCTGCCATCTTACCTCTCCTCAGCCCTAACTCTGCTTCCCCTTCCTACGCACTCACTCAGAAATGATGACACCCGTTCCCTGTCTGTGCCGCATATGTTCCCCTCTGCAGGACAAGCAGACTTCCATTATCACATGCCTGAACTGTGGAATTCTCTTCCCATGGCCATTTGTCACACCTCTTCCACTCAACAGCTCAACTCCCTTCTCAAAGATTACTTCTGCTCCTCCTGTGTGTGTACCTAATCTCCTCTGTCCACCAGCCTATGATGGAGTCCTGGCTGGTTACTGTGATTCTAACTATTAACCTTATGGGTATTCCTGTGCACTGTTAACAAATTTGCTATCTGCTGTTACCTGACACTTGTCAATGTGTTGTCTACTTATACTGTTTGGGCACTATTGGCCTCATTTTTATTTTATGTATTCATATAATGCCCGCTACTGTGTGTATTAACTTACCTGTTATTTACTCTGAGCTGCCTTTATTTTTGTTGCCTACTACTGTATGTATTAATTTTCACCTGATAATTACTCTGCACTGCCTTATTATGTATGTCTTCCTGTTACCCCTCCCCTAGGACACATGTGGAATTGAGCAGTAGTCTGCTCAGTATGCCTTCCTGGTAAAACTTTTAAATAAATAAACAATAATTTTGGTACTTGCTTGGGTTTAATTGAATGAAAATAAAAAGAAGTAGATATATGACAGGAGTCAGTACAGATACTGAGCGAGCCTCTGGTGAGAGGTACTGGGGTCTATAACTTGAAGTAGACCTGAATTACCAGCTATATTTTAGAGCCTGTGTTGGGAAAGAACACAATAGCAGGAGGCAGTGGGTAGAATGTATCCCCCTCATTCCAGCTAGCACTTGTTGGTGCTCTAGACATTGTGGGACACTCAGGGCCGAAGCCTAGGACCTCCAGACACCCTGCACATTTTAGTGATTTTCTTTAATTTGTTGTAGTGACTACAGGCATACTAAACAAGACCCCTCACATGAAAGGGGCTTGTGGTGTTGGACTGTGAAGTCAGAAACTCTCAAATTTGCACTTTGGTGTGAGCACCAAATCGGAAGTCACGGACGGCACTTCTGGTTGTCTGTCTCCTGAAATAGCCCCTGTGCAGTGAGCGGAGCAACAGAAGTCAGTACAGATACTGAGCAAGCCTCTGGTGAGAGGTACTGGGGTCTATAACCTGAAGTAGACCTGAATTAACAGCTGTATTTTAGAGCCTGTGTTGGGGAAGAACACAATAGCAGGAGGCAGTGGGTAGAGTGTACCCCCTTGATTCCAGCTAGCACTTGTTGGTGCTCTAGGCATTGTGGGATACTCAGGACTGAAGCCTAGGACCTCCAGACACTCTGCACATTTTAGTGCTTTTATTTAATTTGTTGTAGTGACTGCGGGCATACTAAACAAGACCCCTCACATGAGAGGGACTTGTGGTGCTGGACTGTGAAGTCAGAAACTCTCAAATTTGCAGTTTAGTGCGAGCGCCAAACCGGAAGTCGAGAAAGGCACTTCCAGTTGTCTGGCTCCTGAAATAGCCCCTGTGCAGCAAGCGGGGTGAGTGCTCGTGGGGTCATGTGCAGAGATGTGCACAGAGACACGTGCGTCGCCGTGTGTCTGCTGTGTCCACTGAGGACACTGGGGATCAGGGAGACAGAAGTAAGCACCCTTTTCAACTTAACTGCAAGATCTTCTCAAAGGTAATAGACTGAATATTCAATATTTAAAGTAGTAGTAGTCTGATATACCTGTCTTGCCATGTCTCAGAGTAAGGCTAAACGGGATAAAGCTAACAAAAAAAAAGAATCTGTGTTCAATGCAATATGTACATAGATGAGTTACCTTGCCTTGAGTTTGTCTGTGACAAATGTATTTTAATTGGCACCTTACAAGGGGAAATAGCACATTTACAGCAGCGATTAGAAACACAAAAATAAATAAATCAACTTGAAAACTTCATAGATGAAGCCTTGTTGAATTCAAGTAATTTTCTATCTACCACTACAGGAGACCCCAAGCCTAATATAAGTACTAGTGATACAAATAAAGATATTAGGGTAATTACTTCCCTCAAAGATACTGAAACAGCAAGGGGTATATCACCATTACCACTGCATAACAAGTTTGATGCTCTGGTTAACATTGGGGATCAAGGACACCCTAATGAGCCTTATACTCCAAATGCTACTACGCAAGCTCAGACTATTGACCGATTATGTATTCTGTCCCTTATCAAATCTATCACTAACCCACTTCCCAAAAGTAGGGACATAGTGGTGATTGGGGACTCGATCCTCAGGGGGGTAGATTCTGCAGTTTGTTATGGGAGAAAAGCCCATACAACAGTCAGCACACTCGCAGGGGCCTGTGTAAAAGATATTTCCAGACTTCTGGATGGGCTTCTAGAAAACACTACTGAACCACTTGTACTCCTGCATGTAGGTACCAACGATCTACCTACAAATAATTAGTCTCACATACAAACTGAATATATTAACATCATTATTCAGATACAAGAAAAAAAAGGGGGGAGATAATAGTCTCTGGTATTTTACCCACAATGGGGAGACACTCCGATAAAAATAAATTAATCTTGACTCCGAATGCATGACTATGACAACTATGTAAAAAAAAAAAGAACTGGGCTTATGGACAACCTAACTACATTTTCTAACAAAACCTGCTTTAAAAATGATGGGCTATATCTAAATCACTTTGGCACTCGAGTATTAGGAAAAAAATCAATGAAGTTCTAAAATTCCATTTAAACCGGAACATGGGGGGGGGGGGATACATTAGGTTATGATAACTTCTACCCTATAAAAAAACAAGGGGTACAGGGGAAGCACTTGGTTATGGTAATACCTGTCCTACTAAAAATCTCCCTAGCCACTCAATTGTGGCATGGAATGGACTACTAACTAATGCTAGAAGTCTGGCTAATAAATGCAATGAATTTAAGCTTATGCTACACACCCAGGATATACTTTTGGCACTGGTTACTGAGACATGGGTCAATGATAATGATACTTGTGAGAAAAACATACCAGGATATAACATCTTTGTCAAAAACAGGAAATACAGGAAAGGTGGAGGGTTGGCCATTTATATCCAAGATACTATCAAATGCAAAGAGATGCTTGATGGCGTCAAGGACATAGAAGCATTATGGGTCAAAATATACCCCCAGTCTGGCACTTCAATAAAAGTGGGTCTAGTTTATAGACCTCCCTCTATATCCCTGGAAAATGGCACCAAACTAAAACACATAAGTGATCTAAATTTGTCTGATAATATTCTTATCCTGGGTGACTTTAATTTGCCCAACATTGACTGGACAACATGCAGTGGAACCAGTAAAACCGACAACTCCTATCTTGACGCTCTAGCACAGATAGGACCTGAACAAAAAGTCCCTTATGCCACCAGGAATGGTAAAATATTGGATATCATATTATCCAATATGGGCAACATTATTGCTAATATTACTGCCACAGCAAAGTGTCTGTTGGAAGCTCAAACTTACTGCAAAGAACAAACTGCAACTCCATTTAGGACGTGGAAACCTGATTAAGGCATAATACTGCAAAGCACTGGGTAAGAAGGGGAGATACACTTTCTACAAAAGGTTTTATTTTTATTTTTCCTTATTGGCATTAAGCAGAGAATTGCAGGATTCCTTTAAAAGGGTAGTAATTTTATAACCAGAGTGAGTGAGATACAACTAATTTGCTTGAGTGCGGGGGTTGAGACCTAGCATTTGGCAGGATATTTTTGTAACATTTTAAGTGTCCTGCTGGCTGAGGAGTGAGTTCATTTTTATCCCTGGACTCAGTAGAGTGGTTTGTGTTGGAGCCGTGGTCTAGTAAATTGTGGTGTTAGTGTATTACTATAAAGGACAGTACTCACCAGGGTGGTGGAGCAGTTGTGTATTTGATTGTTTCTAACAGTCACCAGTGGCTGTGAACTAACCCCCCCAGGCGTGGCATTTCCTTTATAGCCACAGTTCTGACATCACTTCCTCAATAGGTCTTGGGGCAGAACTGTCATATTCCTAATAACCCTGCAATGTGCATAAAGAGTAGTTACACAAAACAAATAATACATATATAATTACATATTGTATATAATAAGAGAGCGGGACATGTGGGGAGTGGTGCAATGCACTGGCTGTGGGGTAGCAGTTTTCCGGGAAACATTCTGGAAACTGCATTGCTGTCCTATTTGTAGGCAACTGTCAGCTCTGAGAGAGGAGGTTGCCCACCTCCAGGCTGAACTAGCAAGGACTAAGGAGGCCTCCCCCTCCCAAAGAGCACCACTGCCACAACCACTGAGTCAGAGGTTTCGGAGTATGAAGAGCAGTAGGACCACAGTGGGTTCTGGGAGGGTACGGGTTGTGAACCAGAGGCGAAGCCCCCCAGTTGTACCTCTGCACAAATCAGATGCCATTCTGGCAGAGCAAGGTTCCTCTATGATGGCACCATCAGTGGAGACCCAGAAGAATGCTGAGGACATCCACAAGGGAGACCCACAAAAGGGTGACAAGGGACACCACAGGGGAAGGAAACAGCTACTGATAGGGGACTCAATTGTTAGGGGTAGAACTGGGGAAGGGAGAGAAAGAAGTAAGCTGCCTGCCTGGTGCCATGGCTTGGAGGGAGAAGAAGCGAATCCTCACAATTGTAGAAGCAGCATCACATGAGAGAGAACTAGATATCATTGTCCACCTTGGGACAAATGACCTAGCTAGGCATGGGATCAGTGCAGTGCAGAATGAATTTGTGGAGTTGGGGAGGGGCCTCAGATGGATAGCAAGCACAGTAACCTTCTCAGTGGTGCTACCAGTCCATGGCAGGAGTGAGGCTAGGGTACTGCACACCATGCAGTTTAATGAATCGTTGCAAAACTAGCACAGAGCACAGGGCTTTGGCTTCACTGGGGACTGGGGGTCCACCTGGAGAGATAAAGGTCTATACTGGTATGATGGTCTGCATTTGTCCACTAAGGGGACCAAGCTCCTAGGTGACAGGTTTAAATGCTTCCTTGGCAAGCTTTTAAACTAGATAAGGGGGGAGGTACTGATAAAAGGCAGGAAAAGTCAAGCCTCCCCTCACAAAACATGGCAGGTAGTAGGGTAAACACTGAGGTACCGAGCTCAACACAGGGCAGGACAGGGGTAAATGGTAAAATAGATAAGAGCAATAGGAGCAGGGATGGGAGAAAAAAGGATCAAGCCAACATTAAATGGAGGGCAATGACTACTAATGCCCGTAGTCTGGGAAACAAGCTTTCTGAGCTAGTAGCTTTGATGGAAGATTAACAATTGGATATTGTGGCAGTCACAGAAACATGGTACACCAAGAACCATGAATGGGATGTCAACATACCAGGGTACACAATCTACAGAAAGGACAGGGAAGGGAAAAAGAGGAGGTGGAGTAACTCTATACATAAGGGAAGGGATCAAAGCTACAGAACTAAAAAGTAAAGGGGGAGGACAAGAGGCACTCTGGGTTACCTTGGAGATGGGGAATGGCATCACAATCCGCACGGGGGTTGTATACAGAGCCCCGTCTCAAGGGGAGGAAATTGACAAAAAAATGATAGAGGACATTCTCAAAATGGCTGAAAAAAGGGAGATACTGTTGATGGGGGACCTGAATATGCCAGATGTTAACTGGAGGACATGTACTGCAGCCACATCCAAGAGCAGGGTCATTCTCGATGCCCTGCAGGGGCAGACCTTAGACAGCTAGTGCTGGAACCCACTCAGGAGGGAGCAATACTAGACCTGGTACTCTCAAATGGAGAGAGGATACAAATTTAGAAGTCAGTAGACATCTGGGAACAAGCGACCACTGCACAGTGTGCTTCAATGAGCACAACCATGGAGATAAGCCATACAAAAACAAGATACTGGACTTTAGAAGGGCTGACTTTGGCAAATGGGTGAACACCTGAAGAATGCACTAGCAAATGGCCAAATAGGAGGGGTGGAAGAACAATGGAGAAAAATCAAAACTGCCATCATAGAGGCAACAAGTCTGTGTAAAACAAATAAAGAAAACAAAGCGAGTAAAAAACCACTATGGTTCTCAAAAGAGGTGGCAGGGAAGGTTAAGGAGAAAAAGGCTGCATTCAAAAAGTATAAGGAATCACAGAGGAAGCACGACAGGGAACTGTATCAAATAAAGCAGAAAGAAGTAGGAAAGGCAGTCAGAATGGCAAAGGCACAAACCGAGGAAAAAATAGCCAACTCGGTCAAAAGGGATAAAACCTTTTATAGGTACATTAGGGAGCATAGAAAGGTTAAGGGAGGGATAGTGAAGATTAATAAAGGAGAGGGGAGGTGGGCAGAGGGAGACAGTGAAAAGGCAGAGATACTGAATGAATACTTTTGCTCAGTATTCACAAAAGAAGATGAGGAGCAGTTACCTAAACCAGACAATAGAAGCACTCTGGGTAGGGGGGTTGATACCAGTCCATTCACAGAAGAAAGAGTCCTGAAAGAACTCCTAAAACTCAAGGTGGACAAAGCAATGGGGCCTGACGGGATTCACCCCAGAATCCTAAACGAACTAAGGAGTGACCTAGTGACACCACTGACCACACTTTTTAACAAATCATGGCAGGATGGGGTGGTACCTGAGGACTGGAGGAGGGCAGATGTGATTCCTCTTTACAAAAGTGGGAGCAAGGCAGAAGCAGGAAACTACAGACCTGTAAGTTTGACCTCAGTGGTAGGGAAAATGATGGAATCACTTCTGAAGGAAAGAATTGTTGAGCACCTAGAGGCCAGCGGGGCACAGGACCCAAAGCAACATGGATTTACAGCAGGAAGGTCATGTCAGACTAATCTAATTGATTTCTTTGACTGGGTGACCAAAGTAATAGACCAGGGAGGGGCTGTGGATATGGCCTACCTAGACTTTAGCAAGGCATTTGACACAGTCCTGAACAAACGATTAACAATCAAGTTAGCCAGCCTGGGAGTGGGTCTCAGGGTGGTAGCCTGGGTAGCGAACTGGCTGCAAAACAGGACACAGAAGGTAATAGTGAATGGAACACATTCTGAAGAAAGGGGGGTTACTAGTGGAGTACCTCAGGGCTCAGTACAGGGTCCAATCCTCTTTAACATCTTTATAAGTGACATTGCAGAGGGTCTGTAGGGAAAGGTATGCCTCTTTGCAGATGACACAAAGATTTGTAACAGTGCTGATACACAAGAGGGGTACAGAAGATGAGAAGGGACTTGGCAAGGTTGGAGGAATGGTCAGACATATGGCAACTTAGATTCAATGCAAAGAAGTGCAAAGTAATGCACCTGGGAAACAAAAACCCAGGAGAAGAGTACACAATAGCAGAGGAGGTACTAACAACAACAAAATTGGAAAAGGGACCTGGGAGTAGTCATATCAGATGACCTAAAGGTGGGTAAACAATGTGAAAAGTCAGTAAGGGGAGCCAGGGGGATACTGGGATGCATAGGAAGGGGCATCACAAGTAGAAAAAGGGAAGTGATTGTCCCTCTATATAGACAGTTGGTGAGACCCCATCTGGAGTACTGTGTGCAGTTTTGGAGACCTCATCTACACAAGGACATAGACAGGATGGAAGCAGTCCAAAGGAGGGCAACTAAAATGGTGCAGGGTCTACATCAGAAACCATATGAAGAGAGACTGAGACAGCTTAATATGTATACCCTTGATGAAAGGAGGGACAGGGGGAACATGATAGAAACGTTCAAGTACCTCAAGGGAATCAACAAGGTCCAGGAGGGTAGCATCTTTCAGAAAAAGAGATGTGTAAGAACAAGGGGGCACAGTTTAAATATAGAGGGGGGATGGCTCAGGGGTAATGTGAGGAAATTATTTTTCACGGAGAGAGTGGTGGATACATGGAACAGCCTTCCTGAGGAGGTCATTGGGTCTAAAACAGTGGGGGAATTCAAACATGCATGGGATGGACACAAAGCAATTATAGTGGGGAGTTGCAGGAAGCAGGCTGTTGGTTAACTAGAATCTGCAGCTTATCCAGTAGGTAGGGAAATGGGCAGACTGGGTGGGCCAAGTGGTCCTTTTCTGCCGTCAAAGTCTATGTTTCTATGTTTCACTAGTGGGCAATAGTGACCACTTGTTTGTGAACTTTCAGGTTCTGGGTCAATCCAGGCAGATAGGGGCAGGGGTTACTGAAAGATTAAACATCAGAAAGGCTAACTTCACTATCATAAAGGAAAACATGGCAAAATGGGACTGGGAAAATGATTTTGTGGGCCATACAGTTGAAGGGAAATGGGACTTTCCGATCTCAAAATTAAAGGGCGAGGTCTTTAAGAATATACCAACCATAAAAAAATATACCACCAAAAGAACACCCCCTAGTTGGATGAAGTCCTCTATTAAGAAATTAACAAAAAAAATAGATTGTTTAAATGCATCAAACATGGCAACCAGCAATCACTTCCGGTTTATAGAGCATTGGTTAAAAAAGTTAAATCAGTGATTAAATTAGCTAAAGCACAGCATGAAATAACCATGGCTACCAGAGTTAAAGGCAATAAAAAAGCTTTCTTTTCCCATATAAACAGCTTAAGAGGAACTATGAACTCGGTAGGCCCTTCTACCAATAGTTCAGGGCTACTTGCTAGTAACAAAGAATTGGCCGATATGCAAAACAATTATTTTTGTTCAGTGTTTAATAACAATACTACTAAAACATCTGAGAATATACTATTACCCAATTATTAACCCAAAAGATGTTTATCAGAGACTTAAAAAGCTAGCCATCAGTAAATCCCCGGGGCCCTTGGGTGTTACAGGAACTCTGTGATTATATATACTTACCACTGACTCATATATATTCCAGCATTCCCTAGATTCAGGTGATATACCATTAGGATGGAGGGTTGCCACTGTGGTACCCCTCCTCAAAAGAGGACCAAAAACAAAACCTGTAAACTTCAGACCTATCAGTTTGACATCTTTAATGGGTAAATTACTGGAAGATATAATTAAAGACTACATACAGCAGCAACAACTGATACTTGGGGCCACTGACCCCCACCAACATGGATTCATTAAAAATAGGTCCTGTTCGACAAATCTTTTGTTTTTTTATGAAAATGTTAACAGGGAAATAGACAGGAGAAACCCCGTCAACATCATATTCTTGGATTTTGCCAAAGCCTTTGATAAGTTGCCCCATTCTGAATTGGTTAGATCTCTGGGGGACCTTAAGCTGTGTACTAATATCATGCATTGGATTGCCAACTGGCTGGAGGGGCACCAACAATGAGTGGGTGGTTAATGGTGTTTACTCTGAATGGGCCGGGGTCACGAGTGGGGTGCCACAGGGGTTGGTCCTGGGTCCCATTCTTTTCAATATTTATATTTCGTCATTAAAATTGGATTTGCCTAACATCTGGTTGTCAAAAGTTGCGGATGACTGTTGTCTGGGAACAGTAGTAAATGCATCAGATAGTACCACTGCTCTGTAGGATGCATTGGGTCACATTTATTCTTGGACAAAACACAGTAAATTGGCTTTAAATGTCAGTAAATGTAAAGTTATGCACTTAGGTATCCACAACAAACAGCACAAGTATTTTTTTTGAACGAGGAACCTCTGATTGTAACACATTGCGAAAAGGACCTTGGTGTGAACGTAAGCCCTGATTTTAAACTTAATGTTCACTGTAGGGACCAAGTGAAAAAGGCCAACCAAATATTGAACTGTATCTTTAGGCATATATCACGTCAAGCTAGGGAAGTAATACTCCCCCTATACGTAGCATTGGTCAGACCCCACTTGGAGTATTGCGTTCACATATGGTCCCCATATAGGAAAGAACATATAAAAAGGGTCAAAGCAGTTCAGCGAAGACTGACTAGGTCTGTTGTAGATTTCAAGGAGATGCCATATGAAGAAAGACAGAACACTTAACTTATATTCACTACAATACAGAAGGCATGGGGGGGACTTGTGTATGCTTTATAGAGAAATGGAGGATAACATCCTTAGAGCTGAAATTGGCCTTACGTCTAAACATGGCAGAGTTAGTGGTAGGAGACACACCAGGCAACTCCACCTGGAGAAATGGAACTCAGTTCTTAGAAAGAACTGGTACAGCCAACGGGTGGTTACAGTTTGGAATGCTCTTCCATCAGAAGTAACTGAAAGTAAAGATATGAACACTTTCAAAACTAGGTTGGACAAGGTTATGAGTAATGTGGCTAAATTTGAGGTTAGTTAAAATTATAACTACTCAGGATTAATCAAAATTATACAAGGCAAGCACTAAGGACGCAAGTCTATTACAAGCTTGATTTGATCTATGAAATCAATGACCTTCTGTTACTGTTTTTTACTGTTTGTGTGGAAACTGTACTATTTATTATAGAAAAAACATCAGTAAAATGGATTATACTAGCTATCATCCAGGCTGCAATGTTTAGCACTAGTTGGAGACAATGCACCAAACATACAGAAAGCCTGAGATAAAGATCATTACAGTTTTCCTGGTGGGAGGTAACAAAGTCATGAAGTACAGCCACCGGGTCATCATATCAGAGAAAGAGCTTCAGCTGAGTGATATTCCTCAGATGGAAAAAGCACAATGAATAATATTCAACACACAATATTCAAGAGTCAGTCTGTCATCTATTATTTCCCCAGACTTTTGGTCCTGTCTACAGCTTGGAGGGCAGTACCACCCACTGATGAAAAAGTAAAACTAACCCTCTTCTTTGATAACTTCTAAGATCCTGATTCCATAATTGCACAGATAAAGCTTAGGGTCACGGGGCAGCAGGTGACATTTGCCATACCCCCGTCTGAACGCTACTAATGTGTACATGCTGTAGACACTGTTTGCTTGTTCTCTGGACACAAGGCTGTGGCTTCCTTCTGCCAACCCTCTTGTTGTCTTTTCCATTGCCAATTGGCTTCTGTTTGAGAGTCTGCTTTTGCTATCTCCTCTGGGCACCTGCTCTGTCTGTGCTTTGCTGTGCAGATTGTTTGTGTTCCTGGCCTCCTGCCAGCCTTATGCTGGTATTTCTGGCCTTACCATTTAGGTGCTTGCCTCTCCACCTCCCTGTGGGACTCCTGCTGCTGGTGTGCTTGCTTCCTAAGTGCCCCACTCACCTGTTTCACTTGGTTTCCTTCACCTCTTCCTGCTGTGGGCCTCTGGCACTGTTGTACTGGGACTTTTCTGGTGATCCTGCATGATGGTTGCACTGCTCCTTCATCACTAGGCTTTCTTCCATTCTTCCTGCTGCTATCTGGCTTCTCTGGTAGCTGCCACTTTTCCCTCGTGCCCCCACCTCCCCCACGTCTGCTATGTGCTTGTCAGGGATGGCTCTTTTCTACTCTCTGCCTCCTGCTGTGCTGCTACTGGGTTCCTCCTGGCCGTAGCTCTAGCCCTATACTTCACTTCTAGTTGTCTTCTTTTCAGGCCACCTTCCTTGCTGCTCTGCCTGCCTTCCCCCTCTCCTGCCTGCCTTTATTATTGGGGCTGCATGCTGGGCTGGCTGTCCCTCCTACACTGTCTGCCTCAGATTTCTCCCATCCATGGATCTAGCCATACTCTGCGTTCTGTTTTGTTGTTTTAGGGCTTTTCACTATCTTTTCATCTAGGGCATCCACCCTGCCTCACCCCTCAAGAGCTCAATACCCTTCACCTTTGGCTTTGTACTGCTTCTCTGCAGCCATAGCCAGACTCAATCCAGGAGTTTTGTGGGTCTGTGCTCTGCTGCTCCCTAACTTCAACCAGCCTATGCAGATGGCTGTCCAGTTCTCTCCTCAGGACTCACTTTTACCCTTATCATCTACCATTCCTACTCTACATACAACAGTACTTTGAGGCAAACACGTCCCCAACCATCATCAGGCACACTCCCCAATGACATATGGGCACATGCCCTCCAACAACTGGACATATGCCCATTTTCCATCCCTCAAGGGCCCCGCACACTTTCACCTTCTATGGCTGTGAACAGCAAAGGTCAGTATACATGCTGCAACAATCAGTATGCTTTTTCCTTAAATGGCTTCATACTGCGCTGGCCTGACCACTTCAAGAGATTAGTTTCTTATATCCATGAGCCCTGTTAGGAGCATTTTACGATACCAGTCCTGAAGCAGCTGTCTCTAATCTTTTCCTTTTCCTTTGGGTGTTCAAATCCCAATATTCCTCCCATGGCTACAGCTGTGCTGTCAGTTGGCTAGCCTGACAGATCATCAGTGGTGGAAGATGTCTGGTTGGAAGTAAATGCTTGCATATTCCTAAGCATGGTGTGGTGCATACCAGGCCTGACTGACATCTGGGTTCTAATTTGTTTTGTTCAATGCCTTGAGGGATGGCCAACTGACACCTTGGATGTCCAGAAGTTTCCTCCACAGGGTTTTTTTCCTCTCCTCCATTCTGATGGTCATAAACTTAATAATAATAATAATAATAATAATAATAATAATAATAATAATAAAATGTATTTGATTAAGTGCCTTTCAAATATTTCAAGGCACTGTACAAAGCATCATAGCATCAACGTAACAATACATACACTGACAATACAACCAATAAAATAATTAAAATAAACAATTAAAATACAACAGAAATGCCTGATTCCATAAAAATGACTTTAAAGCCTTCTTAAAACTATCCACTGTTGTACTTTCTCAGAGCTGGCGGGGCAGAGAATTCCAGAGGGTGGGAGCCGCAAAACCAAAAGCACGGGCTCCAGAAGACTTCAAATTCACCCTCGGTATCTCCAGCAACCCCTCGTCAGCTGAGTGAAGCTGTCTCAGAGGGGTGTAAGGCCCCAGAAGCTCTTTCAGGTAGTCGGGACCTAACCCATGTAGGGCTTTGTAGGTCAGAAGACCCACTTTAAAGGTGATCCACCACTGTATTGGCAGCCAGTGCAGAGTGCGCAGCACAGGGGTAATATGGGACCTTCTAGACACCCCAGTCAACAAACGTGCTGCTGCATTCTGCACTAGTTGCAAGTGGCAGATATCAACCCCAGCAAGCCCTAGGTACAGGGAGTTACAGTAATCAAGACGAGATGTCACAAAGGCGTGGACCAAAACAAGCAAATTGCCTGGTGGAACCAGGTGCCTAATCCTGGAGATGTTTCTAAGATGAAAAAATGAAGTCTTGACTACTGCAGACACCTGATAACGAAGGGTCAAGCCAGTGTCAAGCTCCACACCCACGTTACACACCCGTTCAGAGGTAGGGATCTTGTCTACCCCAAGAACTAATCCAGAGGGGGACCCTTTCCCTAGACCCTCGACCCTGCGACCGGGGTCCACCACCATAACCTCAGTCTTTCCCGGGTTCAACTTCAAACCACTGGTATTCATCCAGTCTTGGATATCAACGAGGCAGTTATTCAGCACCGAGATAGCACTAACCTGGTCAGGTGCAAAAGACAGGTAGAGCTGGGTATCATCAGCATAGCAGTGAAACCTCAGCTCATACCGTCTTACAATGTCTCTGAGGGGTAGCATATATACTGCAAATAACATGGGGGAAGCACCGAACTCTGAGGTACCCCACAAGGTAGAGAGAAAGCCCCGGATGAACATAAACCAGAAACCACTCTCTGCGTTCTCCCCAGGAGGTAAGATGAAAACCATCTGAGGACCACACCTGAAAGCCCGCAGATGGACCTCAGATGTTCGAGCAAAACCCCATGATCCACAGTATTAAAAGCTGATGATAGAGCAAGGAGAACCAGAACAGAGCGGTGTCTCTGATCTCTCGCCATCAGGAGATCATTGAGCACCCGAACCAGAGCAGTCTCGGTGCTATGCCTCTTATGAAAACCTGACTGGAGAGGCTCGTATAAACTATGGATGGTCAAATGGTTATCAAGTTGAGCAGCCACAACTTTTTCAATAACCTTCCCCACAAAAGGGAGGTTAGAAATCGGACGGTAGTTGGCTAGGTCATTCGGGTCTAAGGAAGCTTTCTTCAGAAGGGGAGTCACCACCCCTTCCTTCAGAGAGCTAGGGAAAACTCCCATCTCCAAAGAACACTGAATAATCCGAGCAAGGACCGGGCCAGTAAGTTCACTACATCCTATAATCAAGGAAGTAGGACCCAGATCCAAACTCCAACATGTTGGGCGCTTCTCAGAGACAATCCTCATAGCGTCCACGAGCTCCGGAAGATTAAAGGAACTCCAGGAAACTCCGGGCTCTGCGACAACACACTGATCAACTGTAACAGCCTTGGAGTGAGGTCGGGGACACTGCCTCCGAATGTCTTCCACCTTATTCGCAAAGAATAGAGCGATCTCCTCACAGTCATTCTGCGTAAAAACTCGACGGACCTGCAGACAGGCTGGGTTGCACAGTCTGTCAACAATTCTGAAGAGCTGAGCCAGTCGATTCCGAGCGACAGAAATTTCCCTGGACAGGAATTCTGCCTTCTTACGGGAAATTTCTGTTTGATATAGCTTATAATGCTCTAGCAAAATAAGATGGTTGTCATCCGAGGCAGTCTTCCTCCACCGATGCTCCAACCTATGCCCCAACCTCCGCAACCCTCTCAACGCCCCATCACCAAACTTAGGTTTCTAGTGTGTAGTTAGGTGTATTCTGTTGGTGGATTGGGACTTGGATGGTAGTGCTATTTCATTTTCTTCTGGGGTTGCTGAGCTTCACAGCCTTATCTCTTTCCTTAGTGGAAGTTGAGCTCCGACAGTTCTATTACATTCTTTCTGCTTTGACTTTTTCATGTCTTCTCTAATGTATCTTTTGCCAAAGGTCTGCCATCCTGTGGCTCCTCTAGGGGTTGAACCCTCCTCAAGGGGGTTCCTGTGCCCCAGTATCTCAAAAGAGGTGCTAGGTCACTGAATAGAGAATATGAAAGGCCACAGACACTACAATCTAATCATGCTTACATGTTGTACAAGCATAATACTCCTAGAATTGATTAGCTACTCCGTTCATAATTACCAGCTGAACCAGTAAATTGCAAGGCTAAAGCCTGAGGTTTGGTAGGGCAGTGGAAGACACTTCCCATGTCCCCTTCAAGCACTGTAAAAGGGTGTGTGCCCCAAGCTTCTTCTGGATACCTGTTTGTTTGCTTTCATAATCCTCTCCTCTCATCCAGAGCTTTGCCTCTCTCTCTCTCTCTCTTTCTCTCTCTGGGCTTCTTCTCAAAGGTACCTTAGCCAAAGGACAATCATCTTGTGGCACCTCTAGGGATGGAACCCTCCAGTGCCTCCAGTACCACAAAAAGGGTTGTAGTACACTATGAACAGAGAGTGTGAAAGACACTAGAGATGACATGCATATCATGGCTGCATTCCATTTGTTCCACAAGCTCAACACCCCTAGCACCAATTGATTAGTTACTCAATACATACCATAGCTGTCCACTGAACCCATGAAACAACAATTAATTTTTTCTGGATTCAGACTTACACAGCTAGTAGCCATCTAGTCATTTAGGTCAGAAAAACATTGAGTTATCACAACTGCAGGGCCACCCAGCTTTGATGTAAAGAAGAGGTACAAACTGGGTGTCATCTGCATAGCATTGAAAACCCAAATTATAGCATCTCACAGTCTCTCTCCCAGTGGAAGCATATACACCATGAACAACAAAGGGGATAGGATTGAATCCTCAATCAGGTACGAGTCCACATGGTCACATTTGCACAGGAGCAACCCCAGCAATCAGGTTACTTAAAATGCAAATGAGACCATGTAAACAGGGCCTTAGAGCACAGTAATACTGACATCAAAAATGATGACATACGTAAGTCTAAACATGATTGTACCTTACCCAAAGCACTAGAGACAGCCCTGAAAAACAAACATATTCTTATATGGAAACAGCAAATCAAATCTCATGAAAAACTTGATTGTTACTGTTCCCTCCACAAAAACTCACCACAGCCACTTATCTGCATACAGTTAAAATGTTAAACACAGACAAACTCTAACCAAATGCAGAATCAGTGACCACAGTTAAAAAATAGAAAGAGGAAGGCACACAACCTTGAAACCTAAAGAAGCTCGACTCTGTACTCAATGTGAGCGCACTGAAACTGAAACAGAAATGCAGTTCATTCTGTACTGTACAAATTAAAAATATAGCTGTATATAAGAAGAATGTTTCCTTAAACTATCACAAAGGATCATGGATTTCAAGCTTATGAATGATGAAGCTAAACTCTGTATACTGCTGTGGATAAGAAATGATATAGCAGAATTAGTTGCAAACTATACAGCATCCTTTTGCCAGCTTTAAAATACTACATAGATGTACATTGTAGTATGTTTATGTCTCATCAATAGCCTGGTGTATAAACTATGGCAATACCTGTATATCTTGTCATGCCAGTAAGTTATTTTTTTATTTTTTATTACACTTTTTTTTTTAGAGAGAGGTAGGGCTGAATACTTCATATTGGCAGCAGAGCCAATTTATTCATAAAACACATTTTCTTCTTGTCCACCAACTCGATAAATCCAGTTTCTGGTGATTGGCAGGGTAGGGCAGGAGATACACCTCTCCTCTGAGCTTCTTTGATTTTGTGGCCTAATGCTGCTGGTTTCTAAGTCCAGCCTGTCATGTTGGTCCCTGAGGAAAAACAAATGTGGCCTCTTGGTCTCTATCTTCCCATGTGGAATGTTGCTAGTAGCACTGGAAAAAAGGGAGCAAGACAGTGAAGCTGGATCAGGTTTGGCCAAATAAATAAACCCCCTCCCAAGTTTGCAGTGGGCAGAAAAGCAGGGAGTAAATGCAGAGAAATGCCTACTTTATGCAAACTATGAATGCTTTATCGCATAACAGGGCATGGGTGTATCAGGCATTAAAGCACACCCAAGGTGGCTGTGAGGCATGAAGCCAGAGGTCAAGTGTCCTTATAACCACCATGCATTCATTAATACGTGATACACCCATGTACTCTTGAGGGATAATACACTTATAAAATAGAGAAATGTTAAAATAAATTGAAAGTCTTAGGAGTTTTTTATGCAGAGGAAAAGAAAAGTATTTATTGTGTCCTTTCATTAAGTAAAAGTAACTGGAGTGAAAAGTAATACATTTTGTTACTGTTGCTTTAAGTGAACTGCAGCTTTATTCTTACTGTACATGCCAACTTTTACTTTGATGAGCTTTAGCAGTTTCAAGAAGTTTCAGCTTTTGTTCTTTTATTTTTATTCTCAGAATATCAATGCTATCATCAAAACAGTAATCAACCTGGTCACTTACTGTGAGGTGTCCAAACATTGCAAAATTGGGTTCTGGTATATCACTCATTTTTATGTATTCCTGAAACGGTTTCTGCTGTGCTTCTTTGAAGTCATAACAGACAATGACTGTGTATTACTTTGGTTTTGGGGGTATTGATCTGTTGTAAATACAAAGGCTTTTTTTTTAAAAGGTTTATGCATGGTAGCATGTAATATGTTGTATTTAATAAGTGGTCAAGTGATTCATTTGGTCAATTCAATTTCTATATTTTTGTGGCTTTTACCTACCTATTTTATAATTAAAAATATAGCTTTCTCCTCCTGACATAGTACACAATAACGCCAGAGAAGAAAAAGCAAGACAGATCGATTGACCTCTGCTCCTTCCTCAGCCAGCACTGGAACCAACCATGTGGGAGAAGGAGTTACAGCAACACAGTGCTATGCATGGCCAAGCTAGGCCCATTTTCACCAGTGGCCTGGATCATTTCATTCTGATTCATTGTGAAGACTGCAGCAACATGCAGGAAAGTGGAACAAAGTAGCTGTGGGCCTTCTTTCTTTTTGCTCTATTTAAAAAAAAAAACACAAATAACCATATACCCCTCCCCCATCCTCAGCTAAAATGGCATCTCAGCACCATAAGGAAAGGAACCCTTCAATCAGAATGAAACAAAATAGGGTAATCCACCAAGGAGAAGTGGTAGGGCTATGAAACACAAACAGCGTAAACCAAAACTGCATATCCAGACTCAGCAAAGGCAATTCCAGGGATAGCAGGCAATGTGCTTTAATGCTTGTAGCCAACCAAGCAAACTCCTGGAGCTCACAACCATGTTGGCAGAGACACAACTAGACTGGGTTGCAGTTATAGAAACATAGTTCACTGTGAGCCACAGCTGGGATGTGGCCATACCAGGTTACAGGCTCTTCAGAAGAGACTTTGAGGGGAAAGGGGGAGTAGCTCAGTATCTAAGGGAGGGGATCAGCACAACAGAGATCCAGGGAAAACACAGAAATGCAGAGGCCCTGTGGGCCACCCAGGGAGCTGGGGACAAGGACCCCATCTGAGTGGGAGTTATATACAGACCTCCATCTCAGGAAGCAGACATTCACAAAGAACTCCTAGAAGCCATCTCAATGATGGCTGATAAGGGTGAGCTACTACTAGTTGGAGACTTCAATCTGTCGGATGTAGATTGGGCCTCATACACAGCATCCACTGAAAGGAGTAGGGTGTTCCTGATTGTACTGAAAGGTGCAGGGCTCAACCAACTAGTGAACTCACCCACTAGAGACAACACAACCCTAGACCTGGTGCTCACAAACAGCTCAAGGGTGTCAAATGTACAGGTGGACATCAACCTGGGGACCAGCAACCACAGGTTGGTTTGGTTCACAATCAACAAAGCAGATGGAATATGTCACACAAAAATCAAGATCCTTGAGTTCCATGAAGCAAACTTTCCAGAGATGAGATCAAGAATCACATCAATGCTATCCAAGGTTAGCTCGGGGAATGTGGAAGTAGACTGGCAATATTTTAAGGAGGCAATAACTACAGTTACTGAACAATGCATGTCGAATCAGTAAATCAAAAAGAAGGAAGAAACCTCTCTGGTTCACCAGGGACATAGTAGCAAAAATAAGGGAAAAGAAGATGGCCTTTAAGCAATACAAAAAGTCACAGAAGGAAGCTGATATGGACAATTACAGGAACAAACTCTGGGAGGCAGGAAGGGCCATTCAAAGGGCCACAGCTCAAACAGAGGAAAGGATAGCACTGAGAGTCAAGAAGGGAGATAAAACCTTCTATAGGTACATTAGGGAAAAGAGAAGGTGTAAGGGAGGAATAGTCAGATTAGCAGCACAAGATGGCCAGAAGGTACAGTAGAAGAAGACAAATTCAGAGCAGAGATGTTGAACAAATGCTTCTGCTCCGTATTCACAATAGAAGATAGTGGTAAAGAACCTCCACTAAAGCATGTGGAACACAATAACAAGGAGGCCAACACTAGCTCCTTCACAAGGGAAAGGGTTCTAGAAGAACTAAACAAACTTAGGGTGATAAGGTAATGGGACCGGATGGTATTCACCCGAGGGTGTTGAAGGAGCTACGGGAAGAAATCGCAGCACCACTAGCAGAACTATTCAGTAAATCACTGGAGAGTGGCACAGTACGTCAGGATTGGAGAACAGCAACAGTAGTGCCCTTGCACAATGGAGGAATCACGGAGGATGCTGGAAACTATCACCCAGTCAGCCTAACCTCTACTGTGGAAAAAATTATGCCGGCACTACTAAAAGAGAGAATAACAGAATACCTGAGAGAAAGTGGAAAACTAGACTCCAAGCAACATGGCTTCATGGCAGGTCAATCATGTCAAATAAACTTGACTCATTTCTTTGACTGGGTTACCAAAACCATATACCAGGGTGATGTGGTTGACATAGTGTACCTAGACTTCAGCAAAGCTTTTGACATCGTCCCCCACAGGAGACTGGGAAACAAACTAGTGCACACAGGGTTAGGGCATAAGATAGTTAACTGGGTTAGGAACTGGCTACAGAATAGGAAGTAGAGAGTCTTGGTCAACGGGGCTTTGTCACAAAAGGGGGAAGTGACCAGTGGCATACCACAGGGGTTGGATCTGGGTCCAATTCTCTTCAACACCTTCAGTGGTGACATCACAGATGAATTGGAGGGGAGGGGTTGTCTGTTTGCAGATGATATAAAGCTCTGTAACAGGGTGGATACACAGGAGGGGGCCACAAGCATGGTAGCTGACCTCAGGAAACTAGAGAAATGGTCAATGGACTACGGGATGAGGTAACCAGACTCAGAGCAGAAGTAAACTGGGTCAGGAGTACCATCACCCCTACCAGGGACCACGCAGTCCAATGCAGCTGCCTCAAAGGATGCCTAGAACGAGGAGCACTTGGATGACAGTGGGCTCAGGGAGGGTTAGAGCAGTCAGGCAGAGGCACATCCCAGATCCTATTCCTCTCAAGAACTCATATGCCACACTGGCAAATGAGGACAACCAAATAGAGGTACCCAGAGAAGTGGAAGGAAAGGATGTGGAGGTTAGCCAAGGAGGTGACCTCAGTGGGGAAAGCAGTGGACCCCAGAGGAGGAGGAAGCGAATCCTGGTGGGGGACTCCATCATAAGAGGGATCCAGCTAGGAACATAGGAGGGGAGGACAGGGAGGGGAGGTGAGGTGCCTACCAGGTGCCATGGCATGGAGGAATGGAAGGAAGATACTGGGGATCACTGGGAAGGCAAGACGGGAAGGTGAGCTGGATGTCATTATCCACCTAGGTACTAATGACTTGGTAAATGGGGAGCCAAAGGAAGTTCAGGAAGAATTTAGAAAACTGGGGAAGGGTCTCAAGCAAGTAGCTACTTCTGTCACTTTCTCAGAAGTACTACCTGTGAGAGGCATGGGAGAGCATAGGAGTGCATGCATTAGGAACTTTAACTCATGGTTGAAGAACTGGTGCTGTGAGGAAGGGTTTGGATTCATTGGTGACTGGGGACCCACCTGGAGGGATGGAGGTTTGTTCAAGCCTGATGGCCTGCATCCATCCTGGAGGGGAATTCAAGCACTCAATAATAAGTTTAAATGCTACATTGACAAGCATTTAAACTAGCAAAGGGGGGTGGCAGGCCAGCAAGGAAGGTACCTACTTGCTCACCCCCACAGCTAGCAGTGGAACCAGTGAACCAGAGGAGTGGCTATCTCTGCAAAGTAGTGTGCAAAAGATGAAGATTAGTGTCCAAAAGGTGGATAAGCAGAAAAGGGGCAAAATTCAGCAGAAGGGCAGACAGCAAGGAGAACCAGGATAAATGACAATCAAGGAAGGGGCTGGAGTAGAACAATGAAGCAGTCTAGGAGGTCAAATCATGGAAAGCCATGTGTGCAAATGCCAGGAGCCTTAGCAACAAGATGGAAGATCTGGAGGCTGTCATGGTACAGTCAGACCTGGACATTGTGGCCATCACTGAAACCTGGTGTAATGATAACCATGCCTGGGAGATGGCCATACCTGGCTACAACATATTCAGAAGAGACAGAGCAGGCAGGAGGAGGAGTGGCACTATGTGAAAAATGACATAAGGGCCACAGAGATCCAGGAGGAACAAAATGGGGAGAGATACTGTGGGTAAAGCTGAAAGGAAAATGGGGCCAGCCATCCACACAGGTGTGGTCTATAGACCACCAGCCCAGGAGGAAGAAACAGATAGGGAGTTGATGCTAGCCATCCAAAGGATGGCAGACAAGGGTGAGGTAGTACTGGTTGGAGACTTCAATATTCCAGACGTGGACTGGAGCATCCCAGCAGCAGCATCAACTAGGAGCAGATTTATCCTGACTCTTCAGGGTGCCTTCCTCACAACTGGTCATGGAACCAACTCGGCAGAGGCAATATTGGACCTTCTGCTCACAAACAGGGACAGTGTGATGGGGGTAACAGTGGGGGAGCACCTGGGTAACAGTGACCACCAGTCATTGTGGTTTGAAATCACAGAAAGAGCAGAACCAAACCACACAAAAACACGTATCCTGGATTTTAGGGGGGCAGACTTTGGGAAAATGAGGAGATACTTAAAAGAGGCATTAAGGGGAATGGGACAGGAATCAGGGGTTGAGGAACAGTGGGCAGTATTTAAAATGGGGATTATAAGAACAACAGAATTATGCATTAAGCAGGTTAGCAAGAGGAAAAGGAAGAGGAGACCATTATGGTTTTCCAAAGAGGTAGCAAAGAAAGTGAAAGCCAAAAGATTGCATTCAGGGCATACAAAAGACACAGGCAGAAGGGGATAGGAAGAAGTACCAGGAGAAACAAAGGGAGGCAGGGAAGTCAGTAAGGAAGCCAAAGCTCAGACAGAAGAACACATTGCAAAATCAGTGGTTAAAGGGACAAAACCTTTACAGGTACATAAGTGAAAAAGAAAGACAAAGGAGGGATAGTGAGACTGAAGGGGAGGATGGGAGTCGCTGGAGGATGACAACAGTAAAGCTGACATATCGAACAGGTATTTCTGCTCAGTCTTACTGAGGAAGAGGGGGTAATGGGTCTGAAGGGAGCACAAGGGTGAGAATGGTGCAGAATGGACACAAGTCCCTTTACACAGAAAGGGTCCTTGAAGGAACTGGAAGTAATAAGAGTTGACAAAGCAATGGGGCCAGATGGGGTGCACCCCAGGGTCCTTAAAGAACTAAGAGAGTGGTGGCTGAACCTCTGGCTATCTTGTTTAGCCAATCACTGGAAACAGGGGAGGTACCCAAAGACTGGAGGACAGCAGATGTAGTCCCCTTATACAAAAGTGGGAACAAAGAGGAAGCAGGGAACTACAGACCAGTCAGCCTCACCTCGGTAGTGGGAAAGATCATGGAAGCACTACTGAAGGAGAGATTGTGGAACATCTGGTTGTCAAGGGACTACAGGACCCAAGGCAGCATGGTTTCACCAGGGGAGGTCATGTCAGACCAACCTCATTGAATTTTTGACTGGGTGACTAGGGAGGTGGATCAGGGAGGGCAGGACATGGCCTATCTGGACTTCAGCAAGGCCTTTGACACTGTGCCACATAGAAGACTATTACACAAACTGGGGAATATGGGTGTGAGGGACAGCAGGTGGTGGGTAGGTAACTGGCTGGGTGGCAGGACCCAGTGGGTGGTGGTAAATGGCTGTCACTCCACAGAGGGAAGAGTGACCAGAGGGGTACCACAGGGATCAGTGCTGGGACCGGTCCTATTCAACATCTTCATCAGTGACATTGCACAGGATCTAGAAGGCAGACTTTCACTGTTCGCTGATGACACAAAGCTCTGTAACAGAGTAGATACACCAGAGGGTGTAGACAGAATGAGAAGGGACCTGCAGAAACTTGAAGAATGGTCAAGGATTTGGCAGTTGAAATTCAATGCAAAGAAGTGCAAGATAATGCATATGGGGCACAAAAACCCTGGCACAATATATCAGTTGGGGGGTGAGGATATAGCATGCACCAAGCAGGAAAGGGATCTTGGGGTTATCATCTCTGATGACCTCAAGGTAGGGAAACAGTGTGACAAGGCATCAGGTAAAGCAAATAGGATGCTGGGATGTATAGGCAGGGCATCACCAGCAGGAAAAGGAGGTCATAATTCCGCTATACAAGACACTAGTGAGGCCCCACCTGGAGTACAGTGTACAGTTCTGGAGACCATACCTACGTAAGGACATAGACAGGGTAGAGAAGGTTCAGAGGAGGGCAACAAAGATGGTGCATGGATTGCATCACAAGTCCTTGAAGACAGGTTGAAGGAACTGAACATGTACTCCCTAGAGGAGAGGAGGGAGAGAGGGGATATGATAGAGACATACAAGTATCTTACAGGGAGAAACAGGGTGCAGGAAAACACTATTTTAAGCGAAAAGATGTTCCAGGACTAGAGGGCATGGGATGAAGTTGGAGAGAGGACGATATCTAGAGGAAACATGAGAAAGAATTTCTTCACAGAACGGGTGGTGGACAAGTGAACACCCTGCCAGAGGAAGTGGTGGGGGCTGAAACAATCACGGGATTTAAGAATGCATGGGATAGACATAAAGGAATTCTAGAGGTCAGGGGTAAGGGGAAACGGACTTCTAGGAAAACAAACTGAACTTACAAGCTCAAATGGGCAGACTGGGTGGGCCATAGGCCCTTATCTGCCAACACTGTCTATGTATCTATGTAAAACACTAGCAGTTAAAATTTAATGCCAAGAAATGTAAGGTCATGCACCTGGGAAAGCAAAACCCAGGGGTAAAGTACACTCTGGATGGGCACCAACTGGAAGTGACAAAGATGGAAAGGGACCTTGATGTACTCATCATCAATAACTTCAAAGTCACAAAGCAGTGCAAAAAAGCTGCTTAGAGAGCAAGTGGCATCCTCAGATGTATAGGTAGGAGCATTACAAGCAGAAAGCAAGAGGTACTCATGCCATTGTATGGATCCTTGGTAAGGCCACACCTGGAGTACTGTGTCCAGTTCTGGAGACCACACCTGAAAAAGGATGTAGACAGATTTGAGACAGTGCAGAGAAGGGCTACTAAAATAGTGCAAGGACTGCACCATGAGACATATGAAACTAGGCTCAAGATATTAAAATTGTACTCACCAGAACAGAAAAATAGAGGAGAAATGATAGAAACGTTCAAATACATCAAGGGAATAAACAAGATGGAGAGTATCTTCCAAGTAAACAAAGGAACTCGGACATGGGGGCACAACTTGCGTCTGGAGGGAGGCAAGTTCAGGATTAACTATAGAAAGTATTTCTTCATCAAGAGAGTGATAGACCCATGGAACAGCCTGCCAGCACAGGAGATGGCAGTTAAGACAGTAAGAGAATTTAAACTAGCATAGAACAGACAGTGTGGACAGCTTGGCTTGAACAATTAAAGGGGAGGGTGGTAGCCACCTTGGGCAGACTAGATGGATCAAATGGTCCCCATCTGCTGACACCATTCTTATGTTTTTACAAACAAAATACCTATGCACTGCATACAGACATTTGCATGACTTTAGGAAATAGCCATAAATGGAGCCTCTGTGTATGAAATGAAATTAGTTCTGTTTTCTTTTCTTTTGCTATGTGTACCATTAAACCCAGGTTAATGGTTGTAAAAAATTTGCCAAAGTTACCTTGATCCTTGTGGTTCCCCAAAATGGTCACTCCAGAGGTAGTCTGTCTTAGGTTTCTCTTTCATGTAACCAGGTTGCCATGGATGTTGTTTGTTGCTACCCTGCACTGTGAGCTCAAACAAGGTTGAAAGGCATAAGTTGATAAACTCCTACTTGGGGGGTTAAAATCCAAGATTTTAGGTAAATTGCACTGTGCCATCACACAGAACAAGGTATAAGTGGGCCTGATGTGAGCATGGTACAATTCTCTGGAATGCAGTACATAGAAACAAAGAAACAAAGAAGTTGACGGCAGATAAGGACCGCAAGGTCCATCCAATCTGCTCATTTTTTCTACCTTATGAATGTGCCATAGGTCTATACTCTGTCAATGGCCTATCTAGTCATACTCATCTGTATTGCTCCCTTATGCCTATCCTATGCTTGTTTGAAGCCCTGCACTGTATTCATATCACCACTTCCTGAGGTAGGACATTCCATGCATCCACCACCCTTTCTGTGAAAAAGAACTTCCTCACATTACCCCTTAATCGTCTTCCCTCTAATCTCATGCTGCGTCCTCTTGTCCTGCTATTTTTCTTATACTGAAACATGTTAAACTCTTTCACCTTGTTAATGCCTTTAAGGTGTTTGAATGTTTCAATCATATCACCTCTCTCGCTCCTTTGTTCTGGAGTATACATATTGAGCTCCATTAATCTGACCTCATATGTTTTCTGATGCAGTTCCTGTACCATTTTGGTTATCCTTCTTTGGACTGCCTTCATTTTGTTAATGTCCTTGTCAAGGTGCGGCCTTCAGTACTGCATGCAGTACTCCAGATGGGACCTAACCAGTGTCTTGTAAAGAGGGATTACCTCCCTCTTATGACTTGTGATACCCCTACTAATATGCCCTAACATCCCCCTAGCCTTACCTACTGCTTTAGAGGTCTGCTTGGATGATTTCAGGTCATCTGTGATGATGATGCCCAAGTCTCTTTCTTCCCTTGTGATTGGTAGCAACTTCCCTCCCAACCTATAGGTGGCTTCAGGGTTTCTCTTCCCTATGCGCGTGATCTTGCACTTCTTTGTGTTAAACCACAGTTGCCACTCTTCTGACCATTTTGCCAGTTTATCCAGATCTCTTTTCATTCTGCCTACCCCATCTGGGTCATCTACTCTGTTGCAGATCTTGGTGTCATCTGCAAACAGACAAACCTTAACCTCCAGACCATCTGCAATGTCATTGATGAAGATATTGAAGAGGACTAGCCCCAGAACAGATCCCTGAGGTACCCCACTTGTGACTTGCATCTCATCTGACTGTATACCATTTACCACCACTCTCTATTTTCTGCCCACCAATCAGTTTGCCACCCAGTTGACCAACTTCTGACCCACCCCAAGCCTACCCAGCTTATTAATCAATCTTCTATGTGGAACAGTATCAAAAGCTTTGCTGATGTCAAGGTAGGTGACATCCACTGCACCCCCTTGGTCCACCACTCTGATTACCCAGTCAAAGAAATCTATGAGATTAGATTGACAGGACCTTCCTGTTGTAAACGTATGCTGTCTTGGATCCTGTGCTTCTATGGATTCCAGATGTTGTATTATCCTTTCCTTAAGAAGTTCATCCATAATCTTGCCCACTACTGAGGTAAGACTGTCTGGTCTGTAATTCCCTGCCTCCTCCCTGCTACCACTCTTGTGGAGCGGGATCACATGAGACCTTCTCCAGTCTTCCGGGACCTCTCCTGTGCTCAGAGACTCACTAAAGAGTTCTGATAATGGCTCTGCTACTTCCACCCTTAGCTCCTTTAGTACCCTGGGATGTATGTCATCCGGTCCCATTGCCTTGTCCACCCTGAGCTTAGCGAGCTCTTGTAGAACCCTTTCTATTGTGAAGGG
This sequence comes from Neoceratodus forsteri, assembly GCA_016271365.2. NCBI lineage: Eukaryota > Metazoa > Chordata > Ceratodontiformes > Ceratodontidae > Neoceratodus > Neoceratodus forsteri. Next base: position 677,268,349 of record CM057456.1, on the reverse strand, counting down.
ACTTGTGCACCCCCCCCCGTGTTCATGGTGCTGAACTGTTGGCTCTACGCTACCTTCTCTTCAGTAAATACTGAACAGAAGTATCTATTTAATATAGATGCTTTTCCTAGGTCCTCCTCCACACACTTCCCCGTATCCCTTTTGATCTTAGCAATACCCCCTCTGGACTTTCTTCTTGCACTAATGTATCTATAGAAAGTCTTGTCCCCTTCTTTTACTGTTCATGCTAGTGTTTCCTTGGTTTGGGCTTTTGCCTGTCTTACTGCCGTCCCTGCTTCCCTTAGGGAAGTTTGGTATAACTCCCTATCTTCGTCCAACTGCATTCCCTTATAGTTCCTGTAGGCCAACCTTTTGGCTCTGACCTTTTCTGCTACTGTTTTTGAGGACCAAAGTGGTTTCCTCCTTCTTTTGCTCTTGCTTTTCTCCCTAACACAATGGGATGTTGTTTCAAGTATTGCATCCTTAATGCTTGCCCACTTTGCCTGTACCCCCTCACCTGTATTTCTTCTTGCCAGGGCTAGCTTAACTCTGTTGGCCATCTTATCAAAGTCAGCTCCTCTGAAGTTCCATATTTTTGCATTGAAATGGGATGATTTAGTTCTAGTGGCCAAATTGAACCATACCATGTGATGGTCACTGGCCCCCAGGTGACCTTCTACCTGGAGTTCTGTGATCCTTTCCTCATTAGTCATTACTAGATCTAGGATAGCTCTGTCTCTTGTGGGCTGTTGTATCAGTTGTTTGAGGCCCTCTCCCAGCAGGGAATCCACTATGTGTCTAGTTCTGGTGGATATTCCTGCTGGTATTGATCAATCTGTGTCTGGCGTGTTGAAGTCTCCAATTATCAAAACCTCTCCTTTAGCTGTCATGTTTTGTATATCTTCTAACAGTAATGTTTCTATGTCTTCTCCCTGGGCTGGAGGCCTGTAGTCAACCCCAGTTCATATGGCTGTCCCATTTTTTGTTTCCAGGGTGACCCACAATTCTTCTGGCTCCTTATGTGTATTCTGAATTTCTGTAGCTTTGATATTTTCATTGACATAAAGAGCTACTCCCCCCCCCTTTTGCACCTCAGTCTCTTCTGAACAGTACATAGCAGGGTACTGAAGTCTCCCAAGTGTGGTTACTGGTGAACCATGTCTTGCTAATGGCTGCTATGTCCAGTTTAGCCTCTGTCATTGTTGTTTGCAGGTCTGGGATCTTGTTTCCCAGAATGTGGGCATTTGTGTACATGATTTTCCATTGGCCAGAGTTCAGTGCGTTAGTTGTTGGATGAGGTCCGGTGTTTCCCCTGCGCATCGTATGGGGAGTCAGACCTTTTTCCTTACCTGGTGATGCAAATGACCTACAGACATGCTGAACTCCTGTTTGATCACTAGCTGAGAGGGGAGGGGTATTCTTTCCATCTGATTTATCAGATGCTGCACCCCTCTCCCCATTGGCTAGTTTAAGTATTCTGCAAAGACATCAAACGTCTGCCCCAATGCACTGACTCCCTCCTTAGTCAGACGCAGTTCATCAAATTTAAAGAAATTTCACTCCCAAAACTGTTGCCTGTTACCTACAAATGTGTGTCCTTTTTCCCCTGGCACCAGCCCTTGAGCCATGTATTTAGTGCCCCTATTTCCCCTTCTCTTACCTTCTGTCAATCTGCCTCCCTCTCCCAGACTGGCCGGATCTCAGAGAAGGAGATGCAGGATGAAATGGATGACAGTTTGTCTCCCAGCCTGGTCAGGTGTTCCTTGGTCTCCACAACTGACTGGCTGGACAGATTGTTAGTCCCTATTTATACCAGGACATTGATGTTTTCTCCTGCTTCCTGCATGATTTTAGCAATGCAGTCAGTGTCTCTCCACACTGATATACCTGGGAGACATATGACCATTACCCCGGGCTGGAGGTAGGTATCAACTCCCTGAATCATGAAGTCTCCTATGATCAGAAGTGTTTTGGATTTCCTTTTCCTTTTTTTTTGTTTTGGTCCCTGTTTTGGGTGAGTTTTGTTTTGTTAGCTCCTGTCCTGCTCTGCAGTGTCCTGCTCTGCAGTGTCCTGCTCTGCAGTGTCCTCTGCCCCTTTGTTTGATTTTGGAGATAGAGGCACATACCTGTTGGTATTTTTTATATGGTTTGTGAAGGTGATACTTTGGAGAGCATTGAGTGATGGGGCAACTGATTTGCCCATCCTAACAACCTTTCAACCTGCCAGACCAACTACCCTATGTGGTTGAGGTGCTTCAGTTGGATGTTGGGGAAATGGAAGGTGGTTGCTAGAACATATTTCCTTCTGAATATGCCATTTGAGGTGTGCAATCTCTGCCTTTGCTACCTGGAGCTGACCTCTTAGACCTCCAATGGTCCAGCATGTAGGATGGTGTCTTAAATCCAGTATAATTGCCCTTTTGAAAAGCGTCCTGCAGTGCCTGCATTTTATAATATCCATTCCACTTGAGTTGCAGAGTTTATAACCTGGTCTGAATAATTAGAAGGAGGAAAATGAAAGCAAAATCTTGATTTTTTTTATAGCTTGTTATAACAAGTTAAATTACTTGTGCCCCTGTAAGTGAGGTCACTGTGTGGATACGACTCTGATCCTCCCCTTCCTGCTTTGCTACAGAAAATGTCATAATTGTGCTACTCTATAAAACGAGTGTAGCGTGGAGTGGTTGAGGATGGGGGTGGGTGGTGGGCTCTTCTCCTGTCGAAAAAGAAGAACTACAGATGAAAAAAAACAAGGAGGTAAGAGCAGAAACAATCAACCAACAACAAATGCAGTAGCCCTGAAAGCTTAGCCTAATGATAGATAAAACTGTAAACCCTGTAAGCATCATCTGTACCAGTTTCATATAAAATACACCCTGCAGAAAACACTTTTCTACAGAGAAAAAATAAAGCAGTAACAGAAGATATACCTTACAAAAAAAACCCAATTTGAATCAGGGAAGATTACAGCAGTAATCTGTAAGCAAAAAACAGTAACAAACCTGTAGGCACACCCTCTAATAATGCAGCAGAATGTATATCCTGCAACAGTAATTTGAATCGGAGAAGATTACAGCAGTAAAATGTAAGCAAAAAACAGTATCAAATCTTGTGAGCATAAAAAAAAATAACAACACAGAGTAAATCTGCCTAGCAAAAAGAAGCCTTACACTTTTTCCTTGCTTTGATAATGTTGTTTCTTACTCTGTCCTTACAAGCAAACCTAGAAGAAAAGAGCTCAGGTGAAGCTAGGTGCCTTTGCCAGCAAACCTAGTCTTCCATCTTCCCTCAGGATCAGCATGCATGTGAACCAATGCAATGCGGTGACAGTCACAAAAAGCATGCAGCTTATACTTTATAGATTATAATATACACATAGACAGTGATTGTATATAATAAAATAATGGTGTCTTTTTCAGGGTCAGTTTATAGCTTAAAGAAAATGGAGTTAAGCAATGAGGTGATATCGACCAGTATCAGCTAGTAGGTAAGTAACCTTCCAGGCCCTGCCTAAAACAAACACAGGATGGATCTTCAATTGTCCCATTCCTAGGCAACCACTTTTACCCAGGACTGTGCTTCAAGTACACTACCAGGCTTAGCCCACAAACAGTAGCCCAGCACTACAGCACGTATGCACAATACAGTTGCTCCTTCCACCCACCTTGACTGGATGGCACTACTTCATCCCCACTGGTAACAGCGTTTAAACTCTTTAATGCTATTAGCAAGCTCTCTTTGCTTCATGCGTACTATGCACTGGAAATGTTGCAGGCCCAGTAGCATTGCACATGGTTATGTGGCAGGGGTACACTTAAACAAATTAATGCAATGCTTTGCAAATCAAACCCCAAACTAGAGGTGAGTGAAAAAAAAATTCCGCCAGCAGAATTACCACAAAATGCAGATTTTTGCTTCTGCAAAAGTGCAGAAATCATTTCGATAACTTTCATGGAACTTCCGCCGAAAACAGTGGAATACATTTAAGTAATGTGGGTTAATGTATAAAACTGCAGGAAAAAACTCAGCAGAACTGCTGTCAGTGTTCAGTTCTGTGACTTATGTATTAAACTGCGGGGAAAAAATTCTGCAGAACTGAATACATCACACAAAAAGAATATTTATTGCTGTTGAACAAATATTCCGTTTAGTATTTTTTGCAGGAAAGTCAGCAGAAACCCACTGCATTAAATTCGGAAAAAAAGGCACAGTGATGAAGAAAGTCAGAGAGCAAATATAGAGAAGTGGGACAGAGCATATACGTTACAGAATATGGAAGTTAATGTGCCTGCAACTTTGGTCTCACACAGCATATTCATCCACATGCTTCCCAACCTCCTCCACCCCGGTTGGTGGCCTTTAAAATAACACAACAAACAACCTTGATTTAAGTTACAAAATGATACTTGGTTCAGCAATAACAGCAGCATCAACAACAATAATTATCCTAGTAGGCTGCAAAAGTGAATGTCCATTCCTCTTTCTGTAGTCATTTGTCTGAAAAAAGTATTATTTTAAATTACACAAGGCCATATATTTAAAACTTTGTGTTGGGCGAAACCGCTTTTTGCAATAAGGTTAGCTGGTTAGCGAGGTCCGCTGTATTCAAAAGGTCAAATAGTGCACACAAACTGCATTAGCACCAGGCAAAATTATAATGTATGCAAGGGACAAACTGAGGGTATGTGTACATAAATACAGGCTCAATGCTATATTCAGCGAATAGCGGTGCGCAAAGTGTTTTTGTGTGACTTAACGCAATACTTTGCATGGTGCAAATTACCACCCAGGAAAAGGTAGACTTAACTCTGGTGCAACATTGTGGCTTTGTAAGACTTTTATTGTGGCTTTGCATGACACTAACTAGTAAGAATGGCAAATAGAAATAAGCCAGACGTACAGGAAACATGCTGCTCACTGATGGCATCCCTATGATATCATCATCTGCCACCAGTCCTAGCTATGCCAGGCAGTAAGTGGTGACCCAGCTCCCAGTGGACACTATGGCAGTGCAGCCATACAGCACACACCTGCAGACCACCCTTCGGTGGACACCAGCACAAACATGCAGCACTGTGGGCATGGAGGGTACTGAGGGGAGGGTGTACAAGTGGCCAGACTGCACCACAGACTGGGTGCTGCCACAAGGCTGGGACAAGCCACACAGTGCACATTGGCCAGTATTGGGAAAACCGCAACACCAGTGTGCCTGTCTGATGGTATGTGCCCCCCCAGCCACATACCGCACATCTGTACAGACACCACAGCACACACAGCCAGCCATGTATATGTCATTGTGAGCATCCCATGCCAGTGGTGTAACATCTGTGGGTCACACAACAGTATAACAGTAATGTCTACTGTCAGTGAACACCTATAAGTTGGGCCTGTCACTGTGTACAGTGCAGTGGTCATCACTGCCCTACACACTATAAGCATTGCTGTGTCCCTCACACTACTGACCCCCTTGCTACTGTAGTGTCTGCTGTGCACTGTAGCATGAACTACAGTTCGACAATTGCATGCAGCAGCACCACCTGTGCCTGTGCTGTGTAGTCCCCTGGGGCACAATATTCTATGCTGTTCTGTACAGCTGTAGCCTGCAGCTACCACCATGCACTGACAGACTGACCTACAGGTGGAGCTGTGGCAGACCCAGCCAGCCCTTGTACTTCCAGACTGACCTACAGGTGGAGTTGTGAGACTCTGCAATAGTGCTGGGCAAACTGCATGCAAATCAGGTCATAATGAGATGCTAATCTGGGTGTTTGCCAACAGACTACCTAAGTAGGCTCATTTGCATGTCACTTTTGAATATAGCAAAGTTTTGCCCCAGGCAAACGTGATAGCACCAGGCAAACGGCTTAGCATACCTCTCAATCTTTTGTCACTGAAATGAGGGACATGGACATTTTTTGACACTCAAAATGATGTACAATGAGGGACACATTCTCAAACATGGAGATACTAGCTCAGAACACTGAAAACCATAGTTATTACTTGTACAATGTTTATTTTGGATTTAGTATTTTAGAATATTAGGGGCCAGATATTCAAAACTTTGCCCAGGGGCAAAATTAGCACTGCCCAGCGGGCAAACCGAGCCCGGAGCACAAAGCAAGCCATATTCAAACGGAATAGCCCAGGGCCAACAGCTTCTGAATATAGCATGGTAATGAGGCCATACAAACTGGGCTGGGAGTGCAGGGCAAACATTGCCCTGGAATAAGACAGCACTGAATAAAGCAACCAGGAAGTGCAACCCACAACAACAACACAGTACACAGCAACGTGAGGGCAGGTACAGACGAACTACGTACAATGTGGTGCCAGCAAATGCATGGACTCAGTACATTGCAGGAAGCAGCAGATGAGAAAGAACAGTGATCAAAACATTACAATATTCCTGCACTATTAGCGCGCGCTAACACATTAGCGGACAGTAAGTTAGCCTGGAGCAAACACGCTGTTCGGAGCTAAAATGTGCCATATCAAAAGTGCTATGCAAATGAGCCTACTTAGGTAGTCTCTGGGCAAACAACCGGATTAGCATCTCATTATACCCTGATTTGCACACAGTTTGCCTAGCGTTACTGCAGGGTCCCATAGAGCCACCTGTAGGTCAGTCTGGAAGTACAGGGAGACAAGGTCCAACCGCAGCTCCATCTGTAGGTCAGTCTGGCAGTGCACGATGATAGCTACAGGCTACAGGTAAACAGTACAGCATAGCATAGCATAGCATATTGTACCCCAGGGACAGGACAGCATAGGCACAGGTGGTGGTGGTGCTGCATGCAACTGTCACACTGTAGGGCATGCTACAGTGCACAGCAGACACTACAGTAGCAAGGGAGACAGTAGTGAGGGACGAGCACCGCCTATGGTGTGTAGGGCAAGTGATGCTGATTGCACTGTACACAGTGACAGGCCCAACCTGCAGGTGTTTACTGACAGTCGACATTACTGTTACACTGTTGTGTGACCCACAGATGCTGTACCTGTGGCATGTGATGCCCACAGTGACATGTACATATCTGGCTTTGTGTGTTGTGGCAGTTGTACAGCTGTGTGGTATGTGGCTGGGGGCATATAGTATCCGAAGGCACACTAGTGTTGGGGGTATTCCTGATACTGGCCCATGTGCACTGCATGCTGAGTCCCAGCCTTGTGGCACACCTGGTCTGTGGCACAGCCTGGCCACCCATACACACTCCTCAACATCCTCCATGCCCACAGTGCTGCATGTGTGTGTTGGCATCTGTTTTGTCCACAGATATGTGTGGTCAGCAGGTGTGCTGTGTGATACACTGCCATGCTGTCCACTGGCGGCAGGGTCACCACTTACTGCCTGGCATGGCTGGGACTGGTGCAGATGATGGCATCATTGTGATGCCATTGGTTAGCAGCAAGCTTCACTATGTTTGGCTTTATCTATGTGTTATATTTATGTATTAGGGTCGCGCAGACCCGCGCTAAACCCAACAAATCCAGCGCCACAGCCATTTTATGTTGCGCAAGCTGATTACCCAGGATTAAGACCAGCTTTTTCTGGTAATTCACACCCGCTAACTGTCGCGGGCTAGGTCGCGCTAAACCACTTCTACGCGCCAGCCACTGAACATCGCATTGCGCTCAGATTCATGTCAGTTTGCCCCTTGCATACATTATACTTTTGCCTGGCGCTAATGCAGTTTGCCCGCGTTATTTGGCCTTTTGAATATGGCAGACCCGCGCTAATCCCGCGCTAAACCTGCGCAAATGATTTTTGCCCAGCGCAAAGTTTTGAATATCTGGCCCTAGGAGTTTCTGTTTTAAAGTCAGAATTTACAGCACATTCGCAGTCTGGGCAACACCTTTTCCATGAGGGACGGATGAGGGACAGAGCAATTTTAAGGAGCAAAATGAGGGATGTCCCTCATAATGAGGGATACTTGAGAGGTATGCGACTTAGCTCCGCACTAAACCTGCACAAACGTGTTTGCACCACGCAAACATTGTACATTTTTGTACAATGTAATTTCACATGTGCTGCTCTTTGCAGCTTTACTGACTCCACTCCTTTGCTAGCACACACATTAGCCACATAGTTCACCTCTACCTTCCTTCACATCGCTGTGAACTGGGATGCTGTTGTGGTTTGCACTTCCTGGTTGCTATATTCAGAGCTGTCTTATTCCCAGGCTATTTTTGTACTGCACTCCCAGCCCAGTTTGCTGAGCTTCCTTAGCATGGTATATTCAGCAGGTTTAGCACTGGGGTTATCCCTTTTGAATATAGTGGGCTATTGGATCTGGGCTAATTTAGCATGCCGGGCAGTGCTTATGTAGCCCCATGGCAAAGTTTTGAATATCTGTCCCACAGTCTTTACCACAATCTGCAGCTACTACGGTACTACCAGTAACACTTTGCTGTGCAACACACATTGGAAACATAACTCAAAATGTTTGCCTGAAAGACGTCCCAAATCAACACTAATAGAACACATAAACCATTAACCAGTTTCTCAGTTTCACTAGACACTTAACTGAATATTACATACTTACAAGTGAATTTAATTAATAATTAACTCCTACTGTACTGGCTGTATAAGTAGTTCACATAAGTGGAAGAATTTAAATGTGATTGAATGTCCACACATTACTTGCTGAATATGAAATGCACTGAATCACTCATAGGAATTTATTATTTATTATAGTGCAATTTTTAACATGTTGAAATTTATTTCTGCAAGTATTAGCAAAAATACCACAAGTAACATTATTTAATAAGCATTTATTTTTCTAGCATTAAAAATAATTCCACATTTTATGCAGTGTACCAATCATAATCACGAGATTTCTTTAATTTTGTGAAATTGTGTAATAAAAAATCCACGTCTATACAGGCGGAACTGGAATTCACTGTTTCCAGTTTATTTCCACAATTGCGAGGATAGTGCGAGTCATAGAGAGTTCAGGTCAGGTCACCAGTTAAAGAGAGAGAGAGTAGAGAGCTAGTACAGTACTTTGTTTTCTGGTACTTTCTGTAAAAATGTCATCCTCTAAGTCTGCAGATTTAGGTGTGGTGGGAATCAGCAGCAGGACAATAGATGAGGTCAGTGTGTTTGCCTCTGGCACTGGGACAGATAATGTGGACGAGGCACAGCAGGTTCAGCACAAGATGGTGGAGGTGGAGCAGGAAGTAGGAGGACAGCAACAGGACCAGCAGGCTGGTGGCTCCAACCTTAGGGAGAATAAGGAAGGTAAAGAGAAAAAATGTTTGCACCTGCATTCAGTCACAAAGAGGTGGCAATAGTTGTCAGGGTAGTAACAGCCCATGTGACTCAACTATTTGAGCCTGATAAAGTCCCTAAAAAGGACAGGGACCAAATCTGGAAGGGATTAAGTTGATGTTGGAGAGAGAGGGTGACAGTGCTGTGTCCTGCACCATTAAACAAATAAAACATAAATGGGATGACATACAATGAAGGGACACAGAACTGTTGGAGGCCCTGGGTGGAGCAGCCACCCTACAGGAGCCTCAGAGAAGGTGGAAGACCAAGAACAATGGATCCAAAGATGCATCTAAGGAGCCAGGCCCAGCAGACAAGGGAGAGAGCATAACCACCAGTGCCAAATCTGGGACCAGGAGGAAGAGGCATAGATCTGATCGACAGATCACAGCACTACTGATGGTAAGAATATTGCTTAAAATATTTTTATTAACTGTCATCAAATATTCATTCCATCACACTGTACTGCATAATTGTTGTACCAGGCTCTGCCTGATCATGGTTTGTCATGCTGTTTTAATTGTCGATATATATATATATATATATATATATATATATATAGCAATATATTATTTTTTATTTATTAATTGAATAATCTGAATAATAAACAAGTTTGAGTTGGAAGCTTGTTACATAGGTTAGGTGTGTCACATGATCAGATAAACAAATAGAATAATGTTTAAGCAAGAAGTTAGTTATAAAATTTTACAGTGTATTTGTATTGCACTTAACACTACTAATCACGCTTAATATACGAAGTATTGCAGTAAAGTGAAGTGATTGTTTTTGCAACTGTTAGTTGTGGCCAATTAAAATGTATGAAACAGTAAAATGTGTATACCTACTTAGTCATGAGACAGTATAGCAAACTAAAATTATACTGTAAATCAGCAAGTGTTGTTATTAAAATTGCCACAACTGCTCTGAACTACAGTATTGTACTCCTCTTCTCATTTTGAACAGGCAGTGATCCGAAAACTCATGTTAGTGCTACCACCAATCCTGAACAACCGGACGTTGCATCCAGCAGCACGGTGTCAGCATGAGAGGGTGAGGGGGCAGGAAGCAGTGCAGAGAAGACACCATCTGATGGTAAGTGATATACTGTTATTTTGAATCTGCTGGTGTCAACCTCCAGGCCGTTAAAAAATCTGTACTCTTGACCATTCTCTGAGCATCATCACCCTCTTCCTGTGCAACTCTTCACTGTTGTGACATACGTTATCTGGGAGATGTGACAGCAGTGTTCGGCTGTTCAAGTAGGCTGTGGGCTGGCTGTTCCTTCTGGACACAGTCACCACTTACCTGGTGTTGGGGGGGGGCATTCTGGGCCGAGACACTGCAAGGTCCCAGTGTGCAAACATAGGTGTGGCTGTTATCCAGGAGATGTGGTGGCAATGTTCAGGTGTTCAATTCAGCTGTGGGCTGGCTGTTCCTTCTGGACACAGACACCACTTACCTGGTGTTGGGGGGGCATTCTGGGCTGAGACGCTGCAAGGTCCCAGTGTTCAAACACAGGTGTGACTGTTATCTGGGAGATGCGACGGCAATGTTCAGGTATTCAATTCAGCTGTGGGCTGGCTGTTCCTTCTGGACACAGACACCACTTACCTGGTGTTGGGGGGGCATTCACTGGCCCGAGCCCAAACCTTGTCCCTAACCCTTCCCTCGCCATCCTTTGTTTGAGTATTGCAGCACCTGTGATAGCAAGTACAGCCATACAAGAAGAACAGGCTGAACAGCATGTAGAGGAGGGGAAGATGCAGGCACCAGACATGTCTCCAAAAAACCCACATTGCAGCAACATGATACGTAAAATCCAGAAGGAGCTGGAAAGGATAGCGGCAAAGGAGAAGGAGTTAGAAGATGTCACACAGCAGCATGCCCAAAAAGGGCAACAAGAAATGGGTCAACTGACCGTTGCTGGGACTGTTAATGGGGGGGCCCATCCTCCTCCACCACCGCCACCATGACAGCATGTACAGGACCTACAGGCTGTTCAAATAAAGAAACTTATTAAATAAATAAAAAATCTGAAAAAAAGATAACATCCCCGGAGGACCACATTACAAAAATGGAGGGTGGGATCAAGCAGCTATTAAAGCTGTCTCACTGTCACAGGCAGGCAGGAGGTGCTCTCAGGTACACTCCTTTTGGAGTAGTCCACCACAGGTGCAGACAACCCTAACTTGTATCTGACTCTGAGTTTTACTGTAAATAGTTTTAAAGTTCTTCTATTTTTTTCGTGAGTGTTATTGCTGTTGTTGTTGTTGTTCGTTTGTCACTGTTATCATTAACAGTGTAAATAGTTAGTGTGTGAGTTTGTTGTTCTTAAAGTTTAACATTGTTGTGGTGTTAATGAAAAATATAAAAAGTTATCTTTTCATAACACTGTAGTCATGCTTGTCTTGGTTTTGGGTTATTGACTGAGTGTATCTCAAAGTGGTTAAGAAAACCTTAGGTTGCCATGTTTGCTGGGGCGCCACACAGGCACTCTTGTTAGGCAAGACTGTGATCTCTTATCAGGCTTTATGAACACTTTCTTAGATGCAAACAGTACTGTCTTTGACTGCCAACTGTGACTGCCTAACCCATCCATTATCCTAAAAACTCCTCAAATCTCCACCTTGTGTGTGCCCCCTTCCCCAAACAACCACTCACATGCTACCCCTACAACACCCTCTACATCTTGAGGAATGACAGTAGGAATATTACCACTACAATACTTACCTGATTCCCTGGCTGACATTGACAGAAAAAAGATCAAGGGTATAAAGGTTTTCAAAAACTATCTTACCTGGTCAGTTGTGATGATGAACACATCATGAGAAAACACAATAACAGAACATCAGGTATGATCCTGGCATCAACAACAGCAGCAGCATCATGTGTCAGTCCTGGAAAGGAAATAACTGATGGTTACATATTTAAAGAAAGAAATGCAATTTTGCTAGCCAAAACTGTGACTTCTTGTCTTATCAAACTTTATGAACAGTGTCTTATATACGGTACTATCATTGCATGCATTGCCTACTGTGCCTACCCTATCAAGGACTATCTTAACAATCTTCCTAAAAACTCTACTTTGTGTGTGCCCCCCCCCCCAAACAACCACTCATTTCTCACTTGCTAAACCTACAACACCTTCTACATCTTGAGGAGCGACAGTAGGAATACCACTGCAATACTTACTTGCCTTAGTGGCTGACATAGAGAGAAAAAGATCAAAGGTAACAAATAGAATGGTTTCCCTACAATATTTCTTACCTGGTTAGTTGTGATGGACACATCAAGAAGAAACAGTCAAAGATGGTGTCAAGTATGATCCAGGCAGCAGCAGTAGCATGTGACAGGCATAGAAAGGCAATAAGTCAGGGCAACATAGTTACGGAAACAAAAGCAATGTTGATATCCAAGACTGGGCCAAATTGCCATGTTGTCAGGCTTTATGAAACGTTTCTTAGATACGTGACTATCATTATCAATTCCTGCCAACTATGACTGCCTATCACACTGACTATCATAGAACGACCTAAACCTTGTGTATTCCCACCCTCTCTCGCTAGCCATAATAACACATTCCTGTAGTATGACAGAATTAGGATAATAATAATGCAATACCTACCTGATTGTCTCCTGTTTTTCATTTTAGAAAAAAAAAACATTATTCAGATAATACCACGGTGAGACTTACTTGGCAACGGACAGTTCCACAGAACACATTCAAGGGCCACAAAAAGTCTGAAACTGAATGTTGGTCTAATTATCATATGAAATGGAAGCAGTGTGGCAGAAGCAGCATCAATGGTCTTATCATGACCCACAATATAAATAAAGAAAAATCACTTTATGTAAGCAGTGGCATTATTGAATGCAGCACTTGATAACAGCAGTTTAAACAGTATGTAACTGCTACACACATCTCTCTACTCTTTTATGACATACTGTGCATACAGAAATAAACTTGCTGATGTCCTTCCCTCCCCAGCCCTGGTGTATGTGTCTGCACACCCACCTGCACTACACCAACAATGCAGTTTTCTATAGGATAACCTCTTAGATGACTTGACTAACACTAAGAATGCAGTATTTGTCATTATTAAGTCAGCAATAATACCCTCCAGGGTTGGCATTATTGGGAAATACCAGACTGCCCAGGGGAGTAATGAGGCCTGACACCACAGGTGGAGGGCCTTATAGCCCCTGGAAGGTCCAGTATTTCCCAATAATGCCCACCCTGGAGGGTATTATTGGCTTAGAAAATGGTCCATCAGAGAATTTTATTCTGTGAAGAGACGCTTGGACTGGCTCTTATTTTTAGCTAGGCATCTATTGAAAAATAGATGCCCAGCTTGGAGCCTGTCTCAGCCAGTCAGGTTTAAGAATTGATTGTTGCCATTTTCTAACATTATTTAACTACTACATAATAACATGATGTGAGAAGAATGAACTGTCAATGTGATAATACAAACCTGTGGTATTGTTGTGGATTCAGAATCAGCAGTAGCATCTAGATTCAGTAGCTTTACTGCAATACTGGGCCATGGTAGTTCCTCTGTCTCTTTTTCTTTCTTACCACAATAACACAATCAACACTGGTGGGTAGATTTGATGATTATGAAGGAATGTGTTGGTGCAAGATGAATTATTTCTCATGCATATTGTTTACTCTTTCTGTAGTTCTGTGTGAAGCGTCAGAATACACATCATGGTGGAGGTGGTGATGGGTTCCGGAAATTGTTCATCAGCCAGCTTGCTGCGGCATATTACTTCCTTTGGATGTTGTTAATTGGTACAAGAAACATGATCCAAGGATATGGTGTCCGTAGAAAATGGGTCATCAGCAGAATTTAGGTAGCGCACAGTAATTCCTGAGGATGCAGTTATTTGTTATGGCCGGACTCGCAGTGGTTGCAGATTTGGCTAATATCAGCTGCAGTGCCATTTATTGTGGAGTACCAGTACTTACTCAGCTTGTTTTCCTGGCTGTCACTCACATAAAGTTTGCAGTATTCTTGTTTTTCTATTATTCCAACCGTAGCACTTGGAGCAGCCAGTGGCAGAAAACTGTAATTAGCTTGCAATGTATTGCTGACACTGTTTTCAACATACATGAATAATAGATATGCAGTTCCATAACATCACGGCATGCAGCTAAGCACTTCAAACACTGTGAAAAACATTGTTTGGGGAAAACAATATTTGTTTTGGTTTTGGAAGGAGCAGTGACATGAACATTGTTGGAAAACTAGGAAAAGTGCTTGAGGTGCACCGGTTTACTAAACACTATGAGTAGTTGTAAATAACCAATAAGGGACAAGGAAAGATGTGTCTGGAAAATATTTTTGGCATTTCTATTTATTTTTTAGGGTTGGGAGGGCCATCAACATTGGACAACTTGTGAACATTAACAGGTAGCTGAGTGTTTCCCCCAGCAAGTGGCGCACACTACAACAGGATCCACATCATAAACAGTAACAACAGACAAGTGAACCCAACATGAGTCCAGTCAATTGTTTGGGTATATTTTTTGAGTGGGGGGGGGGCCATGAACATCAGCCAACTTGAAGACTAAATGAAAATTGACTGTTGCACACAGCAGATGGTGCACCGCAGAACACAGAAGTCTCATTATCAGTAGGGACAAAGAAACATGTCCTAGGATTTATTTTGGCAGTTATGTTTTTTTAAAGGGTAGAGAGGATAGCCATGAACAATGGCCAACTTGGAGGAGAGTAGTAACTGGAACCACCTGACTGCTGAATGTTGACCCCGGCAAGTGGTGCACCACAGAACACAGAAATCATCATTAAACAGGAGGGACAAGCAAACATGTGTCCTCAAAATGTTTTTGTTATGTTTTACTTAGGGGGTGTAGGGGGAAGGCCAGGAACATCGGCCAACTTGGACAGTAACCAGTCACCACAGGCAGAAACTGGACTGAATAAACTTCAGGGACACATATTAGGCATCTGCTCATAATACAGCTGCAGTCAGCACATCCCTGCAGGTCGCAGACACATGAACTATGTCTCTTTCCTACTCAGGAGAACTCAAACCCTTCAGCTGTGTCTTCATTGTTAATGGCATTTTTACCGCACCTATCATAGGATTAGGACCTCTCTATTCTAAGTTCCTCTCCCCTATTTCTTTTCCTTGCCCTGCACCTTTCCACATCATAGCATTACCTTGATCTAGTCCCTAAACTGTGTAATGCCCTCCCCATACATATCACTCTTCCTCCTCCTCTGGCTTTGCCTCCTTCCTCTTTCTACTCCCCTTCTCCTTACCCATTCTTGCTGTGTAGGTTCCTGTCATGGCTAATGCACATAGGTTTTTGTACCATAATAGGTATGCTACTTTCGTCTAAGATACATGTGCTTTCTCTTTGTTTACACTAGCATTACTGCATGGTATAAACTCTAATTTGTTGTAACACTGTATATATCCCTGCCCTGTACTTATCTTTTACTTTTTTTGCTTTTCTTTTTTGAATTACTGTGTACTCTCAATTGTTGTAACATTGTATATACTGTTGCCTGTACTTATATATGCGAATGCCCAGGCTTATCTTGTAAATGAGTTCTTCTCAATGATGCTCACCTGGTTAAATAAAGATTGATTGATTGATTGATTGATTGATTGGAGGACACTGCAAATCTATCTTCACGCTCTAATGACTCATGCTGTTCACTGCCTTCTTCACCAGAATCATGGAATCTTGGGGTTGTTGACAACATGTACTGTTTTGGAAAGAAATGGGAGTTCATTTTACAAATGTTAGGTTCTCCACATTACGTTCTGACAGGTGGCTTCGATGGTCAGTCACAACTGAGCCAGCAGCACTAAAAATTATTTCTGAGCTGACACTGGCACAGGGGCAACTGAGGTACTCAATAGCAGTAGCAGCCAGTGCAGGCTAGAGTTTGAGCTTGCTAAGCCCATATTCAGGTGGTTCAGCCTCAATACTTAGCACCTGTGGGTCATCAAGATAAGACTGCACTAAATGGTGTGCAGACAGCTGAAGTGCTGTGCTTCCCTCAGTTGGCTGCCATGATGGTGTGTAGACACCAATGTCCTTTAGCATGGATCAGAGAGGGTTTGTGCCACCACTACTAACTTGTGATAATGAAGGTCAAGGAGCAGAGACTGTACTGGTGGAGGAGAAGGATACTGGGTGAGAGGTGGTTGAAGCATGACGTTTTTCCCCTGCTATTCTTTTTTCCACCCTTACCTCAGACTTACTCATCCAGTTTTCAACTTTGCCATGCAGGATGACCACATAATGATCCAGATCATCCTTCCCACCAGGAAGAAGTGCAGTCATGCCCTATTTGTACCTGGGATCCAGCAAGGTTGCCAGGACATATGCCTCACAGTTGTTAATATGAATGACATGGGGATCATTATCACAAAGATGCATGATGAGGTCAGAAAGCTCAACTCCAACTGTGCTGCAGCCACTTCAGATTGCCCCTTTACATTCCACAGTGCATGGCTTACAATGTGCAGCAGTGGTATCACCTGGCTCAAGCATGCATTGTCTGCGCTCACCACCTGTGTCGCCTGTTCCAGTGGTCGTAGTACCTGGATAACACTATCCATCAAATACTACTGTGATGGAGTCAGTGACATGGCTGACTTTGCTTCCCAATCCCACATGTGCATGATATACTTGTGGAGTGGCTTGTACTGTTCATACAGCTGATCATGCATATAGAGTGGAATTCCAGCGAGTTGGCACATTGAACTTCAAGCCGTACTGTGGTACATTATTTGCCTTCTGTAGAGCATGAAGGTCTGCTCTAGCCAATGCCGAATGACTTAAATGACTGCAGATTTTATGACTGACAGCCAACATGTCACTAACTGCTTCATGCTCCAGAAAGGACCTCACTATTAGATTCAGCACATGTGCAAAACAGGGGACATGATAAAAGCAGCCATCAGTGATGGCTTTGATGGCATTATGGGCATTGTCACTGGCAATATATGCTGCATTGAATCCATGGGGCTTTAGCCAGTGTGTAATGGCCTTATTGATGCAGGTGAAAATTCTGTCTGATGTAAGGGACCCATGCATTCTCTCCATGCTTAACGTGGCATGCTGTTGACAACCAGTAGCACTGCCATCAGTACTCAGAGGACAAGTAGATGAGGGACAGAGGTACAGAGCATATATACGAGGGAAAAAGGCCCAGTGTGCAGTAATGCACATATAACTAACACCCAATGATGGGCCACTGGTCCAGATGTCCATGGTGAGGTGAATGCTGGCTACTGCTAAGTGTGACAGGGCATGTGACACCATGCATGCAAGGTTATTGTACACAGCTGGAATAGCCTTAATGCTAAAATATGTTTGACTAGGAACTTTATATTTAGTCACATCCTTCTCCATCACTTCTCTAAATCCCTCATTCTCAACAAATGAAAATGGCAAAAGGTCTTTTGCCAGCATCTTTGCACAGCCGTATTGAGCTCTTTTGTCACTGGGTGTTTACGATGATATTTTGTGTGCTTGCTTAATGCTGATTTTATATCTGGCTGCTTAAGCCTCTGAGTATGCAGGACTGTGAATTGTGGTTTGGCTTTGCCAAGTGTCATTGTATGGCTTTGGCTGACATTGGTGGTATCAGGGACATGCTGGTGCTGCAGAAACCTCCGTATGGGTACAGATGGATCACCTTGACTACTACCTCCACTTGTATCTGCACGTGTAGTGGTAGAACACAATAAGGGGTCAAATGTTACATCATCTACTGGCTGGGGATCTTCGCTTTCAGTAGTAGAAGTAGACAAAGTGGGCATGGATGCCAATCTCTTATGTTGGGTCCACTTAATGGTGTGCTTACTTTGCATATGACTATGCACGCCAGTCGTCCCATAGTGTGAACCCAATTTGCCATGGCTAATCTAGGAACAACAGATGTTGCACACCACAACACTGTCATTAGAATCATCAATCACAAAGAAATCCCACACCAATGAATGTCCCCCCACATGCCAGAGTTTTGTGGGTGGTGGGGCAGATTGGGATGGTGACACAGACATAGGAGTGGGTAAAGTTGTTTTCTTTGCATGCCGCTATTTTTCTACTTGCTGATCCTTGACCATGACAGGTTGCTGCTTTGGGACTGATGGAAGAGGGTTTACTTTCCCTTTGCCATTAACAATTTTGGCTGCTGCTTGTGGACATGGTGGCTGCCAACTAGGGTCTACTACTGGATCATCACCCTCACAACCATAATCACTACTACCATCCATGCTTTCTGTCATTTCCATTGGAGAAAGTAAAGGTTGACTATATACAAGGTCTGCTTCCTCAGTGACATTCTCTGCAACATGAACACTGCCACTAACAGTGTGTTCGCTATGAGAATGTTTGTGCTGCTCAGACACATTTGAAAGCTGTATTTGTTGCTGCTCATTATCTCCTTCCCCAACAGTAACTGGCCCTGCAACACACTTACTGTCATCCTCTGTCATACTGCCTGCCACTGTACCAAAACCCTCCTTGCTCTTACTCACTACCAGCTCCTGAGTTAAATCATGGGTCCCCTGGGACTGAGACAGTTGACTATTTTCAGGCTCATCCTGAGACCCCTGGGTCTCACACAACAATAGCGTGGCAACATCAAATGTAGTCTTTTTAAGCTGATGTTTAGAGCGATGAACTACACCTGCTCTGGGAGTAGCAGTACTGCACTGAGTGCCAAAGAAGTTTGAGAGTTTGATTCCCTGCAAAGCCCAACAGTGGCTGTGGCACAGCACATGGTATGGATGGCATGGCAGTACCAGTAGAACTTGCAGTGCAGCTACTAGTAGCACCTTCCAAAGAACCCTCTCCATGCCCTTGTGACAACCTTCTGACTGATGCAGTACCTATGACACTTTTTCCATGTCCTACAAACTTCCTTCTGCTTTTGCCTGACATGTTCTACTGCCTGTACTTTACGGGACCCTAAAATACTAGAAAGTATTAAATAAATAAAAGAGACATTAATAAAAAGACTACAGAAGACAGAGTAACAAATGATATTGTGTTATCAGAAAAATTATGAACTGTCTGTGACACAGCAGTCAAAGTACAAATAAAGCAATGTATATTTCTTCTACTGAAGAAAACTGGTGGATTTAATCACTCCAAAAGCCTGTTTTATGCTGCAGAACAAACAGAGCTCTTCCCTCTTCAGAAATAAACTTCAGAAATCAGCTGCAGAGTGAGTAGCTATGCAATAAGAAATGTGAGCTACCTCCTCCCCCCTCCGTCTGAAGCTCATGTGGTTGCAGAGCTGAAAAACATGAGATCGGAGCTAGATGCGGTGTAATTTGACCTTAATGCAGGATTTCAGTGCTTAACCATGGAATTTACACTGAACCGTGGCATTTTAACTAACCAGGCTGCACTGCACACCATGTGACTGCAGAACTGAAAACATGTGATCGGGGTAGTTGTGGAAAACAATGGCCATATCCATGAGATTTCTGACCTTAACTGCAAAATTCCAGGCTGCACACCATGTGACTGCAGAACTGAAAATCACGTGATCAGAGGTACATGTGGAAAAAAATTGACATTTCTGTGAGGTTTTGGTGCTAACTGCAGATGATTTACAATACCGTGGAATTCCAAGATGTGCAATATACAGTTCAGTAAAAAAACATAACAAATAAAAAAACACACAAACAATTACTTTAAGACAACACAGTTAAGGTGTTCAACAGACAAGATGATTACATTCAGTATGTGACCATTGCAATTATGATACCACCTTCAGAAAATGCAATGTAGACACACATTGATGTCAGGAAAAAAATATTGCATAATCACATTTAAATCACGGAAAAATACATGATATTACAAAATTATTAACAAGAAACATTATTTCTGCAGTTTTCAACAAAAAGTCTCCATTTTACAAGTAAACTTGACGCAGAACTAGGCAGAAATCCACAGTAAATAGGCGAACGTTCGAAATTCTGCCACAGGCAAAAGAGCATAAAATTCAGTGGAACTTCTGCAAGGCGGATATCCGCACTTTCACCCACCCCTTCCCCAAACCGAAAGTATTTTAAACCCAAAAAGGGTATTATTAAATCCTAGCTGGGTGACCTACTTCATTAAATGCTTTTCCAAAGTATGATACAAAATGCTGGTGCAGGGCAAGCCCTATTTTTACTCTTGGTTGTCTCAGACCAGGGGATCTCCCTCAGTGCATATTAGTGATGGTGTAGTTGTGATGAGTCCATCTCTGGCTAATTTTTACTGTCCAGTTTGCTAGGTATGGTCAGGTCTCTCCGGACTTCTACTTTCAGCAGGCAATCCTCAAATGCAGCCAGGATAGCTCATCATGTGAAAATATGATTCTAACAGCACAACACACCATATCTTGATATCCAGTCCCAAGTGTTTGGCGGGAACCATCACAGGCTGTGATACTGACTGGCCAGCTACCCAGACTAGCTGCAGTCATTGTTCGGCATCTAGGTATCTCAATCAGTTACTGCAACCTTCAGCTTGGGTTCATGCTGGGCTAGCACTTGATTACCTCCTTTCCTCAGCAGAAACTCGTCATTTCGCTCATTCAGTCTCTAACTGGTAGGTGAGTGGTGTGTCTGTGCAGTACAGATTCAGGCTGTCTCTCTTGACAATACACATAGTCCTGCCTCATTCAGGATCTTATTCAGAACTCAAGGAGTTCTGGAACAGGATCTGCTGTTCACTAAGGAAATACAGCTCTCATTTGATGATTGGAGCTGTCAATCACTGTAGATCAGTCTGGAGGCCTGTTTCTCAACCCCCAACACTATTACTACCAGCAGTCAGGTGAACAACCCCACCACCATTCCCTCAATCCCCCATTCAATAAAGTACTTGGTAGATAGTTTATCCACCTCCACTGCTAGTACCCTCCACCCTGATCATTTACCTGACCAGTGGCTGGGTGCACAAAGCACTCCAACCTACTAATACTAAACTAACTGGCAGACAGATGCCCAACCCCAATGCCAGTACCTCTTAACCACCATCATAAACTGTCAAGTAGATGGATACTCAGTCCCATAGCTGGTACCCCCATCCCAAACACAAACACCTTTCCCCCCAACCACTTGTATTAATGGATTTTTATGCTGTACAAGCACTTTGATCTATAAAGGAATTGCACTTTTTAAAAATAAACATGATTGATTGATTGATTAAACATTTCCCCCCACTTAGCCCTTTGCCATCTAACCCTCCTCAAACATCCTTTATCACTCATACACCTTCAAGCAGACAGAGACCTGTACCCCCTCCCCCCATAGTAAATCTGAAAAACAAAACATTTCTACTGCCTGAAATGGCTATTTTTGTACTTTTATCTCCATGGAAAAGGATTCTGTTAGTTTTCAGACTGGAATTCCAATGTGAACAAGCCAAACCGCCAGATGCTGAGTGGGACCCTCCCACCCATGGCCAACCCGGCTACAGATATTATTTCCAGTCCTTCAGTGGGTGACTGGCACAGCCCTCCCTCCACATTGGTCAATCATTATTTCTGCTTCAGTCTCTTGCTGCTCATCATGAATCTAAAAGAAAGAAGCAAAGAAAGAAAACTAAGTACAAAAACCCAAACTGCGCATGTGAGGGACTTAGTTTTGGAATGGCAAGAAAGGGTTTAATTTGCTGTCCCCAAAAATGTAATCTGGGGACAATGTAAAACCCAATATTGTACTGTAGGTGGGTGATAAGCACCCTAACCATTAAATTTGAAAACAAAAAATTAAAAAAGTTATGGGTGATGGAAGATAATACCCCCAAAATAAGCTCCCAAAACAAGGACTGGGCATACATTGCGACTTAGTTGTTTAATTGCTATCCTGGGTTTACTCATGCCTTCCCAGCCCGAGGGATCTTCCTCAATGCAAAGGGGGACTAGCACAATTTACAAAAAAGTATAATTCCTGCTGATTTCACTCTTTCATCCTCCTCTCTGATGACCTTTGGCATAATCTGGCAGATGGCTATTTCTACTCTCCAGATCAGGCCTCTTCTGACCTCAATTTTCAACACACAATTTTCTGGTGCATACACAGGGCAGCTAAGCCTGTGAAATTCCAGCCCTTCTGCTCCACACACCACATCCTAGTATCCAGTCCCTAGTGTGTGGTGACAACCAACACAGTACTGTGGTACTAACTGGATGGCTTCCCAGATAAGATGTGGTTACAAGCTGCCTGCTCCAGTTGCAGTGCAGCAAAAGTCTCTTTCTTCATTTCCAGCAGCCTTCAACTTTCATGTTTGGGCTACCAAATCATTAACTTCTTTTCACAGAAGAAGTTTTGCTTTTCACTTGTCCACATGTCTCTGGTAGCTGTCAAGGCTGTCTCTGGAACAACACATCAGCAAGTTTTCCCTTTCATAGCACACAGGCACCTCTCTCTTCAGGATCTCACACAGATCTCCATCTGTCCTGGAACAGCCCCTGCTGGAGGTCCATCACACTGTAAATCACTGGCCAGAAATTTATGCCAGGGTTCAGGCAGTCTTCCTGTGTCTCAAGAGTTCCTTGTAGCTTCCCTTCCAGGCTCTGCAGTCTGACAGAAGGAAGTGCAACCTCCACCCGGTTACTGTGGTCATGGGTGTCAGAGTAAATCAAGATGCTTGCACTCTGTTTACTGTGGGGCACTGGGACAAATATCTGCATTCTACAAATGGCTCTTGCACTTAGCATTCACTCTGGTGCCACTTTTGCTGTTGTGATGTCACAGTTAACAGTCCTGTAACAATCTAGACTTTTGGTGGGGAATTCTCTGATCTGATGCAAGTGCCAACCATGTTCCTGATTGATGGCAGTGGAGCTGATTTTATGTTTACACTGAACAACTTTCACAAGTAGGTGCAGGAGGTGTTGATGAATCCTGCTCTCTTCCTTTCTTAATGCTCCTGCAGTCATGGTTCCTGAGTCCAGATCCTTGGAGACCAGAAAGAAAAGATAACTTGCAAGAGCTCAGCTAGGCTTCTTAAAGTCAGGAACACCTTCACAACTGGGGGGTGTTATATTCTGCCCCATCTAAATACCTGGGGCCAAATATTCAAAATGTAACCTTGGGGCAAAATTAGCACAGCACAGCATGCTAAATTAGCCCAGAACCATTTGCAAGCAATATTCAAAGGAATAGCCCCTGTGCTAAAGCCACTGACTATGGAGTGCAAATGAAGTCTTGCAAACAGGGCTGGGAGTGCAGTGCAAAAATAACCCAGCAAATAAGACAGCTCTGAATATAGCAAGTGTAAAGGCCAAAGTGCAATAGCACCGCAATGCACACAGAGGTGGAGTAGGGCAGTGTCGAAGCACGTACCCAGTGTGGGTGTGAGCACTAAAGTGGTGCACAACAACTGCAAACGACATTGCAGGCCACACACTGCAGAACTGTGCTATGTATGTGAGAGGTTTACCCAGGGTTAACACGTTTGCACGGTGCTAACACATCAGCCCGGTGTAAACATGTTAGCCTGGGGCAAAGGTTTGCTATATTCAAAGCCCCTATGCAAATAAGCCTACTCAGGCAATCCATGTGCAACCAGCCACATTAACATCTCATTCTGGCCTGCTTTGTATGCACCCCCATGTAATTTGCCGAGTGCTATCGCATGGAGCCCATAGCGCCACCTATAGGTCAAACTGGATTTACAGGTCAAAACTCGCAGGCTTGGAGGTGCTGCAGGCTACCATTGTACATACAAGCAGAGTTAAGCATAATGATCAATAAGTGTTCCCTCTATGATCATCAAATAACAGCAACAAAGGGCAGAGCACAGCTCCTGATGTGGGATCATGTAGTCATGCAGTCTTTGACCCGGGCAGTATGAGTCAGATGGACCGTAATGGATGTGATAGAAGGAAGAGGATGCACTGACACTACTGTTCACACCCCCCCCCATATGCACTACAGAAACCATTAGTTGTACTGTACACACTGCACATGTATGTGTGAATTGCATAGGCAAACTGATAAGGGTGACTGCTGGCCAAGTGGGGGCGACCCATGTTGTCATTACGTGTTACTTGCCTTGCCTGCAAAATACTAGATAGCTGGAACATTGTCCATTTATGTACAGACAGTACTCCATCATCATCAGTATAGGCATCTGTATGCTGTAATGTACCCCCACCCCTTTCTCCCAGTACACTGCTGGAAATGAGCTCTGTGAAGCTCAGTACGACTATCCTGGTGAAACAGTATAACACATGTACCACTTTTACCATCCATTTCACATTTTCCAAAACCTATCTACATTCACCTTAATTCAAACTTATGTTGATAGTGTGATTTAGGGCGCCCACATATAGCAAATGCCGGATAACACTCGCAGTGTACTCTACTGTACGTAACTCCTAATGCCATACCTTTTTCCTCCTGTCACAGGTCACATGTTACTAGCGGTCACCCTTAGACTGATCAGGTGCTAATTACAGTTGATGTCAGGTGTTGTCAGGGTCATACAAGTATGGGTCATTTGCAAGTCACTGACACACTAACATCCAGACATTCAGGATGTCTCCGAAACTAAGTGCGCTTAGCATCGCATGAAAAGTAGACATTCTAAATGAAAGTGACATTGTGCCGAAAATGCTGTGAATATGATGCACACTGCATGGGATGCTGTGACCATTCTTGATAGCTGGTTTTAGTTATCTGAGTGAGGCAGTGCATACTGTACCTGCACCTGTCCCAATCACACTCCCCACCACACTGACATCGCAAGCAGAAACATGGGTGCCACAAAATAAAAGTACACACAAAAATACAGTGCTGCATTAGCACAAGCGCTAAACACTAAGAATAGAGTGTAGTGCCATATGTACTATAGTGGCTCACTGCACTGTCACATTAAAGTGCCAAGCAAAACTAAAATGCCTGTTAGACACATAGCTTACCTCTGATAATGTGGTTAGAGAAATTAAAGACCTTTGGTACAAACGATGGTGCGGACAACAGCTATATCAAATAAATTAGCCAAGCACAGAGGTGTCCGCCATAAGCAGTCTGCGCTGTAATTATGTGACCAGCTGCTGGGGGCACACACACCCCTGAAGCAGTGCCTGCCACTCAGTGACGATCACCAATCCCCCGCACACAGTGAATATACTATCCCCATAATCCCTGGTATTCTAGTACCCCTAATTCCTGATCACAGACACAGTGTGCAGGTAGTGAACAACACATTCCCTGATAGCCTAGTGGCCCCCCAATCCATGATCCCCGATGAATGTTGCATTGTAAAAACCCATTGTCCCTGTAGTCCATCATTCACCCTGGCCTGATCTCCCATACAACACCTTTGATTAGTCTCTGTGGTCCAGTGGACTGCATCAGCCCCAATCCTTGTCTATTGCAACCCCATAATATCTGGTGGTCTAGTGGACCCCCTTCCCCACCCCCTGCAGTGCCTACCAGTCCACTCACCCCCATCCAGAACTGAGCCAGTGATGGTGACTGATGCAGCCCACCACTCACATCTGTCACCAGCTGAGCTCTGTATGAGCGTGTACTGTACATGTACTCATACAGAGCTCAGTCAGAGGCTGGCTGCAGAGGTGAGTGGTGGGCTGAGCCAGTCACTGGCTTGGTTATGGGATGGATGGCAGGGTGGTAGGTGCTGTGGGGCATGGGGTGGGGGCTCCACTAGACCACCAGGTTTTATGGAGTTGCAGTGGATGGGATTGGGGCAGGTGTGGTACACTGGACCTCTGGTACTAATCAAAGGTATTATATGGAAGATCGGGTAGGAGTGAGTGATGGACTACAGGGACAATGGGTTTCTGCAAAGTAACATGCATTAGAGATCATGGATCAGGGATGGGGGGGCACTAGACTCTCAGGGAATGTGTTGTTCACTAACAACACACTGTGATGAGGATCAGGGAAGGGGGAGCACTGGACTACAGGGGACAGTGTATGGCATTCTGCGTGTGTCAGGATTGGGAAGGATCATGTTAGCCCAGAGTTACTGCATGCTTTTCATTGGTGGTATTAGGGCTACAGGCTGTAGCGCAGTGCTATTTGTTTGAATATCCTAGTGTGCCAATATTCATGGCCTGGCCCCTCAGTCAGTTCCCTGCATACATTATTTTATAGCGCTGGTGCTATGAGGTTGTGCTGGCACCATTTGAGGTTTTGAAAATTGCAGCCGGCTCAAATGTGGTGCAGTTTTGGTTCTACCAGTTTGCGTCTGGTGCAATGCTTTGAATATCTGGCCCCAGATCTCTGCTTTAAGTTGGAATCAACAGAGTCCATCAATAAAGCAAATTACAACCATGTCATCAGTCACAGTTACTCCTTCATTTCCAAGTACTGGTTTCATTCCCTTCCCTCCCTCCTGCCTCTCATCATTCCTCTCCCCAGTTACCCTGCTCCATGTGATCTCTGCTCCAAAGACCAGAAAGCCTGCTTCACTCCTTATCCCCATTCCTTTGCTGGGCAATCTGTCTTCTCCTATTGCCTACCACCTCTCTGGAACCAGCTGCCCTCATCCATCCACCACTTCTCCACCTCTGACTCCTTCAGGCACCTCTTTAAATTCCTCCTACCCCCACCTGCTCCTGCTTCCATTAAGAGCTTGTCCCTGTTTGACAGTGGCATCACAGGGTTTTGGTTTCCTCTCTGTTTAAATGTGTGTCTAGTGCACTGCATTGCTCATTTCTTGTGTATTCTCCACTGGCAAAAAATGTTCTTGAATACTGCATGTGAACACAGTATGATATTTGTCTGTACACTTGCACTATGAACTTTGTGCCTGTACTTCACATCTGTATCTTGAAATGAACTGTGTTTTTGTTTTGTTGTTTCCTTCTGTTTCATTTTCCCTGGGTCACACCTGAAGTGAGTCTTGTCTCAGTGTGCCTTTCATTGGTCAACAATTTTTAAGTAAATGATACATAAAATAAATAAAATTAGGCCAAAAGTCTATCTAGAAAATTACTTCATGTATAACATAGGCAACCAATTACATCCAGTGTCAGGGCCAGATTAATGCACGGGCCTAGGGGGCCCAGGCCCAGGGGCTCTAGGAAAATTAGGGCCTGTGATTCGGCCCAGGCAGCAGGTACTAGAAACATGGGGAGCCATAGGAAGGAGGAGATGAGGCCCCATTTAAGTAATAGGCCCCCAGTGATTGGCTGCTGCTGTGCAGTCATCTACACTGACTGACTGAGTCAGTTGTTCAGCCAGGTCACTTGAGGTCATCAGGTCAAGCCGGAGGTGTTAATGAGATGGACAGGGGTGGACCTTACTAGAGAGTCAGCACCCAGCATGGAAATCACTGCCGCACATTTTACTGGCACGGTGGGACCACCTACTGACCAAGGATTATATTGCCAGCAGCACATCAGTCAGAGTCTCTATTGCACCACTGCATGAGTGCATGAGTTCTCTCTCAGCTGTCCCATCAGTTGGGCTTGTTGTTGGGCTTGTGGGTCGGGGTCGGCCGGGCCAGTCTGGCATTGGAGGCAGCACACCATGGGGCAGGGCATGCTGGCAGCATTCAAAGAAGCAAGTCAAGTGTGCAGCAAAGAAAAAGACTTCAATGTCAAGATCAAGAGTATGGTAAGTAACAGCACTGACAGCAGCCAGCAGCACGCATGCAGTGGGTGAGATATACCGTTTCAATCAAACTTGTCTTGAGCTTGAGATGGTTCAGAGCCAGAGCACTGGGGGGGGGGATTTATTATAGTGTGGGACTCGGACCTCACTCCTGACACAGCGTCACAGCAGGATGGTAACAGGCTTCAGTAGCCATTGCCTGGCATAAAGATCCTGACAAGTCTTGCAGCAACAGGGAAGGCCGGGTTACTGGTTCCATTTCTGGTGGATCTGGTAATCTATTTTTAATGTTTTGTATTGGACAGACTTAGTTAATACATAGAGCAGCAGCACACCAGGCTGCAGTGCAGAGGAGGGAGCCTGAGTCAGCTGACACACTCAACAAGGTCACTTCATGTCACGGTCACATGCAAGGCTGAGAGTAGGAAGCTTGAACCTTGCTTGAAGGCAAGCTTATACTATCTGTCAGAAGGGGGTGGTACCGTGTGTGTGTTTTTTTGCTGTACTGTAAAGCAAGCAGCAAGTGGGCAGCAGCAGCAGGCACCTAGGCAGCCCAGAGATTTGACTGTGTGTCTGTGTATCAAGTGTGTCTCTTAACTTGTGATTATTCTGTTCAGTAGATGACCAAATTCTTCTACAGTGTGTGACAGTGGCAAGGAAATGAGTGACAATAGATAACAGTTCTGTAGACTCCTATTAGTACTGGTCATTGTCAAGTCTGTGTTGTTAATTTTGGCAATGACAAACCAACAGGAGCTCGACAGTAGTTTAATCATCCACCTCCTGACACTGCTATATCTCCACTGGTCATTGTTGTGATAAATTAAATGCTATGTATTCCTCTAGCAATTGCCATTATCTAAGTGGGTGTGGTAACAGAAAGCTGAAAAAAGAAAGGAAGATGAAGGGAGTGGCTTTGCTGGGGAAGATCCCAAAAATAAACCAATTCTTCAAGGAGCCGGAGAACTCTGAGAAGCAACAATTATTTGATTATGAAAGTGTCAGCAATGAACCCAGCCTAGCCAGTGGTGCTTCTGAGTCTAACAATGTGCAGCTACAAGGAGATATTGTAGAAGTTATCATGCCTACTAATAGTCCAGATGTACAAGATGTGGATGGGGTGGTGTCACTACCCACAAATGACCCTTTGGAATAGGATCATGACTCTGGGTCGGGCTGGAGTGAAGGCAAGAAAAATATTATTGAAGCAGATCGATTTACCAGTGATCACGCATTGTGGAGTAACACTGATGATAGTTTCAGGAGTTTTTGGATTGCTAAGGGTCCAGCTGCTTGTCAGAATAAAAACGTACCAAATTTCTGTGCTTCTACTTGGGTGATTGCTGGGAAGACTCGAATGCTATCCAAAGATCTGTTTTCATGTCGGCTGCACAATGGTGAAGTGGTTATGGGGGAGTGGCTTATGTACTCACCATCTCTTGGAAATGTATATTGCTGTGCCTGCAAACTTTTATCAATAAGATTGCATGCTTTTACTGAAGGTTCCAGTGACTAGAACACCCCGAGCAGATTTCTGAACATGAAAAAAGCCTGTATGCTAGCGTGGATAGGGCGTGTAAAGGCAACAGGTACATTAGATACAAATCTTGCTCGGCAGTTTCAATCAGAATGCCAATACTGGAGAGATGTTCTTAAACGTGTTATGGCAGTTATCAAGTTTTTAAGTGAGCATGGACTTGCATTCCGTGGTGAAGATGAGCTGCTAGGTCACCACACAATGGAAACTATTTGGGGATTTTGGAGCAGATCACTCAGTTTGATCCATTTTTGACTGATCATATTACTAAGTTTGGATACAAATGTAGAGGTAATACCTCCTATTTGTCATCAACTATTTGTGACAAATTCATTGATTTGATGGGGCAGAAAGTTAAAAACTCAATAACCAGAGAACTGCAACATGCCAAGCATTTTTCATTGATTGTTGATTCAACACCAGATCTGTCGCATGTGGATCAGTTGATTTTCGGATTCCGATTTGTCAGTTCAGATGGACACATTGTAAAATGATTCATTGGATTTGAGCCACTGGAGAACCATATGGGTGCAAGTATGGCCAACACTGTGCATGCTATGGTAAATAACTTGGGTTTAGACATCTCTAACTGCTGTGGATAAGCATATGATAATGCCAGCGATATGTCGGGATGATACAATGGACTACAGGCACACCTAATGTGACTAAACCCACTTACGCACACTGGCCTAAATATTCAAAAGGGTTGCACATGGCGCAACAGTGTTGCACCATGAGCAACCCACTGATGCACCTGGCGCGATATTCAAAAGGGAAAAGTGTGCTGCACAAATCCTGATGTGCTGGAGTGCATCAATAATGTATGCAGGCGCAGGTGGGGGGGCATGCCCATGCATACCCTGCACAGCCCAATATTCAGCCTGAGATGTGCAGAGCCATGCATTCGCAACCCCTACCTGTGCCAGCACAAAGTTGATCAAAAAAAAAAGGAACAACTGATGGCCACCCACAGGTTAGCTGCTACATTGCAGGGCGCAACACCGCAGCTACCACCTGTGGGTGGCCACTGAAGCCTGCAGTACCTGGCGGCGCTTTCATGCCCAATCGTGGGCTTATGTAAAAAAAAATAAATAAATCTGTCCAATATCCCTGGTGGTCCCGTGGACCACTATCTGCCAGATCGTGGGCATTTATAATAAAATGAAATAAATGTCCAATATCTCTGGTGGTCCAGTGTACCGCTGACTGCCCGATCGCGCGCATTTGCACACAAAGAAATAAATGTCCAATATCCCTGGTGGTGCAGTGAACTGCTATCTACCCGATCATGGGCATTTGTAAAAAAAATATGTCCAATATCCCTGGTGGTCTAGGGGAACACCTCCCACCCGCCCACTGAGCCCCACCACTCTGTGCCTCCCGGGTGGCTATACCACACCCACCTGCCACCCCACCGCCCGCGCCGCCTGCTGACTGACACCATCCGGTTAAACACCATTGGTCCGCATCATGAGCCAATTGGCGTGCAGCCCATACCGTACTACACACTCCAGATATGTGAATGATCCCATTCACATATCTGGAATCTGTAGTACGGTATCGGCTGCACTCCCATTGGCTCACGCTCTGGATCAATGGGCGTACAGCCCTACCGACAGTGTCAGTCAGCGGGCGGCAGGCAGGTGGGGTGCTGCCACCCACCAGCTGACCAGGAGGGAGGAGCAGGGCAGTGGGGCTCAGTGGGCAGGTGGGGAGGGAGGGTACCCCTAGACCACCAAGGATATTGGATATATACTGTATTTTTTTTTTTTAAATGTCTGCGATTGGACAGATATTGGTCCACTGGACCACCAGGGATATTGGACATTTATTTTATTTTATTACAGATGCCCGCAATCAGGCAGATAGTGGTCCACTGGACCACCAGGGACATTGGACATTGGTCTTTTTTTAACTAATGCCCGCGATTGGGCAGACAGTGGTCCACTGGACCACCAGGGATATTGGACATAGTTTGATTTTGTATACAAATGCCCACAATTCGGCTGTGGAGCACATTGCCGGCTGCAGGGGGCGTCGGTCCCCAATGGCTGCTGCCTGGCAGGGTGCCAGGTGCAAGTTGTCATGGATTAGTGCACCTGCATGCAAATAGGGCCTTAATGACATGCAAATGGCCCCATTTGCACCTTGCATACATTATGGCCCCATTTGCATGTCAAGTTTTGAATATCGTAATTGCTGTGCATAGTACAATGGAACTTGCATTAGCACATCCCCATGCTCCACTCCTCCCACTTGTGCTGGCGCAGTGCCACTGCACCATGCACACTGCAAGTTGCCAGGGTACGATATTCAATGCCTCTGAGCCATGGCACAGCTCCGTTGAATATCACCCAGTCCACACCCCTGCGCAGCTAAGTTGAGCTGGGCCCAAGTTTGTGCCACAGCCTGGAGCAGTTTGAATATCTGGGCCTATGTGCCATGTGCTGCACATTAATTGAATTTAGTGGGAGTCAATAGTGTTAACAACAGCTGCACCCATGTAATTAATTTCTTTGGGTTTCTGCAGTCGCTGTATGCTTTCTGCTCAATGTCAACTTATCACTGGAAGCAAATTGTCAGCAGCTCTAATGAAAGTCAGAGATATTTGACACTCAAAATTCTCTCGGACATGAGATGGAGTAGCTATGCTGATTCTATGAAAGCTTTGTGTCAGAACTATGAAAGAATTTGGTAAGCCCTACAAAACCTGTCTGAAGATATAAACCAGTCAGCTGAGACCTGACAAGAAGCACCTTCCCTTCAGAGCAAAATGAAACAGTTGGAAACAGCCTTCATGACTTTATTTTGGGACACTGTACTTCAACAGTTTAAAATGACCAGCATGCAGCTACATATAATGGACATCAATCTCAATACAGCAGTTCACTTACTGCATTCATTGGTATCA
Organism: Neoceratodus forsteri; assembly: GCA_016271365.2. NCBI lineage: Eukaryota > Metazoa > Chordata > Ceratodontiformes > Ceratodontidae > Neoceratodus > Neoceratodus forsteri. The sequence goes on along the minus strand of CM057456.1, from coordinate 677,236,060 downwards.
TTTGTGACTGCCCTTCGAGATCAATTTGAGAATTTTGAAAATGCTGCTAAAAAGAAATGCAAGGCTGTTTCACAAAAATATCAGTGATATCTGCCGTATTAGAAAGATAAAACAATTTGCAGACGAATCCGGAGAGCCTGGCACCTTACTTGAAGGAAGCCAAAAGTTTTGTATTGATACATTCTGTGTTGTAACTGACAAATTGTCTGCTTGTCTTCATCATTGACTGAATGCCTATAAGATGCTGTGTGACCGCTTTGGAGTTTTGTTTCAACTAAGCTCATTGGACGTCATTGACATTCGTAAGTTTGCTGCTGATCTTGCTGCAGTTTATCCCCAGGACTTCGATAATTGGACATTTCCTGATGAGCTCCTACAGTTTAAATTCTTTGTACAAGTTGAGCCAGATAAGTCTTCAGCCAAATTGCTATAGGATTTAAGGCACAATGGCCTTCAGTCAACTTCCCTAATGTGGACATTACCCTTAGAATATTCCTGACACTGCCAGTGACAAACCGTGAAGGAGAACACATGTTTTCAAAGATGGCAGGGATAAAAAATGAGCTGAGATCAACAATGCATCAGCGTCATCTGAATTTCTTGTCTCTCATGGCAGTCGAATCAGAGTTGATATGAGAAATGGAGTTTGATTACCCTGTCCATGATTTTTCTCCCTTATCGCCTGGAAGAAACTGACCCTTTAAAAGGTAAGATTTTCATTGTGTATAATTTTTCCATATTTGGTGATTGTTTCCTATCTTGTCTAGATATTTTTAAAACTTTTCAATAATTTTGGTTTCACTTTCTGATCTTGATCTCTTTCAGACTGTTAGTTGGGTGGCAATATAAGCAGTGATGGTGACACCAGGTCCTTTGACAGGTCAAGCTTGTAAAAGACTGACATAGCAGTTTTATGGCAGCGACATATGGCAATTTTGAATGTGCACCAATGTTGAAAATATTCTTTAATAAAATAGTTTGACAAAGGAGGTTGGCATCTGTTGTGTATGTGTTTCATTCATAGAAACATAGAAACATAGACTTTGATGGCAGATAAGGACCGCTAGGCCCATCTAGTCTGCCCATTTCCCTACCTACAGGATAGGCCGCAGATCCTAGTTAACCAACAGCCTTTATCTTCCTGCCCCCCACAAGAATTGCCTTATGTCTGTCCCATGCATTCTTGAATTCTCCCACAGTTTTAGACCCCACAACTTCCTCAGAATGGCTGTTCCATGCATCCACTACCCTCTCTGTGAAATAATACTTCCTCACATTGCCCCTGAACCTCCCTCCTTCTATCTTTAAATTGTGTCCCCTTGTTCTTGCAAGTCTCTTTTTCTGAAAGATGCTACCCTCTTGGACTTTGTTGATTCCCTTGAGGTACTTGAAAGTTTCTATCATGTCCCCCCTCTCCCTTCTTTCCTCAAGGGTATACATATTAAGCTCCTTTAGTCTCTCCTCATACGGCTTCTCTTACAGACCCTGCACCATTTTAGTTGCCCTCCTCTGGACTGCCTCTATCCTGTCTATGTCCTTGCGGAGATGGGGTCTCCAGAACTGGACACAGTATTCCAGATGGGGTCTCACCAACTGTCTGTACAGAGGATAACAACTTCCTGTTTTCTGCTGCTGATGCCTCTCCTATACATCCCAGTATACCTCCGGCCTCCCTACTGCCTTCTCACATTGCTTGCTAACCTTAAGGTCATCTGATATGATTACCCCGTCCCTTTCCTGTTTTGTTATTGTTACTACCTCCCACCCATTGTGTATTCTTCACCTGGGTTCTGTTTCCCAGGTGCATTATTTTGCACTTTTTGCATTGAATCCTAGCTGCCATACGTCTGACCATTCCTCCAACCTTGCCAAGTCCCTTTTCATCCTTTCCACACCTCCTTGTGTATCAACCCTGTTGCAGATCTTTGTGTCATCTGCAAAAGGCATACTTTTCCTTCCAGTCCCTCTGCAATGTCACTGATGAAGACATTAAAAGGACTGGACCCAATACTGAACCTCAGGTACCCCACTGTAACCGCCTTTCTTCAGAGTGGACTCCATTTTCAATTACCTTCTGTGTCCTGTTGTCCAGCCAATGTTTTACCTAGGCTACCACCCTGGGACCCACTCCCAGGCTGGTTAATTTGACTATCAATCTTTTGTGGACTGTGTCAAATGCCTTGCTAAAGTCTAGATAGGCCATGTCCACAGCCCTCCCTGGTCTACTACTTTGGTCACCCAGTCAAAGAAATCTATTAGATTCGTCTGACATGACCTTTCTGCTGTGAACCCATGCTGCCTTGGATCCTGTGCTCCACTGACCTCTAGGTACTCAACTATTCTTTCCTTCAGAAGTGACTCCATCACTTTCCCTACCACAGAGGTCAGACTGACAGGTCTGTAGTTTCCTGCCTCTGTTTTGGTCCCACTTTTGTGAAGGGGAATCACATCCGCCTTCCTCCAGTCCTCGGGTACCACACCATCCTCCCATGATTTATTAAAAAGAGTAGCCAGTGGTTTCACTAGTTCCTTCCTTAATTCTTTTAGAATTCTGGGGTGAATTCCATCAGGACCCATTGCTTTGTCCACCTTCAGTTTTAGGAGTTCTTGCAGAACCCTTTCTTCTGTGAAAGGACTGGGATCGACTCTATCAAGAGTGCTTCTGTTAATTGGATTAGGCAATTCTCCTCTTTTTGAATACTGAGCAGAAATATTCGCTCAGTATTCCTGCTTTTTCACTGTCCCCTCTGCCCACCCACCGCTCATTCTATTCAGCCTCACTATACCTCCTTTGTCTTTCTACGCGCTGATGTACCTATAAAAGGTTTTATCCCCTTCTAACTGAGTTGGCTATCTTTTCTCAGTTTGGGCCTTTGCTATTCTGACTTCCCTCCCTGCTTCTTTCTGCCTTAACTGGTACAGCTCTCTGTCCTGCTGCTTCTGTGTTTCCTTATACTTCGGAATGCTATCTTTTCTTCCTGACTTTCACAGCCACCTCTCTTGAGAACCATAGTGGCTTTTTCTTTCATTTTGATTTGTTTATTTGCTTCACACAAAGGCTTGTTGCATCTGTGATGGCAGTTTTGATAATTCCCATTGTTGCTCCACACCTCTTCTAGCCTGTTTGCTAGTGCTTTTCTGAGGCACTCTCCCAATCGCTACAAAGTCAGCCCTCCTAAAGTCCAGTACCCTCACTTTTGTATGGCTTGACTCTGTAGCTGAGTTTAACGTGAACCACACTGTTTGATGGTCACTTGTCCCCAGATGGCAACCTACTTCTAGATCTGAGATCCTCTCACTGCCCCCGTTTGAGAGTACAAGGTCTAAGATTGCTCCCTCACGAGTTACTCCATGCAAAGATGTCATGCTCATGGTCTTGGTCATGCAGTTTATCCCAAAAGAACCAGATCACAGATTGACAAAGTTGATCTTTCAAGGTCAGCTTTAGTTAGTCAGTTAGCTAACTAGTTAGTTAGCTGGTTAGTAGTTAGTTAGTTAGTTAGTTAGTTAGTTAAAAACTTTATTTTTAACAGGACCTATCTACAAAGCTATCCTTTATATTTATTACTACTCCCGAGTCCCAGGGCACAACTTAAAAATATGCCACAGACTAAGGCCATCTGTGGCATAATTGTAAGTTGTGCTCTGCAACTCAGTGCCAGTAGTGCTTCTATCCAGTCCACTAAGTAGACGCTATTACCTTGCCTATTATAGTCATTACTTCACACCAAGCTTGATACTGAATTTCTCTTCCCAGCTAGGCTTAGTGTGCCTTCCCTGGTTAAATAGTTCCCCCCTTTCAGGTCTAAAAAGGTCTTCTGTGCACATGCTTCTAAGCTATACTCCATCTCTAACTTGCCATCGAATATTGCATGATTACAGTGCACTAAAACACTGAGTGTCCATGGATCAACCATAATTGATGCCATCGATTATGATCCATCCACGGACACTCAGTGTAAATGTACTGTAATCATGCATTTTCATAATTTCTAACCTTCTTTTTCCCACTACAAGACAGGGCAATCAGAGTGCCTGGAAATTCTTCCAAATGCATTTTTAGCCATTAAAAAACATTCAGCTTTCAGGGGCCTAATGGCCCCCGAACCCCCAGCCTATAAATGAAGTCACAGGGGGTCCACTATTTCACATTGCACAGGGGCCCAATTACTTGTAAATCCAGCCCTGTCCAGTGTAAACAAATGGTTGCTATCAAAACAAATGCTTTTTCTTATCCCAGTAGCAATTTGCAGCATTGCATTGTCCTCTTACAGCATCCTCCACCCTTGGTGATATGGATTGGTTAGTAATGAAAAGACAATGCAGGGTAAAAATTTATGTGTGACATAATTACCTAGGTGTACTTCATGCATGGGTAGGTTGGTGGAGGCATCTGGAGAGTTGTAAGTTAGTTGTAGCAATGATTTGAAAATCTCTCAGAGAGAGGGTGTGGGACTGAGACTTCTTCACAATTTAGGTGAGCTTTTGCTATCTCCTGAACCTAAGAAGGAGTGTCCTCAGTTAAAATGGGTTCTGCTTCATCTTCCAGTTCTTGGGCATCACTGTCTTCCTTCTTAATGACAATGGTCCCAATTTTCAGCCCTGTATCAAACCTGCCCTTATCACAGCTGCACCGAACACCTTTGCAACAACTGCAACAAAGTTTGGTAGGTTGGGCGCAGTACAAAACTCTACCCAATTTGTGGCAGCTTGTACCAAATATTTGCCTTTTGTGACATCATTGACAGCTTAGTCGGTGGCCAGCCGTGATGGAGAGCAGAGGGCTGTGCCGATCTCTGGTTTGGCATCAGGATCGGGGTAGTGGAGTGGTGGAGCACTACCTGCCAGGGCAGGGGGCTGGGGGGTCCACTAGATACCAAGGAATAACAGAATACACAATGAGCATGGATGTGGGGGGGCAGGACCACTGGACACCAGGGATAACAGTAGTGTATCTCAGGCAGGCATACAGTGGGGGGAAGGAGGCACCACTGGACAACAGGGAAGCCTTGATTATATCTCAGGTGAGTGATTGGGTGGGTGGCGGGATCACTTGGCACCATGGAAGCCTTGATTATATCTTGGGCAGATGATCAGGTGGGGGGGAGGAGCCACTGGACACCAGGGAAACCTCGGGTGGGTGATCAGGTGGGGAGGGACTACTAGACACCACAGAAATATTTGTATTTTGCATCAGACCAGCGATCAGTGGGGGGGCCACTAGAAACAAGGGAATAATTATAACATTGGGTGACAAATGACGGGGGGGGGCACTAGAAACCAGGGACAGAACCTCACGTGGTTGCAGAGCTGAAAAACATGAGATCAGAGCTTGTTGCAGTGTGATTTGACCTTAATGCAGGATTTCAGTGCTTAACCATGGAATTTACACTAAACCATGGCATTTTAATTAACCAGGCTGCACACCATGTGACTGCAGAACTGAAAATATTTGATTGGGGTAGTTGTGGAAAACAATGTCCATATCTATGAGATTTCTGACCTTAACTGCAAAATTCCAGGCTGCATACCATGTGACTGCAGAACTGACAATCATGTGATCAGAGGTACATGCGGAAAAAATTGAAATTTCTGTGAGATTTTGGTGCTAACTGCAGATGATTTACAATACCACAGAATTCTAAGATGTGCAATATACAACATTTCGGTGAAAAAACATAACAAATAAATAAACACACAAACAATTACTTTAAGACAACACAGTTAAGGTGCTCAACAGACAAGATGATTACATTCAGTATGTGACCATTGCATTTAAGATACCACCTTCAGAAAATTCAACGTAGATACCCATTGATGTCAGGAAAAAAATATTGCATAATCACATTTAAATCAAGGAAAAATACATGATATTGCAAAATTATTAACAAGAAACATTATTTCCACAGTTTTCAACAAAAAGTCTGCATTTTACAAGTAAAATTTACGCAGAACTAGGCGGAAATCCACGGTAAATAGGCGAAAGTTCGAAATTCTGCCACAGGCGAAAGAGCAGAAAATTCAGTGGAACTTCTGCGAGGCGGATATCTGCACTTTCACCCACCCCTACCCCAAACCTAAAGTCTCTTAAACCCAAATAGGGTATTATTATTAAATCCCAGCTGGGTGACCTACTTCATTAAATGCTTTTCCAAAGTATGATACAAAATGCTGGTGCAGGGCAAGTCCTATTTTTACTCTTGGTTGTCTCAGACCAGGGGATTTCCCTCAGTGCATATTAGTGATGGTGCAGTTGTGATGAGTCCGTCTCTGGCTAATTTTTACTGTCCAGTTTCCTAGGTATGGTCAGATCTCTCCTGACTTTTACTTTCAGCAGGCAATCCTCAAATGCATGCAGGACAGCTCATCATGTGAAAACATGATCCTAACAGCACAACACACCATATCTTGATATCCAGTCCCAAGTGTTTGACGGGAACCAGCACAGGCTGTGATACTGACTGGCCAGCTACCCAGGCTAGCTGCAGTCATTGTTCAGCATCTAGGTATCTCAATCAGTTACTGCAACCATCAGCTTGGGTTCATACTGGGCTAGCACTTGATTACCTCCTTTCCTCAGCAGAAACTCGTCATTTCGCTCATTCAGTCTCTAACTGGTAGGTGAGTGGTGTGTCTGTGCAGTACAGATTCAGGCTGTCTCTCTTGACAATACACATAGTTCTGCCTCATTCAGGATCTTATGCAGAACTCAAGGAGTTCTGGAACAGGATCTGCTGTTCACTAAGGAAATACAGCTCTCATTTGATGATTGGAGCTGTCAATCACTGTAGATCAGTCTGGAGACCTGTCTCTCAACCCCCAACACTATTACTACCAGCAGTCAGGTGAACAACCCCACCACCATTCCCCCAATTCCTCAATCAATAAAGTACTTGGTAGATAGTTTATCCAACTCCACTGCTAGTACCCCCCACCCTGATCATTTACCTGACCAGTGGCTCGGTGCACAAAGCATTCCAACCTACAAATACTAAACTAACTGGCAGACAGATGCCCAACCCCAATGCCAGTACCTCTTAACCACCGTCATAAACTGTCAAGTAGATGGATACTCAGCCCCACAGCTGGTAACCCCATCCCAAACACAAACACAATTCCCCAAACCACTTGGCTTAATGGATTTTTATGCAGTACAAGCACTTTGATCTATAAAGGAATTGCACTTTTTAAAAATAAACATGATTGATTGATTGATAGAACATTTCCCCCCACTTAGCCCATTGCCATCTAACCCCCTCACCCATCCTGTATCACTCAAACATCTTCAAGCAGACAGAGTCCTGTACACCCGCCCCCATAGAAAATCTGAAGAGCAAAACATTTCTACTGCCTGAAATGGCTATTTTCATACTTTTATCTCCATGGAAAAGGGTTCTCTAACTTTTCAGACTGGAACTCCAATGTGAACAAGCCAAACCGCCAGATGCTGAGTGGGGCCCTCCCACCCATGGCCAACCGGCTACAGATATTATTTCCAGTCCTTCAGTGGGTGACTGGCACAGCCCTCCCTCCACATTGGTCAATCATCATTTTCTGCTTCAGTCTCTTGCGGCTCATCATGAATCTAAAAGAAAGAAGCATAGAAAGAAAACTAAGTACAAAAACCCATACTGCGCATACGAGGGACTTAGTTTTGGAATGGCAGGAAAGGGTTTAATTTGTTGTCCCCAAAAATGTGATCTGGGGACAATGTAAAACCCAATATTGTACTGTAGGTGGGTGATAAGCACCCTAACCATTAAATTTGAAAACAAAAAATTAAAAAAGTTATGGGTGATGGAAAATAACACCCTCAAAATAAGCTCCCAAAACAAGGACTGGGCATACATTGCGACTTAGTTGTTTAATTGCTATCCTGGGTTACTCATGCCTTCCGAGTCCAAGGGATCTTCCTCAATGCAAAGGGGGACTGGCACAATTTACAAAAAAGTATCATTCCTGCTGATTTCACTCTTTCACCCTCCCCTCTGATGACCTCTGGCATAATCTGGCAGATGGCTATTTCTACTCTCCAGATCAGGCCTCTTCTGACCTCAATTTTCAACACACAATTTTCTGGTGCATACACAGGGCAGCTAAGCCTGTGAAATTCCAGCCCTTCTGCTCCACACACCACATCCTAGTATCCAGTCCCTAGTGTGTGGTGACAACCAACACAGTACTGTGGTACTGACTGGATGGCTTCCCAGGTAAGATGTGGCTACAAGCTGCCTGCTCCAGTTGCAGTGCAACAAAAGTCTCTCTTCTTTTCCTGCAGCCTTCAACCTTCATGTTAGGGCTACCAAATCATTAACTTCTTTTCACAGAAGAAGTTTTTTTTTCCACTTGTCCACATGTCTATGGTAGCTGTCAAGGCTGTCTCTGGAACAACACATCAGCAAGTTTTCCCTTTCATAGCACACAGGCACCTCTCTCTTCAGGATCTCACACAGATCTCCATCTGCCCTGGAACAGCCCCTGCTGGAGGTCCATCACACAGTAAATCACTGGCCAGAAATTTATGCCAAGGTTCAGGCAGTCTTCCTGTGTCTCAAGAGTTCCTTGTAGCTTCCCTTCCAGGCTCTGTAGTCTGACAGGAGGAAGTGCAACCTCCACCCGGTTACTGTGGTCATGGGTGCCAGAGTAAATCAAGATGCTTGCACTCTGTTTACTGTGGGGCACTGGGACAAATATCTGCATTCTACAAATGGCTCTTGCACTTAGCATTCACTCTGGTGCCACTTTTGTTATTGTGATGTCACAGTTAACAGTCCTGTAACAGTATAGACTTTTGGTGGGGAATTCTCTGATCTGATGCAAGTGCCAACCGTGTTCCTGATTGATGGCAGTGAAGCTGATTTTATGTTTACACTGAACAACTTTCACAAGTAGGTGCAGGAGGTGTTGATGAATTCTGCTGTCTTCCTTTCTTAATGCTCCTGCAGTCATGGTTCCTGAGTCCAGATCCTTGGAGACCAGAAAGAGAAGATAACTTGCAGGAGCTCAGCTAGGCTCCTTAAAGTCTGGTACACCTTCACAATTGGGGGGTGTTATACTCTGCCCCATCTAAATACCTGGGGCCAAATATTCAAAACGTAACCTTGGGGCAAAATTAGCACAGCACAGCATGCTAAATTAGCCCAGAACCATTTGCAAGCAATATTCAAAGGAATAGCCCCTGTGCTAAAGCCGCTGACTATGGAGTGCAAATGAAGTCTTGCAAACAGGGCTGGGAGTGCAGTGCAAAAATAACCCAGCAAATAAGACAGCTCTGAATATAGCAAGTGGAAAGGCCAAAGTGCAATAGCACTGCAATGCACAAAGAGGTGGAGTGGGGCAGTGTCGCAGCACGTACCCAGTGTGGGTGTGAGCACTAAAGTGGTGCACAACAACTGCAAATGACATTGCAGGCCACACACTGCAGAACTGTGCTATGTATGTGAGAGGTTTACCCAGGGTTAACACGTTTGCACGGTGCTAACACATCAGCCTGGTGTAAACACGTTAGCCTGGGGCAAAAGTTTGCTATATTCAAAGCCCCTATGCAAATGAGCCTACTCAGGCAATCCATGTGCAACCAGCCACATTAGCATCTCATTCTGGCTTGCTTTGTGTGCACTCCCAAATAATTTGCCCAGTGCTATTGCATGGAGCACATAGCACCACCTGTAGGTCAAACTGGATTTATAGGTCAAAACTCACAGGCTTGGAGGTGCTGCAGACTACCATTGTACATACAAGCAGGGTTAAGCATAATGATCAATAAGTGTTCCCTCCATGATCATCAAATAACAGCAACAAAGGGCAGCGCACAGCTCCTGACGTGGGATCATGTAGTCATGCAGTCTATGACCTGGGCAGTATGAGGCAGATGGATCGCAAAGGATGTGATTGAAGGAAGAGGATGCACTGACACTACTGTTCACACCAACCCATATGCACTACAGAAACCATTAGTTGTACTGTACACACTGCACATGTATGTGTGAATTGCATAGGCAAACAGATGAGGGTGACTGCTGGCCAAGTGTGGGGGATCCATTTTGTCATTACGTGTTGCTTGCCTTGCCTGCAAAATACTAGATAGCTGGAACATTGTCCAATTATGTACAGACAGTACTCCATCATCATCAGTATAGGCATCTGTATGCTGTAATGTACCCCCAACCCTTTCTCCCAGTACACTGCTGGAAATGAGCTCTGTGAAGCTCAGTACGACTATCCTGGTGAAACAGTACAACACATGTACCGCTTTTACCATCCATTTCACATTTGCCAAAACCTATCCACATTCACCTTAATTCAAACTTATGTTGATAGTGCAATTTAAGGCACCCACATATAGCAAACACCGGATAACACTCGCAGTGTACTCTACTGTATGTAACTCCGAATGCCATAACTTTTTCCTCCTGTCACAGGTCACATGTTACTAGCTGTCACCCATAGACTGATCAGGTGGTAATTACAGTTGATGTCAGGTGTTGTCAGGGTCATACAAGTATGGGTCATTTGCAAGTCACTGACACACTAACATCCAGACATTCAGGATGCCTCCGAAACTAAGTGCACTTAGCATCGCATGAAAAGTAGACATTCTAAACGAAAGTGACATCATGCCGAAAATGCTGTGAATGTGATGCACACTGCATGGGATGCTGTGACCATTCTTGATAGCTGGTTTTAGTTATCTGAGTGAGGCAGTGCATACTGTACCTGTACCTGTCCCAATCACACTCCCCACCACACTGACATCACAAGCAGAAACATGGGTGCCGCAAAATAAAAGTACACACAAAAATACAGTACTGCATTAGCACAAGCGCTAACCACTAAGAATAGAGTGTAGTGCCATATGTACTATAGTGGCTCACTGCACTGTCACATTAAAGTGCCAAGCAAAACTAAAATGCCTGTTAGACACATAGCTTACCTCTGATAATGTGGTTAGAGAAATTAAAGACCTTTGGTACAAACGATGGTACGGACAACAGCTATATCAAATAAATTAGCCAAGGACAGAGGTGTCCGCCATAAGCAGGCTGTGCTGTAATTACATGATCACCTGCTGGTGGCACACACACCCCCTGAAGCAGTGCCTGCCACTCAGTCCCAATCACCAATCCCCCACACACAGTGAATGTACTATCCCCATAATCCCTGGTATTCTAGTGCCCCCCATTCCTGATCACAGACACAGTATGCAGGCAGTGAATAACACATTCCCTGATAGCCTAGTGGCCCCTCTGTCCCCAATCCATGATCCCCGATGAATGTTGCATTGCAAAAACCCATTGTCCCTGTAGTCCATCACCCACCCTGGCCCGATCTCCCATACAACACCTTTGATTAGTCTCTGTGGTCCAGTGGACTGCATCAGCCCCAATCCTTGTCTATTGCAACCCCATAATACCTGGTGGTCTAGTGGACCCCCTTCCCCACCCCCTGCAGTGCCTACCAGCCCACTCACCCCCATCCGGAACTGAGCCAGTGATGGTGACTGATGCAGCCCACCACTCACATCTGTCACCAACTGAGCTCTGTATGAGCATGTACTGTATATGTACTCATACAGAGCTCAGTCAGAGGCTGGCTGCGGAGGTGAGTGGTGGGCTGAGCCAGTCACTGGCTTGGTTATGGGATGAGGGATTGGGTGGTAGGTGCTATGGGGCATGGGGTGGGGGCTCCACTAGACCACCTGGTTTTATGGGGTTGCAGTGGATGGGATTTGAGGCAGGTGTGGTCCACTGGACCTCCGGGACTAATCAAAGGTATTATATGGAAGATCGGGTAGGGGTGAGTGATGGACTACAGGGTCAATGGGTTTCTGCAACATAACATGCATCAGAGATCATGGATCAGGGATGGGAGGGCACTAGACTATCAGGGAATGTGTTGTTCACTAACCACACACTGTGATGGGGATCAGGGATGGGGGAGCACTGGACTACAGGGGACAGTGTATGGCATTCTGCGTGTGTCGGGATTGGGGAGGATCATGTTAGCCCAGAGTTACTGCATGCTTTTCATTGATGGTATTAGCGCTACAGGCTGTAGCGCAATGCTATTTGTTTGAATATCCTAGTGTGCCAATATTCATGGCCTGGCCCCTCAGTCAGTTCCCTGCATCAATTATTTTATAGCGCTGGTGCAATGAAGTTGTGCCGGCGCTATTTCAGGTTTTGAAAATTGCAGCCGGCTCAAATGCGGTGCAGTTTCGGTGCTAACAGTTTGCGTCTGGCACAATGCTTTGAATATCTGGCCCCAGATCTCTGCATTAAGTTGGAATCAACAGAGTCCATCAATAAAGCAAATTACAACCATGTCATCAGTCACAGTTACTCCTTCATTTCCAAGTACTGGTTTCATTCCCTTCCCTTCCTCCTGCCTCTCATCATTCCTCTCCCCAGTTACCCTGCTCCATGTGATCTCTGCTCCAGAGACCAGAAAACCTGCTTCACTCCTTATCCCCATTCCTCTGCTGGGCAATCTGTCTTCTCCTATTGCCTACCACCTCTCTGGAACCAGCTGCCCTCATCCATCCACCACTTCACCCCCTCTGACTCCTTCAGGCACCTCTTTAAATTCCTCCTACCCCCACCTGCTCCTGCTTCCATTAAGAGCCTGTCCCTGTTTGACAGTGGCATCACAGGGTTTTGGTTTCCTCTCTGTTTAAATGTGTGTCTAGTGCATTGCATTGCTCATTTCTTGTGTATTCTCCACTGGCAAAAAATGTTCTTGAATACTGCATGTGAACACAGTATGATATTTGTTGCAACACTTGCACTATGAACTTTGTGCCTGTACTTTACATCCGTATCTTGAAATGAACTGTATTTTTGTTTTGTTGTTTCCTTCTGTTTCATTTTCCCTGGGTCACACCTGAAGTGAGTCTTGGCTCAGTGAGCCTTTCATTGGTCAACAATTTTTAAGTAAATAATACTTAAAATAAACAAAATTAGGCCAACAGTCTATCTAGAAAATTACTTCATGTATAACATAGGCAACCAATTACATCCAGTGTCAGGGCCAGATTAATGCACGGGCCTAGGGGCCCAGGCCCAGGGGTTCTAGGAAAATTAAGGCCTGTGATTCAGCCCAGGCAGCAGGTACTGGAAACACGGGGAGCCAGAGGAAGGAGGAGATGAGGCCCCATTTAAGTAATAGGCCCCCAGTGATTGGCTGCTGCTGTGCTGTGCAGTCATCTTCACTGACTGACTGAGTCAGTTGTTCAGCCGGGTCGCATGAGGTCATCAGGTCAAGCTGGATCTTTTAATGAGATGGACAGGGGTGGACCTTACTAGAGAGTCGGCACCCAGCATGGAAATCGCTGCCGCACATTTTACTGGCACAGTGGGACCACCGACTGACCAAGGATTATATTGCCAGCAGCACATCAGTCAGAGTCTATACTGCACCACTGCGTGAGTACACGAGTTTTCTCTCAGCTGTCCCATCGGTTGGGCTTGCGGGTCGGGGTCAGTCTGGCCAGTCTGACATTGGAGACAGCACTCTATGGGGCAAGGCAGGCTGGCAGCATTCAAAGAAGCAAATCAAGTGTGCAGCAAAGAAAAAGACTTCAATGTCAAGATCAAGAGTAAGGTAAGTAACAGCACTGACAGCAGCCAGCAGCACGATGCAGTGGGTGAGATATACTGCCCAATCAAACTTGTCTTGAGCTGAGATGGTTCAGAACCAGAGCACTTGGGGGATTTATTATAGTGTGGGACTCGGACCTCACTCCTGACACAACGTCACAGCAGGATGGTAACAGGCTTCAGTAGCCATTGCCTGGCATAAAGATCCTGACAAGTCTTGCAGCAACAGGAAGGCTGGGTTACTGTTCCATTTCTGGTGGATCTGGTAATCTATTTTTAATGTTTTGTATTGGACAGACTTAGTTAATACATAGAGCAGCAGCACACCAGGCTGCAGTGCAGAGGAGGGAGCCTGAGTCAGCTGACACACTCAACAGGGTCACTTCATGTCACGGTCACATGCAAGGCTGAGGGTAGGAAGCTTGATCCTTGCTTGAAGGCAAGCTTATGCTATCTGTCAGAAGGTGGTGGTACCGTGTGTGTGTTTTTTTGCTGTACTGTAAAGCCAGCAGCCAATGGGCAGCAGCTGGCACCTAGGCAGCCCAGAGATTTGACTGTGTGTCTGTGTATCAAGTGTGTCTCTTAACTTGTGATTATTCTGTTCAGTAGATGACCAGATTCTTCTACAGTGTGTGACAGTGACAAAGAAATGAGTGACAATAGATAACAGTTCTGTAGACTCCTACTAGTACTGGTCATTGTCAAGTCTGTGTTGTTAATTTCGGCAATGACAATCCAACAGGAGCTCGACAGCAGTTCCATCATCCACCTCCTGACACTGCTATATCTCCACTGGTCATTGTTGTGATAAATTAAATGCTATGGATTCCTCTAGCAACTGCCATTATCTAAGTGGGTGTGGTAACAGAAAGCTGAAAAAAGAAAGGAAGATGAAGGGAGTGGCTTTGCTGGGGAAGATCCCAAAAATAAACCAATTCTTCATGGAGCCGGAGAACTCTGAGAAGCAACAATTATTTGATTATGAAAGCGTCGGCAATGAACCCAGCCTAGCCAGTGGTGCTTCTGAGTCTAACAATGTGCAGCTTCAAGGAGATATTGTAGAAGTTATCATGCCTACCAATAGTCTGGATGTACAAGATGTGGATGGGGGGGTGGTGTCAATACATACAAATGACCCTTGGGAAGAGGATCACGACTCTGGGTCGGGATGGAGTGAAGGTGTCTTGCCTAATCGAAGAGTCACAAAGGAATAATCACACTTGGCATTCACACATCAGCACAATTTATTGCAAGCAAAAGATAATTACACTTCATTTAGCAGCAATGTCACTATCAGCATTAATGATTACACTTTAGCATTCATTCATTAGCAATGTTACTATCAGCATTAATATATACTTCAATTAAGCAAAACATGATACATCACCGATTCTATGCTACATCCAAGCCTTTTCCCAGTAGCTGGGGAAGCCCCTAATCATCTCACAGCCTGGCCAGGAGTCTTGAACCGGGAGAAAGTTCCACAGCGATGCGTCCACCCTGCAGATGAGGCTTCCAACCAGGCATTGAGAAAGCTACATTTATATCTTATTCTATGCTAAAAATAACCCGTGCAGCCTTCATAGTGTTGTTTTGCCACATTCTAGAAGCTGGCCGGGCTCCCAGGATGCTGCAAATTCACACCATAAGGACTGCTCAGAATTCTCTACACCTGCTAGGTCACTGTGCTCCAAACACTGGCCGGTGCCTAGAACACTATGAGCTAAGCAGAAGTTTAAACAAAACTACAAAAACAGGTTTCCTGATAATATGCAACCTTCAAGTCAGCAAAATACACTGTCTGAAGCAAAACATAATAATGAGGCTATCTAAAGAGCAAAACACCAATTAAATGAAGCAGCATGTAAAATGGAGTCACACAATACAAAATGGAGTATAAAATGACATACATTACATGAAATAGCATACAAAATGGAGTAACAATAATCAACATATTATACTATCACTACAGAAGGCAAGAAAAATATTATCGAAGCAGATCAATTTACCAGTGATCCTGCATTGTGGAGTAACACTGATGATAGTTTTAGGAGTTTTTGGATTGCTAAGGGTCTAGCTGCTTGTCAGAATAAAAACGTACCAAATTTCTGTGCTTCTACTCAGGTGATTTCTGGGAAGACTCGAATGCTATCCAAAGATCTGTTTTCATGTCTGCTGCACAACGGTGAAGTGGTTATGGGGGAATGGCTTATGTACTCACCATCTGTTGGAAATGTCTATTGCTGTGCCTGCAAACTTTTATCAATAAGATTGCATGCTTTTACTGAAGGTTCCAGTGACTAGAACACCCTGAGCAGATTTCTGAACATGAAAAAGCCTGTATGCTAGCGTGGATAGGGTGTGTAAGGGAGACAGGTACATTAGATACAGATCTAGCTCGGCAGTTTCAATCAGAATGCCAATACGGGAGAGATGTTCTTAAACGTGTTATGGCAGTTATCAAGTTTTTAAGTGAGCATGGACTTGCATTATGTGTTGAAGATGAGCTGTTAGGGTCACCACACAATAGAAACTATTTGGAGATTTTGGAGCTGATCGCTCAGTTTGATCCATTTTTGGCTGATCATATTACTAAGTTTGGATACAAATGTGGAGGTAACTATTTGTGACAAATTCATTGATTTGATGGGGCAGAAAGTTAAAAGCTCAATAACTAGAGAACTGCAACATACCAAGTATTTTTCATTGATTGTTGATTCAACACCAGATCTGTTGCATGTGGATCAGTTGATTTTTGTATTCCAATTTGTCAGTTCAATTGGACACATTGTAAAATGATTCATTGGATTTGAGCCACTAGAGAATCATACGGGTGCAAGTATGGCCAACACTGTGCATGCTATGGTAAATAACTTGGGTTTAGACATCTCTAACTGCTGTGGATAAGCATATGATAATGCCAGCGATATGTTGTGATGATATAATGGACTGCAGGCACACCTAATGTGATTAAACCCACTTACGCACACTGGCCTAGATATTCAAAAGGGTTGCGCATGGCGCAACAGTGTTGCGCCATGCAGAACCCACTGATGCGCACTGGCATGATATTCAAAAGAGAAAAGTGCGTGGCACAAATCCTGATGTGCCATAGCGCATCAGTAATGTATGCAGGCGCAGGTGGGGGGGGTATGCCTATGCATACCCTGCACAGCCCAATATTCAGCCCGAGATGTGCAGAGCCATGCATGCGTAGCCCCTACCTGTGCCAGTACAAAATTGATTAAAAAAAAAAAGGAACAACTGATGGCCACCCACTGGTGATCTGCTGCATTGCAGGGTGCAACACAGCAGCTGCCACCTGTGGGTGGCCACCCGAGCTCCGGCAGCACCTGGCAGTGCCCCCCCATGCCCAATCGTGGGCATTTGTAAAATAAAAAAAAAATCTGTCCAATATCCCTTGTGGTCCAGTGGACCACTATCTGCCCGATCGTGGGCATTTGTAATAAAACAAAATAAATGTCCAATATCCCTGGTGGTCCAGTGCACTGCTATCTGCCCAATCGCAGGCATTTATAATAAAATGAAATAAATGTCCAATATCCCTGGTGATCCAGTGGACCGCTGACTGCCTGATCGCGTGCATTTGCACACAAAGAAATAAATGTCCAATATCCCTGGTGGTGCAGTGGACCGCTATCTGCCCGATCGCAGGCATTTGTAAAAAAAAAAATATGTCCAATATCCCTGGTGGTCTAGAGGAACCCCCCTCCTCACCCGCCCACTGAGCCCCACCGCCCAGCTCACCTCATGTCAGCCGGCGGGCGGCGGCACCCCACCCACCTGCCGCCCCGCCACCTGCTGACTGACACCGTCGGTAGGGCTGTACGCCCATTGGTCCACATCGTGAGACAATTTGCATGCAGCCCATACCGTACTACACATTCCAGATATGTGAATGATCCCATTCACATATCTGGAATCTGTAGTATGAGAGTCGCTGCACACCTATTGGCTCACGCTTGTGGATCATCGGTGTATACAGCCCTACCAACTGTGTCAGTCGGCGGGTGGTGGACGGCAGGCAGGTGGGCTGCCACCCACCGCTGACCGGGGAGGAGCAGGTGGTGGGGCTCAGTGGGCAGGTGGGGAGGGCACTCAGACCACCAGGGATATTGACATATTTTTGTTTTACAAATGCCTGCAATCGCAGATAGTGGTCCATTGGACCACCAGGGATATTGGACATTTATTTTGTTTTATTACAAATGCCCGCAATCGGGCAGATAGCAGTCCACTGGACCGCCAGGAATATTGGAAGCACTTGTTTTATTTTTTTACAAATGGCTGCGATTCGGCAGATAGCGGTCCACTGGACCACCAGGTATATTGGTATTATTACTGTTTTTTTAATACAAATACCCACGATCAGGCAGTCAGTGGTCCACTGGACCACCAGGGATATTGGGCATAGGTCTTTTTTTAACTAATGCCCATGATCAGGCAGACAGCGGTCCACTGGACCACCAGGGATATTGGACATAGTTTGATTTTGTATACAAATGCCCGCGATCGGGCTGTGGAGCATATTGCCAGCTGCAGGGGGCATCGGTCCCCAACGGCTGCTGCCTGGCAGGGTGCCAGGTGCAAGTCATCGGGGATCGGAGCACCTGCATGCAAATGGGGCCATAATGATACATTATAGCCCCATTTGCATGTCAAGTTTTGAATATCATGATTGCTGTGCATAGTCCAATGTAACTTACGCTAGCGCATCCCCATGCTCCACTCCGGCCACTTGTGCTGGCGCAGTGCCACTGCGCCATGCACACTGCAAGTGGCCAGGGTGCAATACTCAATGCTGCTGAGCCATGGCACAGCTCCATTGAATATCACCCAGTCCACACCCCTGCGCAGCCAAGTTGAGCTGGGCCCAAGTTTGCGCCACAGCCTGGCACAGTTTGAATATCTGGGCCTATGTGCCATGTGCTGCACATTAATTGAATTTAGTGGGAGTCAACAGTGTTAACAACAGCTGCACCCATGTAATTAATTTCTTTGGGTTTCTGCAGTCGCTGTATGCTTTCTGCTCAATGTCAACTTATCACTGGAAGCAAATTGTCAGCAGCTCTAATGAAAGTCAGAGATATTTGACACTCAAAATTCTCTCGGACATGAGATGGAGTAGCTATGCTGATTCTATGAAAGCTTTGTGTCAGAACTATGAAAGAATTAGATAAGCCCTGCAAAACCTGTCAGAAGACATAAACCAGTCAGCTGAGACCTGACAAGAAGCGCCTTCCTTTCAGAGCAAAATGAAACAGTTGGAAACAGCCTTCATGACTTTATTTTGGGACACTGTACTTCAATGGTTTAAAATGACCAGCATGCAGCTACATATAATGGACATCAATATCAATACAGCAGTTCACTTACTGCATTCATTGGTATCATTTATGACTGCCCTGCGAGATCAATTTAAGAATTTTGAAAATGCTGCTAAGAAGAAATGCAAGGCTGTTTCACAAAAATATCAGTGATATCTGCCGTATTAGAAAGATAAAACAATTTGCAGATGACTCCAGAGAGCCTGGCACCTTACTTGAAGGAAGCCAAAAGTTTTGTATTGAGACATTCTGTGTTGTAACTGACAAATTGTCTGCTTGTCTTCATCATTGACTGAATGCCTGTAAGATGCTGTGTGACCGCTTTGGAGTTTTGTTTCAACTAAGCTCATTGGACGTCATTGACATCTGCAAGCTTGCTGCTGACCTTGCTGCAGTTTATCCCCAGGACTTGGATAATTGGACATTTCCTGATGAGCTCCTACAGTTTAAATTCTTTGTACAAGATGAGCCAGATAAGTCTCCAGCCAAATTGCTATGGGATTTAAGGCACAATGGCCTTCAGTCAACCTTCCCTAATGTGGACATTACCCTTAGAATATTCCTGACATTGCCAGTGACAAACCGTGAAGGAGAACACATGTTTTCAAAGATGGCAGGGATAAAAAATGAGCTGAGACCAACAATGCATCAGCGTCATCTGTATGTCTTGTCTCTCATGGCAGTCGAATCAGAGTTGATATGAGAAATGGAGTTTGATTACCTCATCCATGATTTTTCTCCCTTATAGCCTGGAAGAAACTGACCTTTTAAAAGGTAAGATTTTCATTGTGTGTAATTTTTCCATATTTAGAGATTGTTGCCTATCTTGTCTAGATATTTTTACATGAATGCAAGGAACTTTTCAGTAATTTTGGTTTTACTTTCCGATCTTGATCTCTTTCAGACTGTTAGTTGGGTGGCAATATAAGCAGTGATGGTGACACCAGGTCCTTTGGCAGGTCAAGCTTGTAAAAGACTGACATAACAGTTTTATGGCAGCGACATAAGGCAATTTGTATGTGCATCAATGTTGAAAATATTCTTTAATAAAATAGTTTGACAAAGGAGGTTGGCATCTGTTGTGTATGTGTTTCATTCACTACTTCATGAAAAGATGTCATGCTCATGGTCTTGGTCATGCAGTTTATCCCAAAAGAACCAGATCACAGATTGACAAAGTTGATCTTTCAAGGTCAGCTTTAGTTAGTTAGTTGGTTAGTAGTTAGTTAGTTAGTTAGTTAGTTAGTAGTTAGTTAAAAACTTTATTTTTTAACAGGACCTATCTACAAATCTATCCTATATATTTATTACTACTCCCGAGTCCCAGGGCACAGCTTAAAAATATGCCACAGACTGTGGCCATCTGTGGCATAATTGTAAGTTGTGCCCTGCAACTCAGTGCCAGTAGTGCTTCTATCCAGTCCAGTAAGTTGATGCTATTACCTTGCCTATTATAGTCATTACTTCACACCAAGCTTGATACTGAATTTCTCATCCCAGCTAGGCTTAGTGTGCCTTTCCTGGTTAAATAGTTCCCCCCTTTCAGGTCTAAAAAGGTCATCTGTGTGCATGCTTCTAAGTTGTACTCCATCTCTAACTTGCCATTGAATATTGCATGACTACAGTACACCAAAACACTGAGTGTCCATGGATGGACCATAATTGATAATGACAGCTGATATCTGGGTAATGATAAAATCTTTATGAAAGATGATTCCAAACTCCGAAAGGGTGTAGTAAACTTCAAAAAAGACAAGAGGATCCGGAGTCTGCTGTGACTTCCCAAAGCATCTTCTTTTATTAAAACAATACCCCTACGTTTCGCTGCTAAGAGCTTGATCACGGGGCTTCCTTTTACATCTATTTAGAAATAAATAAATACATTATTTTACTTTTTGAACTCTCCCTGTAGCTGTAATTAATTACACAAAAACTTTATATACTTTTATCTACCTTCGAAAATAAAGTTTCTAAGTCTATAAGCACATGGCACTTCACTTTCAAATCTCTCTTCTCCTGACAAAAATACAGTATTAACATGTAATCATATGTTAAACACCCAAAATCAAAGCCATGCCTTAATGTAACACAAGTATAATCACTTAATTCCCCATAGCCGCATACCTTGAGGCTTAACCAACGTAGTTCTTGAGTTGTATGTACTTTAAACCGTTCTGAAAATATAAAATAACTGCCTTTAACCCAAAGGTTTAAATCAAATTAGTGAACGTTACACTGAATTATTCTCATTTATTTCATATACAGTACACTCACCCTCTTAACTTTGTAGTTGGCCACAAAGCTGAATAAAAAACCAGTAACTGTTTGAAAAAACTCTCCATGGCATTTAAATGCGGTTCACCAGTTATGGCGTCTAACGCCCGAGAACGCTAAAATGCTAGACTGCTTCCCTAGGCTGCTGTTCCTCTTGAACAGCCTGAGTTTCCCGTGGGAGTGACATAGTCACTACCCGAAACTCTCGCTTAACGCGAGAACGTTGCCTAGCAACTGAACACACATTGCCAAAATATGGGAATGCGTGCGGTACGCTCAGGCTGCTCCTATTATGGCATGGCTTGTTATTTGAGTGTTTACTGCACATTTTAACAATGAATTAACAGCGATAGAGAACAACATTTTTAAAGAAGCATAAGAATGGCAGCATATAATATAAACTTAATGAAGCCAGTCTACAATTAGAACTTCGATTTTTAAATGATACTGAAATTAACAAACAGATCAAACATGGCTGTGGAATTTTAATTTAACATTCTCTCCTCTACTGACACTATAATGAATTTGATCCAACTGCTAAAAGATTTTTGTGTGTTAACAATCTACATACATTTTATATGTGTTCTGGAACACACCAACATTTCCCAAAAAATAACACCATCAAGATGGATCAAACAGATAAATTCTGCCTACAAAATCTATTGTTAGTAATGATAAATACCTATTCTTCAAAATATGCATAGAATAATTAATAGAAATAATATAAACTATAAGCAAGCTTGCCAGTTACATTCAATGTTCATACCTATCACAGGATCTAAAGTTTTCAAGCTAAATATCCATTTCATTTCCATTTTATCTAACAATTTTTTGTAATTTCCACCCCTAAGGGGTTGTTTCACCACCTCGAGACCCCAAAACCTCAGAGATGCTCCTGTGTGTCCTGCCTCATTAAAATGTATGGCTACTGGAGATTCATCATTTTTATTTCTTATATCACTTTTATGTTCTCCTATCCTTAATTTGAGAGCTCTTTTCATCTTTCCCACATATAATCTATCACAAGGGCATTGTAATACATAAATAACACCTTCAGTGTTACAATTAATGTGGTCCTTAATGTGAAATTCCTCATTATAATACGGATGCTTAAAAGAAGTTTTTTTGCTAGTGTTATTGCACACTGCACATTTACCACACCTAGTCATCCCCGGTTGTAGTGGCCCCAGCAGTAATTGTACTTTATTTAAATCTTGACGTTCAAACTGTGAATGTACCAATCTGTCTTTTAAATTCTTTACTTTTTTAGATACTACTATAGGTCTTGATTGTACAGATTTAATACTTAAATTGTCCATAGCTACTAAGTGCCAATGTTTATTAATTATTTTTCTGATTTGTGTCATCCTATGGTTATATATTTTTAAGTATTAATTCTTTACAGGAGCATCTCTGAGGTTTTGGGGTCTCGAGGTAGTGAAACAACCCCTTAGGGGTGGAAATTACAAAAAATTGTTAGATAAAATGGAAATGAAATGGATATTTAGCTTGAAAACTTTAGATCCTGTGATAGGTATGAACATTGAATGTAACTGGCAAGCTTGCTTATAGTTTATATTATTTCTATTAATTATTCTATGCATATTTTGAAGAATAGGTATTTATCGTCATAACAATAGATTTTGTAGGCAGAATTTATCTGTTTGATCCATCTTGATGGTGTTATTTTTTGGAAATGTTGGTGTTCCAGAACACATATAAAATGTATGTAGATTGTTAACACATAAAATCTTTTTAGCAGTTGGATCAAATTCATTATAGTGTCAGTAGAGGAGAGAAATGTTAAATTAAAATTCCACAGCCATGTTTGATCTGTTTGTTAATTCTCAGTATCATTTAAAAATCGAGTTCTAATTGTAGACTGGCTTCATTAAGTTTATATTATATGCTGCCATTCTTATGCTTCTTTAAAAATGTTGTTCTCTATCGCTGTTAATTCATTGTTAAAATGTGCAGTAAACACCCAAATAACAAGCCATGCCATAATAGGAGCAGCCTGAGCGTACCGCGCGCATTCCCATATTTTGGGAATGTGTGTTCAGCTGCTAGGCAACGCTCTTGCGTTAAGCGAGAGTTTCGGGTAGTGACTACGTCACTCCCGCGGGAAACTCAGGCTGTTCAAGAGGAACAGCAGCCTAGGGAAGCAGTCTAGCGTTTTAGCGTTCTCGGGTGTTAGACGCCATAACTGGTGAACCGCATTTAAATGCCATGGAGAGTTTTTTCAAACAGTTACTGGTTTTTTATTCAGCTTTGTGGCCAACTACAAAGTTAAGAGGGTGAGTGTACTGTATATGAAATAAATGAGAATAATTCAGTGTAACGTTCACTAATTTGATTTAAACCTTTGGGTTAAAGGCAGTTATTTTATATTTTCAGAACGGTTTAAAGTACATACAACTCAAGAACTACGTTGGTTAAGCCTCCTAAGGTATGCGTGCTATGGGGGAATTATGTGATTATACTTGTGTTACATTAAGGCATGGCTTTGATTTTGGGTGTTTCAACATATGATTACATGTTAATACTGTATTTTTTGTCAGGCAGAAGAGAGATTTTGAAAGTGAAGTGCCATGTGCTTATAGACTTAGACACTTTATTTTTGAAGGTAGATACAAGTATATAAAGTTTTTGTGTAATTAATTACAGCTACAGGGAGAGTTCAAAAAGTAAAATAATGTATTTATTTATTTCTAAATAGATGTAAAAGGAAGCCCCGTGATCAAGCTCTTAGCAGCGAAACGTAGGGTGTTGTTTTAATAAAAGAAGATGCTTTGGGAAGTCACAGCAGACTCCGGATCCTCTTGTCTTTTTTGGACCATAATTGATGCCATCGATTATGATCCATCCATGGACACTCAGTGTAAATGTACTGTAATCATGCATTTTCATAATTTCTAACCTTCTTTTCCCCACTACAAGACAGGGCAATCAGAGTGCCTGGAAATCCCTCCAAATGCATTTCTAGCCATTAAAAACCATTCAGCTTTCAGGGACCTATTGGCCCCGAACACCCTGCCTATTAATGAAGTCACAGGGGAGCCACTATTTCGCATAACCCAGGGCCCCAATTACTTGTTAATCCAGCCCTGTCTAGTGTAAACAAATGGTTGTTATCTAAACAAATGCTTTTTTTTTTTATCCTAGTCGCAATTTTCAGCATTGCATTGTCCTCTTACAGCATCTTCCACCCTTGGTGATATGGATTGGTTAGTAATGAAAATACAATGCAGGGTAAGAATTTATGTATGACATAATTACTTAGGTGTACTTCATGCATGGGTAGGTTAGTGGAGGCATCTGGAGAGTTGTAAGTTAGTTGTAGCAATGATTTGAAAAATCTCTCAGAGTGATGGTGTGGGACTGAGACTTCTTCACAATTTGGGTGAGCTTTTACTATCTCCTGAACCTAAGAAGGAGTGTCCTCAGTTAAAATGGATTCTGCTTCATCTTCCAGTTCTTGGGCATCTCTGTCTTCCTTCTTAATGACAATGGGCCCAATTTTCAGCCCTGTATCAAACCTGCCCTTGTTGCAGCTGCACCGAACACCTTTGCAACAACTGCAACAGAGTTTGGTTGTTTGGGCGCAATACAAAACTCTACCCAATTTGTGGCAGCTTGCACCAAATATTTGCCATTTGTGACATCATTGACAGCTTAGTCAGTGGCCAGCCGTGATGGAGAGCAGAGAGCTATGCCGATCGTTGGCTTGGCATCAGGATCGGGGTAGTGGGGTGGTAGAGCACTACCTGCCAGGGCAGGGGGCGGGGGTGTCCACTAGATACCAAGGAATAATGGAATACACAATAAGCATGGATGTGGGTGGGGGGGGCAGGACCACTGGACACCAGGGATAACAGTACTGTATCTCAGGCAGGCATAGGGTGGGGAGGGAGGGACCACTGGACAACAGGGAAGCCTTGATTATATCTCAGGTGGGTGATCGGGTGGGTGGCAGGATCATTTGACACCATGGAAGCCTTGATTATATCTTGGGCAGATGATAAGGAGGGGGGAGGAACCACTGAACACCAGGGAAACCTCGGGTGGGTGATCGGGTGGGGAGGGACCACTAGACACCACAAAAATATTTTTATTTTGCATCAGGCCAGTGCTTCAGTGGGGGGGCCACTAGACACCAAGGAATAATCATAACACTGGGTGACAAATGAGGGAGGGGACCACTAGAAACCAGGGACAGTTTTATTTAGCACAGCAAGTTTTTCTGTTTAATAGGAAATTGCCATTTGTAACTTCACCTTGTTTTTTTTTTTTAAGTGCTATTTGCACTTAAAAAACAAAACAAAAGCAAGGTGAAGTTTCAAATGGTGAATTTCCTACTAAACAGGAACACTTCTTAAAATGATCTGTGGAGGCAGATTTGGAAACTTTGCTGGAAATTTACCAGCAAATTACAACTTTGTTGCATCTCTATTCAGCAGGAATACTGTACCCAGTTCTGGAGTCCTCACCTGAGACTGGACATAGACTTGAGTCAGTTGAGTGAAAGGGTTGCCAAAATGGTTTAAGGTTACTAGGGTAGATTATATGAAGAATGCCTGGACGCCCTGAATATGTACATGCTGGAGGGGATACAGGAGAGGAGGGACATGAGAGATACCTACAAGTTCCTGAGGGTATAAATAGAGCAAATAGTGAAAACCTATTTGCTAGAAATAAAGATGCAGTCATAAGAGGGCCCAATTGGAGGTTAGTGGGGGTAAATTCAGGGAGTTGTGAGGAAGTTCTACTTTGCCACGGGGGCTGTGAAGCCATGCAACAGACTACCAGCAGAAGTGATAGGGGCAGGTGCACGGAATTGGTTCAAACATGACTTGGGCAGAGCTAAGGAACTTATAGTTCCACAAGGGGTAGCCAGGGAGAGAAATGAAGCAGGGGAGCGGGGGGATTAACTACACAGGGCACTGGTTTAGTAGAATAGGTAGTTAAATTATGGGAAGATTGATGAGCTATCAGTCTCCTTCTGCCATCAGAGTCTGTTTCTATGTTCTGTGTGTCCCATATCATCATGCAAGGCATACATCACAATTCTGAATTTCTAAGGCAATAGCAATTGTAGTCTGGGAAATGCATATTGTTCTTTCATCTCTCAGAAGAGCAAATCAATGTTCAACTTTAGCTGAGCCTCTCTGTTACTAGCTACTAGTATCTAAATGTCTGCATACCTCTTGATTTGCATCATACCCTTTTGCAGGGCAACTATTATGTCCTAGAACCTGGGGTCAAATCTTTGTTTGCACTGTAAGTCTTGCAGACTCAACTGCAGCAGTGCTATCTGATCCAGAGTGGTAAAGCTGCAATAAGACAGGAGGAGACATTTACCAGATGTTCCCAAATGGTATCCAGTGAACACGATGACCGTAATTGAGCACTTACAAAAACAGCGACTCAGTTATGATGTCTGTGTTCAGGGCTACCTGGCAGGGTAGCGACCAGATACCTGGGTGGGTGAGGTGGGGCGACGGGAAGCATATTCTCATATATGAGCCTGCACACACACGGGGGGAGAGGAATGGGAGGTAAGGTATGTGGGAGGGGGTGTGGCAGGCAGCTGCTGAGCTGGTCTGCTAGCTTGGTGGAGAGGGTGGTTAGTCGGGAGGTGCAGGGCGCAGAGTTTGGGTCCAGCGTGGCATGGCACGGTTCTTTTTTTGTTGGAAGGTGGCTTTTTTTTTTTTTAAGTATTTCACCCCCCAACATGCACCCCCCTGGAATTGAGAATCTTTTAGTAGGAGGGGTGCAAAGCCCCCCTTTGGGTGGGATGCAGGGGCACAGCACCCTGAATTAAAAGGAAACTCGTAGATCTCGGGTGCCCTCTTGCTGTTCACTGCAAGTGTGCATTGCCGAAACTCATTTTCGGTGATGTACACTCGCCCTAATAGCGATCGCTATTCCACTATCACTGTTATCACATAAAACCCTCCCAAACTATCTACAAGATGATAAGGGTTGCTGGATAATGGCTTTTCACCCCATCTTGGACTTCTTGTACAGTGCTTTCACCATGATTTCTGGAATGAGTATCCAATCCTGCTCCTTTTGAGAAAAGCTGTCTGCTAAGCATTTTTATAACGTACTGTATCAGAATCCACATGGTTTAGGCCTGGTCTATACTCCATGTAGTAGTCATGCATGTGCAATGCTCATAACCAGGAGTGTAATCTTGTGGGATCACGAGGGATTGCCAACCCCTTCCTTTATTTCTAGAGGGAGCACTGTACCCATACTTATGAAGACCTTTAAATGCTCTTCTTGGACTCAGTGCATGTGCACTAATACTGACTCCTCAATCTGGACTTGCCTCCCACCATGCTGCCAGCCACTGACATGTTCAGAGTGAGCCAGGAGAAAAACACGCAGTCTGCAGTGTGTATGCACACATGGTATGCATGCCTAGCATGCATCACTGTCTTTGGGAGGTAGGCATTGAGGCAGTGAGGCTTCAGTGGATTTTGGCCTGTTTTTCCTCTTTTTTCTTTCTGGCACACAAGGCAGCGAGGTGGAAGCTTCAAGGTGGTGGCTACTGGCTCTTTTTCTGGCACAGCACAGGTTGCACATCTCAGAAGTGGTGGTAGCAGTCATGCAGCTGTCTTGCCTATGTAGGCTGGCCTGGCACACCACACTCATGGTCATTAACATTGGGAGCAGCCATGTAGGTACAGAAAACACTTTTCTTTAACAATGTCGACCACACCTTAAAAACAATTGTCAACTGAGCTGTATATTGACAAGTTCTTCTTAGATCGGTCTGGTGAGGTGACTGGTCAATATAGCCTGATAAATAATTTATGAATTAAATGAAGAAACTTGTTTTATGTAAGAACTGGAATGAGAAGCATACACTTAAAGATTTTGCTTTATCCGGGGTGTGATTGAAAGGGTGAGGTGAGAAGTTAATTTGGCAGCAGCTCTTCTTGTACAGTTTCATATTGGTTATGTCCCACATCCCCCCACCATATCATAGTTTTAGTGAAGTACTGTGATTTCAGTGCTTTGCACCTGTTCCCCTATAAGGATAGAGCATGACCTGAAACATAGCCCCTCTCCACAGAGCACATTCTGAACAGCAACAGCTTGGTTGGCTTAAGTATTTCTCATGAACAGCCATCCTGAGCACTTGATCTAAATCATGCCATTTCATTCACAGTATGATTCACACAGTTAACAAGTTAGTGCATCAACACAATTTGCAGATGGTAGTTCAAAGGGTGCACATTTTCCGACCCCAGCAAGATAAACAAGCATTTGTCAATGCCGAACGTTCGCTTGCAGGTGTTTGCAGTGGTGTTTGGCAAGTATGGTGCTTTATCCTAATGCCCTGTGTGATTGCTGGTATTTGCACAATAAATTGTCAGCATGACCTTTTTGTTACCCCCATTGTGCGCTCTATAGGCGGAAACACGTTTTGGGCAGGATGTGAAAAATGACAGCTGTACTGCTCATAAGGAAGTGTGGTAAAATGGCAATGTTGAAAATCTGGAGTGGAAATATTGAAAATTCGCAAACCTAGGAGCGTGCGTGGGAACTATGCAATGCACGCTGGTAAAACAGTGATTGTTAGGAATTTTTTCACCAAATTGTCAACATTGGCAGTTTAAAACCTCTGCTAATGAACAGTGACACTGTGATTTTCTTAATGTGTCCCATACACTGAGTTCACACACTGACTGTGCCATTGTGCGCTACATGGGCGGAAACACGTTTTGGGCAAGATGTGAAAAATGACAGCTGCAGTGCTCATAAGGAGGTGTGGTAAAATGGCAATGTTGAAAATCTAGAGTGAAAATATTGAAAATTCGCAAACTTACGAGCGTGCGTAGGAACTGCGCAACGCAGACTCATAAAACAGTCATATTTAGGAATTTTTTCACCTAATTTTCAGCACAGCCATTTTAAGACCCCTGCTCATGATCAGTGTCACTGTGATTTTCTTAATGTGTCCCATACATTGAGTTCGCACACCAACTGCGCCATTGTGCACTACATGGGCAGAAACACATTTTGGGCAGGATGTGACAAATGATAGCTGTACTGCTCATGAGGAGGTGTGGTAAAATGGCAATGTTGAAAATCTGGAGTGCAAATATTGAAAATTATAGCAAACATTACAGCGTGCGTAGGAACTGCATAGCGCTCGCTCAATAAACAGTCACATTTTAGGAATTTTTTCACCAAATTTTCAACATAGCCATTTTAAGACCTCTGCTCATGAACAGTGTCACTGTGATTTTCTTAATGTGTTCCATATATTGATTTGCACTTACCGACTGCACCATTATGCGACTACATGGGCGGAAACACGTTTTAGGTGAGATGTAAAAATAACAGCTGTACAGCTCATAAGAAGGTGTGATAAAATGGCAATGTTGAAAATCTGGAGTGAAAATATTGAAAATTAGTGAACTACGGCGTGCATAGGAACCACATAGCATACGCTCAATAAAACAGTCATTTTTGAATTTTGCACCAAGTTTTCAACATGGGGTTTTGGGACCCTTTTCATGAATGATGTCATTGTCATGGTGTTATTCAAGGCCGAAGGGTGATTTCATGCAGTGACTGCGCAGTGCCTGCGAAATCACTCTTCGGGCCTGAATAACACCATGACAGTGACATCATTTATGAGAAGGGGTCCCAAAAACCCCTTGTTGAAAATTTGGTGCAAAAATTCCAAAACATGACTGAGATATGCAATACAGTTGAAACCCCCCTATCTAGCCCATTATACAGTGTACCGGCATTTCCTCAGTTCGCGGTCACCTTTGAAGAGTGCAGACATGTTCCCGGTCCACCGAAGATCGTCGCACTGGAGTCTGGAGGTAAGTATGGGGTGAGGGGGGTGTGGGGAGGCTGGGTGCGCAGTGGGTGGGTGCAGGTTGTGGGGGTTGGGAGGCGCGCAGGAACAGTTTTGCTTTACAGTTTGAAAAAAAAAAGACAACGTGGGACGTTTGCCATGCTGGGGTGGGCTTCAGTGTGACAGAAGATGGCTGGGGGGTGCCGAGGGCTGATGGGGGTTGGGCACTCCCATCGGCCAAAAAAAATAAAGCAAAGCGTTGCCACGCTGGGGTGGGTTCCCAGCGTGGCAGCAGGATAACTTTGGGGGCCGTGGAGCCGGCGAGTTGGGCACCCCGCGGCAACACGTTTGCCACACTGGGGTGGCCCCAGCGTGGCATGAAAGCTTTGGGGGTGGGTGGCGGACGGATGTGCGCTGGGGAGGTGTAGTGCTGACGCTAGGTGGCGCTCAGTATGGCAGTGGTGTTTTCTTTGAAGCAGAGGAACACGCTGTCATACTGACTACTCAGTGATGGGACCACCACACCTGCTCAAGGAGCAGTGCATTGGGTGGAGAGGCACACCTCTAGTGTGCTACTCATTGGAAATCGTTCTTTGCGACTGCCGCAAGCCGTAACGAAAAAGGGCAATGTCTTCCATGGGTAATCATTACTTGAGTTCAGCCAGGGGCTCCATAAGGGTGTGAGGAAGGAAAGGGGGCAGACAAACGAGAATGCAGTTTTAAGCAAATAAAATGAGTATTTCAACTAAAGGGTCATGTTACTGAAGTAAAATGCAAATAGTTTGCACTGTAAGATTTAGTTCATGGAGTCAGATGCCCTGCCCCTTTAAGTAAATGCAATGAAAGTAGTGACAATGTACAGCACCCACTCTGCTTGATTTATCTGAAAGCACTGGTAAATACATTGCTCTTGACAATTATAATTGAGTCCCCAGTGCCTAGCTGGGGGCGGCCTTTTGTCTGTGGGAATGCCCCTCCTGATGACACCTGAGTGGGGTTGGGAGGAAGGTGAAGGTAGGTAGGGGCTGGCCCTTTAGGGGCCGGCCCAGGTAGTGAGGCATTCCCAGCGGAGGGGACAAGTGGAAGTTGGAGGGGAGGAGCATCGACCTACATAAGGTTGGTACAAGAGGGGGTTGCCCTCTTTTCCTCCCCTCCTGGACAAACTCATTCCTTGGACAAAGCACAGCCTGAGAGAGAACATCAGGGTATTTTCAGCTTTTAAACCTGGAATATTTTGATAAATTGATTTGGTTCTAACTCTGAACCTGAGGCCTGAAGTTCATTTTCAACAGGCAAGCAACCCCACGTGGGCAGGTAATTACTTTGTGATGGCTGTATATAAAAAAAAAAAAAAAAAGAATTTTGTTGGGGATTGTTGATAGCTGAGGTTTGTTGGTATAGTAACTCATAATTTCAACTTTGAAAGCAGTTCAAGTAGACTGGGGAGGAAGGTTTCCATAGCACATTTCACAAAGTGTCAATTTAATGAAGGGCTATTTGTGGCTGATTTTTGCAATTCAGGTTTTAAGTTGTGGAGCTGGCACCCCACCTCTGCTGCATTGTTTCAGGCTATGTACTTCAGTGGAATCACATAAAATAGTTCATTTGGCTTGAAATATTCAGAGTTTTCTTATTGCCATGTGACTGCTTGATGAAGCTATTGAATCTGTAAATATATTAAAAACAAATAAATAAAATGGGGAGCATGCCCTTGGGCAGATGGCAAGGCCAACATCTAGTAAAAAAAACATATAAGCAAGCGTTTTGGGTATAGATCTATGAAGATATATGCACTGTACCCTGGCAACATTTTTGTACATGCAGGAAGCATTAGGGGACTAAGCAGAATGATTAACTGCATGATTGCCTAAAGGTATTTTTCTTGATGTGGAAAGAAAAGCTTTAAAATATAGGATTTGTAACTTAATTAAAAAAAAATCATTTGCTGAATGCTTCACTTTATCATGGCTATTAGGTAGAGGGCAAGTTCAAAGTTTTAAAAATGGTATTCGACTAGTGTGGGAATTTTACTGAACGTTACAAAAATAACTAACCAAATAAATAAAATTTCATCTCTGGCTAGTGGGACCTATTTCACTCGTTGGCTATGGCCTGTTAAAATGTGGCTATGCCTGATGTTCCCCTCCCCCACCAGGTCTGTCTCTTTTGTCTGAAGGCAACAGTAAAGTGTTTGTGTTGGGGAAGTGACGGCAGAACAGGCAGGATGTTTCTAAAATGTCCTCAAAGCAGTAAGAGCATGCAAAGGGTTTAAATGCTATTTATTTTCCAGCAGAACTGAATTTTGAATACATATGGGGAAGAGTGTTGGGTTTGAAAGGCAAATCCTTGAAGACTGGGAAAATATAATTTGGATCTGTTTGTTCAAAGAAACCCCATCAGCTAATTCAGCCCAAGTGCCGGGGGGGGGGCCCAGGTCAATTTTTAAAAAAATTCAAAACTACCCTTTCACTTCAATGGGATACTAAATACAACTAAATTTAACTGACCAAGAACTTAAGATAATGTGCATCGCAAACACCCTTACTTTACAATGAAGAAAAGGTACAGAGCAAAATCTCTGGTGATATTTAATTTCATATTGTAGGTATAAAAAAAACCAAAAAGAGAAACAGGGGTAATCGGCAAACAAATCCAATCCAACCAGGGAGTGCTAGTGTTTGGATGGCTAGGGTGCTATAGCAAGGCCATGGTTTAGTAGCACCTAAAAAGGTTGTGCTAGATAGCTGGATGCACATAGCAGTGGCACCACAGAAGGGAGTATGAGGTAATTAAAAAAAAAATTAGCAGACAGACATGCAGGAGGATAATAGAAAGCTTAGGCAGGGACTTGGGATGTCAGCAGCAAGTATACTAATATCACTTTGTCTGACAGAATCTCTGGTCACAGTGCAACGGAAGTGGTGCTACAGCCTGAGAGTGTCACATCTTGTGTTTGTGTTCCATGTTGCAGCTTTG
The DNA here is from genome assembly GCA_016271365.2 of Neoceratodus forsteri. Lineage (NCBI taxonomy): Eukaryota > Metazoa > Chordata > Ceratodontiformes > Ceratodontidae > Neoceratodus > Neoceratodus forsteri. The sequence continues at coordinate 677,203,034 of CM057456.1, read as the reverse complement.
AGTAAGGATGGAAGGTGATAGGATGACAATGAAAGTAGCATTTGAGAGCCAGCTGGCAAATCTGGTGTGGAGCAAAGGCAAAGCTTGTTGGGATGCCTTGTTTCCGGGTCAAGGTAACATGGATCAGTGACAGCTGACCGAAGAACCGGGTCCCTTAAATGAGAAAATGCCAGAGTGAGATGACAGGACGGTAACCTCACCATCATATCCAGACCAGATCCAACCACCACCAAAGGAGGCTAAGACACAACAACCAGCAGGTAAGCCTGAGCTGGAAAATGTGGCTAGTGATGAATTAAGGCGTGGCTGAAGCAGTCGCTGGAGGGGCCCCAGCAGGCACCTGCATGCTGGGCAGAAAGCCTCATAAGGCAGCAGGGAATGAGCAGCCAATCAGGGAGGAAGCCCTTCCCAAAATGAGGCTACAAGAAAGGGGGCAGGAGATGAGGCTTGAGGCTTGTCTCCAAGGAACCCCACCAGTGCAAAGCCTAATGCCCATGGACATTGTGCTGGAAAGGGCAGAACCGGTTCAAGTGGAACCAATGGCTGGACCTTCGGCTCTCCAGGCAGGGCTGGAACAGAAGTTAAATAAAGTGTTGGCATACACTGCTGCCCTAGAGAAGGTGCAGGCCACACACGGGCAGTGGACCCAGGATCAAGTGATGTCTGGGCAGCAGGCTCTGGGACGACAACACAGCAGACAGAAAATAGTCTATGGCCAATAGAACATGCTACAACAGGTTTTGTGAGCCTGGACAAACCAGTGGGGTCACACTTGCTGGAAAAGTTATGACAACAGATCATAAAATGGGAATTTGTAGATGTTTTTACATTGTTGAATAGACCTAAAGAACCTGAAGAGGATAAAGATAAAAAAAATAAGGATAAAGATGATAGGGTGGAAAGAAAATGGAAGGTTCCAATTAAGAGAACCTGGGAAAATTGGCTAATTTCAATTCATGCAGCATTATTGACACAGGGCAATCTGGCTAAGGCAGGGGGTCTTTGGGTGTATTTGAACTGAGTGATGCCCATGTGAGTGGCAAAGCCAGGGAGGGGATGGTTGGAGTACGACAAGGAATTTTGTAGGCGAATGCAATACGATGCTGGCAGGTCAAGGGACATGCTGGATCTGCCCCTACTGTGGGCGATAGACATGGGGGGAGGTCAGTATACAGACAGTCGTTTCCCCATCGGAAAGCCATGGTCCCCAAAGAAGGGGTCATCAGATTTTGGAGAAAAAAGGAGAGGGGTAGATAGCTGTTTCTATTACAATCAAGGCTCGTGTAAGGCTGAGCAGTGAAAATTTAAGCATGAGTGTCTGGCATGTCGAAACACACACCCTCTCCCCCAGTGTTGGTGGGACTCAGGGTCTGGCTTCTTTCACCCTTACAAAAGAGGGTGACACAAAGGTCCCAACACCCATAAGGGTGGAACATCTTAAAGAAAGTCTAAGGCACTATCTGGACACAGTGGCCACCCTGTACCTGGTTGAGGGATTCAGCGCAGGATTCCAGATTCTGTATGAGGGTCCATGCCAAAGTTTTGAGGTGGAGAACTTGAAGTCAGCCAGGGAGCAACCAGAATTAGTGTGGAAAAAACGTGAGAAAGAAATAGCAGCAGGTAGAGTGAGTGGACCAGTTAAGATACTACTGGGTAAAATATGCAGAGTGTCACCAATAGGGCTGGTCTCCAAAAAGAAGCCAGTTAGTACAGGATGATTAATCATTTGTCCTACCCAGAAGGGGAGTCTGTGAACCATTTTATAGACCCAGCATAAATGGCAGCGTCATATGCATGCTTTGACGACACAGTGGAAATGATTAGGGCAGCAGGGCAAGGAGCCCTTTTGGTTAAATCAGACATCAAATCAGCATTCAAGCTGTTACCAGTGCATCTGGAGGACAGGGACTTGGTGAGTATCAAGTTTGAAGGGCAATACTTCAGGGACAACTGCATGCCAATGGGGTGCACAGTGGCATGTGCAGTGTTCAAACAATTAAGTACGGCATTGCAGTGGGTCATAGAACAAAAAGCCGGGAGAGCGGAAGTCATTCATTACTTGGATGACTTCCTGTTTCTGGGCAAGGCTGGTACTGATAACTGTGCGAAGATTATGGGCATATTCCATGCAGTGTGCTAGGAATTGGGGGTGCCCCGGCCCATGAGAAAACAGAGAGCCCCTTGACTGCAGTCTCATTCCTGGGCATTGAGATTGACATGCTGGTCAGTGAATGCTGGCTTAAAAAAACTCTTGGGGAAGGTGGCCCAAACAAAGAAGACCACACTAGAGGAATTACAACAACTAGTGAGGCACTTTAACTTTGCATGCAAAATCATGCCAATGGGCAGGATGTTCAAGCGTCAGCTTGCTCAAAAGGGAGTGAGCTGCTCCAAACCCCATCACAGGATACGGGTGACGGAATCCATGAGGGAAGATTTGGAGGTGTGGCAGACCTTCCTGGGTTGTTTTAATGGGAAGATGTTTTGGCAGACCCTTTCAACCAGCCAGGAGCTCAAGCTGTTTACTGACGCTGTGGGCAGTCTGGGGTTTGGGGCATGTTTTCAAGGACAGTGGTGTGCAGGTCAGTGGCCTGACTTATGGCATTGGGGGGGCCTGCTGAGACATGTGATGCTACTGGACTTTTTTCCAATAATTTATTTTATTTTTTAATTAGCTTTTTGTTGATAGTCGCACTGATGATATGAGGTGACTAGTTCAGGGACAAGGCCATTCTCTTCAGATCAGATAACATGGGGGTGTAGTGTACACCATCAACCGACAACTGGGGGGTAAGGGACCAATGGAGGACCTCAAGCAGGTCTTTGTATTAAAATGCCTGATACTGAATATTAAATTCAGGGCAGAGCACATGCCTGGTATGGAGAATGGTATTGTTGACATTCTTTCTTGTTAGCAGGGGCAGCAATTTCATCAGCTGGCACCAGCAGCAGAGAAAGCCCCAAGGGAAGTACCATCATACCTATGGAATTTGGTAACCCAGAAGCCTGGGATCTGATTAGGGAATCCTCGGCAACAAGCACCCGATCGGCCTATCAAAAGGGAGTAGATAGCTTCCTGAGTGTTTGCCAAGCACAAGGGTGGGAGAACAGTTGGCCCATCCCAGTAGACCATTTATGTGCATATGTTCTTCATATGGGGCATTCTGCCAGTTCACAGGCAGTGGTTGGGCAACACCTAGCAGGGATTGTGTGGTTTTCTAAGGTGATGGGGCATACAGATCATACCAGAGCTTTCCAGCTGCACAAATTGCTTGAGTGGTAGGCTCAGGGAACCTTGAGGAGACTGGATGCTAGGCGTCCTCTGAGCCCAGAGCTTCTGCACTGGGTCTGGGGGATGCTGGCACAGGTATGCTCCTTTGGTTATGAAGTATGCCTCTTTAAGGCACTGTATATGGTTGCATTTTGTGGTGCTTTCAGGGTGTCTGAGTACAACCAGGCAAGGCTGCTGGATTACCAGTGGCTCTGTTGGATGATGACATCAGGCTGACTGTTGAGGGCATCTTCATCTGGCTAAGGAAGAGCCAAATGGACAGCATGGCCAGGGGATGCTGGTGTTGCCTTTGTCCCCCACCTGGGGCACAGTGGGAAGTAGGGGACACAGTTAATAACTACTTGACACAAACAGTCAGGCAGGGGGTTGCATATTTTTGTCATGATGACAGGTTCCCTGTGATGATTTTTCAGTTCAGATGAGTGCTGGGCATGTGCCTGGAAAGTCTGGGCATACAAGTGAAAGAATACAGCCTGCACTCATTTCAGATTGGGGCAGCATCTCATGCCTGGTTAGCAGGGTTCACGGATGAATAAATTCAGTCCCTGGACAGATGGTGGTCACAGGCTTTTGAAGGTTATGCAAGGACTCACATGCTCTAACTTCTTTCTTTGTTTTCACAGCAATAACATGCAGAGGAGACAGATCTGGGTGTGCAGGCACTCTTTGGTGCACTGGGTGGCCATCCATGCAGGAAAGAGAAAAGGTGGAAGGAAATTGTACCTGGATCCATGAACCTGCGAGCTGTGGTGTCTGAGCCGCCGGGGCTTGTGTTGGAAAAGGTTACTACCAATGGCTGAGGAAGAAGCTCAAAGGAAAAGCACGCCACAGATGCTGATCGTGCATTTGGGGGAGAATGATATGGGTACCCTAACATCTATTGACCTGTTAAGGCAATCAAAGAAGGACTTGCAGTATCTAAAAGGGATCTGACCTAAGGTCCATATAGTATGGTCATATGTCATTCAGAGAGCACAATGGTGCCAGACGCAGAACCCCAAGGTCCTGTATAAAGTCTGGCAGCAACATAATGCAGCTATGAGGGCATTCATGGGAAATATAGGTGGTACTACAATAAAACAAGAGGATATTAGAGCAAGAAATAAAGAGCTATATGTTAGAGATGGAGTACACCTGTCAAGTGCAGGTTTGGATCGATACATAGGGAACATTTGCAGAGCAATGGAGAAATTGATAAAATAGAGTGCTTGTGGGGGGCGAGGCAGAAGGGGCTCACCTTGTGGTGGCTAGGTGACACTTGTTGTTTGATGTAGGGAGGGAATGGGGGATCTTTGTCTCATGCAGAACAGATCACCAGGACGCTGACAGGAATGTGGGACTGTCCGGATGTGGCTCACCACTTTAAGAATATGGTGACATCCAGGTGACAGCCTCCTTGGGCAAAAACCTGCGGCAATATGGTGGCCCTGAACAGTGGGGGACATCACAGTAGCTGGTCATGGGCCACTCTTCATACTCTGGAGGCTGGATACCTCACATGGGTTTGCAATCATAGCGGCTTCCATCTGAAGGAAGACTGGTTTAATAATAATAACGAAACAGACCAACCAAGATCACCTGATGGTGCACACTTAATGTATCATGATTGGTTAACAAACACACAGCTGGGGCCATTTAACTCCATTGCTTGGTGTGGTCTCAAGTTATTCAGGTAGCACAGAGGGGGGATACTGTGCCCTATAAGACAAAAAGAGGTTAGAAAAGCTATCAACAAATTTAGGGACTTCAATGCCTACATGAGAGTTGTTAAGGACACTTATTTCTAGAGTATTGGAAGAGCAGGGGCATCATTTTGCCCAAAGCATAGGGGTTACAAGACCATCTATACAAGGACTGAAAATCTAAACTACAGACCAGGGTTCTGGGGGCCACTTATATCTCCAGAAAATGTTTTAAATTTGGTGCATTTGGGTGCATTTTGGGGGTCATCTGAAACATAATTTGCTACCCTGTTACTCCCTCCCCATGCCCAGTAAGTTGCACCCTAGCTCTCTCCCCAGAGTCCCTACAGTCCAGTATGTTGCCCAAACCACTTTCCCTCTTGCCTAGCCACATGCTCCAGTGCATTGCCCCAGTCCTCCCCAAGTACAGCATGCTGCACCCTAGCTTCCCTCATCAGAATCCTCCCCCCTTCCCCACCACATCAGCTGTAGCCACAGGGTTTGTTTTCCTTTTTATTGTCAGTGCCATTGCAAGGTAACCCTTGCTTCAGCATTTTTCTGGGGTCATGCTTATTATTGGTGAGTTCTGATGTAGGAACACACTGTTAATAAATTAGGCTGGAAATAACAAGTTCCTTCATAGCTGTAGCCTCAGGCACCAAAAGTGAAGGTAAACATGCAATACAGCTGTCACAGGCAAATAAGTGGAAAATAATTATAACAAAAAAAAAAACGCCATACATTTACACTACAAATAAGGCTACAATGGTATTTCAGGAGTCCGGTGACAAATATTAACTATTTGTGCATCACACTAGTGGTTTATAAATGGCACCAGCATTCCGCCATGCCATTATTGCCTTATGATGGATGTACTTTATTCTGTATGTTATCACCAAGGTAGGCAGGCAACAGGAAGGAAGCCCTTCCACCAATGGATGAAGAATGAGGTATTTAAAATGTCAGTGACTGGCAACTGGCTTAGAAACTGGGAGGCTAAGGGTGAAAGATCTCTGGTTCCTGTTGAGGGTAAAAATGATTGTCAGCTACAGACATCATCTCACAGATCTCAAGGCAAAAGAAATTTCTAGAAATCTTCACTGTAAGTTCTTTACCCCAAGCCAGCTGGTTTCAACTGCCACCCCGCCCAAAGTAAAAGATAACTGTGTGACTTAGACACTCCTTCCAAGCCTGCAGAGCTGGGAGTTTGACCTTTATAAATGGTGTCCCAAATTAGTTTCTGCTCATTGTGTAACACATACAGCATGCAAGTCTAAGCAATTTTGATTTCTATCTTACCATCTTGTGGCCATGTGAAGGGGTTATATTGGGCAGCAACCTACAGGAACTCAGTTCACCCACCTCATGTAACATTGTATTAGAGTTCTTCACCTCTGTCATCAATCTAAATTGAATACTATCAGAGAGTTCACCACCTAGAGATGACAGAGGTCTCTTGACTACAAAACTAGAGGTGGGAGTCCCCTCACCTAAACATTTTCTACTTAACTACTGGCTTTATGGAATTATTATATAGCAGCAGAGATAAGCTGTGACCTGGGGGGCCTCTCTGGATTTAGCATCTGAACCATGAAAACAACACCACTAGTTCAGTTAGAAAACTGTGATACTCCAACCCAGCTGATTACACCACATAGAAAAATCTGTAGAATAAATATAATCAAAACATTGACAGCAATGATGAAACCTGTAGCTTGTAAAAACAAACTCTGGCCAGAGCCGATAGGGCTGTGAAGAGCTACCAAGTGATGAAAGTTACACATGTACGAAGAAATTATTCTACACCTAGGTGAAACTTGGCCATAGTTTGGAGGTGTTGCACCAGAATTTCGACATGGCCTTTTTTGGACCCCTCCTCATGAACAGTGCCAGTGTCCTTTTTTCAGTTGTCCCAAAAGGTGATTGTGCAGAGCAAAGGCGCTATTCTATGCCATAGGTGCAAAAACACATTTTGGGCAGGTTGTGGAAAATGACAGCTGTACTGTTTTGAAGGGTGTGTGCAAAAATGGCAATGTTAAAAATGTGGAGTGATCTTCCCCTCCACAAGGTCATATATTTATTATTCCCCCAAAAACCACACATCCTCCAGACTGGATTACTTTTTATCCTCAGTTGAACATTTACATTTATTAAGAGATATGGTAGTGGGCACCTCTGTTTTGCCAGACCATTCTTCCTTGTATTTAAAAATAGATGTTGCACCACTGAGGGCTGCTTCCTTCTGGCATCTGAATTTAATGCATCTGCAGGACCCAGAATTCATTAAGATGATTCAAACTGCTATTCCACAAATTTTAACAGATAACTCCCTGGAAACTTCGCATAGTATAAAATGGGACACACTCAAAACAGTACTGAGGAGGGAGATCATTAAATATTCCACCCATAAGAAGAAAGCAAGGGAGAAGCTGTAGTGGGAACTGCAGACACAGTTACTGCATTTGCAGACCAAGCAATTTTAGGGTGATCTTCTGCCAAGGAACAATTATCTAAGGTTAAGCAAAATATACCGAAGCTGGTCAACCAGCAGATAGAGCAGCAGCTACTTTATTTGAAACTCCGGCATCAAGAGGGAGGATCCCAAGGAGCTAGGAATCTGGCTAGATGTCTACGAGGTACGTAAGCATAAGCTGTGGTCACAAAACTAAGGGACCCTGTCTCTGACTGCCTACTACTACACCCAGGTGAAATTAGGCAGGTGATGGCAAGTTTTTCTCAGATGTTGTACACTGAAGAGCTCCACCCTACCCCTCAACAACTGGTCACCTGCCTAGAAAACTCCCCATTACCCTGATTATCACACGCCCAAGCAGAAGGACTACTCCACCCCATTACACCCACTGAAATCTGGGACACTCTTAAGCTCACTAAATAACAGAAAGCACTGGGACCTGATGGATATCCAGCAGAGTTCTATTGAACTTTCCGTAGAATGCTGACCCCACCCCTAACAACAACCTATACGGATATCCAAGGGAGGCAGCCCCCCCAACCTCATAGAGATATACAGAAATAGTAGCTATTCCTAAACCCAGAAAGGATCCATCTTCGATGGCTTCCTACTGACCCATCTCAAAACTTAACTGTGACTATTAACTATTTATGTCAATATTGGCCAATAGAATGGCAGCCTTGCTCCCTACTTTAATAGATGGGGACCAGGTAGGCTTCATCATGAAGCGTTAAGCGCATGATGCTGTTAGACGAGTGTTGATAGTCACGGAATATGCATCCCATTGACAGATACCACTTGTCCTTCTCGGCCTTGATGCTGAGAAGGCATTTGATAGGCTGTCCTGACCCTATCTTTGGGCAACCCTAAAACATTTTGCATTCCCCAATAAACTTATTTCCCAAATCCAAGCCATGTATCATATGCCCCTAGCGTATCTTAAGTTAGATGGAACACTCTCTCCACCATTCCCTTTATCTAGATGCACACAACAAGGCTGCCCATTATCCCTGTTGTTATTCACCCTTTATTTGGAGCCCCTAGCTGCTAATATTAGGGCCCAGTTCTGGGTGGAGGGGATTCCAGTGGGGGAAGATCTCATAAATTGACACTCTTTGCAAATGATATTCTGTTGACTCTAACTTCCCCAACGACCTCTGTTCCTGCCATCTGGACACAGTTAGATATATTTAGTGAGCTGGCGGGTTATAAGATTAATGGCACTAAGACAGAGGTCTTGACCTATTTTTTTAAACCCACTAATACTTTAAAAGCAGAATACTCATTCTGCTGGGATAGAGTAGAGAGGAGATATTTAGGTATTAAAATACCATTTAAGATGCTACACTTGGATTTGATGAACTATGAACCTATTACTCAACAAATTACTTCTGACTTGACCAGATGGGCTCTGCTTCCTATGGGGATCCTCTCACAAGTTGAAATTGTACAACAAAATGTATTACCTGGCTTGCTTTTTTTTTTGCAGACTCTCCCAGTGTTTCCTACGAACACCTATTTCCAAACCTGGGACAAATTAATTTCTAGGTTTATCTGGGGGGGTGGGCTAAAATGGCCCTAGTGAAATACTTCACATTGCAAGCTGTCTGGGGTGCAAGGGGATTAAATCTTCCAAACCTGAGAAGATATGTTCAGGTAGCTCAAATTTGCATATTCCTACTGCATGTGGTCACCCGTTATACTGCATATTGGAAAGATATTGAGGCCACCCTTAAGGGTTGGAGAACTCCCCATCTTTTATTGTGGGGAACCCCTCAGGGTGCCCACCACTTTCACGGTTTATGGATTTTACTTCAGAGTTTCTCAGAAGCCGGCTATAGATGTGGAGATCCCTTCTATCCCCATCAGAGAGACAATACCTCTTCATGATCCCGATCCAGCACTGGGAGAGATTTGGTCTTCACTCTATCTTTCAATTAGTGGGTCCAATGGGTATTCATTCGTTCTCCCACTTACAAATAGAGCACAATCTTCCCAACAACCAATATAAGCCCTATATGACCTTCAGAAATACATTGCTACCATTTGAGGAGACCCTGTCAAAAGTAACTGAATCTCCCTCTCTCTTGCTTCAAATGGTGGTATTTCATTTAAGAGGGCAAGTACAGGAACATGTTATCAGGAACCTATATTCAGCATTGAGGTTATATAATAATGTGTCACTGAATTACATTAGAGTTAAATGGTCAAGAGAGATGGACATTGAATTAGAAACTGACCAATGGCAAACTTCAGCTGTATTATATTCCAGAATCTCCTTTAGTATTCATTTGCAGGAATATGTGTGGAAGACCAGAATAAGGTACGTTAGAACTCCAGACATCACTGCCCAATTTAGAGGACATAAATATGGAATGTGTTGGAGGGGGTGTGGACAGAAAGAGGCAGAGATGGTCCACATTATGTGGTCATGCCATATATATATATATATATATATATATATATTATATATTGGGATACTGGAAAGAGATTATAGCTGAGTTAAATGCCATATATGGGAGGCTAGAGATATTCTACCCAACCTTTATCTTGTTAGTAATGCCCCCTACTGGACTTAAGGTCCAGGGGATACTTTTCAGAATGTTGGCTCTGCTGGTCTTGGTGGCCAAAAATATTATTACATGTCTCTGGCTCTTCCCTCAGATCCCGACCAAGGAGTCTTGGAGAAAACTGACATATGAAATATACAATTTGGAGAAGATTTCTGCTAGAATGAGTAATAGGACACATATTTTTGACAATCGATGAAAGTGCTGGATGCTACACCAGTTGCGACATTATGCAGAGTTTGTTCCTTGAATATATAATATTATGTTCAAAACTATGTGGGCCCTTTGATGATGGCAGAGGCAGGGGAAGGAGATTTGAGACCATATGTGAACTAGGGGTGGAAAGATTGTTGGTCTTCTTGCCATCTTCACAAATCTTACCATTATAGGTAACACGTCTGGGTTTGCCAAATATAGATTTATTTAAAGATCCTTCAAACCTTGGGGTTCCCGAATGTACATTATTATATTTGCCCATTATTCTGTGCACTTTCTTTGAATGCATTTATGTATTGCACTTGATACTCTTATAAGCTGTTAAAACTAATAAAATATAATAATAAAAATGTGGAGTGGAAATATTAAAAATTAGCAACATTAAGAGCATGCATAGAAACTGTGCAATGCACGCTCATAACACAGTCATTTTTGGGAATTGTTTCACCAAATTTACAACATGGGCTTTTTGGGACCCCACCTCATGAACAGTAGTACTGTCATTTTGTGAATCGGTCCCAAAAGGTGATTCTGTGCAGTGACCATGAAATCACCTTTTGAGACCGAGTAACAAAATGACAGTGACAGTTTTCATGAGGTGGGGTCCCAAAAACCCCATGTTGAAAATTTGGGGCAAAAAGTCCAAAACATGGCTAAGATATCAACATAAGTTGAAAATCCCATTGAATGGCTGTATGTCATGCTTACCTTTAATTCTTCAGTTTGTGGCTGGGCTTTAAAGAGCACAAACGTGTCCCTGTCCAGAGAAGATGATAGTGCTGACCTCTGGAGGTATGTATGGGTAAGGGTGTGTGTGTGTGGAGGTGGGTGGTCATTGGGAGGGTGGAGAGGGGAGAGGGGGACCTCAGCAACAGTGAGGGACCATTTCAGTTTCACAGGGAAAACAAACCAACAACGAGGGACTGTTTTCTAATTTACAGCAAAACAAAAAAAAAAACATTTTGGCACACTGGAGTGGGCTCCCAGTGTGCCACATGAATGCCGACATGGGGACTGGGCACCCCAGTATCGGGCATGATATGGACAGGGGGCACCAGGAAAAAAGAAATGCAATGAGGGACTGTTTTCTAATTTGCAGAAAAAACTAATTCTGCACACTGGAGTGGGCTCCCAGTGTGCAACATGACATATTGGGCATGACTTGGGCAGGAGAGCACAAAATAGCGAATGGCATTTTGCCATTTGCAACATGGCAGCACTGCGCCAGCGCATGACTCATGCTCATGCGCATTGCATGCATTGGAATGCAGAACTAACAGCCAAAATAGAGTGGCTGTTATTCCATAAACCAAACATGGTGGAGGGGCTTAAGCTCCTTTGGGCTTTCAGAAGGATACTTTCAAAAGTCCAGTGGAAGGGGTTCTTTGATGGGCCATTTTCAGATCTACAGAGCTCTCGCAAAATGGCTGTAGGCTCCACTCACAGCCCTAATGAGGATTTACTAATTACAGCCAGTCCAGTCCAGTCTGTCCTCAGAAAGGACAGCCATCCAAAAACTCAGTTGCACCCTGGGAATGCACCAATGTCACAGCGCTGTGCCATTAGAGTGCCAGTTGGCAATGTTACTGACCACTGTTTTTTGTGGGGGACTATACCCCCCACATCCCTCTAACTACTGATATCAACTGATATCAACTCCAGGGGGGCAGACCTCGGGGAGGGGCAACAATTCCTGACTTTGGTGCCATAACGGCTCAGCACCCTAATGCCGGTGCCCTGAATCCCTGCAGTGCAAAAAATCACACTGCCAGCATACTGCCTAATTCCCTCCCATGTGACACAACATTTCAAGTCCAACCACTAATAGGACTGCTCTTTTATCAGACACATAGATAATGGTGACAGAAAAAGGTCTGCCTGTCCATCCAGTTAGCCCATCCTACCCAAGTGTTGTGTACTAATCCTAGTGGCCATCCTTCTCTTTTGTTTCTGCCCACCATTTTTAACTAAGCCTATATGCCTGTACCTAGGGGTGGTGTCGGGGGGGGGGGGCATTATCAGCACATGATTTTACAGCTTAAACATGGAAGTTAGTTGGAATAATTGAGCACTGTCAATTATTTTTTTGATAGAGGTCTGGATGGTTCCATTTTGAAAAATGTGCAATGTTTTCACTTAGCAAAGTGACCAGGTATAGCCAAAATAAAGCAGGATATCTAACAAACATTTATAGGTTTAATATCAATGTTCCAGTAGCTAAAAAAATATAAATACAGAGCTACTAAGGGATATACTGACATTTCTCCTTACTTGTGGGGGTGGTTGTGAGTAACTAGAAAATGTGGGTTTTGACTGCATTGAGGGGTTTTGTCTGCATTCTTCCTAAGCTGGGATCCCTCTTCTTGCCTTTCTCTCTCCTTTTAAGTGAACATTCTGACTGTACCCAATTATGAGCCTATCTGTTGTAAAGGCCCTCTCACTCAAATGTTGATGTATTTGTTTATTTAGCTTTCGTTGACCAGGTAAGTGCACTAGACAAATCCTGCCTATTTTCAGGCTCGACCTGGGGGAGGGGGATACAGATGAATGCCAACTGACTTTGAACCAGATTAAGCTGTTGGTGGTATTTTTAGTGAAGGAGGGAAATTTGGCCAGGACACCGGGAAAATTCCCCCTACTCTTTTCAATAAGTGCCATGGGATCTTTAACATCCACCTGAACTACCACCAATCCAAGCAGATGGGACCTCGGTTTAAAGTCTCATCTGAAAGACGGCACCTCAGAAGTGCAGCACCCCTCTCATGCTGCACTACAGTGTCAGTACTGGGATATTAATCCAAGTGCCAGATGTGGGAACTGAACCCACAGCCCTCTGATCTCTCGGCCTCAGAGGTGAGTCTGCTACCTACTGAGTCACTGACACTGACAATGTATGTAAGTATATTTTTATTCTTTGTATAATATTGCATTATGTTTTACCATGTTACTGTACTATTATTTTTATATGACCAGGTCCCTCTTGCAAATGAGCCCTGCTTAATGGTGCCCACCTGGATAAATAAAGATTTTGATTGATTGATTGATTGTTTGAGGGGAAGACTATTTTGCCATTTCACATAGAGGAGGTAGTCATGTAGGATCTGAGGATGTCCTTTCTCCCTCTGTCTTGCTAGTATCTCCAAACTGATCACAGAGAGCAACTAGAGGAACTTTACATTCTAACCACAAAGACTAACTGCAAGGAGTGAGTCAAAAAAAAAAAAAGAAGAAGCAGTAGAGGAACCTGTAGCATTGCAGTAATGAAAACTGTGCATGGATTTCTTTTGGTGTAGCCTGAGGGTTGCGTTATCATGTATAGGTTTGCAGCTTTAACCTGGAAGGTAACTGGAAGAACTGAGCACTGTCTATAAATCATTTCAGAACAGAGATAAAAATTATAGTGTTCAATTCTGTCAACTAACTTCCAAGTTAAAGCCACAAAATCACACCCCATTAATGCTACCTCCCCAGCTTCTTGCAGTTTTATTTCCTTTTTTTTCAATCTTCGATTTACATACTGTACCTCTGAGCCAGAACCTCACTTACAAAGGTTCCACATCTAATGAGAAAAAACAGAAATACAATACAAAATAGAACCATACATACAGTATCTAGGAAGTCTTAGTTACATTGCTTCAAAGAGGTTTAGCAAACATGTTTGAAAATAGTTTCTGTCTAAGTGCAGTACATGCAGTTCAGGTGTAGTTATGGGTGTTGGCTGAGCACAGAGGGCATGTACTGATGAAGAGATGAATTAGCCCTGTGAGGCTAGGAGGATTACAAGGATAGGACAGAGGACATTTGGATGGATAGGGATGAGAGGCCGGTTGCAGTTTCAGTGGCTATGTATTGAAGTTGATGGGGGGAATGGTACCATATGCTAGTATGGTCCTTAGGAGGTGGAGTGAAGTGAGGAAGGGAAGTCTGCAGGTGGTAGTGAGGTGGGGGTAGGTGATGAATTGGGGGAAGTGAATTTCTAGTTGCTAGGTGGGGAGAGGAATAAAGTGTGAAACAGTAAGTGCAAAGGTAGAACATGGTTTTCAGGCCAAGCTGGTACAATTAGGAGTTAGTCACAACTACTGTGTGATGTGAGATAGGCACAAAGCTTTGATTTAAATGGACCTAGTTTAGTTTAGTTTAGTTTATTGTTCTAGGAATTACTACCTTCGAGCCAGAGGCTCTTTTACAAAGGTTCCACGTCAATTAGGTACAGTATAAAAGGTTAGCTAGATAACACAACAATTAGTGTTGTGTCAAGAGCAAGAAAACATATACAAATACATATCAAATCATTTGTGCAAAAGGACATGAGATATCAACAATCACATTATTATTACAAGAAAGAGGTCATGCCAGATTAGGAGAAACAAATAGGGAACAAGTCCTGAACAGAGAAGGTAAGTGAAAGGTGGGGGGAGTAGACAATAGCAGAAGAAAAGGTTTCCCAAACATGTCTTTGTCAAATAACGGAACAGGGTGGGTAGTGAGAAAATAGGAGGTTTAATCAGGGCAGTCACAGGAGCTGGAGGTGGCAAGGTGAGAGAACAGCCTTGATTTGAAAATACCTAGAGAGGTGGAGGCAGTAATGTGAGTGCTGAGGGCATTTAGCCAGGTGGGGGCACGACAGGCAAATGATCTTTGTCCATGAGAAGTCCGGCATCGGGGTACTTGGAGAGGCTGGTGTTCTGATCTTCTGGTAAAACGGGTGCTAGCACTCGGGCATAACAGGTCTTAGATACAGCAGGTTGTCACTGAGTGTATTTAGTTAGTAGTGTGCACGGTACTCAAAGGACTGTTGCCCTTGGGACATCTGCCGGAAAGGGACATAAAGTGTCTGTCTGTCTGTTCCTCTGGTACTCCTAGTTTTGTTGGTCAAACTGAGAAAATTCTGCACACCCATGGGTGTTAACCCAAAGATTGGTTTCTTTGTAGGTAGCCATATCTGGTACTGTATACAGTAGTCCAGGTTTCACTAACAGGAGTGTGTATAAAGCTCGCAAGTGTATGTTAGATGATGTGCACACAGAATAAGACTACAGGCCTTATTGAAGGTTGTTTTTACACACTTGAGAGCTGTGTCTGTCGCAGTACTGTATACCACTAGTCCGTAGTCAACACAGAACTAGTTTCTGCTAGTTTTAGTGCTTCTTGCACAAGGCAGTGTTTGTTTTTGTGTAACAAGCCTAGTCTAGCATTTGCTGATTTAGCTACAAGATCTATGTGGGATATGAAAAAAGGGAACTGTCTAGCATTATGCCTACATACTTAAAAGTTTGAACCATTTCTAAGGGTGTATTTTGACTGTTTAGTATGTTTAGTTGGTAGGACCTTTGTCTGTTGTGAGTGGAGGCAAACACCATTGTTTCAGTTTTTTTATAATTTAGCAGTAATTTTGATTTTACAAACCATGCCTCAATAGCCACAAAGTTAGTCTGCAACTGTTTTTCTAGTGCTACAGGGTCTGAGTTTACATCATTGCTTTACTGCCCTTGCTCAGAGATAAAAAAGAAAGCTGTCTGAATGACTATAATATATATATATACTAACATACTAAGTTGTCAGCAGATAAGTCCTATCAGTCTATCAAGTCTGGTCAACTTGAAGCCCACTGTTTACATCACTGTAGCTGCCCCCTCCCCTTTTGTGCTCCACCTGTACTATCCCCTTGTATCTATCTCAGCCCTTCTTGAAACCCCCCCACTGTGTTCAATGCCACCAGTTCCATTTGCATAGCATTCCATGGTGACAAAACCATCTCTATGAAGTAATGCCACCTCACCTCTCCCCTAAACCTCCCTCTAACAAATCTTGGACCATGACCCCTTGTGGACCGCTCCTCCCTTAACTTGAACAGATCATCAGTGTTGACCTAGTTTTTCCCCTTCAGATATTTAAAGACTCCAATCATGTTCTTCCCCCATCCCGCCTCTCCTCCAGAAAGTATATTCAATTCCCTGAGCCTCTCCTCCTAGGACATGTCCCCCAAACCATGAATCATCCTTGTAGCCCTTCTCTGGACTTTTCCAGAAGAGTAACATCCCTCCTCAAGTACGGGTACCAAAATTGTACACAGTACTCCAGGTGCAGTCTAACCAAGCAGTTGTACACGTGCAGTAGGACCTCTCTTCTCTATGATGTTTTCCTCTCGGCAATGCACCTGAGCATTTGATTAGCTTTTGATCCTGGCATCCTATGCTGCTCTGAGTTATTCATTTTGGCATCTACTATTACCCTGAGATAATTTTCTCCCTTGGAGACCGCCAGCCTTTCCCCTCCCAGCAAGTAGTCCTGCCTGGGGTTCCTAGTACCCAAGTGTAGTACAATACATTTCTTGGCATTAAATCTCAGCTGCCAAGTGCTTGACCACCTTTCAAGCACCTACAAGTCCTCCTGTAGTGTCCTTCTCCCCTCCTCCCCATCAACCTCTGCTTCCAACTTGAAGTCATCCGTGAAAAGAAACAGTCTGCTCCTCACTCCCTTCCTGATTTCTGAGATGAATGCATTAAACAGGGGCAGTCCCAACACAGACCCTTGCGGGACCCCACTGATGACCCTTCTGGGAGAGGAGACCTCCCCCCCACCTACCACTCTCTGAGACCACTCTGTTTTATATATATATATATATATATATATATATATTAGAAGCAAAAAACTTCATTTAATGCATCAGTTAGGGTTGTTCCACAGTGACAAAAGTGAGAAATTTGATGTTAGGGTTGAAACCCCTTTGCCCCTCAGCCCACCCCAACAGGAATCAGGTGCGCATTAGAGGTCAATAGCCCTAAGTGTCACCCCATCACATGTGGAAAGAAGCTGAGAACAGGAGAATGAGGTGAAAGTTAGGACCAATGACCCCAATGCACCCGATTCCAGTTGGGGGTGGGCTGGAGGAGTGCAAAGAGGGTTTCAACCCTAACATTGAATTTCCTTGCTTTTGTCGCTGTGGAACAACCCTAACTGATGCATTAAATGGAGTTTTTTTCCTCTAATTTCACTTCTTTTTGAGAATGATAATGAGAAATAGTGAATGTAATGCAGCAGCAGGAGCGCGGGAGTGATGTCTTGTTGCATTGTAACATTACGCCCGCAAACGCAAATCGTAATGCACATGGTGATGCAAAGTGAAACAGAAAGAGGAACAGTACTGTAGACAGAAATGTTAAAAAAATGGAAATGCAACCACAAATGAAAGCATAGAGTAGCATACATGGTGGAGTAGCGTGAGCGGTAGAGTAAGCGGTTATGGAACCATAAGCAGAAGTCAGTAATGGTAAGAGTAATGTAAGTACACAGGCTGGTTTTCCCCAAAAGCTGTATAGAGAAAGACAGTGAGTAGAAAGAATGTATGCAAAATAATGACTCTCGGAACACAAAAATCAGTAGTTGTAATAGTAAATTGCTTATATCTCAGTAACCGTATGACATAGAAAAAAAATGTAAAAGTCATATGTATTATCACTTTCCTGGCTAGTTTTATACATGTGGGGGCTATAATTTTTTTGACAAAAACTCTGTATCTCGCTCCGTTTTCCAGATACAGGCCCACAAAAGCGCAGCGAACGCTGTAATGTTATCCTATTGAGGAAAAAAACAGACGTTCGGACTGCCATAACTTTTGAACAGTTTAATATTTTTTCACAAAATCTTTGAAAGGCACATCGGGGACTCCGGCCACACATTCCCTGAAGATTATGGGCCGATCGTGCAAATTGTGCGACCTGTAGGCGCGACCGTAGAATTCCAGAAAAAGCGTAAACGCACGTGCAGATCACACTTAATTACTCCACACTGTGTATTCGACTGGTACAAAACTTGGCAGATCCCAAGGAGTATGAGTCTTGATTACGTATTCCAAATTTCAGGCAAATCTGTCAAACGGTTGCAAAGTTATTAAGGTGCAAATTTTGGGTTTAACATGTAAATGGCTCCTCAACCCTAACTATGGTAGCACTACGTGCTACCATAATATATATATATATATATATATATATATATTAAAGGCAAAAACTCCATTTAATGAATTAGTTAGGGGTTGTTTCACAGCGCGAAACAAAAGTGAAATTCGCTGTAGGGTTGAAAACCACCTTGGTCCCCCACCCCCAACCGGCAGTGGGGTGCGCATTAGGATCATCAGCCCTAACTCTCACCCCATGACATGTAAAGCAGCAGAAGTATAGGAGAATGGGTGAGAGTTAGGACCCCTATCTCAACGCACCCCAATGCCGGTTGAGGGGTGGCCTGGGGTCCAAGTGATTTTCAACCATAACAGCCAATTCACTTTAGTCACGTCGAACAACCCTAACTAATGCATTAAACAGAGGTTTTTTGCCTCTAATTTCCCTTCTTTTTGAGAATGCTAATGAGAAATAGTGAATGTCATGCGGCGGCGGGCCCTGCGCTCCCACCACATGATGTCTTGTGGCATAGTAACAGGAACAGCAACGCAAACAGAAGTGCTAAGAGTGGCACACATGGTAACACAAGCATGAATGAG
Source organism: Neoceratodus forsteri (assembly GCA_016271365.2). Taxonomy (NCBI): domain Eukaryota; kingdom Metazoa; phylum Chordata; order Ceratodontiformes; family Ceratodontidae; genus Neoceratodus; species Neoceratodus forsteri. The sequence continues at coordinate 677,184,307 of CM057456.1, read as the reverse complement.
AACAGAAAGGGTAACGCACATGGTGGCGTAGACGGGAACGGTCTGCCATGTGATATGTTGTCACATAGTAACATGGTGCCTGAAAATGGAAATGTCAATGGGCATGGTGACGCAAAGTGAAACAGAAAGATAAACAGTACTGTAGACAGAAATGGCAAAAAATAACACAAACGCAAGCGCAAATGAAAACACAAAGGATAATGCACATGGTGGCACAGATGTCAACGGTAAGTGAAACGGGTACGGAACCGCAAGCGGAAGGGGCAACAGTAACAGTAATGTAAGCGCACAGGCTGGTTTTCCCCAAAACCTGCATAGAGAAACACAGTGAGTATAAATAATGTATGCATAATAATGAGTATCAGAGCAGAAAATGAGAACTTGGAATACTAAATACGTTATATCTCAGGAACCATATGACGTAGAAACAAAATTTAAAAGTCGTATGATTTACAACTGTCCTGGCTAATTTTGTACTTAGCCCCATTAGGGTGCTAACCATATTTCTGACGAAAAGTCCGTATCTCGCACCGTTTCCGAGATACGGGCCCTGAAAGGCGCAGCGAATGCCTTAATGTTATCCTATGGGGAAAAAAGAGAAGTTTGGAGTGCCATAACTTTGTCTGCCACTAATATTTTTTCACCAAACCACTGAAAGGCACATCTGTGGGCTGCTTGCTGTCTTCCCTCCAAATTTCAGGAAAAAAGAGCAAACCGTTATTTTGTAGCAGGGTGCCAAAGGATTCCCGTAATGTGTCGGGCGCCGTAATGTTATCCTATGGGAAAAAACATCAACTTTGGAGTGCCGTATCTTTGCTGCCATGTAATATTTTTTCAATACAACACTGAAATGCATATCTAGGAGATGTCGGCTGCGTTCCCTTCAAATTACAGCCCCAAACTCCCAACCGTTCTTTTGCAGTGCAGTGCCAAAGAATTGCTGTCATTTTCCCACAGACTAGAAAATTACTGTCACAATTTGCAAAAGATTTCGCAAAAAAGTTCGACACTTTCATGCGTAAGAAAGTAATTTGCGAAAGTACTTTTTCCAGAAATTTGAAAAACATATTTCTGGGGTGTTTTACCACAAAATAAAGACATGGCAAGCATCCTCAGGGCCGGACTAGGTGAATACAAAAAGAATTAGCTTGCTAGAGGGTCCCAAATTTAAATGCCAACCATTTTTCTGATCACCAACTGAAAACAAAATGGCAGATTTGCGAAAGTAACAGGCCCATTTGCGAAAGTAGAAATGCATTTGCGACACTGTCGAACTTTTTGTTAACTTTTCCCATTGACTTATAATGGGAAACTGTTTTTTGAATAACTTTTGAACCATTTAATATTTTTTCACCAAATCTTCGAAAGGCACATCCAGGACCCTGGCTGCATGTTCCCTGAAGATTTTGGGCCAGTTGCACAAACTGTACGACCTGTAGGCGCGACCGTAGAATTCCAGAAAAAACGTAAACACGCGCACAGATCACGCTTAATAACTCCACAGCCGTATATCCGACCAGTATGAAACTTGGCAAATCCCAAGGCCTATGGTTCTTTATCATGTATTCTAAATTTCAGCCAAATCTGTCAAACTGTTGCAAAGTTATTAAGGTGCAAAGTTTTGGGGTTTAACATAGAAATGGCTCCTCAACCCTAACTATAGTAGCACTACCGATTCACTATAATATATATATATATATATATATATATATATATATATATACACACACACATGTATATATATATTACATAGAAGACAAAGAACCTCTGTGCGCTAACACTGAGGCAAGGGTTACCCCAAAGAGCATTTGGCTGGGAAGCCAAGTTTCAAGAAAATACAAAATCACACAAGCCCACACAATGCAAAGCTTCATGGGCTGCATAGTGGTGATTTGCATATGCAGCCCATGATGCTTTGCATTGTGTGGGCATGTGTGATTTTGTATATATTATATGTCCACTGGCACTTTCTCACTGTAACCAGTGACTGGGGAGGCAATTTGTAAAACAAAACTGAAAAAGACACACTAAAACAGTTTCACAGTGCTATAACTAAGATATTCCCCCTCCTGCTCAACACACAGACTCATACATGCATGCACTGTAAACAGTCTTTTTAAATGTTTTTTGAATAAAAGATTCCCTTCAGAAGATGTCAGAAAGTGTGAGAAGGGATCCAATAGAATCAAAGCTAACAAGCTTTCTTGAAACACTGTTTCTGAGCTGCAATCTCACCCCTAGCTTCTCAAGCTCACTCTCACAACACATTATAACTTTCTGTGACCTGTGCCCTCCGAATCTGTTGAGCAACACAAACAGAGAAAATTAAATACTAGGTACAGGGCCAAGTAAATACCAGTGGGGGGGTCTTGTTTCATATGGAGAGATAGAGACAACTATACTGAGTGTGTTCATGTCTTAAAGGAGGCAAGGACTGCACTTAACATTTTGTGTTGAGGAAAAGATAGCATGAAGGAACAGTTTGTTGAAGGGTCTGTCAGACCATTTAAATAAAAGGGATTGCTTGATGATGGAAAACACACTACAGGCTCTTAAGAGCTGTTCAATCCCCTTCCACCAGTTGTACAAAAAAATGTAAACAAACCAAACTGCTACCACCCACTGCACACACACACCCATCATCTTGAGTACTCTTTCAATAATTACAACAGTAGTTATGGTGCCTGTGAGATCGTGGTGGCGGGGTCTGGAGATGAGATCATCTCTCACACACTGCACGTTTATGATCACTGCTTCTTTGTTTCAGCTTCTTCCCTCTCTATAGGTTAACTGTCTGTTAGCAGGATGCCAATTATGAAAGAAACAGAGTGCAGTTCCAAACAAGAAGCCAGATTTTGAAGAGCCCCCCCAATGCCACCTGAACATCACAACCGTGTCACATACTGTGATGTTATAGGAATTTAACATACTTATTAGATGGTCCCTAAGGTAAATGTGAGAAGCTGATGATTTGTAGACAGCCCCAAGAGTGTGGGTTGTTATGGGACATTTGCTTGGCTGGAGCAGTGCATTTAAGATGGCTGCACAATAAAGATGAGTAAAGACTCATGCTGGTTTCTTGATTATTAGCAAGGAAAACATGGTGTCAGAAGCGGATTTCAAAACCTGAAAAGACAGAAAAGAACATAAAAAAGAACTCTAGAAGAAGACGGTCTGGTGAAAAAACTAAGAGAAAAAAAATTGAATAAACTAAATCCTCCATCAGGTATGTGATTGTCAGGAAATGTAGCTGAAAATTGGAAGAGATTTAAACATAGGTTTAATATTTATTTAACTGCTAGTGGCACTGAAAGCAAAGATGGCTAAACAAAGACCTCAATCTTTCTACATGTAGTTGGGGAAGATGTGTTAGACATTTGCAACAGTTTCCAGTTCAATGAGGGTGAAAACATGGATCTTGATGTAATCATGAAAAAATTTGAAGAGTACTTTGTTCCAAAAAGAAACATAACATAGACTTTGACTTTGATGGCAGATAAGAACTGCTTGGCCCACATAGCCTGCCCTACGAGAGATATAAGTTTTTCACATGCGAGAAGAAAAAGGGTGATTGCTTCGATCAGTATTTAACAGAGTTACGTTTGCTCTGCAAAATGTGCAAGTTTGGAGATCTGAAAGAATCATTGATTAAGGATAGAATTACATGCGGAATCACAGACAATGGGCTCAGAGAAAGACTGCTTAGAGAGCAAGATTTAACTTTTGACAAAGCTATAAACATGTATACAGCTGCTGAAACTACCAACTCACAGGCTAAAGAGCTGAACAAAGAAAACAAGGGTGCTCTGTATGCACTAAATAAGCTTGAGATAATCAATAAATATTTTTTGAAAACAAAGCAGCAGAAGGAGCAGCAGCCTAATCGGAAAACATGTGGTAGATGTGGAAATAACCATAAACCTAAAGCTTGTTCTGCCTATGGGAAGTCCTGCAGTAAGTATGGCAAAAATAACCATTTTGCCAAATGCTGCAAAATGAAAAGTGAACAAAATAAAGTTCACACTGTTGAAGAAGATGAGCTGGAAGAGTTCTTTGTAGATTCCATAGAGCTGTGTGTTTCTGAAGAAAAGGAATGGATTGTACCTTTAACTGTGAATGAGACTATTATAGCATTCAAGTTTGACACAGGAGCACAGGTGAACCTGAATTCATTGCAAGACTATGAAACTCTGCATTTAAAATCTAAAATTCACCCAACCAAGATAAAAGTAACTGATTATACAGGAGATAATATTCCAGTAAAAGGGAGCTGCATGAAGCACAAAGGCCAGTAGTTCCAGATGTCTCTGTTAATTGTAGAGAAGGATGTGCAACTGATTCTAGGCATAAGTGCCTGTGAGAAACTCAATTTAGTGAGAAGAGTGTTTGTCGTGACATCACAAGCTGAAGCTAAATGTGAATCGTTATTTACAGAGTACAGCGATGTGTTTAAAGGTCTGGGATGTTTGCCTGGGGAGCACAAAATAAACATAGATGACCATGTGCCACCCGTAATACACCCCTGTAGGAAAGTGCCATTCGCACTGAGGGACAGACTGAGAGAAGAGATGAACCGCATGGAAGCCACAGGTGCAATCAAGAGAACTGATGAACCTGCAGACTGGGTGAGTTCTTTAGTCATAGTTGAGAAGAAACATGGCCAGTTCAGAATATGTCTTGAACCCAGAGACTTAAACAGAGCTATTAAAAGGGAGCATTTCAAGTTACCTAGCAGAGAAGAGATAATGTCACAGTTTGCTGGTGCTAAATGGTTTAGCAAACTGGATGCTTCTTCGGGATTTGGGCAAATTAAGCTAGATAAGGCTAGTTCAAAGTTACACACGTTTAATACTCCAGAAGGAAGATACAGATGTTTTTGTCTGCCATATGGGATACTGTCAGTTCCAGAAGTTTACCATAAAAGAATTCATATGATTTTTGAGCACATTCCAGGTGTTGAAACCATGATGGATGACATCATTGTGTGGGGTTCCACAGAAGATGAACATGACTTCAGATTGAGACAAGTGCTGGATTTGACAAGAAAAGCAAATCTTAAACTCAACAAAGAAAAATGTGAGTTTTGTGTAAAAGCACTGACTTTTGTGGGTGATATTGTTACAGACCAGGGCATTAAACCTGACCCTAAGAAGACATCTGCGATAGTGAATATGCAAAAGCCCAGCTGCAAAAATGATGTCAGCAGGTTCTTAGGGATGATTAACTACCTAGAGAAGTTTATCCCTCAACTTTCAGCATGATCAGCCCTGCTCAGATGGCTGTTGGAGTAGAAAAATGAATGGATGTGGTCACATGAACAGGAGCAAAGCTGGAAAGAGCTGAAGAAGGCTAGTACATAAGAACTAATGTTAAGATTCTATGATCCTGCTAAAGAAATAAGAATATCATCTGATGCTTCACAGTTTGATTTGGGCTCAGTACTTCTGCAAAATTATGAAGAAATCTGGCAGCCTGCAGCATACACTTCCAGGGCCTTGAAGAGCACCAAGACAAGGTATGCCCAAATAGAAAAAGAGTTACTAGCAATAACTTACACTTGTGAGCAATTTCATCAGTATTTGTATGTTCAGGCCTTCATGGTGGAAACAGACCACAAGCCTCTAGTAGCTATAATGGCCACGTCTCTAAACGACTGTCCAATGAGAATACAGAGAATGTTAATTAGATTACAAAAGTATGACGTTCAGTTGATCTATAGTCCTGGAAAGTGCATGTATGCTGCCGAAACACTTTCACATGCTGTAGACAAGAGTGAAAGCCCAGAAAGTCAAACAGACAGAGAAATAAAGGCATATGTTAACATGATCGTGACCTCTCTTCCTGTGTCCAATGAGAGACAAGAGCAGATCAGAAGAGAAACAGAGGCAGATGAAACAATGAGAATCCTGAGAAATACCATATTAAAAGGTTGGCTGAAGGAGAAAAGTGCCTGTCCGTTGTCTATTCATGATTTTTGGATGTTTATAAGTGACCTATCTGTTGTCACTGACATTATTTTAAAAGGCAACAAATTTGTTATGCCAGGAAAACTTTGCAAAGAAATACTACGTAAAATACATGAAGGGCACTTAGGAGAAGACAAATGCAAGTGAAGAGACAGAGAAGTAATGTATTGGCTGCGAATGAATCAAGATATTGCCCACATAACTGCAACCTGTGAATTGTGTCTCACCTACAGACCAAAGCAGCCAAGCCAGCCATTACGTCCTCATCCAGTGCCAGGCAGACCATGTCAGAAAGTAGGTGGCGACTTGTTTAAGTGTAATTTGAAAACCCATACAGTTGTAACTTATTATTACTCAAATTATCCAGAGGTAGCAACACTGCCTACAACTACCAGTAAAGCTGTTTTCACCTGCATGAAGTCAATCTTTGCAAGACATGGTGTTTCAAACAAAGTGTTCACCGATAATGGTCCACTGTCTGCCAGTGCTGAGTTTAAACAGTTCGCCTATGAATGGGAATTCATACACAGTACTTCTAGTCCCAATTTTCCAAGATCAAATGGACTGGCAGAGAGCTCAGTAAAAACTGTGAAAAGTCTCATGAAGAAAACACACAATGAAAAAGAAGATTTTTACAAAAGCCTACTGATCTACAAAAGTTCATCATTACAGAATGGGCTTTCTCCAGCTCAAATGCTTATGGGAAGGAGGATCAGGAGAAATCTGCCAATATGTGAAGAGCTGCTGAAGACTCATGATGCAGAACAGGTGAAACAAAGCAAAGAAAAGCAGAAGGAAAAGCAAAAACAGTTACATGACAGGAGAGCAAGAAACGTGCCTGATTTAAGGCCTGGAGATCAAGTGTACCTTAAGGATTACTACAAAGGAATGTGGCTACAAAGGGGCACTGTATCAGTGCAAATTGTACCAAGATCATACCAGATTGAAACAGAAAGAGGAGCGGAGGTGAAATAGAATCATGTGGATTTAAGACTTCTGCCAAAGGTTGAAGATGCCAATTTGACTGAAGTTGACTTACCAACTTTCACGGCAGTCAGCCAGTCAAGATAACACCAAAGAGAATAAGAGCAAGGACAATTTGGAGCAGTGTGCATCCACTGAAAAGTCACCAGAGAAGGAAGCAAAACCCAAAAGAGAAATTCGATGTCCAGAGAGACTGATTGAAACTTGTTAGATAAGTACAGTGGAGTGAGTGGCAAAGATTCACTAGAGAGTGAAGTACTAGTGACCTCTCCTCTCAAGATTAGGTTTAGTTTAATTTGAAACCTCAGTTTGTAAGAAGTTAAAATAATAATGATAATAATTCAGCCAAGTTACTGTAATCCAATAATTCAGTTTGAAAATAATATAGAACTTTTCTTTAAGTGAGGAAGATGTGATGTTATAGAAATTTAACATACTTATTAGACAGTCCCTAAGGTAAATGTAAGAAGCTGATGATTTGTAGACAGCCCTTAGAGTGTGGAGTGTTATGGGAAGTTTGCTTGACTGAAGCAGTGTGTTTAAGATGGCTGCACAATAAAGATAAGTAAAAACTCATACTGGTTTCTTGATTACTAACATGCAAAACACACACAGTGACAGTAAACTGACAAATCAGTCAATAGCCCCCATGGAACTGTGCTCATCACAAGGTCTATTCTACCCCTCCCTCCCATCCCTGAAGATAGCAAGCTCTCATGGGATGCTCAAGCTGTACTCCCCCCGGCTGACCCACCAATGACCAGAGTCCACTCCCAAACCCGGGTCACCGGCGTGGAGCGAGGTGTGGTGTCCAGTGCCTCAACCTTCAGAGCCACCAGGCCGGCATGGCTTCAATATTGGTGTACTGTTTTACTGAGATGGTTGTTTAATAAAAACGTTTATATACAAAAAAAAAAAAAAGGCTACAAGACCTTCTTCAGATACATTAGTGAGAGGAAAAAGACCAGAAATGGGATCGTTAGGCTGAAGAAGAAGGGAGGTGAAAGGGTAGAGGATGACCTAGAAAAGGCTCAGATAATGAACAAGTACTTTTGCTCAGTATTCACCAGGGAAGGGGGAGAATGAGGGACTGAGACTCAGTAAGAGAGGTATTCAGAGGAGGAAGGTAGACACCAGCCCATTCACGGTGGAAGGAGTCCTAGAAGAACTGTGGAAAATAAAAGCAGATAAGGCAATAGGGTCAGATAGGATCCACCCCAGAGTACAAAGGAACTCAGGGAAGTGCTGGCAGAACCACTGGCTGCCCTTTTCAATGCATCACTAGAGACAGGAGAGGTACCTGAGGACTGGAGGAGGGCAGATGTGGTCCCTCTCCACAAGAGTGGAAGCAGAGAGGAGACAGGCAATTACAGGCCTGTAAGCCAGACCTCAGTAGTGGGAGAAGTAATGGAGTAGTTACTTAAGGAGAGGATTGTAAAATTTCTGGAGGATAGTGGGGCACAGAATCCAAGGCAGCATTGGTTCTCAGTGGGAAGGTCCAGTCAAATGAATCTTATAGATTTCTTTGACCGGGTAACCAGGGTGATAGATAAGGTAGGGGCGCAGGATGTAGCCTACCTGGATTTCAGCAAGACCTTCAATGCTGTCCTGCACAGGAGATTGATAAATAAGTTGGGGAGCCTAGGAGTGGGTTCTACAGTGGTAAAGTTGGTTGGGAACTGGCTAAGGGACAGGACTCAGAGGGTGGTGGTAAATGGCATGAAATCTGAGGACAGGGTGGTGACCAGTGGGGTGCCACAGAGGTTGGTGCTGGGGCCAGACTCATTCAATGTCTTCATTAGTGACATTGCAGATCACCTGGAGGGAAAGGTGTTGCCTCTTCGCAGATGACACCAAGATCTGCAACAGAGTGGACACACCGGACGGGTGGAAAAAAATGAGAAAGGGCCTAAGCCTATTAGAGGAGTGGTCGGGTGTCTGGCAGTTGAGTTTTAATGCTAAAAAGTGCAAGATCATGCACCTGGGTCACAGGAATCTAACGGAGAAGTATAGGATGGGTGGGGAAATTCTAGCCACTGTAAGTCAGGAGAAAGAGCTGGGAATTATCATATCTGATGACCTGAAGGTGACTAAACAGGTGGGGAGAGCAAACAGAATGTTGGGGTGCATAGGGACGGGCATAACAAGCAGGAGGAAAGAGGTGGTGATGCCACTGTACAGATCACTGGTGTTACCTCAGCTGGAGTACTGTGTCCAGTTCTGGAGATTACATCTCCAGAGGGACACTATCAAAATAGAGGCAGTCTAGAGAAGGGCAATGAAGATGGTACATGGACTGCACCTGAAGCCCTATGAGGAAAGACTTAAGGACCTTAATAGCTATTCACTAGAGGAAAGATGGGACAGGGGAGATATAATAGAGACTTTCAAGTACCTTAGGGGAATAAACAGGATACAAGTGGAAAACACATTTCAGAGAAACTCTGCACAAGAACAAGGGGGCATGATATGTGGCTGAAGGATGAAAGGCTCAGGGGTAATGTTAGGAAGTACTTTTTCACTGCGAGAGTGGTGGAGCCATGGAACAGCCTTCCAGCAGAAGTGGTGGGTGCAAAAACAATATGGGGGTTCAAGAGTGCATGGACTAGACATAAGGGTACCCTGGAGATTTGCAGAGCAGGATAGATGCAGATCAAATAGGATCTGGGGCTGCAGCAGTGAATAGGGAAATGGTCAGACTAGGTGGGCCATATTGTCATTATCTGCTGACCGATTCTCTCTTTCTATGTTTGGGACATAAGGTATGAGGTGTGCCCTTCTGGTGTCCTTTAATATAAAAGTAACATAATTATTGTTACCCAAAAGGAAATAACTAAACAGTACCAAACTGTTTGATTTCCTGAGGCAAATGAAAGATGCCGCCAGTGGTAGGGAGCTCTAAGATGTCCACTGACAGCATCTGACTGGCCCAGGTATGTTTTTCGGTGTCTCTAAGGTTGGAACACATCAACTTTCAGCTGAGGGCACCATTGACTCACAACTCTCCATTATTTAACTTGTAGACAAGTGCTGGTTTAAGGGGGTGCACAATGTTTGGGTTATATACAGCAGAGATGGTATCTGTAGCTATGAGCTGTTGAAAATAACACATAAAGTTGAAGACCAGAATGAAAATAAGACAAGAGGGAGATGAGAGTGCATTTATTAAAGAAAAATGGGGCAGAGTGACTTTGAGATCACTACTAGAAAAAGAGGATAACAAGAGAGGCAGATGAAAGAAAGATCAAGAACATGCAGTCAAGTTCAATGTCAGAAACATTAAAACAACAAAGAAAAATAAAGTATACATAGGCAAATAGAAATGACATGAGACCACAGGATTAAAAAAAAGATAACTTTGCAAAAGCTGAACAAAAGAAACCCCAAAAATTCAAGAAAAAAGCTGGCCAGTGAAGCAGGGCATAATACAGTCTATTGAGACAGGTAAGACAAGCATTTGTCAATGCCGAATGTCCTGGCATAGGCATTGGTAGTGTAGGAGTTACAGAGCTGCATACTAGGAATGGTAGTGAAGTATTGAACTGAAGCCAAGCCCGTCACCACCCTGCAGATAGTAACAGCCATTGGGGTGTGCTTTTGGGTCATCAGGCATAACGGCCACACCATTTCTCCACACCCTACCCAGCAGACACCAGCAAGTATCACGGTGTGCCTTGGGGTCTTTGGCCATTATGCACACCCCATTCAATCAAGAAATATGGTGAGATGGGTGCGGTATAGGAGAATGGGGTGAACTTTGGGGCTGAAGAGTCCAAGGCACACCTCAATGCCTCTCACTGGCTGCAGGGTGTGGGTGGGGGTGGAATGGTATGAGCATTGCAGGCAACAATCCCAAGTCACAGCTGTCATTCTGTACAGGGTGGGGTGATATGGACAGAAACCCTAATGCCTCAGGCATTTGTTGGTATTTTCACTCCACATTTTCAACATGTTTTTTTTGTGACCCCCACCTCATGAACAGTGGCAATATCAATTTGTTAGCCAAAAGCTGCTTTTGCACAGTGACTACGGCATTTGGCACCACAGGTGCAAAAACACATTCTGAACAGGATGTGAAAAATGACAGTGGTACTGTTCATGGGGAGGTGTAAAAAATGGCAATGTTGAAAATCTGCTGTGAAAATATAAAAAAACTGGTGAAGTCACGAGCGTGCATAGAAACTGTGCAACACACACCCGTAATGTAACTAGTTTGGGGATTTTTTACAGCAGATTGTTAACACAGGCATTTTGGGTCCTCCAATCATGAACAGTGTCACTGTGATTTTCTTTATCTGTCCTGAACAATGATTTCCTACAGCGACCACACATTTCTGCACTGAAAGTGTGAAAACGCATTTCGGCCATGTTATGAAAAATGACAGCTGTACTGTTCATAAGGAAGTGTGGAAAAATGCCACTGGTGAAAATCTGGACTGAAAATATTTCAAATTCATGAACTTATGAGGGTACATGGAAACTGCGCAATGCTCACTCGTAACACAGTCATTTTATGGAGTTTTGTCACCAAATTTTCAACATAGCCATTTTAAGATATCTGCTCATGACCAGTGTCACTGTGATTTTCTTAATTTGTCCCAAACATTGTTTTCGCACACCAACTGCACCATTGTGCGCTGCATGTGCGGAAACACATTTTGGGAGAGATGTGAAAAATGGCAGCTGTACTGCTCATAAGGAAGTGTAGTAAAATGGCAATGTTGAAAATCTGGCATGCAAATATTACAAATTCGCAAACTTGCCAGCGCAGTGAGGAACTGCGCAATGTGCATTCTAAAACATTCATTTTTGGGAATTTTTTCACCAAATTTTCAACATAGCCATTTTAACACCTCTGCTCATGACCAGTGTCACTGTGATTTTCTTAGTGTCCCATACATTGATTTCACAGACCGACTGCGCCATTGTGCGCTACATGCGCAGAAACACATTTTGGGTGAGATGTGAAAAGCGAGAGCTGTACTGCTCATAAGGAGATGTGTTAAAATGGTAATGTTGAAAATCTGGAGTGTGAATATTAAAAATTCATGAACTTACAAGCATTCATAGGAACTGCACCATGCACACTCGTAAAACAGTCATTTTTAGGAATTTTTTCACCCAATTTTCAACATAGGCTTTTTGAGAGCCCACCTCATGAACACTGGCACTGTCATTCTGTTAATCAGTCCTGAAAGGTGATTCCATGCAGTGACCGCAAAATCACCCTTCAGGCCTGATTAATGCCATGACAGTGACAAAATTCACGAGGAGGGGTCCCAAATACCCCATGCTGAAAATTTGGTGCAAAAATTCTAAAAAATGGCTGAGATATGCATCAAAGTTGAAAAAAACCCTAACTATTACATCATACAGCTTACCGGCATTTCCTCAGTTCGTGGTCGGCTTTGAAGAGTGCAGATGTGTTCCTGGTCCACCGAAGATCATCACGCCAGGGTCTGGAGGTAAGTATGGGGTGGGGGTGTGGGCAGGCAGGGTGCACAGTGGGTGGGCGCAGGTGGAGGAGGGGGACAACAGACCGCAAGGGACCATTTTTTCTTTCAGGGACTTTTGTTTTTAAAGGAGGACGACGTGGGATGTTTGCCACACTGAGGTGGGCTCCCAGTGTGGCATCGAGAAGGCTGCTTGGGGAGCTGGAGCCGACGGGGGATTTGGCACCCCCGTCGGCTATTACAGTTTCTGCCACACTGGGGTGGGCTCCCAGCATGGCATCTGGAAAGCGTTTGGGGGCCTGGAGATGTGGAGCCAATGGGGTTGCCACCCCATTGGCCATGTACGATGTTGCCACACTGGGGTGGGCTCCTGGCGTGGCATGGGAACTTTTTTTTTGGGAAGGGGCCTGGGCCGGCGGAGATTGGGCACCCCATCGGCCATACAGTGTGTGCATCGGGGGGAGTGCGCATGAGCATGAGCATGCAAAATGAAGTGCTTGCGTGCCTGCATGCATGGGGGGGGGAGAGCTCTGCTCACTGAAGCGGAGCTCTCCCTTTCAACTGTATGCCACTGCATCTGGTGTCTCGGATGATGGCACTATGTTTCTTGCACATGCGTACAAGCAAACATAAAAAACAGTGAGATAAGAGTATCTTAATTGTGTCACAGTGGCTGACTAAACACCCCAGCCCCCCAAAATGGTATTAGAGCAGGCTACACACCTGTTCAACCTAAGCAGGCACCTGTTCAGCCTAAGCAGTCATGTTTCAGTGCCTGGCGAAAGTGTACTGGGGGGCTGGTGCAGTCAGGAGCTTATGGTTATGTGAGGTGTGTGTTTCTGGAGGAGGGTCCTCCATGCAGACAGGGACCAGCACTTTGCAGATTGCAGTGCTTGATAAGACACAGGCACTGACTTGTTTGTGGTTTTATTGTTAAATCTTTTTTCAGTCCATTGATATCAAAGAGTACTGTTCACTCTAAGGATTCTGTCAGTTGTACCATTGCACCCAAATTGGGTTTTACTTACCTCACTTCAAGAATCAAGAGTACAATTCTCACTCTGTAAAATCTTATTTGTACTACTGGGTATGTGGATTTAATTGATAGTATTTAGTTCATGTCTCTAATATATGCTATATAATGAAGTCTGTATCATTATATGCAAGCGCTACTGACCATGCATATACTGTTGATTTACCTCAAGATAAAGATGCTTGCCTGAATTTCTAATTAAACACAGTAGCCATTTCAAATAGTCAGGTTGAAGATTAGCTATTCTGAAGGGGGTGGGGGTATTGTGGTATGTGGTCAGAGACACCGCACTTCTAAATGTATCACTACACCACTGTTGATAATTATCTGTGTTAAGCAACATCCAGCTTCGTCATTGTCTTCATGTGTCAGTGGGTTTTTAGCATTCATAATCGTTCTGTGTGATCTGAACAGATACTCAAGAAACTGGTCCATGATGGCCCACTTGAGTGCCAGAAACTTGTGTACAAGGAACTTCTAATGGTGTTTGACTTCCACTGGTGAAGGCCACAGGTCACATGCCTTAGGGATAGGCTTGGTAGAGGACCACACGAGTCCAAGTTAAGGCTGGTATCTGTATGCAAAGTGTAACACTTTCTGGATCTGCATATGCCAAGAAGGGTGTGTTTGGCAACCAGTGAATGATTTCACAGAATTTTTCTCACATGATGCATTCCATTGAGTTCCAAAGGGTTTGTTGCCTTGGAAGTAGGATTTCATTTTATCCTTTGCAGAGGCACTCACAAATTTGTTAGTCAGTGGATATCCCTGAGTGAGGTTTAGCAGGGGTCTTACTACTTTTATTGTCCTTGATGAAATGCCTGCAATACCTGCAAAATCTAAGGAACCACTGCAGATCCTCCAAGTTTCAAAACCTAGGCCAGGTGGTAAACACTTCAACCTTGCTGGTGTACATTTCAATACAATTTCAGATATATGTTCCACATATTTCATCAAACTCTGCAAAACTTGACATTTGTTGATGGAGAGCTTCCAATCTAATCAGTCCTTTGAACAATTCATGTTCCTCCATGATCTACCTGAACATGCTGACTTCATTGAGATATTCCAGGCATTCCATCTAATTCATATCTCCCATAGTGTGTTCTATTGAATGTGGAAATGTGGCTGGGGAACCAAATATACCTTGGGGCATCCATAGGAGTTTAAAGAATCCTAGAGCGCAGATGAAAGATGTTTTTTCATGATCTCAGTGGGCCATGAGTATCTTGTAATAACCATGCCTCAGGTCCAGTCTGGAGAACCACTGACTCCCATTCCAGCAATCCAAGGAATCCTGGAATATGGGCATAGTGGACTGGTCTAATACAGTTTGCTTATTGAGAGTTTGATAATTGCACACATATTAAGGTCCCGTTCTTCTTTCTGACATAACAACAACTATAGGTGTCACAGAAGGGCTTCTTAGTTCCTTTGTGATTCTAGTAACTGAGAACCCTCGCAGGTGTTTTATCATATTGGCAAAGTCTGTTTGCTCCAGATTTTGAGATCTCTCTGGAAAATGGCAATGGTCATGCAGGTGAATATGACAGAAACATAAAATTGGACAGCAGATAAGAACTGCTTGGCCCAGTATCCAGTGATAATAGTGATCATATATGAGTGACCATCAAAATGGCAACCAATATTATGGCACTATTATCCTAGGTGACCTTCAAAGGTAGCTCGGACTGTGACTGAGTGGGGAGGGAAAGACAAGCAGAAAAAGAAAATAGTGAGGGAAAGGAGAGGGATAAGGAAGAGGGTTATTACCCTTTAGTGTGTCTACTCCATCAGGCTAACTGTGTGGTGTGGTGAGTAGGAAGGCTGGCTCCAACGGAGCAGGTCTTGGAGCTGAGGCAGGAAGATTTTTGTACCTGCTGACTGCGGGACTTGTTTTTAAACTGGGATGTGCCCTCCTGACAAGCACTTACCCAGAGTTAACAATCCTTAATCAGGGGACTGCTGGGGGAAGGGTGCAGCCCCCCCCCCAGCAAACACACTTAATGTATTGTGTATGCCCGGTCACCTGCAAGTGTATATTGCCAAATTGCTTTTTGGCAATATACACTCGGCATAATAGCGATCACCGTAACATGTTCACTATTATGACATAGAACTGCGTGGCCCACTCAGTCTGCCATTTTCCCTACCTATCCTGTCCTGTCGCTGCAGACCCTAGTTGATCTCCATCTCCTTCTCCCCCCCCTTGCTTCCCAACTAAGATTCCCTTATGCCTTATCCCATGCATGCTTGAAACCCACCACTGTTTCCCCACTACCTCTGCTGGAAGACTGCTTCAGGTATCCACCACTCTTTCAGTAAAGAAGTACCTCCCACATCTATCTTAAATACACAATGGGACAGAAAATACTTAAAATCTCCTTACTTTTCCATTAATTGACCTCTGAATTTTGAACATGCCCCTTAATTCAAAATTAAGGACACCTTAAAAATAAATTTTGAAAACCCAAAAGTCATTAATTATCCTTTATTACCAAAATGGAATGTACTTAATTAAAATTGAGGTACAGATCAATGAATTCTGTCTGTGCTAAATTAAAATATGCAGCATATTAATTTAAAAAATCTTGTGAATTAAAATACAGTCCAAAAAGGAATAAAAACCTCACTTTTCCTTAATTTTAGCTAAGTAACATATCAAGAAAAAAATATGCTTAATTCAAATTATGGAAAGACAAAGAATGCATGCCACAAAGAATAAAGAGATACCTTTTTAACAATGTGCTCATTTAAAATGTGAGTAAAATGAATGGGCCCAATGCAAGAGCAGCACACATTAATGCAACATTGCTTTGTAAAGCAGAGGCACGACTATGCGGGATCAAAATACACATCTCATAATGGCACACACTGTGGAAAGGGAGGTTTCTAATGGGATGTTCACCGGCTGCTTAATAATGGACACTTCTTTGCACAGGGAAGGACAGGTGGACAGTGCAGGCCTGCGATCGGATGACCTATGACCCCAACTTAATTGGACATCCACGGATGGGGGTACACACCAACTGCACAGTCACACTGAACAGAGGCGGTAGAGAGGGAGATAGTTCCAACCATGGCACCATACTGCAGCAGATTGTAGGACAAGTATAAGCTGCTGGGCCTAGGGAAGTATAGGAGTCCAAGAACAGGTGTCAGTGGTGACATACCAGAATGGGCAAGATAAAGGACACGTGAGCATGCCTTCCCTGGCCATGACTATGGCAACTCGTATCAAGCAGCCATGCCCCATGGCACATGGGGTGCAGGCCATACATCATAGGGGTGCCCGCTCCAACAGGACACCACAGCTTTGCCCCAGTGGCAGTATCGGTATCAGCAGTGCCAGGCACCACCATGCCAGAAAGTTCAGTGTCAAAGATCCAGAACAAATATACCATGCTGTACAGGTGGGAATCCCTCATAGCACTGTGCATTAACCCTGGCAGTGAAACGGCAAAGAAATGGATAAAGATGGGCAAGGGCATGCAACACAGATGTCCATAGCACTGGTAACCTATATCATCACACACACCGACATCCCCACACACAGCAGTGACAAACAGTTGGACAGCATCCAATGGCAGGATCACCCAACACCACTGGCATGCCATCAAGTAGCAAGCAACACTGGCCCTAGCAGTAGTGATGAAGCCCCATCAGACAGGATAGGACCATACAGACGGGGTAGTACTGCTGCACACCTACTCAGGAGGTACTTGCCAGAGGGTGGCAGGTGGAGCAGGACTGGCTACTGACAAACAAGAGCAACAATGCCAAGCTGTGTGCCTTCATGGTGGAGGTGCAGGGACTCCAAACAGACTTCAAGAGTGTGGATAACTAGCTTGAGGGCATGCTGGGATACTTCACATTCTTAGCCAGTAGTGATGGTGGTATGCCACCTGCACAGCCCATCCTTCAACCAATGCCCACATCAGCCACTCCACAGCAATACCACAGGCCAGTGCCACACAAGAAGATGGCCCCAACAACTCTCACAGTGCCCACAGACCCTGAAACTACCCCCTTCTCGGATCAGTCATCAATGGCAACCAGGGCCAGACCTACCTGAATGGAATGTCATGGACAACTGCTGTGAAGGGTTGAGCAAGGTTCCTGCCAAGACCCACAGCACCCGATCCTCCACCCAGTGATAAGGCCATCAGTCCCATCCATGCATGCCCCCACTCTCCTGCCACATACGTATACACACACACACACACACACACACACACGCACACACACACACACACACACACACACACACACAGACATGTCTCATGCCACCATGACTCATGCAATACATACCTAGCTGCCACCCTGATCTGCTACCATTGTTGGCCAGTACAGTCCTTAACCATCAAAATGGAGGTGAAAATGCAAGGTTAACCCCCTGTACTGAAGATTGTTATCTTTTCTAATAAATCCAAATAACTGTCTGCAGTGATCTCAACAACATAACTGTATACATTTACAAACCACAGCATCCCAGTTTTACATAAAGTTTCAAGCACGAGAAGGAAGGGAGATAAAAGGGGGAAACTGTGGGACCATTACAGTGATGAGCAAAACTATGTAGCTTCTGTAGGTAAAGGTACATTTGGATCCCTTCTGCTGCCCCTTGAGGGTCTATCACACCAACTGTGGGCTGCTTCCACCCTTCTCCTCAAAGAGACAAAAACTTGTAATTATTTCTTATCTGAATTTATTTAACAATACCCCAATGTTTTGCTGTTTTTGATCTTTTTCAAGGAGATTTTACTTCACATTGCTTTTGAAAAACAGTAGCAAACAATTAGTAATGGTCTTCTAGAACCAAATTGTGTAACCGAATTACCGTACTTATTAAATATAATGTGCTAGGTCATATTATCATTCATGCTTCGTTTCAGTATATTTCATTTATGTTGAAACTTGTAGTTGATTTATAAAAATAAGATAAAACAGCAAAAATTGCTTTATTAATTTCTGTATTTAATACTGCAAACTGTGTATCCAAGTGCCATCACCACCAATTGAGTGCATTCAAATTGAATTGCTGCTGTGAGCTTGCACTCTCATAACTGAGAAGCCTGTATTTGTACCTAACTGCATGACTTGGGTTGTCCTAATACATCAGTTTTTAAGTCATGAACCTGAGGACTGTCCTATAAAAAATAATATTCCAATTTTTTAAAGAAAGCAGCCCCTACTACTGAATCCTTTGGACAATCAGAGTGGCCAAATCCTAGATGCCACAAGAAAAAAAATGATTATGCAAGCAGACAAGGAAGAGACAGACAAGTGGCAGGACAAGGAGGACAAAATAGATCCCTTCTTTTAACTCTCTCTCTGCATAACAAATTGGACAGGGTCTTACCCAGCTTTGTCTCACTGATTACTGGAAAGGATTACAAGAAGGATTAGATTAGAGTTTGCATGAATCTTACTGTGTTGAGCCTGTCCCAAGGAGTGGATGTAACCACTATGGGCAGATGACCCCCGGTGTCTTGAGCAATGCTGTGAAGATGGGACCTGGTTCCAAGTACATGTTAGGCTAGGCACACAGCTGGTTTGTTGTACTTCCACAAGCCATTTCACTACTGTTACATCACTTATCCCAGCAGTGATAGGAACTAATGAACAAGAAAATTTACAAAGAACTATTGAACAAATGAGAGGTCTCCAAATCTGGCACCCACCTGAGCATGTCGTAGGAGGTCCAGAGGGAGAGAGATACCATTGGAACACCTGAGCAGGATGAAGAAAAATAGAATCACCAACCGGGTACAACAGGGGATACAAATAAAGGCCACAGGGCAGATATTCAAAAGCAACAACTGAAGAGAAGAAAGCTATGGCTGGATCTACCAGGAAAAGGAGACAGCTGTCCAGCAGAGGAAAGCAGGAAGCTTTCAACTAGCATGGGGAAGGAGACTTCAAAGAAACACAAACAGCAACACTCCAAAAACACATCAAAGAGTAACAGACAAGTGGCAGAAAGTGACATATTACAAGCAGCTGGGTCAGAAACGCACAAAGAATGGGGATGGGAGCTGCAGCAGAAACAAGCACCAGAGAGAGAGAGAGAGAGAGAGAGAGAGAGAGAGAGGAATGAAAAGGAAAGCACAGCAAATGGAACCAGGAAAGGAAACAAAACAAATGTGGTGGGGGGGGGGGTATGGGGCAGAAAAAAAGGGAACAAGCAGGCAACAGCACACCATCACTAACAAAGGAAACACAAACAGCAGAACAAGAAGCAAACAACAGACAGGCAAAACAGACAGGGCAAGAAGACACAAGGAGATAGACACAAAACAGCAGAGGAATCCGAGAACCTGAAGGCAGCATCAAGGAAAGAACAAATGTGAAAAAACACTAGGCATGTGGCTAATGTAGGATGGGGGGGGGTTGGAGTCTGGCAGCCACCCACTGAACCACAGGTGAAACTGTTCAGTAAGTACTGTTTTATATTTAGAATACCTTGTTTGTCCCAGTTAGTTACTGAAGAGCTACAGATCCTTTGTGACCCCATTGCTATTTTTGTTTTACAGGTATGTCAGGATTTTCCTTCAAGCTGCCCAAACCCGGTCCCATATCATTACAACCCAGGTAAGAAATCTGTATTATGTGTACTGTATCTAAGCTGCGATGGTACAGTGTAACATTGCAACTACAAGTATTAAGACACTGTTATCTTTTGCTTGCGAGTTGGTTGATGAAACAAGGCTAGAAATATCTCTACCATTCAGTTTAAGTGCGAATGAGAATGCTATTCCATTATCAAAAAAAGAAGGGAAATTAATTGTAAAAAGCGATATTAATGCAGATATTAGGGTTGAAGAATGCAGAATACAAAGTAGGGGAAATAAAAAATGATTACGTTTTGAGTCTGTGGGGTGTTGGCAAATCATTGATGAAATTTTTCTTGGGGTTATCAACCTTAATGCCCACCACCCTCCCTGCGCAAACAAGGTCGGGCAGGATTTCTCTTTTCTGTATGCAGGGCCCAGCAGGCACTGTGTGAGAAAAGCTATACCAGATTTTGTTAGTAACATGTTGTGAACCATACTTCTTTACCTAAGAAAACTGCATCACTATGAGGCACTGGCTTGTAGCTGTACCTTGTGCTTCGGACAGGAGGCTACCCAGCAGAGGGGGTGGGCATTAAGGTTGACAACCTCAAGGAAGACTCCACAACAGATTCTTCAGACTCCAGAGATCCAAACCCTTACATTTTTTTATTTCTCTACTTTGTACACTTTGCATTCTTCAATCCCCAGCTCTGAATTAACATAGTTTTTTTGCAATGGATTCCATATATGTATATGTTTGTATGTGTATAAATATATATACATACATATATATATATATTTATATATATTAGAGGCAAAAAAATCCATTTAATGCATTAGTTAAGATTGTTCCACAGCGACAAAAGCGAGGAAATTCGGTGTTAGGATTAAAAGCCCCTTGGACTTCAGCCCACCCCCCAACTGGCATTAAAAGTGTGTTGTGTCATTGGCCCTAACTCTCAACCCATCATATGTGTGAAGAAGCAGAGGTATAGGAGAATGAGGTGAAAGTTAGGACCAATGACCCCAATGCGCACCACAATGCTGGTTGGGGGATGGGCTGGGGGTCCAAGGGGGGCTTTCAATCCTAACACCGAATTTCCTCGCTTTTGTCACTGTGGAACAACCCTAACTAATGCATTAAACAGATTTTTTTGTCTCTAATTTTCCTTCTTTTTGAGAATGATGATGAGAAATAGTGAATGTAATGCGGCAGCGGGAGCATGTGATGTCTTGTGACATAGTAACAGCAACAGCAACACAAACAGAAGCGTGAACAGTGGTACACATGGTAACACAAACGTAAATGGTAAAGGAAACATTAATAGAAACGCAAGCACAAAGTACACCGAAGTGAACAGTGACACAAACGGACATTGAAGTGCGTACGAAAACACAACTGTAAATGTGAACAGTGATGGCAGAGGTATTTTAAATGGAAATGTTAAGTGTCACAGCAAAAAGAATGTGAAAGGGAACAAAAATGGAAACACAAACTCAAATGCACACGTAAATGCAAACCGTAATGCGCACAGGCACGGTACCGCAATTGTAAATGCAAATGGTAAAGTTAACATGAAGAATAATTCCAAAGGAAAGAGAAATGGAAATGGGAACAGAAGCACGTAGGGAAATGCAAACCGAAACGCGCATGGGCACAGTACTGCAATTGTTAAAGCAAATGGTAACGGTAACAGCAGCAATAATGCCAAAGGAAAGAGAAATGCAAATGCAAGCGAGTACAGAAACGCAAACCGTTACATGCATGGTCATGGTACCATAATTGTAAACGCAAATGGTAACAGTAACAGCAAAAATAATGCCAAAGGAAACAGAAACGAAACAGAAACTCAAGCGCGTACGGGAAATGCAAACCGTAATGCAGATGCACAGTACGGCAATTGCAAATGAAACAGGTAATGGTAACAGCAACAATAACGCCAAACGACACAGAAATGCAAATGCAAGCGCAAGAGAAAACGCAAACCGTAATGCACATAGTGGTGTAGACGTTAATGGTGCCGCAAATGGTAACGGAAACGCAACTGGAAACGTTAACTGGCACAGTAACGAAAGGTCACACCCTTCTTTTCCCCAAAAACTGCACTGGAAAACAAAGTGAAAATAAAGAATGTATATATAACAATGGACCTCGGAGCAGAAAATGAGGACTTGGAATATTAAATTGCTTATATCTCAGGAACCATACAGTGTAGAAAAAGAATGTAAATTGCATATGAATTATGACTTTCCTGGCTAGTTTTGCACTTAGCTCCTGCTTCAGGGACTAAGCATTTTTGTGACGAAAAGTCCATATCTTGCACCGTTTCCGAGATACGGGCCCCGAAAGGCGAGACGGACACCGTAATGTTATCCAATGGGAAAAAATGTCAACTTCAGAGTGCCGTCACTGTGCCACCCTGTAATATTTTTTCACCAAACCATGGGATGTTGGCTTTCTCCCCTCCAAATTTCAGCCCAAAAGACCAAACCGTTATTTTGCAGCAGGATGGCAAAGGATTCCTGTAATGCGGCGGACGCCGTAATGTTATCCTATGGGAAAAAGTGTCAACTTTGGAGTGCCGTAACTTTGCCATCCTGTAATATTTTTTCACAAAAATAGTGAAAGGCTCATCTGTTAGATGTTGGCTGCTTTCCCTCCATATTTCAACATAAAAGACCAAACCATTCTTTTGCAGCAGGGTGGCAAAGAATTGCTGTCATTTTGCCATAGCCTGGAAAAGTACTGTCGAACTTTGTGAAAGCTTTCACAAATTCATTCGACAGTGCTGCAAGTGTGAAAGTACTTTGCAAAAGTACTTTCTCCAGAAATTTGAACAACATAATTCTGGGGTGTTTTACTCCAAAATAAAGACATGCCTAGCATCCTCGGTGTCCGACTGGTGACTACCAGGGAGGGTAAGGGGGGTGGTACAGAGGCACACCCAGTCAGTTGTTCCACTCCACAATCCATACACCATTCTGAGGGAGCATAGTTCCCCTATGGATGCACCCACAGAGGAGACTAAGGGGAGTGCAGACAACTGTCACAAGGGAGGCCCTCAGGAAGGAGGCAGAGGGCACCACAGGGAAAGGAAGCAGCTCCTGGTGGGGGACTCATTTATTAGGGGGATAGAACTGGGAGGATCAGGGAAAACTGAAGTAAGGTGTCTGTCTGGTGCCGTGGCTTGGAGGGACAGGAAGCGCATCCTTAGGATCATGAGAACAGTTGCATGGGAGTCTGAGCTGGACGTCATTGTCCACCTAGGGACAAATGACTTGGCTCATCATGAGATTAGAGCAGTACAGAAGGACTTTGTAGAGTTGGGGAAGGGCTTAAGAAAAGTAGCACACACAGTATCCTTCTCAGGGGTGCTGCCTGTCAGTGGCATGGGTGAGGTGAGGGTACTTTGCACCATGCAGTTTAATGAATGGTTAAAAAAATGGCGTGGAGCACAGGGGTTTGGCTTCATTGGGGACTGGGGTTCCACCTGGAGGGACACCAGCCTATACTGGTAAGATGGTCTGCATCTGTCCAGGAAGGGAACAAGTCTTTTGGGCAATTGGTTTAAATGCTTCAGTGGCAAGCTTTTAAACTAGTCAAGGGGGGAGGCACTGATAAGCAGCAGGAAAATCCCAGCCTCCCCCCTACAAAACAGGGTACTAAATGAGAAAAAGACCAAGGTAGAAAGGTCAGTGGGGGATGCTGCTACAGAAGGTAAAGCCATCGAAAAATGGAGAGCAATGAGTACCAATGCCCGTAGTCTGAGTAACAAGCTTCCTGAATTAGTGGCCTTGATGGAGGAGGAACATCTGGATATCATGGCAGTCACAGAAACATGGTACACATAGAACCATGACTGGGACGTAAACATACCAGAATACACTATCTACAGGAGGGACAGGGAGGGTAAAAGAGGAGGAGGAGGAGTAGCTCTGTACATAAGAGAAGGAATCAAAGCAACAGATCAAAAGTGTAAACAGGGAGGAGAAGAAGCACTGTGGGTCAATTTGGAGGCAGGCAATGGCACCATAATCTGCACAGGGGTTGTATACAGACCTCCCTCTCAGGGGGAGGAAATGGACAAGGAAATGATAGAAAGTATACTTAGAATGGCAGATAAAGGGGAGGTATTGCTGATGGGTGATCTGAATATGCCAGATGTTAACTGGAGTGCAGCTGCAGCAGCCACGTCTAAGAGTTGGGGTATTCTAGATGCCCTACAGGGGGCATGCCTTAGACAACTAGTACTGGAACCCACTCGAGAGGCAGCAGTCTTAGACCTGGTCCTCTCAAATGGAAATGTAGAGAGGGTCACAGATGTAGGAGTGGGTAGCCATCTGGGAACTAGCGACCATCGAACAGTATGGTTCTCAATAAACACAGCAATAGAGTCAAGCTATACAAAGGCAAAAGTACTGGACTTCAGGAGGGCTGACTTTGCCAAAATGGGTGAGTGCCTAAGGAATGCACTAACAAATGGGCAGGAAGGAGGGGTGAAAGAACAATGGGGAATAATAAAAACTGCCATCACAGAGGTAACAAGCCTTTGTGTGAAGCAAATAAACAAAACAAAATGATGTAAGAAACCACTATGGTTCTCAAAGGAGGTGGCAGTAAAGGTTCAAGAGAAAAAGAAAGCATTCAGAAAGTACAAGGAATCACAGAAGGAGCAGGACAGAGAATTGTATCAGTTAAAGCAAAAGGAAGCTGGGAAGACAGTCAGAACAGCAATGGCCTGAACTGAGGAAAAGATAGCCAACTCAGTTAAGAAGGGGGATAAAACCTTTTTTAGGTACATCAGGGAGCGAAGGAAGACTAAGAGAGAGATAGTGAGGCTTAATAAAGGGGAAGGGGGTGGGCAGAGGGTGACTGTGAAAAGGCAGAGATACTAAACAAATATTTTTGCTCAGTATTTACAAATGAAGAGAGGGAGGTACCTAAAACAAACAATAGAAACACTCTGGATACAGAAGTTGATACCAGCCCATTTACAGAAGAAAGGGCTCTGAAAGAACTCTTAAAACTGACGGTGGACAAAGCAATGGGGCCTGATGGGATTCATCCCAGAATTCTAAAAGAACTTAAGGTAGAACTAGTGACACCACTGACTACCCTCTTTAACAAATCATGGTAGGATGGGGTGGTACCCGAGGACTGGAGGAGGGCAGATGTGATTCCCCTTCACAAAAAGTGGGAGCAAGGCAGAAGCAGGAAACTATAGACCTGTTAGTTTAACCTCAGTGGTAGGGAAAATGATGGAATCACTTCTGAAGGAAAGAATTGTCGAGTACCTAGAGGCCAGAGAGGCACAGGACCCAAGGCAGCATGGATTCACAGCAGGAAGGTCATTCCAGATGAATCTAATAGATTTCTTTGACTGGGTGACCAAAGTAGTAGATCAGGGAGGGGCTGTGGACATGGCCTACCTAGACTTTATCAAGGCATTTGACTCAGTCCCACACAAAAGATTAATATACAAGTTAGCCAGCCTGGGAGTGGGTCCCAAGATAATAGCCTGGGTAAAGAATTGGCTAGAGAATAGGACACAGAGGTAATAGTAAATGGAGTCCACTCTGAAGAAAGGGGGGTTACTAGTGGGGTGCCGCAGGGTTCAGTATTAGGACCGGTCCTCTTCAATGTCTTTGTAAGCAACATTCAGAGGACTGGAAGGAAAAGATGTCTCTTGCAGATGACACAAGATCTGCAACAGAGTTGATGCACAAGGTGGGGTGGAAAGGATGAGAAGGGACTTGGCAAGGTTAGAGGAATGGTCAAATGTATGGCAGCTTAGATTTAATGCTAAGAAGTGCAAGGTAATGCACCTGGGAAACAAAAACCCAGGGGAAGAGTACACAATGGGGGGTGAGATACTAACAACAACAAAAATGGAAAGGGACCTGGGGGTAGTCTTATCAGATGACTTAAAGGTGGGAAAGCAATGTGAGAGAGCAGTAAGGAGGGCTGGGGGGATACTGGGATGCATAGGGAGAGGCATCACCAGTAGAAAACAGGAAGTTGTTATCCCTCTGTACAGACAGCTGGTGAGGCCCCATCTGGAGTGCTGTGTGCAGTTCTGGAGACCCAATCTCCGCAAGGACATAGACAAGATGGAAGCTGTCCAGAGGAGGGCAACTAAAATGGTGCAGGGTCTGCACCGGAAGACATATGAAGAGGGACTAAAGGAGCTTAATATGTATAGCCTTGAGGAAAGGAGGGAGAGAGGCGACATGATAGATACATTCAAGTACCTCAAGGGAATCAACGAAGTCCAAGAGGGTAGCATCTTTCAAAAAAAAGAGGTGTGCAAAGAACAAGAGGGCACAATTTGAAGATGAGGGGTGGCTCAGAGGTAATGTAAGGAAGTATTTTTTCACAGAGAGGGTTGTTGATGCATGGAATGGCCTTCCGGAGGAGGTTGTGGAGTCAAAAACAGTGATTGAATTCAAGCATGCATGGGACAGCCATAAGGCAATTCTAGGGGTGGGGTAGAAAGAAGTAGGCTGCTGGTTAACTAGGATCTGCAGCTCATCCATTAGGTAGGGAAATGGGCAGACTGGGTGGGCCAAGCTGTCCTTATCTGCCATCAAATTCTATGTTTCTATGTTTCTAATACAAAAAGAATTAGGTTGCTAGAGGGTCCCAAATTTAAATGCCAAGCATTTTTCTGATCACCAACTGAAAACAAAATGGTGGATTTAAAAAAGTAAAAGGGCCATTTGCAAAAGTAAAAACTGCATTTGCGACATTTTCAAACCTTTTTGTTAACTTTTCCCATTGACTTATAAGGGAACTTGTTTTTTTGACTAACTTTTGAACCGTTTAATATTTTTTCACAAAATCTTTGAAAGGCACATCGGGCATCCTGGCCGCACATTCCCTGAAGGTTTTGGACCAGTTGCGCAAAGAAATCACAAAAAAGCGTAATTGCGCAATTGGTTGTCGCTCAATAACTCTGCAGCCGTATATCCTACTGGTACGAAATCTGGCATATCCCAAGATCTGTCATGCCCAATTGTGCATATCAAATTTCAGGCAAATTTGGTGAACAGTGGCAAAGTTATTAAGGTGCAAAATTTGACCCTTTAACCTTAAAGGTGCTACTCAATCTAACTATGGTAGCACTACTGTGTACCATAATATATACTGTATATATATATATATATATATATATATATATATATGTACGTATACTATAGTGATGCAGTAGCACCAGTGTAGTTAGGGTTCAGTAGGCTGTTTAATGTTAAACCCCTAACTCTGCACTTTAATAGCTTCACCACTGTTCAACAGATCTGAACACAATTTTGCAATTGCTGTCTTGGGGCCAAGGTCTATAGACTTGTTAGGTTTTGTTCCAATTAGATGTGTGGATCCTGAGATATGGATAATGAAAAAAGTGAACATTTTATTTTCCAGGGTTTTTTTTGTCATTGCCTTGCAACCAGATGGTTTGGAATTTTGCTCTGAAATTTTCCGAGTAGAAAGGGCTTGGGCCACAGTGGTGCCTTGCACTGGTTTGGTGAAAAAATATTAATCAGACCAAAATTTCAAACCTTCTGTGTAGAGATGAACAAAGTCCAAAAAATCTTCTTCAGGAATTAATTCACAAATTTCTTGGAATTTCATCATGAAGTGTGAAGTTTTGTCTGTGAATTTTAATTAAAGAGACCCCTATGGAGCCATGGACTTGGTTGAGTTTCAGGTCGGTTTGTGGCTTGCATTAAAAACCCCGGCTCCTGTTAAAAATGTTAACTTTTTTTTAGGCAGTTTTGGTCCATGAACAGTTGTTTGTTTTTAATTTTTTAATTAACTGACCACAAACTCCAACTGGCAAAGAAGTATGAAGTGGTGGAGAAATGATGGCGGGCACCAAAGACTGGAGGAATGGTGACTGTGCATGCTCAGAGTGAAGACCCTGCCTGTGTTCCCCGTTATAACATTATAACCAGGTTTCCCTATGGGAGAAAGCGCTGCCCAGTTGTTATATGTCATTTTCCTGTAGGTGTCTAATTTTTTCCCAAAATTAATTTAGCATTTTTTTGCTCTCACCTGTGGCCTACACAAAATTTATTTTTTTTCCCCAAACTTTCAGGGTATAGGCATGATGTCCAAAGGTAGTGCATTCAAAACGTTTAGTGAACAAGTATTCAGTGGTTCCAGAGTTTAGAAGGCTTTAAATTTTGTGTTTTTCTGTTCTTAGCATGCTCAGTTTGGTTCTTGGGATAACGTTCTGATACAACACCAAACAATTCTGTGTCACAAGACCATTTTTAATTTCTCACCACCATACCTCTCAACCTTTCTTCCCTGAAATGTGTGACAAGATGTGTGACAAATGACCAAAATGTGTGACATATCATCAAACTTGGCGCTGCAAGTTCAGAACACTATTGCTGTCAGTGCACTAATGTTAATAATGTTTGCTGATAACAGAGCATAGTAGATACTTATGAATTTCTGCTTTAAAGTCTCAGTGGGAAATGTGGAATATCCCCTTCTTCATGTGGAGCAGAGGATTTCTGAGGGGTAAAATGAGTGACGTACCTTGTAATGTGTGACAGTTGAGAGGTATGCTCACCACTTGCTTCTCACAGCATGAAACTTTTTTTGTGCCAAGAGAGCCAGCATCTTGCTTCTTTTTCCTTCAAAGTAAAAAATATGTCAAATGCATAAAATGGTGTTATTTTAAAATACAAACATGCTAAACGGGACCCGTTGAGCATGATCCTGGTGTTTGTTTGTTTGTTTTTTAAAATTGCCAGAAATACCTTTACTGGGCACCCCAAAATCCAGGGTGCCCATCATAGCAATAGGAGCCATTCATCCACATTCTCTGTATGAGAACAGCAGGACTTTGTTGAGTTCTCTAGCTGCAGCAGGAGTCCTGCTGCAGGCAGCAGTAGGAAGGAGCGAATCACTGATCCCTCATCCTGCCTGTCTCTATCTATCCATCTATCCATCTATCTCTCTATCTGTCTGTCTGTCTATCTATCTATCAATCTATCTATCTAGCTATCTATGTGTTTTTTGTTTCCTACCCCTGGTTTTGCTCCCCCGCCCCGGTGTCCTGCCCGCCCTTCCCAATCTTGATATTTACTTTTGTTTAAATAATATATGTAAGCAGAATGGGGTGCCCGCCACAGTACTGCTTCTCTGGATCCCCCCTTTCCTCCAGGTCACCCATCCATTTCTATACAGTGCTCTAACACTGGGGTGTACAATCCAAGTACCAAACATCAAGCACTTCAACCTGAAATAAAGAAAACTGACTCTCTATGATTTTTTTTTACCTGCAAAAAAGAAAATGGTCCCTCACCATTCTGACTTGGCCACCTCATCCTCCACTCACCACCCACCACCACCACCCCCCACAGACCCTCACTTACCTGAACTTGTCTCATGGTGAAGATCCACTCTCACATTTTATTGCTGGAAAAAGCAACTGCAATATAAGAAAGTAAGGTAATGTGGTTCAACATATTTCAATGGGGTTTTCAATTTTAATGCACAACTCTGCCATTTTTGCATATGTTGAGCCTGAATTTTCAACAACGCCTTTTTGGGACCCCACTTCATGACCAAATGGCAGAAGAATTATGCAAATCTGGCCAGAACGTCATTTTTCTGGTTGCAGGGTGACATCCCCTTTTGGGCAGGCTTTGAAAATGTTCACCATTCTTGTTCATGAGGTGGGGTCATAAGAAGGCTATGTAGAAAACATGGGGTCAAATTATTTAAAAATGGCAAAGTTATGAGCGTACATTGAAAATTTGCAACCCACATTTGTAATTTTGGTAATTTAAATATTTTGACTCCAAATTTTCAACATAGCCATTTTTTTTGTGGGACACTGACAGGGAGCTCCAGCCCCTCCCTCAGAGGGACTAGTCCTCTGACTCAATAGTCAGGTAATCATAGACCCTGTTGGCTCCTGATTATTTGCTGTTTTTGGCCCCGGGCCCACAGTCGTGCAATGGGTGGAGCGGCTGGGTCCACCTCCTTGGAGGTAGCCTAACGCCCTGGAAGGGGGCCATCCCCATTCTTGGCAGTGCACCTGTGTTGACACCCAACCACTGCTGAGTGCCATTCTACAGCATGCTGCATGATTCCCCCCTTCCTCGAGGAAGGAGAGCTGAGTATGGATGCTCAATCCTTTCTCGCCCTGCTGACCCCCGTGCACCCCGAGTCTGTTCCCTAACTCAGGTTGCCGGTGTGGCATGAGGTGTGGCATCCAGCGCCTTAACCCTCAGCGGCACCGGGCCGGCATGACATAGCCATTTTTTACATCACCTCATGAATGTGACATCTGTGATTTTTCAAATCCTGGCCAAAATGTGTTTCCGCACCTGTGGCATGGAATGACAATGTCGCTGTGCAAGATCACCTCTTCATGGGGTTTTGAAAATTTCTCCACCCCTGTTCATGAGGTGGGGTCATAAGAAGGCTATGTTGAAAATCTGTGGTAAAAAAAATATTACAGAACAACAAAGTTACGAGCACATGTTGAAATTTTGCAATGCACACTCATAACTTTGGTAATTTTAAATATTTTGGTCTCAGATTTTCAACATTGCCATTTTTCACATCATCTCACAAACATGATCACTGTCATTTTTCATAACCTGGCTGAAATGTGTTTTTGCACCTGTGAATCAAAATGACATTTTGACTAAGATCTGAAAATTTTCACTTACCAGGTTCTTTTTTTTATGAAAGATTTTATTGATTTTTCAGACTTAGGCACACACACACACTTACCACAGAAGATTAATCTTGAAAAGAATCAGTGTTATGCAAATACAATAAATGAACTTTCCAGTATTGTAACTGAGAATGCAAATTTTGTGCATACTGTAAATATGCAGAGCACCCTAATTAAACAATAATGACCAAAGTGCCGGTCATTTCCTAGAACTTAGTGACTGGCTGGGGGGAAGGGTGGCCAGAGGTGCAGCCGAGGGCCATGCAAACCCTGCCAGTCATTAATCAACAGGAAATGACTGACTCTGGGGTCATTATTGTGATTATAAGTCTAATCGCAGTAATGATCTTTTTTGTACTTTTCTTTTCTTCAATGATTTTGTTTCTCTGAGGTGCGATGACAGTGCTGAGTATCTTTAAGGCTGTCATGTGATATCTGTTACTGGTTTTCTGTGTTCAGGGAGATATCATGATGGTCTATTTTGTAGGTTTTCTGGTACCTGATTTGTTGTACAGATACTGAGAATCTGGTCATTTTTTTTTCAGTGACAAATTATTGTAGTTGAATCGTTTGGCGGTGGGCTTTGCTTGATAGCAGAGAGGGCAGTGTGAGAACAGCTGTGTGGCTGCTGTGCCAGGCATTTCTATGAGGTTTCAGCCCAGTTGGCAGCCAATCAATGAGCTAGCTCAGCTCATGAATGATTAATTTGACTTATAATAACAATTACATTTCAACTGCCATCAGCATCAGTGCAATTTAACCTTTATCTTTCCTTCTGTCTTGGGCTTCATCTTGCGCCACTGGGCTAGAGAGACCCTCCTTAGGATGGGAAACACTTAAAGTGGTAAAAGGGTGTAGTCTACTCATAAAGAGGAGTTGCCTGGAGGACGTGTGGGCACTGAACATAAGTGAGAGTTTAAATATTGGTCCCATTTTTATGATACACAAGCATCTTATTTGTGTTGGCAAAGGAGAGATGCTCAAAAACTTCCAACCTAGCCACTGCTGCATGCAATGTGGACAGTGAAGGGGACTTAGCCTGCCACCAACTCATCCGTATTATCCTTTTAGCTTCTAGAAACACTGCTGCCAACCAGCATTTGGCCTTGTAGGAGCCAGCCATCATTGATGACATGTCCCCAAAACAGTCAGTGTAGGTACCTCAGGAACTTGGATTCCTATCTCCTTTGTAGTCATCCAGAACCCCTTCCCAGAATTTAGTCAAGATGGGCATTGCCATAGGATGTGCAAAAGGTTGGCATTTAGAGCCTGGCATCTCCAGCACTGTGAGTGTGGTAATAGACCCATACTTTGCAGTGCTGCTGGCATACGGTACCATCTTAACAACACTTTGAGCTGAATAAGTTGGCCTCTTGAATCAGTGTATGCCAAATGACCTCCTGTTAAGCATCAGCTCCATATATCTTGGGTGATATCCACGTGCAGATCTTGAGCCCATTGTGCTCTGCACTTATCAGTGTTGTCCGGGTACAAGCCCCTGAGCAACTGATACACCCTCTCAGCAGAGCCTTTGAGTTTGCCCAGTTTGTGGAGTTGCATCAGCCACTTCCAACCTGACCCCAATCCTGTGTTTACCTTAAATTTACCTAATTTGCATGTACTGCCAGAAGTCCAACTTAGGGAGTTGATACCTAGACTGCATTTGTTGGAAGGACATCAGAGTTTACGTTGTTTGCTCTTCTAGGCCTGCGATGGTGTTAACCCCTTTTACCAGCCAAGAGTGCCAGTATATGGGGTCCCCCTAACTTAAATATCGGGATTGTTCCAAAGGTAGGTGCATGTTACCAGTAGTCTCCAAAAATGTTTGGGAATCTGGGTCATTTTCATACATGTATGCCATGTCTTCCAGATTTCCCAGAGCATCAAAGATGCTGTTGTATCTGGATGGGCTTTACCTCCCAGTTGGCCCCCGAATGATTTAAATCCCATTAGGTCTGCTTCTAGCTAGAGCCATGCTGGGGTCGAGATGTTCTCTGGTAGAAACCATCTAGTTGCTTGTGCAAATCTATAGGCCAAAAGGTAGCACTGCAACCATGGCAGGCCTAGATCTCCTGCCTACCAGTGCCTTCTTAGTTTCTCAATAAAGATTTTGGGAATCGTTTCCTCCCATAAAAGTTTTGCAACCAACTTGTCCACTGTCTTGAAAACCTTGATTGATACTTCCACCGGTAGGTTATAAAACAGATAGGCTAACTTCGGATAGATCAACATGCAGAGAGCCTTCACCCTACCTTTGAGAGAGACAGAGGCATAGCTTCAACCATCTCTGACTCTCTGCCCTAACTGTGTTAATTACTGGGATGTAGTTCTCCTTGACCAGTTACTTCCAGCTGGTTGTGACCCTGACTCCCAGGTATGTGAACCCTTGTGGTGCCCAGACCATTGGTATATCCTGGAGACTGTCTTTCATGCATCCCAGGTTCAGTAGCAAGATGGTTGTTTTCTTCACATTCACTGTCAGCCCTGAAATGGACATGTATTTCTGTAGAATATGTAAGATGTGGGGTAGTGATACAGCCGGGTTCGCTATTGTTAGCAGGAGGTCATCTGCATATGTGTTCACAAAATAATGCTTCCCTTTCAGCTCTATGTCCTGTATCTCTTTAATGCCTAGCCATTTCCTGGCCAGTGGATCAAGGATTATCAGGAACAGCAGGGGATTTAGTGGACAGCCCTGCCATGTACCTTTTTGCAGTGAAAAGGGAGAGGAGAGATTGCGGTTTGTTAAAATGGTTGCTGATGGGGAATTGTAAAGAGCAGAAATCCAGCCTTTAAAATATGGACCAAATCCATAGGCTTCCAAGGTTGTGTGTAGATACTCCCACTCTACTGAGCTGAATGCTTTACAGAAGTTGACTGCTACAGTGGCCATGGGTGTGGTGGAGTGCATAGCTAGCCATTTTAAATTAAGTACCATCTAGATGTTATAATCCCCTGTTCTCCCCTTGCTAAACACTGCCTGCGATGGGTGAATGATAGTTGGGAGAACAGCCTCTAGTCTGGTTGCCAGCTCCTTAGCTAGAACTTTAGTGTCCACTGATATTAATGAGATGGGTCTAAAATTGGAGCAGTCCAAAGGGTCTGAGGACTTCTTGGGAAGCAGGATGATAATAGCTTCTCTCATTGTAGGGGGAGGATACCCTGCTCCTTCGCACCCCTGTAATGCAGTGAGTAGGGAGAGGGGAGATCTCTTCCACCAGTAGCTGGTATAACTCTGCTGACATGTCATCATCTCCCAGAGCCTTGCCCTTGGAATGCCGGCTCAGTGCTGTTCTTAACTCTTCCATGGAGATGGATTTATCAACTGCTAGTACTTTCTCCAATTTCAATTGTGGAAGCAGGATGGATTCCAAAAGGGTCAATGCTTCTGGGTCCATAGACTTGTCCTTAGGGTCTTCCTTGGGGTTCTCAAACATAATGGTTACCCCACTCCCTGAGGAAATCAGTTCAGATGTGGTCTGTTTTTCTGTTTTTATTTTTCAGACAGGGCCCACAGGTTATTGGCAAGATGTGGGGAGACACAGTTCTGTGCATTTGAAGACTACTGTATATTAGAATGGGTTGACCGTTGGGGTTGAGAATCCCAAGGAAGACCCTGCCCCAGATTTGCCAAGACTCAGGACAGCCAAACTCATATTTTTTTTTTCCTTTTGCTCAGGGGGAGGTGAGGGTGGAGAGTTATGGTCAGAAAACCTAACACCACATTTCCCTACTTTTGGCACTTTAATCTGAACCCTAACTGGTGCAATAACACAGGCCTTTGCAAAGAGATTCCTTAGTTTTTGAGATAGTAGAATCATATCCTCATTCACTCCGGTCCCTTCAGGTCCTGCATGAATACATTCACCTGGCTGTGAAAGGGCAGGGCCCTCCAGGGAAAGCAATTTATCTGCTTCATTGTAATTGTTTTTTGTCAGATTTGCTTCAAAGAAAAAAAAATATTAAGAGTGGATGCGGCCAGAGGTGGTCAACTAAAATGGTGATGGGTCTGCATGAGGAGAGACCAAAGGAGCTGAATATGTACATTCTGGAAAGAAGGGAGAGGGTTGATATGATTCATCCCTCTTATCCTCTCCTTCATCTTCTTGCTACCCTGTCTGCAATAATATTTCCCATTCCCTGTCTATGCCTTCTAGAAAATCTACTGTTGGTCAATCTGCTTTCTCATACTGCTTTCATAAACCCTGGTCCTCCCATACCCTGTCATTCAACTCTGCTACTTCTGATTGTTCCTTAAAATCTCTTCTTTATGATTTTCTTTTCCCACCTGCAACTGCCTGTGACCCTACCTCCACTAGTTTTTTCATGGCAGTCTGTTTTCCTCATGACCTATTCACTGTTCTGTACTTGTAAGAGTAGTTTCTGTTGCCCAATTTATCTCAATTTTATCTACTATGCATATCTGTTTTACTGATTTGTCATCAATTTTTTTTATATGATGCTCCTTTGATATACTGTATTTGCTGTATATGACCTACCACATCCCCTTATTCCCAGGACACATCTGAAAACAAGCTGTTAGCAGCTCAGTATGTATTTCCTGGTGAAACCTAAGAAAGAAGGAAAGAAAAGAAAAGAAATAACCTAAGAAAGAAGAAAAGAAATAACCTAAGAAAGAAGAAAAGGAAAGAAAGAAAGAAAGAAAGAAAGAAAGAAAGAAAGAAAGAAAGAAAGAAAATACCTTTTAATACTGCAAGGGGATAAATAAGATACAGGAAGAAATTATGTTTCAGGAAAAAGTTGCACAGAAACAAGGGGTCATGCTATGAAGTTTGATGGGGTACATTCAGGACAGATGTGAGGAAGTACTTCTTCACAGAGAGATTGCTGTATTCCTGGAACAGTCTTCTAGCCAATGTGGTGGGGGAAAAAAAAAAGGGAATCTTAGCAGAAAGGAATTATGGAGGAGGGAGAAAGAAACTGAGATCAAGTAGGACCAATGGAGATACTGTTGTCAGGAAAAATAAACTCTGGTCAAAGCCAACATGGCTGCTTCCGAGCGGTGAGTCCGAGTGAAAAGTACTCGGCGTGCCTATCACTGTGTATGTGCAAGAATAAGCCCACTATGCCAAAGACGGCCACTGTGACAGAAGTGCTCATGTGCGATACTCACGCATGTGCAATGATCTCATAGTAGCCATCTTGAGCATGGTGGGCTTTTTTGCTTCATCTGCCACTGCAGAAGTGATGGGCAGAAACAAAATAATGCCCCTGTGGGGGGGGGGTTGTGCAAGCTGCAGAGGGGAGGAGGGGCAGAGAACTAAGCCACCAGCACTGACAGAAGCACTGTGGATATGGGACCACAACACTGTGGAAACGCAGAGCTGATGTATCCGGTCACGTGCTTCCAAAGCCCCTTTTCACTCTCCTAGCAAAATACCACCAGAGCACCCTCTTGCAGTCATAAAAAAGGGAAGACTAGACAGGTCAAGTGGTCCATTGCTGCTGACAAGTTCTATGTTTTCTAATTTTGTTTCTATGTGGGAGACCCAGGCTTATATTCAAGATCCAGCTTCCATATCCTGAGCAAAAGAAGTATGGGGCATGCTACAGAAGCAGTGCATTCAGGCTCCAGCAGAAGGAGAAATCCATTTCACTGCTTAAGCAGCTTCTGTGATTAGTGGGTCCCTTATGTGTTGTATGACTGTATTGCATACAGTAGCCCCACCTACCCTACTGCAGTCTGGCATGAGTAAGCAGATTGTATCAAGTGCAGGGGTGAGAGATGTGACAATAAGAGGAACAACTAATGCAGTATTAATAATGACACCCTAGTGCTCACATGAAAGTAGGATGGTATCATTCTTGGCTCCTGGTCACCTCCCAAGAAGATGCTTTATATACACTCCTCTACCAAACCCCCTGGTCTAGCCTGTGAAAGTTTCCACGTGGGGTGCCAGGAGATGAGTAGCAGTCTGTCCTGAGCTAGGAGGGTAGGGCTAGACAACCAGGCAGATGGTGGTCCTAAAGTAAGCTTTTAGAATAAGGGAGATCGAGGTACTGTACAGTGCTGGGGGGGGGGGGATTGAAACAAGTTCTGGCCATAGCTGATTCGGCTGCATACAAGGAATTTGGGGTAAAAATATTGAAAATTACAAAAGTTATGAGCCTGCATTAGCAAAACGTAACTTAGGCTCATAAATGTATTGTTTTATAATATTTTCACACTAAATTTTCAGCATAGCCTTTATATGACCCCAACTCATGAACAAAGTCAGAGAACATTTTCAAATCCTGCCTGAAAGATGATTTTGCACAGAGACAGTGAAATCACCTTTTGGCATGTAAAAAAAAAACATTTTGGCCAGGATTTGAAAAATGACAGCTCTCACAATTATGAGATGCTGTAAAGATATGACAATGTTTTAAATTTTTGGTAACTATATTTAAACGTATCTAATTTATGAGCCTACATTCACAAAAGTCAATGTAGGCTGTAACTTGTTTGTTTTTTAATATTTTCATATCAACTTTTTAACATAGCTTTCTTATGACCCCACCTCATCAACAAGGGCAGACCATATTTTCAACTCCTCCCCAAAAGGTGATTTCATGCAGGGTCCAGAAAAATCAACTTTTGGATGTAAAAAAAAATTTGGCCAAGATCTGAAAAATGACAGCTGTCACACTCATGAGGTGTTGAAAAGATATGGCTTTGTTGTGAATTTGGGTGAAAAATATTGAAAATGACCAAAGTTACGAGAGTGTGTTTGCAGAAGTCAACATAGGCTCATTACTTTGTTGTTTTTTAATATTCGTATACAAAATTTTCAAGGTAGCCTTCTTATGACCCCACCTCATGAACAAGGGCAGAGAAAATTTTCAACTCCTGTCTGAATGGTGATTTTGTGCAGGGACCACAAAATCACCTTTTAGGATGTAAAAAAAAACATTTTGGCCAATATCTGAAAAATGACAGCTGTCACATTCATGAGGTGCTGTAAAGATATAGCTATGTTGTAAAATTAGAGAAAATATATTGAAAATTACCAAAGTTAAACTCCTGCATTCACAAAAGTCAATGTAGACTCTTAACTTTGTTTTTTTTTTCAAATATTGGTGCACCAAATTTTCAACATAGCCTCTTATGACCCCACCTCATGAACAAGGGCAGAGACATTTTTCAACTCCTACCTGAAAGGTGATTTTGTGCAGGGACTGCAAAATCACCTTTCAGGACAGATCTGCCTAATGACAGTGCAACTGTTCATGATGTGGGGTCTCAAAGAAGGTATATTGAAAATATGGGCCTACAATATGCAAAAATACCCAAGTTATGCCACTAAGTTCAAACCCCTAATGAAATACATTAAACTGCATACCTGATTTCCTCAGTTCGCAATCCAGCTTTGAAGAGTGAAGACGTGTCTGCGGTCCAGAGTTGATTATAATGTTACACCCCTGATTGGTAAGTAAAGGTTTGGGGGGTGCGATGGTGGGTCCTGAGTTGGAGGACTGGGTGTGGGGAGTCTAACTAAAGCAAAAGACATTGATGGACAGGTTTTACAGGAATAAAAGAAAAAAAAAAAAAAAGAGGATTCCTGCAATGAGGGATTGGGCACCCCCAGTGTCAGTATTACACTTCATGGGGGAAGTGGGGTGGTGGGAGCTGAGAAAAAGAGAGAGGGTTGGATGGGTGATTAAAAAAAAATAAAAACAACTGCTCATGCGGTAGTGGATGGGGCCACAATATAAAAGAGTGATCATGACACTGAGGGATTGAGCAGCCCCAGTGTCACTGTTATGTTGTTTCTGGGGAGGGTGGGGTGGAGGGTGCTGAGAGGAGGGTTGGTTGGGGGAGATATGTATAATTTTAAAGAAAAAAAAATCAAGCCGGCCCAGTGGTGCTGAGGGATGAGGCACTGGATGCCACATCTCACGCTACGCCAGTGACCTGGGTTTGGGAATGAGCCTGGATTATTGGGGGTCAGCCAGTGGGAGGGAGGGAGTTAGATTGAGTAGCTGCAAGGCAGCTTTCCTCTCCCAGGGAGGGATATCACCAATCCCAGCATATGCCTGCCCTTAGGTGGAGGCCTAAGGGCAGTGCAGGTTGGGAGCAACACATGAAAGGGTGGGTGTTGCAGGACAACAGCATGCGCATGTTTCCACACTCGTGTGTGTGACTGCAACTGGGACATGGAAAAAAAACAGAGCTGGCAGGCTCCACGATGATTCCAGTGAACAGCTGGGAACAGATTTGGCCCTCCCCCCCTCTGTGAAAGAGGGGTGGTGCTGCCTCCAACTCCCTAGAAAAAAAACAGAAAAACCTAAATAAAAAAAATTAAAAAATTGGTGGATCATGACAGAACACTGACCACTCTGTCTTGTCAAAGATGGCCACCACACTCCACTGTGCATTAGTGGTGGGCGAAGTGGGCTCAATCCACTCTGTGAAGTGATTCATGGAGCAAAGGCAGATCCACTGAGTGCTCCGCAACGTGAAGCAGAGTAATTCGTGTTATAATGGGTAACGCGAAGTCCATTGAAAACATTAAGTTCGCGTTACTCCGCCTTCCCAGATCACTACTCCACCAAAATCGTAAGTGAAGTGCATTGAGATCAATACACTTTGCCTCACTTTGCCTTGTTTTTAAGCGCTGAAGGTGAATTTTGCAATGATTCATGGGATTTCAGGTCACATGGGCTCTATATTGATCTGCACAGCTTCAGTTCGGGGTAATGTGTGTAGGAAGCAGTAGGAGACAGTTTGTTCTGAGAGCTGTCTGTGATTGAAACCCTATAAAAGCTGTTAAAAAAGCATTTTTGCTTCTTTTGGGGCTTCACCTTTAGTTCATTGACTGCATAAAACCCTTCTGTGCTCATATCATCGAGCGTTTTTGTTTTTGTGTGGATTTTGAATGTTAATGCACAACATTGAGTGTGTGTAGTGAAAGACAGTGAAAGTGTGCTTTGGGGAAGGGCATATCTGTGGTGTAGGTAGATTTAAGTTGAAGAGATAGTGATTTCTTTGTTTTTTTGGTTATATTTTTGTTATATAACTGACTGTGTTAATGTACACACAGCAATATTGTCAGTAATTGTTGAAATTTTCTTGCTGATTGCGTGTTGTGTGGATCTGGTGCAGCAGTTCATAATTTCCAGTGGTTTACATTACAATACAAGACACATTACTGAACTTTCTAATTTGCTACGCATTACTCATTCACCATTGTAGAAAAACTGTTCTGTGTGTGCGAGGGGTGTTGCGTGACATCAAATAATACATCTCTTATTGTGCCACAGACTAGTGTAATTGCAGGGCAGGCGCAGCAGTGTGAACCTGCTTGCCACTGCAGCTGCCTGATTTTGTGTTGCGATTGTGGAATCTGTTCTATGTTTTGCTGCTTGCACTGCCGTAAAAATCTGCAGTCAGTGCTCCCCCCACCCCCACTGGCAAAAGGAATTTTTTACCAAATTGGATTGTTTTTGTGATCTCATCAACACCACTGGTTACTGAAGTTGTTTTCATTGCATGACAGTCTCGATCTGTTGCTGAAGCTACAGTTGTTTGTTTTGCTTCACATCCCGCGTCCCCCCAATCAGAGAGTAAACGTTCCAAAGTCTAAATTTGGTTATAATATTGTTGTTGGTCCCCCAAAATGCCCGCAAAGAGATGTGCAAGCAAAGCTGGTTCTCGCCATGGCAATGCTGGCAGTAAGATAGCCTGTGGGTGTGGTAGTACGTGGATGCAGAAGTGCATTGCTGATGTGAGGAAAGGTATTTCTCCTGCAATGTTGTTTACAGCCCAATCAGTAGCTTCACTCATAGTTGGAGGAGATGATGTTTTCCCAGCCGGTGGTGTTAGTGTTAGTGGTGTTAGTATTAGTATTGGTGCATTAAGTTTGAATTCTGAGCAGTGTACCGTATCCAAAAAATATAGTGGAGTGTGAAGCAGTTCAAGGGAGTGGCAGTGTAGATGATGTCATACTTCCCAGTAACATCCCAGTAACCGAATCTGAGGATTCTGATAATCATGTCAACGATAGCATATAATGTGATATTCCATCCACCGTGGTGGTAAATGTCAAGCATTTTCCATGCAGTGATTCACAGTGTGGTAAAATATCAGGTGATGGTGGTGTAGATGATGATGATGAATGTGATGATGATGATGATGTTGCTGTTGTTGCAACATGCAGTCCACACGCTAGCATCCAAGCAGAAGATGTGGATGTGTGACATTGATGAATATGATGATGATGTAATTGACCCCAGTTGGGAACTGGAGAAAAATAAATTCAAAGTGGCTGTGTCCGAGTCTGTTTGCAGGAATCCCCCCCCCAGTCAAAACTTGTGATTTACCAGTTTTAATTGATGATGATGATGATGATGATGATGATGATGATGGTGAACCAGTAATAATGATAGGTAGCCATGGTGGTCAATTGCAGTCCAGGTGTGCAGTGCCGAAAACATCACATGCCCCCCCCGGCCCCACTTCAGTGCTTAAAATAACAGACTTAAATAAGCAACATCATGGACATGTTAAAAGCAGAGGATCACAATCAAAGTTTTAAAATCTCACGAGTCACGAAAGTTCAGCAGACATCATTATGTGACGTGGCAGTTTGTGGTTCATTCTTGCACACGGGACATAAACAGTGAGGTTGAGATAGCGATGAATAAAGTTTTTGAGTTCAAGTTTGATTTTTAATGTACAATTTAAATAGGAAGTTATTTCATCATACTTTTACCTAAACAGGTAATTAATGTGTGGTATTATTTTGTTATGAATTATGCCATAACTTTCGATGGACTAAATCCAAACCTGCAACAACATCCTGTAGTCTGATAATTTCTTTACATTCATGCCATCAAGGCAAGTTGTTGAGAGGGATTGAGAGCGAGAGTGAGAGAGAGAAATAGAAAGATTACCTCAGTCAGTCCTGTTATGTGTTCGGGTTTCCTAGAATCAAGAGTGAGGAGAGAGAGAGAGAGAGAGAGAGAGAGAGAGAGAGATCATGCGCGCTGATGCTTTTGATACACTGCCTTGTAACAGGTATACAGAAAAATATCGTAACATTGCAGTTGAAAGACATAGGTCATTCACAACTGCCTCATTTTCATTATATGTCACTCTCTGTATATTCGTCTCTCTCCCCCCCAAACCCATTCTCATTGACAGATTTTGAATCTCAGAGCTTTACCCGTTTCTGCGATAGCATAGCACCACGGAGACAGAACTCACCCTAAGTGGAAGGTGATCTGTTTCACTTGCTAGGCTTTTTTATGTAAAAAAACGTACATGACAGATTTATATTTGTACCTCTCTCTGTAGCTCTCTGTCCTCGTTCACCTTGAGTGTAGTGTATCTGTACAGGACACATCAGTGTCTGAAAGGGAGCTACAGAAAAAAATGTATACACTGCAAGACATATGCTTATTTGAAAGTAAACTGTATCCACTAGACATGTGAGCTTCACAGAAATAAATGTGTAATGTCGGCGTCATTTTAGGTGTGAATTAAGGGGCTTGCCTATTCTTAGTTGGTTTTTTTTTACTTGTGACCAGTGGTTTTATTCTGGTAAAGAGCAATTACTTCATATGCACAGACATAATTTTAAATAGCTTGCTAAAAGATGACTGTGCTTTTGCATTATTTAAATTATTGAGTGAAACAGCAGGTTATGTTTTATACATTAAAAAAAAAAGGAACACTGCTGAGAAAAAAAAAAAAAGTCCCTTAGCAGGATTCAAACCCCACACCTCTGATAATAAAATTATGTATCTTCCACACAGAGCCACCAGCTCTAATTGCTTTAATGTTTATTTTTTCTTTTACTCATATTTGTTAGATGCATCAGTGTCTGAAAGGAAGTTACAGAAGTCTACATACTTTGAAGCATACACTTGTTTGAAAGTAAATTGTGTCCACTAGACATATGAACTACACAGAAAAAAAATTGTAATGACAGCTACATTTTTAGTTGTGAAATAATGTGCTTGCTTTTATTCTTTGATTATTTTTTTTTACTCGTGCCCAGTGGTTTTGTTCTAGTAAACAGCACAGACATTGCTAAAAGATAACTGCTCTGTTGTATTATTTAAGTGATTGGGTGAAACAGCAGGTTATGTTTTATACATTTCAAAAAAAAAAAAAAAACGGAACACTGCCGGAAAAAAAAAAACATTGCTCTACCAGGATTCAGGCCCTGCACCTTTGC
Organism: Neoceratodus forsteri; assembly: GCA_016271365.2. Lineage (NCBI taxonomy): Eukaryota > Metazoa > Chordata > Ceratodontiformes > Ceratodontidae > Neoceratodus > Neoceratodus forsteri. The sequence continues at coordinate 677,141,423 of CM057456.1, read as the reverse complement.
TCTCAAAGGAATCTATTTTCCCCACTGAGCTATCAACTTTTGCTTGGTTATAGATTCCATTTTCTTTTACTTATGTTTGTTCAATAACCTCAGTGAAAGTACAATGGCTTTTATTTCATTTATTTAGCTGTTTGCCAACTGAGACATGAATGAGCATAAATTATTTAGATTTAATTGCTCATTTTGCATGTAATCATATAAGTGTGAGGTACATTGTGCTGCTCATCTACTGGCAGTTGTCCGGTGGTGCTTAGATGAGTGATAGGTGTGTGTGTGTGGGGGACTCAATCATACTAAAAGGAATGCTTATTTTTTTTTTGTTTACCATAATGTATCTGCAGTAGCCACAAAAGTGCTTGCAGGTATATGTTGAGATGCCTGATTTGTATTTGTTACATACATATATAGTTATATATAAATATATCCATATACAGAAAATAATCATTGTAAGACAATAAACCCAAAAAAATGGTATAGCTACAAGGATCAAAACCTGTGCTTGCTTCTTCCAAGGCCAATCAATTACCTACTATGCTAGCAGCTCTGGTTGAATGACTACCTTTTTTTCTCTTCTCTTATTTTTAAGTGCATAGTATTGAAATTGCACAGTTTATTTATTTACTGCAATTATTTCACCAGGAAAGGCACACTGAGCAACATGATGCTCATCTCCCGGTGCAACCTGGGGGGGGGTACACAGGGACATGATAACACGCATGCATTTACATCCCTCTGTTTTTGTTTTTGTTTTTTTGCTTATAGGCACCTGTAGAATCTCCTAGAAGGAGACCGAGAACCCCACGTCCCGGCAGACCCTTGCCAGCTCCCTAGACCTAGCTTGTATCTCATGCTCACTGTTTCCCCATATGAACGAATATGTCAGGGATCCCCACACACTCCTGCGCTGTACAATAGATGTGTTGTTTTGCTTGTTGCACCATCAATCCAGGTATACACTGAGATTTGCACCAGTTTTTAAACCATTGATTGAATAATTACTGGGAAATTAATATGAATGAGTGTTATGTTATTTAGCTGTATATGGTAGCTATATCATTATTAATGTTCTTATTATTTTTTGGTTTTTTCACAGATTCGAAAGTGTCTAATGTACTTTGTAGTAATGTCTCTAACATAGTTTCATTAGAAAGTTAAATATTATAAGAGAAAGCACAGAAGTACTGAAGAAGGAAAAAATGAATACAAATAAAAGAGTTTTTGGCCCTTATTGTATCGTTCCTGATTGTAACAGCTCTTATACTAAAAATCAAGGAATGCATTTTCATAAACTACCACCACTGAATGAAGAATTATGCATGAAATGGTCACAGATATTAGGAATTCAAGAAACCACCATACGTCATAGAAGTTTCGTCTGTGGGCTCCACTTCCATGATAAAGATTATATTAGGAAAGGTACTTTTAACTCATGTGGTGAATTCATCATGGTCAAGACCAACAGACTAAAGAAAAATGCTGTGCCTATTAACATGAAGCAAAAAAGAATCTGTTTTTCTGAAGTTCAGTCGGAAACTGTATCAAAACAAACAGTAGTTGCAGATGAGGTTCATGGTCATTCAGAATTTCCAGACTGTTATGAAGGTCAGCACAGAATTAGCACACAGGTAAGCCAATGTTGATGACCCTCTTCTTTTGGAATACATTTTATCATAGCAATATGCCACTCACATGAGTTAGATTAACAGTCAGTTAATCCCACCCCCTTCCAGGGAAATATGGCACCTGGCTCCATCTTGTGACACAGTACACCCCTATGGTGTGACGTACAGACTGTTAATCTAACCCCTGATAATGCCGTATTGCTTAATTTACATATTGTCATTTAAATATTTTCAGGAAGATGAATGCAGCAGTACAAAATTAGGATGTCACTCCTCATCAGAGTCAATATCAAGAGAGTCACAGTTATCGTCAGCCTATCCAAATGAGGAGGTATGAGCATAGTATGATTACAACCTTTGATGCAAATTTGGTTTCTGTTTTTTCAGTATGTAATCTGCCAGCTGCATCGTGTTCAAATGTTCAAATATTGTTTCCAGTTTAGTATTGAGTACATCGTCATGATAAGCAAGCAATAACACATTCTGAGGTGTGGTTTATCATCTGATAAGAGCATGCCCAGTGGTGTACTAATGCACGATATTGGTCAAGGAGCAATTTATCTTCGCACGCTGGGATATAGCAGAGAGGTAGCTGGAGAATCAGGTAAGGGAACCAGCAGGAAAGCCAAGTTGGTGGAGGAAGTCAAGCAGGAGTGGGTGACAAACAGTGTCAAAAGCCTTGGAGAGGTCTGCGAACACTGTGCCGGCAAGGCTGCAAGAGTCATGAGCAGAGTGCAGGTATTGAGAGAACTACAGGAGAGCAGTAGTGGTACTGTGTCCTAGGAGGAAACAATGTTGTTCTGGTCACATTGTGTCATACTTGGCAAGGTACTCTAATAGTTGAATATACACTATTTTTTCTAGGGCTTTAGGGAGCAGTGGGAAGATAGAGATCTGTCAGTTATACATAATTTCAGCCTTTTTTATCTCTTTGTAATACTGTTATATTTTTATGACCAAGTTGAAGGTTGTTATTGGGTTGGTTGCTGGGAAATTCCCATAGTGCACTGACTCCTGAATATCCACAGGAGTGAGCAGGTCTCGATCAAACTCAACTCTCCATGGTTATCCTGCCATATATGGGAAAGCTGGTAGGGGAGGTCCCATCACCACATTCCTCAGGGTTCACATTGGGGTATTTATAGTTGAACAGAAATGAAAGTGAGAATAACATAATGATAGACTGTATGCCATGGCAAGTGTTCTGCAGAATGATGTTAGAAGTATTTAGTAGCATTCATATGTTTAATAACAATTATCATACATATTGCCCTATGTTTGCAATTGTAGATGTCATAATTGCCTGCTTGCCCCACTTTGGACTGTGAAAACTAAAGACGTGTTTACACAGACAGATACAGTTTTGATACTTCCAGTACTGAAATACAAATCAAGAACCACTCAAACAGATATTATGCATTTGCACATAAGTGCAACATGTAGGTCTGTTGGCACATTAACAGAAAACTTGACATCCAAACATGCAATGACACATGACCATTCATATTGTGGAAAATCTATCCATGAAAAAGGAGTTTAAAAGCTGAAGTAAACATGGAGATAGACAACACAATACACGGCATGACAGACGGATATCAAAAATGTCATAGTTGTTCATCTGTAACACATCAAGATGTTGTGTGCAGCAATCACAATAATGAGGATTGCTTAACAGACAGTGAATCAGACAATATACAGGAAGATGATTATGTCAACGATCCAGATTATTATCCAGATAGTTCAGACAGTGAATACTCATATGATAGTGATGAAACTAATGAATCTGATAACGTTTCACAAACTGCTGATAAGTACTATTTCATATCACATGAGATGTTAATGCAGTTGATTGTGAAATGTAACATTTCGTTTTGTGACAAGCCAATAGTAACGCAACCAACAATTTTGAAAAAGGGAACAGGTATTACTGTTAAGACAGAGTGCTTAGATGGTCACAATAACATTTGGCATTCACAGTCAACCATTAATGGTGTTGCAGAACTAAATGTTATTCTACCAGCTTCAATTTTTATTTGTGGTGGTTCTTTCAGTAAAGTATCGGAAATATTCAAAACAGCAGAAATTGCATTCATGTCAGTACAGCACTGCAATAATATGCAAAATAACTTAATAATACCAGCCATTAAGGATGTGTGGGACAAACACTGTAGTGAAATTCAATCAAGATACATTAACAGCAGTATTGTACTGTCTGGAGATGCTCGGTGTGACAGTCCGGGTCATTGTGCCACTATGGGTACATACATATTAATCGAATGTGGCTCAAGTTTAATAATAGATCAGCAAACTGTGAAAGTAACCAAGGTGAAAAATAGTTACTGGCTGGAGCCAGAGGGTCTAACCAGGGCATTGAGCAAACTCAGAGAAAGGGACATTGGCATTTCGGTACTTGCCACAGATCGTCATACGGCAATTCAAAAATTATTACGAGAGAAATTTCCCAGCATTAAGCATGAATATGACCTTTGGCACATTTCCAAAGGTATCAAGAAGAACTTAATTAATGCTAGTAAGAAGAAGGAATGCATCATATTAAGTAAGTGGCAGCAGGCAATTATAAATCATTTGTGGTGGTCTACATCAACGTGTAAGAAAAATCACCATGAACTTAAAGAGAGATTCACATTCATCCTTTATCATGTAACGAATACACACAATTGGATATCTAAAGATATATTCCATGCATGTGAACACCCAGCATATGACACAGCTAGAGCAGCTCGCAAACCATGGTTACATGAAAACTCAGCTGCATATCATGAACTGCAAACAATTGTGACGGATAAGAAACTGTTGAAAGATTTAGAGAAGGTACTTACTCGTATTTCATTTCATAACATTTCAATTTTTATATTTTTTAATACTACTTTAATGAGATATACTAAAATAGGAGTCATTGGTTAAAAATGCATAGGTAGCCCTTATTAGCCACTTAAAATAAACTGCTTATAACCTTGTAAGCCCACTATTGTGATGTTTGGTGGGGTAACGTCTCATGTCGAGTCTCATAGACCATAAATTACAATGTCTGATGTACATGCGATAACCATACAGTCTCAGGTTTTACTGATGCCCTAGAAACCACTCAAGGTGATTACGCCATGGTTATCACCTGTACATCAGGCATTATCATCTATATCACTGATGAACTATTTTGATAAGTTTTGATGGTAACTCATACATAAGGTGAGGTTTGTATTTGGAGTTTATGGAAATAGTGAATTTTGATATGTAAGAACATTGAATAGTAGTCATAAATAAATAACAGATAGCAACTGCTTTTTATGTAGTTTTGTTTTGGATGATTTACCAGAACCCACACACCAATGTTTGTTCTGTTTGGTTATTCATACATGTATATGTTTATATGTATATATATATTCAGGTTACAGAAGGAATACATACAGGCGACCTGGAAAATGTTCACTCACTGTATCTGAAGTATGCATCAAAAAGACTAAAATATGATATACCTGCATATACATGCAGATTACACGTTGCGGCCCTCGATCACAATGAAAATGTTGAGAGACAGCAACTTAGAAACAGACATGGTGTTCTGCAATACAAACATTAGTAGTCAAAGGCTGCAGGGAAATATGTCCTGAAAAAGCGACGAACTCCAAAGACATATAAGTTTAGAAAAAACATACTTTCCAAATATAATCCAGAGACAAAGAGAGGGCAAGAGAGGGTCTGTACATTGTAGAGACATCCATATAGTTATTTTCTGTATTTTCTTGTTTTTCTTTAGCTGGCATAAAGACTGTCCTGACAAACTACACCAAAAAAAAAATTAAGCAGTAAGGCATGACAGGGTACACATTGTGGTTGGATAGTGGCACACCTTGGGTGTGGCATAAGCATGAGGCATTGACGATTGCCTTCACTTCAACCACCCGAGAAGTGCAGTTAACCCAACACAATGTACACACTGGTATGTCTTTCTGTAAATATAAAAGTAGTCCAAGATGTTTGGGGGATGGGGTTAATTACAGAAAGTTAAGACATAAACTAACAATCGTATCTCATATTTTCAAATTTCTAATTGATAACAGGAAATAACAGGAATACTGTTTCAACATTGTTTAACTATGAATCTCTACATGTACGGACAGGAGACCACCACGGCATAACCAAGGAATCAATTCAGGAAGCTATAATGCAGCAGAAAACGAGGTTTGGTTCAAAACCATCAATGACCTGACACTCTGGATTTCCAATGTTTTGTCAAAAACCCTGGGACCATAAATACATCTGCTTGAACTATGCCTGCACATTGAGATATGAAACATACTGAATTAAAATAATTCAGTTGCATGATGTAGGACATGGCATTACAAATATTGCAATAAAGAAGAACTCCCCAAGTCTTTTCTCGTATACCTTTTTTCTTAATAGAACAGGTCTATGTAGCCTCCCCAATCCCTCTCCTTATTATATACTATGTCTGATCTGCATACAATAACCAGTACAAGGTCCTAAGTCATTTCAAGCCATTTTCAGCCCCTCTACCAGCTGTGTAAAGAAGCTGCCCTGAAAAGATTCCCACATGACCTCACCATTGCAGTCATGGTGGTAGGTATACTCAAGTCCACTCCCGAAATGTTGAAATCCCCCATCAATATGGTGTTTCTATTCCCTTCCCGCTTAACCTTCAAATTTGATCTGCCAGTTCCTGCTCCAGATCACAACCCAGTGATGGTTTTCTGTACACTACCCCCATCCACAGTGGCCTATTTCTCGCATCCTGAAACTCCATCCATATAGCTTCTTTACCCCCCTTCCCTTACTGTAAGATGTATGACAATTGCTAATGCAGTTATGTATTCTAATAGGTTAATATCAGAAACAAACTAAGCAGACAATAGTTCATGTCACAAACAATAAGTGAATCTAATTTTATTGTTCCTCATGAAATGTATTCAAAACGTTGTTTTGTTGAAAAATTGTAGCATGAATGATATTTAAATGTTTGACAATATTTATGAAAAGGAATATTATTTAGAAGTATATATATTCATTTCTTTAAGATTTGAAATAGTAACTAAATGTTATTTTGACTAACATTTTTAGAATCATCAGTAAATCTATTCAGATTCAGATAACATTTTTAAAAGCAGAGTATAGAACTTAAATATACACTGTAACACTTCATATATCATGTTGATTGTAGAACCATTAACTGTAATAAACAAATATAACTGGCTATATTTTCTGTAGGGAAACAAGACATAACTCATTATATGTTATTACATTTGTATATTAAATACTTCATGAAAACCTTCATATTGTGAGCTTGGATAGTGTTCTCTTATTATTTTTACACAGCAAGAGGGTATGATTCTTCGCACGTGTTTGCCTAGCTGTCCGCTGGCCCACAATGTAAACTGTCTATATGCTGCCAACTGGTATGTCCTATGAAACACAAAGAAAAGTTTAATGTAAGACAGTCAGTCACATGGGTGATATAAATTCATTGACATATGAAAATGATAGATGTCATTAGATGGACTGCAATGATGTCTGCTGAGACACAGGTCTAGTACATATATATATATATATATATATACATAAATATTATGCTCCTTTGGGCCTGCATGATGGTGCTGAGGGTTGAGGTGTTGAGGGTTGAGATGCTGGTTGCCTTATCTTATCCAATGCCGGCATCCCATGTTTGTGGATGAGAATGGGCCACTGGGGGTTGGCATGGTGGAGAAGGACTGAGCATCCGGAGGACTGCTCTCATTCTGCAGGGAGGAGGAGCTTCAGTGGTCGGTGCATGGCTGGCCCCTATTGGTGACTGGGGGCAGTGTGCCATTTCTACAAGAAGAGAGACAGGAGAAGGTAGTTCCCTCCTGGGCCCACCCTCCTAGTCTCTGAAGTGGTGGGGTAAGAATCTGCTGTGATGCTGCATAGGATGGTAGTGACGGGGTGTTTAGAGCTCTGTCTGCTGCCGGGGCAGCAGCCAGATTGTCTGGCAGGAATGGGGGGGGGACTAAAGGAACAAACCACCCCCAATTGAATAAAGAAATAATGTAAAATAAAAAAAAAGTGTGTGTGTCCTTCATACCTGCTCCAAATAGGGCGCTCAAGTGAACCCCCCTGTAAATGGTGATTACTTAGTAAAGCCACATCCAGAGTTTCCATGTCTACACACACTTGATAAAAATGGTGGTTATTGGTAATGCATTCTAAATCATGTAGTCTGTGTTGGATTGCTGGTATTTCTTTGCAACAAATGTTTTCTTCAATGTTAGGCAAATTGTAACAGTTGCCACATTGACACCATGAGGTTGTGTTCAAACGAATATGGTGGTCATTTGGAAAGTCATCATGTTCGGAATCTGTGCTCTTATCAACCTCATGTTCATCTATTTCGTCATCTGACAGTTCAGGTTCAAATGCGACTTTGCACCACAATATTTGGAAGCAATCCAGTGAAATTTGATGATAATAACAATCCTGCATTATTTCCTTCTCTTAATTCAAGCTGGGGAGCGGTAGACAAAGTTACATTCTCCAAGTGCTCCATATCTGAAACAATGTAAAACACATTTTTCTAACATTATAAAATATACATAAGTACTTGAAAAGGGTTATCAAACTACTGGAGACTGTACAGTGAAGAAAGAGAGGGACATGATCAGGTATCTAAAGGGGATAAGCAGAGTAGGCTTCCAGAGTGGGTTCACTTTCCGGAATGGAATAGATGCCAGAGGGCTCTCCATGAAGTTAAATGGGGGGGGGGGTAGATTCAGGAGGGAAAGGAGGAGGCACTACTTCACTGAAAGTGTAGTTACTGGGTGGAAGTCACTGCCTAAGCAACTCGTAACAGTGCAGACTGTGGGGTGCACCAAGAGAAGGTGGGACAAATTATTGGGGAAAGTACATACCGGAAGGGGCAGTTTGGGGAGGGAAGAGTTAATGGGAAGAAGGGCAGCTGCAGTATAATGGGCTGAAGTGCTGCAAACTCGAGCAGACTAGAAAGGCAGCATGACCTGTATCTGCTCGCAATCTTGTATACTCATATGTTCGTATATATGCTGATCTGTATCTTGCTTGGCAAGCAGCGATGTGAAAAATAAGCTGTTTCTTTCTAGAGGGCAGTAACAGAATATAAATAAGAGAAAAAGTAATCAATTCACCAAAAAATTTTGATGGCTTAGAGACATGGCTCTGTTTCTCTGCAGCTAAGGGTACTGGTTTCAAATCCGATTATTAGTATTACATTTATTTTTTTTATTGCAGTACCATTCTTATTTTTTTTTCTACTTTATAAAACCATGACCTGATGTTTCAGATCATGATTTACATAATAAAAAAGCATATTTTTCAATTAGTGGTGCAGGTAACTGTGAATATCTGCTGTAGCTGCTGATTGCCCACCAACAGATCCACAGGATTTATTGCCAAACTCCCATATCTTATTCTTTGATGCTCTGAACAGCTGCAGCCTGATTCTAGCACATGCTACCACACTTGGGGATAATTATCGTCTTTCGCCACAAAAAATATTCGGTCCCTCATCCATCCAACACCTCCTTCTGCCCCAACCTCCAGGACACTCACAGTTATGCCCCTGCTACTATATTCCTCCTCTTGCACTTAGTACAACGACAGCTTTTCTCCTCCATATGTCGCCGCGTTTTGGGGCAAAAATCGCTTCATCGCCTTTCGTACGGTCCTCCACGTAATCCCTCACTCTGCAGTAAGACAATAACATAATTAAAAAAAAAAGAATTCACGTTCAGTTTGGTAGTCATTCAAAAAGCACCCCCCCCCAACTTCCTAATCACTCATCAAACACCTACAGGACACAACTACATGGTGAGCATCACTCATCCACAGCTGCAAGTAAAATGAGCAATGAGGTATGAATTAGTCATGGTCATTGCTGTCTAATTTGGCAGACAGCTATCTGAAAAAAGAACTGTTGCAGTCTACAGACAATCACCATCATAAGTAAAAGAAAAAGTCATATTGTTAACAATGTGAGTAAATAGCTCAAGTAAATAACTTTATGCCCCTGGAGTAAAAGGTGCTGGGTTTGAATCTCAGTAACTATAGTAATTGTTTTTTTTTTTTTTTTTAATTAAGTAGTAATTTTTCTACTTTCAAAACCATGACCTGCTGTTTCAGCTCATAATTTACTTAATAAAAAAGCATACTTTTCATTTAGTGGTGCAGATAACTAAATATCTGCTGTAGCTGCTGATTTAAAATACAATACCATTGGTCATGAGGACATAAATTAACCCTCTCTGCATGTATTTGCAAGGAGGTTTATGACTATTGCTTATGCAGTAAGACAATAACATAATTAAAAAAAAAAGATTTCACGTTCAGTTTGGTAGTCATTCAAAAAGCACCCCCCTCCCAACTTCCTAATCATTCATCAAACACCCACAGGACACTGCTACATGATGAGCATCACTCATCCACAGCTGCAAGTAAAATGAGCAATGAGGTATGAATTAATCATGGTCATCACTATTTAATTTGGCAGATGGCTATATAAAAAAGGAATTGTTGCTGTCTAGAGACTGTCAACATCATAAGTAAAAGAAAAAGTGATGCTACTTTAAAAATGAATAAATGGCTCAAATGATTAACTTTATGCCTCTGGAATAAAAGGTGCTGGGTTTGATTCTCAGTAACTACAATAATCTTTTTTTTTTTTTTTTAATTGCAATAGTGATTTTTCTACTTTATAAAACCATGAGCTGCTGTTTCAGCTCATAAGTTAATAAAACAGCATACTTTTCATTTAGTGGTGCAGGTAACTAAATATCTGCTGATTTCAAATACAATCCCATTGGTCACGAGGACATAAATTAACCCTCCTTGCATATATTTGCAAGGAGGTTTAAGACTATTGCTTATGCAGTAAGACAATAACTTAATAAAAACAAAATAATTCCGGTTCAGTTTGGTAGTCATTCAAAAAGCACCCCCCACCCCACTTCCTAATCATTCATCAAACACCAACAGGACACTACTACATGGTGAACATCACTCATCCACAGCTGCAAGTAAAATGAATAATAAGGTATGAATTAGTCATGCTCATCACTATCTAAATTGGCAGGCAACTATAAGAAAAAGGAATTGTTGCTGTCTAGAGACAGTCAACATCATAAGTAAAAGAAAAAGTGATAATATTACAAGAAAGTGCAAATGGCTCCAGTGATTAACTTTATACCTCTGGAGTAAAAGGTGCTGGGTTTGATTCTCAATAATTGCTTTTTTTTTTTTTAATTGCAGTAGTGATTTTTCTACTTTATAAAACCATGAGCTGCTGTTTCAGCTCATAAGTTACTTAATAAAACAGCATGCTTTTCATTTAGTGGTGCAGGTAACTAAATATCTGCTGTAGCTGCTGATTTCAAATACAATCCCATTGGTCATGAGGACATAAATTAACCCTCTCTGCATATATTTGCAAGGAGGTTTATGACTATGGCTTATGCAGTAAGACAATAACATAATAAAAAAAAAAAGTCACGTTCACTTTGGTAGTCATTCAAAAGTCACCCCCCTTCCCCCACTTCCTAATCACTCATCAAACACCCACAGGACACTACTACATGGTGAGCATCACTTACATACACAGCTACAAGTAACATGAGCAATAAGGTATGATTTAGTCATGCTCATCACTATCTAATTTAGTAGACAGCTATAAGAGAAAGGAACTATTGCTCTCTAGAGACAATCAACATTATAAGTAAAAGAAAAAGTTAAAGTGCTATAAAAATGAGCAAATAGTTCAAAATGATAACTTTATACCTCCAGAGTAAAAGGTGCTGGGTTTGAATCTCCGTTACTGCATAACATTTTTTTTTCGAAATAGCATGACGATTTTTTTTCCTGCTTTATTAAACATGACCTACTGTTTCAGTTCAAAATTTAAATAATAAATTAAGGCAGTTATCATTTAATGGTGCAAGTCAATGTATGGCAATGTGCTGCAACAGCTGATTTAAAATGCAATACCACTGAGTGCACATCCCTCCGAAATTAATATCTAGTACATCGTTCCACAATCAAACAAGTTGTTTTTTCTACATTACACAGAAATGAATGTCTGCACAGTGCAAATACAGAGTAGATATAATTTTATATGAAGCACACTTTTTCATTGCAGTGTGTGAGCTTTCTTCGCACTTCCCTATAACACTTATGTGTCCCGCGTGACCACACTACACTAAATGTGCAAGAGAGAAGTAGATGTAACACACGTAGAGGGACTGCCACACAAATTTCTAGACAAGCAGATGACACAGACTGCATTCCACAGATGGTGAGTCCTATCTCCCTGGTGATATATTAGCAGAAAAATAATGGTACAGCCCTGCAAATCACACACTGTCACTAAGGAGGGAGGGAGGAGAGAGAGAGACATGGGTAAAGTGTGGGCAGAGATCAATTAAAGAGTAATCTAGGATCAGGTATTTTCCTACAATGTCAAGACAGTATCTGTCTCACTCTCGCTCACTATCTATATTCGAATTATATGTTAAACAACATTTTGTACAGTAGATAGACCCCGCACCTTCTACAACACAGTCTCTCTCTCTCTCTCTCTCTCTCTCTCTCTCTCTCCAGACAACAGACTCAGGGTGCGTGGAGGAGGGGAAGGAAGGAGTAAAGCAAAACATAATTAAACTAAATAACACTATCGCTCATGCCATCTGCTACACAATTTAAACTTTATGTCCAAAATCATAAGCACAGCAGCTTGCGTTAATATTAGGCATCTTCACGAGTCACATCCGACTGTGTTGAACTGTGTTACTGTGGGGAAGGGGAAGAAAATGGCAATAATAAATATACATAACATAACCAGCGCATTAAAAAAAACTCTGTGATTGTTTTAGTAACACAAAAGATAGGCAGACCTTATGAATGAAAGCAACCACAGCCAACTGATAGGATTTTACAAGTGGTGATTGACACAGGTGAATGCACGCGCTGGTATGACAAGCACACAACAGCACACGTCATGGAAACAACAGTCACGCTCGGAAAGTAGACTTAAAAAAATGAAACTGAATCTGATAAGGTACATGGACATCCATTTTGTTTTTTCCCATTTAAAAAAAAAAGACAAATGACACATCTTTTGTTTCCATTAGCTTTATTATTTAAAAACAAAGTGTAAGGGTACTCAGAATAAATTAACAAACGTACACATTAGTATATCACTGATCATTTCCTGTCCTCTTTAAGAATAGGCACATGGCACTGTGGACCCAGCACAAGCTGGCAGCAAATACCACAGTGGGGCATTCACCCTCATCACCAGCAACCATAATGAGCACGTTATCCCCTTCCATGACTGTTAAGTCCAGCAGTAAATTAAACATGTGCAGTAGTGAGGTAATAAGAGCAGAGGATTACTACAGGCATAATGAGGTGGAGGAGCATAATGACTTTGAAATGTTGTCCAGGGCTGGTGAGAGTAGCAGTTTTGGTGGTGAATGCAGTATGTCTAGTGCAAATGGTACATCAACCCTGGTTGGCAAATCTGGCAAAATAACTGCATTTCTTGGTTTGTCATCATCACCTGTGCAACCGTCTTCATCAAACATCCACACTCCACCCCCCTGCCAGTACCATTCATCACAGAGCACAACCATTTCTGATCACACCCCATGTAAAACATTTTAGTCAGCTTACATTACAGAGTGTTTTTGTGCATAAGCTGAAGTACCCCACCAATCATACAGTGACACGTGAACTTAATGCTGCTGTAGCTGAAATACTGGCAATTGATCTTTTGCTCTTCTCCTTTGTGGAGAATTCTGGGTTCCGGCGGTTTGCTGCACATGCCTGTCCAAAATGGAAAGTCCCATTTAGGACATACTTTTTTAACCCTGCTGTCCCCGAGTTGTTCAGTACTGTCTCCGACTCAGTAAGACATGCCCTTCAACATTCCTTCTCTCCATTCATCCATTTAAGTGTGGATATGTGGACAAGTGGCAAAACAGCAGGGAGTTCATATTTGTGTATAAGTGCACACTGGGCACAGATGCCAGGGGTTGTTTGTGATGTTGGTAGTGTGAATAATCAGTGCAGTAAGGTGGATTGTCATGGTAGCAATCTTCCAGGAATTCGACAGCATGCAACAATTGCTATGCACAATGCAACCTGTTCACACACTGATGAGAGCATATTGAACGTGATACTTACTGAAATTGACAAATGGCTAAACCCCCTGTCCCTAAGATCTGGGTACATAGCAAGTGACAATGGGCCAAATGTAGTGAAATGAATCACGAATGGTGTGTTTTTTTTTCGTGTTCCATGCATGGTCCATTGTTTAAATCTTGTGGTGCAAGAGTTTCTGCAGCACCCTGATGTAAAGGAAATGCTGACCATTAATACTATTAGTGTACAGATAAAGGGCACCATTCATTCCAATTGAGATGATCACATTGCATTTGCTTGAATTGCCTCACAGAACACATTGGACCAGATACTGTACACTCACAGTCATCATTTTATTCTGGGGGACTTTGTATGTGCTGAAACACTCCCATTTCACTTTGTTACCACTTGTCAATTTTCTGGACACAAGGCAGATGGATTTTTGGCATGCAGAAAAAATCTGGGGACTCTGTGCCACCACTGTGTGTACGACTAGGTGTGCCATTAATTCTGGGTGACTTTGTATGTGCTGAAATGCTTCCATTTCACTTTTTTACCACTTGTCAATTTTCTGGACACAAGGAGGATGCATTTTGGGCATGCAGAAAGAATCTGGGGACTCTGTGCCACCACTGCACGCATGACTGTGTGTGACATTAATTCTGGGGGACTTTGTATGTGCTGAAATGCTCCCATTTCACCTTTTTACCACTTGTCAATTTTCTGGACACAAGGAGGATGCATTTTGGGCATGCAGAAAAAATCTAGGGACTCTGTGGCACCACTGCATGCATGACTGTGTGCCATTAATTCTGGGGGACTTTATATGTGCTGAAATGGTCCCATTTCACTTTGTTACCACTTGTCAATTTTCTGGACACAAGGTGGATGCATTTTGAGCATGAAGAAAAAGTTTGGGGACTCTGTGCCACCACTGTGCACATGACTGAGTGCGCCATTAATTCTGGGGGACTTTGTATGTGCTGAAACACTCCTATTTCACTTTGTTACTAGTTGTCAACTTTCTGGACACAAGGCGGATGCATTTTGGGCATGCAGAAAAAATCTGTGGACTCTGTGCCACCACTGTGCGCATGACTGAGTGAGCCATTAATTCTGGGGGACTTTGTGCTGAAACACCCCCATTTCACTTTGTTACCACTTGCCAATTTTCTGGACACATGGAGGATGCATTTTGTGTCTTGTGTGATTGTGAGCTCATGATGTCATACTGACATTATCAATTAAAACAGCATTGCAAGAATGCTGTGACAATTTTGAACTGTACTTTGTTATGCTACTTTACATTGCCACAGCCACTAGCTACCTCCGAGTCATGACTTGAATGATACACTTCTTTTCACAATTTCTGTCTGCTTTACTTAGTTGACTACTTTTTTCATGCATGAAAACAAAATGAGCACACCTTTCAATATTCTTCTGACCAGGTTTGTATTTATTTGCAGCTGCTTTTCAATAAATATTGTTCAGTGGTGTCATAAAACACTGCCTGATGCATAACTGTTAATTTACAACAGAAGTGTTATATAACACCTAACTGATGTGATGGAGAAAAGCAGAGGAAACCAATGACAAAGACCTGGTCAGTGTGACACTTGGACAGCTGGTTCTGATCACTGTATCATTTTTTTGTAATATAAAAATGGGTTATGGACTATTTCTCTTGAGAAATGCTGAAACAGCATGTGAGATCACACACACACACACACACACACACACACACACACACACACACACACATACACACAGGTTTTAGACACGAGGTGTTACCTGGAAGGCCAGAAGCTAATTATAGAGTAGAACCGGCATTGATCAAGAATCTCCTAGTTATCTAAGTTAATTATCACTGTAGTTGCTAAGAGGGAATGTTTATGATGTCCAGAGGAAACACAGTTAAATTTTCACATGGTGATACAAAGCATGTTGCACCTTCATGAGATCTGGCAGAAAGACAGACATGCTTTGATGTCTGTGTGAGAGAGGATACTACTTTAAGATCAAAGAAATGTCATTTGAAAAAAAGAAAATGAGTTGTGCTGCGATCACAGAATATTAATTTACCTTCTGGAAAAGACAACCTGTTTTGTATAAATATATTTTTTTATATGTTTTGACAAGTAGGAGCCAGGTGACCTCATGTAAAGAGGTGGGCAAAGCCAGCTTTAAAACAATATTCTGCTTTCCTTCCGAGGACACACTTCTATCTAGACTCTGACAAAGAAACATCTTTGAGCACTTTAAGCAGATATTTAGAGAGAGAGAGAGAGAGAACTCTAAGTACTGGAGTAGGAATTGTACTGTTAAAACTTTGTTCTTTTAATAGATTTGTATGTCTTGTGATATAATAGTTCTGTATTTTATGTTTTAGATATTTTTTATCTATTTTAGTAAAGCTCTATTTTTAGACCCTACTTGGTCTGTCTTTGATTTCTTTCCTTTTACAAGTGGAGTATATATGGTTAAAGCAGACACTGTACATAAGCTTGAATGGTGATACCAAACTGGAAAAAGGTAAGCATGTTAAATCTGAGGTCTTTTATTACAGTTTTTAAGGGTTCATTTCTGTACACCTGGTTAGGTGCCCGTAGGCAAAGATATCTGGCCCCCCAAAGACAGAATTATCTGAGCCTGTACATTGGGTATGCTAACAAGAAGTTCACAGTTTGAATCCCTCCAAGACTTGAGACCAAAGGTTGATTCGAACCCCCAAAACAGACAGGAGGGTTACTTTGTTTCTGTTAACTGTTCACAAAACTGCGCTCAGAGGTTGGCACTTTGGGAGTAGAGGGCTGACCTGCTGAGTGGGTTTGTGACAGATTGGTTGGCAGCGGTGGGATAATTTTGGTATCAGAAGCTTTTATTGTTCAGCGTGTCAGCTTGAGACCATCAGCTCACTTGCAAAGAAAGAAAAAGGCAGGGTTTTATTTTAAAAAAGGAAACAGAACTATATCACTTGGCGTACAGTCAAGTTCCTACCCATTTTATTTTTTTTCCTAAAGTGGAAGTCAGAGTAGCAGTAGTGAGGGAAGATGGCTTCCAACTACACCAGGCACACTGTAGACTACTTAAGGCAGTTGTGCGGGGATAGAGGAGTCCCGTTTGAGGTCAAAGCCAACAAACAGAACCTTATAGATGCCCTGATGGTAGCAGATATACAGAGAGTGAGTCACAGCCCATGACTGAAAAGGAGTAAACTTCGAGTGTGGCAGGGCAAGTGGCCAGTGTTGATGAGGAGAGCAATAGGGCCACTGTTAGTGAAGGGCCACAGCAGCAGAGGAAGGTCACCAGTATCCTAGATCCAGAAGTACTCGGGCTGCAAATTGAGTTGCGTAGGATGGAGCTGGAGTTCCAAGAGAAGAGAGAGAATGAGAGAGACGAGAGGCAGACCATGAGGAGCGTGAGCATAAGCAAGCTGCAGAGGAGAAGAGAGAATGAGAGAGACAAGAGGCAGACTGGGAGGAGCATGAGCACTAGCAAGCTGCAGAGGAGAAGAGGGAGCGAGAACGCCGAGAGACAGAGTGAGAACAGAGAGACACTGACCGTGTGGAGCGGGAGCGCCAGAGGCAACATGAACTGGAGAAGCTACGACTCTGATTAGCAGCACCAGAGCAGGTAAGTGGCTTGGGTTTAACTGGGACTACAGGACTGGGTTACAAATTAAATTCCAAATTAATAGCTGAATTTAAAGAGGGGGGGGATATGTATGCCTTTTTAAATTCTTTTGAAAAAGTTTGTATTCAGGCTAAAATTCCTAGAGAGTCCTGGAGCTTCCAGATATCCCCACTACTTACCGGTAAAGCTCGGGATGCATTGGATCAAATGGACAATGAGGACAGTAATGATTACAGCAAACTAAAAGATGCACTGTTAAAAAGTTTGAATTAACTGCTGAATCATACAGAGCTAAATTCCATAAGCTCAGGAGAAGCCCTGACATGAGCTACGAGGAGCTAGCCATGAAACAATGTCAGTTTTTAAAATGTTGGTGGAAAGGAATTGAGGCAAACTCTGTTGATAAAATTGAAAATGTGATTTTATTAGAACAGTTTTATTGGGCATGCCCAGCAGAGCTAAAAACCTGGCTAGAGGACCGAGAGCCCAAAACAGTGTAAGTGGCTGTTGGACTCTTGGACCGCTATGCCAAGAGCAGACCTGCTCTGAGAGTGAATTGGGAGGGTGTCGCAGTGCAGAAAGGGGAAAGTGTGCCTTCAGGGCAGCTTAAACCCTCATTGCCTCCACTGAAACCAGTTAGCCCCAGGTTTCAGAGAAAAGATTTCTCTGAGAGAAGAAATGAATGCTGGTTGTGTAAAGAAACTGGGCATATTGCCAGACAGTGTCCCAAAAAGGCATGCAATACACAACAGGGCGCTAGAAAGGAAGTGGGTTGTTTATATGTTCCTGGAAGCATGCTAGTGAACATGAGGGAACACATGCACCCAGTCATGGTGAATGGTGTACAGACACAGGGGTTGAGGGACACAGGGGCATTCCTGATCTTGGTAAAGGGGGATCTGGTATAGTCTGGTCAGCTTATACCCAATAAATACGTCACTGTACAGGACTTTGTGGGTGGGGAGAAAATATTACCTCTCTCTAGTGTTCTCTTAGACTGGGGTGAAACAGGGGGAACTGTGCAACAGGTGGCTGTAGCTAAAACGTTAACAGTGGAAGTGATCCTGGGCAACAATCTCCAACAAGGGATGGTATGTGCAGTTATCTGTAGCCAAGCAGCAAGGGAAAATTGTAGTTCTCTGAACCCCACAGAAGCCATTGTGTAAACCACTGAAAGGCTTGTTCCCCAGCCTGTGTCTCCAGATGGGGAGACTAATGAAAATGGGGTAGAAATTTCCCCAGTAGCAAGTAACCACACAGCTACAGAGGGTTACTCTGAAGAGGGAGGGGTGACCCATTGTCAGAGGGTGGGGATTGACAGTGATCATGAGTATCCTGACACTAGTACTAGGGACCCTAGTTTAGCAAATGAAGGAGACCTGTCCCATGCCTTGGGAATGTGTGTGGGATTTGCAGCTGCTCAGAGAAGTGACTCTAGTTTAGAGAAGCTGAGGGATTGGGCAGACTCAGACGACATACAGGGAGGTGATGGCAGACATAAAGTTTATTGGGAAAATTGACTTATGTATACTCAGGCAGTACAGACAGAGGGAGGGATGCTAGGCAGGCAGCATGTTGTTCCCCAAGGGTATCATGAGCAGTTGCTCAAAATTGCACATGATATTCCCTTGTCTGGTCATCTGGGAATCATGCACACTATGCAGTGGTTGGCCCAGAATTTCTACTGGCCTAACTTCACCCAGCAGGTGAAGGAGTATTGCAGGTCTTGTCACCGGTGTCAAGAAATAGGGAAGGTGGGCAAGAAAACCCAAGCTGCCCTGATTCCATTACCCGTAGTGGAGGAGCCATTCCAAAGGGTGGGAATGGATATTGTGGGGCCTTTAAATGCCCCCAGCTCCTCAGGGAAGAGATTCATCCTGACTGTGGTGGATTATGCCACCTGGTACCCAGAGGCAGTCGCTTTATCCTCACTGAGGACAGACAAAGTGGCAGATGCCTTACTTGGGATTTTCTCCTGTGTTGGGTTTCCACAGGAGGTTATCACCGATCGAGGGGGTTCCTTCATGTTGGACCTGATGAAATGTTTATGGGAGAAGTGGGGTGGTGCACAGATGCACGACACTGTATCATCCACAAGCCAATGGTCTTGTGAAAAGATTCACTGGTACCCTAAAGTCAATGCTCCGGGTGTTTGCTGAACAGTATGAGAGGGACTGGGAGAAATACCTTCCCCACCTGTTGTTTGCATACAGGGAGGTGCCCCAAGAGTCGACAGGATTTTTTTCCTTCAAACTCTTATATGGATGCCGGGTATGTGGGCCCCTAGACTTGATCTGGGAGGACTGGGAAGGTAATCATGCCACCCAGGGAACCCCCATTGGGGATTACATCCTTAGGTTTAAGGAAAAGCTGAAGGAGCTTATGGGAACAGCCCAGAGCAACCTGGCAGCTGCCCAACAGAAGCAAAAAGTGTGGTACGACCACAGAGCCAGAGTTCACTCATACATGGTGCATCAGGAAGTCATGGTCCTTATTCCGGTCTGGAAAGATAAGCTGCAGGCTGAGTGGGCAGGACCGTACAAGGTAGTTAGGAAGGTAAATGACGTGAACTACATTGTGGAGTTACCTGACCGAAGACAGGCAGAAAGGATGTACCATGTCAACATGATGAAGCCATATGCAAATAGGGCTGACATGGTGTTTACAGTGTGTAGTCGTGGGGAAGGGACAGATGAAGGCGACCCCCTTCTGGATTTGCTGGAAGAAAGTAAGTGGAAGTCCTCTGTAGAGGCAGTAAAATTATCTCCCCAGCTGGCCCCGGACCAGATCCAGAAAGTAAGGGAGGTTTTAGCAGACTTTGCCCCATTGTTTAGTGCCAAGCCTGGACTAACCCCCTTAGCGATGCACGATATGGAGACAGGGACACAGAAGCCCATACGGAGGACAGCATATCAGGTGTCAGAGGCTGTCCAAAAGGACATTAGGAGGGAAGTGGAGAAGATGCGGGATGTAGGGGTAACCCAGAGATCCCACAGCCCCTGGGCTTCACCCATAGTCCTTGTGCCTAAGCCAGATGGCTCTACTCATTTCTGTGTGGACTATTGTGGACTGAATGCAGTCACGAAGTCAGATGCCCACCCGATGCCCCAGATGGATGAACTCCTGGACAAGTTGGGAGGGGTGACCTACTTTACGATGATTGACCTGACCAAGGGGTATTGGCAGGTAGAGTTGACAGACAGAGCTAGGGAGAGGTTGTCCTTCATCACTCCGATAGGCTTATTTGAGTTTAAAGTAATGCCTTTTGGAATGAAGAACACCCCGACAACTTTCCAAAGGTTGGTGAACCAGGTGTTAAATGGTGCTGAGGAGTACGCCGTGGCGTACCTGGATTACATTGCCATCTTTAGTACCAGCTGGGAGGAATACCTATCCCACCTTAGGGAAGTGCTGGGCAGGATACAGAGGGCTGGGATCACTGTCAAAGCCGAGAAGTGCCAGGTGGCCATGGGAGAAATTGCATACCTTGGGCATGTGATAGGCTGGGGACAGCTCCATCCTAACCTCAAAAAGATAGAGGTAATCCAGGCATGGCCCAGACCAGAAACACAGAAGCAAGTCAGGAGTTTTCTAGGGACAGCAGGGTACTACAGGAAATTTGTACCAATTACAGTGCCCTGGCTGCTCCCCATCTGACCTGACAAAGAAAAGGATGCCCAAGAAAATTATCTGGGACCCAGCCTGTGAGAAAGCCTTTACCAGATTAAAGGAGGCACTGTGCAGTGCTCCTGTTTTGACAATTCCTGACCATAGCAAAACCTTTATAGTTCAGACTGATGCCTCAGATGTGGGTATTGGGGCAGTACTAAGTCAGACATCCAGCCAAGGGACAGATCACCCAGTAACATACCTGAGTAGGAAGTTACTACCCAGAGAGCAAGCATACTCCATGGTGGAAAAAGAATGTCTTGCCATAGTGTGGGCCCCAAAGAAGTTGGAACCATAATTGTATGGACAGCATTTTGTGGTGCAGACTGATCACAGCCCTCTGGTTTGGCAGACACAGATGGGAAAGAACAATGGTAGATTGCTAAGATGGAGTCTTGCTTTGCAAGGGTATGATATGACAATATTACATAGGGCTGGAGCCAAAAATCAGACCTCAGATGGGCTGTCTAGGGTCTATGAGGAGTGAACTGATTTGGGAAGCTCATCCTATGCAGGGGATAGATTCCCCAAATTCAGTCTAGGTGCGGAGGAACTATGACACTTGGACAGCTTGTTCTGATCACTGTATGATTTTTTGTAATATAAAAATGGGTTATGGACTGTCTCTCTTGAGAAATGCTGAAACAGCATGTGAGATCACACACACATACAGACACACAGGTTTTAGATACAAGGTGTTACCTGGAAGGCCAGAAGCTAATTATAGAGTAGAACCAGCCTTGATCAAGGATCCCCTAGTTATCTAAGTTAATTATAGCTATAGTTGCTAGAGGGAAATCATAAACGTTTATGATGTCCAGAGGAAACACAGTTAAATTTTCACATGGTGATACAAAGCATGTTGCACCTTCATGAGACCTGGCAGAAAGACAGACATGCTTTGATGTCTGTGAGAGAGAGAGAGAGAGAGAGAGAGAGAGGATACTGCTTAAAGATCAAAGAAATGTCATTTGAAAAAAAGGAAATGAGTTGTGCTGAGATCACAGAATATTAATTTACCTTCTGGAAAAGACAGCCTGTTTTTGTATAGATATATTTTTTTATATATTCTGACAGGGAGGAGCTAGGTGACCTCGTGCAAAGAGGTGGGCAAAGCCAGCTTTTAAACAGTATTCTGTTTTCTTTCAGAGGACACACTTACATCTAGATTCTGACAAAGAAACATCTTTGAGCACTTTAAGCAGGTATTTAGAGAGAGAGAGAAATCTAAGTACTGTAGAAGGAACGGTACTGTTAAAACCTTGTTCTTTTAATAGATGTGTTTGTCTTGTGATATAAACGTTCTTTATTTTATGTTTAAGATTTTTTTTATCTATTTTAGTAAAACTCTATTTTTACAGCCTACTTGGTCTGTTTTTGATTTCTTTCCTTTTACAAGTGGAATATATATGGTTAAAGCAGACACTGTACACAAGCTTGAATGGTCATACCAAACTGGAAAAAGGTAAGCGTGTTAAATCTGAGGTCTTTAATTACAGTTTTTAAGGGTTCATTTCTGTACACTTGGTTAGGTGCCTGTAGGCAAAGATATCTGGCCCCCCGAAGTCAGAATTATCTGAGGCTGTATATTGGATATGCTAACAAGAGGTTCACAGTTTGAATCCCACCAAGACTTGAGTCCAAAGGTTGATTCGAACCCCCAGAACAGACAGGAGGGTTACCCTGTTTCTGTTAACTGTTCACAAGACTGTGCTCGGAGGTTGGCACTTTGGGAGTAGAGGGCTGACCTGCTGAGTGGGTTTGTGACAGTCAGCACCAAGTTAAAAGGAATGCTCCTTTCATTATTTCACACATGAAAAAAGGTAGTACAGCAGACTCAGCTACTGGAAATTATCATATCATTCCAGTCAGGATGTAAGTAAAGGAAGTTGTAACATAGCATTAAAAAATATAGGTCAGAGTTCTCAACAGATTGTTGTGCTGCTGCTTTACAGAGATTCACCACGTTACATAGTTATGGTGTTACACATAACCTAATAAGTGGGCACCTTACATCCAGGGGAATCTTTCTTGCTCCACATAGTGCAATACATTTCTGTAAAAACTGCCCATAATTTCATTACAGTGTGTCATGTCACAGAGGAATTCCCATTCAGAAAAGCCACCCACATTCTGCCCCACTTTCTCAGCAATGTTAGGACGTGATGCCAGGGGGTGCGTAGGTGCATGCTCCACTTTAGTGAATGTCCGGCAGCTATCCAAATGTTTCTTTATGTTATAAGGTTCACTTTGTGGTGAAATGTGGGCATGTTTCCACTAACAAGGCTCTTCTTACTGGAAATGTGCCCACACGGTTCACCACAAACTGACCATTATAACATACAGAAACATTCAGAAAGCTGCCGGACAATCGGACATTCACTATAATAGAGCACGCACCCGCGCTCTCCCTGGCATCATGTCCTAACATTGCTGAGAAAGGGGGGGCAGAATTTGTGCAGCTTTTATGAACAGGAATGCCTCCGTGACGTGACATACTGTAATGAAATTAGGGGCGGTTTGCGCAGAAATGTTTGCACTATGTGGAGCAAGAAAGATTCCCCTGGAAGTAAGGCGGCCATATATTGGGTGCAATGCTGTAACTTGGTGAATCTCTTTCAAGTCTATTTCACAAGCAAAATAGTTATAGAGCCTCAGTAATGTTTAGTTTGTGTCAGGGCTCATGAATCGGATGTTAAGTGTTTCGCAAACAGAGTGAAGACTGAGTAATGCGAGTATGTTGTGCTAAACTGCATGTGTGCTGTCACCGTTCTTTCCTGTGTATGCATACATTGTACAGCTTCATGCAAACATACATATGGTAAGACTTGTTGCATTATCAAGAATAAAGATAACAAAGAATACCTGATGTATATTTTATTGGTACCATCAGTGCCAGCAGACTAAGTGACATGATATTTCTTCAGAGGTATCGGGTCACTGCACACCTCAGACACTCACAGTGCACACATGACTTTGCGGAGATCATAGTACAAATAAACACATGCTCTCCTAAAAGTTATGTGTGCAGTATAGTATATACTGTGACTAATGTGCACTCTGGCCAGACACCTCTGAAAAAGTATTGTAACACTTAGTCCACCGATGATGATGGTGACAATAAAATATATCGTATTCTGCTCACTATTCTTTATAACATAAACACTGCCTGCAACAAGTCAGCAACAGCAATATATGTTTGCAACACACTGGACAATATCTGATGTCTCACACACACAGACACACACACACACACACACACACACACACACACATATATATGAAACAACACTGCACACATGCAGTTTTACACATCGTACTTGCACTACTCACAACAGCTTCTCCACAAACACTCCAAGACAAAAAGTAAACATTACTGAGGCACTGCACCTACAGAAGGGAAAATGTGTATTATTAAACAACAACAAAAGCCACACAAAAACAGTACAGCACAGTAGTGGGGTGGGGGTGGGTCCAGAAAACAATCCCTTAATGTGGCCGTGGGATGCCGTGGTGTTCCAGCAGCAGGTGCAGCATTGTGAGTATTTGCAGCTGCTGTTGTTGGATTGTATCTACTGCTGCTGCACAGCACCTACCCTCTCATTATTCTCCTGCAGGGCCGCCCACACCAGAGCAATGTTGGCCTCTGTTGCAGGGACTGTGGCAGGGTCCACTGCAGGTGGAAACCCAGGTAGTGGTGATGGTGGAGAGGGTGGTGCTGGTGGCTGTGGTGGCGGTGGATGTGGTGGAGCAGCTGCTGCACTGACCCTCCTCCTCCTCCTGCTGTGGCAGAGAGGCACAACTTCAACCCCAGCAGCACCCTGGGCCACTGCCACAGAAGGGCCAGCAGGTAGATGCCTGGCCCCTTCCATGGCAGCCTGCCACTCCACCTTGTGGTGTTTCAACATGTGGGTGCGCTAGCCACCAGTCCTCAAATGTGTCCCTCAGGGGTCACGGTGCAGTAGCACACCACACAGATGGCACACCATGATTGTATTCTCTCCCCCACACAGTTAAAAAACTCCCACACTGGGGAGCTTTGGGGGGGGGATCAGATACAGTTCTAGCACCACCTACGTTTTTGTGGGGCACCTCCTGTTGCTGTGGAGGTGGTGTTGCTGGAGCCCCTACAGCTGCTACCAGTGGTGGTGGTAGTGGCAGAGTAGGTGAATGCGCAGCAGCCACCAGTGGCACTGGTACTGCTGCTTCCACAGGTGGGAAGCAACACCCAAGAGTTGGGAGCAGTCCAGCAACACACAACTGACCCCATGTGTGCACACTCTCCTGCTCTGCCCATGCCCATGGGCCAGCGACTCTCCTTCTCCAGGGTCCATCCTTCCCACACAAGTCCCTGACCCCGACTATAAACGAGTCCAACCAGAGTCAACGCCTAGCCTTCACCCAGTGGCCACACTCACTCTCACACTCCCAGACACACACACACACACACACACACACACACACACACTGACACACATATACACAAAACAAAACAAAACTTATAAAAAAAATCACTACCAACAAAACAATCAGAAACACAATACAAAAACTAAATAAATATGTAGCTTTTAAAAAAGCTGTTTTTTTCTGGCACAAAAGCAATAAAGCACTTTCTGACACACCAACTGCTCTCCACTCCAAAATGCCTTCTCCCTCTACAACTGCAAAGGAGAAAGTGAAACTGCTACTCTGACTCACTTCCTTCCTGCCTGGCTAAAGCATGTGACTTACAGTATTGTAAGCCATGTGATGTGTGGGGGGCTGCCTATTTTCTTGTCACTTTACCTTACTTCGCATTAAGGCATAATGACAACATGAAGTAATAATAAGAATGCGAAGTGAGCACTTTGTGGTGCCCACTTCACGTCCTCTTCGCCAGTGGATTTAAAATTCACTGCATCTCTACTGTGCATGTGGGACTACTAGCGCATGCACAGTGGAGTGCGGCAACCATCTTGGACACAGCAGAGTGTGCTGTGTTCTGCCATGATCCCCTGGATTTTTTTCTTTGAAATTATACATATCTCCCCCACCCAAGCCTTCCTTTCAGCACCTACCACCCCACGCCCCCCAGAAACATAAGAGTGACACTGGGGTGCCCAATCCCCCGGTGTCATGATCAGCTGAAAAATAGTGCAGTGGGACTGAGGACAACAACCAGAGTGCTCCATGGATGTGGAAGTGACTGTGGTGCAAATCCAACATGTTGTTTGGTTGGAAGGAATGCACTGAGTTATTTTCTCAAAGCAAGAGGTCTGCAGGGCTCTGCCCACTGCAGCCCTTAAAAAGACCCAAACTGAGTGAATATGGAGCCTAAATGTAACTCTCTCACCCAGGGCAGTCCCCCCACACTGTTTTATTTCATGTAGCTAGGCTAGGGGAGACGGACATCACATATCAGGATTTACAGTATCTACATTAATACTTCAGACAGCAACCCTTCACATTTGCTGAAACTGCAGTACTTAAATTGGACGGAAAACAAACAGAGGTACAGTATCACATTTCTGGGAACATAGTTCAGTTGCACCCTTTATGTTAAGTATCATGGTAAAATCACATTGCACTGCCACTTGGATAGCTGGGGTTATGCATTAACTTCAGAATCCTATGCTGAGGCATGCTTCATGTGGGTGTATGATAGAAGTAAGGCTCTCAGTTCCCAGACAAGAAGTGTGAGTGCAGCTCTTTTGACAGACCCACGAATAGTATTGCAGTTGGTTATGAAGTCAGTCAATTGCCCACCCTATTGACTGTATGAAAGATGTTACCCTGAGGACCTGATCATTAGGATGAGGGAAATAGACAAAATGGGGATAACATTTTATAGAGGTTGCATTCTTTAAAAATAATACAGATGGAGTCTGTTGCATTCAGCAATAAAAGCTCAACTTTACTGTAGTTGTCCGAGGCAAAACAAAACAAGATTTTCCTCACTGGTCTCACCCAGTTTGAGTATTTGTAATCTACGTCTAGTTTAGGATTGACCAAATATGGGCAGAAGTATGAAATTGTATTCAAGGAAAGCATGCAAACAAGTCTACCTTAACACTTAGTGTCCCTGAATCATCACTTTTAAATTACATCAGAGTTTCACAAATCTTCACTTAAATCAATATCAAATAAATACTGATTGTTGGAATTGTAGCAGAATACATGTCACAAAAGCGTGTAAAAGGAAAATAATAATTCTTACACTATGTGAATTTCACAACATAAAATTATTACCCAGTATTTCACTTGGTCACTGAAACCTTCAACAATACTGAATTTTATTACATAGCACCTGCCATTAATTGGCATAATAGTTCATAATACGAAACCAAAGCAAGATGTCATACCTCTTTGGATGGAATGTTCACTGCCCTGAGAGTCATACTCCATGGATGCATAACTTTCATTTTTAAGTTCACACTAAATTTTACTTCTGATTTTAATAAATCACTAAACCAAGTGATTATAGACCTGCAGAAAAAAAATACCTGGCTTGCATCCTGAAAAGGCTGCAGATGTATATCTAACAGTGAACAATAAAATGCAACTCTCCATGCCTTTTCAAACATTCATTACTCTGTATGTCAAGGAAATCTATTCAAAGAATAAAATGGCCAAAAGACTTCCACACTCTTCACGATCTTTTACAACACTAAAGCCTCTTTTTTTTTTTAAGTGTCTTCTCCATTTGCAAAGTATACTGCAAAGCCACTATAGGGCAACACCTCTTGGAAGTTGCATTCCTCTTCCCACTGCTATCCCCTAAGCACTTCTTGTCCTGGGTCCTTCTTCTCTAAAGCAGATTATTATGGCCCAACAAACCATAGTCCGTCACCCTACCGCTGTGCCATAGAAACCACCACACCAACCCCAGCCGCTATTAAATACGTATAGTGTCCCACCCATTTCTCAAGTCCTCCTCTACCATCAGCTGCATACTGAGCAACACAGACTATTTTATTATTTTCTCTTTTCTGTACCCTGGCCTGTCTCATCTTAAAGGTACACAGCCACCACTCCCTGCTCACTCTCTAGGAAACCATGGCCCCAAATTTTAAACTCTTACTGAGTGCCTTTCCCATTCTCATATTTCTGTCTTTGCCCACTCCCACAAGCAAGACAAGCCATAGTTTGGTTTACTCACCCAATATTGAAATCTTGAAAAACCTTCACTTCAACCTAGGTTGCTCATCTAGGAACTTTTTCACTATTAATAAAGGACCTTAGTCTACCTCCATGATCCTGCCCCCTATAAATATTTGGCCTCCAGGTGGATCACATCCCTGTCAACGTGTCCTTAAGAACCACACCATCCTCATTTTATACAGGGAAAAGACAGAACCTTGCAGTGTTTGCATGAAGGTTAAATGTTTTGCCAAGGCTCAAAGAGAACTCCTACTCAGGATAGCCCTTATACTACTTCTGCTATCTGGAAACATTCATCCTAATCCAGGTCCTGAAGCACCTCCCACCTACAATGCGCGCCCTAAACAAGGTACCATTAAACTGGCCACAATTAATATCTGTAGCCTTTTAAGCAAAATTGATGTCCTGAAAGTCTGGATAACTCAGCACAACCCTGACATACTATCTGTTGTTGAGACATGGTGACCCCCAAAATACCAGATTCTACAGTAGCTATACCTGAATACACTATATTCAGGCTGGACAGGTTGACCAAAATGTGGGGGTGGATGCACTGTATTTCTAAAAAATTCCCTAAAGGGGTATGCTATGCCACCAATTGATCTTAGTGGCAAAAGTTAGGCACCGGAGATAAAAGTGCTGTTGGGGGCTTACCATAAAACAATATCAATACTCTCAGTCCACATACCTCCCAAAGACCCGGCCACTGGTCTCCTCAGTCTTCTTGACAATCTCCACTCACAAAATCACCTCATGGAGACAATTATCATGGGAGATTTTAACATGAACTGGCTGTCACCTGCGACCAACTCACTAAAGGATGCAATAATAGCCCTTCACCTAACTCAACTTGTTAATACACCCACTAAATAAACTATAAAATGGGGACTAGCACCACCCTCAACTGGATAATTTCTAACCAACCTAACTGCCTTTCCAATGTAACTGTGCACACTGACTCCATCAGTGATCATTCCCCAATCACATGTAGTTGGACTAATAAATTCCTTATCTCCCCTCCCCAAACTATCTACAGTGGGTTTCTCAGAAGGGGGCCACCTGGACCTCCGAAAACAACAGCTTCGTGCCCAAAATTGGAACATCCTGGACTCAACCAATGATGTTAATGTAGCCCTCTGTCACTTTATAAGGGTTTTCAATACTGCCTGTGATACACATGCCCCTCTCAAAAAGATTAAGGTCTCTGGCACGGTTAGCCCCTGGATCACTCCTGAGCTCCTTTCCCACATGAAGTTTCGGGACCATTTCTGGCACTGTGCAAAAGCCACTGGTAAGTAGCAGGACCTACAAGCCTATAAAGCTGCTAGAAACAACTGCATGAGGGAGACTCACCAGGCAAAAGACAAGTACCATAGGGAGATGCTTACCAACTCCTGGGGTGATAGCAGAAGGTTCTGGTCTAATATAAATGACGTCACTGGCAAAAAACCTAAAGTATTCCCTACAATGCTAAACATAAATGGGACACCTACTGCCAACTCTCTGGAAATTGCTAATGCCTTTAATAATGCTTTTACCAATTTGAGCTGTGTTCTCCCACCTGACTTTTTCGATGATGATGCTGCCCGCTCCACAAACCACGGTGATGAAAATAGTCCTGAGCACCCCCCTTTTTATTTTAAAAGGGTATCATGCAACCTGGTTAGAAAACTACTAGCTAAGGTCCTAAGAAATGCAAGACACAGTAGTGATGGACTAGACCTTAAGCTTACCACCCTAACCCTAGATGAAGTTCTCCTACCTATAACTAAAATTCTAAACCTTTCTCTTACACTGGGACAATTTCCTGATGCCTGGAAAATGGCCATCATAACTCTGGTGCATAAAACTGGTGATCGTTCCTTACAGGGTAACTATAGGCCTATATCCATTCTACCTCCACTCTCCAAGGTGCTCAAGCGAATTGTTACCAACCTGCTTGGTGCTTGTCTGGACACATACGCCATCCAGTGCCCATAACAACATGGCTTTAGAAAGGGGCACAGTACTACCACAGCATTAGAAACATAGAAACATAGAATTTGATGGCAGATAAGGACCACTTGGCCAACCTAGTCTGCCCATTTTCCTACCTAACAGATAAGCTGCAGATCCTAGTTAACCAACAGCTTACTTCCTCCTACCCCCCACTAGGACTGCCTTATGTCTGTCCCATGCATTCTTGAATTCCTCCACTGTTCTTGACTCCAAGACCTCCTCAGGGAGGCTGTTCCATGCATCCACAACCCTCTGTGAAAAAATACTTTCTCACATTACCTCTGAGCCGTCCCCCCTCTATCTTCAAATTGTGCCCCCTTGTTCTTGCACATCTCTTTTTCTGAAAGATGCTACCCTCTTGGACTTTGTTGATTCCCTTGAGGTACTTGAACATTTCTATCATGTCCCCTCTCTCACTTCTTTCCTCAAGGGCATACATATTAAGGTCCTTTAGTCTTTCTTCGTATGTCTTCTGGTGCAGACTCTGCACCATTTTGGCTGCCCTCCTCTGGACAGCCTCCACTCTGTCTATGTCTTTGCGGAGATGGGGTCTCCAGAACTGCACACAGTACTCCAGATGGGGTCTCACCAACTGTCTGTACAGAGGGATAACAACTTCCTGTTTTCTACTATTGATGTCTCTTACTATGCATCCCAGTATCCCCCCAGCCTTCCTTACTGCCTTCTCACATTACTTGCCCACCTTTAGGTCATCTGATATAATTACCTCCAGGTCCCTTTCCATTTTTACTGTTGTCAGTATCTCACCCCCCATTGTGTATGCTTCCCCTTGGTTTTTGTTTCCCATGTGCATTACCTTGCACTTCTTTGCATTGAATCTGATCTGCAATACATTTGACCATTCCTCCAACCTTGCCAAGTCCCTTCTCATCCTTTCCACTCCATCTTGTGTATCAACCCTGTTGCAGATCTTTGTGTCGTCTGCAAAGAGACATACTTTTCCTTCCAGGTCCTCTGCCATGTCACTTATAAAGACATTAAAAAGGACTGGTCCCAGTACTGAACCCTGCGGTACCCCGCTAGTAACCCTCCTTTCTTCACTGTGTACTCCATTTACTATTACCCTTTGAATCCTGTTGTCTAGCCAATTTTTTATCCAGGCTACCACCTTGGGACCCACTCCAAGGCTGGCTAACTTGTGTATTAATCTTTTGTGTGGGACTGTATCAAATGCCTTGCTAAAATCTAGGTAGGCCATGTCCACAGCCCCTCCCTGGTCTACTACTTTGTCACCCAGTCAAAGAAATCTATTAGATTCATCTGACACGACCTTTCCATCGTGAATCCATGCTGCCTTGGGTACTGTGCCCCACTGGCCTCTAGGTACTCAACAATTCTTTCCTTCAGAAGTGATTCCATCATTTTCCCTACCACTGAGGTCAAACTAACTGGACTGTAGTTTCCTGCCTCTGTCCTGCTCCCACTTTTGTGAAGAGGAATCACATCTGCCCTCCTCCAGTCCTCGGGTACCACCCCATCCTCCCATGATTTGTTAAAGATACTAGTCAGCGGTGTCACTAGTTCTACCCTTAGTTCTTTTAGAATTCTTGGGTGAATCCCATTAGGCCCCATTAATTTGTCCACTTTCAATTTTATTAGTTCTTTCAGAACCCTTTCTTCTGTAAATGTACTGGTATCGACCCCTGTCTTCAGATTGTTTCTCTTGTTTGGTTTAGGTACCTCCCTTTGTGAATACTGAGCAGAAATATTCATTCAGTATCCCTGCTTTTTCACTGTCACCCCCTACCCACATTCCCTCCCCTTTATTAAGCCTCAGTATCCCTCCTTTGGTCTTTCTTCGCTCCCTAATGTACCTATAAAAGGTCTTATCCCCCTTTTTAACAGAATTGGCTATCCTTTCCTCGGTTTGGGCCTTTGCTATTCTGACTGCCTTCCCAGCTTCTTTCTGCTTTAACTGATAAAGTTCTCTGTCCTGCTCCTTCTGTGTTTCCTTATATTTCCTGAATGCTATCCTTTTCTCCTTAACCTTCCCAGCCACCTCTTTTGAGAACCATAGCGTTTTTTTCCTTCATTGTGTTTTATTGATTTGCTTTACACAAAGGCTTGTTGCCTCTGTGATGGCTGTTTTGATTACTCCCCTTTGTTCCTCCACTGCCTCCTTCTTTCCTGTTTGCTAGTGCTTTTCTGAGGCACTCTCTCATTTTCCCAAATTCAGCCCTCCTAAAGTTCAATACTCTTGCTTTTGTGTGGCTTGATTGTATGGCTGTGTTTATAGTGAACCACACTGTTTGGTGGTCGCTTGTTCCCAGATGGCTACCCACTTCTAAATCTGAGATTCTTTCTCCGTCCCCACTTGAGAGTACCAGGTCTAAGACTGCTCCCTCCCAAGTGGGTTCCAATAATAGCTGTCTGAGGCATGCCCCCTGTAGGGCATCAAGAATGACCCTGCTCTTGGATGTGCCTGCAGCAAAGGTGCTCCAGTTAACATCTGGCATATTCAGATCCCGCATCAACAATATCTCCCCTTTTTCTGCCATTCCAAGGAAGCCTTCTATCATTTCCTTGTCCATTCCCTCCCCCTGAGATAGGGGTCCGTATACAACCCCCATGTGGATTGTGATGCCATTTCCTGTCTCCAGGGTGACCCAGAGTGCCTCATCTGCTCCCTGTTTACTCTTTAGTTCTGTTGCTTTGATCCCTTCCTTTACATAGAGAGCTACTCCTCCTCCTCTTTTACCCTCCCTGTCCCTCCTGTAGATTGTGTATCCTGGTATGTTGACTTCCCAGTCATGATTCTCTGTGTACCATGTTTCTGTGACTGCCACAATATCCAGGAAACCCTCTTCCATCAAGGCCACTAGTTCAAGGAGCTTGTTACACAGACTACGAGCATTGGTACTCATCACCCTCTACTTTTTGATAGCCTTACCCCTTTTAGCCCCATTCCTGTCCTTACTGCCTTTGTCTTTTTTTACATGTACCTCTGCTCTGCTCCCTAATAACTTCTCTACCTTGGTGTTTACCTCACTAATTACCATGTTTTGTGGGGGGAGGCTGGGATTTCCCTGCTCCTTTTCAGTGCCTCCCCCCCCCTGGCTAGTGTAATGCTTGCCAATGAAGCATTTAAACCTCTCACCAAGGATCCTGGTTCCCCCCTTGACAGATGCAGACCATCGCACCAGTATAGGTCTGCATCCCTCCAGGTGGCTCCTTATTACAATTCACAAGCTTCATACAACAGGCAATCGATCAAGGCAAGATTGTAGGTGCAGCCTTTGTTTACCTAACAAAAGCATTTGACACAGTGAATCACACACTGTTGCTTGGCCAGCTCTCTAAAACTGGTGTTGCCCCAAACACCCTGAAATGGTTTGGAAGCTACCTCAGTGATAGGCTACAGAGGGTGAGGATATCAAATGTAGTTTTGGAGCACAGGGCTGTCCAATCAGGGGTACCTCAAGGCTCAATCCTGGGTCCCCTATTGTTCAGTATTTTACTGAATGACATTCCAGCTGTCTGCAACCAGTGTACTCACCTCTACGCAGATGACGCGGTCATCTTTACTAGCCACCTGGATCCCAACACTCTTGAAAACAATCTTCAACAAGGCTTCACAGAAGCAGAGAGAGATGGTTTAATAATCACTAACTAGTACTAAACTACAAAAAAACTAAAGTGCAGCTGTTTTCATCCTCTCGGAATAAGTTTAAGGCTCATTAACTCACTATCACCAACAACCATGGAAAGGCTTTTGAACAAACTCAGCTTTTCAAATACCTAGGTCTAACCCTGGATAGCCACCTTACCTTTGTGCCTCACATTGAAAATGTTGCCAGAGATGTTAATACCAGAATTGGGTTCCTCTTCAGACACAGACGAAGTCTTACACAAGAAGCCCTTAAGGTTGCAGTTCAAAGCTCGGTCCTGTCAATCATTGATTATGGCCTAATCATATACTGTGCTGCAACCTACACATCTCTTACATGACTCACAATGGCCCTGAACAAAGCCTGTAGGTTAGTTACAGGTGCCTTACACCTCACTCATACCTGTGAGTTATATGCTTAATCTGGCTGGCTCCAGCTAAATAACAGGATCAAATATCAAACCTGCCTCCTGTCCAAAAAAGCTCTATTTGGATTACTACCCCAGAGCATTGGTTGCCTGCTAAACAAATTCCCTAAGACCCAACACACAGGTACCTCAGTTTCTGACCTCCTTCTAGTATCCCACTGTCGGACTGCTCAATACCAGTGATCCTTTCAATACAGAGCCCCCCTGTGGTTTAATAATCTAAGCAACCAACTGAGCAGTCTTTCTAGTCTGTCCAAGTTTAAACTTACGCTTTATCAGCATCTCCTAACCGAAAGCACTTGTGACTGTTACGCCTAGTTTCCCACTTCTGCAGACACTCTTATACTACTTTTTTCACTCTCTGAGGCTCTTACTTGGCTTCCTGTTTTGTTTCACCTCTCCTGACAGAACAATTTCCCCTTTCCCCTGCCACCTCCTCCCTTACCTCACCCCCTCCTTGCTGTTATCCCACTGACCTCCCCCCTCTTCCTGGAACTGTCCAGGCCCTCTGGTCCCCACTCTCCTTATCTTCTTCCCCTCATCTGCCCTCCTTTCCTTTTACCCCTTCTCCCACCTTAGCCTCCCTCCTCCTCACCCACGGCAAGGCTCTGGCTGCCATATTTTCTTTTCCTTCTCTATCTGGACTTTACCCTCTCAACTCCCCTACCCCTTCCTTACTCTTCCCCTTCCCCCCAACTCTGATTAGCAATGTTGCTTCAAATGTACCTTATTGTTTTCTGTGCTTGCTTGTAATCTTGAGTGTGTAGCACTGTTCCCACTTAGTTACCAGTTGACTTGCTGTGCTCCGATGATACCATGAATATTGTCTGTATCTCCATTGATACCATGAATGCTGTATATAACTTCCAACTTTATTGTAACCCTTTCCTTTGATGTGGAACCTTTGTAAATGAGCTGCCCCTAGCTGAAAGGTATTTGTAATCCAAGATTTAAACAAATAAATATAATAAATATTTTTAATTTGTTTTCATTCTGCACCTGCTTTTAGCAAATAGCAATCAGAAAGTCTATATGGTAAGTGCCTTGAATCCCTTCAAGCAGATTATATTCCAGACTACCCATAATCGCATGCTGCCTCGTCAAATTTGACACTGAAGCTCCCCTTAAATGATGCCTCCAACCCAGCACACCCACTAGTCCCCACCTCCCTCCTTACCCTCTCCTCATAGTACCCAAAAATGTTTGCAGTGTTTGAATAGTATGATCAGCTCAGTCACATCGCTTCTACTGAGGTTCCATAGTGGTGCGGCATGAGCTAATCTTCATTCAGGCAAGTATGAATGACATGATGTTATCCGATAGTAGGAACACCTAACCATCCAGTGTTACTAATATCAAAGGATGTCATTTCAAGTCGAGCACATGCTGCTCCACTGTGGGACTGCAGTAGAAGTGACGTGAGGAAGTCTGTCACCTGACTCAGACACTGCAAATGTTACTGGTGCCATGAGGAGGGGATGGGGAAGGCGAGCACTGGGGCAAGTGGGTGTTGTGGGTGGGGATTCTTACTTGAATAGGAGATATGAAGACCTAACAGCCTCTGCCAGGTGGGGTGGGGATCTGCTTGATGGGGGGGTACATTGCACTTTGCAGTTCTCATGTTCAAATCTCCCCACCACTAGACCCAACCTGTACCAGTGAATTATCATGACTGAATAATTAAAGAGAGACTGCCTAAAATCTCACTCTTTTTCTTCTTATATCTAGGGTTCTGCTGTAAGAACAGGATGTTTTAACATAGAAATACATGTGAATAAACTTTGTTTGCTCAATCATAGTTTTTTTTTACCTTTTTTTCGTTTAATATGAATCTGTGCAGGCCACATGAAATGGAAAGCCCTAGACTATGTACATGCATGCTACAAATGTTGATGGCCACTAGAGAGGTGGCTGTTTCAGATGTGGACACTCAGAACTGTGGGCATGCCTGTACTACGCAAGAGCGGTGAATTTGCTCTCTGTGATCTTGGAGGCACTGGCAGCCTATCAGTTTTTTATGACTGAGGAGTGCTGCATTTTTCAGCATGGCATTGGCAACAGCATCTTATTAGGTGAGATTTTTTTTTATGCAAAAAAAAAAATAACCAATGTTAGTTGCGTGGCTTTGCTATCACAAAAATCAGACAAATGTATGCTAACTTAGTCATCATTAAGGGCATTGTATTTGTCACAGACAGCATGGCTAACGATGTATATGAGAGTTTTATTTGTAAACTCGAGTAAAGGTTTTACTAAAATTATTTTCAGTATTTCAATTCAATCCTTGATCAATTAATTTACTCCATATATATTAATAGTTCAGGTGCCCGCCCCCCCCCACACACACATTTATTCTAACTGCACATTCATTCAAACTGCATATGGATTATTCGGGGCCTTATCAAATCAGTCCATTGGTAACACCACTGGTAAACTGTGGGATGTAAAATTAGGAAACCATACATGTGGCTAAGTTATGAATATTTGTTACGAGTTTGTGGTTCATAAATCAGTGAAACCTGCTTCCCTCTTTCAGCTGCCTTCCACTGTCACTCAGAAGCAGATTGTGACTGAGTGCACTCATATAGAGGAAAACAATATATTTTGTATATTCTCAATATTATATAGCCCAGAGTTCACAGATGTAGCCGAATGGCTATGCAACATACAATCTAAAGGTACAAGACAAATGCAAAGTATCCCATATCAATGAGCACAGCAAATACCTGTCCCCAATAACAACACTTAGCAGAAATGTTTACACATGGCGCTGTTTTAGTAGTCTGGTGCCTCTGGATTCACACTCAGATAACAGGTGAAAATGCTGCTTCAGTATTCTTTTAATAGCATTTTTTATTACTTTGCATTTTGAAATTAATTCTAAGAGAATTAACACATCTCAAGACAGGACAAATGAGTCTTGAAAAGCCTTGTAAATATAATTTTGTGTCAATATCAGTCAAGATTCAAGCAACACATTCTACAAATGCCACATGGGGAATACAGACATCCCACAATGAGTAATAAACTTCAATAGTGCTGCTGTTTTCAGTAGACAGGTGACAGCCCTAAGAACCGCATTAACAGCACCAACAAGCATCTCTGCAGGCAGTTATCACTTCTTTAGTGCAAGTCTCTGAATGGTACGGGAAGCATGAAGAGCTAATGCCTGTTTGACTGCCTTAGGGTTTGTCTTAACTGCCACTCTCCTGACCTCCCTGCTTTCTGAATGTTCCTCCAGTCACTGACTATATATGAGAGAGAAAGAGAGAGAGAGGGGGAGAGAGAGAGGGAGAGAGAGAGAAGGACCGTAAAGCTAGAGTGAATAAAAGTAACTGTCACAGTTCCTAGGTTCATTTTATTCTTTTATTGAACTTGGTTACTCAGATGTTGAACTATGCTGGATAAGAGAGAGAGAGAGAGATGGAGATGCAGTAAGCAAGCAAGTGGAGGACGTGACAGCCACACTGTCGCAATTCAAGAGAGAGAGGGATGCTGTAATGCAGGTATACAGTAGATTTAAAAACTAAGTCAAGAGGCTACTAATGGAAGAATACCATAATCAGAGGGCGTACTTGCAAGCAGTCACATGGGAGCTCGGAATGTGATTGGTATTCACTGCATTTTACAAGCCACAAGGAAGTCTTTTACTCAAAGTGATTATTAGCAGCAGGGTTACCAGAGAGTGTGAGAAAGACGTGAGAAAGATTGCCATTCAGCCAGGATGCATCAAAAAATACTCATTCACATTAGTCCAGAGCAATTAGCACAGTTACAGTGATAGCTAATACCTGCTACCTGTGAAAATAATTATGCTGGCGGTTGTGTGTATGTGTGTGTGAAAAGTTAAATTGGAACAGAAATAGCCACCAATATACAAGCAAGTGGGTAACTTCTCAACACAGAAGAACAGAAATTAGCTGCTAAAAAGACTGCAGGAGCAATTCTTTTCTCATTAGACAATACAGAAGTCAGGAAAATAAAATTCAGCTGAAAAATAAAATGCCAGTTCCAATGAAGTGGCTGCTGCCTATCACAGACTGGACAAAAGTGAAACAGAGGTGATTCCATGTCAGAAGGGTAAATGAATAATGGCAAACCATCACAATGGTGCCAAACCCACAGGGTGAACACTTTTTGGAAAGTGTTTTCTTGTGGGGGACAAAGTCCCTCACTCTTCCCTTGTGGGGGACTTCTCCACATACCCCCCTTAATTTAGATTCCTACTCTGGGGAGGGGGTGCACAACTCGGGAATAGAGGCAGAAACATGGTTATGCAAAAGTGTTGGAGCCATGGTTCCTTCGCCGTTGTGATGGTTCACCAGCAATTACTGATTAGCCCTCTTCATGAGATACCAATGGTGGCTTACTACTCTCATTGCAGCCCACAGTTCAAGTACCAGCTGTGGCTGCAGAAGTCAAGAAAGTCCTGCTTTTCTTATACAGAGAACGAAGACGGGCACTCTAGAGTTTGAGTGTCCAGAAAAGGTGTTTCTGGCAAATTTTAAAACAAACTCCAGAATCTAAATAAACAGGTCCATGTTGCTACAGGTTGTTTTTAAATACATAACCTGATTGTATTTTTGTAGTTTGTAAGCTTAAAACAGTAAAAAGAAAATGGTGGCCATCTCAGTGTTTTTTTTTACCACATGGCAAATAAATCATACAAATAACCACTCATGATGTGTGTGTTTTTTTTATACCTATCACAACTGGTATTTCTCTGAACATGGACAGTATATTACGATCTGTTAATACTTGCATTTTGTTTTTATCGCTCAAACTGTTTGTTTTTTTCAGTTGAACTTGAACATTATTCGAAAAGTTCTCATAATTCAAAAACTGTTTAATATTTTTTCATAAAACCATCCAAATGCACACCCTTAGCGCAGGCCCCATAATCCCTGACAATTTCAGGAAATAAATTCCATACCATCTAGCCTGTAGGTGAGAGCAAAAACACCCAATGTTAAGTATAGAGGAAAAAATCTAGAAAATCTAAATTTTTTGCTCATTGTGTCTTAAAAACTGTATAACATGCTATTATAAAACTTTTAACATCTTGAGACTTTGTCAGCCTGACTATGCATTCCAAATTGTGTGCTATTTCATCAGTCAATGGCAAAGTTATTAATGTGCAAAACATTGGGTTTAACATTGAACTGTTACTGCGCTGTAATAATATATATATACATGTAATGATATATACCACTCTGAGGTGTATGCGAGCGCTCTGATACATCCTTGTGTCTTGTGCGTGGTGTCCGAAAAGGCGCCAACCGCACAAGGCGCGGCGATATCAGAGCGCACCAGACACCTCAGAGTGGTATATCTATCTTATAAAATGGCTATAGATTTTTTTGGGGGAGTAGTCCTTCTGTGTAGTTAGTAATTAAATGATATGTTGGCAGAGGTGACACTTTTGGTGTGAAAACTGTATTTGTAAATGATTTTAACTTTATGTAGTCATTTTGGTGTGAAAAAAGTATTTCTGTAAAGCAGTGTCACTTTAATTGCCAAAGTAGTGATCGAAGCGGTGCTCATTTTAGAAAGTGAGAAGTTACTAGGTCTCAGTAAGGCGTGGTGTGTTTAAAATCAGAAGTGACTGCCTTTATTATTTTGTGCCGGTTTTCCGTAATATTACTTCCATATGCGATGCAGAAGCAGCCAGGATAGATCGAGTGAGTCGGTAATTTTAGAAACGTAGACGGAAGCGAGAGTTAGTGCACTCGCTCTTGCTTCCGTCTACGTTTCTAAATGACCGTGTCTCTCGATTTATCCTCGCTGCTTCCTCATCGCATATGGAGCTAATATTAGGGAAAACCGGCACAAAATAATAAAAGGCAGTCACTTTTCTGATTTTTTAAACACACCACATCTTACTTTGACCTAGTAACAGCTTCTCACTTTCTAAAATGAGCACCGCTCGGTCACGCTACATTTCCCTATTGAAAGTGAAAGTACTGCAGGATCGAGGTATTGTGAGTGGAAAGGCATCTTTTTTAAATAAATGAAGAGAAGAATACAAAGGAATGTATGTTATAGTTTTTATATAGAGTTAGGTTTCAGTTAGTCAGAGTGGTCACAGTGGTTACAGTAATAAAGTGGTTGTACAGTGTGACACTGTAAACATGGCAGGCAGGATTTGATTTTTAAATTAAATTTTCAGTAAACATTAATGGTAGGATGAACAGATCTGTTTCTACAGGTGGTGCTACTACTGGTATATTTATTTATGGGTGTGGGTGTCAGTTGCACATGTGTGTTAGTGTGGGTGTCTAGCTGCACCAGGTGTGGAGTGGTCTTGCTGCTGGTGAAGAGGTTTTGAGGAGTGGAAAGTAGTTCAGGCGTGCGGTCGTAGTGGAAGGTGTGCGGTCGTTGGGAAATAATGCATGGTCATGTGATGTGTTTTGGCCAATTGTATCACTGGGATTTTTATGATTCTACCACACCATTTTATAAATATATAACGGTAGCACAGTAGTGCTACCATAGTTAGGGCTGAGGAGCCATTTACCTGTTAAACCTAAAATTTTGCACCTTAATAACTTTGCAACTGTTCAACGGATTTGCCTGAAATTTGGCATACTCGATCAAGAACCATACATCGTGGGATCTGTCAACTTTTGTACTGTTCGGCTATACAGCTGCAGAGTTATTAAGCATGATCTGCGCATGAGTTTGCGCTTTTTTGCAATTCTTTGGTCATCTCCACAGGTCGCACGGTTTGTGCGACTGGTACAAAATCTTCAGGGAATGTGCAGCCAGGATCCTCGATGTGTCTTTTGAAGATTTCGTGAAAAAATATTAAACAGTTCAAAAGTTATTCAAAAAACAAGTTCCCATTATAAGTCAATATAAGTCGAGTTAACAAAAAGTTTGACAGTGTCGCAAATGCAGTTTTTACTTTTGCAAATGGCCTTTTTACTGTCGCAAATCCGCCATTTTGTTTTCAGTTAGTGATCAGAAAAATGCTTGGCATTTAAATTTGGGACCTTCTAGCAACCTAATTCTTTTTGTATTCACCTAGTTGGACTCTGAGAATGCTAGTCATGTCTTTATTTTGGGGAAAAACACCCCAGAAATATGTTGTTCACATTTCTGGAAAAAGTAATTTTACAAAGTAGTGTCGAACATGTGACACTGTCGAATGAATTTGCGAAAGCTTTCACAAAGTTCGACAATACTTTTCCAGGCTGTGTGAAAATGACAGCAATTCTTTGTCACTCTGCTGCAAAATAACGGTTTGGTCATTTGGGCTGAAATTTGGAGAGAACGCAGCCAACATGTCAAAGATGTGCTTTTCAGTGATTCAGTGAAAAAATGTTACACAGCAACCAAGTGACAGCACTTCAAAGTTGACATTTTTTTCCCATAGGATAACATTATGGCATCTGCTGCATTACAGGAATCCTTTGTCACCTTGATGCAAAATAACGGTTTGATCTTTTGGGATGAAATTTGGAGGGAAGAAAGGCAATAAACCACAGATGTGCCTTTTAGTGGTTTGGTGAAAAAATATTACAGGAAGGGAAAGTTATGGCACTGTAAATTTGGTTTTTTTCCCCATAGGATAACATTACTACGTGTGTCGCGCCTTTCGGGGCCCGTATCTCGGAAACGGTGCGAGATACGGACTTTTTGTTGGAAAATTGAAGTGATAATTAATATGACTTTTAATTTTTTTTTCTATGTCATACAGTTCCTGAGATATAAGCAATTTAGTATTCCAAGTCCTCATTTTCTGTTACGAGAGCTATTATTATGCATACATTCTTTGTACTCACTGTCTTTCTATATGCAGATTTTGGGAAAATCTATTGCGTGTGTTTCTATAAGTGTTACCCTTAGTTCTTCTGCTTGTGCTTCTGTACCTGTTTCAGTTACTTTTCATGTCTACGTTATCTTGTGTGTTACCGTTTGCGTTTTCATTTGTGCTTGTGTTTCTGTAATTTTAACCATTTGTGTCTACAGTACTGTTTATCTTTGTGTTTTGCTTTGTGCTACCATGCACATAAACATTTGCGTTTGCTGGCACTGTATTAGTATATGTGAAGACATCACATGACGGGAGCATGGGGCCCGAAGGGCTCCACACTCCCGTCGCTGTATTACATTCACTATTTCTCAGTACTGTTTATCTTTGTGTTTCGCTTTGTGTTACCATGTGCATTACTATTTGTGTTTGTGGGCACTGTGTTACTATGTGACAAGAGATGAAATGGGGGGAGCGGAGGGCCCCAAGGGCCCTGCACTTCCGTCACTGTATTACATTCACTATTTCTCAATACTGTTTATCTTTGTGTTTCACTTTGTGTTACCATGCTCATTAACCTTTGCATTTGCTGGCACTGTGTTAGTATGTGTGAAACCATCACATGGCGTGAGCATGGGGCTCGAACGGCCCTGCGCTCCAATCGCTGTATTACATTCACTATTTCTAGTACTGTTTATCTTTGTGTTTCGCTTTGTGTTACCATGTGCATTACCATTTGCGTTTGCGGGCACTGTGTTGCTATGTGACAAGACATGATGTGGAGGGAGTGTGGGGCCCAAAAGGCCCCACTCTCCCACCACCACATTGCATTCACTATTTCTCATTATCATTCTGAAAAAGAAGGGAAATTAGGGGCCAAAAACTCTGTTTAATGCATTATTTGCAGTTGTTCCACAGTGACAAAATGAGGAAATTCGGTGTTAGGTTGAAAGCCCCCTTGGACCCCCCGCCCACACCCCCAACCAGAATCACGGTGCACATTGGGGTTGTCAGTCCCTAACTCTCACCCCATTCTTCTATACCTCTGCTTCTTCACACATGTGATGGGGTGAGAGTTAGGGCTGGAAACTTAGTGCACCGATGCTGGTTGGAGGTGTATGGGGGTCCAAGGTTTTTAGTTCAAATTTCACTTTGTTGTTGTGGAATAATTCAATTCAATGATAAACAGAGTTTTTGCCTGTAATATATATATATATATATATATATATATATATATATATATATATTTATGGCAAAAACTCTGTTTAATGCATCA
This sequence comes from Neoceratodus forsteri, assembly GCA_016271365.2. Lineage (NCBI taxonomy): Eukaryota > Metazoa > Chordata > Ceratodontiformes > Ceratodontidae > Neoceratodus > Neoceratodus forsteri. The sequence goes on along the minus strand of CM057456.1, from coordinate 677,098,096 downwards.
GTTAGTTGTTCCACAGCGACAAAAGCAAGGAAATTCAGTGTTAGGGTTTAAAACCCTAACTACGCATTCCCCTTCACCCTCACCACCACCACACACACACATATACATGCAAGTAGGGGAAAGACCAAGGCAACACAACCAATCACACATAACCAGCAGGCGGTGTATACCTATGTTACTGTAGGAAGTGGAGAAATTCAACTTCAGGTATCATACATTATTTACAATGTTGTTTTATGAGGTTAGTTCACCTAAAGGTATACCAAGCTGACAGTAGAGAAAATGGTGTACCTCGCTTCATTTTCAACACATGGGTGGCGAAAGGGGTCATGGGCACTGCAGTGTTAGTCTATGGCAAATTGCTCAATTTTGGAACAGTGTAACTTTGTCATCCTCAAGTATTTTAGCACCAAAGCAGGAAAGGGCACATCTGTGTGACCAGGTCTTGCCACCCTGCAAATCTCAGCCTAAAAGACTCAACCATTTGCTTGCAGGATGATAGCAAAGATGTGCAGTCATCAGGAGCATACTTTCGCAAAATACTTTTGCAAACATGAAAGTGTTGCACACGGAAGACACAAAAGTATTGCATTTGCGAAAGCATATAAAATAGTGTCACAAAATACTGTTGCAAACACCAAAGTGTGGCAAATGGAAGACACGACAGTGTCACATTTGCAAAAGCATGCAAAATAGTGTCACAAAATAATGTCGCAAACAGGAAAATGTCGCAAATGCATAGTACGACAGTCACATTTGCAAAACTGATTTTCGAAAGTATTTCATGGAATGTGCAAAATCCTATTTTGGATCTTGTGAACCCCAAAATACCATATATGTAGTCTGTGTTATGTGTTGGTGGCAGCGTATGGCCCAAAATGCCCAGTTGTCCCTAGTGTTTTGCAGTGTGTGGAATGTCTGGGATCAGAGTTAGCAGTGATGACCCCATACCACAGCACGATGGGAGTATGGGTGTGTGGTTTTGTGGTTTAGTTGTATGTTATTTCTGTTACCTGCTGCTGGTTGTGTGTGATTGGTTTTGTTGCCTTGGTCCTTCCCCTACTTGTACGTATGTGTGTGTGTGTGTGTATGGTGGTGGTGGTGGGGGATTTGCAGTTAGGGTTTTCAACCCTAACAACAAATTTCCTTGCTTTTTTCGCTGTGGAACAACCTTAAATGATGCATTAATCAGAGTTTTTTGCCATGAATTTCCCTTCTTTTTGATAATGTGCACTATAAATGAATGGAATGTGGTGGTGGAGTGAATTGTTGTCACTTAGCTGTTCAAAAACTGCATGATCAACTGAAATGAAAATTGGTAAATGAAGACGTATCATACCATGACATATATAACAAATGTTATCTGAATCTGTTCAATAGTTGTACAACGTCACGCCAGGAAAACTGTACAGGAGTGCTAAAAAGAGCATTTTTGCCACTTCGCTACACAAGAACCATATATCCGATGGAATAAAAAATTGGTAAAAGAAGACATGTCCCATGGTACACCTTGTGTCCAGAATTGTGTGACCATCCGTTCACCAGTCACACAGCGCCATAAGCAAACAACTGTGCAGGCACAATTCAGCAACCGTAACTGCCAGTGACCTGAAAATGGTCACAGTCAAAGATCTATAATAAATCTTTCTGCTTTCCAAATGCCAGGCAAATAGGACACACAGTTCAAAAGGTATTGAAGTGGAATTAACCAAATTTTCATTCATCGGACTGTCATAATTCCGCACCTGTTAATGTTTTACACATCAAACCACTGCAAGGCACCTCCGTACCACTAGGGCTACCTACACTATAAATTTCAAGCCAGTAGCACCATGCAGAATGCTATGTGCAAAACGTTAACTGTGTCATGTAGTATCTCCACAGCAAATTATTTTTCAAACATGTAAATAGCACAATTCACATCTCCAGGACATCCACTCAACACCCTCCAAATTTCATGTGAAAAGACTAAACCATTTCAGAGATATTCAGTTTTTACATTTCTGCACCTTTAAGAAGTCTTTCACCATAAAATGGTGGAAGTTAGGCTGAAAATATGCTAAAATGGTGGATCTGGTGGCCAAAAAAATCAATAACTGCGAAGTGGGCCAATTTCAAAGGGCAATAATGCGAGAACGGAACAACATTTTTTCACCAAACAAAAACTGGCATATTCCTGGAATAAAGGTCTTTCTACATGCAAGCTTCAGACCAATCAACCACATAGTGGCTGTGCTATTCGTCACAGAAAACAGTGCAGAAAAATAGCAAAAACATAATGATTTACACTGCACTATGCAAAAGCAAAAACACAGACAGTAACATTAACGCAAACAGTGATGGAAACAGTGAGGTGAAATAAAATAGTAATGCTAATGGTAATGCAAACACAAGCATAAATGGTAATGCACACTGTGATGCAAACAGAAATGATAATACAAATGGTAAGAGAAATGGAAGCGCAAACATAAATGAAAACAGAAATGGTAACACAAATGGTAACACAAATGCTAACGGCAACAGAAACGCAAATGTTAATGAAAACCTTAATGCAAACGCTAACAGAAAAGCAAACGGTAACAAAAATGGTAGCGAAAATGCAAACAGTAACACAAACACAAACAGTACCGGCAACAGTGATGCAGAAGGAAATAGTAACGCAATCGACAAAGGAAACATTACCAAAAACGCAAATGCTAAGGCCAACAGAAATGCAAACAGTGACCAAGAGCGTATGCAAACACAAATGGTAATGCGCATGGTCACAGTAATGCAACTAGAAGTGCAAACGCTTACAGTAACACCAATGATGACACCAAAGGAAACACAAACGGAAATGCAAATGCAAGCATGTACGCAAATGCAAATGGTAATGCACATCAGGGTTCGACAAACTGCATAGCCTGACATCCTGGACTATCAGATTTTTAACTGGGACAGGCATTTCTGAAGTCCCAACTAGCCTGCCGACAAGTACTGCCAGAGCTTAAAAAAAATACCTGGTGCAGGGGGTGAACTGTTCTCCTGTTTTGCCAGCAGGGTGCGCTGAGTCCAAGTCACTAACAACAGTCTGTCATGTGACCTACTGGAGCGCTGGGCAGGCGATCAGACACATTGCTAATGACTGTCATTGTATATGTAGGGAGGGGAGCATGAGACTAGTGGCAGGAGAGCTGCCAGAGAATACTCGGCACTACAGGGAGGAGCTGGAATAGCGGCAAGCTGGCGAGTAATTGGCAGGTCATACAGCAAATGGTAAGATCTGCCAATACAGAGTAACAGAACCATATTGGCTGTAGCGGTGAAGCTGGGGGTTTGACAGACTGTTCTGTTCTCTGACCTTGGTGCACAACGGCACTTGCGGTCTGACTCTTAGAGAGAGAGGATCACTGCGTACTACTCATAGAAGCAAATTGATTAATTTTTTTGACAGTCACAACTCGCTGAAACTGAGCGAGCAGCATTTGATTTGCAGCACTTATTGGGGACTCGAGAGAAAGAAATAATTATAAGGGAGAGAGAGGGAGGGTGTTGTTGATAATTGTGTGGTGGTGAGGGAAGGGCAGGAGGTGGTCAGGACTCAGGGCCTCAGCCCTCAGGCCCACAGCAGGGACTCAACTCAGGAGACCTTACTGATCACTGATTTTGATGTACTCTGCACTCTGCTGCCATTGTGATCCTAAAAAAAATCCAAATAACTTAAAATCACAGTTTGTGTAGAGAGGGACAGGCGTGGGATTGTTTTGTACTGCAGGCAGAATACCTAAATGTGTGAGCCTTGTGAAGGTGATGGAAAAAGAAATCGATAATTCTGAATCTGCAGAAAATACCAACCAGATAGAAAAAATTGAAAATTAAGAAAAAAAGAAAACTAGCTGAAGAGTGACTAGTAGTACTAGTCAGTAGTAGTAGTAGTACTTCTGTGTACAAAGACTTTATGTGCAACTACTTACTGTCTAAGAGGAGAAGGACAGAGGGGTTGGGGTTTGGTTCTGTGACCACTGCCTCAAAATAGTGAAGGAAGAAAGAAGTGAGCAAAATAAAAATAAAGGATTTTAGGCAATAGAGGACTACAGTACTATTGTAACTGTATACTGTGTAGCTAGCTACAGGCTAAGGCTACTAGTACAAGTAAAAAATATTACAAGAGAGGTCAGAGGAGCTGTGCGATGTTGGGAATAGGAGTGTGGAAAAAGGGGTGATTAATTTGTTGTCTGCCCTATCTGTCCAGTCCACTCCTGCGGCAGGCACCAGTCACACATACACACACAAAAAAGAAAACAAAAAAGAAGCTGCTGGGAGTAGTGGAGGAAGGAGAAAAGAAAGAAGAAAGCTTCAAGCAGGTGTGTGACTGACCTGCCCAGTGCCCACACACTCACCCAGTGTCCTGTGGCTGGCTGGCTAAGTTTGTTGTGAGACATAAAAGAAGCTTTGAAACAAAAAAAACAAAAAAAGGATTTTTACAGCACGTAACTTAACTGTAGCCAACTAAACTAACTACTGCACTATGTGTACTGTAAAGGCAAATTGTGAACTAAAAACCAGAACTCAACTGACCCTCTTAACAGTAAAGCAGTAAAGAGGAGGAAATTAAAATAAAATAAAGTGTGCCTAGTAGTCTACTAGTCACAGTAGTCAAGTGTCTGTGAGTAGTGAGCAGTATGGGGTGTGTCAGGTGGTTAGCAGAGACAGTCACTCCCTGTGCTGGGACACTGGGACACAGGGACAGGGAAGGCCCAGCTGGGGTCAGGGAGTGTGTGACTGGCTGCATCTGCATCTGTGGTACTTGATAGACTGGCTGGCACTGGGCAAAGTGCAGTCTCAGTGTGAAAAACGGTAACAAAAAGAAAAAAGTAAGCAGTGAAGTATAAGCGCTAAGCATCAAAGCAAGCAACTACATTGTCCTGGTCCTTCCTCATACTTGGTATAGCTGTCAGTGGCTGCTGTGCTGTTGGTATTCCCTACCATTCTTCCCCACGGCCTTCCTAACTGACTGATGAGACTCCCCGCCTAAGTTTACGCTGTTTAGTTACGCCACAGCCTGTAAGACTTTAGTGCTCTGACCTCTGTCTGTCTCAGTGCTCTCTCTCTCCCTGACTGACTCCCATTGTCTGTCTACCAGTGGAAAAAAGACACAGGACACACAGAAACTGTAATAGAATAACATTTTATTATTATCATCATCACAAAAAAAGTAAGCAAATCACTAGAGCAGACTAGCAGAGCCAGACATAAGACATTCAATATCCAGAAGAGTAAGCAGCAACAAACACTATTATCCCTCTGGTCAGCAGCAGCACCATCCTCAAGTTCTTGTAATACACAAACTACTTCTTCCGCAGAATCAGAAAAAAGTAGTAAAGAGTCTGCTGCAGCAAGTACATCTGCATCTGTACTTGATAGAACAGCTGATTTAAGCAGTGAGGCCATAGCTGAGCCTGTAGCCCCTATATCACTGCCAAAGATGTGCAGTTTAGTGCCTGATGAGGTGGTGCATGAGAAAAGAAGTAAAGACAAAAAATATGACCAAGAAAAGAGGGCCAGGCTGTTTCAGCTTCATTGGTTGACCACTTACAAATGGTTGAGATACAATGAAAAAACAGGATTGATGTACTGTACAGTGTGCGAAAAGCATCCCATTATTGCAACACCAGCCTTTTCAAAAAAAACAAATGTGTTTGCCACAGGGTCTAACAATTTTAGAATTGAGTCACTACGTGCACACGACAAGTCCAATCCACATGTGCTATGCCAGAACCAACATATTCTAGAAAGTGGTCAGCATGCAGTTCAGTGTGATATCCATGAGTCACCACTTTATCAAGCCTTTGCACAGCTGGAAGAGGCCACAAAGGTGAAAATGAGACACCTGTTTAACACAGCGTACTCCATTGCAAAAAAATTTGGGCCCATTTTCTGACATGGATTAGCTATGTGAATTGCAAGAGAAAAATGGGATTCAGCTTGGTATGAATTATACCAATGATAAGCGAGCCAGGGACTTTTGCAGAGCTATATCTGCTGTTCTATCCAAGATCCAGATGCAGACTCCTAAAAATGCTAGATATGTTACAGTTCTTGCTGATGGCAGCACCGATGCTGCTATAATTGAATGGGAAAATGTCCTCCTGCGTTTTGTAAATCCTAACACAAAAGATATATGTACATACTTGATCCAGGCTGTGCCCTTGGAAGCCTCACATGTTGAGGGTGTCTTTAATGTAATAAGAATTGCATTAGATTCACTACATCTTCCTATCACTGATTATTGAATGTGAGCAATCCAGAGCCACTTCTCATTTCTGCCAATTTTGATGGAACAAGTGTAATGCTGGGTGAAAGAGGTGGAACCATTGCAAAGTTATAGCATCACTGTCCTCACATCATTACCATGCACTGCGTAGCACACAAGTTGGAGCTGGCAGTTCTTAATATGATTAAAACAAACCCCTTCATATCAAAGACAAAGAACCTTTGCACGCAAGCACTGAGGCAATGGTCACCCCAAAGGGCATTTGGCTGGGAAGCCAAGTTTCAAAGAAATACAAAATCACGCATGCTCCCACAATGCAAAGCGTCATGGGCTACATATGCAAATCACCACCGAATATTATACTGGTTCAACTTTAAGCAGAAATGCATGGTGCCGAAAGGCCTGTCACACAGTTTGCAAAGAGTGCCAACAGAAGATGTAGACACGTGTTTCGTCCTACCAGGACTCATCAGTATGCCTCATCTGTTTGACACCCCAGATAAATGAACCAGCTACCCTAAGGTGGTCTATCTGGGTTATGTTGTGGTGAACCCAATTAAAACAAAAAAACAATTTAAAAGACAAAGAACCTATTCTGTGGTGATTTGCATAAGCAGACCATGATACTTTGCATTGTGGGAGCATGTGTAATTTTGTATTTCCTTCATATTAAAGCTTGAAAATACTCTAAAGGACACATTTAAATTTCACCATTATAGTCCCCAAAAAGTGAGAGAGCTACAAGAAATTGCACATGTGATAGATTCTGATCTGGCACACTTTAGTGCAATTAAACAGGTGAGATGGCTGTCCAGCAGATCACGTTCAATACAGGCAGTTCAGGTGAACTTACCTATAGTTGCTCAGCACTTGGAACAAAGTGCAGTGGTTCAAAAAGCAAAGGTGCTGTTAAGAGAGGTATAGTCTGTAAACTTTGTCAGATCTCTTTATATCCTGCAAGATTTTTTTGCCCATACTTAAAAATATGTCACTGCAGTTTCAGAAAGATGACTTAATAATTCTTGAAGTACCACATCTCATAGAGACCTGCCTCCTCCAGCTAATGGAACTGAAATGTAAACCAGGGAAATACATGACAGTTTTACTGGATCATTACAAACCTCAGGACAGATGCACGGACATTGTAATTTAAAAGAACGGAGTTGAGAAGACTGTTCTCTTTATGTAACCCCCTTGTTACGCGGGGTTACTAGAATCCCAGGAAGACTAGTGGTAGGCAGGGAAGGCAGCTTGTGAAACTCCAATTAAATGGATTTCACACTGTCTCACTCTGTTCTCAGTCTCAGCTGAGACTGAGGGATGACATCATTTAAGAACTGTCGCAGCTACATAAGCCACACTGGAATGTTGCAGTTGACGGTTAGAGTAGAACGTTGGGGATTTTGAAGCCAGTGTGTGTGCAGTCTGAGAGAGTCTGTAGTGCAGCACAGTGTGTGCAGGCTCTCAGAGATTTAAACTCTGCTACAGAGCTACTTTTGTTTTTGGTGCATGTTTCTACCTGAAGAAGAACACAGGAACTGATAATTGAAGTGGTGGAGACCGCTCTCAATGGTCAGAGCCCCATCCCTGTGGGGGTTGGGGGAAGATGTCAGCCTGTTTTCCAGGGGCAACCCCCCTGGGTCCATCTAAGGGAAGGAAGCTGCCTGTTTCAAGGTCAAGCATGCATGGGACAGTCATAAGGCAATTCTAGGAGGTGGGAGTAGAAAGACGTAGGCTGCTGGTTAACTAGGATCTGCAGCTTATCCATTAGGTAGGGAAATGGGCAGACTGGGTGGGCCAAGCGGTCCTTATCTGCCATCAAATTCTATGTTTCTATGTTTCTGTGTTTGAGTTGTGCTGAGGCACCAGAAGCTCTGAAAGGACGATTCCTTGAGGAGGAAATGCCTCTGGGGCACCTGCAACTGAAGGGTGAGTTTGCTCTGCAAAAGGGCCAAGTTTTTCATCTGAACAGAAGAAAACTAAAGGGACTGTTACTGTGGGTTCAGGAATAGACAGCCAAGTACAGTTGGAAGATGTGGGGATTGGACTGCTTAACTCAGTGGGGGGTCTAGAGTAATGGACAAAGCCACTTATAAGTATGTTCAAGTCCAGCACAAATGGAAAGAAAGAATGTGGGGATTGGACTGCTCAGTCTTTGTGGGGTCTAGAGTAATGGACAATGCCACTTATTTTAAGTCTGTTCAAATCCAGCACAAATGGGAAGCAAGACAAGTAGAGTGAATGTGAAATACATTTAGCAAGAATCTACACAACAAAGTGTTAAAGGATGAGGTGTTTACAGTCCAGAGAAATGGCCGGGTATGAATTGTGGGATCAAGAGGTGGGAGACCCCCCATCAGTAGTAACTAAATTCACCTCTACAGATTTTCTCTGAGACACCTTTTGCTTTCTCTCAGGTACTTGGCCAGTGCCTGAGGAAAGTACCCAGATGTGGGATTAAGAGGAAGATTCCCTGGAGCCGAGGTGCTCTTTGGTGATTTAGGGATCCACTAGAAAATGTTTCCATGAAGTATGGAAGGTATCCAAGTGGCTGGCAAGGGAGTCGAGCCAGGGAAAACCCAGAGCTGCGTACAAGTTCAGACTGTGTAACCCAAAGCAGCGTACAAGTCTGGGCTGTGTGCCCAGTGTGTTGTAGAGCCTGAGGGCTAAAGTGATGAGGATGTGTTCTGGATTCCTTTAATCTGCATTACCAGGAGTGTAGCCACATGGGGGTAAATCTATGCTTTGTTTATTCTGTTTGGATGTGAATAAAAGCCACACTTTAGAATCCCACTTCTAGTATTGGACATTACAGTTATTGCTTCCAGTGTTCGGAGTTATTTGGGTGTCCCTGTACAGAGCAGCCAAACCTAGCCTTTGTGCTGAGTGACATATACCTCCCCGAACCCAGCCCACCTGGTATTGCTGTCAGCTACAAACAGCATACCGACCTGAGGTTACATTTACATATAGAGGCAACTGCCCTGAAATAAATTTTGGGACAGATACACAACTGCATACTTTAGTAGATGCAGCAGTAAGTTACACTGATGCAAGATTTCAAAATTTTTCAGAGGTGCCTCTGAAATGGTTCACACATCTGTATTTTAAACAGTTTGATCCACCTAGAGATCAACTTGTGGAGTTTGGGACCAATGAAGAGGCTAATTTAGCAGCATACTTTAATTTTTTCACAGACGAACAGCAGGAAAATATTAGATCAGAATATGCTGCATTTAAGGTTCGGCTGAAATCTGCAGTTGACAAACCCTATCTGCAGGTTTTTACAAGATTGCTGAAGGAAAAATTGCCCCAGATTGCTCACATTCTAGAGTTAGTGTAAATACCCCTGACAATGAGAGTGTCAACTGCAAAGTGTGAACGAGTGTTCTCCACTCAGAACTTGATAAAGACACAAATGAGGACACATCTGGCAGATGACACACTATAGTCGCTTCTTCAAATAGCAGTAGAGGGTCCTGAACTATGTGACTTTGATCCAGATCCAGCAGTAAACCATTGGCTGCTATCTGGTCCAGGCACTCGACATGTTTATGGGCATGCTGCTGCTGCTGATACAACTGATGCTGTGTCTCCTGCTAGTATTTCTGTTGCTCCATCGTCATCCTGTCCTAGCACCACTACCACCAGTACACTTGATGTTGGTGACAGTTCTGATTCTGAGTCCTCATTATCTTTGCCCTAATTATTATCTGCTTCATTCAGGCTTGTGGACTGGACTGGAGTTGACTTATGACTGTCTGGCATGGCACCCGCACCACTTGACTCAGACTTAAATCACTCAACCCTGTAACACAAAACAAGTCATGATATACATCTTCATTTTTACTTTTATATAGCCTCTTCTACATCTGTTAGTCTGTTAGTGTTAATAATGCAATGCCACAACCACTTTCTCTGTCGCTGCATAATGTTTTATAAGTTCCCATTAAAATACAGCCTTTCAACCATTGGACTACCACTCACAACAGTGGGACTACCATTTTTAGACAGGTCAGTTGTCCTGGACTATCATGTAAATTTGAAATCTGTCGATCCCTGATGCACATTGATGCAAAAGTAAATGCAAACAGAAACAGTAACAGAAACGCAAATGGTAACAGTAACGTAAACACAAGCACAAACATAAACGCGAAGAGTAACTTACATGGTGACGTAAATGGAAACGATAATGCAAACAGTTCGGAAACGCAAGCAGAAATACTAAGGGTAACAGTAACGCAAATGCACACACCTTTTTCCCCAAAAGGTGCATTCAGAAGCACAGTGAATACAAAGAATGTATGCATAATAATGGGCCTCGGAGCAGAAAATGAGCACTTGGAATACCAAATTGCTTATATCTCAGGAACCGTACGACGTGCAAAAGAAAATAAAATCTCATATTATTTGTGACTTTCCTGGCTAGTTTTAAGGGAGGGGAAGGCCACCAGGGGCCATGATATGAGACTGGAGCGAGGAAGGTTCAGGAGGGAGATGAGGAGACACTTTTTTACAGAGAGGGTGGTGGCTGGGTGGAATGCGTTACCTGCAGAAGTGGTATGCAGTAGAACAGTGGACTGCTTCAAACGAGGATGGGACAGGACAAGGGGGAGGGTTAATGAAGGGAAGAGTGGAAGGGAGGGGCAGCTGCAGAATAAGGGGTGCTAGCTGCACATTCGAGCAGACTTGATAGACCTCTAGGCCTTTATCTGCTGGCAAATTTCGTATGTTCGTATGTTCGTATGTAAGCATTTTTCCAATGAAAAGTTTGTATCCCAAAGCGTTTTCAAGATACAGGCCCCAAAAGGGGCAGCGGGGGCCATAATGTTAGCCTATGGGAAAAATCATCAACTTCGGAGTGCTGTAACTTTGAAGCCGTCTAATATTTTGTCACCAAACCACCAAAAGGCACATCTGTGGGATATTGGCTTTCTTCCCTCCAAATTTCAGTCCAAAAGACCAAAACATTCTTTTGTAGCAGGGTGGCAAAGATTTACTAATCTTTTGGGCATAGTGTCGCAAGGTAATGTCATGATTTGTGACACTTTCGAAAAAAAAAATCACAAAAGTGTCAAATGTTTGACATTACTTTGCGACACTACTGTTTACAAAAATTTTAAAAACATATATCTTGGGTGTTTAACCCCCAAGAAAAGACATGGCTAGCATCCTCAGGACTCGACTAGGTGAACACAGCAAGAATTGTGTCCCTAGAGGGTCCCAAATTTAAATGCCAAGCATTTCTGTGACCAACAACTGAAAACAAGATGGGAGATTTGCAACAATACAGGTGTCATTTGCAACACTAAAAACTGCATTTGCGGCACTGTCAAACTTTTTGTTAACTTTTCCCATTGACTATAATGGGAAGCTTTTTTTCTGAATAACTTTTGAACCATTTAATATTTTTTCACAAAGTCTTCGAAAGGCATATTGGGGACCCCAGCTGCATGTTCCCTGAAGGTTTTGCACTGGTCACACAGACTGTGTGACCTGTAGGCATGAGCAAAGAATATACAAAAATACATAATTACCATATTCTCCGGCGCTATGTAGCTCCGCAACCGTATATCTGACCATTACAAAACTTAATCCAGAGATCTACAGTACTGCTCTGTGCATGCCAAATTTCAGGCAAATCTATCATATGGTGGCAAAGTTATTAAGCTGCCAAATGTCAGAGTTTAACCTTAAATGGAGTACTCAACCCTAACTATAGTGGCACTACCGTGCAACACACACACACACACACACATATATACAGTATATATATATATATATATATATATATTCATAGGAAAAATCTCTGTTAAATGCATCATTTAGGACCCGATGACCCCAACTTACACTCTGATGCCTGTTGGTGGGGAGGGTAGGGTAAGTGCAAGGAGGAGGAACCTAACATAATTTCCTCACTTTTGTCCTGTGGAGCAACCCTAACTGATGTATTAAACTGAGTTTTTTGCCATGAATTTTCCTTCTTTTTGAGAATGAGCACAATAAATAGTGAATTTTTTGTCACATAGTAATGCTAACAGTAACACAAAAGCAAGCACAAATAGTAACGCATATGGTGATGCAAACATAAATGATAACACAAATGGTAATACAAACACAAGCACAAACTTTAATGAAAACAGAAACACAAATGCAGGCATGTACGGAAATGCAAACTGTAACACACACGGGGAAGGTAATGTAATTGGAAATGCAGAAACTTATGGTAACAGCAACGATAACACCAAAGGAAACAAAAACAGAAACACAAACAAAAAATGGAAGTGGTACACAAATGCAAATCAAAATGCACATGGTGACAGAAAAAGAAACGCAAACAAAAATAGTAATGGAAATGCAAATGTTAACAGTTACACAAATGCAAGTGAAACAAAATGCAATGGGTAATGCATATGGTGGCGTAGATGGAAACTGAAATGCAAACGAAAATGCAAATGCAAGCATGTACGGAAACAGAAATGGTAATGCGCACGGTCATGGTACCACAACAGGAAATGCAAATGCTAATGGTAACAGCAATGATGACACCAAAGGAAATGCAAACGGAAGCACATACACAAATGCAAATGGTAAAGCACATGGTGATGCAAAACGAAACGCAAACAAAACTAGTAATGGAAATGCAAATGTTAACAGTAACACAAACACAAGTGCAAAAAAAAAATGAAAAGGGTAATGCACACAGTGTCATAGACAGGAATGGTAACGCAAATGGAAATGGAAAAGCAAGTGCGTACGGAAATGCAACTGGTAATGCACATGGTCACAGTACTGCAATAGGAAATGCAAATGCTAACTGTAACAGCAACGATGACACCAATGGAAATGCAAATGGAAGCACCTACGCAAACACAAATGGTAATGCACATGGTGACACAAAATGAAATGCAAACAAAAACAGTAATGGGAAAGCAAATGTTAACGGTAATGCAAATGCAAGCGCAAATGAAAACACAAAGGGTAACACACACAGTGGCATACATGGAAATTTTAATGCAAACGGAAATGCAAATGCAAGCGCGTACAGAAATGGAAATGGTAACGTGCACAGTCATGGTACCACAATAGGAAACACAAATGCTTACGGTAACAGCAATGATGACGCCAAAGGAAATGCAAATGGAAGCGCATACGCGAATACAAATGGTAATGCACACGGTGATGCAAAATGAAATGTAAACAGAAACTGTAATGGAAACACAAATGATAACAGTAACACAAATGTAAGCGCAAATGACAAAGCAAAGGGTAACGCACACGGTAGTGGAGACGGGAACGCTAACACAAATGGTTACGGAAATGCAAGTGGGAATGCTAACCATGACAGTAACAAAACTGCACACCCTTTTTTCACCAACAGCTGCATAAAGAAACACAGTGAATACAAAGAATGTATGCATAATAATGGGCATCGGAGCAGAAAATAAGCACTTGGAATACTAAATTGTTTATATCTCAGGAATGGTATGACATAGAAAAAAAATTAAAAAATCATATAAATTATGTCTTTCCTGGCTAGTTTTGCACTTAGCCCCCTACTGGGCTTAACACCACAAAAGTAGGGAAATGTGATGTTAAGGTTTCGAACCATAACTCCCCTCCAAGGCAGCAAAAGGAGAAGAGCACACAAGCCACCACAGACAGCCATCAGCAGGCAAGACAAACAATATGTAACAGTGTCAGTGGCTCAGCAGGTTGCATACTCGCCTCTGAATCCAGAAGATCAGAAGACTGTAGTTTCTATCCCCACATCAGGCACTTGGGATAAATCACAATACTGACACTGGTCTACTACTGCTTTTATTGTTTTTATACTGTTATTTATTATGTTTGATGTTATTTATTTATTCATTTATTAATGTATTTATGAATTTTCGGAAGACTTTTGAGCGTGAGCTCTTTTACAAAGGTTCCACGTCAGAGTGGACAAATAATATAAAATACCAATACAGTAGTTACAGATTTCAGGACAAATTCAGTTACAAAGGTTCCACATCAGGGTGGACAAATAATACAAAACACCAGTACAGTAGTTACAGATTTCAGAGCAAAAACAGTTGTTACAGGATTTAGCACAAATACAGTAGTTACAGATTTCAGAAAAAATACAGTTATCACAGAGCTCAGCACGTTAGGCAGTTTAGCAGTAGTATGAGATTTATTGTCAAGTAGTGGAAAACAAATCTAACGTAAAAGGAATTTGGTTATGTCTTGGAAGATTCTAGGAGTGGCTCAGATCTACAAACCTAGAGGTCTATTGATAGACTATGGTTGAAAAAGTGTTGGGGGGCATTGGGGGCTGTACGCAGAGCCTGAAAGGAGGACTAGTAGCTTAATAGTGCTCCTGGCTAGGCTACGATGAGGGCATGTTTTCTCGGTGTCAGTGTTGGGTTTAACGATGGAGGTGGGTTAGTCTTTTAGGTTTGGCCTGAGGAACATGTGCATTGTGAGCTAGACTATAGGTGCTGTTTGAGGCCTGTTTTGAACTGTGGCAGGCTGTGTGTTTGTAGTTTCTTCTGGAGTTCATTTAGCCGGAGGAGAGGCTCGGTAGGAGAAAGTATGCTGCCCAAGTGAGGCTCACTGGAATGGGATGGACAGTGCTCCATTTTTCTTCCCTCTGGTGATATGGGATGAGATTGAGGCCTTGAGCAGGTTTTCTATGCAGGGTGGGGGTTTTCCAAGGTGTGCCTTTTTACCCAGTAGACAGGTTTGATATTTGACCTGCCTTTTAGGTTAAGCCAGTTAGTGCTCTCATATAGGGTGCAAGTGTGAGTGTAATGGTCTGTGCACAGGGTTAGGCGGCATGCCTTATTTAATGCAATTTCGACCCTGTTGAGTGCAGTGTTAGAGGCAGCTCCATAGACCACAAACCCATAGTCTTTCATGGGAAGTATTGAGCTGGAGACTGAGATTCGGAGTGCTTCCAGAGTGAGGGATTTCTCATGTCTGTTGAGGACCCCGATCTTTGTATTTACTGATCTGACAAGGGAGTCAATATGGTTCGTATAAGTGAGACAGTCATCAATGGTGACTCCTAGGTACTGAAATGATTGTACCTGCTCAATCTGCTCACCTGCATTATTGGCGATATTGGGGGGGGGGCTGCGTTTATTGTAATGGCTGGAGTGGAGCATGGCCTTGGTTTTCTTGTAGTTCAGTAGCAGCCTTTTCCTACAGAGCCAGTCCTCGAGTTTGTTAAAGGAGGTCTGTAGTTCTGTTTGTAGTGCTGCCTGGGAGGTGCCACTACTCAGCATCACAGCATCGTCTGCATACAGGATGAGATTGGTGTCACAGGCCATGGGCAATTCATTAACAAAGAGGCTGAAAAGCAAGGGACCAAGGACTGATCCCTGAGGAATTCCTAGGAGTACCTCTCTGGAGCTGGATAATGTCTGCACAATTTTGACTTGCTGACTGCTTTGTGATAAGGAATCATTGAACCAATTTAGGGCATTTGGAGATATGTAATTGCACTTTGATATGTAGAAAAGTGCATTATAAAATAAATTTTGATTTGATTTGATTTTTTTTTTTTTTTTTTTTTTACTGTAGTACAGCATTGTGTGAGGAGTGTTGTCTTTGAGATGAGATGTTAAACTGATGTCCCATCTGCCAGTTCAGGTGGATGTTAAAGATCCCATGGCACTTCTCAAAAAGAGAAGGGGACTGTTTTTTTTTCAAACTTCAGAAAAATCAAAAACATAATGCAATACATTTATTTAAATCAAATTATATCACAAAGAAAATAAAGCTAATACAATATAGTTTGTGTTATTTTTCAAAGGAAATTAAAATAACATTCAGATGCATGAGTGTATTGATCATACTGTACAAAATATAAAGAAAAGGAAAATAAACAGTAAATGCCTATCAGCTTTCTACACCTGTTTTCTAACCATGTTATCTGCTTCCACCGTTTCTCATAAATATAATAGGGGTATTTTAAATTTCCTAAGACTTGAATATGATTAATTGCCTGGTGTATTGTCCAGCATAATTGCTCTGGAGAGATATATTTCTGTTGAAGAGTGAGCAGTATCCTGGTATACCAAATATGATATTTAAAATGTGATAATATTAAATGGATGGTGATGGAGTAATATTTGGACCAAGAATGTGGAAGAATGCCTAAATATAAAATGTCTTTTGTAGGCAAAGTGAAAGGTGCACCATACCACTTTTCATATAGAATGGACCAGAAGTATAAAATAAAAGGACATTAAAAAAAAGGTTGTCCATTGTTTCTATTTGATCTAGGCAGTGCTCACACTTCTAGGGCATACTCGTTCAGAAAGATCATTATGTTTTGTTTCCTTTTACATTTAGTTTGCTATGAGTACATAGTCAGAGGGTTTCGCACATATGTTGTGGAGTCCTTATTTGTGTTATTTTTTATATTATTAATTCATGACTTTGTTAACCGGGTAGGTGCACTGATCCCAGGGACCGTTTTCAGGCACAACTCGGGCCATGTAAGGCGGCACAGAGTAGAAACATCAGAATAACAAGAACATAACAAGAGTGGGTGATACATAGTGAAAGGTTACAGTTGTTACATTTGGCAATACCTAGTGGCAGTAGGTGAGGGACAACAAATACAAAACAAAATAAGGCTCATGGTGATACAGTTTCAGTAAATAAGAGAACCTATTTGGCCCTACCCCTGGAACCATCTGGTGGAGGGCTAGTCCTTAAAGCAGTGGCAGGTGGATGCCAACAGGAGCCAGTCTTTGAGGTGAGTCTTGAACTGGCGGTGAGTGTTTATGGTGTGGAGTTCAATGGGCAGCTTGTTCCATAGTGCGGTGGCTGCTACAGACAAGGCTCTAGCACCCATATTCGTGGCTACCCTGGAGATTTTCAGGGAGGACATGTTAGCATTTTATGTGTTTGACATATTTCTACATAAGGTCTATCTCAAAAATGAGGCTGATTAAAAAAGAAATTCTCTTGTATGTGTGTATAAAATTGCTTTCTTGTTTTGTGTAAAATAATTTGTTTTGAAATGGTCCACCTTTTTAATTTACTGAATAATTATTGCATATAATTGGGGAGACCAATTTGTGATATTTGCTTAGGGATACTGGAGTTATCTCCCCAGGACTGAATCCATGGCAATATTTGATCTGCAATCTTCAATCCATTGTACTCTGTAAAATGTTTTACCTTGTATGATGGGTTTAACATTAGTATATAAAAATAAGCTAAAGAAAAGCACAAGTGAGCTTATCATATTAAAACCACCTCTATTGATAGATAAATAGATTATCTCTCTTTTAATGGGGTTCAGCCGGCTCCCCCATATGCACTGGAAAAAATAACTATATATAGTTGTTTCTAGGCATCGTGCAGGTGGAAAAAACACACAGACATAAAGAAATGTACTTAATAAAAAGGTTTTATTATATAGATCTTGTTTTTGTCATGTACCAGGAATTCCATCCATTCACTTTTTTTGTGCTTCTTTTAAAAGTATATTCCAGTTGTAGATATTCATATCTTCTTTCCCAAAATAAACACCTAAAATTTTGAATATATTTTGCTGTATTTGTATTTGCATTATAGTTGCCTGAATTGGTGCAGTTATTCCAATGAATATGCATTGGCTTTTATTATAAGTTATTGTGGAGCCAGTGCCATTAGAGAAGTCTGCTAATACTTTTTCTGTTTGTATGCTGTCGAGGAAGTCTGCTAGAACAAGGCATAAATTCTCCGCATAGGCTATAGTTTTAATTTCTTTATCTATACTTGATAGGGAATGTCCAGAGATTCCATTACGTATGTTAATTCTTTGGATACGAGGTTCTAAGGATAAGATGTATAGAAGGGGACTGAGGGGACAACCCTGACAAACTTCTCTTGTTACTGCACACTCTTTGCCATTACACCCACCTATTAAAGGAGCAACTACTGTTTGCGAATAGCATGTTTGTATCCACTGAACATAAAATTCAGGAAATCCAAACTTCTGCATGCATTTCCATAGGTATTTGTGTTCTACCCTACCAAAGGCTTCAGCTTGGTCTAGCCCTACTAAAAAGCTGTCCATGCTTCCATTTTTCCTTTTCCCAAAATGTCTCTTATCAGAAGGAGACCTTCTGGTTTTTTTCTACCTGGAATATTATGTAATTGTGATGAGTGTATGAGTTTGCCTGAAACTAGTGATAGTCTATTATGTAACAGTTTTGTGAGAACTTTTAAGTCTGTATTAAGGAGGGTGACTGGACTCCAGTTTGTCAGAGAAGATCTATCTCCTGATTTATATAATAGGATTAAAATACCTTGATACTTACTGGGAGTTAATTTATTAATATGTTAACATTCATTATAAGCCTGAGTTATTTCTTTGCTAAGGTAGGAAAATATTTTTTTTAAGAAGCTGATTTGGGATACCATCACTACCCAGTAGTACTCCATGTTTTAAACTTGCTATTACTGATTCTGATTTTGTACAAGGACCTCAATGGAAATTAACTAGTCTCAGCTGAGTAACTCCTATTCAGACTCTGAATTAAAAAAAAAAGCTAAAATGAATTCCCTGATATAAAAAGGAGCAATTAAAACTGGTATAAAATCATTAGGGATTTTTTTTAAAGGACAATCTTGAAGCCAGTCGTCCATTTCTGAAACATGGTCAATACATAATGTTCTAATTCTTCTAGAATTTCCTTTGGAGTGCACATTATTGTTTGAAACTGTGTGATTTATTTCTTTTTGGTTTTGCTGATTCATACAGACATCAAATGGATTAGTTTGTGATTGTTTCCCGTGTGTGCTATTTTTTGTTCTTCTACTAGAGTTTTAAATCTGTCGTGCTGGATCTGTACCATTTCCCTTTAATATTTGAAATTTGTTTTATTTAACCGCCTTGTCCTGTATATTGAAGAGATTGCAGTTTATATAATTGTGCCCTGAGGTCGTCATATTGTACTTTTTTTATTTCCCCCTTATTCTCCCTATTTCCTGAAAATAATTATTGACATAATTTTTGCTGTTCTCCCACCACTCTAAGGTGGAATTACATAGTGAAAATACAGACTTCCTGGCTTCTAAGACATACTGGAAACCTTGTGTAATAAATGGGTCATCTAACAGAGACATGTTCATCTTCCGGTATCCTGGACCATTGGAAGTAGTTTTACAATTTGTGAGTTGTAAACTAAAGAGGCCATGGTATGATGTGGCTATAGGCTGTACATTTATGGAGTCAATAACCAGTGTTGGAGTTATGAACCAATAATTAATTCTAAAACAGGTAGTACCTCTAAAATAGGTATGAGGTGCTGGTGTACTGATGGAGAGAAAAGCATCCACTAGGCCAGTCTGAGAAACACTTTGATTAAGGTGAGAAGCATCACAAAAAACTCTTTTTGTTTAAAGAACCCTATCAGTTAGAAACCTACTACCCCCATTAATGGGCAGGATTCACAAAGCAGATGCACTGGAGGTATCTCAGAAATGTGAAATGGCACCATTCACAGAGGGTAGAGATGCTCTGGCACATCCCAGATGCACTGTACCACACAGGATGTGATGCAGCCCGATACTAATGATATGCGGCACATCTGGAGCGGGTGTGTAGCTGCATACATGGCGCATCCCCATTCAGAAAGCAAAATGAATGCACAAACACATTGCATACACAGCGTATCCACCAAATGCACACTAAGGAGATAAGTATAAAAGAAGCAGACTTAAGTGCAAGCCCCCAGCAGGCAAACTGCAGGATAGCAGCAGCAGCAGCAGCAGGCAGAACACCAGCAGCACAACAGAGGCCACAGAGATGGATATTCCACCATTCCTGATGGTGAGCATGAAAATGGAGATGAGGAGATGGGCAAACCAACAACGTGGCAGCAGAAGGCGCCATAGGCAGACTGCCCCATGGCGGTATCGTGCCAGACTAACATTTGAACATCTGACAGACACAGAAACAGTTGGCTGATACCACCTGAACAGGGCAATTCTGAGGCAGCTCTGTGAGCTGTGCCATGATGAAATGCAGGCACCCACTGGAACGGATTATGCCATATCAGTGGAGATCAAGGTGACAACAGTAATGTGCCTTCTCACCACAGGAATTGCAGTGTCAGTGGCTCAGTAGGTAGCACACTCACCTCTGAGGCCGGGAGATCAGAGGTCTGTGGGTTCAGTTCCCACATCTGGCACTAGGGTTAATATCCCAGTACTGACACTGTAATGCAGCATGAGAGGGGTGCTGCATTTCTGAGGTGCCGTCTTTCGGATGAGACGTTAAACCGAGGTCCCATCTGCCTAGATTGGTGGTAGTTCAGGTGGATGATAAAGATCCCATGGCACTTATGGAAAAGAGTAGGGGAATTTCCCCGGTGTCCTGGCCAAATTTCCCTCATTCACTAAAAATACCACCAACAGCTTAATCTGGTTCAAGGTCAGTTGGCATTCATCTGTATCCCCCTCCCCCAGGTCGTGCCTGGAAATAGGCAGGATTTGTCTAGTGCACTTACCCAGTCAACAAAAGCTAATAAAAATAAAAAGGAATCCTCCAGGGACCAGGCAGAGACACCACTGGCATATCCCAGTTGTCCACGTCCTGTCTCCACACACAAGTCCTCACCGCACTCCTTCCGCATGCTTCAGAGTTCATTCAATTCCCAAGCACGCAGAGCAGATAGAAGCTATGCAGCAGTTCTACAGGGTGGCACACTTGCCAGGCATCATAGGTGCCATAGACTGCACTCATGTGGCCATCTGTGCACCACCTGGCGATGAGGCCATGCCATACATGAACTTCAAGGGGTCCTATTCTGTCAACTTCCAGGTGGTGTTGCCACAAGGCACATCAGCAAAGTGTGCCCCACACACCCTGGGAGCACACACTATGCCTTCATATGGCACCAATCCACCCTGTACCACCAGTTTGAGACTGGTGACATGCCCAGCGGCCACCTAGTGGGTGAGGGGGGTATACATACATGCCCACAAACAGGACACTGTGGTGCAACAAATGTCAGGAGGCAGTACAAGTGTACATGGGCCACAGCAGGGCCTGTGCAGGGGGAAGTGCCCAGGTGGGACATTGGAGGTGGGCATACTGACGGGATGGCACCCACATCATGGGGGACAGTGCAGCAGCACAGTGCAGCATGGGAGGTGAGATGATGTGAAACAGCAAGCACATGTGGCAGGTCGGAATGCACCACATGTACCCAGGCACAGATGACTGCTGGGCAATGGAGGGCAGGCAATGCCAGACTGGACAGGTGCTGTCAGCCATGGTAGCGGGCATGGGCAGGTACAGGGCAGCCAGACAAGTAGTCACTGGTGAATGCACAAACACATCGATCCACTGTGGAGAAGGAAGATGCACTGTGAATTGGGCCACAGAGACAGGGGTGGACAGACAGTAGCCACACCACTGCACCATGGTGGATTGGGGGGCTGTGATACACAATGCACACGTATGTGGGGTACTAACAGACTGTTTTTTTCCTCATTGGTGATGTGGCATATCCCCTCTGACCTTGGCTCTGAACCCCCTTCTGCCATCCTGGCACAGAGGTGGAGGAGTGTTACAACAAGGCACACATCGCTACATGCAGCACCATTGAGCATGTCTTTGGCATGCTGAAGATGCATGTCAGGAGCCTGGATAGGTCAGGTGATGTCCTACAATACAGCCCAGATAAGGCCTGTGGAATATTCCTGGCCTGTTGTATGCTGCACAACATTGCCATTGACCGTGGAATAGCTGTCCAGGCTGAGGAGGGGCAACAGTTCCTAGAAGGAGGATGTAGTGGAGCAGGGGCACCATGGTGGAGCTGGCTGAGCTCCCCTGGCCCACAGGGCCAACGTCTGGTTGCCAGGTCCCGGCGGCACAGGGAAATCATTGTGGAAGAGTATTTCAGAGACTGCAGGTGAGTTGCACATGTGGGACAAACTCAGCAGCCACACACACACCCACACCACAGGTCAGACAACATCAACGTAGCCGTCATGTAGCATACCCATGAGGATTGACAGCAATGCACAGACACATGCACAGCAGGACACACATGGACAGGGAGGACATGGTGTCTGTGCCAGGGATGGCATGGATCAGTGCACATCTGCTGGCACACATGCACAGCAGACCCAGGGCCACACTCATCATGCCTATGCTACACAGCACAACACCAGTGCCCCCAGCCATGCACAGTGCAACTCACAGGTGACCCACAGGCATTGTACTGAGGCAGGCACATACTACCTAACGCTACCCCAGGCACTGTCAGCATGGTGTGTGGGCTGCAATAGGTGCTGGTAACAAGGAGTCATGGGGGCTGTCAACCCAGGAATCAGTGGGACTCACCACAGCCACCACGGACACGTGGGTGGCCACACCCATGCCTGGTGGTCACTGAGTCAGTACCACTGGCCACGCGTGGTGTCCACCATCCCTGGTGGGGTACTGCAGTGAAACTGTGAGCTGATGCTCACTGGTGTGACATCTCTGAGACCCAGGTTGGATCCGGGGGTGTTGGGGATGGCCATGTGTGGTGACTGTGTCAGCAGCAATGGATTTACCTAACGCCATGAGGCACTATGTGATGCACTCCTGGGAGTGTGACTGGCAGCCTGGAGGCCACATGGTGCACTGTTTGCACTCCCCACCTCACCAGTGAGTGCAATATGCTCCAGAACAGTAGTCATGCCCACCTGCAGTAGGTGAGCCTTTGCCAGCATCTGACACGCCACATAACTGACAACTTATGTTCCATGGCCAGCTGCATTTGAATGCTCCTCCTCTCTGCCCTGAGGGATGCCTAACCCTCCATGGTGTCCCACAGGATATGTGCATAGCCCTCAACCTCATCAGCAGGGGGATGCATTAAGAGGATGTTATCAACGGGCAAGAGGGATCCAAGCCTGCTGCGCTGCATCCACTGTAGGCAGACACACCACAGAAGGCCACTGTATGGGGGGGACTGAGTGTGGGGATCACCTATGCATCCAGGAATGCCCATATCATGGTCCCCTACCTTCCACTGCTGTACCACAGCACCCTGTTGAACAGTGCCGGCAGTCCCTGCCCCCACAGCAGCACCAGACACAGACTTCAGCAACTGCCACTGTGGGTAGATGTGCAGGCCCTGCAGGGGCACCTGGGGCCACAGGATCACCAGCGCTGCATGGTGCCACCTGTGCATGCAAATGTGCCTCAGCTGGGCCACTGTTGGCCATGCCCCCCCATATCTGTGTGGCATCTGGATCATCATAATCATCGTACGCCCCCTGTGTACTGGATGCTAGCACCAAATGGGCATCTGCAATGTCCATCCTGTCCTCTGGGTTGTTATCAGCCAAACCCAGTATGCTGACCAGCCATGAGCGATCATGGCTACCAGCTGTGGCACTGGACATGGAGGGATTCAATGACTCTGCAACAACTAATGCTGCATCTGGGGCTCAGTGGTGTTGAAGAGCCCAGCACGGCATCGGTCACAGCCCCGGTTGCAGCTCAGTGTGATGGCCTGGCCTCCTCACCTGCCAGGTCATTGTGGAGTCCACTGGCCATAGCATAACCAGTGAGGTGTGATGGAGCTCTAAGAGAGAAGAGAAACATGGTTACTGAACATTCAAGAGTGTCATTGGTGTGGCTGACATGCCATACAGGGGACTGCTGGCCATGAGGCCACTGCTACAGCCATTCAACAGCATAGGCAGGCATGCACCGAGGCCTTTACAAGTGCTCATGGATATGTGTGTGACCACCACCCCAGCCATCACCCACGAGTACATCATCCCAGATGACTACCCCCACCCACCATGGTTGCCCCCCCACCGTGCTGCACAGGAGCAGCAACACACTGTAGATGGATGGGGCAAGCAGTGACATGCTCAGTGTGCACTGACACATGGGCGCTTAGCAGCCTATGGTGGGGCTAGTCAGGGCATCCATGGCACACACACACACACATAGACAGGCTCAGTGCTTGGGACATGTATGCTCACAGTACTGCAATGGACTGCCACCTGTCTGGAAGCCCCCACCTGGAACTCCCAGCACAGCCATCTGGCCCATGCTGGCTACCAGCCTCTGCTCATTGGGTGAGGTGCACCACAGTCTGTGGCTCAACCCCTGTTGCACCCAGGGAGGACTTGACGTTGATCATCTTCTTCTTGGCCCACCACGTTTCATCATTAAAGTGCTTCCTGCCTCCTGTGGTGTTCTGTTATACTTTTCATTGGCATTCACATGCCTGGCAAACTCCTCCCAGCCCTCACCCCCTACTGGCAGCTGCCACTCCTGCCTGCCAGGATGCCCTGCCTTAGGAGGTTGGCATCCAGAAGTGCTCTGTCCTCATCTGCTGTAAAACTCAGACAACTCCATCCAGCTGCCCCATCCTGTCTGGATACTGTGGTTCCTGTGGGGCACAATATGAAGGTGTCAGCACAGTACAGGCAAATGTAGATGTATGCCAGCACAGTGGCAGAATGCTGCACAGACACAGCACCCTGTATGTGCTCAAAACGCCACTGTCAGATGGTGCTGACAAGCTGCAAATGATAAAATGTAAGCAGACCTACCTTCAAGGATGCAGTTCCTGTCAGTCACCTGAGGAGTGGGGAGGTGTATTCAGGAGCATTTATAGCTCAAGGCATGCAAGTTAGATTAGGAGTATCTGTAGTGAGATGCTAAACAGGTGAGATGCCCCTGAATGTGGCAATGATGTGATTTGGGAGCATTGTCAGTGAACTGCATAATTGCCACCAGTTCATCTCAATCAGCAATGTGCATCCTCCTATGGTGCATTCCCTGTGCATGTGCAGTCACCTAAGAGGCATTTCCTGAATGCAGTGCAGGTCACAAGGTACATCCCTGTGCATGTGCGATGAAGATTCTGTGACGTGCCAGGCATAGTGCAAACTGTCCAGTGGTTCTGGTAATGCGATCAATGATGGCAGCACATCCAGGTCCTCATGTGCCATTGGTGCTATTCTGCATGACTTGTTTGTGTGTATGGTGCATTAGTGTGACATTAAGTCAATGCGCACCTGCAGTGCATGGTGCAACACTGGCAGTATGCGCCGTCCTGGTGCACTGTGGGTGACATTGTTTGACATGCACAATATGGCAGATCCATGTGAATAGCGCATGCACAACTCAGTTGTTTCCCCGACCCTGGTCTCCTGCCCAAGCTGTGC
Source organism: Neoceratodus forsteri (assembly GCA_016271365.2). Taxonomy (NCBI): domain Eukaryota; kingdom Metazoa; phylum Chordata; order Ceratodontiformes; family Ceratodontidae; genus Neoceratodus; species Neoceratodus forsteri. The sequence continues at coordinate 677,072,658 of CM057456.1, read as the reverse complement.
ACACTGCACATGCGCTGTGTTGCACAATGGGCGGCAATTGTGCATTGCCATGCCGCAACACCATGATGTACGGTCCGGCACCCAATGGCATATCGCATATGTGGCGCGAATGGGCCATTGAACACCAGCAGCCTGATCGGTGCACACCTACTCAGGAAAACCAGTTCAAAGCCATGCCACGTGCACAGGCAGCAGGGAACAGGGCCATGAACTGGGGAGAGGTGGAGAAGGTAAACCTTGTGGCAGTAGTCATGTCTCTAGGGGGCCAGCTATTTGGGATCCAGGACCTCACTGAGCCACGCTAAGCAGTGTGGGCAAGGGTGGTGGAGCACTTGGTATGCAGGACCAGTGTGGAGCACACTAGGGGGAGCACACACACACACACACACACACACAATGACATGACATATACACACACATGGCATGCCATGCCCATGCTGCATGTGGGGTGCAGACATGGCCACCGTGCATAGCTGTGTGAAGCATAGTGCATGATGGGTGGGTGCTTGGGCACTGTGGTGGGTGCATTGTGATTCAGACCATGGCATGGCACATGTCCATCTACACACAACCATGGTGGGCATGGGTTGGGATGCTGTGTGTTACTGCACGCTGACCATGGTGCCTTCATTGTGGCACTGTGGGGGTGGGTCCATCACTTCATGCTTTCATCTGTGGTGTTGCTGTGGGACACAAGAATGGGTGGTACACACCTATCATTACCTCACGGTGATCTTTGCTTGTGTTTCCCTCACAGGGCCAGCAGACAGGTGAAGGGCAGTGGCAGCAGTGGAGGCCAGTCTTTCTAGGGCCAGTGCTGAAGGCCAGGGATCTGGTCATGTGGGTGCAGGTGAGTGTTCTACTTGTACGTCTTCTGTGTGTTCATCGGGGGGGGGCCCACTGCATGCCACTGCTGACCACAAGTGCATGTCCATGTGCTGCACGTTGTGCATGCACATGGGGTGTGGTCATGGTGTCGAGTGCTAGAGCCACAGTGCACATGGCTTGTGTGGGCCTGTCCTCCTTGTGCGCATCTGCTACAGACCATGGGCACACTGTGGTGCTCCATTGGTGTTTGGACGGAGCCTGCATTTTTGTGCAACCTGCTGGCATCAGCACATGCTGTGTGGGACATGGCTGCAAGCCCCTCTGTGCCTCACTCTGCATGCACATGTGGGCCTTGTGTTGTCTCAGTACCACTGCATGGTCACAGTGTGGCACTGTGTGCCAGCCTTTTGCTGGCATGTGGTGTGCTTGGTGGGTTGTCAGCCATTGCTGTGGTAGCTGCCTCCTGCACACTCATGTGGTGGGCAAGGGGGGGGGGACTGGTGTGGACCATGACACTTAGTTCCTGTTGTCTTTGTCCCACTCTAGGTCCACGGAGAGTCCGGCCATGTATGCCAGGGTGGTGGAGAAGAGGAATCTTTGGGCAGATGGCAGGGTTGCAACTCAGGAGGGTGCTCTGAAGGACATTGGAGCCACTATACAAATGGCAGGGGCAGCTCCTGCATGCCATCATACTGCTTGTCAGGGTTCTAAGAACCAGGGGAAGGAACGGTGGTCACCCTGTTGCCCATCCAGCACATTAGTCCACTGGGTCACCTGTAAATAGCCCCTTTGTTGTTTGACCCTCGCCCTCCATGCCCATCCCTATTGCCTGTTGACATCCCCTGTTCTCACACCACCATTTCATCACTTTACTGTGTACTGTATCTTTTGTTGCTGTTCTGAGCCCCACATCACCCTATCCCTGTTTGTAATGTTGTTTTCACATTGTAAATAGTTTCTTGTGTTATATTTCTTATATTTCTTATTTGAATAAAGAGTTTTATATTAATTACAGTGTCTGTGGTCATTCATTGTATCTTGTGCTTGTGCTCTGTTGTGCTTGTTGGTTTCCACTGTAACTTTGTTCTCAGTCACACATGTGCACCTGTGGTACTGCACAACCATGTGCCCTGTCCCCCTTTCATGATCGCTTCAGTGTGTGCCCCTCCTGTTGCATCTGGCCTGTTGGGTGGCATTACACCATGCTGGCTTGCACACTGCCCCTATCCTGTGTGGTGCATGCTGGTTGTTTCTGTTGTACTAGTCACCTGTTGTTGTGCAGTTCTTCTTGTGGTCCACATTGCCTGTGGGCGTGTTCCACCTGTGCAGGACATGGCCTTCGACCTGTGTGCTATTGTGCCTGTTCCCCTTTGTGCACCTGTGATTAAGCTCCCATGTTCACCCTGCTGTGTTTCTGTGCACCAGGATGTGTGTGGCACCCTCTGCCATGCTGCATGCTGCACCTCTGCTGCTGTGGCCCACCTTACCAGTCACCCCTGTGCATGGCATCTGTTCCTGTTGAGTCCCTGTGTTGGGTGTATGTCTGTTACTTCTAGGTGTCACTATGTGTGCTCTGTCTCTGCACCTTGTCTTCTTTGACTACTCTTCGGCCCTTTGGCCCTCTGACCTGTGCCTGCCTGGCTGTTCACCAGCATCCTTTGTGCCACTGCAGTCTCACCATGTTGCTCATGTGTCCCTTACTAACTTGTTCCTTGTTCATAATTATGTGGTCCAGAGTGCTTCTGCATATCCTGGTTGCACTGAGACATCTCAGGTTGCGCCATGGTGCTCCAGTGGTATTCACGGTGGGGATGCACATGGTGCATCTTGCAGTGCATCCTTCTGTGAATCCCACTGTTTATGGACGGTGTATCTCATTTGCACCCAATGCACCTGCTTTGTGAATCTTGCCCAATATGTTCTTAGCTGTACAGTATGATTTTATCATGTTTAATAAGGTAATGTGTCCTTTCCTAGTTTGGGGTGCATAAACATTTATCAATCGAAAATCTACATTATTTATACAAACATCTAGCAACAAAACTCGTCCAGGAGCAATATCTACAATGTGTGTTATTTTTATCTTAGAATCTGTAAAGCCTATCCCTACACCACTACATAAATCTTCATCAATCGACCAAATACTAGGTTCCCAAATCCAAGATGAAGAAGCTTGCTAGATATCCTGTACAGTATGGTATCTGGTATCCTCTAAGAAAACCACATCACATTTGTATGATGAGAATAAATCAAAAGTTGCTAATCTTTTCCTGCCAGATGCAATACTGTTTCTATTAAGACTAGCAACTGAAAGGTCATATAAGGAAACAGTCGATTTATTTGGCTCAGGGTTTCTTTCTTACTCCAGCACTTGTCTCCATATTTTTTTTTTACTTTATTCCGGTGCTCCCCAGGGGTTTCAATATCATTAACGGTAACTGTACCTTGATTTTAACTGTATTATGCATGATTAACTGTTGTATTGGCTCTGTAACCTATTTTATCAATGTTATGTAACCAGCTTTCAAATATGTATTTTGTACCTGTTATGGCAATTGTGTATGTATCCTTTCCCCATATGTACCCCCCTTCCCAGGATGTACCATGAGATGAGCAATTTTGATTGTTCAGTGTACTTTTCTGGTGAAACTTTTCAATAAATAAATAAATAAATCCATTTGTAAGGGGGTGCTAGAACCAGTGTCTGAGTCCATATCAGTGTCATTGTAAGAGGCATCCCAATCTAAGACTGCATATCTATTTGAAGAAAGGACATTGTCCACTGCTAGTGGTGGTGGCTGTTTTGTAGGCTTACTTTTTCCAGCTGCCTTTTAATTTTTTTGTTTTGCTTGAAGCTCAGGTTCAATAACAGGAGGGGGGAGGGCATTGGTTACAAGTCCCCTGCCTGGTCTGGGATATCAGCTAGTGGTGTGGTGCTTGGTATATCAGCAGCTGCCATTTTCTTTCAAGATTTATTTAAGTTTTGGGGGAGATTTTGAGAATGCTGAGGCCATAGGAGATCCTGAGAACATTGAGACTGTGTGTGATTCTGTGGACACTGAGGCTGCAGGGGAGGCTTATCCCTTGTAGAGTGGTTTGCAGCTCTGGTTGCTCTGTTTAAGTAAAAGTCCTGCATGCCAAAGTCTGTGTTTTTATTGTTACGAGAGGCCCAGGGACACTCTAGAAATGAATGTTCTTCTGTGTCGTATAAGTTACATTTTGGCATTTTATTGCAATGAAATCCTGAATGGCATAGTTCCCCACAGTAATCACACTTCAAAAAATCACAGTTTGTGATAATATGTCTGGGAGATTCACATTTAAAGCATCAACTGGGTTGGCCTGGATAGAAAAGGAAGCCCTTGTCTCTCCCAATATAGAAGCAGTTAGGCAAGTTTCGGAAATCTGTTGAATCTTGATGTAGTTTAACTTTTAAGTGCCACTTTCCATTTCAAAAGTCCTTATTGTTAAAAATGGGTTCTGGTGTCCCTTCCACAGTACAGCGATCTTTCACCCAAAAAAGAACATTCGTGACATTTATTGCCTCATTTCTACATAAAATTGTTTTGATTCTTGTAGCTTGTTTAGTGAGGGTATAACCTGAAAAGGTGTCCAGACAGGGTTAGTTTTCAAGACTGCATATTTTGTCCGAAAGTGTTCAAGTAATTCAGGGGATCTAAAGCTGATGTTGAATGTTTGCTCTCCTGAAGCATGCATGAGAGCATAGACTTCGGCTGGGGAGAATTTTAAAGATTGCTTTAGATGATATTTCCCCACACCTCTATCTGGAGGGAGTTCCAAACCTCTAAAGGTATCCTAATCTTATAGCATATCATCTTTTGGCGAGCTCAGTAGGTTTTTTGAAAGAAAAAAAACTGCCATATGTTTGGTTAGGTGTTTTCTCTTGTGGTTGTGGGTCAGGGGCCGGAATTTCATTTTCTGCATCAGGGCTTTGTGTAGCCAGATCCCCTGTTGCTACTTCATAAAAAACTTCTTGGGCAGAGTCAGGTACAGTGTCAAGAGGAGAAAAAAGTTATCGTACCTGTTGTGTCTTGTGGAATATCAGTTGTAACAGTCCTTGTTGTTTGTTTCTCTGTTGTCTATAGCAGCTCCTGGAAATGGGACAGAGGGATTGGAGATCCAATTGCCATCCTTACTCGGGATCCATCTCACTTTGCTAAATGCTGATTCAGGTGTCCAGGTTGAGAAGCCCAGTGTTTGGTTATCCTCCTTTCCTTTGGGATCCTGCGAGTTGTTCCTATTATGACCATTCTGTCTGAAAATGAAAACTTTAGGGAGAGTTGTTTCTTTGGTGCATAGTGAGTGGTTAGGGTCTCGCTTACGGGTTTTTTTTCCCTTCATTTAGTTTCTCCTTGGCTTCTAGAAAAGCTTTTTCAGCTTGTAATAACTTCTCCTGCAAAACTTTCCATGTCTGCAAGAAATCAGAATGCAGTTCTTCTTCGGTCTGGGTAAAGTCCATTCGCTCAGTAATAACTGTAGTACCTGAGGATTCAGCAGATGATTGCATGCCTGGAACATCTAATATGGTGACTACTGCACCATTCTTGCAGGGTGCCTCAGCACCTGCTGTTTGCACACCTCCTGCCTCTTTGGGCTCCAGCACAAGACTGGGCTCCTCCATGGACTCGATTGGTCTGGAAACCCCCTACAAGAGAGCAGAGGAATTTCCATGGTGTCCTGGCAAAATTTCCCCATTCACTAAAAATACCACCAACAGCTTAATCTGGTTCAGTGTCAGTTGGCAACCATCTGTATCCCCCTTCCCCGGGATGAGGCAAAAAAAGGCAGAATTGTCTAGTCCTCTTTTCCCAGTCAACAAAAACTAAACCAAACTGTTTCCAGATTATACAAATGCAGTAGCACTGATGTGCTACCTTCATGGCTTTGTAGCTTCTGCTGAACAGAGGTCTGTGTTTCTGCAGCTACAGCTCTGTGTGTATGTCGTACAGCAATTACGAGTACCTCTGGCTGCAAAAGCACATGCTGCATGGCAGTCTACATTTCTGCAGACAGACGTACTGTTACAATGTGAGCATCATGGTTTCAGCAGTGTATCTAGAAACTTTTCAAGGGAGTAACAGTTTATCTAGAGATGGCACTTTTCCCTGAAAAAGTAAAATGTTACCTTTTAAAGATCACATTAGGTTAAAACAGCTACTTTTTTTTACCTAAAGGTGTAGCTGGTGGTACGTTGCTACATAGCTGGATCCGATAGTGCATGGTTTTCTATATGCATCTACATAAGGACAGGCATCGTAGGGACCTGGGCTTCTGCAGCCAGAAGATGTTGTGTATGTTTTACACCTGTGGATAAAAAAGGGGCCTGCACTTCTACATACAGAGGCACTGTTGCAATTTTGGCAATATGGATTTTGTGTTGCTTGTGCTTCTGCAGCCATTGGTCACTGTGTATGTCTTACTCTTGCAGCTGCAGAAGCACAGGACCCTTAGACAGAACTGTGTGTGTGTATCGTACAATGTGGATGAGTACCTGCAGCAATAGAAGTGTTGGCCTAATAGGGAACTCCACTTCTGCAGACAAAGGAAGTCTTACAGCTTGGTGTTTTGTGGATTTGTTTCTCTAGCTGCAGAGGGCTGTGCTTCTGCACATAGAAGTAGTGTTGTGATTTGAGTATCATAGATTTCTATCTACAGCAAGAAGTGAGTGTGTATGTGCTATGATGCATGAGCCACAGATACAAATCCACAAAGGTACTAAATGCTACTGCATTTCTGTCATCTAGAAACAGCTGTATGCTATTTGTTTTACCTGATGATGTCTGTCTATGGTTGCTTGTGTGGTCTTGTCCTTTTGCTGGTTGGGGGAATGGGGAGATTGGGTTGTAAACCCTAACACCACATTTCCCTACCTTTGTGATGTTAAGCTGAACCCTAACTGGTGCATCAATGCAGTTTTTGCAGTGAATTTCCTTACTTTTTTGAAATTAAGTCACTTTTATTAGTTTAGCTTATACAATCAAGACAAGTGATACAATGCAAGAAGGCACACGGCATAATCAAAGATTAAACATACTTCTGGTTGAGATAAGCAGGTAAGCACTAATATCCCCCCTTCCTCCCATCCCTTTACCCCTCATCCCTCCTCCCACTTCAGATTCCAAGAATAAGGAAAGTAATTATATATGGTTTGCATTAATCAGGATATGTTTGTAGAGGACTGGATTCACACTAAATCAAAAGTGTATAAAAGGCGATTAAAGTCTATCATTTATTTACTGTTGGGGTTGTTTGCAACAGTAAGAGTGTCTTTAATTTACTCATTTTCTTATCATATGTTTGAGGACAATTCCTAAGGGTAGCTACCGATTTCTCAATTCTCAGGCTGTGTAATATTTCATTTAGCCATTCCGAATATGCGATTTCATCCTGGTCAAGCCAATGGTGTAGAACCAAGCATTTAACCATTGAAGAAATTAAGGAAATATGGAATCACAGAAGGAGCAGGACAGAGAACTGTATCAGTTAAAGCAAAAGGAAGCTGGGAAGGCAGTCAGAACAGCAAAGGCCCAAACCAAGGAAAAGATAGCCAACTCAGTTAAGAAGGGGGATAAAACCTTTTATAGGTACATCAGGGAGCGAAGGAAGACCAAGGGAGGGATAGTGAGACTTAATAAAGGGGAGGAAGGGTGGGCAGAGGGTGACTGTGAAAAGGCAGAGATACTAAACAAATATTTTTGCTCAGTATTTACAAAGGTGGAGGGGGAGGTGCCTAAAACAAACAGTAGAAACACTCTGGATACAGAAGTTGATATGAGCCCATTTACAGAAGAAAGGGTCCTGAAAGAACTCTTAAAACTGAAGGTGGACAAAGCAATGGGGCCTGATGGGATTCATCCCAGAATTCTAATAGAACTAAGGGTAGGACTAGTGACACCACTGACTACCCTCTTTGACAAATCATGGGAGGTTGGGGTGGTACCTGAGGATTGGAGGAGGGCAGATGTGATTCCCCTTCACAAAAGTGGGAGCAAGGCAGAAGCAGGAAACTACAGACCTGTTAGTTTAACCTCAGTGGTAGGGAAAATGATGGAATCACTTCTGAAGGAAAGAATTGTTGAGTATCTAGAGGCCAGAGGGGCACAGGACCCAAGCAGCATGGATTCACAGCAGGAAGGTCATGCCAGACAAATCTGATAGATTTCTTTGACTGGGTGACCAAAGTAGTAGATCAGGGAGGAGCTGTGGACATGGCCTACCTAGACTTTAGCAAGGCATTTGACACAGTCCCACACAAAAGATTAATATACAAGTTAGCCAGCCTGGGAGTGGGTCCCAAGATGACAGCCTGGGTAAAGAATTGGCTGGAGAATAGGACACAGAGAGTAATATTAAATGGAGTCCACTCTGAAGAAATGGGGGTTACTAGTGGGGTACCGCAGGGTTCAGTATTAGGACCGATCCTCTTCAATGTCTTTATAAGCGACATTGCAGAGGGACTAGAAGGAAAAGTATGTCTCTTTGCAGATGACACAAAGATCTGCTACAGAGTTGATGCACAAGGTGGGGTGGAAAGGATGAGAAGGGACTTGGCAAGGTTAGAGGAATGGTCAAATGTATGGCAGCTTAGATTCAGTGCTAAGAAGTGCAAGGTAATGCACCTGGGAAACAAAAACCCAGGAAACGAGAGTACGCAATGGGGGGTGAGATACTAACAACAACAAAAATGGAAAGGGACCTGGGGGTAGTCATATCAGATGACCTAAAGGTGGGCAAGCAATGTGAGAGGGCAGCAAGGAGAGCTGGGGAGATACTGGGATGCATAGGAAGAGGCATCACCAGTAGAAAACAGGAAGTTATTATCCCTCTGTACAGACAGCTGGTGAGACCCCATCTGGAGTACTGCTTGCAGCTCTGGAGACCCAATCTCAGCAAAGACATAGACAGGATGGAAGCTGTCCAGAGGAGGGCAACTAAAATGGTGCAGGGTCTGCACCGGAAGGCATATGAAGAGACACTTAAGGAGCTTAATATGTATAGCCTCGAGGAAAGGAGGGCGAGGGGGGACATGATAGAAACTTTCAAGTACCTCAAGAGAATCAACAAAAGTCCAAGAGGTAGCATCTTTCAAAAAAAGAGTGTGCAAGAACAAGGGGCACAATTTGAAGATAGAGGGGGCGGCTCAGAGGTGATTTAGGAAGTATCTTTTCACAGAGAGGTTGTGGATGCATGGAGCGGCCTTCCGGAGGAAGGTTGTGGAGTCAAAACAGTGGTGGAATTCAAGCATGCATGGGACAGTCATAAAGCAATTCTAGGGGGTTGGGGTAGGAAGAAGTAGGCTGCTGGTTAACTAGGATCTGCAGCTTATCCATTAGGTAGGGAAATGGGCAGACTGGGTGGGCCAAGCGGTCCTTATCTGCCATCAAATTCTATGTTTCTATGTTTCTATGGAACTTTCTTTCCCTGATGGGAATTAATGAAATGGATCCCACAATGCAAATTTCAGGGGAAAAATATTCTGTTAGTCCTAATAAGGGGTCAATTGTATTTTTTATCCTTTCCCATAACCGAGTAACCTTGCTACATTCCCACAGAAGATGAAGCAATGATCCCTCAGCCAATGCACATCTAGAGCATGTTGCTGAGGGACGTTTCCTCATCCTATGTAGATGTACTGGGGTGAAATAGATATTATGGAGAATATAATACTGGGTTAGGCATAACCTATCATTGGTGAGGTACTGGTAGAGGTCAAGCCAGATGCGGTCCCATCCTTGGGGCTGAGCGGGCAGTGCTTTGTCCCAGTAATGGGATTCTTAAGTTACATTGGGGTAGATATAGGGGAAGAGAAAAGCCACTAATTGTGAAACTGAATGGGGAATTTACACAAAGGAGTGGATGGAGGAGAGAAAATCTATTTGGTTAATGTCCCAGTCTGTTGCTCCAACCTACTTTACTAACATGTGATGGATCTGATAAATCTTAAAGATTTGTGATTGCAGAAGCCCAAGGTACCATAGTAAAGCAGGGCTTTCAAGTAACTTCCCTTCCACTAGAAAATCAGAAACTTGGTGATTTTTTTTTTTTGTGGCCTATAAAGTCTCCCACCCCCTTTTTATTTGAATCGAACATATTGTCATAAATCATTTCAAACCATTACAAGAAATTCTATGCATAAAACTCAGTTTGCAGAAAACTATAGCCAGTTTCTATGGTCAACTGGTGTGCACCTGACTCCCTTACATTAACACCATTCAACATTTAAATGAGCCGTGTTAAACTACTATATACTAGACTGGAGGATTTAATTCAGATCAGTGTCCAAAGTATAAAACCTCTGAGGAAACTTTATTTCAGTGTCTTCAGTAAATGTCATCTGTTCTTCAAAAACATTTGTTAATAATTTATTTTAGTTCTTTGTTTTGTTTTTTGTTTGACAGAGAAAGGAAGGCTATACAATGCTGCCTATTTTGAAGCTCTTGGGGGGGCATATAGATACAAAGCAACTCAGATTGTACCAGATTAAGTTGATGGGGGCATTTTTAGTGAGTGGGGGAAATCTGACCAGAACAGTGGGGATATTCCTCTTCAGCACTTCTCCACACACCCCACTTCCTAGACTTGACCAGTGCATGACAGTGCAGCCAGCCCCACTCTTCAATACACTCCACCTAATTTACCTGTGCATTAGCACTGTTGTGCAACTGAAATTGTTGGTTAAGTGATCACTTAACTTGGAGTGTGGAATATATGTTGCAAAACATTGGGGCAAATTCTGGAAGGGATGGCACAAGTCATGCCAAAGGCGACTTGCGCCAAATGCCATTGTGCCAGGGACCCCGAGCACAATTCTGTATTGGGCAGGGTCCCGTGGCTAAGTCCCATGACTTCTGCCAACCAGAGCAGTGTACACCAAACAGAAGGTGCAACCACTTAGATTGCCACAGGCCTGCGGCACATCACTGAAAAAGGGTGCAAGTACCCCCCCTAAGCCCGATTCCAGATTGTGTATGAAATAAAGGCCGTTTGTGGACTACCACCCCCCAAGCCCTGATCCCCAAATGTTTAAGAACGAAAAGCCCTTTGTGGGCTACTGCACCCCCATGCCCGGATCCCCCATAAAAATGATAGCCCTTAGCCCCAATCCCTCTTAATATTAATAAATCTTCCCTCCAGCCGATCCGGATCCCACATCCTGCAGGGGTAGTATGTCAGAGTGAATAGTTAATATAAATAAAATAAATCAAATCCCTAGTCAGTGCATCCCTGGTAGTCAGTGCCCCCACCAGCAGTTGTGCAGTACGCAAACCCAGTATTCATTTCTCGATCGTTAGCTGTGACCGCTGGCTCATTCTCATCATCGCGGCGAGCCACAGAGCAGGCTCTGCTATGGCGTGTAATGTGTGGTATGTGCTCGCGGGCGTGCTCTGTGGCTGGCTGGTGAGGCAATGCCGATCACCGTGCGTCGGGCTTAGTGAACGTGACACTGCCGGAAGTAGGTGTGAGGCAACTAACTACCAGAGACTGAACTCTGGATTGCTTTAATTATTTACCACTATTCGAGTCTGACATATTACCTCAACAGGGTGTGGAATCTGGATTGGGGCTGGGGGAGGATTTTATTAATATTACTGGGGATCAGGGCTGGGGGGCAATCAATATTATGGGGGTTCAGGGCTGAGGGGCTCTTACTAGTATGGGGAATCAGGGCTGAGGGGGGCAATTTCTAACCTTCTTTGAGGTTCAGGGGCTGGAGGTGCAGATAGCCCTGTGGATCATTGTACCATTGGGGAGCTGGGCATGGGGGCGTAGCTAAATGACCTGGAGAATTGGTTGGTGGTACTTTAGCGCAACCACCGGTGGACACAAATTACACTTACACCAGCTAGTAGCTTGTATAAGTGTACTTTGACAGATGCACTCTGGGGTTGTTCTTGAATCCCAAATTAGGAGATGTGGCAGCCACCCTTCCAGAATAGGGTGCAACTGCTGCAGTAAACCTCCTTGCACCATGTCACAGGGGGTTTGTGGTGCAAATAATGGCGCATGTCCACTTTGGTGCAAACAGCCAGCAACATGTCGCAGGCTGCTTTGTAGAATCCCAAATGTAGGAACTCATGGCATAGTGCTACTTGCACCATTTTTTGGGGTGCCATGCATAATCTTTGGAGAATCCAGCCCATTGTTTTTTTTTAGTTATTACATGAAGTCCTAAGAAAAGTGCAAAAGATAAACAGTGCAAGGTCAACAGCTGTGCAAGGTACCCTATGGCTGCTTCTGCCTAACCGACGAAATAGGTAGTTGACTCCATTGAATTGCATTTTGCTCAGTAGAGCTTGGTCTTTGTTGGGGAGGGGATCTATTAGAGTCTGTATTCTGCTCTTTTAATGGATTTTCTGCCTATAATAACAAGCATTTGCCAATGTTGAAGGTGACATGGCAGAATGACTCAGATAGCAGCTCTTTAGGGAACTGTTCTAAATAAAATGTGTAATCTGTATGGCTGGCTTAAATACAATAAATTACATGGGGGAGAATTTAAAAGCTATGTTAATGAACTGAGTCAGACAGAACTCCCAGAAAAGTGCTGGTTCAGTTGCAGGGTGAACCATGCATTGTATTTAAATGTGAAAACTTGTAGGCATGAAAAGAACAGGATTCTGAATGTACTCACATACTGGCTCAGGGACTTTTAAAATACCCCCTCCTGAATCAAGATGTGAGTACATTCCGAATCTTGTTCTTTTGGTGCCTAGAAGCTTTTACATTTAAATGCAATGTATGGTTCACCCTGCTAACACGTTGGAACTTTACAATGAGTTCTGTCTGACTCAGTTCATTGACATAGCTTTTAAATTCTCCCTCTGTGCAACCCATTGTATTTAAGTCACGTGTACAATAACAAAAATAAATGGACTTACTCATGGAAGTGGCAATAGAGACGGGCTCATGGAGAGGAGAGATGTGACAGCATTGGACAGTGAGATTGACTCCTGGAGAAAGGTGCTCACTTGGATGTGGCATGGGCAGTCAAGTGGAGATGAGGGGGCCGGCAGACACGATATCCTTTAGTGGAGGATGGAGAGGAGATGGTGGACATTGCATTAGCAAATGCAGAAAGGGCTTGTTTGTCACTGCATTTCTTAAGTGCTAATGGGGTGCTTCTGGGCACTGCATTAGTGGGCAGGGAGAGGGACCCACGGACATGTCATTTGGTGGAGAGGAGGTGCTTGTGGGGCATTTCATGGCTGGCAGAAAGGGACTTGCAGACACTGCCTTGCTTTAGAGCTAAAGGGTGTCACAGAGAGAGTTTGAGATGAAAAGAAGAGGTAAGACAGTGCCTTACTGTTTCTGTGGATCGGAGCTGTGAGGGGTGAGTCACAACCATGACTGAGAGCAGGAATGGGAGCCCAGAAGAGACTGTGTGCACTGCAGGACAAGGAGGAGCAGGAGAGCCACAGGATGTGTGAAGTGACCCTGGTGGCTGGGGGGGAGGGCATGGATCATACTGGGATGTGAATGGAGGGTGGAAATGGATGGCACACAGAGGGAGAGAGTGGGAGGGTTTAATTCAACACTGGGTGCTGGGATGGTGAACAGAGGGTGGAGGCGGACAGCACACAGAAGGAGGGAGCAAGAAGGTTTCTTTACAGAGCACTGGTGGCAGGATGGGGAACAGAGGATGGGGCAGATGGCACACAAATGGAAAGAGTGGGAGGGTTTGTTCTGTTACAGGGAATGTTACAATAAAAAAAATAAAGCTGCTCAGCTGTTTGCTGACCAGCTTTATGCAAATGAAAGTACTGAAGCACTCTCTCATTGGAGCACTTCGGTCCTTTCAAGGACACAAAGTTTCCACCCATAAAACTGTGATCACCATCATATTCACCTTCCGTGGCCATTGGCCTGTCAAGGATGAGCCCAATGTAGCTTGCTCTGCATTGAGCTAGTCAGTGACACACCTTTGAAATGCCATTCTCTGTAACAAAATGCTTCTTGTGCACACCCAAGAAAACATAAAAAGTAGAACTTGCAACTGTTTGTTTCCAAATTAAATGGAGGCAGGCCTCTAAACAGAATTGTGTCCCAGTAGCCAGCTTAATTAATTTCAGCATCAATATGGCTTGGTCCTGGGCTGGCCACCTTTAGAAACAGTTGATATAAAAAAACATTAAGCAAAAATGAAGTGAAAAAGAATTTGTAACACACCAGACAAAAAACTCTATTAGTAATATTCGGTATGAGTTTAATACTACAAAGGTAAACATAACTTTGCATGAAAATCTTAGCTTGAGAGAAAGCTTGTTTGATGTTTCACTTAATATTGGGCCTGTATGTAATACTATCATGTCATCTTACCAATGGTGATAGTTAGAAGAGCGGTAGCACTACCACCAGTGTAGCATCCAAGCACGGTGAGTAAAAATGCTCTAAAATTAAACAGTAAGCTGTTAGTAATAAGAAAGCTCACATTGCCAAGAGCTCTAAAACAAGACATCTGGGCCCGGTTTTGCTGAGGGTTGAGTCACTGGACGCCACACCTTGTGCTACGCTTGCGACCCAGGTTTGGGAACAGACTCTGGTCATTTGGGGGTCAGCCAAGGGAGGAAGGATTGAGCATCTGGAGCACTGCGCTCCTTCCTCAGGGTGGGGTGATTGTGCTGTGCACTGCTGACTGACACCCAGCGGTGGCTGTGTGTTGGCACAGGCATGCAGACACATAGAGGTGTTGGCCCACATTCTGGGTGATTGGCTGCCTCTGCAGAGGTAGAAACAGCCTCCCTTCCCATTGCACAGATGTGAGTGCAGGAGAAAAAAATGATGGAACATTCCAGGACCCAGCAGGACCCATGATGGCCCGATTGCTCCAGGAAGTCTGCCCCCGATTCTAGATTTGATGTACTGGGGGGTGGGGGCACGCCGGCACTCCTCATCCTGGTATGCCATAGAGGAGAAATCCAAATCCATGGGGGAATTCCAGGGATGGATGGACGGGGCAATCACAGGGGCAGGAGGATATACCCCTCTGTGGGAGGGATCATAGCCCCTGTTGGGTCTGCAGTGGCAAGGAAGAAATGACATATGGAAAAAAGCAAGGCATTTGGCTGCTATGATATTCCAGGGTGATCTGAAACTCCAACAATAAGCAGCCATTATATGTGGAATCAACATCTGATGTCATATGCCAAACAGCAAAAGTGGCGTAAAAATCTTCCTTATTTAAAAATATATTTAACCCCTGCAGTCCAAAATTCCTATACATTCTAATTCTTTCAGCAGTCTATGGGTTAATAATAATGAAACTTAACTGAGTAAAAACATAGATGGATTAGTTACTAGCATGAAATATCCCCAAAGTAAACTGAACTAAAAGAGT
Organism: Neoceratodus forsteri; assembly: GCA_016271365.2. NCBI lineage: Eukaryota > Metazoa > Chordata > Ceratodontiformes > Ceratodontidae > Neoceratodus > Neoceratodus forsteri. Next base: position 677,057,474 of record CM057456.1, on the reverse strand, counting down.
TGCACAAACAGAACTATATGTGCCTCCCCTGAGTTAAATAAGCTAATTTGATTAAAGTAAATAAAAATGAAGCCAATATATGAAGCAGAAATCTCTCACACTACAGAAAACCACAAGACACGCCCTTTTCAGAGCAGATTCTGACTCAAGTTCCTCCAATGAACTCACAAAGAGAGAGAAAACTCTCTAATTACGTTCCCAGCTTTCAGCAGACAGCTTTTTCCAACTTTCCTTGCTGAGAGCTCTCAGGGTTGGGCAGATGGACAGTAGGGCATGGATCTGCACCATGCAGCTCCTTTCCTCAGTTCGGTAAGACTTTGTTTTCCTCCGTTAAACCTCCATAGCACTGTAGAGCCATGATTCCATAAACTAGGGAATCAGCTGTGGAACCAGAGTCCCCGTGCCCCTGTTCATATCCTGTTGACTGAGTTTCTCTGGACAGCCACAGGATGTGGGAAGTGACCCTGGTGGCAGGGCAGGGGTTGTGGATCATGCTGGGATGGAAATGGAGGATGGGGATGGACAGCACACAGAGGAAGGGAGTGGGAGGGTTTCTTTAAAGAACATTGGTGCTGGGATGGGGAATGGAGGACGTGGCAGATGGCACACAAATGGAGGGAGTAGGAGGATTTATTTTGTTACAGGGCATGTTACAGTAAAAAAAAAGCCACTCAGCTGCTTGCCAGCCAGCTTTATGCAAATGATAGTACTGAAGCGCTCTCTCATAGGAGTGCTTCAGTCCTTTCAAGTACCCAAAATTTCTGCCCATAAAACTGTGACCACCATCATATTCAACTTGCGTGGTCATTGGTTTATCAAGGTCAAGACCAATATAGCTTGCCTGCATTGGGCTAATCAGTGACACAGCTCTGAAATGCTGTTCTCTGTAACAAAATGTTTCTTGCGCACGCGTAAGGAAACATAAAAAGTTATGCAATATTCTATCCTGTACCCATCATCACCTGGACATTTATCATTGAACATATTTTAATTGTATTTTTTTATTTCTTATTATATGTCTGAATAAACCTCAGATGCACTGCTGTAGTTACTGTTTCATTCTTTCAGTCATGTCCATTCCAATCATGTAGCTCTTTATATTTGGCCTACTGAAAAGCAGATTTACTGCACTCACAAAATTATCATTGTCAAGACCAACGTTATGAATGCCATCGTTATACTGCTGAGTCATGGTTTTATGTGATAAGGGCAAGTCTATAAGACCGCCAATCACATAACGAGATGCAACAACTGTCTGACGTCAAAGGGCGAACCACACATCACTGAACATCACAAATAACGATGGTCGCTTACTTAATAACATAAAAAATAAAAACAAGCAAGCCCCCCACGCCCCCAAAATATGGATTGTAAACACCAGGGAGAGTGGACATAGAAAAAATAGAAACTCCCCCAGAAAGCAAAATAGTTTCCTGCACTAAGATCTGAACTCAGCACCACAGACTCTGGCTCAAGCCACTACACCACACAGTCACCTCAGCAGGTCTTGGCCAAACTGGTCTATTTACCTCCTTTCTCACGAGTGTAGCACATGTCCCTCAGTGCTACACTCGTTATAATCATTCAGTGCTCTTTTTCTCCACTCGCTCTAAAGATGAGTGGTATTATTGAGTGGCTCATATTGAGCCACTCAATAATACTTGCTCACATTACATGATACCCTCAGTCAAGGAACCACTATGAGCGACTAGTCACATACCACATTCAAGTGGGGGAAGTTCACTTATTGACTTTAGCTGTAAATCATCCTTTGTACTGTAGATACTCATAAAACCTTGATAGCTCTAGAGAGGCTGCTCTGTCTTGTAAATTAAAGTCAGATCTCTTGTTATTCTTTTAAATGCTGAACACCCACCATGACATTGCCACAGGGAACAAAGAAACAGCTTCCTGCTGCCTAGCACACATCCATGCTCAGAATGAACTCTAGTGCCCCATGTCCAGTCTGTTCATCCCTCCCCATTACATTTTTTATAGCTAATAACACTTTTGCAGTCAGGCAAAGAAATTAGAGTAAGTTTGGCACCATGTCAATTATATTATGTTATTCTTACAATTCATGCAGACATCAATACATCTGACTGAAATGCTTAATCCCAACACTCAGCTGCCCGACACCAAAATCCCGACACCCAGTTGCTTGATAGGTAAATGTTGCCTGTGCAGGAGTTTGTTACTTTAATTAAGAGGGCTGCAGGTGTGGGGGAGAAGCACCCCGAAACATAAGAGAAACACTGCCAAGAGTGAGTTGAGCAACCAGGTTTTGGGATTTTGGCATCGGGCAACCAGATGTCAGGATTATGCATGTTCAGATATCGTAGTAGACCCTTCATTCAAGACCAGTCATATTCCTTACATTTTTTTTTTCAGTAAGGGAAGGAAGGAGAAGTGAACTGTAAAAATTCTCAGAAAGGAGAAGTGAACTGTAACAAAAGTACTTTTTGTCTGGCAACTTGTAGCTGCAGTTCTGTGGAAATGTCTGAGTTTAATTCCTTTTTTGACCCAGTAAATGTCTGAGTCAACTGAAAAGGGTAAATAAATGTGCAGTTACTTTATTCAGAATCATTTATACTTTATTGTATTTCTGCTTGCTACATTAACCAAATGCAATGAATATTACCAGGTTATTATGCATACATCAAATGTGTTGCTGGTGATAATGTATCAGTGCCTGAGCCTATAAGGTGTATGCTGGGTCTACCAAAATGAAGATGTGTATTGATATCAAGGTGGTACTATATCCAGCAGTTGAGTTTTTGAGCTATGTTATGAAGAAAGATTAACGATTTGACATGTTAATAGTTCTGTCAGGCATACTGTAGGTCTTATAGCGTTTGTCAAGAGTTCCTGTACTGTATTATTGAATGCGCTGTTATCATTTGCCTTGGAAATTAAAAAAAATATATATTAGTTTGTGTTCAGACTATACATTGTAAACATATACAATACATGCATGATTTTAACTGCATCTGACTGTAACAAGTGGACAAATGCACAACTACTGTATTTTAAATAAAAAAATACTTAACTGTTAATTTAACAATATATTTTTAAATTGGAACTGCAAATTTAACAATATATTTATAGGGCCGAAGTGAGCAGAGCCCTGCAGACCTCTTGCTTTCATAAATGGACTCCACATTCCTGGCATTCTTTGTGACCGATCAACATGATGAAGCATCACCACAGTCGCCTCCGTGTCTGTGGAGCACTCCCCTCCCACTGCACTATTAATGGGATAGCTGTTCTCTCCCTCAGGTCTGACTTAGCTTCCCAGTGCCACTTGGGTTGAGAGAAACCTCTCAAGGAGCCAAGGGCACTCTTTAAAATCTATTGCTGTGATTTAAAACAAACAAAATAAAACAACAGCGATCCCCTGAAGTACAGTCCCCAGCACACAACTTTATTATAATAAGCCACAGCTAGCGGTGCAGGTATTCAAGACATGTTACATTTGCCATCCTGTCCCACCAGTGGCTGGCGACCCTGTGAGGCTTTCTGTCTGGCATGTCCCAAGAGGATGGGATCCAGTAAGCCTGTTAGGCACAGCCCCTCTCCCAAGTCAGGAGCATGATGAGGGGTATCTCTGACCATTGCCATCTGAAGAAGCAGCTCCACCACTGTTTGCAGATGGTACCCGGTCAGATTAGTGCTACAGGGGTAGTGCCAGGCAAGACAGCTCTAGTTCCTGTAGTGCTACCATGGACAGTGAGCAGGGATGTAGAGCACTTGCAATATGCACTCCCCTGGTTACTGTTTGTGGGTCTGCCACAGAACAAGGGAAGCAAACTACGAGGGGTTAGCTGAGCTTCTCCTGTAGTATGGAGGGCTGGGGCATGGAGCAGCTCACTCAACAGGCAGTGGAAGCCAGGGTTCTAATCCTGGACTATGAACATTTTGCCAGATTCAGGACTTTTGACTTTTTACAAGGGGAGGTAGAAACAGTATTCCATGACACCAAAACTTTTTAACTTTCCCCGTGATCCATTCCCCTCCAAAGGGAGAATCTTTAAGTATGGGGCATGCAGGGGGCTAAAAATAAGTCTGACTTTGCTGCACCGTCATTTCCGTTGGTATTGTGGTTGGCTATGTTCTGACTCAGTGCCCTTGCAGATAGGGCTCTTTGTGTTCCTTTATGATAATGGATAATCAGTAACCAGCTTCAACTGGGCTCTGATCCCCTGAAGTACAGTCCCCAGCACACAACTTAATTTATTTATTTTATTTAATTTATGTTTTGGTTAGGAGGAGACAGTTGGGCTGGTGAGGGTAAGCAGTCACAGGGAGCTCAGGCAGCTGGAGCTTCAAGCAGGGGATGCAGAGGCCCCAGGGGGGTTACCAAGTTATTGAACAGGGCTGGAAACACTTGGAAAAGTGGTAATACCACCCACACATTGAGTATGCCAGGAGAGACAGCCAGCCAAGCAGGTGGCCAGAGTGACTCAGTGGGGGAGAGAGGAGGTAGGGACTGAAACATTGAGTGAGGTGGAAAACAGGGGAATCCCAACCACCCAGGTAGTATGCTGGTGGAGATGTCTAGCCAAGCAGGTGGCCAAAGTGGCTAGTGATGCAGGTATCCAGGACATGTTACATGATCACCGTCCTGTCCCGCTGGTGGTCCACTGGTGACCCTGTGAGGCTCACTATTTGGTATGTCAAAAAAGGAGGAGATCCAGTAAGCCTGCTAGGTGCAGCCCCTCTACCAAGCAAGGAGCACGATGAGGGGTATCTCTGACTGATGCCATCTGAAGAAGCAGCTTGAGCCTCTCAGGTTGGGGCTGCTTTGATCTCAAAGTGCATAAGTGAAAAAGAGAATGAGAGGGACCAGCCAGGTTGTCACCATGTACACAGGTACAGTAAAAAGGCCACTGAGGGGTGCACAGTGAAAAGAACAACATGCAACTCAATGCCTTGTGATAATCTTTTATTTGGGCTGCCATATTCTTTTCCTGTTCTAAGTAGCTGCATTTAAAGAAACATAGATGTTTACCCTATAGCTGTAAGTTAATTTATAGCACATAAGGATTCTTGGTATAGGTATGTAGTGACTGGGGAGCCCTTGTCATCTTCGTCTATCCAGTGAGGTGGTGTTACTGTTAAAACTTTATTTTCCCTTTGCTGTTGTAAAGTTACTGTGGTCATAACTATGGTTTTATTGAGCTGTGTACAGAAAAAAATGGCAAACATTTTTGAGCTTCCACTCACGCTTCCTCTCAAGGTGTGGATTGGTGGGTTGCCACCTACATGACTAAGCTTTGATTACATGTACTAGAATTAGCACGGTGCACCGCAAACCATCCCTTATCCATAAATAAGTAAAGCCACATTACATTAACACAACTATGCAATATTATAGACACAGACAAGTGCAAACTATCTGAAGGAATAGGGATCTGGACAAGGAGGTGTATATGTGTGTGTGTGTGTGTGTGTGTGTGTGTGTGTGTGGGGAGGGGTGAGGGAATAGAAATGGAGTACCTAAAGGAAGGGGGTGAGAAGATGGGAGGAAAAGGGAAAAGTAAGGAATGTGGGGGGGGAGGAGGGAAGGAAAAAGAGAAAGGAAAGGAGATAGCATACTGTATTAACTTGCAACATATATGTCATCACTATGCAATCATTGCAATTTGTTCACTAAAATACATTTCGTATGTAGTACCAATGGGCTGAAATACATTATCTTTTTTTTTTAAACTTAAGTTTTTATTCAGTTTTGCTCAGGGGCCATTGTACATCAAGTTACAGAGCATTACAGATATACATTGTTAACACTTTGAACATCAGTGGAGATACAGTGCTATATTGAGGCTTAATGTTTCAAGCGTAGCACTATCCTATTGAATTTGTACTTATCCAACCTAATGTATGTAAGAGGGAGCAGACAAAACATATATCTTAAGGTAAGTAAGTAAGTTGCTATGACTGTGGTTTAAGTAATTGATCTGGCTTTCCATCCCACCCTCAAATGAGGGAGACGGAGAGTCAAATGAGGGGCACCCAAGAGGGAGGGCCCCCCCAAATGATGGAGTTGCTTCTTCTGCCCAGGTCCCACAGATCCCAGGGACCTGAACACCCATGCTTTAGGTTATGAGGTATCAGGTGACCATTCCGGACTTGTCTATTGTCCCTTTTACCAGGGGTCCACCACATATTTGAAGTCCATCAGACCCTCCATCCCCACTCTCAAACCTGCATGATCTAAGGTAGTATTTCTGGGACCATCTAGTGGACATACATAAAAAACATTTAGTCCAGTAATTTCTTATTTTATATTCTGTTCCCTGCATTTTAGCAGTCATTATTTCCATCATATATATTTCCTGAACCAGGTCCTCCCAATATGTTAGGGAGGAAGGGTAGGATTTCAACCAGTTCCTGGTTATGATCTTTTTCACTGCCATCAAGAGCATAGAAGCTAAGCATATTTGGTACTTATGTTTAAAGTATTGGGGGAAATGAAGGAGCATGGCAACTTGAGTGGTAAGACTGTTTAATTCTGGGAATATCTCCTTCAGCACCCTTGAGATCTCCCTCCAGAAGTTGGAGAGGGAGGTACAATACCAATATATATGGGCATGCGTGGTGACCTCTGCCCCACATCCCCTCCAAATGTTGAGAATTTGGCCGTTATCTGTGGTGTACTAAAATATCTGGCCACCACTTTCCACCCAAATTCTCTCCATGAACAGGAATTGGTGATGCGGTGTTGGCCTCTCCAGATCCACAGACATTCTGTTTGTGTAACTTCGATTATCAGATCCACCTCTCAGATTTCCTGCACTGCTGTCCAAGATGGTCTAACCGAGGAAAGTTCTGCTTTGTAGAAGCAGGATACTAAGTATCTGGGGGCTAGTTCACTTTTTATTTGGGACAATAGTAAAAATAGGGGAGGTTTCTCCAGAGCAGTGATGTTTAACCATAGCCGGATTTAGAGGGGGGGGGCTAAGGGTGCTATAGCTCCCCCATCATGGAGCTCCTCTATTAGTAACGCACTGTGCTTCAGTCTTTATCAGTATGCACTAATGCCTCCATGAAAGCTGTCTGAGCCACACAGGTCTCATCTGTCCTCCAGCAGAGCTGGCCTTAGCTAGGTGCAAACTGTTACCCTGCACCTTGGGGACCATACTTTTTTCTTCAGGAAAAAAAAAATGTAAAACATTTAAAAATGCCTAAATGTTGTTAGAGATGAAATGTTTACCAGCAAATGAAAGTAGAAGACAACTGACTCTGTTACTGTTACAAACGGTGGGGGCAGCTTTGCTGCAGTGGAAAAGATTAGGTTAAGTAAGTGCTAATGGTGTTAATGGCCATACTTTTCACCGCTCAGGTTGACTACATTCACAAACAAAAGGCTATATTGACAAGAGAACTTGTTTGTAACCTGGACATGTAGGTGAAACAATGAATGCTATGACAAAATATGTTTCAAAAGTATGTGAGCACTCAAAATGGTTTAAAAACCTCACCAGCACAGAGCAAAACTGGATTTCTTGATAGGGACCCTGAAAACCTGATCACCAGGTAAAAAAAACTGACAGGTGGCAACCTTACTGGTGTCCCATGATAATCCTCTCTATTCTCTCTCTCACTCACACCCCCAGAAAAGTTAAGTTGTTTAACTTATTTGCAAATCAGAGTATCTCAGGCGTGAATGTCCAGTGATGATGTCCCTGTCCTTACAGAAATGAATACGGTAGTAGTACCGTACTTAAGTTCTTGCTCCAGGCTCTGTCAGATTCATTTCCAATGATGAAGTCAAATAATTCAATGTAGTCAATGGCATTAATTTTTTTGTTTTAGTTGTTTAACCAGGAGTAGCACACTAAGCTGAAAGCTTTTTTATTGGTGCGACCTGGAAGCAGAGGGAAGTTAACTGACTTGCTCAGGGTCACACAGTATGCAAGTAAAAGCCATGGAATTCAAACCCAGGTCTGGTCTGCAGGATGCCACCAGATTTGTAGCTAAGAGCCTTAAACCACTACACTATTAAAAGATGCTGGTTAAACTAGCAGGGGGCAGCTGCTGGGATTGGACAGGACATCAGTGTTCCATCAAACTGGGTGTGTAATAAATGTAGTACTAGTGTTATTAATTTCTAGTATGGGGAGCTTACATTCATGACAAAAAAAATTGCTTAAGGTCACTGCTAGTTTTGTTCTATAAGGCAAATTGATTTTGGTGTGGATTTGCAGGAGAAGGATTTGGAGAGTAGTGCCCTCCTGTACCATGCTAGGAATGGTACAAAACTAATGGTGGGGCAGGTCTGGTCTCAGCGATAGCATGAACCAGGAGAGGCAGAAACTGGTACATGAGACCTTTGAACAGAGGTAAAAACTCCAGCATGTACTGTATGTCTAATCTGTGTTGTCTTTTCAGTCGTGGTTCTACAGTGTGTTAATAGACATAGGGACTTTGAAGGTGTTCTACTGTATATTATGGCATGTGCAGGAGTTTCTGCATGCTTGGAGAGCAAAATTTGCAACAGAAGTCATAAGACCTTGTTTGACTCATTGACACAGGCAGTTACAAAACCGAAAAAAAGTAATAGAATCAAATGTTCAGTTTATGTAGTTCTATGTGTTGAATGGCGGGGGACAAGTTGTGATGTACCCAAGCAAGTGCTGTTGCTAATAATAAAAATTCATTTTTATATTTGTTTAAAGACTGTTTTTCTGTCTGCTAACTGACTTCTTGGACCTAACCATGAAAATGAGATGCCTCATACCATAGGGTTATCCCAGTAAAGGACATTTTAAAACAATAAACAATATTTTATTTATTTAAAAATATAATTCTTTGGAATAAATGGTTCTAGCGAATAAAATATGTTTTGCAAAAATAGCAAGCAGACTTGAAATTATATTTTCAGAAACTAGATAGCAAAGTGACTTTGTTCCCATATTTCTGTAGTTATTGTATTTTTTTTTTTTTACTGTGATAAGGCTGGGGATACATTAATCTGTACTGCAGGACAAACTGGGATGGGTTGGCTTTATGATAATGTCATAATGTGCTTGAGTGAGTGACATTTGTGAACTTGTTTACTTGGGTTGTCATTTAATTTGTCTGCAATTTGTCTTTATCACCAAGTCTCTTTCAACTTACCAGTGTCAGTGGCTCAGTAGGTAGCACACTCGGCTAGGAAATCAGAGGACTGTGGGTTCAGTTCCCACATCTGGCACTTGGATTAGTATCCTAGTATGGACACCATAGTGCAGCATAAGAGGGGTGCTGTCTCTCGGATAAGATGTTAAACTGAGGTCCCATCTACCTGGATAGGTGGAAATTAAAGATCCCATGGCACTTACTGAAAAGAGATGGGGAATTTCCCTTGTGTCCTGGCTAAATTTCCCTCATTCACTAAAAATACCACCAACAGCTTAATCTGGTTCAAGATCAGTTGGCATTTATCTGTATTCCCCTTCCCTGAGTTGTGCCTGAAAATAGGCAGGATTTGTCTAGTGCACTTACCTGGTCAAAATAAAACTTTTCTCATTTTGTATGTTTCAGATGTGCTGCTGCCCAGCTGCAGTCTTTTGGTATTTTGTGTTTTATTGGGGGGGGGGAGGGTATTTGGGCAACATACTGCCTTGTGGACTGAGGGGACTCTGGGAATGGTGCTAGGGTGCAACTAACAAAGCATGGAGAGGGAGGAAATGAGTAGAAATTGCATTAGAAATACGCACCAGAATGCACCAAAATGTAAAAAGATTTCTGGGGGCCTAGGTGGCCCACTAGACCCCTGGCCTATTATATTTATTTTTTAGCTGGCTTGAGCTCCCCCATCTATAGGACTCCTGGATCCACACATTAAACCTAACGTTGTCCCCAGGAAATGTTTAAGCTGTAGCTAGTGGTAGAAGTCCCTCTTAGAAAGAATTCAGTCTGCATTTGCTGGAGAGTCTTAAATTCTCCCTGATCATAACATTGAAAGGCATGGAGTAGACTCCCTCTTGCCCATCCCCAGAATCCATAATCCATTTTTGCAGGTAGAAAGAAAGTATCCCAGACAGGTAATCCCATCCACCATGCCCACTCTCTATTTCTAGCCATCTTCAGGAAATTTAACGAGTTATGCAAGTAGCATCTGGTAAATATCAATTTTTCAGATTTTGGTATGGGGGGGGGGCTGGAACACTGTTGAGTGGTAATTGGGAAGAGACAAGCTCCCCCTCTCAAGTTCAGTTCAGTGAGACACCCGCTTTGGGGGTGCCAGCCAGGCTGCCATGTGTGAGAGTGAGAGCTAAGCATCTATGGCATAACCAGACCAGCATGGGAGAGCTAGACCACCTCTCTCTTTAGGTGCCTGCAACATGCTTAGCAAAATTCTTGGTCTCCCCCCGTGCCTTAGGTAATTGGAGATTGCTCTATTCCATTTACTTTTCTCTCTGTGTGGGACAGCCAGTGATATTCTTTGCATGAGGTATAGGTGGGATGGAAGGATACTCATCTGCACTGATTGGACTCTGCTAAGGAGTGTCAATGGTAAATAAGTCCAGGTTAGGAGGTCTTCCTGCATTTGAGCAAAGAGCTTGTTATAATTAAGAGGGAAGATCTCTTTTAGATCCATGGGTATCTGGACCCCAAGTATCTAACTGACTTGCAGTGCCATTTATATTGGTGCTGCCATGTCAGCTCTGGTCAGGAACTTCCTCTGACGTAAAGTGTTTTGGTTTTGCTTGTATTTAGTTTATATCCTGTTAGGTGCTCCACCTCTGCCATACTGCACTCTAAGGCTTTAAGAGAGGGCTCTGGATCAGTTACATATACCAGAACGTCATCTGCATAGAGGGCAACCTTATGTTCATGGTCTGAGATCTGGTATCCCATGAACCTGTGTTCTGTCCAAGGTTTTGGGCCACTGATTCCACATAGAGGGCAAAAAGATACTGGGATAAAGGACACCTCTGCCTAGTGCCTTGAGTAAAAGGGAAATGCGAGGAGCATGAGTCATTGACCTTAATCATTGCTTCTGGGGTCGCATACATACCCAGAATGTTTTTAATAAAACCCTCCAGGAAGCCAGACTTCTGAAATACATTATCATCATTATGCTAACATTTATAAGAGGCCAATATATGTGAATAGAAGGACAACTATGCTTCTTTCAAAATAGGGGATAGATTGGAATTTTTCGTTGAAAACCTTTTCAGGGCTGCGGTGGGCAAAGCCCTGTAGACCTCTTGCTTCCAAAAAAGGACTCCACATTCCTTGTATTCTTTGTGACTGAACAAGCTGCATTTCCACCACAGTTGCCTTCATGTTTGTGGAGCACTCTGATTGCAGTACGCTATTTACTTGAAAGAAAACAAATTGGCAATCCAGATTGGGACACAGGGGGATTGGGCACCCCTAGTGTCACTCTTAAGCTTCTGAGGGGCTTGGGAGGGTGCAGAGAGGGAGGGTCGGGTAGGGTATCTCTAATTAAATAAATGGTAGTCATGGCAGAATATGACACACTCTGCCATGTCGAATATGGCTGCCACACATAGAAACATGGAACCATAGATTTTGACGGCAGATAAGGACCACTTGGCCCACCCAGTCTGCCCTTTTCCCTACCTAATAGATAAGCTGCACATCCTAGTTAACCAGCAGCCTACTTCTTCCTACCCCCACCCCCTAGAATTGCCTTATGACTGTCCCATGCATGCTTGAATTCCACCACTGTTTTGACTCCACAACCTCCTCTGGAAGGCGTTCCATGCATCCACAACCCTCTCTGTGAAAAAGTAGCTCCCATAAATTACCTCTGAGCTGCCTCCCTTCTATCTTCAAATTGGCCCTTGCTGTTCTTGCACACCTCTCTTTTTGAAAGATGATACCCTCTTGGACTTTGTTGATTCCTTGAGGTACTAGAAAGTTTCTATCATGTCCCCCCTCTCCTTCCTTTCCTCGAGGCTATACATATTTAGCTCCTTAAGTCTTTCTTCATATGTCTTCCGGTGTAGACCCTGCACCATTTTAGTTGCCCACCTCTGGACAGCTTCCATCCTGTCTATGTCTTTGTGGAGATTGGGTCTCCAGAACTCCACGCAGTACTCCAGATGGGGTCTCACCAACTGTCTGTACAGATGGATAATAACTTCCTGTTATCTACTGGTGATGCCTCTCCCTATGCATCCCAGTATCCCCTCAGCCCTCCTTGCTGCCCTCTCACATTGCTTGCCCACATTTAGGTCATCTGATATGACTACCCTCAGGTCCTTTTCCATTTTTGTTGTTGTTAGTATCTCACCCTCCATTGTGTACTCTTCCCCTGGGTTTTTGTTTCCCAGGTGCATTACCTTGCACTTCTTAGCATTGAATCTAAGCTGCCATACATTTGACCATTCCTCTAACCTTGCCAAGTCCCTTCTCATCCTTGCCACCCCACCTTGTGCATCAACTCTGTTGCAGATCTATGTCATCTGCAAAGAGACATACTTTTCTTCCAGTCCCTCTGCAATGTCACTTATAAAGACATTGAAGAGGACCGGTCCTAATACTGAACCCTGCGGTACCCCACAAGTAACCCCCCTTTCTTCAGAGTGGACTCCATTTACTATTACTCTCTGTGTCCTATTCTTCAGCCAATTCTTTACCCAGGCTGTCATCTTGGGACCCACTCCCAGCCTAGCTAACTTGTGTATTAATCTTTTGTGTGGGACTGTGTCAAATGCCTTGCTAAAATCTAGGTAGGCCATGTCCACAGCCCCTCCCTGATCTACTACTTTGGTTGCCCAGTCAAAGAAATCTATCAGATTTGTCTGGCATGATGTTCCCGCTGTGAATCCATGCTGCCTTGGGTCCTGTGCCCCTCTGGCCTCTAGATACTCAACAATTCTTTCCTTCAGAAGTGATTCCATCATTTTCCCTACCACTGAGGTTAAACTAACAGGTCTGTAGTTTCCTGCTTCTGCCTTGCTCCCACTTTTGTGAAGGGGAATCACATCTGTCCTTCTCCAGTCCTCGGGTACCACCCCAACCTCCCATGATTTGTTAAAGAGGGTAGTCAGAGGTGTCACTAGTTCTACCTTTAGTTCTTTTAGAATTCTGGGATGAATCCCATCAGGCCCCATTGCTTTGTTCACCTTAAGTTTTAAGAGTTCTTTCAGAACCCTTTCTTCTGTAAATGGGCTGGTATCAACTTCTGTATCCAGAGTGTTTCTACTGTTTTTTTTTTTAGGTACCTCCCACTTCCTTTGTAAATACTGAGCAAAATATTTGTTTAGTATCTCTGCCTTTCACAGTCATCCTCTGCCCACCCTCCCTCCCTTTATTAAGCCTCACTAACCTCTCTTGGTCTTCCTTCATCCCTGATGTACCTATAAAAGGTTTTCCCCTTCTTAACTGAGTTGGCTATCTTTCCTCGGTTTGGGCCTTTGCTGTTCTGACTGCCTTCCCAGCTTCCTTTTGCTTTAACTGATACAGTTCTCTGTCCTGCTTCTTCTGTGATTCCTTGTACTTCCTGAATGCTTTCTTTTCTCTTGAGCCTTCACTGCCACTTCCTTTGAGAACCATAGTGGTTTCTTACATCATTTTGTTTTGTTTATTTGCTTCACACAAAGGTTTGTTACCTCTGTGATGGCAGTTTTTATTATTCCCCATTGTTCTTCCACCCTTCCTTCCTTCCTGCCCATTTGCTAGTGCATTCCTTAGGTACTCACCCATTTCAGCAAAGTCAGCCCTCCTAAAGTCCAGTACTTTTGCCTTTTTATGGCTTGACTCTATTGCTGTGTTTATTGTGAACCATACTGTTCAATGGTTGCTAGTTCCCAGATGGCTACCCATTTCTACATCTGTAATCCTCTCTTCATCTCCATTTGAGAGAACCAGGTCTAAGATTGCTCCCTTTTGAGTGGGCTCCAATACTAGTTGTCTAAGGCATGCCCCTGTAAGGCATCTAGAATAACCCCACTCTAAGTGGCTGCTGCAACTGCACTCCAGTTAACATCTGGCATATTCAGATCACCCATCAGCAATATCTTCCTTTTTCTGCCATTCTAAGTATTCTTTCTATCATTTCCTTGTCCATTTCTCCCCCTGAGAAGGGGGTCTGTATACAACCCCTGTGAGGATTGTGGTGCCATTGCCGGTCTCCAAATTTACCCACAGTGCTTCTTCTCCTCCCTGTTTTCCTTTTGTTCTGTTGCTTTGATTCCTTCCCTTATGTAAAGAACTACTCCTCCTCCTCTTTTACCCTCCCTGTCCCTCCTGTAGGTAATGTATCCTGGTATGTTTACATCCCAGTCATGGTATTGTGTGTACCATGTTTCTGTGACTGCCACAATATCCAGGTCTTCCTCCTCCATCAAGGCCACTAATTCAGGAAGCTAGTTACTCAGACTACGGGCATTGGTACTCATTGCTCTCCATTTTTTGATGGCTTTACCTTCTTTTGCAGCATACCCCACTGACCTTTCTACCTCAGTCTTTTTCTCATTTAGTACCCTGTTTTGTAGGGAGAGGCTGGGATTTTCCTACTGCTTATCAGTGCCTCCCCCCTTGACTAGTTTAAAAGCTTGCCAATGAAGCATTTATTGTGTATGTGCTACTACTAGTGCATCCGCAGTGTAGTGCAGCAGCTGTTGTGGTCATAATGTAGTGTGCTGTATTCTGCCATGACCGACAATTTCTTGTTTTTTTTTTTATTACGCATATCACCCCCACCTGACACTCCCTCTCAGCACCCACCACCCCCCCCCTGAAACATAACAGTGACACTGGGGGTGTCCAATCCCCCAGTGTTGCAACAGTGATTCCTCTGTCCCTTTTTTTTTTGCCTTTTACTCTATAAAATAAAAGAAATCTATCAATGTCTTTTGTGCCAATACCTTTCCCCCACATGACCTCAGCACCCACCACCCTACACTCCCCCAAGCCTTTATTTACCAACTGGGGATCCAATGCCATAATCCTCTCTGGACTGCAGACACATCTTCACTCTCCAAAGCCAGACCATGAACTGAAGAAACAGGTATGGGTTTCAATGTATTTCAATGGTGTTTTGAACTTAGTGGCATAACTTAGGCATTTTTGCATATTTTGGCCCAATTTTTTAACATGCCTTCTTTTGGGACCCTACCTCATGAATAATGGCACTGTTATGAGGCAGCTCTGTCCTGAAAAGTAATTTTGCAGTCCCTGCTTAAAATCACCTTTTGAACAAGAGTTTAAAGTTTCACTGCCCTTGTTCATGAGGTGGGATCATAAGAAGGCTATGTTGAAAATCTGGTGTAAAAATATTTAAAAAACAACAAAGTTATAAGCCTATATTGTATTTTGCAAATGCAGGTTCGTAACTTTGATAATTTTCAATATCTTTCCCCCAAATTCACAAAATAACCATATCATTACAGCACCTCATGAACGTGGCAACTGACATTTTTAAAATCCTTCAGCAATTTTTTTTTACATCCTGAAAGGGAATTTTGTGGTTTCTGCATGAAATCACCTTTTGAGCAGGAGTTGAAAATTTTCTCTGCCTTCTTCATGAGGTAGGGTTGGGGAGGGCAAAAGTTGCAAATTCCACTTTCGCGGAACTTCTGTGAAATTTTGGAAATGTTGTGGAAATTGCAGAACTTTTGCCATTGGTGAAAGTAGGATTTTCTGCAGATTTGTGCTGAGGTCTGCAGACTTTTTTGTGAACTGCAGAAAAATGCATTAAAACTGCAGAATTTATTCTTTATACAGTTTAATGAACTGTCAGTGAATGAGCACCTGCTTGTACAACCATGCGGTTATTTACTGACAATTCAGTTGGCCACTGGTAGTGGAGGAGAGAGGAGTGCTGTGCTGGTGGCCTGCTCAGGGGCAGGGTGAGGAGGGGAGTTGGGTGGTGACAGATGAACTGTCAGGGTGATGTTTGTGGGGGTCTAATAGACACCAGGGAATTGAGATTATTTATTTTACCTGGGATCTGGGATGGGGAGGTCCACTAGACACTAGGGAATACTGGGAATAGAGGGGGATGAGTTAGTGCATTGCTGGCTGTTTATTTGTGGACTAAGGGATCCAGGATAGGGAGAGGATCTGCTAGACATCAGGGAAATAAAATGTTTTTGGAGTCATGATTGGTGGTGGGGCCATTAGAAATTCTGAAGGTCCAAGGAAGGGACTGGAGGTATTTACTGGGACCCCTGATCATTGGGGGGTGGTTTAATGAGTTAAACTGCAATAAAAAAGCCTCAGAAATGACCACTGGCAGTGATTCTTTCTGCAGATTTTTTTTCCGCAGTTTAATAAATTATCCTAGTGCACAAAGATTGCAACGCACCTAGGCAGGTCGTGCTCAGGTTTAAACAGTAATAATGAAGGTAGACAGAAAACCAGCACCGTAACCAAGGCTCATATGTACACAGTCTCACTCGAGATTAATAGTTCGTTAAATGACTCACCAGCTCCAGACTCATGAATGACTGTATCCACAGTATATTTTATTGATCCAATTAGAGTAAAATCCACGGTGAAATACAACAAAGAACAAACAACTCAGCACACAGCTATACACTTCCTGGTGTGATGTTTCGTCACCTGACATGTTTCGCCCAATCAGGGGCTTTCTCAAAGGTATTGAGACACTGTTCCACCAGGACCTTAAATAGAACAAAATTTAAAGGCATACTACCACCAAACCCAAAAGGACACCTCATATAAAAACTAAAGAACAAGGAAATTAAAATAAAAAGTGCATGTATGTAAACTGTTAAATCATTATTGTGTGAACAATCTAGCTGGTATTTATAATCTCCAGTGATTCAATAACAGATACATTTTGCATCAAGCATGGAATGCAGCATTTCCATTGAACTAAACCGTATTGCTTTCAAATCAGTATAGAGAAAGAAAAAAGAAAGAAATTAAAAACATGTTTATACCATGATCACATATGATATATTTTATGCTTGCAAAAATGGCTTAACTTC
The DNA here is from genome assembly GCA_016271365.2 of Neoceratodus forsteri. Classification (NCBI taxonomy): domain Eukaryota; kingdom Metazoa; phylum Chordata; order Ceratodontiformes; family Ceratodontidae; genus Neoceratodus; species Neoceratodus forsteri. The sequence continues at coordinate 677,040,549 of CM057456.1, read as the reverse complement.
AATTTTATCTTAAATGAGGACCTGACTATTGCATTATCTATGCATGTTTTCAAAACTAGAAACAAAAATCAACACATGTTTACCTATACAAGTTTAGAGAAACCAGTTATATTCAGAAAGGGGGGGATTTCAACAACTTACTGCTAAAAACAGAACAATATTGGATTTTCACATTTAAAGCTATGGTTGGCAAAGGTTTAAATGGTAGATTTGAAGTGAAACCATTTTTGCAAGCATAAAATATATCATATGTGATTGTGATATAAACATGTTTTTAATTTTCTTTCTTTTTTCTTTCTCTATACAGATTTGTGCCAGTATATCCTGCTGATAGAATTTACAACACTGGGTGCAATCTTTCTCACTTTACAGGTTTGATTTTAACAAGGTCAATGAAAGCATTATGGTTCAATGCAATGGAAATGCTATATTTCATGCTTGTTGCAAAATGTATCTGTTATTGAATCACTGGAGATTATAAATAGCAGCTAGATTGTTCACACAATAATGATTTAACAGTTTACATACATGCACTTTTTATTTTAATTTCCTTGTTTCTTAGTTTATGTATGAAGTGTCCTTTTGGGTTTGGTGGTAGTATGCCTTTAAATTTTGTTCTATTTTAGGTCCTGGTGTAACAGTGTCTCAATACCTTTGAGAAAGACCCTGATTGGGCGAAATGCATCAGGTGATGAGACATCACACCAGGAAGTGTATAGCTGTGTGCTGAGTTGTTTGTTCTTTGTTGTATTTCACTGTGGATTTTACTCTAATTAGATCAATAAAATATACTGTGGATACAGTCATTCATGAGTCTGGAGCCGGTGACTCATTTAACAAACTATTAGTCTCGAGTAAGACTGTGTACATATGAGCCTTGGTTACGGTGCTGGTTTTCTGTCTACCTTCATAATAAGTTATCCTGCATTTTTATATATTTTTTTTGCAGTTTTAAGGTGGAATTTCTGCAAAAGTTTCGAACATGATTTCTGAGCTTTCGCAGAAGCGAAATTCGCACTTTTGCCAAAATTCCGCCTGCAGGAATTCATTTTTACACACCCCTAGTAGTGGTGGATGAAGTGGGCTCAATCCACTCCATGAAGTGTTTCGCGGAGCAAAGGCAGATTCACAGAGTGCTCTGCAACATGAAGCGGAGTACTTTGCGCTGTAATGAGGAACGCAAAGTCCATTACAAACGCTAACTTCACATTACTCTGCCTTCCCTGGCCACTACTCTTCCAATTTTAAGGTGAAGTGCATTGGTGGCAGTTCACTTCACCTCGCTTCGCCTTGTTTTTGAGCTCCAAAGGTGGATTTTGCAGTGATTCATGGGAGTTCAGGTCACATGGGCTCTATATTGATCTGCACAGCCTCAGTTTGGGGTAGTATGAGTAGGAAGGAGTAGGAAACAGTGTGCTCAGATAGCTGTCTGTATGAATCTTGCAAAAAGTGTTCTAAAAGCATTTTTGCTTTTCTTGAGGGGGGGGCCCAATTTTAGTTCATCGATTGTAGGAAACCCTCCTGTGCTCATATCATTCAGCGTTTCTGTCTGTGTGTGGATTTTGAATGTTAATTTACAACATTGAGTGTGTGTGGTCACAGACAGTGAAAGTGTGTTGTGGGGGAGGGGTGTATCTGTGGTGTAGGTAGATTTAGGTTGGAGAACTAGTGATTTCTTTGTTGTTCTGTTATATAACTGACTGTGTTAATGTACACATAGTAATAGTGGCAGTAATAGTACAAATGTTCTTGCTATTTGTTGTGTGTATGTAGGGCAGCGTTTCATAAGGTCAGGTTGTTTAAATTAGAAATGTAGATTACTTGGCAGTACACTGAACCTTTGCATTTGCATCGCATTCCTTGTTCAGCATTGTACACAGACTGTTCTGTGTTGTGTGTGCAGTGTTGCATGCATCAGATATAATACACCTTTTATTGTGACACAGACTAGTGTAAGTGCAAATAAGCGCAGCAGTGTAAACCTGCTGTCCAAAGCAGCTGCTTGATTTTGTACTGCGATCATGTTCTTTGTTCTTAGTTTTGCTGCTTGTATTGTAGTGCCATAAAAATCAGCACTGTCTGTATTCAGTGTTCCCCCCACCCCCACATTCAAAAGGTGTTTTTTACCAGACTGTATTATTTTTGTGACCCCATCAGCATCACTGGTTACTGAAGTTATTTTAATTCTGTGACATTCTCAGAGTAGTCTTTTATCTGTTGCTAAAGCCACAGTTGTTTATTTTGCTTCATATCCAGCCAGCATCCCTCCAGTCAGAAAGTGAATGTATCAAAATCGGAATTTGGTAATAATATTTGTGGTTGATCCCCCAAAATGTCTGCAAAGAGATGTGCAAGCAAAGCTGTTTTTGACCATCGCAATGTTGGCAGTGAGATGGTCTGTGGGTGTGGTTGTAGTACGTAGATGCAGAAGTGCATTGCTGATGTAAGGAAAAGTATTTCTCCTGCAATGTTTTTTACAGCCTAATCAGTAGCTTCACTCATAGTTGGAGGAGAAGGTGTTTTCCCAGTCGGAGGTGTTAGTGTTACTGATGTTAGTGGTGGTGGAGGTAGTATTAGTATTGTTGCATCAAGTTCTAATTCCGACCAGTGTACCATTTCCAAAAATATTGAGTGTGAAGCAGTGCAAGTGAGTGGCAGCGTAGATGATGTCATACTTCCCAGTAACATCCCAGTAACTGAACCTGAGGATTCTGATGATCATGTCAATGATAGTATACAATGTGATATTCCATCCACCGTGGCACTTAACGTCACACATTTTCCATGCAGTGATTCACAGTGTGGTGAAAAAATATCAGGTGATGGTAGTGTAGATGCTGATGATGAATGTGATGATGATGATGATGTTGCTGTTGTTGCAACATGCAGTCCACTTGCTAGCATCCAAGCAGAAGATGTGGATGTGTGTGTGAGTGATGTTGATGAATATGATGATGTTGTAATTGACCCCAGTTGGGAACCAGAGAAAAATAAATTAAAAGTGGCTGTGTCTGAGTCTGTTTGCAGGAATCCCCCCCCCCTTAAAAACTTGTAAGCTACCAGTTTTAGTTGATGATGATGTTAATGACCAAGTAATCAATATGATAGGTAGTCATGGTACTCAGTTAGATTCCAGATGTGCAGTCCCCGAGTCATCACGTGCCCCCCCCCACTTCAGTGCTTAAAATAACAGACTTAAATAAGCAACATCTTCATGGACATGTTAAAAGCAGAGCATCACACTTCCTTGTTTGGGATTTTTTTGTTCAAGATGCAAATGATGATTCACTTGCAATCTGCCAGGTTTGCCATGTGCGTGTGAGTCGAGGTAAAAAGAGGAGCCATCTTGGGACAGCAGGACAGCATACTCATCTTAAGAATAGGCACTTGGCTCTGTGGACCCAGTACAAGTTGGCAGCTAATACAACAGTGGGGCGTTCACCCGTGCCACCGGCAACCATAACCAGCATGTTATCTCCTTTCATGACTGTTAAGCCCAGTAGGAAATTAAACATGTGCAGTAGTGCGGAAATAAGAGCAGAGGATTACTACAGGCATGATGAGGTGGAGGACCATAATGACTTTGAAATGTTGTCCAGTGTTGGTGAGAGTAGCAGTTTTTGTGGTGTTGGTGGTGGTGAATGCAGTATGTCTAGTGCAAGTGGTACATCAACCCCGGTTGGCAAATCTGACAAAATAACAGCATTTCTGGTTTTGTCATCATCACTAGTCCAACTGTCTTCATCAAATGTCCACACTCCACCCCCTGCCAATGCCATTCATCACAGAGCACAATCATTTGTGACCAACAACACACCACGAGTAAAACATTTAAGTCAGCCCATGTTACAGAGGGTTTTTGCGTATAAGCTAAAGTACCCTCTCAATCATACAGTGTCAAATGAACTTAATGCTGCTGTAGCAGAAATGCTGGCAATTGATCTTTTGCCCTTCTCCTTTGTGGAGAATTCTGGGTTCCGGCAGTTTGCTGCATGTGTCTGTCCAAAATGGAAAGTCCCATCCAGGACATACTTTTCTACCCATGCTGTTCCCGAGTTGTTCCGCACTGTGTCCGACTCAGTAAGACATGCCCTTCAACATTGCTCCTCTTCATTCATCCATTTAAGTATGGATTTGTGAACAAGTGCCAAAACAGTGGGGAGTTCATATCTGTGTATAACTGCACACTGGGTGCAGGTGCCAGGGGTTGTTTGTGATGTTGGTAGTGTGAATAATCAGTGCAGTAAGGTGGATTGTCGCGGTAGCAATCTTCCTGGAATTCGCCAGCATGCAATGATTGCTATGCACAGTGTGACTTCTTCACACACACTGGTGAGAACATGCTGGACATGGTACTGACTGAAATTGACAGATGGCTAAACCCTCTGTCCCTGAGAGCTAGGTTAATAGCAAGTGACAATGGGTCAAATGTGGTGAAATGCATCACGAACGGTGTTTTTTTTCATGTTCCATGCATGGCCCACTGTTTAAATCTTGTGGCTCAGGAGTTTCTGCAGCACCCTGACATAAAGGAAATGCTGACCATTGCACAACATATCTGCTCTCACTTTTCAAGATCTGGAAAGGCCCATGACCAACTGCGGCAGTTGCAGATACAAAACAGCCTGCCTCAGCACCGCTTGAAGTTGGAAGTTGTCACCTGATGGAACTCCACATTACACATGGCAGACAGGATGTATGAACAATACAAAGCCATCTCAAAATATCTTGTTATGCACACTAGTCGTGACAGTTCCAGGGCCTCCATGTCTATGATGACTGAACAGTGGCGCCTCATGGACTCTGTAATAACAATTTTGCGGCCTTTTGAACATGCTACACAGGCAGTGAGTGGCAAGTCTGCCTCCATTAGCCAATCAGTTCCACTGCTGCAGGTGCTAAGGCAGACATTGGTGAATGTACAGCATAGTCTTGATGTTGCCAGTGATGGTGGTAGTAGTATGTTGCTGCAACACATGGTGACAGTATTCGACCAGAATCGTCACATTGTGAGCATTCAGCATAGTGACAACTTTGCCATAGCAACAATGCTGGACACATGATACAAACATGGAATTGCATTAGTACTGGAGGGAGGGTCTGAACAGGTAAGAAATATCAGTGGTCAACTGGTGCGCTTGGTTCATTGAGGCACAGAAGTCACATGCCAAGGTCAGTAAACCTCTGCATAATCTGGCTGAAGGTATACCTGGAGGACCATCAAGCATATCATGCAAGGGGAAGGGGACAGTAGTTCCAGGTGGTCTGTAACCCAAAGTGGGTGGCATCAACCCACTTTAGGAGGCTTTGTCCCAAGTGGGTATTTGTGAAATTAATGATTCAGGAGAACAGGATGATGCATCAACAACTGGACTTAATGCGGCACAGAGAATGGTTGAGTCATATTTGTCTGAAAACAGGTATCTGACAATAAGTGAAGATCCTCTTTTACACTGGAGTGAAAAGGTCAGTGAATGGCCAGAGCTGACTGCAGTGGCACTGTAGTACCTCACGTGCCCACTCTTCAGTGTAAGTGTTGAGAGGGTATTCAGCTCAGCAGGTGCAATAGTCAGGGATTGTCGGACAAACCTGTCTCCTGCAAATGTTAGTTTGCTAACAGTCATTAAATTGAATGAGAGGTACATACCAGCACAGACTGCAACCTTGGTATTCAAACCCCAGCCTAGTCATGGTGGTCTTACTGATGTGAAAATGGAGCATCCTGGTGGCACTGGCTGTGGCTGCCTGAAACGGCCCACCACTGACATAGATGATGACACAGTGGAGAAAGAATTTCCCAGTGGTCAGACTTCAGACGTCGATGACTGTCAGGGCAGTTTTCTTTATGAGGATGACAATGTGGTTAATGTTGGCAGGTTTTAACTGCAGTATTTAAAAGGTGGTGTGCCCCCCCCAACCACAACCACCGGGACTGATGTTATCCAAGTCTGCCACCATGAGTCTGTCTGCCCCCCATGGATCACCACTCCACCCCCACCAGTTTCTCAATATTTAAACCAGAAAGTGAGTATGTGCACTCATGTTTGTTATGCTGCCTAGTTGTATGTTTTGTTTTCTGTAGCTTTTCAAAGCCACAGTGGCAAAACACATACAGTACACTTCTTTTGTTTCTTTTACAGGGGAACAAAAACAGGCTCCGTCGCTAATACTCGTTGGGAATGATGCTGGAACTGTACCATACAGAGAGGAACCAATGTAATATCCATGTGAAATCCATTCTGGTAAGTATGAAGATTTTATTCAATCCGTGTCATTGTTTTGTAAAGACTGCAGCAAATATTGCACACAGGCTGTGTTAGCGGACAAGATGTGTCTCTGAAATGTAACTTGACTTTAGGGATTGAGATTTGAGAACCAGGGAGGGACACATAACAATGAAGTTGTAACTTGTAAGAAGTCATTCATTTCTTTTTTTAGGAAACTTTGAGATGCTTTGTTGTTCTGTCAAAGTGGCCTTATCCAAAAAAGTTCTTTAGCATCAGGCACATCCCTCCTCCGAGCTTGGACACACATGCAACATGCAGAAGTCATTTCATTAGATGACCATGACCACAACTGGAGTCCAAAAGGATGCTGATGAAATCTGTGAAGAAGTAAAAAAATAAGAAGCCATTACAGACAAACCTGAAAATATGATTCCTCCCACCCCACCAAAAAAAAAATACTTACCTTCATGCACTTGAGAGTTATTGGTTTCCAATTTCAGTGCAAAAAATTCTCATTGAGTAATGGAATGTGCACACCAACAGTTTCTGTGTGACCTGTGATGTGATGCAGAACAATACCATGTGTACATGTCCATGTCAGCTCCCCTCCTCACCTACAAAATACACAACCATATATATATATATATATCTACTCACCAAGGCTAATATTAGTGTACAGCCAAAGGGCACTCTTCAATCCAGTTGAGATGATCACATTTCATTTGCTGGAATCATCTCGCAGAATACATTGGACCAGCAACACGAAGCTCACAGTATAATTTTATGCTGTGGTATGTGCTGAAACAGTCTCATTTCACTTCATTACCACTTGTCAATTTTCTGCACACAAGGAGGATGCATTCTGGGCCTGCAGAAAAAATCTGGGAACTCTGCCACTTTTATGTGTTCTGTGATTGTTGCTGTGAGCTCATGATGTCATACTGACATTTTTACAATTAAAGCAGCATTGCAAGAATGTCCTCACAGTTCTGAACTGTACTTTTTATGTTACTTTACATTGCCACAGCCACCACTACTTACCTCCGAGTCATGAGTGACTTGAATGATATGATTCTTCTTACAATTTATGTCTGCTTCACTTACTTCTACTTTTTTTCATGTATGAAAAAAAAAATAAGCACGTCTTCCAATATTGTTCAGACCAGCTTTGTATTTATTTACAGCTGCTTTTCAATAACTATTGTTCTGTGGTGTCATAAAACACCAACTGATGCATAACTGTTAATTAACAACAGAAGTGATATATGACAACTACTTGATGTGATGGAGAAAAGCAGAGGAAAACAATGACAAAGACCTGGTCAGCACCATTTTAAAAGGAATGCTCCTTTCATTATTTCACATATGAAAAAAGGTAGTACAGCAGACTCAACTACTGCAAATTATCATATCATTCAAGTCAGTCAGGATGTAAGTAAAGGAAGTTGTAACACAGCATTAAAAAATACAGGTCAGAGTTATCAGATTGTTGCGCTGCTGCTTTACAGACATTCACCACATTACATAATTATGGTGATGCACATAAACTAATATGTGGGGTCATTACTACCACTGGAATATTTCTTGCTCCCCAGAGTGCAATATTTTTCTGTGAAAACCACCCATAATTTCATTACAGTGAGTCACGAAATGGAGGAATTACCAATCAGAAAAGCCACCCATATTCTGCCACCCTTTTTCAGCAACTTTAGGACGTGATGCCAGGGGGAGCGCAGGTGCATTCTCCACTATAGTGAATGTCCGGCAGCTATCCCAACCAATGTTTCCTTATGTAATAAGGTTCACTTTGTGGGGAAATGTGGGATGTTTCCACTAATAAGGCTCTTCTTACTGGAAACGTGGCCACACATTTCACCACAAACTGACCATTATAACATAAAGAAACATTTGGAAAGCTGCCGGACAATCGGATATTCACTGTAAGGAGCATGCGCACGCGATCTTCCTGTCATCATGTCCTAATGTTGCTGAGAAGAGAGGCAGAATGTGGGCAGATTTTCAGAACGGGAATGCCTCTGTCACATGACTCACTGTAATGGAATTACACCTGGTTTTCACAAAAATGTGTTGCACTATGTGGTGCAAGAAAGAGTCCCCAGAAGGGAAAATGTGTATGATTAAACAATAACAAACAAAAAACACACAAAAAAAGTATAACACAGTAGTGGGGTGGGGTCAGGGGTGGGGGTGGGTGTGGGGGGACAGAAAACAATCTCCTCACTTACTATGGCAGTGGGATGCTGCGGTGGTCCAGCAGCAGGTGCAGCATTGAAAGTATTTGCTGCAGCTATGCTTCCACTCTGTTAACCTGCTGCTCCAAACCACTGAAATGCACATTGTTTTCCTCGAGCGCTGCCCACACCAGGCCAAGGTTAGACTGGCTTGCAGGGACTGTGGTGGGGTCCACTGCAGCAGGTAATCCAGGTAGTGGGGCTGGTGGTGGACAGGGTGGTGCTGGTGGCTGTGGTGGTGGTGGTGGTGGCGGTGGAGCAACCGATGTAGTAGCCCTCCTCCTCCTTCTGCTGCTGCAGTGACTGCTGCAAGGCACATCTCCCACCTCAGCAGCTCCCTTGGCCACTGCCATGGAAGGGCCAGCAGGTGGACACCTGGACCCTTCTGTGGCAGCCTGATACTCTTCCCTGTGGTGATTCAGCATGTGAGTGTGCTGGCCACCGGTCCCTAAATGTGTCCCAGGGGGCCTACGGTGCACCAGCACACCACACACACAGCACTCCACCACTGTGCTGTCTCCCCACACAATTAAAAAACTCTCACACTGGGGAGCTGTGGGGGGGACCAGACACAGTCTGTACATGTCGGGCACAAGTTCCACCACCACCTACAATTGCCGAGACCACCTCCTGTGGCTGTGGAGGTGTTGGGGGGGTGCTACTGGAGCCCCAACAGCTGCTGCTAGTGGTGGTAGTGGTGTAGAAGGTGGATGTGCAACGGCCACCGGTGGCACTTGTGCTGCTGCTGCTGCTTCTGTTGCTTCCATTGGTGAAGGAACACTGGCCAGGAGTCTAGAGTGGTCCAGCATCACACGACCGCCCTGCCCCCCCCACAGGTCTGCACTCCTCCCCTCCTAATGCACCCACAGGCCAGTGACTCGCCTTCTCCAATGTGACCCTCCATCCTCCTGAGTCCACGGGTCAACACATACACACACACAGACAGTGGACACACACACACACAGTCAGTCACACACACAAAACAAAACAAAAACAAAACTTATACAAAAAAATTCACTAACCAAAAAAACACTAAGACAATACAAATACTAAATAAAACAGCTTTTAAAAAAGCTGTTTGTTTGTTGGTTCTGGCAGTAAAAAGAAACGAAAGCCAAGCAAACTCCTCTTCTCTCACAATTTTGCTTTCTCCCTCTACAAATGCAAAGGAGAAAGTGAAACTGCTTCTCTGACTCATTTCCTTCCTGCCTGGCTAAAGCATGTGACTTACAGTACTGCAGGCCATGTGATGTGCCTATTTTCTTCTCACTTTGCCTTACTTCACATTAAGGTATAATGAGACCGTGAAGTGGTAACAATAATGCTAAGTGCGCACTTTACAGGGCCCACTTCATGTTGTGCTCCACATATGTAAAGTGCATTCACATTGCAGGAGGATTAATAATTCACTGCATCTCTAACCCCTAGGTGGGGTCATAAAAAGTCTATGTTAAAAATCTGGCATAACAATATTTAAAAAAATGTTACACGGCAATGTTAAATTTTGCAAATGCAGGTTCGTACGTTTGATAATATTCGATATTTTTACACAAAATGTTCAGCATAACCATTTCTGTACAGCACCTCATGAATATGTTAGCTGTCATTTTTCAACTCATGCCCAGACTGTGCTTTTGCATCTGAAAGGTGATTTTATATTATCTGCACGAAATCACCTTTAGGCCAAGAGATCAAACTTTTCTGCCCTTCTTCATGAGGCAGGGTCATAACACGGCTATGTTGAAAATGCGGTGTAAAAATATTAAACAACAATTTTATGAGTCAATGTTACATTTTGCAAATGCAGGCTCTTAACTTCGGTAATTTTCAATCTTTTTACCCCAAAATTCATCACCTGGCTCTGGCTAGATCTTGTTACATTGGCTGGCACTGCTGTTCCAGTGTAGGAAATATTCTACAGCCCTTAGGCCAGATTCATGTGAGATCAAGGCACAGAATGAGATGACATCCAGGCCTAACCAAATGAACTCTTTGCCCATTCAGATTTTTTAGTTTGGACATCAAATACATGGGATCATGTGTATAAGATTTCAGGTAGAGATGTGTGAAGTTCAAACAAATTCACTGCATGAATCAATTCACAAATTTTGCAAAATCCACAGAGTGATTTTCATACACTTCACGTAGTTTGTGGACAACACAGAAATCAGTAATTTGAGTTTCAGCAGTTTGCAAGAAAATTCCCCACTTTGATAGGCTGCCTAAAACAATTCAATACAGATAAAGGTATGCTAAAGGAGAGTAATCACAAAGGGGTGGGAATTGTGCACCATAGGTGTGTATCCCACTTGTGCAGCACTGCACCCAAGGGGGATCTTTGTGGAAGTTGCATTCACCATCACCAACCTCCATGCAGCTCCCTTCCGCTGCCCCACCCCCTGGTGCACAGGATCCCCAGGGTGGTTGGGTGTAGAGCGCAGGACCCGGGCAGGAAGTCAATCATCTGCCCATCCCAGGTCCCACTGGTGGATTACTTGCATCTGCAGGGCATCATGTTGGTGGCCGGAGCGCAGTGCGCTGATGGCACCGTGGGGTGTGTGTGCCCAGATTGCCACCCCGTAACATCCCAGGAGTGCCCTGAGAGCATGGGCATCCATTTTTAGTGGTCTGTGGATCTCTGCTGTTACCGCCACAGCTGGCAGCCACTCCCTGGGAGCATATACTGGGTTTACAGCTGCCCTGAGTTAGTGAAGCCATCCTTGCCCCCTGCACAGCACTCCACACCTTGGTAAATGCGCAGAGTACTGACACCTCCCCCCGCATCATCCACCCAGCCCACCCTGGTGTGGAACTGTGCAGTCAGATGGCAGATCGAGTGTGTAGGGGCATATGTGGGTAATAAATCCCACACAGGGGGCCCTATTCATGAAGATGTTGAGTGGCTACATACCACATAAATTTGGTGTGTAGCCACCCAGCACCTGCCCGTGCCCACTGCACTCCTGAACAGGATTTACCACCCATATATGACCCCTCATGCACCCGATCCTCTGACTGATCATGGAGCTCCATGCTGGGGTAGTGCAGGGGGCATGCCAACACTCCACAGCATTCTGCAAGGTGTGGAATGCTGTTTGCAGGCACCAATGGTTACATCATCCCAGATCAGTTGTAAACCCTGTATGAGCACTCCATGTGATGGCTGCTGACTGTGGTAGTGACAGCGGGGATCCACAGATCCCCCAAAATAAACACCCCTGCCATCCAGATACCTCATGGGTGTCAGGGTCAGAGAACCAGGCACATAACCCACCATGCAGTCAATTTATTGTGCATCAACCACCAACATGGTGCCCTGTGGGCACAAGTGATCCACCAGTTGAACCTGGGATGGGCAGCTGCTGGGTCCTCCACTCCACACCCAACTGCCCTCAGGTATCATGCACACCGGGGGGGGCTACATAATGGGGCCAAGTGGAGGCCGGTGTTGGTGACTATGGCCCACATGCAGAACCCCCACAGGTGTGGAGCAGCGCAGACAGACTACACACCTCTGGTGTGTAGTTTGTGAATAGCCCAGCTGGGGTGCAATGGGAGCAGGCAGGTACGGGGAGGCTATGCACTGCATTTACATAGTGCATAGCCACTCTGCACCTTCATGAATAGGGCTCAAGATGCAATACATGAAGCCATATATGCTCAATTATAGGGGTGTGTAGGGCTCACGCATACCACAGAGGCCCCACTGTGCCCATCCGGGGTTTCTTTAGCTGTCAAAAATCAGTGTTCTGATCCCTCTGCACCCAGTCCTACACAGGATTGTGTAGTTACTCACTGGCCTGACTGTGAGAGGATGGAAGTGGAAAGAAGTCACACTACACAGAATCCAGAAAAATGCAGAACCATTTATTTTGCAGCTCCAGGGTTGTATAGCTCCTGCCACTCAGAAGACTGCTATATCACCAAGCAATCAGTGTAGGACTGATTGGTCTGACCAGCAATTACCTCTCACTTTCCCCACAACTCCATACTGGGGTCTAAAGTCATTAGGTTAGAGATAGGGGCAAAGTGGTAGAGTGCCCAAACTTGAGATCATAAATACTGCCAATGGTATCCATTTATCGCCAGATCTTCCTTCTGTAGTCTCACAGTGCGTGTCAGCTTCTCCATGTGATACATTTTATTTAACATGCACTGTCATTCCTTCTGTTTAGAATGAATTGTTGACCACTTACTAGTGATAGAATTTCTTTGTTGCTGTGCCTGGAACAGAAAATTGATGTTTCTTTATAATATTGTCAGTTAATCTTGTTGACAGCCACCTGGCCAACATTTATATCGCAAACTGTTTATTTTTTTTTTCTTTTAGTGAACATTATTTTAAAATATTGGTAGAACAATTAAGTGTTTATTTCTGTTCCTAAAGTCTCCCCTATGTGCTCCTCTTACTCAGGACTGTCAATATTTTCTTACCTTGTCACTGCATATATATTTGAGTGTGTGGTCAGTTTTCTGAACACTAGAATCTCTTGACCATTTCTCAGACTATAGTGTATCATATTTTCACTATATTGAAAATGAAAAACAAATAATTGCAACTTTCCAAGAAATAATTCCCCAGCTCCCCAGTTAGTGGAATGATGAACATTAGTTAAATGTTTCTGCACTTGTCATCAGGAGGCAGTTTATATGATCTCTGCCATGCCTGTTGGACTTCTGTCCCTTTCAGTGGTGCCTATGCACCAGTGAGTGCAGGTGCACACATTTGGCACATATCCAGCTGGCACAGGTCTACACCGATGGACAGGTGTGTGGGGCATGGCATTAATGGCTGCCAGTCATTACAGGATGCCTGTACATAGCCCCACAACCCTGGCACGCTGGTGCGTGGGGGTGGATCAGCAGACAGAGGTGGCCATATCCATTTGAATGCTGTCATGGTCTGTGGTGGATTATGGTCTATGAGTGGATCCCCTGCTCCACACAGAGCAGGAGAGCATGGGAAGCTGCTCATCCCAGGGAAATAATTTTAAAGAGTGATAGCTGCAATGGCCATGCCAGCCCTCCCTGCTGAACAAGATGGCTTGGACAATATGTTGAGGGGTGTATAGTCCCTCCATGCCCGGCAGGTGATTTCCATGGAGGGTGCACAGTGGCTACAGCATGGTACCTGCTCACATAGCCTGCACCTCCTTACCCAGCTCTCTGCACCTTAATGAATGACATGGAGCATGGGCACTCCTCCTGGCCCATCCTCTGAATTGTCCAATTGCATAGCTGTGTGAACAGCTGGGAGATCGAGTATGGTGGAGGCACACACCACTTTGGTGCATGCTGCTGGGGTCTTCAGGACACTGGATGCATGATTTACTAATTTAGGGTTGCCTACATGCCACGGAGAGAATATCTGCACATACATGTACAGGGCCCAAAATGCATAGCTCTGACTGTCTCACAGAGTCTGGAGATTTGATTCTTTGTTTGTAGAATCCTCCTGAATCATTTCTATTAAGTTTACAAAATAATTTACAGGACTGCTTTTTGTCCATTGTTGAAGTACTAATAAGAAGCAGAAGAATATGTGGAAAAACAAGAAGCAGAAGAACAAGAAATGGAATAAAAAGATTTATAAGAAAAAGCAGCAGAAGAAAAAGAATGAGCATTTACTGTATCTACACATTATATCAAAAAGCACTTCTTAGACAATGAGAAACCAGTAGTGAACTGACCATAACTGTATAGTGGCAGTCATTTATTAACATCAATACTCACATACAGCCTTCGACCCTTGCACAAACTGATTTTTATGGAAAGGGGAATGTTGACCATGACCCTGAAGAAACTCCCGTACTCTATTTTCTCCCCAGGGACTTTGCTGTAGTCACCTTAATCCTATTAAGCTAAACTATACTTATTACGATTATAGTGCAGGTGGTATTAGGATGATAAATCCTATTGTTTTTTTTTTGTTTTTTTTGTAGTACTTTTTTGTACAGTAATTTATTAGGAAAGTTGAATGGTATTCAAAATTGCTGGTACAATACAAGTTTTGATTAGTTTACTACACTGCAGCAAAAATGGGGCCAGGGTATGTTATCAGTGTCCATGATTACATACACAAAAAATATCCCAGTATACATGAAATCAAGTTTCACAAAACTAAGACAATGGCATATTACTCAGCAAGTGGCATTGTCAAATTCCAGAAAATCATTTTATACAAAAGTAATAAAAGACATTCAGTTCACAGCACCAGAATTTCCTGAATGTCCCTAGCCATATGTGACAGCGGCCGGCCTGTCAACAATTAGCTGATACCAGGATCCCCAAACAGATGTGGGATGTAGTTTGGCTTTCTTGCCATGGAAGGTTAGGAGTCAGAAATTCCCAAAACATAAAGCATTAGAGGAGTGCATGTGTCCTAGATCTGCCTGCAATAATAAGATAGAAACTATGGAACATTTATTCCTTCAATGTCCCTTTGCTAAGGCCTTTTGGGACAACTTCCAAAACAAATGGAATGATTCTCTACTTCTTCTGATCACATATGGGATACTAATTTTAGGCCTATACCCATCCAGATTATGGAGATATGAAAAAATTGCATTAAAATTAATCTACGCAGCATGTAAAGAGGTTTTTCCAGACTATGTTGTTATACAGATTATGTCCTTTTTGAAATCCAGATATAGAATGGAACAAAGCACAGTGCCCAGCAGGAAATTTTGAAAATATTGGAATTATTGTACTTGGTTCATGATGTCTTAATTGGGATTTCTGTTTTGTTTCTTCTAAAAATGATAGATAGATAGATAGTCAAATAGATAGATAGATAGACAGACAGACAGATAGATAGATGGACAGACAGATTAGATAGATATATCTAAGTATTGTGTGTCAACATCGTCTTGTACCGCTTGTAAGCGGCAGCATTTTGTGATTCTGGCTTCTGGTGGAGCGCTGCTCATTAGTGGCTGGAACTGTGTCCGTTGCAGCTAGGACTTATATCCCTACTTGATGTTGATTGCCCCCCTCTGCCTACTTGCCCTGATCTGGCAGAATCACAGCATGAGAGAATGTGTCTAATTGCCTGATTCTAGCTGGTATTGGAGGAGTGAGTGGGGAACTTGCTTTGCTGCGAGGGGTGGGGAGGAGTTTCTGCATAAAAGTAAGCACCGCTTCCAAGCAGCAGCTGAGTATTGTGTGTCAGCATCGTCTTGTACCACTCGTAAGCAGCAACATTTTGTGATTCTGGCTTCTGGTGGAGCGCCGCTCGTAAGTGGCTGGAGCTGTGTCCGTTGCAGCTAGGACTTATATCCCTACTTGATGTTGATTGCCCCCCTCTGCCTACTCACCCTGATCTGGCAGAATCAGAGCATGAGAGGCTGTGTCTAATTGCCTGATTCTAGCTGGTATTAGAGGAGTGAGTGGGGAACTTGCTTTGCTGCGAGGGGTGGGGAGGAGTTTCTGCATAAAAGTAAGCGCTGCTCGCAAGCTCAAGCGTAGCGTGAGCATTGTGAGTGGCGGTGCTAGAATTATTCCATTTTATATTGAGAGTTGGGAAGCAGGGTCGTTTATTGAGGGTTTTAGACTAAGTTAGGTTTTTGAGAAAGGAATGTTTTAAATTGATTGAGTTAGTTTCAATCAAAGCTTGTCTGTTATTTTTATTCAAACTAGGAATGTGTAGGGAGTCTGATGGGCAACCTGTGGGGGTTAGGATTATTTATGGGAAGGCACAGCTGAATGCTTTGCATCCCTTCATCCCTTTCCCTGTGTCTGATACTACGAGCAGGCGTTGCAGGGAAGTGGAGATTGTAAGGGACTGTTTGGCTTGCTGGCTATGGTTTGACCAGGAGTGGGTTGATGGAAGGATAGAGGTGGTTGGATCCAGGAGATGCCCTGGCTTATTTAGGGCATCTAGGCGATGCCAGATGTGGTTGGTGCCCATTTCCAGGGAAACCACCAGACTGAGTGGTCAGGTAACCCGAGGGGCTACACCACCTGTTACACCTCTTTCGGCAGAGCTGTGCAATGCCAGGTCGATTAGAAACAAGATGGCAATTATTGCTGCCTTGATTTCTTCAGTCGACCTGGCTTTCAAAATGGAGACCTGGGTGGGAGATGATGCTGGCCCTGTTTTTGAGGCTGCAGTCCCCCAGGTTATACCATTGTGCACTGCCCCAGAGGAAATCGCAAGGGTGGCGGTGTAGCCATTTGTTTTAAATCTAGCCTGACCTTCATCGTGCACCCGGTGGGAACCCCGGGTTCGTTTGAGTTTGTGGCCGTCTGTGGAGGACTCGGCATTGGCTGCAGGATCCTCCTCATCTATTGCCCTCCTGGCCTGGTGGGGAGTTTCCTGCAGGAATTTGCTGAGTTTGTTGCCAGCGAGACGTTGGATTCCCCTAGATGTGTTTTTCTGGGGGATTTCAATGTCTGGGCTGAGGATAAAACTCAAAGATGTACCAGCGAATTTCTGCAAAATATGTCCTTATTAGAGCTTTTGCAGTTTGTTGATGCACCTACCCATCGGGATGGCCCCACACTGGACCTGGTGTTCTCACTGGGGATTGAGATCTTGGATCTCATGATTGATCAGGTATTTTGGTCTGATCACAGCACGGTGAGGTTCATGCTTGGGGCTCCCTCTGTAAGTCTCTCCCCTGCTGAGATGATTCGCTGCCGCCCGTTAGGCGATCTCACCCCTGAGGGTTTTATGGCGGCAGTTGATCTATCTAGTTTAGGTGGTGTATGCGTCAGAGCTGTTGGTGTCGGTGTGGATATCTATAATGATGTGCTATCTGACACCATCAACTCCCTTGCACCTATCCGTGTACGACCCAGAACTTTGTACCTGAGGTCTCCATGGTATGATGGAGATCTCAGGGAAATGAAGAAGATGGGTCAGAAATTGGAGCGCTGCTGGAGGAAGTCCCGCCTGGAGACGGACAAGCTGGTCCTGCGTGCGCATTATTATGCATATCAGGAGGCAGTCAACTGAAAGAAGACACTATTTTTGTTTCGGGAGATTGCTGCTCAGAGAAACCGATCAGCCTCACTCTTCCGGACTGTCGACAGACTTCTTCATCCTGTCTGTCTTCAGCCTGGAAGAGTTTCCTCAAATGAGGATTGTGAGGATTTTGCTAGGTTTTTCTCGGACAGGGTGTCTTTGATCCGGCGGGAGGTTTCTTCAGCCAGAAATACCATTGCTGTCAGTGGTCGCCAGTCGTGTGCTGAGTGCACTCCGCCTAGTTGGGGGAGAGTTTAGGCCAGTGGAGGACCATGAGGTTATTGAGGTGGCAGTCAATCTGAAGCATACCTTTTGTGAACTGGACCCAGTGCCAATGCGTTTCTTAATGAGATGCATTGACTCTGTTGGCCCGGTGTTTGCCCTGATTGTCTGGTGTTCCTTAAGTCAGGGTGTCTTTCTGGATGCCTTGAAGGAGGCTCTGGTCAGACCCCATTTAAAGAAATCTTCTTTGGACCCGGAGGTCAGGGAAAATTACCGTCCTATCTCTACTCTCCCATTTCTGGGGAAGATTGTTGAGAAGGTGGTATCGCTTCAGTTGGAGGAACATCTCATGACTCACGAGTTATACGATCCCTTCCAGTCAGCTTTTCGGGAAAGATATAGCACTGAAACTGCGTTAGTTCGGGTGCAAAATGACCTCCTCAGGGCTAGAGATCGAGAGGACAAGACAATTCTTGTTCTCCTTGATCTCTCTTCAGGATTTGATACTGTGGACCATTGTGTGTTGCTTCTCCACCTGAGGGAATTATGTGGACTCACCGGTATTGTCATCAAGTGGTTTGAGTCCTTTCTCACCAATAGGAGACAGTGGGTTGTGATAGGAAATTTCTCATCAACACCCAGTCTCCTTTTGTGTGGAGTCCCTCAGGGTTCGGTGTTGGCCCCAATGTTGTTCGCAGTATATATGCTGCCCCTGGGGGGGATCATTAGGAAGTATGGTCTGAGTTTTCATTGCTATGCTGATGATACTCAGCTATACTTATCCTTTGCCCCAAGAACATCCAATGCAGTAAATGTGTTAAATATCTGTCTGGCTGAGATTAGCAACTGGATGGCCTCCAGTTGGCTTTGACTGAACCCTAACAAGACTGAGGTATTGGTAGTGGAGTCGAACAGAGTTCGTGAAGGGATGGCCTCTGACTCTGCAACTGGCCTTGTGCTAGGAGCTGCATCATTGATGGCCTCCCCTTGGGTGTGAAATCTTGGCATGATGTTTGACAGGAATTTGTTCATGGAGGTTCAGATATCTTCCATGGTCCATTCCTGTTTTTTTCATCTTTGAAACATTGCCAGGATAAAGCTCCTTGTTCCGTTTCTGGACCTCCCTACCTTGATACACGCCTTAGTCACTTCTAGGCTTGACTACTGTAATGCCCTCTATCTCGGGGTCTCTGGGGGTTCTCTCCACAGACTGCAGCTTGTGCAAAATGCTGTTGCCCGGCTTTTAACTGGGCAGAGTAAATTCTGTCACATTGCAACTGTGTTGCGTGAATTGCACTGGCTGCTTGTCAGGTGGAGAGTGCTCTTCAAGGTGGGGTTTCTCACCTATAAAGCCCTACGCAGACAGGGCCCTGGTTACCTGTCAGTTCTCCTGGTACCTTCTTCCTCTTCCTGTAATCTCCACTCTTCTAGTGGTGGCCTCCTAACTGTTCCAAGAGTAAGATTAAAATCTGCGGGCAATTGAGCATTTAGTGTTGTCGCCCCCACTCTTTGGAATTCCTTGCCAGCTGCAGTTAGGGAGGCCCCCACTATAACCACCTTTAAGGTCTGCCTGAAGACCTTCTTATTTCTGCAAGCTTTTGGGGTTTAATTTTGATTATTTAGATGTATTATATTCTTTTTATATATTTATGTGGTATGAAATGCTACAAAGTTTTTGTGCGGCGTCCAGAGCCTTCGAGATTGGGTGTCTTTTTAAATAAACATGACTTGACTTGACATATATAGATATATAGTCAAATAGATAGATAGATAGCTAGATAGTCAAATTGATAGATAGATAGTCAAATAGATAGATGATCAAACAGATAGATAGATAGACCGACAGACAGACAGACAGACAGACAGACAGATAGATAGATAGATAGATAGATAGATGATAGTCAAATAGATAGACAGATAGGTAGTCCAATAGATAGATAGACAGACAGACAGACATACAGACAGACAGATAGCTAGCTAGATGGATTGATGGATGGATGGATAAACAGACAGACAAATATACAGACAGACAGATAGACAGATAGATTTAAGGCTGGCCGGCTTCATATAGAAGTAAGGTATTACACCAAAAATTCTTTGAATACTTGATCTTATTTTTCTCTTCTTTTATTATTTACATTTTGTCACTATGGTTTTTGTTTGGTTTATGGCTTTGGTGAAAGGAGAAAAGAGAATGTGTTAATACCTATTTATATATTTTTTGTTTTGATGTGATTGTAACATGTTTGAATTTTGTTTGATTATTGAAATCTATAACAAAAAATCCCCTATTCTTGCTGTAGGGGAAGCCCTTGTCATTGTTCCAAGATGATGGACACTGCTAAGGAAGATGAAGGTGGTGGGGAAGGTGCTGGTAAGGACCTTTGTTTGCATCCTGCATGTACTAACAAGACAATTGTAATGGATATGGAAAATGCTGCAGTGGTGAGCAGTAATGGAAATGATAGTTGTTTTTTTTTTATTTAGCTTGTTTCTGTGTTTTTCTTGAGTTTTCTCCAGTTCTCCATGGGAACCACTACACATGGCCGTACTTGAACATGAAGGTGTGCATGCACACTGGAAGCCAGCTCAACCCCCTTCCACTCACCCATACTGCCACCCTGCCTGCCTACATTATCCCACTAGACCTTCACCCAGTGGGAAATGGGATTATGGGAGGGTCAAACACCCACCCCCACCACCCCGGGAGAGCAGAGCAGCAAAATGGCACTCTCTCCATTCTGCTCCTCCCACCCCCTCCTGTCAGTACCCTGATGACCCAAAGTCATTTCCGAACCTGGGTTGCCGGTGTAGCATGAGGTGTGGCATCCAGCACTTCAACTCTAATATTGGTCCAAAGGCTCAAACCCCAGAAGTGGATCCATCAAGGATGGAAATGTAAGCAACTCACCAGGTACTGCCAGATGTGGCTTTTTGGTACCACAGATACAAGATTGGACATGACTCCAGGTGAGCAAGAAGAGTTGATTCTGCAACAAGTCATGACAAAACACGAGTCTTTTCTGTTGCGATTGTTAACTGAGGATTTTGCACAAGATACTGTACTGTCAAAAGGTATGACTTCGCCTTCTGGCCTTTAAGGGACTCAGGACAGTTTTGATATTTCTCTTTCAATGTCTTCCTCTACTGCACATAACACCAATATCATTATTGCACTTACTACACTTCTTTCAGCTCTCACTGAAATCTCCTCACTCTTGCAGCAGTCCCTGGGGTTGGGTTGTGGATGCTCTGAAACAGATCCTGTTACTACATCTGTGCCCTGATTCAGCTTTGAAAGCCATGGGGGAAGGATCCCACACCCAGACAGTGGGAAGGGTAGCTTTCTCCGGGTCCCGTTTTGGCATCAGATATCATTCGGGAGGCAAGTATGACAAGAACTGAGGATGCTAAGCCTGTGTTGACCTTTACCTTTACAAAGCATTTTATGGGACACAAAGTAATATCAATGGATCTGGAGGCGAGAATTGATACCTCTCAAAATATTGTTCAAACCCAGGAAACTGAGACTGGTATGGCTCACTCTCCTGGAACTATACAAAAGCATTTTCTGACATCTGCACAGTTTTCTGTTGTCCCACCAAAATGCACCCTGCTTCCCACAGGCATTCAGCCCTTAGCTCCTTTGACTGCAACAACTAACAGCTCCTATAGACAGTCTCTAGCAATTTATTTTTCAGCATGCAAAACATTGTCTACATTGAAGCATACTTCACTGACATTTGCAGAGGAAATATCAGATACTGGCAAAACAATGCAAAAAGCCTTATTCTGATGTCATCCCTGTAACATCAGATGGCAAGGTATTGCCTGATACTTCTTCCATTGCTAGTATTCATGATTCAAATAAGAACATGGGCAACTTTCAAGAAAATGAGCCGGCTCCTATCACACTTCCTTCTGGAACTTTTAAAATGGCAGATTTAGTTCAAAAATTGGGCGAATCAGCCCAAAAGAAAAACGCAGTGAGATTAAACTATAATGGTGCTTTGATCACAGCTGCAGATAGGAAAACAGTCATTCATGTTGTGATAAAATACATTATGGGGATACTGGGGATACAGGCCCATGAACTATTTGCATTTCTACATATTAAGGGGGAGGCTACATATGATATCAGTTTATAGCAAATACAGACCCATGAACAATTCTGGGAGAAATATCCTTTGCTGAAAAATACATCTTCATAGAGTCTTTTTTTTTTTTTACCTTACCCCTCACTAAGCCCACAGCGTAAACAGTTACATTCTTATTTAGAAATGAGGGGGTAAATATAGTAGATGTACAGTATTGGTTGAGGCAGTGACGTGAAATCTTAGATCGCCGCATCCCTATTCTAGATGACAATTTAATTTGGACTGGTGAGTGGAAAGTCAAGGTCAAACTCAAACAGACAAACACTGGGATTTGCCATTCATCAGGGAGTTTTTATACTGGCAGAGTTTTTATCCTGGACAGCTGCACATCAGTCATAAATGTGAGGCAAGGACTCATTTGAGTTCCATCTGCAATACACCTCATTGTAACCTCTGTCTGAAATATGCCCATGTTAACCTTAACTGCCCACATCCTTTTCATTGAAATCTATCTGATGAACCTGGGCACAGTTAACACTAATGCCCATGGGCTGCCCATAATAAATTGGATCAAGTCATCAAAGACCAGGAACAATTGGTTATAGACTCCTAGTTTGGGCCCAGCATGCCAGGGATCCTATCTTCCAAACAAATTCACAAGATCTGCCAGGAGATAAATCCCATTCTACCAGCATGTAACCCTCTTAGGCACAAACTGGTCCAGATCCTTGACATCCCATAGTACGACATGACCAACATCTGTTCTTCCCTCTGACCAGTCTCATGAAACTGAACCTGCTTCAGCAGAAGCACCTGATGAGCCTTTAGAGAGTCTGAAGAAAGTTGTGCCAGATGATAAAATGCCCCCTCCTGCCTGACAATTTTGTATTGGTACAAAAACCCCAACAGCAGGGTAAAGGAAAGCAGAAATTGGATATGGTGACACACCCATCCCCCTGTTCAAACTAGAAATAGATTTATTGTGTCTTCTAAGCGAAAACAATCAGATGATATGGAGAATGAAGAAGGGGGTTCAGATGTGTCCTCCCATATGGCCTACTCATCTGACTCCCAAACTGAGGCTTCTACCATGAAAAAACTGAAAGGGAGACAGAAAGTCACTACTAAGAAAAAATGATACCTTTTTTCTTACTTATGTACCAGAGACCATTAATAACACCATTAACTTTAAACATGTGTGGCATCAAAAATGATCAAAAAAAAAACATAAAACTACATCATAGATATTGAAAGCAATGCCTAATAACATCATTTTTATACAAGATACTAGATTAAACTTAACTCAAGAAATATCCCATGTACAAAGTTTGTGTCCCATAGGATGTTCTTGGTCCCAGGGAGATGAGATGTGTGATGGTGTTGGAATTTTATTTAAGGGCTACAATTTTCAAGTTACCAAGGCTGTGGAAATTAGTCCTGGAGGAGCTTTACTGCTGGATTTAACACATGACTATCATAAATTCTGGCTACTTAATATTTAAGCACCACAAGAGATAGCTGTGTGGGTAGAACTTTTTTGAGCAGTACAACCTTTTTTGAACACAAGTAGGAAAATTATTTTTAGTGGTGATTTCAATTGTGATCTTTCATTGGGTGATGGGGGGGGGTCTACAGCAAAAGTATACAGTGCTGTGAATTTTTTAAATCAGTTAATTAATATGGCACAATTACAGGATGGGTATACTCCACAGGTACATTCCACGGGGCAAAGACTTATGTCCGGGGAGTTTTTTGCAACCTAAATTGATTATTTATTTCTAAAAATCTTAAAGTTAGTGATGCTAGCACTGTTCTTATTGAGACCACTGACCTCCTAGCAGTGTCATAGTACTGTAGTCTTGCCTCACCATAAAATTTAAACTGGCATTGCATTGGAAATTAAATTGTGTGCCCTGCTCTTCTGGCAATTCAGAACAACTACTTCCATCAGGTTCTCTGCTTGGGGTATTGTGAGTACAAATCGGGTGGCTCCCTGCACTTTTCATTTAATTAAAGTGTGTCAACTGATTTCTTTGTGTTTTCTTTGAGATTACAAGTGTGTGTTGTGCATATATTTTCTTCCTACAGGGCTCCACCCATCAGCACCAGCTGGCCAACCCTGGGCAATGGACCTGACTAGTCCCCACATCCTGGGTCCCCAGAGCAGTGACATTTTGGACCCTATATGTATGCACAGTACTGTGATTTGAACCTTGCCAAACCAAATCAACCTAATTGCCCCCTCCCATGTTACTATCCCCTAAATAAATCAGATTTGTTCTTATTGAACTATATACTGTCTGTGGTATCAGTACATATAGAATCAGCATTGCATTGTGTCTGTATATATTGCCGAACCTTGTTTTACAGGGGGTCCTCAGAGATGTGCTGCAGAATCAGTCTCGAGGGTAAGTGGTATCTATATGTGTAAAAAGTGTTCATATGTGGGGTATTGGGAAGGCAAATCCTGGGTACTGTGTGAGCCACTAGTGAGAACAAAGGGGGGGGTCACAGTGTCCCAGAGGGCTGTGCCCAAGCTAGTTTAACCACTACTAACCCTGACCTCTGGGTGGAGGCACCCATCACTGAACCTATGCCCCTTAACCTGTCACTAGCCATACAGGCAGGGGTAGTAGCCCTTGGGATAGCGCCACCTATGGGTTACATCTTGGAGGCACTACAGGGATTAGCATCCTCTAGTGGCCACTTGAGGGAATTACCTGACATGTTCAATTTAGGAGAAAAATAGAGGAGCTTATTATGCCCAAGCTAAAAATTGCCCCCATAAGCTAATAGTGCAAAAATTGATGGGGTGGAGCGAAGCTGAGGAGATTGACCCCCAAAAGGCTATCCTGCTGCTGGATGTCCCATTAGGGACTAACAATGCTGGCATTGTATCCACTGTAGAGCATGTTAAGTACGTGGGCTAAGTTGAAGTAAGGGGATGAGATGCTGATTTATTTGAACAAGCTATGCTAGTGCTGCTCTTGTGTAGTGCCCCGATAGACCCTGAGAAGGTACCACATGTGATTCTACCCGAAGGTGCCCAGAAGGGATGGAAGGTCATTCACTTTCATAGTTGTCTGGCCACCCCGGGTATGTCCCCTAGTAACGATGGGTTTAAAGAGAAGCTGCTCAAGCCATTAGCATCAGAAGGAAAAACTGCCCAAGAGTTGGAAAAAGTGTTAGATGTGTCAGTGGACCACACGCCCTTGCATTCCCTGACCACCTCTCCTGTGTCCCCCAAGAGCTCCCCAATGGCTGCCTCCCCCATCATAATTCCTGTGATACAGTTGGACTCCTATAGAAGTCTCAGACTTTTCTCTAGTACTGTCCCAGTGCCTTCAGGGGAGGATGATTTAGAGACCTGGATGGACTTTGCTACCCCTTTAGTGCAGGAATGGCAATGTTCAGATGGGAAATAGAGGAAGCACTTGATGGAGAGCTTGAGAGGCCCTGTCCTGGAAGCAATCCATTTTCTATGTGCCACTTGTCCAGAGGCTACTGCAGCAGAATACTTCTTTGCTCTGGAGGGGGTGTTCTGCAGCACAGAATCAGGGGATGATTTATTGTGGAAATTCAAGTCCGCTAAACAGTGGAAAAATTAGATGTTGTCTGCCTTTGTCACTAGGATAGAGAGGGCTTTGCAGGGGTCCCACAGAAAAGGGGGACTGTCTACCAAAGAACTGAACTGGGTCAGATTAGACCACATCCTAAAGTCAGCTAGATTTTCAAGTGCAATGATATTGAAGCTCAAGTTGCAAGACAGGAGGGCAAGCCCTCCAGAGTACTGTCATTTGATGAAATAAATTCATGAGATTGAAACTGATGAAGAGGGCTGGGAGCCCTGTGCTGGGGCAGTGAACACTTGCCAGACCCCCGAGAGTAGTGATTTCGATGAGGCCCAGCAGTTGAGAGAATTAATTGAAGAATTGACTAAGTTAGCCAGAGAACCAGATCTGTATCAGGCTTCCCCTGAGCCCAAAAGTGGAGTGGGAGTGCATGTTGTTTCCTCTGAGACCCTGATCGAGGGTAACTTACTAGCAGAGATACGAGAGTTGAGAGCGATGGTAGGGGAACTGCAAAGGACTGCCTTAACCCCCAACCATGGTGGAGATTCAGAAGCTCAAGAACATAGGCCCCCAGTCCAAGAAGAGCCTCATAGGGTCCTAGAGGTGACCCAACAGAGAAGATACTCCACATCCTTCAAAGACCCTAGTGACATTAAGGTTTGCTACTACTGTGGGGAGGATGGGCATGTCCAGTCAGCATGTCGCTCACCAGAGAACTTGAGGAAGGTTACCAACAGGTTGGTGGCCTTGCATCGTAGGTCAAACACCCAGCCACCAGGGGGAGCTACTAGGAAAAGTTATACCATCAGGGCCAATGCCTGATCAACACCCAGGTCAGTGCCACCAGAATGGTCTTAAGTGGTGGGTGCCTCCATGGAGACCACTGTAAAGGTGAACAGAGTGTCTACAAGAGCTGTATTAGACAGTGGCTCCCAAATGACAATTATGTTCCAGGATTGGTATCAGAAGCATTTGTCTGATGTGCCTCTGTAACCATTGAAAGGACTGCATGTCTGGGGTTTAAGTGAGAAGGCCTACCCCTACTCCGGCTATATCCGAATTTGGTTGTCTTTCCCCACCTCTGTAGTTGAAGTGGCAGAGCAAGTGGAGACCCTGGCCCTAGTGTGTCCCCCTACTGGACTGTATGATGGGGTTCCTCTACTAATTGGGATGAATGCGCATATGTTTGGATGGTTGGCTCAGTTGTGTTATGAAAAACAGGGGTTACAGACTGGTAGAGCATTAAAAATTCTGGCCTTGATCAAGAAGGCCTATGAGGCACAGAGAGATGCTGAAAGAGTGGACCCAGAGGAACCGGTTGGAATTGTCTGGAAAAAGGATCCTAAGTCTCTGATCCTGGTGCCAAATGCCCAGTGTACCTTACAGGGGGAGGTCCGTATCAGGAAGGATGTCAAGAATAAAATACTTATGCTGTATGCACCAGATGGTTGAAAATTGCCAGAAAGACTGCTGGTCAAGCCTAGTATTTTGCCTGCCGGAGCCCATGCTTATGCCAGAAGGGTAATGGTTCAAGTTTGTAATGTGTCTGATAGAGAGAATCAAGTAAATAGAGGTTGCACCCTGGCTAGTGTACATTGTGCAGATACTGCAGTGTTACCCAATAACAAGTGTTCAGGGATGAATGACAGAGTGATGCCCAACTTGCTTGATTTTGTTGACTCCCTGTTGCCAGTTGAATGGAAAATGAGGATCAGTGAGAAGCTTGCCCAGAGAGACCAGGTGTTTCCTTTAAAGGAATAGGATGTGGGATGTGTGCAAGGAGCTGAGCACCATATCTGGCTGCATGATGAAAGGTAATTTCATGACAGGTCTTGACGCCTGGCACCTGCTGACATAGATGATGTGAGATGGCATCTGCAAAAGATGCTTACTGCTGGTGTAATACAAGAATCCAGAAGTCCATATCATGGTAGTGAGAAAAAAGAATGGGACAGTAAGGATGTGCTTGGATTATTGTACCTTGAACCGGCGAACTATCCCTGATCAGTACAGAATGCCCCGCATTCAGGATACTTTAGACTGCCTGAATGGTAGCAAGTGGTTCTCAGTGTTGGATCTTCGCAGTGGGTACTACCAGATCCTGATGGCCCCAGAAGACCATGAGAAGACAACCTTTATCTGTCTGATTGGTTTCTATGAGTTCATGAGGATGCCTCAAGGGATTTCAGGTGCCCCAACCACTTGTCAATGACTAATAGAGCATGCAGTGGGGGACATGAACTTATTGGAGTGCCTGGTATACCTAGATATTATTGTATTTGGCAGCTCACTGGAGGAACATGAGACCAGATTGTTCAAGGTGTTGGACTGACTGGAAGACTTTGGCCTTAAGCTATCCATTGATAAACGTCAGTTCTTCCAAACCACTGTAAAGTATGTGGGACACATAGTGTCCACCGAGGGAATTGAAACAGACCCGAGTAAAGTTGAGGCCTTGACCACCTGGCCACAGCTCCACAATCTAAAAGAACTGCAAAGATTCCTGGGATTCTGTGGCTACTATCACCTGCTCATCAAGGACTATTCGAGAGTGATTCATCCTCTACTTAATCTTACTCAAGGTTACCCTCCTACCAACAAAAAATATAAGAGGTCAATTTCTCCTGAGACTGAGAGAGTGTATTTCTGTCCTAATGAAGTTTTGGGGGCAAGATGGACACCTAATTGTGAAGCTGCTTTTCATGAGATTATATACCAACTTACTCATGTTCCTGTCCTTGCATATGCAGATCCAGAAAAATCTTATGTCCTACACACTGATGCTAGCTTGCAAGGTTTGGGGGCTGTGTTGTACCAGGAACACGAGAATGGCCTAAGATCAGCGGCCTTTGCCAGCAGAAATCTGACCCCATCTGAAAAGAACTATCCTGTGCATAAGTTAGAGTTTCTAGCTTTGAAGTGGGCCATTGTTGACCAGTTCCATGTGTACTTGTATGGGGTTAAGATACTGGTAAAAACTGATAATAATCCTTTGACCTATGTGCAGACTTCAGCCAAGTTGGATGCTACTGTCCATAGGTGGCTTTCTGCATTAGCTACATATGATTATGCTGTTGAATACAGAGCAGGCCTGAACCACATAGATGCTGATGCTCTTTCTTGGAGGCCTGTTTTCTGAAATGACTGAGTCAGACTGTCAGAACCTGACATTCGAGCACTCTGTCAGAAGTTTGACAGGGAGGAACAAATGTCCACAGACGCAGTGGACTGTCTGGTGGATTGTTTGGGGCCCTCTGAGAATTGCATACCTGCTGCTTATTGCCACTTTTCTGCATTAGACATTGGTGCACTTCCTCAGCTGAACAATGACAGTATTCAACTGGCTGAATCCCAAGACCTTATGATCAAATTGGCTCTAGAAGCCCTCTACGCAGGGAAAGATGTATCCAAGTTATGCTCCACTGATTTGAGAACTGCTTTGTTGTACAAGGAAGGTCCTAAGTTGAAACTGATTAATCGACTCTTATACAGAGAAACAGTAGACAGAGGGGGACAAATAGACAAACAAGAGCTAGTTTTGTCCACTGCTTTCAGAGACTTAGTATTAAGGTCCTTACGTAGCCACACGGGGCACCTTGGTATAGCCAGAACACTTGACTTGGTGAGATCCAGATTCTCTTGGCCTAAAGTGGGAGCTGATTTTGAGTAACACATTTGAACTTGTAGTCGCTGCTTACAGAGGAAAGCCTTGCCCCAGAGGGATCCCCCCCCTTGTTAACATCACCACCAGTACCCCCATGGAGCTGGTTTGTATTGACTTTCTGGGTTTGGAGCCAGATCAAAGAAATATTAGTAATGTGCTGGTGGTCACTGACCATTTTACAAGGTATGCCCAAGCTTTCCCCACCAAGGACCAGACGGCCTCCACTGTGACAAAAGTACTAGTAGAACACTTTTTTGTTCACTATGGGGCTCTGAAAGGAATCCATTCTGATCAAGGGAAAGACTTTGAGAGTCATTTGATTAAAGACATGCTTTGTTGTGGGGAGTGCGAAAGTCCAGAACCATCCCTTACCACTCCCAGGGAGACTCACAGCCTGAATATTTTAACCACACTCTTTTGGATATGCTGGACACCCTCCACTCAAAGGACAAGCCCAGATGGAGCCAGCAAATTAGCACCTTGGTACATGCCTACAACTGCACCAAAAGTGATGCCACTGGGTTCTCCCACTACCGCCTTATGTTTGGAAGAGAGGCCTGACTACCGGTAGATGTTTGTTTTGGAGTTTCTCCTGATGGGGTTCGAGCTGAAAATTATTTACAGTATGTGCAAAAGTTAAAGGCCTAGCTGAATCATGCATACCAACTGGCTCAAACCATGTCTGCCAAATGAAATCTGGCCAACAAAGAAAGGTATGATAAAAAGGTGAAATCACAAGAACTCCAGTAGGGAGATCATGTATTGCTAAGAAATCTGGGACTGCATGGCAAACACAAGATTGCTGACAGGTGGCATCATCTCCCTCACATTGTAGTAGGCAAACTAGATGATCTGTCTGTGTACAAAGTAAGGCCCAAAAATAATTCAAAAGGTGTTAAGACAATGCATCGAAATCATTTGCTGCTCATTGGCCAAATATTGATTGTCTGGGCCCCCAGAAAGTGCTCCCCCTGGACCAGTGACTAGAGCTGCTGCTAAGCAAAGGCAGAAAAAGTTTGCACCTACAGATGCTGAGTTAAAGTTTTCTCCACAGCAAATCCCAGTTGAAAATGACTGTCAGTCTACCTCAGAGGAAAGTGAATGCGACTTTGGGTACTATCCTTCTTATGAACTGAGTCAATTGTATCAAGGCAATCCTCTAGTCAACTATGCAGATGAAGCTGGGCCTTCTCGACTACCTAAGCCCCCAGTTTTGTCATTGGAGCCAATGCTCCCAGAAAGTGAAGTGCAGAGTATCAAGTTGGATGACATGGAATCACTGTACATGGTGGAACTGTATGATCTTTCAGAGGAGGAAAATGATGAACTGGGATAGACTGGTGATATACCAGAGCAAGAAGAGTATTTTGAGTGCCCTGATGGTTCACTGCAAGTGTCAGAAAACTCTCCATGTGAGCCAAGTGGTGTGACTTCAGAAGTGGCAAATCCTGAAGCTGAAA
This sequence comes from Neoceratodus forsteri, assembly GCA_016271365.2. NCBI lineage: Eukaryota > Metazoa > Chordata > Ceratodontiformes > Ceratodontidae > Neoceratodus > Neoceratodus forsteri. The sequence goes on along the minus strand of CM057456.1, from coordinate 677,010,087 downwards.
GTGCCCCCAGTTCTAGCCTCTCTATCCCAATGGAAATTCCCCAGGCAAATAAAGACAGTGTTGAAAGCAAGGCTCAAACTGCAGAGACTGTAACAGTTCCCCCTAGAAAGACTGGTCAAGCTGTGAAGCCCGTAGTGTGTTTAAGCTATGATTCCCCTGGGAGGCCTCTAGATTTGCCTCTCAATGTGGTCCATAAGGGAGTGTATGTATCCCTGAGTTCCTTACCCAAACTGAGCCTAGGTAATAACTCCAGATTACTTGTCTTACCCTCTAGGTATGGTGCCCCTGCCTCATCGAGCCGAAAGGTAGCTGACAGGGAAGGGCTCCCTGTCTTCATGTTTCATGTGCAGGAAGTAATGACCTGATTTCAAGATGTACTGTATGTATAATGTGGTGTAACCGGTAGTAAGCTGTGTAATACAATGTAAGTGTATATAACAAAGGTTTAATATGTTGACGGTTGTTTAAAAGGATGCAAGTCTAAACTGTTGGTGATATAACTGTATGTGATGATCTGCTTTAAAGTGTTATAAGGGTACCTACTTGACACAGATGCCAAGTTTTTTCAGGCCAGGAAGGGTGTAACCCCCCTACAAATGGGGATTACTAAAAGCCTAAGTGCTCCCTGCCTAGCTAGTGTTCAGCGTAATGTCGCTTAAATGTGGGTGCTGTGGAGCCTCTGGTACTCTCTCTTTAAGAGTTGCCTGCTCGCAGGCTAAATTAGTTTGTATGGGGGGACTGTGTGTTCAATGCTCAAATCCTGCCCGAGCTGCTATCTCATCACTCCATTTCTGCAGTCGCTAAGAGCACAGAGGGAGCACTTTCTAAAGATGTAACTGTTTGCCCGAAGTCATTTAGAGTATTAGTAAAATTGCAGTTTGTCTAACCTGCCTTTCTTGCAGTTGGGACTCATGTGTGTTTTGGCCCTCCATTTTGGACCTGAACTGCTGAGCTGGGCCAGTTGGGTTATAGGAGCCCTAAAATGAAGACTGCTTGGGTCAACCAGAACTTGGACTCTCACCTGGAGCTTGCTACAAAGGGGGATGTATGGCAGGTGTTTCTGGGAAATGTAGTTTGGACCTTGGTGCCTTTTTGCACCAACAGAGGGAGTCCTGCTGTAACTGACAGCCGAATGCATTAACTGAACTTATGTGAAGCCAAAAGAAATGCCCTGAACTATTGCTGGCAAGCCAGATGTGAGGTGACTGAGTAAGGAAAAGGAACTCTGTGCTGTTGTGGCATGTAGTTCACACGGAAAGCGCATGGGAGGCCCTGAAGTTGGCCTGCAGCAGTTAGAGTGTGTGAATCGGGCTGAACCCGCATTCAGAAGAGAAGGAAGAAGTGTTCAGAACCAGGCTTGCCATGTAGAAGACCAAGGATTTGCTGAAGTGTGATTGGCCTGTCGGGGACTGCTAATGCTGTGCGCTCTCCTGGGTAATTTGCAGTGTTTGCGATCAGGATTGAGAAGCAGGTGCCTGGTATAATAATTTCCTTTACATACAAATGTGTCTAGTGCTTTTGGGGATCGCGATTCTATTTCCCCTTTTGCTGTGAGTTGTGAGCTGAAGGTGGAAGCTGAACTCCATTTAATCAGACTGAATCCGCCTGCTATCCAAAGCAGTTGTGCCCTGCCCCGAGGGAATCGACTTCATGCCCTGCTCTTCTGGCAATATAGAACAACCACTTCCATCAGGTTCTCTGCTTGGGGCATTGTGAGTACAAATCGGGGTAGCTCCCTACACCCTTCATTTAATCAAAGTGTGTCAACTGATTTCTTTGTGTTTTCTTTCTACGGACTAAGCCATCTGGCTCCGGATTACAAGCGTGTGTTGTGCATATATTTTCTTCCTACAGGGCCTCATCCATCTGCACCAGCCGGCCAACCCCAGACGATGGACCTGGCTAGCCCCACCCCCCTATCCTGGGTACCCAGATCAGCGGCATTTTGGACCCTATATGTATGCACAGTACTGTGATTTGAACCTTGTCAAACCAAGTCAACCTGATTTCCCTCTCCCGTGTTACTGTCCCCTAAATAAATCAGATTTGTTGTTATTGAGCTATACACTGTCTGTGGTGTCAGTACATATAGAATCAACATTGCATTGTGTCTGTGTATATTGCCTAACCTTGTTTTACAGGGGGTCCTCAGAGACGTGCTGCAGAATCAGTCTCAAGGGTAAGTGGTATCTATATGAGTAAAAAGTGTGCATATGTGGGGTATTGGGAAGGCAACTCCTGGGTACTGTGTGAGCCACTAGTGGGAACAAAGGCGGGGTCACAGTGTCCCAGAGGGCTGTGCCCAAGCTAGTTTAACCTCTACCAACCCTGACCTCTGGGTGGAGGCACCTGTCGCTGGACCTAGGCCCCTTAACCTGTCACTAGTCATACAGGCAGGGGTAGTAGCCCTTGGGATAGTGCCACCTAGGGGTTACATATATATAAAGACTGTACAGACAGTGTGACACATACCTATACAGACTGCATTGTAGATCCAGGCTCTGGTAATGTACACCATAGCCCACGTGATATTTTAGAAGTGCCACAGAGACATTTAACCCCCGTGTTTGGCAGTACATCAGGGACATCCTGGGATAACTCATTTGTTCAGGATTTATTGGTACCTGAGATTCCGATACATTTACAACAAAATTTAATAGCAGACATTACAATAGAAGAGGCTTCTAGTGCGGTAAAAAGGCTGAATAAAAACTCTTCCTCGGATCAAGACAGGCTCCACTTGGAATTCTATGCCACCTTTTGGAACATTTCTCCTCAGTCCTAACTACTTTATATAATGAGATTTTGAAATATGGCTCTAAACTGGAGGAAATGGCCCATGGTCTTTTGGTTTTATTCTTTAAGAAAAGTGATAGAACTAATCTAAAAAACTGGAGACCTATTAGTCTCTTAAATGAGGAGTATACAAGTTTAACAACCATCCTGTTGCACTGACTATTTTGAGTAGCTGATCATGTCATCTCTCCTATGCAATCCTGTGCTGTCCTGAACAGATCCATCTTCCAGAATTTAATTTTATTGCAAAACCTTGTTTCACGGAGTGTCTCTGGAGATGTGTCAAGCATTCTTTTATCCCTAGATCAAGAAAAAGCATTTGATGGGGTGAACCATACATATACATTTCATATCCTACATGAGTACCACACTCCATCAACATTTACTTCCTGGTTAACATTATTTTACAAGAATGCATGGATTATACCTTATATAAACTGAATATCCAGCGTAATATTTTTAAGTAACTCCAGCATCTGGCAAGGCTGTCCTCTCAGCCCTTTGCTATATGTCTTTTCCATAGACCCTTTTATTAAAAAAATGTAACATAATCTCTGCATACCAAGAATACGAATATCAGAAGCTGAAGTGACACAAAATATCTGTGCCTTATACAGATGATTTTTGTCTTTGTATACAGGACACTTGAGCAGAACTGGAAATTGTTTCCATTATTTCAGACTTTGAAAAAGGTTCGGGGTGAGACTCAATTGCTCTAACGGTCGAGAACTACAGAAACTGCAAAATTATATTTCACCAGCGAACTTGCTTCTTCCACCACAGATGTTGCAATTCTGCAAGTAGCATACATTCCTATTAGGAAGGAACCTTTAAAAATCTTATGTATAAAATTTGGAAGTTCAGATGATGCCTCCCTAAACAGGGAAATGGCAATGGCCTCTACTGGGGTGCAAGTGCAAACATGGAAGCATAAATTGATTCCCAATTGTAAACAAGTATATTTTCTTAAAACTCTTATTCTACCCCTCTTCTTAAATATGGTCGAAGTTTTCCCCCCTACCCTTTCATCTGGAAGCACAACTTTATAACACTTTTCTTTCATGGTCTTTGGGGCAGTTGTCTAAATCCAATCAAGTGAATATGTACATGCCCTGATTATGATCATTGGGGAATAAGTATGATAAATCACGTTTTTCTCCATAGCATTTTCAATTATTGCAATTTTTATTCCATACTTACACAGAATTTCACAGAGTGGCATGGTATTATGGTACAGTGTTTTTTCCTGCTTCAGGTAAAATGGGGTAACACTACATTGAATGTCTCTGGGATTTCTTTTTTTCCTTTAATTCACATTTTATTAAAAGATTTTTCAGGAGCTTTACAAATATAATTAATCTTCAGAGTTAGGATACAGACAGTATTGAATGAAAGCAACATTTGGTACAATACAATCTGCAGAAGCACTTCAATCAACCCCAAGTCAGTCTGTTCACAAGAATTACTAATATGTGCTTTCAGTATGCTAACATCTGTAGTATAACATCAGGTCTAAGGTCCATCATCCAAAGTAACCATTTGTTCCAGAACTCCCTGCAGCAATTTACTTTAAGATTAAGCCCAGCAGTCAATTTTTCTGAAGAGTAAATATGCTGAATTACATCCTTCCATTCTCTCTCTGCGTTGGGGATTCTTTTTGTAATCATTTTCGAGTCATTACCTTTTTGGCTGCCAACACCATGATGGCCACCATTTTTTTTAGTATGTAGATTCTGTATATGGATAGAGAAGTGATGCAAAAGTGCCACCTGGGGAGGCAAGTCTCCCATTTCTGAGAAAATCTCAATAATGGCCTTCTCTGTTGATTGCCAGAATGGCTGTATCACTGAGCAGTCTCAGAAAATATTCACATGGCCTGCATTTAATTCACCACAATCTCTTCAACAGGATGTATCATGTACAGTGGTGTCCCCCAGGATGAAACCCATTTTTAAAGGACTCTGCAGTGTGCTGCAGCAGACCTACTGAATAAAGCAATCTCATTTCAATGGCAATTAGTCCCTTTTGTTATGTAGAAAACTGTGGCATTCACTTCATCCTGGTGGTGTCACATTTTCCTGAATGACAAAAGGAACTAATTGCCATCAAAATGGAATTGATTTATTTAGTAGATCTGCTGAAGCATTCTGCAGAGTGCTGCAAAATGCTGCAGAATTGGATTTCATCTTGGGGGATGCCACTGTAGCAAATCATATTTCCTTGTTATCTGTGGTGTTCTAAAATACCTAATTACACATTTCCAGCCATACTCCCTCCATATATATGAGGTCATCACCCGGTGTTGTATCAAATAGACTGTCTTCCAGTCTGCATCAGACATTTCCAATTTCAGTTCCTCACCACTCTGTGTTTGTATTTTTTCTATGGCTGGTTCTGACCCAATCCAAGTGGACTTGTAAATTAAAGAGATAATATGTTCTGGTATTTGCTTTTTTAAGGTTGTTACAATTATGTGAACTAATGGGTGGGCCTCCATAAGAGACCATGTCAGTCCAAACCATTGTTCAAAATAATGTCTGGCCTGTAAATATCTATAATAATCATGCATTCTCAAAACTGATATGTTTTTCTCAGCATCTAAAGGACTGTCATAAAATTGGTAAATGTACTCTAGGCCTCTTCTCTTTCAGAGTCTGAAAGTACAGTCCATCACAGCTGGGTCAAAGTTCGGATCCTTGGTCAAAATTTCTGAATATCAGTACATTAATTTTATCTCTGGGGAACTTAAAAGGGTCCTCCAGGTTTTGATAACATGTTTGGTATATGTTGAAGAAATATCCCCAGAATTTTGTAGTCTAGTGGTTAAACTCCTGAATAGTAATGCGTGAATTTGGTCATTGTCTTCTGTAAATTCCAGGTCCTTCCAGTGTTGATCTGACTGCTTAGCTAGCCAGTGTAACACATGAAAAGTCTGGCCTGCTTGGCAGTATCTCTTCAGATTGGGAAAAGCCAATCTCCCCCTTCTCCTTAGGGAGTTGCAACAGTGTGTATACCTTTCTTGGTTTCCGCCCACCCAAATAAATCTCAATGTCAACTTGTCCCAGTTCTTAAATTCCAGTTTGTGTGGGAGTAATGGGGTATTTTGGAATAAGTATCAAAACCTCTTGTGGATATTTTTCTTGACAGAATCTATTCTATGAATCAATGAAAGGGGCAAATAAAACCATCTGTCCAGGTCCTCATGGACAGCTGTGGTCAATGGTTCATAATTTGAAGTGTACAAAGTTTTTAAGTCTCTAGGAATTATGATCCTGAGATTTCTGGATTTTTTACATTGTCATAGAAAGGGAAAAGTAATCTGGGTGACCAGTTTTGGTTCATGTCCAAAACAGAGTACCGATGTCTTGGTAGTAGTCAATCTATACCCTGCTAATTCTTCTATTTCTGTTAATAACGCAAATAATTTAGAGATAGAGGATTCAGGAGTTGTCATGTAAATTAACAAATCATCAGCAAAAAAATGCTACTTTTTGCTCTATCCCCAGATAAGTCACTCCTTTAATCTGTGGGGTATCCCTTTTGGCCTGTGCTAACAGTTCTGCATGCAGTACAAAAAATAAGGAGGAAAGGGGGAACCCCTGTTTAGTTCCCCTAAATAGAGGGAAACATTTAGAGAACATGCCATTCACCTTCAACACAGCTTGGGGGGAGGAATAAAGTATTTTAATTATCTGCAGGATTTCTTTGGGAAAGTCAGATTTCTCCAAAGTGAACTGAAGAAAGCTCCAGGATACCCGGTTGAATGCTTTTTGCACATCCACACATAACAGCAATAGTGGGGTGGAGTCTTTTTGGATTTTCTCTAATAAGTAAAGTGTACATTTTATATTATCCGAAGTACATCTCTGAGAGATAAAGCATGCTTGATCTTTATGGATGATGCTCTGAAGTATTTTTTCTAGTCTCTTGGCCACTATAGAAGCATAATATTTGTAATCTTGGTTTAAACCAATATTGGTCTATAGGATTCACACTTTAGGTTTAAGTATTGCTGGTATATTAGCATATTGCCAGCTGAGGGGAGGGTAAAGTGTCTCCAATATATATATCCCGAAATAGGTTACCCAGCAAGGGGAGCAGCTCTTTCTGAAAGATCTTGTAAAATTCCACTGTGAATCTGCCCAGGCCTGGGCTTTTCTCCAGCTTAGAATTTGTAATACTCATTGTGACCTCTGCCTGTTAAATTGGTCCAATTAACATTTCTATATGGCCATCAGTAAGATGTGGTAAACTCATTTTCCAAAACAATGCTGTATATTTATCAGCATCAGGTTCTAAGTCCCATGTGCATAATTGAGCATAATAGTCCCTAAATCCCGACTGTAACTCTTGTTTTATTCAAAATAATATGAGCAACATGGTGTTTGAGTTTTGTAACAGTGGATATTTTTTGTTGTTATTGTAATCTAAATGCTAATATATTAGAGGTTTTAGAGCCTCCCTCATAGTATCTCTGCTTCAAGTACATAAGACTCTGTCCCGTTTTATAGGTTAGTATGTTTCGTAACTGCTCTTTCACTTTATTTACCTGGGGCAAAAATGAAGGGTCTCTCTGCATGAGGGTCTGCTGCAAAAATTCTAACTCATCCTCTAATTCTTTCTGCACCCGATTTTGCTGTTTCTTTTTGTTAGAGGCATAACAAATCAGTTCCCTTTTTGGTATGGCCTTCACCGTGTCCCAAAGGGTCCCTATCCATATACAAGGGGATGTATTTTCTTGGATTATTTGTGGGATCTGGTGTTTAAGTAACTTTAACAGTTGTGGGTCTCTCAATAGGGTATTATTACGGTGCCACTGTCTCAAAGCTTGCTCCTCTGATGTAGATAATTCTATAAGGATATGGTCATGGTCCAATAATAAAATTGGGTGTACATACATATTGCTAACTAGGTCTACATGTTCTCTTACTATAAAAAATAATCCAGGAGAGAGCATGAATGATAAACCCCCGAATAGTAAGTGTATTGCCTACTCATTGGGTATAAATGTCTCGAGACATCCAGAAATCCCAAATCTCTTAATAGTCTCCTGCAATGTCTTTGTCCCACTGTTGCTTTAGGTGGGTGTGGATTTGAGCTATCCTTTCTGGAGTCCATTAAGAAATTCAGATCCCCTCTGAGCAAAAGGATCCCCTGCTGAAATTCTATAGTCTTATAGAAGGAGGCATCAACACCTTGGAGAATATACATGCTGGCCACCATATATTGCTGACCATACCATGATCCCCATACCATCACTAATGGACCCTCCTTATCTTGAAATGTGCCCATAGCATTGAATAGTGAGTACTTTGGGATTAGTATTGCCACCTCCTCCTTCCCAACCCAAATGATATGTGCTATCATTGACCTGAGACATCCTAAATTTGACCAACTTCTAATGTTCCATGGCTGTCATGAGGGTCTCCTGGAGTAGAATAAACTGTGGATGATATGTTTTCAGCTTGGAGATTATTTTGCTCCTTTTCACTGGGTTACTCAAGCCATTAACATTTCTGGAGACCACTCATATCACATCTGTTTTGGTCATTGTTTAGGGTGCCTATGCAGCAAATAATTTGGGCACTGTCTTCGGCTGATTCCAAGTTTCAAGCTCCTTATAACAACAAAACATAAACCTCCACTCTGAACAGTATGTCCATCTACTTGCGGCCAACTGGGACAACTGGACCAAAAACTGGGAAACAGCAGTGACAAGAAGTACCTCTCCCTCCCCCTCAGTGGGTCAACCATCTTACAATAAGTGACTTCCAAAAGACAATCAGGTGACTTCCAATTGCTGGTGGGTGAGTGTTCCATTAACCGCCCAGTAGGGAACACCTTCTCTGTTACTGAGAGAGTTCCAAAGGGGTAAAGACCATATAATAGGGGATGGGCTATGTAGAAAAAAATAAAATGGGATATCTGCATGGTCAACATGAAAACCAGAAAACAAAACATGGGTGGGAGCTGAGTATAAAAGTGCTTCTTCTCCAGCAGAACCTTAAAACTCCTTCCCTCAACCACTCATTCTGTTTCTCAATTTTTTGGAAGAAAAAAAAAATAATACACCTGTATTAGCATTAAGAGTCCATAGCTTGTAAACATAACCAAACTAATTCTCTTTTCCACCTTACTCTATTCGTGGAAACCAAAAGAAAACATGAGATTATATTGATTTAATATAGAAAAGTCCATATTGCATTATAGTCTCTGTGCGTGATAGACTGCCTTTATGGCATCTAAGGAGAATTTATTTATTTATTTGTTTATTTATTTTATTTATTTCAGTTTCAGAATTACAACCTTTAAGCCAAGATGGCTCTTTTACAAAGGTTCCAAGTCAATTAGACACAAAACATTATGATACAGAAAACAAACAGTAAGGAGAGAGACAAGGAAGGCAGGTTTAACATCTGAGAGTGGAAATAGTTGTTAAAGCAAACTTCAAATTACAAATATCAAAACAAGCATCCTTTTCAAAACAAGCATCTTTAATTGCAAAAATAAGTAATCATTACTTCAGTACTTAGCAGCAATCAAATAGTTCCAAAGCAAAGCACAGGAGGTGGGGAGGTAGCAGCCATTAGTGGCTTTGTCAGGGTGAGTGTGTAGGGGTAGAAGGGGAAAGGGTGGGTAGAGGTAAAGGCTTGGAATGGCATTGTCTACGAGGAGTGCATGTGCTTAATAGGGGTAGCATGTGGGAGTAGAGTAGTGGGAGCCTGGTGAGGCATACCGATGCAAGGTGTGGGGGTAGCTGCAGGGAGATGGTTGACAGGTGCATTAGGGATGTAGGTGGATAGGGGGAGGAAGAGAGAAGGGGAGCCAGTATAGTGAGCCAGGAGCATGGTATGAAAAGTCAGGAGTAAGTATAGCAGCCTCAGTGGTTGGTAACAGACAGGAGGGTATGGAGATATTTTTTAAAGGGACAGATTTTTTTTCTTATTGTAAGAGGGTGGGGGCAGATCATTCAACCATTGGGGGCCACGATAAAAAAGGGACCACTGGGCAAAGGTGGGTCTTTTAAATGGGACACGTAATACAACCTTAACTGAGATTCTGGTCATTTTGGTTATTAAGTTACGCTGAAATAGGGCTGCTGTTAATTTGGGTGTTAGTCCTAGGAGGGCTTTTTTACCAATTAGACATGCTTGATACCTAGTCTTTAGGTGTAATGGGAGTCAATCAGTGGATGAATAGAGACTACATGTATGAGTTAGGTCATCAGCTCCTAATACAAGCCGACAGGCCTTATTGAAGAGTAACTTTACACATTTTAGCATGGTTTCAGCAGCAGCAATCTATATGATTAGGCCACAGTCAAGAACTTTCAGTATAGAAGTCCATGTGACAAGGTCGAGAGCCTCAGGAGTCGTGGCTTTTCTGTGACGGTATACGATCCCAAGTCTGATATTTGCTGATTTCACATTGGGATCAATATTATGGGAGGCAAAAGAGAGGGTGTCATCTATGTGGATGCCAAGATATTTGAAGGTCTCCACCTGTTTTATGATGTCTCTTTTATGACTCTGGATGATCAGAGGGTCTGCTTTCTTTTTTGAGCATTGAGGAAAGAAGTGCATAGATTTCATTTTTTTGTAATTTAAGAGGAGTCTGTTACTTGGAAACCAGGACTCATGCTGGAAAAGCTATCTTGAAGAACACCAATTATTCTGGCAAGTGGTTCCCTGGAACAGAGATCACTGCATCTGTGTAGGCAACATCTAAGCAGGGCAGGCGCTAAGGAGTGAATTGATAAATATACTGATGAGTAGCGACCCGAGAAATTGATCCTTGGGGAACCCCCAGAGTGATATCCCATGGTTTAGAGGATAGTCCTTTTTATCATAACACACAGATTCCTATTCAAGAGGTAGCTTGAGAACCAAGAGACTGTGTTGATGGACAGGTCTCAGGTCAGGAGGTTATTGAGCAAAATATGGTGATTGACAGTGTCAAATGCTTTGGTTAGGTCTATAAAAATAGACCCTACCATCTTTGCAGAGTCCAGAGCATCATAACGGTGAGAGGTATAGTCAGTGACCGCAGTGATAGTGCTGTGGGATATTCAGAACCCGTGCTGCTGAGGACAGAGTAGATTGTGTTTGCTCAGATATACCATGAGTTGGTCTGACACAATTCTCTCTAGAGATTTTGAAAGGGGTGGTAAAATGGAGATCGGAAGATAGTTACTCAAGCTAGTTCTGTCACCATTTTTGAAGACTGGAGTGATGAGAGCTGTTTTCTACCTATTTGGAAATATAGCAGTCCTGAAAGATATGTTAAATAACTTTATGAAAGGATAGGCTAGTTCTTCCAATGTGAGAGCAAACAGCTTCAAGTCTATCATGTCACTGCCCATTCTGTTTCTTTTTTTTATATATATATATTTTTGGTGCTGGCATCCCCTTACCCCATGAACAGGCTCACCAGGATTCTGGGAACCTTCCTCCTCATACTTGAGGATGCCCCCCCCCAAGTGAGGCCACTGGTGGTGCAAACAACATGGCAAGAGGGGATGCACCAGAGTGGGGGCAGGGACGTGCAATGACAGCCTGCATCTGCCCCACACCCTGTGCATGCTGTCACTGACTGCTTGTGTACCCCTGACCTCTACTGGGGGTCCATAGTGCATCGGACACTTTACCTCACCTTTCCCTGGAGTAGGAGAGCAGTCCAGTGGACACTTCATCCTAGTCCACCCCGGCTGTCCCTCCAACTCCTGGATCCATTCCCAAATCCTGGTTGTCAGCATCACAGATGGCAGCCATGCCTCTGTACCAGCAGGCCAGCCTTGCCCATTCTGGTTTTGCCCAAGACCCTTTTAACATATTTGATAGTTTTGGCTTGGGTGATCTGTTTGTAGTAGAAGAGAGGTTGATTGGCATTTAGGAATTTAGAAGGGTCATAACTGAGGGATTTCCTGCTAATTTTAGTCTCAAGGGCATCTGGGGGTAGTACTGAGCTTAGGTACATAAAGGCTTGATTAAAGGCATTTGGTAGGTCTTTAGGATATAGCAGTGGGCTCGAGGGAATAACTATAAGATCTGTGGTGCTCTCGATTCCTTGCCAGCTAGGGTTTTAATGTTTTTCCAGAAGTCCCTCCCAGTCCCCCAACTTTTTCCTAGTTGTTCTCTATAATATGTGGCCTTGGCATTCTTAACTGATCAGGTGCATTTATTTTTTGCAGTCTTGTATGCAGAATAATCAGCTTGATTGCCTGTCACTCTCGCTTTGTGCCAGAGGGCATCCCTGTTTCATTTACCCTATCTGGGCGCTGTTTAGCCAATGGTTGCTACTTCCCTTAATTTTGGAGGTTTTAACAGAGGCAAACAGGTCAGAGGCTTTATTAAATGTTGTGATTAAAAGATCAAGGGCCATATTAGGGTTGTCACAATCTTCTAGGAGGGGAGACCACGTGACGTCTATGGAGGGGTAGCTGCTGTTAACCGGAGCTCCTGCACCAAACCGGCAATCCTGCTGTTCCCGACCATCAAACTCACTCGTATTTACCTCCCCGAGCTGCTAGATCAGTGGTCCAACAGGTTTAACGTTTTTCCGGTGCTCCGATCGGCGGAGAAATGCAGAAGCGGCGATCAGGAGTCAGAGCGAAGCGGCCCGCCACAACACCTCACCAAGCACCGAGAGAGTACTTTGCGGCAGCATTAGCAGTGATCTAGCCATTATTAGGAGGCCCTGTTTAAGCTGGTAGATGAAATGGCTGATATTAAACCAGCCCTACAGCAGCTTGCACGCAGGGTGACAGATACAGAGGCTCGCATATCGTCTGTGGAAGCGGCGTTAGATAAAGTAAAACCCATGATCACTGAAAATAAAAGCTGTGGCCAAATTAGAAGAAAGAGTGGGACGACCTTGAAGGGCGGAGTCGGCGAATAACCTCGTTTTAATGGCTTACCAGAGGGGAAGAAGGCACAAGCATGCTGCTTTTCTACAAAAATTGCTGAGAAATCTGCAGGCCCCTCACCAAATGGGCCAGAATATATTATTGAGCGGGGCACCAAGCCCTAAGAGCTAGACCACCACCGACAGAACCACCATGTCCCATTATCTTTAAATTGCTTAATTTCCTGGACAGGAACACATTTAAAAGAAACCAGGAAATTGTCTTCTTTTCAATGGAAGGCAACAAGTTCGCCTAGTCCCGACCTGACCTGGAAGATGAGGCAGGCAGAGCTTCCTTTAGCCCGTCACTTGAAGCTGTGGTAGGGGATTCGCCACCGTATGTTATATCCAGCAAAGCTTGAGGTCACTACTAAGGAGGGGGTGAAGCGATATGAATCAGTGGATGAAGCTCTGAATTCACTCCGAATGCTGATGCCAGATTTGTTTTCCAAAGGTTGAGTCATGGGTTGTTTAATGCTGATCTAGTGGGCTTAGATGCTCCAAGAGACAGTATGATTAGACTGTCACGCTAATATATGGAACAATGGACTATATTATGTTTAACGTCGGTGTTACATAGAGGCTCCATGGGCTTTACTAATTTTTTTTGTTGTTTATATATCTTACTATACCAGAACGGATATATTATTTCGAGTTGAACTGTTAGATGAATACCTGTTATATCAGTTTTCCAGAAATAGATTAATTTTGGTATTGCCCAGGAGGAGGTTAATTTGGTGTTGCACTGTCAGAGTACTGACGCTACAACAATTGTGGGGTTGTTGAAATCAGGCTTACTCACAGTTTTATTGCCTTGACCATGTGATAGGAGGTCTGAATGGCCCAAGTAGCGTACCCTATATATATATGGCAGGGCTGGGTAACCTCATTCTAGGAAGGACCAGCGAGTTGTTTGGTTCTGCCGAGTTAAGGCTATCCCCCTCCCCCCCACCTCTCCACTGAATTACTAGTCCCTTCTGCTGTGGCAATGTTTAATAAGCCACTGCTGTTCCCTATTGGACTATTAACTAGCCATCGTCTGGTATGGTGGCATTTGGAGAGGGTGGGGAGGCCTTAACAGGCAGGGGATTTCCATATAATAGGGCCAGTTTAACCCTTCTGGTTTTTTCTCTTCCCTTTTTTTCAGGGAGCATTGGAGGGGGACTATGCTTTTGAGTGTTCAGTTCATAATCTTCTATAAGATTTTATATATGGATCTCCTATTGCAATGATAACCCTAATATATTAGTTTAATCTTGACAACTCAATAACTGTTTGGGGGTAAGGTATGTTAACCAATTCTTATTGGGGTCGTTTGCAGGTTTGCATGTTTTTTAATGTTGCTGATTCAAGTTTATGAGTGGGTGTTGGGGAGCCCGACCTCTATAGCGCACTTTGGATCAGTGCAAGAGGAGTTGGCTTCGAGCCTGGGGGGTGGTTGTTTATTGGTTTAGCTGGGGGTTGATTTTTTATTGGGGATGTGAGGGGTTGGTGTTGGTAAGGTTTGGGTTTTTTTTGGTTTTGGGGAGGGGCAGCTATCCATACATTGCTCCATGGGCAAGTAACAACCAATGGCATTTAACCTGAATCTCCTGTCATGGAACATCAAAGGGGGGAAGGACAATTGTAAAAAATATGTAGTCCTAAACCATTTAGACCGTTATCAACCAGCAATTGTCTTTTTGCAGGAAACCCATGTCCTTTCAGGCCACCTTTCATATTTTAGGAAAAAATGGGTAGGCCAAGTGTTTGGGGCGGGGTATTCTTCCTCAAGCCGAGGTGTGGCTATTTTGATAGCCCGGTGGGTCCCCTTTGTACATTCAGACACAATTGCTGATCTGAATGGCAGATATATTATCGTTTCTGCAAGCTTGGAGAAAGCCCTAGTTTGGGATCAATTTATGGTCCCAATATAGAGACTCCCTCCTTCTTTTCCCATTTGGCTGTGCTTTTGTCTCCCTTTAAGGAGTTGCCGCTTATATTGGGGGGTGACTGGAACCTTGTTCAGTTGGATATACTAGACAGATCGGCCTGTAGGAAATCATTTCCTGCTTTGGCTGAACAGGCATTGGCTGAATGCAAGTCTTTTTTAGGCCTGATAGACCTGTGGAGGCTACTCAATCCAACAGTCCGCGATTATACCTTTTTCACCGATGCACAAGTCTTTTCTAGGCTGGATTATTTTTAGTAAACTGCCAGGTTGTCCCGAGATAAAGAATGCTGAGCATCTCCCAGGGATATCTGACCACTCTCAATTAAAATTGTTTGGGCTTCGTCCTCTATCGCGAAGAGATCTTACACATGGGCCTTAAACAATAATATATTTAAAGATGCTCAGACACTAGAATGTTTCCGTATCTTTTTGATAGAGTCAATTAAATTTAATTGGGGTTCGATCCCAAACACTGACCAGGCCTGGGCTGCTCTTAAATCGGTATGGAGGGGAGAGCTGATTAGAACAGCATCAGTGAGGAAAGCCAAATATAACTTGAAGTTGTCCAACTATCTTATAAGGATCAAACAATTAGAGGCTATACCGGAGCTTACGAGGACAAGTGACCAAGAACAGGAGCTGGCGCAGGTGAGAACATGCTATCTTGAGGGGCTCTGAGCGATAAGGTTGTTAGTATGTCAACTAAATCTAAGGCGTTATACCTGGGTCAGGGCAGTAAAGCCGGGAAATTACTGGCATGGCAGCTAAAATGTAAGGCTGATTCCAGATGGGTTCTGGCCCTAAAATCTTCGGACTCTGACAACCTGATTACCGACCCTAAGAGAATTCTACAATCGTTTGTCTCCTTTTATAGAGACTTATATTCGACCCAGCCCCCTACCGCACTTATGTTATCACAAATGCGGAGGTTCTTGGACGGAATACCACTCCCTAACCTGCCACAAGACTCTAAAGCAAAACTAATATCCTTTATATCAAATGATGAGATTATATCTGCCATTGATTCACTTAAAGCTGACAAGGCAGCAGGCCCTGATGGGGTCTCACCTCTTTTTTATAAATTATTTAAAGCAGAAGTGGCCCCGTTGTTATGTGAGTTATTTACTTTTTGGTTTGATCATGGAGTGAGGGATACGTCTCTCTTCGAAGCCAGAATAATTCTGTTGCCTAAGCCAGGGAAGTCCACCGACTCTGTTAGTAAATATAGACCAATATCTTTGCTGAACTTAGATGTAAAAATTTTTGCTAAAATATTGGCAACTAGACTTAAGAGTGTCTGGCGAGATTTGATTAGTATGGAACCATCTGGCTTCATGGAGGGACGCACCTCGGCAGATCATTTTAGAAAATTGTTTTATTTAATGTCCACCCCTGAAGTTTTTAATGAGGATGCATCTTTAATTTCTTTAGATGCGGAAAAAGCATTCGACCGCGTGGAATGGGTGTATATGTTCAAGGTTTTGGTTAGATTTGGCTTTCCCCAACAATTCATACAACTAATTATGATTCACTATTCGTGCCCAACTGCTAGAATACAATGCAATAACCTAATATCTGATATTTTTCCGTTGCTGAGGGGAACTTGTCAGGGCTGTCCGTTGTCGCCTTATCTGTTTAATTTGTATTTAGAGCCCCTTATTAGGGCAATTAAGATAGACAAACGGATTTTTGGCATTAAAATTGGAGACCAGGAACACAAATTGTCAGCATTCATGAGATGACGTCTTATTACATATTAGAGATACAACTTTATCCCTACCTAGAGCCCTCACTTTAATTGAAAATTTTAGTAGTTTTTCCGGTTTTAAACTAAACCTTGCAAAAACAACTTTTTTTCCCCTCTCGGCCACCCTTGTGAAAAGTTGGTGTATGTCTTTAGCCTACAGTGGCAATCTAAATCCTTTGAATATTTAGGCATTCAGATCTCCAAGAACTTAGATGAACTGGCCAAACTGAACTTACTACCTGTCATTAAATCTGTTAGAGAAGATTTGGATAGATGGTCGAAACTGCCATTGTCCTTTTCACGAGAACCAATGTTGTAAAATGGTGGTTCTGCCAAGGATTCTTTATCCCCTCCTCAACTTGAACATATATCTTCCCAAGTCTTTTTTTAAGAATCTATGCAGGTACTGCTCAGACTTTATATGGAAATATAAACCTCTACGCAGAGTTTATCTTAAACTTTGTCGGTCACGTAAGTTGGGTGGCCTACAATTACCGGACTTTTTAAATATTACTTAGCTATTCATGCAGCTAGAGCGGTTTTATGGTCTGGAAAAATTAGTACTCCTGCCATAGGCCTTGAGTTAGACAGGGCTATAGTTAAAGGGTTAAAGTTAGATTTAGAGTCCCTCCTCTATACCCCTTGGATTAAAGTACCGAATAAAATCAGAAATACCCCTATAGGGTGGGATATTAGGGCTATTCATCAACTATACACCTGTTTAAAGATTAACCTCTGTTCACGTGTCCAACCTCTTTTAAAGAACCCCAACCTCTTAATTGGCAATCAACCTATACACCAATTTGCTTCAATGTTCCCATCTAAAATTCGAATTACAGATTTTTATGTGGGCAATGCTTTGCTCCCACTTTCATCACTAGTAGTAAAATTTGGGGTTAGACCCCAAGCTATGTTAAATCTGGCTCAAATTAGAAGCTGTATTCAGTCCTTTCTGAAGCATGGCAATGGATCTAACCTAGTGGGGGACCTCTGGATATATCTATCCGATGCCTGTTTATCAGGTAAATTGGTTTCTAAACTTTACCAGGGTATCTTTAAAAAGACTGAACTTTATTCTTCTCCCATTCCCTTCCATTGGGCTGCTAGCATGTCTTTGAATTGGTCGGAGTCAGTATGGGAGAAAATCTGGATAGACACTTATGCTTTTATTAAACAGGATAGATTAAGAGAAACCAGTTTAAATTACTGCATAACATTTATTGGTCCCGCTAGGTTGTCTCGTTGGAATAACAACTGCTCTTCAGCTTGTGAGAACTGTAGTGGCTCCTTAGCTACTACTTTTCAAAGTGTGTGGTCATGCCTAAAGTAGTGAGTTATGGGAACTAGTTAAGTGGGATTGAGGCCTTTTCAAGATCTCTCTATTTTTTTTTTGCCAGAGATTTGTGTGTTTGGGAGGTACGACCTTATCCCAGGTACTGCCTCTAGAGCCCGGATGGCATTTGTGGTAATGGTTACTAAGCTGGTGACATTACGTCACTGGCGGGAGATATGGACTCCTTCTTTTAAGGAATGGTGGGAGGTATTCATGAACGCACTACTTGCTGAAAGGTCTGTTTATGTGGCCTCTGACACACAGCACAAATTTGACAAATATTGGAAGGACTTTAACCAATGTCTGCGGGACAAGTTCCCCTTTTTATGGTAGCGGCACTGAGACACCCTTGGTCTCATAGGTCCCAATTAAATAATGTTTCTTCTCACCAATATGATTTTCCTTCCTCCAACGTTATCATTCCATATTGTTTTTTTTTTCTCCCCTTAATTGTTCATATTCCAGCTGAACTAAGGTTTTAATATGACTTCATTTATCCCATGTTTTTATCAATGTTACGGATAGCTGTGGGGTGGGGGTGGGTGGGACTGTTTATATATTCCTTTTATTATTTGGTTCCTTTTTCTTTTATTGTTTAATTTTCTTGATTAATTGTAAGACTATATTAGTTTTTGTACACTCCGTTTGCACCAACCTGTGTACCTCCATCATTTCTATATATATTATTCAATGGTGTAGTTGTGCTGTTTCTAAAAAAATTAAAATAAAGTTATTGGCAACAGTCTTCTAGGAGGATCCAGTCTGCTTATTTCAGGTGCCTTTTGAAGTGATGTAGTTGCCCTTTTCTCAAGGAGACAGTTTTGGTGAGGTGAGGGGGGTATTTTGGGTATTTGTTAGTCCAGGAGCAGTCTATTGGTGAGTGGTCACTCAGAGTGTCTGGTATGATGGAAATATTTTTGATATGCTTTGTGGAAGTAACTAAGAGCCAGACTATATGAGTGCTGGTACCTGTATGGTAATTCATTCTGGTTGGTTGATTGACCATTTGTGAAAGGTATAGACTGTGTATTTATCTCTTGCACCTACCATTTCCTGTGCTAACCAGTTTGGGTTACAGTCCCCTAAGATACTCTGTTCCCAGTCCAGTTTAGCCTTACAGAAGTAGTTGTAGAATTGTTCAAGTTCTAGTCCTTGTTCTCCTGGGGCTATATAAACTGTAGCTAGTAGCAGCATTTAGCATTGTTGACCAGTTTTAGTTTTATTGATAGTATTTGGGCTTCTTTGGTATTGGTATTGTAGGGCAAGGCTTGCCCGCTGATGTTACTGCTCAGATAGACGAGGCACCCTCCCCCTCGTTTAGTCAATCTATCCATGCAGAAGGTTGTATAACCCTCAAAAGTGATTGCATTATCTGGAATCTTAGGTGAGTGCCATGTTTCCATAATTGAGATAATATGAAGTTTGTGTATTATAACCCAGGCCTGCAGCTGGTATAGTTTAGGCAGGAGGTTGCCTATGTTAACAGAGGCAATTTTTATTAGCCTGTTATGTGGAGGGTTACAAGAAGATGACAGGTCCAGGGTTTGGGTAGACATTCGCTGACATTAGCAGGAGGATGAAAATTATCCTAATGATGTAGCGCTTGCACCAGGAACTATGAGTTCGGGCCTACCTACGACTTAAGTGGCATGGTTTTGAATAGCCTTTTTTTGCATCATATTTTTATTATGATTTTCCAGATGCCATACAAGTGCTTACATATTGGTTGTTATCACAGTTTTAGTTCACATCTCCCCCTTTTAATGAGGGGTTACATAAATACATTCACAACCACACCCACGAGTGTCAGGTCTTGATAAATAACAGTATAGCATATTAATGCTGAATAGTGAACTGCATTTTCTATAGAAGACAAACAGTTAATAGGAAAAAGAAAAACTAATTCACAAAACTATAAAATATAATAAGAGCTATACAATATGCTTTGCCTCAGTTCTAAATACATTCATCTATCTATTTATGGCTCACATCAATTTATTGTCATGCAGAATAATATTTCCTTGATTTCTGCATTGTCTGGTTTGTAATGTTTGTAATCTCTGTCTAGTTTTATTCCAGGATCAGATGGATGGCATTAGGATACCCATCCCTCCTGCAGAAGCACTGCCTCCCCTAGAGATAATATAGTCAGGAATGCTGCCCATGTATTCAGAAATCTCTCCTCATGTCCTTTCAACACATACGTCAGTCTATCCACTGACAGTGCTCTGAGGGTGAGATTTTTCCATTGTTCCACCGTGGGGACATTCTTAGGTATCCAGAGGTTTTGTATCCCATGTCTGGCTACTACTAGAAGGACTCTGAGCTGCCTAGAGTGTAGTTCCCACTCCCCATTATCTTGCCCAGCCACACCCAGCAATAATGACAGTGGGGAGACTTCTATGGAGTATCCTGCTATCTTGCTGAGCTCCATGACCACCCCCCTCCAGTATGCCTGTATTCTTGGGCACTCCCAATAATAGCACATCTAGGTGCCTCTGGCCCCTCCACATTTCCCGCATGTAGGTGACACTTCAGGGTAAAACTGGTGTACAGTGTTCGAGGGATAATACAGTTGGTGCAAGAACTTGTATTGAGTTTCTTATTATTTGTTGCACAACATCAGGCCCATATGGGAAGTCAGTATTAACTCCCAATTACTATCCTCAATTATTATACTAAGATCCTTTTCCCACCTCTCTTTTGCTTGTGAGTTTCCCCCTGAAAGTACACCCTGTCAAGTCTAGCTGCCCGACTTATCAGACCCCTTTCCTGCGTCTTTGCTCCTAAAATCTTTCTTTCCATCTTTGCTAGGGCTGAGTAGTCACTGGCATTCCTA
This sequence comes from Neoceratodus forsteri, assembly GCA_016271365.2. NCBI lineage: Eukaryota > Metazoa > Chordata > Ceratodontiformes > Ceratodontidae > Neoceratodus > Neoceratodus forsteri. Next base: position 676,989,536 of record CM057456.1, on the reverse strand, counting down.
TTTAGGCTCTGCCAGTATTTCCTTACATGAAAGAATCTGAAAAGATATGAGGATGGTATTCTCGACCCCATCTGTAGATGCGAGAATGATTGCATCCCTGTTCTGGTGGTCAAATCCCCTATACACCTAATTCCCCTATCTTGCCATATTTTAAATCTCTCATTTCCCAACCCTGGTAAGAATTCCGGGTTGTCCGCTACTGGAACCAGAACAGTGTTTTCTTGCTTAGCACCTCTTCTTTTTTTTTTTTGCAAATAACTTTATTTTTAATACAGGTTTTATCATGTACATAAAAAAAATTGCCTTATGACTAAGCAAGCACATACATTTTGGATGCCCCGTAACCATAACTAATAAAAGAAAAACAAAACAAAGACAAAAAAAAAAATAACAAGGGAATAAAAGTTCTATATATCTACTCACCCCCATCCCACCCTGCAGCACCCACACCCTCCTTTGGCATCGGTTGCTCATCCCCAGGTCAGGGAAGTCCAGAACAGGCCACCGGTCTCCCACAGGCCCCAATTCCAACCCCCCCCTTCAGCCCCCAGGCAGGTGCAAGGTGCAAGGGCCACCACCCCCAGGCCAACAGCCCCTCATGTTCTGATCCCCTCATAATCATAAGACCTCTCTTTTAGTAGTGGCTGGATCTGTCTTTCCGAGTGTTATTTTACACAAACCGATCTGCCTCCCACTGGAGCCATCTCCATAGCAACCATTTTAGGGACCCTATTATTTTTTCAGTAAATATTTTTATTGAGTGATTTCAAAACATGTATTTTATTTATTTATTTATTTATTTCAGTTTAGGATTAATACTTTTGAGTCAAGGGCTTGTTTTCAAAGGTTCCAAATTGATCAGGCGAACATATACAGAAAACAGGTTAGGACAGTACAAATACGTTACAATAGGTTTGCACAGAACTTAGTTACATTTTAAACATTGTACCAGCTTATACATTGTAATCTGATTTTGAAATATACAGCTATAATAGCAATAATAACAAGGCACAGAGGTGTAGGAAACAGAAGTGAAGGGAATACGCCTTCTCTGGGTATTAGGGGAGGCTTGGGGGGACCCCGGCAGGGGGTTGTTAATTTAGCACTAAGGATTGCTGAGGGTGCGGTTGGGGGGGTGTAAGGGAGCAGCCCAAGGGAGGCATTATCAGGTGTCTCTGTCAGTGGAATGATAGTGTGTACAGCTGGGGAGGTGGTGAAGGGGAGAAAGACAGTTGGAGAAGGGGGTAGGGAAGGGGGTGTTAACTATTATTGGTAGGAGTGAGGAGGGTAGAGATGTTCATATGGGAGGTCGGGGGGAAGAGTTTGTGTGATGTTGTGTGGTTTATGCCAACAGGGGGTGAGGGAGGTTGCTGAGGTGCCCTGTGCCTAGGCTAAGTGCAGCACCCAAAGGTATTATTTTGGTCTAGCTGTTGACGAAGACTGATTTTAAATTGTCGGAGTTTGTTACTTTCCAGAAGTGTGGTGGGTAGCTCATTGAACCACTTTGATCCCAGGAAGGAGAGGGATCTCTGGCCCAGTTTGGTTCACTTGAAAGGCACCTGGAGTCCCCCTTTAGCAACACTTCTAGTTTGTTTAAGCAGTAGCGCCTTTGTGAATAGCCTGTTTGTGGATTCAGGCATAAGCCCTGGCATAGCTTTTTTGGCAAGCATGCAGGTTTGGAATTGAGTATGGAGGTGCAGTGGGAGCCACTCTGTCTTTTTGTAGAGGGTGCAGGTATGGGTTGAGAGATCAGCCCCTAGTGTTAGGTGTCAGACCTTGTTCAGGAGAGTAGGGACTCTCTTGAATGCGGTGACAGAGCCTGCTCCATAGATTGGTAGTCCATAATCAATAGTGGCTAGTACCAAGCTGTTTATGGCCAGCTTCATAGTAGGAAGTGCTTGTGGCAATACAGAACACCCATACTGGAGGTCTGGATGATGTGGCAAATATGACTGATGAAAGTTAGGGTGTCGGCTAGGTGGATTCCTAGGTATTTAAATACTGAGACTTGTTCTAGGGGGTCTCCCTTAGGGCTCTGGATATGCAGGGACTGAATTTCTTTTTGTTTTGAGGTGCTGAGAACAGCATACTCTTGGTCTTTTTGTGGTTGAGCAAGAGTTTGTGCTGGTGGAACCAGGACTCAAGCTTTTGGAAGCTGTCCTGTAGTTCAGTTGAGATGGTATGTTGGTCGCTGCCTGGGACGGATATGACAGCATCATCCACATATAATACTATGTGGACTGGGCAGGCAGAGGGGAAGGGCATTTATGAATAGACTGAAGAGTAGCGGGCCAAGGATGGAACCCTGGGGGACTCGTATGCTCACCTTCTTTGGCTCCAAAAAGGTGTCACCAATTCTGACTCATTGTGTTCTCTGGGAGAGATAGCTCCCAAAACAAGCCACCGTGCTTTGTGACAGGGCAGTTGATAACAGGCTGCTAAGGAGGAGGTGGTGGTTCACTGAATCAAAGGCTTTTGTGAGGTCTAAGAATATAGACCCCACTGCCATCCCTTTATCCAAGGTGTAGTAGAGGTGTGAGGTGTATTTGACTAGTGCCATAAGTATTGAGTGTTTTTTTATGGAAGCCATGCTGTTGTGTGCAGAGCAGATTATACTTCTCCATGTACTCTATGAGCTGGTCAAAGACCACCCTTTCCAGTGCTTCTAAGAGGGGGAATTGATATAAGCCTGTAATTAGTCATATTAGTCCTGTCTTCCGTTTTGAACACGGGGTGACCAGGGCCTGCTTCCAGGCATCCAGAAACACACTCGATCTAAGGGAGGTGTTGAAGACCTTGATGAGAGGGACATCTGTCTCATTGAAGGTTAGGTCAACCATCTTCAGATCGATTTGGTCACTCCCCATCCTAGTCTTGCCCAAACCTGCTTTAGCGTATGTGATAGTTTCCGTTCTTGAGATCAGTTTGAAGTAGAAGGGTGGTGGTCCAGACCCTGCATGTGTGGTTGTGCGTGAACCAGTGGGCTGGTCAGGACTTGGCTCAAGTTATTCATCTGGTAAGACACCTGTCAGATCTGTGAATGCTATGTTAAAGGCATTAGCGATATCGAGGGGTTCCTAGAGAGTCCCAGTACTAGCGGTAACCAAGTCTGGTGGGGCTCTGGGAACAGTGCCAGTTACGGATTTCATGGAGTGCCAGAAATCTTTACCAGAGCCCCAGAGTTCATTGAGTTGGTCCTTGTAATAGGTGGCTTTGGCTTGGTAAAGAAGCTTAGTGCAGTTGTTTCTGGCCACCTTATAGGCTGTTAATTCTGCTTGCTTGCCTGTAGTCTTGGCTCTATGCCAGAGATTGTCTCTTTGACACATGAGTGCAATTAATGTGCCAGAGATCCATGGATTAGTGGTACCTTTAACCTTCTTGGCTTTGATGGGGTGAAGATGTCACAGGCCTGGATAAAGGTTTTGCTGAAGTAGGCCAGGTTCCCATCCTTGGCATAGTTGATAGGGGACCAGTCGATCAGCTTTAGGTGTTGTTTGAAGGCATCCAGAAGTCCGTCTTTGAGAGTGTGGTTTCTGGATACTTTTGGTGGCTGCTTAGTGAACTTATTCATCCAGATGCACAGGACTGGGGAGTGGTCGCTAAGGTTGTCTGGTAAGACAGAGACTTTGGAGATATGTTCCAGGTGGGAGGATAAAGCCAGTCTATGAGCGTGCTGGTCCCTCTTTGTAGTTGAGGCGGATGGCTTGGGTGACCATTTGTGTAAGGTATTGCCCGGAGATCTGGTCTCTTACTGCGGCTTCAGCCTTAGATAACCAGTTTATATTGAAATCTCTGACTATGACCTGTTCCCACTTATTGCCAAGCACCTGCTGATTCCCAAGGAAGTGTTTGAGACCAGTGGCTTGTTGGCCAGGTGGTATGTACACTGTGGTGAGCAGAAGGACTTTGTTCTGTTGTCCTGGGGATAGCTTTAAGTTTAGTATTTGAGCCTTTTTGGAGGGCATACTGCAGAGCATGGTCTGGGACTTAATGTCAGTCTTGACGTATACTAAACATCCACCTCCCCATTTGGGCAGTCTGTCCTGCCTGTAGGAGGTATAACTACTGAGGGTAATAGCAGCATCAGAGATTTTAGGGGAGAGCCAGGTCTCTGTGAGAGCTATGATATCTGGGTTTATCAGTGCTACCCATGCCTGGAACTCCGTGAATTTAAGAAGTAAGCTGCTGATATTGAGGGATATGATCCTAATTATCCCTGCATCACTGTGGGTGTTAGCACAGGGCAGCCCTGAATTAGGGTGCACATTTCCAGATAGCAGCAGTAATAGGAGGATCAGCTTACGGACAAAGCGAGACCAGTGAGCCCAGCTGGGTCTAGCTAACGCCCTTGATGGTTTGGGGTTGCGTGTGTAGGCTGTGAGGGAGCGGCTGTGCAGTAGGGCAGCCAGGGTGATCCTTGGAAGGTCATGCACCCTGTAGGGTTGTGGGGGGACATGGAATGCAAGTGGGCTAATTATATCAGCACTTGTGCCCCTCGAGCTATGTGTCATCTGCCATTTTGGTTCAAGTTATTAAAATAATTATTCCAAGAGTCAGTAAGAGGCACTTCGGCATTGTGAGGGGTTTCATGTTGCTTGGGAGTTTCGTCTTTGTGTTCTAGAGGGGTAGGGGTGATGCTAGGACGTACCTCAGTTAATATGGCAACTGAATCGATAGGACAGCAGACAGCAGTAGAATCAGTTGATGAGGTGGAGTACCTGATTTACACTGGTCTGAGGTTTAGATTAGCCTGTTTGGAGTGGCAGTGGCGGTGGGGGGAAGCAAGGAGGCTTGGTGTTCCCTCTAGGGGTCTTTTCGTATAACCTGCAAATGGGGAAGTAGGGACTCAGTATATTTCAGTCAGGTGAGACAGTGTGGCTATACAAGTAAGTGCCCAGATAGGGTGGGTGGGGAGATGACATGCAGTGCTGGTGGGGAATCACTGGCTGTAGATCTGGGCTTGTGGTCTCAGGTGACAGCTGGAGTGTAGCTATCTGTCCAGGGGCCGAGTCGTCCTCAGTGGCTGAGCTTGAGTGCCCTGCGGCTGGGGTCTCGGCTGAGGAAACAGAGAGGAGAGGAGGATTAAATGCTGACTGAGCACAATGGGCAAGCCAGACCAGTGGGAGCCCAATTTGCAAGACAAAGGAGCAGATTGGTTTTGTCGCCAAAAGTCTGGAGGCAGAGAGAAAAATTCAGAGAAGGGCTATACTCACTTAATAACTCTAAAAACTTTCAAAATTCACCAAGTATTACAGTATTTTAATGAACATTTCACAATTCTAGGCAGAAATTAACTTTAAAAATGCAGTTTTATCCAGGCTGAGAGACAGACGAGCAAGAGAGAAGCTTTACGGACCAATCGGAACAGGCGCTCGCGTTCCGATTGGTTGACGGCAGGTCTGTACCTTGCTGGCTGTGAATCTGGACTTACAGTCTTGGGTCGTGACTGGAGTGTAGCCATCCATCCAAGGGCCGATTACATTTGCATGTAATTTAGCCATGCGCCAGTGAACATAGAAATGTGGTTTACAACAACACATCGAATGCCGTAACAATAATGCTGCATTTCAGAATTTACCTAACACTTTTAAGATTAAACAACATTGGATTATTGATAAAAGGGGGACTTACCCTTTATGTATCAGACCTTTATTCACTTGAGAACCAACTTACTTGAACAGAGAGGTTACCAGAACGTGCAGAGGAGACTAAACTTCTTCACCTAGTGTGTCGAAGATGGGGGAGGGGGGCGGATCTTGTCTCAGCCCACATTTTTGCACTCAAGATACCTAGGAGGAGACAGATTTAATAATCATAAATAGGTATTCCAACCAAACCTCACTGGAACTTCATGGAGGTTTAAGCTGGTCTTTCGTGTTTCTGTTGACTAACCCTGTGCCGCAGGTAGTGATGTAAGTTAGGTAGGGGGCCCAAACCTTTTCATATTTCATGTATATTCCCAGTCATGTAGCAGATTAACCTGGTTATGTTGGCCAATTCCTCCATGGTCTTAAGTCATTCCCTAACTAATGGAACATCCATTATCCTCTAACATTTCAGGATTAGCCTTTTCACTCCCACTGCTGCCTGTATGAGCCAGAAAATCTGGGCTTTGGATAAGGCATAGTTTTGAGGAGACAGGCCTAGTATCCACAAGATGGGGTCCCTTGGGGTTAGTGTACCCAGGATTTTTGTGCACTGTCTCATCACTGAGGACCACAGGGGTTTTAAGAAAGTATAGTCCCATAGTATGTGTAGTAGATCAGTGTCTGGGGAGCAGCACCTCCAGCAGGTGTCAGCTGGAAGCAGGCCCATCACTTTCAATTGAGTTGGGGTGCGGTACCAGAGGTGCATTATTTTGCTTTGGATGAGTAGACATCTCTGGTCACAGCTGGCTTGGTGTGCCCTCAGCCAACCTTGTTGCCACTGCTGTTCTGTCATAGGAATACCCAGCTTTATTTCCCACTTAGCCTTGGCTGGGGAGGGAGGGATTTGGGGCACTGTCTTCCATACACCTTTGTATAGTCCCTGCCAGGCCCTTTGGTTGCTTTATCCATGAATCAAGCAGAAGTGAGGGAAGTGTCCTATGCCTATGTCTAGTACAAACAAGATAACAACATTTCTGTTTACCCCAGGAGGTGAAAAGGCTTCTGATCTGAAGGTATCTCCAGAAATTGCTCTGTGGTAGATTGTGTCTGGCTTTTAAACCCTGGAACATATCAATGGAAGCAGTTCCGGGAGTCTCAAGATTGCCTAAACATCTGATTTGTGTAGACATCCACTCTGATCACTTGATTGTTTTGCAGTCAGTGTACAGGTAGGGGTTATACCTTATGGTTGGGTGTCTACCCCAAACTGAGACAATGCTTGGCTCTTTGCCTCACCTTCTGCCATGCCAGGTGTGAGTTGAGTATGGCTACCCATTGATATAAAGGCTTGGGTAAGTGGTGAGTAAGAAATGCTGATAGTGAGGATTGTTTTAGTATATCCTCTCTATCGTTATCCAGGTTGGGGGAAGGGGGATGTAAGCATGCAGAAACCACTTCATTGATTTCACCACGATGAAAGTGATGGAGTACTGGGTGAAGCCTGGCAGATTCCACCTCTCTCTTAGCTTCTGGGCTCTTAGCTTAGCCCTACTGTACCGTGGTTTCGATGTTCCCCATAGAAATTTGCTGATTAGACTATTCAGTTCCTTAGTCCAACTGCCAGGTAGGTTTATAGGGAGGTGGGATAGAAGGTACAGTAATACACTCAAGGGTCCAGCATTATTTTGATTGTAGCATTTTTCCATTCCATTGACAAGTGTAGATGCTCCCACCTTGCTGTATCCTTTCAGAGGGCCTCTACCAACAGCTTTAGATTATTCTGCAATTGAGACTCCTACCATGAATCTATTATTATTCTAAATGTTAGCCTGTTATTGTACCCCTTGTATCATGCCTGTCTGCTTATGTACCTTTGTATTGCTCTGTACTGTTCTCTCATGTTATGCCTGTACTGACGTGGAACCTTTGAAAAAGAGTCTTTGACTCATAGGTATTTTCTGAATACTCAATAAATAAATAAAAAATAAATATCCACTAGAGATTTTAAGTTAGGAAAAACTCTGATTCCCAGATATTTAATTTCAGAGTGCGCCCATGCCAGCACTAGGTCTCTCAGCCTAGCTGGGAAGGTGAGACCATTCAGTGGAAGGATTTCTGATTGTGACACATTGATCTTCAGATCCGTGAGTTCCCCATATGCTCTTAGTATTTTTAGGATGTGAGGAAGACCCAGGGGTTAGTCTCAGGTCAGAATCAAGCAGTCATCAGCATACAGTTTGGTGGTACAATTTTTATTCCCTATTTGAATTCCTTGTATAAATGGATGAGCTCTTAGAGCCGCAACAAGTGGTTCCATGGCTAATACAAACAGCACAAGGGACAGAGGGCAGCCTTGCCTAGTCCCTGTCTGTAGATGGAAGGGGTCAGAGAGGTTCCCATTAGTGAGAACCCTTGCCATGGAGCCTGTGTACATTGTCTTTACCCAATTACAAATTTAGAGGCCTTTGTTGAACCCTTCCAGTACCGTATGCAGATACTCCCACTCCGCAGGGTCAAAGGCTTTCTCAAAATCTATTGTGATTGCCACTGCTGGGGTGGGAAGCTCTGCTGCCATTTGCATTGGGGTATAAGGGCCCCGATATGGTCAGAACTGATTCTTCCCTTGATAAACCCAACCTGAGAGGGATCTGTGATGTCAAGGCAGGTATTTCTGTATGTGGAATGCTAGAACCTTAGCCAGGATTTTAGCATCTGCTTTGATCAACGAAATGGGCCTATAGCTAGCAGCAAGGGTGTGGTCTTTTCCCTCCTTAGGCAGAACAGTAATTGTGCCTCTAACAGAGAAGAGGAGAGCCTTTTTTGTGTATGCGCCTCTTGCAGCATCTCTGTCAGTGGGATAATTATCAGGGGTTGACCAATTTATAAAATCCACGGGAAACTACAATTTCCAGAGCTTATGTGGGGCCATGTTAGAGATGGTTGGCAATTACTTCCTTGGTGATTCTGCATCAAGTGTTGCTCTTTGGACATCTTCCAGTTTAGGGAGAGACAGTGAGTTGGTAACTTTACCATAGTTACCTTTATCCCACTTCACCTGTGAGGAATGAGAGCTATAAAAGTTGAACATGGTCTCATTGATGGCCTTGGTATTAGGGGTCAGCTTGCCTGTACCGTCCTTCAATTTGTGTATCGCCCTGTCAGCCTGCCTTTGTTTTAACCTGTAGAGCAGAATGCTACTTGCTTTTTCCCAGTTGGCCCAGTACCTGTGCTGCACCCATCGTATCTATAGTTCTGCCTTTCTGGTGGCCAAAGCATTAACCTGAGGAACATTAGTTCCTCAATCACTGATGGGTTCTGCAGAGATGAGGGTTGTTTTTTGTATCATTTCTCCAATGTTCTGAGCTTATTTTCTAGCTTCAAGTGCTCCCTCTCTTTCTGCCACTATGGGACAAAAAGTGCTTAAAATCTCTTTAATTTTCCATTGATTGACCCCTGAATTTAGAATCTGCCCCTTAATTTAAAAATAAGGGGGTCTTAAAAATAAGTTTGTAAAACCCCAAACCCCTTAATTATCCTTAATTACTTGAATGGAATATACTTAATTAAATTTAAGGTACAAATTAAGGAAGTCTTTTGCGCTTAATTTAAAATAATGAGAAGATTAAGACTAAAAAAATCTGCTGAATTAAAATGCCCTAGGAAATCCTCTTTCTCCTTAATTTTAATTAACGGTTGCATTAACAAAAAAATTATGCTGAATTCAAATTATGAGAAAACAATGAAAGTATGCATACAAAGAATACTGATATACATTAATAACAAAGGAGCCAATGCGCCTATGTGCAGAAAGTATGTGCCATAGACACGTACCCTGCTCGTGCATCTCCGCAGCTGAGGTGTGCACAGCTGGTATTTACCAATTGCCACCACCTGTCCGTGGATCTGCCCCCTCGGTGCACTGGTATGTGCAGGGCAGATGGGGGTGGAGTAGCAGATCCAGGCAGGTAGCCAATTGGATGCCAATCCTGGGCCCCAGACTGGATCCCCATTCATGCCAGCACTGGACCTGGTAACTTCATCCCACAGAATCACCCCCGGAGAGGATGGTCCCCATCAGTGGTACAACACCCCCTGCCTGAAACCTACTCCTGTGGCACCACCCATGCCGGTGCACAGCTGCCCCCCATACATGGCAAAGCACCTGCCCTGGTCCCCAATGCCTGTCTATTGCCCCTGCACACAGCAGAGCCCCATCTCCAGCAATGCAGCCCCCCCAGACACACATAGAGGCACCAGCCCCATGAATGCAGACACCTCCTAACACAAGTAGAGGCACTGACCCCATGAAAGCAGACACCTCCCAACACATGTAAGGGCATGAATAAAGAAACCCCCCAACAAATGAAGAGGCACCGGCTCTGTGAATGCAGTAACCCCTCCCCATATATACATACAGGTGCCCCAGACCACACTATCCATATCCCCAGCCCCAGTACCGCACTGTCTCATTGGTGTTCAGTGGCCTCATCCTATCCCATTCCTCACAGCACCAACAACCCCCCAACATCTGTACCTGCCTGTCAGTGCTGCAGCAAGGGACCGCTAGTGGTACAGCCCTCCTCACACCTATTCGGCCGTCAGCCGTCCAAGTGGTGCTGGGAATGTGCAGCCTATATATAGGGACATGCTCCCAGCATCACTTGGATGGCCAAGGAGGTGTGAGGAGGGCTGCGCCCCTGACTATCCTATGCTGCTGCTCCGACAGGCAGGTACGTGGTTCGGGGTGGTTGTCGGTACCCCGGGGGGGTGAGGGGAGACCACTGAACATCAATGAGGGGGCCGGGTGCCGGGATCAGGGAGTGTATGAGATGCTGTTTACTGGACCAGAAAAATCTCATTGCGGCCCTTATTGAGGGGGGATTCAGGTACATTGGGAATGGGGCACTGATGTGACTTTGGGGAGGAGGGGCGGTATCACCACTGCAGGAAAGAGCACGGACATGTGGTGAGGGGGTTCCTGCACAGCACCGGGGACAGGGCAGAGCTGTGTGGTGGGGAGCGGGTGCCTACATATGATAGGGAATACAACAGTGATGTGTGGCAGAAGGGGGTTACAGCACTCAGGTGGGGACGGTGTGCCAATGTATGTGTGTGGGGTGGGCCTGCCAGTCTGGAACAGGGCAGGGAGATTGGCATGTGAGTTGCCTATACTATATTGCTTGGACTGGACCAGTGTCCTGCGTGCCACAGGCTGGGTGCATTAATTTGTTATGGTAGGGTCCCCCTAGCGTAACCAGCACCCTGCTATGCCCCTGGTGCATAGCACTATGTGCCTTAGTGAATGGCACATAGTGTTGTCCTGCCTCTGCCACATCGCTATCCATACAGCCAGGGGATTGTTTGTGTATGGGATGCATGCTCCTTTCATGCATCCCATGCAGGGGGCGCAGTGGATGCGGGGAGCCTACTTGCTGCTCATCCATGGTGCATAGTCACTCTGCACATTCGGGCATAGTGCCAAAGTGTTAATTTAAAATTTAGGAAAATTGTATAGGGATCATAATATAAATATAAAAATTGATAATTGATAAGTACACAGCTGTGAACAATTAAATCGAGAATGTTCAATGTGCCCAAGTTACCACAACGCATTTCAAATATTTATTATATGCATCACCTACAGTATATACATTATCAAATATTTTATTGTAATACAGTAAGACACACATTACCAAAAGTAAAAAATAAAATTTTGTGTAGCAGACATAATACAATATTTAATTCTGTTTAAATGGTTGTTCGAAATTTGAATTGATCATTCTAGTCATTGCAGTACTAGAGAATGAAAAGCTGACAAGAAGAATTCATGCACCACAAGCAGGCCCATGGCAGTGTAACTGTCAGTGTCATGACATTTTTCAAGGAGGCAGCATAGCACAGTGGTTTAAGGCTCTGAGCTACAAACCTAGAGACCTGGATCTTTAAATTCCACAGCCCCCACTTGCATACTGTGTGACTATGAACAAGTCACTTAACTTCCTTGTGCTCCCTGGTCGTACCTGTAAACAAACTTTTGCATTAGTGTATCTTTCCTGGTTAAAAAAGTATAGAGAATAATGTAGGCTATTGAAATGCAATCAGCTTATCAGAATGTAGCATTTCCAATAAAATTTTTGTAACTTTTTTTCATGTAGTATTTGCCCTCTCCTAGTCTCTGGTTGCCATCTCTCTTGGGGATCCCAAGGTACTTACTGACTCACTTCAAGATGCCAGCTGTTGCATACCCCTCTATGGAACAATGATTTGCCCTTCCACCCCCACTGAGGAGTCAGGGGTAGGGAATGTATCCCTGAATTCTCACAGGTTTATCAGATGGGCAGTGTGCTGAATGCTGTGAGGGCCTGGATTACCTTTCACTTATTTCCACACCACTTGAAGGGATCAGGTGTACTCATTCATGACGGCATGCACATGTGGTGCACTAATCAGTCATCATCCAGACCCTAGCCTGCTTATCTCCATTGCTCTGCCACCCATGATCATCTAGGTGGCTGCAGTGCAGTGGGGGGCAGTGACCCACCTTCTCTGGAGGAGGACAGCATCCTCTGGGATGCTCAGTCCTTCTCCCCTGGGGTGGTAGAAGTGCAGTGGGGGCAGTGACCCACCCTTCCTGGAGGAGGAAAGCATCCCCTGGGATGCTGAATCCCCCTCCACAGGGGTGGCAGCAGTGCAGTGGGGGGCAGTGACCCATCCTCCCTTGTGGAGGAGAGCATCTTCTGGGATGCTCAGTCCTTCTCCCCTGGGGTGGCAGCAGTGCAGTGAGGGGCAGCGACCCATCCTCCATGGAGGAGGAGAGCATCCTCTAGGATGCTAAATACCCCCTCCCTGGGGTGGCAGCAGTGCAGTGCGGCCAGCAATCCACCCTCCCCGGACAAGACCATTTTTATCATTTCTTTGTTGTAGTATGTTCATCTATATCTGACAGCAGTATTTCTTTGTTGTCTCATCACAAAGAAGTTCTCAGGTATATTGGCCCAGTAGTGTAGAGAGCTGAGGCACCTCGGGCCTTACTTCTTACCACACCAGTGACCCAGGGTCAGGAGCAAGCTTTTGGGTTGCTGGAGGTTGGTTGGGGAGGGAGATGATAGAGAATCTAATGACAGCTATCCTCTCCAGGTTGGGGTGGGTTGTGACTCTCTGCCACCAGTGACTTCAGGTGGAGACTGGTGGTGCAACAGCCAGGGTCACATTGGATCTGTGGGGAGGCTGCAGAGGACGTCCATTGGTTGGCGCTGGAGCGTAGCGTTCTACTCTGGACATCACTGCATGTCCTCACCTCTGGAGGGAGAGGCGACATTCATGTTCATGCAAGGAGGAAAAAAACTGGTTCCTGCGGAGACAATGCACCAGCCCCAAGCCCACTATCTAACCTGGCCTTCCCTGGTCCCAGTATCTTCTGGCCTGCACCATACCCACAAAGACTGGATTCAAGGAGTGCCCAAGGTAAGATGAGGGTGGCCTTTCCTTTGGGGCACAAGCCGGGGGGGGGGGGTTCTGGAGGGATGAGGTGTCAGGATGGGGTTCCAGGGGAACTTAAGGTTTGGAGGATTTCAGGCCGGGCGGGACAACCAGGTGACATCTGAGGGATGCTTCAGGACTGGTGACCAGAGAGAAAAAGAAATGATAAAAAAAAGAAGTTCTCAATGGTTGCAGAGAGTGAAAAAGGGTAGCAAGCATTATCAGCTTGGCTCTGCAACATGGAAGGTAGCCTTTCATTCTTTTGGGGAATTGCAAAAGTGAAAGGTACACACACTGTATCGCTGTGTATTCTATGCATGTGCTGTGGAAGCATTGTGCTGTTGCCTCAGTGCAGGAAGGACAATCAGAGGATAAAAGGCTGGATCTGTGCAGGATCATACTTGCTGACCTCAGACTCTGCTCTGTTGAATTTGGGTTTCAAAGAGGGCCTGCAAAAAACTGACAGCCCTTGTGGAGGATGTCAGAGATAGAGGTAAGACCCAGATAAGGTGGGAATGGTACTAGGGTAGTGGCTGAATGGGGACTATTTATGTTTTATTTAGCTTTTATTGACCGGGTAAGTGCACTAAACAATTTCTGCCTATTTTCAGGCACGACAAGGGGGAAGGGGATGCAGATGAATGCCAACTGACCTTGAACCAGATTAAGCTGTTGATGATATTTTTAGTGAATGGGGAGAAATTTGGCCAGGGTGCCCTACTATATCTCAGTTACCCTCTTATTTTGAACCCAGTACAGATGGGCTGAAGATTTAGCCCCAGTTCTGGTTATACTTTTTTTTTTTATTCACCCACACCCCCGGGCATCCTTCAGGAGTGTCTGCTCGGAGTCTGCTCTACTCCCAGCCTGAACCCCCACATCTCTCCTGATCATCTCCTCCCCAAACTACCACAGGAAGGCCTGACCCCCGGTACCATCTCCAGGGCTGATTCCGCCCTCCCTTGGCTGCTGGCTCCTAAGTGTGAGGTGCCAACCTGCTTTGTTGGGGCGGCCCTTGGACAGAGAGATCCTGAGCAGATCTGGGCCGGTGTTTGGGATGTGGGCGTAATCCACTTGGGTCACCGTCATCTCGCCGATGGTGTGGGAGGCTTTTCTGGCTTTGTTCCCCCAACCCCAGTGGAGCTTGGTCGTGCAATGACGACTAGTGTCAGCCGAGCTCCGTCCCCACCTTTTGCCATCGGCCGCGTCACATACTTCCTGACTACCCTCTGGCCATCACCAGGGGTCACTCAGGAGTGACACAATCCCTACCCCCGGGAAGGGAGAGCTGTCTCACAGATGCTTCATCCCTACCCGTCCCTGCTGACCCACGACTTCCCGGGCTCATTCTCGAACCTGGCTCATCAGTGTGGAGCAAGGTGAGGCATCTAATGCCTTAACACTCAGCACCACCGGGCCAGACCTGGCTATACTTTTTAATCACATCCTTGCATCTGGGGAATATGGAGCTTCTATGTAGGAAGCTATACTTGTTTTAATTCACAGGAAAGGAGACAGGACAGATATTAATAATTGGTGCCCGCTGAGTCTGCTGAATGCAGACTTAAAAATCCTGAGTAAAGTATTGTTGACAAGACTCACAAGTGTTACACACTATTTAATAGGTTCCCCACAATCTTGTGCCATCCCAGGTCGAAGACAGCAAGACAACTTAATATTATTAAGGGAAATATTTAATAGAGGGGAATCTGAACAATTACAAGGGTTTGTGCTGGGACTAGACCAGGAGAAAGTCTTCGATAGGCTTTCCCATGCCTTTCTGTTTTCAGCCCTTGAATTTTATGGGATCCCAAAGGCATTTGTCAGTTGGATACAGGATATGTACCAAGGGGCCACTATTGTGCCCAGTGTTAATGGGTGGTATGGTAGGCATATTAAGGTCTTCACAGGAGTTAGGCAAGGATGCCCGTTGAGTCCCCTACTCTACACCTTTGGAGTAGATATTTTAATTTGTATGTTGCTTTCATCTGTGGATTTAGAAGGGTAGTAGTGGCACCAAGATCACCTCCTATAAATGATTTGGTCCTGATTTTGACACCAACAGTTGCACCTGACATGCTTTCTGCTCTCTTAAATCAATATTCTGAATCATCTGGATCCAAAACTGACCTTGCAAAAAAAGTAAGGGTTTTATGGGGAACACCCCCCCCCCCTTCTCCCTCCAGACAGACAATTGGCAAGGATTCAGGTATCAGCAGAACCCATATCCATTTTGGGCATAGATTATGGGCTGGGTGAAATCTCTACCCCCAGTTGGGAAAAATGTTTAGCAAGGGCAAACAGGCTAGTTGGAGGATGGAAGGGGCAGCAGCTATCAAAAAAGAGAAGGGTGGTACTAATTGAAACCCTTTTAGTTCCTATTTTTTGTATCTTAGTTACATCATCCCCCCCCCCCAGGAGATAGTGATAGATTTATACAGTGTGTTTTTCCAGGCCTGGGGATTTAGGCTGAACCCAGAAAACAGGGAATTTACATATCTGCCCATTGTTGAGGA
Organism: Neoceratodus forsteri; assembly: GCA_016271365.2. NCBI lineage: Eukaryota > Metazoa > Chordata > Ceratodontiformes > Ceratodontidae > Neoceratodus > Neoceratodus forsteri. The sequence continues at coordinate 676,973,953 of CM057456.1, read as the reverse complement.
AGGGGTAGATATGGTCCATCCAATGGCCTTTTATTTAAGTATTTTTTTAGACTATAATTTTGATCGTGCACTAATGCCAGGGGGATACATATGGAAAATTCCTGTGGAAACATAGATCCTACCTAGTCTTGGGCCCTGGGGACTCAGGAAACCTAGGCGTTTGAGCAATATAACCAACTTACCTAGATATGGGATAGATAGTATACAATTAACCATGAAGTGGGGTATTACTGGAATACATCTCCAGACAATGGAAAGGAAGTCTATTTATAAGGCTATTTTAGCTGCAGAATGTAAATCAGAGATAGTCTTCCCTGGCTGTCTTAACTTACAGAAACCAGGTATTTTAGCTCAGTTGTCCAACCCTAGGCTCCCTCCCTTTGCTTGGGATTGTATCTGGCTAAGTAATTTTGGAAGACTAAGTATCAAAGGTAACATTTGTAAACAGTTAGATGAAAGGTATTGTCCAAGGAATGGGTGTGGGCAAATAGTGGAAACTCAGCAACACTTGTTTATTGATTCTGCATATAGTACTTCCTTTTGGCCATTACTTGCTGAGGTCTGGAAAGAACCCCCTATTTTATTTATTTATTTATTGATTTCAGTTTGGGATTAATACCTTTGAGTCAAGGACTCGTTTTCAAAGGTTCCACGTCAATTGTTAAAAACAGACATAAAAGTATAAAATACAGAGTTAACAGTGAAAGGAACATTGACTCATATACACAACCAGTAATAGAACAAGTCTGATGTTTTACACATCAATTTAGTACTTAATTGCACAAGCTTGATTCAAGGAAAGAGAAGGGGGGTCAGTCAAAAGGTGGCACCGTCAGAAGAGGGGGGGAGGAGTGTTCAGCTGGGTGTCCCAGGGAAGGTGATAATTGAGGAAATGGGTAGGTACTGGGAGACTGTCAGCTGAGTTATTACCACATTAGCAACGGCAAGTACAAGTCATTTTTGAGCCAAGGAAGGTTCTGAGCCCAATTTTGAAAGTACTAAACTTGGGTGTCTCAGAGAGAGGTCAGTAGGTAGTTCATTGTACCACTTCAGTCCCTGATACAGGATGGAGTTTTGGGAAAGTTTTGTCCTTTTGAAGGGAATCATCATCTTGTCAGTGACGGTACTTCGGGTCGATTTTGTAGGGACAGCCAGCCTAAAGTGGCCTCACAGTGTGGAAGATGACAGGCCCAACAGCACCTTTTTTAGAAGCAGGCAGGTTTGATATTGCCCCTGAAAGCTGAGTGGAAGCCACCCAGTGTCTTTGTAGAGCATGCAGGTATGGGTGTCAATGGCAGTCCCCAGAGTGAGGTGGCATGCTTTATTGAGGAGTGGTGATCCTGTTCAGGGCTGTTTTTGTGCCCAACCCATAAATAGGCAATCCATAGTCTATGATAGACAGTATTGAACTACTAGTAGCTAGTTTGAGAGCATCAGGAGTCACTGAGTGTCTATGATGGTAAAGCATGCCCAGCTTTGCATTTGCGGTCTTGATAACTGAGTCTGTGTGGCTTGAGAAGGTGAGGGTGTCATCAAATGTGATGCTGAGATATTTGAACTTGGTGACTTGGTCTAGAAACTCACCCTTCTGGTTATGTAACAGCAGTGGCAGGTATTTATCTTTGCTTTGGGAGATGGTGAAGAGCATACTATTATTTTTTTTGACGTTTAACAGTAGTTTGTTTTCTGTGAACCATGATTCAAGTTTAAGGAAGCTGCTTTGGAGATCTATTGCGATGGAGTGGAAGTCTTTACTGTCACACTTGGACCACTGATTCTGATCCATGAATCAAATTTTTTTTGTATTACATATAATTTATGTAAGGGAAGGGCAATCTGAAGACCCACAGTCTTGCTGAACTGACACATCCAAAAAAAAAACCAGAGATAAGTTCAAAGAAGAGGACATTGTTAAATCTGCAGCTATTTAAAATGCAATTTCTTTGTTAAATTTTCTTTGAAGGCAGCAACCAAAGTATCCACTTTATAATGCCCTCAGGGAGATCCTTTGACTTGCAGTAGTTGCCAGGAAGAGCCTATGTTGGGAGGTACATCTCAGGGAGCCCTTGAATTACATCAGAAAGACCTTTGATGTGTAGATAACAAGGATCCAGACAAATTTGGAAGGTCCAATACACATTCCCAGGATGCTTTGGAAGGACATCACAGAAACTGTGTGTGTGGTTAAACAAAAACCAGTTCTGACCAGTTAACCTGAGGAGAGGAAATTGAGTATGTCACTTATCATTTTTTTTAAATCTTGTTGGGACATCCTGTGCTGTAAAATATAACTTTTAATACTCCAAGGCGGAGTCTAATGACCTCAGAGAGGAGGCCGGCTCAGGACTGCTTTTATCCAACTGAGCAAGCCTTAGAGAGACACATGTTATTGTATTTCTGACTGAGAGAAGAAGGACAACATCAGCACTATAAGAGATAAGTATTATGTGGATAAGAGAGCTTAGTTTGTACTTTAAAATACCTGTTTTGTTTTTAAGATTGTAAGTGTTTTGGATATTTGTTCTGTATTTATTGTTCTGTTTAGATATTTTAAAGTAAATATATATTCTACAACGGGAACTGCCTGGAGTGCCTTGACATTTCTTTTTATGTAAGTGGAGTTTTTAAAGGCTACAATTAACACTGTGTATGGGCTTATTGATATACCAAACTGGGAAATGGATAGAGTTCTCTAAAGTTTTGCATAGAGTTCTAATGGCTCATTTGAAAGACATGGTTGGGTGCCCATAGGCAAAGATATCTGCCCCAAAAGACAGAAGTATCTGAGCCTGATAATTGGGTATGCTAACAAGAGGTTATCAGTTTGAATCCCTCCAGAACTTGAGACTAAGGTAACTTGAACCCACAAAACAGACAAGAGGGTTACCTTGTTCTGTTCACTATCCACAAATCATTTGCTCAGAGGTTGGCACTTTGGGAGTAGAGGGCTGACTGGCTGAGCAAGTTTGTGACAGATTGGTTAGCAGAGCTGGCATAAAAAGTTTGGTGGTATAAGCTTCACTGTTCAGTGTGTCAGCTTGAGACCATTTAGCTCACTTGAAAAAAAAAAAAATAGTCAGTGTTTTATTTCAAAAGCAAGCATAACTATATCCCTTAACTTACAGTTAAGTTCCCATCCTTTTTATTTTTTCTCTAAAGTTCTAGTCAGAATAGTATTAGTAGTGAGGGAAGAAGAAAATGGCTTCTGACTACAACAGGCACACTGTAGATTTCTTAAAGCAGTTGTGTTGGGACAGGGGAGTCCTGTTTGGGGGTGAAAGCCAGATACCCAGAGCAGTGAGTCACAGACTGTGACTGAAAGGGACCAAACCTCAAGTGTGGAAGGGCTAGCAGCCAGTGAGGGGGTCCCAAGCCAATGAAGCAGACAGCAGGGCCACTGTCAGTGAGGAGCCACAGCAGCAGGGACAAGTCACCAGTATCCGGAATCTGGAAGTTCTCAGGTTGCAACTTGAATTGTGCAGGATGGAGCTGGAGTCCCAGGAGAGGAGAGAAAGGGAACAGCGAGAAGCAGACCGTGAGGAGCCAGAGCACCAGTGAGCTGCATAGGAGAAGAGAGAGTGAGAATGCAGAGAGGCAGAGGAAAGGAGAGGAGAGAAGAGCGTCAGTGGCAATATGAACTGGAGAAGCTATGACTCCAATAACCAGCGGCACCAGGGCAGGTAAGTGGATTGGGTTTAACAGGGACTTCAGGACTGGGTTACAAATTGAACTGCAAATTAATAGTTGAGTTTAAGGAAGGGAAGGACATGGATGCCTTTTTATATTCTTTTATAAAAGTTTGTATTCAGGCTAAAATTCCTAGAGAGTCCTGGAGCTTCCAGCTATCCCAGCTACTTACCGGAAACGTTTGGGATGCATTGAGTCAAATAAACAATGAAGGCAGTGACGATTACAGCAAGTTAAAAGCTGCACTGTTAAAAAAAAAGTTTGAATTACCTGCTGAATTATACAGAGCTAAATTCCGTACAGCTCAGGAGAAGCCCTGATATGAGCTATGAGGAGCTAGCCATGAAACAACATCAGTTTTTAAAACATTGGTGGGAAAGAATTGAGGCAACTTCTGTTGATAAAACTGAAAATGTGATTTTGTTAGAACAGTTTTATTGAGCATGCCCAGCAGAGTTAAAAACCTGGCCCTGACGCTAGTGCTAGGGACCCTAGTTTAGCAATTGAAGAGGACCTGTCCCATGTCTTGGGAAGGTGTGAGGGATTCACAGCTGCTCAGAGGAGTGACCTTAGTTTAGAGAAGCTGAGGGCTTGGGCAGACTCAGACAGTGCACAGGGAGGTGACAGCAGACATAAGGTTTATTGGGAAAATGGACTTATGTATACACAGGCAGTACAGACAGAGGGAGGGATGCTAGGCAGGCAGCTTGTCGTTCTCCAGGGATATCGTGAGCAATTGCTCAAGGTTGCCCATGATATTCCCTTGTCTGGTCATCTGAGAATCATGCGCACAATGCAGCAGTTGGTCCAGAATTTCTACTGGTCTAACTTCACCCAGCAGGTGAAGGAGTATTGCAGATCTTGTCACTGGTGCCAAGAAATAGGGAAGGCGGGCAAGAAAACCCAAGCAGCCCTGATTCCATTGACCGTAGTAGAGAAGCCGTTCCAGATGGTGGGAATGGATATTGTGGGGCCTTTAAATATCCCCAGCTCCTTAGGGAAAAGGTTCATCCTGACTGTGGTGGATTATGCCACCCGATACCCCGAGGCAGTCACTCTATCCTCACTAACGACAGACAAAGAGGCTGATGCCTTACTTGGGATTTTCTCCCATGTTTTGGTTTCTGCAGGAGGTTATCACCGATCAAGGGGGTTCCTTCATGTCGGCCCTAACGAAATGTCTATGGAGGAAGTGTGGGGTGGTGTAGAGATGCATGACACCATATTGCCCACAAGCCAATGGACTTATGGAATGATTCAATGTTACCCTAAAGTCAATGCTCTGGGCATTTGCTGAACAGCATGGGAGTGACTGGGAGAAATACCTTTCCCACCTGTTGTTCGCATACTGGGAAGTGTCCCAAGAGTCAACAGGATTTTCCCCCTTCGAGCTCTTGTATGGACGCCGGGTACGTGGGCCCCTAGACTTGATTCAGGAGGACTGGGAAGGCAAGCACACCACCCAGGGAACTCCCATTGTGGATTACATCTTATGGGTTAGGGAAATACTGAAGGAGCTTATGGGGACAGCCCAGAGGAATCTGGCAGCTGCCCAACAGAAACAAAAAGTATGGTACAGCCGCAGAGCCAGAGCTCGCTTGAACATGGTGGGTCAGAAAGTCATGGTCCTTATTCTGGTCTGAAAAGACAAGCTGCAAGCTGAGTGGGTAGGACCGTATAAAGTGGTTAGGAAGATAAATGACGTAAACTACTTTGTGAAGTAATCTGACCATAGACAGGCAGAAAGGATGTACCATGTTAACATGATGAAGCCATATGCAAATAGGGCCGACATGGTGTTCGCCGTGTGTAGTCATGGAGAGAGAGGACAGATGAAAGGGACCCCCTTCTGGACTTGCTGGAGGAAAGTAAGTGAGAGTCCTCTGTTGAGGCAGTAAAATTGTCTCCCCAGCTGAGCCTAGAACAGAACCAGAAAGTGAGGAAGGTTTTAGCAGACTTTGCCCCCTTGTTTAGCATCAAACCTGGACTAATCCCCTTAGTGACACACGATGTGAAGACAGGGACACAGACCCCTATAAGGCAGACAGCATATCGGGTGTCAGAGGCTGTCCAAAAGGTCATTAAGAGGGAAGTGGAGGAGATGCTGGATTTAGGGATAATTCAGAGATCCCACAGTCCCTGGGCCTCACCCATAGTTCTTGTACCCAAGCCAGATGGCTCAACCCGTTTCTTTGTGGACTATCATGGACTGAATGCAGTCACAATGTCAGATGCCAACCTGATGCCCAGGACAGAAGAACTCCTGGACAAGTTGGGAGGGCAACCTACCTTATGACCATTGACCTGACAAAGGGGTATTGGCAGGTAGAGTTGATGGACAGAGCTAGGGAGACATCAGCCTTTATTACTCCTATAGGCTTATTTGAGTTCAAATAAATGACTTTCAGAATAAAGAATGCCCCTGCCACTTTCCAAAGGTTGGTGAACCAGGTGTTAAATGGTGCTGAGGAGTACACCGTGGCATACCTGGATGACATTACTATCTTCAGTACCAGCTGGGAGGAACACCTTTCACACCTTAGGGAAGTGTTGGGCAGAATACAGAGGCCCGGGCTCACTGTCAAAGCCGAGAAGTGCCAGGTGGCCATGGGAGAAGTGGCATACCTTGGGCATGTGGTAGGCCAAGGACAGCTCCATCCTAGCCAAATAAAGATAGAGGTGATCCAGGCGTGGCCTAGACCAGAAACCCAGAAGCAGGTCAGAAGCTTTCTAGGGACAGCAGGGTACTACAGAAAGTTGGTACCTAATTACAGTGCCCTGGCTGCTCCCCTATCTGACCTGACAAAGAAAAAAATACCAAGGAGAATCACCTGGGGCCCAGCCTGTGAGGGAGCCTTTACCAAACTGAAGGAGGCACTGTGCAGTGCTCCTGTTTTGACAAGTCCAGACTATAGGAAAACTTTCATAGTTCAAACAGATGCCTCAGATGTGGGGATTGGGACATTACTAAGCCAGACATCCAGTGAAGGGAGGAGCCACCCCATTGCCTACCTGAGTAAAAAACTGCTTCCCAGGGAGAAAGCGTACTCCACTGTGGAAAAGGAATGTCTTGCCATAGTGTGGGCCCTAAAGAAGTTGGAGCCATACTTGTATGGGCAGCCTTTTGTGGTGCAGACTGACCACAACCCCCTGGTTTGGCTGACGCAGATGGGGAAAAACAATGCCAGACTGCTCAGATGGAGTCTTGCTTCACAAGGATATGATTTGAAAATCGTACATAGGGCTGGAGCCAAGAATCAGAACTCAGATGGTTTACCCCATGTGTATGAGGAATGAACTGATTTGGGAAGCTCATCCCATGTCGGGAATAGAGCCCCAAAATTCAGTCTAGGTGGGGAGGAATTGTCACACTTGGACCACTGATTCTGATTGATGTATCACATTTTTATTGTATTACATATAATTTATGTAAGGAAATGGCAATCAGAATACCCACAGTCTTGCTGAACTGACACATCCAAAAAACCCCAGGGATAAGTTCAAAGAACAGGACATAGCTAAATCTGCAGCTATTTCAAATGCAATTTCTTTGTTAAATTTTCCTTGAAGGCAGCAACCAAAGTATCCACTTTATAATGTCCTCAGGGAGCTCCTTTGACTTGCAGTAGTTGCCAGGAAGAACCTGTGTTGGGAGGGGTGTCTCAAGGAGCTCTTGAATTACATCAGAAAGACCTTTGATGTATAGACAACAAGGATCCAGATGAATTTGGAATGTCCAATACACATTCCCAGGATGCTTTGGAAGGACATCACAGAAACCGTGTGTGTGTTTGTGTGTGTGTGTCAGAACAAAAAACAGTACTGACCAGTTAACCTGAGGAGAGGAAATTGAGTATGTCACTTATCATTTTTTTTTAAATCTTGTTGGGACATCCTGTGCTTTAAAATATAACTTTTAATACTCCAAGGCGGAGTCTAATGACCTCAGAGAGGAGGCCGGCTCAGGACTGCTTTTATCCAACTGAGCAAGCCTTAGAGAGACACATTTTATTGTATTTCTGACTGAGAGAAGAAGGACAACATAAGCACTGTAGTAGATAAGTATTATGTGGATAAGAGAGCTTAGTTTGTACTTTAAAAGACCTGTTTTGTTTTTAAGATTGTATGTGTTTGGAATATTTGTTCTGCATTTATTGTTCTGTTTAGATATTTTAAAGTAAAGATATGTTTTACAATGGAAACTGCCTGGAGTGCCTTGACATTTCTTTTTATTTAAGTGAAGCTTTTAAAGGTTACAGTTAACACTGTGCATAGGCTTACTGATATACCAAACTGGGAAACGGATAGAGTTCTCTAAAGTCTTGCATAGAGTTCTAAGGGTTCATTTGAAAGACCTGGCTGGGTGCCCATAGGAAAAGATATCTGGCCCCCCCAATACAAAATTATCTGAGCCTGATAATTGGGTACGCTAACAAGAGGTTATCAGTTTGAATCCCTCCAGAACTTGAGACTAAGGTGACTTGAACCAACAAAACAGACAAGAGGGTTACCTTGTTCTGTTCACGGTCCACAAATCATACGCTCAGAGGTTGGCACTTTGAGAGTAGAGGGCTCACCGGCTAAGCGGAGATCTGTTGCGATGGAGTGGAGGACTTTACCACTGACTGATATTACTGTGTCATCAGCACAGAGAACTGTGCTTGCTGAGTATGCTGTAGGTGTGGAGCTGATGAAAATTCAAAAGAGTAGCGGGACCAAGGATTGACCCCTGCGGGACCCCAAGGGTCACCTCATTAGCTGCAGATAGGGTATCACCTATTTTGACTCATTCTGTCCTGTTGTTGAGGTAGCTGCCAAACCAATTTACCATTACAGGGGGATAGACCTGAGGATAGAAGGCAGCTTTGGAGGAGGTTGTGATTTACAGAGTCAAAGGCCTTCATAAAGTCGATGAAGACCGAACCAACTGCATGCCCATTGTTCAATGTGTTGTTTCAGGCATTGATTACCAAACTCTGGTGTGTGGGCCTTCAGGTTCCACTTTTAGCAGTTATCAGGCAGACACTGTGTACATAGTATTAGGAATAATTAAGTATTATATGTGGCAGGCTAAATGCATATGGGTGTTGCAGCAAAGAGTTATAACACATATAGAGCTTCTGCATAATATACAGAAAACCTTAAGTACTATTAGAAGGTTGGATGAATTAAGATTTTCACCAGAGAAGACTAAACATTTATGGATAAATTGTGATTTATGGTTTCTGTGAAAAAAAGAGGGACAATTATATTTGTGTAATGGGTCTACCATGATTGTTATAACTGGTTGTAATAGTTAAGTTTAAATTCCTGTTTTTGTTTTCAGAATTTAATGTATATGTTCAGTATGAAATGTAATGTGGCTATATTTTTCTTTGATATGCCTTGTATTTGTATGCAATGAAGTCCATTTCTTCAATAAAATTCCCTTACTCTTTTTTGAGAGGTGCCATGGGATCTTTAACATCCACCTGAACAGGCAGAGGGGACCTCGGTTTAACATCTTATTTGAAAGACAGCACCTCAGGAATGCAGTATTCCGCTCCTGCTGTACTACAGTGTCAGCATTGGGATTTTAACCTAAGTGCCTGGTGTGAGGATAGAACCCAGGGCCTTGTGATCACCCAGTCTCAGAGGCGAGTGTGCTACCTGCTGAGCCACTGACACTGCAGTATGGTGATGTGTAGGGGAAAAAAGCAAATATAAAATAATGTGTGCGGCACAGCACTACCACCATAGTGTCCATCCCCACCCACATGACCCTCAAAATTGTAGCTTCATATTGATAGCTACAATAATAAACCCTGGAATCTACTTCTGCATTGATGTAGTTCTCCAGCATTTTAGTAGTACTTATTTACTGTAGATAAAAAGACTGCATTTCTTTATTTTCATGTCATCCTTTATCGACATGTTTATTACAATGTTTACAATTACATACTGTGGTCCCAATTGGTATTCTTATGCTGAGTCTCACTACCCCAACACTGACCTACCTGTGCAGTATTGCCCAACAGGTACAGTATCCCAACAGTGAGAATCCAGCAATAGTAAACCCAACAGACATTTACAAGGATAAGGTAGCGGATGTGACGGGTTGTTACCTTACCCCTACTGATGACATACAAATACCAGTTGGATCCAGTGGTGTCGAGGGCTAAACTACTAGTAGCTCAGCCAGCATGTCCTGGAAGACTCAGGTTCTGGTCCATGTTGCATCTGTTTGTGTTTTTACCCCCTTCCCGTAACTAATTTGTTTTATCTCTGAGGTCCACTTCCCCTTGGAGTTTGTTATGTTAGTTATGGGGGCGGGGGAGCGGTTCTGGTTGGTGAAGCCCACCAATTGCATTTTGTATTTTTCAGTCAGATGCCTGACATTGTATTGTTGGGCATCTGATTGATTCAGGAGTGTGTATTGTGGGCCACTAAACTCGGGATCATGAGACTCAGGATCTCAAATTTAGGGATAACAACTACTTTCAATTACTATGTGCTATGTGTCATACATTTACAAACACAGTAGAAAGAAACCAACACAGTAAGCCCCAAACTATATAATGTACAAAGTTATTTTAGCATAAATTAACTCATTTGAACTGAATACATGTCATTTTCTTTTGTCAGTAGAATCATAACACAGCATATTCATAGGTTGTGGTTAGGGCCCACTAAATGGGGGCTATGCACGAATGGGGCGGAAGGTATATGCCAAACACATGTACCCCCCCGCATAGCTCTGCAGCTCCAGACAGGTGGAGGGTGCACAGTATTCACTACCGCATGCACCCGCAGAGCACCTGTCCATGGCCCTTCTCCCCCTTTGTGCAGGACTGTGCAGGGCAGCTAGGGGAAGAGTAGCAGACCCAGGTATGAATCTGATCAGATGCCTGTCCTGTGCCCCATAGTGAATCACATGCATGTGAAGGCACTGGTCTGGGTGTTTGAATAGTCAATGCAGGCATCTGGACAAATGGGACCATGCCCTGTTGGCTGGAGGAACTCCTGCCTGAGCCCCTGGAGCACCTTGGTCACCTGACGCACTGCTGAACCACCCACCAGCACACATCTGCCCTGTTTCCCTTGTAGCAAAGCATACCCCAACACATGACTGTCCCATCCCTCTTGTAGCAAAACATACCCACAATACATAAATGCCCCATCCCTGTAGTTTTAATGAACCCCCAACAAATGACTGCACCACCCTTGTAGTTTCAATGAACCCCTAACACATAACTGTCCCACCCCTAGTGTCAATGCATCCCCCCAACACATGTCTGCCCCATCCCCAATATAGCAATGCATCTTCACAATACATGTCTGCCAAATCCCCAATGAAGAACATGACACAACCCCCTACACACATGAGGTGCCCCAGTCCACACAACCTTGATCCCTGAACCCGGTGCCCAGCAGCATCATTTGTTGTCAGTGGACCCCCACGGCACTGACAACACCCCTCCACCCAAGCACATACCTGAAAGATGGTGCCACAGGCATAGACAGCCAGCAGCACATCCCTCCGCACACCTCCTCAATCACCAGCCACCCAACTGATGCTGGGTGAGTGCTGCATATATAGACTTTTGTCTTTCAATGTCTGCAAGCTAAGCAGGAACATAAACTGACTGAGGACTGATGATCAGATGGTGGAAGGACTATCCAAATAAAACCATGTATAAGTAATAAAAAATAAACAGCTACAAAGAATATTTCTTATTCACATTGCTAAAAAAAGCAGTAAGATTTTCCTAGGGGTTGCATTATCTGTATGTTAATCACATCCTAGGGGCATGTGGCACTCGACTTTTCCTTGTGCCACTTTACACCCCAAGAGTGTGATTTACAGGTGATTACCTGTTACTTAAATACTGTTTATCAGGCCAGCCACAGTAGCTTCTTGTTCAGATGTGACCATATTTGATCTCCCTAGGCTCTATTCAACTTCTGAAAATTAAGCAATAAAAAAATGGACTTCACTGAAAATTAGATCCTTCATCATCTTTTTCAGCTGTATCACCCGCCAACAAACATCTAAAGGGGTATATTTTCTGCCTTTGCAAACCTAGTCTTAACTGACCACAAAGACCTGGTGGCAAGATGGAATTTCTGTAGCCATCTACCCAAAACCTCTGAACCCACATCCTGGCAAAATAAAAGATACCCTGTTGTCTAGTGGCACCTCCCCCCCCCCCGAGTCCCCATCCTTGGTCAAGTATATGATGCCCTGGTGTCCATTGACACTCCTTTCCTGACCACTTGTCCCAGGAAATGCTGTGTAAATCCTAGTGTCTAGCACCACACACTCCCTCAATCACCTGTACAGATGAGCATCACCCTAGCCCTGTTGTCTGGTGTCTCCACCCTCCTCCAGATCACATGTCTGGGTGAGCATCACCATAACCCGGGGTGAAGTAGCACCCCAATCCTCCAATCCCCTGTCCTGGTACTGTGACTGTCTGCCCTGGGGTCTAGTGGTACCAAAACCCATGGAGCTACCATACCAGTACTGTAACTGTCTGCCATGGTGTCCACTGAAACCCCAAACTGTCTGATTCCCTCATCCCATAGATGACACCCATCACTGATGGTTAGCAGCACCCCAACTCCCTAAACAACTGTTTCATTGCTGAGAAGTTAGTCACTAATGACAAGTGGCACCCACACACACACACACACACACACACACACACACATAGTATGAGTGTTCACTGTAACTCGTATGGCAATTGGAGTTGAAAGTGAGAGGATGGATATGTAGGTTGCTATAGAGGGATTCACTGCACATTCCCATCCTTTCAGGTAAGGGAAGGGGTTTGGGTGGATGTTGCACTGGGTATGGGTGAGACAGTTGGGGGACCCAGTATGGCTACTGTGCATCAGGACATCTGTTGCCCAGCATTTAGGAGTGGGGTAGGGGTACCACTGGATGCCAAGGATAATACATGGGATGTGGGCAGTGAGCTCTGGTGGGTGGGGTGTGCCACCAAACTCCAGGGCTATGGGGCTACTCAGACAGGTGAGCAGGGTCAGGGAGTGCCATGAGACACCAAAGACCATATAGCGATCTATGGAACAGACATTTTGGGGGAGTGCCTGTAATCACGGAGTACATCCCACCATCACTGGTACTGGTGTACAGGGGGTAGCCACTTGTCAACAGTGATTTTCTTCTCAGCAACAAGATGGTCATTTGGGAGTATGTTGATAGCCACCAGTAATGGGTATTGTCTACAGGACAGCTGCTCAGCGGGTGAGGGGAGTGCCACTAGACACCAGGGAATCCAACACACTATCTTGGGTAGGGATCAGAGGGTGTGATGTGCCACAAGCCACCAGAGATGACAGAATGTCAGGCCAAGCAGAAAACATGTTTCTGCTTCCAATGCAGATGGGTCCATAATGGGCATGCTAATGGCCCCTTAGTGCCATGCATGCCCAGTGGGCTTATTTGCATGGTGCTGCTGAATATCATGCTGCAGATCCTGGTAATCTCTGGTCTGGGGGCACAGTTCCCTATGGACTGGCTGCAGCCCAGATCATGCCAGAGCAGCACAACTTGACTTAGCACCGTGCCAACATGGGCTGATATTCAGTCAGACAGTGGGGGTGTACTGTCAAGCTGAATATAGAAACCTCTGAGTTGGGTTCAAGCACAGTGGAAACCTTTGCCACTCTGCTTTTGCACTTTTTTCCAATTTCTTGCCTGAAACTGTTTTTGCAGTCTTTTTTGATACCTTTGAGTATGCAAAAAAAAAAAAAAAACTGAGATCATGTCCCTGCTCATTTTTGTTGTGTAAAACAATATATCACTAACTTTGCTCTATTTCCTGATGTCCAGTAATTCTCACTACATCCTTTAATTAAATATTTCCTTGTTCCAAAAATAATATTGAGCCATGCAGTTTGTGGATGGCACAGCACTCCTCTCTTCTCCTTAGTCAGCTGCCTTGTCACATTATCACACAATAGATACATTCAACGGCCTACACAAGCAGTATACTGTTATGCTTGTGCAACTGTGTTAGTTTGGTTTTAGCCATTCACACTCTTTATTCCAGAGGAATTATCAACCTGTAGGGGCACCAAATGGGGAACACTCAAGAGGATTCCACCCCACAGGTGCCAAGAGATGATTCCCATGAACAAAAGGTAATTTTAGGAAGGATCCCCAAAAGAATGAAGTAGAACATATAAGCAAGCAGTAGCCGTGGAATAGTTGTAGATAAAGAATCAGGCAGCTTGATAATGTAATGAGATGCATTGATAACGTGATGAGATGCATTGGTTAGCAATAGCATGAGTTCAGTGGGTAGCACTAGAGAATGAGGGGAGCCTCCTAAGGACAGAGGGAACAGCAATTAGAGACATCATCCATTTCCATCCAACAGCAGAACCTACCTAACAGAACTAGAAAACACTAACTATAGCTAACTAACTTTTATTACCGAAGGCACGGAGGAGAGGAGAAAAAGAAACCCTTTGAGGAGGAAATCTCTGGGGATCAAAGGCCTAGGTCACCTTCCCTCCAGGCTGGGATATTTTATTTAGTGATGACTCTGCAGCTGCAATTTGGAAACCCAATTAAAGGGAGGTGGAAAATATTCCAATATGGTGGAAAGCTCTCACTTAATCCCTCTAGCGGGAACACCGTGGAATGCTGCGATAGTGCTCTGCATCATTGTGGGCAACCACAGCAGGAGGAGGAGAACAACGACTGCTGAGGCACTCACCTGGTCTACTCACCCTAAATAAAGACCAGGTGAACCAGAGGCAGTGGTAGGGAGTATGCGGTGAAGGTGCCTTGCTAGGGAAACCACTAAAGCCAATGGATAACCATTGTAGTGGAATCACTAGAGCCAAAGGAGATCGGAGTAACAACCCTTCACAGCTAGTCTTAAATTCTACACCAGGAGCTGCTGTTGTGTCAGTGAACAGCTAAAGCCAAGTCTGAAGTGAGGACATTCCCAGCTATGAGCCAGGTGAGAAGGACCCCAACCCAAGTCGGGCATGCTCAAGATGCAGACTTAAAATGCAGAATGAGACTATCGACTGCAGGGAAACCCTGTGCCAGAATGGTATGGCTGGCATGTCCCAAAACTGATAAGGAGCTGAATGAGCATTAAGTGCAGAGACATTGCAAAGGTCAGATGCAGTAGTGAGTGCAGCAGACAACTCAGAGGCTGAAGCCAAGGGGATTGTGGTAGGCATGAAGCAAAGATTGTGCGAGCAAGAGTGGCCCTGCACATAGGTTAGTAACAGTGTAGCAATAGTTGGACCTCCACGTAAGTCTGCAAAACATAGTAACAATGAAGCAGCACTGTGATAGTGGGGCAAGCCAGCCAGGCATTCAAAAAGCCAATAAATGTGACACATACTCTAAGGATTTGTTGGCGGTGGAGACAGGATTTAGAACATAAGTAATTAGCCGCATAGGGCCATGACTCCCCAAACACCTGCAAGTCCCTGCCATAGGAAAAACGAAGAAAGTGATGGAAGGGCCAAGACACACATGCAGGTATTGAAACTAGTTGACATCATCAGCATTAGCTTAGCTGACCTCAGAGAATAGCAGAGTGTACAAACCTAGAAGCAGAATCTGTATTGAGTACACTGACTTGTAAACTTCAGTAAACATAGAGAGAAAGGAGACACCATGCTCTGAAGCAGCTATCACCTGGTAGTGCAATGAAGCTGCAGCAATGAGGTAAGTAGAATGAGTTGAGCGAGCATGATTGAGCTGCATAACTATGGTTCAGTGTGAGCCTGAATCAGGTGAAAGCAATTAAGTGCAGCACGGAGAGCAGTTATGGTTGAGCTGAAACACACAGATAATTGTTGCAGTTCCATTGCAAGTAATTTGAGAGTTGTGAGTAACTGAGAGCAAGTAATATGAGATCTGGAGTAGCAATACGCTAGGAGCTTAGAAACAAGGACCCAAAAGACAAAACCAAACACACAAAAACACTGAGAACAGGGGACAAGGCCCAAAACAAAGACACACAAATGCAGAAAACAAGGAGTAATGACAGAAAGAAACACACAGCCAGAGACAAAATAAGAACCAGAAGCAGGAAAACAAATGCAGAAGTCCAGCAGAGATAAACAGAAGCAGCAAGGTGGGGGGGGGGGATCAGGCCCCAGGGTAGGCCACAGCTAACTGCAGAGGACAGACAGACAGACAGAACCTCTGGCCAGCAATGAAAAAAACTGCTTCAGAAGGAGGCTGAGAGGAACTGCTTATATAGCTCAGGAAAGTGGGAGTGGTTGGCTGCTTGTCCGTTGAACATAGAAACATAGAAACATAGAAACATAAAAGTTGACTGCAGATAAGGACCGCAAGGCCCATCCAGTCTGCCCATTTCTTTTTCTACCTTATAAATGTGCCATCGGCCTTTGCTCTGTCAGTGACCTATCTATTCATAGTCATTTGTATTGCTCCCTTATGCCTATCCCATGCCTGTTTGAAGCCCTGCACTGTATTCATAGCCACCACTTCTTGTGGTAAGCCATTCCATGCATCTACCACCCTTTCTGTGAAAAGAATTTCCTCACATTCCCCTTAATCGGCCCCTCTAATCTCATGCTGTGTCCTCTTGTCCTGCTATTTTCTTATATTTAAACATGTTAGACTCTTTCACCTTGTTTATGCCCTTAAGGTGTTTAAATGTCTCGATCATATCACCCTCTCTCCTCCTTGCTCAGGGTATACATATTGAGCTCCGTTAATCAGTCCTCATATGTCTCTGATGCAGTCCCTGCACCATTTTGGCTGCCCTTCTCTGGACTGCCTCAATTTGGTTAATGTCCTTGTGAAGGTGTGGCTCCAATACTGCACGTAGTACCCAGATGGGGCCTAACAATGTCTTGTACAGAGGGATTATACCTCCCTCTTACGACTTGTGATACCCCTACTAATACACTAACACCCCCAGCCTTACCTACTGCTTTAGAGGTCTGCTTGGATGATTTTAGGTCATCAGTGATGATGATGCCCAAGTCTCTTTCTTCCTTTGTGACCATAGCAACCCCTCCCAGCCTATAAGTGGCTTCGGTTTCTCTTCCCTATGTGCATGATTTTGCACTTCTTTGCATTAAATCCCAGTTGCCACTCTTCTGACCATTCTGCTAGTTTATCCAGATCTCTTCTCATTCTGCCCACCCCATCTGGATCATCTACTCTGTTGCAGATCTTGGTGTCATCTGCAAACAGACAAGCCTTACCCTCTAGTCCATCTGCGAGGGCACTAATGAAGATGTTGAATAGGACTGGCCCCAGGACTGATCCCTGAGGTACCCCACTTGTGACTTGCATCTCTTCTGACTGTATACCATTTACCGCCACTCTGTTTTCTGCCAGTCAACCAGTTTGCCACCCAGTTGACCAACTTCTGACCCACCCGAGCCTACCTAGCTTATTTATCAATCTTCTATGTGGAACAGTGTCAAAAGCTTTGCTGAGTCAAGGTAGGCGACATCAACTGCTCCCCCTGGTCCACCACTCTGGTTACCCAGTCAAAGAAATCTATGAGATTAGTTTGACAGGACCTTCTTTGTAAACCCATGCTGTCTTGGATCCTGTGCCCTATGGATTCCAGGTGTTGCACTATCCTTTCCTTAAGGAGTGCCTCCATAATCTTGCCCACTACTGAGGTAAGACTGACCGGTCTGTAGTTCCCGCCTCCTCCTACTACCACTCTTGTGGGTGGGATCACATGAGCCCTTCTCCAGTCTTCTGGGACCTCTCCTGTGCTCAGAGACTCACTAAACAATTCTGCTAATGGCTCTGCTAGTTCCTCCTTTAGCTCCTTAAGTACCCTGGGATGTATGCCATCAGGTCCCATTGCCTTATCCACCCTGAGCTTAGCAAGCTCTTGTAGGACCCTTCTTTTGTGAAGGGAGTAGTGCTCACCTCCCTCCCTGTGTCCATGATGCTGAGCTTTGGGCCCTGCCTCACCTTCTCTTCAGTAAATACTGAGCAAAAGTATCTATTTAGGATAGATGCCTTTACAGGGTCCTCCTCCTCACATGCTCCTTTTCTCCATTAAGCTTAGCAATACCCCCTGGACTTTCTCCTTTCACTAATGTATCTATAGAAAGTCTTGTCACCTTCTTTTACTGTTCGTGCTAGTGTTTCCTCAGTTTGGGACTTTGCCTGCCTTACTGCCTTACCTGCTTCCCTTAGGGCAGTTTGGTATGCCTCCTATCTTCATTCCGCTGTGTTCCCTTATATTTTCTGAAGGCCAGCCTTTTGGCTCTGACCTTTCTGCTACTGTATTTGAGAACCAAAGTGGTTCCTTCTTCTTTGCACTTCCTTTTCTGTCTAACACAATGGGATGTTGCTTCAAGTATTGTATCCTTAATGCTTGCCCACTTTGCCTGTACCTCCTCACCTGTGTTTCTTTTGCCAGGGCTAGCTTAACTCTGTTGGCCATCTTATCAAAGTCAGCTCCTCTGAAGTCCCATATTTTGCCTTGGAATGGGATGATTTAGATGTAGTAGCCAAATTGAACCATACCATGTGATGGTCACTGGCCCCGGGTGACCTTCTACCTGGAGATCTGTGATCCCTTCTTTGTTAGTCAGTACTAGATCTAGGATAGCCCTGTCTCTTGTGGGTTGCTGTACCAGTTATTTGAGGCCCTCCCCTGCAGGAATCCACTATGAGTCTAGTTCTGGCAGATGTTCCTGCTGGTATTGACCAATCTGTATCTGGCATGTTGAAGTCTCCCATTATCAGAACCTCCTTTAGCTGTCATGTTTTATATATCTTCTAACAGTAATGTGTCTATGTCCTCCTCTGGTCTGGGGGCCTGTAGACAACCCCAGTTCTTATGGCTGTCCCATTTCCTGTTTCCAGGGTGACCCACAGTTCTTCTGGCTCCTTATGTGTATTCTGAATTTCTGTAGCTTTGATATTTTCATTAACATGGAGGCTCCTCCCCCCTTGCACCTCCTGTCTCTTCTAGAACAATACACAGCCAGGTACTGAAGTCTCCCAAGTGTGGTTACTGGTAAACCCAGTCTCACTAATTGCTACTATGTCCAGTTTAGCCTCTGACATTATTGCCTGCAGGTCTGGGATCTTATTTCCCAGGCTGTGAGCAATAGTGTATGCATGATTTTCCATTGGCCAGATTTTGGTGTGTTAGTTGTTGGGTGAAGTTTGGCATTACCCTGTGCATCGTATGGGAGACAAACCTTTTTCTTACTGGTGATGCAAATGAGCAGCAAACACGCTGAATTCTGTTTGACCACTAGCTGAGGGAGGGTGTTCTTCCCATTCGGCGTATGGGGTGCTGCACCCTCTCCCATTGCTAATTTAAATTCTGCAAAGACGTCAAACTCGCCCCAATGCACTGACTCTCTCTTTAGTCAGATGCAGTCCATCAAATTTAAAGAACTTTCGCTCCCAGAACTGTTGCCAGTTCCTTACAAATCTGTGTCCTTTTCCTGGCACCAGTCCTTGAGCCACGTGTTTAGCCCCTATCTCCCTTCTTCTGACCTTCCGTCCATCTGCTCCCTTCTCCCAGACTGGCAGGATCTCAGAGAAGGAGATGCCAGACAGGAAATAGATGATAGTTTGTCACCCAGCCTAGTCAGGTGTTCCTTGGTCTCCACAACTGACCGGCTGGCGAGATCATTAGTCCCTATGTGTACTAGGACATCAATGTTTTCTCCTGCTTTGTGAACAATTTAGTAATGTGGTCAGTGTCTCTCCATGCTGATGTACCTGGGAGACATCTGACCATCACCCTGGCTGGAGATGGGTATCAACTCCCGAATCATGGAGTCTCCTATGATCAGAAGTTTTTGGTTTCCTTTGTGCTTGTTTAGTTTTGGTTCCTGATTTGGTGAGTATTGTTGTGCTAGCTCCTGTGCTGCAGTGTCCTGCTCTGCAGTGTCTTCTGCCTCTTTATTTGATTTCAGAGATAGAGGCAGATACCTGTTTGTAGTGTTTATATGGTTTTTGGAGGTAATGTGTTTGGAGAGCAGAGGTGATGGGGCACCTGATTTGTCTCCTCCTAACCACCTGCCAACCTCCTGGACCAACTACCCTCTGCGGTCGAGGTTTTCTGTTGGATGCTGGGGAAATGGCGGGTGGTTCTTATAATGTATTTCCTCTTGAATATGAAATTTGAGCGTGCAATCTCTGTCCATGCTGCCTGGAGCTGAGACCAAGATCTCCAAAGGCCCAGCATGTAGGACAGTGTCCTAAATCCTGTAAGACTGTCCTTCTGAAAATTGTTCCACAGTACCTGCAGTTAATGAAATCCATTCCAAATAAGTTGCTGGGTTTGTAACCTAGTCAGAGTAATTAGAAGGAAAAAAATGCAAGTAATGGTTTAATTGTGCTTTGTTTAACTTGTTATAATAAGTTAAATTACTAGTGCCCTGTAAATGAGATCACTTTTGTGGAGGCCCCACTGATCCGCCCCTTCCTGCTCTGCCACAGGAAATGTCACAACTGTGGTACCCTATAAAAGGAGTGTGGCAGGGTGGTTGGGGATGGGGTGGGGTGGTTGGCCCTTCCTGCCTAAAAGAAGAACCACGGACGAAAGAACAAGGAGGTAGAGCAGAAACAATCAGTCAACAACAAATGCAGTAACCCTGGAAGCTTATCCTAATGTTAGATAAAACTGTAAAACCTGTAAAGCACCTACCTGTAATAATTTCAGAGAAGATATACCTGTAAGAAATGCTTTGCTCCAGAGAAAATAAAGCAGTAACAGAAGATATACCTTGCAAAAGACAATTTGAATCAGAAGATTACAGCAGTAATCTGTTAGACACACCTGTAGGCACACCTGTAATAATGCAGAAGAAGGTATACCAGCACAACAATTTGAATCAGAGAAAAAATAAAAGAATGAAATTTAGCAACAAACAGTAGCAATCCCTGTGAGTAAAAATAAACACCACCACAGTAAATCTGCTTAGCCAAACTAAGTCTTAATCCTTCTCCCTTGCTCTGGTAAGTTTCTCTACTCTGCCTTTCAAGCAGTCTTAGAAGGAAAGAGCTCAGGTGAAGCTAGGTGCCTTGGTCAGCAAACCAAGTCTTCTACCTACAGAACTACAGAACTAGAGATCAAGCCTTCCAGTTAGTTAAAGGAGAAAGTCCAGAGTGGGTATTGCTAAGATCAAAGTGGATAAGGGGTAGTGTGTGGAGGAGGACCAAGGAAAAGCATCTATCCTAAATAGATACTTCACTCAGTATTTACTGAGGAGAAGGTAGGGCAGGGCCCACAACTCAGCACAATGGACACCGGGGGAAGGAGATGTGCACTAATTACTTCAAAAAAGAAAGGGTCCTACAAGAGCTCACTAAGCTCAGGGTGGACAAGGCAATAGCACCTGATGACATACATCCCAGGGTACTAAAGGAGCTAAGGGTGGAACTAGCTGAGCCATTAGCAGAACTGTTTAGTGAGTCTCTGAGCGCAGGAGAGGTCCCAGAAGACTGGAGAAGGGCTCATGTGATCCTGTTCCACAACAGTGGTAACAGGGAGAAGGCAGTGAACTACAGACCACTCAGTCTTACCTCAGTAGTGGGCAAGATTATGGAGGCACTATTTAAGGAAAGGATAGTGCAACACCTGGAATCCTTAGGAGCACAGGATCCAAGACAGTAAGGGTTTACAACAGGAAGGTCCTGGAAAACTAATCTCATAGATTTCTTTGACTGGGTAACCAGAATGGTGGACCAAAGGGGTGCAGTTGATGTCGCCTACATTGACTTCAGCAAAGCTTTCGACACTGTTCCACATAGAAGATTGATTAATAAGCTGGGTAGGTGGGTCAGAAGTTGGTCAACTGGGTGGCAAATTGGTTGGCGGGCAGAAAACAGAGAATGGTGGTAAACGGTATACAGCCAGAAGAGATGCAAGTCCAAAGTGGGGTACCTTAGGGATCAGTCCTGGGGCAAGTCCTCTTTAATATCTTCATCAGTGACATTACAGATGGACTGGAGGGTAAGGTTTGTCTGTTTGCAGATGACACCAAGATCTGCAACAGAGTAGATGATCCAGATGGGGTTGGTAGAATGAGAAGAGATCTAGATAAACTGGCAAAATTGTCAGAAGAGTTGCAACTGGGATTTAGCACAAAGAAGTGCAAGATCATGCTAGTACAGAAGAAAAAACCCTGAAGCCTGTTATAGGTCAGGAGGAGAGTTATTTGCAATCACAAGGGCAGAAAGAGACTTGTGCATCATCATCATCACAGATGACCTGAAATTATCCAAGCAGACCACTAAAGCAATAGGTAAGATTAGAGGGATGTTGGGGTGTATTAGTAGGGGTTTTGCAAGTCATAAGAGGGAGGTAATAATCCCTCTTTACAAGACACTGGTCATGCCCCATCTGCAGTACTCTGTGCAGTACTGGAGGCTGCACCTTCACAGGGACATTAATAAAATGGAGGTAGTCCAGAGAAGGGCAACCAAAATGGTGCAGGGACTGCATCAGAAAATATATGAGAACAGATTAACGGAGCTCAATGTGTATACCCTAGAGCAAAGGAGGAAGAGAAGTGATATGATTGAAACTTTCAAACATCTTAAGGGCATTAACAAGGTGAAAGAGTCTAACATGTTTCAATGCAAGAAAAATAGCAGGACAAGGACACAGCATGAGATTAGAGGGTGGCTGATTAAGAGGTAATGTATGGACATTCTTTTCACAGAAATGGTGGTGGATGCATGAGCAGCCTACTTCGGGAAGTGGTGGATATGAATACAGTGCAGGGTTTCAAATGCATGGATAGCATATGGGAGCAATACAAATGAGTATGAATAGATAAGCCATTGACAGAGTACAGGCCTATGGCACATTCATAAGGTAGAAAAAATGGGCAGACTGGATGGGCTTTGCAGTCCTTATCTGCCATTGTTAGGAGGTTTAAACTCACTTTCAAGTTCTTTGCAATATTGGGAATGCAAGTAATCACAGACACGTTGCATAAGAGTAATAAACAAGTTTATTACTACCAAAAGGATAAATCACAATTGCCCTAAGCAGTTCTTACAGATACGAATCGGGAGCCAGTGCTAAGCTTTCCCTATACGTCGAGGTTATTCTGTGTCTCCTGGGATCTCCGAGGTACAAGACTAGTGTACAATAGATATGACCATGATAACACTATGGTTACCGTAAGATAGAAACATTTTAATTCTGTAGATGAGCCCTATTACTAAATTAGGGAAGTGGCTCCAAGGTCCAAGATGACATTATACAATTTTGTATAGTCATCAGTTTATGAACAAAAGAGTTCTTATCCATAGTCTCATATAACTCAGTGTAGTAGTACAAATCACCAAAAGGTGATACCATCTCATATATCATAATTACTCCATGGACACAGATGCTTAGTATCTTACAAGTAAGAAATACACAGAAAATACATAGAAGAATATATGTATTAGCAAGCAAAGTGTATTACAAAAATATGCATTTATCTCCTGACATCTACTCTTGTACGATAGATGCCCTTAGCCCTATATGTTAGTATAACATATACTCACTTGCTAGCTGTCTATGGTGTACCTCTGAGGGTACCAATTAGGGTGCAGGGATCTCGTGTAACATTCTCTCTCTTGTTGCCTCCAAGGCAACACAGTGTGCTAGGGAAAGGCCAGAGAGCAGTGGTCATTTACAAACCCGGCCGCGTGAGCTGTAACGGAACTCATGCTGCTCAGTGTTTGTGCAGTGTGTGCTTCTGTGGGGCTGGTAGAGCATAATAATCAAAATAAAGATTAAAATGCTGTATAATAACAAAGCCTTTGAAAGTAATCTCTAACCAGTGTTAGCAATGTCATTCATGTCGTCACCAATTAATCAATGAGAGGATAGCTTCACTGGCCTTGGCTCATATTATTGCTGGTGGATGAGGGTGTGTGTCTTCCTGCCTAAAAGTGATTTTAATTTGAGTGTCTATGTGTACATTAAAATATGGTGGTATTATCTGACAGAGTGAGCAGATAATCAGCTACTTCGTCGATGTCTGCATCCCAGAGGGGGATGGGGGTTATAACGGTATGTCCAATGACAGTCTTCTGGTGGGGGACAAAACAGAAATTTAGGTAATCAATAACACATGTAACAGATCCATAAGTACAGCTTTTAAAATTTGTAACCACTCAATACTCCCCATCGGAATTATACTGAAAGCGAAGAGTAGCGAGTCTTCACTTTTGCAACTGGACAGGGCAGGTGTAGGCTGTCTTCAAAATCCGTGTTGACAGGCGATGAACCACCTCACAATATGATTGGTAGAGTTTATCCAGAGCCAGAGTCGAATCCAAAGAATCCATGACATTCTTGGTGATGTCATCGAAAGTCCAATCAATGCTATCTGGAGAATAACCACAAACAGCTTGAAGAACATCAAATACATCACATTGGCACAAGTAAATGTATTGCTTCCTCGTACAGCAGTCCGTGTGCGGAGCCACCCAGGCAACTAGGAAAGGATGGATGACCAGTAGAGGTGGTAGATCCAGGCATTCTCTGTAGATATCTTCATCCAAATGCCCAATTGAGTGGATTTCTCAGTGTGATTTAACAAAGCTGTAGAGGGATCAAAGCGTGGTAAAGAGACAGTAAAGGAACAAACATGGTATCTGTTATTGAACATTTCTTAGCAGCGAAAACAAGCACCAGTATTGGGGATGTCTGGTCTGAACCCCAAATTCAGCTGTGAGAAAGAGGAATGGTATAAAGCTTGTTGCATACTCATAGCAGTACAGCCTGGGGTTTTACATCGTGGACAATACCATTTGGAAATGCGTCTGTCATGAATGATGTCAGGGATTCTTCCTGATTCTAAATCACGGAAGAGATTGTTAATGGCAGTGGTGATGTAAGAGCCATAAGCAGTGCAAAGGATTTTTCTAGCAATGTATTGTTTATCTGCTGCTTTATTGTTTTGTTGTATGAGTGCGTTGATCTTATCTCTTGAATCAGTGAATGCCTTAGCAATGTTGTACATGTTGTATACAGTGTATCTTTCTTCCTGACTATGTCCATCCACACCATGCAATAATGGGGGGTAGGATATCGTTAAAAAAACAGTGGATAACTTGGCAGAATGACCTTTGCTAGTAGCAATGTCTGCTTTATTCCAAATAGACATAGCTTTACCAAAAAGGCCTGTGACAGTACCTGTTGCACCTGTAACATCAGAACTGTCAACTTCACGTGTCTTTCGTTTCCGAGTTAGATCATCAGGAGTGGATTTCCTCCTGAAGTTGCCTCTATGTTCAGTAGAATGGACCCCAGCAATAGGGTCTTGAGTACAAATCTGAAATGTAGCTAAACTATCAAGCAATAATGAACTATAAAATGCTGAAGGGTTAGTATTGTGACACATACCAAATTCTTTCATATTCCAGTAAGCAAGATTAAACAAAACAGGCATATGCATTAACTGTAAGTTGTTAATCAATTAACCTGGGAGGGCAGTGGCTGTTAGACCACTATGGGGACCAGGGGTATGCTTTGGGCATTCCAAACGCTGTTCATGAGTAGGTGGTAACACAGAGATGTATATGGCTGCAGAAGCTATGTGGTGTATAGCACAAGATTTCTGAACAGAATCCCTAGACAAAGAATTACAGTATGAAGGATCAATTAAGGCAGTAATGTTGTACAAACCAGAATGTCTTAATGCAGTTTGTAACAAGGACAGAGAACCATTTGGGGATAATTTAGCATTGGGCCAACCCTGGAAAGTTCCTTTGGAGAGTTTGGCCACAAGGAAAATTTGTCCTTGCGATGTGGTTTGCCACTCAATTTGTAGGGTAGATTTATCAGAAGCAACAACCGAGGCAATGAGGTAAGCATCAAAACCTTCCTGGACAGTGATCAGACTATTTGGTATATTGATGGAGAATTCCTCTGGAGGAGCTGCTGGAGGACTGAGGTGTCATAGAAGGTTCAGTACCGTGCCTTGGATGCAGGGGATAAGGAGATGAGATAATGGAACAAGATAGCCATCTTGTCAGTGTGTATGAAAAGGAAGATCAAAGATTAGTATGTTAGTACTATTCTGCCCAATGGAGTGAGGAAAAGTGGTTAAGCTCCTTTATACAGTTTCAGCTGATTTGCATGTAACCATTTGTCAGTCAACTTATTGTTATGCAGGAGTCTAACCTGATAGACTGCTGGACTGAGCTTGTTGGGTACCCACTTATTGAAGAAGGAATGGATGGGATGTGCAAATTGGAGTACCATTACCTGATCTCCAACTGGCCAATCCACTTCTTGTGCATGTTTGTCAAACTGTATTTTGGATTGTTGCTGGGCCTTGCCCATGCAGTTGGCAGCATACAAGTGTGTGTGTCTGAGGTATTTTCTGAGTTTTTCCACATATTGGTCTACAGACACATGGTCTGCAGTGGGGGTGTATAGGTCAAACAACAGGTGTTCAGGTAATCTCATTTGTCTGCCAGTCATGGCCAGATTAATGGAAGTGGGGGCCCTACTCCAAGTCATATTTTGTAGCCTGGGGGCCCCTAAATGCCAATATCCCATTCTTCTACAGTGCTGGGCTGGCAAGGCAGCAATGACCAGGGTACTCAAGCAGGATGTGGTTTATAATGCTGTGTTATGCCACATGACTTGACAGGTCACATGCCTTGATTATAAACAACACAATTCAGAATGACCAGTTACTGCATAAAGAAATATTTTATCGGCACAGTATTAACATTTTGTAAATTTTCACTTTTTAGTTACCTATAACTTGTCTTGTTTTTCCCTTGTCACTACTGTATGTACCTTGTAACTATTTTTGTTATTGATAATTATGGATTCATTATTAATTATGGATCCTCTTTTCTTCCTCTTTTCGTCCCTCCTCTGAGACACACCTGGACATTAGACTTCGATTAGTGTGTCCTGCCTTCCCAGATATCAAATTAAAATTCCACATAAATAATTTAATAAAAATGGGGATTGTAGTTGCCACAATCTCCCTGCTCATGCCTTCTTAAATATATTTTCTCTCTGCCAAAACCAAAAAACTGAAGCATGTATTGAAGCAGTAAATGGGGCTCAAAGCTCCCTCACATCATTTCTCTGCTCAAGATTCTTTCGAGCGCCAAACCTGAGACATGCTCAAGCTCCTTGCCTCCACAATGCATCTGCCACTATCACCCTCTGTGCAGCTATCTTTGTCCTCAATTCTGTCTGTTCTCCCACTGTCTCCTCTCCTCCATCTCCATTGTCATTTATAGTTTTGTTGTCAGCTTAAAAGTTGCTTTGCTGCCAATGCTGAGTTGCCACATCCTTGCCCCACTCCAAGTCATTGATGCCAAAGCAGCTAAAGAGAGTTGTGCCAAGAAGACTGAGCCTTAAGAACCCTGCAGGACCCACAGGTGTTGACTGCAGTCACTTCAGAGATTAAGCTTCCTAGAGCAGCCTCCTGCAACTTCCCAGCAATGTATATGACTCAAATCAAACCAAGACAAAACTGTGCCAGCAAGAGCAAGTCCCACAAGTTAGTTCCCCTCAGGTGACTTATCAGCACCCCATGGTCCACTCAGTGCCAAACTTCAAATCTTATTAAAGACTCATCAGTACACTACTCAGGTTACTGAACACTCACAGACAGACCATGACCAGAGGCAACCACAACTTAGCTTGTTTCTCCAATGCAATAAAATGAGTTATTTCTGCATCACAGTTGGCTTGGACATTGCAGAACACAGACAACTAGTCAATACAACATACCTGGTGTGGCCTGACTGGCCTACTGTGAATGTAATGAGTCCAGTCTGTCCTCTTGATTGTTTCCTCAAGATCACTCAGGCAGCAGTGACACGACTCAGCCCTGCAGTGCGGCCCGGCATGGGAAGACTCCTCACAGTCACAGCAGGACCAAAGGCCCAACTAGCAGCAGCACTAACTGATCCTGGCTAGTGGCTACACAGAAAACACCAGCAGCATGCAACACTGCACTGAAGCCGAATCCAACTCTAGGTGACCCCCTGCAGCCTACTCAGACTCTCTCTCTCTACTTCTGTGTCTTTAGGCAGAGACTCTTCTTCTTTGATAGATGAGACCAGCCACTGGCACCAACAACTGACCACCACAGCTCTCTCTCGTTTTCCTACTCTACTCCTCATCACTGCCCGGCCACACACTCTGACGCCATGCACATGAACGCACTGATTTCAGCTCCCCAGTAGTCACATCTCCAGAGGACCTCTGATGGACATGATTGGTTGTGTGTTGTGGGGTCAGGGTGGATCAGAGGTGAAGTCGGAGCTGCCCATCGGAGAGACTGAGAGGCTTGCTTGTTCAGAGAAGCTGTGGGGGGAAGGGGTCACCATTCACCAGGCTGACTCAGTGGGGCAGGGGGGCTGACTGACTTCAAGAAGGTGGGTGCTTTTTGGGCAGTTCAGCCTGTCGGCAGTCACCCAGTACAGCCAGGATTAAAGAAAGTAACTGTAAATTGGTTAACGGTGGGGGCCCTCCTGAACCTCAGGGCCCTATGCCATGGCATAATTGGCATACAGGTTAATCCTGCCATGCTGCCAGTCATCACCTCAAAGGGTGTGAGCTGGGTAGTGGCTGAGGGTGTACCCCTAATTGTCATAAGGAGTAACAGCAGTAGGGAATCCCAGGTTTTGGGATTGTCCTCAATGAATTTGGAAAGCATTTGCTTAATCCATCTGTTGGATCTTTCTACTTGACCTGAGAATTGGGGGTGGTAAGGTATGTGGAACTTCTGCTGAACTCCAAGGAGTTCAAGGGACTCTTTCATCAACTCACCTGTAAAACTGGTTCCTTTGTCAGAGTCTACCTTGAGAGGTAGGCCCCACCTGGAGAAAATCTGTTCCACCAGGATTTTGGCAGTAGTCTTTGCAGTGCATGTCTTAGTTGGGAAAACTTCAACCCACTTAGAGAAGAGGTCAGTTACCACAAGAGCATACTTATTATTTCTGCTGGTGTTGGTCAGGGGGCCAATAAAATCAATCTGTATGGCATGCCAAAGGCCAGAGTGTCATTGTGGTAAGAGTTTGGCATTTCATTTGGTAGGGATGGGGTTGTTTTGCACACAAATGAGACAATTGTCTATGTACTGTTTGACATCTTTGGTGACACCAGGCCACCAGGTGGTGGCCTTAAACCTTTGGAGGGTATTTTCCACTCCTTGGTGTCCACCAGTAGATGTATAATGCACTTAGTGCAAGAATTCAGATCTCAGGTGTCTGGGGACCACCCACAACTTGGTGGTGGAATCATCTGGTTGGTACCAGATGAGCTTGTCATCAGGTGACAAGTGTAACTTACCTTCATGCCTTCGGTAGGGGTTATGTGTGGGAAGTTTTTCTTCGGTACCTTTGTCAAGGAATCTGAACACTTCTTTGAGTTCAGCATCAATATGTTGGGCTGCTGAGAGGTCCAGGGGGGAGAAAAGTTCATGTTTCTTCCTGAGTGCTGCAATCTATACGGCCGCATTGGCCCCTGGATGGTCCATCATTCAGGTGGCCCCCTTTCGGGCCCCTTCCTTGGCAAGCGTGTCTGCTGTGCCACTTGAAAGCATGATAGGGGTCATGGAGAGAATGAGCTTTGACTTTATGTACATAGAGGTTGTGTGCAAATTTCTGTGCCAGTGAATGTACGTAAATTACCAATTCCTTGTACTTCACTTGGCTGCCATCAGAGGAGAGGAAGGAGTTCTTCTGCCAGAAAAGAAGGAATTCTGTAAGAGAACAACAAACTCAATCAGAGTCTATAAAAATGATAGTATCCTCGGTCCCATGCTGGATGAACTCGAGGGCACAGGCCACCGCTGCCATCTCTGCATATTGTGATGATGATACACTACAGCACTTAGATATTTTGACAGTGTTCCCATAAGGGTAAATCACTAAGATACCCATCCCTGTAATTTGTTCTCCCTGATAGTAGAATGCTGAACCATCAGTAAAGATGCGACACAAAGAGGTGTTATCAAGTACTTGTGGCGTCGCAGGGAGGAAAGGACCTGGATCCAGAAGATCAGGTGACTGCAGTGTACAATCATGAGGCTTGGAAAAGGAGTACATGAGCCAGCATAGATGAATTTTTTGTCAGTTGGACCTGTATGTCTCTATCCTGGAGAAGAAGTGACCAGTGTGTCAGTCTGGTATTAGAGACTGACCCATCCTTCACTTTGTCTGAGAGCAGAAAGGTAGTTGGAGTATGGTTGGTGTTGATGATCAGTGCTTGACAGCCCAGTAGGTGGCCTGAAGGTTCCTTTCACTAAGGCCATACTTCTGTTCCACTGGGGTCAAGAGCTGTGATGCATATGCAATGGGTCTCAGGGTGCCATGCACCTTCTGGGCCAGCACTGCTGACATGGCAATGTCAGAGGTGGCACATTCCAGATGGAATGGTAGTGCTGGATTGGGGTTAACCAGAGCTGGGGCAGAGGCCAAGGTCTGTTTCAGTGATGTCACAGCCTGGGTATGTATAGGGCCCCAAGTCCATGGGACATCCTTGTTGAGTAACTCATACAAAGGAGCAGCTTTCTGAGCAAAATCACAAATAAAATATCTCAAATAATTCATCATACCTAGAAACTTTCGAAGAGTTGCCACGCTTGTGGGCAATGGCAAGTCTTGCAATCCCGTACCTTCTTCCAGGTAGAACTTTGACCTTGGTCAGTTATTTTCAGACCCAGAAAGAGTACTTCTTTCTGACATAGTTGTGCTTTTGCTGGACTGCATTTCAAGCCTGCTCTCTGGATGAGAGTCAGTAGTTCGTCCAAGAGATCCAAATGTTGTTCCTTTGTGGCTGTTGCCAGCAACAGGTCATCCACATACTGCAAGAGACATTGGGGAGTAGAGAAACTCTCGAGGGCATCCATCATTTGTAGCTGGAACAGGGACAGACTATTATGGAATCCTTGTGGCAAGCAAGTCCACTTATACTGTCTTCCGTCAAAGGTGAAGGCAAACTTATATTGACTCTTAAGGGCCAATGGTAATGACCAAAAACCATTGGAAATGTCCATGGCACTGAACCATTTCAGGCCAGGGGTCAACAGCTGTAGCACGTCAGGTGCTGATGTCACAGTTGGGGAACAACTGGGAGTGACCTGATTCAGTTTCCTGTAGTCAATAGTAAGTCTCCAGGCACCTGTGGGTTTTTTCACAGGCAGCACTGTGGAGTAGGTAGTGGAAACACAAGTTCTGATTACTCCTTGTTTGAGGAGTGTCTTGATCATTTCTCTAAGGGAAGGCAAGGCTTCAGCTGGGAAAGGATATTGCCTTTGCCTCTCATGTGCTGGGCCTGGCACTTCGATGATGGTGTGCATTCTGCCTCAGTCATGTTTGTTAATTGCAAACACTTCCAAATGTCATTGCAAAATGGGGAGAAGTTTTGGGAAAAGTTCATTAGTTTTGAACAAATCTATGACATCATACTCCTTGTCATTGGCAGAGATTGTTGCCATGATGTGTGTATCAGGAATCAAAATGGTATGATATTGACCCTGAATCTGTATCAGTAGCATGTTAGCTAGGTCCACCACACAGCCATGAGGTGCGAGGAAGTCAGTCCCTATGATACTAGGATGGTCATGCAATACCATTAGTTGGAATGTATGTGAGGCCTTTTGATGGCCTAGCTCTACCAGTAGGGGTAGAGAACAGTATGCAGGTAGCCTAGTACCATCAACTCCTGACATGTTGGTCCTCCGTCCGGTGGACCAAGGGGATGTGTCTGAATGTTCAACATGTAACACAGATACAGCAGCACCTGTATCTAGCAAGACTACTAGTAGGCGGCCTCCGACCTCAGACTCAGTGCAGGGCCTTCCATTTGTATCCAAGACTAGCTTGTTTACAATCTGGACTGGGGCCTGTAATTGTCAATCTGTACTGCTAGGAGCATGGAGAGGTTGGGCCTGACTCTTGTGAATCACTTCACCATGCTGCACTGATGCTATATAGGGAGGAGCTTCTGGGTTCATGCCTGTATGAGCCTGAGGGCCTGCACCACCAGTGTCCCCATGACCCGTTGGGGTCTGGATCACTGGTTGTACCACCGCAAGGGCCAGTGAGGGAACAGCATCCGCTACAGAGTGCACTTGTCCCAGGAGCTCTCGGAATTTCCGATTCTCTTCAGCTATCTCCCTATATGAAGGGCCTGTTCTTTGCTGATGTGGTTTACCTTTACCCTTATGCTTTTTATACTTATTCCCACCCCACTGCTGTTGCTTTTGTGGTTGTTGTTGATGGGCCTGTTGAGGGTGTTGGTTATCAGCTGGAGGGGCCTGTTGGTGTTGGGCCTGCCCTTTCACAATGTAGTGCGTCATGGCCTCTGGAGTAGGCTCCATGGTGGCTACCTTCTTGGAACCGGAGCCCAGATCACGGATATAGAGTTGGTAAACTCTCTCGTTTTTCCGAAGGATGTCGGCAAACCTATCCACAAACCTATCCGTATTGGGGTAGGTGGTTGGATCTACCTTTTCTCGTACTGCTGGAATCATGTTCCTAAGGAACAGGGTCTTATATTCAATAAGATCTACATCCACAGCTTCTTGGGCCAAGTGCTTTCCTACTCGGGAGGTCATCCAAAGTCTCTGCTGATAAGTCGCTGGTCTTTCCTTTGCATTCTGTTTTACAGGGTATGCAAGCATCACTCCTACTACACCTGGGCTGTGAGCAGAAATGAGCTCAGCTGCAACCTCATCAAAGGTAGCATTCCCATCCTGTTGGATGACATCGGGGAGTTTGGCCCACAAACCAGGATCAATGGTTTGGTGTAGTATTTGGACCTGGTATTCTGCAGCGAGGCTAAGTATCTTGCATTTAGAATGCACCTTTTCCAAGTGACAGCTGAGGTTGTCGGACGGATTCAACCAACCTATGCTGTCAGCAATTCGCTGAACAGAGTAGGCCATTTGTAGGGGATTACTGGGTCAATCAGGCAGAGATAGATTGTCTTGAGCACTGTCCATGGCCACCCGAGCTGCAGCCTTGGCCGCAGTGTGGACAATACCCTCCTGAGTTCCAGCCTCCTGCAGAAGCTGCATAATCTGGGTTTTATTGGCCTGTTTACTTCTCTCAGGAAGAGGTACATTGCCTATCACAGTTTCAGTCATGGTTTCTATCTCATGCCTATCTTCCACATTAATAACGGCTATCGGTGGTGCCGTCGGGACCAGGCCTGGGCCTGCTCCTCCCCATCTTGTGGGCCACCATGTTGGCATCTCCCATGATGGGCGTCACAACATTGATGACGCATGACATGGTGAGGGTGTATTGGGGACCCACCATGTTGTGGATGGCTGGGTGGGGTCTCTGAGCCATAGTAGGGGTGTGACTGGGCATTGTATTGAGAGATGTCATCATCTGGCAACTCCCCTTCAGATGACGTATGTAAGGCAGGGGTCACGCCTCCCATTGCCTTAACATGGCCAGCCAGAACCTCCCGCTGATGGCACAGTTTTGCCATCTTGGTTTGACATTCAGTATGACTCACACTTGCAAAATCCATGTCAACCTCATCTTGCGTTTGCTTTTGCTGCACTCTATATGCAGCACTCTGTTCATGATTGTCCCTAATAGGCACTTCTAAGTCATTACATACCTGGTTTATCTCGTCCCGTAGCTCACCCATCTCCTCGCTCAACTAAGCATTTGCAGTACTCAGCAAATCATTCATTTACAATGCCTGTCCCTTATCCTGTCTCAAACTTTCACACTCCTGTTTCAACATACACAGTTACTGTTCTCCAGCTTGAGCTGAAAGATGCAAAAGTGAATTATTTTCATTCCGCAGAGTTTGGAGTTCAGACTCCAAGTTCTGCTGCAATCTAACACATTCTGTTTCCTGCAAACCCATCTGTTGCTTAAGAGATGAAATTTGCAGATCAAGGGTTCAAAACCTTGCTTCGGAGGCTTCCAGAGCAGCATAGAGAGCCGAGACCATCAACCCTTTAGCTTGACTCTTATTGGCTGATTGTCTCGTCTCCGCGTACTGGATTGAAATCCCCAGTATAGGGTTTTCGGATTGACTTGCATCCCACACAAAGTCAGCCCATCCTCCATGGGAGATAAAGAAGTTCGAGACATCGAGTCTCAGTTCTGCACAGATATTTGATACGGTGGCCATTCTGTGGGAGGTAACGAAAAATCAAACTGTGAAAAAGGCACCATGCTCTGTATTGATCTACAGCAGAAGCACTTTATACACAGTCGGGCTACTGTAAAAGTTGTAGACTTACAAATCAAAGGTGTTATGGAGTGAGTGAAGTCGGCATCGACCACACCCGAAAGGATGACAGCCAGACTTTGTAAGTGACTACAAACTTGTTTAAAATGGGAGAGGTGATATGGGAATTTACACTTACTGTCCCCGTGGGAAAGAGGAAAAGTTTCAGCAACAAGTGAAAACTTACAAACACCAAATATTGCCTGCACACGGTCGCCAATTTGTTAGGAGGTCTAAACCACACTTTCAGGTTCTTGGCAATATTGGGAATGCAAGTAATTACAGACACGTTGCATAAGAGTAATAAACAAGTTAATTACTACCAAAAGGATAAATCACAATTGCCCTAAGCAATTCTTACCAATACGAACCGGGAGCCAGTGCTAAGCGTTCCCTATACCTTGAGGTTTCTCTGTGCCTCCTGGGATCTCCGAGGTACAAGACTAGTGTATTACATTATAAACCTATGATAATTACTATGGTTACTGTAAGATAGAAACATTTCTAGTTACAGAGATGAGCCCTATTGGCTAAATTAGAAGTGGCTCCACAGTCCAAGATAACATTATACAATTTTGTATAGTCATCAGTTTATGAACTAAAGAGTTCTTAAACAGAGTCTTACATAACTCAGTGTAGTAGTACAAATCACCAAAAGGTGGCAATGCTAACTTACATATCATACTTATTCCAAGGACACATATGCCTTGGCATCTTACAAGTAAGAAATACACAGAAAGTATATAAAAGAATATATGTATTAGCAAGCAAAGTGTATTACAACAATATGCATTCATCTCCTGACATCTACTCTTGGACAGTAGATACCCTTAGCCCTATATGTTAGTACAACATATACTCACATGCTAGCTGTCTATGGTGTACCTCTGAGGGTACCAATTAGGGTGCAGGGACCTCGTGTAACACCATCATCATTTATGTTTCTATATTCTATGTTTCTATCCGGGTTTCACTAACAGAGCTTTAGAGTTCATTTCCATCATGCCCATTTCTTCAGATTATTTCAATTTAAACTAATTTTTTGTTCATTTTTGTATCCTTCCACCATCTCACAGTTAATGTTACTGTCATCTTAGCTTCATACATATAACATGTTTGTGGTTAATCTACTTCAGGTGTGCACTGCCATCAACACTGGCATTTGGCACACACAAACCATACAGCCACCATGGTGGCATGCTCTGTTTTCCACCTTTTTCTAGCCCTGGCAGGAGGCATTCGAGTCTCAACCCCACCTTCAGGCATCTCAGCTCACATAGCCACGTTGGCAGGCTCCTGAGTTCTCCAGTCCCTTACAGAAATACAAGTGTGTTGCATGCATACAGAAGTTATGCCACACATAAAATTGTTCAGTGACTGCAGGTGGCTCGCATACACCAAGTGAACCTAAACGAACCTGATAAAGTTTATCAGGTTCGCATGTAGCATACTAGACATGCATGCAGCAAATAAGTTAGAAAAATTCACAATAAACAATTATTTCTTGATAACAAATGAGGCACTAATTTGTTTTTGTCTGTTTTGCAACAGTCCCAGTAAAACTCTTCATACCTTGCAGCTCATTGTTGGTGTTGGTGGAGAATCCTTATTTTCTCCCATCACAGTCCACTAAATTCCTACTGCACCCAAGCCCAGCCTCCTGGGTTCCTCACCTGCACCCACACACAACCCAGTAGGCCCTATTTTGCACTCAAACTCAGCCCAGTGGATCTTCTAGTACTCATGACCTGTCCAATGGGCCAACCCCTTCAGCCAAATATAGTCAGTTGCTTTCTGTTACATTGATGCTATATGAATAGCCAGAATAGACACCCCCCCATGACCCCGCAGTAAAGTCAACTTTAAAAAAGCTGTAGTGACTCTGTTGTACTTCTGTTGGGTGCTGACTTCTTGGCCTTTTTGTTGAGGTAAATGGCTGTGTTTATTGAAGCTGTCTCTGTATTGTGGGGTGTGGAGGGGATCAAGGGAGACAGCGCATGGCCCTCTATCTCCTGGCCCTGCTACTGTGAGTGAGCAATCCATTGGGACTGATTTGGGAGGTTGATAGCTGCTGAAAAGGGGTAGGATTGGACCACTTCTTCTGGCTCATGGTGGGATGGCCCTGCTTCTCCTGGATCAGGAGGGTGGCCCTGCATCTCCTGGCTCGGGGGGGTGGCCCTGCTTCTTCTGGTTTGGGGAGCAGATATGGCCCTACTTCTTCTGACTCAGAGGGTGCTCCCACTTCTCCTGGCTCAGGGGGTGACCCTACTTCTCCTGGCTTGGGTGTTTTAGTCTCATTTATACTATGCTTATTTTCATCTTGTCACATGCACCCAAGGTGTAAGCCATCTTAAAGTGAACATGTTCTTGTTTTGTGCATTTCTATGAATATAAGCGTTCTTAAACAAGATTTTTGTTAAAAGATGATTTTTCATACACTGATATCTTTGTTAGCCATGGCACTGGGAACCTCTGCAGCTCTTTTTGTAAATTAACCATTTGAACTTTTACTTCCACCTGGACAGAGATCAGAAATGGGCAGAAGGGACCTTGGTTTAACATCTCATCTGAAGGATGGCACCTCAGCAATCAATGAATCTGCATCCCCCTCATATACCTCTCCTGCATGGCCATCCTCCATGAACCTGGACTACTATATGCCCCATGACCAGCCTCCCCAGCTGAGCAATGTCCTTCAGAATCCCTCTCTCCCATCTGGGGTATGTGCAAGTCACAGGGGAGGAAGAAAGAGCAAGAATTCAGAGTGTCTGTGTCCCTCATTCCAGTGGCAGATAGTTGAGAAGTATTGTCCACCACTACCATGGGTCATTGTCGCAAATGGCAATTACATAAATACATACTACTCAGCTCATAGTGCAAAAAATTGATTGTGCTGCATGTATTTCTGAATTCAGAGTAATCAGCTTTGGTTAAAGGCCCACATTAAACTGCATCCAGCTGAAGAAGTGAGTTGGAGAACTTAACCAGTTGCCTTTCGCAGAGTGACATAGCAGGGGTATGAGAAACATCTGGACAACAAAGACTGCTTTTTATGTTTGCTTGCACGCATGTGCAAGAAACATAGTGCCATCATCTGAGGTTTCCAGAGGTGTGTCAGCCTCTTCCAATTCAGTCAGTGTATTTGCAGGTGCAGTCGCAGTGCACCAGTCACTGCTCCAGCTGTCTATGACAGCTGAAAATGCAGTGGCACACAGTTGAAAGGGAGAGCTCCGCTTCAGTGAGAAGAGCTCCCCCCCTCAACACACACGCACATTGCGTGCTGATGCGCTCCCCCGTACTGTATAGCTGATGGGATTAACCCCCTCAACAGTTTAGCAGCTGCCACGCTGGGAGCCCACCCCAGCTGGCACAAGCTCGCTTTGGCCGACGGGTTGCCCAATCCCCGCTGGCTGCAACCCCGAAACAGCCTTTACAGCTATGCTGGGAGCCCACCCAGCTGCAGCACCAGCTCAGATGGCCGATGGGGATGCCTAATCCCCGCTGGCTCCAGCCCTGAACAGCCTTTCCAGCTGCCACGCTGGGAGCCCACCCAGACTGGCAAATGTCCCGCGTCGTCTTACTAATTAAAAAAAAAAAACCTGTAAATTTGAAAACGGTACCTCGCAGTCTCTCTGCCCCAATCCACACCCACCCACTGTGCACCCTGCCTCTCCACACCCTCCCTCACCCCCATACTTACCTCTGGAGTCTGGCGAGACGATCTTCGGTGGACCGGGAATACGTCTGCACTTTTCAAAGCTGACAGCGAACTGAGGAAATGCCGGTAAGCTGTATAATGTTATAGATAGGGTTTTTTCAACTTTGCTGCATATCTCGGGCATTTTTTGGAATTTTTCCACCAAATTTTCAACATGGGGTTTTTGGGACCCCTTCTCATAAATGATTTCACTGTCATGGTGTTACTAGGAACCGAAGGGTGATTTTGCAGCCACTGCACAAAATCACCTTTCAGGACTGATTAACAAAATGACACTGCCACTGTTCATAAGGTCGGCTCTCAAAAAGCCTATTTTGAAAATTTGGTGGAAAAATTCCTAAAAATGACTGTTTTACGAGTGTGCGTTGCACAGTTCCTACACACGCTCATAAATTCACGAATTTTCAATATTTTCACTCCAGAGTTTCAACATTGCCATTTTACCACACCTTCTTATGAGCAGTACAGCTGTCATTTTTCACATCCCACCCAAAACGTGTTTCTACCCATGCAGCGCACAATGGCACAGTCGGTGTGCAAAATCAATGTATGGGACAAATTAAGAAAATCACAGTGGCACTGTTCATGAGCAGAGGTCTTAAAATGGCTATGTTGAAAATTTGGTCAAAACCTAAAAATTACTGTTTTACGAGCGTGCATTGCTCAGTTCCTACGCACGCTCGTAAGTTCGCAACTTTTCAATATTTTCACTCCAGATTTTCAACATTGCCATTTTACCACACCTCCTTATGAGCAGTACAGCTGTCATTTTTCACATCTCATCCAAAATGTGTTTCCGCCCATGTAGCGGACAATGGCGCAGTTGGTGTGCAAAATTAATGTATGGGACACATTAAGAAAATCACAGTGACACTGTTTATGAGCAGAAGTCTTAAAATGTCTATGTTGAAAATTTGGTGAAAAAATTCCTAAAAATGACTGTTTTACGAGCATGCGTTGCAGAGTTCCTACGCACACTGGTAAGTTCGCGAATTTTCAATATTTTCACTCCAGATTTTCAACATTGCCATTTTACCATACCTTCTTATGAGCAGTACAGTTGTCATTTTTCACATCTAGCCCACAATGTGTTTCTGCCCATGTAGCGCACAATGGCGCAGTCGGTGTGCAAAATCAATGTATGGGACATCGTTAAGAAAATCACAGTGACACTGGTCATGAGCAGAGGTGTTAAAATGGCTATGCTGAAAATTTGGTGAAAAAATTCCCAAAAATGACTGTTTTAGGAGCACACGTTGCGCAGTTCCTATGCACGCTGGCAAGTTTGAGAATTTGTAATATTTGCACACCAGATTTTCAACAGTGCCATTTTACCGCACCTCCTTATGAGTAGTACAGCTACCATTTTTCACATCTCGCCAAAAATGTGTTACCGCACATGTAGCGCACAATGATACAGTCGGTGTGCGAAAACAATGTTTGGGACAGATTAAGAAAATCACAGTGACACTGGTCATGAGCAGAGGTCTTAAAATGGCTATGTTCAAAATTTGGTGACAAAACTCCATAAAATGACTGTGTTATGAGTGAGCATTGCACAGTTTCCACGCACCCTCATAAGTTTATGAATCTGTAATATTTTCAGTCCAGATTTTCACCAGTGGCATTTTCCACACCTCCTTATGAACAGTACAGCTGTCATTTTCAAAACATGGCCAAAATGAGTTTTCACACTTTCAGCACAGAAATGCATGGTAGCTCTGGGAAATCATTGTTCGGGACAGATAAAGAAAATCACACTGACACTGTTCATGATCGGAGGTCCCAAAATGCCTAGTGTTAACAATCTGCTGTAAAAAAATTCCCAAACTAGTTACATTACGGGTGTGCGTTGCACAGTTTCTACGCATGCTTGTAACTTCACCAGTTTTTTTAAGATTTTCACAGCAGATTTTCAACATTGCCATTTTTTACACCTCCCCATGAAAAGTACCTCTGTCATTTTTCACATCCTGTTCGGAATGTGTTTTTGCACCTGTGGTGCCAAATGCCATAGTCGCTGTGCAAAAGCAGTTTTCAGCTAACAAACTGATATTGCCACTGTTCAAGAGGTGGGGGTCACAAAAAAACCATGTTGAAAATGTGGAGAGAAAATACCAATAAATGCCTGAGGCGTTAGGGTTTCCAACCATAACGCTCCACCCTGTAGAGAATGACAGGCATCAGGGGTGTGACTTGGGATTCTTGCCTGTCATGCTCATAGCATTCCACCCCCACCTACACCCTGCACCCAGTGAGAGGCATCAAGGTGTGCCTCGGACTCTTCGGGCCCAAACTTCACCCCATTCTCATACCGCACCCATCTCACCATATTTCCTGATGGAATGGGGTGCGCATAAGGGCCAAAGACCCCAAGGCACACTGTGACACTTGTCAGTGTCTGCAGGGTAGGGTATGGTGAAATGGCATGATTGTCATGTCTGACGACCCAAAGGCACACCCCAATGCCTGTCACTCTCTGCAGGGTGGTGGTGGGGTTGGCTTCAGCTCAATACTTCACTGCCATTCCTATTATGCAGCTCTGTAACTTCTACACTACCAATGCCAATGCCAGCAAGCAAACATTCGACATTGACAAATGCTTGTTTAATATAGGAAGGGGAGAGTGAAGAGGTGTCACTGGATGCCAATGACTTAATTTACATGGAATGAGAGGAGAGCGGTGTTTCCAAATGCTAAGGAGTGCTAGTTCACTGCCCCTTAACCCTTGACATAAACTCCCTTTACACCCACCAAACCCCCTATGTAGAAAGGGGGGGTCAAGATGTGGGATGGAGACACACAGCCAGTATATTCTTCAGTGGGTCCAACTTCTTGGACTGGCTGGTCTGTGCGAAGGGGGTTCCAGCTGTGAGGGTAGACTGATAAATTACCCCCAACACTTGATGTCCTTTCTCTTTACAGGTCACTAAATCCTCTCACATGCCCTTTGTACTCCTTTCACAGGCCCCAGGTATTCCCCCAGCCCCTCTTCTAACCAGTAATATCTGTCAGCTGCAGCAACCTTAACATTCCTGTCCCACTCTGGTCAGTTGAGACCCCCTCATACTCTTGACCCATTGTCTTTATGCACGGCCCCCCTACTGACTCCTCCTAGACCCATTAAACACCCACCCCATACAGACTGTCAGGATACTTTTCCTCCATAGGCCTGCGCAGCCCCAGACACTAGTCCCTTCCCTTCCCTTTATTGCCTGACACTAGCTAACTCTGCTTATACAGCCCCAGATACTAGCCCCAACTCCTTCCATGGCCCCCAACACTGCCTGCCCTTCCTCCACATCCCCTCACAGCTCCCTCCACAGTAACTGTTCCATCCACAACCCAACTCTGAGTCCCCTTACCACATCCTTCTTCCAGGCCCCCCCTATAGTTCTCCCAACACTTATGCTGTCTCCACAGTCTCCCACCCCCTCTACCACTAGCCCATGCTAAGCCATCAGTGATGCTGACAGAGAGAGGTTTGAGTGGGAAGACCAGTCAGGGATCTGGAAGGGGAATGCAGTGGCGTGGAGTGTAGTCAGCCAGGGGAAGGGTTTCAGTTATCGAAGGAGTTGTCAGCTGGGGGCATGGTGAACTTGAGGCAGGTCTAGTTGCAGGTGGGATGGAGGGTGATTGAGGTGTTGGAGTCTTGATTCAGCTACAGGGAGGGTGGTCAGGATGCTACTGCAGGTGATGATAGTTGGCTAAGACTAGGAGGGCAGTGGTGTTGGGGGCAGAGCATGCAGAGTAAAAAGAACACAATAAAACCTATTGGTTGTTGCCATGACAGCCGTCATGAAAACAATGTTGTCATAGTTCTGGTGCTATGCTCTTGACCTAAATCTCCCCTCTATGATGGCATGTTCAGTCAGTCAGTGTTGTCATGGTAACAGTGTGATTTTTTTTTTTTAACAGCTCAAGATTGGCATCTAAGCCATTAACCCTACACATCCACACTAAACTGACTTTTTTTTTTATTTTCCTAGTCAGACAAACTTTCTGGCTAGCCAATACTAACATCAGAATGATGTCAGAATCTGATGTACTGTTTTGCAACTGTGCAGATGTTCTTGACATGCTCTACAGCTCTGCAGAAGCACATATGTCTTTGAACATCTGTTAATCATTCAATAAATCAATCAAATCTTTATTTAACCAGGCAGTCATCATTGAGCGAGAGCTCATTTGCAAGATGGACCTGGGTGGAACATGAACAATTGTTTATACAGGTCAACACAGGTATTTACAAGGCAAAACAGATAATACATTTTACAGTAACATTTATATTAATATAGAATTATACAGACATTGTACAGAGTGCAGGGTATCTACATACACAGAAGTGTCTACAGACAGTTATAAGGCAGGTTATATAAGGTTGTTGGAAAAAAATACACAAGGTAGAGGCAGAGGTAGGGGGAAGGGAGGGAGAGAGGGTAGAAAGGCTAGGAGGGCACGGTGCACAGAGCGGAGCTGGGAAAAAGCGATATAGAGATGGGGGATGGAGAAAAAGAGTGTGGGGCACCTGGGATTGTATGATATAAAATACGGGGCAGAAAGGTTGTCTCAACCAGGGGTAATGAGCTCCTATCTAATGTAGGAAAATTAGGAGAAGGTAGGACATAGAGTTAATAAGTCAAGGGG
Source organism: Neoceratodus forsteri (assembly GCA_016271365.2). Classification (NCBI taxonomy): domain Eukaryota; kingdom Metazoa; phylum Chordata; order Ceratodontiformes; family Ceratodontidae; genus Neoceratodus; species Neoceratodus forsteri. Next base: position 676,931,692 of record CM057456.1, on the reverse strand, counting down.
ATTTGGAAGATAGGACATTTAGGCTTGGGAGGAGCGGGCTTGGGGTCAGTAGTTAAAGTTGGGTCTAGGTGGGGATGAATACCAGTACAAGCACTGGTACTGGATCTGAGTGGAGGAAGCAGTTACACACTTCTTTGATTGTACAGAAATATAGTGTCTTGAAGACATTTAAACAGATTAGAATGCTTAATTTGAGAGTTTTTTGCAGATCGTTCCTTAAGGTAGGCAGCACAAAGCTTATAGCTGCCCTACCGAATCTTGATTTTGCTTTGGGTACTTTAAGTGTTATAACTGAGTAACTTCTGAGTGCGTCTTTCCCAATTACACTCAAAGGAAGACAGCAGAAGATATAGTGAGGCAGCTTATTAGAAATAGCTCTATAAGTCCAGAGAGCAGCATTTCTGTGGCGCCTGAGCTTTAGTGATGTCCAATCCACTGCCGCATATAGGGTACAGTGATGCGTGGCGAAGAAAAGTCCCGATACAAACCTCAGTGCTTGATGGTAGGGCATTGGCTGTACTGGAAATCAGTGTAATAAACCAATGATAGGAAAGTGGATTGGACCAGTTGTTGATTGGCATCTCTGGTGAGAAATCGGTTGATTCTAAAAAACAGGCCAAGCCTTTGCTGGAGTCGTTTTAGCAAGTCCTCAATATGTTCGAAGTAGGAGAGTCTGTGGTCTATCCAGACTCCCAGATACTTGAATTTTGTAACAAATTCTAATTTTTCACCTAGAACTGTGGTAATTTGGGGAACTGTCCCACTGGACACAGGGTTTGCTGTACGGATGAATGGAGAGAGGACCATCACTTTAGTTTTTTTGGCATTGAGGAGTAGCTTTTTTGGAGAAGTTGGCTTTGCAAAACGTTGAATTTGGATGGTAGATCACTGCAGGCAGCTTCAGGTGTTGGGCGACTCACATAGAGAACTGTATCATCTGCAAACAGATGGATGTTGGCTTCTTTTATACAGTGGTTGATGTTATTAATGTAGATTGCAAACAGTAAGGGCCCTAGTATAGATCCTTGGGGTACCCCTCTTTGAAGAGTTTTTAAGGGAGACAGATCTCCTTTAGCTTTAACTTGTTGAAGGCACCCTGTAAGATAGTCAGTGAACCAACACAGAAAGGAGGGGTCCACACCTATGGTTTGTAAGGAGGAGAGGAGCAGACTATGATCGATGGTGTCGAAAGCCTTGCTTAGATCAAGGAAAACAGCACAAATGAAGTTTTTGTTCTCAAGATTACGTTGCCATTCATTGGTTAATTTAGCAAGGGCTGTGATAGTGCTATGTTTAACTCTAAATCTGGACTGCTTAGGATTTAGCAGTTCCATTGATTCAAGGTAAGTCCTTAGCTGTGCATTTACAATTTTCAGCAGGCGCTTGAACAGGACCGGAAGGAGAGAAATTGACCTGTAGTTATTGGGATCACAGGGGTCACCTGATTTGAACAGTGGTATGACATGCGCAGTCTTCCATACAGGTGGAAAGGTGCCCTGGGACAGGGATAAGTTAAAAAGGTGGGTGACGGGTACTGCTGGGACATGGTAGGCAATTTTTAGGAAGTATGGGTCTAGGGTGTCGGCACCAGCACTTTTTCTAATGTCCAACTGTAGCAAGAGGTCCTCTACCTCTTTCAGTGAGGCAGGTTGAAACCTGAAAGGTGAGGAAGTGATTGGTGTTTCAGGAAGGGGGTTGGCAATCTGGGAGCGAAGTATGTTTGCAGAGGAGTTATCAAATGCCATACCTGCAGTAGAAAAGTGGTTATTAAATGCATCAAGTATATCCATGTTTTCGGTGATAGTTGAGTTTCCAGAGGTAATCTTGGTCGGGAGCGAATTTCCTGGGGAGTGGCCTAGCAGATAGTTAATAATGTTCCAGAGCTTTATTGGGCTTTTTGTGGCAGAGTCAAGATCAGATTTGAAGAAGGTAGCCTTTGATTCTCTGATTGTCTTAGTGCATAAATTTCGTAATCTCCTGAACTGATTCCAATCCTTAGCAGTGTTCAGTCTGCATGCCTTTTTCCAGAGCTTATCTCTTTCTAGGAGCAAAGACTTGATTTGAGGGGTAAACCATTTACAGGTTTTGTTCCTAGTTCAAACTTTAGTTAAGGGAGCATACTTATTAAGGGCCCTCTACAGAATGCTGTCGAAGATATTGTAAACTGACGTAACTGTTTTGGCCAGGTAGAAATCCTGCCACTGAGGGGAGTACTTAAGCTCATTTAGATAGGCAGGTTCATTGAAGTTGTGCCTGGATCTCTTCTTAGAAAACTTGGTAATGGGTGATGAGTTGTTGGTTGATCTTACTCTCTCAATAAAACAATGGTCACTGGTGTCTGAGAAGAAGACATCAGCGTGGGAGGAAAGATGAGGTTTGCTCACTGTTAGCACATCCAAAAGGGTGCTTTTACTGGAGGATCTTCACGTTTGGGCATGTTGGTTCAGTAATAAGTTGTGTCAACCCATGTGCATCACAGAAGGATGCAAGTGGGGCTGCTGCATTAGAGAGCCAGACAAAGCTGACATCTCCTAGGATAATAGCCCCTGTCCCAACTTGTCACTGACATGTGACACAAGCTGTAGGCCAGCAGACGGTGGTCTGTAGCATCCTATTACGCAGACTGCAGTAGTCTATGTAATTTCCACTTTGAGAATTAGACATTCAAATTTGTTGGCGACAGATGCCGAGGATAAGCAGAAGGCAGAAAATTTGTCTTTAACATAGATGGCTACCCCTCCTCTTCTAGTATGCCTATCTGCAAGCTGAACTAAAACATAAACGGACTGTGGATGGACTGATGACCAGATGGTGGAAGAACTGTATGAATATAAAATCAAATACAATTAATAAACAAAATGTAGGGGGCATGGCCAACTGGCGAGCTTAATGGAAACCGGAGCTCAGAGCACTCACAAATTCCCACTGCATACCCATGTAAAACCCATCTCTTACCTGCTTTTGCTCTGTTTTTTTGCTCCGCGAGGCTAAAGTGAGTAGTTATTCCCTCAGTGGCTCCATTTTGGATCTCCTCCCAGCGCTGGAAGTACCTGAAAAACCTGTCACTGTTTCCTGATCTGGCGGCTTGGCCTACCATTGAAATGGAGCCTACTCCTCCTCTCTCACACTCAGAGGGTGGCCTGGCAGAAATACAGCAAATGTTGGCAGACATTTTGCATCACATAGATAATCCTGATATAGCTATGCAGAAAAACACTGCAGATATAGTGGATCTATCTCAACGGGCATGTATTGCTGAGCACAGACTGTACGAGGCAGAAGATGACTGTCAGCAAACCAGGGCACAATTGCAAGACCAAGACCAACTTATTCACCAGCTATGGGCCCAGGTGGAGGACTTAGAAAATCATAGCAGGCAGAACAATTTGAGATTTGTGGGATTTCCTGAGGGGTGTGAAGGGACTGATACTATCTGTTTCTTACAAAAGAAGCTCCCCCCCCCCCAATTGGGCTGGCACTCTGGAACACCACCAGAGATCGCTAGGGTTCACAGAACCCTGGTACCTCGCCCTGCTCCTGGTGATCATCCTTGTACCATTTTGGCCCGCTTTCTTCAGTTTCAAGACCAGGAATCCATTACTAGGCTGGCAGGCCAAAAGAAAGAACTTATATAGAAGGGCCACAGGATCCAGATCTTCGTAGATTACTCCCAGGAGCTAACAGCACGCCGTAGGGCTTTCACTGCAGCACGCCAGGCCTGAGCTGACTTGGGGTTAGAATATTCCTTGTGATACCCAGCTTGTCTCTGCATTATCCTGAATGGACCTCTGCGACTATTTGACAGTCCATCAGCAGTGGAGAAATTCTTGGCATCCCAGGCCCCTAAGTTAAACTGGGTAATATCCAGGGAATGACACATTCCTGGGGTCACAGCTATGGAGACTTCCACACAAGCATCTACAACCCCCTCTTCTGTGTCCACTCAACATGTAGCCCCACAGCCCAGGACCTCGACCCGCTTTGCCCCTCAGAAATCTCCAGGGAGCAAAAAAGAAAAACAGAAGGAGGGCTCGTCTTGATGGGGCTCACATCGATAAGACTCCCCCAGCTCCGCTCCCGGAGTCACAGTGCCAGTCCTGATTCCTTGGCCTCACACTCCTCCTTGCAGCTGGACATAAGCAACAATCAGTTTTGACCCTTAATGGATCTTCTGACTGATGGATCTCAGCTGGACCCTCCCTTGCCTTCTAGACTGTCTTCTAAGGGCAACAAATCCCATGCTGCATGTTCTCTCTCCTGGGCAGATGCTGCTGTTCTGCTTTCCTGAGATTTCCACCTCTACGGATGTTGCATCCAGCCACTTAACATCTTTCTGCCCTTCAGGGGCCCCCTCTCCTGCTTCTAAACCAGCTGGTTGAATGTGACATGGTTTGTCTCTTGCTGTTCCATTGTGTTTTTTCTGATGCTATTGACTGTTTGCCAAGTTCTCCGTTCTTGGGTACATGCCCTTTACATTTGGGCAATTCGGGTACTCTAGGCTGGGGGGGCAATGATCCAGAGATATGGTTCCTGCCTGCTTGCATTTGTACCTTACTCCCTTTCTCTTTGGCCCCCCCTTTGGGTGGACATGACTAGGAGACCGCTAGTCAGACACAGCATGATGCAGCCCCTCCCTGCTACCCGTCTAGCTCTCTACAGCCCTACAGCCTTTTACTACTGTATGGAGTGATCAACGGGGGTATGGGGCTAGCCTCTCAGACTGCTGGGAGCTTTATGTGGATGTTTGCTGCTTTAGTTAAATTGATTTTGCAGGATGCTGAATATATTGGTGGGATATTGTGTAGACAGTCTCCTGGGCAATGGATTGTCCTATTTCTCTCTCGCCGTAGTTAGATAACTACGTACCTCCCAGCGATCCCTGCTGGTATCTGGGCCACAAGTCAGTTGATGCATACAGCAGGAGCTTGTCTGTTGGGGGGGAAGGTTTTTGGGGAGGGTGGGGGGTGGGGAGAGGGACACTTACAGCTGTTGCAGTTCAATGTTATCGTTGCTGTTTGTAGTTAACTTTCAGGCACTACTGAGCCCTGTTCAGGAACATGTATTTTTGTATACTGTTAGTAGTTCTGGCATTCTGAATTCTGAGATTCCACCATGGTATTTTAGGGGAGAGGGTACCCTTACAGGTGGATTTAGCCTCTGGCCCTGGTGCTTCCTGATACATATCTCCTCTGCCATGATCCCATCCAGGTCAAATGGAGACTAACTTTATCTCCTAGAATGTCCGGGGACTTAACTCTCCCATTAAATGGAAGAAAAGTCTTGCTCCATCTGAAAAAGTTCAGACCCTCAGTAGTCCTCCTTCGGGAGATGAAACTGTCCTCAGCTGAAGCAAGGAAGTTTAGACGGGGCTGGGTAGTGGAAGAGCTGCACAGTGTGGCCAGTTCTCACAAACGGGGGGTTTCTATACTTTTGCATAAAACTCTGAGGTGGAAATTTAAAAGACATATCCATGATGCAGAGGGGAGATGGACCATGGCTGAAATGGAAACACCAGAAGGCCCTTTGGTCCTAGTTAATTTATATGCTCCCAACCAGGACAGACCCCTTTTTTCCCATACGGTTAACCAGACCCTCACAAATTTTAACACCCATAAAGTACCAATCCTACTGGGTGGCGATTTTAACTTGGTACTTGACCATTCTATCGACAGAAGCAATAAGGCCCCCGAACCACATAGGTAGGCAAAAAAAGCCCTCCTGAGGTTAATGGATGAACATGGACTGTTGGACACGTGGAAAGCCTTACACCCTGCGGTGCGGGGTTATACATGCTTCTCACAAACTCATGGTTCATCCAGTAGACTAGACCTATGGTTAATCTCCTCTGGACTTTGCGATAAGCTGTCTACCTCTTGTAAGCACCCCATCTATGTTTCAGATCATGCCCCTCTGGAAATTCAGGTTAAAAGGGGACAGGACCACCCCATTCCCCCTTTTGGTGCTTTGACCCTTTCTCCTTGAGGACAGAGACTTTCAGAAGTGGTTGGGCCCTGCAATCACTGAATATTGGACCAATAATGACAATGGGAATGTCTCGGATACTACCGTATGGGAAGCCTTCAAGGCGACAATAAGGGGCGGTATAATGGCCTTTTTGCTTCGGCTAGGAGACGCCGCCAGGAAGCAGATCAGAGGGCATTAGAAAAACAACTTTATCTCCTGGAAACCCAGTATAAATCTCTCCAAGATAAACCTCCACCCCAATTCCTACTCGCACAATTAGCGAGCACCAGAAGTTCCCTGAATGCACACTTAACCAGCCAGGTTGAACTGATTCTTAGGCGTGTACGTCATGCCTACTGGGAGGGTGGTGAGAAGGCTAGCAAACTCCTGGCATAGCACCTTAAACAGCAGCAAATGTCCAAGAGGATACACACCCTAAAGGATCATACTGGGGTCCCGTGTTATTCCACCGCAGGGGTCAATGACATTATGGCCCAGTTTTATAGGCAGTTATATTCTTACCCTTGCCCCCCGGCCACCTTCTATTCAAAAATTCCTGGATTCATTACCCATCCCTAAGCTTCCTCCATCTGATGTTAAATTGTTGGAAGCCCTGATCACTGTGGAAGAAGTGGCTAGGGCTATTCAATCCATGAATCTTCGTAAAGCCCCTGGGACTGATGGACTCCCCATTGATTTCTACCAGGTCCAGGGTATTAACCTTGCCCCATGTCTAGTCCGGATGTTCTGCCATTCCCTACTTACAGATTTTTTAACCCCTTCCTTGAGGGAAGCTACCATTACTGTACTCCTCAAGAAGGGGAAGAACTTACTCTCTCCGGACAGTTACCATTCCATATCCCTCACGAATGCTGTTTCCAAAATCTTGGCAAAAGTTCTTGCCTGTAGACTGGAACCTCTCCTATCAGGGCTGGTCCATCCCTACCAAGCTGGCTTTGTTAAGGGGCATCTGGGGTCTGACCATCACAAGACACTTCTCTTGTTAATGCACTACTCCAAATTGTCAAAAAAACCTTTGCTGCTTTAACCATTGACTGAAAAGGCTTTTGACTCAGTAGACTGGTCATACCTGTTTCGTACCCTCTCTTCAATTGGGGTAGGACCCAGTTTTCTGTCCTGGATTAAACTGTTGTATGCTTCTCCCTTAGCTAGGGTATTGACAAATGGTAATTTATCTCCGCCTTTACAACCGCAGAAAGGTACGAGACAAGGATGCCCTCTCTCCCCCCCTTCTGTTCATTCTAGTCATTGAGCCCCTGGCCATTGCACTCCAGGAATCGCCCTCCGTTCCTGGAATACTGATGGGTGACACCACTTTCAAGACATGTCTATATACTGATGATCTTTTGGTCACCACTGAATGCACTCCACAGATGATTCAATCCATTCTCCATATACTGACTGTATTCTCTGGAATATTAGGCCTTAGGATTACTCACACTAAAACAGAGGTGCTCCACCTAAATTCAGTACCCACTGATATAGACTTTACTGGCTCGGGTCTCAAATGGCCCCCCAATGGTATAAAATATCTAGGTATCATCTTACATCCTAATTTGTCCAAAATGCTCACAGCCAACTTTTCTCCCCTGGTGGAGTCTCTCAAACACGACATGGCCCACAGGAAGGCCTTGAGGCTCTCACTAACCGGGAAAATAGACTCCATCAAGATGATGGCAGCCCCCAAGATCTTATATCTGTTGTCCCATCTCCCTGTACCTATTCCTTTGAAATGGTTCCAAAAATTGCAGCAGTCATTGGCAACTTCCTTTGGGAGGGCTCCTGACCACATTAGAGCAAGCTTAAACTTCATCAGCACTGGAGCGGGGGGGGGATTGGGGACTCCCTTTGCTTCAGGGCTATCATATGGCCTTTGTCTCAGCCCAGACTACTTTTTGGTTCTCCAATATTGGTTTCACTTCACCTACCTGGCTCCCACTGGAGGCATCACTACTACAGGCTCCCTCCCCTGCAGTGGCACTGTATAGAAAGAAAAATTTCCCTCTGAATCTGCCTCCCCCCATTCTGCTGTCCATTCAATACTGGCAAAGAGTTTTAACTCTCTTAGGCCAGGATTTAACACCTTGGAAGTTCATGCCCCTCTGGAATAATCATGCCTTGGTAGTGGGTGGTAGTACAATCCGCTGGAAAGCATGGGAATCTCAGGGTATCTCTTTAGTACAAGATCTATTGCTCCCAGATTCTAGTACAATGCATACCTTTGAGGCATTAAAATCCAGATACCACCTCCCGGCTTCACTTTTTTGGAGACATCTCCAAATTAGGGATGCCATCACCAATCTTCCTAACTTCCCTAAAAACACAGGGTCGCAATCAAGGCCGCATCCTATCACATCTTGATTACATTACTCTAGGAACAGAGCCAGTGTGATTTATAATGTCCTTATAGATGCCTCTGCAAATCCCTCCTTGTCAACTACAGCCCAATGGGAAAAGGACTTTCGCTTCTCCTATTTCCTGAGCTCCATGGGACACACTTGTGTGAGATTGTAGATGCATGTGAGAGATGGCGCACCCATCTCATTATGAACAAGACCCTCCACAGGTGGATACAGGGATTCAGTTAAACTTAAAAAGATGGGGCTCCTCCAGCATGATACTTGCTGGAGATGTGGCAGTCAAGGGACTCATCTTTTTCATATACTCTGGGAGTGTCCCAATCTTCAGCACTTCTGGATAGCGATTCAAGATATGTGAAATTTGCTGTTTCCTCAAGTAGTACCAGATCCCCCTCTCCTACTTTTAGGCTGTGCCCATTCTCACACACCCAAGCATTGTCCTGGGGCCCAGTGGGTCACAGCTGTGGGGGCTATAGCCAAAAGACTTATCTTAATAAGATGGCGGTCCCCAGAGGTCCCATCCTTCCGAGAGTTCCTTCAGGCACCAGCCCAAGGAGCTATATATAAGAGGCTCTCTAGTTTTGTTGGGGCTCATTGTTCTAAATTTGACACACACTGGCAGCCATATCTCTTTTCCAAGTACTGTCACGATGTCCAATCCTAGGTGGTCTACAATTCCCTGGAGGCCCCTGTCTTGTCTGGAGTGTATAGGCTGTCCGTTTTTCATTATTTGTCAAGGTCATTTTTTTTTTTTAATCTCGGAATCAGTTTACCTTTCTGTTTCTTTTTTTGGTGTATTTAGTTCAAATTAGCTTAGGCCTGACCCAGGACTCAACTCCGTTTACCATACACTATCCTAGACCTCATATGCCACTGCTATTTTTTGGTTTCTCCAGTCAGTAACCCATGGCTTTCACCCTTTTGGGTGGGGAGGTCTAGGTAGGCCCTGACAATCCTTGTATACTGAGTTTTTTTTTCATGCATATCTACATTATACCATATTGTCTAGGATTATATTTGTTTCATGTGACAATACTTCCTCTTTTACTCTTTTCTCTTAGTATTTCTTATGTTTGTATCTCTTATGTCCATACCAAATGTTGTGACATGTTTTCATATACTATCTCATTATCATGTATCTGTTTGTGTGTCCTGTTTGAAATAACAATAAAATCTTTAACAACAATAAACAAAATGTAAACAGCTAGTTTGAAGAGTTTTTTTTATTCACATTGCTAAAAAAAAACAATAAGGTACTCACAGGGGTTGCAAATTTGTTAATCACACCCTTTGGGAATGGTACTCAGCATCACCTTATGCCACATTACCTCTCAAGGATGTGATTTACATATGGTTAATGCAATCCCTGGTCATTCCATATTACTTAAATGTTTCAGACCTGCCATAGTAGCTTCTAGTTCCGCTGTGACCATATTTGATCTTCCAAGACTATTCAATTATAGAAACTTGTGCAGAAAAAGCAGTACTTCATTGATAAAGAGATCCTTCATACTTGACAACCCTAGGTAAGTAAATGGGCAAATAAAGCCAGTCCTCTAAGAGACACCCTTGTATAATTGTCCTTGTGACCCTCATTTTTTGTATAAATAATTTAGAGCATCTTGCAAAACTGATAGATTGTACTTGCATGTTGCTTTAAAAATCTACTCAGCAAAGACTTCATTTCCCATGACTCTTTTGCCTTTCGGCAGGATGTGATACTGCCAGAGGGAGGCACTTCCTAGTTCCCTCCTAGTTTGAAAACAATGTTGGCAGTTGCAGCTTCTTTGTGAGACCAGTGAGAAAAGATATGCAGAGACTTTTCAGGTATTTGTTTTCTACAGTTTTATAAAAAGTTTAACTCAGAAAGGTGTTTTGTTAATCTAGAATATTTCTAGAGAGACTCTTAGCTTAAATACAGTGCAGTTTTGAGAAGTTTCTAACTGCTATGGTGGGCCAGATTGTAATTGAAATTGTTGACTTGATGCATATGTTTAATTACATGTTGCATATGTTTAATTACATGTTGTATATGTTTAATTAGTGCTTTCTTTGGTTTTACTGCATTTTTAAAGTTTTGCCATGCAGAAACTGGACTTTCAGACTAAGAAGTGTGAGCATTTGCAGTTATTAGAATGTATACCAACATGTGTTTTTTTCGGGTAAGAGAACGCTTTCTCCTCCAGGCTTTGAATTCAAATGTAGTATTTGTAATGTTGTTGTGTTTATATACTATAGTATGTTGCAAGCCAGGGAATGTTACTTGGCAATTTACTTCTCAACCCTGTGCCATTTAAGCCAAAAAAATATTTTTTTTTATTGGAACAAGGATCAAAATCAGGAACAGCTAGCTTAACAAAATAATATTAATCTGAAGAAATTGTGGCTGTGTTTGGATAGTATTTTGCAAAAGAAAACTAGACACGCTATTAATATCTGACATGGATTTTATGTTTATATATACTATGAATTTTATAGTGTTCTTGGAGTGACTACAGTTTGTGACCAAGGTATCACAGCAGATGGAAATAGCATGGGGGATGGGAATACCATAACTCTGCCTGTCCGCTGTAATTTTTCCAAAGTGAATTTCTGCAGGGGAGGCTTTGTACTGCATTTGTAGGGTGCACTGTACAGTTTGGGTTCCAGGAGAACTCAGTCTATGGCCAGCTGTGGAGGTGATCAGAAGGCTGTGCCAGTTGCTGGCTCTTGGTGTTGGGTCAAGGGGGAAAGTGGGGTGATAGGGAATTACCTGCCATAGTGGGGGTCCACTAGACCACCAGGGACAGGATTTGTCTGCTATGAGCAGGTAGGGGTTAGGGACGGGGAACCACTGGACCACCAGGGAATTCTTTCACTTTCCAAACAAGGATGAGTATCAGGGTTGGTGAGAGACTGCTGAATCACCAGGGAGCGTATTATTTTTAAACAAGGATGGGAATCTGGACATGGGAGGGGGGACGTGGTCCAGCACACTCAGCCAATGTGGTAGCATGCAGAGGAGTCCATAATGGGCATGCAGATGAGCTTATAGTGCAATGGGTTCATCTGCATCTTTGTTTGAATATTCACCCATAGGGGTTCAGGACTAACCAGTGTGTGCTGCTCATTACCCTTGTGGTTGATCTTCAGCACGTACCCTTGTAGCGCAGCACAAAGCATGGTGAACACTAGCTGTTTGCCACACTACCATGGCTGAAATTCAAATGGCTAGTGCAGTCAGTTCAGATCATGCTATTCATTTGAATATGGTGCCAGAGCCAGTTGTCCAGATTTTTTCTTGTGGCACCCCCATGTGTGTGCGTAGCTGGCTGAATTTGAATGTGGGGCCTGTAATGCCTTACTTATCAGATAAGTACAGTTTGATTTGGGTGTAACGGGTTATGTGGGTATGTAATTACATAACGACATTAACTTAAGGTTGGAAGGAACTCTAGGTTTTGAAAGACTTAGTGAAATAAGTGTTGCATTACCTACAATATTAGCATGGGAAAGTAAAAAAAAATAACTAGCAACAATAAAGTTAAAATACAATTGGTGAAAGTCTAGTGCTTTTTAACATTCTTATAATAGTAATTTCTCTTTAACTCTGTATTTTCCACTAGAACTCTGCTTTCTTTTACTCCTGTATTGTATTACCATTTGTATCTCTGCTGCTCATGCTTACTGGCTACTATACGTCCTCATTTTTACCTTTTATTTTACAGATCTGGCCAGATGTTGACTGTCTACCTTTCAGATAAGTATCGAGTCTTGTTTAATTCTAACCCCTAATCTCTCCTCTAGAACCTCTGACACTTTGTCTCCACATCCTCTCTGTGTTTTCCTTTTAGATAGTACCAGAATACTCCCAAACCCAAGCCAATCCAGCCCTGGACCTTATGACTTGAACAAAGCAGGTAAGTCATATTTAATTTAGGAGTCAAATGAGGTTTTGCAGCCCACCACCAGCAGGGCTAGTGACTGGAAAATTGATTTTCTTGTGTGGTAACCAGGTAAAATTCTAGAGACTTCTCCACTGGACCTGGTGTACTTACTGAAGTGTTACTCTTCTCCAGTATAAGTCCACAGGGCTGGCTAAAGGAAATCTTATTAGCTTAGTTACAAAAGCTACATTTAGCTAGTAGGACAGTGCCACTTTTCATGCGCAGTGAAGTAGGCGGGCTAGTGTCTTGGCCAAAGAAGGAAGTGGGGTCATTGTTGGAAGCTGAGGGGGTCAGTGTCTGGAGAAGTGGGATGCTAGTGTCTGGGGTTTTGGAAGATGTCAATGCTTAGGTTGGGAGTTATGAAGGAGGGAAGGAAGGGGCTAGTTTCAGAGCCTGTGGAGGAGAGTGTAGAGGAGGGTGTATGTGTGTCTCAGGTGTCTGAGGAGGTGGTATCCAGAGGGGTCCTTGCAGGACAGGTAGCTAACAAGTGTATATTTGATTCTCAAATGGCTGAGGAGGAAAGGTGTGGTTTCTGGGAGTCAGGGTGCCTGGGGAGGGAGGTGTATAACCATGGCTTAGAAAAGGGGATGCCTACAGAGGAAGGGTGTTCAGAGAGGCTGTGGTGAAAGAGAAGGAGAGGTGGTGCAGGGGTTGAGTCAGGAAACAGAGGGAGTGGGTTGGTTCCTAGGGCAATGGAGGAATCTAGTGTAAGGTTGAGGGCTGTGAAGTGTACAGTCAAGGGGCTACTGTCACAGCCGGTTTAGATTCCAATGGCACCCAAGCAGAAATACTTGTTGCCCCTACACTGCTTTCACATCACCCCCATCCTCCCTTCTTCTTCCTCAATCCATATCCAAAAAGTGATAAGTATTCTATGAATGTAAGGATGATGACAACAAGAAAAAATTACTTAATATAGTAATTCTTTCTTCCACGGGTATTCTTTCTGTATTCTAATCTCTGCAGTCAGCCTCCTAAGTAGAACTGCCCAGAGATAGAACACTATGCAATGTTAAACTTATCATTGGCTCATGCGTCACTTATTCAAACTTCTGCCCCTTATCAGCTGCAATGTTCCACCAACGTATCAGATATCTATATGAGCCTGCAAGGTGATTTTAACTATAATTATACCTATCTATCTATCTATGTACAACAAAACTATACTGTCTAGTAGAAACTACAATATTAACATAAACCCAACACCTGCCTGAATGCCAGAATCACCTGGAAAAGAAGGGAAGGAAAAACTCCACCCATTAGGGTTTAAACTAACGATGTCAGTGTTTGGGACTCCATATTTAAAAGCTCAGTTAAGAGTAAAGGCTTTGGTTCTGAATAAATATAGAAGAATTCTGAAGAAACAAGATTACTATGGTAAGCAATTTTTTCTTCACCCCAGGTATTACTAACTCTCTAGACTTCAAAGCAGTACCTTTGGAAGTGGGCTCAGAACCTACTTTTGGAAAGAGGCTTTGCAGGATTGCTGTAGCAAAACTGGCATCACTTCTGGATTAAGTGTTTAGACTATAGTGGTTAAAGGTGCATGTGCTGTCCTCCAGATAGCTGCTTACAGATCTCAACTAATAAAACATCTCTGACTGCCCCCATGTTTGCAGCCGTGCCCCTTGTGGAATGAGCTCTCAACCCTGCTGGGGCTCTTGCTAACTTCAATAGCGAAACTGAATGCACTGGATTATCCAGTGAGAAGTGGACCTCTTTAGTTGGGTTACCTTTACCACAGCCTCATAAGTCAGGAACAACTGTTTGTCTTGCCCACGCATCTCTTGTGTGTATCATGTAGTAACTTAATGCCCTCTTGACATCCAGACTTTGGAGTCTGCGCCACCTGAACTGGTATGCTCAGTGAAGAAGACTGGCATGGTAATGGACTGGTTCAATTGAAAGTCGAGACCACCATGGGAGGAAATTTCTTTTGTTCATAATACTACCTTGTCTCTGAAGGAAAGATAACTCTTCTAGACACACAAGACCTGAAGCTTCACTAATTCTTTCTAGTTGAGATGATAGCAACTCAGAAGAAGAGTTTCCAGGTAACATACTTTAGGTGTGCTGAAGCCATGGGCTCAAATAGGGCCCATGAGCTGGTAATGCATATGTTCAGGTCCCATGCTGGTCCTGGTTCCTAATAGGTGGGTGGAATGGCACAGACCTTCAAAAAAACTTTTGAAAATGGGACTGGATGCCATGGAGGTGCTCCTCCCAGCAGAAATGTAAGCAGATATTGAGGATAAATGCACTTTCAAGGATGTATGTTGCAGACCCTGGGAGTGTAAGTAGGTAAGATAATCCAGAGCAGCTGGTATCCCCACGTGAGAGGGGGAGGTACCCTTGGGAGCACACTAAACAGAGAACTCTTTCCATTTTGAAGCATAGGTCTTCTTAGTAGAAGGCTCTGTAGCTCTTCACGGATATCCAGGACACTTAGAGTGTAAACTTTAAGTCCTCAAGAGCCATGCTTTGAGTTGAAGAGATCTGTTTGGGGTACAGGATCCTACCCTGATGGGAGATCAGCAGGTTGTGCCTCCTGTAGATGTGTGCTGGTTTGCCACAGACATGGAGAATCATAGAGATACCACGGCTGTCTGGCCCAGTCTGGTGCTATCAAGATCATTGATGCAGGTTGTGACCCAGTTTGATCAGAACTTGAAAATGAGAGGAAAGGAAAAGCATATAGGCTTCTTCCTGACTAGTCCATTGTCAAAGCATCTAGTGGGATTGTACACTTGGCTGGTAGTTCATAGAAAAAGAGGCAGATGATGACTCAAGGGATGCGTAAGAGATCTATCTCTTGTGTGCCCCACTCCATGAATACTGCCTCCAATATCTGTTTTGTTGATGGACCACTTATGGTGGGCCAGATTGATTCTGTTCAGAGCATCTGCTAGGGTTCTGTCTTTCCTGGCACATGAATGGCCTGTAGGAGGCCTTCAGTGTGTAAGCCAAACTCAGATCTTCACTGCTTCAATGTGTACAGGGCATGACCTTGTTCCCCTTGCTTGTTTTTATGCAGTACAACTATTGTGGTGTTGTCTGTCCGTCTGCACCACTTTTCCTTCTAGATGGTGTACATGCTCAGTGCCAGGAACACTGCCCTCAGCTCCAACAGATTTATATGCTGGAGTGACTCTGCGCTGGACCAGGTTCCATGAGTGTGTGTTCTCCAAGTGGGCACCCCACCCTAACAGGGAGGTGTCGGTTGAAGAATGGCTGATGGGGTTTCCCATTGAAAGGATACCACTCCCTGAAGTTGTCGCCTCCTTCCACCACTGAAGGGCTTACAGCAATGTTCTTGTTACTGGAATTGGTTTTGAAAGCGTGTCTTTCCTTTGGCACCAATGTGCACTGGAATTGAAACTGTCGTCTCATTTGGAACCTGTTTAAAACTGTGCCTGTTATTGCAGCCATGTGTCCCAGAAGCTGCAAAAATTGTCTTGCTGGTTTTGGCTGTTCAGCCTGGAAAAGAAGCTTATTCGCCGGATGTGTTGTACTCTGTCCTGAGGAGTAATGCTCTTCCTCTAAGTGTTCAGTTCTGTTCTTGAAGTACAGAACCTGTACTGAAGTGAGAACAGATTTCTCCTGATTTACCAGGAACTCTAGTGAGTGTAACAGGTTTAGTGTTACCTGCAGCTGATCTTGCACATGCCTGAGTGAGCTTCCCACCACCTAGCCAGTTATCGAGGTGGGGGAAGACTGATAAACCTCACTCTTAGTTGTGCCACCACCACTGCCAGATGCTTTGCAGATACCATTGGGGTTGAGAAGAGACTGAAGAATAGGGTTGCAAACTGGTAATGTCCTGATGGAAGTCTGAATCTGAGATATTTTCTGTGAGATTCTTTCTTGGAATGTAGAAATAGGCATCTTCAGATCCAGAGATGCTAGCAATCTTCCTTCTGAATGACTGGCAGAATAACTGCCAATGTGACCATCTTGAACTCGGCTTTACTAAGTACTTGTTCAGTAGACTGAGTTCTTGGAATAGGTCACCACCCATTTTTCTTTTGGTGAGAAAGTATCTTGAGTAGAACCCCTTCCCTTCTTGCTGAGGTGGAACATGTTCTACTTTTTAACAGGAGGAGGCTTTGAACCTCCTTCTCCAATAGTTTATTTTCCAAGAGAGAAGTGGTTTTGAACACTCTTGTTCTCAAGAGAGGGAATTACTTGAAACTTAGGGGCAGACCCTGACTCACCGTGTTCCAGGACCCACTTGTTCATGGTAATGGAGTCCCAAGCCTGAAATAGTGAGCCAGCCTGCCTCTTACTGGGATACCGCTGGGAGACGGTCTTGACCACTGAGTCAGAGATTCTGTTTTGCTGGGTCTAGCCTGGTAGTCTGGAATCATTCCCGAGCCCCTTTCACCCTGTCTCTGAACTACCTTGTCTGCTGCGCGGATATTGCTGGATATTGAGAGACAGCCTGGGCCTGATTAAAAGGTCTGGTGTAGCTGCTCCACCTCATGCTCCCTTCTGTATGACCTGTGGAGAGGAGGGTCTCCTTTGTCAAGTTGCTCGTATAGGTGGTCTTGTACTGGCCCACCTCTTCATATAAGCCTCCAGTCTGTTGGCCAAATATTGAATGATTCTCCGGAGGAAATCCATAGCCTTGGTTTGGGTATCCTGTGTAAGATTAGTGGTCCTAAACCAGGCCAACCTCCTAAGAGCTATGGTAAGGTCATCCATCTGGAAGCAGTATCACTGCCATCTGCTGCCATCTGAAATTGGTATTTTGCTGCTTCCAACCCAAACCTGGCTATTCTCAGCCAAATCATCCGAGAGGCCCGAAGAAGCGTTATCTACCACGGGCAATCCTGACTGCCACAGTGACTTTTGATACTGTGCAGAATAAGCCTGGTAAACAGCCTGTCTGACTCCCAGTGAGGATGCCAGGTAGCCCTTCTTGGCCACACTACCTATTTTGCATGAATCTTTCTCTGGTGGGTGTGATGCCACTGTCACCCTTTCCTTCTCACAGGCTGCTTGCTGGATTATCCCTTGATGGTCAGGGTGAGCGAAGAGGAACAAAGCCCCCTGTCTGTCCAGCTAGTACTTTTTTTCTGCCTTCTTGTCGGGGGGGGGGACAGAATTTGGAGTTTAAAACCTTAAACAAGTCTTTTTGAAAACTTGTTGATAGGAGTAATATCTTCTTTGTGGTGTTAACCCCATCATTTCCACGTTTGGCCCTTCCTCATCCTCTATAACCTCTGTGGTAGCCAAATCAAGGGCTTCCACTATTTTCCTAATGAAGGGAAAATGAGAGGAAAATCCTCTGCTCTAGGAGGAGACCCAAATTCCTGTTCAGGTGAGATCTCAGCCTCAATAGGTTCACCCTCATCTACTTCAGGCAAGTCATACTCCTCAAACTGCATCTGCTCCTGGGATGGAGTTGGGACAGAAGAAGATCCAACCAGGACTCGAACCGGTGTTGGAAGAGTTGGAGCAGGTATAAGACCCTGCAAAGCCTGTATGGCCTTCATGGCCTGGTCAATCTCTTCTGAGGATGGCAGGCTGTGAGGCACAGATGAAACCCCCTTTGGTTTCACAGTAGTTCAACGTGTTTGTTTTCTTTGTCTTTTGGCAGGAACTGGGGAGTCAGTCAGTTCACCCACCTTTACTACTGAAAGCTGCGTCACCCTTGTCAGGGGTGCTCAGTTTGGACAGTGAGGTTTCACCTGCATGTTTAAAGGGTGTGGGTTGGTCAGAACCCACAGCACCCATCTCAAGTTTTCTTTGGACCCTTTCCAGCCTCTTGAAAATTGTCTTTTGTGGAAATGATTAGCAGATTTTGCAATCTGATGAAAACTGTTCATTTCCAAGGCAGACCATGCATAAGCCATGCTTCTCTGCCTTGGCAAAAACATCCCCACACTTGTTTTTTTTTGCTTTTATCTTTCTCCCCCCTGGCCTTGGCCATCTCCTTGTCCAGCTGCCATCCCCATGCCTTGCTCCTTCAGGCACTCACCCCTGCAACTCCCACAGCTTACTCCCCCATGGCGGGGCTGTGAGGAGCCCCCTACTCACCTGCCAAGCAGGATTCAGTTCATGGTGTTACCGCCAGAGATGAAGTGCCAGGGGACAGCCATCAAGCCACCACGACCATCCACCAGGTTCTTTTTCCTACATATTTTCTCCCTTATGGGCATTCGCCATGCAGTGACACCAGCAGTGGGCACACGATGTGCACTCGTGTCTCTGACTAAGCATCTGCTGAGCTCCTGTCCCTTTACTTGTGGCAGCCAGAGTGTCAAGCCCCAGCCTCAGCCAGGGGTCAATTGTGTGCCAACAACAGATCGCCCCCCCTCCCCAGAGATGAAGAGCAGTCCGTCAGACACTCAATCCATCTCCTCCCTGCCGACCCCTGGTGGCCCACACTCATTCCCAAATGCAGATCACTGGCATGGCGCAAGGTGTGGCATCCAGTACCTCAGCCCTCAGTGCCACTAGGCCAGACAATGTCCCCACACTTAAGGCAATTTTTAAACCCTGGGGGTCCAGCCTTTTTCTGAGGTTTTTCTGCCATCATCAAATTGATTACGTAAAACAGAACTGCAAATAAAGTAAACTCTTTTTTTTTCCGGTTGCAGTCGGTTTAGCAACTGGTGAAGGTTCCAATACAGACGAGATAGAACAACTTGAACTGGGTTAGCGGTTCACTGAACCGGCTTGGCAGCTAATAGAAGCAGGAATTTATTTAAAATAAAATACTAAAAATAACTAAACTGAACTGGAGATAAGGAAGTAAAAGCTCTGGAAAGGGATTTAAGGCTTGGTTCCCCAACAGTTATACCGAACCGTGAGGAACCAAGAAAATTAAACCAAAAACACTAAAATAAGCACTAAACTAACAGTAGGAATTTAAACAGAAATAAAGGCAGCAGTAGGAGTAATTAAAGTACTTATTTTCAGTGAAGAACCACCCAAGGAATGGCTGAGAGGGAAGTCTCTGAGGCATCTTGCCTTGTCAGACAGAGAAAGAAATCTGATATGTTGGTGGAACATTGCAGCTGATAAGGGCAGTAGTTTGAATCAGTGGCATGAGCCAATGATAGGTTCTATCATTTGTATAGTGTTCTGTCTCTGGGCAGTTCTATTTAGGAGGCTGACTGCAGAGAGTAAGGAATATTGAAGAATACCTGGGTGAGAGTTATGGTTTTTAGATAGACACTTGTTTGCATTTCAAGATGATTTCTGCTTATATGTTCTACTTCAGTGCGCCTTTTCTGTGCTGGCGCCTGCTGCCACTCTGGTCTGCCAGCTTCAAAACTGCCACTGGCTACCGTCATGGGGGGCTGTAAGGAAAACATGCTAGTGTCAGGTGCTGTGGAAGAAGGGGGCTAGTATCATAGAAGCTGTGGAGGGAGGTGGCAGACATTGAGTGCTGTGGACAGTGGTGGCTGGTGTTGGGTGCAGTTGATGAAGGTGAGCTGGTGTAGGATGCTGTGGAGGTAAGAGGGCTAGTGCCAGATGCTGCAGAGGGAGGAGGCTATTGTCTGGGGCCATGGAGGGAGGAGGCTAGTATTGGATACTGTGGAGGCATATGGCGTAGTTTCAGGTGCTTTGGAGGGAGGGGACTCGTGTTGGGTACATAACACTGTGGGGATGATTAAACACCAAAAGCATGAGTGAATAAAGTTTTCAGACACTGCTTAAAAGCCACTACCCCTGGCATACAATGTGCCTCCTTTTGGTCATGTGTTGTTAGACTCACTTCCCTCCCTGTGCCCCTAACTAGGGAATCATTTGAAAAGAATAAACAAGGTAAACTGTGAGGAACTATTTAGCCTGAGCGACAACTGAGACATGGGTGGTATGAATGGAAAATGACGAAAAAGAGGTTAAAGAGTGATATGAGAAATATTTATTTTATAGAAAGGGTAATACAGTCTGCCAGTCAAGGTGATGGGTGCCAAAACCATAAATGATTTCAAGTATGGCTGGGACCAATTGCAGGATGCAGTGGTTACTCAAGATGGCTATAGTATGTAGGGTAAGAGTGGGGTAGATAGTAAGGGCTAGTCCCCCGTATGGGCAATTGGTCCTGGGGTTTAATAGGGAACTACAGACAGACTGGATGGACCTTTGGCCTTTTCTGTCATCTTTTTCTATGTTTATATTGTATCATATGTATTTTCCTGTTACCCACTATGTGAATCTCCTCCATCTTTGGTCTGTGTCCCAATGTCATCCGTGATTCTAGTGGTGCAATTTTTTTTGGGGGGGGGACTGCATTTGTGCCCTATCCCTTGATGTGGGATACGTACTAGATGCAGGCCCCACCCCCACAAAAAAGTACAGGGAATGAACTGTATCTTTACAGGTACTGTACAAGGCATCCTTTTGCAGGTATAGGACAGGTACTAAGCAGAAAAAGAAAAGACAATGTGCAGACATTGGACAGTACTGCTTTTTTTCAGCATGGACTCCTCCTCAGCCTTTTAGCTAACCCTTCTTGACTCCTGATTGGTGCTTTAAGTTGGCAAGGCCCTTTGCAATCAATCAGGAGTGAGCTCCCCCCCCCTCCCAGAGGCGGGACTCTGTCAAGATAGTGCCTCCCGACTACTGTTCTTACCTCTTTTGAGACCCCTGTTTTCACGCTTTGTGAGGTAAACACTACCAAGTTATGGTGTGAGTGGATAGGGCTGGCGATTCCCTAGACATGCTACCTTATTCTTTTTCAAGTTATAGCCTGTAGTTGTCAGGAACATCCAAATAACAGCCCCCCCACCAACAAGTTTAATTTACTCTCTGGCTGATCCTGCTGCCAATATCAAGATGTCCTAATAATGTTAACGCTAGCCAGCATGCACCAAATATTGCCTACCTGGAGTTAAACGGAAGGATAGCTTGCCCCCCCAACCCCAGTAGCCACTTAATTAAAGCTATATATTTTTGTAATAGTGTTTTTTTCTGTTATTACTTTTTGGGCTTCTGCTGGCTACCACAGCTATCTCTGGGCTTTCCCAGCCCTAATGTGCACTACCAACCCCTTCCCGGCTCATGTACTGACCCTCTCAGGCTTGATTGCAGCTGCAGGTGGCTTGTCTGTTACTTCCCTTGGGGAGCGTTCAATCTTACCTGCATCCTGCAGACCTTTACAATGAAATTTAGCCCTCTTGCATTCTAAAAGCCACAGTGTGGCTTAAACTATGTGACACCTCTCTCTCTGTCTCTCTCTCTCACTCTGTCTCTCTCCCCCTCTCTCCCTCCCTCCCTCTCTCTCTCTCTCTCTCCTCTCCCTCCTCCTCTCTTTCTCTCTCTCTCTCTCTCCTCCTTTCTCTCTCTCCTCTCTCTCTCTCTCTCTCTCTCCTCCCTCCTTCCTCTCTCTCTCTCTCTCTCTCCTCCCTCCTCCTTTCTCTCTCTCTCTCCTCCTCCTCTCCTTTCTCTCTCTCTCTCTCTCTCCTCCCTCCTCCTTTCTCTCTCTCTCTCTCCCTCCCTCCCCCTTTCTCTCTCTCTCTCTCTCCCTCCTCCTCTCTCTCTCTCTCTCTCTCTCCCTCCCTCCTCCTCCTCTCTCTCTCTCTCTCTCTCCCTCCTCCTCCTTTCTCTCTCTC
The DNA here is from genome assembly GCA_016271365.2 of Neoceratodus forsteri. NCBI lineage: Eukaryota > Metazoa > Chordata > Ceratodontiformes > Ceratodontidae > Neoceratodus > Neoceratodus forsteri. The sequence goes on along the minus strand of CM057456.1, from coordinate 676,909,852 downwards.
TCTCTCCTCCTCCCTCCTTTCTCTCTCTCTCTCTCTTCTCTCTCTCCTTCTCTCTCTCTCTCTCCCTCCCTCCTTTCTCTCTCTCTCTCTCTCTCTCTCTCTCTCTCTCTCTCTCTCTCTCCTCTCTGCCCATCTCCATTTTCCTGTACAGATCCCTTTCCCTTGCAGGGTTCACTGCATCCTAAAGGGATGAAGGCTCTGGCTTCCACTCCCCCAGCTTCCCTTCCATGTCCCTTCCACCTAACCCCTCCTGTGCCCCTTCCTTAAGACCATCAATACTTTCATCTGTCATCTCTCCATTCCTTTGGGTTCTCCACATCCTGAATGGGTGTCAGCACTAGTTCCCTCTCCCTCTCTCCTTAGCCCAACTTACTTTCCTCCTTCCTTGGCCAGCCCCCCCCCCTTTGCAGGGTTCTCTGCATTCTGAAGAGGGTGTGAGCACAGGTTTCCCTATCCCTTTCCCCTTAGCCCAAGTTGACTTTACTCTGCCAACTCCCCATCCCCCTGCCACTGCAGGGTTCTTTACCTCCTGAAGGGGTGAATGCAATGGCTTCCTTTCTTTTTTCACCATTCTACCCACAATTCTTCCTTAACTGTCCCTCCCACTTCACACTATCCCTAGTAACCCCAGCCCTAGTCCATGTTCCTTTATCCTTTTCCACCTTTCCCCTTTATCTTTTCTAATGACGTCTCCCTTGTCCCCTAACAGTTGGTTAAACAATGTTCCCTAACAAGGGTTCTCAATACCTTGGGGGGGGGTGAAGGCCTTGGTCTCTCCCCTTCCCTCCCTTCTACACCCACTCCTGGTATTTTACATTCTAGCTCAATCAGCTAGCACTTAGCTACTGTCATCCCAACAGCACTTACCCCCAGGCCTCCTTACAATCTCAAAGCACTAGCATTGTAATCTAATTTCAGTCTCTCCACACTTCATCACCTGGTTTAAGTCAACTGTCATATCCAATAATGTTTGCTGCTCTGCTCACTATGAGGCTGTGATGTAACACACGTTCATGTTTTTTAACCTGGTCTTTAATTGAAATGTATAGATTTTGTATGCTGCACTAGTTCTTAATTATCTACTACTTGTAATGTCTATGTTTCTGTTCTCTGTCTCTTGTAAATGATTGTCCCACGCTTCTTATGTAACCTCCCCAGGACAATTCTGGAAATGACCTGTTTACTGTTCATATTGCTTTCCTGGTGAATCTCTTCTAAATAAATAAACACCTGACAATTCTACTGCTGCCATCTTTTCTTCTCCCATTCTTACAAAGGCCCCCCCACCTTCCAGGCTTTATTATTGTCACGGGAGTGGTTTTACTCCCTAGCAGCTCTTGCCACATCTGCACTCCCTTCCTGGCTCAGCATTACTGTGGGAGTGGTTTCACTCAAAATGGCAGCTCCTGCCACCTTCCAGACCCACTTCCAAAACTGCTGTTGCGGCCAGAGGATGTGGCTCTTCCATGGTCACCTCCCTGCTGTTGCTTCAGTCCCTTGTGGTGTAAAACAAACTTTGCTGCAAGTGATGGTTTGGGAAGGTGAAGGAGAGTGCTTCTATTCTTCCTCCACTTCCCTCTGGTTCCTTTCTGTCTTCTCAAGTCTCTCTCTCGCTCACTTTTCCCCCACCCATGCAGAGTTGGCAGCAGCCTGAACCGTGCATGGGCTGAGAGTTACAAGTGCCCACAGGCCTTTTCACTGTAGCACAACTGCGCTATGTGGCTGGCTGCAGGTGCAACCCAAGCGTATCCACCTCCTGCCACTATTCCACATTGGCAGCACCCACACAATACTAGGGCTGAAAGAGCCCCCACTAGACCCCGGAGAAGGGTACCAATTCATTTCAAAGGAAAATTGGCCTTAGCCACGGGGTACAAGACAGTCAGAGCTACCATTTTTCTTAGTAGCCCCTCCTTGGCATACCTAGCCCACAAGACCACCAGTAGCATTCTTTTATTTACCAACAGGCCTACTAGCCCCTGGAAAGTCTACACTAGCCCACCTGGCTATCAGGTACAACACTGGTCACAGAGCCTACCAATAGAAGCACAGGGGCCTTTGGCTGAGCCCTCTCCCAAACCACACTTCCTTTCCTCTCAGTTTTTCTCTTCTATTTTCTTCCCAGCTAACCTAATTTTATTTTATTTGACATGTCTGACAGGCCAGGGACTCCTAACCTTCAGATAAGTATATTTCTATACCTAACCTGTCATTTCCTTCCTTACTGTACCATCTAAGAGCTATGGATCCTTTGTGACCCCCTTTTCTTTTCTTTTCTTTTTTTTTTATACAGGTGTCGTGAGATGCATCCCTTCAAGATTCCTACCTCTGGCCTATAGTGCTCAGAGTATAGACCCCTCAACTTAATCTGTATTGGTGGGTTGACTCAGCTGTAATGGTGTGCCCACACCTATTACATGCTGGAGGTGGAACCACTAGCTCTTGAGCCCACCCCCCAAGCAATGGTGTCATACTCACTGTCATACCCCTCTAAGCCCTGGCAGCAGGCTCTCAAACTTCATCCCCAGCCTCAGGTTTTCCCACCCTGTAGCAATGTTGTTAGGCTCCTGATTGCCCACAATCATGGTCATAGGTTTACAAACCCCCAGTGTCCTAGGTGAGAGCAGTGGGGTGGTCCCTAGGTGGTCCAGATGGGAGAAGAGGGCGAAACTATGTGGGGGAGCCTATTATGTGGGTCCCCTGGGAGGACCAGGGGGGAAGAAGCCATATGGGGAAGCCTTGTTGGGGGGTTCCTTGCTGATTCGGATGAGTAAATAGGCCCGGGGCGATAGGTGGTCTGTGGGGGAAGGCAAGGTGGCTTGAATCCTGGTTCTGGGGTCCGTGAATGGTGTGAAAGAAGGTGTAGGAACATCCAACAGCACTCCATTTGTGGTTGCGTTATTGAAGACAGAGCGACGACATTCAGTTAAACGCCATTTCACAAAAGCTGTGCACAACCAGAGCGCTTGAGTGCACGAAACCGGCTGGGAATTATCTAGTTGTGCTACCTGACTTTTGTGAGGCTTGGCATTTTGAACTGAATGTCATTAAACTTATGCTTACGTCGACGCTAACTACAGAGTGCTGAGTTTTGCTTTTGTTGGATTTTTACATCGCTACTTGAGCACCTGTGTATACGGAGGAGCTGTTTTTGCTGTATGTAGGTGGTGTCAGCATTCTAGTATCATGACCCTAATCATGGTGGAAGATGAAGGGACAGTATCACAGCATACTAAATTGCCACATCCCGATATCCAGGAGCCTGAAAATTGCAGCCCAACAGTCTGTATCCCGACAGTCTGGAATTGCTCACAGCAGAGTTGGCAATTATAAATGGAGGGGGGTTAAGGTGGCAAAAACCCCCGAAATACAGAGAAAACCTCAACTGCAGGCAATTCCAGACTTATGGGATACCTACCTTCGGGCTATAATGTTTGGGCTCCTGAGTTTTCGGATTCGGCATTTTGGTATGCCGTAGTAAATCTGATGTTGGCGCATGTGGGTATCTGGCCCCTGATTTAGGGTCCTAAGGATGGTATGAGCGGGAAAAGTGGATGCAGATGTGTTTTAAACCCAAGTTCTATGGACCTAGGGTGCTACAGGTGGGAGATGGGAGTGGAGGTGAGTGTAGGATCCTTGTATAGGAATCCTATGGCTGATCCATTTGAAAACAAGCATTTGTCAATGCCGAATGTTGCTTGCTTATATATGCTGTTTAGGTATTTGAAGTGATAGTTCCATGCATAAGAACTGTCATGTGCCCCCCCAAGACATCCACCGTGCTTTCTGTTCAGTATTCACAGAAGAAGGTCAGGGGCAAGGCCACAGCAGTATAGCAGATGCAAGGGTGAAAAGGTGGACAATAGTCCATTCACAAGCAGAAGAATTCTGCAGGAGGTGAGGCAGTATAGCGCAGTGGTCTAAGGCTCTGAGCTGCAAATCTGGTGACATCCAGCAGATCAGACCTGGGTTTGAATCCCACAGCTTCCACTTGCATACTGTGTGACCCTGAGCAAGTCACTTAACCTTCTTGTGCTCCCAGGTCGCTCCTGTAAAAAAGATTTCAGCTTAGTGTGCTATACCTGGTTAAACAACTAAAATAAAAAAAAAAAATAAATAAATAAAAATAAATCGAAGGTGGACAAAGCGATGGGACCAGATGGCACATACCCAAAGATATTAAGAGAACCATGAAGGGAGACAGCAGTATCTTTAGCAGCCATGTTCACTGAGTCATTCAACACGGGGTGGTACCAGAGAATTAGAGGAGGGTACATGTGGTCCCTCTATACAAATCCAGCAGTAGGGAGGAGGTGGAGAACTATAAGCTGGTCAGCGTCACCTCAGTAGTGGGGAATATCATGGAGACATTGCTTAAAGAAAGGATAGTGGGGCATTTAGAAGCCATCAGATCCCAGGACCATAGGCAACATGGATTCACAGTGAGGAGGTCATGTCAGACAAATCTGGTTGATCTCTTTGACTGGGTGGACAAAGGAAGTAAGTCAGGGTGGGGCAGTGGACAACGGCCACCCTTGATTTAAGCAAAGCCTTTGACACCATCCCACATAGGAGGCTGATAAACTAGCTAAGTAGGCTGGGCATAGGGAAAGGGTGGTAAACTGGGTTAGAAACTAGCTAACAGACAGGAGGCAGAGAGTGGTGGTAAATGGAGTGCAGTCTGGGGAGAGGAGGTGGCCAGTGGGTGCCACAGGATTGGTCCTGGGGCCAGTCCTGTTCAATGTCTTCATTAGTGACATTACAGAATGGCTGAAGGAAAGGTCTGCCTGTTTGCAGATGACACCAAGATCTGTAATTAGTGGATACCCCAGAGGGGTGGAGAAAAATGAGGAGGGACCTGGGGAAGCTCAAAATGGTCTGGACTGCCAACTGAAGTTTAATTCAAAAAGTGCAAAATTATGCACTGGGACACAGAAACCCAGGAACCCAGGGAAAGCTGCAGGATGGTGGGGAGGGAGGGAGGGAGTTGCTATCAGTCACAAAGAAAGAAAGGGACCTGTTTTTTTTTATTTCAGATGACCTGAAAATGTCAAAGTGGTAAGGCAGCCGGGAGGGCCAGTGACATGCTGAGGTGCATAGGCAGGGGTATCGCCAGCATAAGGAGGGAGGTAGTGATGCCGTTATATAAAACCATGGTCAGGCTTCATATGGAGTACTGTGTGCAGTTCTGGAGATCGCACCTTTGTAAGGATATTAACAGGCTGGGGATGGTACAGAGTTTGCAACACAAGACTTATGAGGAGAAATTAAGGGACCTCAATATGTACTCACTGGAAGAGAGGAGGGAAAGAGGGGATATGAAAGAAACATTCAAGTACCTCAAGGGTATAAATATAACTACTGAGAAGCAGGAGACAGCTGCTATAGACACATGCCAGCTTCTGTGTGATATTTTTTGTTCTTATAAATCTGTAATCTCCAGTATTTCAGTAACCACATGACCACACTGCCTTCTTTAGGCAATTTTATGGTGGTTGATGCCTGGTGTCAGAAGGCAGACAGAGGGCTCACCAGATTGTGTTTCCATTTGAAAAACTTCATAGAGTGTTCTTTCACTGGAAAGTGTTTTGGAAAGCTGGTGAAGGTCTCACAATTTTTATTATGATTTTATCTCCTTATGTCTCTTCCTTTGGTCCACCCATCCCCACACCCCAACAGTCAGCAGCAGCCACAGCTGCAGTCTTCTTCTGCCAAGATGGTGGGTAAGCAGCTGCCTTCACAGTCTGTGAAGTCTGGCATCTTTCAGTGCCACTTATGGGTCATCTTCCAACATAGGCAGGCGCCAGCCCAAAACTAACTCAGGAGAAGTAGCTTTCAAAGTGGGGAAGAAATGAAGTGAGCAGTAATCAAGTACTCATTCAGATGCGGCACCAATTTTAAGATCAGCATACTGGTGTGGACACTGCAAATAGAACCTTAGCTCTTTAAACAGCCTTACGAAGAGTAAAGGCTTTTCGAAACACTGCGGTTCTGTTTATTGTACTGTAAGTAGGCTGCATCTAATTCAGTAATTTACTGTACCTTACATCTAGATGTATGGTAAGCCCAACTTTAAACACTACACCTGAATGAACACATGATGCCATAGAAACATAGAATTTGTCAGCAGAAAAGGACTGTTCAGCCCTCCAGTCTGCCCAAGTGTGCTCTACCTACTTGTTACTCCTGCCTGTATATGTTACTGCATGTCTCATTCTGCTCGTGCCATCAGGACCTCTTTGTGAATGAGCTTACTCAATGGATTTTTCCTGTAATGAACTTGAACCTACTCCACCTCCATAGCCCTATTGATCTCCGTCTGACACCCCCTTCTCCTTTTTCTAATATACCGCTATGTTTATCCCATGCATGCTTCATGCCCACTACCATTTTAGCTTCCACCACTTCTCCTGGCAGTCTGTTCAAGGCTTCTATCACCCTTTCAGTAAAGAAATATTTCTTCACGACTATCCTAATCCCCCCCAGCTTCATTGTATGTTCCTTGGTTTGGGTGCTCATCCTCATTTGAAGGAAACTCCTCAACTGTATCCTGTTTACCCCTGTGGGGTACTTTGTAGGTCTTGATCATGTCACCTCTCGCCCTTCCCTCTTCCAGAGTGTACATGTTGAGATTCTTCAGCCTTTCCTTGTAGGGATTCCTGTGAAAATCCTGAACCATTTCAGTTGTCCTCCCCTGGAAAACCTCCACCTTATGTCCTTTCTGAAGTGTTGACTATAAAACTGGACACAGTCTTCCAGCTGGGGGTACACCAGGGAGTGATACAATGGCAGCACAACAACCCTCCTCCTCCTACTGGAGATGCCACTCCTTATGCACCCCAGAATCCAATTTGCCTTGCCCATAACCTTGTCACACTGTACTGTCACCTTGAGGTCCTCTGATATAATAAACTCAAGGACCCTTTCATGTCTAGTCAGTATCAGTATCTCCTCTCATCCTATACTCAGCATCGGGGTTCCTGTGCCCTAGGTACATGATTTTACACTTGTTGACACTGAACCCCAACTAAGTAAGAAAATGGAATTGATTTGAATGAATTGCAGGCTTTTAAGCAGCTTTTCAGGGGCGTGTATATGTGTGTGTGGTGTGGGGGGCTCTGCTACTATAGCTATTTGCTTTTGATTTTGGCCTCAAATCAGGTGCACTCCTGTAAACAGATAAAACATGTTTAAGAAAGACTCATAAATGTGATAAAGGCTTTGCACTTTAGCATGGGCTGAGCTTACAGACAGGCGTGATAGAAACATAGACTTTGACAGCAGATAAGGACCACTTGGCCCACCTAGTCTGCCCATTTCCCTACCTACAGGATAAACTGCAGATCCTAGTTACCCAACAACCTATTTCTTCCTACCCCCCGCAAGAAGTGCCTTATGCCTGTCCCATGCATTCTTGAATTCTCCCACAGTTTTAGAGCCTACAATCTCCTCAGGAAGGCTGTTCCATGCATCCACCACCATCTCTGTGAAAAAATACTTCTTCAAATTGCCCCAGAGCTGTCCCCCCACCCATCTTCAAATTGTGTCCCTTGTTCTTGCACATCTCTTTTCTGAAAGATGCTACCCTCTTGGACTTTGTTGATTCCACTAAGGTACTTGACATTTCTATCATGTCACCCCCTTTCACAAGGGTATCATATTAAGCTCCTAAGTCTCTTCTCATATGGTTTCTCTTGTAGACCCTGTACCATTTTAGTTGTCTTCCTCTGACTGCCTCCATCCTGTCTATGTCCTTGCAGAGATGGGTTCTCCAGAACTGGATGCAGTGCTCCAGATGGGGTCTCACCAACTGTCTGTACAGAGGGATAACAAGTTCCTGTTTTCTGCTGGTGATGCCTCTCCTAATACATCCCAGTATCCCTCCAGCCCTCCCTACTGCCTTCTCACATTGCTTTCTAACCTTAATGTCATCTGATATGATTACCCTCAGGTGTCTTTCCATTTTTGTTGTTGTTACTACCCCCCACCCATTGTGTAACCTTCCCCTGGGTTTTTGTTTCCCAGGTGCATTATTTTGCACTTCTTTGCATTGAATCCAAGCTGCCATACTTCTGACCATTCCTCCAACCTTGTCAAGTCCCTGCTTATCCTTTTCATGCCTCCTTGTGTATCAACCCTGCTGCAGATCTTTGAGTCGTCTGCAAAGAGGCATTCTTTTCCTTCCAGTCCTTCTGCAATGTCACTTATAAAGACATTAAAAAGGAGATGCAGTCTGTTCCTAATTAATGAGCTTCCCACTGGTCACCTGTGAGCCTCTTATGGGCCAGAGCTTACTACACAAGCATTTTTCAATGTCAAATGATTGCTTGCTGGCATTAGCAGTGGAAGTGCAGGAGTTAGACAGATGGGGCCCGATTCTCAAAGCCCTACATTGGACGCAAGGTGCCAGCGGTGAACAGATATGGTCCAAAGTGCACCTTGCGTCCATGACTGCTCTCCGTGCAATTCACAAAGGTGGCCTGCATCAACCGCAGTCCACTAGCCCCAAACAGGTCTTGCACCTGCAATGCACTTCAGCACAGTGGTAGTGGAACTGCGGCTGATGCAAGCTGGATCCTGCAATTCACAGACATCACCTGGTGGGAGAAATTCTAAGTGCCCTTAGACAAGCCTGGGCAGACATAAAGGGGACTAAACATTCTCCCTGGGTGGCATGCTGCAACATGCAAAACTTTCATGGGTAATGGTCCACCCACCATACACCCATGAGTGTGGCCTTGTATGTGTGGCCCCCATCCTAGTGGTCCAATGGCACCCCTCACAGCTCCCTGATGCCACCTATGTACCATGTTGGTACCCCCATCCTGATGTGGCTCTCCAGATCCCCAATGCCTGCCCCATAGGCGCTACTGCAGCACCAACTTATGGTGGTACAGTCTCCACCCATGACCCAGCAGGTGGTGCCCAAACCCCCCCCCCGTACACCAGTCCCAACTACTCCCCAGTGCCCGGCACATCCCACCACTCACCTCCGTGACCAGGTACCAATTGCACCAAATATGGTGGGGGGACACTGGCCCACCAGGTTGGGTACACATGTCCATTATCTAGTGGGACAGGGGTCCTGTGTTAGTCTCTGGTGGTCTGTGGTGGACCTGTGTGGTGTGCCACATGTTTACAGCAGGGTTCCGGTCAGCGCAAGCATGGGTACTTAGCTGCTGGAACCCCCCCATACCTGAATCAGGTGCAGGGTCCCTGGCGCACCAGGCAGTGGTGCAAGTTGCTGTTTGCCGCAGCTTGTGCCAGATGCAGACCCCTATGAGAATCAGGTCTATGCAGTATAGGAATGGCAGAGAAGTACTGAACTGACTCCAACCCCTCCCCCTCCCTGCCGAGATGGACAGGCATTGGGGTGTGCCTTTGGGTCGTCACCCATAATGGTCACAACATTTCACCTCACCCTACCCTGCAGACACTGACAAGTGTCGAGGTGTGCCTTGGGTGTTCGGGCTTTACTCATCTCATTCCATAAGGGAATATGCTGAAATGGGTGCAGTGTAGAAGAATGGGTTGAACTCTGTGGCCAAAGAGTCCAAGGCGCACCTCAATGCCTGTCACTGGCTGCAGGGTGCGGGTGGGGGTGGAATGGTATGAGCATTACTGCCAACAATCCCAAGTCACATCCCTGAGGCCTGTCAGTCCCTTCAGGGTAGGGTGTTATGGTCCAAAACCCTAACACACTGGGTGTTTCTTGGTATTTTTACTCCAAGTTTTCAACATGGACTTATTGTGATCCCACCGCATAAACAGAGACACTATCAGTTCATTAGCCAAAAGGTGATTTTAAACAGTGACTGCGCCATTTGGCACCCCAGGTACGAAAACACATTTTTAAACAGGATGTGAAAAATGACAGCTGTACTGTTCATGAGGAGGTGTAAAAATGGCAATGTTGAAAATCTAGAATAAATATATAAGAAAATGGTGAAGTCACTAGTGTGTAGAAACTGCATAATACACACCCATAATATAATTAGTTTGGGAATTTTTTAGCAGATTTTCAACATAGGCATTTTGGGATTTCCGCCATGAACAGTGTCACTTTGATTTTCTTAATCTATCCGAACACTGATTTCCACAGTGACTGTGCTATTCTGCGCTGGAAGTGCGAAACACATTTCTGTCAGGGTGTGAAAATGACAGCTGTACTGTTCATAAGGAGGAGTGCAAAATGCCAATGTTGAAAATCTGACTGAAAAGATTACAAATTGTGAACTTACGCAGGTGCATGGAAATTGCACAATGCATGCTCATAACACAGTCATTTTATGGACTTCTGTCACCAACTTTTCAACATAGCCAGTTTAAGACCTCTGCTCATGAACAGTGTCACTGTGATTTTCTTAATCTGTCCCAAACATTGATTTGACACCAACCACGCCACTGTAGCTACATGTCCAAAAATGCATTTTGGGTGATATGTGAAAAATGACAGTTGTACTTTTCTTAAGGAGGTGTAGTAAAATGGCAATGCTGAAAATCTGGCGTTAAAGTATTAAAAATGCTCGAACTTACGAGCATGCATAGGAACTGAACAAAGCACACTCATAAAACAGTCATTTTTAGGATTTTTTTCACCAAATTTTCAACATAGGGATTTTGGGGGCCTACCTCATGAACTGTGACACTGTTGTTTCATTAATTGGTCCCAAACAGTGGTTCCATGCAGTGACAGGAAACTCACCTTTCGGGACCGAATAACAAAATGACAGTGACTGAGTTCATGAGGTGGGGTCCCAAGAACTCCATGTTGAAAATGTGGTGAAAAAATTCCCCAAAATAACCGAGATATGCACCAAAGTTGAAAAAAAAACATTTATGCCATTATACAGCTTACTGCATTTCAATCAGTTCACAGTCGGTTTGAAGAATGAAAGGCGTGTTCCCGGTCCACGAAGATTGTGTCAAGCTGGGCTCCGGAGGTAAGTATGAGGTGAGGGTGTTGTGGGAGGTGGGTATGCAGAGGGTGGGTGCTGGTTGGGGAGGGACCACCAGAATTGACGAGGGACCGTTTTGTAGTATACAGGTTTATTTAAAAAAAAAAAAAAACGTTGTAGGAAGGTTTTCCTTTTTACAGGGAGATTTCATTTTGGCACACTGGGTGGAATCCCAGCATGCCACCTGAGTGTTTGGGGGGGGGGCTGTAGCTGACAGGGGATAGGGCACCTCCCTAAGTACACTAAGAAATTGGAGGGAGCTTTATGCCAATGGGAGTGGGCACCCCATCGGCAAAATGATGAGAAAGGGAGCTTGCTGACAGGGGATTGGTCACCCCTGTCAGCACATATGGTGCGGGGGGGGTGGCAAGATCTGAGAGGGGATTGGGCACACCCATTGGCACACAAGAAATTGGGGGGCATTATGCAGATGGGGAGTGGGCTATCCTGTCGGCTTTTTTTTTTAATTTAAATGTTTCACTAGGAAGGCACACTGAACGGTGGGCGGCGGCTTTCCATCTGCTTTGTGAGGACAGTGAGAGGCTGATGGAGAAGCCATCACCTGTCGCCTTAGTAACACAGCACCAGGGAGCTATGTATTTGGCTGCTGCAGTCAGGGAGACCCCACCATATGAACAGCTGATTGCGTAGTGACGGACACTCCCTGATTGCAGCGGCTCAGTTACCTTGACGTAGTGGCCTGCTCGTTAAGTGCGGGTGATAACAGCATGCTACTGTATTGGACGAGGCAGAGACTAGCCCCTTAAAGAGCTCTGCCATTTGGCACAACACTGCCATGCCTCCACAACCCGCTTGTAAAGAAAACCTGACACAATGTGTTTCTAGCACATGTGTGCAAGCAACACAATAAGGGAAAGGATGTGAGTTGGATACCCTTTCATGGGTCACTTGTCTAGTCCTGCTACAAGCAGAGGGTAGAGGTGAGTTTAAGAAACTGTCTGGGGTATCCCATGTATTAGGCAAGTGCGATTGAACACCTTCAAAAAGGGCGACTGAATCATGGTTCTTTTACACAGGGCTACCGGGCAGGGAGGGTGACCAGATAGGCGGTTCGGTGACTATAGTGACAGGATGTTACTATGTATACACGCGCACAGCAGTGGGGTAGGGAGGGACTGCAATGGGAGGAAGGATTTGTGGGGCATAGTGGGGTGGTGGGTTGCTGAGCTGGCCATGTAGTGTGGTGGGTTAGTGGCAGGCTGGGGTTAGAAGTGTGCTGGTTTCGGTTCTAGGTGCACTCATTTTTTGCACCATGGGTCATGTTTTTTTCTTTTTTTTTTTGGATTTGCAACCCCCACCCCCGACATGCACTTCCCTGGAGTTGAGAATCCTTTAGTGGGGGAAGGGTTTCTGCATAAAACAATCAAATTTAAGTCTCCGGCTCCATCTTGCTGTTCGCCATGAGTCTACATCACCAAAATTCATTTTCAGGGATGTAGACTCGTCCAAACGGTGATCACTATTATGCGGTAGCCATTATCACATGGAATCCTGTCGGGGAGTTCAAGTGCTGGACAGCGTGGGAGCTGAATGTGGAGGTTAGTGTCAAATACTCTTCTAGGGTTTGCAGGACTGATCCTGGTGGGCAGAACAATGGACATGATGTAGGTGGGATATGGCAGTTTGAGATTCCTGAACTGGTCTTCTGCCAACTCTCTCAGCACCCAGGGGTGGACTCTGTCAGGACCAGGTGCCTTGTCCACTTTCAGGGACTTTAGGCCCTCCCTCACCCTTTCCACCATGATTTCCCCATCTGTGGTTGCTTCTCCTCCACCCTCTCCCACCTCGCCCTTCTTCTCAGGTATGGGTCCATTTCTCTTCTCGGTGAAGACTGAACAGAAGTATTCATAAAGTACTTCTGCCTGCTCAGACCCCTTTTCTACCCACCCACTTCTCCTCCTGACCCTAACAATTTGATTCTTGCTCTTCCTCTTCTCTCTGATATATCTGAAGAAATCTTTTCTCCTTCTTTGATCCCCTGCATTAACCTCTATTCCCTAGCTGTCATTGCTGCCCTTACCACTCTGCTCATTTCTCTGGATTTCTTCGCATATTCTTCTTTGTCTTCTGCCCTGTTGGATCTCTTGTAGATCCTAAATGCATTTCTCTTTCTCCCTCACCTTCTCCACAACCTCTCTACTCATCCAACTTGGTTTCATGGTCCTAGCTTTCTTGCTCTGGCTCTTGACACAAGTTTTAGTGGCTTCAGCCAGTCCTGCCTTGATGACTGCCCATTTTTGTTCCGTGTCCATTTCTAGGCCGATGCTTGTCATAATGACTTTCAAGTATGTGCCCCATCCTGCCAAAGTCCACCTTTTAAAGTCCAGGACCCTAATTTTGTAGTGACTACTTTCATACTTAGACTGATTGAGAACCACACTGTGCGATGGTCACTGCTTGCTACAGGTTCCTCCACCCATACATCGCTGACCTGTTCACCATCTTCCAGTACCAGGTCTAGTATATTCCCCTCCCTCATTGGCTCCATTACCCTCTGGGTAAGGAAGCCATCCTGAAACACTTCCAGGAAGATTTGCTCCCTGGTACAAGTGATTGCTGGAATGCTCCAATCCACCCCTGGTAGATTAAAATCTCCCACCACCACTGTGTTCCCTTTGCCACTATGCCTCCTTATCTGCACCCCCCAGTTCCCTGTCAATGTCCTGCTTCTGGGCCAGAGGTCTATAAATGACCCCCAGAAAGAACTTGATCCCTTTCTGGCTGCATAGTTGCAGCCAGATTACTTCCGACCTGTACTCCTCCCCTTCCTTCCTGTTACATTTGATCCCTTCCCTTACATAAATGGCAACTCCCCCCAGCCTTCCCTTTATCTCTATTCCTCCAGAATATGTACCCTGGGATGGTTAGATCCCAATCATGGTGCCTGGTTGCCCACATCTCAGTAATGGCAGCTATGTCCACCTCCCCCTCTGCCATCAATACCTGCAACTCTGCCAACTTATTCCCCCAGGTTCCTAACATTTAGAAAACCATTCTCCACACTGCTTCTATCCTCCTGCTTCTTTATGCTTCACTTCAACTCCTATTTCACCCAAGGTTGTATCTATCCCAGTGGTGGGGAGGTCCATGGGACCCCTTTCCTGGTGATTCCCAGGTCCAGTGCCCCCCCACCTAGTTTCAGTGATACCTCTCATTGATGAAATCCCCCAGTTTCTGCTTCAACACCTGTGACCCTGCTCTGCTGAGGTACAACCAATCCCCTGCATAAAGATCTGTGTTATCCTATGTACCACCCCAGTCCCCCACCAATCCATACCCCTTGGACACACACCATTCCCTCAACCACATGTTGAAGTCATTGATTCTTCTCTTCCTGTCTGTACTAGCCCTTGGCACTGGCAGAACTTCTGAGAAGGCTACCGCTGTTCCCTCTTTGCTGCATAGTTTCCCCACTTCCCTGAAGCTGTCTTGTAGCTCCTCTATCCTTCTCCCATCCAGATGATTTGTTCCCAGGTGCACCACAATGTGCGGCTTCCCCTTCACCTTCCCCACATATCTGCCCATACTCTGCCCCCTCTACTTGATGTCATGCCTGGCATGCATTCTACCCAGATGTTACTTTTTCTGGCATCCCTTCCCCCCCCCATCTTATACCCATAAGTATAGAATCCCCTAGAATCAGGACTCTCGGGTGTTTATCCTTCTCACCCTCTTGTTGCCCTTCACTCCCCTACCCCCCCAACTTGTGAGGCTGTCTCATCCACCCTGTCCTGCCTCCCCTTTGCCTCCTCTAACCTTTGCCTTGTCCTCTCCCCCTTCCAAATATGGCCGGGGTACTGACCTCCACCTCTGAACAATTTTCCTTCTGTGGAACCTCCCCTTTGCACTCATTTGTTGATCCATCCACCATGCTACCACCTCCTGTGCTATTACTTCCCCATGTCTTCCCTGAAATGTGGCCCTCCCCCACTCACTCCCCTCCTCTCCCTATCCTTAGCCTTCCCCGGGCTGCCTGCTGTTTCCCTTGTCCTCTTGTCTCCTTGCTTCTTACTTTCCTCTGAAAAGACTGCATCACCTCGCTGAGACCCCCTGCCACTGTGTCTTCTTGGTGTACTGCCTACTGCCTCCCCGCTGTGTAACTCTTCCCCTGTAGTGTCCTCTCCCTGCTTCTTCACTGTAACTTCCCTCCTCTCTGCTACCTGGTCTTCTGGACTAGCCAACCCTGAGAATCTGTTTGCAGCTAATCTCCATTCCATTAATAAGTCCAGTCCCCTTCCTACAGGATGATATCTTTGCTCCGACCCAGTCAACCCAGTCTTAGTCATGCCCCTGTGCCTGGCCCTCCTCCAGTCATCCCTTCCTTCCTTATTTCTCCGCCAGTGCCCTCCTGCTTTCTCCGCACCTAGTTCCCCCTATTTGTGCCTCTGTTTTAGCTCATTAGTTTCCTCCAGTCTGTGTTCCCCCTATTCTGTCTCCTCCATGCCTTCAGTTCTCTCATCAACCACTCTATTTCCTTCCTGAGCTGGCCCACCTGCCAACACATCCTACAGCCCCTGCCCTCCAAGCCACTCCCAAAAATATGGATGCTCCACATCCTTGGCAGCATACAACCCTTCCCATCTCCCACCCTAAAGGACTGCCCCTGCACATCCTCTCTTCCCTTAACCTGGTCCTACCCTACTCCATGGACCCCTTCCCCCACTTTGAACTCCCCATGTATGTAATGGTTATATGTGGCCTCCCAGTTAGGCTCTTACTGTCTACCAGCATGTCCTGCTGCCTGCTGTCCTCCCTGCTGATGCCCTGCAGATGCTAATTGAGAGGCTACACTCCTGCATCATGGCACTCAATCTTTGGGGTTGCTTGGGACTCTGAAATATTATTGGATCCTAGCCCCACTATTGGCTGTTCTGAGTCACTTGACCACCCATTCCCCTCCTATATATTTTCCCAAGCTCTGTCCCTCAGTTAAATGCCCCCCTCCTCCCAGCCAAGACAAAATCATTTGTTTGGAACTTACACTGTTTAAATCACACAGCTCACATTGCCATCTCATGAAATACTACCTCAATCCTAAAGTGAAACAAACAGCACAGATAAAGTACTTATCTTCTAGCTCCAACTGTCTGCTTCCTTCTGCTGAGTTTCACTCCAACTGAGAGCAAACAGCTTAAATGCTCCTTAACAATCACTCAATCCCATCCCCACTATGGGCTGGGCCGAGTCATGTGACCACCCCTCCCCCTCCTGTGTATTTCTCCAACCCTTCTCCCTCAGTTAAATGCCCCCACTTCCTCCCAGCCAAGACAAAATCATTTGTTTGGAGCTTACACTGTTTAAATCACACAGCAAATATTGCCATCTCATGAAATGCTACCTCAATCCTAAAGGAAAACAAACAGCACAGAGAAAGTACTTATCTTCTAACTCCAACTGCCTGCTTCACTCTGTTGAGTTCTTTTCTCACCTTCTTGGGTATAGAAGCCCAAGACATGCATTCTGGCACGCCTGCACCTTCACTAACCTACCTGTGACGCTCCCCTGGACGGACTCCTGATCCACCCTCCTACCTGTCTGAATTGCTCATCCTCCCCAGTCACGAGCCTATCGAACTCTCATCTAAGCTGCCTCACCTCCACCAACAAATGGCCCAGACTCTTGTATAATGGATAACCTCTTAACTACCACAGTGTTTACAGGACACCGCTGCTCCACTTGCAGTAACATACCAGTGATCTCCTAACTTCCCTGCCTCTGTACTTGTTCCTTTCTACCACATACTTCCTGAGTCAGCTCTTTTCTAACACTGTCACAGCATACAGAAACTAGTCCTCATCTTTATCTATTAGTCACCCCTTACTACACACTTTGTAAGTCTACCCCCAGATAGGTGTATCTGCATACCCGCTGATTCCTTTGTGGGCCTACCTAAAATAAGGTGAAGCTGCAATTCCTCAGTTTCCTTCCTCCATAGGCCTAACCTGGATGAGGGACTACTATAGACTCTGCTCCCTCCTCTGTAGTCCCTACCCCAGATAGGGTACTGTAATACAGTAAAACCCCATTTATCCAAAAGTCTTGGGGACATCTGAATATTTTGTATAAAAATTTCAGTTAAGCAAAGGGGCTATATTGAACACTGCATATGGTGTACTACATTGCTCATACAGAAACAGGGACATGATTTCAATATAAACAGCAACAGTGGTACATATAGAGCATATTTTAAAATACTGTAGCCTGTAAGGCCATTTTCTGAGTTGTTTACTGACTTAGTGTGGGTAATGCCGGCATTATCTGTCCATCGTAGATACCATCTGTAGGATCTCAGAGGCAGGGACACAATTTCAACAGAAACAGCAGTAAATACAGTACTGCATTTTTAAAATAGTGTGGGTACATCAGGCACTGTTTCTCCTTATTGACACCCTCTGCAGCATCTAAGAGTCATGTTGTTCAAAAGAACTGCGGCACACGCAATCCTTATATTAAAAGACACTGGAGCACGGGAGATAAAAAACATTAAAGTTACTTTATTCCATAGATAAAAGTCCAGTACAGCAGATACTCCTGATGAGTTTCATATTTAGCATTCCTTCCAGTTGGCAGAAAGTTCATTACTGAAATACTGCAGCTGTGTATGGTGTCTGCACACTCACTGCAGGTTATGCTTTCCCTAAGCGTGTATCTCTTTCTAGAAACCTTTTGTCCCACAATGTGGATTGATAGGACAGTGGAAGAGCACCAGGGCAGTAGTTGAGAGCCTGTGTTTGATCCTCCCAATGGTGAACTTTTATCAATCACACTATAGTTTATGTTCTATTAGAGAAATTGCCAAAATGCAATTGCTGATGTCAGTGGTAGCTCTTTCAAGACTTGGGTAGGTTTTCAGACCATGGAACTATTAGTAACTTAGGAACAAAGAACATGGAAACTGTATCTATCCCACGCCATCAAGGTTAATTATTCACAAGATGGAGTATTGGAGCTCATCAATCAGAGCTAATGAGACCTCTTTTTTTTTACAAAAGATCACGGTGACTTCAGAAACTCTAGTCAAGGGTTTGTGTATTATGTTGGAGTTGATTATTTTTGTGTGTGTGTGTGTGTGTGTGTGTGTGTGTGTGTGTGTGTGTGTGTGTACGTGTACTTTGTTTGGCATGTATATGTGTCTTGTACTACATAAAATGATGCATCAGTGCTCAAGTGCCACTCAGTACCATTGGTATACTAGGAGTTATACTAGGATTTTTAAGATGTAAAGAAGGTGGTAGGCCCATTGTGGTACATCTCCCTCAAAGGGGATTCAATTATTCCCCAAATCAGGCAGCAGAAACCTGTCCAGTTCCTGTTTAAAAGCATTGAAGGACTCCACTTCAACTATATCTCTAGGTAGCAAATTCCATTAGGATTTCATTCTTTGGGTGTAGAAGTAACATTTGAGAGAACTCTCGGGGAAGGTTAACCTTAGTTGAGAAGTATGGCATCCAAGAGAGTAATCTCTCTGATTTATAGTCAGCCCAAGGTCTGCCATGAGTTGTTCATCTCATACTATATGGTACTTTAGTAGAAGATTGCCCCTAGTTCTCTTAAGTTCATGTGAGTACATATTCAATTCTGTTAATCTCTGTTAATAGCTCTTTTTCTGCATTCCTTCCACCAATCTTGTGACCTTCCTTGTACACCTCTAACCTTCTGACATCATTATGCATGTAACCCCTAGGGCGCTATCCCAAGGGCTACTACCCTGTCTGCTCTGACATTAACAGGTTGAGGGGTCTGGATCCAATGGCGGGTGTCTCCACCAGAGGTCAGGTTGGAACAGTCTAATATGACTTGGTTACAGCCCTCTGGGTCACTGCAACCCCCCTTTCTTCCCACTAGTGGCTCACACAAGTCAACCACTGTACCCTCTCCATATACACTTATCCCCCACTTTGGTTCAATCAGCTTGACTCTGGGGACCCCCTGTAAAGTAAGATGCAGTTATACAATAACCACTGTACAATAATTCAACATAGACACACAATTCAGTCAGTATACCTCTGCAAAACAACCAATCTGATTTATTTAAGGGGAGATAACAAGGGCTAGGGGAAATCAGGTTAATTAGCTTACCACTCTAACATATATATATATATATATATATATATATATATATATATATATATATATATATATATATATCTAGGGCACCGTGCACAGGCCAAACCTATAAGTCACTGTCTCTGGGTACCTAGGTCATAGAAGGCTAGCCTCTCGATGCAGCTGGTTGGGGCCTTGATGCAGAAAAAAAGCACTTGATTCCTAAGCGGATTAAGTAGAGCCAGCAGGCTTAGATTGTGTAGCCAATAAAGCAGCCAGACAAATCTTGCCCTCACTATGAACATCTGACAGGAGCTACCCTGATTTAGTACTCACAACTCCAGCCAAAAGAGCACTCTCTCACACCACTCGCAGGACCAAGCCTGGGATTCAGATACTTCTCCACACATTTATATGAAGAGCAGAGGGGTACTATACCAGGCAGCTGCTGTATACTCCCGATTGCTTTCACTGCAAAACACTGGGCCCAATGACACAGCTTCACTTGTCCTGACAGATCGAGGGCGATTGAAGCAGATTCTCCAGTCCTTTACAGGGTGAGCCTGGTAGGTAGCTGTGCACTTGCACAGCCTCCTCTGACTGTGGCCTAGCGGATTTAGTCCAAGCTGTACGGAGATACAACCACCTGACTCTGGCCTTCAACACACACTTCCCCTGTGAAAACTCAATGCCACAAGAGCCCAGAGCTCCTTCCTCACTTTCAGCCACAATGACTCTGACTCTGGGCAGTTTGGGCAGGGAACTCAGTTCAGGTGCCACCCGATCCCGTTGGTGGGATGCAGATGCCAGTTACTCACTACTGCCCTCATTGGTGCAAACAAGGCACCATAGTACAGAACTTCACTTCCCAGAATTACTAGCTGTATCCCCATTAGTCAGCCAGCTCCATTTAGAGTCCTGATTCTGGTTGGTCGCTACTTACTCCATTTTAGATACCGTCTTGCTCCTGTTGGACCCCTCAAACTGTCCTGGTCCAAAATGAAGGGGCACAGCACACAGAGCCCCAGCTGCAACAAAGGCAGGTTAAACAAAATTGCATTTTCACTATTACTCTAAATGATTGCAGGCAAATAGTTACATCTTTCGAGTGGGCTCCCCTTGCGCTTTCAGCGATGACAAAGAGGGGCAATTACATTACAGCTCGAGCGGGACTTGAGCAGGGAAACACACAGTCCCCCTCATGAGCAATTATTATGTCTACAAGCAGACAGCTCTTAAAGAGACAGTACGTGGAGGCTCTACAAGCACTCACAGAGTCAAACGGCTTAAGTGCCGAACACCAACCACCGGGCGGACACTTAGGCAGCTCCTAGAAGGCTTTTAGGAACCCCATTTGTAGGGGGGTTACATGCAGATATGGACTCCAGCAGCCGGTTGCACAAAACCTGGCTTATAATTAGCCTATTTAAAAGACAAAGAACCTTTGTCTTTTAAATAGTATTTTTATTTTAATGGGTTCACCACAATATATCCAAGGCACACTGCCTTAAGGGTAGCTGGTCCATTCCACTGGGGTGTCAAACAGACGAGGCATACTGATGAGTCCTGGTAGGACGAAACACGTGTCTATGTCTTCTGTTAGCACCCTTTGCAAACTGTGTGAGAGGCCTTTCAGCACCATGCAACTCTGCTTAAAGTTGGACCAGCATAACATTCTGTGGTGATTTGCATATGTAGCCCATGATGCTTTGCATTGTGGGGGCATGTGTGATTTTGTATTTTCTTATAATTAGCCTACAAATATGGTCTTAGGACTTAAAAGTGGTCTTGTCTAAGTCTGGCAGTTAAGATTGTTGCAGAATTAAAAAACTGTCTTGACTTACACAAGACAGGTCCTAGCCTACACTGCTGAAGAAAAAAAACAAGATGGCTACCGATTGCAAGCCAGAAGGTATGTTGACAACAGTGGCGAGTCTGTACTAAACAATGTTATAGAAGAAACTGGTATTCTTCAGCACACTACTGGTGAGAAACTTTTTTAGCATATTGTCTATTTTGATGTTTGAACTCATGGTCTTTGTTTCCTTTGTTTGATGTTGTTTGGAAAATAGGAATCACAGATGCTGCCAAGATGCAGCTGCTCACCATACAGCATTTAAATGGGCCCAACCAGCACCTGTGCAGCACTATCCCACTACCCTTTCATAAGCACCCCTGCATACTCAGGCACCCTCATGCTAATTATTCCCACCAAGACTCATTCTCCACTCCTTCATATTCAGACCCCCCACACACCACCATGCACAGTCCGCCTCAGTCACCTTCTCCTGCTCAGTCTCTACCCCGCCGCTCACACTGAGCTCCTTGGGGCTGGGAGCAACAGCTCTGTCCTTGCCTATGCCTACTGGAGGCATTATTTAGGTCAGGCACTCTAAATGTAGCCCCTCCACTGATCTGCATCAGATCTGCCATGATGCTTCGATTGGGCATTAACAGCCGTGAGTGCGGCTCGCTATATGGTGATCTCCCCGTGGCCACATCTGCTCTCAATCCCTTCAGGGCAATAATCTTTGCTGGGTTCACTTATACTGCCCCTTCTCCCGCCCGCATGGAGCAGGCCGCAGCCTGAGCTCCGTACGGATTCGGAGTTGAAAGTGCTGCCTAGCGTTTTTCACTTTTGGCGCAATGGTGCACACTACCAGCAGCAGCCCAGGATATATTTTATGGATTAAATAGCAGGATGGCCTCATGTTTAGAGCTCTGAAAAAGCAGATCACAGCATCCTTTTGATCAGTGCATGACCCTTGAGCAAGTTACTGAGAGACACGTCTCCAGTATTCTTGTGATGGGACACACCATATTCAGATAACACCAACTTTTGACTCCGAGGACACAATAGAAACATAGAAACATAGAATTTGACGGCAGATAAGGACCACTTGGCTCACCCAGTCTGCCCATTTCCCTACCTAATGGATAAGCTGCAGATCCTAGTTAACCAGCAGCCTATTTTTTCCTACCCCCACCCCCTAGAATTGCCTTATGACTGTCCCATGCATGCTTGAAATTATATTCAGGATAATTTCACATTTCATGGTACTAAGCTTAATGAAAAGGGGCATTCTGTCCAGGTAAATGTAGGGGAGCAGAAACTTACATAGCCAAGCACAAGTCCCGGTTTGCAAGCACAGTAATTTTGTTGCTGGATTGCTGCACATATTTGCACCAGGGAAGTAGTAACTGAACACAAAACACTGAAATGTAAAGAATCTGTTTTGTAGTGGAACATGTTACTTTCCCCAAGTGTGCTGCAAATAGGGATGGGGCTATGCTAGCAACCTCTGCAATTATTTTTTTTTTTTAACGCTGCTTTCTTCTTTGGTAAATATTATAGGAAGGGAGTACTCCCGACCAACCAGAGTGCTCCTGTCACTCAGTGTGTGAGACACTCTTTTTGTGCAATGAGTGTCTCAGGTGCAGCTGCCCTGGATATGTCACGTTCAGGTAAGGTTTAAAAAAAAAAGTTATACCACAGCCAAGACCACTCTTCTGGCTGTAAGAGTGATCTCACTTATATTTTTAGGGTATCAGAATTGCTCACCTTTGGTTCATGATTCTCGTGCTCTAAGAATGCTCTTGAGACCACTCTTACAACTATATGAGTGGTCTTGGTGATATTAACATACAGTATGGTGTATTTAAAAAGAAGGAACCATGTAGATTATGCAGTTGTATTTGACCCACATGGGGTCATTAGAATTTGTTCTACCAGAGTACAACCAATTATAGCTGCAGGGTCCTTTGCACTGATTTACCAGAACAAGCAAAGTAAAATGGAACTCCCAGCTGCAAAGGCAATACCCGAGAAACAGATCCCCTTCTTCTACCTCACTACTTACATTAAGGACTTCTCTTCTTCACACGCTCAGAGTTCTTTGTGTCTGGAAGTGAACCCCTAGGTAATGACTCTCCTCTGTTTCACCTTGTGAATATTAAAATACCTAATAGGGATCTCCCTCCAGTACATCTATTAAGTTGACTGTTCCAAAAACAAAATTAAGATCAGGTCAGTAAGCATTTTCCAACTGTGATCCAATATATTGGAGTAAGATTCCATGCACTTTACAACATACTGTTGGTTAAAATTATTTTAAAGCATCAGTGAGACAATACTTTTTAAGTATGATGGTTTGTGATTGTTATTAATGTACTGTTGTTCGTATGTTTGTTGTGTTTATTATTTGTTTTGCATTATTGTGTATCTGTATAATTTATTTGTACATCATGACTGTAATATAATTATGGTCCCAGGTCGCATTTGAAAAAGGGCCTTGTCTCATATTGTTTACCTGGTAAACAAAAGTTTGAATAAATAAATAAAATAAATAAACTCCCTACCCCTCCCGCCTCTCCTAAAAATACTCTCCTATTCCCCACCTCCCAATGGTATTCTCTCCATTGTTTGCTGTATTATTGTAACAAGTGACAATGGCATAACTTTGTGCCCTGCCTAATTTTTATTGTAATGTCCTTTGGTCCCATTGTAGTCCTTATCATTCAGTGTTATTTCCCTTGTGTATTGTCTTCTTTGTACCTCTGACCTGGTTGTAACATCAATAAGTTTGTCTGCCTGGCTACACTTGCAAGGAACCTGATACCTGTAACTGTTTCCTGACTCTGTGATCTTTTGATGTAGAACCTATGTAAAGAGCATCTGCTCAAAGGTTTAATCCAATATTTCAATAAATAAATAAAAACAATTTTTGCCCTACCTTTTTTTTTTACTTTCCATTTTTTTCTCCCATTTTCACTCACAGTTGCTGGGACCTCCTTCCACCTACCCAAGCCCTTATACCCACCACTGGGATACTTCAGTTGTTCTACCCCCCCCACCAACCTTTGGTCAGCAACCTTCCCTGGATAACCTGACCATAACACATGGCTTATCCCCGTGGGTGGGACCCCCTGTTTCCCCATGCTGTGAATAAATACTTCACTTGATGGTCAGGGCCCTTGAGGAGAAGCCAGCGAGGCATGGGAGTAGTAGAAATTTCTCTGCAGTGGCATGGGGGGGCAATTGGGTTTCATCTGCCTGGTGCTGATGGGGGTATTTTATCCCCCATTAAGTCCTCCCCGTATACCACCTCAGGTCATGGTCCTGAGAGGTGACCCTGCATCTGCCTATTAGGACCATTGGAAGGCTTGGTAAGCTACTCACTACCTTTGGAACTCTGCTGCTGGTCCCACTCTAGGCAGGCAACACCTCCTTGGTGACTACCAGGTGAGTGAGTGCTTGCTGACATAAGGTAACCCCAGATGGATCACTTATACCTTCCCACATGACATCCCCCTTCCCCTCCGGGTCACCAGGGTTTGGTCAAGCAATGGAAGGAGGTTCCCTCCCTCCTCAAGGCAGCATGCATCAAAAGGACACCTGACCCTGCCTTGTCGATTGACACTAGACATCCTGGGTTCAGATTGTGATCCCAGGTTGTCCTGAATGCAAGTGGTAACTCTACCACTGCGCTGGCCAGCCGATCTGCCCTTTTTATTAAACAAAAGGTTTTTTGCTGTTATATTTCCCATACATATCTCTCCTTGTCCTGTCTGTGCTCTCACTACTGTATTTTCTTCATATTAAAGCAGCAGTGCAACAATCTGGCGGAAATTTTGATCTATACTTTTTCATGTTATTTTAGATTGCCTCTTACCTCCTGACTTGAATGATGCCCTTCTTTCCATGATTTGAGTCTACTTTAGTACTTTTTTTCGTGTCTAAAATAATAAAAAGAGCGCTCCTTTTAATACGGTGTGGACCAGGATGTCATCAGTACTTTCAGCTGTTTTTACCATCAGTTGTTTATAGATCACTTCTGTTGTGACTAAAATTAACTATTATGCAGCAGACAGTACTCTCTAACCTTACAGAACAATAGTTGTTCAAAAACAGCTGCAAATACTGATGAAAACCTTGCCCGAGCCATATTAAAGGATGCACTCCTTTTATTATTTCAGACGTGAGAAAAAGCACTAAGGCAGGCTCAAATTCTGGAAAGAAGGATATCATACAAGTCGGGAGGTAAATGGCAATCCAAAATAGCAGAAAAAAGTATAGGTCAAAATTTTCACCAGATTGTTGCACTGCTGCTTTAACCTACTGTCCTCTTTACTTTAACAGGTCTCACAGAATACTGGCTCTCCTTCCACATCAGATAAGTATTACTCTACATCTAACCTATCCTGTCCTTCCTGTTTACTGCCTAAGAACTATGAATCCTTTGTGATCCTTTTCCTATACCTTATTTTTCAGGTCTGACGGACACCGTCCCTTCAAAAATTCCTACCTCTGGCTCCATATTACTCAGGTAAGAGGCCCCCTACATATTACCTATACTTGGTGGATTTACTGTGAATGTGCAGCCGCTCCTGTTACCGTGTGTGCCTGTGTATGTGTGTATTTAGGTGATGAATACTGCAGCATCTTTTTTTGTTGTTCTTACCATAACGCTTTCTGGCTTGGCATTCAATGCAGGCAAGCTTTCAGCCCTGTCTCCCTCTCTCCTGTCAGCTACTCACCTCACCCAGACCCACTGAGCCTAAAGTGCCCCATGGATTGACCCCCACTACAGGGCTGTGAAGGGTTGGGCAGTCCTCCCTCCCCACTCAGTGGCTCACATCCAGAATTTAGCCAGTGGGGGACAGTGGCGGTGGGGGGTAGGGCTTCATGAAGCCTGTACTGAATATTTTTTCCCTTGGATCCCCTGATGTGGTGGCAAGTAAGCGTGTGCATGCACACTACTGAACAGCAGCCCCTCCCTTCAATGTCGATCTAGTTTTTGGTGCTACTCCCCAGGTGTACAATTGGGGGCAGCAAATGGCTGTCAGCATGCATCCCCACCTCAGGAGTGGAGAGTTATCTGATGGATACTCAACCCCACCCCCCGACACTCAGCAAACTGATCTTATTCCCAAACTCGGGTCACCAGTGTGGTAGTAGATAAGGTGCATAGCATCTCAGCCCTCTATGCCACTGGACCAGCCTTATACTGCATCAGTTTTTTTATTGCATGAAAGTCTGCTTGCTGTTAGGTGTGGATGTATGATATGTTCCACAGTTGTTACAGATGACTGTGCATGTGCATGTGTAGGATGCATAATCTGCAATGCTTTGTAAATAGCTAATAGTTCTCCAGCTGTGATGGGGGAAGGGAGTGCTGTTGTTAATGCCTGCCATAGAAGGCTCCTTCTGTGTGTGTTTGTAGTGTAAGATGCACACACAACAACATTTGTATGATACTTGAACAGCTGCTGTCTTAGATAGTGGGCAGTACTGTTGGCAATAACTGTTTCTCTTCAACGATTTGTGTGTGTGTGTGTGTCACAGTCCTCAGCATTTTGTTGATAACCGATAGTTTGTGGGTGGATGGTGGGACCGTCAGGGGTGCATGTGATAATGTCATAATTTGGCTGTGTGTGTGTGTGTGTGTGTGTGTGTGTGCGTGTATGTGAAAGTCTGTATCACCTTGTTGATGTCCAACCAATTGATGGTTGGTAGTGGGGGTCAGGGGTGGAGTATACTGTGCAGTAGTCAATTTGTGGATTCTATCTATCTGGCAACACTATTCAGCATCTCTTTGGGGACAAGGGGTAATTCCAGAGGAGTGGATGAGGGCCGATGTGGTCTCTATGGACAAGAGTAGCTGCAGGAGGAGGCTAGCAATTACAGGCCAGTCATTCTCATATATCAGTGGTGTGTGAATGAATGGATGTCCTACTGATAGAGTACCTGCAGGAAAATGGGCTGCAGGACCACCAGCACCATGGTTTCACAGGGGCAGGAGATATTCAACAAATTGCATAGATCTTTTTGATGGATCGACTAGGGAGAAAAAAAGAAAATTGTACTCAAGCAAGCTTGTGGCAGCTCCACCTGCTTTCCCTTGGCCTGAAGAGTGGGGGCAAGGGGGGAGGATATGGGAAAAGAACAGCCTGTCAGCACAGTGATGGAACCAGGGCAAGAAGCCAAGAAGACTCAACCGAGTCAGGGAACACCAGGGCCGTGAGGACCATTGTGGGAGGGAGGAGAAAAAGGAAGGTGATGAGGAGAGGAAACAGAGAAGGGAAGGGGTCAGGGCAAGGAGGGAGGAGATGGGAAGCATAGCACAAGGCATTGAGGACAGAACAAATAAGACCTCTAACAGGAATAGGGTACTGCAGGGTTTGGATGAGCAGGGAGAAGTGGGGGAAGCAGGAGGCAAAGGAAGATGGATGTAGAACCCGGTAAGGGGGGACAAGGAAGTGGGAGTGGGACAGAGTTAGGAGAAGGTAGCAGGGCAGGGAGGTAGGTGAGATGAGAGAGATGGTGGGTAAGATAAGCAATGAACAGGGAGACAGGGAAGATGGAGGCATGGGCAAGGTGAGGGAACCTCCAGGTGGGGAGTTCAAAGAAGGTGAAAAGACCATACCAAGGGGAGGCAAAGCTGGGGGTAAACATGGGGATAAGGGAAACTGGGTTACAGAGAAAAGGAGTTGGTCCGGGTGGTGCCCACAATGGAGAAGAATGTATAGGAGAAAGGAAATGGGATAATCATGGCAGAGGGGTTCAGGATGGGTGGGGAGGGTGGTAATTCTTGGAGACTTGATACTTAAGGGAGTACGATGGGGTTACAAACCTACTAAGAGGAACAACAGGAAGGTGGAGTTTATGCCTGGCATGACCGCAGGGAGGGTGGGAAAAATCATAGCAAAATGTGTAGGACAGGAGCAGGGGAAGTCACACTTAGTGGTTCATTTAGCAACCAATGACCTGGCAGTGTGCAAGGTGAATGTGGTACAGGAAAGGTTCAAGGAAATTGGAAAAATCTGCAGTGGGGTAGGGAAAACAGTATCATTCTCAGAGGCACTACCTTTATAGAGCCAGTACTGTGAGAAAGCTAAGGATTGTGAAATTCAATGCATGCCTGTATGGTTGGTGTGAGGCAAATGGGTACGGGCTTGCGGGAGACTGGGGTAGGACATGGGAACATAATCTTTATGCACAGGGCAGGTTGCATCTGAGTAAGGAGGGCACAAAGGTACTGAAAGACAACCTGGAAAGATAATTGATAGATAAGCTACATTTTAACTGATAAAAGGGGGGGCAGTACAGGGCACAGCACTTGGCAACAGATATAGGGGGTCACCGGGCATTCCCTCCAGGAGGGAACCTAAAGGAGGGGAGAGGGCAAGGGGAGAGGATAGCAGAGATGAAGGGGAAGGGAGTCATAAAGGGAACAGGGGGAAACGTGGGGCAGGGGTCAAGATGGAAAGTGGTCCCCTTAAATGCCAGTAGTCTGGTAAACAAGACAGTAGACCTGCAGGTGCTGATGGCAGAAGGGGAGGTAGACATAGCTGCCATCACAGAGACATGGGAAACCAAGTACCATGACTGGGACCTTAAGATCCCAAGGTACCAACTGTATACAAAGGATAGAGAGACAGGGGGAGAGGGGGAGGAGCAGTGCTGTATATATGTGATGTGATAATGTGCACCAAGGAGGAGGGGGAGGAAGGTGCAACTGAAGTCCTATGGGTTGTGTTGCAGAACACAACTGGGAAGAAGATTCAGGCAGGGGTGGTGTACAGACCACAATCACAGGGAATAGAGCTGGATTAGGATCTGGGGGACCAGATTAGGAGAGCAGGAGGGAGAAGGAACATTGTAATGCTTGGTGACTTCAATCTGCCAGGTGTTGACTGGGGCACCACAACTACTTCCTTTTGCAGGGAGCAGGTCCTCCTGGGTGCTATTCAGGAGTAATTCCTAACACAAGGAGTCACAGAGCCAACAAGAGAGGGGCCATACTAGACCTGGTGCTGTTGTATGGGGAACATGTCCAGGTTGTAGAAGTGCGGGAACTAATTGCAGACAGTGACCACAGTACAGTGTGGTTTTACGTTGAAATGAGGAAGGATACAGCCAAGACAAAAATCAAAGTGATGGATTTCAGGAAGGCTGACTTCACTAGAATGGGTATCATGCTGAAGGAGCACAGGAAGAAGCTCAGGCCACAGATGGATGTGGAACAGAAATGGGACATCATCAAGAAGAGGTTAAAAGAAGCCACCGATACCTGCATGAAGACTTGTAAAAAGAACTCCAGGTGTCAGACCCAACAGGTATAGCAGGAGGGTGACTGAGAAGGTGAAAGTGAAGCGGGAAGCCTTCCTGAAGTGCGAGCATACCCTGAAGGAGGAGGAGGAGGACAGAGAGGTTTATGCAGAAAAACATCATGAGGCAGGGACAGCAAAGGCGGAGAAAGAGCTTAGACTAGTGCAGGGAATTAAGGAAGCGGAGAAGGATTTCTTCTGCTACATTAGGGAGAAAAGAAACAGAAGGGATGGAACTGTAAGGATAAAGAGAGAAGGTGGATGGGCAGAACAGGGGGGAAGATTAAGTAGAGGCTTTAAATGAATACTTCTGCTCTGTCTTCACTAAGTAAGCAGAAGGGCCCATACTACATGGGGAGGAGGGGGGTGCCCAGAGGGTGGACTATGAGGGGGAGATTGTTGTGGACAGGGTTTTAAGATGGCTAAGTGAACTGCAGGTGGATAAAGCACTAGGATCAGACAGTTTATACCCTAGGGTCCTGAGGGAGTTGATGGGGGTATTAGCAGCCCTGCTGATGGACCTGTTGAATGCCTTGTTGGAGGAAGGGTGTGTTCCACCAGACTGGAGAACAGCTCACATGATACCACTCCAGAAGAGTGGTCCCAGGAATGAGCCGGGTAACTACAGGCTGGTTAGCCTGACCTCCATAGTGGGGAATATAATGAAGACCATTCTAAAGTAAATTACTCAGTTTTCTCAGTTTTCCATATAACCAATGTAAGGGTATGGGGATTGTTTTCCTGTAGATGTCTCCATTTCCCTGTAAAAATATAGGAATCCATGTAGATCTGGGAGCCCTGCCAAAGGTTCTAAAAAGAACTGAGCACAGTGCTAGACACCCACTGGCAACATTATTCAGCATCTCATTGTGGATGGGGAGTGGTTCCATAGGACTTGCGGAGGGCCAGTGTGGTCCCTCTGCAGAAGAGCAGCAGCAGACCAGCCCAGTGGCTCTGAGGGTTGAGGCACTGGATGCCACACCTTGCGGCATGCTGGTGACCCATGTTCAGGAACGAACCCAGGCCGGCGGGAGGTAGGGGGAGAGGATTGAACATCCAGAGGACTGCTCTCCTCTCTCAGGGGGAGGGTCCCACATAGTCCCGCTCACTGATTGCCCTGTGGTGGTGACTGGAGGGCAATACAGGTTAGGAGGCATGCTCTAATGTGGTTATGTCGGTAGGAAGGGGGGACGGGAAGAAAACAGGAGGAAAATGGAGCCTGGCAGGGCTTCATGATGGTCTGCCGAGGGCCAACCCCGGCTTCTGCCATGGGGGGAAGGGGGGGGCAAGCCATGAGGGAAGTTCTGGGGTCAGCTAAGTTCAGTGTGGTGGGACCCGAGAGAGAGTCCCTCCCTTGAAGGGCCAAAACTCCTGCCAGGGCTCGGGGGGGAGAAATAATAAAAAAATGTATTAAAAAAAAAAAGAGTGGCAGCAGGGAGGAGTCTAGCAATTATTCACCAGTCACTCTCAGATCAGTGGTGGAGAAATTAATGGAGACAGTACTGAAGGAGAGGCTGATGGACTACCTGGAGGCAAATGGGCTGCATGACCACCAACACCACTGTTTCACATGGGGGAGGTAATGTCAAACAAATCTTATAGATTTTTTTGACTGGGTGACTAGGAAGGTAGATAAGGGGAAGTAGTGTCTGGACTTCAGCAGTACGTTTGACAGTGTGCCACGCAGAATACATACAAAGATGTTAACAGCAGATATGGGCCTACTGCCCACCTAGTCTTCTCATTTGTGCATGGAACTGTGCTTCTTTATGCTTTCCTTGGACTAGTTTGTACCTTTCCCCTGACTACCAGGATCCCCTGATGCCTATCCCATGCATTTTTAAATCCTGTAATCGTTTATGCCTCCACCACTTATTCTGGCAGGGCGCTCCATTTGTCCATCACCCTCTCTGTGAAGAAGTACTTCCTCACTTTCACCCCGAACCTCCCTCCCTTCAGTTTCATCCCATGTCCCCAAGTCCTGGAGCATCTCTTTCTGTGAAAAACTGTGTATTCCTGCACATTGTTCCTCCTACAGTATGTCTGGATCATATCCCTCCTCTCCCTCCCTCCTCTCCTCCAGGGAGTATACATTCATGTCTTAGAGCTTGTCCTCATAGGTTTCATGATGTAATCCTTGTGCCATCTTGGTTGTCCTCCTCTGAACCGCTTCCACCCTGTCTATCTCTTTACACAGGTAAGGTCTCCAGAACTGGACACTGTACTCGAGGTATAGTCTCACTAGTATTTTGTTGTATAGTGGAAGTATGACCTCCCTTTTCCTGCTGGTGATACTCCTGCTTATGCATCCCAGCATCCTGTTAGCTTTTCTTGCTGCCTTGTTGCACTGTCTCCCTAACTTGAGGTTATCTGAGATAGCCCCCAGGTCTCTCTTCTGCTTAGAACATTCTATATCCTCCTTCCCCCCAGCTGATAAGCTACTGCTGGGTCTGTGTGCCCCATGTGCCTAATTTTGCATGTCTTTTTTCCATACAGATTGTTTTCCACTGTGAGTCCTGGCAGAGGGCTGTAGTTCTCCTCATGGAGGATCTCACTTCTCCGGTCCCACACGTCCCTGCTCTTGCGGACCCTGGAAATCCCCCACAGATTGCCCCTGTGGCAGGGCCAGGGAGGAGGGCACCAGCTCTCTCCCTCCTCTCCAGAGACCCAGTCTATACACTGGGGACAGACCTCATGGATGCAAGGCCATCATGGAACCCTACCAGGCTGTTTTTCTCCTTTTTTCTCCCATCCCCCACCCCGATGCGAAGACATTGGTACATGCCTCTCTGCCCATATTGCCCTCAACCCACTGCCAGAGGGCAATCAACAAGCAGGATGACAAGTCACCCTCCCCCGAGAGAGGAGGGCAGTCCTCCAGATGCTCGATCCTCTCTTTCCCGTGCCTTGCTGAAGTCCAGGTAGGCAACGTCCACTGTTTACTCCCCATCCACTTCCCCCATCACACAGTCAAAGAATTCAATGACATTGGTCTGACACAACCTCCCTCACGTGAAAACATGCTGCTTTGAGTCCTGTAGACCACTGGCAACCAGGTGATCCATTATTCTTTCCTTCAGTAATGTTTCCACGATCTTCCCCACTACTTGGGTCAGGCTGACTGATCTGTAATTTCTTGCCTCCTCTCAGGAGGATAATAATGAAACTTAACATCATGGGGGATGGGGAAAAGGTGGTAAGCTGGGTATCAAACAGGTTAAAGAGTAGTAGACAGAGGGCATTGGTAATTGGAATGTTGTCAGGGGGATGAGGGAGTGACCAATGGAGTATTACAGGGGTCCATACTGAGTCCTGTTCTCTTCAGTGTCTTCATATGTGATATTGCTGAGGAACTGTAGGGGAAGGTGAGTCTTTCTGCAGATGACTCACAAATCTGCAATAGGGTTGACACCCAGGAAGTGGTGAATAGACTGCAGATAGATCTGGGGAAACTTGGGGAGTGGCCTATGGAGTGGCAACTGGTTTTCAATGCCAAAAAGTGCGAAGTCATGCACTTAGTTCAGGGAAATGCAGGGGATGTGTATAAAATGGGGGTTTGCTTAAAGTCACCAAGCAAGAGATGGACATTGAGGTAATCATATCTGATTATCTAAAGTTGGTGGAGCAATGCAACAGAGCAGGTGGCAAAGCTATAGGAATTGGGTTTTCAAGGAGGAGACAGGAGGCTGTGTGTCCTCTGTATTGCTCAGTAGTGAAACCTCACCTAAAGTAATGTGCACAGAACTGGATATCATAATTCTGCAAGGACACTGACAGGGTGGAAGCGATCAAGAGGAGGACTGCCAAAATGGCACATGGGTTGCACAAGAATCCACATGAGGATAGGCTGGGGGAACTCAGCATGTAATACCTGGAGAAGAGGCGGGCCTGAGGGGACATGATTGAGACCTATAAGTACCCCACATGGGTAACCAATGCACAAGAGAGGAGTCTCTTTCAGAGAAAAAAAGAGCACCAGAATATGAGAGCATGCAAAGAAGCTTGAGTAGGGGAAGTTTTATTTTATTTTATTTTATTGAAATCTAGGATTACAAGTACCTTTGAGCAGGAACTGCTCGTTTACAAAGGTTCCACATTGAAGGAATGGGGGTATACATACATACAAAGGTCAACTTAGTAATACATAGTTAAACAATAAAAAGTAGTAAGAGACTGTGGCTTAGGAAATTCCAGTAATTCAAAATGTGCCAAATGTTAGGTAGCATGACATACCAGCCAACGGCAATCTTAGAAATAAGTGCTGCAGGTGAGGGGGTATGCAGGCAGGAAAGCCATTGTCCGAGTGGTGGTGAGGGTAAGAGCTCTAAAGGGGAGGGAGGGAAGGGATAAAAGTCAGGAAATGCCTGGGGTGGAGGAAAGGGAGAGGGGGCAAGGGGGTAGGCAGGTAGGAGGGGGCAAGGTGGGGAGAGTTAGCTGTCAAGACTGAAGTGGAGGGCAGTGAGCGGTGGGCCCCTGATTAGGCGAGGCAGTCACAATGACTTGTTGAAATGAGATGAAGTCGGAGTTGTCTCTTAAAAGGGCCAAGAGCAGCAGCAGTGAGAGTTTCTTTGTTGAGAGTATTGTACCACTGTGGTGCTCTGTGGGCAAAGGCCCTCTGGCCCATGATAGTCCGGCATCTGGGGACAAGGAAGGTTGGTTGTTGTGAACTTCTAGTTCGCTGGGTACTGTGGTGGTCAATAAGGAGCTTTTCAATGCCCGGGGGCATGACCCCGAGGAGGAC
Source organism: Neoceratodus forsteri (assembly GCA_016271365.2). Taxonomy (NCBI): domain Eukaryota; kingdom Metazoa; phylum Chordata; order Ceratodontiformes; family Ceratodontidae; genus Neoceratodus; species Neoceratodus forsteri. The sequence continues at coordinate 676,875,976 of CM057456.1, read as the reverse complement.
TTTTTTGGCTAAGAGTCAGGTTTGATACTGTATCCGGCTGATGAGAGGAAGCCTTCCTGCCCGAGTGTACAAGTCACAAGTGTGTGTAAGTCGGTCAGCCCCAGTTAGCAGCCTGCATGCTTTGTTGAGTGCAACTGTAATTCTACGGAGGGCAGAGGCGGAGGCAGAGCCATAAATTGCTAGTCCGTAATCAATGATAGAGGTGACAGAGCTGTTGATAGGCAACCGGAGAGTGTCAGGAGTCATGCAGTGTTTGTGCCTGTAGAGCAGGCCTATACGGATGTTGGTGGCTTTGGCGACAGAATCTATGTGCCAATGGTAGGAGAGTGAGCTGTACAATGTGACACCTAGGTATTTAAAATCAGGAACGTGTTCAAGTAAGGTTCCTGTTTGGTTTAGGATGGTGAGGTCACGGGATTTGTACTTGCTCCTGGCATTGTAGAAGGTCATAACCTTTGGTCTTCTGTAGTTCATGACCAGTTTGTGTGACTTGAACCATTCTTCGATGCACATGAATTCAAGCTGTAATTGTTTCTCAAGGAGCTCTGCATTTTGGTGGTTGGTGAACATGATTGCGTCATCAGCGTAGAGCAGTAATTTATGGTGGCAGACACTGAGAAGGTCATTGAGGAAGAGGCTGAAAAGTAGAAGCCCCAGGATGGACCCCTGTGGGACCCCTGAAAGGACTGGCTTTTCTTCCAAGGTGACACCGGCAATCATAACTGGCTGGACCCTCTCCCCAAGGTAGCTTGAAAACCAGAGCAGCACTTCATTGGATAGCCCAATGTTTGATAATTGCTTGAGTAGGAGTGGGTGGTTCACAGTATCAAAGGCTTTCGGAAGGTTGATGAATACTGCCCCTACACAGTTTCCTTGATCAAGCGTGGTATGGATGAAGCCCATGAATTCTAATGGTGCAGTGGTGGTACTGTGCTCTTTTCGGAAACCATGTTTTTCAGGACACAGGATGTCGTATTTTTCCAGGTACTTGACTAGTTTGTCTGAGGCGATGCACTCCAGGGCCTTTGACAATGGAGGGAGGATGGAGATAGGTCTGTAGTTGATGTGCAGTGATTTGTCTCCACTTTTGAGTACCGGTGTGATGGTTGCCTGTTTCCAGCGAGATGGGAACTGGGACATCCTTAGTGATAGATTGAGGACCTTTGTCAGGGGTTCAAGGACTTCTTCAAGGACAAGTGCTAACAACTTCAGGTCAAGGGAGTCACCGCTGTAGCCTGCGTTGTGAATGGCCTTCCAAATATAGGTTCTGGCTTCATGCACTGGGATCTCCTTGAAGTAGAATTGTGGGGCAGGGTGTAGGAGAGGAGTAGTTGCAGGAGGGTTACTACTAGAGGGGGCATCAAAGAAATTAGAAGGGAGAACACTATCCAAGTTGGAGAACACATTGTTAAAGGTGATGGTGATTGTGTACAGGTCAGATGTTGGTGTTCCATTTATGTTGGCATGGTGGGTGGTGACTTAGGGTCCTTGCCTGTAAGGTCTTTCAAATTACTCCAAAATTTTTTTCCATCACCCCAGGAGTTGGAGAGAGCTTCCTTGAAGTATTTTCTTTTGACGCTCCTAACTGCCCGCTTGTACTCATTTCTGGCAGCTTTATCTTTTGAATATTCCCAGGTTTGGATGTTGCATGGACACAGTGCCAGAGATGATCCCTATGCTTGAGTAAAGTGATTAGATCGGGGGTTATCCAAGGGTTAGCTCTGCCCCTGAACTTCAGCTTTTTGAGAGGTGCAAAGATATTGCAGGCCGCAGTGAAGTGGCTGATGAAAAGGTCTAAGGCTTGGTTTACATCAATGGCAGAGTCGATTGTTGTCCAGTCCAGATGGCTTAGGTATGTCTTTAGTAGCTCAAGGTACCCCTGCTTTAACACTCTGGTGTAGATTATTTTAGGAGGGGGCTTAATGAATTTGTTTGTCCAGGTACATGTGACCGGTGAGTGGTCACTGATCCCATCAGGGAGCACTGAGACTTTTGAGATTCATTCAGGGTGATTAGTAAGGATCCAGTCCAGAAGTGTGTGCGACCCTGTCCTGTAGTTGCATCTGGTGGGGGTGGTAACAATCTGGGTGAGGTTCTGTGACGTGACAGCATCCTTGTAGTTTCTGGCCTCCAGCGATAGCCAATTTATGTTGAAGTCGCCTAGTACTATGAGTTCAGAGTTATGGTGTAATCCCTGTAGGCTTTCCAATATGCTCATAAATCCATTGGGCTGATCTTTAAGGGGTAGGTACACAGAGGCAATGGTGAGCTTCTTGTTGTGTGCCCCGAGTAGAACTTTAATAGCGAGAACCTGCGGGGGTGGTTTAGGGTTTGAGAACGGGAAGACTTGACCCAGATAGGAATTCTTCAGGTAGATGGCACAGCCTCCACCACATTTGGAAACCCTGTCCTGCCTGAATATAGAGTATCCAGGGATGGTGACTGCAGCATCTGGTATTTTGGGGTTAAGCCATGTTTCGACAACAGAGAGTACATCAGGGCTATGTTGCTGGACCCAGGTTTGCAAGATGTCAAGTTTGTTAAGGAGGCTGCAGACATTGATTGAGGCTAATGTGAGGGACCCCTCCCGTCTTTTTGTGGCATGGGGTGTTTGGCTGGTAGGCCCCGGGTTAGGATGAATATTTCCAGATATCAGAAGTAGCATAAGTATTATCCTAAGAAGGTATGCTTTAATCATTTTGCAGACTAGTTTTGTTGTAGGGCATCTAGTCCTCTTGGCCTTGCTGGTCTGCATTTGCCCTGTGATATTGCAGAGCACAATATATAAAGCCATGTTCTCAGAGGTGCCACGTGATTGATGAAAAGTAATAAAATCCACAGGAAATGGTGAACTACCAGGGACCAGAAAACTTTTATTGTAGCTTAAAGACCCAGAATGTGATAAATTCCTGAAGAGGTTACATTCCTGAAGGTGATGAACACTGGCCTGGGGCATATGCAGGATGTAAAAATCCCTTGTTAGTATCTAGCCTATGTTCTCCAAAATGGTTGTGAATAGACCTCAAAGACAAGTACACATCTTTTAAGAACAAGCCAGACGGAAATGTGGATTCAAAGCAGCACTCCACAACTCAGTGCTTGTATAACAGATTTACAGACCTTACCTTTGGCTTTGATGGCTTTCAAAAAAGTTGATTTATGATGAGAATGCCAATACCTGGTGGTGATGTTTTGCAGTTTCTTAGTCCAGGAAATGTTCATAGATGTTATGTCCAAGAATGGTCCAGTTCCTCCAAGCAGAAACACAGGAAAATCCACAAAAACTAAACTACTGACAGAGACAAACACACACAGCCAGCCACACATGAAGCCTAGCATCCTGTAGTCAAAGTTTATTTATTTTATTTATTTATTTAAAATTTGGTGACCAGGAAAGGCACACTGAGCCGAGCCTCATTTCCAGGTGTGACCTAGGGACAAGATAATATAGTAAATTAACAGTGTTACAAACAAACAATGATACAAGTTGTGGTTACAAGGTCTAAAACAGTGCTGAAACTGATAGATACAGTGAATAAAATAATCACAATGCAAATACCAAATACACAAAGATAATATAGGCTTAGGACTGAACAAATAATATAAAAAACTTTGAATGTATAGAATAAAATTATAGTACAAGCAGAGTACACTGCTCACCAGTGGGGCCTTGGGACTTGGTGGAGGTGAATATGACTTATAGGGGGAGGGGCCAGTTGGTAGCATGGATGGCTAGAAGGCATTGCGAGCTCAATGGAGACGGGAGAAGTCTAAGGAGTCTTTTGAGGGAGGAAAAAGAGGAAGAAAGTGGAGATTGGGGGGAGTTTGTACCAGAGAAGTGGGAGGGGATAGGAGAAGGCAGATTGGCCCACGTCAGAATGGGTGTGAGTAATAGAGAAGGTACGTGGATCTCTGTGGTGAATGGAGTACTTAGAAGTGGGCCTTAAAAGTGACAGGAGGAAATACTACTTCTCAGAAAGGCATGGTGGATGCCTGAAACTGCCTGTAATTGGAGGTGGTGGGGACAAAGACAGTGAGGGTCATCAAGCATGCATGGCGTAAGCACATGGGCATTAAGCAGAGGAAAGAGAGGAGGGAGGGACACCTTAGACCGAATAGGTTCTGGGGAGTGGTAATGGGGAAATAAGGCATATTAGATGGGCCCGCTGGTCCTTTTTCTGCTATCAAATTGTATGCTTCTGTGTTTCTATAGTATATGGATGTAGATTTTACTTATTTAATTTGTGTTAACCGGGAAAGGAGAACTAGACAATTCTGCCTATTTTCAGCCTTTTCCCAGGGGAGGGGGATACAGAAGGATGGCAACTGACATTGAACCAGATTAAGCTGTTAGTGGTGTTTTTAGTGAATGGGGGGAAATTTGGCCAGGACACGAGGGAAATTCACCTACTCTTTTCAAGAAGTGCCATTGGATTTTTAACATCCACCTGAACTACCACCGGAAAAGGCAGATGGGACCTCGGTTTAACGTCTCATCTGAAAGATGGCACCTCAGGAGAGCAGAACCCCCCCTCATTCTGCACTAACAGTGTCAGTATTTGGATTTTAACCCAGATGACTGGGACCCTTCCACAAGAGTAGTATATGTTCTACCCCTCCCTATAAAGGAATGAATACAAACTACACTGGGTCTGTTGGCAGCAGCCAGCTTTTGAATTTTGGCACAGACAGATTTTGACAGTCTTACCCAAGGAGAGACATACAGATGAGATAAAAGGATGGGCCAACACATCTGAATGACAGTGGGGTCCCCCTATACATTCCCTGCTTCAAGCAGGCCATGCAGTTGTGTATGATGTGCTGATAGAGCTATACTGGTGCTAAATAAAAAAATACACCAGACACCAAGACAGAGTGAAATCATTTTTATTATACAAGTATGACAAACACTGTGATGAATGCTATCATTGTTTGCTTGTAATGCTCTTGTTAAACTGTTTGTTTCTTCTAATGTCCAAATACTGACATTTAAAAAGCATGATAAAATACTGTAAAACTTGAAATTTTCATAAATTTTTGCTATTTACACTGAAGAACTAATTAGCATTAAAATCAATTTAATTATCACTATCTCCATTATGGTGAGTGTGACACTAATGACCTAGCACTAAATTAAATTTGTGTAATTATAGCTAGCCCAGTGGTGTTGAGGATTGAGATACTGGATGACACACCTCATGCCACACCGGTGACCAGCGTTCGGGAATGGACTCGGGCAGTCAGGGGTCAGCAGAGGAGAGAGAGGGGATTGAGCATCTGGAGGACTGCTCTCTTCTCCTGGGGTGGGTAGAGGGGCTTGCACCACTCCTCATTGGCCTATGAAGGAGATCAGGGGCTTTGCAAGAAGGGTGTTATAATAGAGGGTGCAGCGGCGGTGGACATCAGTAGGTTGGTGTGCAGACATCATTGTACATCTTTGCTCCAGTAGAACCAGTACAAGAAAAAAATGTGAAAAATTTGTGGAGGTGACAGAGACTCCAGGAGCCAATGCCTACATCCTGAGACTGGACCATCCATCCACCAGCTATCCTGAGCCCCTCGACTTGACCCAGGACCATCCCTCTAATTCCAGACAGGCTACCAGGTAGGCAGGGCAGACCCTCCCCCAGGGGATGATCCAGCAACTAGACAAATCTGGAGGTCTGGGGAGGAGGTGCTCAGCAATTGTACTTCTGGAGGATGGTGGTCTCAGGCAGGGAGTAAAGGCCCCGGCTGTGTGGGTACTCCCGAGAAATTTCCCAATCCCCTGGCACCAGAAAACAGAATTCACACAAAAAAATGTGCATACTTATGGTTGAATTTCTGCTTGCACTAAAATTACTTTGCATGAAAATAACAGGTTTTACAGTATAACACGTGTAGTGCCTAGCTGCATATTGGCAATATCACTTCCTCATCTAAGAAGTTGACTGCCACGTTGAGGTGGCCGGTTGTTAGTGCAGGCTTCAAAGAATGGGGACTTATATTTCACAGCATATGTTATTCTCTGTGCACACACACACTGATGCACTGCAGTGGCCAGGTGAACTGAGGAGAAAGCCGTAAAATGGCAGTCAGGTGTGTGTAATAAAGTCATGCTTGCTTTCCCTTGGCCCAGATTGACACTTGGTCCTTGGGGCACATCTGAATTATGCTTGGGGGGCCTCCCTTTTTTGGCCCCACCATGGGGGGAATCCACAGGGGATTCAAGCCCCATAGATTGAGGAGATGGTAGCTGATCATGAGAAGCAGGGACGATGCTGAGCCGCCGTCCACCTGAGCTGAGAATAAAAACCTTCATGGGGGAAAAAAAAAATATAAAATAGTTTTTCATAGTACCATACAGATAAGCTACAGGAAATAGCAGTCCCTAAGGAAATCAATGCACTCAAGCTGATATAATTTTTAATGTGCAATATTCAGAAAGATTTCCTGCAAGTGCTGTACATGTTCTTATAATTGACTATGGCAAGATAAGCCTGCTAACAACAAATAAGCCTGGTACATAGGATTTGACTTGAGTGTCATTATCTACCTCAGCAGCAATCGTAGTATCATCTGCAAACGTAACAGTAAAGTTGGACAGATTTATAGCCATATCAGTGATAAAGATTGTGAAGAGCACTGGTCCCAATACTGACCCCTGCGCTACTCCACTGGTGACCGGGCCAACTCTAAATTGGTATCCTCTGATCTGTATAGCCTGAGTTCTGTTCCTCAGTCAGGCCCCAACCCATTCAACTATGATGTTATTTATTCCCATAGCTTACATTTTTTCTACAATGATAGGATGGGGGACCTTGTCAAATGCCTTACTGAAGTCTAACTAGATCACATCCACTGGAGATTTTGTTTCTAGTAAAGCACTTACCTTTTTGTAGAATAGTAAATTGTTTATTAGACAGGACCTTTGGTTTCTAAACCCGTGTTGTGAATTATCTCCCAAGTTTTTACATGTAATTTCCTGTTCTAGTTTGTCATTTATTAGTGATTCCAGAACCCTGCCCAGAATACTGGTCAGGCTTACTGATCTGTAGTTAGCCATATTGCATCTGTCCCCCTTTCTTAAAAGTCGGTACCACAGTTACTGTTCTCCTGTGCTAATGGACATACTGTATTAAAGATCCTATGTTACAGGTCTAATGACCCAAAACTTTGTTCTTTTAATAGTCTGAGATTAAGTTTACCATGATCAGGGGATTTACTTGTTTTGATTTTTATTAGTTTGTCCCTTAATGTATTTTTGGAGAATTATATGGTCGTTTCAGTATTAGTTCCACTGTGTGATGCTTGTGAGACCACTTTTTTACAAAAGATCATGCTGACTTCAGAAGCCCCAGTGAAGGAACTGATAAGATTAAAAATTTAGAGTTTGTGTATTATGTGGGGTATGCTTGATTATTCTGGTGTATGTGTGTGTGTGTATTTTGTTTAGCATGTATATGTGGCTTGTACTATATAAAATGATACATCTATATCCCACTGCCACTCAATATCTTTGGTACTTTAATTAGCTGAGTTATGCAGTTGTGTTTGCATTCTCTCTTAAGTTGCACTGTGCTTTTTTGTTTCCATTTACTTGTTAGTTGTGCTAAACATTTGTTTGCATTCCTTTTTTAGCTGTGCTAACATGTTATTTTAATTTATGATTTTCTGATGTACTTCCCTGTTTTGGTTTGTATTTGATTGGTTACTTGTTATTTTCCTTTTGTTGCACTCATCATTTGGTTTTGTTTTGTTTTGTTACTTTATTTTTGTGGCATCACACTTTACATTTGTTTTTTTTTTGTTTACATTTCATATTTTGTTTGTTATTTTACTCATTTGATTACATGTTACTTTTTTATTTGTGTTTTGCTCTTTAGGCCACTATATCATATCCCTAGCACAAAGTCTGTTTGTTATCTGTTGCGGACCACATCTGTTTACAAAACATCATGATAACCAATATCCTGAGCAGGAAAATGTTGGAGACAGACTAATATCAATACTAAACACCGACTTAAGCATTTTTTCAGAAATACACACGTCAGGTGACTGTTTAAAAGACATATCTGGCCAACTGTAAATAAAAAACAAAATCCAATGTGCTAAAAAATCAGCCCCAAGGGATATGGAAATCTATGCATTTTCTTCATTAACAGTCATGTCTCTGAACATTATAATAACATGCTACAGTGCTATCTTCACCTGAATATGGACCACTTCCTGTAGATTTTCATAAAATATTCCCTCAAAACCACAGCAGAAAGAAGATTTTATGGAAACTTTCTCTCAAAACATATTGGACTCCATTCTCAGGTGCAAGGAACTTGTGCTAAGTCATTGAGGCATGATTAATATTCACATAGCTGGCTACCACTGGAGCAGTGGGTGCAGAACATTTGTGATACCCCCTGCCCAAGGATTTTTCCTGATGGTAAAAGATATCACACAGCTGCACTCACTGCACATGGATATAAGGGGGCCAGAGATCACTGTAGAATGGCTCCACTGGATAACCAGGGACTATGTGTGATCTGGGGCTAGTGAGGAGACCTGTAGATTAAGAACAAGATGTCAGAGGAAAGAACTGCAGACTTTAGTGGTGGTCTCACAAGTGGGCCAAAAGTACAGGCTGGGCAGGTAAGGGAGGGGATTCGGGTGAGAAGCAGGCCTGCTTATGCTTGTATGAACATGACATTGCACCACCCACAGACACACAAAAGCTGGTAATGTGTATTGTTGTAGTATGTAACCTTTTCTGTGTACAGAATGAGCTAGAATGTACCAGTTGCATTTACAGGCTTGTGCTGGGGAGTGGGGGGGGGGGGTCTCTGCCTCCCGCAATGCATAGCTAATATTCTCTGTATAACAATTTCAAGGGCCTGCACAATGGTGTGCCTTCTTACACCTTATTTTGTGGCCATGTAATTATGACTGAAAACTGGGGAAAGCCCATAGTTCCGTACCCATTGAAGAATTGTTATTTCCAATTGCAAACTCAGAAACTAGAAATGAGAACCTTATAAAGGATGAGACTCTTGTTCTGTGTAACTACTTAAACTTACTGGCAGGATCAACAAAAGCAGTGTCAAAGAGGAATCAAATTTCACAAGTTTCATAATGACCATCAAAACTGTGAAATACTTTATTGTGCAAGTACTGTATTTTTCAGTTGTGTGTAGGTAACAGAAAATTAGCACAACTAAATACAAATTAATTTTTAAAGTTTCATTAATTCATTTTTATGTTGCTTGCATGCATGTGCAAGAAACATAGTGCCATCATCGGAGATTTCGGAGGTGTGTCACCTCCTCCTCCAATTCAGTCAGTGTGCTGGCAGGCGTGGCCCCTGTAAGCCAATGCATTTTGGAGCTGTGTATGACACGCTCCAAAATGCAGTGGCATACAGTTGAAAGGGGGAGTTACGCTCAGTGAGCACCGAAGATATCGCCGCTCACACGCAGCCTCCCCGCCCCCGCAGGTATGCAGCCGCCCACACGCACTGTATAGCCGACGGGTGCCCAACCCCAGTGGATGAGCTGCATCCCTGCCCCCAGTAGGTGCCACACTGGGAGCCCACCCCAGCATGGCAAGCAGTTCTTTTGCAACGGGTGCCCAATCCCCGTTGGCTGAACACCCCTGTCCTTGTAGCGACAGGCTGGGACCCCACCCCAGCATGGCAATCACTCCATGGCCGATGGGGTGCCCAACCCCGTCGGCTAAACACCCCCTCATCGTCCTTGTGCCACACTGGGAGCCCACCCCAGCGTGGCAAACGTCCCACAACGCCTTTTTTTTTAACCTGTAAACAAAATGGTCCCGCTGCACATCTCCCCAACCCTCCCTCCCACAACCTGCACTCCACCCACTGTGCACCCAGTCTCCTACAACCCCTCACCCCATACTTACTTCCAGACTCAAGTGATTTATCTTCGTGACCAGGAACACATCTGCACTCTTCAAAGCCGACTACCAACTGAGGAAATGCAGGTAAGCTGTATAATGGGCTAGATGGGGGTTCAACTTTATTGCATATCTCAGGCATTTTTGAATTTTACCAAATTTTCAACATAGGGTTTGGACCCCTTCTCTCATGAATGATGTCACTGTCATGGTTATTCGGCCTAAAGGGTGATTTTACGCAGTGCCTGTGAAATCACCCTTTGGGCATGAATACCACCATGACAGTGACATCACTCATGAGAAGGGGTCCCAAAAACCCCATGTGGAAAATTTGGTGCCAAAATTCCAAAAAATGACTGTTTTACGAGCGTGAGTTGCACAGTTCCCATGCACGCTTGTAGGTTTGCGAATTTTCAATATTTCCACTCCAGATTTTCAACATTCCCATTTTATCACACCTTCTTATGAGTAGTATAGCTGTCATTTTTCACATCTCACCTAAAATGTGTTTCCGCCCATGTAGCGCAGAATGGCGCAATCAGTGTGCGAAATCAATGTATGGGACAAGTTAAGAAAATCACAGTGACACTGTTCATGAGCAGAGGTCTTAAAATGGCTATGTTGAAAATTTGGTGAAAAATTCCTAAAATGACTGTTTTATTAGCGCATGCATTGCAGTTCCTACGCAGGCTCATAAGTTCACAAATTTTCAATATTTTCACTCCAGGTTTTCAACATTGCCATTTTACCACACCTCCTTATAAGCAGTACAGCTGTCATTTTTCACATCCTGCCCAAAACGTGTTTCCGACCATGTAGCGCACAATGGCGCAGTCGGTGTACAAACTCAATGTATGGGACACATTAACAAAATCACAGTGACACTGTTCATGAGCAGAGGTCTTAAAATGGCTATGTTGAAAATTTGGTGAAAAAATTCCTAAAAATGACTGTTTTATGAGCGCGCGTTGCGCAGTTCCTACGCAGGCTCATAAGTTCGCAAATTTTCAATATTTGCACTCCAATGACTTCCAAATACCTAAACAGCACATAGAAGCAAGCAACATTCGGCATTGACAAATGCTTGTTTATTTAGTTTTAGTTACCTAGTAGGTTCTCTAGACAAAGAAATTGTCTGTTTTCAGTCATGGCCAGATAGGATACAATGATTTATAAAAAGCATTGGAATACAAAAAGTTGCACAATACAAAGAAACAAGCAGTGATGCAGCACCATTTTGTAGATATAGACACAGTACGATACAGGAAGATCCATTGATATAGTGAATCATATAGTCAAATACAAAGAATTAATACGCTGTATGGATACAAGCAGTGAACAGTAGATTATATGGGCAATTAGCAGAGAAGGTCATAGGAAAAAAGTACAACTGATGATTTGACTGTCCTATCTGTTGAAGTAAGTGCAAGTAATGAAATAATAGTGATTACCCTTAGGGATACATTAGCAACTTCATAATTATTAGAAATTCCCTGGTGGGTCACATGCCAAAATAAAAACTAGCTACAGTAATACGGTATAATATTCACAACAATTGAAACTGTTTTTTAATGAAAGAATGGTCAGTGTTGAAGTGTTAAGCAATCTTATACAGTATTTTATGCAACTTCTGTTTTTCACACATTTTATTCTCAGGTTTAAATCATAAATGGGTGCTGCCTTCATAGGGCCTTGAATTCTCACTTGCACACCCAGTGTAGATGCTAGCCACCTAGACTCTGTAGTCAACATTTTCAAAAACTGTTTAGCATGCCCAAATAATCAATACATCAACCAATCATGCAAGGTATGATTTAACAGGCATGCACCCCCCCCCCACGAGCACACACTGTCATGGTGCAGGATATCATCAAAACAAGTTATACAAAATAAATGAAATCCACTACATTAAATATCATATACAAAATGAAGAAAAAGAGACCACACATAAAGATAAGGATGAAAAATAACAAAGATTAATTTTTCTATCCGAAAATGTCACTGTACTTAGCCTACTTGAAACTGTTCTACGGCTTTGTGGGGGGGGGGGGCAAATAAAAAAAAATGTAAATGAAACAAACTGTGTAGAATATTTTATGATGTCTATGTCCAACCAAATCACAGCACATTGTATCTAACATGACTGGGAAAGGAATACCAAGAGTTAGGACAGATTGCAAATAATTGCTGACCTGCTAACTCCATACTCTTGAGGGATAGTTCTTAGAAAACCTTCTAGTCCTCAATATAAAAAAGACACAAAGTGTGCTTTCCCACAACACTGCCTCTACACCCCAGTCTCATTATTCCCTCATGATCCAGTCTCAGGATGGTAATGCCCTAGAACTTAACCCACTTGTTCAAATACCTGGGTACTACAGAAGATTCATTGCTCACCTTCAAAATCAATGTCAGTTCATTTACTACGGCAATCAACCAATGGCTAGGTCTGCTGAGTCATCTCTGTCCCCTCCTAACATCTGCCTTGTGTCAAAAAATAGTGATGTCCACACTTCTTCTTCTCCTGTCCTATGGTGCCCCACTGCTCCTCCCAACCCAGGCCACCATCCTATCTCACTTCAATCAACTCTATCTGAGGGTAGGACATTTTGCACTAGGAGTTGCCTCCCCAGCATCACCATTGTAATGTCCTTTCATCTCTGAGCTGGGCACCTCTGAAGTCTAAATTCCAATACGCCACCATGTGCCTCAAGATTAAACTGATCCACCTCAACACCCCCTCCCACCTGGGCAACCATATCAAACTTAAGCAGTCCCAGCATACTCTATGGTCTGCCGCCGTCCCCCTACTGGTTACTTCCAACCCTCGACTGGTAGTCAGCTGGAGATCTTTTGCCTTTTTGGCCACATCTACCTGGAATTCCCTCTCACACGCAATTCTCTCCATCACCTCTGTTCCACAATTTAAACACAATATCTCATGTCACCTCTTTGACCCCTCTCCTTGTACCTGTTTTTGATGACAGCTTTCCTACCCAAATGGAAGAACTCCCATTGTTTGAATTAACTCCAATGCTACTATGTATGACTTTTTGTTAGCCCAAACTGCTGTATTCAATGTCTTAAACTTGTATTGACCTGATGTTACTTACACTGTTGTAACACTGTATTTATTGTGCTGTAACACTGAACTTGCACCCTTGTTGAATTTACAAGTGTCAGCACTTGCCTTGTTAGCTGTTGTTTTTCTACTCTTCTGTAACATGTATGTATCTGTTGTCTTCCCCCAGGTCGCTCCTGAGAAAGGGACTGTATTGCCTCAGCGGGCCTACCCAGTTACCAAAATTCAATATGCAAAAAAATAAATAAACTCTTGAGTGGTAGCTGGAGCTATCTGAAGCTCTAAACCAGCCACTTGGAGAGATCAAACTGGAGGATAGAGTGAGGATCTAATCTGTTAAGTGCCTTGAAACCCAATAAAAACATCTTAAAAGTTATCTTTCATCTGACAAACAGTAAGTCAAGCTGCTCCAGACATAGAGGAATGTGGCATAAATGCTCTATCAGACACAAATAATTAAATGAGCAGCAGCATTCTATACCAGTCAAATCTGATAGATCCATTTCTCAGGCATGCCCATGTATAGCATGTCACAGTAGTCCAGTAGTCTTGGGGAGACAAGCAATCCTGCAGAAAAGAATATCAGGTCATCAAGGGGCCAGTGTTGATACCAACTTCAATTTTGCAGGGGTGTCATAATCCACAATTTATGGCAAAAGTGAATGAAATGTTTAGTGAACTAACTCTAAATAGTTCAGTTACAGTATGTACTGGCATGCAATCTGAAATTTTTTTTTTAAATCAAGCGTATTGTGTTCTTGTTTAATCATCACATATGTACATACTTTGCCGTATCCTGCAATTAATAGGGTCACAGGAAAATCCAAAAGAAGGCTACTTTATCTTGATGGATTTGACAGCTGACTGGTTTTCTATTGTAATTAGAATCCCCTTGATCTTTATGGAAAATAAACGCCAGGCTTATTTTTCTTTTTCTTCAGATTTGTGAAAAATGTAAAGACTTTACCTCATTTCATCTATGCAGTTTTGAATCCTTATCAGGTGCACAGTACTTTCTTTACATTGAGACCATGTCATTTTAAGCCATGTACAAGAGAAAATGAAACATGAGAAAAAATGCCCATTATTCATACATAGCAATTCATGGACAGATGGTTGCTTCCAACTGTTTGGCTTCTGGTGATTCGCTGATGACAAGGCAGTATAAAAATAAAACAATTTCTAAATAAAGTTGATAAATGCCTTCTGAACTTGGTACCCAGAAATGTGTAAAATATAGGATTTACACAACAATGGAAGTAAGCTATAGTACGGCATACATAATAAATATATTGAAGGCTGTAGTCACAGGTCTCCTCTGCTGATATCTGAGACTCTCTAATAGACATTATAAAAATGAAAAAACTATATGGCGCATAACAAACAAAGAATGTCACCATTATGAAAAAAATAACCTTCACTGCCTTGTGCTTTTCAGAAATGCTACTTCTAATTATTTTAAGTATTATCCTGCTGTAGCAGTAAACTGCAATAACAAATGGAATTATAAAGAATAGTATGATGTGCAGGAAAATTCCAGCAAGTTTCCATGCCTCTGCAACGTCTGTTTGATTGAACATTTCTTCACATACCGTGCCTTCATAATCACTTATGATCCCTGAAAAGATAAACTCGGGGACTGCTGCTAAAACACTGATTATCCATACAATCACACTTATCAAAGCAGCATAAGTGACCCTTCTTGCTCTTGCAGTAGATACATCATGAACTATTATCAAGTATCGGTCCACAGTCATCAGAGTAAGGAATATGATGTAGCTGTAAAATCCAATGAAGTAAATTCCAGTAATTAGTTTGCACATTCCATTTCCAAAGATCCAATCTGACGCATGGTAAACTGCCCAGAAGGGCAGGGAGGTGGTGAAAAATAAATCTGAGATAACCAGGTTTAGAATAAATATGTTTGTCACAGTTTTCAGCTTTTCATATTTCAGTAGGACCAGTAGTATTAATCCATTCCCAATCAGACTTAAAGTGAAGATCAAGTAAAAGGAAGCCGGCACAAAAGAAGTCTGAAATCTTTGGATATCATGGTCATCACATAAGAATATTAATTTTTGAGTGGAGCTGCTGTAGACATAGTCAGAATATGTATCAGTCTGCATTTCTGAAGTATTCCTTTACAGTTCTTCTGGGTAATGAGGATTATGTTCAGCACTTTCATTTCCACCCAGAATGTATGCAGAAGTTAGAGGAGTTTCAATGTTCTGTTGTTAATAGTAAGAAAGCAAGTGAAGTTTCATTTATTCATCACTTTTCTGGAACTGGTGCAGCCAGTAAAATCCAAAGAGTAAAAGAGCACATGATATTAAGCACATTACAATTCAGTTTGTTGTGGCTATTTTGAATAAGGTTGAGAATAGAATGTTTCTACAAATATGCAGTATATAGTACACAGCAAGAGGGAAAGGGTTAAAAGAATGAAAGATAGAAACATGAATGATTGCATCTTAGAGATAACCTCACTTGAAAAGTCAATATTTGCTATTTTTATTAAGCAGTGTTAGAGATAAGACAAAGCAAATGTTCATATGAAGCAAACTCCAGATGAAAGATCTATACTGCAGTGGTCTATGCCCGGCATGGGCAGTCTTGCTTTAAAGAGCTTGTGATGGCTCTGAAAAGAAATTAGAAATTAATTTCATCCTCTAGTTCTGTTTTCTGTATTTGCTGTTTATATCTTCCCCTTATTTTTTGTTACTAAAGGAACTTGTATGGAAACAGGATCCTTGCTGTTTTTACTCCTTCTGTTGCTGTTTGCCTACATGTGATATCATACTCTATCTGTGACATCACAATCATTTGCCATGGCAACCAATTGTGGCTCATGAAGAGAACATTATGACATCACGTGTAGACAGGAAAAAGGAGCAGATGAAGTCTGAGGGACTAGGATCTTATTTACAATAAAGAAAAATGGGCAATAAAAACAGACAACAGGATTGATTTTCAAAGTGTCGGGAATGACCAAAGGTACTTACATCAAAGAGATATGACACAAGGAGTCACTGCACCACAGCTTGCATCATTCCTGAATTTTCCAGTGGTGCCTGCACCCAACAGGTGGCTGCCTGAACCAGTTGGACTTGTGCCATACTTACTGCAGCCATACGGCTGCACCTTGGTGAAAGGTTGCTTGTGCCACACCAGCAATACAGTATCCCCTAACTTGGGATTCTGCTAGCCACCACCCCCCCCACTATGGCTGCAGATAACACTAGAAGTTATACTAGCCAAAGCTGGTCTAACAGCCCCGTGGGCTACCACAGTCAGTAGCTCTGGAAGGGCTGGAAACTCATCACCGGGTGGTGTTGTTGTAAGTCCTATTTCAGGTATCAAGACCCCAGTGGAAGCAATAAAATAAGTATGTTAAACTACTGCCACTGCTGCAACAATAAGAGCAGTGATGGTATCGACATCACTTAATGGGTAGAATATGCACGAGCAGTAGTGTACACTCAATCAGTACCTGCACGGCTCTTCTGCATTTGGTTCTAAGTTTTGGCAGTTTATTAAAATATAACCTTTGCATTAAAAACAATTATCATTGCAGCCCCTGACTCCCACAGTAGGACTGGAAGGTAAGTGGGAATGGGAGGAGCAGGCTGCAGAGCTTTTTTGCACGTCACCGTTAAGGGACTATAATAGGTAGCTATGGTTTGTGATCACAGGTTGTTAAAGAGTTTCATAAAGAGTAAACTCTGTTTCCATTTGTTTTTGTGGAACTGAGGATCCCTGCTTTTGAATGCATTCTTATTATGTTTGCTCATACCACATATGTAGTATGGGAAGACAGTTTTTGAATGCAGGGAACAACAGAACAGCAATACCCTGATGGAGATACTGTGGGCCATGCAGCATGGCACATGCCACCATGTGTACATCCCACAGATGCTCATGCACTAGGAGTGGGGGGCTCCCTCCAGTGCAGCACCAGGGCATGTCAGTGCCAGCAACCCTGGCAGGCAGTTTGTATGATTGGGGATACTTCTGCTGACCAGCACCTCTAGGCCAAGCCTGTCACAAAGGGACACTAGTTGGAAAACTTTCTGCAGCTGCCAGAATCAGATGGGTGATGACTCCACAGCCCATAGGAACCATCTAATGACAGGGTGCTACTGTGGGATGGAAGTGCGATACAGGTACCCATGTTAGCAGTGTAATAGGCAAGGTAGCATTTTGTAAATGGATGCACCTGTGTGGACCATGCTGGCAGTGTCTATTGCAAGTGTGTGACAGCTTGCATGACAGTGGGCTGTGACACATAGGGCTGGGCACTCTCATCTCCATGCATATGGTGGCATCCTGCCACTTCCCACTGTTCGATACATGCTGGTACAACAGTGTGGCATCTGCGGGGGGGGGGGGAAGCAGAGTGTTCACCAGTGGCTATGGGTTCCATTAGGCACTGCCAGTGGGGCTGCACCCCTGCTTCCATCAAACCCGTCCCATGCACATTTTGTTTGACACATGGGAGAGGTTGAGGCAAACTGAGGGAGTTTGGTGCCAGGTCTCTTCCTGATTGAGAGTCAGATGCAGTGACCCTGGCACACCAGCATTTGATGCAAGTTACTGTTTGCCGCAGCTTGCATTGATCTAAGGGCAAGTTTGAAAATCGAGACCCATGTGTAAAATTTAAGCAAAGATGTGTGTAGATACTATATTTTTCAATGTTTTTTCAAGGATATTACATGTTCTTCAAACATATATATATATATATATATATATATATATACACAGTATATATATATGTATTTGTTTTTTTTATTTAATATGATTTTTCCTGCCATTGGCTGCCCGGTTCTTCAGCCTGGTCATAGTTCCCCACTTCTGCTCCCACATCGGTCATGCCTCATCGATACCCCCTGGCTTATCCCCAGGGTGGTGTACCTGCATGAGCCCAAGAGTGCTGCAACATTGGGATAGGTTGACAGGCCGGCCTGGGAGCCATTTAAGCCAAGGGTGGGCTTCATTCAGGGTGGCTGGTGGAATTTTTTCCCAGTGTGTGGGGGCAGGGATGTGCAATGAAGACCAGCATCCACTTTGCCCCCCTGAAGATCTGGTATCAGCATGCTTCGGTACACCCAGCCTCTGCTAGGTGTCTGTGCTGTGCTGAACACTCTACCCCCTTTGCCCCATAGAAGGAGAGCAGTCCTTGGATGCTCAATCTTTCTCCTCCAGCAGGCCCTACGACATCCTGGGTCCATTCCTGAACCCAGATCACTGGCATTGCAGGTAGGCAACCTGCCCCTATGCCAGCGGACCAGCGCATTCTTCTAATATATTGCTAACAGCCCTGTACCCATGCATTAAGGAATGTGTAGAGGATACTTTGGAGTTATCATGCTGGTTAGCTAGAACAGGCTTAGTAATTAATTGACTTTATATACAAGATCCATTATCTTAGCATCAATGTGACTCCTTGCTGAACTCAGTGTAGTTCACACAGAACAGGAGATTAAGTGGTGCTCAGTGTCAGGTTACTGCTTGCTAGTCATGTTGTGACACCATTGTCACAGTGCCATGCATAATGACCAGACACAATGTTTGGAAACACGTAGCAATTAAGCAATTAGGAGTGATGACTCTGTCCATTCTTGACAGTTTGTGTCTGAAGGTGCTGAATGGCAAAAAGGAACCTAATACTGAGCTCATTCTTATGTACTGGAACTAACCATCTGGTATTAGTTAACATTCACATGCATTATTCTGTATAGACTGCAGGTGACAAAATAACTTTTCAGATATTCCTGAAAGGACAGCATTATCATAATCCAGCTGTGGCAATGTTATACATTTATACAGTTAAACATAACATTATTTTTTCTGTAAGGGTACCTAAAATCTGGCTTCTGTGTGTTAAACTACTTTCAAAGAGTTAAACTCTAAAAGGAGTCACAGACTGGAGTTTGGAGCTAGCGTCTCGCATGCTGAACAAGAGCATGAAGATCTGATTGGGGATCCTTGAGCTGCTACTCTGAGACAAAAGGCCATGCTGGTGGGTTGATCTTCTGTTCACATATACAGTAAATGGGGAGCTAAACTTTGTTTTGTCATGGGTGAGCAATCTCAGAACAGTCAAACTGACTGAGGCTTTAATGCAGCTGAGTGGATGTCACTAAAGAAACAAACTCTGGCCAGAGCCGATAGGGCTGCAGTTGAGGAATTTGGGGATAACAATTGAGAAAATTTGCTTATGTAATAATTTTACACTACATTTTCATTTTCAACAGAGCCTTGTTATGACCCTGTCTCATGAAGAAGGGCAAAGAAAATGTGCTACTCCTGGGCTAAAGGTGACAGGGCCTGTGAAATCAACTTTCAGGATGCAGAAACACACTGTGGGCAGGAGTTGAAAAATGACAGCTGTCACATTCATGGGGTGCTGTAAAGAAATGGCAACATTGAAAAGTTGGGATAATATTTTTATACTAAATGTAAAACATAGCCTTCTTATGACCCTGCCTCATGCAGAAGGTCAAATAACATTTTCAACTCCTGCCTGAGAGGTGATTTCTTGCAGGGACTGTAAAATCACCTGCTGGATGCAAAAACACGTTGGTCAGGATTTGACAAATGACAGCTGTCACATTCATGAGGTGCTGTATAGTTACACTGTTGATGTATTAGTAGGGTGCTAGCACATATTTCTTGTTTTTATTCTTCTATTATTTCCCATCCCTGCCCTCGTATCAGGGTATGCTCTTTAATCAGTTATATGCCCTGTTCAGGCTTTCAGGCTCTTTAAAGAGCCCCTGACACAGTTGAAACAACTTTGAAAAAATGTAATATTCAGGCATAACTGTACCTTGCATTTCCTATTTTATTCTGTAATTCTTTCCCTTATTTCCTCGTTAGTAAGGCTATTGGTATGCATACAGTATCTCTGCCCTTTTAGCTCTGGCTGCTTGCCTACACCTAACATCATAATTTTATTTATGACATCAAAATATGTTGCTGTGAAGATAATTATGGTGTCATAAATAGGGGATTGTGATGCTATGTGTGGAGAAATAGCCAAAGTAGATAGAGTCTAGGGAACAGGCATCTTGTTTTCGTGCAACTGTTTTCAGTCATAAAAAAATGGGGAATTAATTACTGAAAATACATGAAGCAATAAAGAAAATGGGATGGAGTTAAATATAAATCTTTTCCTAATGCTGTCAGGGGCTCTTTAAACCATAACTGAGATAGCAGGAAATATTTTTGCCCCATTGTGTCCCCATGTCTCTCTCCACCTCTGCAACCTAAGTGCCTTCATTGGCTTTGACCCCAGAATTCCCATAGTAAGTGGTGCAGTCAGTGGTCACTATGACACTGAAACTCACTGTTACCCCTCCATAACAGACGTGCACTGCTGGGCAGCAGCTACGACAGTTAGGGCTGTCCTGGCACATCAACCAGCTCCATTCCAGAACCTAGATCACCTGTGATGCAATGCCATGAACTACCACTGGACCATCAGGGTGGCTAATTAGGACATATTTTTGATGGTAACTGCACAGCCCCATACAAAAATGTTTAGTTATTCATAGTGACCTAGGTCAGAGAACAGGAATGTTCTAAAAATTCTGAAATCCCATATACTGTATCAGTTCAGTAGGGACATGTGATGAAGAGAAGAATAGATCTATTGATGGTTTTAAATGAAAAGCATAATTACCAAAAAAAAAATTAAAATGATTATTCTTTATCCTAAAAAATACTGCTGCTCTAAGAAGTGTAATAGATCTGATAGTGCATGGTGCTGTAACGTGAAAAAGGTGGGAAATTACAAGTGTGGTGGCCAGCTAAGTGCTGAGTAGCCAGCCTGGTGGCTTTACCTCTTCTGATGCCAGTGATTCAGGTTTGGGAATGGACTCGGTTATTGGGGGTTGGCCAGGGAGTAAGAGGACTATTCTCCTCTCCTGGGGTTGGAAAGCATGTTATTCCTACCTAGGCTGACCCCAGGTGGAGGCCTGAGGGTAAGACCGGTCAGTGAAGCAAAGTACAGGAGGGGACTGCAGGGGATGTTGGATGGGTGCACCTCCTCACATGAGTCTGATGTTCCAAAATGTATACATCATGGGGCTTCTTGAAGCCTGGCCAAGCTATCTCCACACCCACACCACAGCTCAGTGTGTGACCTGGTCTGCCACAAATTTGTTGTACTGGGGTGAGGATGGCCCTTCCCCTCTGGCCCTGCCACAAGAGGGGAACTTGTGGGAAGAACCTGATTGTGCGCATAGGCAAGGGAGGTGGAGAGCCAGCCTAGAGGGGCTGAAGATCTTTCTAATGCAGGAGCCCCCTGGACAAAACAGTAAGAAAAACCTGTATGTAAAAAAAAAGAAAGAAAAAAAATTGCAAGTGTGCTGTCTTTTTCAAAGATGTCATCCCAAAATCCACAAATGAGGACATTGGTCAAAAGGTCTCTGTATGCAAAAAATAAAAAAATTAACTGTGTCGGTTTTTCAAGGGTGGAATGCACTGCCTCAGAATGCTGCAACCTGGGATACCGCATGCATATATGTGTGTGTGTGTGTGTGTGTGTGTGTGTGTGTGTGTGTGTGTGTTTGTGAGTCTGTGTTTTCTCTCATGTGGACATATAGGACTAGATATTTAAAAGATATTTAAAATGAGGCAGTATAGCGCAGTGATTTAAGGCTCTGAGCTACAAATCTGGTAACATCCAGCAGACCTGGCCTGGGTTTGAATCCCACAGCTTCCACTTGCATACTGTGTGACCCTGAGCAAGTCACTTAACTTCCCTGTGCTCCCAGGTCACTCTGTAAAAAAGCTTTCTGCTTAGTGTGCTACTCATGATTAACAACTAAAAAAAAAAAAAAGAAGTGCGCTTGGCAATGGCACAAGTGGTTGCTCCATGCAACTCAGTTGCACTGGAGCAGCAAAGGGGTATATTCAAAAGAGATGTGCCATGGCGCATCTTATCTAAATATACAAAAAAATGCCTGCGGTGTGCATACAGTGTGCTGGTGCATCCCCCAGACAGGTCTGAATAACAGGAATGGGAAATGTGTCAGCACATCAGAGATACGCCATGTGCAAATTTCTGATATTCAGACCCAAATATGCAAGTGGAGCCATTTGCATGTCATTATGGCCCCATTTGTATGAGTTGTGCAGTTCTGGCCAGCGAAATGCACATTGCACACTGCACAACAGGTGGTCCCAGTCTTAGGTACCGCAGTAGTACTTCCCTCCCCATCCTGTACCTCTGATCACCTGTATTGAAGTAAAATAAACTTCCCAAGTAGTCCATTGGTACCCCCCCTCCCCATATCTCCAATCACCAGAAAAACACATCCCTACATCCATAGTAGTCTAGTGGTCCCCCAAGCCCCCCATCCAAAAAGGACCCCATTACACCCAGTTCCTCTCATGTCTTTGGTGAGCAGCAGACCTGCATGCACACTTCCATGGCTGCTCACCAAATGACAGCTTACAGTACTAGCTGCAACCTCATTGGTCCACACTAACAAGCAAAGGGCTTGCAGTGTGTACTGTACTAGTCATTCACGACTTAGTGAATGAAGTCATTCATTCAGTTAGTCGTGAATGACTAGTACAGTACACACTGCAAGCCCATTGGTTGTCAGTGTGGATCAACGAGCTTGCAGCAGGTACTGTAACCTGTCATTAGGCGGGCAGCCATGGAGGTGTGTATGGGGGTCTGCTGCCCATCGATGACATGGGGGGAGTGGGGTGGGATGGAGTCCTGTGTGGGTGGGGGGCTGGGAGGACCACTAGACTACCATGGATGTGAGGATGCATTTTTTCACCGATTGAAGGTACGGGATGGGGAGGGGGTATCACTGGACTACAAGGGAGGTTTAGTTTACTTAACTACAGGCAATCAGGGTTATGGTCAGGGAGGGGTTGCAACTGGACTATCAGGGAATATTGTAGGTGCTTGTGCACAGTGTTCTGGGAGAGAAGTCACCCACGGCTGCCAGCTGCTGTGTTGTACCTTGCAATACAGCTGCTCACCTCTGGGTGGCTTCCATTTGAGCATGATTTTTCCATACTCAACTTTGTGCCCAGGTATGCGGCGCATCTCTGGGTTGTGACGGCATATGCACCACACATCTTGGCTGAATATCGAGATGTGCCACTTATGCATAAGCAAGCCCCCTGGAGATGCGCTGCATACATTATCTTTGTGCCACAACACATCAGGAATTGTGCTGTGCAATTTCTCCTTTTGAATATTGCCCAGTTTCACAGTTCCAGGATTATGCTGGCACAATTTCTTTAAATATGTAGCCCATAATATGCATTTTCGGTCTACAGTGTTGCTTGTGATCTTTCTCTGTAATAACAAAACAACCTGACAAGTAAGGCCAAATGAGACTTCATTTAAACCGTCACTGCAGCCTAAGTGTATGTTAAGCTTAAAGAGATAGTGTACTGCCTAAAACTAATATTAGGATTAAAAGCAGCCAATCATTACCTTTTATATCTGAGGTGTTATTTATTTTCCCTTTATTTCATTAGAAGATTGTTTATCTGATGTTAATAGGTGTGATATGTGAAACATCTCTTAGCCTGGCAGCTGATTCATTTATTTATTTATTAAATTGTGTTAACCTTGTGAGCCCTCTAGGCCCCGAAGGTCCCTTTTTTGGGGGTGACCCAGAGTTAGTTACATATAATTTGAACTTACAGGCAGGTAATACAGTGTAGGACATATAATATAGGATTACAAAGACAGTACACAGTTTTCATGGAAGAGGGCAGTAAGTACATCACATTACAGAATACAACAGTGGTGGCAGATAGATGTGGGGCAATAAACTCTTTAAGTACACACAAGAAATTCAGCATAATATAGCATACAAGGCTATACAGTCATTATCCGTTACCCTTAAAGGGGAGTAGTTTTGTACAAACACAATTGACACAATCAGTGGTGGCTACATAATGAGCAGTTTTGTACAACACATTGACACATTCAGCGGTAACTACATTACAGAGGTGAGGAAGGTTAGCCATTAGAACAGGAGCAGGGACTAAGATTAAGGAGATGAGTGCACAGTCCCTTCTGAAATGTGACTAGGGAGGGTGTTTCCTGAAGGTGGCTGGAGAGATTATTCCATGATGTAGGGGCTAGGTGAGCAAGGGATTTACTCCCAGCAACTGAGCAGGCCATGGGGATTTCCAGTAGTTTTTTGACCGAGGAACAGAGTGGTCGACTGGTCCACTTTGGGGACAAGTAGTCCGATTAGCCCTGCAGGAGGTTGGGCATCAAGGAGCTTGTAGGTCCAAATTAATAGGGGGTACTGGAGCCTATTGTTCAGGGAGGGCCAGTTGAGTACTGTGAGGGCTTCACAGTGGTGGGTCCTCGGGTGGGATTTAATGGCAAAGTGTGTAATTTAGTGGAACAAAGTTTGTAATCTACAGTGGTCCAAGTTTGCGATGCTGAGTAAGATGGGGTAGCATAGGTTAAGGTTGGGAGAAGGATGCTTTGTGTGATTGCCAATCTCGTCTCTGGTATCATGTTATGGCTTAGATGATAGAGGAGGCCCAATATTTGGTGGATGCTTTTTGTTACC
Source organism: Neoceratodus forsteri (assembly GCA_016271365.2). Taxonomy (NCBI): domain Eukaryota; kingdom Metazoa; phylum Chordata; order Ceratodontiformes; family Ceratodontidae; genus Neoceratodus; species Neoceratodus forsteri. The sequence continues at coordinate 676,851,433 of CM057456.1, read as the reverse complement.
AGATCCACGTGGGGCTTCAATGTGAGCCCCTGATCTAGTGTGAGGCCAAGATATTTGAAAGATTGTGCCACCTCAATTTTGGAGCCAGATATGGTAGCAAGTGGGAGAAGATGGGCCCGGGAGGGACCCAGGGATTTTGGCCCAAACAGTAGTGCTTTAGTCTTATTGGGGTTAAGTACTAAGTGATTCTCAACTAGCCAAGTCTCAGCCTTGTTGAAATCTGCTAGTAGCAGGGGTCCTAGGTTCAGATGGGTGCACCCCAGTTCTATATAGTACTGCATCATTAATGTATTGTACTACTGAGCTGCTCCCACAATGGCCCTGGAGGTCATTGATGAATAGAGAGAACAATAGTGGGCCTAAGACTGGGCCTTGTGGGACTCCCTCAGTTAAAGGTAGGGGTTCGGAGGTGACCCCTCTCCACTTGACCTGTTGAGAACAGCCAGTCAGGTAATTATGGAACCTGTTGAGGGAGTGCTGGTCATGTCCAAACTGGCTAATCTTTGTTAGCAGGATTGGGTGATCTACCAGGACAAAGGCCTTGATAAGGTCGATGAAAACAGCCCCTGTGGGGGTACCCTTGACCAAGACAGCTTGGACGTCGGAGGTAAATCTAATAAGGGCAGTGTCAGTCCACTGCTTTTGTTGAAAGCCATGCTGTGAGGGGGTCAGGAGTCTGTTGGCTTCCAGGTAGTCCCTTGATTGGCAGTACACTAGCCACTCCTGGATCTTTACCAGGTGGCATAGGATGGAGATGGGTCTGTAATGGCCAATTATTTCCCTAGCTCCACCCTTATGGATTGGGACTAAATGGGCCTGTTTACACATTTTTGGGACTGTTCCTTCCTGCAGGGATCAGTTTATTAGCAGATCAAAAGGTAGAGCATTGTCTGGGTCAGCAGCCTTAAACAGCCTAGGGTCCAGTCCATCCAGTCCTGGAGATCCATTAACTTTTATGGAGTGTAGGAGAAGCAGCACTTCTTTGGCATGCAGATGGAAATGGGGGATCAGAGGGTCCTGAGATTCAGTGGCTGGAGGTCCCTGTGAGCAATGTGGGGGGCTGATCTGTATTCCCCCAGGTCAGTGAAGAAGTGATTAAAGGCTATGGCAGCCTCCCCTCCATCATCAAGTGTTTCACCATTACAGATTATGTTACCCTGCTGAGGTATTTTTGTACTTTTTAACAGGGAATTGATACTAGACCAGAAGGACTTAGGGTCAGGACTGGATTAAGGCATAGTCAACATAGGCACAGGCCTAGGTCCCCTGCCTGCCAGGGGGCCCCAGCAGTCCCCAACATATATTTGCTATATATCCTTTTCTTTCTGCCTGAGCTGTATGTTTTTTGTGAAGCACTCAGCCACTGAGTAAGTCAGGGGCTGAACTGTGACATGACTCTCACCTCCCTGATTAGGTGCTAAGTGCAGCTGGCAGCTTCCGGGGCCCCAGCCAGGATGACCTTTAAGGTGCGAACAAGCCCATTTCCTTTGCTTTGTCTCCCACACCCATTTAGAATCCCAGCTTAGAATCTTACTCTTAACTATAAAAGATTAACACTGTAATTCAGTGTGTATGCTTTATATTGTATCTTAAGTATCTTGTTTTATTGACTTAGGAAACCTTGTATCATCCTTGAAATTTGAATGTAAGCAATAGCTTAATTTGCTTAAAACCTTTGTACCGTGTTTGGCTCTGGGTTGTTTTACCCTCCACATTCAGATGAAATACCTTTCAATGTATTGCTCATTACCTTTGTACCGTACTTGACTCTGGGTTGTTTTACCCTCCCCATTCATTTGTAATACCTTTCATTGCATTGTCCATTTCTCTTGTTTTGTACTTTTATGACATGTAAAGGAGTCTCTGACTCAAATGTTTGTAATTCCATTATCTCAATAAATAAAAAAATAATATTTAATCTCACTCCTAAAAGTTAAGAAATTTACAACAAGTTTCAGTGGTACAATTAAAAATCATACTTTTTTTTTATTCTCTCATCTTGCTCATACTGAAGTTCTAACCTTGATACAGCTCTGTTTTCAGGGTGAACAAATGAATGCATTTCAAGATTCCTATCAGTAAATCTTGCCATTTATGGATCCTGGCTGGCTGGCTTAATTATCTATAACAGAAATGTTTGATCCTGGGAATGATTTCAAATTCTTTCAATAATCACTTGCTTTGCAGTATAATCTCTAAAGTTCATAACCCCCCCAGTAAACCACAAACTTAACTCCTACACCACCCAGAACCTAGCCTCTTTTAGAGACTGGTCACTACCCAACCCAACAAAACTCCCACAATCTGGTTCATACTACTTGACAGGACAGTATAACACCCAGACTGCGAGTACACACGTGTGTTTGGGGTTGGGGCTTTGGAGAAGTGCAAATCATGACATTTCTGATATGGTACAAAAATGTTTTTTACAAGACCTATTATTATTTTTTCTAAATTGTCAAAACTCCGGCTATTGTTATTTTTCCATACTGATAGTATTAGTTTCATATTTATTTTAACTCTCTTTATACTCCCCCTTGTACCATGACCAGTCCCTCTCTCCAGGCATCCCAATCCACCCAGTCTGCTCCATGAGGACCAGGAGGATGCTCCCATAGGTGCCCCACTCCTGTACAAATCTAGAAACCTGGTTTGACCCCCCGGGAGGGGCAGAAGAGTCCATCCTACCTCCTCCGATCCTCAGTGGAATGTGCAACCAAAGCTCCTTCCTGGTTCCTCCATGGTCACAGTGGTGCAGGAGTCCTTTGCCTAGATCAGCCACATGGTGTTTTTCCTTATTCTGGTCCACCCCCTGCTGATGTCAGAACAGGAGGACCAATGAGACTGAGGCATGCAGAGATGTGCCTCCGCTCTGGTCCTCAGCTGATGTCGGCCCCTCCCTATCTGCTTTTCCAACCGCACCAGCACCGCCTGTGGTCACCCAGGCTGTGGCAGTATAGTGGTGGGGCCAGCATCCCACCCCTCCCCAGAAAAGGAGAGCAGCCATTGGGTGCTCAATCCTTCTACCCCTGGCCAACCCACCGGCGACCCAAGTCCATCACCGAACCCGGGTCGCTGGCATGGTGCGAGGTGTGGTGTCTAGTGCCTCAACCCTCAGCGCCACCAGGCTGGCCAGTTTCATTAATTTTGAAGCATTTTGTGACACTTTTTAGGGACAGTAAGAACATTGTCTTCATGTTTCAGTAGTTGATATGCAATAGCCAAGAGGTGCAGTCAAGGCGAATGGGCATGGTAACAATGAGGGGGGGCCCTAAATTTCTCTTGAGCCTAGGGCCCCAGGTTGCCTTAATCTGGCCCTGCTTAGGGTCAGATAGGGTTCACCACTGGAGGGATTCAATGTAGTCCCTTTTAGCTAATTTTGAGATTTTATTTGCACTGGTTCCACAATGATCTATAGGCAGCAAAGTCTGCCAGGTTAGGTTGAGACATGGGCAGACTAGGTGGGCCAAGTGATCCTTATCTGCCATCAAAACCTATGTTTCTATATGTTCTACAAAAAAGCCTGGCAATGTCAAGCAGGGAAAGTACAACTCTTCCCACCTCATCTTAAGTGACTGCCTTATTAGTGTTATAAGGTCAGTCATAGTGAGTCACAGTGAAACGCGGGCAGGCTGGGGAACAGTGTGGGCAGGATGGTATTTTATCTCATCACTCATTTTTATGTTTGCTTGCACACATGTGCAAGAAACATAGCGCCACCATATGAGTTTTTGCAGGTGTGCCTCCTCCACTTCCAATGCCCTGCTCCTTTTTGCAGGCGCAGCTGCACCGCACCAATGATTGTCTGAGCTGTCTATGACAGCCATTCAGATGCAGTGGCATACAGTTCTGAGAAAAACACTGCTACAATCAGTGGTGGTAAAGTGTAGGTAATTTGCATACTGCCATCAACAGTATGTAAATTGCTGACATGTCAGCACTGCATCTGAACTGTCATAGACAGTTCATCCCTCCCATGAATGCTTATGTAGCATGCTGGGCGTCGATCATAGCAAGATCATGTGCTCCCCTCCACCTCTGTACACTGCATGACCAACTGGGGTGCCCAATATCCCATCAGCTCTACTGCCCCCTAAAAGCAAACTTCAAGGTGCCATGCTGGGAACCCACCCCAGTGAGGTAAAAGTCCCATGTTCTGTTCATACTGGGAGCCCACCCCAGCATGTTCATGCACTCCCTCCACCCCTGCAAACTGTGTGACCGATGGGGGTGTCCAATTCCCCATCGGCTCCACTGCCCTCCAAAAGCAAACTTCTTGGTGCCATGCTGGGAGCCCACCCCAGCATGGCCAAAATCTATGGCCCATGGGGGTGCCCAATCTCCCATTGGCTCCACTGCCCCCACCCCAACAAACTTGCAGGTGCCACACTGGAAGCCCACCCCAGCATGGCAAAAGTCCCATGTCATCTTAAAAACAAAAACTAGAACAAAAGAAAATGGTCCCTCGTTGCCTCTCTTGCCCCTCAACCTGACCTGCACCAACCCTCAGTGTACCCCACCTCCCCACACCCCCTCACCCCATACTCTACCTCCGTGGCCAGCGATGATCTTTGAGAACCGGGACACGTCTGCACTCTTCAAAGCCGACCGTGAATGGAAGAAATGCCAGTAAACTGTATAATGACATACATTTTTTTTTCAACTTTGGTGCATATTTTGACCATTTTGGAAAATCTTTTCACCAGATTTTCAACATGGGGTTCTTGGGACCCCACCTCATGAACTCAGCCACTGTCATTTTGTTATTCGGTCCCGAAAGGTGATTTCGCAATCACTGTGCAGAACCATATTTTGGGACTGAGTAATGAAACAACAGTGTCACAGTTGATGAGGTAGGCCCTCCAAAACCCTATGTTGAAAATTTGGTGAAAAAATTCCCCAAAATTACTGTTTTACATGCATGCATTGCACAGTTCCTACACACGCTCATAACTTCGAGAATTTTTACCATTTTCACTCCAGATTTACAACATTGCCATTTTACCACACCTCCTTATGAACAGTATAGCTGCCATTTGTCACATCTTGCCCAAAATGTGTTTTCCTGCATGAAGAGCACAATGGCGCAGTCGGTGTGCAAAATCAATGTTTGGGACAGATTAAGTAACAATGTTCATGAACAGCGGTCTTAAAATGGCTATGTTGAAAACTTGCTTACAAAAGTCCATAAAATGTGTTATGAGTGTGCATTGAGCAGTTTCCACGCACCCTCATAAGTTCACAAATTTGTAATAGTTTCAGTCCAGATTTTCAGCACTGGCATTTTTCCACATCTCCTTATGAACAGTACAGTTGTCATTTTTCACACCCTGGCCAAAATGTGTTTTCGCACTTCCAATGCAGAAATGCATGGTCGCTGTGGGAAATCAGTGTTCGGGACAGATTAAGAAAATCAAAGTGACACTATTCATGAGTGGAGATCCCAAAATGCCCGTGTTGACAATCTGCTGTAAAAAAATCCCCAAACTAATTACATTACGGGTGTGCGTTGCACAGTTTCTATGCACACTTGTGACCTCACCATTTTATATTTTAACTCCAGATTTTCAACATTGCAATTTTTACACCTCCCCATGAACAGTACAGCTGTCATTTTTCACATCCAAATGCTGGCTTGATGGCATTGGCATTGGACGTGCAGAAGCTAGAGAGATGCATAATAGGAACTGCAGTGAAGTAGTGAACTGATGCCAACCCCACCCCCACCTGTAGAGAGTGACAGGCATTTGGGTGTCTCTTTGGGTCTTCAGCCATAATTCTCATGCCATTTCACCTCACCCTACCCCACAGACACCAACAAGTGTTGCAGTGTGCCTTGGGGTATTCAGCCTTACACTCACCCCATTCCATAAGGAAATATGCTGAAATGGGTGCAGTATAGGAGAATGGGGTGAACTTTGGGACTGAAGAGTCAAAGACACACCTTAATGCCTGTCAGTGGTTGCAGGGTGGGGGTGGGGGTGGAATGGCATGAGCATTAGTCGACAATGCCAAGTCACACTACTGATGCCTGTCAGTCTCTAAAAGGTGGGGCATTATGGTTGGAAACCCTAATGCCCCTGGCATTTGTTGGTACTTTCACTCCAAATTTTCAACATGGTCTTTTTGTGAGCCCACCTCGTGAACAGTGGCCCTATGAGTTTGTTAGCCAAAATGTGATTTTGCACAGCGACTGTGCCATTTTGCTCCACAGGTGCAAAAACACATTTTGAGCAGGATGTGAAAGATGACAGCTGTACTGTTCATGAGGACATGTAAAAACATGGCAATATTAAAAAATCTGGAGTGAAAATATGGAAAATTGGTGAACTCATGAGCGTGCATAGAAGCTGAGCAACGCACGCTGGTAATGCAATTATTTTGGAGATTTTTTTTAACCAAATTTTCAACATAGGCATTTTGGGACCTCTGCTCATGAACAGTGTCACTGTGAATTTGTTAATGTGTCCTAAACATTGATTTCACACAGCGACCATGCCATTGTGTGCCACATGCATGAAAACACATTTTGGGCAGGATATGAAAAGTAACAATTGTACTGTTCATAAGAAGGTATGAACAACTGGCAATGTTGAATATCTGGAGTGAAAATATTAAAAATTGTCGAAGTGACGAGCATGCATAGAATCTGTGCAATGCATGCTCATAACACAGTAATTTTTTTGAATTTTTCCACCAAATTTACAAGATAGGTGGCACTGTCATTTCATTAATCAGTCCTGAAAGGTGATTCCACACAGTGACCATGAAATGACCTTTCAGGACCAAATAACAAGATAACAGGGCATGTGTTCATGAGGTGGAGTCCCAAGGAACCCATGTTGAAAATTTGGAGGCAAAATAAAAAATGGTTGAGATATCCACCTACATTGAAACCTCCCCATTTATGCATTATGCAGCTTATCGGCATTTCTTCAGTCTGTGGTCAGCTTTGAAGAGTGCAGACGAATTTCTACTCCACTGTAGATCACAGCGCCAGACCTCTGGAGGTAAGTATGGAGTGAGGGTGTGTGTGGGGAGGTGGGGTGCACAGAGGGTGGGTGCGGGTTGGTGGAGGTGGCGCTGCCGACAGCAAGGGATCATTGTGTTTGTTTCAGGTACAAAAAAAAAGACTGTGGATATTATTCTTTCTTTACAGGTGAAATGAAACAAAAGTTGGGCACAGTTGGGTGGGTTCCTAGTATGCCCCATGAGTTTGGGGGAGTCAATGTTGGCGACACTGGGGTGGGCTCTCAGTGTGCCACACAATGGGGGTGGAGAGGCGGCAGGAACATGCAGACATGGTTGGCTTTCCAATACAAGGAGGCACACTGAGGTGGGCTTCCAGTTTACCACACAATCTTGGGGGGTGTTGAACATGCCAACAGGTGGATTGGGCACCTCCAAAGTCAGCTTTCTGGGGATTGTGTGGCAGACACAACTACTGCTGCTGTCATGTTTGTTTAACTGTTTGACCAGGAAAGGCACATCGAGAGGCATGTTATTAGTGGTCCCGCATGACAAGCTTGTCTCTGATTGCAGCGGCACTTTTCTTACAAGTTGTGTGCGCTTTACATATTCTTGTGTCAGTGCTAGCATGCTGGCTTATTGGGGAATGAGGGACATACCTACTAAAGTGTGCTCTGCATTTGCCAATATTGACACACCTCTGAAATGTGCTACTAGTACAAAATGTTGCTTACGCACGCATGCAAGCCAACATAACAATGGCAGCAAAAGTATCTCAAAATGAAGCTAATGGGTGGCCATTATAGGTACGATGATGTGCCTTGGGGGCTTTGTGACTTCTGATATGGGGTCCCAACTAGGAGGTTCCCACAGGGCCCTGAATGGCTAGGGCCAGCCCTGACCATTAGCTGGTAAGTCTCATGGTGTTGTTGACATTGAATGCGGGGAGGATAGTTACAGCCATGGAGCTGGCTTTCATTAATATACAGCGAGGACTTTGTCTAAATTACTGCTCTGCATTTCACAGTAGGCACTTTCAAAAGCCATCTCAGGTGGCCCAATGAAATGTGAAAGCACACACACGCACACACACACACACCTTGCTACACCGAGTAAACGGCATAAAATAAAAATATGTTCATGCACCCATTTTTGGTCCAGAAGTCCCCTTTGGCTGGTAAGTACATTTTCTGCATTTGTCTTCCCATGTCTTGTAATTGTTTTGGGTTATGCATTGAGCAGTGGAAATAAAAATAACAAATAAAGAAATACAGTATTCACAGAAGGCATGACCTGTGGTTCCTTTATTATGAAGTCAGAGCACACTGCACGCTAGACCTCTTGGCAATAGATTGTCAGCTGTAACTACATGTTAAGGCAGCTGAAAACACCGGGTACATTTATTTGTTTTTGGTAGATAACATATAAAATATTTATACGCACACACACATACACACACACACACACACACACACACACACACACACACACACACGTCAAAAATCTGGGCACTAGCTGACCCTAGGGTTGAGATGCTGGATGCCACACTTCACACAATGCTGGTGAACTGGGTTCGGAAATGCATCTGGATCATAAAGTGTCAGCAAGGGAGGGATAAAAGAAAATGTCCAGAAGACTGCTCTCCTATCCCAGGGAGGGTTGAGGGCTTCCACTGCTCTTCAGTGGCCCCTGGTGATGACGGAGGGGCACTACAGGGCTGGTACAACAAGGGGTGGAGTGTGGCAGACCTTGGCACATCATGCCTTAGGACATCATTGCACGTCCATTCTCCAGGGGATCTAAAGGGAGGAAAATGTCTGGGTGCGACTGTGCAGCTTAATGGCCATGCTCTGTTCTGGCTGGAGGACTGTCATGGAATTGTGCTGGAGGGAGGTCCAGGGCTGTCCTGGTTTGGAGTGGCATGGGGGGTCATCCAGTGGGTCGGCAGACTGCCACACCAGAGACCCCACCATGCGTCTGGGCCTGCTGCTCTCTGGGCAGGCAGAGCTAGTGACTGGATGCCACCACCAGTAACAAGCCACAGCAGGCAATAAAATAGAAGTATGATAAAAAAAAACTGAGCACTGGCTGGAATTTTGATCCAAAAAGCTGATGCTAATGGTTAGGGTAGTGGACCAAAAAAAACATCTGGAGTAGGGTTGTCAGAACTAGTTCAGAAAAGATTCGAACCCATCATGAACCCTGGTGTTCGAATTCTAATTCCGAACTCGAACACTAGTGGGTTTGCAAATGGGTTCGAATCAATCCATTTTTTTTTTATGCCTTAAGAGGCCGCAACCGCAACGCAAGCTTGCCTAGCCCTATGGCAATTGCTTGCCAATTAAATCATTGTGTGTGTATTGGGCAAACTAAAAAAATAAATAAAAAAGCTAAGGGGTGGGTGGTGGTGAAAACTAAAGGTAGGGGCCTGGGGGGACTCAGGGTTGGGAGTGGGAACCGAGGAAAAGAAAGGGCCTGAACTTAGGAACAGTTGATGAGAAGCTCAGCATCAGGATGAGACGGACAGAGCGAGGGAAGTTAAAGCTGCTGAGTATTTGAGTGAAACTGAGAGAATTTTATCGTAGTCTCAAACAACAGTTCAAAAACTTCATTTCTGCATGGCGTAGTTGTTTCACACTGGGGAGAAGGAGCGAGCATCAGATGGCTGGGGGAGGGGTGAATAAATTAAAATAAACAGATTGTGACTCGAGGAAAATTAAGTTTAACTTTAGTGTGTGAGTCTTTGAGAAGCTGAAACATTTGAATTTGATGGCATTTTGCTTACTACTTTATACCCTACTCCACAAAACAAAGTAAAATAATCAGGAGGACAGGGATGTGGTACTGTGCTGCTGAGCGTTCTTCTATTCCATCCTATAAAATTCCTGATAGAACAACACCAGGCTGTTTTTAGGTTTTTTTTTTACACAGTACTCCCTACTTGTGTGTTGTGTGTGTGACTCCACTACACTGTATCTCTATACTCTTCTGTGGTGTTCCCATCACCCTGCTGTGCCTGCTGACTGTGTACCCTACCCATTGTGTGTTACAGCGAGAAGCCCATTGTTGGGCAGTCGTGTGGTGGCGTTATCCTTAAATACATGACAGAAGCCTAGAAATATATTTCCCTGTTGGGAGAAGAGACAGAAAAATCTATTTCCTTAGGTTGTATATGTGTGTGTGACTCCGTCTCCTGTGGTCAGCCCATCTGCTGTGTGCCTTTGACTGCACTGTACCCACCCAGTGTGTGTTACCGAGAGAGGCCCAGTGGCCAGTTGTCGGTGGTGGCATTATCCTTAAATACATGACAGAAGCCCAGAAATATATTTCCTGTTGGGAGGAGAGACAGAAAATCTCTTTCCTCGGTTGTGTGTGTAACTCCGTCTCTTGTGGTCAGCCCATCACCCTGCTGCTGTGTGCCCCTTCACTGCTATGCGTATGCCTATGCCCAGCAGCCCAATCATTCTGCAAGCCTTGAACCTGGGATCCTTTAGTTGCAAACCATCATGTTCTTCAATTACTTTCAGTCCACTGCATCACAGTGTCACATAGCCAAAATAAAATTTTGGAGTTGTAGCCAGTGATCATAGGTCATGTTGCTTTCTTACACAGGAATTGTGTGGGTGTATTCTCTGCAGTATACTGGTTCTGTTATGGCTGACACCAATATAGCTAAAGCATCTAGTGCTGGTGTTGGAGCAGGTGTTGGTGGTAGTGGTAATCCTGGTGCTAGCAGAAATAACCAAAATGTTTCACGTGATAAAAATTCAACAAACAGCAAAAAAGCAATAGCGAAGTGTGGTAAAGGGGGACCTTCTAAGAAAACCTGTGCAGCTGCTGGGGTCACACAGAGAGGCACCATAAGGTATGCCATTCATGCTGTTAAAATCGCTGTGACTAGCAGTAATAATGCTAGTGACAGTGAATCCCTCTCTGACTCAGACAGTAGCTCTTTGTCTCAGTCTGACACTGTTGTGTCTTGTGACGTATCATTACTTCCTCAACAAAGTGAAATGAGCAAGTCTGCTGACGATGAATCAGGTAGTGCACTTGCAAATACATCCAGTGCTGTTGGCAATGAAAAGGATATATCCATTGAATCCACCACTTCTGTGTTGGCCAGCAATGAAAATCCATCAGAGTCTTCTGCCCACTCTTCTAGCACCAAGGAGCATGTCCCGGGTTCTGTTAGGACAGGTGAAAAGACACAAACAGTCTTTAGCTATCTTTCTAGCACACAAACAAAATCTGTCACATCTGAGGTGTGGAATTATTTCTCGGTCAGTAAAACTGATCCATGCAGAGTAGTTTGTTCCCTGTGTAAACAGAATGTAAGCCGTGGTAAAGTTGTGTCATGCCTTGGCACTACAGCTCTTAAACGCCATCTGAAAAAGCATTCAATTTTGCTTGATCATCCAAAACCCATGACCTCCATCTTCCAGATCACACATGAGAAGGGTCAGGAATCTGAAATGGATACTGAATTGTCTGAACTTGATGCGGACAGAACCACGGCCAGCCCTAGGATCACTGTTACCACCAATGCCAGCACCATTAGTACCAGTTGAATATCCAGTGATGGCACTGAATGTATAAGTCCTCCTAGTCCACCATCTCAGCGTCCATCTGTCCATCGAAGCACGGTCATGTATAATAAACCAGCAGGGACATGTTGTAAACAGCTAACACTGTCTCAGGCATTTGAAAGGAAGAATACCTTTACTAGAAATCATCCAAAGACCCTTCATCTTAATCACAGAATTGGTGAACTGTTAGCCGTAGCCCTTCTCCCATACTCTTTGGTAGATCATGAGGATTTTAGGGAGCTCATGACATTAGCAGAGCCTCATTACAATGTTCCTCATTGAGGTACTTTTCCTATGTTGAAATACCAAACATTTATCAGGTTTTAAAAGCAACAGTAATGCTTGCACTTAAAACTGCAGAGGGTGGGGTTATTCATGTCACAATAGATATGTGGACCAGCACTCAAAACATAGATTACATGTCCCTTACTGCTCATTGGGTCATGTTTTCTAGTGCTTCTTCAAAAACAAAGACACCCCAAAAGATGGCACTGCAGCATATAAAGAAGTTTGGGCAAAGTCATACTGCTGCAAACATCTTGTTGGAACTAAATGACCTCCTTGACGAATGGGTTTATTCTCATGGTCTAAAATGTGGCTTTATAGTAAGTGACAATGGAGCCAACTTCTTGAAAGCAGTACAGAATGGAGGATTTCTGCATGCTTCTTGCTTTGCACATTGCTTACATTTAATTGTCACGGGATTTCTCAGCAATGAAACACAAGTGGATGGTATGATTGCTGTTTGCAAAAAAAATTGTGACTCACTTTTCACATTCAACCAAGGCTATATGGACATTGTCTGAACTGCAAAAAAAAACACAAGCTGCCCCAGCAAAAGCTGATTCAAAATGTTTCCACTCGTTGGAACTCAACACTTTATATGCTGCAGTGCCTCTTGGAACAAAAGCTAGCTGTACATGAGTATTGCTCCAGTTACATTATTGGAGATGGCATTATGCTGTCTGTGCTGCAGTGGAAATTAATGGAGATAGTGTGCTGCATCCTAGCTCCTTTTGAGACAGCTACAAGGGACATGTCTTCTGAAGGTGCATCTGTGAGTCAGGTTATCCCACTCATAATGCTAATTTCACATCATCTTAGTGTTCTAAATCTACAAATAGAAAAAGACAGATCTGAAGTGCAGACAACATGTCACCGTATCATGGGAATCTCGAAAAGAGAATTAGCGAGCGCTTCAAAACCAATGACAAATTAGTTGCAATGACGAAATCAAAACACTACATCCTTGCAACTCTCTTAGATCCCAGGTTCAAGGCTATGCATCTTTCAAAAACAGATGATATAGAGCAGTACAAATGCCAGCTGCTAAATGAGCTGCAGCACTCACAGGAGTCAAACACAGACACGCACAGTACCCTCAGGTTGTCATCACCACAACATGCAGGTTCATCTTCACAAAGGGATACAGAACTGGAAAAGTCACCAAACATTAACAGTGGTTGTTCCACAACTGCCACTTCTTCAACCCTTAGTAGCAAGCTAATTCTGTGGCAAAATCTTTCCCAAATTGCTGCCATACCAGCTTCTGCTGATTCCTCTTCTGATCGGTCTCTGTCCATCATGGTAGACAGTTACCTGCAAGAACTGCCTATCCCTATTGATGCGTGCTCTTTTGAATACTGGAGATCAAAAAAGTCGATTTGGACAGAGCTGTATGATGAAGCCGGTAAATATCTTGGTTGTCCTGCAACAAGTGTCTCTTCAGAACGCATGTTTAGTACAGCTGGCAATATTGTGACAGACACCAGAAATAGGTTGCTGCCAGAAAATGTACGCACGTTAATTTTTATTAAGTTAATAAGTCATGTTTTTTGTATCCCTACAAGAGTATACAAACTGATCCTAAAGTGATTGATGTTGTGGATGTTGATAGTGATGACAACTCAGATGGTGGTGGCTGGTAAATACTGTGTAGGACAGAGTCTCTCTGCACCAAAAAGGAAACTTTTACAGACTGTGATGATTTTGGTTGTCTGTCTCCTTTCTCGATCTACTACCTTGGACTATGTACCCCCCAAAACTTTCACCATTTCTTGGCAAACTGCTTTGTAGCTAGGGTCTAAACTAAAGTCAACAAGTTTTATATACAGGGCAATTTTAACATCAGTGGGAACAGGCCCAAATTTGGCATAAAAGGGACACTGTCACGTCAATCCTTTCTGTATCATATTATTTATAGTTAAAGTGCAAACATATATTTTTTGGATTTAACTTCTGTGACTATGTGATGCATCAGTATGGGCTGGGACCAGGGGCGGTCTATTTTTCAATTTTAAAGAGGACAAAACAATGAGTTCTAATTGGTAGCTGTTTATTATTTTTTCATTTACAGAAATATTAGCCATAAACCAAAATGGATGCTAGCACATGGGTGATGGTTGGGGGACTGGGTTTTAACATGGGTGAGGGACGGAGAAGGGTGACATGAATGGTAGTTCATGACTAAGTGTGGGGGTAGTTTAAACATTTGGGTGAGGGAGGAGGGTGGAATACATGCTTGAGGGGGGTGAGGGTTGTGGGTTGGTTTTAATATGGGTGTAATGGTGGTATGGGTGCTACTGCTTAGATGAGGGTGGTGGAAGAAAAGTGGAATGGTTGATGGGGTGAAAGGTGGATGTTGTTTTAATCCTTTCATTTACAGATTCGTGATTGGCTGGGGATGGTGAGGAAAAAGATGATGACAGACCGAACCTACTATACATATATATACAGTGTATATATATATATATATATATATATTTTTTTTTTTTATTATTAAATACATTGCAAACTGCTGCCACCTAGCACAATTGCCCTGTCCCCTTTAAAAAAAGAATAAAGGAATCAGAAATAAAAGAAAATCTGCATCAGCAGTTTTCACAGAATGTGACCTATCATAAAGTGTTTTTGCTTTACAAGTAGTGATAATTTGATACATAATGGGGCTGATAGACACTGTCCCTTAAACATCACATGCCAACTGCTGCAGCTACGTTAAATGTTCCTTAAGTTAGCATGAGGTGAGGAAAACACTTTTTTTATTTATGTGACTGAAATACAGATTTTATTGACATATCAGCTGCAAAAAATGCATAATCTTAGAAAGTTGTATGTATTACTTCAATTTGCCAACAAGAATGTTGGTATATGTATGCATTATCTTAGAAAAGTGCATGCATTTTTTGCCAGCAACAAGGACTGGCATATTTTTTTTATTCAAATGTCTTGACTGACTACATTATGACATAATGGGCCAGATATTCAAAACTTTGCCCCGGGGCCAAATTAGCACTGCCCAGCGGGCAAACTTAGCCCGGAGCACAGAGCACGCTATATTCAAAAGGAATAGCCCAGGGCAAACAGCTTCCGAATATGGCATGGTAATGAGGCCATGCAAACTGGGCTGGGAGTGAGGGCAAAAATAGCCCTGGAATAAGACAGCACTGAATAAAGCAACCAGGAAGTGCAACCCACAACAACAACACAGTACACAGCAACATGAGGGCAGGTACAGACGAACTACGTGGCCAATGTGTGTGCCAGCAAATGCATGGACTCAGTACAGCTGCAGGAAGCAGCAGATGTGAAAGAACAGTGATCAAAACTGTATAATATTCCTGCATCAAGTAGCGCTGCTAACACATTAGCTGAGCTAAGCAGTTAGCCTGGAGCAAACTCGCTGTCTGGAGCTAAAATGTGCCATATTCAAAGTGCTATGCAAATGAGCCTACTTAGGTAGTCTCTGGGCAAACAACCGGATTAGCATCTCATTATACCCTGATTTGCACACAGTTTGCCTAGCGTTACTGCAGGGTCCCATAGAGCCACCTGTAGGTCAGTCTGGAAGTACAGGGCAGACAAGGTCCAACCGCAGCTCCATCTGTAGGTCAGTCTGGCAGTGCACGATGATAGCTACAGGCTACAGGTAAACAGTACAGCATAGCATAGCATAGCATATTGTACCCCAGGGACAGGACAGCATAGGCACAGGTGGTGGTGGTGCTGCATGCAACTGTCACACTGTAGGGCATGCTACAGTGCACAGCAGACACTACAGTAGCAAGGAGACAGTAGTGTGAGGGACGAGCACTGCTCATGTGTGTAGGGCAAGTGATGCTGATTGCACTGTACACAGTGACAGGCCCAACCTGCAGGTGTTTACTGACAGTCGACATTACTGTTACACTGTTGTGTGACCCACAGATGCTGTACCTGTGGCATGTGATGCCCACGGTGACATGTAACGATCTGGCTTTGTGTGTTGTGGCAGTTGTACAGCTGTGTGGTATGTGGCTGGGGGGCATATAGTATCCGAAAGGCACACTAGTGTTGGGGTATTCCTAATACTGGCCCATGTGCACTGCATGCTGAGTCCCAGCCTTGTGGCCACACCTGGTCTGTGGCACAGCCTGGCCACCCATACACACCCCTCAACATCCTCCATGCCCACAGTGCTGCATGTGTGTGCTGGCATCTGTTCTTGTCCACAGATATGTGTGGTCAGCAGGTGTGTGCTGTATGGCTACACTGCCATGCTGTCCACTGGCGGCAGGGTCACCACTTACTGCCTGGCATGGCTGGGACTGGTGGCAGATGTTGGCATCATTGTGATGCCATTGGTTTGCAGCAAGCTTCCACTATGTTTGGCTTTATCTATGTGTTATATTTATGTATTAGGGTCGCGCAAGACCCGCGCTAAACCCCAGCACATCCCGCGCACAGCCATTTATGTTGCGCAAAGCTGATTGCCCAGGATTAAGACCAGCTTTTTCTGGGCGTAATCACACCGCTAACTGTTGGCGCTTAGGTCGCGCTTAACCACTTAGCTACAAGCGCTAGCCACTGAATATAGCATTGCGCTTTGTATTCATGTCAGCTTGCCCCTTGCATACATTATACTTTTGCTCTGGCGCTAATGCAGTTTGCCCGCGTTATTTGGCCTTTTGAATATGGCAGACCCGCGCTAATCCCGCGCTAAACCTGCGCAAATGATTTTTGCCCAGCGCAAAGTTTTGAATATCTGGCCCAATATGTTTTGCAACAGTTCCACGTGCTGCAGCTGCAGTACCTTGGCTTGACTTTGTTATAAAAGCTTTCTTTAAACATAGCAACTTTGATTTACTCATTTAAAACAGAAAGCAGCAAATAGCTGAAATTAGGTAATATCAGTTATTTTTCTCATAATTCATGACGATGAGTATATATAACTGAGTACATAAATGGCTAATGTGCCTCTTTCTTTCACTAAGGAACTATGATGCAGCTGCAGCAGGAAGACTTTTAACATATGGGTGGGTGGGTAGGCCTGTTACATATTAAGTTGCTGGCTTTAGCAAACAGAAGAAACCATAGATAAACCTAGTTGTATTCCTATCAATGTCACACATGATAATTTATCTCCCCATTATATTGAACAGTTTTTCCTTTACATGTATTTCATTACTATCTTCATTACTGGCAGCACAATAAAAAAATAGGGTTCGAGTTCTAAAAAGTTCTAAAAAAGATTAGAACCCTAGAACTTTTTCAAAAGTTCTAGACTATAACTAGAACCCAGAACTTAAGAGGGTTCTGACAACCCTAATCTGGAGACAGATGCTAAAAGAATTGTGCTGGCTATCAAGGCCGGCCTAATCCATTCTGAGGCCCTTTGCAAAACCCCTCTGTGAGGCCCCTCCATGCCCTGTAGACACCCATATCCCTTACACCTCTCCTCCATCACAGTTCTGTACCATAACGGATTAAGACAGGTATTGTATACCGTGATATACATAAAGAGGAAATAGTTGCAAAATGATGCTAAAGTTCATTGTACTTGCTGTGCAAACCATCTATCATAAGTTAAGCAAATGCATGGTAATGATCACAAGGGACTCTAGTTACATCAGCCTGCACCCCCTAGGTCTTCTTGAGCAGAAATAATGAAGTCAAACATTGTCTTCACAATCACAGTAAGGAACAGCCATTGCAGAGTGCAATGCTTAACACGACAAGATGTTCAATAGTTCTGATATTGTATAGCAGACATGTGGACGGACTTTGCCGTGGACTGGTTCTGATGCTCACAATCCTTTGATTGTGCTAATGATTTGCCAAAGTTAATTTTATATAATAAAAAGTCAATACATTTTAACCTGCATTTCCTTACTACAAGTGACAATTTGCCATATTTAGGTGAGTTTCCATATTTTCAGAGAACCATGATTTAGCCCCTTAAAAGGAGACCTGCATTTCCTGTACTAGCCATTTCTGCAGAAGCTGTTTCCAGACAGTGGTTTACATTTTGGTATTGTTCTCTCTTTACTGGCCTTTCAGTAAGCCCAGTGACACACTTGAGGAAACTGACCTTATTAGAATTGTATGATGTAGTTTATGTCTTTGGTTATCCAGATTGTCATGGTTTGTGAGTTTGTTCAACTTCAGGGCTTTGTGGTTGAGAGGGACATAAACTATATCATATAGTTCTGAAAAGGTAGCTACTATCCTTGTGTAACTAAAATAGAAGCATACAAACATTTATTAAAAGGCGAGTAAAGATGGAACTGTAACAAAATGGGGGGCAGCAATTTAAAATCATTTTATACAAGAAAATCTGTGGGTCCCGCATAAAGCTTGTTTAAAACTGGAGAAAATCTCTTTCTCTGCACTGCTTGCTGAACTGTAAGTAGAGAAACACTGCAATCATTTGCATTACGGAGTTTGACAGTAGTAGTGTAGGGACTAGAACCATATCCATTCTCATTTATACATTTTTTTTCACAGTACCTACAGGGTGAGTGAGGCAGTGGCACTGGTTTTCAGTAACAAGCCCTATTCTACAGTAGTTCAATTAACCCAACCAACCGTTAACACCAGAAGTGCTACCAAAGGAGTGTTCCTAGTGCCTTTTAAGTGTACCACACTTGCACAATGATCCCTCTACTACAGGGGCCCTAAATGGCTTCATGACCTACCTACTGAACTCCTCAGATCCAGTAAAATTAGCCATTTCAGATCCAGACTCCGAAACCTGCTGGCATGTGAGACCACCTGTAACTGTTAGCCCTTATCAATGCCAACCGAGCACATTCCCCTGCACCCCATACTGCCCTGAACAGCTCCCCTTACTCCTTGTCCCACACCCCACCTGACAATGCCTTCCTAGCTGCACCTCCCCAGCTTATATCATCCTTGTCCTGGATCTGTCTAGACCCTCTAATTCCCCTAGGTGGCAATTCCTCAGTACCGCAGACTAGTGGCTGCTTTGCCATGCACTTTCTAATCGCTCAGCCTGTTTCTGCCCAGTTGCAATTAGAAACCTGTTTATTGCACTTAGTAACCTGTATTTGTTGTTATGTAGCCATCAACTGTTTCACAATGTTTATTGTTGTCTAGTGTCACACTTGTTCCTCTCTCTGTACACTGTTTTCACTGATGTAACTCAATGGCTCTGAATTGTGTCACCTGACTTGGAACCTTTCTAAATGAGCCTCAGGCTCAAAGGTATTAATCTGAATCTTAAATAAACAAGCATTTGTCAATGCCGAATGTTTGCTTGCTGGCATTGGCATTGGCAGTGTAGGAGTTAGAGAGATGCATAATAGGAAAGGCAGTGAAGTATTGAATTGAAGCCAACCCCACCACCATCACCCTGCAGAAAAAGTGAAGTCACAAGCGTGCGTAGAAACTGCACAATGCACACCCATAATGTAATTAGTTTGGAGATATTTTACAGCAGATTGTCAACACAGGCATTTGGGGACCCCTGCTCATGAACAGTGTAACTGTGATTTCCTTAATCTGTCCTGAACACTGATTTCTCACAGCGAACACGCATTTCTACTCCAGAAGTGCGAAAACACATTTTGGCCAGATTGTGAGAAATGACAGCTGTACTGTTCATAAGGAGGTGTGGAAAAATGGCAGTATTGAAAATCTGGACTGAAAATAGTTCAAATTCGTGAACTTACGAGGGTGCTTGGAAACTGCGCAATGCATGCTCATAACACAGCCATTTTATGGACTTCTGTCACCATATTTTCAACGTAGCCATTTTAAGACCTCTGCTCACTAACAGTGTCAGTGTGATTTTCTCAATCTGTCCCTAACATTGATTTCGCACACCAACCATGCCATTGGGCGCTACATGTGCGAAAACACATTTTGGACAAGATATGAAAAATGACAGCTGTACTGCTCATAAGGAGGTGTGGTAAAATGGCAATGTTGAAAATCTGGATGGAAAATATTCAAAATTTGCGAAGTTACGAGCATGTGAAGTAACTGCACAACGCACTTTCTTGAAACAGTCATTTTTGGGATTTTTCACCAAATCTTCAACATGGGGCTTTCGGGGGCCTACCTCATGAACTGTGACACTGTTGTTTCGTTACTGGGTCCAGAAAGGTGGTTCCACGCCATGACTGCGGAATCACCTTTCAGGACCGAATAACAAAATGACAGTGACAGAGTTTATGAGGTGGGGCCCCAAAATTCCTATGTTGAAAATTTGGTGAAGAAATTCCCCAAAATGGCTGAGAAATGCACCAAAATTGAAAAAAAAAAAACATTTATGCCACTATACAGCTTATCGGTATTTCTTCAGTTCGCAGTCGGCTTTGAAGAGTGCAGACCTGTTCCCGGGTCCACCAAAGATCATTGCGCTGGGATCCGGAGGTAAGTATGGGGTCAAGGGTGTGTGTGGGGTGGTGGATGTGCAGAGGGTGGGCATGGGTTGTGGATGGGGAGCAAGACAATCAACGAGGGACCATTTTTTGTTTTCAGGTGTTTTTTTCTTTTTAGGAAGACAACATGGGACTTGTGCCACGCGGGAGAGGGCTCCCCACGTGGCAGCTGAAAGTATATTTTGGGGGGGTCGGTGCAGCTGATGGGGGATTGGGCACCCCCATCGGCCATACAGATGTGTGCCACGCTGGAGTGGGCTCCCAGCATGGCAACTGGAAATCTGTAGGGTTTTTTTGGGGGGGGAGGTTGTTGAATGGAGTCAAAGAGGGATTGAGCACCCCAGTCACCATTATGACTTTTGCCACACTGGGGTGGACTCCCAGCATGGCACCTAGAAGTCTGGGGGGTCCGCGGAGCCGACGGAGGATTGGGCACCCCTGTCAGCCATACTGTGTGTGGCGGGGGGAGTGCATGAGCATGCTGGGGTGAGCTCCCAGTGTGCTACTTGAGTGTGTGGGGAGGGGGGAACTTCAAAGGAGATGTCTATGACAGCTCCATTCATGATGCAGTGCTCAGTGTAGGCAGTCTGCATACTGCTGATGACAGTATGTAAATTACCTGCAAATGGCAGTATGCAAATTGCATACATGTTACAACCGCTGACTGCAGTGGTTTTCTGCTTTCAACTGTATGCCACTGCATTCTGAACGGCTGTCATAGACAACTTGGTCATTCATTGGTGTGGTGCAGCCACACCTGCAAAAGGGAGCAGGGCACTGGAAGTGAGGGAGGCACACTTTGAAAACTTGTATGGTGGCACTATGTTTCTTGCACATACATATAAGTAAACATAAAAAAACAAAGAAACTGCAAACAAAAATAGTTCCCATTCCAAGCACCAGACCAATGTATAGTACCCCCCCCCTCATCCATCACTGGACATAACATGCTCAACCTTCGTCTCCCCTACTGGTATAGGCAAATGATTGACATTTATGTACAAATGAATCTTTAAGGACAGCCTTAACCTAACTTAGATGTTAGTTAGCACTTGGCATGACAAGTGAGTAATACATTACTTTTAGCAGACATAATGGTAGTTACTCAACTGGTAAAGGTGACTATATGAGCACTTTCTTACAGCAGTCTGAGTCTCCACACATGGGTAATCTCCAGCTCCCCTCTTAGGCTGATGCACAATAAACTTTTGTATTAAAATGTGATTCTTCTCCGTCTCCATGTCTGTCTCCTCCCCTGTAGCTCCCAGACTCCTCAGTACGAGATCTTCCAGAGCTTATAAACCTTCTGAAAAATGATATATGAACTGACAGTAAAGACACTTGGCAGCCTCCGAAAGGAAGGTCACCCTGTATAAAGACACACAACACAGTTTTTTGTCATGTGAAAATGTCGTCATTTACTTTTTATGCAGATACATTCATGCACAGGTTACAACAATACTGTCTATGAAATCAACATCCATGTATAACATACAGCCTTTGTATCACATCATACATTATAATCATCATTCCTGACCTTGCTAAGGCGTGTTCCTCCTCAATGGGTGGAATACAGAGTGCTGTAAGAAGGTGCTCATATAATCACCTTTACCAGGTGAGTAAACTACTATTACCAATAGCACCTTCTTACAGCACTCCGAGTCTCCACACATAGGTGATTATACAGCAGTGTTTGACTTGAAGTGGGCGGGAGGAGGAACCTGGCTCGATGCTGTTTGAATGACCTTTCGATCAAAGTCTGAATTATCTGTCAACTCGGTATCTAACTGGTAGAATCTAGAGAAAGTATGAGAAGAAGACCAAGTAGCTGCCTGGCAGATCTCCCTCACCGAAGCTAAATTTCTTTCCACTCAGGAGGTGGCTACTGCTCTAGTGGAGTGGGCCTTGATACTGGATGGTGGATCAATATCCCCTGCCTTGTATGCTTGAGAGATGGTCTGTCTCAGCCATCTAGCGATGATGGTCCTAGAGGCTGGTAGGCCCCACTTGTGTCCTTGATGAAGGACAAATAGTTTGACTGTCTGAATGAGCCTGTCTTGTGTAGGTAGGTGTGTAGGGCTCTGGCTAGGTCTAGGTGGGTGAGAGTGTTCCTGTTAGGGTCCCCCTCAGATGGGCAAAGAGTGGGCGCTGTGATTTCCTGGCCTGTGTGGAATGCCGCTGCTACCTTCGGAACGACGGACAGCACAGGTCATAAAACTACTCTATCCGGGAAGAATGTGAGAAATGTCTCTCTCTCTACATGAGAGGGCCTGTATCTTGTTGGTTCTCTTAGCTGAAGATATGGCTACCAGGAAAACTGTCTCCAAAGTTAGCATTGTTAATGGGATTGAGTCCAGTGGTTCAAAGGGTTCTTCGATCAGGGGATCCAATACCAAGTTAAGCTGCCTGGGGGCAATGATTCGCCTTGGCAAATGTGTGATATTGGCAGCTGCCTTTAGGAATGACTGCACCAAAGATGTGCCCTAGGCAGGTGTCCTTCTGTTTGTCCCCTTATTGCCCCTATTGCAGCCGTTTGCACCCATAAAGATGCAGCTGTCAACCCCTTGTCCAAACCATTCTGCAGGAATTCTAAAACATGTAAAATACTGTCATTTGAATCATTAAGATTTCTAGATTCACACCAGCAAACAAATGCTCCCCAGTGTCTGTTATAAGACTTGTTAGTGCACTCCCTTCTGGCCTATAGTAGAGTATCCGCTACCTTGCCCGACACCCCTAATTTCAGCAGTCTAACCCTCTGAGTGGACATGCCATCAGCCTCATTTGTTGTGGGTCCTCGTGCCAGATCGGCCCCTGTCTGAGCAGAGCCTGGTATGGGGTGAGTGTCATGGGACTGTCTATCAACATCTTTCTGATGAGTGCATACCATGTCCTTCTGGGCCAGTGTGGGGCAACTAGGAGTACCATGGTGCCTGTGTCCCTGATTTTTTGCAGTACTGCTGGTATCATGGGTATTGGGGGAAATGCGTATGCTTTCTGGAAGTCCAAAGGGGTTGAGAGTACATCCACCCTCACTGAGTTCTTGTCCTTGCATCTGGAGATGTATACTGGTAGCCAAGTGTTTGCTGCTGATGCCATGAGATCCACTTGAAAGGGACCCCATCTCCTCTGCAGTTTGTTGAAGATGACAGGGTTGAGTTGCCACTCTCCCTGTTGTAATGCTTGTCTGCTAAACCAGTCTGCCCTGGTGTTTTGGATGCCTGCCAGATGTACTGCTGTGAGACTGAGAAGGTGCATCTCTGCCCACAGCATTAAGGTTTCTGTTTCCTGGGCCATGGCTCTGCTTTTTGTGCCTCCCTGCATGTTTATATATGACATTGCCACTCTGCTGTCTGTGCACACCTTTACATGGTGTTGTGACACTTGAGGTTTGAAGTGTTGGAGAGCTAGCCGAATCACCCTGCTCTCCAGAATCTTGATTGGTAGTTTAGTTTCTGGTTCTGTCCACTTTCCTTGGACTGATCATCTGTCCAGTACAGCACCCCAGCCTAGCATGCTTGCATCTGTTTCTAGGGTTCTTGTTGAACCTTTTTCAAATTTCGCTCCCTGATTTAGATTGTGTGGGTTTGCCCACCATCTCAGCAACCTTTGCACCTTCACAGGTATGGTCACCCTTTGGCTGTAGTTCTGTAGATTGTAGTTCCAGTTGTCGATAAGTAGACATTGTAGATATCTCATGTGCGATCTAGCCCAGCCGTGTAGGTCTGTACATGCAGCCATTAGTCCCAAAAATTGCATTAGACACCACAGCACCATCGTCTTGCAGTGTAGAATTCGCCTGCAGTGTGGTAATGCGGGCTTCCGATGGTTTGATTGTTCTAGTGACTGTGTTGAACACCGCCCCCTGGTGTTCTATTGCTGTCATGGGGGACAGGTGGCTTTTTGCTTCATTGATAATCCACCTGTGTTGTGTTAGCAACTGTTGGGCTCTGCGGGTTGCTGCTTGTGACTCCTCCTGAGATCTTGCCCGTATCAGCCAGTCATCAAGATAAGGGATTACATGGACTCCCTTCGTGCGGAGTGTCACTATTAGTGGTGCCATGACTTTGGTGAACACTCAGGGTGCTGATACCAGGACAAATGGTAGGCACTTGTATTGAAAATGGTATCCTAGAATGCTGAACCAGAGAAATTTCTGGTGGGGTGGTCTGATTGGTATGTGGAGGTAGGTGTCCTTCAGGTCTATAGAGGTCAGTAGGTCTCTCTTGCGGATTGCTGCAATGGTGGACTGTAGGGTTTTCATTTTGAACTTCTGATACTTCACAGATTTGTTCACAAACTTGAGATCCAGGATTGGGCGTAAATCCCTTGTCTTTTTTGGTACCAGAAAGAAAACCAAGTAGACGCCGCCTGAGTATCGTTCTAGACTCCAACTTTATGGCTTTGCTGTTGAGTAGCTGGTGCAGAGTTGATCTGACCTGTTGAAATGTCATCTTGTCTCTTGTAATGTGTGACTCTATGTACCTTTCTCACTTGGGTATAGAGTTTAATTCTATGGCGTCACCGTGTTTGATTATTTCCCTGACCCATCTGTCCTTGACTGATTCGGTCCAGGTTGAGGTGAAGTGTTGAAGTCTTCCCCCCACTGCGTCTGCATTGCCCTGAGCCTGGGAATTCTCATTGCCAGAGTCCTTTGTTCTGCCTGTTGGGTTTGTGCCCCTGTCTGGCATTGAAGTGAGTGCTGCAATCATGGTTGGATTGGTATTGAGATGTTTGTCTGAAGAAATTTGGTTTGAAACCAAACGAACGCCTGTCTTGGCCTTGGTATCATTGTCCTCTCTTTTGATCTGTTGGAATAGGGATGAAATCTATTGCTCTGAAAGGATGGTAGGGTGGGCTGGCATCCTTGGTTGTCTTTGTAGTCTCCTTTCTTGAGAATAAAGTCCTCTATTCTGGGACCAAATACCTTGTCCCCCGAGAAGTGAAGTTTCATTACTCTGGATTTTGACTCTTGGTCAACGTTCCAGAGTTTAAGCCAAATGAGCCTTCTGGCTCTGTTAATAGAAGCTGCCAATCTGGACACCATCTTAAAGGTGTCAATCGTGGCATCTGCCACATACTTTATTGCTTTTATGGCATAGTCCATGGTGGCTCCATGGGAGCTAGTTTCAGGGTCATTTTGACATGCTGCTTCTAGCCATCTGAGGACCACTCTGGATGAGTATGTGGCAGCCATGGATGCTCTCATATTCATGACCAGCATGTCATGACCCTTTGGGACAATATCATCCACCTTCCTGTCCATGGGGTCTCTTAAACCGGATGCCGACTTGGATGGTAATACCATATTGTTGCTCAGTGAAGAAACCTCTGAGTCGACCTTTGGAGCTAACATACTGACATACTAAAATGCCAGCAGAATAGGCCTAACAGTCTTTCGTGTCTGCTCGTTTGGTCAGCCCCCACCCTGGGTGCTGACCTTGCTGTCTCCCTCACCTTCTCTGGCTTCTCCCTTCCCAGTTCCGGATATTCTTGCTGCAATGGATTTTGCTTCTAGAACCCTTCCCCTGTACCTGTCCCACCCCCTCTTGAACCCCTCCACTGTCTCTGCCTCCACCAGCCCCCTAGGCAGTGCATTCCATGAGCTTCACCACCCTCTCAGTGAAGTAGCACCTCCTTTCTTCCTGAATCTTCCCCCTCCAGCTTCCACCCATGACCTCTAGTGGCCCCTCCTCCTTCCTTGAAGCACCCTGTCTGTTCCTCCCTATTTACCCTCTTCATGTACCTGAAGACCTCTATCATGTCTCCCGGTCCCTTCTCTCTCCAATGTGTACATGTTTAGCTCTTTGAGCCTCTCCTCATAGGTCCTGTCCCCAAGCCCCAAATCATTTTGGTTGCCCTCCTCTGGACCCTCTCCAGGAGGTTAATGTCCCTCTTTAAGTGTGGCCTCCAAACTGCACGTAGTACTCAGGGCAGCGCCTCACCAAGCAGTTATACAGAGGAGTATCACTTCCTCCTTCTGGAGGTGATCCCCAGCGATGCATCCCAGCATCCTGTTGGCCTTGGCTGCTGCCCTCCTACAAGTCTCAGAGTTGTTCATCTTGACATCCACCACCACCCCAGGTCCCTCTCAGCCATCAAGACTTGTAGCAATCCCCCCCCGGGTGTACACTTGGACCAGGTTTATGGCCCCCAGGTGGAGTACCTTGCATTTTCCTGCATTGAACCTCAGCTTCCACTTTCTAGACCATCTTTCCAGAGCCTCCAGGTCCCCCTGTAGGGCCACCCTCCCCTCCTCCCCATCCACCACCGCCCCCAGTTTCGAGTCATCGGCAAAAAGACTCATCTCACTCCGATTTCTGTCCTTATGTCAGAGACGTAGGTGTTGAACAGAAGGGACCCAAGGACTGATCCCTGTGTGACCCCACTAATGACCCTCCTTGGGGATGAGACTATTCCGCCAACTACGACCCTCTGGCTCTGGTCCTGGAGCCAATTGTCTATCCATCTGATCATCTGGTTCCCCACCCCCATTTCTCCCAGCTTATCCAACAGGCCCACCTGAGGAACAGAGTCAAATGCCTTGCTGAAGTCTAGAAAGAGGACGTCCACTGGTCTACCCAGGTCCAAGGCACTAGTCACCCAGTCATAGAACTCCACCAGGTTTGTCTGACACGATTTCCCCAAGATGAATCCATGCTGTCTATCATCCAGGCACCCTGATTTATCCAGGTCCCCTCTATCCTCTCCTTGACAATGCCCTCCATCACCTTGCCCACCACCGATGTCAGACTGACAGGCCTGTAGTTCCCTGCCACCTCCCTTGATCCCCCCTTGTGGATAGGCACTATATGCACCACCTTCCAGTCTTGGTTCACCCACCCTGTCCTCAGAGAAATGGTGAAAAGCTCTGCCAGGGGTTTCGCCAGGACATCCGCAAGTTCCTTCAGCACTCTGGGATGTAATTTATCTGGCCCCAGTGCTTTCTCCATCTTAAGGGAGCTGAGGGCTTCCCTCACTCTCTCTGCTGTGATTTCCACTTCCGGTACCTCTTCTCCCTGCTTAGCCCTCCCCCACCTGCCAGTGATGCCTCCCCTCTCCCCAGACCTGCCGATCGGTAAGGGTCCCCTCCTCAGTATCTCTGTCTCCTCCATGTATGATGCAGCACCCCATTTTCCCGGTGAAAACTGAGGTGAAGTACTCATTTAGTACCTCAGCCTGCTCCCGGGTCTTGTGCCCATCTCTCCCTGATTTAATCCTGCTAATCTGCCCTTCACCCTTCGTTTTCCCCAATGTATCTAAAGAACCCCTTGTTCCCTCTCCTAATTTCCCTGGCCAGGTTCTGCTCCTTCCTTGTCTTTGCCGCCCTCACCACCCTAGTGGCCCTTCTAGCCATCAGCTCGTACTCCCCTCAATCCCTTTCACTCCTTGAGCACTTGAATTGCTTATAGGCTGCCTTCTTTCCCCACACCACCTCCTGGACCTCCCTGGTCCACCAGCAGGGTTTTTGGGCCCTACTGCATTTTCGTCTTACTCTTGCTCAGGTGCTGGTAGCATCCTGCACCCCTCTCCTGATGATTTCCACCTACTATCAGCGTCCATGTCTGGCGCAATCCCATCCAAATGCTCCTTGAGGATCCTTCCCATTTCCTTAAATCCGCCCCTGAAGTCGGTTACTTCCGTCTTTGTGCAGCCTTCTACCCTCCTAGGTCCAGGCAGAACCAGACCGTGGCATGGTCATTCTCCGCCAATGGGTCCCTTACCTCCAGGCCCCAATCTGTCACTGTCTGCCAGGACCACATCCAGTACCTGTTTCTCCCTGGTCGGTTCCCTCACCTGCTGAGTTAGGAACGCTTCAAAGACATCCAACAACCTCTGTTCCTGGTCACAGAGGATGTCATAGTCTGCCAGTCTGTTCCTGGCATGTTTAAGTCCCCAACACCACCACCTGCTCTCTGCCTAGTCTGCAGTGTCTCCCAACATCTGCCACCAGACTGTCCTCCAGCTCCTCTGCCAGGCAGGGGTCTATACACCACTCTATTTTTACTCTCTTGCCCCTTGTTATCAAGGTGACCCAAATTGCCTCCACGGTTCCCTCCCACTCTCTACTCCCCTATGCCAATGCAGTTTTGACTGTTATTGCTACCTCCTCCCCTTCCCCCCCTGTCCTTCCTGAACATAGTGTAACCCTCCAGGTTCAGGTCCCAGTCATGTCCTGCAGTGGCCCAAGTCTCAGTGACCGCTGCCACATCCACTGCTCCCTCAGTTAGCATCACCTGGAGCTCAGGCATTTTATTGCCCAAGCTCCTGGCATTTAGCAGGACTACTTTCCACCCTTTCCCTATAGTTCCATTTCCCCTGCTCGTGTTCCCATGGGGATTCTGTTTTCCCCTGGTCTGCACTTTGCCAGTCAGCCTTTTCCTGCAATCCTCCTGGTCCCCAGGGGGGTGGAGACAGAGTCTCTCCTTTATCGGCACCCCCTTGACAGCCTTTTCTCCCATCCCATCCCCTTTCACAAGTTTAAACCCCACTTTTCACAAATGAACCCCTCTATTTTCAACTTAAGGATTCCCCTCCCCTCCAAATTGAGATGGAGTCTATCTCTAGCATACAGCTCCTTATCCTCCCAGGTCTCCCAACAATCCCCCATCAACCCATATCCTCTGGCCTCACACCACTCCCTGAGCCACTGGTTTATCTCCCTAATCTTCCTTTTGTGTTCCCCACTAGCCCTTGGCACTGGCAGGATTTCTGAGAGGAAACTGTGCATCCTATGTCATGACAGACCCTGGCGAGCTCCTGATTCTTGCCTGTATCTCTAGCTCGCTATTTCCCTCAATGTCATTTGTACCCAGGTGGACCAGTATGTCTGGGGAACCCCCACAATCCTTTGCCAGCTGATATACCTCGTGCTTAGCCCTGTGCACCATTAGTCCAGGGAAGCATCTTGTTCTAACTGGCCAGAATTCTCCCTCCCTATCCCATTTGATACCCTGATCATAGAATCCCCCAACAGGAGCACTCTGACAGCTCCTTTTCCTCCATTTCCCCCCCTTTCATGTCCCTCCTCCTTTCTACCGGCCCCTCCACCCAGTCGGCTCCTTGTTCCTCCCCCTATTTGGGTGCCATATGCCACCCCCTCCTTATTTACCATGGCCACCCCCTCCCCTCCAATCCTATGCCTCTCCTCCTCCTCCTCCTGAGTATCCTTCTGTACCTTGCTAATTCCCCTCACTGCTCATGACTGGTCCTTCTCCCCATCTGTTAAACTAGCCTGGCTCATCCTCCCTTCCTTCCTGTCTCCATTTAGTTCCTCCTTGCTCGTCGTGCTCCCCTGGCCTAAACCCTCAGCTCCCTTTATTGAATCCTCCTTGTACTTCTGATCCTTCTCCTTTACCTTTCCTCCCAACTGGTCCTTCTCCTTGCTCTTTCCTCCCTCTTCCCCCTGCCCCTCCTGCTCTGATTCACTGCTCCCCCCATTTTCATGCATTCCAGGTCCCCCCCTGTTCTTCCTGCTATCTGGCCCCTGCCTCCTGCCCCCACTCTCTTTCCATCTCTAACCACCCTGTCGTGGCTACATCACCCCCTCATCCTCGAGCAGAAGAAGAGAATTGAAGCGGTTATTGAGTGTAAGGTCTGATCCACCTCCCGCCTTGGCTTCCTTCTGTCCAGCCCTGGCCATCTGCCTACTTCCTGAGAATGTTGTCCTCTGTCCCTCCTTTGTGAGGGTCCCCAGTTACCTGCCTGCTTCCTTGGTAGTGTCCTTTTGGACCCTCTGCCAGGGTCCCATGTGACCCTGATTATTCTCCTGCACTCCTTTCCCTATGCCCCCACCCCAGTGCTTGGTGCAACCCGTGGGAGATTCCCAGCCCCTTCCCCAACCATACCACCCCCTTCCCCAGCTTTCTCCTAATCCCCGTAACCTCCTCCCTAAGCTGTGCCAGCTGGTAGCACACTGGGCAACCACCGAACTTCCAAGCCCAGTCCAGTATCATGGTTGCTCCACACCCTGTGCACCCCACCACCCTCCCAAAGATGCCAGCCCTAATGACGTGTGGTTCCATCCCCTTCCAAATAGGTTTCCTTGGGTGAGCCACCAGGTTCCCCCCTAGTCCAAGATACACCCTACTGCCTAATCAGGTCACCCACTAATCTTAGAGACAGTCCCACTGTACACCAGTAACCCTGTTACTAGGTGCAGTACAACACATTAAACTTATAAGGGAAATGAACAACTCCCTAAACTCCTCTCTCCCAGCCTTTAAATCCAACCCCCAGAGGCTAGAACTACATGAGCTGCACCTGCAGCCTTTTCCTCCAATTGCAGGGCAGGTGTACCCCTATAAATTAGCAGAATTCTGGGGAAGGAGGGGTGAGGGAGGGCAGGTCTTGGGCAGACACCTGACTCGAAAGAGAGTGTATCAGCCCTGCGTCTCCCCTCCAAGCCCAGCAGCCAAAGAACCAGGCCCAAGCAAATCCCACCAAATAGGTTTTAAATCAGAAGAAATAGGCCTCTACCAGTGCAGCCTGTTACACAGTGAAACATCCACAAAATGAGCCGACTTACAGCCACCAAATCAGTTTTCAAACTTCCAGCAGCCCCAAAAACAATACCCTGCTAGCCCCTTAGAAGTAAGAAAGAAAAGAACTAACCTTCTACCAAGTAAAATCCACAAGAACCCTGTGAAAACAACAAGCAGCAGCTACTGTCCTGGAACACAACTGATCCTGTCCCCTTCCAGTTCTTTCTGTTGACCAAGTCTTCTCCTTCTCCTGAGCTAGAGGGTACCTCTTTTCAAACTTAACCTTTTTTCTTGTTTTGACTGGGTCTGGTGCCTCCCACTCTTTCGCCAGTATATTTTTTAAGGCCTTGCTAATGGGAAAGTATGTGGTAGATGGTTTTCTATCACATACTAGGGGGTCCAGTCTGCTTTCCGGTTCCTGTATTGGCTCATCAATTCTGAGCATTTCTCAGACCACTCTCATTATATCTGGTATAGTGTCAAAGGGGCATAGTTTGGTGGCCATATCCTCTTCACCCTCATCCTCCTCCAGGTCCTCATCCCCTGAGTAAGGGGAGTCTGACCTGTCTTCTGTGGTTGAATGCATAGGCCTCCTTGGTCTCTTTAGGGGAGGGGTTCTCCAGGGTGCGAGGTTGTTTGTCCAAGCTCATGGCATCCATTCTTTCCAACAATTTTTGGAATAGTTGCATGACCACGCTCTGAGATGAGGTGGATGCACTGTCTTGTAGTAGGTCCTAAATGGTGACCCCAAATTTGAGGTACAAATATTTGGTTCGGAATCTACCATGCATAGGGAGCAGAGATTCCCCCATGTCTGAGGTCTTGAGAAGATTAAGGCATTTCCTGCATATCCATCTAGAAGCCATTGAATTTTTTGTCTGAAAAACATAATTTGTAGTGGGCATGCTCTAGTTAGATTGTAATGGGTATTTAAAACACTAAAAATTACTGTAAAAACTTATCTCAAATGTGTCAGAGGTCTGGAGGAGGGAAAACTATCAGCCTCTGTAATAAAAGCAAGCATTCAGTGGCTGTACCAGCTTAAATTGAGATTAAACATTTTCTTTAATATGCTCTACATTTCCCTTTTAAGGGCTACAGAGTTGGGTCCCTCTAAGAACTTCCCTCTTGATCCACCATTTTGGTAGGGAACCAGCCTCGTGGGTTACAAATTTTTTTTTGAAAGGTCCTTACCTAGTTTTCTTGGCACAGAGCCAACAATCTGTGACCAGCCTGGCTGAGATGCACAAAAGAACTGAGGAGTCGGGGAGCTACAGGGGAGGAGACAGATACAGAGGAGGTGAAGGATCGGATTTTGATTCAAAAGTTTATTGTGCATCAGCCTGAGAGGAGAGCCGGAGATTAACTATGTGTGGAGACTCGGAGTGCTGTAAGAAGATATGCTTGATAATTCAATGTTACCAGAAGGACATTCTTTCAACCATTCCCATGTAAAGCTAAACAATGTGGGTGATTTGATGCCTCTTATTGGACCAACAAGACATTTACAAAACACAAGCTTTCATGCTATACAGAGCCCTTTACAGGCATATCGGACATGTTCTTCAGAAAACGAGCTTCTTCACTTTGGATAGAGAAATCTACTGAACATTTAAAACTGCACTCCACAAGCTGATTGACAACTCTACCCCCCCCCAACCAAAACAGTTGTCAGCAGGATTTTATTTTTCTTCACACGTCTTTGCCATTGCCAAGGCTTTTTTTGTTTGTTGTTGCTTTTATGGTGTTCCTTGCAGCTAGTTTCAAACAAATGGAGTAGCGATCATCTGGCATATACCATGAGTACCATTTAATCAAATAAAACTAACATAAATAGTTTAAAACTGTAGAAAATCTTTAACATTCACACTTTCATTAAGCAGTCATCTTTATACTACAATTGCTAACTGAATACTTCTTCTCCCTTCATCTCCATTATAAAGTACCATAGATGTTGTTTAAAGGAGATTATTCTGCCTCCAACTGCTAGCTGTTTTCTATTTCATGGACTCCATCACAGCACCTAAATTGCCTAGCCACATTATTCACTTTGAGTAAAACTGGATGAGGGCTGATCTGGGGAAACACTTTCTGGCCAGGCCACTTGATTTATCCCTTTTAGGTTTAATCAGAATTTCAGAATTAACATATTGTTGGCACTTAAAAGATTTAGCTAACAGGATTGCTGAATGTTTGTTCTTTGTACAATGTATTTTGTTTTATACAGTATTTCCATTTTTAAAA
The DNA here is from genome assembly GCA_016271365.2 of Neoceratodus forsteri. Lineage (NCBI taxonomy): Eukaryota > Metazoa > Chordata > Ceratodontiformes > Ceratodontidae > Neoceratodus > Neoceratodus forsteri. The sequence continues at coordinate 676,818,484 of CM057456.1, read as the reverse complement.
CAAATGTTGAGTTTCCAGTTCCCAGCTTTATTACACAGCACTTATTAGTTAGGAGGGACACAGCAGCAACAATGTTTAGATTACTGTCCACAAACAGATTAGAACCAAAGTGAACTAAATGTATTGGCTTTGTATAACTTGAATGATCTATTTAGCCAAGTGTCCTTGATCCAACCCCATCTTTATTTTAGAGCACTGCCAGTCATTCCACACACAAAAGTGAAATTACTAAATATAAAGGACTTACATCCTAAGAGATGATAATTTTAGTTCTTCTGACCTTTCTGAGGACTTGTCCTGTGGCTTAGGGGATCAGCACTGGCAAATCAAGGGGAGGTGGGAGTGGAGCAAAAAAAAAAAAGGAAAAAAACAGGGTCTGCAGCTCCTTCTGAGAGTTACCTTTTACAGCTGTGAAGCTGTGGTTGTGACCCTGATATCTGGTGGAAATGACACTTGGGATACCCTCTTATGTTTTCCTTGATGGTGATTTTTTATGGTAGCAAGATGTGTGTTGTTTTCAGCTACTGCTTAAGAAGTAAGTAGGCTGATCCACATTGCTCTGGACAGCATGAAAGATAAGGACACTCTGTAAGCCAAAGAGCAGCTTTTGAAATTTCCGCTGTGACTCTTCCTAAAGAATGTCATACAAGTGACAAACAGTACCTAGGATCCACATCCACCCATCTGACAAAAAACAAACAAAAAAACCCACAAAGGGGTCCCCCCTCCCCATTGCTGCTGCTTGCAGTAGCTTTTAAAGAATCCCAGTAGGACCCTTTCAAATGTCATTCGCTCTGCTGCCACATGAGAGGTGACTTTTTTTGTGCGACTATTGGGCATTTGGCAATGGCTTTGAAAAATAAGAAAAGGAAAACAAACTGATCAAAGACAGAATCCATAGGGAAGGCACCCAGAATCAGAGATAATTGTTCCCAGTATGGCAATACATATTCTTCTAAGCTGCCTGGATAGTATTACTTTTCAGTCTCAGAACATACCAGCAGTGATGAGGTGATAAGGACGACAAAAGCACAGCTGATGGAGAGGGTGATAATAAGCCTCAGTCAGGACATGTCAGGCATTGGATGGGGTTACACACTGCAAAGAGATGCTTGTATGTAGTGGGGAAAAAATGCTAATTGCATTTGGCGACTCCTGCACTGTAATGAAAGTCCACCAGAAAGAGTATCATCAATTACAACTAATCAGGACATCCCTTCATTTTTTGTCAAAGGAGCCTGAAACTGGTGAATTACTAACCAGAGCCTAGTTTGTTTTTGTTCAGGCTTTTTTCTTCACCCAAGCTGCCCTTACGTACATTGCACAACAGTATGTCTCTTGCAGTTTAATCGAAAGACGAACTATTCTAGCACAACCAATACTGCAGTGTCTTCCTCCAGAATAGGTTGTTTGTATATTGAATGCACGATTTTGGATTTAAAGAAAATTTAGAACTGGAAACATAGAAATTGTCAACTGCAATTTGATCTACGGCCCATTAGCCATCTGATAAAAATGTAATTGTTGTCCCGTTCCACTCAGAGCAGTCACACTTAATATTACATGTTCCTATGGCTAAAATGTCCATTATATATTTATGTACTATCTATTTGCACTGACATAATGATAGCTAACAAGGCTTTTAAAGTGTGGAAGGGTAAAAGCCACTAAAAATATTAGCCTTTTTATGCGTCTTTGGGATTTGTTCAGTTTTTCTTTTTTCACAGGGGTTAACTTAATTTAACTGTGTGTGATCTGCTGGAACAGATGCCGTATGGAGCTGTTCCCTGAAGATCATAAGTTTCCTCTATGGGGAAAATTTCAGAGAAGAGCATTTTGGTTGCTAGAGAGAAATTAATAAAAGGAAGAGCAGTTTATGTTTCCAAATGCACAGGGCATTATACAAAGTGACAGTAGTTTAGCCAAGATCTCTGCTAGCCAAACATGTGCTTAGAGCCTCCAAAGCTTTGCTAAAAGCAGGTTTATCTTGTGTTCGATAACTGGAGTTGGAACATATACACCCAGTTGTATTGTTTTTCATTAATTTCGTAGGAAATGGTTTATTGAACTAGGTGAACCTTTTGCAGTATGCATCAAGCTGCTTTGCTGGCAGCAGGGATTGCACTGGCATCTCTGAACTTTGGGGAGTAAATGCAATTTTAGATAGTGGGATGAATTATAGAGATTAGTAAAGTTGTCTTAAGACAAAACATTTTAGTCACAACCTTGAGCGTTATCCAGAGTACAAAAAAATAAGTGTTTTTGTCTGATGTGAATGAGTAAAATGCCATGTTTGTTTAACTGTTTCACCAGGCAAGGCACATAAAGAGGTGTTTTCTGTTCCGCTGCATGATGAGCTTGTCTCTGATTGCAGCATCACTTTTCTTACAAGTTTTCTCCACTTTGCATAATGCTTGTGTCAGTACTAGCATGGTGACTTATTGGGGAATGAGGGACACACCTACTAAAGCATGCCCTTCATTCGCCGACACTGACACACCTCTGTTGCTAGTGCATGCACAAGCCAACATAAAAATGGCAAAATTAAATGTAACAGACAAGCGAGGGGGTGGGGGATGAGTGAGTGAGTGAGCGAGTGAGTGAGACAGAGTCTTCAGCTTGTCAGCACAGCTCAAAGTTGGATGTCCCACAGAAAAAGATAGAATTTTTACATGGCTCCATATATTACAAAAAATAACAAATAGATAAGGGTGTATTTCACAGCAGTAAGAGCATCTCAAGGTTTTGTGGACTTTGAGAACCTCTTGTGCTTCACTCTCAAGGTTCAAAGTCCCCAAAACCTCTCTATGGTCTTATTGCCTTGTAATACACCCTCATCTATCTATTATTCTATTTGTTATTGTCAAATGTGTTCTTAAAAAAAAAACTACAAGGAAATATTAACATAAAGCAAGCAGTGATTCTTTTTTTTTTTTAACGGCGGCCTCCTTCAGGTAGGCTCACACAAGGTCAGCTTGTTCTTTAAGGCTCCTGACAGCCCTGACTCCTGACCCTCTAGCATTATCAAGCACCAAATAGGGCTATGTTGCTGTTTCTTGGAGAATGGAGCACAGCTCCACAGTTAGTTCAAGGGTAGACCACTTACAGGTTACCACCAGGCAGAATGACAAACATCCTTGTTTAAATTTTAAATCTTATATTACTACTGTTAAATAAAAGCAAACAAAATATCAATTAAAATGATTAAATGCTGTCCTATATAAAATGTCTTGCCATTGAGAAGCCAAAAATAAGAATCTGCAGAATACTTGACTCCAGATGCTGCAAGCTATCTGTTATATTTCACTATTTAAAATAAGTTAAAGCAGAACTTTTTAAGACCTGACAAAACATCTTTTAAAGGATAAAAAAAGCTTGCAAGAGGTGTAAATTTACTAAATAAATTAGAATGAGTTAACAAATCATGGACTACATGAACCTATCAAACCCTTTTGATGTAGTTTGCTAGTTACATTAAACTGGTAGTACAAAGCAGTCCTGTAACTTACCAAATGTTCTTAAGCTGCAAAGGGAGTTGCCAAAGCTGCCTCTTACTAAATTATTCAAAATTAATCCAATCGCACTGTACAGTACTTCAAGGGTATGCCAGTCCCTTTTTTAATTTATTGAAATAAAATGTGATCGCTTTCAAACAAAAACTCATTGTTTCCTCATGATTACCATCTCCTCTCCCACTCCTCAACCTTCTGTCTCTGCCCTGGTGCCAGGTGTCTGCCAGGGCTGTCTGTAGTGTGCCTCTTGCCAGCTATACCTTTTGCATAGTGCTGAACTTTTCACACCACATTTTGCCTGGGCTGCTTGTGTGCTCGCTCCCTGACTGTATTCTGCTTGGATGGGCCCTGGCCTTCCATTTAATCACCTCTTTGGTTGCCGCTCATTCCAGTTCTACTGGGCTTCAGCTGCAATACCTGCATGTGTGTCAGCCTGAATTGGTTCTTCCTCATCTGCTTCCTTGACCTGCTCCCAGATTGTTGCTTCCTCTGTTGCTGTCTCAAGGGAACTTTGTTACTTCCCTGAATCTGTGGCCCAGTCTCATTTTTTGTTTATTCTGTCTTTCATTTGCTCTTGTTGGGATGCCCCCTTCTGCTGTTTGGTCTTCTCGTGGCTACCTGACTTGTTCTCCTGCTTCAACCTGGTGCCCTTCCCCCCCCCAGCTTGGTTCCTGGTGCTTGCCCTCTAGTTCATGAAGGATTCATCCAAGTTTCATTCACTTGCCATTTGCACTTATCCTTCTCTCAGTCTGCCATGAGGTTCTACCCATGTCCACCACTTCAATTGGTGCCAGTGTCCTGTTCTCATTCACTCTGTCTGACCCCAGGTTCTCAGTCTGACCTCTCCTGCAGTTATCCCCCTCTGCCTTCTCCCACTCTGTCATCCACATCATTTGGTTTCTCTAGCTGACTCTGTCTGGCCTACAATCAATGTTCTTTTGGGCATACCTATCATGAATCCTATGTCACCTCAACGACCTGTGGTCTTCCTGGTGCATTTATCAGGTTCATGACTCCGGTCATCATTCATTCATCCTTACCTCTGGTTCATCTATTTACATCACTTACTCAAGCATTCCTATCATTAAATCCTATGCGAGTCTTCTTACTCATGTCACTCAATCGAGCATACTTCTCCTTGGGTTTTATGCTACCTCATCGCACTGCTGCACTCCTGCAGCGTTCGTCACCATCAGTCTTCCTCATGCTCAGTCTTCTCATGAGCATATCTGGATGCCCCTCATTCATCTAACCTCTACATTGTCTACTCACTCACATTGAATACTCGAGCATACATCTTTCAGGTCCATGCTACCTCGACTCAACCTACTTCCTCAACTGCTCATACCCGCCTCTGGGTGTCCCTTGCTAATCTAATGACCTGCTCCTCCAACCCTCATGTAGGTCTGTTCCATCATCCGACCTCAGGATCTAATCCTTCACATCGCATACTCAAGCATGCCATAATGGCCTCAGAGTCTACTTACTCACATTGATCAATCAAGCATACCTCTCTTTGGGTCTTATGTTACCTCATGGAACTGTTGCACTCCTGCAGTGATCTTCATCATCAGTCTTCATCATTTTCACTATTCTCATGACTGCATCTTTATATCCCTCGCTGATCCAGCCTCTTGGTAGATCTTTTCATTTGATTCAACACTCCTCCCTCTGTTCTGCTCCTTCTTCATTCTGTGCTTTCCTTTGGGTTTCCCTATCCCATCGTCATCTTCCCTATTCATATCCTTCTCTTTAGCGGCATACGTCTTAAAATCAAACATTGTCAGCCTGGAGGGAAGGTGACTTAGGCCTGGAATTCCCAGAGGTTTCCTGCTTAATGTTTTTTTTCCTCTCCTCTGTGCCAATGGTCATAATATTAGACAAGGCTCGTGGTTTCATTGGTTCCATAGTTAGGTTCCACTGGTGGATGTAATCAGATGGTGGCCCCCGCATTCCCTCTCTCTCCTTAGGAAGTCTGCCCTTCGACATCTTGTCAGCTTCCTTTCATTCCTCATCCTTAACTTTTCTCATCTTGTACTGTAATTCCTACCTACATCTGTTTATTTATTTCCAATCTAGATATCAGATACTTCTCCCATCTTCGATGCTTGACACCTGATTGATTATTCTTTTTGGGCTTCTTCCTAAGCTACCTTTAGCCAATGGAATCATTCCCACGGTACCTATGGAGGGAACCCTCTTCTAGAGCACTTGCATTGTACCCCTACAGGGTGATATATCCCACAGATAGAGAGGCTAATAGCCACAATGAAATAAAGTCACACAAGCATCATTTCATCCAGTTGCTTAAGCACAATTAAATGGGAGGGCTTTAAGCCTGAGGTTCAATGGGCAGAACAACTACATCACTCTCCCCATTGGGCTTTAAATGGCCAATCATCCTAGGCCTTCTCAAGATTCATCTTTTGCTGCCCCGCCATCCACCCCTCTTCCTCCAGCGGCTTATCTCTCTTACCCGTGGGGTTCTTCCTAAGCTACCTTTAGCCAATGGAATCATTTCTGTGGCACCTATTGGGGGAAACCCTCTTCTAGTGTTCCTTGTGTCATACCCCTACAGGGTGGTATATCCTATGGACAGAGAGGCAAATAGCCACCATGAAATCAAGTACACAAGCATCATCTCATCCAGTTGCATAAGCACAATTGAACTATTTTCTAATTGAAGCCTTCTTTCTGAGTGGACCTTCAGTAATCCCTTTTCCACTGCTTTGTGGATGCTTGTTCACAGTGTAGTCACGCCGACAGTGACAGAGGCAGTTTGTGACATGAACGAGCAAGCATGGTATGAGCATGCCTGTGATGCCATACATGAACGCACTGCCACTGTCAGTGTAGCTTGATCTGGCTGTCTGTCAACAACAAGATATTGATTTTTATGATCATTTAGAGATTTGTTAAACAGGTGAGGAAATGCAGCTAATGTGTACATCTTTAGCTGTCCCAGATGTTCTGTTTCTTATGATGAATGTTATACTTGCCATTCATTCAAACATGCATTTATTTATTCCTGTGTTTGAATGCAGTGTTGGTTGTTTGTATCAGATAGTGTTACAAACTCTTACAGGCATTTTGGATGGACTTTCCAGATACTGCTTCATTGTGAGTGTCAAATATCAATAAATTGTCTTCATCGACTTAGCCAAAGCTTTCGACACTGTCTTCCACCTCCTGTTATTATCCTGCCTCTCTGAAGCTGGTTTATCCACGCCTGCCACCAACTAGTTCAGAGCATATATGGAAGGCAGAACTCAGTCCGTAAGAACTGCTGATTCCACCTCGCCTCCACTCCCAACAGATACTGGTGTCCCCCAGAGCTCAGTACTCAGCCCCATTCTCTTTTCTATCCTCCAAAATGACCTGCCTCAAACCTGTTCATTTACCTCTATTCACATGTATGCAGATGGCACAGTCCTCTTTACCTCTGGCCGGACCCCTGAGGAGGCTGCTACCAGCCTACAGGCTGATTTCAATAAAGTTCAGCTCTGGTTTAGCTCTCACCAACTCTCCCTTAATACCAAGAAGACAGTCCCCATGACCTTTGGCACTAGGCAGAGACTTTCCAGGCTTACTGTACCCCTGAACTTCCACACCCTTGATGGGACAGTCTTTGAGGACACGGCAACCTTTAGGTACCTAGGTGTCTGGCTTGACTGACATCTATCCTTCTCTGCCCATGTGGACGCTATCCTGAAAAAACTGCACCCAAAGCTTGGCACTCTCTACAGGAACCACAGTTGACTCCCGCTACTGGTGAGACACGAAATTGTGCAGAAAATGATATTACCTACTTTTGACTACTGTGATGTAGTCTACAGTGCCACTCCCAAGTCTGCTGTATCCTGACTGGGCCCCTTCTTCAATGCTTTCTGCCATTTTACCCTCAATGCCCCCCCTTGCACCCACCACTGTGAGCTTTACCATTTGCTGGCCTTCCCCTCCCTTAACAGCCAGCACCTAATCCACAGTGCAAAATTTGCTTCCAACCTCTGGCATGGGTCCCTTCCACCCTACCTCACCTCTTCTCTATCTTCTCCCCCTACCCTCTCTCATGCCCTGAGATCTACCGACTCCCAGCTGTTGATAATCCCTCACCAGTGGACCACTGCAGGCTAATCGGCCTTCTCCTACTACCTCCCGAGGCTCTAGAATGACCTGCTGGTCCAAATCTGTCACTCCTCCTCTAGGCATTCCTTATACTTAGCCCTGAAAAAGTTCTACACAGTAAATGCTCATGTATCTGACCTCCTCCTCTTGCCTTGCCCCATCCTTGATCCAGTGCAGCCTGACCAGCTGTGTTTGCTACGGCTATAAATGCTGGCATATATTCACCAACTTCCGCACTTACCCCCTCTGCACTTCTAGCCTTGTTTTTCATTTCTCTGTCTTTTGTGTTACCAGTAGATCAGTAGCTGACATGTACAGTATGTATATACACTTTCTTTGTACCATTATAATTCCTTGTACGATGTTACCCTCATTCCATGTACCAATGTGTAAATTCCATGTTGCAATATATCCTATGTTACTCCTACTGCATGTTCTAATAATGTAACTAAATTCCATGCATCATTGTAATCAGTTACTCTCCTCTGCTTTTCTACCTCACGGTCACACCATGAAGCAGGCATCTTTTTGCTCAGTGTGCCTTTCCTGGTGAAACATTTCAATAAATAAATAGTACTTATCATTTATTTACTTGCCGAGTTTACTTGCCAGCTATGTTATATTTTAAATGCATTCTTTATCATCAATGAACAAGAGTACCTTTGTTTTTCAGTCTCAGACTGAATTCAGTATTTATGTGAGCAAGAACTGATTTTGAGTAAGGGTTTTCTTTGAATGCTGTTATCATTACATTTTAGCTAGGCCTGGAATATCTTACATCTGTGTCTGATGAATTGTATTTCTATTTGCTGGAGCACCACTGTTCCAAGGAGTATCCATCTACCCCCCCACACACACTCACACTACCACTCTATCCATCCCCCCACATACACACACATTATGTTCTGCCCCTACAGTTTATTTTATCATCCTACAGTTATTCTAGAGCAACTGACATCCTGTCATCATTCTAAAATCTGTGAGTAGAAATGATGAGTGAACACAATTAATTGATATGTGACACTCACAATGAAGCAGTATCTGGAAAATCCATCCAAAATGCCTGTAAGAGTTTGTCACACTATCCAATACAAACAATCAACACTGCATTCAAAGACAGGAATAAATGAAAAAATGTTTGAATGAATGACAAGTATAACATTCTTCACAAGAAACGGAACATCTGGGACAGCTATAGATGTACGTTGGCTGCATTTCCTCACCAACCAGGAGGTAGTATAGTGTAGTGCAGTGGTTTAAGGCTCTGAGGTGCAAATCTGGAGACATGGGTTTGAATCCTACACCCTTTACTTACATACTGTGTGACCCTGAGCAAGTCACTTAACTTCCTTGTGCTCCCAGCTCACAACTGCAAGCTTGAGCTTAGTGTGTCTCTCCTGGTTTAATGAGTCCCCACCCACTGGCAAGTATCATCCAGTGACTCTCCCCCCTCAAACCTCACCATATTCCATTTCTGCCTCCACTGCAGTGAAATTAACCACCTCCCTGTGCCAATCAACACCTTGACTGTTCTCCCTTCCATTCTTCCTGTCTGCAGTTAAACAACTTCCCAATATCCCCCTGTGCATAGGGTGCAATGTGGAACAGCTCTCTAAACTGATTTTAATAGGTATGCTACACTAGCATCCACTCCCCTTCTGATGTCCATCCCTTCTGTGGCATTTATACTACCCAAGTTGGGTGGTCAGTATTGTGCCCATGTATGCCAGGTTCATTCTTCTTTGATGGAGGCAGTTTCTTCACTGTGCTTCCTCTGCAAATGGTGTTGGAACGTAGACATGCAGCCAAGCATGCAGCAGACATGTGCACAGCGATGACTCTGCATCAACTATAAGGTGGAGCAACTTCTGGAAATCCATTCAGCTAGTACCTGGTGGAAATCCATGCAACAATATTATTTTCTTCATCTCACTGCTGCCCCTGCTGTGTTTGTGTCTTCTGTAAAATGTCAGAGTATGGCAAAGTAGTGGGAATTAGTCTGCTTTTATGCAATTTCAATATTTATCAGTAATGTCATTTCTGTGAATTTCTTTCCTTTATTCCTTTTTTCTGTATTGTTTGTTCTGACTCAAAGCCATAGTCCTCTTACTATTACATCATAATCTTTTCCATGTGAAACGGGTAGTAGGGTTTCAAGCAAAGGGGTATGACTTCATGGTTGAAACGATCAGTGGAAACAGGTTATCCCTTATAGAAAAGTATCTTGTGTTAAGAAATTTGTGAAGGTGGTACTTCATACAGTTAAGGGGATGGTGGGGCAGTGTAGTAGCGTGATCTACTTACTGATGCCTGTTACTCTCCATCTTATGCCAGTACAACAATGCAGTCATCCCCTCCATCACCTGACTGCATTGTCTTCCTCTTGGGTCTGCACAAAAATTGATAATTATTGGTTGTATGATTGAGTTCCACATTGGTATCCCCCACACACCCCCGATAATTTTATATGCAAATTATCTTCTCCCTTCCCTGATTGTGTTCACCTCACTGAGCTGTCACAATAGTGAAGCCATCTGCAAATAAGTTCAGTCCCTCCCACCCATATCCTGCAAATATGATAAATAACCATGTTTTTATTCATATAAAGTCACATGGCAGTGCACCTCCTCCATGTGATAAATGAAAGCAGACTGTGCTGCAAACTTATTTCTGTCCCTCCTTCCCAACTACTCCACAAACACATTAAGAATAAAATTAATAAACGTGCCTTTCTTTAACATTCCATTGTTGATTTATTTTTTTTATCCATGGAAGACATTAGAAATTCCTATATTTTGAACAGATTTTTTTTGTTGTGATTGTCGGATGGCTCAGTTTGTGATTGATGCTACTTATTAGGCAGAAATGACAATTTGTGTTGTGTTAGTCATAAACTGAGCTGCAGACCACCTCATGTTGCATGACATTCATAGTTGACTATGGTACAGGAAAAAATGAGTTCATTTAATAGTGGGATTAATTTTAAAGAGCTGGAGAACAGTTGAAAAATAATGTTTCACAGTTAATATGTTTATTAGCATTTACTTTTCTGGCTAGTTCCTGATATTAAAGTATTGGTTGATTAAAGGTGTGCACATATTAAAAATAAAACAACATTCAACTTAAGCATAACATTGGCTGAATCAAGGAAAAGTATAAAAAAGTAGTTATTCTTTTATTGTTGATTGTGACACTTGGACAGCTGGTTCTGATTGCTCTATGACTTTCTAATATAAAAATGTGTTATTGAGTGTCTCTCATAAGACATCCTGGGCTCCTGGGATGACCCCCCCCCAGGTTTCAGTTCAAAGGATAAGACATGTTAAACAGCAGATCTCTGCATGTGATTAACTTCCAAGAACTCACATTTTATAGCCTTATTTAGGATCTATGGTGTTTGAAGCCAGGAACTACAATATCCATTTTATGATGTCTCAGAAGGGCAGTTAATTTTAACTGGTGCTGAAAAACTATGTTGCAGCTAGGTGAGAAAACTGCAGAGTTGTAAAAGTTCGGTGATGTCTTTGAAAAGGCAGAAAAACACACTAGATCAGAGGAAAGACTCAAAATCAAAGGGTCATATGGGGAAATTAGTTTTTGCCGATGCCACCTTATTAAATATACCCCCTGAGTGATGGGACATCCTGTGTGTATTAATTTTTATATTTTACAGGGAGGAGCTAGGTGGCATCATGGAAGGGGCAGGTTTAGAGACAGTTTAACTGTATTCTGTATTTCCATTTAGAGACATTCTTGTTTGGACTCTCTTTAAACAACAGCTAACAAAAGCACTGTAAGAAGGTATACATCAGATAGACAAGTCTGAGTGTATAGTGGTAGGAGTTTATGCTTGTATTTTACCTTGTTCTTTTAAGTGATTGCATGTTTTGTGACATATTGTTCTGTGGTTACATTTTGCATATTTTATTTATTTTAAGTAAAACCTCTTATTTTAAAGAGACTGCCTGTGTCTTTCAAGTCATTCCATTTTGCCTGTGATGTATGGATGGTTAAGATTTTGACAACACTGTTCATAAGCTTAATGGTATACCAAACTGGAAAAAGGTAAGAATTTATCTAAGGTCTTTCATAGAGTTTTTAAGGGTTCATTTTGTATACCTAGTTAGGTGCCCATATGCGAAAGATATCTGGCATTCCATGAAGAGCAGAATTATCTGAGCCTGTACTGTTGGGTACGCTAGCAAGAGGTTCACAGTTTGAATCCCTCCAGAAATTGAGACCAAAGGTTATTCGGACCCACAAAACAGGCAGGAGGGTTACCCTGTTCTGTTACCCTGTTCACAATACTGCACTCAGAGATTGGCACTGTGGGAGCAGAGGGTCTGACCTGCTGAGTGGGGTTGTAGCAGATTGGTGGTAGCGGTGGGATAATTTTGGTAATACAAGCTTTTACAGTTCAGTGTGTCAGCTTAATACTCTCAGCTCACCTGCAAAAAAAAGGCAGTGATTTTTTTTTTTTTTAAAAAGACACAGAACTATATCACTTGGCTTACAGTCAAGTTCCTACCTTTTTTATTTTTTTTTAAAGTGTAAGTTAGAGTAGCTGTAGTTAGGGAAGGAGATGGTTTCCAACTACAGCGGGCACACTGTAGACTACTTAAAGCAGTTGTGCAAAGACAGAGGAGCCCTGTACAAGGTGAAAGCCACCATGCAGAACCTTGTGGATGCCCTGATGGTAGCAGACACTCAGAACATCAATTCACAGACAGTGACTGTAAGGGACTGAACCTTGAGTGTGGAAGGGCTAGCAGCCAGTGCAGTGTCCAGATCTGATGAGGAGGGCAGCAGGGTCAGTGCTATCGAAGGGCCACAGCAGCAAGGGAAGGTCACCAGCATTCTGGGTCCAGAAGTACTCAGGCTACAGATTGAGTTGTGCAGAATGGAGCTGGATTTTCAGAGGTAGGCAGAGCGAGAGAAGCAAGCCACAGAGGAGAAGAGGGAGTGTGAAAAGTGAGAGGTGGACTGAGAGGAACAAGAGCACCAGAAGCAACATGAACTGGAGAAGCTACAACTCCAACCACCAGCACCAGAGCAGGTAAGTGGCTTGGGTTTAACTGGAACTACAGGATTGGGTTACAAATTGAATTCCAAATTGATAGCTGAATTTAAAGAGGGGGAGGATATGGATGCCTTTTTAAATTCTTTTAAAAAAGTTTGTATTCAGGCTAAAATTCCTAGGGAGTCCTGGCGCTTCCAGCTATCCCTGCTACTTACTGGGAAAGCTTGGGATGCATTGGGTCAAACGGACAGTAAGGACAGTGATGATTACAGCAAACTTAAAGCTGCACTGTTAAAAAAAACTGCTGAATCATACAGAGCTAAATTCCTTAAATTCAGGAGAAGCTCTGACATGAGCTACAAGGAGTTAGCCATGAAACAACGTTAGTTTTTAAAATGTTGGTGGGAAGGAACTGAAGCAAACTCTGTAGATACAATTGAAAATGTGATTCTGTTAGAACAGTTTTTCTGGGCATGCCCAGCAAAGCTGAAAATCTGGCTGAGGACCAAGATCCCAAAACAGTGCAAGAGGTCGCTGAACTCTTGGACACTATGCCAAGAGCAGACCTGCTCTGAGAGCAAATGAGGTGGGTGTGGCAGCACAGAAATGGAAAAGCATGCCTTCAGGGTATTTAAAAGCCTCACTGCCTCCACCAAAACCAGTTAGCCCCAGTTTTTAGATAAAAGATGTCTCTGAGAAAAGAAATGAATGTTGGTTGTTTAAAGAAACTGGGCATATTGCCATACAGTGTTCCAAAAGGGTGAGCCCTACACAACAGGGGTCTATGAAAGAAGTGTATTGTTTGTGTGTCCCTAGAAGCATGCCTGTGAACATGAGGAACACAGGCACCCAGTCATTGTGAATGGTGTACAGATGCAAGGATTAAGGGACACAAGGGCATCCCTGACATTGGTAAAAGAGGATCAGGTACAGCCTGGTCAGTTTATACCCAATAAATATGTCACTGTACAAGACTTTACTGGTGGAGAGAAAATGTTGTCCCTCACTAGTGTTCTTCTAGACTGGGGTGAAACAGCAGGAACTGTGCAACAGGTGGTTGTAGCCAAAACGTTAGAAGTGGGTGGCATGCTTGGCAACAATCTCCAACAGGGGATGGTGTGTGCAGTTATCTGTAGCCAAGTGGCAAAGGAAAATTGTAGTTCCCTGAATCCCTCAGAAGCCATTGTGGAAACCACTGGGAGGCTGGTTCCCCAGTCTGTGTCTCCTGATATGGGGACTAATGAAAAGGGGGTAGAAATTTCTCCAGTAGCAATTAACCACGCAGCTACAGAGGGCTACTCCGAAGAGGGAGGGGTGACCCATTGTCAGAGGGTTAGGAATGACAGTGATCCTGAGTGCCCTAATGCTAGTGCTAGGGACCCTAGTATAGAGACTGAAGGGGACATGTCCCATGCCTTGGGAATGTGCAAGGAGTTTGCAGCTGCTCAGAAAAGTGACACTAGTCTACAGAAGCTGAGGGCTTGGGCAGACTGTGATGGAGCACAAGGAGGTGATGGTAAACATAAGGTTTAATGGAAAAATGGACTGATGCATACTCAAGCTGTGCAGACAGAGGGAAGGGTGCTAGGCAGGCAGCTTGTCATTCCCCAGGGGTTTTGTGAGCAGTTGCTCAAGATTAAACATGATATTCCCTTGTCTGGTCATCTGGGAATCGCGTGCACTTTGCAGCGGTTGGCCCAGAATTTTTATTGGCCCAACTTCACCCAGTAGTTGAAGGAGTATTGCCGGTCTTGTCACTGGTGCCAAGAACTAGGGAAGGTGGGCAAGAAAACCCAAGCTGCCCTAATTCCATTGCCCATAGTGGAGGAGCCATTTCAGAGGGTGGGAATGGATATTGTGGGGCCTTTAAATGCCCCTAGCTCCTCAGGGAAAAGATTCATCCTGACTGTGGTGGATTATGCCACTCGGCACTCAGAGGCAGTCGCCCTATCCCCACTGAAGACAGACAAAGTGGCAGATGCCTTACTTGGGATTTTCTCCCATGTTGGGTTTCCACAGGAGGTTTTCACTGATTGAGGGAGTTCCTTCATGTTGGACCTCATGAAATGTTTGTGGGAGAAGTGTGGGGTGGTGCAGAGATGCACAACACTGTATCACCCATAATCCAATGGGCTTGTGGAAAGATTTAATGGTACCCTGAAGTCAATGCTCCAGGCGTTTGCTGAACAGCATGGGAGGGACTGGGAGAAACACCTTCCCCACCTGTTGTTTGAATACAGGGAGGTGCCCCAAGAGTCGACAGGATTTTCACCCTTCAAACTCTTATATGGAAGCCAGGTCCATGGGCCCCTAGACTTGATCCGAGAGGACTAGGAAGGCAAACATGCCACCCAGGGAACTCCCATAGTGGATTACATCCTTAAGTTTAGGGAAAGGCTGAATGAGCTTATGGGGACAACCTAGAGCAACCTGGCAGCTGTCCAACAGAAACAAAAAGTGTGGTATGACCACAGAGCCAGAGCTCACTTGTACAAGGTGGGTCAGGAAGTCATGGTCCTTATTCCGGTCTGGAAAGACAAGCTGCTGGCTGAGTGGGCAGGACCGTACAAAGTAGTTAGGAAGGCAAATGACGTGAACTATATTATAGAGTCACCTGACAGAAGACAGACAGAAAGGATGTGCCCTGTCAACATGATGAAGCCATATGCAAATAGGGCTGACATGGTGTTTACAGTGTGTAGTCCCGGGGAGGGGATGGATGAAGGAGATCCACTTCTGGACTTGCTGGAAGAAAGCAAGTGGGAGTCCTCTGTGGAGGCAGTAAAATTGTCTCCCCAGCTGGTCCCAGACAAGATCCAGGAAGTAAGGGAGGTTTTAGCAGACTTTGCCCCCTGTTTAGTGCCAAGCCTGGACTAATCCCCTTAGCAATGCACAATGTGGAGACAAGAACATAGACGCCCATATGGCAGACAGCATATCAGGTGTCAGAGGCTGTCCAAAAAGACATTAGGAGTGAAATGGAGGAGATGCTGGATTTAGGGGTAATCCAGAGATCTCACAGCCCCTGGGCCTCACCCATAGTCCTTGTGCCCAAGCCAGATGGCTCTACTCATTTCTTTGTGGACTATCATGGACTGAATGTAGTCAGAAAGTCAGACACTCATCTGATGCCCCAGACAGACAAACTCCTGGACAAGTTGGGAGGGGCGACCTGCCTTATGACGTTTGACCTGACCAATGGGTATTGGCAGGTAGAGTTAACAGACAGAGATAGGGAAAGGTCAGCCTTCATCACTCCAATAGGCTTATTTGAATTCAAAGTAATGCCTTTCAGAATGAAGAACACCCCGGCCACTTTCCAGAAGTTGGTGAACCAGGTGTTGAATGGTGCTGAGGAGTACACCGTGGTGTACCTGGATGACATTGCCATCTTTAGTGCCAGCTGGGAGGAACATCTGTCCCACCTTAGGGAAGTTCTGGGCAGGATGCAGAGGGCCGGGCTCACTGTCAAAGCTGAGAAGTGCCAGGTGGCCATGGGGGAAGTGGCATACCTTGGGCATGTGGTAGGCTGGGGATAGCTCCATCCTAACCAAATAAAAATAGAGGTGATCCAGGCATGACCCAGACCAGAAATGTAGAAGCAGGTCAGGAGTTTTCTAGGGAAAGCAGGGTACTATAGGACATTTGTACCCAGTTAAAGTGCCCAGGCTACTCCCCTATCTGACCTGGTAAAGAAAAGGATGCCAAAGAAAATTACTTGGGGATCAGCCTGTGAGAAAGCCTTTGCCAGACTGAAGGAGGCCCTGTGCAGTGCTTCTGTACTAACAAGTCCTGACTATAACAAACCCTCTATAGTTTATACTGATGCCTCAGACAAGGGTATTGGGGCAGTACTAAGTCAGACATCCAACCAAGGGAAAGATTACCCAGTAGTGTACCTGAGTAAAAAAGTTACTTCCCAGGAAGCAGGCATACTCTACTATGGAAAAGGAGTGTCTTGCCATAGTGTGGGCCCTAAAGAAGCTAGAGCCATACTTATATGGGCAGCATTTTGTGGTACAAACTGACCATAACCCTGGTTCAGCTGATGCAAATGGGAAAAACTAATGGCAGATTGTTAAGATGGAGTCTTGCTTTGCAAGGGTATGACATGACAATCTTACATAGGGCTGTAATGACCAATCAGAACTCAGATGGCTTGTCTCATGTCTATGAGGAGTGAACTGATTTGGGAAGCTCATCCCATGAAGGGGATAGAGCCCCCAAATCCAGTCTAGGTGGGGAGGATTGTGACACTTGGACAGCTGGTTCTGATTGCTCTATGCTTTTCTAATATAAAAATGTGTTTTTGAGTGTCTCTCATGAGACATCCTGTGTCCCTGGGATGACCCCCACCTCCCCCAGGTTTCAGTTCAAAGGACAGGATGTGTGAAACAGCAGATCTCTGTATGTGATTAACTTACAAGAACTTGCATTTTATAGCCTTGTTTAGGATCTGTGTTGCTTGAAGCCAGGAACTAAAAAATCCATTTTATGACATCCTCAGGAAGGGCAGTTAATTCCAACTGGTGCTGAAAAACTATGTTGCAGCTAGGTGAGGAAACTGCAGAGTGTAAAAGTTCTGTAATGTCTTTGAAAAAGCAGGAAAACATACCAGATCAAAGGAAAGACTCAAGATCAAAGGGCCATATGGGGAAATTAGTTTTTGCTGATGTCACCTTATTTAATATAGTCTCTGAATGATGGGACATCCTGTGGGTATTAATTTTTATATTTTACAGGGAGGAGCTAGGTGACATCATGGAAGGGGCAGGTTTAGGGACAGTTTAACTGTATTCTGTATTTCCACTTAGAGACATTCCTGTTTGGACTCTCTTGAAACAACAGCTAACTAAAGCACTGTAAGAAGGTATGCATTAAATAGACAAGTCTAAGTGCATTGTTGTAGGAGTTTATGTTTGTATTTTACCTTGCTACTTTAAGTGATTGTATGTTTTGTGATATATTGTTCTGTGGTTAAATTTTACATATTTTACTCATTTTAAGTAAAACCTCTTATTTTAAAGAGACTGTTTTTGTCTTTCAAGTCCTTCCATTTTGCCTGTGATGTATGGATGGTTAAGATTTTGACAACACTGTTCATAAGCTTAATGGTATACCAAATTGGGAAAAGGTAAGAATTTATCTAAGGTCTTTCATAGAGTTTTTAAGGGTTCATGTTGTATACCTGGTTAGGTGCCCGTATGTGAAAGATATCTGGCATTCTCCGGAGAGCAGAATTATCTGAGCCTGTACAGCTGGGTATGCTAGCAAGAGGTTCACAGTTTGAATCCCTCCAGAACTTGAGACCCACAAAACAGACTGGAGGGTTACCCTGTTCTGTTATCCTGTTCACAATACTGCACTCAGAGGTTGGCACTGTGGGAGCAGAGGGCCTGACCTGCTGAGTGGGGTTGTAACATTGTTTACTCTGTATTTAGCTTGAAAAAAAAAGATTAGCCTACTTTCAAACTAATCAATTTATAAACATTGCAAGAAGAATTTAGAGTACACCTACACGATCTGTGCATAAAGTGGCATGTCCACGGTCTGTGCAGTGTTAATTTATAAACTGAAATCACAACCACCACATGGTATCACGTTATTTTTCTTAGCTAGTAGTTGAGTACAGGTGATTAATACATAAATAGCAATTTACATGCTGAGATAAATTGCTATTGTGGAACTGACTGATACATTGTGGCTGTGAGGATTACTTTGAGGCTCACTTAAAAGCCAAACAAAATTTTGGACTGTGTATAATGTGTTGGTGTGTTCCCAGTTTGTTAGGCTCCATCAGTTGGTCTTTATGGTTAGCTGTAACAAT